>OX122884.1:33626657-38476804 GCA_944738645.1 Eristalinus sepulchralis | reverse complement strand
ATGAAACACTTAAGATGGAACAAATTTAGCACGAGGAGCCATTCCAAAGAGGTGCGTCAACCGATTTGGCGATTTAAATTGGAAGTGAATGGGAAATTATTTTGGCAGCTGGAGTGCAGCAGGTTCACCAAGAAATTTTAAAGCAAATAATTTAGAAGGAAGGATTGATTCAAGTACTCAAATAAAGGCTTGTCCTTTACCATTTAACCCTTTGAGGGACGGTCATTAACAAGGGAACTCGGGCGTTTAATTTTGCTGCCGGTATTGTTGTCAAGATAGACGAGACAAGGCTTCTGACAGAATAAGCTTTCAGTTGAATTCGAAATCGTTCCTGGTGTGAAATAAAGTTGGATGAAAATCAATTGAGTTCAACTCAGAATTTGAGCTACGAAGTGAGTGAAATGAGTGAAATCGTAGAAGTTAAGTTTGATGGCGTATATCTCGGGAATTCTGCGTTCGAGGTCCAAGTGATATGAAGGACATTTGAAGAAAATTTTATGGTCTGTCGAATGATGGGAACTTCGGGATAGGTGTTCCCCATTTTGAACGTATAGAATTATGAAGAAAAACAAAACGCCTTTAAATACAAGGTTTCTTGTGGCTTGAGATACATTTTTGAATCGGTTTCTGTGGTCTCTGTACCAATTTCTTTTTCATAAGACAGGCAAAAACTCCATCGAACGAAAGTCGCTGTGCGATGGACCACTTTCAGCTTGATATCAAAATAAGCTTCTCACACAAGTGATAGTAAGCTTCGTCTTTTTCTGATTGAACTTTGACCCACATTTAATGCCAAGATCTCTATTTTGACAAGGGCTATAAGTTTTCTTTCATTTGATGTATAATTTTTCGTTTTCCAAGAAACGCGCTCCGATAGAACAAGTGCTTCAAAATGATGCTCCTTACCGAACTACTAAGTTTTGACTAAGCCGGTTTCAGTCATCATTTGAAGCAGCATCTGTTTGCAATTCAAATCTCCACTTAATATGAGGAAGAATAAGGGGATTTTGTGAATCACAATTTCAATGTCCTGCTTTAGTTGCAGTTAATGCCCTGAAAAGGACATATTCCGACGCATTGACGGGCGTGATAGACAGTGTTTGAGACAAGAATGATGGTTATGAGTGCAGATTTAGATTCGAACGTATCCTCGTCTGCGCTAGGGACTAAGCCTTCGTTAAATAACGTCTTTATTCATTTAATTTAAAAGTCGCGTGCTTTCTCAAATTGTTGCGTTATTAGTGATGCTTAGAAGTCAAGTGAGTCATCAACTGATTCCTCAAATGAGTCCACAAGTGAATCCTCAAGCGATCCGTCAAATTGATTCCCCAAGTGAGTCCTCATATGAGTCCTCAAATGAATCCACAAATGTACGAGACAAATGCTTCTTCAACTGATTCTTCAATATGATTTCTCAAATGGTTCCTCTCAGATGACTTCAGACTTGATTCTTCAGATGCTTCCCCAACTGATTCCTCAACTTGATTCCTCAAATGATTTCTAAAGAATAATATAATACCGTCGCGTCGCGCCCGCCTGAAACGAAATAAGAAAACCTGAAAAGAGCAGAGCAGAGGCCTACCTAACCTCAGGACACCTGTTTGGGTCCTGAGGGGTCCCCTACCTAGCCTCAAGGACACCGGTCTGTCACTTGAGGGTTCCCCTACCTAGCCTCAGAGACAGCTGTTTGCCGTCTTGAGGGGGTTAATTGGAAATAAATTTTCCCGAGAAATGTATAGCTTGGTATGCATGCTTTCAACCGAGAACCGAAGTGAGTAAGGTAAAGAAATAAAAGAACAAAAATTCTTACTGATTGTTTTTGTATGCACCGAAGTGCCTTACCCTGCATTTTTGTGCCACGTAACTGGAAAGCTGCAGACATTGTTGGACCTCTTCTGGTCATCGTACGAAAAACACTTTTGGGCCCTTACACATATGCGAGAGACATGGTAGGTCGTGAGACCACTTTCAGCCTCCTCCCAGAGGGAAGAAGCCACCATATCAGCTCACATTTTCACTTTCACTTACACAAACACACAATACAGGAGCAGGAGCAAGCACAGGAGCAGGAGCAGTAGCACGAGCTGGAGCTTGGTTTCTGGACTTGGAATCTAATCCGGATTCTGATTCACCTGATGTCCGCTTCAATCGATGTCTGCTTCAACGGCAATCGCGGCCCGCCGAGCAATGTGTCGATCGAAAACCGTCTTCTTCTTTCTTCTTTTTAATGCATTTTATTTTGAAAATATCAGTGAATTATAATCTCAAAACGAGATAAAATGCTTAACCTGGTTATGTATTTACATATTTTATATCTAACTTACTGGCTCTGGGCGAGCATCGAAAACCGTCTTCAGCTGCTTCCATATTCTCAATGACTCGCCTCTTTATATGAAACGCTATTCTCGCGATCGATTGCGACCGAAGCCAAAAGGCCAAAAAATGCTTTGCAGCAAACTTCGAGAATTTCCGACTAACCGAACGGCAACAACGAGAATAAATGGCCAAGGAATGCTTATGAAAGACACGTGCACGTAAGACTTAATCTAAGAACGCAGCTGCATTAACGAGATTCTACGCTGAAACAGAAGGGAAAAGATTAGAACCCTACCTATCCACGGGAGCACCTGCTGTGCTCCAGAGCGGTCCCCTACCTATCCTTAAGCACTTCTGTTTGAAGCACTCAAGGGGTCTCCCTTCCTATCCTCAGGGACACCTGTCGGGTCCGCTGAGCGGTCCCCTACCTAACTTCAAAGAGACCTGTTCCTGTTTGGCTCTCGAAGTCCTACACCAAGTCGCGAGCTAAACCTATACAGACTTCTCCACGCAGAGAGCATTTTACCACCGCCACAAAAAACAAAAAAAAAAAAAAAACAACCGCCTATATCCTCCCACCCGAATAACGCAAATGTACTGACAGCGATAAAAGCTTTCTACGTGGCTAAGTCTGCAATTTCTAAGCCCTAGATCTTTGCACAAGAAATTTGAAAAATCGACAAAAGTGGGAGAATTTTTTGGAAAATTAAGAAAATTTCGTGTTTAAGCTGTCTACCTAGCTATCTCCCTCCTAAACTGTCTAAACCTACTCTTGATCTGCGTTCGAGCAAAACCAAAAATTGTGCAAAGATATTGGAATGAAGTAATTACACCGGACTAGCAAAAAAAAAAAGCAAAACGTTCTGAGTCCCTACCTATCTAAGCTAAGTGCCTGACTAAGTATCTCCTACTTAAAGTGACTATTCCCTGTCTAAGGACGGCCCTATCTATGCCTAGCTCTTTGGCTGTCCAAAGATTTACTCAAAATCTGCATCGCATCTAGCTATCCTAACTAACCTGTCTAACCTAACCATCCTGTCTAAGGTATTCTACCCGATCTGTTGATGTCCTTTGATAGAAACAATCCAGGGGGAGCAGACATCCCGGAACCAAGTGCATGCATACCCTCAATTAAAGTTTATTTTCAAAGGCAAGTAACGATAGTCCTGGCCCGTGATAAGGACAGAGATTCCCAAGTGTTTTGAACGAAATTTCTAAGCCCTAGCTATGCCTCATCTAAAGAAACTAAGTCTGAGGTCTTGCATTGAAAAATATCAGAAAGAAAAGCGTTTGCAACGATTGCAAGGAAAGTGTCGAACAACTAAGAATTAATTAAGCAATTTAAAAAGCAACGCGAAGCAAGTCAAAGCCTAACAGAAGCTCCTTAAGCTAAGTTTAAGATTAAGTTGAGTCGCGAAGTATACTAGAAACCTCAGACACTTCTGTACAAATGGAGCTTCTGTGTTTTTCTTAATACAAAAAAAAGAAAAATATAAATAAATATGTTCAGGAAACGGCTTGCTTCTGTTGGACCGCTTGTGGTCATTGTTGAACTGCATTCCTGCATCCTTTCTGATCAGCAACGAAAAAAAAAACACTTTTGGGCCCTTACACAAATCGAAAGAGATGTGGTAGATCGTGAGACCACTTTCAGCCTCCTCCCAGAGGGAAGAAGATACCACATCAATAAATAACCACAGCAATAAATTCAAAAAACGTCTGAAATCGAAGACGAAAGTGGATCACGATCAAAATTCAAATCGAGTTCCAAATCGCAGACGAAACCAGAATCAAAATCAAGCCAACATCTTCTTGACCTGGCCCTTGAAGCGAGGTGCACATTAAGGAAACCTTGGCCATTACCGATCACCTCAGACGAAGCAGTGAGGTTTTCTTCGAACTCTGCGGACACGAAATTGCAATCAAAAGCAAGTTTTTGATCCGAGGATGAATTAAGTATCAAAAGCGCGACTAAACGAAGACTATCTCGAGGACAAAACTGTGCCCAAATCAGAAGCCCACAAAATAGACCGAAATCTAGAGATCGTTCTCAGTTTGGAGGAACACCGATGAAACCGATGAAACCGACGAAACTGATGTCCCGGCAATAAAAGATTTTCCCCAAACTAACACCAGGAGACAGAAAAAATTCCCGTTAAGTAGAAGGGGCTCGAAAAATTAGGGATCCATTCCAAAGCCCCTTGGGCAAAGCTAAAGCTCTAGAATGAAAAAAAAAAATGTTTCTAACTTAAGAGCGTTCGCTTGTCTATACTAATCTACGCAGAAACTCAAACATCACCCTAAGAAGCGCCGAGGGGCTGTTCTCGAACTGCCACAGAATCAATCAATAGTTCTAAAAGCCGATCGCGCTTAAATCAATTTGAGTTCCTGCACAAAAACGAACAAAGCCAAAGCACCCGTTCGTTGTCTACTCTACTTCAAAGCGAAACCATTCTCGTCAACTCCAGCTCGTCTAGCTGCAACCACCAACTTCGGTGAACTATAACCTTACACCGAGAAGTGGGAGCGTCGACGAGCACGAAGGAGAAGTCTTCCGACTACAACTAACTACTGATGCTTACTGCGAGATTTCGAATAGTTGCTAAACCTGAAATCAACTGCAAGAAAGAATCTACGGAGAGGTAACCCAAACATCTCTAAGAAGCGCCGTATGACATTCAAACTGCCACAAAATAAATTAATAGTTCTGAAAGTCACGCTAAAAGGAAATCTGAGTCCCTCTGCAATCTACACTACGAAGGGGGCATACGATTGTCCGTCTTAACTCGAAGGCAATCATCTATTTGCTATCTTGGAGGAGCACCAGTTTGTTTACAGTCACGAGCAACAACGGCGGAGGCAACTTCACATGAAGAGTTGAAGGCCCAGACAGGCTTAGAGGATGGCGCTTCCGATCGCTACGAACGAACAGGATGTTGTCTATCTTAATTTGATGCATATCATCCGTCCGTCGTCTACTCTACTACTCTACGAGGGAAGTCTCAGTTCAACGTAATTCAGCGGAAGTCGAAGGAGAACACTTCTGACTCATATGATCGAACAGGATGTTGTCTATCTTAATTCGATGCATATCATCCGTCCGTCATCTACTCTACATTTCTACAAAATGGATGTTGTCTATCTTAACACTCAATCTACAGCGAGCGGATCAAATGACCCAATTAGATTTTTTTTTTAAACGTTCTTGCAACTACTATCCCACCACCATAAATTTTGCTAATTCTTGTAGCTTTGAATTGGGCCACTGACCGTGCGGTAGTTGTAGTGTCATTACGATGCATATCATCCATTTAATAAACTACTACGAGAGAAGTGTCCATTCCATTCTAACTTCGTTCGACTGAATGCGCTGAATGGCTTCCAACTACTACTAACGAACAGGATGTTGTCTATCTTAACTTGATGCACATCATCCGTCCGTTGTCTACACTACGTTTGCGAGGGAAGCGCCTTTTCAACTCTCGCCGCACGAGCTCTATTCAAGCATCTTCGGTGAAGTGCAATTCCGCACGACGAGCCCATTGCGCAAACAAGTCTGATGCTATCAACCACAAGACTGGCAAGGGAAACTTAATACTACTAGGGAACTATATACTACTAGGGAACTAAATACTACGACTATCATCACGACTCGCCCGGAAAGTTGGACCTAAGACGAAAGAAAAAAAAAAACTGAAAGTAGAAGAACAAATCTGAAAAACGATGAAACAAGTAGACCTGAAAAGAGAGAGAAGTGAGAAAGCCCTACCTAACCCAAGAACACCTGTTCGTGTCTTGAAGAAGATTAAGAACCTAAGATTCGACGAAGCGCGCCTGCCCGCATCATGCTAGCATGTAAATTTTCGACGCGGGAGTCATGACTCAAACGAATGTATATGTATGTGCGCATATATAATATGTAAATATATTAAAAAAAACTATTGTGCATAGAAAAGAAATACTTAAGTATACTCATTTGAGCAGATCCCACCAACCATCCGCTTCTGTCCGGCACCTTCAACCATGTCAGCTACCATCCAGAAAGAAGGCACCACCAACCATCTCAGGCCCCCCGAAGACGTCAGTCAATATCAACTATCGCAGATGTGAGGTAGCATCGCAGATGTGAGGCACCATCGGAGATGTGAGGTACCATCGACCATGTCATCCACCATCCAGGAAAGAAGGCACCATCAACCATCTCAGGCCACATCGAAAACATCAGACACCACCATTATTGCAGCCACCATTAACCTTCGCAGATGTGAGGCACCATGGCATATGTGAGGCACCATCGGCATCATCGCAGATGTGAGGCATCATCGCGGATGTGAGGCATCATCGACCATGTCATCCATCGTCCAAGAAAGAAGGCACCATCAACCATCTCAGGCCACATCGAAAACATCAGACACCAGCATTATTGCAGCCACCATTAACCATCGCAGATGTGAGGCACCATCGAACACTTCTGCCTCCATGGACCATATCAGCCACCATCCAAGAAAGGAGGCACCATCAACCATCTCAGCCACCATCGAAGATGTGAGGAACCACCGACCATGTCAACCAACATCGAGGACGTCAGTCACCATTCAAAACATCAGACACCATCAACCATCTCAGCCACCATGGAAGACGTCACCCATCATCAAAGGCATCAGCCACCATCGAAGACACCAACCATCAACCATCAGACATCACTGGTGGGTGGTGGTGACCCCAACATGCACCCGAGGACATGAGTACCTGGGAAAAAAAATCAGTAGACCCCAATTACCTCCGATGTACACTCTAGGACAACTCACGACAGACTAAACTCGCTCCCGCGCCTGGAACCCCTTATATACCCTCGGAGCGGCCTCTCCGGCCGCTCTTAATTTTCCGATATTTTTTCCCTTTTTTCACCTTTTTTCCCTTTAAATTTTTGTGTTTTTCGATATTTTGGCTCTTTTATTGCATTTTTCGCACTGTCGGAGACTCAAAAATTGCTGCGGCCATATGCAGGGAGATCTGCCTAGTGATCTTAGCCATTTTTGAAAACATTTTTAGGTGATTTGTGACAATTCGAAGTGGTTTTTGGACATATTCCTGAAATCTGAGCAGATCTTAACACTTACTTTGGGGACTGGAAACACCAAGACTTACATATATACGGAAATCGTGGCGTAATCTATTGTTTTGTGCAGTTGACGGAATGACATGAATAAATATAATGGCCTTTCTTTCACCAATAAAAGGTTTTCCTTTCCCTATACTCTTTTTTTCGAGGCATTGATCAGGGCCAGTGGCAGGTGCCTTCAATGGGTTTGCCACACAACACACACTCAATGGTCCTGCTACACTGGAGAACGATGTGAGAACTTTGTCATCTCATGTGGAGGTGATGTGAACAGTCTACTAAGATCGAACGAATTTGATTCTCCTAGACCTTGTGGGGTTTTCTTAAGTCAGAAGTCCAAGCGAATGTGCCACAAGTCACAGAGACTTTCTTCCTTTATACCTTCGACTCGCTCTGTGCCTTGAATTCGGACACTGAAGGCTACTCGCAGTGGAGTGACTGACTCTTCTCTGAGCAGTGATGACCACTTTGTTGTACGAAGACGTTTTAAAGATGAAGAACTCTGCATGGCGGTTGGCAATTGGGTGCCACTTCAGCTTGCTACCGCTACCGTAAACCACTTCATCCCCATCACCATAGTAACATCCCCTCTCAATATATACATCCTCTTAAGATAATCGTTTCTTACACCAATTTGCCCCTTTCTCAATCTCGCCTCTACCACCCACCTACAAATAAGCTTATTGTAGATCGTTAAATTGTAAAGCACATATGTAAATTATTCGGAAATGAATAATCTGTTTTTGTTTAAAATGCATCTACTCCTTTATTACGCGCACATCCTAATCATAAATTTGGTAATATTTCATCACGAAATTAATTCTATTTAATTGCAAACATAAAGGTCGTAGTACAGGATGCAATGCAACGTATATTCTTCGTAAGGACACAAACCCTTCTAAGGGCAATTTCAATGGATCATTAATATCTCTGCCAAAATGTATGCAACAGAAACATAAAATAATTTTCAAGAAAAATATATTTCTAAGAATTCGGCGCTTTTTTTATATGGACTTTTGTCAGTTTTTGAACACGAATACCGTCTAAACTAAGCCGATTAGACGCCCACCATCCCCCCCCCCCCATACAATTTTTTCTTCGTCTCATTAAGATCTACAAAACTGCATCACTCAATCGAGGGGCCGCAAGTGTCGGAATCTTGCCGTGTGTTTTTGTTAAAATATTCTTGAATTCCAATAAGAACTTTTCAGGATTTTGTAACCACTTAGCAGCAAATATCGACTTCTTTGTGAAACTAGATTGCTCCCAAAATAAAGAATGAAGCCTTTACAGTTTCTCTCACATCAGGCTAGATTTCGTAACTCATTTGGGATTATAACTTACTAGAAAGAATGAAGAAAGCATCAATTGCAATACTGCCCGCCTGCCAAAAATCTTTACGGCGCTGTGTCAGCAAAGCCAACTGTGCCAATTTTGATAAACAGGAATTAAAGAACGATGTGTGCATCAATTACGGCCACACCTACGTACAAGCCACCTATCAACGTACAAGCTACCACATTATACTATCCTACCGAAGAACCTGCAGATTACTTAACTTCGATCTTAGACTTTACATTAAATATAAAACCAGTATGCCAAGTGGGCAATTATGCGTGACGAACTCTGTTCTGAGCAATAACAATGCCAAGGAGATGGATCTAAGACAACTACCGGAGTGGAAGCGGAACATCTAAAGATCGATCGAAGCAGCTTCCAATCAGAACTAGTGACTATTCCTGGAGTAGCTGAATGACTGCTCATGAGGATTACATTGAACGAGAGCATCGTCGTCGTATAATGACAATAAATAATTGAGTGGCACAACAACCAACAAGGGACCAGGGCCTAGCTTTTCCAGCAACTACTCGTGCGGTGCATGCTACTGTTCTCTCACTAGTAGTGGCGACCTACAGTAGTTTGCCTACTCCGTTTAGTACTCATTGAGTGTTGTCATCAGTTCTCAGTCCGGGAATCGAAACTGGAACTTTGGCACGTAAGTCGAGTACCCTGACACTAAAGCAGCAATAATGGCTTTCGAATCATCATCCTTAAGACTTTGTTTCTTAACGAAATATTAAGACATTGCATCCCAGGGATATTCTGGGTTTCTCAACATAGAGATATCTCCGGAATCTGTGAAGATGATGTGCTATGGAACGGTGCTCATTAAACGTAAGGTTGAATACAACTGGTTACCAAGAAAAAACTCAAACAACCAGAATGACGGAGCTAGTCAAAAATGTGGGACCAGCATGGACTGTCAAGGAACCATCCTCAGTCTAGTAACCTCGCAATCCTCACAGAACATTGTGCAATGAGTCTTTCTGTTAGACACTCCGCAAGACTACTACAACTTCTGAAGTAAATGAATGAATCACGAAGACGAGGAAAACTCCTAACATCTACTTTGCAACTGCACAGTACGGGCCTTCATTTGGTAAGGTATCCTGGGAGTATATATACAAGAGAATAATCGAATATATTCCAGGACAGACGGATGAAATGTAGATTGAACTATCATTCGCAGCAGATTCTGCTAAAAAGCGAAGTCTGGCACTGTTCACTAGTACATGCATTTCCTTCTACTCCGCTTTTACCCATACTCTCCCCATCCACTTCTGATTTTTCACTTCCATCAATTCCAAGATATACTCGATGGGGCTTATATTCGGCGGTTGTGGCTGCATGCAGTTTAATAGGAGTACAAAGATATGGGGTGTACTTCGCGGGCGCGCAGTGAGGTATTCGGTAAGTATTCCGGTCTTCGGTTCTATTCATTGGATTCAACGTCGTTTATCTTCCGTTTTTCACACGTCACCACAAGAGTTACTGGCAACGCTTAAAGTTTGCTTGCCAAATTTCGATGTTCCAGAGATGAATTCCTTGATAGGTGACTGATTCCTATGATTTGTATTATCAGGTAGAGAAACTATTCGTGGCAATTACCTTTTTAAAACTGCTATCAAGTAAATTTTGACCGAAATGTTTAATTTTTGGCTCACATCTTCATTGTCCACGCGAGTTATATGAATTTGGTTTTGGAACCAAATTCAACTTTAATAAAACAAGTTTCTCTTCTGAGTGTCGCTTTATTTCTGTATTTTAATTGAAGAGGTTCCGTCCACCGAACATTTGCCCAACTAGCAATTTATTATACCCATATGCTCGAGCATTGAACATTGCCTATCTAAGCATTTCCTGTTATTGTTTACAGTACTTGGCCATAATAAGGTCAATGTCGCAATGCTCGATCGTTGCACTTTGACTTTGTGAATGGGAAATGCAAGCGTTTGCATTTCCCATTGGTGAGGAAGTGTTCGGTGCTGACGTAACTCCTCCCTCCCTTGTCTTAAGATTCTCCCGAATCTTTGTGAATGAGTTCTTTCTCAAGAAATAAAGTATTATTATAATAAGGCTTACAATGATAACAAAGGGGCTAAGACTTATACTATAGTTTATAACATTGTGAAATTTTAGTTTCGTAATTTCTTGTATATTCTTTTCATTATTGAATTTGAGTTTTTCAAAACTTAACGTAGTACCGTCTGTAATAGCGACAGTTTGCATATGAAATACAACAAATCTTTCTTTCATTGTGTACATATTGTTACTAAATTGTTTATTTCCCAACCTAACTGAACAATTTGAAAAATGTATAATGTAATTACCTGATAACATAAAATTTCTCTCGTCGCAAGTACTATTGAACTGTTTGTTCTTTATGTTATTTAGTATTATAAAATTATTATCTATTTCGATTATTTCTTCATCTGGACTATCAACTAATTTACAATTTCTTCTTATTATACAATTTTTGCTTAATTTTAGTTCATATATATTAGCATTGTTCTCAAATTTGTATGTTTCATTATTAATTCTTACAATATATTCCAAATCTTCATCAATTTGTTTGTTATTCAAATTCGATATGGGGACAATTAGTTTTTTGTCAATATTTAAAATTCCAGTAGGGATTTTTACTGCTATCACTATTGTATCATTTATGTATGTAGCTATACCAGTTCTTATATTACTTAAAGTATGTATATCAAATTTGTATTCACTTAATTCTTCATTACTTAGTATATTTGGATGGACAGTTCCTAGTCTAGCCGAAACAATATTATCCTGTATATGATCTATTTGCTCTCTTAACATGTTAATACGAATTTGCTGTTCTAAAAATTGTTCCCGTTCGACAATCCTTTTTTCAGTGTTTCTTATTGCTGTAATCTCTTCTATAACTTTGTTTCGGTCTGATTCTAAAATTTTTTTTATCAGTGTGAAGGAATTATTAAAATTGTCGTTAATTTTAACTTGTTTGTTTATTGCTTTTATTGTATTATGGTTATTTTCTTCTCTTTCCTTTAATTGTTCTTCAATTGCAATCCTGTCATTTTCATCTAAAGTGCCAAACAACCATTTTAAACCGTTTCCAACCATGTTAATAAGACCTCTTTTACTTCTGTGAGGAAGAAGTGTAGTAATCTTATTTTTAATAGAAGAAACCTGCCGCATTAGAGATATTTTGTTACTAAAGGTGAGATTATTTATATTACGTTCAAGATCTAGAGCTATGCCAAAAATTTCGTGAGGATTTATAATATGTAATACAATATCAAACTTATTTACTATTTCAACTTTATCTACTTTAATTTCTGCGAATCCAAGGTTTGTGTCAATCCTTTCCATAACAAGGGCCGCTTTATTAAAAGGGAATATGGTTAGAATTAGCATCCATATCAGCATTTTCTGAAAATTTTAATGCTCGTTTAATGTTATTTTCGTGAATTCCTTTTAACGGATATTTGCGAAATTTTGGTTGTTCCTTATGCCTAACGTTAAGATAATTTTTTATAAATCCTATTTTCCTAGTCTCACAATACTCTTCTTTATTTTTGTTAGCTTTATTAATGGAATCAATTTTTTTCTTTTCAATTCTTCTTTTTATTAACTCTATATCGACTTTACGGTTTTGCACATCTATGGGCCTTGCTTTAAGTGTAGAATGAAAAGAATTGTTATAATATTCAATAGCTTTATACATTTGTTCTTTAATGGGAATTTTATTTTCTACGTTAAGTGACCTGATTCTTTCCGTCAGTGTGTTATTAAGTCGTTCTGCATCGGCATTGCCGGTATGATTATTTGGTTTAACGAAATGAATTTCAATACCTTCATTCTTACAGAATTCTTTTATATGAATGCTATTGAACTCGTTATCACCAACAATTTTTTTCATTTTTCCTTTTATGGATATAAATTGCCGTAACTTTTCAACCAAAGTTTTATGGTTTCTATCTTCGAGATAAAAACTAACAGCATGTTTCGAAAATTTATCGATAAAGTTTATAAAATTGTGTTTACTATTGGTGTAAACATCTACATGAATAATTTCATTAATGTCGCTAGGGGTTTCTGAAATACTAAGTTTTTTCTTTATTGGGTTTCTGTCATATTTTGCGGCAGTACATATGTCGCAGTTATTGACAACTTTATGAATCAAAACTTTTAAATTTGGAAAGTATACTTTTGATTTCATACCTTCGTAATTGGCGATAATGCCAGAGTGACCTGATTCCATCTTGTGGTATAGTGATATTTGTTTTAGAGCTTCATCCTCATTTTGAAGGTCTCTTGCGAAGAAACCGCATTTTACAAATTTAATATTAGGAGTTTTAAGCTCAATTAGTTTTTTCTGTACAATATTGTACAAAGAATCACTTAACTCACAATAAATTCCGACTTTACCCTTTGTGATATGTCTTCGGACTATATCAGATATATGATCGGGTATATCACTTTTGTCAATGAAAATTCTTTTGTGGTTAAAAATGTTTTCAGTTTCTACTACTTTCTTTTCTGTAATTATAAGTTGGGTTTTAAACCGATTAACCACTGTTTCTAATATTGGAATATGGTCATTGCTATTCTCTTCTTGAGAATGGACAGTTGATATTAATAATGATTCATTACAATTTACATTGTCTACACAATCTGTATTATCAGGGCTTTCACACACATTAATTTCGTTGTTGTTCCGATTGATTCTGCTAAGGAAATCGGCTACTTTGTTGTCTTTCCCTTTAATATAATCTATTTTAATATCATATTCTCCGAGTTGCATCAACCATCGCTGTAATCTTGGGCTAATATTTTGACCAATATTTTTCGCTTGTAACCACTTAATAGGTTGGTGATCTGTCTGCAGGTCAAATTCACGTCCAAACAAGTAAGGCCTAAAATACTTAACGCTCCAAACGATAGCCAGTAATTCTTTTTCGATCGTGGAGTAATTTCTCTCGTGATCGTTCAGTGTTCTGGAGGCATAACAGACTGGGTGACCGTCTTGAGTTAAAACAGCCCCTAAGGCAAAATTACTAGCGTCTGTTATAAGTTTAAACCGTCTGTTGAAGTTTGGATATTTCAGGATGGGATAATCTGTTATGAGAGATTTAAGTTTTTCGAAAGCTGCAATGTAGTTTGGGTCATGGACATTTATTTTGGTATCCTTTTTTAAATATTTTATTATAGGAAACGCTATTTTCGCGTAATCCTTTATAAATTTTCGATAGAATCCGGTTATGCCTAGAAACGATTTTATCTGTTTCTGCGTTTTCGGTAACTGTAAATTTTGGATAGCCGTAATTTTTCCAGGATTTGGTTTGACTCCTTGGGAAGTTAGGATATGTCCCAAGTATTCTGTTTCTTTTTGCAGAAAACTGCATTTGTCAACTTGAAGTTTGAGCCCAGCTTTTTTTAATATTCCTAAAATATTTCTTAAATTGACTAGATGTTCTTCCAAAGACGTGCTAAACACAAGAATATCATCCATGTATACGACACAAATCTTGTTTATGAACTTCCTCAGTATAGAATTCATCAAACGTTGGAAGGTCGAAGGGGCATTCTTGAGCCCGAACGGCATTCGAACGTATTCGAAGTGACCGAAAGGTGTGGAAAAAGCAGTTTTTTTTCCTATCCTCAGGCTTAACTAAAATTTGGTAAAAACCTTTAGCTAAGTCAAGGGTTGAGAAATATTGCGACTTCCCTAATTTGTCTAATATTCCTTCAATATTAGGAATTGGGAATTTGTCGCTCACAGTCACTTCGTTCAATTTTCTATAATCTATTACGATTCTCCACTTCGGTTGTCCAGATACACTTTTTTTTGGGACAATCCAAAGCGGACTATTATAAGGAGAGTTGCTTTCTGTTATTATTCCCTGTTCTAACATTTCATTTATTTGTCGATTTATTTCAGTTTCATGTACCTTAGGGTACCTATAGATTTTCGAATATACAGGGTTATTTGTGTTTGTGATGATTTCATGGGTAATTTCATGAGTAAAATTTAATTGGTCACCATCCTTGTAGAAAACATCTTTGAAATCTTTTAGGAGTTTTATTATTTTATCAGTTTCTTCTGAATTTATGTGGTCTAACATAATATTATCAAGAATTTGACCTCCTCTTTGTTCAAGAGTGACTATTTCATTTACTTTGTATGGATTATTGGTTTGGATTAAAGGTAAAATTTGGCTATTTATATTAAGATATCGATGCTGCAAGTTGACGGTTGCTTTTAATGGATCTAAAATATTTAGGCCAATAATAGCATCATAATCCCTACCGCCAAGATCCATAACTCTCCACGTCATAGTGCCTGGAGTGTGAAATTCTACTGGGAGAGGTGTTATTATCTTGTTTGGAACTTTTACAATTCCAGAAACAGTAGAAAAATATTCGGGTTTGTCCAGTGTAATTTGCTTGCATTGGCTTAGGATATTGGGTCGAATTATGCTCGTACTAGATCCTGTATCCACAAGACAATTAATCTTATTGTTACCGATAGTTAATTTTGTTATTGGTAGTGCTGTTCCCGAGGCTCGTTTGGAAAATTTTCCATCGTTTCTTCTACGTTGCCGATTGACATCATCTCCACAGCGTTATTGTTAGTATTTCGCGATATTTTGGAATTACGAGATCTATTATTGTTAATATTGTTGTTAGTTTGAGGAAGTTGATTATGGTTGAAATTTTGAAAACGAAATGTTGGTGGTGCCCTATTCCTATGAAATGTTGAAGGTCTACCCTTTCTGTGCTGAATATCTATATACCTAAAATCATCCAGCAATCTAAGTCTAGTATATTTATTAAAAATATCAACCATGGTGGCGGTTTCCTCAATATGAGCTCTAATACTGCCATCCATTTTTTCAATTAAAATTTCCTTTAAGTCCCTATCCACATTGTCAGGCCTATAAATTTCTGGTTTTCTACAATCATATTCCCATATTTCACTTATTTGGTAACTAATATTTCTAAATTCGTCAAATAGTTCTCTTAAATTACTAACCTTGACTGATCGACAATAATTAAATAATTCCGAATACGTTTTATGCGGCTGGAAATGCTGCTTAAGTCTGTCTGCGATGGCATCCCAATGTGAATCGCCTCCAAGCTGCCGAGCACATTTCCCAGCTTCTCCCTGTAGCTTCTCGTTTATTACTATTTGATGACCATAATACAGCAAATCCGTGTCGCCATTGCACAACCTTGAAGTGACGTCTACGGACTTTAAAAACGATGATAATGGAAAATCATCTCTTCCACTGAATGATCTCAGTTGTCTAAATTGACTGAGGACACTTTCTGCACTAAGCTTAAGTCCAGATAATGGGATCTGTGTGGTATTAACTTGATGTTGTTGTTGTTGTTGAGCTTGTTGATGTTGCTCAAATATTTGCTCTTGTTGCCGTTGGAGTTGTTGTTGCAACTGAACAATGTCATTTTGTTGTTGCTTAATTGTTTGCACCAGCCTTTCAATTTCCTCCGGTGTTGCCATATCCACTGCTAGTTCACTCTCACTGTCACTTTCACTAATCAATATTTTTCGATTTTTATCGAATGCTTTGCGTCTACTGTTCATGAATTGCTTTGTTAATGCTTTAGCATAACACTGTTTTTGATCAACACTGCACCAACTATTTTCGGGTGGAGGAGGGGTTCGTGGATGGAAATCTTTTCTTTGGAAAAGAGTTCGTCGACTGCGCCAGTTATATGAATTTGGTTTTGGAACCAAATTCAACTTTAATAAAACAAGTTTCTCTTCTGAGTGTCGCTTTATTTCTGTATTTTAATTGAAGAGGTTCCGTCCACCGAACATTTGCCCAACTAGCAATTTATTATACCCATATGCTCGAGCATTGAGCATTGCCTATCTAAGCATTTCCTGTTATTGTTTACAGTACTTGGCCATAATAAGGTCAATGTCGCAATGCTCGATCGTTGCACTTTGACTTTGTGAATGGGAAATGCAAGCGTTTGCATTTCCCATTGGTGAGGAAGTGTTCGGTGCTGACGTAACTCGCGCTCTTTGGCTCGTAGTGCCGCATTGTTGAAAGCAGAGCACACCAAAATCATGTGCTTGATTTTCAGGAATTACATAATCCATTAACATGGCCGACATACTGATAGAGACAACGAATAGGTTCTTCACGATCTTCGAGTACAAACTCAGCAACAGCTGCTATACTCTCTTTACTAGTGCTGGGTGTGATCTAAGCGGTCGAGTAACCTGGGAATTCAAAATGCTAATGGCATTGGTAAGAGTGTTCTCAGTAGGTCAATGTGCGCACTGTGAGTTCCTCGAATAGCACGAAAAGCATTTCTTACAGACCGCTGATATTCGTAATGCTGCTGCGCAATTTAAAGACGCTGTTGGGGTGCAATTTTTTTTATGCTGATTTGCCCCACCATATTGAACAAAAATGACAAAACAATTTGTAGGAGTCACCCGTGATCTGTCAAAAGGAGCCTTTTGAAAATCGAACCACAGGCTGAATCAACAGATATATTAAGTTTTTCATGAAAATGAATAATCTCAGGAGATACGACTGTCACACTAGTCATGACGAACAAATGGACGGACGTTCCGTAACTATAAAGATTTGAAGGAATCCTTATTTCGAAACGAAACCAATTCGTTTTCTTCTGGGTTCTCTCTCATATTTTATATCCCTGAAAAGTTATCCCGAACAATTCACAACGCCAATAGTTGATTCAGAATGGTCTAAAATCGAACTCCTCCATGTGGTACGTGAGGTCCAAATTTTAGTTTTCCTGCAGAAAAGTTTAGAAATCAGGGCAACAAGACAGTGAGCAATGAACCACAAACCTGTACAATTACTTTCGGCATTCTGTAAAAGCTGCTGAAATCGACGATGCTTACGAATTTTTTTGTGAAAATTGTAAAAAAAACTGCTTCTACATCCTCGTACTATCCGATACATATTAAAAATTCACCACGAAACGAATTCCTTGTAAACAACTTTAACTACAAATTCATTTAGCAAGCTCCACCGTAAGACAAAAATATGCAAAGTTTCGGGTGAATGGAGTTCCCTCTCACAACTGTTAAATAGCCGCCCTTAAGGCATTTAAAACATCATCCTCCCACGGTCAGATTTTGTTAAACAGGTTACGGAGTCCAGGAAGTACAATAGTTCAACAACTTTTACTGGCTTTGATTTCCCTTTATCTCTTCCAACAATCATTTTTCGTTTTGTTCAACTCTGTTGCCTGCGCCAATGGAAAAACTGAGTTCTGCTTGTAATGAAAAACCCGTTAAAAATTTGGAAACACGATGCACCTTCACAAGCGCAATCTTTGTTTCACCCATTGTTCATGAGAAGAGGGAACAAATAAGGAGCAGATCCCATGACTGCACATCCTTTTGTTCTTTTTCACGTTTTTTTTCTGCCCACACATAGATATCCTTCGGGCCACGAGGATCCCTCCTTTGTCCGGACGTGATGTTTACCCGTAACAACAAAATCCGAAGTATTCTCGCGGAAAATCCTTGTCAGCCACTCACTATGGCTGATGATTTCTGAGAACTCTTCCATGACTGAAAGAACTTTTGGAAAATGGTTTTGTAAACTTCTGCGTGGACTTCCTCGAGGTGAGCGTGTTTGTTTCCTCTTTCCCATTGTTTCCCTGGTGTGTATCTTTGCTGTGCCATCTATCCGGGTGACAACTTTCAAGGCCTACAGCTACAATGTGGTGAGGAAGAGTTCTATCCTCCTCATCCTCCTCAAGTAGTCAGAAATCGATAAAAATCCATGAGAAGACTATTCCCTCAGACGTACTTTGAGCCCCAGTGATCCAGAATTCGGACTCTACTTCTAGAAACTTCTGTAAGGAAAGGAATGGTAAGTGGGTAACAATTGCTCTTAAAAAGTCATAGTTCACTTACTTCCACCTCTCCAGAGGGTTCTCCTCCCAAGTGCCTGCAATTGCTTTAAACATCTTCTCTTTAAGGCCACCCCCTGTCTCCCCATCACTTTAAACGACTCAAAGTTAATCGAAAATTTCAATCATCTCCGCAGGTGCTTGTCTCACGGCAGAAGGGCAGTAAATAAATCGCATCTAAGGAACGTGCTAAAGATGACAAATTACTCTCCAACCAGCAGAAAAATATCCGCTCCAGCCAGGATCGAGTGCAAACAAACGAATTCCCATCAACGTGAACATATGGCGAGAGAAGGAGTACAAATCCGGTCTACAGGGCGTATCGATGAGTACATCCACGTACGCAACAAGGGCTCACGTTTGATGGGCGGGGCACCCTTGGGGGGGGGGGGGGGGCGGGAATAAATCACGAAACTATACTGGCGTGTAAAAATTGTGGAGTGCTTGTGTCACTCTCGTTTGAAGGGAGGGGGCGATGAGGTGCCACGTGGCGGCATCGAGATGAGATTTATCACTCTCGAGGACTTCCCTTTCACTGCGCTGTCGATAATGCCAACTGACATGCATGTGTACACCAGGGAGTGGGCAAAACTAATTTTGCAAAGGTGTGGTGTGTCGACGAGGTGTCAAGCGCTATGTTCGTGGACTGCAGACTAAATCGGATTTCTGAGGGAGAAAGGGTGAAGGTCGGTGACTGCCAGGCACTTCGGCGAAGGCCTGGGAATTCTGTGAATTCTGATCGTTGAAGTTAATTAAATTTTCACGAACAGGAAAGTCGATTTTGAGGAAAGGGGTGTCCCCAAACTTAGTATGAAATATTGAAAATAGCGCAATGACCAGTGACGTGGTGGTATGTGACTGAACCAAACATTTAGTTTCCAATTACTTCTACAGATGACAGCAGTAAGCTACAGCAAATACAATTGCTCCAGAGAATATGCTGTTGAAGGCAACTTCCTAGTCATACTTGGTTAAATTTAACAACAAGTGAAACAGTGGCGTTCTTTCTTGTTTGCAGGCCAGAAACAGCGGAATTGCCGACAGGGACGTACGCACAATAAATCTTTCATCGTGCTTTGTTAAGCGACTGTGGCGTATACGTAACTTTTTTTTTGTCAGTATGACGTGCGGAAGAGATCCAGTGGACTCAGGTTACAGCATGGTTCGAAGGTACAGAAGGCGACAAAGGTTCCGATGCGCATTGATCTTAAATGCCTGCGGACGGTAATTGGGAGGAAATGTAAAGTTGAGCGTGGTTCGGCTAAGAAATGAGTCGTTAGTACATCCGAAAGCGGGATAAGCAGGTGAATTGAACGGTATTCCGAGCGAAGCGTTTATTACAGGCGAAGCTTTAAAGTAGAAGGAATACAACTGACTACTTAATTTGAGCATCTTTTCCTAAATTAGCGACAAGAGAGTGACAAGGACGAAACATTGTGTAGGTGTTGTAAAAAGTATATCGACCAAGCATTATTACTTCCATGTGGCCAGCAAACATTGAGAGTCCTGAGAGCCACCATTTGGTTGGTGTTTAGTGCCTCTTCTATTTGACTGATTTGCCGCCTTTCAAACAAGTCTTCGTTTGATACAATCAAATTAGTGTTTCCAGACGTAAAGGCATGGCATCTAGTGACAAAAATATGCTGAGACTTTTTATATCACGCACAGAATATATAAATTTGAATGGAGTGAAATTAAGTGCTAAGTTAAGTGGTCCAACCACAATACACGATGTTGATTATCGGTCACACCTCAACTGCAAGTATTTTTGGCGAATTTAATTTGACATATCTTTGACTCAGTGTTCCACAAATTTAACTGTGGAAAAGTACACAATTCATTAGCGTAAAGCCACCTTGTACGAAATTGGGCGTTTAAATAAAAATACATTTCGTGCGCTTCGTGAATTTTTTGGTAAGCATAATCCATAGAAAGGATTTGTTAACAAACCGAATCGTCCCATTTGGGCAAATGAAAGCTCACGTGTGATTCTTGAAAAGGCAATAAATACTAAAAGTGTGAGCGTTGTATGCGGTTTATAGGTTGGCGGCGTTATGGAGCCGTATTTCTTCGAAAATGGTAGTAACCGTGAATGGTGTACGCTATCGCGAAATAGTAGCGAACATCTTGTGGCCAGGGATTTGAGATATGAACTTGGATTTGTGATTCCAACAGAATGGAGCCACTTCCAAGATGATCAACATGTGGCCGTGTTATATCACATCGTGGCGGTGTAAATTTGTCGCCAAAATCATGTGATTTAACACCGTTAGACTTCTTTCTATAAGGATATTTACAAAAGAAATTATACGTTAAAAAGCCAAGAATAATTCAAGAGCAGATAATTAAGATGACATTCAACCTTAATAATGGCTCGGATTCACTGAAGATGTGGAACATCGGAAAGAGATATGCCACCGAAACCCACATAAGGTCCCACACATAGCTGTCAGAGATTCTTCTATCATAACAAAACAATATCAGCTCACTGTTAAGTTCTTGTTTTTAATTGGAATTAGAGACGTTCTTTTGCTATGGACCACCCTTTATAGTAGTTTTCGATACGACATTGCTTCTTCTAATTCTTTATCTTCTCTTTCGCTTGAAATCGATTTCTAGTTCAAATTTCCTTATGTAACCAAGGATTTCGGAAAGAAATTTTCATAAAAGATTTCTTTCGCAAATTACCTTAATAAAGGCTGTCTCAACAAGAACGCAAGATTTAAATTTTAAATAAAACGCAGATATTTAAGAAAAAACCTGAATTCTTTATTATATCGTAAAGTAGACAAGATCAGGTTATGTATGCAAGAACACATCGGCCAGATGGCTGCCGCGGCTTTGCTGGCACATACGCGATCTTTTAATGAAATTTTCAATAACCGTTTTGCATAAATGCTGCGGTATTTCATAAATGCAGCGTCCAATTTCCTCTTTTAAGGTTTGAGTTGTCGTCGGTTTATTCACAAAAACCATCGACAAAAAACCCCAAAGAAAAAATTCCAATGGTGTTAGATCGCACGATCTAGGCGGCCAATTCTGGTCTCCAAAACGCGAAATAACACGACCGCGAAATGACTGATGCAGTAATTCAATTGTTTCTCTGGCTGTATGAGATGTGGCGCCGTCTTGTTGAAACCACATCCCCTCCACATTCATTTCTTCAATTCTAGGCACGAAAGAATTGGTTATCATTTCACGATACCGAACACCATCGACTGTTTGCGCTTGACCTGATTCATTTTCAAAAAAAAGGTCCAATGATTCTTCCAGTCAAAAATCCACACCACACAGTGACACGTTGAGGATGCATTTGCTTCTCGTGAATCTCTCGAGGATTTTCCTCGCTCCTAATGAGACAATTCTGCCTATTGACGAAGCTATCAAATTTATAATTTTAAATGGGCTTCGTCACTAAAAATGTTTTTATCGGCAAAATCAGCATTTTCATATTGTCTCTCTAATACCCAATTAACGAACTCCCTTCGCTGTGCATGGTCAGCTGGCTTCAGTTCCTGAGTCAATTTAACTTTGAATGCATGAAGATGCAAATCTTTCGTCAAAATTCGCTGCAAAGTGGATTTGGAAACACAAATTTGCTGAGCTCGGTGTCGAATTGAGGTGGATGGAGTTTGAGCGACATCATCACGTACTGCTGCGATATTTTCGGTCGATCGACCTGGTCGAAGGCGCGTTGTTGCCTTTACATCAGTTACAGACCTAGTTTCAGCAAATTTTCCCATTAATCGCTTAAAGAGTCAACTCTTTTGGAGCATTGTTGTAACCCCGAATTGACTGCAATTTGCGAACTGTAGCCGCAAAACTTTCACCGTTTTGGTAAAACAATTTCACAATGAGTATGCGTTGTTCATTCGTGTAGCGCTTCATTTTTATTAACCTTATACCTTCTTCTATCAGACAATAATAATTGTTCAAGTGTCAAAGAATGACAATTCAAATGGCGCCAAATTTAAATCTTGCGTTCTTGTTGGGACACGCTTTATATGATCCACAGTTTGTCTGCGAAGAGAAAAATGTTTCAATATTTTTAAGTGCCACTACTTCTTTTAACCTCTTTGATCTGAGGTGCTTGTTCTTCATTCTGTTGGCTCTGGGGATGTAGCAATACCCAGTCAGATAGCATTTGAGGTAATTTAGTGACATGAATGGGCTCTGTGTATCTACGACGTTCTAAATGTCAATGCCTCAAATCGTGAACTTTATAAATACCAATTGAGTAAAATTTTAATCACTTTTTAAAACACGTATGTTCTGCCCTCTCCTTCAGTACATATGTAGGCGGAGTCATTAAAACAGCCCGAGTCTCTGGTTGGTTAGTGGGTGAACGCTACACTATCGTGTCTCTGTTAGATCTTTGTGGTGAGAGTCTTTCCATGATGCCTTGCCAAATGATAGTGAAAAAAAGTTAAAAACGGGCTGACAGGAGTCACGCGCAAGCCTATTTAAAATTGAACCTCATAATGAATCAACCGATATTTACGCCATAAGAGATGAATGTTAGAAAAAATTGAGGATAGAGCGATTTTATTGTACTGATAGTAATACAGCCAGCTATGACATTTGAAGCTACAACGAACAGTGGCCAATCCATAAGGCAAGCAGGCAAATCAAACTGCAGCTACCAGCTACCGTAGTGAAAAGCAATGAAACAACTGCCCACTTACCAGAAGCAGCATCCTTTCCCTGAAACCGTCTAATCGTTCAGCTTAAAGCGACATGTCACAGCCTGTCTGCTGTATGAAAAGAATATCGCATTCGTCAACATCCCGCTCAAGGACTCCACAATATGAAAAATTCCCTGTCAGTATAATCTTACCATGGAGAAGGTTCCTTGTTAAATGTAGCTTAAGTCCAAAGAAGATTGTAGTTGAGGAGTGGAGGAGTTTACTTTCGGCCTTAATCGTTGGAACAGGAGAAGTTCAATCACAAAACTGTAAATAACACTTAAAGGTTTGTTTGTAATGTCTTGGACTTCGTGGAAATATAACTCTTCTAAAATTGTTAGCCTCATCTACCATAGGCTTTAGCAGTGGTAGTGAGGGGTATCCTCTTGTTCGTTATTATCTCCGCACCCAGCCAGCCCATGTGGAGCACATTCACAGGACAGCTTAAGCCCGGAAAATCATTGAATTCCAGGACATACATAGAACAGATGAATGTTGTCAATAAGAGAGGCAGAAAGAGACCGACTAGTAAAACTTTTTGAGAAACTCCCAGGTCCACATCAAAGCTGAGCATCATGTGAAGAAGAAGAAGATGAAAAAAGGTACTGACGAAGAAAAATTAAAAATCGATTTTGAAGATTATTACTTTCGTTCCGATGTCAGACTCCTTCCAAGTCTCTTCGAACCTCTTCTCCTTTTTTTCTGAAACTGAATTCAATTTCAAATATTCATAGAACATAAATCCTAGAAAATTCGTTTTCACCTCTCTTCCACTCCATATCGCGCACAGCCATCAAAACAAGACCTTTTCCGACTGGGATTTGATTTGTTTTCATTTTCAGTTTACAGTCTTCTGGGGAAATGTGTTCTGCCTGGGAATGCTTAATCAAACTTTACGGGGAATTCCAATTACCCTACTGGTTGAGTTTCATTGGATTTAAACAATGTTTGCAAATATTTTGTAAATTTTCGCAACTCTTGGACTTCCAAAATGTACTTCAGCTTACACATCAGGCATTGGAAACTCGTTTTTAAGCCACAAACAGATAGTTTTTGGAAACTGTTTTACTTAGAAACTGTTACAGATGTAAGCAGTCCATCAAAGCTATGTTAAATCAGAGGGGGAATTATGTCGAAATTCGAGCCAAATGAATTCATTTTCCCAATTCCTCAACAATATCAACTCACGACTAATAAACAGCCAAGTGAAACATATTCCTATAATCACAAAAAAGCGAGAATTTAGTGAGCTTTGTACATCGCAAGGCTCACAAAAAATTACCATTGAGAAGAGAGACACATCCAACTGGCATCAGCAACGGAACCCCAGGAAGCTATTTAACAGACATATTTAGCAGAGAATTTTAATTGGCCCGCATGGCTATTTACAACCTTCTTATTGCAATCTATTTTGGTGACTCCTATAAGGGCCCCCTCAGAAGTAATTGGTCATTAAACAAACAACCCCGGATCTGATCTGCTTGAAGCCTCCCTGCCCCCTATCGACTATTCCAATCGGCTCGTTATTGTTGGCGGACTACAATTATTTTCTTGAAGGGGCCAAACGGTCTTCTCAAGTCCAACTGGCCCCACTTCACTCGGTTCCGGTTGTGCGACTCATATTTATTGCCATCGAAACGGGGGTGAGAGTGGGAATAAAGCAGGAATCTGCCACCCTCGCACAGCTGTGACGCCGTAAATCAAGGTTCACTCGGGGGAGTGGGTGTGCAAGTCCTAAGCAGATAGGCGTTCCAGCTCTTGAAAACGTGACAACACAAGTAAATGGTTTTCTTCGGGGAGCACTGTCGCTTAGTTCCTGGTTAAGGACATGCATGGACGAGGGTGGAATCTATCGTTATCGACGAGACAACACGCAATTGAATGAGACGAGACTTTGGGGCGGGAGTGTAGATTTTTGTTTGAGTTTCTGAAATCAATTAAATTTTGGAAAGAAGGTACTTTGCTATGTAGGAGTGAGAATGCTCAGGATTGAGTGGTGATGCTTAGCTACAAGATGGGCGTGAGGATTCTCTCCAAGTGTGAGTGGTCTATGAGATGATACTTCAAAAGGAATCTTTCGATTGTACATTGTAAGATATTTGGGCACTTTATGATATTTTGAAAATAAAAAAAATATTTATATAATATTGAAAAAATAAAACTGAGTCTTGAAGGTAATCGTGCTATGTACTCAACAGAAAGTCCATGGCTTAGGCAATGAATCATTTTATGTGTTCACTTAGAGCCGCCTTCTAATTCATTGACGTAAGGTTTGATATTGAATATGATTCTGCTTTTTTATATATTACGAAAAATGTGCGTTGTCCTTAAAGTATCGTATTCTCAAAACAAGTCCCCTATAAGTCCATCATCGTGGTGCTACAGTCCGGGATGGACCTTGGCCTCAACCAACACGTCTCCCCAGCTACCACAATCTCTCGTCAACTTTCTCAAATTGCGCACTCCAAGTTGGTTGAGGTCCTTATCTACTTGTGTGGGCCACCTCAAACTAGCCCGTAATGTGTTGCGTTGTCCCAATGGCTCAGATTCGAAGACCATTCGGGCGTTGGTGTCCATACGCTCCATATAGCCTATCCGAAGATGCTTGATCAGCCTAGAAAGTTCGGCGTTGAATCTTCTCCTCCAGACACCATCAACGCAAACAGGACCAATATTCCCACTCAAAACTTTTCTCTAAAAAAGACTAAGGGCTTCCTCATCCACTTATAGTAGCGTTCAGGATTCTGTGCCATAAAGGCGGATTGGGATGATTAAGATGTTATATAAAGCAAGCTAAGTCCTCTGAGAAAGGGGCTTTATTATTCAATTGCCTCTTGACTACAAAGAAACAGCGATTGGCAAGAGTGATTCTGCATTTGATTTCGGTGCTGATGTTGTTATCCCTATTAACCTAAAGCCGAGGTAGGCGAAGTGCTTAACTACCTCGAAGTTTCTGCTGCCTCTTGGTACGGCCAGACCGAAACGTTAATGATGTTGTGTGTCCTTCCTCGATGACAGCATATACTTCGTCTTGCCTTCATATATCGCCAAGCCCAAAACGCCACACTTACGGCTACCTGTGTTTGTCCAATTACGTCAATATTGTGGGCGTAAAGTAGCAGTTGAATGGACTTTCAGAATATCATGCCGCATGCTTGGTGTTGACTTGTGAGTTACGCACGATAGTCTTAAGAATGAAATGCTAAAGAAGTTGGAGTCTGAATTATGGTACAATATAATAAACAGCTTCATTTACAAAACTGAGGCTCAACGTTAGTTTTCGTCACTCCCACGGTCGCCATCATTGGTTTTCATAAAATGTCGAAACTCTTCACTCAACTCCTGGCTGCCCGACCTCCACATTGGACTGTTGGAGAGAGACCATTTTTGATCACTTCTCACGATGCGGAAGAGTATTTTTTTTTTGGCAAATGAGGGAGTTTGCCGCAAATTTAGAAGTAGGGTCGGCCAATAATGCGGCAAAAGAATTGCTGTTTTCAGTGGATATCCCGAAAGAATATGCTGTCCCTCCCAGCGAAGCCCCTGATTATCCAGGCTTGCAATTGGGGGATTTTTTGTTTCACTGTCAAACATCTTCAGTTTGGTCTATAATTTAACCATGAATTGTCTTACAAACGAACAACGCTTGCAAATTATTGAATTTTATTATCAAAATGCGTGCTCAGTTAAGAAAGTTTATCGCGCGCTTCTTCCATTTTATGGTCAGTTAATTTTTGGTTCAATGTTGCACGCGCAATGGACTTATTTAGAGGCGAGTTCGATGAACATTTTATTTCACGTTCGGGGCCGGTCAATTGGCCGCCTAGATCGAGCCAAGATTTAATGCCTTTAGACTATTTTTTGTGGGGCTATGTCAAAGCTCATGTCTGTACAGACAAGTCCGCTTCAATTGACGCATTGGAAGACAACATTGAAGCATTTATTCATAAGATACCGGCCGAAATGTTGGAAAGAGTATGCCAAAATTTGATGGACCATTTGAGGCGCAGTCAAGGTCAACATTTGCATGAAATAATCTTAATATTAATTTCATTAAATGTTTGTTGAAAGAAATAATCTGTTCCTTCTTCTCTGGTGTGTACCATTGAATTCATCACGGAGAAACTGCAACAGACAGACCAAGATACAAAGAAATGCTCAAGGGAATATCCTTCAAGAGATCCCGCTTACAATCTCCGTGAAGAAATATCTATCGGCAGTACAGCATTTTTATGGTAAGAGTCGTTGAAGAGTGGTGTATGGGTTAGTTCGTAGGCATACTCCCAAAATCCCTCCCTTTCATCCTCTATACACTCAGCTTGTGCTGTGACCTTAGTCCGAACACAGACGTTATAGTCCGAACGCAACCGAAAAACTCAAAAGCTCTTGAGCTGGCATCAGAATAAGGGAAGAAACTGAGGGCTGGAAGTTTGCCATAGCACCAAATGATTTTTGGCTTCGACAGTGATTCCACTTAGATTTGATGCGAGTCCCCCAATTAGTGCTGCCAACGTCGTTCGCTAAATAGTCCACCCACCACAACTGAACTGAGGCTCTTAATCTGTTCCCATGCACTGAAAAAAATTATATTTATTTTTCTCGAGTGTGTGGTAGGTCATGACGCAGCAGATCTGCTCATCATAAGTAAGTAGTAAGTTCCTTACAACCACTTATAATGTTGAATAATCGATGTCTTGTATAACCCGTCGACTTACAGAGAGGTGTCAACCTCCCTTCTCCTTTAGCGTTGCTTCGTGTCATGACTTGATAGCAGCAACTTAAAATCTTTAGCAGACTCATATCGGGCGCCAATTACTAAAAAAGAAACAAAATAGAATGAAAATTGTTGCTGAAGAAATTACCTCTTATTAGTTTGTGTACTCAATAGTTCCCCACCCTCGGACTATTAAACTCATTTTCGACTAGTGCAGCCTCCAGCCGTGGGCTTCTTTTAACATTCAAATGTAAACTCCTATCCACATCCAGCATTCTCTACATCCACAAAAGATGAACATTGAAGTTAATAACTCACATTGAGGGCCAAAATTAATTGAAATTTATCACCGCGAGCGCCATCGATCACCCAACAGTTCATGCAAATGACCGACCTGTGGTGCAGCGCACAAACTGCGTCATCAGCTGAGTGTCACAATTAACTCGATGCGACAATTTGCACGCATCGATGTATCCTCGAAACAAGTCAACAATGCAACCACCTCTGACATGTAAAGGTCAAAATGTCCTCACAAAAGACAAGGTACATCGCACTACCTTTCATTCTGCTGCACAGTTTCTGACGTATCAGCCCACCAATGGTGCACTCCATAGCCGCCATTCATAGCTCAACCGCAACCGAACCTCGTTGGCGCACAAAGAACCCACCAAGCTACGAAAAACTAATTAAATTTGATATCCGCGAAGACTCTGTCCCTGTGCTCACACCCTTGTCCTCTCACACTCTCCTTTTTGAAGTCTGTCCGGTAACCCGGCGTGGGAAGAGCGCAATGTCCAACAACACCCCCAACCACACAAAACACTTGCAAACAGGAAAACATTGCCCAGCTGCTGTGGTTTTGCTCCATCCTGTCATTCGTAAACAAATCCGCCGGCAGGCACCTGCGCACTGTCCACCGCCAGCCGTGCATCTCTCCACGCACTTTCTCTCCACCGGGGAAGTGGGAACAGTTTCACGCAACTCTCCGCAGGGGAATCCTCTTATCTCAACACGCTGCTATCATCATCATCATCATCATCGTCATCGTGGTGGTGCTTCGTGAAGAAAAATCGTATCTCATGACTACGCGCGGCACGGCACTTCTGCGTTGCCAAAAAATTCAGTTCATACCGGCTACCAAAAGCGTGCAGACGTGTATTGCGGCGTGAGTTGAGAAAACCCATCGACGGCTATCGGCACCTTGTGAAGCGAAACTATTTTCGGCAGCATTCGGTGCGAGCGACGAATACTCTCAGTGCGGTGCGGCCGTGCTTCTGTGCCGCGGTGTATGTGAATGTTTGCTCCCGAAATTCATCTTACCAGTGTCAACGGATGAAGATATATGATGGGATCAGGTGAAGCATAAAAATTGTGGTTCCGTCCGCCGTGATTGTTGTTCTTTTCGCGTTCGGCTGGTGCCATCCGAGAGAGTCCATTCGGAGACCAGTGTGTTTCAATTTTTTTCGGTTGTTTCTGAAAAGTGCTACTTGGTATCTGTTGGGTTTGTGTTCTGGTTTCGGTTCTGTGGAGTGTTTAGTTAATAACTCACGGGGAAGTTTGATGAAGAGTGAAAGACGAAGAAGTGGGAAATATAAATCAGACCACGTCCCTCGGTATGAGCTGTGTTTGAGGTGAGTTTTGAATTTGATTAAGTTTGTTGCTGGATATTGTGAAAAATTTTGCGGGGAAGAACAGTGATTCATTTGGTTGTTATATGCCATGTGGGTGAAAGACTTTTCAAATTGCTTGCAATGCTTGGGAAGCATCTGTTTCAGACTCAAATTTTGATCAAACACCGATGAGACAGGTGCCCACTGTGGCATCATCTGTGCAGAAGAGCAAAGTTAAAATGTCTTCCAGGTTATTAGAAAATTGAAAGGATGTTTGGAAACAATTGCATTTGATGCAGTTTTCAGGGAACTGCCATTTTGTCAATCTTTTTGGTAAGCTAAAAATTTCAATTTTGCATGAAGCGCTTGGCCACAATTCTGCTCCTTGTCACTCGTAACCTTGCAACAAGTGTGAACTTCAAAGGTTCCCTAGGTCTTATAAACTTTTGTCTTCCCACATTTCAGAAGAGTGAAATGGAAATTTTAAAAAATGTATAAGGTTGGTAACTGCGGATTTTTTTTGAGAATGAAAGGATATTGTTCCGTGGAAGGAAATAACTTTATTCTGTAACGTATTGTCAATTTTGAGCAATGACGATTGAGCGATTTCCAATGCATGTATGTGATACATGAAGCTTCTCTGCAATCTCACGTGTTGTACTGTGACAATGCGAATCAATTATTGCCTTGATTTGATTGTCATCAACTTTAACTGAACGACCAGGGCGTTTTCCTTTTTGAGTGAAAAATCACCATCAATCCAATCAATTTTGACATCACTGTAAGCAGCACGTAACTTCTTGCGAGCTTGCGATGCGTTTTTCCCTTTCCGAAAATAGAAAAGAAAAATATGCACAACATTTAAATTTTCCATTTTTCAGCAGATGCCAAACAAAAACTACGCAACCGATCAAACACATAAAATTAATACTTTTGTACACCACTATTTCCTATACCAGGCAGTTATTTGCTGTATGACTGCATTCGATCATCCGATTAGGTGAACGACCTTAGAACTCTTCACTCATTTGCACTTGAAATGTATAAATTCTCTGCTCTGCTAACTAAGAAGCGGTGCGTAATAAACGGATCACCACACTTGTGATTGTTTTCTTCTTTTCCTCTGAACACTCCAACAAGTTGAAGTACCAACTTAGAAATGACAAAATTTGTTTGACATTTACCTCAGAAAACCTAATAATTCAGCTAAAGCCATCTATGAGCGAAATCAGCAAATACTTAGTTGCCAATCTTATATCACGAACTCATAGGTAATGATTCCTCTGTCATTCTTCGATCTAAACTTTCTCTGTTCTATGGCAGAAACTCCGTACTTTTGACTTTCAGGGGCCCTTTGATTGTTCACTTTCTTACGATCAACAGAAGTTCGGGGCAGAGTGTACCTCACTGAAGGGACATTTGAACTTTAAGGAGTTCAAACTTCACAACACATTACTTCTCGTATATTCCAACCCGTGGTCGCCGTGGCGTAGTGGTAAGTGCATCGGCCGCGGCGCAGAAAGTCTGGGTTCGATTCCCGGACGGGAGACCTAGCATTTTTTCAAGGCACCACGTCTTTCGAGTTGCTGACAACACTCAAAGATTTCTGCCTGTTGGTTAGAACTTACCACCCTTTCTTGATGGGCTTGTTCAAACCGTTGAACGAATGGCAACTGGTAGCCTATTCTACCGAATTAGTCGGCTGTAGCTTTGTGTCAAAAATATTTTTCTTAACTCCGTTAAACACTCAAAATTGACTTATTGTCAATCACGGCCCTATCTTTATTTTTACGGTCACACGCCCTTCCCAAAGTCTAAATGTCAAGCCTTAATTTACTAAACACAAGGGAATATCCTTCAGGAGATCGCGCCTACAATCTCCGTGAAGAAATATCTATCGGTAGTACAGCATTTTTATGGTAAGAGTCGTTGAAGAGTGGTGTATGGGTTAGTTTGTAGGCATACTCTCAAAATCCCTCCCTTTCATCCTCTATACACTCAGCTTGTGCTGTGACCTTAGTCCGAACACAGACGTTATAGTCCGCACGCAACCGAAAAACTCAAAAGCTCTTGAGCTGGCATCAGAATAAGGGAAAAATCTGAGGGCTGGAAGCTTAAATGATTTTTGGCTTCGTCAGTGAATGCCCTTCCCAAAGTCCGAGTGTCAAGCCTTAATTTACTAAACTCATCATGTGGACTTCCTTTCATAGGACTTTTTTTTAATGATGCGCAGTGGTGTTTGAATAAGACGCACACACCAAACCTTTCGAACTCAGTACTGAGGCTAACGTCTGACAAGGTTTTCCTCACTAAACCTCGTTGGCTAAAGACCTTCCAAATACTTCTGAGAGAGATCGTTTCAAATTTCCTGGTCAGAATGGATATTTGTTTCCCCAAAGGCCAATTCTTCACTACCGTAGAAGTATGCTTTGGATGATCGAGCACATGGCAGAGTGCTCGATGTATGACTTCGATTGACCCAGATTAGTCCGTACGAATGTTCGTTCTTAATGCAATGAGTTGCCGTGATTGGTTCAACGCCATACTATGACACCATCACCCACACTACTATGCCTTCGCCAGAATGTTTGACATTCTGAATGAGGAGCCGCTTGGGTAGTTCGCTGGCTACGATTCATCAGATATTTTTCCAAGACGCCCAAAAATTTATTCCTGTCGACATTTAAAATAAGTAAGTCTTCTCTTTAAGCTTCTTTTTTTTTGGCGATTCATGAAAAAAAAATAAAAGCACTACGACAAATGGAAAATTGTTCAAATGCCCTTTACAAATTTTCCGGCTAGCTCAAAATATTTCCAATACCCCTGGTATGCCTGCATATCGGGCATAATAATTTATTTTCCCATCACTGTGATAGCCGTTCAATTCCAAAACAAAACAGTCATCATGACATTCTCTCGGAATCGGATTTCCTCAAATCCCAGAAAAAAGAAATTGCGGGGCACTTCAGAAATGTGAAACGAATTCTCCATATTCTCTGAACTTCCTTGAATTGCTTGAATTTTATTTCACCACCCACAATGCATTCCAATTGCAGCTGGCGGCAAATTAAACTTAATTCCTGAGAAGAGACTACTTTGTGTGGAACCTCACACAATTCGTGGTGCCGATGGAATAATCGAATTCCCGTAATGCTTATTCAGAAGGCGAGTCGTGAGCACCCAGTCCTAATAAACGCAAACTCTGTCCTTCAGTGCGGTTTACTTCGTATGCAGGCTGTCAGTTAATTAGCAAATTCACTATCCCAAGGGAATGAAATTCATTCAAAGGGGAAAGTTTGCACAGGGTGATATAAATATTCAGAGCTTCTCAATTTATCATTCCTGTGAACGAGGAGAGTCCGGAAATTCAATCAAAATTCTTGTGCAAAGCAGAAGGGGATGTTCTAGAGCAGTGAACACAATTAATGTTGTCCAGGTTAGTGGTTCTCATCATTTGTTAAAATGAGTGGTTGGACACACGAATAAGAGATGGGGCTGACAGATGATGGTCTTTTGGATTATGTGACTGGAGGTATTTGAATAGAGAAATAGTTATTTAATCTTGGAAGAGGTCCTTTTAAAGTTTTCAGTGAATGCGACGCCTTTGTTCGCCTCCAAGAATTTTATGATTTAAGATTTTAATTACTTCTTCCTTTTTTTCAAAATCTATTCTGCGATTGGTATTACGGTTGCCTTTGTCTCCTGATTTTACATTCGGATAGTTAACGACGTCGGAGCGTCGGGGACGACCCGTGTCGTCGTGTTTTTCGCTCCCAAAAGACGTCCGCTTACACTATTTTGTAGACAATTTTCGAAATTTGTTCAAATTGAAACCAATTGAAATTTTTAAAATTTCTTAAGTCCTTCATTTAGCAGCCGCTGCCCATCAGTCAAATTTTGTTGAGAAATAAATTCGACAAGTGTGAGTAATACTGAAACGAAAAAGGTTTTGTTTGTTTTCACATTTTTATGCACTCAAGGTATAAAGTGTCGAATTATTTGATATGTGCCTATTTAACAGGAATGCGTCAAAGTTTTACAGAAACCCATTGCAAACTTGCTCTGATCTCCACTTGTTGTCCGCCATTTTACAGCTCAGGACGCAGACTTTCAGCTCGATTACTCCTGGTAGGAATTGCGTGCGAGTGTGAGCTTCGTATATGGGCTCAGTTGGACTTGTGTGTATTTATCCACTTAAGGGTAAGCTGCATGTAAGCAAAATGTTCAAATTATTTCAAGAATGCATATTCAGACGTTTACCGTTTCTTAGTACTCGTTTTATGCTTTTTAAAAATGCGTTCTTAATTCTTAGTTTTCTTAGGCAATTGCCGCTTAGTTCTTCTGACCAGAATGCCGAACACAACTTCAATTGAATGTACATTTTGATATTTTTTCAAATTTGGATGGTGCCAAATCCTTTTGCGAATCGTAGTTCAATTCCTTTCCTTAGTCAATTTTGTCAAAATGTTTTTCCAAGTTCTTGTTTGCCCATGGCATTGTTCAATTCGTTGTACATTTCTTTATCCACATCCAAATCCAAATGCTGGTTAACTTCTTTGCCCAAGTTACTGTCCAAGCATTTGTTCAATTCAATATCCGAGTTCTTGCGCATTTCATACTTCACGTTACATTCAAACCATACACTTTCTATGTACCTACATATATCATGGCGGTTAGACAGTCCAATCAAGTACGATGGTTAAGCATACATATGTACGTTCTCTAACGCATCCTTTGTCCACAGGCATGTCGGCGATCCTGACTGTATGCAGTGCGTGCAGTGAGCATGATGCGCCGTCCTGCACTATATTGGATAAATAAAATAAATGGCAATAGCGTGTAGGTTTTCCAAGCCATAGATGCAGCAATTTGGTGGGTTACCGCGGCCACCGAGATGATACTCCGCTTCGTTAGAGAAGGAGATGTTTCGTCCAATATTTTTGTCGATTCAAACTGCTGGAAGGCTCAAACCTAGAAACGATAACGATTGGAGGAGGTCTGTTGTTTAATGTCGACTACGAAACGTTCGGCCAAGAGATATGGTATTCTCATGCACAAGCGTGCGACTCGAACTGGCTATTTGTTGCATTTTGTTGAACTTTGAACAAAATGGTGAAAAGTTTGCCAAAAAAAAGTTTTGTCTAGGACACCAACCCACATTCCATTTGAATGATGTTCTTTGAGAATGGTTATTAACTGTGCTCGGATATCTTTCCATGCCACATTAAGTATACAAGGCACAAAAGTCTTCTTCTTCTTTTCATAGATCTGAGCCTTAGCCAACATACCTCTCCAGCTAACACGAGCTCTCGCCAGCTGCCTCCGATTGCACACTTCAAGTTGGTTGAGTTCCATCTCCACCTGTGTGTGCCATCTCAATCTTGATTCTCCCAATAGGTTGGATTCCAAGACTGCCCGAAGCGGTGGTGTCCATACGCTCTTCATGACCCGATAGGCTTCGGTCCGAACCTATAGCCTTATATCCACCGAATAGCTGTTTCATCTTTCGGTAATACTTTCGGGCTTCATTCACCTATCCATCCCTTCGAACGCGCGCTTCTCATGATCTCTCTCTTACCTTCTGAGAAAATGATTCTCTTCCCTTCTTCTCTCTTCGTAGAGCTCACGAACAGCCCTCGTTGTTCGATGCAGCGTTGCCTTGTAGGCCTTCTGTTTAGCTGCATGTGACTGCATGCACTCGTCGTCAAACCATTGGTTCCTTCTGGGTGGTGGCGTGAAACACAGAAAATCAGCGGAAGCTTCTTTGATGGCTTCTTGATAACGTTTCCATTCTTGTTCTATTGCCAGTGCAGGCAGCGTCGAGTTTTGAGACAGTTTCAGGAAGGCTAGACCGCCAAAGATCTTAGCGTTCTTACGTTAAACCGCTTTGGCCTGTCACGCCTACATTGCTTTCTCGATATCTGGGTTCTTAATTGGAAATGATTCGAGTCGATGTTGGTACCTCAGGAGGTAAAATAGACAAACAGATCTCTAGCTCAAACTGAGTTCAATTATGAATGCAATCATACGTCTTCTGAGATGTGAACTGTGCAAGAGAGTTAATTTTTAAATTTTCGAAAGTCGCTTTCATAAAACACTGCGAAAACCTACTAACCGAACAAAAAACTAATTTTCATAAATTTCCCACCTGAAACCAATCTCAATCAACATCTGGCGTCCAAATGTTCAAATTTAAGGTTTCCTGGGTAAAAAAATGGAAAAACCATCACTAAAGAGTGTAAATTATTCGACGATTCGCTTATTCAGTGAAATTTATGGACAACATTATCGACGCATCAGACGGCCTAATTATCGATTTAATGAAGCAAATAATTGACTCGTTTGCAAGCAACATGGAACACGGACTCCAGGTTGCGGTGAGTCTTATTTATTGTGCACGATGAACGGAAGCAACTTCATTACCAGTAATGAGCGACGCAATGACGGTGACCTACTTTCGGTGTAAGCTGCTTATTTGACATTTTCCAAAAGGTTCAGAGCAATGCTGTGAGACAAGAAATTCTGGGAAATTTTAATTTTTCCTACTTCCAGTAGGAAGTGTACACTATTTTCGCGGTTGCAACTTTCACGTCCTTTTGTAAAGAGCTTAAATTGAATTTTCATTATTTTATGACACAAAGAGAAGTTTGGTTAGAGGAGCAGAACTTTAAGTTGGCGTAACTGCTTAAGCACACTGTCAGCTGTCAGTGTCAAGTCAATATTCAATATTCCAAATGAATAGACGTGACGTGACGTGGAACAATGCTTCCTAATTGTGGAAACGTTTTTTTAAATCATCTGCTTTAAATACATATCGAGCGAAATTTGTAAGGCGCTGAAGCTCACTTTTGCTGGCTGTATAAACACGGTATGAAACGATGAAAACCTACAAAAGTGTGTTCAGACACCGTTTTCGCCACAGAAACTGACTGTATGTTATGCTTTATGAGTTGGTGGAATAATTGGTCCGTACTTGTTTTAAAACTATGCGGGCCAGAACGTTCCAGTCATAGGTGACTGCTATTGGGCTTTGATCACTGACATTTCTGTTCATCAATTTGATAGACATGATGCGCAGAAACTATGGTTTTAACAAGAACTGTTAACAAATTAAACTTAAGGTTACTGCAAGGCATCATGTTTGACCCGTAGGATCGTACGATTTAACAGATCTTGACTACAGTCTGTGGGATTTATAAAGTTGCTAGGCTACTCCGATAAGCCCAAAATGATTGACCGCTTTGAGAATAATGTTCACTACGTTGTTGGCGATGTACAAGCACAAATTTTGGAAACACTCAAAATTGTACCTCCAGATTAGACTGCCTCCGAGTCAGACGTGGCGGTCATAGGCCAGAAATCAAATTTAAGTCACAATGCCCTCAGATTATTTTTCAAATTAAATTTATTTCTTATAACACATCACACATTTTCTAGACTAAATTCGACTTTGTTCATCAACACGGTTTCTTTCAAGAGTGATACATTTTTTATAGAATGATTTATCTTTGGCTCCAGTTTCGGCGATCACCTCCTCATTCGACCCATTATTTCATCCAGCGATCATTGTTTTGGGGTCTGAAAAGAGGCAGAAGTCACTGGGAACCAGATCTGGAGAATATGGTGGGTGCAGAAGCAATTCAAAGCCCGATTCGTGCAATTTGGCCATGATAGCCAACGACTTGCAACACTGAGCATTGTCCTGGTTGGAAGGAATTTTTTTCTTCTTTACAAGGGATCTGGACGTTTTTCTGTAATTTCTTCCTTCAAATGCACCAGTAATGCCGTGTAGTGTTGGCTGTTGATCTTTTTGCCTTTCTCAAGATAGTCGATGAATAAAATGCCGTGCGCATCCCAAAATACGGATGCCATAACCTCGCCAACCGACCTTTGTGTTTTTGGGCGCTTTGGGCGTGGTTCACTGGCTGCTGTCCACTCCGCTGACTGTCGCTTTAACTTTAGAGCTTAGTGGCGGATCCATTTTTTTCCATTGTGACATGTTGACGCAAAAAGTTTCTTTAAAATTTAAAAGAATAATCAGAGTTTTTAAGGAAAGTTCAGCTGTCGAACGTTGAATATGTTGCACAGAGCCGACGACGAGTAATCTTTACTCTAAATATAAGTGCCAGAAAACGTTCAGAGAGGATCCATCGAGGAACTCTCGAAGCAACTGATGATGAAAAAGAAATTGACGAGGACACAGTTTTGGATGTTTTCAAGATGGGCAAAAGAAAATGTTGACGTAAGTGGAATGAATTTTTGAAAATTGACTGGGATGAATAGAATGTTTTACATTGGAAGACCTTAGCCTAGATCATTTTCGTTTTGCATATGACTTGACTGTCCTTAAATTCTCCCAGATAGAACTCCAGCGAGTGGTACTCGATAGGTTTGTGGCCGTATGTGCTGATGCTTGATTATGAGTGAATGTGGACAAGCCCAATGTTATGGTCATTTTTAAAACTCCTGTCCAATGCTGTCTACATTCTAGTGAAGTCCCATTGAAAGAAGTGAAGAAGTTTAAGGAACAACGCTGAGCTTTTTGCTTGCAGCTTGGAAGATCTGTAATAAAGAAGGCCGAGTTCGGGAAAAAAGCCAAGTTGTCGACTTCTAACTCTCACGTATAGTCAATGAGCCGAGATGAGATTTCTCTGTGCCGTTGTGGAAGTTAATTAGCTGGATAGAGTGAAAAACCCGACAGTACAGGGGGCAGCTACTTCTTCGAAGGGAAAAGGCTATTCTTCAATGGTTTCGTTACGTGGTACGGTTGTCACTTTAATCACGCATTCCAAGGCATACAGTAGACGCAACACCATCAAGTAGGTGACCGCTCGGCAGATCCAAGGTTACATCAAAACCATAAACTCGCCTTGTAGTGCTTGGGAATAGCTCTTGGTAAGTGAGAATCGATGGTGGAGGATCGAGCAGCCTGGAGATCTCTCGTGCGCGCATTGCCTCGCAACTCCTTTAGAAAATGTTGATTATGATGACTTTTTGATTTAAAAACAAACTCTCAATAGTTTTTTTTCCACAGTTGGATTCTGTCGTTCAGTAACTTCAGGCCAAAAATTCATGAAAAGGATTCCTTTGCATCAAGGAATTCAGTTTCAATAAATAAATTGTATGGAACTACAACTGACAATTGATCAAAGCGCAGTTTCTTTTGCAACTACTCCTGTTGTGCATACTTCTATCATAAGGTTTCAGTCTTTTGTAGACTCTGAACGGCAAGATTTCAGGAGCTTTTCCTAGACAAGAAACAGTAATTTAGAGAGTGTTGTCTGCAACTCAAAAGAGGTGATACCGTGAACAAAATTTTGAGATATTCAGTCCCTTAATTGAACCTGGGATCTCCACCACACGAGCATCCTCGCTTACCTACACCGGCACGGTCAAATAAATTGAGTCAATGTCATGACACTGTATTGCGAAATTATGCACAGCTATCGGTTATCTATTTGAGTGGAAAAGCGGTCACAAATAAGGGTTTACAAGAATAATTCAAGAGGATGTGTCTTTCTTTTCATCGTTATTTGTCACTTAATCCACGACCTAACTGATCAGTCGTTCAATCAAAGATCATTTCAAAGATCATGCCTCCAGTGTAGTCCGATCATCGCGTGTGGGATGTAGAAGAAATCATATGTCATGGCATTGCAACCTTCTTCTTTTATTGGCGCTACAGTCCACGATGAACCTGAGCCTCACCCAACATGCCTCTCCAGCTATCACAATCTCTCACCAGCTGCCTCCACTAGCGCACTCCAGGTTGGTTGAGGTTCTTCTCCACTTGTGTGCGCCATCTCAGCCAAGGCCGTTTTCTGTTGCGTTGTCCCAATGGCTCGACTTTTCGGGGCGGAGAAGTGGTATTCATAAGCGCTACATGGCCTAGCCATCTTAAGCGTTGTATCCGAAGACTCCTGACCAGGCGTATGCCGCCATACAGCCTATCCTACGCATTTTTTATCTAACACCAAGCTTGTGACCTATTCGTTTTGATTTGTTCGTGAGGGCTTAGTCTCTCCTTCAGCACTTGAAGTCGTCATGTTTTCTCCATCTCTTCTCTTCCTCAATCTACACCTGTTCAACTCTACTTGTTGTTGATTACCTTTGGGTTCATAGGAATTGTCCTTTAGTCACTTATTGCAAAATTGTAAAATGTCCTTGCAGCTTAACTTTGGTGAAATTACACGTATCAAGTGTGTGCCAGTAAGTTGTTGATGTCACAATCGAATTGTGACTAGCAAACTTTGCTCAACTATTCCACTTCAGGCAATCATCGATCGCAGCCACAATAATCGACTGCAAAACTTCTCCAATTGAAATCAAACCCATCGCACCCATCCACCCACCTATCCTTCGACTACAGCCAACAGAGTCAATTCCTTGAAATGTCATGCGATTGAGTTTTAATTAAAATACCGCATTCCCAGTGTGTGTGAACCGTGACAAATCCCCTTCCGTCAAATCATCGTCAAATCATGCGACACAAATTAAATGCATCCCCACCCCTTGCTGAAAATGCAATTTAAACACAATTCGTTCTGCCTCAGCAGACACACACCCTCACGAGCGACAGTACATTCCAACCGCACCAAGGAGGACTGACTGTGAACTGCCCTCACTCCCCGTGGCCGCCGTCGCTCGACGACGCCTGCAGTGAGAATCAAATGAAATCATATGTAACCGCATTAGGAGTGCAATCTTGCCGTTCCGTCAGTCGCTTCTTCCGTCAGACGTCAAATGCGAATTACGGTCTTTTCTGGGTTGCCTGTCTTCCTCTTGGATGACTGGCCGCAGTCAGTGCATCCGTTCGAACTGGGGGCCTGTGAGCGGCACCCTTCTTGGCCTTGAACTCAAGCGGTGCACACCTGAGTGGTGTGGTGCTGCTGAAAAGAACCCATTTGTCACAGGGCCGGAAAGAAAGCGTGATTCATCTTAGCGGTCGGAGCGCACTTCCCACCTGCGGTGGCTTGAAAGGAGCCTTTGATGGGCATCTCCAAGCGGAAACATGTCATTCAGTCGTGGGTGTGTGTGATCACAGATGAATGCGGACGCCGCCATTAGGTAACTCTGTGGGGCTGGAAAAAAAATTGACGCTAGTGCTGACACTGATGGCCACCTTCAATGGAAACGTGAGTGTGAATTTTTTGGCCTCATGTCTGAATGCAAAGGGGATCCCTTTCACATTGAATTTTGAAGGACATCGGCAGACATTTCAGGCAGCATCATGTTGGCCGTGTGGCATGATAAAATTCTACTGACGTGAAATAGGAGCGCTGGGAGTGAGGATCCAGCCCTTTGAAAAATCTCTCTTCAGAAGAATTTGAAATCTCACAAAGGGAACGCTGCCAATGGAATGCCATCAAACGCTACGCCTCGGCATTGACGTCAGTTGAAACCAGATGGGTACCTGTTCCGAGAACTTAACGCACAAATAACTGGAAACAATTTAAAGACTTTGGCTGCTTTCATGCCACCCACCTCTGCAGCGTGACACACGCAATACTTGTATTGGGCACTTCGTGCACCGGAACATGCCCTTCGAACGCACTTAAGTTGATAAATATTTTCGAAAATCGTTTGTCCGACCCGAGTGGGCACTGAAAGCAGCAAAAGCGAGGACGACGGCATAATTAAATTCCCAGAGGGCCTCCTTGCTGAGCAGCAACAAGTGCGAACACGCTGTGGGCGCGGTGGGTGCGGTGGGTGCTGTGGGCGTATTTTTCATTTCAGCAGGACATCACACTCTGGATGATTTACCCTTGCAAATGAGACGTGGAATTGGGGGATGGGAGAGTGCGGGTGGGGGTGGTGGTGTTATTTGATATATTTTTGGGAGACAACAGTTGCATGTTTATTCATTGGCCATACCACTCAAGGTCTCTTGTCTTTCTTCGCAATTAATATGAGCGGCTGTCGGTAGGGCGGCTAAGGGCTGTGTCTCTTCAATTGGAATTCTGGCGACATCAGTGATGTGTAGGATTCATTGAGTCGGTGTGCAAATGCGCTCCGTGTGCTTGAGATTAATCAAAATGAAACTGACGGCAGTGGGTTGGTGGGAATATTTTCACCCGGCGGAAGGATGTTCTCCGCTACTGCTGTTAAAGGTCATTGTGCCAGTAACTTCATCTTTCATTTGAACCTTTGCGGATTGAGGGGAGGAGTTGTTTTTCCCATGAAATTGGTTTCTTGTCTTCATTGGGAACTCTTCCCTTCTCACAAAGTGTAGGTCAACTCCAACAGTCTTTCTGCCAGTCGCTTCTTCTGTTAGACGTCAAATGCAAATTACGGTCTTTCCTGGGTTGCCTGTATCCCGCTTGGATGACTGGCCGCAGTCAGTGCATCCATTCGAACTGGGGGCCAACGACAGTCTTTCTGACTTAAGAATTTGCTTCTCATCGAATCAATATCTCTGGTCAACGTTACTGGTATACACCGTCAGAACCTATAAAGGCGACTTAGCTACAAGACCGAAAGATGCATGCACTTGTCGAAGTGCTGTCCATAAACAGGCTTTTGAGTTGGTTACAGGAGCAAAAGAGGAAGTGACTGGTAATGCGGTTGTAAAGTCTGGGTTCGCTTCTCGGACGGGACACCTCGCATTGTTTCACGGCACCACCTCTTTCGAGTTTCTGACGACACTCAAAGAGTATGAATTGTCTATGACAAGCTTCATAAATCTCACCGTTCGGAGTCGGCAAAAAACTGTAGGTCCCTTCTACTCGTGAGAGAACAGTAGCACGTACAATATGCGTAGTTGTTGTAGAAGCAAGGCCCTGGTTCCTTGTGGGCTGACCAAGGAGGTCTTTTCGCTCGTTAAGAGATAATTCCTTGAAGCCGCAGCCGATGGCTACAGATATGGGATTTGTCTTGAGAGCACACGACGGGATCCATTTTTCCAAAAAGTAAAAGTGACACCAGTGAGAAAGGACGTGTTTTTCTTTATATAGGGTCAACGAGTTTTCCCTAAAATACCAAACTGAATTCATGCTTAAGGGAAAATCACTCCACCATAGTAGGGAGGGAAGTCTTAAGAAAACCTCTGCCGCTCTCTGGATCGCAGCATTCGGTTGAGAATGCAACTCCACCCTAAACCGGGGAAGTCCCCTTACCGTGTGGGCTGACCCAGTGGGGTGAGGAACCTCAGAAACCAGTCAGCACACTATAACCTCGGCTTTGCCCGCGATATTGGGTCTTACACCACAGCCACCACGATACTCCCACAAGGGAGCCCAGCACACAGACTGACTTCAAACGAAGTTCCAGGGGCTCCTGATCTCACGTGGCACAGAGAATAGTCTCATTTCGACGACGTGTCTTTTTTCATGGTACATCGTTAGTTGTGGTCGCCGTTGGGGCCTAGTGGGTAAGTTCTGAGACTAAATATGTTTTGGGACACTCCTCCCAACAGTAAATGACGTTGAAAAGCTTAGAAAATTTTGCCCATTAGAGTCGGCAGGTCTGCCCCACCTGTGAATGAACTATAAAACGGCTTGAGGAAGTTGGAGAAGTTGTTCAAATGAATTTTTTAATTTTTTCATCACTGCATGTGAAATAATTCATCAATAGTCACACATAAAAATAAAATTGAAAACTGCATCCCAATAAGCCAATTCCCACTTAGAATCGGTTTAACCGTCATTCACTTTATTCGGGAAACATGAGCCCTGGACCTCCCATGAGTGAGAACATATTTCCCGGAACACGGCTACCCGCACGCGGATGCCAAAAATTGTCGTTGGCCACTGAGGATGTTAAATATTTATTATTTGCTTGCAATTGCCATCGTTCGGCAGGAAATGTTTGCTGTGATGGTGCGATGCGAACAACTGCTGCCGATACGGTTGAAGCGGTGTTGCAGAGGAAATATTTTCGTTTAATTACAAGATTCTCATTAATTAATTATCACACTTTGTTTACACTGGCAGATGATGTTTTAATTCCTGTTGATGAATTTCGGGGACTGTGTACAGAACAGATGTCCCTGATGTCCTTAACTGGATTGGGGATGTTCAAAAAGTTATTCTTCCCACATATGCACGTGCTGCCACGAGCTTGTTTTTCGGAATAAACACAATCACACAAAAGAATTCGAGAGTAGCTCAAATCAGAACATTTTCCAAACTGCGAGGCTAATCAAAGCAACTGATTAAACGTCAGCGTGCATAGAGGCGAGCTGTACACTGCCATGTGTAGCTTTGGCATTCCAACCGAATACGTCAGTCTGTGTAAGATGGTGATGAAGGACTCTCGCTGTTTCCTCTAGGTTGGCATAGAACTCACGGAGCCATCGATTGTCAGAAAAAGGCTTTATTCAAGATGCTTTTGCCATGATGTCTCAGCATGTAGAGAGATAAGCTGCAATGGCGTTTGTGCACCGTCGACAAAACATGAATACATAAGAACCCAACAAAGACCGAATTATCCGTCAATTGTACTCAGAAGAAGGCGAAAAGGGGTTAATCGGTCGGAAAAACTGTGTGGAGTATTATCACACTTAGAAGGTGTGATCTACTCAAACACATCACTCAATAAGTCCGGGGACATATAGGGGGCGCCACTAACAAAACATTAATAATTTATGATAGTGGCGCCCATTTGAGCACTTTTTGAGTGATCTGTTTCATCGAGTTCCTAGGGATGGTTAAAATCCTCACTGTGCTTAACTAAGCCACCGAGCCGCTTTAACGTCTTATTTCCCAAAAATGAAACTGTCCCCACTTGACAAAAGTGCCCTTACGCCATGAAAACGCTCTGGCTCACACGTACGCCGTCGGACGTCCAAATAAGTCGTGTTCTCCAGACTTGGTCCTTAACTTCTTTTATTGCCCGCTATTTGGGCGGGAAAACCACGATACTCCCACGGGCGGAAGCTTAGATTCAGGGGCTCCTGACCTCCCTTGGTACCAGAATTTGGTCGATCTTCGCAACTGTTTTGCTATCAGTTGGATTCGTTTACATTCAGAACCGATAACCTTAAAATTATGCACAAGGCCAGAACCCATTCGAAGTCTAAATAATAACAATTGAGTGACACTACAGCCCACAAGGGGCACAAGGGACCTTCCAAAACAACTACTCGTGTTGTGCGTGCTACTGTTCTCTCACGAGTAGAAGGGACCTACAGATTTTTGCCGACTCCGAACGGCGAGATTTGAGAAGCTTCTCATAGACAATTGATACTCTTTGACTTTTGTCACCAACTCGAAAGAGGTGGTGCCATTAAAAATGCAAGATGTCCCTTCCGGGAACCGAACCTAGACTTTCTGCACGGTCGACGCACTTACCACTACGCCACGGCGACTTTTCGAAGTCTGCTGAACGCAAGTTGGTCATGTTCTCCAGACTTGGCCCAGTGCAACCTGTTTTTGTTTACAAATTCGGACAATCCACAGAAGCGTGCTGCACGCTCCACGCCAACATAAACGTTACGTTTAATTTGGCTCGAGAACCTCTGAACCATTCCAAACCTGCAACGGATTTCGGCAAGGAGATGCGTTGTGCTGGAGAGGATAGTGAGTGGGGATAGTTCTGTGTAAACACGGAGGCACTATCTTTCACAAATCAGTGCATTTGCTGGCATATGCTGATGACATCGATATTATCGCCCGTTCCCAGCATGTCGTTGTAGACGCATTCACGGTTATTGAAGAGCAGGCGAAACTAGCTGCTTTTCGAGGGATCGAGGATAAAACGATCGACAAAGCATCCATCCGTCAAACAACAAATCGGTCGTAATGGGATAATTGACAGCTACAGCCTTGACGTAGTTAAGGATTTCGTCTTCCTCGGGGCAAACGTGAACTCCACAAACGACATCTTAGTGGAGATTCAGCGTAGAATCACACTTGCCAACCGATGTTATTTCAATTTGTCAAAACAGGTTGGGATGAAACTCCTGACTCGAAGGACAGAATGAAGCTCTTCAAGATGCTAATCCTACCCGTACTCTTATACGGTGCCGAGTGCTGGATCTTAAGCAAAGCGGCAGAGCAAATTCCTGTTGCCTTTGAAAGAAAAATTCTGCAACGAATATATGGTCCTGTCTGTGTGGAAGGCGAACGGGGAGAAGACACAACCGCCAAATCTATTTACTAAACCATGAAGTGGATGTAGTTCGCAAGGCGAAAATCTGTCGACTACAGACGCTCAGCCACATCGAAAGAATGCACAACAATACTCCCTCTAAGAGGATCTTTGAATTCCAGCCTTTGGGTTCGAGAAGGAGATGAAGACTGAAACTTGGGTATAGAGACCAAATGATAAGAGACGCTGGAGAGCTTGCTCTTAATAACTGGAGGCAGCGTGTCCAGGACCGTCAAGAATGGAAGGCAGCTATAGCTTAGGCTCAGACCCAGCATGGGTCGCAGGTCTGATAAACAAACAACCAAACAGACAGAAGCTTGAATCAAACGACTGTTGTATGACATCAATGAAGCCCTCATTCGCAAAAATGCAGAAGGAGTATTTTTTTAAGGACTTAATGCCTTTTTTTTAAATAGAGCGCAAACCATTTAAAATTTTTTTAAGAAAAGATATCATCGGCTTAAATTATCATATTCATCGATCGATGATCTTCTTCTTCTTGTGGTACTACAATCCTTGTGGACCTGGGCCTCATCCCTCTCCAGCCAACGATCGATGATACTGTTGATTTATTCAAAGTGCCGCCGAATATTATCGAATTTTCGGATTTTTGTGTCAACCAAATCAACCAGAGATGGTTGCAATGAAGTGGTGGATCAATGTTAGCTCTTTTCTACACAAGAACATAATCAATTTCAATGTCGGTTATATCGAGGTGTTCAGGCACCAAGCAAAGATCTTCGCAATAACTCAGGACTAGCTGTGATTTCTTCGTTAAATGAGGCTGGCTAGGATGCCACAAAACTCTCAATAAGAATGGCGATACCTCCTTTTTGTTCTTCTTTGTCTTCTTCCTGAGAAAATACTTCAACCCAGGTTGACCTGAGCCCCGAAAAACTTGCCTCTCCAACTAACATTGTCTCTGGCCAACTGCCTCCAATTTCACACCCTAAAGTTCGTGGAATTTTATTTCCCTTTGTGTGTCCCATTTCAGATGAGGACGTTTTGCGTCGTTGCGTTGTCTTAATGGCTCAGAATCATAGACTTTTCTGTTTGGAGCAGAGTTGTTTATCCACTCTCCACCTGGTCTACCCATAAAGCTAGAGGGCTGTATTTGTAGACTTGTCTTGACTAGGCGCATTTCTTTGTACAGTCTCGGGATTTGTTGTTAAATGTTCTCCTTCAGATGCCATCAGTGCAAACTGAACCAGAAGCAGCACGCAAAGCACGTTCTCTCAAAAAGACTTCTTCTGCATCTTCCAGTACCAACTTTCAGATCTTAACGCTACAGGGCAGAAAGGGACGATTGTGGTATTGCACAGAGCCAGCTTAGTCCTTCGAGAAGGGGATTTTTTTTTTTGCAATTACCTCTTGAGCTCAAGGAAACAGTGGCTGGGGAAGGTGACTTGTGGCTAAAACGAGGTCTTTGACTCCCTCAAAATTTGTGATATCAGCGGAATTTTGAAGCTTGATATCGTGCTGATCACTTCTTTGACTGGCAGGGCCTCCTCCTGAACATTGCGTGAGGTCTTAGTAAACAGTGCACATTTAGAATTATCACTCTAAGAGGAAAACCGCTAAAATCGAACTCTCTAGTCGCTCTACATCTGATTCATAGACAGCCCACAGAGGATGCCGACGAATCCTGAGAAGTAAGGATTTCTTACGCATGAATGAATGATTGACTCACTGCACATTTTGCGGCGGAGGCTTGCCTCTGATGAAGAAGGTTAGGTTCCACTGTGGGAATGACACTGACTTCCAGTTCACAGTGCTTCGATGCGTAAGGGTGACTCTTTCAATTTCAAGAACATAACATATAATTGTTGCTGTTTTTTCGGCATAAAATTAACATGAAACGAGTTGCGCTTAAAACTCGAAATTAATAATGAAATCGCTTTTCCACTTGTATGCACCTCTGGCCACATTTTTTGCCAATACATCGTGTTGACTAATTAATTGCGCTTATCCCGCACACGTGGGACTCCCACTTAATCACACATTCTGTGGTTTTGCCAATTTGTTCTAAAATGCAAATTCCAAACCACAAAATTTGATTCTGTTCTTTGCCAAATGGAATCGGAAATAATTCGGAAAAAATTCACTTCACAAAATCCTCTCCCACCTAATTCAAATTTCATAACTAGCAATGTGCTATTCGAATTCTGTTAAAACAATTCCAATCCATTAATAAATTATTACGAACATTGTGCTCCTGGATCCACACTATCCAGTGCCTCCTATTCTGTTCAAAGCCAGCCAGGCGTGATGACTACCCTCGAGGGACCCGTGAAAAATATGCGATCATGTGTCTAACAGGCTGAACAGCCCCAAACACCAAATTCAACTCCAGAAAAACTAATAAAAGCAAACTTTCCCCATCGCCATTCCACGGGGGAAAATTCGTTAGACGCAATGGCGAGTTAAACTTAATTGAAGTTAACCCTCCTTCGGACGGGCATACTTTCCAGCTGATTGGTCGGACAACTCTTCGAAACATCTCGTCATGGGGGAATTAAGACATCCTGTAGAATTCTGCCGTCCCCATCGACTGCCATCGCAGGAAAACTATCTGACACCGCGATTGGGATCAATCATCCGGAAGCAAACTTCGGAACTTTCTGCGAGTGAATAAAAGTAAACAACAAGAAAAACTATTTTCAAAGTGCAAACCAAATCAAACAGCAATGGCGCCGTTTGCTAGTTCCTGGGGACGGGATGGCGGTTATATTGACACCATTCCCCCTCTTGGTTCGAGCGGAGTATGGATGATGGACGCCAGGGTCTCAAGACAATTATTCGAAGCTCAAAGTTCACTCGCAATCACCGGCGAGCGGTGGGGGCGAAATTGGACTTCAATCTGATTGAATTAGTTTGTGAATGACGGCGAATCGATTCTAGACTCCATTGGGCTTGAGATTAAGAAAATTGGATTTTTTTTCGCGAGACAATCATTGGTCTCGCTCTAGAAGGTGGTAAAGATCCGAATTTTTCATCCACGCGAACAACGGGTAAGAGCATATATTTGTGTCCTTACATTTTGAGAAACCCATACCCTCCTCACTGTGACATCAGTTTTAATAAAGGGGCACATTTCAAAGCAAACTGATGGAAAGGCAGTTTCACCTAGCCGCAGACTCCCACAGATGGTTCAGGTTTGTTTATTTTTGAAAATCAATCGGAGGACAAAAACACCTGGTGCTGTGTGTTCATATCGGCCACTACGTTGTTTTGCATAAATTTTGTTGTTTTATGAAGTTGTACGAAATTGCGTTTCAGTTTTCGACGTCTATGGTACACTGGGCGCAGTTGATTTAAATGCGCACTCATTGTGGTGCCTGTGGGGTGAGAGGAGCAAGCCAACAGACACAGGAAAAGTAAACAGTCATGCACACACAAAGAAAATGGCTACGGCGACATAATAACAATGTGGAACGCAACACTAGACTGAGGTGAGGAGGAACATACTGCAAAGGCTATCGGTACGATTCCTGGCGAAATGGTGCAGAAGGGTCTTCTTCTTTTTTCACTGGCGCTACAGTCCATGGTAGACCTGGGCCTCAACCAACATGCCTCTCCAGCCAGCACGATTTCTCGCTAGCTGCCTCCAATTGCGCACTCCAAGTTCCACTTGTATGCACCATCTTCTTGGCTTCGATTTAAAGACTTTCAGGGCCGGAATAGTTGAGTGCATACGCTCCACATGACCCAGGTATCTTAAGCGTTGTATTCGAAGACGTTTGACCAAGCGCATGCCGACGTACAGTCTATAAAGTTCGCCGTTGAATCTTCTCCTCAAGACGACATCAACCCAAACAGGAACCAATTCGCCGGCAAAACTGTTCTCTTGAAAAGACTCAGATCTTCCTCATACGCTTTTGGTAACACCCAGGTTTCTGAGCTATAGAATAGGACCGGGATGATCCAGCTGTTCTACAAAGCCAGTTACTCAATTGCCTCTTGAGCCCAAAGAAGCAGCGATTGGCAAGAGTGATTCTGCGTTTGATTTCGGTACTGGTGCTGCTGTCCATATTTATTGCGGAGCCGAGGTAAACGAAGTAGTTGACTACCTCGAAGTTTTTGCTACCTAGTGTGATGCTCTGTCCGAGACGCCGATGTTGTGCGTTCTTCCTTGATGACAGCATGTACTTCGTTATGTCCTCATTAACCACCAGACCCATTTAAGACGCTTCTGCTTCAATGCCAGCAAACGTCTCATTGACGGCTCGCTGTGTTTGTCCAATCGTCGTCGGCGTAAGCTAGCAATTGAATTGACTTTTGGAAGATCGTGCCTCTGGTGGTGACTTGTGAGTTACGCACGATCTCCTCAAGGATGATGTTAAGTATCCAACATGACAGGCTTCGCCTTGTCTAAGACCTTTTTTGACATTGAAGGTCTCGGTGAGTTCGTTCCGGACCTTGACGGAGCAGCGAGAGTTCTCCATCGTCACCCTACACAATCTGACGAGTTTGGTAGGAATGCTAAAGCTAGACATGGCACTGCATAGCTCATCTCTATTCACACTCTCGTATGTGGCTTTGAAATCGACGAATAGGTGGTGAGTGTCGATTTGCACTTCTTGGGTCTTTTCCAGGATCTGCTGCAGTTGGTCGATGGTGGACTTCCCTGGCCTGAAACCACACTGATAAGGACCTATCAGGTTGTTGACAAACGGTTTCAGGCGTTCACACAATACGGTAGAGAGGATCTTATACGCGATGTTAGTGAGATTAATCCCTCGATAGTTGGTGCAGTCGAAGGGGTCTCCTTTCTTGTGGACCGGATAGACGACGCTAAGATTCCACTCTTCGGGCATACTTTCCTAAGACCATATCTTAGAGATGAGCTGGTGCATGTGCCCAACCAGGTCATCTCCAGCTGCTTTTAACAATTCTGCGGACAGTCTATCCGCTCTAGCACCTCTGTGAGACTTTAGTCTCGATATTGCTATCTTGACCTCGTCTAAGTCGGGGGGAAGGAATTCTTGCCTATCATCGTCCAGATTGAGAGGAACATTCTGCCTAACAGCGGGATTTGAAAAAAGTTCTGTCATTAAGTTTTTTTTAAATTTTCTTAATAATACATTTTTATAAATATAGTTCTACTAAACTCGTTAGATTAGGTCGAAAGACATAGATTAAGATTAAGTTTAGCTTAGAGTGCTCGCTCAGAGCCAGTAAGTTAGATATAAAATATGTTAATACTTCACTAGGTTAAGCATTTTATCTAGTTTTAAGATTATAATTCACTGATATGTCCAAAATAAAATGCATTAAAAAAAAAAAAAAAAAAAAAAGCGGGATTGGAGCCGTCATCGCCGTTTAAGAGTCTGCAGAAATGATCTTTCCAGATTTCCAGCATTGATCGCGACCACGCAAGAAGTGTCATTAAATTACGGAAAGCTCACTAAAATTGTGAGAAAGTTTTCTAAATTCAATTTATCAAGATGCATAGCGCTTATTGCTTGACAATTCATGTGAACCTGTTACACGCTATGTAGAGCACAAGATTCGAACTTTCCAAGTCCTCATGCCTTTCGACTATATGGAGATGCCCAGCAAAACTGGAAGCGGTAACCCCACTTTTTCAAAGAGAAAATTTGTTGGTATCCATACCCAGCTGCTTAACATCCTCAGACGCCCTACTAACCTTATCAAATGTACATCTCAATGCTTGCCAAAAAGGATTGCTGGACCTTAGCTTGACATGTGATGAAAAGAATGCGAAGACTGAAAGAGAATGACCGCATGCCTTTTTGACTTACCTTTCAATAGAGGCAGAGACGATGAAAGCATATAGGAAACACTTTTGGTTTCTGGCGACATTGAATTCTATCGCACTGGAGAGTGAATTTTTTAGTTTATAGGTTGCCTTAAAATGTCAGTCCTGAAGTTGCCGAGTAAGCAGCTTATGTTGCTTGCAAGAGGAGCTCTCTGGAGAGTTACGTTGGTTGAGGCTCAGGTCCACTCAGACTTTAGAACATTCCAAAACATCACATACACATTCCATCCGTCCATTGCGCACTTTCAAATAGCCCATGCCTCACACGAATCCCGTACTGGCCTATCAAGTTGATCTCCGCTTGTCCACGACAGAAATTCCTATCTCCCTAGTCCATTTGGTGGTGGCACGCAGAAGATAACCGGTGTGCCGGAATCATATTCAGTTCAAACACGTGTCGTACCCTTGCGGTCATTCCGTGAAAAATACAGCCCTCTGGGTGTCATCACTCCCCAGCAGGCACCGGTGTCATGTGTTACACAAGAAAACTTTGTTTGCTTACATTTTCCTAAAATAGATCGTCCACCCCCATCGCCCACATAACTTTGTCATGACATCGGCCCCGCACGAACCCCGGCCAACCTGTTGGCTTCGTGCTTCATCGCGTGTGCCCCGCATCCCATGCCCAACACGCAGAGGTACGCTCACAAATCTTGCGGACCCGCAGCACAAACGACCCTTGTAGGGCCATTCGCACGAAGGTTGCTTGCCGCACACGTGCAAGTGACAAAATAATTACCGAATGTAAATCTGCGGCCCAGCGTCGTCGTCGTCGTCGTCGAATCAATTTAACGCCCCATTACCAATCAGCACAAGTCACGGATATTAATGCGAAAGTTTCTGGTGCGTCTGCGACCGGTTTGAACTGCCCCCGGGAACGTGCGGGAGACCGCAGGTTGACACAGAGGCACTTGTGTGTCTGCAGCCATCGACTGCTGCTTGTGGCTGGGTAGTGTGCGGGTCGGGAACAAGTGAATATGGTTTATAGTTCCCTACGGGATGGTGGCTTATTTACGCCGGTATAGGGGATGACGCACGGCTCCACACAGCCACGCGCATCTAGTACGTGCGAATGAAACAAAGGAGCTCGGGCTTAAGTCGTTACCTCGGTCATGATGATGAGATTCCCAAACTTCGGGCGATAACCCACGTAATTCTATGAAACTAGCACTTAGGTGCCTTGGGATGGAATGCAGCTAGGAGATTAATTGGTGGATGGTTGTGGGCGGGGGGGAAGGACTTTGGTAACTTTAATCGTTTCCTTTTCTGGCTGAATGGGAGGGCATAGGGACCCGCATTCATTTGATTGAGGCTATCCGTCGTTAAAGTGATGCTGGTTGCTGATGTCGGCGGGAGTTTTATGGGCCAGCGATAAGCGTACCTGTGGAGAGGAAACGTTGCAAGGATTAAACAGGTTCCCAACGAGGCGTGGATCTGCTGAAGTGGCTTAAATGGCGAATAATTTGTTCGCTATTCGCAAGCGCCTGTGTAGCTGAGGCTGAGAAAAAGAAGCATAACTCTAGGAAAAAGTGGAGGAAGTGGCCAGTCAGACGATGCAATTTACAAGGAACCACTCGGGTTGCGGGGAATCTTCTTCTATCACAACTTGCCACTTCGAGTTCACAACTTGCGCCGTCATTGTACGTCTTCACGTCTCCAAACCAAATCAGATTTCTTTTGAAAAGCAGCAGTTACATGTTACACGTTAAGAGAAGGTCTTGGTCGAGACATCTAGCGCACAGAATGGAAGGAGTATGCTTCTATATAAGGGACATAATTTCACTCAGCTCATACATGGATGACTTCAATGATCCTTGAGAACGGATGAATTATAAGTTGCCTACTAAACATCGAACATTCCCTAGAAGTGATACTTAACCCTACCAAGTTCTTTAAGCGGCTATTTTTGTACATGTCGATACTCAGAGATAATCAAGTGATTTGTTGACATTTTTGGCTGACATCCACGAGTGAGTAAAGACGTCTAGCCATACGCTTGAATCAAGAGGCGCCTCTTAGAATTCGCTTTATTCAGACCATGCTCTGTTAAGTTAAGGGCAAGTGGTGACCTGAAATATATGGGCTTACTTAGACAGGAAAACTGGATGAAAAGTAGGTAAAGAGTTTCATTCGAAAATACGTGCGCGATAAGGCAAACAATTCAAAAACACAGTAGAGCAAAGTATTGGGAGTTCAAATTAATTCAGTCCGGTTTGTGTGTTTAAAGGAAAAAAAATTTGTTTAAAAAAACGTAAAAACTACATCACTCTATGTATTGCCCGCCGGAAGCGACAACTTTTTCCTATCTCCCTGGTAAGTTTGAAATACCATCCCTTAAAAGAGGAGTCCTCTCTGGGTTCGCTCTAATCATTTCTTTAAGAGACCAAAGTCGTTAACTCCGCAAATCATTTTCTTAATCATTTTGCATTCATCCGAAAAGTCAGCAGTCGGCATTAATCGGAAGGAGCAAGGTCTGGAAAATACGGCTGGTGACCTCAAACCTCAAAATTCCGCATTTTTAAGTAGTTTTTGGCCGCTTTAGCAACATGGGCCGAGCGTTATCATGTATGTCATGATGCCATATCACCTCGTCAAACCCTTAGGATGTATGTGGCTGTCCTTCACACAAAGCATCGATGAAACGTCTTAGTTGTAAAGGGTGATTTTTAAAACCTATAGAAAAGTTTTTCAAAAAAAAAAAAACACATAAAATTCACAAAAATGCATGAAATCTTTATTTGAATCGATAGTACGGTCCATTTAATTTAATGTTTAAAGATTATTTCATGCAAATGTTGACCTTGACTGCGCCTCAAATGGCCCATCCGCTTAGTCCAATTTTGGCGTACTCTTTCCAACATTTCGGCCAGTATCTCACGAATAAATGCTTCAATATTGTCTTCCAATGCGTCAATTGAAGCGGGTTTATCTGTAGACATGAGCTTTAACAAAGCCCCACAAAAAATAGTCTAAAGGCGTTACATCACTCCATCTAGGCGGCCAATTGACCGGTCCCGAACGTGAAATAAAATGTTCACCAAACTCGCCTCTCAATAAGTCCATTGTTGCGTGTGCTGTGTGGCATGTGGCACCGTCTTGTTGAAACCACATGTCATGCAAGTCAAGCTCTTGCATTTTGGGCAAAAAAAATTGGATATCATCCACGGTAGCGCCCACCATTCACAGTTACGTTACGATTCGCATCATCTTTGAAGAAGTACAGTCCAATGATGCCACCAGCCCATAAACCGTACCAAACTGGTTCTTTTTCTGGATGCATTGGTAGCTCTTGCAATGCTTCTGGCTGATATTCACTCCAAAATCGGCAATTCTGCTTATTTACGTACCCATTGAGCCAAAAATGAGCTTCGCCGCAGAACACAATTTTTCGGTAAAAAAATGGATCTTCGGCCAACTCTCCAAGAGAATATTCGCCAAGAATTTTACGTTGTGGTAGGTCGTTCGGCTTCAATTCTTGCAACATCTGTATTTTGAAAGGCATCACACCTGAATCTAAAGATAATTAATGTCCAACAATGTAAATCTGGTGCGAAATTTAGTCGCAATAGCCCGAATAGCCCTTTCAGTGGGTCGATTAAACTGACCATAAAATGGAAGAAGCGCGCGATGAACTTTCTTAACAGAGCACGCATTTTGATTATAAAAGTCAATAATTTGCAAGCGTTATTCGTTTGTAAGACGTTTTAAGGTTAAATAATAGACCAAACTGAAGATGTTTGACAGTGAAACAAAACACGAAACTTGCGTCAGCTGTTTAAACCAGTGTTGTTAAAAAGATAATAGCTAAAAAATCACCCTTTAGTTGATAATGTTTAATCAATTTCGCCTGGTCTTGGGAGGTTATAGTACACTATAGGTCCAATCATATGCAGATCTTTGTACCGTGATTTTTCCGATGTTTTTCTTTCGCTTCATCGTAGACGATGATGGAACGGGCTTACCCAGCTTTCCATTGTATTTCTTCTTCTTGAATTAATTAATTAAAACCATTTTTCATCTCAAGCTACAACCCGGTGCATGAATCTCTTTCTTTAAAGCCCTTGAAGAAGCAGCCTAAAAGCCTTTCGACATCTCTCGGTTTCGATGAATGTCATTTAATTCGGAGCAAAATGTGTAGCTCGTCATCAACCTACAGCGCTCATCGCTGTCGATAAAGGCATGTGAAAAGTGTTTCTGAAAATCACACCGACGACGCCATCAGGGACACTGATGAGCATACTTATGTTCCGTTTTAATAACTTCCTTATGATTCAGAGTACTACATACAGAGAATTGGGGTTACAGAACGGGCCGAAGGAAGTGAAGGAGACGAGGAACATTGATTTTAAATACCTAGGCCTTGTATTGGCGGTTGGACCGACCATTTCATACCCATGTGGTAAGGCACGAGTCTCTCAACTTAACAGTACCGCCGAAAGATTGTTTAAGGGTTAACTGATGACATTTGAGTTCTTGAAGTTTTAGGAATAATAATAATAATAATTGGGTGGCACTACAGTCCACATGGGACCAGGGCATAGCTTCTAGAACAACTACTCGTGTTGTGCGTGCTATTGTTCTCTCACGAGTAAAAGGAACCTACAGTTTTTGCCGACTCCGGACGGCGATATTTGGGAAGCGTTTCATAGACAATTGATACTCTTTGAGTGTTGACAGCAACTCGAAAGAGGTGGTGCCGTGAAAAAATGCGAGGTGTTCCGTCCGAGAATCGAACGTAGAGTTTCTGCGTGGCAGTCGACACACTTACCACTACGCAACGGCTACCACGAAGTTTGAGGAATGAAACAGATTATTCATCTCAGCCTCTTTTCTTTAGAAGGCGGTAAAAGAGTGATGAAGATACGACAGTATCCTAAAGAACCGATTGGCTAAGCAATGAGTCAAAACCTCCAGAGAGGTCTTTGGAGCACCAAACTAGAAGGAGCATGGTACTCAAGCTTGGGGTGCAATATTTCTGACATCGTTCTAAGAAACCTACACATTTTGCATTATTTATGGCGACCGCAAACATGTGATCATTTCAACTAAGTGTTGACTTGAAGTGCATGCCGGGAATGGAGAGTATGTTGCTATAAACGATGCAAGTGCTATGCATGGATGATACCTTGAGAAGGCTTGAGTGATAGGAGACAGCATTGAGTTTTGAACGCCTTAAATTCCACTCTATTATTTCGTCCCAATTACTAATACTCTCAATGTGCTTAACATATGCAGCCGTTTCAAGTCTACAACAGAAGCGAAGCGATGTGAACTAAGGCACGAATATTAAAAGCTGAGGTTACTATAAACAGCGGTTGAATCGGTCTACATTTGCAAATTTTCCTTATTGAGGTACCCGTTCAACTATTCGCATGATCCTTAGAGTTGAAAGTGAATTTTCGGTAAAAACTGAGGACAATATCCATCTCCTTCAGAGACTGTTCAGCATCACCAATGTAGTTCCATTCAGCTCCTATATCAGTTTAAAGACTGCTCCAACTGGTGACCTTAAAAAGCCGGATACATTAAAGTGACGCGCTATCGACGGCCTTGGACTCTTTCCTTAACACTTTCACGAATTCTTTTAATTCATTCAAATCTAAGCAAAATTTTCCCACTAGCAACGATAGAACAAAATTCCATCGAAAGCCGACAACAATTGATATTTGAGTTCATGGCAGTCATCCACTTGAAAGTAACCTTTCTCATAAACTTCCCCAAACCTTAATTAAAGACCAATCCAAAAAGGATAACTCACTTTTACGGAATTTCCCATAAAGGAAATATCCTTTTTTGCGCAGTAAACGAAAATGGAAAATGCTTGTCAAGCTACTCCGACACAAGACTGTAAAAAATTTTCGGAAGTTCCCCCGGTTCATCATAACTTTCACTGATTCATAAAAATAACAAATATCCCCAAATCATCCTGCAATATTATCTGCCTCTCTTTAGGGCCGTTTTATTAACACTTTCGACTGGTGTGTAAAATTCCCCAGAGACAGCAGAATCAACCACAAACGCATTGTCTTGAAGAGCTCAGCCAACCAAATTGACGATGAATTGAAACCCCCCCCCCCCCCCCCGAGTGTGACACTTGATCTCTATTCAAATTTCCTGCTCCACCACCGCCAATTCATCACCACCATCGTCAAGCATCAACATTTCGTAGGCAAACAAGTCCTCGGTCAGTCCGCTCTTAAGGGGCGCCCAGCATCTTTACGACTTCGCAAGTGGAACGGCACTCAAAATCGAATGTGTGCCCCTTTCGATTGTCCGCAATTCCTCTTGATTGCACACCCAGGCCGGAGGAAATACAAAAACGGCCAACCATATCGGTTTCGGCAAAAACAATGCACACACCCTTTCCGCTGTGAAACGGGCACGTCGATGGGCTTTTCACTCGTAACGACACCAAAACATTGACCGACACACCGCTCCGGCCCATAAAACCCCATCCGGAGATCCCATCGCAGGGAGAATTACCGCAATAAAATAATGAAGCACCCCAAAGCGTGCACTATCCCGACAAGGAGTCGTGTCAGTCAAAAGGCGTTCCTGTAAAATGAAGTGCCGTGACGTCGTAAAATCGTCAATCGACCATTGTCGTTGGCGTGCCAAAGTCGCCGAAGAGCATTTGAATGTGAATGTGGGCACCCCCGAAAAGCAGTCCCATCCACTCGCGGAGCATAAAGCCGTCCTAAGTGCACCCCCATTCTCAATAAATTTCGCCAGGAGTACAGTAATAAACCCATAAAAATATATTCCCGTCTCCAGGAGCAGAAAGAGTACTGCAAGCCATTCATGCTCGGGGAATGGCATTCGCATTGCTTTGAGTCCTTTAAGTCCTGTCGTCTATGCGGACTCAAATACTATTTCTCTGGGCAAGCGAATTAATGGCACTTCTCTCCAGTGCACGAGGGCCGGCAGGGATAAGCAGTCGTAAAAGGACGGATCACCCCGGTTAAGTCTCTGTTATCGACGATAACTTCTGCAAGATGTCCTTGACGGAGTTTCACATACATTTACACATCTTTAAATGTTCTGCCAAGAGGAGGTGTGCAAGGTGTGTAGTTTCACGTGACGAAAGATCTCCTCGTTGGAGGAGGTCATAAGACAGACGGATGATCGCTCGGGTGGCCAAATTGACATATTCGACTGCGACTTTTGAATTCGTCCTTTCGCCAGAGTACATTTATAATGAGGGCAAGGATTGTGAAGGGGATGTGGATGTTTTATTCTATAAATATGAAATGTTGAAGAGAGCACTGTTTGGACGAAGGGGAGGAGGGAATAAGGAATATATGAATAGATGGATGGATTCTGTGGTCAGACAGTTGCCATACACATTTAAATGGCCGCCTGAATGTGACCAGACTCAATTTATTCTTGATGACTCGGCGCGTGCTATTCTGTCAGTTGAGTGAGTCTTCAACACAACCTAAATCTCTGCCTTAGTGCGGCAGGTTAACATTGTCGGAGCAATGAACTGAAGATGCCCTCAGTAAGATAAGATAATATCCGACAATCCCCAGAAGCCCAATATCTCAACATTTCAATCTTCCAATATAGCTAATATCTTAAAATGCAAAAATCTCCGAAGAAGTACTTTAGAGGCGGAGCTGGGGATAAGAGGTTTACTGTCCCCTGCAATCCCTCTGGATACAGTTGCAGTTGGATTTGGATTAGGTGCCGAATTCGGATAAAGCAAACTTTTCCAAATTGATGATTCGCAAAAAATTATTTTCGGGATTTTTGGCTATTTCAAGATTTTCATTCATTTTCGTCATTTTCGCATTTTGTTCCTCATAGAACTTTGGTCATTTCGGTATATTGGCCCTTTCCAAAATTTTGACTTTTAGGGCTTGTGGTCTTTGCAGGAATTCGATCATCTCACGGTTTTTGGGCATTTCAGTATTTCAGAAGTTTGTTCCTTATGGGCTTTTTGGTCGTTTCGAGATACTGGCTTTTTGAGGATTTTGATCGTTTTGGAATTTTTGCCATTTAGGGACTTTGATAATTTTGAGCATTTGAACTGTTCGGATTAGAATTAACTCGGAATATTAGCCTTTTTACGGTTTTCGTCATTTTGGGACTGTTGCCTTTACATTTTTTTTTATGGTTTCAAGATTGTGTCCCTTTCGGGATTTGGGTCTATTCCAGATCTTGGTCATTTCAAAATTTTTACTTTTTTGGATTTCAATCATTTTCGAACTTTATCCTTACAGGATTTTGGTCATTTACAGATTTCGGAGAAAAGTTTGATCCTTACCGTTTTTTGGTCCTTTCGAGATATTAACGTTTTCGGGATTTTGATCTTTTGGGATATTGGCTTTTTTAGGATTTTGATCATGTGGAGCTTTTCGGAATCTCGGTTATATGGGAATTTTTATCCTAACAAGATTTTGATCCTTACAGGATGGAAATGACCACATTCCGAAATTTTAATCTTTTCCGAATATTAATCATTTTGGCATTTTCGGAATTTTGCTCGTTTCAAAAGTTTGGTCCTTCCACGATTTTGGATATTACAAGATCTTTTTGGAGCGTAGGCCTTTCGGAATTTCGGGATTTTTAACAAATGTGAGTGTCACTTGACACTTTGTCATTCTAACTTCATCTCATTCCTCTATTCATCTTCCATTTCACGTTTACATGTCTTGATGTTCAAAAGCGACTTCTTGTTCTCATCGAATACCCAAAAAATTAATTTACGATTTCCTTCTGCACTTAAGTAGGAAAACTTTGGTTTGAGTTTTCCTCCTTGAACAGCTCCATTCAAGAATTTCAGGATTAGAGGTATTTCAACTGACTCTTGCCCACATACATATGTATATGCTCAGCATGATCAAAAGTTTCCTCACAAGTTTCTAATACGTGTCCATGGATTGTCAGATTCAGATCAGATTCTCCCTGAAGTCTACAGAGACCTTCTTGGACTTTCGCATTGTTAAGTGCTCCTCAAACCTTTAGTTTCCTTATAGTAGCAGATAGGATAGTTGTTATGCCCTAGGCCAATTTTCTTACACAATGAACTTTATTACAGACTTCTCCATAATTCGCTGGATTTGTCTTAAAGGACATTGTCCCCTTCAGGGCAGAATTTTTTTGATTTTTCTTTCCAGTGTAGATTCATCTGTCTTTCTCCAAAGGTTGGTTATTATGTGAACTCTCGCAATGACAACTTTGAAATGTTGATCCAGACATTGGGCCAAATGTTAGTCTCTTCTGAAAAGATTATTTCTTGATCACAAATCGAATCTCCAGTCACTTAGCGAACTCTCTATGTAGTGTATTGCTAGTCAGAAACCGATGTTCCGTCAACATGAAAAAATCGAATGGATTTTCGAGTGAGGCTTAATCCAGCTCTTATTAAGGCCAAATCAAGTGTTCTGGGCTTCTTGTATGTCCCCCACTACCGTTCCATGTCCACATTTTCCACACTCGGTATCTAGTGACTTTGTTTAAGAACAGAGGAATCCAAAATTGTCAGCCGTTATAATCTGATTCAAATATAGCCTCCGTCTGCGGTGGCAAGCCCCTCTGCAGTAAGTTAGCCTATTTTTCCTCGTTTCTGTGATGCGCTTCAGTGAAAAGAATGAAAGCTGACAAACATGGTTTTCAGAAGAGCCTTTGCTGAAGTCACCTATTTTTCCAATTACTGGGTACCACCACAAGCTGTTGTCACATTGCTGCACATTTCGTGATTCAAATTCTCTTACTAGTCCGCTTCATCTCCTTGCGAGTGATGACCTCAAACAATGTTTCTATGCGTAGCTGTCGAAACGTTCGCCTTTTTGCCAGAAATAGAACAACAATTCCCTATCGGTTTTGGAATTGAATGTTTATTTTCTGAAATAATATATTATAATTAGATACAATAAGTTTCTTAAATTCTTACCTTTTGGCAACTTAACCGGCTTGCAAACGTTTTCAACGATACTGTGATGAAATTGAGCAGAAAATGTGTATTTATACTCATTTGTTACTATGGCTACGTCGAAAACGCCTACTTGCAAACCAATTAAACAACCAATCACAATGTAGTTGCTTTTGTAGGTTACTTTTTTACTTTCAAATTCAAATATTCTTCACAAGTGATTTTTTTTTAAAAAGACATTATTCAACATTCCACGCCCCGTGAAGCGATTGAATCTTGATGAAGAGCTTCACTCACTTTTAATACTGCAATTTTTACAGCTGGTCTACGATATATTCCTGACGAAGTTTTTACGTCAGCGCATCGAACCTGTCCATCGCGTCCTGGAAACACAGCGACAATCCTTCCCCGCAGCCATTGACTTCTGGGTACATCAGAATCACACACTAACACCAAATCCCCGACTTTTATCGGTGGCGTTTCTTTAAACCACTTGCAGCGTTTTGTCAACAGAGGGAGATATTCCCGTATCCACCTTTTCCAAAACATATTCTTAAGTTGTTGAGTAATTCTCCATTGTTTTCTCAAGCAAAGCATTTTCTCATCTTCAGGTCCTGGGGTTTGCGTTGAATTTAGGGATCCTAGGAGGAAGTGGTTTGGAGTAAGTGGTTCTTCATCTTCAGTTGAGACTGGTATGTGTGTCAAGGGACGACTATTTACGATATTTTCTGCTTCAATCAGTGCACTTTGTAATGTTTCTAATTTTGGAGCCTTTTCTTTTAGTATTGAAGACAAAACACGTTTAATAGATTGGACGAGTCTCTCCCAACACCCACCAGCATGGGGATTTAACGGACAATTAAATACCCACTGAATACCTCTCGAAGAAAGCTCTGCCTTCAATGCTTCTTCATCAAAAATAGTATTGTTGCATAATACCTTTCTAGTGCCGATGAAATTGCTTCCGTTATCACTTCTTATTCGTAGTGGGACTCCTCGTCTATTTACAAAGTTGCGTATACAAAGTAAGCAGGAGTCTGAAGATAAATCAGTCGCGATTTCGATATGTACTGCTCTAATTGTAAGGCACGTAAAGAGAGCAATCCAACGTTTTTCATTACGACGGCCAATTGTAATTGTAACAGGACCAAAATAGTCGAGACCAGTGTAAGTAAATGGCCTAACAAATGGTGTAAGACGGTCTTCCGGTAGTTGACCCATTATTGGCGGCATAGGCTTCGCGCTACGAATTTGACAAAGTTGACATTTTGTTCTTGCTTGCTTAACAGCAGTTCGTATTGCTGGTATCCAAAATCGCTGTCTAATTTCATTTACAATAGTGTCATCATTCTGATGTCGAAAGCGTCGATGAAAATGTTCCACAATTAAATTCGTAACGTTATGGTTTCTTGGCAAAATAATCGGTCTTCTGACACTAAATGGTACTGTCTTAGCAGCATCAAGATAAGGCGTTAAACTGAGAATTTTACTATCTTCATTAATTGGCAATTGAAGTCGAAGCCTTTCGATGTCGTCAGCAAATGCATCCCTTGGTGCCTGTTTACATATTAATTGTTCAGCGTTATTGATCTCAAGTACTGACAATTCGCCCTTGCGCTTACATTTATTAATGAAACGCTGTACCCAGGCTATGGTCCTGCATAGCTTTAAAAAATTTCCAAATCTTGAGTCATCGAATAGGTGCTCAATAACATTTCCTAATGTTAGTAAACATTTTGTACGAAGTTCTTCTGCTGTTTTATAATCAGCAATATCTGACGGCATTTTGGGCCATTCGATTTCATTGAGCTTGAGGAAGTCTGGTCCATGCAACCATTTGTTTTCTATTTGAGACTCTTTACGCATTTTTGCTTCTAAGCTTAACAATCTTTTCTTAGCAAGTGAATAACTGTCTAGAAGTTGTACATTGTCTTCTTTCCATAATAGCCCAGTCTGGTATCGATTGCCAATTCTTACTGTAGTTGATGATAATAGATGTAAGGTACGCTTATCTTTCTCGCAAATTATATTTTTTGTGGGTTTCACTACACCTAAATTATCAATATTAAAATATTCGTTTATAAGGCGATTAAAGTACATATCTTGTTCTCGTCTGCTACACAAGATTGTGGAAGAATCCGTCCCAGTTGACGGTCTCGACGTTGTTTTTCCATATACTATCCATCCGAGTTTTGTGTGTGCTATAATTGGCCCGTTTGAACATTGAAATACTTCGATTGGAAAACCTAAATCGCTATTATCTAATCCAATGAGAATCTCCGGTTTTGCATCTTTATAACTTATCAATGAGCAGACAGGGTGATTCTTAGAACACATTTCTGAGTACTTAACTGTCTGAATAGGCAAATTCAGGTCATCAACAGTTTGTACATTATCAATTTTGTACTTTTTTGCTGTATCTTGGTCTCCACTAATCTCAGTTTGAACAATATACGATTTCTTTTGTATTGTCGCACTACCAAACCATTTGACATTCAACGTATTGGGTCGTCTTTTTAACTGAAGGCGCTTGGCAAGATCTTGGCTCATAATAGTGATTGAAGATCCCTCATCAAATAAAGCATAGGTTCTTATTTCTATATCTCCGTTATAAACTCTTACTGGAACTATACGAAAAATAACCTCTGGATGTCTTTCAGTGCAATTGAGAAGAGATTTTGGAACAGTGATCTCTGTATCACGTATCTTACGGTTTTCGTCATGCAAAGATTTGTGATGCTTTCTGTTGCAACCATTTATTCCGCATGGATTTCGATTTTTACATGCACGTAGCGCATGTCCAAATTTTAAACAACCAAAGCACAACTTATTTGTCTTCAGAAACTCCCATTTGGCAGGAAGGTTTAATTCGGCATATCGCTTGCATTCATTAACTTTATGATGGCTTTCTTTACAATAAGGACATTCCTTTGTTATTATTGCGGCGGACCTTGAATCTTCCGTTACATGCAGAATATTTCCTCTATTAAATTTCTTTTCATATTTCACTTGCGTAGAGCTATGATGTAAGGTAGTAGTTGTTGCAACGCTTATAAGTCTAGCTAAGCGAGTCAACCATTCATTAAATGATTTAATGGTTGCAAATGGTTGAATAGACAAACTGTGTTGCGTACAGTCCAACTTCTTACTTACTGGTAATTTATTGACAAGCTCTTCCAAAAGCATATTATTGGTCATATAACGAAACATTCCGCTAGACTCTAAAAAATTTGAAAAGTTTTGTATTTTTGTTGCATATGGTATTATTTGCTCTAATTTGTCTTCAGGAATTTGGCGAATCATTCTTATCTTTTTCAATTGACTCTCAATCAAACATTCTGGACGGCCGTAACGAAACTCAAGAGTAGCCATCACTTGATCGACGTTGTTAGGGTGTATTAGAAGTGATTCAACAACTTCCCTTGCTTCTCCCTTTATGCTCTTATCAAGCCGGAACATATTGTCTACCTTTGAATAATTTTGTATTCTAGTGGATTCAACATATGCCATGCAAAACTTAGGCCACTCCTCAGGTATTCCGTGAAATTCGGGAAGATCACGAATTTTTCTATAGCCGTGTTCTGCTAAAGTGGGTTGCTGACAAAATTGATTTGGCTGAGATGTTAACCTTTGCTGATAGTTCGACTGATATGGAGGGTAATTTGGCTGTTGATAAGTCGTTTGATACGAAGGTTGGTCGAGCAAAAATGTTGGAGTCATATTAACGGCGGTTGATGATTCGAGTGAAGGCAAAAATGTTGGGATCATAGTAGTATCTATTTGCTGATATTGAGACGCATTTGCCCATGAATACGTAAGGCACGTTTGCTGGTTACTAACTATTGGCAAAGATGCTACCGATGCAGATGGAAATTGAGCAGTTACAAAATTATCAAAAGGATCTTTTGCGATTGATGTATTGGTTGTTGATGTTGTAACAGATGCGATCGTTGGTGTGGTTGTAAAGCTACTAATAGAAACATTGGTTACCTGTTTTGGCACTGTTGACATGACCTCAATGCTTCCTTGCCCAGTTTGTATTTTAAGTTGTTCCTCCAAATGTTGACGCTCTTTCTTTTCAATGGCTGCTGCTGCTTTCGTTGCTTCTAACTCGGCTCGTAACTCCCGTATTTGTGAAAGTATCTCCATGTTAAACGATGTTTCTTCTAAGGGTTGAATATGCGATGGCTGTGGATCTGGCATTTGCGAGTTCTCAAGTCGTTTAGAAGCACTTCGCGTTACTATTTGGCTTGGTGGACTATTGAACATATTGATGACTATTTGGTGTAGATTTGTTGAATGCGAGACAATTCACCGATGGCTGCGGCGTGGATTCGCTGGCTGCGAGGCAAGATACCGCTGGCTGCGGCGTGGATTCGCTGGCTGCGAGGCAAGATACCGCTGGCTGCGGCGTGGATTCGCTGGCTGCGAGGCAAGATACCGCTGGCTGTGACGAGGATTCGCTGGCTGCGAGGCAAGTCTCCGCTGGCTGCGGTGTGGATTCGCTGGCTGCGAGGCAAGTCACCGCTGGCTGCGGCGTGGATTCGCTGGCTGCGAGGCAAGATACCGCTGGCTGCGGCGTGGATTCGCTGGCTGCGAGGCAAGATACCGCTGGCTGCGGCGTGGATTCGCTGGCTGCGAGGCAAGATACCGCTGGCTGCGGCGTGGATTCGCTGGCTGCGAGGCAAGATACCGCTGGCTGTGACGAGGATTCGCTGGCTGCGAGGCAAGTCTCCGCTGGCTGCGGCGGGGATTCGCTGGCTGCGAGGCAAGTCACCGCTGGCTGCGGCGTGGATTCGCTGGCTGCGAGGCAAGATACCGCTGGCTGCGGCGTGGATTCGCTGGCTGCGAGGCAAGATACCGCTGGCTGCGGCGTGGATTCGCTGGCTGCGAGGCAAGATACCGCTGGCTGCGGCGTGGATTCGCTGGCTGCGAGGCAAGATACCGCTGGCTGCGGCGTGGATTCGCTGGCTGCGAGGCAAGATACCGCTGGCTGTGACGAGGATTCGCTGGCTGCGAGGCAAGTCTCCGCTGGCTGCGGCGTGGATTCGCTGGCTGCGAGGCAAGTCACCGCTGGCTGCGGCGTGGATTCGCTGGCTGCGAGGCAAGATACCGCTGGCTGCGGCGTGGATTCGCTGGCTGCGAGGCAAGATACCGCTGGCTGCGGCGTGGATTCGCTGGCTGCGAGGCAAGATACCGCTGGCTGCGACGAGGATTCGCTGGCTGCGAGGCAAGTCTCCGCTGGCTGCGGCGTGGATTCGCTGGCTGCGAGGCAAGTCACCGCTGGCTGCGGCAAGGATTCGCTGGCTGCGAGGCAAGTCACCGCTGGATGCGGCGAGGATTCGCTGGCTGCAAGGCAAGATACCGCTGGCTGCGGCGTGGATTCGCTGTCTGCGAGGCAAGTCACCGCTGGCTGCGGCAAGGATTCGCTGGCTGCGAGGCAGGTCACCGCTGGCTGCGGCGAGGATTCGCTGGCTGCGAGGCAAGATACCGCTGGCTGCGAGGCAAGTCTCCGCTGGCTGCGGCGTGGATTCGCTGGCTGCGAGGCAAGATACCGCTGGCTGCGGCGTGGATTCGCTGGCTGCGAGGCAAGATACCGCTGGCTGTGACGAGGATTCGCTGGCTGCGAGGCAAGTCTCCGCTGGCTGCGGTGTGGATTCGCTGGCTGCGAGGCAAGTCACCGCTGGCTGCGGCGTGGATTCGCTGGCTGCGAGGCAAGATACCGCTGGCTGCGGCGTGGATTCGCTGGCTGCGAGGCAAGATACCGCTGGCTGCGGCGTGGATTCGCTGGCTGCGAGGCAAGATACCGCTGGCTGCGGCGTGGATTCGCTGGCTGCGAGGCAAGATACCGCTGGCTGTGACGAGGATTCGCTGGCTGCGAGGCAAGTCTCCGCTGGCTGCGGCGGGGATTCGCTGGCTGCGAGGCAAGTCACCGCTGGCTGCGGCGTGGATTCGCTGGCTGCGAGGCAAGATACCGCTGGCTGCGGCGTGGATTCGCTGGCTGCGAGGCAAGATACCGCTGGCTGCGGCGTGGATTCGCTGGCTGCGAGGCAAGATACCGCTGGCTGCGGCGTGGATTCGCTGGCTGCGAGGCAAGATACCGCTGGCTGCGGCGTGGATTCGCTGGCTGCGAGGCAAGATACCGCTGGCTGTGACGAGGATTCGCTGGCTGCGAGGCAAGTCTCCGCTGGCTGCGGCGTGGATTCGCTGGCTGCGAGGCAAGTCACCGCTGGCTGCGGCGTGGATTCGCTGGCTGCGAGGCAAGATACCGCTGGCTGCGGCGTGGATTCGCTGGCTGCGAGGCAAGATACCGCTGGCTGCGGCGTGGATTCGCTGGCTGCGAGGCAAGATACCGCTGGCTGCGACGAGGATTCGCTGGCTGCGAGGCAAGTCTCCGCTGGCTGCGGCGTGGATTCGCTGGCTGCGAGGCAAGTCACCGCTGGCTGCGGCAAGGATTCGCTGGCTGCGAGGCAAGTCACCGCTGGATGCGGCGAGGATTCGCTGGCTGCAAGGCAAGATACCGCTGGCTGCGGCGTGGATTCGCTGTCTGCGAGGCAAGTCACCGCTGGCTGCGGCAAGGATTCGCTGGCTGCGAGGCAGGTCACCGCTGGCTGCGGCGAGGATTCGCTGGCTGCGAGGCAAGATACCGCTGGCTGCGAGGCAAGTCTCCGCTGGCTGCGGCGTGGATTCGCTGGCTGCGAGGCAAGTCACCGCTGGCTGCGGCAAGGATTCGCTCGCTGCGAGGCAAGTCACCGCTGGCTGCGGCGAGGATTCGCTGGCTGCGAGGCAAGATACCGCTGTCTGCGGCGTGGATTCGCTGGCTGCGAGGCAAGTCTCCGTTGGCTGCGGCAAGGATTCGCTGGCTGCGAGGCAGGTCACCGCTGGCTGCGGCGAGGATTCGCTGGCTGCGAGGCAAGTCACCGCTGGCTGCGGCAAGGATTCGCTGGCTGCGAGGCAAGATACCGCTGGCTGCGGCGTGGATTCGCTGGCTGCGAGGCAAGTCTCCGCTGGCTGCGGCGTGGATTCGCTGGCTGCGAGGCAAGTCACCGCTGGCTGCGGCAAGTATTCGCTGGCTGCGAGGCAAGTCACACCGCTGGCTGCGGCGAGGCTGTTGAAATACAAATTTTCTTCCAAAAGAAAATAAAAATTTTCTACCAAAAGAAAATAAAAATTTTCTATCAAAAGAAAATAAAAATTTTCTACCAAAAGAAAATAAAAATGTCGAAACGTTCGCCTTTTTGCCAGAAATAGAACAACAATTCCCTATCGGTTTTGGAATTGAATGTTTATTTTCTGAAATAATATATTATAATTAGATACAATAAGTTTCTTAAATTCTTACCTTTTGGCAACTTAACCGGCTTGCAAACGTTTTCAACGATACTGTGATGAAATTGAGCAGAAAATGTGTATTTATACTCATTTGTTACTATGGCTACGTCGAAAACGCCTACTTGCAAACCAATTAAACAACCAATCACAATGTAGTTGCTTTTGTAGGTTACTTTTTTACTTTCAAATTCAAATATTCTTCACAAGTGATTTTTTTTTAAAAAGACATTATTCAACACGTAGCAGCTGGCTGAAGAATGTACCAACTGGGTACCCATAGTCCGTATCCACGGCGGACAACAGTGCAAGTCTAAGAACAAAATTACCTTTCATGAGATCCAAGCAAATGTCTGAAATAAGGGGAGAGAAAAGACAGATTCCAAAAACAGCCAGTATACACAAAGTTCCTTAACACACTTCACCCGTTCAAAATATTTCCATCGCCAAAGTTAAGCGTCCACCCCCACATTGTTCGCCAATAACTGTTTCCCAAATTCCACAACACATCCTCCGGCTGCTCCTCCCAATGCCACCCCCAAATGCCTCCCCCAAATGAAACAATTCACAAATTGCCGAAATCTAAGAACATGGAACACCCTGACCGCACGTTTGTTGACAAAAACCGGTCCGGCGCTGCCACTCCTGGGTGTGACTCGGAAATCGCTTAATGACCACTAAATGCTAATAGTTTTCAATGTTTCTCCGCGCGCCGCCACCGCGACAAGCACAGCCGCGATAGCATGACCTTGCCACCCACATCAACTCGCGCGCCCCTGTTAAGCAAACACCACCAGTTCCCAAATTGCTTGTCAAACAAAAGGTTGAATACAATTTTGGTCGTTTTATCGCGGTGGCGGGGACGCCATCGATATTGCTGTCGCTATCGATTTCTGCAGTCTGAAGCGGGCGCCTGTTTACGCGAAACCTTATCGCACCGATTCCAGATCCCGCCGCCGCCGCGAGCGCTTACATATTCATTAGAATATGAACGTGATTGGAAATTAACCCTCATTCAGCAGCGGAGGGAGGGGCGGGGCTGGCATTTGATTGCTTCCCCCGGCAGGCAATAAATCAGCTGTCGCATTCAGCGCAGATTCAATCTGGGCGCTAATCAATTTGATTTCGCATACAATTGGGGGTGCATAGCATGCAGTCCCGGGGCTGTGCATTCTGGGGTTTGTCTGCTGCACGAGCTCTTCATTATGGGCTAAATTATGCAGCAGCTCTGCTGGGAAGCTGTAAGCTGCGCTAATGAAAGCTTGTTTGGTTTTATGAAGCCAGCATTCTGGCAACTACTCAATCAGTCGTTCTTTTCCTTGAAGGAGAACGCTGGTAAAGCGCCTTAGCCGGTGCATGTATTTATAATGTTCTTGTGTATCCCCTTAAGTCTGCGGTTGATGGGGAGGAAAGGGAGAAGAAAAACATGACTTGCATCTTGTCGAATGCTGGAGTCCCCCCAGCAGATGCACTCAGCTTCGCCCCGTCCCAGCACAGCACAGGGAACAGCTTTAATGAGCGATTGCCTCAGCTGTCGGTGCCTTGATGTTATTGCTGGTGCCATACGCAGATTAACACGATCAAATTGCAACGCAGCAACACGAGTCTGGGAATGGCGTCTCTGCAGGGCTCTTCTCTTGATTGCATAATCTGGGAGGAGAAACAAATTACCTTCGCCCCCAGAACCCCCACCCACACAAGGGGGGAGGGAGAGCCAGCTAAGTGCTTTTATAAGCAATTATCCCTAATTGGATTCCTTCAAGTACTGCAATTACGGCGTCCTGCACAGGCTCCGTGAATGGTGTTCGCAATCAAGCTGCGGGTGCAAGACTTTGACTGACACGCCGACGACTCCATGATACATCATCGAATGGAACTCTGTTGACTTTGACTGATTGCTTCATTGATGGGGGAGGGGGGTTCCATTCAAAAGGACTTGCTGTGTGCCGGACAAATGATGGCGACCCACACGTGACGAACGCAGTCCCGAGTGACGTTTTTTTTTCACTTTTCTCGGAGACAAGGACTTCTTTAAAGTCAGTGAATGACTAAGGGTTACATAGAGTGTATCAACTTCAGAGGCTCGGCCTTCTTAAGAATGTGTCTTAAAGGTTTCCCTCAGTTCGTGCTTATGTAGGGGAGGAAACGGGAATCCAAGTGCAACAATTATTAAGAACAATACCACTGAATCAGAGTAGTTGGTCGCTGAGCAGCAGACATTTCTCAATTGCGTCCTCATTATGCATTTACGGAAGTCGCTGAGAATTGTACTCGACTCAAGGCGACGAGCGACTTAATTCAGTCTGCTGAAGAAGGATATAAGGTAGAACAGAGTACCGAGAAGTGAGCCAACAAAGGGGATGCCTTGTGGGCGGATATTCACGAAGTTAAGGAAGCAATTAAGAAAGTAGCAGCTTTAAGTTTTCAACTGAGGTTTTAAGCACATAGTTGTGCATTAAAACTGTTTCGAACAGAGTGTGGATGAAGTTAGTGTCACCGTTGTCATGTCGTGTAAATAAATTATTTCAAATCAATGTCGAAAGGTAGATCCTTTCAAAGTTTGAATTCCGAAACTGCTGCTTCTGGTGGAAGGAATTCAATTTGCCATACGTTCTCGTAGTCTGTGTCGTTGGGGTATTAGGTTCTAAATATGTATAGACTCGGTTTTTGAAGTGGTGCAGCGCGCCTTTGTAGTTATCCACCTTTTTTTTGGCCTCGCTTCGATATAAATTCTTGTACTCAAATTCGCGGGATCTGTGTTTTTTGTTACGTTAAACCACAATAGACAGTCATAGCTGATTCAAAGCGACCCAGATATGATGATGGTTCATAAACAACAAAACTTGGGGTCACACTGATAGTCTCAGCAATGAAAAGCCACACACATGCCGTCTCAAAGATCGCAATATCGCTAATAACTCTCCACTTAGGGACGAAGATAATAACGAGACCAGACAGCAGCAGAAGTGAAAACTCGATGAAGTGACATAAAGATTGCACCCACATTGATAGACTTCTTTACGGTACCAAAGATGAAGAGAATCAAGTTGCTGCAGAGCCTTAACCAAGGGAAGCAAAATTTTAAGTCTACCGAAGCACTGTGCTATTGGCACCCATGGACAATGGTTGCGCATACCACACAATGACTACTATAGGAACGACAGAGACGAAGAAGAAATCAGTTGAACTACACAATGCATTAAACGTAAATTAGGTATAGAGGGGGGGGGGGCAGGCTGACCCCTGCAAAAGTGATTGACCACCAAAACGGTTTCAAAAAAGTGCTGATTGTAGTTTATCTATGGTTTTTATGAAATCATCTTTTAAATAAGTTATATATCAAGATAAGCAACGAATCCCTAAATTATATCTGTGTCCAAACAAGTGGGTTGCATTCGAACATATCTGCTTTCCCATTCATAAGTAGGGTCACACACCAGTGCATTCATGTTCCAGTATTCATGTCTTACTTTGTTCTAAGCACAAGAACGGCTTCTCTACTTTTTTGAATAATTGTGAAAAACGGCCGAAGCGCAAAATTTTTCTTTATTTCGGTTTGTTACGCTCATCTGACTGAACGATCCGAGAGCACTCCAGGCCCATTCAAATCAATTTGGCCAAAGTTCTCCCTGGAATCTTTATAAAGCTTGTCTGAAGTGTGTGATTGATTAATGGCTCAATGGCGCACCTTTAAGCAACATTTGCAGAATTTGAAGGAACTGTGAAAAAACTGCAGGTTTTCCTTGCTTCTTTGCAATTCCTTGAAATAAGCAGACTAAGCATGGGGCAGCACTTCGTGATGTCCTAGGCGAACTCAGTCTTAGTGTCGGACACATCAGCAGTTTTGTGGTCAGAATCTATGTTACTTCAAGGGATTCCATGTGGTTTCACAACAGGCCGAATTGCGGACTTAGTGTGGTTGTCCCATTATCAATTTGCCTCTCGGATTTAACTCTTTCTCAGCTTTAGAGGAATGGCTTCGTCGATTTCTACTATATGATAATCTTAGTGGCGACTGTTGGTAAGTTTGTTGAAATGTTTTGGAGACAAGGGGTTTAAATAGCTTCATTTGCAACTTTCATCTGTGCATATCACCCTGTTCTTAGAAAAATTAAAGTGTTTTCAAGAAAGTTGATACACCCATTTTTCAACACTGTAAATACATATTGAACTTATTCCTCTTCTTTGGGCTGTGTTAGGCGTGTCCAAATTACGCGCCTGTCAAACTAAAGCGTATTTTGGAAAAAAGTGACGGAAAATTAAGTCAAGTGCGTCTAAATCTAAGTTTGAGGTAGGAAAAGAAGGGATTGCCTAAGCAAGAGAATGTCTGGATTGTGCACAACAATCATTTAAAATAACTCGTTCGAGCTCGGTACTTAATGTCCACAAGAAACAGTGTGGCCACAGATAGGACTTGACTAACACAACTATTTTAGGAGGGTGTCGAGTCCCATGGCGAAGGTACCAGATCGAATTCCTGTTCCGAACTATTTATATTTTTTTATTGCACCACGTCTTTCGATTAGCCGACAATTTTCAAGAACAACCAATTATTTATAAAAAGGTTCTCAATTTTCGCCGATCGAAGAGAGCATAAAATGTGTGACCACGCTACTCGTGAGAGAGAGATTCAGCATGCACAACACGTGCAGCTGCTGAAGAAGATCGACTCTGTGTCCTTATATTTGGCATATTAACAACACCCTGTATCCTTGCGAGCTGTAGGACGCCCCAATTATAGACTTCAGATCCAACAACAAGTCTCCGCGATTTTTTATTACATTTTTGAAAAAAACTATGTTTATAGTAAAAATCAATTTCAATCAATCAATTTCAGTTTGTGGCTAATTTCTTTCTGTGGCTAACTTGCGGAAAACTTGGCCCGGTCATTGTCAGCAGTCCCTTGAATAATAATGATCGAGTGGCACTACAGCCCACCAAGGATCAGGACCCAGCTTCTACAACAACAACTCGTGTTATGCGTCCTTCTGTTCTTTCACGGGTTGAAGGGACCTACGAATTTTTACCGATTCCGAACGGCGAGATTTGAGAAGCTTTTCATAGACAATTGATACTCTTTGAGTGTTGTCAGCACCTCGAAAGACGTGGTGCCGTGAAAAAATTCGAGGTGTCTCGTTCGACAATCGAAGCTAGACGTTCAGCGTGGCGGTCGATGCACTTACCACTACGCCGCGACGATCGGCAGTTCCTTTGGTCGGCCAATTTTCTTAGCATTCAAAGGGTTTCGGAAGGACCAAACAAAATCAAATAATCAGAGGGTGCAAGGTTGAGGGTGTACAGTGAATGTATCCAATCAAGTTCCACCGAATTGATACGGACCATCAAAGTTGTTTTGAACCTACCTGTCCAAATGGCGAAGTTGTTCACAGTAGAGCATCAAATTGTCCGTTTCCCCTTATTCAATTGACAGACAATTGCTTTAAGATCCCACCAAGCACTCAAAAATCTTGTTTGTCGTCAATTCAAATGCAAATTTGAGACCTTCAACTCCAATTTTTGGTCGTGTCAGTGGGACAACAGGTTGGTTGAAATGCCGAAAACATAGCTGCCACTTAGACGTACATTAGAAATGATCAAAGTCAGTCAATTTCAAGGCGTTCTCAAGGCTTGGCCATGACTCGAACCACATTATGGCGCAGTTTGCGTTACACCCATACGAGGTCAAACTGACCAAAGGACTAAAGCCGCTCGGCCATTTGAAGGACTAACGTTCTCCAATTGGGTTCCGAAGACGACGCGCCAAGATGATGAATTTCATCACAAAATTATCTTCTCATTTTTTTGATTTATGACCACCACTTTAAGGGCATTGAGAATCGTGCTTCATTCAGAATGAAAATTTTTACAGCATTCCCTCCCACACAGTAGTGCAATGTTCAATCTCTTCAATCGAATTGATACAAAATCTAACCTCACCCTCACTCCAATTCAGAAAATGAATTCTCCACCTCTTTCACCAACTGAACTCGTTTCTCTTCGAAGCGGATTTCAGTTTGCAAACAGCATTTAGAAAGATTTCCCGGATACTTGAATGTCACATGAACGGATTCCACTGCCAACCATTAAAAACCATTACGCAAAGTCCTGAATGGCGTTGTGCGGCCTCAGTTGGCTCACCCCATTGTTCCCCCACCTCCACCCGTCAACTGTGCTTTATGATCACGCACACACATCGGATACAATGTCTTCTTTGTTATTACACTTCGCAACTCCTTTTCGATGGCGGATTCTGTGTTATTGTTAAGCAGCCCTCCCCGTCCCCTCCTGCCGTTGGGGCCCATTCATGAGATATTGATATTCTCGTCAGTAACGCGCCTGCTTGCATGGAAATGTCCCTCTTCTGCCCCCCGACCAACGTCGCACTCAGTTGACAATCATAGTTGCGTATCAGTCATGCATACACACGAGAGTTACAGGAACGACCCAGTACCCTGACAAATCGGTGACACGTTTCAGGACGCCGCAATCGAGGCAGTCGTGATGTGAGATGTGGCAGCGTGCGGTGTGGAGGTTTCGGGGGATAGTCACAAATCCAGCAGAAAATCATTTCTCTGTGTCGTCGTCGTGATGCGATGTGAAGTGGGCGCGCCTTAGCCCAAAGAAATCATCATTATTCAAGGATATCTCTCATCAGTGGTGTGTTTCCTGTTGTTCATTGTTGTCGGCCCAAATAAACAAGTGTTGCTCGTACGCACACCAACACACGGACGCGCTTGCTAGACTGACAGCCGCGAGCAGCGTATAGTTGTGAATGATAACGGAACATGCCTCCACGGCATTTGTAAGAGCGGAAGACGAATGGATCCATTTGAGAATTTGGCGTCCTTGTGTGTGTGTGTGTGAGGACGACAAGTGCGGCAAAGTAAATAAAATTAAAGTAGGGAACGCTTTTATGACTCATACTAGCTGCGGCTTGCTGGCTGAGACAAGCAGGCAGGTGGAGCAATGAAACCGAGTTGATTTGCGATGCGTGCTACGGCGGTGGTGTGTTAAATGTTCTGGAAATGTGATGTGATTATGGATGCTCACGGGTGGTGGCAAATGGCTTACGCCTGACTTTGAGGATGCTCGCAGGCGGAGGGTATCCCTTGACTTTGATCGGGTATTCAAAGATGAATGATTGAGATGGAGACCACATGTGAAGTGTTGTCACTGAAAAGGAGATGGCAAAGAATGGAGGTTCAAATGCAAGCAGAAGCTTGGAAGAACTTAAATTGTCACAACTTTGAAGCTACGTCTCTATTTATCTTGGATGACTAACAGAACCTACTGTAGGAAGCATTAACTGCCTCAAGACCGAAACATCAACAATTGGAGTTCTTTTCAAACCGTTGATCTAGACTACTACATACAACCTGGTGAACAGTCAAGACTTTAACTTTTTTCAAACGGCATAAACCTGAAATTTAAGTCAGGAAAATGAAGCTCCATGTGGAATACTTTGTGACACAAAAAGGGGTTACTTAAGGAAAGCGTGTGTCCAACTATTTCTGTAAAAGGAGATCTACAGCAGGGACCTTTGTGAAAAAGTTCTCTTAGAAAAACTTAAAATAAATTAGTCAAGTGTGAGTTTCACTCACTGAAAGATGGTATCGTTTGTTTATTTTCTACAACTATGAATAACTAGCGTTGAATCTAAGTATTAACCTCGAATATTTCATAGTCCTGCAGCCGCCGCTGAGTGGCAAAGTGGATTAATCCATCAACACTTACGCCGGAGCTATAATTTGATATCTGGACTCGAATTTGGCTCATCTCGCATTCATTGCGCCAAATCTTACAAGTGCCGACAACACTAAGTGGCTTCTGAAACTTCACGAAGTATCTGCTCAAGGAGAAGAATATCACGCACAACATGAGTAGATAGCTGGGCTCTGGTCCCTTATAGATCTGGTAATATAATATAATGGTAATTTGCATCCATTCTTGTGATATTCTTCTTCTTTTTCTTTCCATGGTCCAGGGAGGACCAAGACCTCAACTAACATGACTCTCCAGCTAGCACGACCTCTCGCCAGTTGCCTCCAGTTGCGTACTCCAATTTGGTTAAGGTCCTTCTCCAATTGCGTGCGCCACCTCAGTCTATGCCGTCCTCTGCTGCGTTGTCCCAATGGATCAGATTCGAAGACTTTTCTGGCCGGAACAGTGATGTTCATACGCTCTACATTGTCTAGTTATCTTAAGCAATGTATACGAAGACGCTTGACCAGACGCATGCCGCCGCACAGCGTTGAATCATCTGCTCCAGACGCCATCAACGCAAACAGGACAAAAAATCGCACACAGAACTTTTCTCTCAAAAAGACTAAGGACTTCCTCGTCCACTTTTAGTAGCACTTGTGATATTATAATGACCATTTAATTCGTATGAGGTCATTGGGCATTCTTGGAACCATATACATCCTATAACAAACGACTTGAGAACGGAACCCATTTCGATGATCCTCTTCCTTCGGTGACAGATATGACTTTTGCGATGATTGTGGTCGTCATAATCAACTGACTACCCAAACAATCTGCTAGATATAGAGTACTGTGCAGTCAGTCGAAAATATGTCTACTATAATTCTTGCACTTCTTGATGATGAATTTATCAACTTAACATCATTCGTAGCAATTGAATGTGTTGTACACACCTCACTTTGGCATATTTTGGATTTGTATTTCCATTTGATCATTCGTAACTCAGTTTCTTACTCGGGGGCTTCTAAACTCTGGCTCAGAAAACTCACAAGTGATGAAACTAGTGCCGTTGCATCCAGATAGAGTGTCTGATGGTGTGTTGGAAGTTGTCATTGGTCCGTATATTTTTCAAGACGCCAATGGACGGTCAATTCCAGTCAATTCGGAGTGATATGAAGGAGTGATGCCTTCTTGGCCGGTGACTGAAGGTTATGATCTGGTATCTGGTGCCAACAAAACCCAATACGGCTTTAAAAGGTAAGAAGTTTCCTGGTCGCATAAATTTACATTCTAGCGCCGTCGATTGACTACAAAAATCAAGTGGTTGGAAAGCGGTAAATATTTTTCTTGTGGGCTATGCAAAAGGCAGAATTTTCCCGAATTCTAGATGCTTTTAAAAAAAAAGAAAAACATTTTCAACATTATGACAGATATACCTCGAAATAAAATAATGATTTGAATCTTCATGATAGGGACATTTAAATGATATTTTTTGTTAGTAAGTCTATTTTTTTTTTCAAAAAGAACAGCAACGTTGAAAATTATTTGACCAAGAAGTCTACCAGATTGATATTTGAAAAAAACATTTTAATAAATCCTCTTTTGTCATTCAAGATATTCATGTCTTCCTTCAGCTCAAGTGCTTGGACGTGGAAGAAATGACTGCGGAACTTCTTAGGTATAGGGCATTTTGCAATGAAGTAAAGCACATCCTCACACACTTTGAGATAGTACAACTCGCATAAAATTGGGAGCTCAGGACGGTATGAAATGTAAATTTGCCTCTTATTTTGAAAATCAAACTTGTTTTTTTTACTAAGTAGCTGTTTAAGAAATACGGATTGACATGTGACATTTGTCAAAGAGTAGTTTGATGAATGAGTTCTCCACGAAAACTGAATCCATACAAAATTTTATTATAAGCACAAAGCCATAGAAATTGTATCTAAAGTGAAATCCCTGAGTACACTTTACAATCTTAAAATAATATCTCAGTAACTCCTAGTATGGTCGTAGTGGTGGTCGCCGTGGCGCAGTGGTAAGTGCATCGAATGCGGCGCAGAAAGTCTGGGTTCGATTCCCGGCGGGACACCTAGCATTTTTTCACGGCACCACCTCTTTCGAGTTGCTGACAACACTCAAAGAGTATTAATTGTCTATGGAAAGCTTCTCAAATCTCGCCGTTCGGAATCGGCAAAAAACTGTAGGTCCCTTCTACTCGTGAAGAACAATAGCATGCACAACACGAGTAGTTGTTGTAGAAGCTAGGCCCTGGTCCATTATGGGCTGTAGTGCCAATCAATTATTATTATTATTAACTCCTAGTATGCCATGTAGAGCGTATAGACACCACTGCTTCGGCCCGAAAAATACTCTATTCTGAGCCAACGAAGCAGAAGACGGTCTAGTCTAATGTGGCGCACACAAATTGAGAAGGACTTCAAACAACTACGAGTGCGCAACTGGCGGCAGCTGCAGAAGCATGTTAGTTGAGGTTCAGGTCCACCCTCGACTGTAGCGCCACAAGAAGAAGAAGATGAAGCTCTTAATTGCTGAAATGAAATTGATGAAGAATAACTACGCTCATGAACAAAATAACACTGCAAAAGATTTCTCCGAAATGATATTTGTTTTCTCACTTAATGGCAATGTTTGAACTTTAAAAGGAACCACATAATTTACACAAACTCTCACCCACATTTTAACGTAAACTAAATACTTCCCACGAAAATACGCGATTTACAACCTTTACATGTGGCCTTTATCACAAGCTTTTCTATTGCCAGATGCAAGCAATATTACCAGAGGTATTACATTTCAGAAACACCTAGCAAAAGTATGTTACAAAACCTTTTCGATTAACTAAAATAGTTGGCTACTAGTCCCTATTCTACGTACTCGATGAAATGTATGCGTTCATGGAACTTTGTATGTTTGTACGGCAAGCAGAGCTTCAAACCTGAAAGTTTACCATTATGTGAGGAAGACTGGGGCAACCAAAAGGGTGAACACATGGTTTTGAAATTTACTTTAATACCAAGATATCATGCATACTGTAGTAGGTTCTGAAATTTTACTGTTCATATTTCAAATATGAATCGCAGTATGCTCTGGATTCAAACGCTTTTCTCAGAAAAATAACAACCGCGAATATGAAAAGGAACTACCGGATAGGAATAGGAGAGAACAGGCATTCGTTTGTGAACAGTCAGATAGATAAGACGTGTGAAAATAAGTTGCAAGTGAAAATAAAGTTTTAAAGTTTTAAATTACTTTGTATTTTTATTCCTATAATAATACGTAGGACTATTTGTCCTTCAAATGAGGAGATGAATTTTCTTCAGTGCAGCCTTGAATTTGTCCTTTTCGAAGTTTTATAGATGGAAACCCTTGAAGCATATGTGGATCACATCGAGCCCACTGTTATTTGTGTCCTTTTTCGTTCCAAATGTGTTTTATTTCGATCTTCCACGAAGAATAAATCCATTTTGATATGTTCTGGTCTGGTTTCGGTTGCCGTGGTGTAGTGGGTAAGTTGGTCGACCCACTCGCAGAAGATGCAAGTTCGATTCCGGGGCGAGACACCTCGCATTTTTTCACTGTACCACCTCTTTCGAGTTGCTGACAACACTAAAGGAGTATCAATTGTCTATGAAAAGCTTCTCAAATCTCGTCGTTCGAAGTCAGTCCCTTCTTCTCGTGAGAGAACAGTAGCACACGAAACACGAGTAGTTGTCGTTGAAGCCCTGGTCCCTTGTAGGCTGTAGTGCCACTCAAGTATTATGATTTATATGTTTTTCCATAATCTTTGAGGCAGTAATCATAAGCCAAAACGACGATTCTACAGCTCGCCTAGGGTGCCTTCGAATCAGGTAACCAATGAAATGTTAAGTACACCAGTTTCAAAATCAAAGCACACACATTTTCCAAACGTAGAAATCGCTGCTAATCTGCATTCAGAAGGTTAAAAAGATACTGCCTACGATTTGCAATGATAGCAGGGCTGGGTGCACGCACTCCGGAATTCTGAATTTTCTTGAGACAAGCCAAATAACACGGCCTCTCGGACGCCCTTATGTTCCAAGCCAGAAAATACTGCCTCTCGAAGACCCTCATGAGCTCCACCTGCATAAGACTCAATTTGATCCTCCCTGGACAACCGTACATAATGATTGACTCCATAAGGATCGCGGCCCTGTGTCAAATAACCAACAAGGCCAGAATATCTTGTGTAAGTGTAAAAAGTGAACAGATTTGAAGATGAGATGAAGAAGTTCATGTAGAAAACCTGTCATACTCAGAGACCGTATTAACATGAGTGATATCCACTCCCCGGATAATTCCAAATTCCATTACCATGGGTACGCCATATTTGAATTCCTTCACATCACGCAGTCTATTTAGGGACACATTTCCGTTTCATTCAAATCTAATCCGATCCCTTTGGAATTACAATTTAAAGAGCCTTCCCTCCGATTGCGCATTTCAGCAGAAGCACTTACGATTCGCCTTGTGCTAATTCCATCCACCATTCAGAATCGAATCCGCCACCAGATGAATTCACTTCCACATGACTAATCCCGAGTCGAAATAAATGCTTAATCTTTCCCCAGCGGCTCAGCAATGTAATCCCACAGATCGTTCCATCTTTTGATCTAAATAATCTGATTGTTCACACCGCGAAGCACCCGAGATTCCCAAAGTAATTACACTCTCTCTCCGGAAAGTGCCTTAAAGATTCAAGAACAGCAACACCACGCCAAGGCGTGCTACGCGCACGTAATTCCAATTACCGTCCATCCATCCATCCATCTCATTAATTAGTCTGCTTCCCAGGGTCTTCCTGTTTGTTGACTGTGCGTATGAGCCTATTGTTAAATTTTCATGCTGCCGCAAGGACACCGAGCACATATGCGCCAGAGATCAGCGCTAATTAATTAGCGTGTGCCAGCAACGACGGCCGTCGTTTTGCACAGTCACCTTCAACCGCATGATGACGCTTTAATCTGAAAAACGTAACAATTAATCATTGAAGTCCTGCCGAGAATGCCTCGTTTCGCAAAACTTGTTCACTGATGCATATCGGCGTACGGCGGGTCTGTCTTTTGTGAGGGACGGAGAGCGCCTTGTTGGTGGCGTCGTCGTAGTGGCTTTTGTTTTGACGCCTCTTGATGAGAATTTCGCGGCACAAAAGGCGGGAGTTCTCCCTATTTACTGCAAGGACGGCATTTTGTGGGAGATGAGTGGCAAGTGATGAACTTCTTTGTTCGCGATTGTCTGCGTGGTGTTTTTGACAGCTAAGAACCATTCTTGACTGTGAATGGGCTGCGCGCTTTGGTTTGATGCATTTCACGCTACCTGACGTTACTGCAATGCTGGTTGTTAAATGCAAGGCAATCCGGAACAAGTCTAGGCTATCTAACTCGGCCCAAAGTAAGACACAAATTGGCATTGATTTCATTCACAAGGAAAATGTATATGAAATGGGAAAGGTCCTTTTTCTTGTCGGGAAGGCACTCATCAGTGGGGCAATGGACCGAGATTAAGGGAATTTCTCCGACTCTCTGACGGATGTACTCCATCAAATGTCAACGCGCCGCTTCGAAGGATATCCTTTTCCCAACCCCTCCACCGCCCTCCATGCCACCCGAATCGGACAAGAAGTAAACATCACAATCTGACATCCAATCTGTCGCAAATCCACCACCGAACAAATGTGTTTCCATCCATTTCAGTGCATCCTCTGATTATCTACGGCCGGCAAATGAACCCAGCTTATGACGGTCAGTTTAACAGTTCTATTATCGTCCGCCTTCCCCAGTCGTAAATAACGGCAAACACCCTTGACAAAAGCCGGAGTGACATCTGCTTATCGACGCTATGACGATGCGACGACGGCGACGGGTGTCGTGTGTACTCCCTTTCTTGGGACGTCTCTGATTTGACAGACAGCAGAAGTCATGAAACCACTCGCAGTCTAGACATCGGTTTGCCATTGTTATCCGTCCGGCCGTCCTGATCCTTTGCCTATTTGCCTTCCACCCGCCGCCGCCGCCGCCGCCGTAGTTTGTTTGCCGAAATACGATCCGCAATTCACCCTCATTAGTCGCCCACCTCCACATACTGCTGGTCCCCGATGTGTGTGTGTGCTTGAGAGAGAAGGAGAGAGACGGTTGTTGTCCGTCGGCTGTCAGCAAACAAGAACGTCGATGATGTGTGTCCATCAAGTCAGCTCAGACGGTGAGGGTTCGAGGGCTGCATACCACCGCAACAACTTTTCGAATCATACATCAAAGTCAGGTGGAATCTTTTCCATGATTGTCCGGGCAGCCACTATCGCCATCAGAAGCACTTGCGGCGGGAGAAGGTTGCCGGTGCTTACCCGCACCTCAACCACGGTCGCAACACACCTCTCCATGCCACCCACCACTGCCGGAGCAAGGTTGCTGAGCAAATTTATCACCAACGCAAGAGCACTAGCCTGCCGCCGCCGCCACCACCATCGCCGCTTGACTTCGAGCAGTGCCCGCGTGGGGGAGAAATATATCTCAATCGTGTTCCAAAATGTATCGAACGTCATTGTAATTAATTTACGGCCGCGGGCGGGTGCTGCGGATGAGCGGCCGGAGTGCTGGGACACTGATAAATATGGGCGTGTGATTTTTGAAGGCATTCCAAATGGGCGGCTGGCGAAGTTAATTTCCCCGAAGCAGGTGTGTGCTTCCCCAGTCTGCCCTGCGCTGGATTAGTACGGGGATTAATGCTCGCCTAGAGCGAGTAGTGGCTTTTGGTTATTTATCGAGTAGCCTCCGGCACGGGGATTTGTTTTGTAAACTAAGTTAGGCCGTGGATGGGAGGGTAGTGCGATGTGGGGCTGCTAGGCGGATTTGAAGCATGTTGGCAATTTCTCATTTCTTGTGTGCTCGTTGTGGGAGTTTGAAGGAATTTTCGAATTTGCAATTCAGCGATGGTTGATGGCTTGAGTGTCAATTCAAGGACTTTGACATATACGAGTAGTTCTTAGTATAGGGAGATTCATGTACTAGTTTTGTTTGCCTAAGGATATCCGATAAGATCAAGTATTTTTCCTGAAAAGACGTGCGCATGCTACGATGCCGCAAATTGGGAAGATTTGGTAAATATTGCTCTGAAATGCGAACTTCACAAGATCCTGCATTGAAGTAGAATTAAATTCAAATTAAAAAAACCACAAATAATCGCATCAAATGACTTACCCAATGAGGGATTACAGGAGATCACACTTAACCTGTTGTGGAACCCGCCAGAGGAATATGTGCTTTTCCTTAGGGCACCTGTGTCCAGGTCCTTAGAGTGATGAAAGTCAACTGTAGTCCAAAAATGGTTCAAAATGAACCGAATAAGCGTAAGTTACTCTCGCACATTGAAGGCTACGTTTTATTTTCAAAAAGGCCTGCATATGAGTGTGACTATAATGGCGTAGCGGGTAAGTGTGTAGATTCCGGCACTGGTTCGCCTAGGTTCGATTCCACGTCTGAACAGTTCGTACCTTTAAATGGCATCATCTCCTTCGAGTTGATTACAACACTGCTCAAAAAGTTTTGTAAAATTTCGTCGTTCGGTCTTGGCAGGAAAACTGAAGGTCCCTTCTACTAGTTTGTACATCGACATATCCAACTTGTATATGTTCGCACACATTCAAATCTATTCCTACATCCAGCATATGGTACTTACCCCAAACATTCCCATCAAACAGAGCACTTCTTTTACCGGTTGTGTGTAGGTCGGTTCGGGATTGATAACTGTGTCGGATTACAATATCGTTGTGTGTGTCGGATGTCGACGTCAAGGCAGATTTATTTTGTGAAAGTCCATTAAATCTCTGATATCTTAAAGGTCTTCAACAAATACATATGTTGAGCTGATACTTATCATAATAAACTGCAGCCTTCGAGCGCACGTTACTCCATTTTCTTGCCCCCCCCCCCCTTGCTCTCTTTTAATTTATAAAGTTTAACAATTTTTAGTGTAAAAATTTGGACAGTTTTTGGTAGATAGCTTCAGTGCATTGGGCTTCCTAGAAACGTGCCTTCATAAAAAATTGCTTTTTGAAGTTACAAATTTATAAGTGAAATTGTTGGGTATTCAAACAAGAGAAAGAAAACCGAAACTAACCCCGCCGCTGAACGACGAATAGTAAGATTAGTCAAACGTAACACGTTCATTACCGCTAGGGAAATAAAAGAGAAGTTAAGTTTACCAGTGGCGACATCAAAAATAAGAAGAAGGCTGGTAAAGAAGAGTTTACCTACCAGAAGTGCCAGAAAAGTACCACTACTGTCAAAATTAACAAAATTTTTCAAAAGAACACCTAAACTGGGAACAATCCCAATGGCGCAATATATTATGGACGGCCGAGATGAAAATAAATTGTTTGTACTTCTGAGACCAGGACATTTGTTCGCAGGCCAAAAACCGAGAGTTTCAACCGGAGTGTACTATCACTACTGTAAAGCGCGCAAAAATTAGATTAATTACCTATATGGAACTGGTCTCATATTTTTGATAAAACCGATGATGACCGCCGGAGTTGACGTAAGCAACCATGCTACCTTACGCAGAGTGGAATATGCCGCTTAAATGGAATCTACAGAAAGACAATGACCCCAAACAAACGAGCAAACTGGCCAACGAATTTTTCCAAAGGAATGGAGTTCAAGTTATGGAGTAGGTGGCTCAGTCCCCGGACCTGAATCCCATTGAAAACCTTTGGACAGATGTAAGGAAAGCTGTATATGAAGCAGAACCCAAATGTACAAAACAACTATGGGATGCAGTACAGGTTGCGTGGAAGAATATCCCTGTTCAGCGATGTGGGGCCTTAATCGACTCAATGCCACGATGTTGTGACGCTGTATTTAAAAATAAAAGTTATACGACCAAGTACTAACCCAACAACAAAAATAAAAGCAAGAAACTTTACTATTCCAATGACTTTTACTTCATATTTATGAGTTCTTGCACTTGGTGCTTTAATTTTGCACAATCTGAAACTCGGTGGCATTCCGGAAAACGGGTCATTTCTCAGCTTCTAAAGCAATTTTTTTCTTATCTTGCTTATGTTTCTTAATACTGATGGAATAAGGTTGTTGTGCAGCAAATATGATGTGTTTGCAGGATGGTAGGAAAAAGTTATTAGCAAAATAGTGACAAAGTCGAACAGGGTGCTTTTACTTTGCGCAGTGCTGTAGTTCTTAGAACTATATGGGTGCGTTTACTTTTTTCAGAGTTTGGAACTTACTGGTTCTCCATCATCTTATCGAAAAGTGAGCGGAGAATCTTCCATTTCACTCGAAAGGATCTGACAAGTTAGACGCCGCACATAAAAATTTAAAAAAAATATTCGCAATTTCCTTCATATAGAATTCACTCACAAATCACCTTCCATTCAATCGTCTGTTGATATTGATTGCTAGGTCAAATTCATCTTCAATTGCTAGGTCAAGGGAAGGAATGTGACACAAGAATGCATTGAAATTATGAGAACGAAACCTTACAAAAGTGGATGATTTGTGCATGCGTCCTCGAGACTAATATTGCGATACTTCAAATGAAGGCAAATTGGGGCAATCAATTGCTTTTTCTTATATCTTCTTAAGTATATAGAGCTATTCATTGCAAGCTTTCATTTTTAACAGGCTTTTTTGAAAAATAGGGTGTGTCTTCTACAAAATTGATTTGTCATTCTGGTTCAATACATTTGGGCACATCATCATGGAAAGACTTATGCTCCAACAGTGTCTCCTTTATTAAGAAAATCAACCTTATGTGGGAAATGATTTTCATGTGATTCTAGGAATTTACGGTGTACGTAATCGTCCTTCTTAAATCACTTTTGGCAGCACCATATGTAAATTAAGAGTCGCAGTTTACATTTGTTGATGATACTCCACCGGTTAGACTAAATCTAGCGTGTAGTGGAGAGACTTTAGCAGATGTAGCTGACAGTTTACGCAAAAACCGTGACGAACCGATTCGTTGTCATTTGTTTCCGCCTAAATGTGCACAAAATTTAACTTATGTAAGAATTCTTAACCAGACAACTTAAATTTGTGTTATATTTTCACTGAATGGGCTCCGAAGAAGCTCGATGCAGGTCTGGTACCCTATCGCTACATTTTGTTCATTTATGAAGCCCATTTCTGGCTCAATGGATACTTCCACATTTGGGCTGATGAGCAAAAGTACCTAAAGCTACTATTCTAATTCATTTAAGCAACGGTATGGTGAGGTTTGTGGTCTGTTGGAATTATTGGTTCGTATGTGTTCAAAAATGAGTCGAACAAGAATGTTCCTGCCAAAGGTAGCCAACATCGTTGACAGCCTGTGTGTCTCCTGAAATTGAAGCACTTGATCTCTCTTTATATGTTTGAAGATATCAAATTTTTGGGTACAGCTGAACAGACATCGGAAACTTCAAAACTACAACACTGCAAGCATTAAAGCACATTCTAGAATTTCTTCATTATCTTTGTGTCACACTTACCGATGCGTATAAATGGATAAAGTACTTCATTGTCTTCAAAACGAGAGTTAAAAACAAGAGAAAATCACGGAGTGGCAAACTGAACATTCCAAAGGAATCTTACTGCAGAATCAATTGTTCGTACCTCTGTGCATGCTGTGATGGATTTTCTTGCAATGCTCAACTCAGTAGCACAAATTCAAATGCTGGCTTACTTAGGCTTAAATCCCAACAACAAATATCTTTCCCCATGTGAAGCCCTGGAGTTGATTATCAGCAAATTGAAAATTTGCAATTTCATGCAGTATAGCCATACGTTCGGAGGGAAAAAGAAGTCAACTAACGACTCGGTGACGTACACATTACTTTTCTTTTTCTTCAAATATGAATTGATTTCTTCCAAAGGAATAATTTTTATTATCGAGGAGGCATTTTCCTTTCCCCTGTCGTCACAAATATGCTTTAGAATTTCAAAAAAGTTTAAATTCACTTTCAGCTCTCCCCCCCCCCACTTCCGGCATTTGCTTCCACTCACAAGACAGACAAATTAATTGTATTCACTTGGGTCCCACCGAGAAGAGGCCTCTAACTCCCACCACACAACAAAAACAAATTTTACCTCAAATATACTCCTCAAACCTCAGCACCACCACAGTCATCATCGTCAATTTCAATTTCCCAAAACACCCCTTTGGGACCCATCCCAGAGGGAAACACTCGCCAGAGACAGCAGCATCTTTCATTGCTCGTTCCTCCTGATTATGGGCGTTTAAACTTAAAACTCAAATGATCCCCAAAGCCCTCCCCCACCGCGTCAAAAAGTGGTGAGCTGCTGCACCGACGACGGTTATTTCCCCCAGAAGTCATTAGATCATTTCTCCGCCCTCTCTTAGTCGCTCCCAAAACGTCAATTTCCTTTAAACTTACGACCCACCCATTCAATCCCGATTTCGGTAGCGTCTCCCAGCAGAGTGCTCTTATTTTTAATTAAACACCTATTTCTGAAGGAAACCCATCCCATCCAGACTTGGCTTCTCGTCGGCGGGAGGAGGCTACGGAACGACTCCCAAAGGTCCATTTCGTTCACCGGAAATCCCAGATTCTCTCCTGCTGCTCAGCGGACGTACGAAATGACTAGACGGCGGAAGGAGGAAACGGCAAACCGGCGCAACCCACTCACACCCCCCTGGGCCGGGCCGATCGATATTGGCATTCTAATTGTTCATCCGCAACGTTTATGGACTATAAAACTCTTAAATTCCGATCCGGCAAATCGTCGCCCATTCGAGGACGAGGCACACCCCGCCTAGCACTCAGCCATGGTCGGGAGAGCCTTCCGAGCACGTCCATTTCGATTGGTGCCGCTGAGCCCAACGGTCGTTGAACCAGACGTACATCTCCTTTTAAAGCCCTCCCGGCGAGGGAAAGTGTGGAAATTTCATTTCAACCACGACAAGGATAAAGTTCTGCGAAGCTGAACGCCAGGAAGGGGGCGGGCGGCGCGTTGGCAGCCGGCTGTTGGTAGCACACTTTCCAGCTATAAAAGGGATATGATTTGGGGTTTTTACCAAACACACACCATAATGAATACACAAAGCGACGAAAGGACTCCTCAGGATGCTGCTGCTTGTTACTTTGCAGGGCGCGAGGGGGAGGGGGGGGGGGTTGGAGGGGAGTGAAAACGTTCACATACAACTCGACTACGGATGGCTGAACGTGTTGTGCCAGTGCCTGGCTGTCTGCTCGGGTGTATTACCAGATGTCATCCTTCAAAACCAGGCACAGTGCCAGTCCCAACACGAGTCGCAGGCGCTGTATGTGCACAGCAACAATTGAAAAAGGATTTCAACAGCGAACCGAAATGGTGAATCTCATTTCCTTTCAATCTTTGTCGTCGCCATCAGTGGCTGGTGGTGGCTGGCTAACTCAAGCGCACACACTGCAGAAAAAAAAGGGCGAGAAGGACGAAACTTAAATCTCGATTCGTTGCCTTTATCGGTGTTTATTCGTCTCGTCTGCAATCGTCTCGGAGCATGTTTCGTGCCAGTATCGGAGATTTTCGTGGCAAACAATCGCAGGAGGAAACGGTGCGGGAATGTGTGCGCTTCAAGGACACACCAGTCCACCACCAGCCACAAGGCACAAGATCGCCTTATGCGCCTCGAAGCAGGCTTAAGTGGATTTACTGAAGCAATTTTTGAATTTTCCTCAACCGAGCCGCATGCATGTGCTGATGGCAAATTTCCTCTCAAGGACATCTCGCCTTATGGGCGCTGGTTGCTTCGTTGGTTTGGCCGCCAGTCTGCAAGTCTGCGGAGTTTTGTTTTGGGGAATGTTTCCACTGGAAATAGAATTCTTTTAAATTGATCCAGTCTTTCGTGTGTGTCTGTGTATGTGTGTGTGTGTGGACAGTGGAGCGGAAAAGTCAGTCGATTTCGCTTTGATCCCCTGAGCAGGCGATGTGTCGATAAGGAGGTCCTTCATCAGACAGGATCTGTAATTGGGCTATCTGGGCGCGTGATGTTTGACGGCGAGCACACACTTAACTCTGTGAATTATGGTGACCATTGATGGTAAGAGATAGAATGAAGATAGGCCGCAGCCGCCGCGCTTTAAGACACTCATGAACGACTGAATCCTTATGACCGTCGCTGGCTCGTAAATAAACCTTCAGTTTGAGAGAGTTTCGTATCCGATGAGTTTGTCCTCGATATTCCTTTCATGCATAATAAGCTGTGTCGTTGTTTCGGGAATTTAGTGTCCTTTGTTGGATGATTCCACGGCTGAGAGGGTGGTACCTTTTGTGTTGATTGAGCTAACTCTCCGTTTTCTTCTTCTTTTTCAGGTGAAGACTTTGGGCGACCAACGGAATTAAATAAATCTGTAAGTATGTGTTCGCGAATTGCTTCTGACTGAAATGCTCTCACGCCAATAGGTCTATGGGAGGTTCGGCTCTAAGGGCGGCTTATGGCATAAGAGATAGCTTAAAAGTCACAAAATTGTGTCACCATTCCAGAATCGGGGCTTATACCAATTTCGATCCCGAAACGATTTTGAGACGAGCACATCGGTGGTAGAGAAGTTTCTGTCGGACACTTAGGTATAGTAGCGTGAGGAATATACAGTGCAGACTTAGGACTGTTTCTGGCTTCTCCTCATCAATCATCTGCGAAAATAATTGAACAGAACACCTTGCCTACTTGTGCGCCAGCCAATCAAACATTGTCCTATTCCTGTTCCCATAGCTAACCTTATATTCTGCAGCGCTTAGGATCAAGAGAGCAACATATTTATTTTAGAAATACTGCATGCTTGCTTGCTTAGACCTTTGCTGGTTAGTGAAGTGGATCGCCAGAGATATATGTGTTCCTGATGTTAAGGCACGACTCTCGGATAAATGGCTTGGCCTTATTCTTGCTGGAAATGTCTCTCTGGACTAGCACCCAAAACAGGCAACGATTGAGTTGCTCAGCCATTCCATCCAATGACGAATGGAATCAAAAATAAGTCGCATAAAGTTTAACAAGACAGATTCCAAGACCTGGAGTGCAACTTGCTGTCCCAGAGGATGAAGATATCGTCCGAATATATACTTCTCCACTTTAGCCAGGGCAATGTACGACAAACGATTACTACTTGAGCTTGAACACATTTCAGAGATAACGAAGTCTGAAAGATCTGTATTTTTAACCAATATTGAGATCTTGAAAGTAAATTCCACATCTTGAGCCTTCATTTGTTTTGAACCGGCCAGTGGAAGTGCAGGTTGGGTTTGCGAAGTAGCAGTGGTGAACAGAAGAGAACTCGTGTCGTGGAATCATCTTTGTGAATTTTGCTCCACACTGAGCCTTTCCGCTGAAAAGTCAAGGTTCTGTGATGTTACTTTTGTGAATTAGTTAGGGTAACACAGGGTAGGGCAAATAGATATATCGCTGTCAGGTGGAGTATAACATTCAGTGGATATGTGAATGTTGTTCTAAGAGCAACGCTTACGCCTATAGATTGGTTCCAAGCTTTACTCGGAACGGTGTCACGTGGATTTAGAACAAATTGTACCATCAAATGTTTTCGAAGAAATATTTCGATTGGCTTGTGCTACCAACAGCTGCACCAGCTACCATTGAAACGAAAACATTCCTAAACAAAATTCCTAAGGACACCAGTATTCCATTTTCAACCATTGAAGGACAAACAAACACACATTGTTGCAATGCCCTTTTAGGACCTATGATCACAGTCAAAGCTTTCCACGACATAGGATTAAAAGTAATTACCTTTTCTTTAAACTGACCAGGAACAACTGTTATATCTCAGTATCGGTTTTTTATTTTCCCTATGTCTTCGTCGGCTACTCTAATCCATCAAAAACTTTGAGGCGTATGAAAATTGGCATCTATCCAGATGGGGCTGTGCTTGACAATTTCAGAGTGAAAGATCCCCAGGAGAAGATGGAGGCAAGTGGTGCTGTTTTCCTTTGAGTGTACACGGTGAACGAGACTCGTAGCCCGAACCATGACCTATAGAACAGAACCTTGCTGAACCACTTCTACCTTGGGGACGAAATAAATCAATGGCGATCCGAGAATCTCAGTTTTACCTGATTCAGTGACGAACTTCCGGCAAATAATGCCGTCACCGATGATGGAAACAGCTTCATCCTTATTTCGATGGATGAACTCCATGGTATATTTGACTCACTGAAGTATGAGAAGTCAGTGAGAATCGATGGGATACCAAGCATTGTTCTCAGCCAGCAACCTCTGAGGCGGTGAATGCAAACACAATCCTGTTTAAGAACGCGTTGAGTAGTACATATAACCCGAAGCATTGAAAAACAGCTGTGGTACTGCCAATTCCGAAATGGGACAAAGACACTTTCATCCCGAAAAGTCTAAGGCCTATTAGTTTTCTTCAAGGTATTCGAGAAGGTAGTCATTAGAGCTCTGAAAGAATGGGTTGCGGAAAGTAAATAATACCAGAAAATCAATTTGGCTTTAGAGCGGGGCACGGTGCCATTCGTGTCTCGTCTAAATTGGTTTCCGACAATCAATGGAATAGAATCAAAACACAGTCGCCTGCTTGATTGACATGGAAAAGGCGTTTGACACCCTATGATTAGAAGGTCTATTCCTTAAGTCGGTCAGGCTCGGCATTAACAAAACATTGCATCTAGACATGGTAACGGGCAGGTTTATTGTGAAAAGTGAAACTTCCACGACTGTGTTCCGCACAAAAAATGAGTTGCAATAAGGGGCAGTTGGGACAACGCAACAGAGGACGGCCTAGGCTAAGGTGGCGCACACAAGTGGAGAAGGACCTCAACCAACTTGGAGTACGCAACTGGCGGCAGCTGGCGAAAGATCGTGCTGGCTGGAGAGGCACGTTGGTTGAGGCCCAGGTCCACCCCAGACTGTAGCGCCACTAGAAGAAGAAGAAGAATAAGGGGCTATTGGTTCACCGATCTTGTTCACTATATTCACTGGCGATCTTATAGGTTCTTATAGATTCTTAGAGGTTGGCGTTTGCCAATGACCAAATCGAGTACACATCAGGTCCGAAGGTAATAAAAGACTTGTTCCAACGCGACTTCGATACAATTCATCGATTTTGTGACGATTGGACGTTGAAAATCAACTACCAAAATTGTGAAACTATCCTTTTCAAAACCCCGCTGTCCAGAGCCTCAAGAAACACAAAAATGAACTTGTGAAAGTTCGTCATAGTTGCCCTACTGGAACGGCCATTAACTGTGAAAAGTGTAGTAAGATATCTAGGCATCTGGTTGGACCAGTATCTATGTATATGGTGGTATTCATATAGATGCAGCTCCGACCAGGGCTAAGCAAGAGGGAGGGTTATACATTATCAACATGACACCAGAGTGCAGGTAATGTGCTACATGGCTGTCCTGCATGGTTCAACGTGAATCCTCCCCAGATGGAAAAAAAGATGAGGGTGTTTGACAGGCAGTGCCTTCGGGCCTGCATTCGTTTAAATCGAACACCAGAAGAAGGCCTGTCAAGGAAAAGCCTTATGGGGATCGATAATTTTACTATCAAGTTTTCGTAGTCACATTGCTCAAGGCATGATTTCAGCCAACAGTCTGATCTTTGGGGCTTACTACCCTAATGAAATGTACCTTGAACGGGCACGTCTTAACGGCTTCATTTTGCCTGAAGTCTTCCTCTCTTTGCACTCCAAAGGCCTGAGATAAGATAGGGAACGCTGCCCTATCATCTTCCACGTCGCATGCCAAATAGAAGAAAAGCACCTTCAATACGAGCGAGACGGCTCTCACAGCCACGAGGATCTCTTTTAGTTCTGTAGAGCGATTTCTGCCCATGACAGAGCAGCAGAGGAAAGACATTTTTAACTGGTTGTTGCACCAGTTCTAGCATGCGACGCATCGAACTACTTAAATTAAAGGAATGGGGGGCTAGTTAGTAGAGCTATGTTTCCGAAGCTCCCCTCCTGGGCACGGCATTAAACCTTTGACCTTCTTCATTCATCAGGAATCAATAGGACGCACAACGAGAAATGCAAAAACGCATCAAATAGGAGTGCTTCCATTGAATTTCCTTTTCTAAATGGAAAACTCGCACATTCTCAGAATCTTCAGTCATACGCATTCACCAATCCTTGATATGTGCCACAAGCGCACATCAACTGCATTCAATTTTATTGCTCATGGAATCCGCCGGCCAACACTGCTGACTACAGATCAATCAAACGACCACGGCTTCCATCCAACAGCATGCTGACATTTCCATCACACTCACGAACACCGCCAGTGAATTATGAAGCGTTCTCTGGAAATGGAATTTCCGTTCCGATGCGTCATTCAATTTTCCCATCCCCCGCAGTCCAACCGAAGGATGTGCAGCACACCAGCCCCAGGTCCATTATTCCCAGACCCTTCATTCCCAGACCTACCATTCGTCTGGTGTTAATTTTAACAAATTACCGCGCCAGATAAAATGTCCCCACCGCCACCACCACCGCATTCATCTGTTCATTAGCGTTTGCAAACAAAATTCGCCTCATTGTTCCTGTTACCGGAAGTAGACACCCACTTCAATCCTGACGGCACGCATTGGGATCATGAATGATAACGACGAGTCTGCGTCACTCCCCGGCACTCTTGACCTAATTTTCTACGACCCCATTAAGGAGCCCTCCTTGGGTGGGGTGGGGCCGCTGGTCTAAAAGTACTTACGCCACTCAAGGAGAGTCTCTCCCAGATGTACCAAATACATGACCCTTGATGTATTGTCCCGATTTGCCTCCCTTCCATCGACACACACACACACACCTAGACCCGGGGATATTCCGTGTGCCTTGAAGTTAGAAAGTTACGTCCCTGCTGTGAAAGGTTGCTCGGAGGGGATGGAGGTTGGTGGATGGAGGCTTCAGAGCAACATGGTGGCTACACCATCATTATCACCGTCAGCAGCGGCAGCTGGTGCACATGGCAGACATACCTTCTCCGCCCTTTGGCTGTCACAGCGAAACGGCGGCGCGCTGTCGACGTCGTCACAGTTGCTGGCGATGGCGGAGAGGAGAGGTTTCCTGATTAATATTGCCGACGAAGTTGACGGGGAATAGGATGCCGAGAGCTGTCACTGACGGTCGGTAACTTAATTTTTCTGTTATCGGTGGTCCGCCTGAGGAGTTTGTTAACAAGTCGGTGCCAGTAATGTGCCATTCGTGAAGGTAGTTGAGTTTTAGTGCGTGGTTCCGCTGTTTAGTCTGCGGATACTCTGAGATACATTTAACAAATTGTTTGTTGAATGAGTGAAGGGGACGTAAGGGAATAAAACGCGCACTCAGGAGACGAATTAGAAGCACTCGCTGAGCGATTATCTAAGTCAGTATAGCGTCAATTAGGAAATCACGGTCTTTTGATCGTGAAGTAGATGGTGCGAAGGGAATAGGTCCTTGAAATATTAAAAAGCGACTTCCTTGACAATAAAGGCTTCCCGAACAAAAGGAAGGAACTCCAAGGGTGCTGTGTGCAGGAGAGTGTTCACAAGGTTTCTCTGACATATTGCCAAAATTGACCTGAAAATGCGCAAATCTCCTCTTAAGGATTTCACTTCAATATTCAGTTCAAATGAAATGCACAGCAATGAATATCCCAACACGGCGGCATGTGAAGTAGTGTGCAGTTGGCAACCGAAGTCATCCTCAGATTAAAATCGACAGATGGTTCGATGCCTGCAACGTATTACTTGTCCATCGCGCGCCCCGTTCCACTCGTGATGACTTTAACAAGCATTAGCGTCTAAATCCCTGTCGTACATGTGCAGGACAACACAGCATACGTGCCTCTGCGCTTGCAGGGCCAACCAACCGTGCTAGTTGTGCCCGCGCCGGACAGCGAAAAGGCGGTCGAGTTTCATCCGTGCAAAGAGGATATCGGACATGCAACTACGTGTAGGAAGGACAGGACATCGCTTCGTTTTTTTTTTTTTTTTGTTTCCCTATACACTCGTGTTTCCCAGGGGAAAGCGGTGTCCTGCAACTTCAAGAGTCTAACATGAGGATGGTGGACTTACTTCCATGTCGGGTGAATTCCATGGAGAATTTTAAAAAATTTCAGTCCCACCTGTGTGTGTTTCTGCTGCTATCGCCTCATCGTTTGTCCTCGCAGGCTTGGTATGCGCATGCAATATCTGAATCAGGCAAAAAGTGAGAAGACATCATCTGTGCCCAGCTCAATATTCTTCGAAATTTGGTCTTCTAGCATTTTTTAACGACTTTCACGTGATGATCCAAGTCCCCCACAATTTTTTCCCGACTAAACTGGTATCTCAAAGATTGCGTAATGACCGCAATCATTTCCTTGAAGGGAAAACTTTTCCCAAAAACCTGCTTAACCTTCAAACAAAAAATGTCCTTTGAGAAGAGAAATTTCTGAAGACAATCAATTTGTGACGACCAATTCCTTTGGCCATTACTGCTTTCAAGAAAACTATTTCCCTCATCGTCAGCCATTTATCTCGAAGGACCCTTCGCCATGCCATGTGAATGGAATCGCTAACAACTGCACTTTGATGTATTCCCAGGCATTCTTTTAAACTTCTTCGATTCTCCACCACCACCAGCACTGACACCACGACCACAATGTGTCCATCTTTGATCTCCGTCCTCACCCTTTGCGTTCGTGGAGCAAAAATTCTTCAACGGAGGGTGTTTTATCCACCCAAGCAGTGGCTAGTTGCTTTGAAACAATTGAAACAACTTTGAAAGCGAAACCAAGAGAAAAAGGATGAATCCCTCCGTAGGCGAGCATGCACGAGCAAGTGGAATCAATAAAATTGCTCGTAGATGAGAGGAGCCTTGTGTTTGCTCACTTTGCACGCGCTGCAGTGATATTTTTCGTCTAACAGCCGCCATTATCGTTATTCAAAGTTTGCAGTCCTCATGCGGCGTCTGTGTGTGGTGCGCAACGAATTGTGAAGCCGTTCTCGTAAAATTTGCTCGGCGACGGAATGAAGTTGAAGCAGTGGATGGGAATGGAAATCAGCATCTGATGATGATGTGGAACGAGTGCAGAGTGAAATAGTGGGGAAGTGCCGGACGGATCATCGTCAAGTGGAAATCAATTAGGTTCATTGCTCCTCCTCTAGTCAGAGTGGTTTCTGGAGAGGAAATAATGCAAAGCAAGCGTTCAGTGAACGTCTAGAAGTGAATCTGAACTATGTTGAGGCTTTCAGTCTCTCACTTCTGATGGAAATGGACAGCAAATCAAACAGTAAGCAGATTCCAAGCGGTTAAAGAATAAAGAGACGGTAGTCTAGTGAGAAAGAATAACTTGAATGGTAGTCAAGCGATAGAGCGAAAATTCGCAAGCTACGTTCGTCTGAAGAATAAGTCATTGTATAACAGAGGAGCAGGAGACAAGCAATAAATCGACAAGAGACTGAACAACAAGCGTCGTAGCGACAAGCGACAGAGTGAAAAGTAATGGAAGTGAAAACCAGAAGATCGGCAAGTGGCAAATGATGGCGCGATAAATGGCTTTGCAACCAACGATAAGCCAACAGGCGACCGGCAGGCGGACAAGCCGACAGGCGACATTTGATAGGCTTGACAGAGAGACAAGCGACAGAGTGAACAGTGACAAAACACCAGAGAGAGCGACAGACACTTCAGCAAAGGGAGACAAGTGACAAGCGACGGAGTGATAAGGAACAGAACAACAAGGGATTGAGAGAATAAAAACAGAGCTGCAAGCTACAAAGTAACAAGCCAAAATACTTAAAAGAAACAAGCCACAAGACATCGCGTCAAGTAGCATAGCGATAAGCAGCATGTTAACAAGCAACATAATGAAAAGCAACATGGCGACAAGCGACATGGCGACAAGCAACAAGGCGACCAGCAACATGGCGACAAGCATTATGGCAACAAGCGACATGGAGACAAGCAACATGGTGAAAAGCAACATGGCGACAAGCAACATGGCGACAAGCGACATGGAGACAAGCAACATGGTGAAAAGCAACATGGCGACAAGCAACATGGCGACAAGCAACATGGCGACAAGCAACATGGCGACAAGCAACATGGCGACAAGCAACATGGCGACAAGCAACATGGCGACAAGCAACATGGCGACAAGCAACATGGCAAAATGCAATATGGCGACAAGCAACATGGTGACGAGCAACATGGGGACAAGGAACATAGCGACAAGCAACATGGCGACAAGCAACATGGCGACAAGCAACATGGCGACAAGCAACATGGCGACGAGCAACATGGCGACAGAGCGGTGAAAAAGTGACATAGAGACAATACAAGCGACGGAGCAAAAATCGACAGAGCTATAAGCGGCAGAGCTATGAGCGATTGAACGACAATAGAAAGTACATACAATAAGCAATGGTCAAGCGATGGTCAAATGATGGAACCATAGTAACAAGCTACAGACCAATAAGCAAAAAAGAAAAAGGGGGCAGTGCGACAGACGTACATTTGGCAACGAAAAGTGGATTAAGAAAAGTGGGTGCGCAATTAACAAAAGAGAGATCCGCATCCGATCGACACGCGATTGAACCACAAGATCGATTGAACAGAAAGACTAACAACAGAACAACGAGCGACAGTGGGACAAACGACAGAGTGTTATAATACAAAGCGCTAGTCAAAAGATGGACATGCGAACATCTGACGAATGAGCGTTACATTGCCTTAAACTCTCTTTTAACATTAGGTGCGTTTCTGTCCACTCATCATAATCAGAGACATCCCTCAGGTATGGCAGTACATCTCAACGGTTGTAGACTTAGTCTCCTAGTCAAACAACAACTACAGTCGACTACTCGACTCTCGACAAGTGGTTAATACCCTAATTTGGGCGTAGTTGCTTACCCCAATCTCACTTCTGCTGCAGCTACAAATTTTCCAGTTACATCTAAACAATAGAACACGAGAAATAAAGCAAACATCCACGGGAACTTTACGTGAAACCTCTTCATGTGAATGATCTCTTAACTCGCTCGCGAAAGAACTGCAATAACCCACTGCCAGCACACGTCGCGTGCTTCTGCTTCACGACCGGCTTCAGTAAATGTCACGATATCCCCTCGTAAACCATTCATGATACGTCAAGCATTCAATGTCGTGCACTGGTCTAGGTCAAGGATTCGCGTGCATTTCACCGTCAGGTCCTCAGCATCGGGGAACAATAGAAACGCCACCTGCCCCAATGATGAGCATCCACTGAGTGCGCGTAACTCGCGGTATTCGTGTTCATTGGCACACGTTTTCGGTGGCCATCACGTCTCGCGGTTGTGTCTCTTAATACTGATTTTATGGCAAGACCACCAGACTGCACCCATCTTAATTTGCAATCCCCCCTGTGGGCGGGCTCACAGACAAAGCGCAGTGACTCTGCCGGCATATGCGGTTCCTTCTTTCAGTAGCACCGTCCTCGCCGCAGGCGAATCGCGCTTCTGATGGGAATTCCAGATGATAACCCCATTATGCGCAGCACCCGTCTCGATGCCAAGACACCCTCAGTGGCGCTGTTGCACAGGGCAGTATATTTTGAGGCACCCAAGCCAATTCCCCCGAACGATCGCATAAGTTGCACATAAATGGCACGATATATGGGAGTCCTGCGGTGGGTGATTGCTCAACAAAGGATTTTGGACTCATGCATAAGCATGATATATGGGGGGCGTAAGTGAGTGGGTGGAGTGGGGTGGGTGGTGAATGGAATGAGAATCGTTATGGTGACAAATATTTACAGAACTCCTTGGGAGACGGGTTACGCTCAGAATGAGGATGGCGTTGTGTAACGCCGGTGGAGGTGTGAGAGTGCGGTCCTCGTTATTAATTCTATTGAGTGGAAAATTAGCACGTTTGAAGGAGAACGTACGCCTCCACGAGATTGCACTTTAACACGCGGGGGCCTTGTTAATGGTTAACACATGTGTTTGTGTACACATGGGATGGTGTTTACACCGCAAGGACTTGTCGTAGATGGGGCTCGGTGTCTCATCAAACAGTAATTACGTGCGCTGAACAATGCGGAATGTTTAACTTGAGCTTCGAGTGAATTCTCGCTGTTTACGTGGTGGTTGCTTTAAGCAGCTAGTATGATGCCTTAACTTGGTTCAAAGAAAATACCATGCATGACTAGAATCCTTTGCAGCGACATATTTTCGAACTTCAATGTTGGCGGCGTATTGGGGCACACATGGGGGTCCGGGGGATCGTGTTGTGGTATAGCTTGTACAGGAAGTGACGCTGCGCTTAAGCAAAGTGCTAACGTTTGGGGTGACTTATGAGTCACTCACGATCATCTGGAGCATGATGTTGAAAAAGTCACATGACAGCGCGTCGCCTGGTCAAAAGCCTGTTTTCAAATTTAAGGCCTCGGTGAGTTCATTAACGACCCTGACAGAGCAGCGAGAGTTCTCCATCGTCATCCTACAAAATCTGACGAGTTTAGTAGGAATTCCAAAACTAGACATGGCACTGTGTAGCTTGTCTCTGTGCACGCTGTCATATGCGGCCTTAAAATCGAGGAATGAAACCACAATGATAAGAACTTATAAGGTTGTTGCCGAACGGTACAGAGGATCTTGTACGCGCTGTTGAGGAACCTTATCCATCGATAGCTGGTGCAGAGGGCACCTTTCTTGTGGACCGGACAAACGATACTGAGATTCTACTCATCGGACATGCTTTCTTCCGACCATATCTTACCAATAAGCTGGTGGATGCATCCGGATCCAGGTCATCTCCAGCAGCTTTAAACTGTTCTGCGTACAGTCCGTCTGCTCCAGCAGCTTTGTTCGACTTCAACTTGAATTGCCATCACTAAGGACCAATTATTGTAATGGCAAAGGGAATTGTAGCCCGATACACTGACACCCGCAGGAATTGCAGAGAGTCAGGAAAGTGGGAAAAAAAGCAGATCCATGGACGTTTTACAAGTGTCTACGAAATCTATAATTGCACTTGCAGAAACAAAAGATAATCTGATGGCGCAACGTCTGGTCTATATGAAGGCTGCATCAAAATTTCTCATCCACTCTTAGTTTCTGAGGAGCTATAAAGAATGTGTGTGGTCTGGGAGTACGCAGTATGACATAGGGTCTGTTGGAATTTTCTGACTGAATTCTGACTGCTTTCTTCAATTTCACCTCTGCACAGAATCAATTGTTTCACTAGGGGTTGTAAAATCTTATACTGAAGATATCCCTTCCAATCCCACCAAAAACACACTCTCACTCTGACACCATCTGCGATGACTCATTTATGTAAGTGTCGTACGTGATCCACTTTGCATCAACCGCTGCAGAAGGAAGGCTTCCAATTCCTTCCGTTTTGGCAGTGAATCGCCAATATTTACTTGTTCGGCGTCCCAAGATCGCTCTTCTTTCAGAAATTGATAAATTTTCGGCTATGAATAGCCCTCTACCAATCTGCACGCTGCTTATCTAGAAGGCTTTCTTCATTGTTCCCATAATTGCATCGACTTTTCCAGTCATTTGTGGTCCACTACATTTTTTCAGCAGCCTTTGCAAATATACAAAGTCCTTGGCTACCTCAAAAAGTTGTGACACTTAGACGGAGAAGTCGATTTTGTGGTTCTTTAATAGATGACGGGACTCATTTTGAATCAGACATATTTTAGCCACTGCCGTTTGAATGTGAGAAAGTGCCGGAGCTCGCTGTTTTCACGACATTATCATCCGTGTAAGACAGCACTGAAAGTGACTTTTTGAATAACGTGCCACTGGCTGGTGAGTTCCCATTAACTTTGTTGGAAACGTCACATGACAACACACCGTGTTGTCTAGAAACGGTTTTAACATTAAAGGTCTCGCTGAACTCGTTAAGGAACTTTTACGAGTGGCTACAGTTGACCATCGCCATCCTACAAATTTTTAAAAACTGGATAGGAACGCCAAGACTCGACATGGCACTGTAGAGCTTAGCTCCATGTAAGCTGTTAATTGCGACCTTAATGCAAGAAATAGGTGGTGGGTATAGACTTGTACTTCCCTTGTCTTTCCCAGGTTAAGGCTCAGTGTAAAGATTTAAGCATGGAAATGCCTGGCTGGAAACCACACCGTCAAGAGCTATCAGTCTTATTTTATCGGTTTTAAGCGATCACACAAAACGAGAAAAAGAACCGTTAAGGAGACAGATTCCTCTGTAGTAAGGGCAGTCGTAGGTTATATGTCTTTTTTCTTTTAGCCTAGACAGAGGACACAGAGAATCCACCAGTCGTGTATGCATCCCCTCGACATATGGTCAACTCTGCGTAAACTGAATAAACACAAACATTGCTTTTCAAGGTCCATTGCTCGTTTTTTGACAACATTGGGCATTTCCGTATCATTTAGTGGTGCTTACTCCGTGCTTATTATGTTGGGAAATGAAAGAAGAACAGATTAGAGGGTGTTTCCAGATAAGCTGCATCTACTTTAGAATGTTCTGTGGATAATGACATGCGCACGCTTCAGATGGTCATTATACAATCAGTCGCATGGAATTGCTCAATTCTGCTTTTATTTAAATACATGAGACCCTTCGGTATTCCTCCGTTATTTGGTACGCCCAATAAGTGCATCGAAAGCGGCGCAGAAAAGTCTGGGTTTGATTCCCGGACGGGACACCTAGCATTTTTTCACGGCACCACCTCTTTCGAGTTGCTGACAACACTCAAGGAGTATTAATTGTCTATGGAAAGCTTTATAAATCTCGCCGTTCGGAATCGGCAAAAAACTGTAGGTCCCTTCTACTCGTGAAGAACAATAGCATGCACAACACGAGTAGTTGTTGTAGAAGCTAGGCCCTGGTCCGTTATGGGCTGTAGTGCCACTCAATTATTATTATTATTATTAATATGACACCAAAAAACTATCGTCCTTCATTGAGGACCACCCAAGTATTGTAAAACAGCTTGCAACACAGCTTGAAAGATAACGTTTCTTAGGCAAAAACCAAACAATACATTAACATTGTCATGTCTGATCTTCATCCAAGTTTTCGTTATTGTCCCAAATGCACGAAAATGTAAGCCCACAACCTCAACCATAGTCGCCGTTCATACAAAAATGTAAAAAATTGGCTCTCGAGGAACATAGAAATCAGCATCACAAAGACAAAGCTGAAAAACATCGGCTCAGCACCTTAGCCACCACTCCTACTAGACAAATTCTGCTACGTACTTGCGCAGAATCTTGGGCGAACATACTCGTAGAACTTTTATAAATTGAATCTTGTCTTAAATAGGCAATGCTCATGTCCATTACAACTCGAGTATCCATTTCTCTACGTATGCTGGACTTAAAAATCTATCAGAACGACTAGAACGAATCACATAAGAAGACCTGCAGTGCAGAGTATCAAGGAATCGCTTCCAAAATTTAATAGGCCGTAAAGTGCGTCTTCTTCTTCTTGTGGCGCTACAGTGGACTTGGGACTTAACGAACATACCTCTCCTGCCAGCCAGCCAGCCAGTAAAGTGCGTCTGGATAAAGAAAAACCTGCCTGAGCCTAAGAGGTACAAGGATGATCCCCGGATGGAGTGCATAGGCGATGACATTTAGGCTCAATTTAGGTCGAAATCCTGATGGGAAGCATCTGGAAAAAGACCAAGACGGAGTTATGCTGCAACTGGGGAACGACGAAGAATACTGTTCTGAGTTCTGAGACCAAGGTGTTCAGGACTACAGCCAGTCAAAAGGTACCAACTGTGCGGCTCGGCAGTAGTTTCTGTCCTTGAAGTTCTGTTTAGCAGGTTGTATGGGAAAGGAGAAGATACCCGATGATGACGAGTGAGAGTCAGGAGGTTTTGAAAACCTAACATCGAGTAGAAGAATAATTTTGTTTATCTTGTGCATCTATACCATCCATTGTTCCATGCTCACACTCACGGTACTCCTGAATATATACGCAAAGCTTTCATCCACACAACTATCAGTCATCCTCTTAAACTAATTGAACTCTTTGCCAAAATTGGGTCCTTCGATAGGATCATAAAGTCCCTGAGGTATTGAGAGAGAGATTGAATGCATTCAGCGTTGCATACAACAGATAAATAATTTGCATATACCCTAAGGGTCTGAGTACATCACAAACTCGCTGTCGCCACTGATGAAAATTGGCTTTTCCAAGGCACTCCTTTGTATGATTCCATCTCCTCTCGACGTGCCAAACAAAGAGAGCCCCCCCCTGAATTGTGTGATTCACATGAACATGATGACACACATCCTTTCTCAGAGCATGGCTCTTCTTAATCCCAGCTAAGTGTCCCGACACTCAGGGAAAGACAACACTTGCTGGGGGCTGACCTCACTCTCGACCACCTCCACTTACAACAGGCTATGCAAATTCGAGATGACGTCGGTCGGGAGACACAACGTGCCCAATATTCAAATCCCTGCCCGCAGGACACAGCCGCCAAGAGACGGGCTCCATCAATGCACTGCCCTATCACCTGCAAGGTATTATCATAAATTTGTTTTGTCCCCGGAAGCCCCCTCCCCCTCCACACCACCTCTCATCATCATCAGAGACCCCTTCGGGCACTCTGTGTTTATCTCTCAATTTGCCTGGATTAGATCTTTGTCCAACGAAGGGAATCCACCCCCTAGCAGGCAAAGCCACACATATCACTGCAAATTCGCATGCAAGCCTAAAGTCGGCCAGTCGGCTTCTGGGTCTCATCGTTCCCCGGGAGAATGTCATTAATACGCTCGATGGGGAGGAAGTTGTATTGCCGCAGGCTTAGGCACGACCCTAAAACTTATTCCCTTCCACCCCTAACGACTTCCGCAGACTTAACTGTGTGTGTCTGTGCGTGTGTGATATGTAGTCCCCCCCTAACCCAACTCAGCCGGCAGAGAGTGGATGTGTTGCTGAAAAGCGGAACAAAACTAGATAAATGGAGTCTGCATGTTGTACGTGCGCCGTGAGATTTATGAGATAAGCCCAGCAGGAAGGGATGATCGAATTAAGGAGTGAGAGGCAGTAGAGTGAGGGGAAATGGCAGATTAGATAGTTTGAGGAGTTCTTTAAGGAACTCATCGACTTTAACGATTGTACTGAATTAATTTGCGCTCCAAAGAGCGCCTTTCTTATCTTAATTTAAATTCATTTCCTCGACAGCAGAAAGGAGAAAGGAGATAATCCAGGTGAGCGAGGGGACCACAGGAAGCAGTCATATGTTAGCCCCTAACGGGAAATTAACTCAATCAAGTGGAATGGGTGAAGTGTGATGCATATTCAGTGAGTTTGGAAAATAACTGAGGAGAGGGGCTATGAATGAAAATGAACAAGGACCCGTTGTTGAAAGGAGAAACACTCTTATCGATTCATGTCTTCGTTTGTCCTGGCGACTCCTTGTGTTTCACACATTTCAGTTTGTCATGATGCTGTCGCTTGCCTCAGGCTGTGTGAAATTAATGGGAGTTGGCGGTAATTGCCTGATGGAAATTTTCGGGGTTGACAATTTCCATCAACAAGATGGTGTTTCTTTGCATGTCTAAGAAGTGATTTGCATGTGAGATATTTTGACAATCAACACAAGCAGAATCTGCTCAAAAGCATCACATGGGGAGACCAATTATGTCCAGCAGAGCTCTGGCGATGCTTCTTGATTGCAATTTTCAACCATTTCCCTGTACGACACCTTGATTCTCATTTCATCTCATTTCATTATCTTGTCGTGTTTTTTTCTTAATTTTCGGAAAGTCTAAGATGTGCACTTCAATTACTTGTTTTGATGCCATATCCAGGAGCATAAGAGTTCATCGACAATGATTGACAGATTATATCTGCTCATCTGATAGTCTAAACCTTTCACGTATGGTGCTCAGTTAAATCTTACTTGGTCAACAAAGACACTGGTCCTGGGATGCGGTCATCACTCATATCCACCTTTACACATGTATTGTATGCACGCACATCCTTGCTCAGAGAATAAACATCAAGCACAATAAACATTCAATCTAAGTGAGTGAGTGTCTGCTTAGGGGTCTGTCTAGGGAGAGAATAATCATATTTCTTTCATTTGCGATAAAATTAAGGATTTTCAAAACTGCGTTCTTAGAGGTACAAAATTTGTCATCGCAACTGCACTTGATTGAGTGGCACTACAGTCAACGAGAAGCCAAGGCCTACCTTCTTCAGCCTAACTAAGCCTACAGGCTATTGTTCTCCTACGAATTGAAGGGGCCAACAGTTTTTGCCGACTCTTAGAGGAGGGATTAATGAAACTTTTAATAGACAAGAAGTAGTGCCGTGAAGGATGCGGCTTGTTTATTCCGGGAATCGAACTTGGGGCCTTCGGCGTGTGAGCCGATGCACTTACGTATTAGGCCACGGCGACCACCGCAACTGCACCTGCTAGGTAAGAGAAAAGAACTCGCTGAAGATGTGAAGCCATTGAAATCTTTCTAAGTTAGACCTCCTTCTAAGCAGACCGATGAGGCAGTCCTCCATAAGTACCGATGCCTCAGAACTTGTTTTTAGTCTCTGTCTCTCTGTAGTACTCATTAGGGGTTTTGTTCATTAGGACTGTTCAATCTTCGTTGGCGTCCATGAATTCCTTTCAAACGTTCTTACAGTACCTGACAGTTTTTCTGAATCTCATAATTGTGCGATTGATAGATTGCAAGGTTTTTTTTAGAAATACTTCGTCGTACATCTCTGCAGTGCTCGTATGACGGGGAACTAAACGACAGAAAACTTACTGATGATTTAGTTTCCCCTGTGACTATTTTTTTTGCCATACCTCCATTCTTCTTCTTTGGTTGGCGCTACAGTCAGGGGTGGACCTGGGCTTCAACCAACATGCCTTTCCAGCTAGCACAATCTCTTGCCAGCTTTTTCCAATTGCGTACTCCAAGTTGGTTAAAGTCCTTCTCCACTTCTGTGCGCCATCTCAGTCTAGGACGTCCTCTGTTGCGTTGTCCCTGTGGTTCGGACTCGAAGACTCTTCGGGCCGGAGCCGTGTTGTCCATCCACTCTACATGGCCTAGCCACCTTAAGCGTTGTATCCGTAGACGCTTGACTAGGCTCTTGCTGCCCTACAGCCCATACAGTTCGTGTTTTAATCTTCTCCTCCAGATGCCATCAACACAAACAGGACCAAAAATTGCACGCAAAACTTTTCTCTCGAAAAGACCAAGGGCTTCCTCATCCACTTTTAGTAGCGTCCAGGTTTCTGCGCCGTAAAGCAGGACTGGGATGATCAAGGTGTTGTACAAAGTTACTTTGGTCGTTTGGGAGAGGGCTTTATTACTCAATTGCCTCTTAAGCTCAAAGAAACAGCGATTGACAAGGGTGATTCTGCGCTTGATTTCGGTACTGATGTTTTTGTCCCTATTCACCGCGGAGCCGAGATAGACGAAGTCCTTGACTACCTCTAAATGTCTGTTGGCCATAGTGGCGCTCTGTCCGAGACGTTGATGTTCTGCGTCCTTCTTCGATGACAGCATGTACTTCGTTTTGCCCTCGCTTACCACCTGCCCCACTATAGCCTCTTCCATACATCCATTCGTCTGTCTTTAATGTTCGTCGCACTCTATGTCCTGAACCTTTTTCTTATGAAATTTCGAATCGTAAGCTAGGGGCATTGAGTTGCACACCAGTTCTGGAATATATAAACCGAGAGATCTTTTGAACTTCTTGAAGGACCACTAGAGAGCTAGAAAGCATCGAGTTCGGAAAATTTCTGTACCCTCCTTCTTCATAAAAAGGGTATTTTGTAGCTTGTTTTTCAGTGTGCCACCAGTCCAAATGCAGTGCCCTTCAGTAGCTTATATCCCAACAAAACATTCATTCCCCACTTCATGGTCTTCTTTCTCTACGCAGGAAACAATTCTTCTTTATAAAAAGGAGGAAATTAACTTACATCTATTGTTTGTCATGGTAAATGAATATTGCCGTAAAAGCGTAACCAATCAAGAGTCCAACAATATTTCACTCAGCCTCATTTGGCGCAGAAACCCTGATGTTGTCACGGTCGCCTTCTCCTTGACTCAGCCGTGTGTAGAACCTCATCAGCTTTCTGATATTCCTTTGTACGTTTTTCTTTAACAGTACTGCCCCACCAATTTCGATCTTCTGCTGATTATTCTTTTTTTTTAAAGTGTATCGGTCGGATCCACTTGCCGCCGTTCTTGAACCTTGTGTTCTGTGAAACTGATTTCCACAGCCAGTTGTTCATCACCCTCACTGAACAACGCTGGGTTGTTGAATTGGAGCCAGTTCTCATCTTACTCTTACTGCTTACAGTTTTCCTTGGACTCTCTAAACGGAGCAGCAGGAACATGACTGAAAGGGGCATCGACTTACCTTCTTCAACATCTACTACCGTCTCTGATATAGCCCCCCAATACAAACAGAGCCTGCATTGTCAACGAAGATTTCACTTTCGACCACCAACTGCGAGACTCCTGCCGAAGTTTCATCTGGGTATGGAGTCCTGAGTTTTGCTACAGATTTCCTACCGTCTAGGATGGTATGCTTCAGTTTGCATGAATTAAATTTTAAATCTTTCCGACCTTTCAAAAACGAATTTCTTTTCGAAAAAACTTGATCAAATATTTAGTTTCTTCATCCATATATTTGGTTCCATCTCACAACTAAATGGTTTCCTACGTGACATTCTATTAGACCTTCATAATTGAAGGTGAATGAAGAGGTTTTTTAGTTTAATCGGTAACAAGGAAGTTCTCCCTGGTAACTTTACGTTGAGAGTTGAATGGACCATCAGACCTTCAGCAAAAATGCTCTCTCAACTTAATCCTCCAACTGTTTAAATGTCAAATCAAATTCCAACTCTGAACATTAAAATCAGATTTCAGAGATTCACATCATTTGTAACGATAATTGCGAATATTTAAAAGTTTAACGGGAATTGCGACGCAAAATCAACAAAGGCATCCAAAAACTAATTCCACCCCTTGAATTGAACACATTTCGAATTAAATGAGACGCGACGCACAAGCCCGGCATAAATCACCGACGGCTGTGCGAACAAGAAAAGCAATCCCTGCCCAATGCGGCCAACAAGTTCCACCATTAAGCACGCCCACCCACTCGCATTCTTTCCACGCCATTTACCCGCAAATGCAAATCAACGCAAAATGACCAGCAATAAAGCGCCTGGTCCCGCCCAGATCCGCCCCGCAATCATTTGCTGGCCATTACGCGTCGCCGCCACCGCCACTTCATCGGCACCAGAACGCATTCGAAGACATAAGCCATCATTCTAACCCGGTTCCGGTGGCTAGTGTTCTTTTATCCGCTGCCATAAAGCACTTTTAATTGCATTTTAAGTGGCTCGCCAAGCACCGCACCGGCTCGACCCCATTAAGCCCACGATAAACATCTTGAGATTTTCCACTCAATAAAATCAATAGCCGACCGTCAAAGTGAAATCGATGCCAGATCCGCTTTTGTCTCCAGCTACTTAAGCGCCAATAAACGCCGGCCAAATGGCGCACAGTTCATATCAATTCGCAATCCGGCGCGGCTCAAACGGCTGCCCTCAGTCATGCCGCAAGCACAATTCCGCGCGGCTAAGTAAATAAACTCCGCCGGCTTCCAATAACATTCCCTGCCCACAAGATGGCACATTTATCGATCAGCGCCAGAAGTTTAATTGCTTTCAGCGATATTTAAATTGTTTTCTCAGCAGCCAGTGGCAGTGGCGGCGGCGGCGGCGATGGCGACGCGGATCGGAGCGAAACTTCGCAGCCTGGTCGTGCAGCGCTGCAGAGGTCGGACCCCGAAATAGCCGTCAAAAATAAATAATGCTACGAAAATAAGCGCTGCGACCCCTCTTCGACACGCACACCGACTATGCGTCTTCAGGTGCGGAGGTGGGATGCAGAGTCGAGTTTTGAGATGTTTTTGAGTTATTTTCGACACGAGGTGCCAGGAACACTGGCCATGCTCCAGCTCTGACCATGGGAGGTGGCAGATAATTGGTTTTAATTAAGGGGACCCTGCTCTGATTTGCCGATGAGGGGAGCTGTGTGTGTACACAGTCTCTCGCTCACTCTCTCTCTCTCTCTGCCTCTCTACCGTTGCGGACAATTTGCGGGAGCATGGTATGGGGGTGGTCCTGTGCTTCACGCCGTGAAGGCCCATGCAGAGTTTGAGTGAAGGAAAGATTCTTAATTGCCTCGGCTAATGGGCGATTTGCAGGATAATTAACACATCATTCGTTGGTGAGTTCTTTTGTGGAGGAATTTTTGAAAGAGATTTCTGTGAGGCTTTCTTCTTTTTTTTTCAATTTACTTTGCATTGCGTCCTCTGCGCGCGCTAAGGCATTCCTTGGGCGCCTATGATGATGGTAATTACCATGCGATTGCTGAGAACATTAAATTCAGAGTAGAGTGAGATAATGGTGACGGAGTAGGTTCGCTTCATGAAACTGCGACTCATCCTTGCTTAAGTAATTAGGTTAAGAATCGTTAATTCGGTTTTTGATGGCGAATAAACACCCGCTTTGAGCGCGGACTTAACGATTTTTATGAATATTTTATTTCACCGCGGAATTGGAATTTTTACGATTTTCAAAATACACCGTTTTCAACCTCTCAAAAACAGATTTAAAGTAGGAAATCAGAGAATGTCTTGCATGTTTCTATTTCTCCATCTCAAATAACGCTTTGAGGTAGAAAAACAAAACTGTGAATATATACCGCTAGCGATTATTTTTTCAAAACTCAGAATGCCATGGATTTTATTCATGAAGATATTTTTAGCATTTCGAATTCTTTACTATTTTAAGCTAACTTCTTTTTCGCAATATTTAAAATAACACCGTTTTCGACCTTCCAGAAATAGCTTTCTCTTTAAAATTTCAACAAAAGGGTGCTGAATTCAAAGACTTCACCATATTATATCCCGATATTAATCCCAAAACTGCAGTTACTTACTTAATTTAAAGGCTTCCGACCTTGAAAGGGTATCTGTCTCACAATCTCATTGCCTTTCTGGGCGCTCTTCTTCTCCTTTTCCAAACCAATCACAACAGCAATGGCTTTTGTAGGCCGTGATAGATACGGTTTTCCTGATTATCGACCACAGTACTCGGCCATCTTCATTTAGTAGAGGAGACTTGTCCCCTTTCGAGTTAAGAGCTTTTTCTTGACTTCTTTACATGAATGGAAGTAGCAGGTGCTTACTAAGATAAGTCTCTGTTGATACTTACCCCGAAGTAGGAAACAACTAAACCTATATGCGGTTGACTACTTCTATTTATTTGCTTGTTGACAGCAGGTTCTTGGTTGTATCATCTTTTACCTCGAAACCAACTCATTTCGCCTTTTCTTCATGGAAGGTTCAGAAATGACCCGCAGCGAGTGAACGTTGATGGCCCTATCGTCAGTTTTGTTAAAGATTAACTTATGACTACGCTGTACACAATAGAAGCAGAGTTTTTGAGGCACAGTCGCACCCGCGTCAATTATGCTATCTACTATAAAATTGAAGAACAAGCAAACAGCGAATCTTGTTGCCGAATGCCGATCTAGTGCCGAATGGCAGTACATGTTTTTGAGCATTACATTGTACAGCTCTTGGGGCATGTGGAGCCAAAGACAACGTTCATATGTTGTGGAATTTGAGTTTGAACTTGACGCAAAGTTAATGAGTCTGTCGACCCGAAACTTTTTTCCCAGGATTTATTTCAGTGTGAATACTTGGTCAAATGACGACCTGCTGGGATAAAATCAAAATGGTTTTTGCCGAGGAGTATGTAGCAGCAGGATTTCATACGTTTGCGCAGCATATTCGATTGAATTTTTTTATGCAACACGTAGCAGGGATACACCTAGTAAGATCATACACTACGCCTTTCTTGCTGATCAAGATTTTCCATCAGCAGACATGACTCACCTGTGCACCTTACTAACATTTCTAAACATTTCCCTAGAGCACATCAGAGCGTAAGGCTTTATTATTTTTCCAGTTTTTGATCAGTCCAGGCTCTTTAGAACTGGGACAGGGGAGTGTTTCTTTCTTAACCGCAAGAAGGCTGGACTTTTTTCCCATCACTGCCTGTAGTTTATGCCACTGAATGAAATGCTCCATAAATACATCTACTAGTCCACGAGCTTCGATGTTGATATTTCCCTTACTGTTCCGAAAATTCTGTCTACCTGGCTTAAGTTCAGGTGTCTTCTGACTCTTCTAAAAATTAAGCGAAACTAATGGTAGCCTAAATTGCTGGATAAGACCTTTATCTTTTACACAGGATCTTGTGCTTTTGTCTTTGTCTAGTCGATCACTTTTCCACAGATGTACTGCAGCCTTAGAAAGTCTGCATTTCATGCTTCCAATGAATTCATCATATCAAGGACCGTAGGTTACCAACCACGGCCAGCATCTCTTGAAGTTTTTAGAAAACAGAATAACACTGTTTGCAAGACCCTCTGAATATTTTGCCACATATCCTTAAAAGTTCAAGATTATAAAAACTATCCCGAAAGCATTCTCAAAACCTTCTACACAATTTTCGATTTATTGTAATTTTCAAAAATATCATAACATACCATTTTCAACCTTTCAAAAGCGTTTTAATTCCAAAACCTTCACTGAAAGAGTGATAGAACTGAGATTTGAGGACTTCAGAGAATATTTACACAGATCCTCAAAGTTCAAATCGTTCCATCTGCAAACTCTCTTGAAGTTTGACAAGTCTCCCTTCCTCCCTCTTTTTAGAAATACATAACAATTAATAAAAATTGATTTTTGGTAATAATGTTCACGAAATTTCCTTTCAAAACTCCATTCATCCAACTAGGTATTGCTTCAAATTCTCCTTAAAGATTATTTTGCTTTTTTCCTTTCCACCTTTAGACCAGACTCTGGTAAACATTATCTCTCCATACCACAAGAAGAACTTTAAAAAACCTCCAAGTCCAGTCATATAAAAATCTTGTGCATTCACTGGCGCCTTAATTACCAAATCATGCCGCAGGCTGTATGCTCTGCGTATCTCCTTCCTACACCAAGGAAACCAGGAAAAGGAAAACAACCCATTCCATGGTCCCTTGTTCATCTTTTCGCCAGAAGTCTTTGTAAAGTCTAAAGTCTCAAAGAATGTGAGCGTCTGGCATGAAGAATTGATCACACAAGCGGAAGCGTTATGGGTGTGTCTGTGCGCATCCCTTTGTTTCCTGTGACCTCAGTACGCCGCGCACATATGTGTGCGTATCGATTTTGCATTTAATTATAGTTCACTCTAGGATGAGACTCGGCTGACATCTGCTATGGCGGCTTTAAGTTTAATTTCGGTGAACTGAATGACTGATGAGTCGAACGGTGACAGGATTAAATTTTTCCTTGTGGTGAATTTGAATAGACGACTGATGTGCGAGGGACTGTAACAATTTCGACATCAATCACTGGAGACCTTGAACTGCGTGAGCTGCTTGGGATAATTTTATACTGGTTACGTGGATGCAAAGAAGGAGGTATTGTGGGCCGGAATTCAAAATATTGTCCACTTGTGATGAAAACCTCCAAACACACTTTTTCAAAAATTCTTCCATAAATTACTCAAAAATCCGACGACAAGTTTCGAGTCTAATTAGATGAAAAACGCAATCAAAACCTTCATCCATCTCCGATTGCGTTAATTACCTCCTCCAGCGGGGAGAGAAAATTCTTAAAATCCTTCGAATCATCACACACAACAGAGAGCAAACGTTAAACAGGATAGGGCGGAAAGAACAATGCAACTTTCTCAGGAGTGCACACCCGCTGGGGGAGACCATCTACAACTGACTTGAGTGTCAGTGACAAGTAGCCGAGGAGGTCCTTGCCTTTGTTTTCTCCACAACAGTGTCCTCCTTTCAAATGTTTTCAAACGACGAAGAATGACGAATGTAAAATTGACACAGGGGGGTGTCGTAGTGGAACTTTGCGCTGTGTCTGATTAACCAGAGGGTGCATTAAAACAAGCAACAAGAGCACTTGGCGAGGTGTGAAGGAACGTTTGGGGGGATACGGGTCAAGGTCGCTAGTGGCACATTCCTTGCTCCCGAGGCAAACAGCGATGTTGACACATACCCGGACTGTGCTGATCTATGACGCAGTGGTCTTAAGTTTCAAGGATAGCACCATTTCGTGTGGAATTAAAAATTATCTCTCTTCTGGCTTGATGTCAGGATGGTTTTCTTAGAAGACACAAACCGGAGAGCTCCCACAAATCCACCAAATTAATTTTTAGTTTGAAAATGTTTTCTTTATTTTCTCCAGCAAATGCCAAGCTTACCAGTGTCCTTCGTCTGTGGAAGTTCACAAACGAATGACATGTAGTCTAACCAACCGTGTATCATCCACTTATGTTAAGCGGGACTCAAATTTTCGAATGGTATTGACAATATTTGTTTTAGTAGGTCGACTAAGTACCGTGACTTCCTCGAATCGCACGAAAAGCAATCAGAACACTGATTTTCGTCATACAGCTGCACAATTCGGAGAAGCTGTTGTGAAGTGAGTCTTCCCATGATGACTTGCCATCTGATACTGAGCGAAAAAGACAAAGCAGTTTGACAGTAGTCGTACGTGATCTATCAAAAAACGCGCTTTCAAAATCGAACCTCAAGATGAATCACCAGATGTTATGCATTTCTTTGGTTTTCCGAAAACAGTGGATCATATGTCCTCTTGTTGGTCGCAGAGCCTGTGCAACGTCTTCGCGCCATCATGTGGGTTTGCTACACTAAAGGGAAACACTGTCGCCATGAAAGCAGTACTTGAAGTCATTGAAAACCCTTCCATGCCATTTTCGAAGAGGTTAGCCTTCATAGCATCAGGAGGCAAACGGATTGGCTGTAATCAAGATGTGCAGGACGGGAAGCATAGTCAAGATGATGCATGATTTATTCTATCTTGATGGTGCGCGAGAGTGGGAGATGTCCTTCCCATCTCTCCTTGCATGTGCTCACAACTGATAAGCACTTGCCCGCCGATGAAGGAAATGAAAAACAAAACAATCGAAGGACGTGTTAGCCTGACCGGACTTGCTTGCTGAGACTTTCTTTAAAATGTACTCATTTGTAGAGGAAGGAGTCACTTCCCTCTCCCTGCCATGCACTGATGCACTTTTTCACATATTCCAGAAGGATTTGAAAAATCTCCAAAATTCATCATCATTCCTTTAGTCTCCATCACGTGTAAACTGTCACTGGTAATAGTTACATTTCCCAATCACCTCTTCAGTTTCCCCACAGGCTGTGCCTCGTCACTCAGTTATCCTTTCCGATTTCCTTTGACTGACGACCTTCACAGAAAACACAAAAAACAATACTGTTGAAAATATCGATCCACGGCGAGATTCATTGAACCGACGACATGCCTGACTCGGCGACGGCATCAGCGGAATTGATTGCTTCATTTGCATCTGGCTCCGAGTAAATACTCATTCGCTCGCTTCCGCCACCGTCGTCGTGGCTCATAAATCATCTCCGTGAAACGCATCCAAAATTCACAAAACTCGCGGCAATAAATCTTCCCTGAGTACATCAATCGATGTTCGAACTTCAAAGCGTCTCCGCCCCGCTCCGGTTCCGCTCCGAAGGCAGGCAAAGATGCAAATTGACTTGATTTGCGATTTAATTACCACACGGAGCAGCAGTAACTTTCAGGCGGACATGCTTTCACGCTCCCCTCCCCCAACCCGATGTGTTGATGATGAAAATGTGGCTCACACTCCTCACCCAGCCACCTAAATGGCCACCCAGTCACGCTCCGAGCCATGCATCTATGCGGGGATGATTATTATTTATGCGCGGGGGGGAGGGGAAACCCAATATCGGCTGCCGTCACGAACGGCCGTGTGTGTGTGGGGGGTGGCTGGGGACCGGGCTAATTCGATTCGTGATGACTTTTTGACTCTCGGATTCGGTGACACGCAACAAGTGGCTGCCGACCGACCCCAGTCGGGCATGCGATTATGTCACTAGAGCATACAATTAGTGAGGTTACAGGACGGAAATGAGATTGATTAACTACCAGCTCCGGGGGACATCCAATGGATATGAGATACATCATAACTGCGATGGGTCTGTGTGACGCCAGCGGCACCGTATGGGAGGTCGATCCTAGCGGAGACTCGGACGAAGATGGTCGTTTGAACGCACACATGTCTGCTCCCCGTGTGGATACAATTACGCTGATAAGTTATCTGCGTCAACTTTGCTTTGAAACACGTTGCGGGCGGACGATGTTGATCGTGGACCCTCGCACGCTTTATCGACGAACGGCGCTAGTCCGGCTTAATCATATTTATCGTCCTTCGTCCGTGAACTTTATTTGTTTCGTGCCTGGAATGCGTTAAGCAGATGCAGGTACACGACTCAGGGCGGATTTCATGACGCGATAAAAACAAAACAGGAGGACGGAGGAGAAACCACTGGCCAGGGAAACCAATTTCGATGCTGACCGGAAGATGTTGAAAGGAAATCAGGGAGAATCTGAACACAGCTGAAACCACTTCAAAAGGAAAGGATTTCATCTTATGACTGAGAGGTGGACCCTGAACAAAAGTAAGAGACGATGAGGGTTGACGCGACAGTCCCCTGTGACACCGTAGGTTACATGTTCAATTCCTGGCAAATTTTGGCGTCCGGAGTCGAGAGTCAGCTGAAGATTCCCTTTACTTATGAGGAGAACAATAACACAAGTCGTTGCTGAAGAAGCTAGGCCCTGGATCCTCCTAAACTGGAGCGCCTCAAACTTTAACATGACAAGCAAGTCCTTTCACTTGAAAAACTGACCAAAACCCATTCTCTTTACAAATCCATTTGCCATGTCAATCACGAAAAGAGTAAACGTCCCCCCTGCCGAATAATTTCCTCGCTTAAATGAAAATCACTCCTCCATAACACCCGCTCCATGATTCCCGACTCCAAAGAGTCTACCGACAAAGAACGAGCCGATTATCTGTCACATCCCGGGTTCAATGGCCGCAGTTCATTCACATCTGAATGACGAAAGTGGAACGTTTTCCCTTCAAACAGTGACTCCATCAACCATCCTTCGCAAAATATGAAACGGCTTGGCATACAGCCAGCAGAGCGGGAAATGTCAATGAAATTGTTTCTCGAATTCTTCGCGATGAAAGCGAAAATAAAACATCCAAAGCGAACGCCTGCAAACACAAACAGTGAAAACCGAAATGAAAATCCGGAATAAATACGGAAAGCAGTTTAATTTCGGTCGTGTGGAAAATTTATTTCGCCTTAGACGCGTGTCGGTGTTGGCATGCCTTCAGTAGAGTGATAAGCCGCTTCCGGTGCGAGGGAGTAAACGGACAAAGCAATGACGGTAAGATGGATTATCGCCTCTTGAGAGCGTTTTCGCAAGCGATTTAGTTTAATGTTGGTCGCTTTACAGTACCGAATATTTCGTTAACTGTAGCTGAAGTTAATCGCGGGAAACATTTCAAAAGCAGTTTGTCATCTTTTGGGATGGAAATTGACGTCAGTTCGGGAATTGTTTTCAGACCGAGGAGAAGTTGGCTTCGAGTGTTCAGTTAATGCAGAAAGTTGGTAGAAGCATATACTCGCGAACCCAAATTATTTTAAAATGAGACAAACTTGTCTTATGCCTCTTTGGAACACTAAAGTTGACCGCGTGATCCTCAGAAGGACAGAAAAGTGATATTCGTATCTGTTTGTTGTGTTTGGGAGGTCTTCAAAAATTTTCAAAAATGCCTCCTGCCGATTTATGTATATTAAATTCAGCTAGCGAACAGGGATGTCAGCTTTTGGGAAATCACTAGAAACTTCAGAATCTCGCAGCTGATGGCCGAATCGGACTCGTACTTTGATTTTGAACAAAGCTGGCAAGTCTGCAGATTTTAAACGACCAAATACAGAGCGATGTCAGTCGTTGATTTAATTTTTGTAATCAGACCATAACTCACACTCCGAAACCACCGATGGTGGTTGGTGGAAGATTTTGTACTGACAGACGACCAAAAGAAACCTTCCCAACAGCAATGAGTTCATCCATCGTTCATGTCAAGTCTGAAGCAAATATCATAAAACTTGGAAAAAGCCTTCACCACCTTTTCCGAGTTACTGACGGCCCTCAATGACTGCTAGGTGTTTCTGAAAAGTTTTTCAAATTTCGTAGGTCCGTGTTGGCAACACGAGTAGTTGCTTAAGAAGCTAGGACTTGTGGACTGTAGTGCCAACCAATTCATTGGTCACGAAATTGATCTGCTAAAGTACCATATGCTCATCGTATGATGTCTTCTCTGTAACAGGACAGGGGTTCAACATGGTTCAGCTTAAGGGGGACACATAAATTCAGCCCTATCGGCAATAAAATTTCCCCCGAAAGTTTTTCTCCGAATAGTTAGATCAAAACTGAGATCTTCTGAGATCTTCAATATCAAAAAAGGGTTAAGACACGGTAACGCGCTGTCATGCGACTTCTTCAACATCTTTCTTGAGAAGATCAAGCGTAACTCAGAAGTTAACACCGGAGGCGTGACCTTCCAAAAATTTCGTTCAATTGCTAGAACACAGCGAGCCGTTAATGAGGCGTTTGTTGGCATTAAAGCGGAAGCGGTTAAAAAGGGTTCGACGATAAATGAAGGCAAGACGAAATATATGCTGTCATCGAGAAAGAACACACAACATTGAAATCTCGAGCTGACCCTAGGGTAAATTTCACTAGGCAGCAGAAAGTTGGAGATAGTCAAGGTCTTCGTCTACCTCGGCTCTGCGGTAAATAGGGTCAAAGCCAACAGTACCGAAATCGAACGCAGAATCACTCTTGCCAATCGTTGTTTCTTTGGGCTCGATGTGCAACCGCAGCGACTTTATCGAATGACTAAACTGGCTTTATATAACACCCTTTACGATGCAGAAACTTGGACGCTAGTCCTTTTGAGAGAAAAGTTCTGAGTAAGATTTTTGGCCTGTTTGCGTTGATGGCATCTAGATGGATGACGATCTTTTTAGGTTCTACAGTGGTATACGCCTGGTCAAGAATTTTCGACTCTTTAGATGCCTAGGTCATGTAGAGCATATGGACACCACCGTTCCGTCCCTCAAAGTCTTCGAATCCGCAACAGAGAACGGCCTATACTGAAATGGCGCACAGAAGTGAAGAAGGACTTTAACCAACTTGGAGTGCTCAATTGGAGGATGCAGGCAAGAGATTGTCCTAGCTGGAGAGACATGTTGGTTGATGCCCAGGTTCACCCCAGACTGTAACATTTATCGATTCGAGGCAAACTTCACATTCGAAGATTTTGCAAGACTTGGGAGAAAACATCACTGAAGCTTGACTGAGTCAGTTTAACTTCACTATCCCTTGGGTACGTAAATAAGCAGAATCGTCGATTTTGGAGTGAATATCAAATGAGCTTCCACCATAAAATGGAAGAAGCGCGCGATGAACTTTCCTAACAGAGCACGCATTTTGATATTAAAATTCAATGATTTGCAAGCGTTGTTCGTTTGTAAGACGATTCATGGTTAAATTATAGACCAAACTGAAAATGTTTGACAGTGAAACAAAACACGAAACGTGCAACAATGTTGCCAAAGAAATAGTATCTACAAAATCACCCTTTAATTTGAGTTCTCAACGTATATCACAACTGTAGCCAATAATCGTTGACATTAATTTGATTTCACAAAGTATCCGTCTCAAAATATTTCGAATTTCATTGGAGCTTATTTCTCCTGGAAAATTTTACTCCCGAAATATTGCCGATGGGATTAATCGATTCCTGGGAAAAAATATCTTCACGCGAGATGCGATATCCCGGGCTGATTGTTCAACTTTTTCCAAACCAAAATTCGAAAATATTTTGTACTATATTTGACCAGAAAAGACTCTCATATTCACCACGCTCTTTAAAAATTGTTTATTGATGATAGTTTTTCAATCTACACTGTCACTTTCTTCTAACAGTTACGGGATATCTTTTACACTGAAAACTACGACCGACTTGACAGGCAAGTCCCATATGCACTGCAATGCCTCCAAGACCGACACCAATTCGAAGTGGTTAGCTTGGTTGAAACATGCCAAAATCGTCCGTGAACATATCCACTATGCACCAAAAATTTGTGACACAATTCGAATAAAATGATACCTTGAAGCCAGATAACAATTTATCTAAGAAAACTGACCAGATTGTGGTCAAAATTCATAAATCCTGAAACTACATAACGTTCAAAAATCTTGCCCCGTAAACAGAAATCTGTACTCTAACAACTTTTGTTGCCAAAGTTCCTTGTCCGAGTGGGATGTAGGTGCCAATATCCCTAAGCGCAGACTGTGACTTCCAAATTTTCTTCAACAATTCTTCTGTGTAAGTTTCTTTCTTTGGCTCTGTGTAAACTCGGGGGTTAAGGATCCTTGTCTATATGGATTTTCTCATCGAAGGCACGACTTGAATGTGTAGTTATTCAAAATCTGTCTGATTCGAGTGCTCGCACCTTATTTCAAATTTCCATTTTTTCCCTTAATGGGACATAATTTACATGATGAAGAGGATGTTAGTCTTAGTCTTGAATCCACGGCTACGTAGATAAGGAATCTAGTTTTACAATAAAGAAATGCATTCGTTTCATTTGCCGTTCATTCATTCATTTAAAGAGAAATTTAGAAAACCAATACGCACATCCCCCAGGAGCAACTAGCTCACAAACGATCATCCAAATGCTTCAAATCAATGCTAATTACTTTTTAATGGACCCGCTGCCATCCACATGCACGTCCACACCTCAAATCAAAGCCCAATCGCCATCCCTCCGACGTGATGGCGCTCAGCAGAGTCCTTCCCAACTGCCCAACATTTGTCGATTGAATAATAATGAGCCAATTATGTCGATAGGGTTGCCTCGGTCGGCGTTTCGGCCACTCTCTGTCGTCCGTCCTGTTGGATGCCCGGAGTGTGGTATTTGTCCATGAAATGCTAACCACACGCAAGCAAGCACGCACACCCCCCCCCCCAACGAGGATGAGTTCATTAGCGACAATTCTGAAATGAGGTTAAACCCAGCGATTGGTCCTGAAAGCAAGCACATTATTTGGGCTGAAGAGCTGTATTAACAGGTCTGTCTCCTTGTTTGCAAAGTGTTAATTGAATGTGTGAAGTTAAATGGTCACATGTGACTGAATGTGTTGTTGGTCTTAAATACAAATTTTACTGACGCTGTTCCTTGCGACCTCCGCATCGTCCAGAGACTCAACAAAAGCAAGAGAACAAAAGCACTAAGCATTCAGAAAGTCATCAAGAAGTGATTGAACCTTCTTTGTTGGACACACAACAAGTTGGCGAGCAATAAGGAACTGCTCTTGTCCTTGTTCCATTCAATGGTCGTCTCCCTTTGTCCCCCCTCACAATTCAATCTCTTGTCCAAGACAATTTATGGACAGAACTGAACCAATATCCTCTCGCCCCCTCCAGTCTGTTATTCACCGCCACAATCATCCCCACAACATCTGCGTTGATTTAAAAATCAATTTGGCTCCCCAGAAAGTGGGGAGGAACGGGAAGCAATTAAATTCTTTCGGGCCATCCGAAGTCGACTTTATTCTGCTGTCTCCTCCCCAGGCGACCGGACACTTCCTTCTCTGTCTCTTAGGAGACAGTGGTCTGCTATGTTTTCAAGTGTTTTTCCCTCGGGGGGAAGGTCTGGTTTGGTAATGCATTACATTTGACCTTTTGTCAGACGTAACAAAGGGGCGGTGGAGTACATCTCCACAGGAAGGGCTTTTAATTAAAAAGAGATTTGTTTCCACATTTCTTAACTTTAGGCACATCGCCTACGTCACGGCATAGGGTTTTTTCAAATACCATGCAATGCAGTTCCGGAAATATTCAAAAAAATGGCGGAGATCCCATCTCAGCGGGATGCTGGTTTAATGAAAGCAAGTGTCTTTTAAATGTAATTGGCCACGATCACAGTTCTGTTCAGCAGATAGCAGGCTTTTGAAGAACAGTGCACGCGAGTGCGATGTGGAGTCATGTGGAATCCACAATTTGTAAGGTACCAGAAGCAGTCTGTATGAACCATCTACAGGTTACTTCATTGCTCCAAGCTCAGCCCGTCATCTACACAAAAGAAAGAAAGGAAATATTTCTTAGACAGTGAGATGAGAAAGTTTTTTCATGAAATTGTTATTTTCCACTGCGGGCAAGGTACTCCGCGAATTTACCTTTACGTCAAAAAGCCCAGAACATTAAATTCCTTTCATCACCTTAAAATTAGCCCCAAAGTGGCAATACACTTGCGCTGAAAAGGTCCTAAAATTAAAAAAAAAAGTGAAAATTCTTCGTCTTCTCCTTCTTCTTTAAACGGTGCTACAGTCCGGCTTGGACGTGGGCCTCGACCAACATTTCTCTCGAGGCAGCAAGGTTTCTCGCCAACTGCCTCCAGTTGCGCACTTCAAGTTGGTTGACGCCCTTCTCCACTTGTGTTCGCCATCACAACGTTGGGCATTCTCTGATGCGTTGTTCCAATGACTGATGACTCCAGAGCTGCGTTGTCCAATATTTTCAGTGCCTGTAACATTCGCGCACAAATGGTTTTGTTGTTTACTTGATACTAGTGAACCAAGTGTATACTAAGTTTCGACTTTCTTAAATTGTTGGGATTGAACTTGAAAAAAGCTCCCTTGTAATAAATATAAGGTGGATTTACACATTAAAGTTTATTTGTAACCTGTGAGAGTATGTTACAATGCAATATATTCGAAAATGAAATCGTAGTTTGTTTGTTATCCCCATTCAGAGGGCTGAGAGCAACAATTGTTCCATAAAGTTAAGTCGACGCTCATTCATTTTCTGCTTGCCCATTATAGAGGTAGATGTTAAGAGGTTGAGAGGAGAGACAATGAAAGAAAATATGATTACACACACAGACCTGCAGATACCTATTCTCAGTCCTGTATTCATAAAAGACTCTAGGCTCAATAGATCGGATTTCCCGCTGGACATCCTGCAAAATTTTGTGGAAAAATATTTTTCTAGTTACGGCGAAAGGTTGGTCTGCTTAAAATATCTGCTGACGAACGTGTACGTCACAAGCTTAACTTATTTTTGTGCCACCCACTTCAAATGTGGCTCAATGTTGTACATAAACACTTAGCATCGTGTTCGTATGAGCATCGCATTAAAAATTTTCTCGCACAACAGTACAGTCGTAGTTGAAGCGCCCATCTACAGCAAATCGGGTGAAATTAATAATAAGCGGCATCGCATTCTTGTTCTGTAACAAAACTGGTTTTATAAAATAGAGTACTGCTCCTTGTAGTACGAAGTCATTATGGTGCACCGATTCATGATATTGTGTGTCGGGGTAGTAAGCTCCAGAAATAAAATTGGTAATTGAGTAAATTGCTCTTGCGAAACAACCTCTGGATGAAGTTATTCACACTTGTCATCCCTCCTTGTTGTATAAGACGTTTGCACTCCTGTTTTGTACTCGGATCAAGGAGTTCGATAGAATCGAAGGCAGACTCGAAGGAACGCCCTCTCGAACAATTTCATTCTTTCCATCAGACTTGCTCAAAAGGGTAGGTCCCAGTATATGTCAGCCGGGTGAACCAACGAAGAGGATTCACCTGTCTTCTGGTATTTTTTTGTGTTCTTCTTTATACGGGCGTATTTCATTTAAAGTTCCCGACTCGAACCTCCAAATGTGGTTATAAGTACGAAAATTCTTCTTTGAATCAGTACTTGATTCTTAAAACATTCTTAAAGGAATGAAAAGAACAGAATTTCGTGTGTTGATTTAACACTGCTTGTTGATGAGAAAAAATAGCGTACAAGCGCAGCTTGAAAAGTGTTACATGGACTCTGCTCCATCAAAATCAACTACGTGTGCTATACAGGCATCGACGATGCTGAATGCTCTGGAAGGACAATTGAGGTGGTTACACCTGAAAACCGCATAAAAGAACACAAGATCGTTTTGCAAAACCGCAAATTGAAATTGCGTGAGGCAGCTGACACTTTAAAGATATCAGAAGGCAGTGTGTGTAAACATTGGACCAAAAACCACTACGTATCGATGATTCCGAGAGCTGTTTAGATCTGTATCACCAAAATAAACCAGACTTTTTGCATCGGTATGTCACAATGTCACAATGGAAGAAACATGGATCCACCACGACACTCTAGAGTCAAATCGGCTGACAGCGGAGTGGACACAAACCGAAGATCCACGGCCAAAACGTTCAAAATCACAAAGGTCGGCTGGCGAGGTTATGGCATCCGTATTTTGGAATGCGCAGGGAATTTTATTCATCGACTGTCTTTAGAAAGGCAAAAGGATCAACTACATGGCGTTATTGGTGCATTTGAAGGAAGAAATTGCAAAAAACAGTCCCATATGAGGAAGAAAAAAATTCTCTTCCACCAAGACAATTCACCGTGTCAAAAGTCGCTGGCTACCATGGACATATTGCACGAATTGGGGTTTGAATTACACCCGCACTCACCGTATTCTCCAGACTTGGCACCGAGCGACTTCTGCCTCTTTTCGGACCTCAAAAAGATGCTCGCCCGAGAAGCCTTATTTCAGCCAAAAGATAAATCGTTATATGAAAAAGTTTTACAAATTTAGAGCGGCGTTGGACTGATTGTATCAATCTTGAAGGAAACTATAAAACTCGAAACTAAAGTCGAATTTTATCTTTTACACTACTACGGATCAGAGCCCTAGCTTATGATTAGTCAGGAACAAGTACCAGAAGAACAACAACGGAGTGCCAAGACTTAAACGTAGAACTGCCACAAAGGAATACTTAATGACTACACCACGGTGACTCCTCTAGAAAAATAAAACAGTTCTTCTAAGACAGAATTTGTGTTCCACAAGGTAGTCTTCTTAGCCCTCTCTTCTTTACGCTCAAATTCAATAAGGAACTCCTTAAATGTGAAAATCAGCAACTGCAGCATGTGAAGCAATACTGCCCCATACAGAAGAGAGGTTTTTTCTCATTCTCAAGAAAGTCTGCTCAACCCCATACAAAATTCGCATCTCTCAAGTCACAATTTCATGGAAGTCCGTTCAAAATTATGACACCGTACAAAAAATCTCCCTCCACAGAAGCACTTTTCAGAGAATGTTCCTTCAACACAAACCCATCACTCTTCGATAACGTTTCCGCATCTGAAATCGTTTCAACTCAATTCTTTCGATTTCACAACGAACCACAACATTCCGATCAGTTTCAACCCCAAGGCAATCATCTTGGGTGATGTACACTTCAATGTGGTGCTTCAATATGGCTGGAGAATCCTTATTGACAAACAACCAATTCCGGAAAGAGAAGTGGCAAGCTTAAGCTGGAACAGCTCGTGCACTGTGTTTGGGCGTTGAATCATTGAAAGACAGGTACCCTTTCGAACCGCCCACATCCAGCAGTTTGCAAGGAACAAGGAATAAGCGGAGACGATGAACTTAATGCGCCATCATTACCAAACGATTGCTGCCATCGAAGCGAATAACAGCTCAGAGAGGATATAACACGCCAATCGGAAGTGAGCAGAGGAACAGAATAATCCCGAAGCAAAGCAGATGCGGAACGCAGTCGTGAGACAATTCAATTTGACTCTAGGAAAATGCGCTGCATCTCCCCCGCTCCCTTACATATCCCTTCATAATCCTTCCAACCATCGTTATCCTTTTCGCTTTGTTGTCAATCAATCACTTTCATCTTTGAGTCATTGGAGAGAATGCAACTATTGGCAGTAATGAGGTCTTCAAGGGTCTGTATAAACCGTATACAAAGGAGACAAGGATCGAGACCAGCAGACACTAACAGACATCTCAAGGGCCAATTAAAATTAATTTTAAAAATGCGCGCAAAAAATGACAGAGCTCACAATAATCCCTTAATTTCACGCTTCGTTTGATCATATCTAAACTCAGTCACATTCTCCCACATGGAGCACAGCGACAACAGAAGCCACACGATTGCCACTTGCCAACAGAAGCCGCACTCGTTGGCTTACAGACTCACATGCCGCGCAGGCAGTAGTGAGTTTCCGCCGAAGGGTGAGGAGCTTAATTATGTTATTGGGTTGGCGCACTGTTGCTCCACTTTTCAGCACTATCCGCTGTGAGGCAAGGGAAGAAACGCGCACCGCGTGGGCGCACTTCAATTAATTAAATATTTCGCTGCCAGAACCCGGATGAATTCAATTAGAACGAACCGATTGGATGCTTCACGGGTCGGAACAACTCGGACCTTATTGATTTTGGAATGGACACGGCACGTGTCGAATAATTGTGCTCGCGGGGGCGGAGGACGTTCAGGGGGTTAAAAAATAGATCATATGCCTAATTGGCGGGAATTTAATTTTAAATGCACCTCCATTCAGCCAACGCAGGAGCTTGCGGAATGACTTCCGCTTTCCAGGTAAAATTCTACGTTGAGGTAGCGGTGAAGGCCGACATTTTTATCCTCCATTATTCCAGGAATTGCACTAACAATGTATTTCCCAGCAATCCTGAAGAGATTGTTAAAATTGAATTCCAAAAACGGAAAGCGCCCAAAACTCATTCAGACTCAAAATTCAAGAAAACCTGCCCGCACAGTGCTTCGTTGTTGCTTTAAACCCAACTTGTAATTGACTGCAAATCTGTAATCTGTGCACCATCAATTTTCATCCCCACTTCAGAGAATATTAAGGAAAGCCCAGAAGTGAAGTCCCAGTCCGTACGTTGAGTGGAATTACTACCGACTTAGCTCACTCATCCGCTCTTCTCACATGTGCAAAACCGCCGGATGGGATTTGAATTCGGCCAATCTGTAATCCCAATGCCGGAGGTACCCCACATCGGAGTTGAGTCCTCTCTGCTTTGCCAGGAAGCAGCGAATTAAACCGCCAGCAAGTCATCAGCAAACACAAAATAACTGCAACAGAATTTGCTTCAAGTACAAATTCCTCCATTCATTCGGCATTTTGAAGTTTGTACTCGCAGCAAATTCGCAATAATCCACTTCGAGTTCTCAAAGTCCTTCAGGATTGTATAAATTACATTTTTAATTTCAAATACTAACGAAAGTACGTGCCAATCGGCTGATTGCGATTGAAAAGTGGAAGCTTGTTGTCCTTCAAGTTTGCATGTAAATAGAGAGCATGAGCGCACGCAAAGCATCATAAAAAAGCATCCCTTTCATTCAAGGACACCATCACTATGCCCTTTAAATTTATAAACGCATGTCAGTCGTTATTTGGAAAGCAGTGAGATTGGCAGGAGGGGCTTGTTGGCTGGGAATTCTCTTAAAACCCTTTCAGTCTGGATATCGCGGCTGAATTGACTGTCAGTGCTTTTAAAGTGACAGCTGACAGCTTGTTTGTTAATTTTGATGGCAGCTTTTGGGAGTGACTTGAAATTGAAACTAAATGTCGGTAGGTCCTTTTATTCGCACATTTGACGGAATAACGACCAAGGGGAACGAGCTCATAAAAACCGCGTAATGGAGACTGGGATGAGCTGTCAAATGACGATGTAGCCATGCATTAACTGAAACATGAGCATTTTTGTTAAGAAATTGTGGATGTGGTGCCCCCTTTGCCACAGAGCCGAAACAACGGAAGTTTCATTACTTTTAGAAATGAAAGGTTGAATTTTCTTGTAAATAAAATTTTGAAATATAAACAATTTGACTGGACAAAGGATAATACATTGAAGCGGGCAAGCAGAAGTCGAGAGACGGGCAATTAACAGTTGACTATTTTGGCAATTGACAATTGACAGTTGACAGTTGACAGTTGACAATTGCTAGTTCCCAGTTGCCAGTTGACAGTGGACAGTCGACAGTTGAAAGTTGACAGTTGACAGTTGACAGTTGACAGTTGACAGTTGAAAGTTGACAGTTGAAAGTTGACAGTTGACAGTTGACAGTTGACAGTTGACAGTTGACAGTTGACAGTTGACAGTTGACAGTTGACAGTTGACAGTTGACAGTTGACAGTTGACAGTTGACAGTTGACAGTTGACAGTTGACAGTTGACAGTTGACAGTTGACAGTTGACAGTTGACAGTTGACAGTTGACAGTTGACAGTTGACAGTTGACAGTTGACAGTTGACAGTTGACAGTTGACAGTTGACAGTTGACAGTTGACAGTTGACAGTTGACAGTTGACAGTTGACAGTTGACAGTTGACAGTTGACAGTTGACAGTTGACAGTTGACAGTTGACAGTTGACAGTTGACAGTTGACAATTGAGAATTGACAATTGAAAATTGACAAATTAACTGATTAGGAGAGAACTGACGACAGACAACAAACGACAGAAAACTTAGGACAAACAACTGGGAACAGACAACTGGGGACAGACAACTGAGGACAGACAACTGGGGACAGACAACTCAGGACAGACAACTGGGGACAGACAACTGAGGACAGACAACTGGGGACAGACAACTCAGGACAGACAACTGAGGACAGACAACTGGGGACAGACAACTGAGGACAGACAACTGTCGACAGAGAGTAGTAGAAGGAAGGACGAATAGCCCAGTCAAGAGAGCTTAGTCGCCCAATGTGAACTATGCTACGATCCTCCTCATCATTGAAACTCTCCCTGTGGCAAAAATAACTCGCAATCAGTGCTATAGGGGCACTGAGTCGAATCAAGACTTACACACCACGCTACTCGTTTGTACTTCCAATTGAGGCGGCAGAATGAAAGTTTCGAGTGCTTGAGATTTTAGACCAAGGGTTTTTGTAGTTCTTGGCCTAAAGTCCCAAACTTTTCACATGTTGTCAAGCTTGTAGCTCCAAGCGGTGATACTGTCCGCGCTACAAGTGTCCCTTAACCAACACAGAATCTAGAAAATTACTTTAAAGCCGCCTTTCTGCTCTTAAATAGACTTTACAATTCACACATTTCCATCCCTGAAAAACTGATCAACTAAGTCTGCCTGCGCGGTATATCCTGCAATGAAATGCCACTTCTTCGCTACAAGGTCTTCACTTGAATGCATCCTTTGTGTCCTACCCATTTTCCAGCTATCTCATCATTCTCAAGTCAAATAATTTAATTTCTTAACTCATTCTTTTCGTCTTTCCTCGTTTCAGACAAAAGGACAGAAGAAAGACGCTTATATCCGCCAGCCTTCACACAGTCTCCATCCATAAATCGGATCGAACAATGACAAGCCAAGGGCTTCGATGCCTCACAGCGATGAACACAATTAAACGCTTCATGCAAAAGGAACACTCGTCTCCAAGGAATATCCTTGACATTACGTTTAATGCCAATACAGCGGCTCTGCTGCCACAGCGAGCAAGGCACCAATAACTTGACTATTTCCCCACCCCCTCCCCACTCACACACATACACACACAGGAGACAGCCCATAAGTGAGGGATTAAAAGCGAACTAGCGCATATAAAGCAAACAGACGAACCAAAAGCCAGTGATGTTGACAAACTAAAAGGACATCAGCCAGCAAACACACACACACACAACCACACGCACTAAACGCATTCATCTACAGCCAGCCAGACAAAGTGATTTCAATGATACCCATCATGGTTATTGCCGGTGATTCGGAACTCTTTGATGGCTCGGGGAACGACTCACTGCTATACAATTCAATGGCGGACGCCAGCGGGAACAGTTCACTTATGCAACTGCCGCCCGAGGAGTGTATGCGTGAATACAATAACGTGTCTTATTGGAATGTCTCCTGTGATACCCAGCTAACGTACAGTGTGCCGCTCTATGGATATTGCATGCCGTTCCTCGTGATTATCACAGTCACGGCAAACTCCCTGGTGGTGCTGGTGCTGAGCAAACGCAGTATGGCGACGCCGACAAACTTCGTTCTAATGGGTAAGTTTATTGTTCTGTCTGTTCCTTTCACACAGATTTTTTTTTTTTTTTTTTGTTGATCACCTCACCTAGCGGCCTTAAAGGAATTGGCTTGGCTTTGTCTTGTGCCTGTGGCACTGTGATATTTACCGCAAAAGGAAATTGCAAAGTGTGACATTAATTGGAAAAGGAAATCTTCTCTCGCCCCTGGTGGCGTGAGATTAGGCTTCGATACAGCTTCTGTTTGTTCTCCGAAACAATGACTTCGAAGAGGGGATAGAACTGGATAAAACTGGGTCAGCTTAACATATTTTTCAGATGGGGGAATCTGTTGGCAGTGCTTGTCGTTTAACTAAGTTTTCTAAAGTCCTCCGTCATGTCAGGCCGTCCTGCTAGAAGTTCAGTCTTCCTCTCATTGTCGAACGTTAGGGGTTGATATTTGAAGCCCATCTTAAGTATAGCGTTCTTGACCGTTGGCTGGATGTGGCTAAGCCAGAGCAGGCGACGGTTCGTTGACTTTCCGACTGCGTCCACATTTTGATAAAATCGGTAAAGTTCGCGTTTTTTTTCTTCTTCCCCACTTGTTTCCCTTGCAGCCAGAACAATAAATCTGACGCAAAAGTTTTCCTTCAAAGATTCGCTCTGCTGATCTGCTTAGTGTCCGCCAACCAACGTGACAATCGGATCAAGCTTTGATGGATCATAAGATCGGCCATGGCATTATAAACCTCCCTGCGATGAATGCTGTCGTGGTTTTAGAAAGGATATGCTGGTACGTGCGTTGGTGAATGCTGGTACGTGCCGCTTAGTGTGGTGCAAAGCGCCCTGATGGATAGTATCTTTGGACGACATTATGTACAGCGATCGTAATCAATTGATCACTTTGCCGGAGTCTTCCGCTTCTTCTCAAACTCTGAAGCTAAGATTTGCAAGCCCTCTTAGCTGCAGCACTGTTCATCAACCAACGTCTGACGGTTCGCGTGTCATTCTTCGTGAACTATGATTCCCAAGCAAGGCCTAAAGAGTGTTGTTGCGCTTAGGCTATGCGTTTCATTTTTCCTGCCCCTCCTTTTTTGCACTTTCCTGACTTTAGTCGTCCCTTCGCAGCCAGGTAACTGTGTAGAACTTTTTTTTTTTTCATTGAATGTCAACAGGACGTGGACCTGAGCCTCAACCAGCATGCCTCTCCAGTAAGCCTCTTGCAAGCTGCCTTCGATCTTGCACCCTAAGTTGCTTGCGATCTTTCTCCCCTAAGATCATCTTAGACGAGGTATAAGAACTCTTACCACAAATTTCATTTTTTCTCCATCTTGGCATACTTTTGGCTCCTTAAAGTGACAGAGACAAAAACATCCCCTTCGTACAAGTCTGCAACCACAATCCGCCTCTCTTTCACATCAAAGCTGTCCCTGCGGTTAAGCACCCTGCAACAAAATAACTTATCTCATGGGTACGTACAACATAATCGGATATGTTTCTTTTGTAACCGACATGGCGTAGCGGGCAAAACGTTGGGTCCTTCTAACAATTTCTACTTTCAGGCTACTTGATTTGTACATTCCTTTATCTGTCAATTCTTAGGGTTTCACCTCTCTTGAGTTACTGCCAGCACTTGGGAAAGAAAAATTGCACATTGTTGCCTATGTTATAATTTCGAATCAGCATTAAACTATCGGTCCTCTCCACTTGTGAGAGACTAACATCACTCACAACCCATGAATTGCCGAAGAATGATGAGGCTTGCAAAGACGACGAATGAAGTCAATTAACTGGAAGGCGATTTCATCGATTTGCTTAAAGTTCTCACTAACGGAAAGTGAAAGGGATCCAAACAAACACTTCAAGCTGATCTTCTCTGCAAAGGCATATTCATCAGAACACACGACACAGAAGCTCATACTCTCCCTCTTCAACCCTTAAGTGGTTCAATTCGTAAGAAGAGAACTTACTTGACCCAAGTATGAATGTCAGTTCATTGGAACACAATTCATGACTTTGGCAACTCGAAATGGAATTCAATTCGAGTAAATTTATGGCATGACCTTAAGTTTGTGAGACATCTCAGAATTGAATTAATGAAATATGTAAATAATTGGTTCTCGGAATTCAGCTGCCACAAGTGCATTTAACATTTCCTGTGACTTATCATTTATCTGATGGGGAAGTAAGTTCCTTGGAATAGATCCTTCTCGGAATTGAGTGCAAAACCCATTTATGTGCGACTAGGAAGTTACAACTGAATAACGTAGTTACGAGCAGATTCAATGACACTTCTGTATTAATTTCATTAAAGCGAAAACGAAGTCGATGCTGAATTTTTAACTTGAAAATAACAAGAAATTGGCCAAGTTTAAAACTTCACTTTCCGTGATGACCTTTTGGAGTGTTTTTAGCAACTTCACGTTCAAGAAACTTAACTACGACCTTTGAAAGTGTTTATCTTACGGAGCAGGACAGTTTTGACAGCACTTGACATTCCTGTTTGAAACTATCAGAGAGTCTCTCGCATGATCATTCACTCTTGTTGAGATGTTAAGAAATAAGAGTGTGCTACACAATTGTGAAATCTATAATTTTCTCTGCCATCGCTTCCTTGGGTATCTTCAAATCTTTGGGTGACTTAGAGTTCTCCTTTCGTTTTAGAATGATGCTCAATTCCCGTTTGCACCAGGACTTCAACCAACATGTCTCTCTAGCTCGAATAGTCACCCACTTGAGCGCAGCCAGCTTGATATGGGCCCTTCTCAATTGACACAGACTGTGTTGTGGATTCGATGTAGGAGGAGTTTTGTACATTTGCTCTGCATGGTTTACCTATCGACTGCGTTCTTCCCGTAGACTTGGTATACGTATTCCCATTATTCATTTTTAGTTTATTTTGTCAGTGGCACTCCTAATATGTCCCGGGACTTATTGACTGAGGAGTTTTAGTGTTCCTCATTTAATTTTCTGCTGCAGACACCACCAGCATAAACAGTATCAAAAATTTTCCACACAGATTTTTTCCTGTTCATATCCTTGTCCATATGCTTATCCATATCCTTGTCCATATCCTTGTCCATATCCTTGTCCATGTCCTTGTCAATATCCTTGTCCATATCCTTGTCCATATCCTTGTTCATATCCTTGTACATAGATTTATCCATATCCTTGTCCATATCTTTGTCCATATCCTTGTCCATATCCTTGTTCATATCCTTGTCCATATCCTTGTCCATATCCTTGTCCATATCCTTGTCCATAGATTTATCCATATCCTTGTCCATATCTTTGTCCATATCCTTGTCCATATCCTTGTTCATATCCTTGTCCATATCCTTGTCCATATCCTTGTCCATAGATTTATCCATATCCTTGTCCATATCTTTGTCCATATCCTTGTCCATATCCTTGTTCATATCCTTGTCCATATCCTTGTCCATGTCCTTGTCCATATCCTTGTCCATATCTTTGTCTATTTCCTTGTCCTTTTCTTTGCCCATATCCTTGTCGATATCCTTGTCCATATCCTTGTCCATATCCTTGTCCATATCTTTGTCCATATTCTCGTCTAAATGCTTGTCTAAGCTTATGTCAAAGTCCTTGTACAAATCTTTGTCCAAACCCTTGTTCAATTCCTTATTAGATTCCTAGTCTAATCCCTTGTAAAAACTCTTATCCAAGTCCTCTTACAAGTAATTTTCCAAGCACTTTCCTAAGTTCTTTTATAAGTCCTTGGCAAGCCCTTATACAAGTCCTTTTATAAGTCACATGCCACTTAAACTTGGACCCCGTCAGAAGCATGTCTCATATGAAAGACAAAAAACCCAAAAGATCCACTATTGAACGTGCTAATCCGCTTGAAAAAAATGCTAAATAACGGTTCTTTTGTAAAAAACTTGCAACAAATCCTTTGAGCCAGGTGGACTTTAAGGGCATCTAACCAACGGACCAGATAATTGGCAGGCCAGCAAATCAAAATGCACACATGTGCGAGCATAAAGTGTGTGAAGGGACATGACACAAGGTACGGTACCGTCAAGAAAGTATGCGAAATGCACTATATGGCTTCTTCTGCGGCGAATTTTCAAGTACTTCAGCAGGTCATTGAGAATGTCTGCAGCTCTTAAGGGTAATTCATATTGAGGTTTCATTATCAAAAGGATTTTTAGAAAGATCAGGCCTGACACCTGGCAAACTGCTGTGTCATTTTTGTTCCCTAGCGGGTGGCAACTACAACTACGTTTCGAAATTGTATTACGAAAAAGTTTTCCTTGCGATTCGAGGAACATACGTTGCTCATACTCGACCTACTGAAACCACTATTTTGAAAACCATTCGAAAATGCGGGTCCCAGTCTGCATTCGTGGCTGATACTCAACCGGTGATATCACATAAAACATGTATTCAAGCGACTGTAGCAGCTGGAGCTATGGAGCCAACATGTGGCAAATCAGACTGTTATCGTCATATGTAACCGTCATTGCGCCATATCATTAAGAAGGCAACGATATTTTTCCGGCGGGACACCTAGCATTTTTCTCGCGGCACCACCTCTTTCGAGTTGCTGACAACACTCAAAGAGTATTAATTATCTATGCAAAGCTTCTCAAATTTCGCCGTTCGGAGTCGGCAAAAAACTGGAGGTCCCTTCTACTCGTGAAGAACAGTAGCATGCACAACACGAGTAGTTGTTGTAGAAGCTAGGCCCTGGTCCGTTGTGGGCTGTAGTGCCACTTAATTATTATTATTATTATACTGCGATGATCGAATGATTCGCCCAAATTTTGACCTTCTGAATCTACCCCATTGAGACGTATCCAGAGGCCACATTAACACGCCATAATTTTAAAATGTTAAATGCCACGAATTGTCCTTTTAAACGATAATACAAATTTTAAGTTCTCTTTCACCTGTATGTCTTTTATTTTACATTAGAAATCAAACCTCACGATGAATCAAAATAAATAGTAGAAAAAATTGTAGAAAATAATATGGGTCAAGAAACGGAAGCCGAACATAGCCTGTCGAGACGAAAACTGTTTCTTTTTCAACTTAACTCAATAAAGACGAATCCCCCAAAGCGTCGCTCTATTCGGAAACAACATCTGTTCCTGTGCGTACACGTTCATAAATCAAAAAATCCGTGATATCACTAAAATACATGCTGACGACTGGAGTCTACCCTTTGCGAACATTTATCACCCATCTTTTCACATTCGCCACCGACCCTGCATACATTCCCCTCCATCCCTTGGACTGACTGCATGCCACATCAAGAAAACCCGGAGTAGACAATGTAGCAGCTTTGATAAAGAACTCCAATTGTCCCATTTCGCATGCATTCCGCCAACTCAGTGAACTCGATAAATGGCTCTCCATCACTTTCAATTGCACCTGCGACTGCATACTGGAAGCACATGTCTCGGTAACTGCTTTAACCCCACCCAACCTTCCAACATGCATGACACAGGAGCGCAGAATTTATAGTTCAGGATCGTCTTCCTCATTGAATGGGCCATGATACGCTTTTCCTGGTTTCAAAAAATTGAAAACCCCTCCCCTTCGTAGCTCTTCCGGCATTGCACATGTCACGTTGATGAAGAGCCATTAGGATGCACGATGACTATTTTTTACACTCCAAGTGGACGTTGTACGGCATCAGCGCAGTCACGACCTCGCTAAGCTATTAAACGTGTTCTTTTGCGGAACTTTAAGGGAGGTCAGGACACACAGTTGTGTGTCCTTGCATTTCCTGGGAAATGAATTCGCTCTTGGTTAAGTAGACGGAATTCGAAATTTTGACTGTTATTGCCTCTGCCTCTGCCTCTGCCTCTGCCTCTGCCTCTGCCTCTGCCTCTGCCTCTGCCTCTGCCTCTGCCTCTGCCTCTGCCTCTGCCTCTGCCTCTGCCTCTGCCTCTGCCTCTGCCTCTGCCTCTGCCTCTGCCTCTGCCTCTGCCTCTGCCTCTGCCTCTGCCTCTGCCTCTGCCTCTGCCTCTGCCTCTGCCTCTGCCTCTGCCTCTGCCTCTGCCTCTGCCTCTGCCTCTGCCTCTGCCTCTGCCTCTGCCTCTGCCTCTGCCTCTGCCTCTGCCTCTGCCTCTGCCTCTGCCTCTGCCTCTGCCTCTGCCTCTGCCTCTGCCTCTGCCTCTGCCTCTGCCTCTGCCTCTGCCTCTGCCTCTGCCTCTGCCTCTGCCTCTGCCTCTGCCTCTGCCTCTGCCTCTGCTCTCTGTGGCGTACATCTACCGCCAAAATTTAATACCCTCTCCAGCGGGTAATTATGACTCACAACCGACTGCAAGTTCTCCAATTAGCATGAACACTATCTGGCAGAACGAAAATCCCTGTATGCACAAAGAAAGTTCTTGCAGATGTATTTTGAAGCCGATCTGCTTTGCCCTGTACTCCTGCAAACAGTATAACTTACACCTCCCCTTCTCTTCTGTCTTTGCAGCCATGGCGGTCTGTGATATGCTGACGGCGATATTTCCTGCGCCAGGATTCTCGTACATGTACACGTTTGGGAATCACTACAAGCCGCTCTACCCGGTCTCGGCGTGCTTCACGTACTTTATCTTCAACGAGGTAAGTAATGCTAACCAACACCCCAGCTCCCATTTCCACTACCGCTTCCCACAGCTCTCTATCCTGCGTCGGTTCCCAGAAATTTGATATTTCACTTCGCTCTCAGATGACAATCCTGCCACGCAAATGGCGGCTCCCACACGGCTGCCACATCGTTTCAGCGTGGCCATATCCCGTTTGCCAACGCTTGCTGTATTAAGTTATTAGCCTCCAGGCGGCACGTTGCGTCAGCAGAAAGTCGCTGTTGCGTATGAAGGCCTGACAACCAGCTTACTGCCGGACACTTCACTACAGCGGAGCGATACATATGGCAACGTATGCGGTCCTCAATGGTGCTGAAGAGGAGCACACATTACTTTTGTCCTCGACGACGCTTAAGCATGCCCATCAGTGAGAAGGAGGATTTCAGCGAATATCTTACACTTCTGGGAAGCCGTTCCGCTGCAGAATAAATTGTGTCAAGCTGAAGGTGTTTTAAGGCAGCGCTCCCACCCGGGTGGGTGGACGAAAGGAGCAGAGAGACATCCTCACCACCACAAAGTAGTTTCCTGAAGAGAATCCATTTTAATTTGTTTCGCTGAAGAAGCCGTGAAAGTCCGCTCTCTAATGGCAACGTATACCCGAGCATGACGAATGAGTGCGGCAGCAATTCGCTCGAGGATGCAACTCCAAGCAGTCCTGGTACAACGAAGAGTTTTGGTTCTCCCAACAAAAGGAATTTTCAATCATGAAAAGGATGCCAAAGCAGATGCTTGTCTGCAAATTTTAGGGCTTCTTACAAGTTGCAGGAATTCGTAGAGCAGATATCTCTGCAAGGACAAAAGCTGTCGTCAAAGTCCTTGTAGTGATACTTTATTGCCTGTGAAGGGGAGATTATCTTCTCATGCAGCAAGTGTGTGTGATGGAGTATTGGAAATGAACTCTTCATCTCAAGCGCAAGACCAAGAAGAAGCTGCAGATGTCCAGAAAATGAAAAAAAGGACATCCCGTTGAATGGCTAAGCCAATTTACTTTAAAGAGTGATGTAGGCTGTGGTTATGATGTTTTGGATTTTTTCAAAAAGAGATAACAACAAGAATCATTCCAGATGGTACATTTCATGAACTGCGAAAGCTACTAACGACATCTAGCCGCGAAAATGTCCTATGGGGACTGTCTTTAACTCATTGCGTCAATCCGTTCGCAGATTATTGTTGAAATCGTTGAAATTTCCGATCAGTTGCGTGTACGTCATTTGAATTGCTCATGTCTACGTAGACTGACATGAACGTGCGGACGGCCGACGGTAAGTTTGAAAATGAAAACACTTTTTTGGAACTAAGGCCACTGGTCACCAAAACTTACTGCGGTCGAAGGGGACGTATCAACTGCGCGTTAATCACTTGAACCAGCAAGGACTTGACTCGATTTCTGTACAACTTGTGGACCTTCACCAGCATTTATATTGAAGAACGCCAGCTTCGAGAACCAAATAAAATTTTGCAATGAGGGAACTGCAGGCAAGAATGGCAGGGATCACAAAACAGATCAAAAATGAAAGCAAAATTATTTCTTGGTCATCATCCACTTTTGTCATCGCAGAGCAAATGGTTAAAAGGCCTAAATGGTCGATTAAATGTCAATGAGTCTATTTATCAATTTCTATCAAACTGAAAAGTATCAAAATGATCTGTACTTTGATAAGACCTCTTCTCTCCTATGCATCAGTCGTTTGGTGGGATTTCGCGCAAGTACGTGACTGCTGCTTTCACCAAGCTTCAGAGAACGGTCTGTCTCGGCTGCACAAGGAGCATTTCCCAGCACATGTGGCTCTGCTCTTGATGCACTGCTTAAAATCACTTCCCTTGGCACTGATATTATCGGATGCACAACGAAGGTCATCCCCCAAAGAAGAAGAAGACCCAAGTACTCTTGGGTTCAACTCGCACTGAAGCTTCAATGAACTCACGTACCGCATCGCCTATGACACTAGTCTCATGCACATGCCGTCCGATGCGGGGTCACCAACACCAACAATCCAACTGCGTCGTTCATTCATCCCGTATTCAGGTCTGGCTTTGGTCAGAAATTGAGCCAAAAAGAGAATGTACTCGGATTTTCACGGACGACATTCGACTTCACACCTCTTTCGGTCACTTCAGTCTTGCAGGCGGAAACTTTCGCGATCCTAATGGCCACAAACTATATTGTGAATAAAACCTAGAAGGGACGAGGTATCTGCGTCTGTAGCTACAGTAAAGCTGCGCTTAAGGCCTTACTCAGCCCTTTAACCACTTCCAAGATAGAACAGAAATGCAAGCCGTCACTTAATTTGGTCGGCAGACTAAATGGGCTATGACTAGTCTGGGTCCGGCACACCACGGGTTCATGGGAAATGAGATTGCCGATTAAAGTGCCAAGCAAGGATGGAAAAGAGGCATTCGTAGGGCCCGAACCAACCTTGGGACCGCGTCCTTAGTCAGGTCTTCGTTGACGGTTAGGTCTGCCGACACCACATCCAGACATGACATGACTCTCCAGCATGCAGGCCGACCAAGTGCATGCTCCTAAACGCTAGCAAGAAATCCGCGGCTTTTCTGTTATCTCTAGACAGAAGCGACTGCAGACGACTTGTTGGTGTACAAACGGGACACTTCACCTTCGCTATGCACTTAAGTATCCTCGGGCTTAGTGATGGTAGCGTATGCGACGCCTTTGGAAAAGGTGAAGACACATCAGAGGACTTTGCTCGGATCAGGTGGCGGCACTCACGTGGAGGGAGCTGGAAACCTAAGCTCTCTCTCATAGAAGCGTCTGCTGGTTTTCCTTCGGAAGGCCAAGAAATTGTATTAAATGTAGGTAACTTCCTGGTAGTACAATGGCGTGAAGTGTTTCCCAAACTCCACAAAAAAAAAATACCGTCAGTGGTCCTGTGGAAAGAGCCTTACAACGACAACATAGCTATGCACATAACATCGGATGGTTGTATTCGTATGCCCCACGAAGGCTATACAATCTTTAAAACTGTTTTGAAATCAATTTGGCGATGCACTACTCTCATTAGGAACTTATCAAGTTGTGTCGAGATGATGACTCTCAAAGAGTTTGTACGAAGCAGGTCCCATGACAAGTAGTAAGCCTCACTGCTCCCCACAACTATCGTGAAGCACATTCTCGTAGACAGCTACCATCAAAATTAAATTCAAATCGGACTCATGGCTTTATTTTGATCACATGTGGAAACGAGTGTGTCCGAACAATGGGCAAAATCGATGAATGCGAAGGAAACGAAAATCGCAAAGAAAAACTCCTTCGACCAACGACCAAGTGCCTCTAAAACAGAGGAGAAGGAGTTTCTACCCCGTATTATGACTGTCGATGAAACATGGCAAGACACCAAGAAAAATTGGAAGCAGTGGACTTCACAAATGTGCCCCGAAGAATACGAAGACTGTCCAATGGGCTGGAAATATGACAGCAATCGTGGATTTCTGGACTTAATCTACATCGAATACCTGTAGAGGAGCAAAACCGCAACAGGTTTGGATTCTCCCGAATAACTGGGCCTTTCGAAGCTGAATTGCAGAAATCGGTGCGGACGAAGAAGAATATCGTGACAACGCACCGGCTCACAACTTCGACGTCGCCACTACCAATATTTTTGATTTTTGAGGTAATCTGTGAGATGAAAAGTCGGTAGATAATCCTAAGTTGCGCAGCAAACATCTGCTGTGTAAAGCGATACTGAGAGTTAACACTGAGAGAACGTAGTGTTTTTGTGTTACTCTGTGATGGATAAAAAAAAAATTAGTCGAATTAGACTACTGCTTAGCTCTCCAATGCAAGCATCGAAATAAGATGCAAAACATCGACATTCGGATAGAGGCTCACAGCAGGCATGGAAGACTTTAGATGATAATCGATTTTGTTGACCTTGGCTTCGCAAAACCTAAGAAGACAACATCAGTAACAGCATTAAGCGGAAAATCGCTCAAACCAGTCACTCTTTTGGCTCAAGAGGCAATTAAATAATGGAGCCATACCGGAGCTGATGGTAACAGTTCTATTCGTGGGTGCATAGGCACTGATGCTTTCGAAAGCCGATTTTTGCGTTCGAATTTTGATGATCTATGCGTTAATGACCGGAGTGTGGCATAAGACTAGTCATCAGTGGATAAAAAAATTCAATTAGGTGACGCTTCAGTGAGCAGAGAATCAAGGCTTGTTGGGCAACCAATTGAGCTGGGCATGGTTTTATTAAGTGGTCTAAGGGAAATACAATTTCATGCCAACTTCAAAATTTGAGAAACTTTTTCAGAGCCAAAGGTGGAGATTTGCAAGAAATGTGACATGACGGAGTGTTCACTTTGGGATTCGAAACCAAAGCTTAAACGCAACTGCTGCAATGGACCTGGGCCTCAACCGGCAATGGTTTATCCACGTAAATAATACTAAACTATGCCGAGACCTTGAACTATAAAACTTCAGCCGAGACCTTCAACTATACAACTTCCGCCGAGACTTTAAACCATACAACTTCCACCGCATCGGATTGTGTCAACGATTTATTGTAGATAAACCGAACAAGGGAGATTGGACGTACTTACTTACTTACTTAAAGAAAACTAAACAAGTGGCAGTTCTACCTGAGGAGGTTTGTTGTCAGAGAGCGAAATCAACTTAGAAATGAAACATTAATATCATAAGAAGTCTCGGAAATGAAACCATGCTTCTGCTGTCGTTTGCCAATGGTGCCCAGACCACAAGCCACACTTATCCTTGACATATTTCACATCACGTGCAAAGGTTACCCATTCAACCTATTCACCTTTAGGAAATTATGTGGGATTGTGTACATCTAAATTTAGCAGTTAGAAATCAAAGATACAAATTTAGAGTAAATGTTCATGGTTACTCCATTCCCAGGCGGAAGGGGTGGTTGGCTTCCTGGAAAGTAAATTAAATTAATTTTCTATAAATGGAAATATTTCTCGTATATTCCTGTTCGTAGTTCCTGCTGGGCAGACATCCCACAGAACATCACGTGCCGCGTCATAAGTCTGAGAAAAGTTGCATGGATTCGTAATTTAATTGCAATCTTGTTCCCCTCTGTTCAAGCAAGCATTAAATGAGACAGACGGCGTGGCGTCTGTTGCTTTGGGACAAAGTTATATTTTTAGTCCCAAGTGCCTCGACTTCGTCTCCCTACCATCTGCCACAGATATAGTATCACAAAGTGTATCCGCTTTTGTGAGATGTGACTTACATTTCGTGCATCAGAATTTGTGCATCTGTGAGACGCTGACGGACTGAATGACATTTCCGAGGAAAATTAATGTTCAACTACACTTTGCATGTACAGGGTGCTTGATTGGCACTGCCAGCATTTGGGGACGCGGGATTGACATGCTCAAAGTGCTTGTACTTAAAGATGACAGTTTTGCATTCATCAGCATGACAAATTCAATTTCAGCTTCGCAAAGGAAGTACTGCAGTGCGCACAGAGTGAGTTGATGAGTAAACTGAAAATGAACAGTGAAACTGCAGACTCCTGTCAGATGGAGGTCTCGACTGGGTATAAAGTTGGAAAGGCGGCAGCATGCTTGAAGACTGACGCTGTTTAAACGATAATTCCTACTCAGAGTGCACTTAATGACAAGGAACGCACGGAATTGCGGTTACCTCTAAAGTTCTGTGAACAAATATTAGACTGGCCAAGATACGAGATTATCTAAGTAGCGATTGCGATTGGTGCTTATTGTGGACACATATAACAAAGTGATCAAGCCAGCATATCACCATCGCCTGAATGGGAAACGAAAGGATCACGACGCATCTGTTGGCGTTTGAGGAGGTGTTTAAGGACGCGTTTATTGTGCGCCTACCCCTACTGATTAAAGTCGCACACGCAGATGATGCCGTCACCGCCCGGCAAATTTGTTTCCATTCTTACGAAATTATCAAGCTAGTTGGTTAAGGCAGGTCCTGTGGTCTAGAGTTGTATCCAAGAAAAACATAATTTTCTTCATCAGAATACACAAAATTCCCCACTTGGACCTCTAGCGTTACGTGGCACCATCGTGCAAACTTCCGAACAAGCTAGATTTCTGGGACTCATATTAGATAGGGACTTAAGCTGAAAACCGAAGATTTAAGAACGAATTCAAAAAAGGGGACAACCGCTCCATTTTATACATGGGTTGAAGTTCAGTTGATATTACTTTACGCCATCGCAATCTGATGGAGAGCGCATGATGAACGTACTCTCTACAAGGTACTCAGTCGAGGGTACTAGTTAGCTAGTGTATGTTGAGCCCTAAGAACGACTCCCTCCGCGGTGCTTGGAAGTGGAGAGCTTCCTCCACATGATCTTCTGCAAAAGGAATTTACAGCCCATATGACAATAAAGCTCAAATTTATTCGAACTACGAACTGCACCCTGGACTACCCACTCTCTATATTTACGGGTGGATCAAAGATGAATGATTGGTGGGAGCTGGAGTCCTAAGTCCTCGTGTCTTCGTTGCCAGGCTGAGATTATGATAATCAAAGAGGCACAGTCATAGCTGTAGAACAATAATAATAATAATTGAGTGGCACTACAGTCCACAAGGGACCAGGGCCGAGCTTCTACAACAACTACTCGTGATGTGCATGCTACTGTACTCTCACGAGTAGAAGGGACCTACTGTTTCTTGCCGACTCTGAACGGCCAGATTTGAGAAGCTTTTCATAGACAATTGACACTCTTTGAGTGTTGCCGAGGTGTCCTTCTGCGTGTGAGTTGACGCACTTACCCACCGCGCCACGGCGACCACAAAGCTACATCCGAAAAGAATGCTATGAACTGTTCAGACAGCCAGGCTGCAAACAAATTCCTTGGAGGTCATATCTTCTATTAAAACTCCTCCCTCAAGTGCCGCTTATCTTCTAATGAGATGGCCAAGTACTTCAGTATTCACCTGGCTTGGATACTAAGGAAGACTTTCCGTGCGGCATCATTATGTCCTGAAAAGCGGCTTCAGTGTGATTGACAACCAGCCGCTCTTACCTAATGTAACATACTCTCCTCGCCAAAATGTGCTGCACTCTCTTCCGAATGAGTTGTTTATTTGTACGTCATGAGCTATTTGATGATATTGGGTCACCAATCCATTTATGCACCTATTACATAGCACCGTTTCAAAAAAACACAACCAAACCGTGACCCGTGCGATAATATCCCTCCAAGGATTAAACAGCATTATCACATAACACAGTACATAAGGTTGTCTCGGCAACACGCTGCATCTCTTATTGTAGGTGAGGATTAGCAGCAACTCAGCACACGAGCACAGTTCCTATTATGTCCACAATTTTGTTGGAGACTGCTCAACGAGAAAGAACATACAGAAGCAGGAGTCACAGTCGCAGAAAAAATCTCTACTAAGTTGAAGGAGGATAGAGGTAAACTGTCATATTTAATTTAATACATGTGTCTTTGAAGAAAATTGCCAAGCAGTTCAAAGTTGGAATACAAAATATAGAGACATTCAGTACTGTATGCTACGCCGCGGTTGGTTCATACACATTTTTCTCAAGTATTTTCCTAAAATCAAAACATGACAACCTGAATGCTGAATGAGAAGGTAGACAAAGCTGGTCCTTCCAACTGCGAAGGAAATGAATGGCCACTTGAACGGGAAATATTACACCTACGACATGTAGACGACATGGACATGTGCAACCGGTCCAAAGGACACCTTGACTGGACCACGTTTTGCTCATGGTCAGGAAATTAAACGTCCGGAAAAAAAGACCATCTGACACGGGACAACCATCAAGAATGAAAGGCAGTTACAGCCCCGAGGCCCAAGTCCACCCGAATGGAGATATTCCGCATTCTAATCTCAGCTTTAAAGCATTATCCGTTCACATTTTCATTCCCAAACACGAATGCATGTAACCCAGTGGCCACTGCAATTCCAGATGCACGATGTTAACCCCTAAACCGAGCCACAACCATAAAAATAGCATCCCCATCCTATTTGATGTGAATTATTAAAATGACCAACCGTAGCCATTCAGTGACCGAGTAGTGGCCGAGGGAAAGTCCATTTGCAACCATTGTGCACCTGCTCGTATTCCAGCAGTAATCCGAGGATTGAGTGTGGAATTTAATCGGACTTAATGAGAACGCCCCAATAGAGGTCATTGCAAATGCAATACACTGCAGATTAGGACACTGAATGGGGATCCTGAATTAAAGGAATCTGTGCCTCAAACCGATTTAATTCGATTGGATTTGCATTCGTCATAGATGAGGAGATTAATTCAACCGTTAACTGATGCAGAGCCGTCATTTACTGATGAAGGATGGTAATTAAAGTTTCGGAATCTGACTGAATTGCACAATTGCATCTCCTTTTGTTCTTAGTTCAGCTGATGTGTAAAACATGAGTGCGAATTTTATCATGCATGTGACTTCTGACATTTTGATGCTAAAAGAGCTTTTCAGAGAGCGCTCTGGATCTTTGGGGGCGAGGTCATGTTGGTGATTACGTTCAAATTGGCCGGGTGGTAATCCAATTTTCGTAAGTGCACAGTATTGGGACACATGCAACGTCACGCGTTGAACTGCCACCGCTTGAAGATTGGAAGGAAAATACCAACTTTTGAATTTTCTACAAGGTCATTCATTTTATAGTTTTGAGATTTTGGCGTAGCCATTTGACGCGTGCTGATTAAAGATTAAATTTGAATTCTCACAAAATGAGCTGAATGCTTGCCATTAATGAAAATACTTCTCTTTACAACCGAGCAAAGCGTTAAGCTTAATAAAAATTATAACAAAAATTGTGAATTATACGAAGCCAAATTCAGCGCATTATGCAATGTTTGTGGTTGTCATAATCGACGAAATTAACAAGACATCTTAAGACAGTGGAATGGTTGCCATTAGCGCAAGAACTGTGCTCATCTCAACGCACGGTCAGTTGAACATTTTGTTGTAAGAAGTGCAAGTGTAACTGAGGTTTCTAATTCGTTTGCCGCAATTGAACATGTCGTACACCTCACCGTGGGGTATAAGCACTCCATTCTTATAAAGTTTAATAAGCCGGCTGACCATTCACAACGCCGTGGAAACGCTTCTTGGTTGTTGCGCTAATGGTGACAAGCAAAACTCTTGGTGGAAAAATTGGTGTTTATTGTCTGTTCTTTCAACTACCAAGAATCATCACCTCACTGTGTAGGTTTTCAAACAAACAAAATTGGTCTCAGAAAACTTCCGAGACGAGTATCCCAAAAAGTGAATGGTTGATGCGATTTATGCTGTGTAGAAGGGTATCATTTACCAGTATTTCTTCAAAGATGCCAACTGACTAACGGTTACAGTCAATTCAGAGTTATCTGGTCGAACGAAAACCAGCGGTTGAAGACTATAACTTGGACGATATGTGTTTCCAACAAAACAAGACAAGGTCAAACACCGCCATCAATTATTACCTTATTATAAATTACGGGAGAACGTTCATGTCCGCTTTGTTCAAAGATTTAGCAACATCAACTAAGTTCATATCATTGGATTTTGTTTCGACACAAAAGAGTGTGCTTTCTCAAACAACCATAAAATTTTAAATGCATTGAAATTTAGGCAAGTTATGACCAAAATACTGGCCGGAATAAGGAAAAAATAGGTTACAAATGGCCTCCAATGAATCAAGAGCTGTAAATTTACCAAAGAAGGCCATTTGATTGACATTGTTATACACACTTTATGGCAAAGTCCAATCTTCGTAAAGAGCTAAAATTGTTGTTCAAAATTTGTCACTATGTGTAATTGTTTAGGCTGTACTTTCACAACCGAAAAATGAATGACTCAATGTATGGACTGACCCTCATTAGGTGCATTATAGACGAGTAGCAAGTACCTGCAGAACTAGTTATAATGTACTCCGAGGCTGCTGTTAGTGATTTAAGACGAGATTCAGCGAGAGGACACGGACATCGTCAAAGTATTTTTAAAGTTGTCTAATTGTCTGTTTAGCTAGTTGCGTTGGTTGGTCCGTTGTCTCTTGGATAGTCATCACCACAATTTAACTTGTGCAGTTATCACCCTCTGGCAGTGGGCTTTTACTGTCTCTTTCCCTGGCAACTTAAGAAAAAGAAAAACTTTGAGTATGGACAAATTAACGACCGCAGTGTATGGAAAAAATGTACTATAGGGGGTTCTTACTCAAAAAATTAAACTCACACTCCTGAGGTGATATAGAAGACGTCTTTATTTGATGTACATAACATGCTTTCATACACATTTATGGGTAATGCAAATGTGGAGATGTAGGAACAATTACAGATAATGTTACTCCATTAAAATTGCATTATACTTATACACGGTGGTGCAAAAAAGTCTTTGTATCGTTTTAAAATTAGTTTTGTCTACAATACCTTCATAATATACTTGTCTTTCTGTGCACTCAATCTGTCGTGTATATAAGTGCGCCTTAGCCAAAATGCCTCTCTCTCGCTATTAATGTCTTTCAGCAGCTGTCACATCTTTTACATGCCTATTCGTTTGAAGTCTTGCTCATCTTTCGAGCACTGAGCACTCATTCTCTGTGCGTGGGTTGTGTTGTCAACGCGATTAACAAGACATAGCCTTCTTAAACGTTGTTTGGGTAGACACTAGACTAAACGTATACTTACCTATAAAGATAAACTGTTTCCTTCAAATGCAATTGAGGCAAGTAGGCCAAAGAACTCTTAATTGAAACAGTAGAAAATTATAGATATTTGGGAGTTACCATCGACAGAAACTTTCTGTATGATGTACACATAGATGAACTACGAGTAAGCCTTAGGCGATTACTATACGAGTATGCACTAAATCATCTATGGTATCATGCCACAACGAACGTCCTAAAACAAGTATATTTTGTCATTGACGACGACGTTTCAAAGTGCTTTCTGTAAATCCTGAACAAAATTCCACAATACAAAAACAAGGAAAAGAAGGACAACAAACTTTTCCTTAAATTCTCCCTATATACATATTTAATTAATTAAAATAACTTATTTCAAATTCCGATTTTTGGTCCTGTTTGCGTTGATGGTATTTGGAGGCGAATGTTTAACGACGAACTCTATGGGCTGTACAGCGACATGCGCCTAGTCAAGCGTCTTCAGATACAACGCTTAAGAAAAGTCTTCCAATCTGAGCCATTCGGACAACGCAACAGAGGACGGCCTAGGCTAAGGAGGCGCACACAAATGGAGAAGGATACTTATAAGCTTACTTATAAAAATTCTTTAAAATTATGAAACTCAATCGTTTGCAGAAATGTCTTTAAGACTTCGCGGAAAAAATCAAATTGAAATTGAAAAAAAACGCATTTAATAGCATGCATGTCCCTGTACCATAGAGAAGGACAGAGATGATTAATTTGTTAGCCCTTCAAGGGAGGATGCCATCAATCGATAACCTCTTGGGCATTAACAAACACCGATTTCCAATAGTGATTCCGCACGATTAATGACACTGTCCCTGATAATTGCAGAGTCTGAGAATACGAAGTCCGTGACCACCTCGACAACGTTGCCAAACAATGCGGCAATCTGTTCGAGATGTCAATATTGTGCGTCCTTCCAAGATGACTGCACACATTTATTTCTGCTTTAGTTTACCAGACCATCACCATTTAAGCTGCTTCCGTTTCAATGCCAGCAAACGTCTTATCGACTGCTTGCTCGTCCGAACATGTCAGTGTCATCACCTTAAAACAGGAGCTGAGTAGAATCTTGATTGATCGCGTCTCTAAAGTTGATTTGTGAGTTAGGCACGGTCTACTCAAAAATAATGACGAAACGCGTCGAGAATAATGACACCGCGACACCTGGTCCAAACGGTTTTCTGACTATGAACTTGTGGCCGACTTTAATGGATCAGAAAGAGTCTCTTAACGTCATCCTACACAATTAGAGGAATTTGGTAGGATTGGCACTCTACAGCTGATCTCTTTGCAAGCTGTCGTATACGGCCATGAAATCGAAAAAAAAAATGGGCGGGTCCAACTTGCAAGTCGATCGTAGACTTTCCTGGCCTGAAACCATAAGAAAACTTACCTTCGAAGATTCTTTACAAATAAAGTTGAGGCTAATCTGAAAAGAGAAACCTTTAACTCCCATTAGATAGCTTGCTGCCTTGCCTGCCTCACAGTGGATCAGTTTTATAAGACTTTTTCGATCACTTTATCCCATGAGCGACGTTACGTTAATCTTCGATGGAATTTCCTCTCAGTTCCGCACATCTCCTGAAAAAACCCCAGTCGCACGTCCTCTTTTCCAAACAGAAAACCTTAAAGCAACCCTATTCGATTGAAACCTTAAATCCCTCTCAACAATTATATAGGACATCCTAAGCTACCATCTCCCACATCCATTCAATCTCCAATCGAGTCATTTACTCTTTTGATGCGTTCAATTGCCAGTTTCGCCCAAAACCCATCCACCTTCGAGCAATCCCTTAAAAACATCAACGGCCAGGTGGTCAGTTCCATGCGTAATCCTCTTTACAAAACAAATTCCCCAATCAGCCCGCCAGCATCTCTTCGGAATCCACCCCGAAACCCGGAGGCAAACTTTCAGCCAAAAGGTTACCGCCGCCGACCACCATCAAAGCAAAACAAAGCAAACGCAAAGCAAGAAGGATATCCCAGTCCCAAGAACTTTTCAATTAACAATTTATCAAACAAGCGCGTGTGTACACTGCAGCATCTGGATTAACTGGGTCAGCTCACCAGGCAATGGACCAGGCTTAAGTTAATACTCCGCCTGTCATAAGGGCCCGTTGTGTGTCCTTGTGCGGCACGGATCATCCGAAGCCGTGGACAGGGGACCAACAAGAAGGCCATCCTTGAAGGCCGGTCAAACCTCGGCCCCCCTTATCATCCAAGGAAGAGGTAATCATAATCGTGATACCAACGACGATGCCAAGGCTGATGATGATGATGATGATGGTGACCGTCGTCACGTAAGAAACCAGAACCCAATCGATTTGTATCGATTGGCAACCGTCTCCCGCGCATTCGTTAATCAGGGAGATAAAACAATCAGCGGCGGGTGAAGGGTTGTCGCAAACGGAGCGAAAGGAAAGTGCGTCACGGGCGCTCGCACTGATCCCCGCGCTGCCGGGGATAATAAATCCTTTAAAGGATATTATCGGCAGACGAAGTGGATGGGCGCCTAAATCTATTTCCAGGGAAGGCAAACTCAAATCTGATTACTTTCCCAGCTTAGGGGCCGGGCAGGCGTGGGAGTGACGAGGTGTTCACAGGTCATAGAGCCGGAATCGCATTTTGAAGGGATGATCATCCGCACCGTTCCGCCGTGGAAAAGTCTCTGTTCTGCCGACGACATCGACGCTGCGGGGTGGAGGGCCGGGATTAGAGGATTTTGTGAGGCAATTGCAGGTGAAGGCGCTTTAAACTTTTTCTCTCTCCAAATCGTCGAAACGGAGAGGACCCAACTTCAAAGGTGTTCAGCTGATTTTGTCTGGCCGCCTAACGAGGCCCTTTTACGGATCTCCCTTTTGGCACTGATTAGTGCTAAGAGCTGCACTCTTCGCCGTGAGTCCGGGGCGCTGGGGTGCTATCATCAATCATTTTTCTATTCAATTACGTCTGCCATTAGGTGCGAAGTAAGCATTTTGGGGGCGAGCTGCCTCAAAGGCGTCGATTCACGGCACAAAAGAGACCTTTTTGCGCTGAAGAAAGTGACTGTTCGAGGTAAGGGCCACTCCGATAAGACAAGTGAGTGAAGGTCAATCGGATTGATGGCCTTCCATTTGGAAGGTAAGTCGTGCCCCGATGGGTGGCTTGAGTTACACTTCGTTACACGCCCCTGAATGCCCACAAAGGTTGGAGATTGGAAATGCATATTTGATGGATGGCTACCACGAAATGCCATAGAAAATGGTCAAGGGGAGTAAATTAAATTACAGATTGCGCGTGATTTTGTAGACAAGGTTGGAATACGAGGAGCAAGGGAGAGGAGAGAAGTTTTTTATGCAGAATGTGGTACTAAGCAGGTGGCATGTGTCTGTCTCATGTGACGGTCGATCAGAAGTCCAGAGTGATTTTGAAGGGAGCTATTTATGAGTAGCTAGGAATTAAATATTTCCCTTTAAAGTGACTATAGGAAATAAATGGTTAAGGGTCACAATGAAAGCTTATATATTGGGCGTTCAAAAAAGAGAGGGAAGTGGCGCCTGTTTGTAATGCGTCTGATAATAATAACTTCACCTGACAACACTGAAGCCTGCGAGTAAGCAGACATTTTAAGCCTTATTTTGTCACAAGACATTGTCAATATTTTTTCTATTTGGGTGTCACATGAACTAATGTTAAATTGAAAAAAAATTGATGGCACTACAGGTTACAAGGCCCAAGGCTTAACGTCTTCAGTAACTACTCGTATTGTGAATGCTATTGTTTTATGACAACTAGAAGGGACCTACGGATATGGGCTTTGGTTTTACGTTATCACTTGTCATTACGGCATATATCGATGGGTCCATTTTCCGAAAAGTGTAGATATCGACGGGCTGGTCTAGCCTTAGTTACACAAGTACCGAATGAGATCATGCTTGAGGAACAATCACCCCTCCTTGCCTTGGAGCGAAGCCTTTCTAAAATCTCTGCCTCTCTCTGGATAGCAGCACCCGGTTGAGAATGCAACTGCACACAGAGTCGGAAGCGATTGGCTTAAATCAGTGGGGTGAGCAACCTCAGAGACCAGTCAGCACCTCAACTCTACCCGCGATATTGGGTTTCAAACCACAGCCACCACGATACTCCCATAAGGAAACCTAAGGTCTAAAGCGTAGCACAGTCCGCACGAATTCCCGTAGCACCAGAATAAAACCTCTGGTCAAGCTGTCACTGGACTGGTAGCCGCCATTCCACCACAAAATCGACTTTGGCTCCATTAAAGATTCCGTATACACAAATCCAGTCACATCATCTCGAAGAAGTGATTTGGAATCTTTGCTTGTGCCAACCCCAAACCACGAGTTTTAATAAGCTTTTCATATAAAATTGAGTGTTTAATATATATACGACGATATATAGATTGAGTGTTGCCGGGTGGAGTCGTGTTGCCAATTGTTTGCCATCAGCCAACGAAATACTGACACTTTTGCCCAAGAAATTCAATGACCGTGTTTTTTACGTCGTGGCGGTGTTCATTAGCAGCCACAATCATGTGATTCAACACCGTTGGACATCCTTCTTTGGAGATGTTTAAATAAAAACGTCTACCTCAGTAAGACAAGAACCATTCAAGAGCTGAAATAATTCAGCACATTAGGGACATTGAACCTCAAATATGTCTCAGAGTTATTGAAAATATGGACCGTCGGACAAACGTATGCCAACAAAGTCGTGGAGGGCATTTGATCGATATCTTGCCTTACACATAATTGCTATAGACCCTTCTGTCATAATGAACAGTATTCAGATAATTGTCTAATAACGGTTTGTTTGATTTACCATTATCGTCGTGCGTTTTTCGCTTGACCACTCCATATTTATAATGATAATAATCGAGTCGCACTACATCCCATAAGAGACCATTACCTGCATCTGCATCAACTACCCGTCTTGTGCCTTCTATTGTTCTCTCAAAAGTAAAAGGGGCTTACAATTTTTAGCCGACTCGGAATGACGCACAAAATCTTTTCATTGCAATTACTAATAATAATTGGAGGGAACTACAGCCCACAATAAACCAGGGCAACTACTCGAGCTGTGGGTGCTACTCTTCCCTCACGAGTAAGGTTACCTAGAGTTTTTTGCCGACTCCTAACGGCGAGATTTGAGAAACTTTTCACAGACAATTGATACTCGTTGAGTGGTGTCAGCAACTCGAAAGAGGTGGAGCCGTAAAAAATTCGAGGTGTTCAGTCCGGGAATCGAACCTTTACCTTTTGCGTGTGAGGCGACGCGCTTACCCGCAACACAACCGCGACCTCACCCTATATCCACAAACATTTTCATTGATACTTCAGTAACTGGCAATCGTGTCAAATCGTGAGAGGAGTCAAGACTGTTTGGCCAAGTTTGTATTTGATTAGAAGTTTCCTCATTTTAAGCGTGGGGATATATATTTTATTTTTGAGAGAGTTCGTTATGCATTGGAATGAACGCGGAATGTAGATAAAGAACACAGACGTGAATTGGAACAAACTCGCAAAACTGTTCGTTTCAAAAATGTTTCCTTCAACAAAGTGAACAACAAAAAGGTAAAGAGTTGTTTTACGGTCTCCATATCATCGTTTCTGTAACTGTTTATAGATCTTTCTGTCATGGGAATGTCTAACAATAGTTGCAACAGCAATTCCCAAAAATATTAAACTTTTTTCGTTCCTCCAATAAGCACAGCTGCTTGTGTTTTTCGCAAGTGTCATGCAAACTGCAGCCTCATAACTACATTGAGGGCTTTTCGGAAAATTTTACCTTTTGTGAACTTTGTGCCCGTCGTGATTTTTGGGTATTTCAGAGATTTCGCATTTCTCGGTTTCGACTTCATGCCATTTTGGATATTTCGAGATTATGTCTATTTCGAATTTGCTAAATTGCAAGATCTGGCTGTGTAGAAGTTTACTCAGACAATAACTAAACTCAGGGAGGAGATTGGATGAATTATACTTTGGTAGTTATTTAGCCCCTGCACTTTGATGCGCTTTTCACAGTTTCTTTTGAAGAACTGGCTCGATAACTGCATCAATTGGTTGTTGAGCTGGTCTGTGTCTGGTGTCTCTACATTATAACACATCACAAAATCGTTTTGGAAAACCACAAAGTGAAATTGCGGGAGATAGCTAATACTTTAAAAATATCAGAAGGCAGAGCGTTTGCTCACAATGGATTAAAAACAACAACGTATCGATGATTCTGCGAGCAGTTTGGAGTAGCGATGGGCAATTGCGAATAAAAACAATCGAATAATTCCATTGTTGTCGCAATCACGATGATTCGAATTCAAATTGAGCGGAGTCGATTGTTGATTTTCGATTCTTGTAGGTACGATTCCAATCGCCAACGAAAGTGTGTATTCGCCGATTCTTCAAGTCGGAGAGAGATTATTGGATTGTATCATGTGTGTATTTGGTAGGTGTATTACTGGAACAGATTTTTTATTCGCAATTGCCCATTGCTTTTTCATTTCGTCTCACTACTACAATATAAACTTTACATTCATGAGAGCGAGAGTACAATCGTCTCAGTAATTGGGTGAGAAGGCAGAAGAATACAGTCGAACCTCCAATATTCAAATAGCCACGGGAACCAATATTTTTCAGAAATTTGGTTTGACTTATAGAAAATTCGATTTAAGGATGTTCCAATTACAGAGGTTTGGCTGTATTTCCATTCTTAACGTTCCTATTTTGGTAGGTATAGTTTCTTTTTCTAAGTTGAGAAAAACGGGTCCATATGAAGAAGAAAAGATTCTCTTCCACCAAAACAATGCACCGTGTCACAAGTTGTTGGCTACAATGGTCAAATTGCACGAATCGGGCCTTGAATTGCTTCCGCATCCACCGTATTCTCCAGGGTTGACTGCAAACACGCCATAGTGGTTGTATTAAGTCAAATAAGCAACATACAATATCAGACGTTATAAAAATCTGATCTTTCTTGATGTTTTTAAAAACAAGACAACTTAATCCCACCAGGCATCCAACGAACGCCAAATTCCGAAACTACCTACCCAGGAAAGACATCTAATTGCACTCCATCGACAACCAACTCGTTAAAAAACCTAAAGACGAACTACCAACATCAGCTGGAAGGCGTTCATCGTCATCGTAAAGGATATAAAAAAAAATCGATTTTAAACATGACATTTGCGTAAATTGAACAAACCGCTTTTTAAAACCACTTCCCACCCACCCACCTATTCCCACAGAGTCATGAAATCCAAATCACCCTCAATTCATCTTGAAATTGTGGTCAAAATAATGACAAAACCACAAAACCACTCATCCACTTAATTATTCATCTCGTTAAACTTTTGTGTATTTTTTCCCATTCCGCAGATCATGCCGACACTCTTCCACACAGCATCCATCTGGTTGACAGTCGCATTAGCAGTTCAGAGGTAAGTGCGCGTATATGTGCATGTACACCTGAAGGGCTCTCATCCCGGGGACTGCAACCTCCTACCTACGGGGCGGAGGTTAATTAACATAGAAATTCACTTAAGCATTCGGCGACCACAGCGAAAGTGCAAACATTTACGAACTCGTCAGAGAGTACTTTTCCCTTCCTTAAAGTGATGACATTGAGTGTGTCTTACAAGAAGAGTGGCCATGCAGGGTGACTTAATTCAATTCTGAGAATGCTTGACGATGAATTTTAAGCAGTTTAAGGTAGTTTCTGTTCTCAGTCAATAATTTGAATAAAAGTCTTTGACACTCCTGACAACACCTACATTTCCCAATCATTTTAAATTTTCTATAAACTTCCCCTTTAAGTGCAAACAGTAGTCCTTGACACATTAAACCCAAAGTATCCCTTTAATATCCGAAAAACCCGTCATTTCATCGAAAACTGTGTCAGTCCAACGGACGAAGGTCTCACGATAATGATTAAACGGAAAGAGAGGAGATTTCACTTCGATTCCAGCCTTGCAGGACTGTTAGTTGAGCAGCCTTCCTATTGTGCTTCGAAATGAATACAAATTCGTTCGTCGAACGAAGGTTTTCCTAACGGACAACAACACAACGTTTTATGGCTTTTTCCTTGGGATTGATTGTGAAACTATGTCATTCACTGATTCGCATTGTTTGCAATGGGCTGTGAAGGGCTGTGAGGGGGGAGAGGAGGGGGAAAGGCTTTATATAATTTTTATGTGACGTGCAATGTTGTTTGTTCCATTAAAAGCCGTCGTCCTGACTTTAATGGGACAAAAGTTACGCGGTAAGGCCGAGGAAACATTTTTACGATGTCGATGCTTTAACGAGCACTTTATTTTGAAACCGCTGCGACTGAAGCGGGTAAATGCGTTGACTTCTACCGCCTTAGATTGTGAACAGGAACTTTAACAATTCACTGTGTTTTTGGGAGGGGGTAAGGACCATGCTCGCAGGCATACTAGTGAGCATGCCGACTAAAGGATTACGGAAGAGTAGAGAAGCTTAAATTTGTTTAAAAACTGACTGAGTTTTGAATGAAATTACACTTTTTTCCTCTAACTGGAGCACGCTAAGGGGATTGTTTAGTAGAATATGGAAGAGGATTGGATTAGAAGTGACAGAGAGGAGATCATTTATAAAAATGAGTAAGAGTGTCGGAGACAAAACAGAGCCCTGTGGAACATCAGCGTTAATGTGATGAACACCAGACTTGAACCCATTCAATACAACTTGTATTGAACGGTTCAAAAGTTAATTTCTACTCGGTCGAAGAAATTCATCGACAGCATAAGCACGCATTTTCGACAAGAGAGCCTGATGCCAAACTCTGTTAAATGCCCTGGAAATTTCAAGCGCAACAATCTTGCCTTCTCCTACATTGTGCAAAGATTGGTTCCAATTTGAGATACGCCATCAAATCAGCAGTTGAAGCTATACTACCGATCATAAATAAGCTTCCGGGTTTCAAGATATTTCATAAGCTGACGGTTTTTCAGCGTTTCAATGACCTTAGAAAGTAGGGACGAAAGTGCTATGGGTCCGTAGAAGTTGGGTGATAATGGTTCGCTGTTTTTCGGGATGGGCTGGACCACTTCAACTCTCTCGGGAAGAACCTTAAAGATTAGGATAGAAAAAGTGGCTTTTCCAGAGTTAAAAAAATTGATATTTAAAAGAACAGAGGGCCAGCGGATTTGTGCACGTTTAGATCCCTCTACTCTTGCAACTGTACCAGTGTGAGAATGGATTTGTCCCATGGAGAAATATATGCTCTCAAGTACCGAGCCTAGACAGACCACAATCTGGTAGCGTTGTGCTGGCGGCAAAATGTGAAGCTAGTAGTTTTGCTTTGTCCAAAGAGCTGACAGCTGGAATGTAATTGTAAATATGCGAAGACGAGGCGGAATTATTCACGTTTTTAACGAATGACCAAAATTGTTTGCTACCTTTGGGACAAGGCAGCACTTTTTGCCTCAACTTTCGAACGTAAGGGAATTTAACATTATTAACTCACTGTAGTCATTTCAAGCCCGCTTAAACTTCTTCCGGTTTTCCTCAAAAGGATTGGTTTTGAAAGTCCGGAAGCTTATTTTTCTCAACCTCAACCTCATACCACGTGTTTTTCTTCGGTTTTTTCATTTACAATAAGTACACTTTGCTTATTGTCTACTTGAAAGAGGTATGTGCTAGATGTTTAGTCCGGGAACCGAACCTAGGACTTTGGACATGTGAGTCGACGAACTTACTAAATACGCACCGGCGACCGTACATCAAGTCGCCATTGACTCCTTTCCCATATTTCGGGAAAGGCTAATTCGGTCGGTATAGAATTTACAACTTTTTATCATCTACAAAGTCTTTCTGACAGCGAAAGAAATGATAATCGGAGGATGCAAGGTCCGGGCTTTACGGTCCATCAAAAAAGTGTGTTGCCAAGCATTGTCATGATGGAAGACAACTTTTTTCTGTTGATCGGTTCTAGACGCTCGGTCTTGATTGCTTCTTTCAGGGCTGTAGAGTTGTGCACCGGAGAAAATCGAAGTGGCCGTCTTCTCCTTCTGTTGATCGGTTCTAGTCGCTCCGTCTTGATTGATTTTTTCAAGCCTATAGATATGTGCACAGTAGAAGGTTGAAGTGACCATTTCGCTCAAGACATCGATGAAGCTCACAATGTCGAAGTGAATCGCAACAATTTAGTAAGTCCTCCCTTTCCTTCCATTCTGCATATCACATCACACCTTTGCTTCAAGACGACACTCCTCCATTCACGGGAAGCATGTTTCGTCTACCTTCTTACGTGAAACTATAGACTGGAACCTTAAAGTACCCCTCTGACAGTCCAAACTTTCTTCTCGCAGCCCCAATGAATCAAATTGTCAATTCCTCGTACGCCTCATTCATAAAATATATCATTTTGTGAATTGTTTTCAAAGTGTACCCCCAACCAGCGGACACATTATTTCCTCCAAACTGCCACACATCTCCGCACTCAATCTGTCAGAACTGTGGCATCAAAGGATAAACAAAAACACGACCGGGATCACATATTTTCACATCTATCCCCAAGCTCGTTTCAATTTCCGAAATCAATGGGTTCCTGTAGACTTTCCGCTTGAATGCATGCAAAAATATCTTTCGCTGAAGAGGCCTCTTCCCCAGGCAATTTCTAAACCCCCCCCCCCCCCCTCCAGCAGGAGCAGCAGTCTATCAAATTGTATCGAAGATATTTCAAAATGACTTAGAAAATATTGAAGAGGCACGAAGAGCAGGGGCAGGCACGAGAAACAAAAGCAATACGCCTCGGCGCTGTGTTGTGGTAGACGATCTACTTACCGAGAAAATTTATTCCATTAAATCAGTCGTGGAGTCTATGGCGCCGCCCGAAAGGGATGAACTGTGCTTGCGGTGGAAGATGGATGACGATGCTGGCAGAACGCTTCCATAGGCCATTACATTCAACGCGACACTCAAGTGACAGTGAAAGCGAATGATTTCGCCTGAAGGATGTTCGTTAATCGCTTCAGTGGTTGCTTTCCAATGATGGCCACAAGGCACAGTCAATCATTTGTGTCTACGTGATGGTGGCGAGTGGGGGGGGGGGTGAAAGCAAAGTGAACTTCGTCTATTATGCGTCGCCTTTGAATTGTGGTTTCAGTTGAGCTCGGTGTGTTCCTTTGAAACAGAGCCATTGTTCACCGAGAACAGAAGTTAATGATTAATCAACTAATGTGTCGAAGGGAACATGTTAGTTGGACTACCTTTGAGAATGCCGTGGACCGGGGCTGCTCGTAGGGAAAAACAAGTTGAGAAGGAACTCGTTTCCCTATTGAAAGGCACTTCAATTTGCAGCCGGTTGAACTTTACTTGCTCTCAGTGTAACAAAGTGAGTTCAGCGAAAAGTACAATGCATTTAATGAGCGCTTCGTGAGCAAGGAGAAGACAAATGCATCGTTTGGTTTCAGCTGTTCAAACTTCATTCAGCATCTTTCTTGCATCTCTTACAATTATGTTCATTTTTGCTATGGTCGAGCAAAAAATTCCTTACTCTTAGGAAGGACGTAATAGCGGCTAGAAAAAGTTTATATAAGGTTAAAATGGCTGCTCGTCTTGTTATGCCACATGACCTCAGGGTTGAAAATTTCTAGGTCCTATTGAATCCTTTAAGGCAATCTTAGCCAATTTTCCTTTTCTTGATCATTCCTACTCTGACATCAGCTATGTCTTTAAAGCTGTTGCAGATATACGCAGTTCTTGACAGTTGTTCTTTTAACTTAGTGGTCTCTACTTAGTTCTGTCTCCTACAGAAGTCAGCAGATATACTTCAGAATTAGCGCATGTAGTTACCATTAATTTTGCCCAGTTTGTGGAGTCATTATTCCATCTGCTGCTTTCACTTTCAATGACATCTTCTTTGAAACTTGAATCATTGAAGAGGAAACCTTTTCTGGCAGCAAAGTTAAACAATCTGTGATTCTGCGTTTTCAGAGCGTTCATGGTCACTTCGCTGCGTTTGTACAGAACCATATTTACAGAGAAATAGAGCGTGAAGAGCTCCATGAATATCCTACTTCCTGTCTGTAGAATCTCCCTGTATTCGGAGTTGCCATCACTGCACCAACAGCTGTTCTCCTTTAAGGTAAGATGTGTGGAAGACGTAAGGCCATGTTGTGTTTAGTGTACAAATTGGATGACTCCACAAGGGAGCAGGGTCTAGCTTCTTCAGCAATGTTGTGCGTCTTACTGTTCTCTCACGAGCGAAGGAAACTTATGAACTCAGGGGGCCGAAATTTGAAAAGCTTTTCATACACATTCAGCTGTTCCCTGTCACGCTTTGCTAAGGCAGATTGTGGATGCATGCCTAAGATAAAAACGAACACAACAAAGCATACGTTTTAAATACGTTTAATTTTCCAATACTTGTGGGTATACAATATTTTTCGTTTCTGCATTTTCTGCAAAAATCTAGGTTACCGACACAGGTACACGTAACATCCGTATGAAAAGCAATCCGCATCTAAGTCTAAACCATACAATTCCAAAGACAGACCTTGAGCTTTATTAATTGTGATTGCAAATGCCAGCCAGATAGGAAGCTGTAATCTTTTGAATTGAAGCGGTCTATCAGTCGGGGTCATGGAATAAGGACATCTTCACCTTTAAAAGGTTCTGTCAAGATAGTTGCTTCCACTACATTGTTCATCAATTTCTTGCCAACGAGTCGGGTGTGGTGCGAGTGAATTTGGACTGAATGATAATTGCTAAGCATAATAATTGTTACACCTGTGGCATTCTTGACAGATCAGGTGAATTCAAAAATTCCGTCAGGTAATTAACTGCTTCGTCTACTTTCAAAACGGTGTCTATTGACTTATATGCAATTTTCTCACTTTGAATGCTGGATTGAATAACATGATTGAGTTGATGGAGGTCTTTATTCCTGGCGGCAAGAATAGCTCGTTAGCTGAGCAAATCGTAATTCCTATTATTGATTTGAATGCTAAGAAATACTCTCTGGATCAGTTCTTCTTTCGATGTAAGTAAATTACAAAAATTATCGGGCAATGATAGTTTTCCATTCCCAATGTTCAGTAACTGTCGTGAGAATACCTCGGCTGATTTGTCGTTCTGCAACTACTCGTAAACAATCATATCCGTCATCAACTACAACGTATGTACGCGTCGCCACACTATTGAATACTTCAGGCAACCATTTATTTTGTCCTTTGGTGCCACTACGGTAGACACACGGGGAATTGATAAAAAAAACACTATTATTCACACTCGCGGGTATGATATCGACATAAAAATTAAATAAGAACCAAGCTTAAGAGTTGCACTATTTTGTGTCAAAATTTTGGTTCAAACGGTTCAGACCTTTCGACGAATACACGAATATTTAGATCGGTACTGAAAAGATAATCAATCAATGAGAACAGAAGTCTCAACCTCACTTCCTCGACTAGAAATGAACTGAGATCTTCGACGAGTTTATCGAGCCATTTACCCGCTTTAAGACCTGTGTATCATATTCGGCTTCAATTTCAGTCTATAATCAAAATAACCTCATGAACTTTGGCATGTATTATGAGTTTAGATGGATTATCGGGGGAAAGTTTTTTCGTATAGAACATATGCTCTGTCTTGGATGAATTTCGGTTTAGCCCGACTTTATCTGACCAGTTTTTCAAATTATTTAGGCTTAATTCCACCACATTCTTCACATTAGGGACGTTATTTTTAAAGACTGGCCAAATCATTCTCATAAGTCGTTCGTAAACTTGCGTCGAATATTTGAACTAATTTAAAAAATCGCATCTTACCCCACCAGAAACTATAGTAGGGCAGAAAGAACATTCCTTTGTGGTATTGGATTTTCTCGTGATTTGGCGACTACCTAATTCTTAAGTCAGAACTTAATCAATTCACGATGCTGACGACTAGGACACCTTCTAAAGAGAACTCAATTTTTTGATAAAAGCTCTCAAAAAAATCCAGCGGGCATTCTGGAGATCGTTCAGTAACAAAACTGAGCACATATTCGAGATATCAATGCTGAGAAAATTTATGTCATAATCCTTGAAAGGACCTAATCTCCTTCACGCAGATAAATTGACTTCGTTCTTCATGAAAACACTCAATCTACAGATTCATTCCCGTTTTATGGAAGACTGTGTGAATAGTCCCTCATCAGTCTGTGACTAATACCACCACTTGATGTCGAGTTCACCGTACTATCTCCACTTTAGTGTGGGCTTTCAGTACGAGTTATTTTAAGTGGACGGGGCCTGACGGTATCTCTCCTGCAGAGCAAATCGGTAAATCTGGCCCATTCCCTGATTAGTCACCATATTTAAGGGATATCTGCAAATAAGTTCTATAAGAGCCTCTCTTATACCAAAGGGAGTCAAAACCTTTAATGTCAGATGCAAGGAATTCGGGCTCTTAAGTCTTTCAAGACACTAGAGAATCTCATCGATCTCATGGACGGTAAGGCGGCGTATTGAATTTCACAAACTTTCATCAGGTAAACAGGGCTCATGTGAACGCAAATCCATTTTAAAACAGATTTCATCCTTTGACTAGCGTTATCTCTGAATATTAAGCACTTTAACTTCTAAACATCGAAGGAACCCGCAACAATATAAAATCGCGAGCTTAAAGAGTTGAAAGATTCCTTCGCACATCAGTTTCTAGGTAGCGGAGGAATACACTGCACCACAGAGACCGCATCCTTTAGTAATGTATAAGTGTCTGTAAAGACAGTCCCGAAACCAAAAATCCTGAAAAAAGCAATTCAAAGCAAACTCACCACAAGAACATTCCAATAATGTACGTTTGGGAGTATTTGAAAACTCGTACCTTCGTTAGAAAGACGTGAACTACCCATTTACACATCGTGTGTCCCCTCACAACCTCAGCAAATATAATACAAATCCAATTTACAAAACCGAAAACTCATTGCTCCCAAATACACCATTCATTCGAAGGTTCTAATAGCTTTTGCGCTTCGAAACTCATTTACAATCCTGTCTAGCCCCCTCACCCTTCCCGGAACCGATGGAAATCCAGTCGACAGGTCTATAAGTCCCTCCCGGGGGCTTAAAGCAAACAAGCCCTATTAGTATTATCCCGAGCAATGACGCACGTTCACCTCAATTCACTGTGCAGCTTGTCGCATTTCGTGTTGACAGCACCAGTGGGTGTACTGTGGTCAACAGCAGCCCGCACCGCGGGTGGTGGAATCATATTTGGAAAACTAATTGAGGTTAAATCAATACACCGTCACATATGCCCACACCCTGAGAATGTGGGAATGTGCGTCGTGCAAGGATTGACGCCAAACACTGGGGACACATGATACCGGCACTTGATGGGGGAGGGAGGTTCTGGTTCTAGTAAACATGCCCCCATTACGAGAATGTGAGATTTCAAATTTCCCCACCTCATCTAACTCCATCTCTTCTCTTCTCTTTGCAGGTACATCTACGTTTGCCACGCACCCATGGCGCGGACGTGGTGCACAATGGCGCGAGTGAAGCGCTGCACCCTCTTCATCTGCCTAGCCGCCCTCGCCCACCAGAGTACCCGCTTCATCGAACGCGACTTCAACCCGCTGACCATTGAGTGGAACGGCACCCACGCTGAGGTGTGCCACTTCCACACATCAAAGTTGATCGACGATTACATCGGCGTGGACATGTACTACATGGCGTACTTCTCGTTTCGCGTGTTCTTCGTCCACCTGCTGCCCTGTATCACCCTGGTCACGCTCAACATCCTGCTGTTCCGGGCCATGAAGAAGGCGCAGGAGCGACGGAAGGCCCTCTTCCGGGAGAACCGTAAGAAGGAGTGCAAGAAGCTGCGTGAGGCAAATTGCACCACCCTCATGCTGATCGTCGTCGTAACGGTCTTCCTCATCGCCGAGATTCCACTGGGCGTGCTGACCACCCTGCACATCATCTCGTCGGCCTTCACCGAGTTCCTGGACTACCGCATCGCGAACATATTCATCCTCTTCGCGAACTTCTTCATTGTCGTCAGCTACCCGATAAACTTCGGCATCTACTGCGGCATGTCGCGCCAGTTCAGGGAGACCTTCAAGGAGATCTTCCTGGAGCAGGTCGCCGTGAAGAAGGACAGCTCCTCCAAGTACTCGATCGTGAACGGACCACGAACGTGCACCAACGAGACGGTGCTCTAGTTGTAAATGAGGCGTTTCTCTTTCTCCCGCAGGAGAAGGGAAATGGATTCCTAAGGGGTTAGACAAGGGAGTTTTATTTTATCATTGTTTTTTTCTTGTACGAGTATATGCACTGCGGCGTGGGGTTGTGATGGTTTGGGGGAGAGCTGAAGGTGGAAGCCCAGTGCATGCAGTCTTCTTTTTCGTTTCGTGTCTAATCCAACTCCAGAAACAGAAATCAAAATCAAAAGAAAGCCTTGAGCTTGTGAAACAAAAACAAAAAAATAGAGAGAGAGAAAGAAATTTAAGCAGAAATCCTAGCATAAGTCCAAGCAAACGTAGACCTTAAGCATAACAATAAATTATCAACAAATTGTAGCCTAGTCAATAATTTTGTAAAATACCAACGCAAACACAAGCCAGAGATTTCGTAGATAAAATACTCATTTAAATTGGAAACGATTGAGCCCTAGTTTGCCGATTTAAATGAATCTTTTAAGCCGACCTATGTAAGCCACAAGTGAGTGTAGTCTAAGAGCCAGCTGTCTAGCACATAAGTCTAGGTTAAGCCCCTGTAAATAATTGCACTCCCACTCCTCACTCTTGTACATAGCTTGTAAAATAACGCTTCATGATGTTGCAGTACTTGTGTGCACTGTAGCCATGTAAGGGTCCCCATTCTTTTGATGAAGCTAGTCGCTAAGAGTTCGTTAAGTATTTTGTAACCACAACAGACACACGCCCTTTTTTTTGTCTTGTGCGTTTCTCTTATGTAAGTAACCCGTGCGTGTGTGTGGGTGTCTGTGATGTAATGTGTGTTATTTTTCAAACTGTAGGATTCAGGGCAATAATACGTGAGGGACGAGAGGGAGCGAGGGTAGCGCGTCAGTTTTAAGCAGTTTAGTTCCGTTCTATGTTTGTAACTAATTCTTGATGATATTTTGGATAAACATTGGATTGGAAGGAATTTTATGTTTGTTTTTTGAAATAAATTGCAAAATGTAAGCAAAGCTTGTGGTGGTTGTTTCATTTCAAAGGAGCAGGGTGGAAAATTTTGTTTGCTGCAGCATTCTGATAAGTTGGAAGAGGATGTTTTCATATTTGCAGGTGGAACTAGAAAAGTTCATGAAGAAACTTGGCGAAAGGGCACCACTCTGTGAAACGTAAGTTGGTTCCTCCAAGTTTCGAAACGCACGAAATCTTATAAAGCCGATAAGAGCAAGCGAAAAGAAAACATCGGGAATTAGGGAAAGTGCACGCTCCTGTAGCCAAATAAATTGAGGGGAAAGTGTGCCACAGACATAATCAGAATAATGCATTACGTGGTGGTGGGAGTTCTTCGAATTTTAAATTTGTCCATATTGTCTAAGTTGTATTCCACATTTTCAAGTACTGTGAAAGGAAGTCAATCATTTCTTGTTAAAATAACGGTGATTGAAAGATCACAATCAATCTCTTACCAATCAATTCACTCCTAAAATTACGGTAAGTACCATGTCAGGAAAATCGAAGGGCCCCGCTACGATACACTCCTAGACTATAATTATAAAAAACATAGAATTCTCTTTTTAAGGTTTCGTTCATACAAGCACATTAATTTCCCTGCATCCGTCACACTTCTTCGAAACTTGTAAAGCGATTTGATTGAAATTTCCAGACGAGATTCACTTCACCTTAAGATCGAAATTTGTTTAGAGTAAGTTAGGATTGCAGTCATTTGGGGGTGGCACACGTATATGAGAACTGGAAAATTTTTTAAAACTTTTATCCACCATATGACATACAAATCAACAGATCCTTTCAAATTAAATGAACGTTCTATAACCCACAGAAACAGTAAGTTTCGAATTTCGAAATATTGTAGAATGCCAACAGTTCTTTTTGCCGACTCTGAACGTCCAAATTCCTGAAGCTTATCATACAGTGTTGTCCGCAACATGACGTAACGTGACAAATGATCCTTGGTCCCGGAATCGAATCTAGTTGCTTTAAGTGTATGAACCGATGGATTTGGTCGATAAGCCAGGACTGAAGCAATTATTTTATTTTATGCTTCTTCTTAGACTATACAGTGAAGTTGCCGGGTCTGAGAACTAACCGCATATCTAAGAAAAAGATGATATAGGCAAATTTACACGCGTTTTGAAACCCAGCAGATCAGAGGCAGTTCTCCTTTTGACAACATATCCTTAGCTGTTTCGCTAAACAGAGTTAGATTATAAGACAACTTAAAAAAGACTCCATCAGAAACGTTTCGATGAAAAAATATTTAACGCAACCTTCTATGAGCGAGACTAACTGGTTAAACTGCAGTATCATCCAATTTCAAGTTAACAGATTTTGTCCCTTCAAGATGATCTTCTAAGCAGAGGTAGCCTTACAGAGTGCATATATTCCGCTGAGAGATGGTTACGTTTGATGTTCGGTGATTTCTCTAGGAGATATTAAGAGTTTGTTTCAGCTGAGCTGAACGTATTAAATCAGAGATGGCAAATTGTTCATTTAAGAGGGTGATATTTAGACTGTCAATTCTACAAATGGTATGAAGGCACTGAACTTTGTTTAGTGCGAGTTTGTATTTAATGTAGACCATCATACAGTCACTCCTTATACGACCAGATGCCTAAAGCTTTCTTACAAGTGTATACTGTGACCTTGGCTATGTGAAAACGACCAGAAATGATAAGTCTAAGATTTCCGGCTAGAACCTAGCAGTGTGTGAAAAAATACCATGATGACCGCTTATAGTTACCAAGTCAATTGGGAGAGTCCAACATTTCCTAACCAACGAACCAGTTTTGTTTTGCTGGCGTTGACCTCTTGGTCATTGCGTGCTGTAAACCATTACTACAGATTGAAAGACATTACAATGTGATCCGCGAGGGCGTTCATCTCGTATACGTCATTTGAAAACTGATAATCCCACTGCTTTCCATCAAAAATTACCCAGAGTGGCATCCGTTTCGTTCTTGTCGCGCCATGAAGCTGAGCCATGTAATGGCACTTTCCAGTCCACCATCTGAGATCATGATAATAAAAATGTTGCATTCTACTTTCAGGATGTTCCATTTGCAATTTTACTGAGAAAATGCTCAAAGATACAGAGCCAAAGATTGCATTTTTCACAGAAAAAGATAAAAGGAAGCACAGTTTTGTTGGCTATAGGGTTTCAGCTCACAGATCAAAATTCATCCACCTTTATGAAGACTTTAAGGAAATGGCGAGCACAAAAGTGTGCGTAGGTGACCCATTTTATCCTTTCATTTAATAAACTGAATACGCTAGTAATAGCTTAAGCCTTTACTTCCCGATTGTTCCTCACAGGCAACCAATGAAGTGTAGCCCATATATACATCTCCATTGTACAAAGACTCCAATGTAATCAAATTTCTAACAAAGGCTGAAAAGCGACTTTCCTTGAATCCATCAGCTTCTCTTTGAGAACTTGTGAAGTAGAATTCAAATTTATGTAACATTTTGCGAAGCGAGCAGACATACGTTGGTAAGTAGGCCACTTACCACAATTCAGCAGAATAGTCCATTACCCACATCTGCATCGATTTGTTCTTATGTGCCCAACTGCCTTGCAGAGCGGTTGAATATGGCTCTTGAACTGATAGGTTACCTAATGCAGTATTACCGCATAATGGCCAATGACTTAAGCTTTCGATTAGTGAAATGCTGCTGGGCAGATTAATGTGTGCGCATTGTGCATGGCTATTTCTTCGATGTACACAGCTCAGTAATTAAATTCGTCTTAAAAGATGCGTTAACCAGATGCGTTAACATTTTCTTCGTCTATTTACGAATATTGTTTCATTGAAAGACTATACTATATTATAAAGTTGTGATGTCTGTCTATTGAAAAATGGCAAGGTAGTGAAAATTTAACAGCTCGTTACGGCCTTTTGTCCGTGACAAGCCCTTAAAACCTGCAAAAGCCAAAATCAAAAAATATTAGATAGCGTAGATCTGCTCATTTTTTTTTTCTTCTGGCGGCAGTTACATTTCCGGGTGAACCTGGGCCTAACCCAACAAATTTCTATACCGAACACGATCTTTAGCAAGCAGCCTAAAACTTCACACCGCCACATTGATTGAGGTCCTTCTCCTTTTGTGTGCGCTATTGGTTCTGTGGGCCTTCTTTATTTAGTAACCTTTGGGCTTGAGCTGTCATTTCATTTCGGTACACTCTACATGACCTAACCCTCTTACGTGTTATATTCGTAGACGCTTGACGAGGCGCATGTTGCTGTGCAGCCTACAGAGTTACTTGTTAAATCTTCCCTTCTCGGTGCCATCGCTATAAAACGGACAAAAGATTGCACGCAGATTTTTTCACTCCGCAAGAAAGTTTTTTTCGCCCGCTTTTGAGATTACCCAAGTCCCATAATATAAAAGTGGTCCCCCTTTTTATGGGCTCTTCTCCACTCGGTACTGATGTTGTTCGTACTGTCTAACTGAAAAGTAGACGAACTCCTTCGCTGCTAGAAGCTACAGCTGTCTACAGTGACCTGTTATCGATGTTGTGCGTCCCTTTTCGATGACAGCATATACACACGTAAGTGTCTATAGAAATTTTCGCCCAAAGGTTTCCAAGACCAAGCCAAGGAAGTTGACTGATTGTAAGCAATATGTGTGAAGCCTGAGTAGTACTCCCTTTATGCTTTAAGTTTCATCCATTTCTTCACTAGACCTTCTAGGAAACGAATTCGCAGCCCAAGCTCGTATCTATTTGAGAACAATAGATACCACAACATGGATATGTTCAATCCCTTACCAGACTCATCTTTAAGAGAGAATTTTCTACCAGCATGTCGGAAGGGTCGGACTGGGACACTTTAACTACGTCGCTGATAGATCACATACAGGGTCTATTTACGGATGGGTCAAAGAAGAAAGGTGGCGTGGGGGCTAGTGTCAATCCCCCGACATACACCTTCGTTTCTCTATCAATTAATCAAATTAGGGTAATCAAAGAAGCACTTTCACCGCCGGTAACCGAAAAGACAAATGTCGTCAACTGCAAATGACTTGGAGGCCATAACTTCCATTCAGATACCTCCCTCAAGTGCCGCCTATCTCTGAAATGGCCCAGTACCCCAATGTCCACCTGGTACAGGTGACAGGACATAGTAAAATTCATCGGAATTGCGGATCCTATAAACTTGCCAAATGCGTTTCCAAATCCTAAACCTGGCCCGAAAGTGATATGCCCTCCATTCCCTTCCATATAGTCAAACACCCACTATACCACACATATATAGGGTGATCAAAAGAAAGGGTGTTCAAAGAGCCCTGCTTATCCTATAACCAAGGCTCAATTCAAAACGCTCTCTCTGTGGCGTACTTTAAGACAACGCGCGTCTATGAACAGGAATAGGTGTTATTACCGGTCACTGCCCAGATTTTGCATCCCTCACACTGATTTTTGCCAGACCTACAGGGACGAGAAAGAAATTGAAACCATTCTTCAACTCCTCTGCGATTGGCAAGCCTTTGCAAAATGAAGAAAGAAACACCTAGGAAAGTCCGTCGTTGGCAATCGATGAGAACCAATTGGTTTTAATAATAACAAGCGAGACTATCCGCCCGTCGTCACAACGGGCCAAAAGATGGCCTAAGTGTGGTTGCTTACAAGCAACCTTCTAACCTAACAATAATTGAAGCTATTCCGTTTTCAGCCCAACATTAATTTTTTAATAGAAAATGAAATGCAAACGCGACCTCAGCAAATCGTAAAACATCATAAACGAGGTTTCAACTTAATTCCGTTCCCGTCCACACGTACAAAACTATACCCAGTTGCCAACACAAATTTTACTAGGAACTCAAAACCTTTTCGGAGAGTGTGTAGTCAAATAACTTCTCCCTCTCTCTCATGACTCCCGGTCCACACTGTTACTTAATTTCGATTATTCAAAACTCATTTTACGGATGCCAGTTTTAGAGAGGATTTTCTGTAGACCACAATTATTTCCAAAAAACAAAACAAACTGCACGACTCATCTCACTCTCCCAATTCTCTGAACACTTCTACTCATTAAGATGTCTTTGGGGAGGGCAATCGTTGCATCTCTGGAACAAATTCCTTCTGAAGAACGTAGAAACCAATTTTAACTCGCCTTCAACTCCATCAGGGCCGATGAAAAATGAAACTTACTCCAACACCAATTTGCGGTCAGCACTTCTCTGCTCAATTACTCTTACTCTTACGAAGCATCCTTGAAAAGGGAGAACGCCTTTCAACATAAACACGGAAAATTTTCCCCACAAACCGTGCGTCTTAATTGATTTTGAATTTCGTTGCATAACGAGTCCCACCTCCAGAATGCACCCCGAATATGATTAGGGCCTTCCGTCCAGGGGGATAAATTGATAAGCTCTTGAGTTCATAACAACTTGGCGAACTTATTGGATTTGAGTTACAGTCGCTGAAGTGTACCTCTCCCGCAGCACAACTTTGTGCATGGTCGCCCAATAAACGTTACAAAGTTCCAGCAGTGGCTTACTGGGGGCCATTACATTAATCTCAAGCGGTTGGGACATTTTATGGGCCCCATCTTCTGGCTGTGGTTGTCAGAGGATACCACCTTCGCTTGGAGTCTTTTAACGAACGGCAATGAATACTGATCCGTATAAAAAATTCATTCTTTCCTCCTTTCTGCGAGAGGACAGTATGTTCGGCAGGGAGGACACTCTCCATCGTCGCAGGATACAGAGTTCAACAAGAATGAGGAGTTATCAGACAGAGTTGTAAAAGCTAAAGTACTTTAAAAAAATAAAAACTTTATTACCACCATTGAAAACTAAAAGGAACAACTTCCACCTCCAAACTGTCGTCAAAGTTTTCCTTCGCCCTACAGAGTGTCCCTACGGCCGGTGGTCGTTGGTCGTGTGGAACATCACTCAAGACCCGTCACGACGACGGAAAGCAGCTAATTTAAATTCCTAAGATTTTTATTCGATTTTTCACTGACGGATAATATTATTTACATTACACAGCATCGCTCTCAGGGCGGTGAGGCGCACAGTTTCATTACTGCTCCGTGCAGTCACGATGGACAGATTGTCCTGTTAGGAGCATACAGAGCGCCAGCTCCTCCCCGCACAATCTGAGCGTGCGGGACGGAAAAGTTACGATGTACACGCGAATATTGTTATTAATGACCGTGGCAGTTGGCTCAATCTCTGGCATGTCGTGGTCGGAGCATTTTTCACTGAGACAGCCAACTGCCCTGTGTGGTGGAATTTTTTATGACCCCATGAATAACATTATTCGGCAAGACGAAAACTTTTTTTATCACGGAATCTTCTCCGTGTTTTACTTTAAACATGGTTTCAGTTCCAAACGGGCGATGGGAGGAGGGGGCCGACTTCACGTCAGATAGTTTGAAGGCGACGAAGGTAACTGTCGATTGAGTGATGAAGTTACGTGATGCAGGTTGATGGAATGATGATCATTTTTCCCCCGAGGAAAGTTTCTGGGAGGCGTGTGGGCGTGGGTCTAGGTTGGGCTTAAAGAGGATTCCCTTGTCAAAATGTGCTGGCGACATAATCTTGATAATCTCGGACGAAACACGGCGAACATGGCATCTTAGGCGAAAACTTTTGACAGCTGTCAACTGAAAACTGAAGAATTGATGACACGTGCGTTACCATGGAGATTGAGATTTCAATTTCACGGTGCTTAGAGGGACAGCGTTTCGAAACTGAAACCAGATCTTAATTTTGATTTTGACCAATCTACTATAAAAGAAAAATTACAACGACATTTTGTACTGAGACTTGAAAATTCACTGTGATCGCGCCAACGCAATAAAGTGTACACAACACAACGCAGGTCAACAACTGCGACTGCGACTGCGACTGCGACTGCGACTGCGACTGCGACTGCGACTGCGACTGCGACTGCGACTGCGACTGCGACTGCGACTGCGACTGCGACTGCGACTGCGACTGCGACTGCGACTGCGACTGCGACTGCGACTGCGACTGCGACTGCGACTGCGACTGCGACTGCGACTGCGACTGCGACTGCGACTGCGACTGCGACTGCGACTGCGACTGCGACTGCGACTGCGACTGCGACTGCGACTGCGACTGCGACTGCGACTGCGACTGCGACTGCGACTGCGACTGCAAACAAGGATTTGGCTCAAATTTCGTGAAGCAAATCTTTTTCAAAAGTTCAACGTAATTAAGGAAGAACTGTAAGCCGTTGGCAGAGTCCAAATTCGTCTTTAAATAATCCAGCCACAGAGTCAAAGGTCCTCTACATCCCGTCGACCACCAGTTGCCAAAATTGTCCCTCAACATCAACCTTCACGGAAAATGGCAAACACTTCCCTTGACGCATTTGCCCTCGTTTTTAATTAAATCACAAACAAAACTGGCGATTGTTGCAAACTTCTTCGCCTTAAAGGGTACTTTTAACCGCCACGTTTTCACTCGCTCATAACCGACAGTGGGTAAAGACCGGTAGAAGGTTAATTGGTGGTCGAGTCCAAAAATAGAGCACCCCGTCCCGTCCTCGCCGCACTTAATGAGTCCTTGTCGATGGGTGAGTGAAGAGGTTCTGTGAAAACAAAAGCCGTGCAATCGAAATGCTTCGCTCATTGTCCCGGCCTACGAGAGAGGCCATTCATACTGTCCGCTGGTGTCCGCCAGTGGGCGGCCGCTGTTTATGAGTCTTGTGCAAATGATGGCAACAAATGAACCGCATTTTCATATTCACAGCTAAATAATTGCAACTCGCATCGGCTGATGTTGGACTTCGCTTCATTGTGCCAATGGCCTTGGCAGTTTGAAAAGCCCCCGCGGTCAATGAGGAGTCACATCAGCCACCAGACAAGACGGTCGCACATCGTTTTGCACGTTTCAAATCGAGACGCCGTTCGACAGACTGAAAATGAAATAGAATCCTCTTGAATCCAACCGCCAAATGGGAATGGGCGTGGAAACGGAATCACTCCGGCAACGAGCGGAGGGCTCTCCATGGCGACGTTAGATGTTCGATTTTATTTTCATGTGCGCTCTTCAGTCGCTGTGTGTCCTTCGATTTACAGGGACACAGGAGAAGCTTGGATCAAACTGAATTTTGATAAGGGCGCGGCTGTGATGGATGATTCTTCGAAGCGCCGCTAAGGCACTGGCTAACGAGATGGCGGCGATGATGATCTGTTGATGAGTACGCTGTGCGACGATGTCTGTCATTTTCGCAGACGGCACGCGCTCCCGGAGACGGACTTTATTCGTATTTGGTTATGTTAATGGGACGCAGAGCACTGAGAAATGCTGACCAATCATTTATTCAGGATGATTATCGTCCTCGCATGATGGACGAGGCTCTTTCGCCATTTCGCTACTGTCGTCCACGTCAAATGCGCATTTATGCCAAGGACGAGTTCCAGGACTCTTGAGCGTAAATGAGCACGAGAGGATGTTGGCCCCAATTAGATTGTTTCTGTGCAGAAAATATACCTCTTGTGCGAGTGCCCTTTTGATCTAAGACAGGATAATGTTTTCTGCCTCTCCACGTGTGTCTGTCACGAGGGGGTGTCTTCGATGACAATCGACTTTTTTTGGACGGTCGCTGAGGGAGGAATGAGGCGGAGAGAATGCACAGATTTGCTTTTGTGTTGAAGGAAATGGAAAAAGTATTGGCATTTGAACTGAAAGGACTCTTGTTAGTCAGTTGGTTGGGCGTTGTGAGAAAGAGAGAAGGGACAATTAGGAAGATTTTCTGTCAAATTCTGAAGAACTTTGAAATGAGCATATCAAACGTGGGGCTTATTCAGGGCAAGTGGATGAAAGGGACACAAGTTTGAAATGGAAACAATTTGAAAGGGACTGCATAAGGATCGTAGTTCACAGAAAGTTGATGAAATCAATTAAGAAATATAATATCAGGCTAAGTATAGCACTTTGGAGAACAAAGTAGCTTTCTTAAGTGGTCCCTAATTGTACTTGTTTTCGTCTGGTCTCAGCTAGAAATTTCCTTAATAATTAAACAAACCTCCTATGCCATAGGCAATACTGAAGAATGAGTCAAAATTTAAAGGAGGGATTCATAGCTTCTAAAATTTAAAAACACTGTGTAAAATGAGCCAAACATGACATTGGTACATAAATATTGAATAACTTTGACATCAAAAAGACATGTATTTAGCATCAATTCAGGACAGCGTGTATCGCAGAAATAACTCACCATTCGAAGTCGACAAAGAATCAGACATACAGCCGAAGAAGCTGTAGCGAAAATTCCAAAGTTCCTGTTACTGTTGCGTATGTGTAACATTTTTTCTATGGAACTACTCTTGTTATGGGTGACATTATTCAGAAGTGGAGGGGACCTTCAGTTCTTTATCGACTCTGAACAGCGAGATCTAAGAAGGTTTTCATAAACAATTGGATTTCTTTGAGTGTTGTCAGCAACTCAAAATATGTGGCACCGTCAAAAATGCGTTGTGTTTAATCCGGGAATCGAACCTGCAACCTTCGACGTGTCAGTATTAGCACTTACCCACTATGCCACAACTCACCTACACTTTGCCTCAACAAACAAAATGTCCACTTCTTCCATCGCATCCACGGCCAGGGCGCCAATCAATGTGAAATCTCATCGATAACTAGGAATCGATCATTACTAGAATGACGCTAGTCGGAACTTTGTCGAACAGTCGAGTTTATAAGGTGAACGATAACTATTCGACAAGACAATTTTTCGAAAAAATTGTTACTCTGGCGTATGTGGAACATTTTTAATTTAAGAAAATTGAATACAGCCTCCTCTACATGTGTAGAATAATTTTTTTTCTTTTTAGGAAACATTCAACGTGAACCGTTTTTCTTTTTAATTTCATTACTGTTTTAGGACAGTTAGTATCGTTCGAGCTGCCAAGTTGTCTTCAAATAAATTAAAGGTGTTAAGGAAAACCCAAAGGCGTGAGATTCATTGTCACGCAATGCTATGTTTTCGAAAAATGCTAAAAACTCTTCTTAGTAACACCTGAACATTTAAAATTTTAGTTGTTAGTGAATGTGTATTTATTTCAACATTCCACATGTATCACAAAATGACTGAAATCACCAATTTGATAAAATCTAAAAATCAGTTTGACCACCAATTTTCGAGTGATACTGTATATCTAACTGTACCTGAACCATTATTATTTTTCCACTGTATTGTTTGTTTAAATATTTCACGAGTCAGATAGTGACTTTGGCATAAAATGTTTTCTGGAATTTATAAAAATGCAAACAAGAAATGTTATGAATAAATTAAATAAATATGTTGTGAAATGAAAAAGAAACCGGCATGCATTGATTAAATACATTTTTTTCTGAAAATTCACACTCCATGGACTCCAGAATGAGGACGAAATGTTAATTCACAATAAAAACAGTTTTTAATTTTTTATTCTACCAAAATAATATTTGCGTGCTCATACTTCTGTGAGTGGAAATGAATTCAGGAAAAAATATATTTTTTGCTTTTATTTGAGAATTTGAAGTAAATATACGCTTTCAAAATGCATTTGTTTTTTAGGTTAAATTTTTATTGATGCGGTAAAAATTGTAGAAACAAAATCATCAATTCTTGTTTTTTTTGTGCAAATATTGCAAAATTATTAAACTTTTTTTAAATAACTTGTGTTCCATTTCAGGTCTGTTTGCTTTAAAGCATTCGTGTGGAACTAACTTTCTTTTTTTTGTATTTTGTATACAGTCATAGCCATATACATATGTAAGTACAAGTGTACTATCCCAAAAGAAGGGTGTGACCGCAGTGGTGCAGTCAATAATTGCTTCAACTTACAAGCTGAAGATATCAGGCTCCATATCGGGACTGGATGTTTCACTCTTTTTTATGGTAATTCCTCTTTCCAAAACTAGCAGCCACTGAACAATTTCTCAAATCTTGTCAACAAAACAGTATGTCCGCTCTACTTGTAAACAATGGCAGCCATAACACGAGTAGTTTTTGAAAAAGCTGCGCCTTAGTTGTCGTACTAATAATAATATTTATTAAGTGGCACTACAGCCCACTACGGATCAGGGTCTAGCTTTTACAACAACTACTCGTGTTGTGCTTGCTATTGTTCTTTCACGAGTAGAAGGAGCCTACAGTTTTTTGCCGACTCCGAACGGCGAGATTTGAGAAGCTTTTCATAGACAATTGATTCTCTTGAGTGTTGTCAATAGCTTGAAAGAGGTGTTGCCGTGAAGAAATGCTAGGTGTCCCTTCCGGGAATCGAACCCAGACTTTCTGCGTGGCGGGCAACCACTTGGCTGTCATACTACCTCTTTTTTGATATAAAGAGTAATTTATCCAGAGGTTTGCCTGATGATGTAAATTAAAAAACATACATTTGAAAGTGAACTTAAATTTCTATTATCGGTTAAGAGAACAATTCTTGTCGTTTATTTTTTGAAAACCCAATGGACTACCACGACTACGTCTAAGATAGTCCATTAGGAAGATCAGATTTTGGGCACATAGCGACTGTTATCTAGCAGATTACATGATTATTGTTGGCTCATAAGCCATTAACCGCAGACGGCTTCTGGCTCAAGGCCTAGGACCTAGCATATCGTCAGAGGAAATAATTCAAAAGTTAAGAGTCGTACGATGAAGGCCACCAATTAACCCGTAACAAAACGTGAAATTAAGTCCTCACTAAAGTGAACTTTAGACTTGGTGCTAAAGTTTCACGAATTTTAAAGCTCATAGCGCCTTTTTTTAAGACAGGGCCCGCCGGGACCATGTGCTTTAATTTTAGGAAGTATGAGTACCGACAACGATTCGATTCGCCACAGTCTTCTCGTTCTCTCAGCTACAGTTTCTTATCTGCTTGCTGAGTATTTGCTGACCGAGCTAGTATAATCCAAAAAAATCGAAGACTCAAGTTTGTGGTTTAAGACGGTCGATTTTGGATACCGTAGATTCCTCAAATCACAAGAAAAAATATTTCTCACAGAAGCTGAAGGATTTGGAAACCCTGTTACGAATACAGCTGGAGACCTACCATAATGATATATAAAGCGATATCGACGAAAATGACAGACCAGTATGACTGGAACTACGCGAGGTATGCCAAAAAAGTCAATTGGAAACTGAACCTTACGATAAATTAAGCGCTTATTAAACGGCGTTGTATGTCAAATCCTAGAACCACCAAAAGCTTAGAGAATTTTAAAGTGCAACATGTTCTCATTTAATCTGTAATTTTTAAAGAAAAAAGGGAAATAAGTCCTTTTGTAACAAGAAAACCACTACTCACTGAAGAGGTTTTTCTCGAAAACCTTCCATTTGTTTTTCAAGATCCTTTCAACACTATTCTACCAGCGTTAACAAACCTAATCTACTCACCCCTGTCTGAAAACAAACAGCAAAGGCAAAATTTCCAACACAGAATGATTTTAACAAGGTTTCGAAAGCAATTACCACTAAAAAATGCTGCTTTCGCGAAATAATGATTCACTCGATAATTACTCTCATTAAACAACCGACCGACGTACTCGTGACCCTTTTCCCTTCGCGTAAAGGGCAAGTTCCGTTTCATCAAAACATCCACCATTCATCTTCAGTGACGATGAACCTCTCTGCAGGCGTGGCGTTTTTGCACGTCCTTCATCTTTATCATTAACGCGGCCATCGTCATCATAATCACCATCATCGAAGTGAATTTCATAAACAAACCCTCCCACCGCGTCTCACGTCCTCACTCCGCACACGCAAAAGAGCAACCGATGACGACGACGGCCCCGATCCAAATTAAAAGAGCAAACATTTCTAATTAATAAACAGTGTCTAGACCATGGACAAGCGTTTGAATGAAAATGCCCCGAGATCCGGTGGAAGCGGCAGCCTGCGGTCGCGTCAGATAAAAGCTTTTCGGTTGACCCCATCGCCCGATGCAAATTGATTTTTATTTTGCTCTTCTTTTTTCCATAGCGCGTGTTGCCGCCAGCTGTGAGCAGTTGAGGGGTTTACGGATGAAACCCGAGGGTAGATTTTGAAAAGTAACTTCCGTCAGTGTGTGCACAGTGTACACTCTTCTCGCTGAAGAGTCCTTTTTTTTTCAAGTGAATAATGGAAAAGCCTTGTGAACTATGGTAGAATGGGGGGGGGGTGGTGTGGGTTGAATTCACGGCAACAATGTCCTGCAGCTGTGGACGGGAAAAGGAAAAGAAACTTTCTTTCCTAAGAAAATCTCTGTTTACAAAATATTGGCATTACCTGATGCAATCGCAAGATTATTTTCTGCTTCTACAACTGATGCTTTGAAAGAGATGACGCTCTTGAATTAAACTGCACGACTTTAAGTTGAAGGGAAACTGTGGTTTCGATTCGATTGCACTGAAGAATCCTTATCTCAACCGCAGGGAAGGAGAGTGAAGGAGATACCATATTTCAAAAATTTAAGCAAGGTCAGTGAACCCTACATCTTTCCTCTAAGTCCGATTCAGTTTTGCACCGAAAATAAGTAGCAAAGTTTGCCTTACGAGTTGTACCAACTTGTCAGTCGCTACTGAAATTGTCATCCCACAAAAATTTGTCGTAAAGTTCTCGTCCTCAAATCAAACCACTCTCGCCAATGTCTCTTTACGACCAACAGGCCGATGCTCCCGCTGAAACCGCCTGAGTTATGCCACTTTAATTGTCAGCCCCTGCCCAACAGGGCGCGCTTTAACACATACCTATGGGCAATCATGACGCGAGACAATGCCAAGCCACGCGATTCGCAAATTTATTCCTTTCTCCTACCCTCGCTCGGATAACTTAATTAAATCATCCGTAATCGCCACCACCACCGCTAGCGCCCATCAGTATGCACACCCCCGCAAAGCGTTCGTATTCCCAATTGAATACGAAACGTCCTTGTTATCTGCGACGAAAGACATTCCAAGAACACGTTTAATTTGCATAATGCGTCCGTCTTCACCGCTACACGATGCTGCGGGTGTAAAGAAGCTTGTTAATGGTCCTTAAATCCGGTCTCGAAAAAAGCGAAAAGTTTGTGTCATTCGAAATGGTTGCAGGGGACACGGATCACAGACTATATCGAACTTTGTTTAGCCATCGTGAGACCAGCTTTCCGACAACTACTCGCCGCGGACTTCCTCCCGTTTCGCCCTTCACCAGTCTGTTTGCCTGGCCAGAAAGATCCGCACCACTACGAGAAAATCGAATAAATTCCCAAAAAGTTTCTACTTAACGAGGGACTCCAAGGATGAGAGAATTACTCTCGACTGAACGAGAGGAGATTTGTGTCTTAGGAGGTTTTCTTTTTTTTCAATGGCTCTACCCCCCAATACAATACGCAAGCTATTCGCACGAAAGGATTCTGCGGCGACAGATGAGGCCAGCGGCACTGAACTGAGGATGCCAACAACAGGTGCTTTGGTTTTGGTAGAGAGTCTAGTGAAGTTTTGTTCACAAAGTTACTAGGCGGCACCCAGGAAAGGCACAACTTTTGAATAAGTAATCGGATAAAGATTATAGTTGCGTTATTCGGTTCAAGAGCAGATTGCTCTTCAATACGGATTAGGGGGCGGGGGTATCATCCTTTAGTTCTTTCCACTACTCCAGCTTTTACTTTAAATAATAACCAATTTATTGCTGCCTGACTCTGGGCTTAACTGAATAAAAGAACTCAAGTGCCTCTTAAAAATTCTCCTTGGATCTTAATTGAATGCAACGTGGATCTGTAAGGGTCCGAGTTTGCTCTTCCCAATAAAGACTCACGCTCACTCCGTTGTGCATCTCAGAAACGAGTTCTAAGAATTAAACTCTTATAGCTCTGAGCTATCTGGAAAGGGATTTAGAGGAAGGGTATACTGACTGAAAGAATGAATTATATACAGCGTGCGTCTAATACAAGATATCGTTTTTTAAAGTGTTTTCTTTTTAAAAGTCTCTATTCAAAACTTCAATAAAATTTAAAAAAATATTTTGATTCATTATTCAGTATTATGACTCTGTTAGTAAGGGCAAGCAATTCCATTAATTTTGAAATAAGACTTCATTCAGTTGGCTGCTTCGGTTAGCTTTGCACCTTGTTCATGGTTTTGGACTGTAGCACACAGATTGCTTGGATGTTACTCACGTGTAAGTGCTTAAATCGTTTCCAGATGTTGGTATAACAATAGTCTTTCATGGTTTCCCACAAAAAAGGCGAAAATGTTCAAATCGCAGCTCCTAAATAGACGATTAACATTTCAAAGACACAGCGCTCACTTTACAAATAAGTAAAGCAATTCATTTCTTTACGCGGAGTTAAGATAATGACTTTCTTGCGAAATTTCAAGCAGGATACAGTTGTCAGTGTTTCTGACATTTATGACTAAAAACACAAACACTAGTTGGCCCACTGAGCTGCTGGTACCTCAGCTAACAATGACAGTACTCCAAGAGCTACGAAATAATCAATAATAATATTGAAATCAACTTTCAAAATGCCATTCACTTAAGTATCATGGTATTGTCATCATAGTTAACCCTCATGTTCAACTAGAGGGGTCACGGGAGCAATGCACGCACTTAAGACCTCCAGACCACTTGATCCTCTGTCATTGGCTCTTACTCAGCGCAAGCGCAACTAAGCGAGTTAATTGACTTAACCCATAACCTCGCTGTGGGTCTGAGGAGCAGTCGTCTAACTGATGGAATTGCATCTAAGGAACGCCTTGAAAGTCCCGATGATATCCTTACCACTTGGTCAAACCAAAGAAACAGAGCCCTTTTCGTCCGTAGAAGTAGGCATTCAATAGAAGGTTTACGACGAGTACCTCCCAAACGAACCGGAGGGATCTCATCTCGGCAGTGTCTATTTAAGTTAATCCCTCAAAACGCACTAAGATTAACCTTCTGCTTCCATTGTTGGACCAAATCGTGCAAATGGAAATTGTCTAGGTAGAAAAGGAATGTAGATACCGCTGAACCTGTCTTTATCTCTTCCTCCTAAAAGTATTCATTCTTTTGAATTAAAGGTCATATTGTTTTGACACCCACTTCGTCTCCAAAAGTTTGTTTTCTAATGTACCTAAATAACGAAGAGTACAAAAGTCTCTTCCTTTTTTTCGTCCAACCGCCTACTGCAGTTATCGTTATATTATAACCTATTGCTCAATGCCTTCTGAAAACTCCTACTGGGTGAGTTAAATCTTCCCTGCTTATACTTAGGATGAAAATGAATGTGGTTCTTCAAGGGTCCATTACCGGCAATGTTTGCCTTGTATATGATCATGTGTTAGAGTTTTTACACTTCCCGCTAATCTTTCGGATTGGAAGCTAAGATCCTGGAATTCAGTTTTCGACTGCCATTGAAACTTTATCTACGTTATGCCCCCAACTTTTGTTCTATTTCTTCTGGGTATCTTGTCTGACTAGTTCGAAGTTTCCTGGTACTTTACTGTTTCCAGGAACCCGTCATATTTAGAGACATACAGCGGAGTCCTATCAATTTTGATCTTAGAAGTGGTGATTAGAGAATTTGTATGGCTGCTTGGCTATAGGTGTAGATTACGATTCCCTTGTCCTATATCGCACTTATCGGCAGTCTATCCGCGTGACATACACTCCGCTTGGGATGAATTTTCAATCTAAATGTCTGGCAGATTTGGAATAGTTTGCAGTAACTACCCGATTTACATCGATAAGAGAATATCCGTCAGGATCTCAACTGAAATGCATCTCCCGCTAGCACGTTCTTTTATGCACATCCAGCTGATTGAGATTATTTTCCACTTGTGTGCGCCATTATAGACGAGAACGTCTCCTATAGCATTATCCGAGTGGTTGGGACTCGAAAAATATTTGGGCTGGAGCTGTGTTGCACATATGCTCTAGTCATGTGAAGCGTTGTTTCTCTCGGCGCTTTACTACGCTCTACCAAGAGTTTCGTCAACCACTTTTAACAACGTCCAGGTTTCTGCGCCAAAAGCAGGACAGGGATGAGAGTAGGGACTCTGTTACTTAATTACATTTTAAGTCTAATGAAACAGTAGAGTTTTTTCCCCCTATTAAGTGCGGAACAGAGGTAGACAAAAGGAATCAACGGCACCACAAAGCTTTTATTGTCCATCGTAACGCTTCGTCCAAGACGTCGATATAGTGCAGCCTTTCTTAATAAAATGTTGGTATTTTATCCTTTTCTGGCAGGCTCATATCCCTTTCGTTTCAATGCCAGCAAGCCCATCACTGACGGCTCGCTGTGTTCGACCAATCGTGCCAATGTACACAGCGTAAGCTAACATCTGAATGGGCTTTTTGAAGATCGTGTCTCTAGGGGAAACTTGTAAGTTTCTCTCAATCTTTTCAAGAAATATGTTGAAAATGTCACAAGATAATGCGTCGCCTTGTCCAAAATCTTTTTTGAAATTGAAAGTCTCGGTGAGTTCTGTACCGACAGAGTTCTCCACCATCATCCATGTCATTGTCGTCCCTATATACAGCTTTGAAATCTACAAATAGGCAGTGGCTCTTCTAGAATCTGCAGTAATGTGAAAATTTGACCTATGGTTCACCACCCAGAAACCGCAGTGATAAGAGCCTCAAATTTATTACAAATGGTTTCAGGCGCTCGAATAAAACGGCAAACGGCAGAGGAGCAGTTAAAAGGCTCCGCTTTTTTCCACTCATCCACTAGAGGGCAACTCTACCATAAGTTGCTCGTTTTTGTCCAAGCACTGAAAAGTTGCCTTCTTTTTTAGCGCGATAGAAGTCCACTGCCCCTTACTGTCCCTATTTAAATATTACCCTCATTACGCCCACCTCGCCGGCTGTGACATACAATACCTTCAATTGAATTAAATCATCACATGTCCTCGGCCTCTGATCCACTTTAATCGATTCCCATCCCTTGTGCCCCTGCCGCACCATCACGACTGTCCACTTATACACGGATTAAATCGAGGTACTTGCTTTATTTTTGTACCAAAGAGGACAAATTCAAAAGCCACCAAATGTGTGCGTCCTCTCGATGCTGTCTGAAGCACATTCACGGAGAGTCTGCCCAAATTCGCCTCCTCCTCTGTCTCCCTCTGTAGGTGCTCTACATTGTGCAGAGTGTAAGTGTTTCGTCCACTCAAAGCAATGGCGTAGTTGTGCTGTCGACAGCAGACTCGTTTGCTTACACACACACACCTTCTGCCGAGGGATGTTGGTTAATAGAATCAGATCGCTTTTAGTACTCCTGCACGTGCGGCTGATTCATGCGGAAGGTGTACTTCGTGCAGAAGTGTTTACCAAACACATGTGAGGTTATGGTTGCAAATAGAACTGGCGCTTAACTGAAGTTAAGTGGAATGCTGCAGGATACCAAAAAGTGGACAACCACTTTATCTGGACAGTCTCTGTGGTAATTATTTTTAAGCGAGGATTAACACCTCTCGTTTTTTTTTTAGCTGAAAATACACACTAAACATAAAGTGACCTGATAAAAGTTCAGCTACTAAAAAGTGATTCATTGTGAGGATTTTTGAGAGTTTTGTGTTTTTTTTTATCACAGGTGCCTTCTATCGTACTGTTTTGTCATTTGTGTTCAGTATTATTTGGCAAGTCATCATGGAAAGCCTCTCACTACAACAACGTCGCCATGTATTACTAAAATCGGCGTTGTCTGATGTCCTCAAAATCGATCGACTGAGAGCACTACTGCCCATTTGTCGTTTTGAGTTCCAGTGTATGTACGTTAATGGATTATACTCCATCGGTTGAACCACGTCCAGAGTCTACAACAGTTTTAGCATTGAGTGAACGCATAGACCGTGATGAATCTTTTCGTCGTCGTTCTCAACAGGACCATGTTAGCGGACCATAAGTGAGCTGAAATAGTGGACTTGTTTAGAGATCATTTTGGCGAGCACTTAATTTCTCGTTTTGCTCTCGTTTTGGACTGTTTTCTCTGAGGTTATGTAAGGGTCTTGAATAACAAGCTAAATGCGATTGACTCCTTGGAAGCTAACATTTCTCGTGTTATCAGCTAGATACCAGTCGAGATGCTCGGACAAGTAGTCCAAAAATTTGACGCTCTTAATGGACAACCTCAGACGTTGCCATGACCACATCAAGTCTTACGATGAATCGACCTTTGTATAGATTACGCTTTATTCAGGATACATTTTTTTGAAGTAGCAAGGGCCAAAGCACCCATAGTTGTCGACCGACAGAAACATCTGAAAGAGCGCCTCATTAAAGTTGTAGGTTTGACGCGGAATTTAGTTACTGTTTGAAGACGTGGCTGGTTAAAGCAAATCTAATGAACGAATAAAATATCAGCAATCATTAGACGTTGTGCAAGGAAGTAAGTTAAATGGGTCGTCCCACAAGAGGAAATGTATTTAAGCTGAACAGAGTCTATCCGTTGTGAAAAAGATTTATAAAAGGATGACCAGAACAAATGATCATGACCTAAGGGAAGCTGTCTATATCGAAGGTCTTATTGCCAAATATGTTGGCAGGAAATATGGACTTCCAAAAATCAAAATGGCTTGATACCAGACCAGTCGAAAGCCAGTCCAATGACAGGACAATGGAATTTCTGGTTCTAAGTGCATTTATTAGACATGAAGCCACCATACCTAAAATTTTCAAGCATTGGTCAAATCTCTGGACCAACATTCCACGAACCCTCGTGCCTCATCATATCTAACGATGTCATTATGTGTTCCACTGACAAATTCATATTTTTATGGGATTTGATCCCAATTTAGGACAATCCGTGTTCCTGATAGTCGAAGAAAAATATTTCCTATCCTCATTATCATACAGCCCCAAACAGACGTCCCTCTAAAATCCATTTGGAGGAAACTAATATCCACTCTGTCATCAAGCAGGAAAAAACATTTCTCTGATAAACGACGCTCTCCATAATTTGCATCAACAAATTCCAGGAAAAATCCAAGTCCTTCGTGTCGCACCCATTATTCAGAACCCGTTTCCCCATTAACCCAATAGCATGATGTTCCATCATCAATCGCACTTACCGTTGTAAGCAATTCGATTCGAGTCTGCAGAGATTGGGATCGTCTCTCGACATCATTCAGGAAGCATTTTTCTTCCCTTCCTCCCCACCCTCCACAGATGCGCGTCAAGGCAAACAGAAAAGGTTGTGCAATCGGGTCAATCGGCAAGGTAAAAATGTTCGGATCAAAATTCAAAACTCGTCAGCAGTTCAATTATTCAGAAACAGAATCTGACAAATACGACGACAATTGAACCCGTGCATGTGTTATCCTCCGACGCAAGAACGGGGGCCAATGTCGGTTTTGACATCACCCTTTTGGCACACCCAAAATCCACTCCTTAACCCCCCACCAGATACATATGTATTTTCAAACTGTCATGACAACTTGTCGGACGGTTTAGGAGGAGAGGGAAAGCGGAGTTGCAGCAGGAATTTCAATTCAGTCTCGTCTATTTTCCCATCAAGAGGCCTTTATATGGCATCTGAACTTACTTGTATTTGTATTGGCACTTGTATGAAGTGTCACCGTTTCTTGAAAGGCGCACAAAATGAAAGCGCGGCAGAAAGACGTCGGCTTTTGTTTGGCTTTGCTGCTGCTGCCGCTGCACTGAGGAGTGTGATGGTGCTAATGGAATAACTAGACGAGAAAACACGTCCTTTTGTTGGCGAATATACATTTTGAAAGCAATTTTCTGAAAGTGCTCTTGACAGGCTAAACGGCTATGTGTAAAGTCCACTGTTGTCAAGACATTTGTGTGTTCTTGTTTTTTTTGTTTTCTTTGTCACTTTCAAATTTCGCCCTAGCGACGACCCGATTGCTGAGGTCATCAGATGTTGTTGGTGCTTTGAATGGCTGCAGTTGATGGGCGACAACTGAATGGGCTTTTGATGTCGGAGGGTGGCTGGTGTGGTGAGTGTTGACGCAACAAATAGCGGTTTTGACTTTCTTGTTGTTTCTGTGGGGTAAAGGATTAAAACATTGGCGGCTTTATATTTATCTTAAGTTGCTTTTGTTTTGAAGACAAATGTCTGTGGTTGGTTTTGCAATTTTGAGTTTTCGTTGATTGCTAAATATAAACCTTAACCTCAGTTATGGTCGGAATAGACGTTTGGAATTTTGAAGAGACTTGTATTGAGTCAATATTTTATCTTCATTATCATCATTACCACTTATAGTGACCCGCATGTTCCACTAAAGGAGTAGCGGGAGCAATGCACCCACAAGGCTTATCTTGGATAAGGGCTCGTCCAAAACTTTTTTTTAAAAATTTTGACAAGAAATTTAAGGACAAGGACAAAATAGATGTGAACAAAGGCATTGACAATGAATTTTATTCGGTCTTGGACAGGGACTTGGACAAGAAATTGAAAAAACCTAATTCAAGGACTAGGTCAGGGCAGGAACTCGAACAAGAACTTGGACCAGAACTTGGATTAAAATTTGGACAAGAATTTGTTCGGCAACTTGTGCAAGAGATATGATCACTAATTGGGCAGGTGCTTGGAATAGGAGTATGGGCAGTTATTTGTGAGGAGAATGGCATTTCTGTCTGCTACTTGACGCATTTGGAATACAAAGTGTTGTAATGAACGTAATGATATCAAATTGTTTGATATGTAACTTTTTATTCTTCTCATGAATTCTGTTTAAATTCTTCTTCTTCTTCTTCTTCTTCTCCTTGTGATGTTACAGTCCGAGGTGGACCTGGGCCTCAATCAACATGCCTCTCCAGCCAGCTCGATCTTTCGCCAGCAACTGGCGACCAGCTGGGCACTCCAAGTTGGTTAAGGTCCTTTTTCACTTGTGTGCACCACCTAAGCCTAATCCCTCCTCTGTTGAGTTGTCCCAATGGCTGAGATTCGAGGACTTTTCGGCCGGAGCAGTGGTGTCCATACTCTCTACATAGCCTAGCCATCTTAAGCGTTGTATCAGAAGACACTTGTCCAGTCGCATATAGCTATACAGCCCATAGAGTTCGTAGTTGAATATTCTGCTCCAGACGCCATCAACGCAAACTTTTCTTTCCAAAAAACTTTTAGTAACGTCTAAGTTTTCGCGCCGTAAATGTCCTCCTTTGGGCTGATCAAGCTGTAGTACAAAACCAGCTTAATCCTTCGAGAGACACAGCTCTATAGCCCCTTGAGCCCAAAGAAGCAGCGATTGGCAAGCGTTATTCTGCGTTTCGATACTGTTGTATTTACCGCGGAGCAGAGGTAGACGAAGTCCTTGACTACCTCGAAGTTTCTGCTGCTTAGTGTGGCGCTCAGTCCGAGATGTTGATGTTGAGCGTCCTTCTTTGATGACAGCATTTACTTCGTCTTGCCCTCATTAACCACCAGACCTATTTTAGCCGCTTTCAATTCAATGCCAGCAAACGCCTCATTGACGGTTCGCTGTGTTCGTCCAATGATGTCAATGCCGTCGTTGTAAGCTGGCAGTTGTACGGACTTTTGGAAGATCATGCCTCTGGTGTTCTGTTAAAATACAGAGTTATAGAGTTGCTTTTGCTTGAGCAACGTTTCGAAATATTGAAAAGTTGTGTTCAGAATGAGTGTTTGGGCTACAAGCAGTTATTCACCAACTGCGACCGTTGTGACTATTCAGTTTACGAACATCAATTCGTCACCAACTCACCATCAATCATAATAACTCAAACTTTCACGCACTAGCCTGAGGAGATCTGCCCAAGACAAGAATCTCGTAGCTTTCAATTTGAAAGCGCTGATCACCGACTTGGTACAGGTACGACTGGGCGAATTGAAATTTTAGTTGAACAATAATTTCGAACGAGAAATCAGCTTTTATGACGGGCCGCATTTTTGGCTGGGGGCTACATTCCTTCCGCATCTGAGGAAACCCGGAAAACCTGCATGTTACTTTCGAGAAACCTATGCATCCAAAGAGAGTGACAGTTTGGTGAGGAACAGACTCACACGCCAAAGTCCTAGGTTCGATTCCCGGAAGGAAAACTTCGCATTTTTTTTACGGAACCAGCTCTTTCGAATTGCTGACCACACTCAATTGTCAATGAAAAGCTTCTCAAACCGTTCGGAGTCGGCAAAAAACTGTAAATCCCTTCTGCTCGTAAGATAGCACACACAACTTGAATAGTTAAGGCGGGAGCTAGCCTTGCTCACTTATGGGTTGTAGTGCAACTCAATTATTATTATTAGTGGCATCATTTTATCATTTTCAGTTTCAGTCTTGAGTGCATATAACGACATGGACTTGTAAGATCTCTGGTTTATGAAGGAATGCGCTCTAGGATTTATGAAGGATGGCGCGAGGATTTCAGATTTTTTTGTGCCTGAAGGTCCATTAGACAGTCCGGAAACGATTCATCCAAGCAAGCCATGAGCTGAAACCTTAGTATCTGTACGACCTATTTATCCATCTGAAACCAGGACCCGAATTCATTCGTCCACATTGTTGTCACTGATCAGCTCATAAAGTTCAGTGTCTCGAATCTGCTTCATAGGCACTTCTTGCCATGCATTTCGGTTAGCTCCTCTCAATCATTTGTCTTCCCCTTCCCAAAATCAGTCAGTCGTTTTTATTGAGTTTCACTTGGAGTAACTTTCTGTCAGTCACCGCACGCCGAGCAACTTCAGGATGATTAAAAAAAATTCCCTTCACTTCCGTTTGTTCGCCCATCCCCCTGAAATACTTTGATCATTAGGAGTGTCGTCATATCGCATTTTAACTTTCACAACAATTTCCCTTCTGAACGCAACAAAAAAAAACTTTTTGCTCAACAAACTTTGACGCGCAAAATGCCTTCCTACAATGTCTCTCTGCAGAATTAATTCAGCATTTGAGCTCAGATATTAAAGAGTCCTTTATGGGCTGTGCCCATCCCCCGTCGCGTCCGTCAACATGAAAGAAATGAACGCAAAAAACAGCGCCGTATTGACGACCATAATCCTCCAGAGCCATTTGCACGATTCTCTTCGACACGAATCAAATGGCAATAAAAAATCGAGCAGGCAGCCTTGGGGGGAATGGTTACCATCCACCATTTCGTCCCCATCCCCGATGAATCGCAATTGAATTGAAATTCGACAAAATGAATGGCCCCACGCCAGAACGCGCAGCCCCCGGCCAAGACTCCCGACCGGAAGCAGTGCCGTTAAAATTTTCCGATTCTCCAGGAGTAATCACATTGCAATATCATAATTTCCCCCAGCGACCCACCCAAGTCGTTGCTCTCAAGACAGCCGTGCGCGTTGGAATATTTATGCGAATTAGCATTTCATTGAGATGGATTGACTCGGATTCAGTGGCGTGAATCACACACCTCAACAAGTCAGCATCGAGGTGGCGCGGGCTGTAATTAGGATGATTGGCACCAAGGCGGGAGTGACATGTTTTTGGAAGACAATTTGATTTGCTGCCAACTACTCGCTCGTAGTTCACTATTCATCTTTGGATAGACTCGTGTGAGTTGGAAAATGTGAGGTTGTGGATCAAAGGTAATTCTGAAGGTTTTGGGAGGTAATCTGTCCTGTTCCGATTTTCTGGTTGCGATTTCCGATTCGCTTCCACCGTGGTTTCGCATAGTTGAATGTGGTTTTTATGAATCATTTAGTCGCACCTCCACTGCTGATGTGGTGATGATGTGATTACCGCGCATTCAGTCGGTATTTTTGTTTTTCCAAGCCACAGGAGTGCAGCGTGGTTGGATTATCTTTCAGTGTTGACTTAACTGTGGCCGAACAGGTGAATGGGACCAAGTGTCTGTATTTGTAGGGATAAGTAAGCTTAACTAAACCAACTTCAAGATAGTTCAGATTAAGTAATGCAGATATTGAGATCGAATGCCCCAGGGTAGGGAACCTTAACTTCCACCAAAAAAAGTATTTTGTGAGTTGTGTTGTTTAATGGCTGCGAGAAGAAGAATTCACAGTTTTTTTTCAGTCGAATAAAGTTAAATTGAGTTTTACTCAACACGTCCACACAGTGGAATTTTAGGTTCATCCTTTAAATATAGATAATAGGGAGACTGACATCAAGCAGAATTCCTTTACTACCGTGGAACACCATGCATAGAACTAGAGGTTTTTTTAAGAAATTGATTTATCAGTACTTTAAACTAATAACAACTAGTCACGTCTACCTCGGGGCAAACGTGAACTCCACCATCGACACGTTAGTGGAGATTCAGCGCATAATCACCCTTGGCAACCGGTGTTATTTCGGTTTGTCAAAGCAGTTAGGGTCAAAACTCCTGACTCGAAGGACGAAGACAACGCTCTACAAGACACAAATCCTACCCGTACTCGTACACAGAGCCGAGTGCTGGATAATAAGCAAAACTGCAGAGCAGATTCTTGTTGCCTTTGAAAGAAAAACTCTGCGGCGAATATGGTCTGTCTGCGAGGATGGCGAATGGTGAAGAATACACAACTGCGAACTCTATGTACTGTACCAAGATGTGGACGTAGTTCGAAAGGCAAAATTGCGTCGACTACAGTGGCTCGACCACAGCGAATGACAACAACGCCAAGAGGGTCTTCGCATCCCAGATTATAGGTTTGAGAATGAGTGTAAAGCCGAACCTCTGATATAGAAACTAAGTGATTGCGGACGTTAAAGAGCTTGATCTTGACAAATGGAACTGGAATGGAAGGCATAGTCAAGTTGAAATATCATACAGCCCCCTTGCGACATCCCCCTCTGAACATTTGACGTTAATACAATGACCCAAAAATTCGTGTTTGCCCCTCTAATTTGATTGAAGTTTCAGCAATAATGTAATCATGCACATGACCTGGAGAGAGTGGTAAAGAACTCGATTCGATGACTAAGTACTCTCTCCCAGTTGCTATGTAATCCACAAAGCTACTAAAAAAACTGAAAAACAAAAACACCGCAATATGAACTACCATTGAAAGCTGCTTTCAGTATTCTTGTAGGAATCAGGCTCCTGGTCATGGTAATCATGTGCAATGACTATAATACCAATTCCATATGATACATCCAAAAAAAGTGGTCACATCCATTCTCTATTCGTCAACCACAAAATTCTGTCCAACATATTGTGTGAGCCCCTAAATCTACTTTCAACACTAATCCTTATGTACGAATGCGGCTGTCGGTTCGGCTAGTCCATGACAGATCAAGGCAAATGAAAGGCCAGCCAGTGTCATGTCGATATGGACCATTTACTTATCAACTTTAGAGCCGCATACCACAGCACTCATCGCAAGAAATTTTCAGATTCGGTATACATGAAACTGCAACTTGTTGTTTGATTAAAGGACATCTGTAACTGTGCTAGATTTTGGCCAAGAGATGCACTCTTGTGTGATTTCTTTATTCTTGTACTGCAGGGGAGAGTACTGAGGGCAGATATGAACACGGCTGACTCTATCTTCTAAAAGTACATACAATCCCATGTTCATGCAGACAATATCCATCATGACCATCGAGCCGTTGTTAACAACTTTTACGTCGATTGACGAGCAGGAGTTAACGAGACGAACAACATCTTGGACAAACTGTCACTAATAATAATAATAATAATTGAGTGGCACTTCAGCCCACAGGGAGCCCAGGGCCTAGCTTCAACAACTATTACTCTTGTTACGCGTGCCATTGTTCTGTCACGAGTAGAGGGGGCCTACAGACTTTTCCGACTCCGAATGGCAAGATTTGAGAAGCTTTTCATGAGCAAGAAAGAGGTGGCACCGTGAAAAATTCCAGGTGTTCAGTGCGGAAATCAAACCTGGACCTACGTGTGGGTCGACGCACTTACCCACTACACCATGTCGGCCACCGACAGACTATCACTGTAAACGGACGGAACTTTCATATAGTTGAGCAGTTTGCCAATCTCTGTGAAAATGTTAACCTAACGAATGGCATCCTTTCAGAGATCAAACGCAGTATCGCAATTGCCAGCATCAGAAATTTAACCTCATGTTCGACAAAACGCTTATGCTGGAAGATTACTTATATGGAGACGAATGCTCGACAATAAACGGGATTCTTCGTCAGTCTTTAGTCCTTTCTGCTTTGAAGGTGAATAAAAGAGAAGACACAACCGTCAATTCTGACAGTTATACAAAAATGTAAACGTTCTCCGAAAGGCAAAGAACTGTGGCCACATCGAGCAAATTGATTTTGACACCTTTCGACCATAAACCACACCAAAGAGTCACTTTGTCTAGATGCCGCATCACTGGAAAAAAATTTGTTTGAAAAATCATTGCTGATTGTCTGTTGCTTCAACAGCCAAGAAATGTATCTACGGCGTTGTGAATGGTCAGTAGGCTTCAATTGTAAGTTGAACTTTATAGGAATAAAAATGCAAATCAAAATGCGTTAAACATCATAGTGGGGTGTTCAATCGATAAATTCGAATAATCGGCAACACTACCACTTTAACAATGTTTTCGACTGCTATTGCATGACGATGGTGCACAGGCCTGATGACATCAGTAACGCTTCCGCTCTCTAAATTTCTTGCTGGCCATCATAATCACCGCCTATTGTGCGAATAATCGGTAATTTCGAATCACAATTATTGTAGGAAGTTTAAATAATTTTGAAGCATTGTTCGATTATTAAGGAATCCATTATCGAAAACAACAAATATTCAGCTATTATTGTAATGCTTTAAATGACACCTAAGTTTGACAGGCGTCAAATGTTAGCACTACCAACCTGAAATCACAAAATGAATGACGATGATTTACGTAAAAAACATGGAATACCGTTTCCGATAAATGGTAGTAAGGCTGCAAGCGTCTACGGATGCAATAGTTGGAAGGGCTAGGTCGTGCCTAACAAACCAAATGAACTGCGGACTCCATTTATACAAAAGAGCACATGAATGATGGAGAAAAACCTCAATCACTTAGTTTTCCTCAATCGAAAAGAACTCGCTAGAGATAGTCCCATAGATTTATCCTGGACTGAGGGGCCACTCTAAAGAAAAAACGAAAATTGGCTATACAGTCAAATCATGACTTTTGCACATAGCCACTGTCGAAATACGTATAAAGCCAATTTTGTAGTCCAAACGTAGCTGGAAGTATTCAATATTTATGTCACTCTTCGTTGCTCCTGAACCTCGTAAGGCATTCTTCATCTTAATTAGGTTGTGTACCAGTTTCCTGCCTGCCACCACACTTCATACGAAAACATGGCAACAAAACGGAGGATGATTTGATGCCAGAGACGTTCACCAAACCACGACACACCTATCGCATTGGTGTTGGGGACTGATTTTAACAAGTTGCCAAATCAATCGAAAAATTTGTTGTCCTTACCTATCATCAGAAGCACCTCCAGCGCCACAGTTTGCATTCCATTCAATTCAAAAAAAAAAAAACCTGTAGCACAGTTCATTCACATTTCATCAACAGTCTGCCATTGTCCATCGCTCACACAGTCACCTCCCATCGACTTATCAAGCGAAATGACATGCAAAAGAGGATCAACTCGAATATGTATATTTAATCAAATTAAATTCGGACGTCCCGTCACATTTGAGGTTTCCATCTCATAACACCCTAAGCTACCAGACCGAAAATTCTCATAAATTGGATGCGTCCAAGCGTTTTTTAAACACACACCCATCACCCATGCATGAAGCCCTCCCCCAAGGAAAGACCATAAATTATCCCTCAAAACGTGCTTGCCCGGGCGACAAGGTTCTCGCAAAACGCTTTAAGGATTCGTCTAACCTCGGATATTTGCTTTCGCTCCGGAAACACTCGTATCCATCACTCCGATCCGACCCGGTCAGACTGAAGTCGAAATCAATGGCGTACGCAGGCTCCCCTTCGTTTCAAGTTGCCCCCACTCCCGTGCAACGAGCACTCATTTGAATGCTCCATTTCCAAGTGGCGAAGAAAATCCCCTCTAGTGTAAACTTTCGACCCTAATCAATCATCAGCATATATTCACATCCTTCCTCGGCAGAGGAGCGCTTGGGGTCTGGCCGGCGAAAGGACGCAGGGAGTTGAGAAAATTGAAGAAGCAGCCCAAAATCCATAAAACAAAACCCGAGGACATCTGCTCAAATAAACTCCCACTACCAGGGGCGTGTGCCAGCGCTAGCTTGTCACTCAATTAGTCTCAATTGAATTCTCGAGCTCTGTTCACAGACTCAAACTTCATTTTGAGGCGTTTCGCCAGAACGCTGCCTCCGTCCTCGTCCCTGATGGGACAGACAGTCAATCGCTGGGTTATGAATTCAATGAATTCTTAATTTCGGCATGGGTCCAGTCAGCTTGCTTGTGCGCCTTCCTGATGTGTGCACTTAATTTGAAAGACACGTCACTTGGCCCATGGCGATCCCTCCCATCTGGAAAGTTGCGGATGACTGCGCCCAGCGGACAAGGCAAGGCTGCAATGCCCAAATAGAGTGCAAATTGAAAGTTCCAATAATAAGCAGTGCCCATCACTTGGTTACGTATTCGCCCGAGTGAGCATCCCTTCACATTCACAATAGAATGCACCGACTTGCAGAGGGGCAGCTCTGGCTCTGTGCGAATGCGACACTATCCTGCTCCGTCAAGGGAATTCCATTCAATAAGCAAAAACTGGACTCACATCTCATTCGCTACCGATCCCCTCGTGCTGTGCATACTAATGTTTTCAAGAGATGGAGAATCAACAAGGACCCGGAAACTGAAAAGTAATTTGTTTTTGATACCCACCGGCTGAGCGGACACAAGCCCTCGTCTGGCAGATGTGTTCGACATTCCGTGCACGTACCGATGACGACAATTTGTTCATGCCTGAACTGCACCGTATCCGGCACAGCAGTCTCCGGTCAGAAATATGTCCACTTGATTGTATTTGCAAGCACAGAAGTAGATGAAAACATGAACCGGAAGTTGGAATGGCCTTCTGGCAAAGTGGAAAGGAATTAAGAGGAAGTTGGTCGTCGCAGACCACTTCGTTTAATTTGAACACTTTATTTAAGGCAATGTCACAGAGGTACTTGGAATTGGAGCTTAATAAAATTTGTCACTGGGAAAAGTTCAAAAGTAGAGCGGGTACGAACTAAACGAGGACATAGTCACCTCAAACAACTGGTACTGATGGGGAAGGACTTTGGCTAAAGAGGGGCATATTCTCTGTCATTTGAAAAATGTTTGCCTCCATAGTAACACCTGTTTGATAAATTTTTCATCCACTGACCAGTTTATGCATAGGGCAATATATTAGATAGCAAAGACATACAATGCAGGGTTTTTTTCAGTTTCTCGAAGTGTAGGTAGTTCGGTTTCCCATATCTTAGGGAGGCTTTAAATATGTAGGCTGACCTAAAAGAAACTGGTTTCGAAATTCTTCAGAATCCTCTTTTCTCCGCCAGCAGGACTTGAATTGGATTTATGATAAGTTTCTGGTAATCCGCTGCATGGACCACAAGAAAATACCGTATCGAAGGGAGGGTGCTTTAAAATCAAGAAAACGGTCGAAAACACGACGAAATGTTCCTGCAGATGTGGATTGTGGAGGAAAGGAATTTTTCATCCTTTGTAGGAAAGTCATCTCTTCCTGGGAGAAGGAGTAATTAGCGGTCGAATCGCAAACAATACTCAGAGTCACGAGTAAGTAAAAACTATTTCTGTGAACTGCCGGTGTCTAAGGATCATTACAGCAGTCAGGCAAAAGGTTGGAAAAAATCGGTGCCCGGGGCTTAAGCCACATCTGGAAAGTAATGGAACTAAAACTAGGCATAGTTACTGGAAGAGTAAGATCAGAAAATAACCTCCTCCGAAATGTGGATCAAAAACTACCAAAGGAGTAGACTCTTCCCAAGAAAGAAGCCACACGGGACTTTATAGTATAGTTGGATAGAATTGAACAAGAAACGCAATAGATTCTAGTCTGGGAAACAATTAGTTTAGTTTAGTTTAAAAGGCATTTTTTTTATTGTTTATCTAATAGTATCTTAAAACTAGGTATAAAACGCTTAACCTAGGCACGACAGAATCGAAATCTTATAACTACTTACTGGCTCTATGCGGGCGCTCTAAGCTATCTGGGAAACAATCAGTTGTATCGAATGACCTCATTCGAATCAGGATAGAATAATAAAAAGTCAAACTGGAGAATGTAAATAATTCTTTTTCTTCGAATGAAAGTATTAAGAATATCATAGTTCCTGTTTCTTTTTGAAGTATGATGAGATAGGTTTTTTTTTGTTCACAGTTGCTTACAGCTGTGTAAAATATTTATGCAAGTTTTCTAAACTCCCAAAAGATTCCACAGCACAGGCCAGCTTTCTTTGTACTTTACAATGTCTCAATGTTCCCTTTCCGCTATGGAACTTGTTATATTGTATATATTGTAAGTATTTTGGAACATTTTATATTTTCCTTCTTTGCATCAATAATTTCTCTGCCTCCACAAGGGACCAAGGTCTGGGTTATTCAGAAACTACCTTTGTTGTGCGTTCACGGTTGGCGGAACCTGTAGTTTATTGCTGACTCGAAGCGGTATGGTTTAAAAATACTTTCCGAGATGACTACAATTTTTGAGCGTTGCTAGCAACTGGAAAGAGATGATGGTGAGAAAAAATGGGAGATTTCCAATTCAGAAATTGAAAGATCTTCGCCATTTCTACCACCATTATAAGTGCGAATTTTAGACCTCTTCTCAAGTTTTGCGGCATTTTCGCAAGCATTTGCAAAATTTGTCATCCGATTCTCTTGTCGACAATAGAACGATGTATGTCTTCATTGGAAATTATATTCTACTTTCTACTTTCTTCTACTTTCCATAAAATCCGTATTTAGTCTTATATTTACCAAATAGCTACTGCTTTTCCCCAGGATGCTGCTATGTCTCCGCCATTCCGTTTAATATTTAGTTATCAAGCTGACAACATATAAAGGCTCAGAGCCCGCCTTCAATCGCTGTTTCCTGACAAATAAATTCCAACTTCCTAACATTCGTGGTCACTTGTTCCTTTAGCCGACGATTATTCTTCTCAAACCCAGAGACTGGGAATCGAAGAGCTTCTTTCGAAAACCATTTCTAGCTGAAGTGTTGATGTGTGTGCACACTATGTGGTCGAAACAGCTGTAGAATTTTTCTTTTAAAGACCCTAAGAAATCGGTTCCGTGTAAAAAGGCTAGTAGTTTCATTTTGTAGAATGTGATCTTGATACCTCTCGTCAGGAGTTTTGAACTTATAGTTATTTGGATAGACCAAAACATCATCGCCTGCCTGCGACATTCTTTGGAAAAATTTCACTAGAATATCCTTGTCAGAGCTTACGATCGCCCCGAGATAGACAATCTGTGTTTCAAAGTTTTTGCAAACAACGCTTTGACTACCGTGGTGTATATTAAAGTGATAAATTATCCACAGCATATACATATGTAATTGCTTAGTAACCCTGAAAATCATCTCGCTTCGCCTGTTTCTCAATCCAATCCAAATTCTATAGTTGCCCCTATGACGGTCTTCTGGGAATATGCTACTTTGTGGATGTGATCTGCATAACAAAGCAATTGCACTGATTTGAAGGAAGTAGTGCCTTCCTTGTAGGACCGTCCTCCTAAACTATCCTTTCAGGATGCGGCGGGGCTCATATGGTTCTGCGGTCGTTGAACCGAAGTGTAAGGTTCACCGTGAATTTATTTGCGTCGTGCCACACAGCCGGATCAGGGTAAGCACCTATCATTCTCTGTACGTTCATCACCGCAACCTCTAGTTGGAACAGGGCAAACTGCCAAGGTTCCTAAAAATGATACAAGAAATATTTCACTTCCTTAAATTCAACTTTACAAGTCTTATCTTCGTCCTAACCTTAAATATACAGCCCCTTTCTGGTCTATGACCGCCCTGATGGATAAGTGAGGTATCTCGAATATTTGGCACAGTCACGTTTCTCGATTTACTGACAACACGAAAAGGCATTAATTGTCTACGAAAACGTTGTTCACATTTCTCCGTTTAGAATGGGCTGTAAACCACGTATGACTTTTATTCGTGAGATTGGGAAACGCATAATACAAGAAGTTGCAGACAAATATGCACCCCGAACCTTCTTGTGACTCGATAGAACACCATTGCAACGTTATTTCTTTATCAGTGTTCGAAAAAAAACTAATCGAATGTGTAAGCTAATAGACCTTGAATTATCAACCGCTTCATATGTATCACTAGTCTATCCACCGTTGTACCATGGGGAAAAACACTTTACTTAATCGCATCACACAAATATGGACTATTCTTCCAAGTTTACTTGTTTCTCTCTCTCTTCACAACCCGAAAACATATATATGACGAACATGCACTTGTCCTTTCTTCCCCTTTTTACGTGTTGTGACTAGCAGGTGGCCTTCACAAATGCGCGCGTTTGAATTGAATAAAATTCTCTGTATGCCAACAAAGCCCAAAGAGATGTTCTGACATTAAAACGTTTCCAAGGTTTCCTTTTGCATTAACAACTGAATTGAAGCGTTCCAAATAAGTCCACCATTGTCTTTTACAACTGCTAAAGCGTCACAGTTGGACAGGCATTTATTGCTAACTATTCACATTTCAGGTGCAAAAAATGTTCGCCGATGCTTTGAGCGGACTTCTCTGAATCTCCCGATAGATTGGTTATACATTCCTACCATCTGCCAGATATCTGCTTCGAATTAACTTCCATACAAAGCCGAGTGCATTCCAAACCGTGATTTATTCACGATAAAACTGCCTAACATCACCTCCGCACCGAATCCGCCGGGAATTCTCAGTTATCGACAGTTAGGACAGACAAAAACCCGTCAGTGTCAGTGATCAATTTAAAATACAAATTCGTTCAGTGATGGAAAGCTCAGCAGGCTGCGTAATTAAAAGCGCCAATCTGCATCACATTCCTGAAACCTGGTCGTGCAGAGCGAAACACTCTCCTATGCACACCTTCACGTGCAGCAGCACCAGCCTTCCTTGATGCATAACAAGGCGAGCAAGACCCCGACGAGTTCCGCTATTTGATTCGATATTCGCCCCCTCCCAACTCCCCACCCCTCCGCACAAATGGCACTCTCCAATAGACGGCGGGATTGTGCTCTAACGATGAGGAGGAAGGTTAGCATTTCACAGGGGAGGCAGCAGCAAAATGAAATAACAAGAGGATCGTTACGTATAATCGAAAAATTTGCATAAAAATATGTGTAATCCTCGGATAAAAGGATTCGAATTGCACCCCACTTTCCTTCCGCCTTCTACCCGTTGTGGGCGGGTTAATCCATGCGAGGGTTTTATTGTCCTTTAAGTAAACGCTGTCCTAAGAGGATGTACAAGGCATTTACCATCGTCACCCTCCGGACTGTTAGGTTTTCCCAAGTATTTTCTCATCGTAATTTATGGGCATACCTAGCCCCTCCCCATCCACTCCAGTCCCACCCGACAAGCCACAAAGCATAGCATTTAAATGAAAAAGCACATCGAGACAAGTATGCCCTGGCATCCGTTCCATTAGCAGTCCTCCACAGAAGCAGCAACACCGATAGCAATTAACAAGCGCCAGTGGAATGATTGCGAGAACGTACAGACGAGCATTGGAATTGAAAAAGGTAAACAACAGACGCAGAGGCAGCCCGTTCGTGGTGATCCTGCTTGATTCCCAGTAGGAGGTGTTGTGTTGATTTCTAATTACACTCAGTAATTTAATTTTGCGGTGATTTAATGAGTAAATTGCTTGAGGTCTGAAAGGAGGTTACAACCTGCCAAGGCTCAAGTGTCGAGATGCTGCTGCGAGAACGTGCGATGAATGTATTCAACTTGAGTGTTTGCTGAGCGAATGCCAACGAGGCAGTGAATTGTATGGAGCGCACGAGGAAGAGTTGTTATTTTAAGTGACCTTTAAAGTTGCCAAATAGCTAACAAAGAATTAGATTCATTTTGCAACTCACGACATAGTATTTGTGCTTGTGCAGATGACAGAGTGCTACTTCCCTACTTTAGTGAATGCAGGAAGGACCTCGAATGATGCTCAATTAATTTCTAATGGAAATCTACAAAAACTGAGACAAACTCGTTCATGTTCATGATATTTGATGTCGTTTATGATTTATTGTAAGACAAACTTCTCAAAGTAATGTACTTGTCGAATTGAAACCCGAAGGAATTCGTTGCAGTCTATCATTTGAGCTCGAGGCAAGGGTAAGCAAATCAAAGAACAATTGTTCGGCCTTAAAAATTGAGAACAAACATGGAGCCGAACATTTCAGGCATATTGCCAGAGTTTTGCAATAAATTCCAATCTGCAAATCATTGAAAATTATGTCTTTTATCTGAATCCTCGCAATCTAATCTCCGACTAGGCCAGAGCCAAGGGAAAAACATTCCTTATATTTAATGGAAACAAACAGAATCCTGAAATTTAAAATACCGATATGCCCACAAGCCTGAGAAACCAAAATCTTAAAATTATAAAAAAGCCGAAGGTCCGAAATCTTAAAATTCCAAAAATAATGTAATTCCCAAATTCCTTAAAATACCAAAATCCCAAAATCATAAAACATGAAAATTCTGTGGAAAAATAATGCGAGAGAACTGGACGATATTCGAATTCAACAGCTCACGTATACAGTGGTTGCCTCAGCACACTTACTCCTTTCATAACTATTTCTCTTGAATGTTTCTTTTGGGATTTTGCATTCCAGGTTTTTGGGCATATCGAAATCTAGGACATTTCGAAATTTTAACCTTTCAAGATTTTTTGTATTGCGGAACTAATTCTATCTAGAGGTTGAGCTGAATTACAGGATCCAAAGATTAAACTGAAATTGAAAGTTTGCAATTAAATTTACAGGGCCTTGGCCTGAGCCTTAGCTTAAACTTGTACTTGTGTTTAAGTCGAAGCCTGAATCTGCGTTTAAGACTGACATTCATAATAAAAACCTACTTCTAAGCATGAACTTAGATCAATCATAAAGATTGAAGATAAAGGACTAATACATCATTTTCTAATCTATCTAATCATATCCAATAATTAATATAAAACTTAAGTAGGTCTAAATATTAGATTGAGCCTTGCACACGGTTATAGTCTAAGCTATAAAATTGTTTCATATTAAGGCGGGCTTGTACGAAATTTGAGACTGAGTGCCAAACATAATCTAAGCTTCAGTCCATATGTGTGTATGAGACTGAAACAGAGATTTTAAAATAAGCTTTGGAACAATTAACTGTTAGGTGTCTTAAGTCTGACCATATGACCGAACATAGACGAACCTTAAGTTCAAGCCTGAATTCATGCCTGGGATAAAGCCTAAGAAGTCAAAAAAGCTTTACTCGAAAATTTAATAAAGTAAATTGGGTGAGACTACAGCCAATAACAAAACCAGCTACCCCTCTGCAGCAAATATCCGCCTTATTTATGCTACTATTCCATCACTGATAAAGTTCTCTCACAGTTTTTTGCTGAGTCCGAACGAACAACTTTTGGAAGCTTTTAATAGACAATTAGTAGTAGCAACTGTTCAGTCCCGCAATCGAACCAAGAACCTTAAGAGTATGAGTCGACGCATGCACCCACGTAGCACACGATGTGGCCACGGACGTTGTATTGCCGTTATGCAAGACAGAAACAAAAAGATAAGTCACAAAAACCTTAAGTCATGTTCATAGCTAAAGCAACTGCGAAAGTCATACCTAAGGCTATGGACGTAATCAAAGCTAAAGTCATAGTCATACTAAAAGTCAAATGCATACCCACAGTTATAGTTACCGGCTGAGTCTGATTTGAAGCCTATACTATATCCAAGGGCAAATTCTGAGCTGAGGCTGACGCTTAAAACGTTTTTGCTTTAATTTGTATTTATGTCTGAACCCGAATTTTCATCCTAAATTGGTTCTTATACTCAATCGCAGATTAGGACTGAGTTTGACCTAGACCTCAATCTGTCATTCACCTAGAAGCTGAATTAAGGTCTGAACCCTTTTTTATCTTGGCTCCGCAGCTCTTTGAAGTAGTAATAAATCTAAGACAGAGTTTGAGGTTAATTCGTTTCCTAAACCTTTGCCTTTTCAGTTTAAGCTCTCTTCAGGCCTCAACTCACATTAGGATTAGTTTGTCTCTTTACTCCAGCGTAAGCTCTATTAGCCAAAAACTGAGTCTGAAGCCTCAAAGTGAGTCTAAGTCTTGATTTCGGAATGACTTTAGCCGAACTATGATCACATGTTCGCGTATCATGTAAATTTGGAAGAACTCAGCACATCGACAATCGGAGCATCTTCAAACCTTTACAATGTTTAATAAACAGTTAAAGGAAAAGGCAAAGCAATAAAAAAATAATCACAAAGATTACTGTCTTTACAGCTGAACGCAGTATTTCCATACCGGATCTTATGCCAATTACTTGAAGCATTCGACACATTGTAGACAGACATGGCGCCGACTGTCATATAAACCTTTGATAGGTAGACCTTCTGGAAGAAATTTAACTCCATCGTTGAGACCATAAAAGATGCCTCTTTGAACCACCTCTTCCCACCAAACAACCTCATGTAAAAAATCCAATTGCAGTAAACTTTGACACATAGAATACCATCAGCAGACATTTACAAACAGTTCTCATTGGAAGAGCAGTCGAATCCAATTGCACCAACGAGACAGCAGTTAAAACCGAAAGAACGCCTGGGATAGACACTTGCGTGGCATCCATCAAGCCAGCAGACGTCAAACGTCAATGTCAAGTGATGTTTATTTAAAAGCTTTTGCCACGTGAAGCACACATTTCATTGTCTTCAGAGATTCCGCAAAGAATTCGGTAGGACGTGCCTCTTAACCAAAATGTCAGCCTCATTCGAAATAAATGTCAACGGCCGTGACACAGATCGCAAAGAGGGATAAAACCCTTAAACCACCATTGCATCCGTCTTTACGGTCCTCAATCTGACGTCGGATCTCTCCCTGGCCAGAGGCTGCCTACCGACTCACCACACGCCCCGGCAATCGTGACAGCTCTCAACGGGCTATAAATGACAAATGTGCAGCCATATCCTTGGCGGTTCGTAAAACACTCAGCAGCCAATTTAAATCGGATTGGGTGGGCGCCATCCGAACCGATTTACGAGGACGACGGCGGCTGCGAATTCGTTCCTCACCCAGCTGCCGCACCCTAATTGCCTCTCATTGTAAATGTGCGGATAGCACATAAGCAACAAAACACCACGACTGTGATTTATTTGATTGATTGCCGGGGCGATAGTCGAGCAAAGCGTGTGAAAGTCCCAATTTCACCGTTCACGCGCCACGTGTGCGGGAAAGGACCCGCGATTTGTTGTTTATCACTTGGGAGCGATTGAATTTACAGGCACGGGCAAAGGACCCCACCGTCGGAGCACAGCACCGAGCACACGTCTAGACATGGCGGTCTAGGTATCGGGTTTATCTTGGGTTTCTTCACTCCTGTTCGGGCTGCCCGATTGTGAGTGCCTTTGGGGTGATTGGGGCAAATTAATGCTAATGCATGTATCCCGCTTAACAGGACCACCAATAGGAGGGATTGCTATTAATTAACCGCCTGCTGATGGATCCCCTAATCTGCGTTTGATTAAGAATCTAACCTCGAAATTGAACGGCAAAAGGCAGATGTTTATGGCTGGAGGCCTCTGAGGCTGGTGCTAGCTTTCATTGATTAATTGACGTGAACTTCGTGACTAAAGACTAAAGACGCACAACCACTGAACACAATTTGTCATGGGACGCTCTGTAAATGGGGGTATCGCTTACAATCGACGAAGATAGTGAACTTTGCTTGAATATGGATTTAAAGGAATTGTGCTTGGGTTTTGATAAGATTTGACATTTGAGGAACAAATGCGTTGGCACTTTAACTTGTGCAATTAAAAAATTGAAGCGAAAAGTACTTAACTGGTGGAACTATGAGTACACGTAGGCGATGGATACAGATGAAAAATGTAAGCTGGCTGTAAACAGTTGACGGACTTTACACTTTAGCCATCCACTTTTTCGATTTTACATTACCGCTGTCAATTATAGCTTCATTACAATTTACGAAATGTATGTTCGTACTCTGTACTCTTTTTTAATAATAATTAAAGATTGACGAAAAATTATTCTTAATCTCATGGTCCCTAAGCAAAGTCCTTTTAGAATTAAGTGATAGCGGTCCCTTGAAGCATTGGTATTGACCTGCTATCAGTATGAAGTATATTTTAGGTGGCAAGACATTTTTGCTGACTTTCGTTTTTACACAGGTTTTTCTCTCACGTTTTTTACTTCATAAGAGAAGTACATTTTTAAAAGTCGGTTTCAAAAGTATTGCCCATCTGTAGCTAATAATCTTTTCCATCTACAGATCGATTTATTATTGGTAGTATATCAACAAGACACATAAAATACCCAATCACATAATCCCCGAACATATAATCCCCGTATTTCGAAATACGAACTTTCATACACAAAATCAATCTACAAGCGCAAGAGTTTTCCATCCCCATCTGGGACATGAATACTGTTCATGTGCGGACATTCAATAATACAGATGCTTAAGGTTTTCGTTTTTTGGGAATTTGAATATTTTCGTATGTAGGGTTTTAGATTTGAAACTAATTGCTACGTCAAAACTGGGCAACTTTGAGTCAACCTTGAACATAAAAACTCTTTGTAAACGAAACCCTTCATTAAACTAGTTTTGGTATGTCTGTCAGTTCGTCTTTCAATCTGCATATCATACTCTCCATAACTTTTATTTTCCGAAGTTTTGAAATTAAATGCTTGGGGGTGTTTTGGAGGTGGCTTCCGTGTGCATATTAAATGCTTGGGGGTGTTTTGGAGGTGGCTTCCGTGTGCATATTTTACCCCCAAATATGATGTTCATATCAATCGGCAAGTATTATGAAAAGAGTCAAAGGTTTCCTTTCCAGGATTGTAATTAGTATAACGGTAATGAAGCTATCTTCTGCCAAATTTAAAATGGGGGTTATCACTTGAGTTTCTACACCGATGAAACTAAAAAAATGTTGAAACAAAATAAGAAAATGCCGAAAGAGACAGTTAATTCGGCCTTTTTGTACTAAACATAAAATTCTAGTTTCGGATAATTCATCGCGTACATTAAGAGGTTGAACGTGAGTGGGGTGTAACACATTTATTTTAACTCCTAAATTTAAACTTTCACACGTTTGGCTAACGATGAGTCGTAGTCGATAAAATATATATAGAAGCATAAATATACATATGAAGTAGTTTATTTTTTATTGTTCTCTCTTACAAAATAATATTTTCCACATTCTTACAATTTATACCCGCGTTTGTAGAGGCTTCGCTAACGACTGCCTACCTACTTTCATACTGCTACTGATCGACTCTTGTTTTCCTCGTCCTCTTTCGTTCGTCGCCGTGTTCGTGTGTGTGTTTCTTCGTTTTTTTTATTCAAATTTGATTTTATTAAACTCAATGTTATTCTTATATGCTAGACACATTTTCTTAAAACTAGCTTAATTATTCAGTTTCTTACATCTAACTTACTGACCCCGTGCGGGTGCTCTAAGTTAACCAAAGAACCTTATTCTAAACTTAAATTATTCTAAGAAAACTGTAAAAACTTTCTTACATCTTACTATTAACTATATTCGTTCGCAGTCCGGACGCGTGCACCAGGCCGTATTAGTAATTTATGTGCCTTACATATACGGTCTATATACCGTGGTGCACCTTTCTTGTGTTTCTTTTTTCTATGTGGCGTGTTACAGTAATCGTCGTCGATGTGCGTAGCTGTCGCAGCGTCACCTGATCACACGGTTGCCTTGATGCGTGTTTGTCTTGATCGTATTGTTCGTTCCTTTGGCTTTTCACGTGTCGTTCCCGCTTCACATACCACATTTATTCGTATACATATTTGCATATTGAAACTTAAGAATCGGTCCGACTCAGCTGGCGTTTATTTATTTGTGTGGCAACTTATATATGAATGAAAACGTACATAAAATTGTGTTTATATGAATTATATAAAATTATTAAAAAAAACGAAACCATATATTTGTGAGTGCAACTCGTAATTGTCATTTTAATTTATTTGGTACCAATACTGTTGAGGGCATTGCAATACAAAAAATGCTAATCATTAAAATATTTCACTAGAAATTCAAATCAAAACACAAAAGTCTCAAATTTCACTTATCCCATAAACGCTTTAATAAATTCATCTGCTATTCCAATAGAAACAAACTTTTTTCATATACTTAAGGCTTTGTCTTAAACTTCTTAAAATGAATGCATATTCCAATTTGTTTCCATTCCAGAATGCCCTTAGTAGTAGGAATGCCAAATTGCATTTTCAAACTTTCAAAACTTGTCATCGTTGACATTTTAGGGCTTTTGGCCAATTACAACTAACCTCAATAATCAGACTTCCCGAAACAGTTTTGCAAACTCCTCTTATAATATCATTCAAATGACAGCAAAATTCACCCCATTCTTCTGTTAATATACGCATGTACCAGGCTATGTCTGATGGTAAGAAGGTTACTTATCACATAGTTTGGAGAAGACCATCCTTCACTACCTACAAACCTGCCCATCTCATGCAGCAGTTAGATGCATATATAACAGCCTGGACGTACTAGCTTATGTCAACATAGGAATGATTAAGATTTCCCCTAGGAAAATAAACAATCTTAACAGATAGGAATTTGAAGAATAGGTTTTTTATAGGCGCCAAGAAGACTAAAAAATAATAATCCTCCGTTCATGTGGCATCGCAATGGTCTCATTCATAAACCTACAAATTGACTACCACTAGAAAGACTTAAACTTCACAAAACATGCAAATCTCAAGGAAACTTAACGAAAATTAACGAAACGAATCGGAACAACTGACACTGTATAATTTCATTATATTCGTATAATTGCATACTTTCTGGATGCTCATCAAAAAGATATCCTTCTACCACCCATCTCAACCTAAGCCATCGTACTCCATTCTTCACAGCATTATCGTGTCCTCAGATTCCACATATCCAATCAGTTCATACATTTAACTCCACATACCAGAGATGCGGGTTCAGTTTTATCTTCAAAACTATGAGGATGAAGTCGGAATAAGAAAGTCTCTTATACCATAAAGATATCTGCAGCAAAACTTAGTTGAAAGGTTTGAGCTCATCCACAGCTTATCTCACCCCCGTATTGTAAAATTCAACAAAAGTAGCTTCAAATTAAATTGTGCCCACAAAAGCATACCAAATACAGTCTTCACTTCAGAATCACATGAACTCCGCCGTCAAGATGTGACAGAGCGGAAAAAATTAAGACCTCACCGGTCATTTCAGGCACAGAAAGAATTACCCACCAACAGCCGCCAATCCTTTGTGCAGGAGACAAGAAGGAAATGAATGACTGCGCATATTTGGCGATTAATGGTTTCTTTGTGATGCCATTTCAAAAGTATCCCTTCTCAACTGTTTTTCATTCGAAAACTTTTGATGGCTTCATGATACTGGAGGATGACAGCAATTTACAAAAAGAAAAGGAAACGTTTCCAATTTAACGCGCCTTATTTTAAGAGTTTTGAGTGCTCTGTGACGAGCCGAATGGATGCAATAATTTCTTGCATAAAGTTCAAAATTAGCTTTTAATGGTGATAGACAAAAGAGCATGAAAAAATGCACAAGAACATGACAGTTAGAAAAATTTAATGCAAATTAATTTTAAAATTGATTGAATTCCCATCCTTAGCAGGAGTAGACAAATTTTATGACGCACCCATCCGCTTTTTCATGTCGTCGTTGACGACGTGCTTATTGCCCCCATTCATTTGCCGGAGCGCATTCGAATGGGCGTCCCCAGAAGCAATCAAACGCCTTATGCCTTGCAAGGCACAAGTTAAATAAGAACGTGATTCTCCCAAGCAATTTCTCCTAGAGCAAATTCGCTTCCAGTTATTCATTCAAACACGTCCCCCGTACTGAGCAGCACAACGATCCTTCTTGCAGAATTGTTTCTTCGTCCGTCGAGGAAGCTCCATACCCCTCCCCGGAAAACTCCGATAAGCGAACAACTATTTCCACTCTCAATGACATATGATTCCAGAGAATTCCATTCGGGGTCCCTAATGTGAGAGGAGCATCCCAAATGGGAACCCTTTTGTCATTTCATCTGAATGGGAGCATTAATTACTCCGAGATACGCACGCTAAAAAGTTCCCAGTGCGAACCGTTATTACAATCATAAATCCAAGCACCCCAACAACAAAGTCACACACAAACGAAAATTATTCATTACACCATCCCCACACTCATGTCGCCGCTGCCGCCGCCACCACTCATCCGCCATTGTTTGCACAGGCAAATGCTCCACGCTTTAATCTCACTAAGCCACAAAACCCGAGTATCCCGGGACGCAGCAATTCCCCGGGGACTTCCCCTGTGTTTGGTAATAAATTCCGGTTGCTCAACAAAAGAGAAGAAAACAATAAAAGCCACAAAAAATGACAAAAGACAAGGAATAGCAAATTATGAACCGACAGCGCAAACAAACACATCGACGTTGTGCCCCAGAAATCTATCTCCAACGAGATGAGTGTGAGTGAACTTCTCCGTTCACCCCACAACGCATGTCAACGCCAGAGAGACAAGGGTTCGCTTTAATAAACCATCTCAGAGTTCTTTAAGCCGTAAGTTAAATTGAATTCATATTTATGTCGGGACGGGTGTAATGTATGCATTTAGTCGGCTTGTCGAACATCTGTCATATGCGGGGAGCGGCCGGGGGTGGGCCTCCCGTTTATCTTGTATACCGCGCATCTAATCAGGCCTCGGATGGTGACAACATTTGTCTGATGTCCTTGGGGTTTGCCATGTCATGGGCAATTAGATCAGAAGGTAGATTGGCCTAGACCGAGTGGAAGGTGAGTTTTGTGGCCCTTTTGACCAATGAAAACTTGAAGGCAATTTTAAGATAAATTCGAATGATAAATATGAGGGAGCCTTGCTTGAAATACCTCCTGTGAGGGAGCCAACGGGTTAAGGATGTGTTTCCTTCTCCGGGTTAAGGGGAAATTGAATTTCAAATGAAAAATTCCTGCCTTTACCTTTGGGACACATAAAATGTGACCCTAATTTGGTTGCACAAGTGCCACTGTACTTTTAAGACCTGCTTGAATATGAATGCAGTCGCCATGGCGGAGACAATAAATCTGTCGAATCACGGTAAGTTTACATATTTTTTCTTCAACTGGACCGAGGGGTTTGGAGCAGTAATGCCATAAAAATCTGTGTGTCTCGAGGGTCGAATGAATGGAGCAGCACACAAGAATACAAGTTGTTGCCAGGAAAGTCAGGCACAAGACAACGTATGTTCAGTATCAGATTTACACATCTTCAGCAGGGGATGAAGAGAATGTGCTTTAAAAAAGGTTTTCGCAGATTTATCCCCGATGGAATAGAGACTGCAAGGACATAAAAATCTACCTCGGAATTGCCTTCATCCTTCATGTTCATGATTAAGGAAACGTACGCACTAGTGAAACAATCGAGGAGTTGTCGTTTAATACTTCGGTTCTTAGTTTGAAGTTTTAGGTTTGATTAGAAAACTGAACTTTAATTTAAATTGCTTTCCTCACCACTCTTAACAGGAGATAAGGTGCACCAGGCGAGTGTTTGGTGAAAAAGCTAGGTCCACCACCCTTGGGAATCCAGCACGTTTCATTCCTTTTCAATTTGGATTCTTAACCTATTATGCAAAGTAGTTCAAAGGAACTTCTTTCACGGATGGCTACAAGAAGTCATTAACAGTCACTTATCGGCTGCAATACAAAGTGAAATGCAGGACATTGAACGAAAATAGAGAGCGGTACAGATTTTGAAAAAAAAAACAAAAAATTTCAACGGCATATGTCCGCAAGGAAGCAAGGAAGTGGAGGGAAGACACATACGTTCACTCTATACGTCGTTCAATGCTTTTTATGACATAATAGTGATTGTGAATGTAAGGCTTTGTTCGAAAAGCAATGACCTTGACCTTGACTGCGCCTCAAATGGTCCATCCGCTTAGTCCAATTTTGGCATACTCTTTCCAACATTTCTGCCTCATCTCATGTCTGTATAGGTATGAGCTTTAACATAGACCCACAAAAAATAGTCTAAAATCGCACGATCTAGGCGGCCATTCGGCCGGTCCCGAACGTGAAATAAAATGTTCACCGAACTCGCCTCTCAATAAGTCCATTGTTGCGCGTGCTGTGTGGCATGTGGTACCGTCTTGTTGAAACCACATGTCATGCAAGTCAAGTTCTTGCATTTTGGGCAAAAAAAAGTTGGATATCATCTCATGGTAGCGCTCACAATTCACTGTTACGTTACGATTCGCATCATCTTTGAAGAAGTATGGTCCAATGGTGCCACCAGTCCATAAACCGCACTAAACTGTGACCTTTTCTGGATGCATTGTTATCTCTTGCAATGCTTCTGGGTGATATTAACTTCAAAATTTGCTTATTTACGTACCCATTGAGCCAAAAATGAGCTATGTAATCTCTAAGCCATGACGTTGCAATGAAGTGCACCACTACCAATCCTACCCTGCATAATTTTCTTTAACCACCTCACTTTAATTAGAGATGAGTGAGAAAACACACAAAACCCGAAGCTAACCACATAACCCTCCCACACCGTAACTCTAGGAAATTTTGTCAAAGGAAGCTACGGTGGCGTATGTGGAACATTTTTCAGAGAAATAATTTTTCAATGAACAACTAACAAGGAGGTAGCGTATGTGATGTACTCTCCAAAACAAGTTTTCTTATAATTCCAGGCGAACATTTTTCGATGTAAAATTGTTCAGGAGCCACCCGGTGTGTGTGCAAGACTTTTCGTTGGAAAACTCAGATAACCCTGGAGCAAAAGTTAAAATGGGTTACAGAGCGTATGTGCAACATTTTCTGTTTTTATTTTTCAGTAACGTTGTGGTAGAGCTCTGCAGTGAGGAACAAATTTATTAATTGAGAATAAACTGAGCTGAAATCACAATAGTCAAGGATTGCTTATAAAGGTAAGGATACTGCTGTAAGGAAACTTTGAGACGTAAAAACTTCAACGACACATTGCCGGCTAGAGTAACACATCAGCTTTAAGACCAATTCTCTTCTTCTTCTTCTTTCCATGGCGCTACAGCTCCGCGTCAGACCTGGTCTTCAACGAACATGAATCAACAGTATGCACGATCTCTCTCCAGCTGCCCCAGTTGGGCACTCCAAGTTGGTTGAGATCCTTCTCCACTTCTGTGCGCCATCTCAGCCTGGGCCGTCCTCTGTTGCATTGTCCCAATGGCTCGGACACGAAGACTTCTCGGGCCGGAACGGAGGTGTGCCTACGAACTACGAGTACATGACCCAGCTACCTTAAGCGCTGTATTCGACGCTTGACCAGGCGCATGCCGCTTATAAAGTTCGTAGTTGAATCTTCTCCTCCAAACGCCATCAACGCAAAAAGGAAAAAAAAATCGCTCGAAGAACTTTTCGCTCGAATGGACGAAGGGCTCCCCATCCGCTTTTGGTAACGTCTAAGTTTCCACTAAGGAGGACTGGGTAATCAAGCTGTTATGGTTTATAGTTTAGTCCTCCGAGAGGGGGCTCTATTACTCTATTGACGCTTGCACTTTGAAGTTTCTTCTGCCTAGTGGTACGCCCTGTCCGAATACGCTGTGCCTTTCGTTGATAACAACATATATTAAGCCTTGCCCTCATTTATCGCCAAATCCATTTTAGCCGCTTCCGCTTCAATGCCAACAAACCCCTCGCTGTGTTCGTCCAATCACGTCAATGTCGTCAGCGTAAGCTAGCAATTGAACTGACTTTTGGAAGATCGTGCCTCTGGTGTTGACTTGTGAATTACGTACGATCTTCTCAACACATGGCAGCGCGTCGCTGTCTAAAACACATTAAAGGTGTCAAAGAGTTTGTTTCCCGTCTTGACGGAGCAGCGAGAGAGTTCTCCATTGTCATCCTTCACAATCTGACGAGTTTGGTAAGAAAGCCAAAACCAGATATGGCACTGTATAGGTCGTTTCTATGCAAATTGTCAAATGCAGCCATAAAATCGTCGAATTGGTGGTGCGTTTCGATTTATAGCTCTGGGATCTTTTCCAGGATCTGCAGTAAAGCTAAGATACATAGACCAATAATCTTATGAAGTCTATATATGACGGACAGTTTTGGATAAGGCTGTAAGTATCATAAAGCAATCTAATTTCCTCCTTTTTCCATTTTGTCTTTTAAAGAGTTCACTTAGTATTTCCTCTCAGACAAACTAGAAATCTGACTCTCACTTACTAAATGGTTAATAATGAACGCTTGCAGAATAATCAAAGAAGAGCGACAGATTGGCACTCAACTTGAACCAGTGAATTTCATTCTATAAATTAAATAAATATTCACTGGCTAAGGAACAACGTAATATCAAGAACGATATAGCCAAACAACTATCAAATCTCTGGTTTGAATCGCCTTTTAAAACAAAACATCCTTACTGTGACACTTGTCTCTTAAATGACTAAGTATAGACTTGATGTGGCTGACGTACTACTGAGACATTGCAAAGCCAACGAACTCGTCAGGATCGACACTATTGCAATGCTTTCTTCTCTAGAAGTACTCCCTTTTATGCCACCTCAACCAAAAATTTTCTTTAGTTGGACAGGACTAGTAAAGTAATTGTAAATTGTCCAGTTACACAAACAGTCATTTTTCTAGACAGACACGTGCCAAAAACAAACTTTGGTCGTTCATTTTGTTTTGTAGACAGTTATGCAATTAGATAGCTCATTTGTGTAATCACTAGGAATTGTGTCATTACCACACACATAAACAGGCTAGGTGTTCTCCACAATGACTTTTGTCGTAGGTGTAGAGGAGGGAGAAAACGTCTTCGATTTCTACTGTCCGTATGTAGTCTTCTGTCTTGGCATAGGCATAACATAAGATAACACCCCGACATATTCCTCAACATTGATTCGACATTGCAATCTTATCCCTATAACCGCCACTCTCACCTTACTCAACCAAGCTTCGGAAAACAATGCCACATGTTCCCTCCAGTTGAGAGATAACGGGAGTATCATATCATGTCATTCTGCAGAAACAACAGCTTTGTCTTGTATTCGTTACCATTGCGCCTGTATTTTCATACTTCGGCCATCTATCTCGTCTCTACCTTGGTTGAACATTGCAGACACATCTGCAATTACGTTAAAAACTCAACGATCCATTCTGTAAACATGTGCATCTGAAGCGCCATTTGTACTAGAGAGTTTTTTTTTGCGACGGAGCTGTTTGCGCTTCCCTCTGGCCTGTTAAGAACCATCCTGCTTTGAGTATGAATATGAGGACGCCTTTTTGTTCAATATTTGCCGCATGAATGAAATGCCTAAAAGATGGAGTTTGCTGGTAGCGGGAGATTGCAATTCATCCTCGCCCCTGTAAATTTTACAGTAGCCCTTGTCTGAAATACCTGACCGAGGTGCATTATCCACACCCGTACTTTCCACAGCAGACCTCATTTTTGCATTCAGTGTTGGCTGCAGGGATATCGATGTGGATGTTGTGCCTGAGGTAGTCCATTGGATACCTCACCTCATATTGCGTACAGTCCCTCCTCCTTTTTTCCTCTTTGTGAAACTAAGATGTCTGCTTACTCTTGGTGAAGGTGTTGCTATTTCTAACTCCGACCGAATTTTGGCAAGTGCATACCGTCTTTCACTCCCCTGTTACCTTGCTAAGGGCAGCCGTGTTAACCAAGGAAATGTAAGTCTACCAACATAGTGGCCGCTTGGTTATCAGAATATAAATTATGCATAGAAGTTCTTTCATTATAAAGTTGAAAGACTTTAAAACCTCTACTTGGTACCATTATTCTTTCCGAACAGATCACAGAAGATCCCCGCAGAACCATTCCTCTTCTTTTTCACATATCCTGTGAACACGTTTTCCTATGCTGAGCAGTCTTCCGGTTGGCATCCTCCTCTATTGAAGTTGTGTGACTTACCCATACAAACTTTCAGGTTTGAGGAACTTCTTCTGACCTTTGGCATTCCCTAATTGCTCTTAAGACTCACCGAAAGCCGTTGAGAGCAATTACCCGTTCTGCCAAAACAGCTCTAGAGGTTTAGACGTCCTAAAGCAAGGAATTAGTGGATCTTCAAAAAACAAGAAAAGGCCACTAACACTTAAAAAATCTGCAAAACGATTAAAGAGAAAACCTGTAAACACAATGAAATGATGGCTCCTTTTTTGCTCAATCATTTCAAACATTAAATATAATAATCGTAGCGAATGCTGCCGATTCAGTGTTTTAGAGGCAACTGCGTATCAATTCCTGGAAATCCACTTTAAACATCCATTAAGCTCAACCCAGACGTGGGCTTCCCATTGAAATGAAAATCAAGCTAATTGAATTCGTTCGACGATTATCACACGAGAGATAAAGGAGCCGTCTAATAACAACGATATAGCACCCACCGCTCACGTGCAGCCACCGCGCACATCCCTCCCGTCATCTTCAGAATTCACTCTCTCCCTCCGTCAGCAGGGTGAAAAGCGAACGCAAGTTTGTCTGTCGATCTCGCTTAGCGCTGTGGCTGGGGTTCTCTCGAAATTGATTGAATTTTTCATTCCAAGAATTTTCGGTCTTTTACCAACCGAACTGAGACTCCTTCGCTCGGAACGAACAAGAACGCAGGAGAATAATGTGCAATTGGTGGGTGCTGCTGCCTGTCTGCGTGCCTGTTGCCCCAGCGCTAAGACAGGTGGAGAGCCCTTTCGCACGCACCAACAAAAATTTTATCTCGTCCTTGGTGGTTTTCACTTCATGCCTCTCATCTTTCCTTACACCGGTGGATGGGTGCGCGGGCAAACCAGAAAGAAAGAAACTCTCGACGGAAATTGATTTTAAATTGACAATGTTGTGCGATAATGATGCTGATGGCACACGGAATTGGAGGCGAAATTAACTATGCTAATTCAAGTACGATTTATGCGCTCCTAAGTGGGCGGTTACACTGCGTAATGATGTATGCACGTGCTGCTTGTGTTGTCTTAAGGGATCGCACAGAGTAAATGTCATAGACTCTCTTTATATATATTTTTCATATATTTAACTTTTCAATTAAAGTCTGGGAAATTTGAGTTATTAAAATGTGAAAGTAAATAACTCGCAAATGGTGTTTCTCAGTGGACTTTGAACGCACAGCAGGAGTTTGAAAATATTTTCAAAACTTGACAAAAATTGTTTTAATGCATCGAACTGTGAACACGAACTTTTTAAAATATTCATACTTCGGAGAATATCAATCAAAATATGCAGTTATTGGTATGCTGAAACTTGCGCTTAAGGTATAGAACTGAAATATCCAGAAATATTCTCCAAATTAGAGAAATATCGATTCCTGTTTATTTCTTCAGTGATTTCAAATATTTGTTTCGCGAATTTTCACACTGAATTCACGATCCACACTGAGCCTGTCGCAATCCACACATCCACGAACGAAAAGTTAACGTTATGGCCACAACGCGGACAAAGCGTACCACTAGGCAACAGAAGCTTCAAGGTAGGCAAAGACTTTATCTACCTCGGCTCTGCGGTAAATAGAGACAACAGCACTTTTGTCAATCGCCGATTCTTTGGGCTAAGGATTCTGTGTGCGATTTTTGGTCCTCTTTGCGTTGACGTCATCTGGAGGAGAAGATTTAACAACGAACTAATAGGCTTTACGGCAACATGCGCCTAGTCAAGCGTCTTCAGATACAACGCTTAAGATGGCCATATAGAACGTATGAACAGCACTGTTACCTCCTGAAAAATCTTCGAATCCGAGCAATTGGGACAGCGCAACAGAGGAGAAGGAGGCCCAGGTTGAGATACGCACACAAGTGGAGAAGGACCTCAACCACCTTGCAGTAAGCAACTGGATGCAGCTGTCGAAAGATCTTGCTAGCTGGAGAGGCATCTTGGTTGAGGCTTAGGTACACCCAGGACTGTAGCGCCATTAAAAGAATCAGATGAGAGGAAGAAGGTTTCTCCAAACGGCGAGATTTGAGAAGCTCTTCATAGACAATTGAAAGTGTTGTTGAGTGTTGTCAGCAACTCCAAGGAGGTGGTGCCGTGAAAAAATTCGAGGTGACCCGTCCGGGAATCGAACCTAGACTTTCTGCGTGGCGGTCGACGCACGCAAACCTCTTAGCTTACGCAAAATTGTAGGTGTGAACATTTTGTGTGTAAAGGACAGCAGTTTGTCCTCATATAGTTTGTCCTCATATACTTTATGTCGGATTTGATTCGTTTCAACTTCATCAACACACAAAGTTCATATTCGTGCGATAAAAAAGGGAACAACTTACTGTGCGACTTGATAAGGAAAAAAGACATGACTGAACCAGACAGCGATTCAACACGAATCTCGGTTTTTATCGTCATTCAACTGCTCGTGTTTCGAGCAGTAGTTGAGAGCAGTTTTTCTATGTGAGAGAGAGTGACGGTGCACTGATCTTTAACAAGAATCGAAAAATGTTTTCGCTTATAATTCCTGAAAAATATAAGTTCAATTTAAAGCAAAACTTCATATTGTGAATTAATTGATCCAATTCGGGGTATTCCATATTTGGTTCGTCGAAAATCAAGTCTGGTTGAAGCACGCAAGTGAAATAATGGTACTTCTTTGGCATCTACAAAAACAGACAAGTTATGGTGAGCTACCCAACTGATGTGAAGTTATGTTAGGCTACAGTTGACTCAGATTCATTGCTGGACATGAGGTCCTTATTGTTTTCGGGCAGATCTTCAGAGTCCAAAATATATTCACAATTCACCTCATTGCTTTTCTGCAAATTAACAAACACAGATATGAACATTACCACAGGTCATAATGGGAATGCCGATTCAGGAGACCATCGATGAAGATCCCATCTTATACACTTTGACATGTGTATACATACTAAAAAGTGATTTTGTAGCTATTATCTTCTTGGCAACACCGGTTTAAACATCTGACGCACGTTTCGTGTTTTGTTTCACTATGAAACATCTTCAGTTTGGTCTATAATTTTACCATGAATCGCCTTACAAACGAACAACGCTTGCAAATTATTGAATTTTAATCAAAATCCGTGCTCTGTTAAGAAAGTTCATCGCGCACTTCTTCCATTTTATGGTCGAAGCTCATTTTTGGCTTAATGGGTACGTAAATAAGCAGAATTTGTCGATTTTGGAGTGAATATCAGCCAGAAACAATGCAAGAGCTACCAATGCATCCAGTAAAAGTCACAGTTTAGTGCGGTTTATGGGCTGGTGGCATCATTGGACCATACTTCTTCAAAGATGATGCGAATCGTAACGTAACAGTGAATGGTGAGCGCTACCGTGAGATGATATCCAACTTTTTTTTTTGCCTAAAATGCAAGAGCTGGACTTGCATGACATGTGGTTTCAACAAGACGGTCCCACATGCCACACAGTACGCGCAACAATTGACTTATTGAGAGGCGAGTTCGGTGAACATTTTATTTCACTTTTGGGACCGGTCAATTGGCCGCCTAGATCGTGCGATTTAACGCCTTTTGACTATTTTTTGTGCGGTTATGTTAAAGCTCATGTCTATACAGACAAGCCCACTTCAATTGATGCATTTGAAGACAACATTGAAGCATTTATTCGTGAGATACCGGCCGAAATGTTGGAGGGAGTATGCCAAAATTTGACTAAGCGGATGGACCATTTGAACCGCAGTGAAGGTCAACATTTGCATGAAATAATCTTCAAACATGAAATGATATGGACCGTACTATCGATTCAAATAAAGATTTCATGCATTTTTCTAAATTTTAGGTGTTTTTTTAAACTTTCCTATAGCTTTTAAAAAATCACACTTTACAAAAATATTAACTTTGTTGTCCATCTCCTGTGTGTTAGCAATTGCTAATTAGGCTTAGAGCCGCCCAGCCGTGAGAAATTCAATGATTGCCCTCTGAAATGTTTTTAAATGTTTGACGAATGTTTGAATTTCTTGAGATCATATTGAGACGGCCGTTAAGTGGAGTCTAGTGCGAGAAGACATAGCGCTGCTATCCACTGTATTACACTTTGTTGTGAATTGGCCTGCTGGGGATAGATCTCTGTCCGCAACGATAACCTACAATGAACTTAGAAAATGGAATCCACATTCTGTCAACCACGTATAGGAGAATGAATTTTCTTCTCTACAGTATTATACCTTGTGGACTGTGTCACAAACGCCTCCCCTTTGGCATTGTTCCACTCCATCTAACAATAAGCAGTAAACTTGTTTACGCATTTCTATCCAAGATTATCGACAAAATGATCGTCGGAGTAATTTCTTTCTTCTTTGACCACCCCCACCCAACCCCAGCCATCTATCAACAGTTAGCAAGTGCTCTTCAAGTGTGTATTTTTGTCTCTCGCGTCAAGTTCAAGGTGAATCAGCCGATTCCGATGGTGAAAGCAGTTTCGTTGGCATTTGCCGGGCCATTGAATCAAAAACGACAATAAAAATTAATCCGATACATCATCTCCAGAAATATTGCCGCCTCCATCTATCACACGCAATGAATAATCGATTTTTGACGGCAAGAAGCCATCCAAGGCGCTGTTCTCCGACGAAAAACAAGATAAATTTTATTTCGTGTGGCAAAGTAGGATTTTGTCATCCATTTGCACTTTACCGCCCTCGTGTCGTTTCGCAGAGCTGCTCCTAAGTCCCGCCTCCGCGTTTAACCACTTGCCCAACAATTGCCAATTTCTTTAAGGGCTTTGGTAAATGTTTTTGTTAAAACGTCGTAAAGCCCTGCGTAAAAGACGCTGTGTCAAGACATCCGTCCGCCATCGTGCGGAAGGAGTAAGTTGTAAAGTCTATTCGTTGGTTGAGCATAAACTTACTGCCACCGCTGGGTGTCATGTTCTTGGAGCCATCAATCAACGGGGTGAATTGAGACAAGCAAGCACATATCCCACCACGACGGAAAGAAGTCGTTCGGGTTTGGGACGATAAATAATCCAAGGGCTCCAGCACCAACAGCAGTAGATTATAAGCAACCCGCTAAATGTACTTTTAAGTTGAATTTATCTTCCGAGCTGATTGCGAACTGCGGTACATGACTCTTTTAAGACACATGACCATGGAAATTTACGAGATGTGTTGTGACGGCGCTCCAAAAACTTTTCTTCTTTTATTGAGGAAATTTTCATAAACCCGAAGGTGGGACGGATGCTCTGCGAAGGTGTTGGCGTTCATTGGAGCCTTTGTTTTGCTGCTTAGAACGATGGTTATGGCCCTGTTTGGGTAACGATATGTCCTGCCACCTTACTACATTTTAATGTGCGATAGGTGAAACAACTTGAACTTCGTTTAGAAATTGTTTGCACCTGTCTATAGTCTCCGCTGATGATGTGAGTGTACAAGGACACGTTTTCGCCAAAGGGGAGCTTCACTGGTTTTTAGAGCAGCGTCAAGAAACCTAGGCTAAGATCTAGATTTCAGACTCTCCAAGGTGACCCTGAGAAAGAATTTCAGGGACATATGGTATTTAGAGCCACACTCGAAGTTCAATCCCGAAATTATTCGGATGCCTAACTATCCGACAATAGTGTCTTCACGAAAATTCCCACAAAGCTTCCGTCGCATCATCATCATTAAATACCTAACCTACAAAATCTGCTCACAATGATGTTTGGACCGCAATTCAAAACACCTCTCATTTGCAAAAGAATAAAATAAATACGTATATTTCCCCAAAACAATAAAAAAAGAAACAACTGCCATGAAGCTATTCACACTAGAATTGCAGCTTCTTTGGCAACGTTCCGCCGTCCATGGCTTCCAGGAGCTTTCTCTTCAGACTTGGCTTCTCATCGACTTTTTCCTTATTCGACTGCGGCAGTGGCAACTTGGAGCCGATGCTCGGTGCCGGTTTGCTCGAGAAATACTTCATATCCAGAGCTTCGGTGCATGTACACCGATTCGAGGGACACAGTGCCAACAGCTTCTCTGCCAACTCAATGAGATCGTCCGGAGCGGCGGTGAAAATGTGTTGCAGCGGCGTGCCAGGAAATACTTTGAATTGCATAAAGTCCGGAAGGAGTTTCACATTTGGCCAATTCTCCTCATTCGGTGTGCCCAGAGCTTGGAATATTTTTGTCAGTTGATCCAAGTCACTGTCGCCTGGCAGGAATGGAACACGAAGAAGTAGTTCGGCCAAAATGCATCCAACCGCCCAGATGTCGACTCCTGTGCCGTACTGACGAGCACCGAACAGCAGTTCCGGGGATCTGTACCAACGTGTCACCACCTGATGGGTGTATATCCGACTGGGGGATCCGAAGAACTTGGCCAAGCCGAAATCTCCAATCTTCAAAACTCCCTTGGAATTTACCAACAAGTTATTCGGCTTTAAATCCCGATGAAGAATCCAGTTCATGTGGAGGTATTCCAGACCTTGAAATAGACACGTAATCTTGCGTTTCTAAGCCAGCAGCAATGATATTTACCTTGCAATGTCATGATCATGTACGCCTTAATATTGGCTTGTGTGAGGACAATCTTGGGATCCTTGATGATGATTTCCAAATCAGTGTCCATGAAATCGAATACCAAAGACACATTTGACTTGTGCCCAAAGACATCCACCAGACCAATGACATTCTCGTGCTGCAATTCGTGCAGCAACTTGATCTCACGAAGGGCAGTTCGATTAATGCCATCCTGGGCTTCCTCACGGCTTCCAATCTTGATCTTCTTTACGGCAACAATTTCGTCGGTGTGGATGTCGCGAGCTTTATATACTGTAGCGAACTTTGAAAGAGAATAGATAATGCTTAGAAAAGGGGGAAGAAATTCAGTGGTTTTACCTGTCCCTCACCGAGAAAATCTATTTTTTCATATCGCTGCAGCCTACTATCCATTTTTAACCGAAAACCACTTGTTCTCTGGCGGCGACAACGATTGAATTTTTGTATAATTGTCAGCTGTCAAGGGCTTGAAATTGACAGCTATGCAACCGGCATGTGATGAAAATGTGGTGAAGGAACAGATGGCGCCAGAAGCTTCTTAAATTTAAATAACGAGTGACACTATTCGCTGGTACGCAACGAATGTAAAAAAATCGGTACTTGCTTAAGCGAGTATGTCAAAAGAAGGTAGTAGAATTTATAATAGACGAATTCTGAGCAGCTAATTTTTTAGGGTCATGTTAGAGTTAAATTACAGGTTTTGGGGATGTTACAAGAAAATACTTATATTTGAAATATTCAAATACGAGAGTTTCAGTATATATCATTTGTGAAACAAATTGAAATAGGATACTGGTGTTTAAGATGTACCAGACGCCATCTTTAATTGCGTTTCCCAACATATAATATATACATATTTTTCCAGCTTATGATTTTCTTATGGCTACGCAGTACATCTTGCAAATTAGTTAATTGTTGAACAGTATACATTCGTGCTTCAAAGAAATGACATATATGTCAGATATGACCTTGTTGGCATTATTGACACAAAATACTTAATTTTCTAAAAACTCCTTCATACGATTCAGTTCGTCCAATATTGTTTTGCTCGTTTTCTTTGATGATTTCTAGTTATATTCTCAACCTTGTAGAAAAAATTTTCTTAAAATATCAAACCAGTTTCCCCTGTCACACATTTATCACGTTTTTTTCTATTTCGTTTAGATTCGCACAAATTTTGAAAATCAACTCGAAATCATATCTTCCACAAAAATTTCACGTATAAAATATTCTAAACAGTGTAACTTCACAACAAGGGACACACTGTCTAGACGCACCCTAAAGCATATTTGATTGCTCTCGGCTTCCGGATGTCACCACTGAGGCAGCACTTTCGCGACATGTTCTTTTCTTGGCGAACGCCATTGCTGTTTGCATCGGTAGAATTTTCACAAAATATAAACGTAAGAAAACTTCATTAATTTATAAATTATTTAATAAGTTGTGTGATGTAGTTGTTGCTTGGAACATACCTCAACTCTCCAATGCAACAATTTGGTGTAAAATTAAGTGCATTAACATGAAAATTTGCTTTGAAAAGATGTTGGGTTATGGCGGATTGAATTGTTACACGTGTTTCGGTATATCTGTTAAAATGCTTTCCGTTGCAAAAATTTCTTAAATTTATGGAATTTGCAACCTTCCACACGATTTTGGATCCTCCAGACGGATTATGTCCTTCACTAAAACTATATTTGTTTCAGTTAATGGCGTTTATAGTATTCATAAGGGACTAAATAAAACTGGTTGACTTCCTCTTAAGGATATCGTCTCAAAGATAAAAGCCTTAATAAAGTTTAAACCAACAAATCCATACCTCAAATGTCTTTCATTTGAATCTGGAGAGATTTGTGTGCTAACGTTGGCGTCTGTGTTTCTTTTTCAGAATGGCTGATGTTGAAAGTGTTGAAAACTTCGAGGAACAGCCCGTAGAGGCGGAGCCAGCACCAGTCTTGGACACAACCGCACTCCCACAACCAGCTGAATTGCCCGATATCAAGCTCTTCGGCAGATGGAGCTGCGATGATGTCACCGTCAGCGATATCTCTCTGCAGGATTACATTGCAGTCAAGGAGAAGTACGCCCGCTATCTGCCTCACTCGGCTGGACGTTATGCTGCTAAGCGTTTCCGCAAGGCCCAGTGCCCAATTGTTGAACGCTTGACAAACTCGTTGATGATGAAGGGACGCAACAATGGCAAAAAGCTTATGTCTGTCCGAATTGTGAAGCACTCCTTTGAGATCATTCATTTGTTAACTGGCGAAAACCCACTGCAGGTAAATGAAATCCTCTTAAATATCGCACGGCTCATCTGTCACATGCTAAACTGTTGTGGGAGATTTCAACTCAACAACAGGTAGAATGTGACAAAGATTAAGAGAGGGGCTTCCAAATTTGGCGCAGTGAACATCTGCTGAATCAATTGCGAAGCTCTCGTACATTTGCACAAAAAAAACACACAGCTTCTCTTTTTGACCGCCATTTTTGTTTTCGTTTCCAGATCCTTGTCAGTGCCATCATCAACTCCGGACCACGTGAAGATTCGACCCGTATCGGTCGTGCCGGTACAGTCCGTCGTCAAGCTGTCGATGTGTCGCCACTTCGTCGTGTGAACCAAGTAAGTTTGAGCCCAGACATTCCCATCAGATCCTCTAGGCCGTGTATTTTTGTCTGTCATCTACCATCAAGAAGACAGATATAACCCACGGCTAGAGCAATTAATTATAATAGCGTTTGCATGGATCTGTAGTGCAAATCGCAAATGAAATAATAAGACAATCCATCGGGTTCCCTTTAACTTCTCATGCCATGAATAATGGCTGTCCATCCGTTTCCTGGAGGAGAGTTTATTACACATGGCTAGAGCAATTTTCATTAATTATCCGTAGCGACTGCAAGGTTCTTTCTGTTAGTCGCATGGCCTAATGAAACATTTCTGGTTAACCGCATCCCCGTCCAGCCACATTACTTCTCTTTTGCATGCAATGAAAGAGAAGCTTATGCTTCTGGACCAGACAAACCCCCAGCATTGAATTCTTTGTAAAGAGGTGGCAGATTCGACTGTAACCTCAAAAAAATGAACTTAAAGCACACAAAAACCGGAAAAACTAATAAAAACAGCAATCAAATACATTTTGTGGACATCAGCTAAGTAATGAATTTCTTTCTCTTTTCAGGCAATTTGGTTGCTCTGCACAGGTGCCCGTGAGGCTGCTTTCAGGAACATCAAGACAATTGCCGAGTGTCTGGCTGATGAGTTGATCAACGCTGCTAAGGTACGTCTGACTCCTTACCCTCACCGAATATTCTTTTTGGCAAAAACCTTGCGTTAGGATAACATTGTTTTGTTACCCCAGTGGCAAAATTGTATTGCCTCACTTGAAGCTTGAAAAAGATGCCGCCATGTCCTTTCTAATACTGATCAGCAGGAATTTCTTATGTTGATACAGTTTCGCTTTTTGGACGAAATCAATTGGTTTTATTATCCTAGCGTCGTGAGGAATAAAAACATAACCTCTCACGATGCTTGAGAAACGTAGAACTACAGTTTTTCATGAAGAATAACTGAATTGCGGATAACAGACTGCATTATTCTGACTGATGAGTTTTCTTTTGTTCTTCTCTTGCAGGGTTCATCAAACTCGTACGCTATTAAGAAGAAGGACGAATTGGAACGTGTTGCCAAGTCCAACCGATAAACATATGTACATTCGTGTGTATCTTTTTTTACACTAAATAAACAATATAAACACAAACTGTTAGATGAATGATTTGCTTTTGTTTCTTATTAATTCGGTGGGGGAGTATGGATGCACCCTTCTCGGGGGACTATTTTTTTTATTTCAAGTTCACAGGTCCCCGCCGTAAAGAGAACCACAACATGCGAAACTTTGCAGCGATGACGTAAAAGGTGCTCAAGGAAGGATGTCAAGAAAGTGTCTAGATGTGGTACATAGGTGCATCCGTTCAAAGTAAAAAAAATTTGCTATCTTCAGTAGGTAAAGGCGGAGCCAGCACCAATCTTGGACACAACCTCACTCCAACAGTTGGCTAAATTGACCGAAATAAAGGTCTTCGGCGGATAGAGCGGAGATGATGCCGTATCGTATCGATCTATTTGAAGGAAAACATTGCCATCAAGGTCAAGAACGCTTGTTATTTGCCTCACCCGGGTGGACGCCATGCTGATAAGCGCTTCGTCAAGGCCCAGTGCCCAATCGTTGAACGCTTGACCAACTCGATGATGAAAGAACACAATGGCAAGAAGCTGATGTCTGTCTGAATGAAACTTTACAGCAGGTAAGAGAAATCCTCCGAAACTTCGCGCTTCTCCCCTGTCACTTGCTGCACTGTTGTTGAAAGATTACAACTCAACAACAGGTCGTATTTGACAGAGGTTGAATGAGTGGCTTCTTAGTTTGACGCAGTGAACGTCTGCTAAGTCAAAGTGTAAGCCACGTACATCTTCATGAGATTTCTCCGAACTTCTCATATTGACATTTTACTTTCATTTACAGATCCCTTGCAGTGCCATCCCTTTGGGGCCACGTAAAGATTTGAATCCTATCTGCTACAGTCGTCCATCAAGCCGTCGATGTGTCACCACTTCGTATGAACCAAGTAAGTTTTAGATCAGATTTTTCTATCAGTTCCTCGTAGTCATGTATTTTTGTCTGTCATCTATTTTCTGGAGGAAAGACATAACCTATGACTAGTGCAAATCACAAATCCAATAATAAGACAGTCCATTGGATTCACTCTTTTCTTCTTATGCCATGAATAATGGCTGTTCTCCGTTTCCTGGGGGAGAGCTTATAACACATGGCTAGAGCAATTTTCATTAATTATTCGTAGCGTCTACACAGTCCTTTAGTGTCAGATGCATGGCCTAATGAAACACCCCTCTCCAATTACACTAGATCTTTTACGGGAGAAGTCTGTTGTTCTAAATCAAAAAACAAAACAGTTTTTGAAGAGTTTCGATTACAAACTGAACTAAGAGAACATAGAAATTAATACAATTATGGCTAATTGGACACCAGCTAAGTGATAAATTTCTTAATATTTTCAGACAATTTGGTTGTTCTGGACAGGCCATGAAGCCCCTTTAAGGAACATCAAGACAATTTTCCAGTGTCGCACTGATAACTTGATCAACGTCTCTAAGGTAAGTCTCGCTCTCTGTCTCCTTCCACTACCTGTCTCGTGTTTATTATTCCAGCACCGAGATTTTACAATATTACTCGGCATTTCATTTAATCATCTCATCTCCATGTCCTTTCTAATACTGATCAGCAGGTATTTCTTGTGCTGATACAGTTTCGCTTTTGGGACAAAATCAATTGGTTTTATTATCCTAGCGTCGTGAGGAATAAAAACATAACCACTCACGATGCTTGAGAAACGTAGAACTACACTTTTTCATAAACATTTACAGAATTGTGCACACCGACTCTGCATTATCGTGACTGATGAATTTTTGTTTTGTTCTTCTCTTACAGGGTTTATCAATCCCGCACACTAACAAGGACGAACTGAAACGCGTTTACTCTTTAAATCTAAATAAACAATATAAACACAAACTATTTGCTGAATGATTTTATTTCTTATTTTGGTGATAGCTCTATGCGGATTCCTTTGTCTGAGTTAAGTGGGCTTGGTGGTGAACAGTGCTTTCATTGTATCTTGTTATGATACTAAGGATCATCCATGATGCAGCTATAATAATAAATAATAAAAATAATTGAGTGGCACTGTTGTTCTCTCACGAGTAGAAGGGACCTGCAGTTTTTTGCCAACTCCGAACGGCGAGATTGTGAGCAGCTTTTCATAGACAATTGATACTCTAAGTGTTGTCAGCAGCTCGAAAGAGGTGGTGCCGTGAAAAATTCGAGGTGTCCCGTCCGGGAATCGAACCTAGACTTTCTGCGCGGCGGTCGACGCACTTACCACTACGCCACGGTGACCACAGCTGCTTTTTGTTTTTTTAAGTGCCAAAGAAACAAAGAATAGCACTTCCTAAAGGCCCTTTTCATTACCATAATAGTTGATTGGTAATTCTTTCTAGCAACGCATCAGGTTACCGTTTTTAAACACCCTTCACTGAATAATAAAAATTAAAGGCCGCGTGCGCTGAAAGGAATAGATTTGTAAAAGATGTCTGCACATTGGCTTCTCAACAAAAACCCCTGGATGGACGTGCAATAAATTTGAAGATTCCTTTCATAATTGTTTCGTGCCTGAAGTGAGAAATTATTTACAAGGAAAAGGCTTTAAGTTTAAAGTTCTGTTGCTCCTAGAGAATTAACAAAATCATCAAGTAGACCTGCAACTTCCAAATGAACAAATTGAGTTTTTGCCTCCCAATACAACTTCACTAAAACAGCCTCAAGATCAAGGAATAATCTTTACGTTTAAGGCTGATTACATTAGAAGCTTCGCAGATGTTTTGAGAAAATTAAACGAGAATCCTTCGTTTACTCCAACTGAAGGGTGGGAACATTTTCAATTGTAACAAACGTTGCTTCAGCCGTTGACGAAATGAAAAGGTCAACATGGAATCCTTGCTGGTAACTTAATGGCCTGAGGTAGTAGTCGGAGGAAAAGGGAAGTCAACTGAAAATATCTATGCCAAAATCATTGATATAGCTCATTCTTTTGAAGCGAAGTATTTAGTGATTTGGATATTCTAAATATTGAAGAATTATTTGAGAGTACAGAAAGTTCAGATGCGGATCTCTTGGAGTTAGTCCACAACATGTTAACGCAAATAGCAATCCCGACGGTGACAATAATGCAGCTGATGGAAAATTTGCTAGTGATGTTATCGCTAAAGGGCTTCAAACTGGGTAATGAACTGGAAGCTAAATTTTTAAACAGCGATCCCGATACAAAGAGATCATTGATATTTCAAAGACCGACTAGAAATGCACACAAACAATATAAAGGAATTTATAGGAAAACAAGTCAGTGGTTATCACTGATTTCGTGACATAAAACAGAAAATCAGAATCTTGCAAATGGAAAAGTGAAGAAAGCTTTTCAATCTGTGAAGCTGCTCCTGGGAAAATTATTGATAATTCTTCTGTGACTCGAAAAGTGATGACAAGCACAAAAAGGACACATTTAGAAACACAAACGTAGAAAAGTAAAAACTGACTTCTATTTGTTCTTTTCATTTGAAACTTCCTTTTTCAATATTGTTTTATTTTTATTTTTACAGAATTTTACCATTTTAACTTAAAATTTTAAATATTCAAAAATAAATTAACAGATTTTCGACTCTTCTTTGTCTACTCTATAAGTAATTGCCTTGGTTTACTCTGTATAAACTGTACATCTCTCCTACTGCAGTTTCGTTTTGTACAATTCTTCCTAAGCCTTCGATCGCCTGCCCCATGGAGCCATTTGAGTTCAAGAATGTTAACCGGAGTGCCGTATGACCCCGAAACTTTTGTTGAGAAACACGTGAAACCAGAGGAGATATGGCATATCTATCTTTCGCACTTGTGTGTGCCTTGTTACACCGTACATAGAAACATATCTTACAAACAAAAGAAAATACTTTACGAAAATAACAAAAAAAAAATCTAAACCAAACTTTACTATCAATCCCTCTCATGAAACTGAGAAATATACGAATTAAGCCATCCCTTGAACTCAGTCATATGCTCGTCAACTCCTCCAATATAGTGATGCGATTCAAACTTTGGCGGAGGAAAGGCGCCAGACCCGAAAAGATTCTGAATAAAGTTTTCCGCCATGTAGCAGGCGGCAACAGCATCGGCGGCAATGACATCATGACGCAGAGACAACTTTGCGAATGATTCGGCAAACAACTTGAGACAGCTGAATGATTGCTGCGACAAGCAATCTGCAAAGAGCCCGTAAGAACATATGCGAGGATGTATCAGCATCCACTTACCAGGTCTATCCATTCTGGAGGCAACAAAATACTTTCGCAAAATCTCAGATGCCTCGTCAGTCAGGTCGACTCTGCGTTTGCTTATGATCGCCAAGAACTGCCTGAGATCATCAGCTCCAATGGAGAGTTCATCGATGGTCGATTCAAACAGCTGCTCTGATGCCTGCTCCAGAATGTAGTCCACAAGTATTTCGTGGTTGTCCTCTTCGATGACAAGTGGGATTCCAAAGATTCTAGAGACAGCATGTAATTACACAATCTCCACAAAAACAAAAAACTTACTCAATGAGTTTGTTGAACGTATGCTGGTCCTTAGTGTCGTACTTATACGATCGCCAGTGAGTCCAAACAGCAGCCTCCAACGGGCACCACACACTGGTCCTCTGCAACTGCACCCGACCAGTTTCAATCATCTTCAGCAGTTTAAATGAGTTCGGTGCCTTCAACCGTGACCAGTCACCAACATAGTAAACCCCTCCCCTAGCCAAGACCACGGGTTCCGCTTCAATCCAGACAGGCTCACCATTCTTATGCGGCGGTACTTTAAAGTCGTCATGAGGTCCGACAAATCTCTCCGCCACCATCCCAATGGTCTCCATCAAATAATGAGCAATTCCAAACTCCGGCCCGATGGCAACTATTGAAATCGGTGGACGGTTGGGGTTTTCTTCCAGCGAGGCAATGCTTAGCAGCAAGCCAATCTTAAGGTGAACGAAACAATCCATCGGGATGCGGTCTTGGCACATCTGCGCACCCAACGAGTACACGAACGCAAAGTCAGAGTATGCTCTCTTGATTGTCTCGTACAGCCTTGTCACTGGCTCTGGAATCAGAGTTGTGTCCACTTGTTGTGTGCTTTGGGTTGACTGGAGGTCATCTGTAACTTTTGGAGGCGATGATGAACACTCGCTAATTGAAGTCTTTCCGTAACTCAGAGTCAAAAATTCCATTGGTGTTGCGCGTGTGCAGGTTGGTTCTATCTGAGATTCTGCTCCCGCTGGGGCTTCAACTCTTTCTCGAACATAGCGTGAACAGCTTGGTCCGATGGCATAAGGGTTAACATTTGTTTTTTGACTAAAAGATGCCCTGCACGGCGTAGGAATTGCAGAGAATTCTAGATTAAAATCATTGACGGCGGCATTCTTTTGAGCTGATGCTGGAGGAGAAGCAAATTGAAATGTGAGGTCCAGAGGTTCATCCTTTAATTGAGGATGAACAAATGCTGATTCCTCGTGTCTACTACTTTCAGAATCACTTGGAATTGTACATCTAATTGGTTGCGGAGAATTGAGACACAAGGAGGGCTCCACGGAGTCTAGAGAAAAATCTAAATCAAATTCAGGATACTTAACAGTTCTCTCTTTGGAGACAATCCCCTCTCGGTCCGCTGGAGAAAAATCGATTGTGGTAAGGGCAACATCACAAGTTTGGTGATGTTGGAATGATGATACATTTTCAGCCTCCTTCTCTGGACTAAATTCCAAAAGTTGGTCTAAATCTTGATTTGAAATCAACTTCACAGCTGACAGCGAGCTGTTCATTGCCTCACTAGATTCCATGCTATCAGCTCTAGACTCTTGAAATCCAAGTGGCCAGTGACAATGTACTTCGCACCCAAAGTTAACTCACTATCGTCTATGTAATCTGGAGGAGACGATCAATGTTCCGTGTCGATTGGACTTTTAATTTAAGCTTACCAAAGAGACGAACAATTTGACATTGAAACAACTTGTCCAGAACTTTTGGTGTGGACACACTTTCGTAAGGGAACACTTTGATCAACCTGTATTTCCCCATACAACGTAGTTTCGGGTATTCACTCATAGGACGGGTGCACGACAAGCAGTTTGGAGCTAGGAGTGAGTCTGTTATAGAATGTTAATTTTGGATGTGATTCCTTACCTCGGGTAACTTCCCCCTTGATGCGATTCGCCTTGCATCCAGTGGAGCAATACCAAATTGATTGAATCCTAAGACAAGAACATCCTTTTAGAGATCACTAGCCTATTCTTCCAAACACAACTTACGTATACTGCACCGGTTCAGTGTAAGCGGAGAGAATTCCACACAAAACGGCTAGTCCTTTAGGAATCTTATTTTCCGACACATTCAGCAGCAAATCCTCTTGTACTGGCAATCCAATAAACTGACATTGAATATGGATCTGTGACGAATCAATGTGCTTTGGCGTGAACACCGGAGATTGTTTAAGAATAGGAGAAATTATGGAATAGACAAGATATTTTGTCGTGTCAAGAAATTGTTCAGGCTCTTCAACTGCCAACTCGAGCAAACTCTGTGATCTCTCAGCCAAGTCTCTAAATTGGAAAGACAACTGTATTATTATTGGTGCTCTAGCATCCTCTGGGCTCTTCGAGTTCGCATAGGTCTTGATGAATTGATCGACTTTGTCCTCCACAACTTTGATCAGTTTTGTGCCACGCAAGTAGTTGTCAAGTAAACGCTGTTCTCCGAAGCTGCAAGAAATTCAGGATTAATACGAAATAGCGAGATAAAGAGATTACAATTTTTACGATTCATTTAAACTGCTTGTGGACATGTTTTCGTTTGTCAATTGGGCGCGCTGAGTAAGATTTGAAACGAAAGCTCTTTTCACACCACTGGCACATGAAAAGCTTTCAGGCGGTTGTGTTCAAAAAGTCGAGCAACTTTCCTAAACTTTTGAAGTTTGGCGGGGAATTGTTTTATCAATGTGCATTCAAATATTGGCCCGTTTATGCAGTTATGTGAATTTCACTATTCTTGGTAGATTGGAAGCATGATCGTTGTGTAGTCTCCGCTCTGTTTGTCCGGTATACAACAGGGGAAACCCTGCGACTTCGCGTACTACGAGGTAGCTTCCTAAACATCGCGTACAAGATCCCCTCGATCGTTTTAAGATTCTCTAACGTTTGTGTGAACGCCTTAATTTATTCTTGAATATTCGCTGTGTATGCAAAACACACTGCGGCGGATCGTGAAAGAGACCAAAGAAGCCCAAATCCACACACACTACTTGCCGACTTCAAGGCACAGGATTCATAGCTATAAAAGCTATGCAGTGCCAGTCTTGGCGTTCCTGCCAAACTTCTCAAACTTTGTAGGAGTTACATTACATTTGACATTTAACATCGTAATCTGCACACATATTATCCATACTCCTGGACTCTGAAATATGATGCAGAAAGTAAGGGATCACTCCTATTACGTCCGTTCGAGTACCCCTATTTATTGCTTCAGTTATTTGAAAGGGTTGTAAAAGCTATACGAAAGTAGATAAACACATCGGTCTCAAAACCTGATGAACACATAACGGGTATCTAGATTGAGTAGCTGGAAAAATGCTGTATTTATAGACCTCAGAAAAAAATTGCAGGAAACTGCTTTCTCTCTCGAAGAGCTCTCTCTCTCTCTCTTCCATTCTATTTTGCGTTCTTGTTTTGGTGGTGAAAAACTGCTGACGGGAGAAAAGTCTGCTTAAGCATTCAAAAACGTTTCTTTTTCTTGAAATTCTCGAATTTTCTTGCAGAGGAAATAGTTTTTTTGAGAAAGAAAGTAGTAGTAAGTGCGTCGACCGCCGCGCAGAAAGTCTAGGTTCGATTCCCGGACGGGACACCTAGCATTTTTTTCACGGCACCACCTCTTTTCGAGTTGCTGACAACACTCAAAGAGTATTATTTGTCTATGAAAAAGCGTCTCAAGTACCGCCGTTCGGAGTCGGCAAAAAACTGTAGGTCCCTTCTACTCGTGAAGAACAGTAGCACGCACAACACGAGTAGTTGTTGTAGAAGCTAGGCCCTGGTCCGTTGTGGGCTGTATTGCCACTCAATTATTATTATTATTAAACAATTTCCTCTATAGCTCCGGTATCGCTGATATGAACAATCCATGAGGTCCGTAATGTGAAATCAAGTTTTTGAGTTTCCGCCATAAATTGAGGAATATTTGAATTTGAGGTTGGGCTGGTGTTGGACTATGTAAAGTCCCTCTTATAATAAAAATACATAATGTAATCCGTATCCAATTTTTAATCCAGATCCGTAATCTACGCGAAGGTCCCTGGTTCGCTTCCCGGACTGAACATGAGCCATATTCTCCGGAACCACCTCTTTCGAGAATACTAAAGTGTCTATAAAAACTTCTCAAATTTCGTCGTTCGGAGTCGGCAAAGAACTGTTAGATGCATTCTACTTCTAATTGAACAATATCACGCACAACACAAGAAATTACTGAAGGAACTAGGCCTTGGTCTCTTATGGGTTGCAGTGCCATTCCACAATGAGGCGCGCGATCAGGCTTTGGTTCTTTAATTAAATTATGTACGTATAAAATATGTGTACATACATATGTTATATGTTTAAAATCGGAATGAGGCGTGTTAGCTTTTTGAAATCGTAGTATCGTAAGCAAAATTACAACGGCAAGTCCTTACGATCAGACTGTGACAGGTTTTGGTTTACGAGCTTTTCTGATTTTGCGCTGTATGTCAGCGAGCGGATCCTCAAAAAATTCGACATTAAACACAAAATTTTGTTTATAATTAACACCCAAACCACAACGGCGCGTTCGCGTCGGTCTTTAACATTTGAAGTAGAATACATTTAAAATTCTTGTCCAAACCGAAATGGGTCGGTCGCGCCGAAGTCTTTCACAACCGTAATATTGTAAGCCCGAGCAGAAAGTTTTCACTAGAGCTACTCTCTACCAGAAAACAATAAGGAAGGAGATGGTCGTTCGTTAGTTATTTAATTAGCAAATAATTAAAATTTTTGTGTGCAGTAGTGAAGGAGCGTGCTTGCCTCTACAATACAAAGTCACGCTAGTACAAAAATACCCACAAACATGATGTGGAGTGGGTAAAAGTTTCTGAAAAAGTTTACAGACCAGGTAAATACAAAATGGAGTATTTATTATTATTATTTTATACTCATTTATTATGTATGATATAATTTCAGTCGAAAAGTGTAACCAACGATGGAAGAGCCTACGGGATCGCAAAAATGTATACGATTCGAATAATCGTTCGAATGTATCTATTCATTCGAATGAATTTTTCGTATTCTGACCAGGGATGAACATTCATTCATCCCTTATTCTGACTTTCGAATGAAAAGTATTCATTATCGAACGAACAAAAGAAAAATGACGTTTCATTCGAATCATTCGAATGTCAGAATAAGGCCGATTCTTCTCTGAAATGCTACTCTGAACAAAACATAATTTTGTTTACTTTTTGCTTTGTCATACGCCCGAGTTCTATTTCGATTTGAAATTGAGGAAGTCGCGCTTTGACATAACATTCTCGTAATATCGATACAAAAGCGTACGAAAGTCTGTCAAAGACCGACCGGGCGAGCGCGCCGTTGTGATTTGCCCTTAATTGCTAACACCAGTAGTCGCCACAGCTTACGAATTTCTGCTCGCGCTTACGATATTACGGTCTGTGAAATGTAAATGCGCGAACGCAATATTTCGACTTGAACAATGATCTTCACAATGATGTACATATGTTACTCGTACATACCACTTCAGACGTTTTGGGGACGAAATGCTTTTTGAGATATGAAGAGTCTTGAACACACTAGCTGTTCTTTAGAATATCTTGCGGGTTATTTTTGTAAGAATTTGACAAGTTTGGTCTGTGTATATCAGAAACCAATAAGAAAGGAATTCGTCTCTGGTGTATATGTTATTATTAGGATTGTTAGCCCATCCATGCATCATTCCGTAATCACTTTTAAAAGTTGCAATCTTGTTAGTGTACACAACTTTTTTTTGCTATTTTCAAATTTTGTTATAGTCTTTATTCCCCTCCCGAAACGAGAAAAGAAGTAGAACCACTACCACTACTCGGTTTGAGTATTTTCATTTATTTTTAAAATAAATACACATTTCAGATTTCTATTTCATTAAGATGTATGTATATTTTATTGTTACTTCATAAATAATTAGAATCTATACAAAATATTAAGTTCTTGATAAAACACAAGTCAATCTAGATATGAAATTGAAATATTTCAATAATGCATAAACTAAGGCTAATTGAAATACATACTTGTATGTACGTATGTACGCATAAATGATATATAGCTAAGTCGAAGAAAATCTAGAGAAACAGAGAAAACAAATCGTGTCCTCTTCGATGAACTTGAAAGGCAACAAAATCAATTCCTTCAAGTGACTAATGAGTCACTATAAAACCAACAAAGTTCTCAAATAAATGTCGTCCTTTACACAAAACAAAACAAAGGCACATACAAATAGAAACTATTGTTTGCTTTAACTCACCCGCCCGGCGGCCGGAGTGACTAAGGTAAATCCAGAAGAGGAAATTTCAGAGCCAATGACGCGCATGTGCTCTCACCCGTCGCGCGGTTCCACTTAAAACTAAATACAAAACTATATGTCTCTATGGTTTACGATCTAAAGTGTCCTTGTTATTAGTTTGTTTTGTTGGTTAGTTGTGGTAGTTATACTGTGTTTGAATTTAAAAATTCACTTTGGCATAGAAATCTGCGTGGGGATTATCCTATGATTTCTTAATTGTTTTCTGATGGTTGTCTTAGATTGGAATACTTAAAAATAGAATATGTGTCTCTTAGTAATCTAGGTTTCCTTGAGCTCCAGTTATGATGGCATCAATCCAAATTCGTGCGGCCGCATCTGAGGCCGCCTGTAGGTGATAGCTACGTTTCTTTGTTTTCACAATGAATGTGCAGTGCGGTCGACCACTTTTCGATGCGTTCAAGTGATCGAGGTAGACTTCATCGATTGTCTGTAAGTGGAAAAAGAGAAGTAAGGTTGATTAGAATTATGAATCTCTCAATAAATTGAATTGATATGCATTTTAAGAAATCCCAATATAAGAGGTGTAGCAAAAAGAAATTCCTAAAAGCTTCTAGCGGAAACTATCTGATTTGTCTTTGAATCTGATCCGTTGGGACAATCCAACAGAAAACATCCTCGTCTCAGATGACACACAAGTGGAAAGGAACTAAACCACTTGGTGTTCGAAATTTAAGGGACCTAGCGAAAGACCGTGCTAGTTGGAGGTGTTTGGTGGTTAAGGCTGATTTACACCACTTGCTGTAATGCTATCCGAAGAAATTGGATCTAATAGGTGTAATACTGCCCAAATTAAGACGTATTAACACATATTTCCCAGCTCCAGTCGTTGTCCGAAATCGAGGCCATGTTTTAAATCTGCTCTGTCTATCACATTTAGTCTGTCTCAAATCCAGTCTCTGTTTTAGATTCAGTGTCTGTTCCAGTCAATCCCAATCTAGTTTCTGTGCCAAATCCAGTCTCTGTTCGAAGTCTTTTATCTGAGTCAATCCGATTTCTGTCGTAGATATAGTTTTTGAACGAAAGCCAGCTTCTGACCAAGCTCACATCCAGTCTTCGTCCCAGCCTGATGATGTGCACATGATCTTAAAATCAGTTTGGCTTTTTTCGATCTTCGATTACTTCACTTCGCTACTTAATACTTCCAGGAAGCAGTAACCTTCTTATATGCTTGCAGTCATTGGTGTTTTAGCAGCTTTATGCAAGCTGAGTGCAAATCGCTTCAACTGTGTGATAACAACAAGGGCACGAATTCGGTAAAGAAAATTGGACGTACGGACAAATCCAGAGAAAGACCAGAATGTGGAAGTTTACACTTAAAATCCAATAGCGAAGGACGAATTGGCGAAACATCCCGTGACGAATCAAGAACTTCCTCCACACGAAGTAAATTTGTATGAAACATGCGCAAGTATGGGGCAGCTAGAGTATGTGAAACTAGTTCCGACAGCGGTGCTAACTCCTGGAGCTACATATAAAGGCTCCGAACGACACAACTCTTAAAGTAATACTTTGCTGTACTTGTAACAAGACTCAATAAGAGTCTCGTTAAAATCTTAAACTCAGTTCTTGTTTCAGTCCCATTCTCAATATTCCGGTCTTAGATTCTAAGCTCCAGTTCAACTTGAAGTCCTAGTCTTATATATTGTGGTTCATATCCACCGATCGATGCTGATTCACAGTCATAAGTGGTTCATAGGAAGAACCATAAGTTTAGATAAAAATACAGGAACTTCGTATCAATGTTGTCACGATAAAAAACAAACAACGGCTAAAAATTTAGCAAGAGTTTCAAATCCCACTTTAAATTACTCACATTTTCTTTTACTTTACTCACCGAAAAATACGCTCCGCCGCGGGGTTTCCTCTCAGACTTGTCAGAATAGTAAATAAACGCGGAACGCTCTCGATCCAATACAAACCACCGTCTTGACCAGCCGTGGAATGTGGCGCCCAACTTGTGCAAATACCTGCAACGATTGCCAACAAAAAATACTTACATCAAACCAAACCCCGGTTGAAAGGGCAAATTCCACTTACCCTCGACAGCTGTACGAATCGACAAAGACATGTGGACACAGTGCGATCTGATGGCCCGCCGATTCGATATGCAGTCGCAAATCTAAATCCGGCGACGAGATCGGAAGGTATCTTGTTAGTGGCCGCTGATGCTTCGGCAGCAGTCTCTTGCTGCCGGATATGAGGCGATCGCTGCTCGTTGTGTCGTTTGAATTCACGCTCGAGCGTTTCCCATCATCACTCTGCTCTGAGTGACGATTGCCACCACCGCTGCCGTTGCCACTGCCTCCTCCGCCACCGCCAGCACTGCCGCCACTTCCCCCGTTTCCACACGACGATGAGAGCTCTATGCTGGATTTGTAGGTGTTTTCCGACAATAGATCACAGCTGAGCTCTGAGTTGGCATCTGAGAGGGGTCGTGACCGTTGTGATTCCAATTCGGGCTGTGAATGACGATTCTGAAAAACAAAAAAAAATATTTTTGTTTACACTCAATTAATAGGGCGGACCGGAAGGAAGTGAAATTATTGCGTAAACAACACGTGGTTACGCGTAGAATTCCTGGAGAAATGTACGCTGATTATGATGCGTCACCGACACCTCTGCAATCAAATGCGAATGGCGGTGGAAAATATAAATGAATCACACAAATTCGCCGTGTTCCGAAAATATCCCAGATACTAATGTCACAGGATTTCCATTCAATTCGAAATTAGATTTACCAAATGTGTAACGAGCTTCACGAGATAATTCATTGTCTGCGGCTGACATTTGGCGGTGGGCCAAGTTCGATGCTGTTGTTCGCAGCGACTTTGCACGTCAATTAACTGAGTCCGCAGGAGTGTAATCGTTTACAATGATTATGATGTTAATTGAGAGAGGAGAGGGGATTCTTTGTCAGATACCAGCGCGTAACGATGAGTTTGCAATGTTTGCGTTGTTTGTTGTGCCGCTCAGATGTGCTCAGATGTGGACACAAAATTGAGATTGTGCAAATAAACTAAAGGTGATGGCCCAGAAAGTGAAGAGGAGACAAGAGTGTTTATTACTCAAGCGGAAGCGCAAGCCTTGACTTGATCAAACAAGAGCAATGATCTGTTAAAATGAATTATCATTTCATGAATGTCAGCAGGTGGAAGGTAACATGAAGTACGGAAAAGTAAAAGTTACGCAAAAAAAAAAATAAGGAAGGTGGTTTCTAAAAACCGCGATTTGTAATGCACAGAATGTAGAATTTTGTAGACGAATCAATTAAAAGCTTGGAAATTTGAAAGAGCTACTAGTAAGTTATCTTCAAACCACTCAATTGTAAGTCTCTTTCAAAAAGGTATGTAACGAATGTTGGTTGTCGTACGTTTGTATATCGACTCACATGAAGGTCTCAAATTCGATTCCGGGACTGAATATCTATCATTTTTCAGGGTGATCACCGTGGCGTAGTGGTAGGTGCGTCTACCGCCACGCAGAAAGCCTAGGTTCCTAGGATTGACACTCACAGAGTATCAATTGTCTATGAAAAAGCGTCTCAAATCTCGCTGTTCGGAGTCGGTAAGAAACTGTAGGTCCCTTCTACTCGTGAGAGAACAGTAGCACGCACAAAACTAGTAGTTGTTGTAGAAGCTAGGCCCTGGTTTCTTGTGGGCTGTGGTGGCACTCAATTGTTATATATAAATAAAAGCGAATTTCGAGCACTTGTTTGGTAATCTCAGCTAGGTAACGTTAAGTGACTGCTAACGAAAACTTCAAGATCTATTGTTCCTTTCCTAAATATAAGTGCTCTGCATATCCTGTCCGCCAGTTTCCAATGGAAATGAGTATATGTTTTGTATCTTAAATATGGACAGTCAAAACGCGCGGTGTCTAATTATTGCTCCGGTAATTTTTTATTTTATTACAATAATTTAACACCTGTCGGCTTCTACAGTAGGCCATACTGACTTGCTACATATGTATGTAAATTGCCAGTTTGGTGGAGTTCTCTGTTAAAATTGAATTTGTTGCCTGAAGTAAATAAAGCAACTGAAGTCCCAACTGATGTAATACATAGATTACAACAGACTTTCCGAGAGCAGTCTAATGATTGTCATTTACTTCTGCCTAGAAAACTCTGCATTGCGCAGGTTTGGCGGTTATATTCGAGACTCTCTATTGTATAAACAATGAGTCAATACCCGTACGGTAAATAAGGGAAGGAAATCTTTGCTGTGTCTTAAAGCGTGCAAGAGAAACCGAAAAACTTTGCATGTGCGAACAAATTTGAAAATAAATAACATGTCTGTATCCGCAAACATATCGTTCCAACAGGATGGCACAATGTTCCCCGCATCCAAGCGCATATCGATTACATTTTAAACTGAACAGCAGTAGACTTTCAAGATTCGACAGTGAACATTCGCTTGTTCGGTTACAAATCTGAAAACTTTCTTCTTTTCACTAGTAGGGGAACACAGGCAGTACACAATAATCTCTGACACGCGCTGCAAAGTGTATAATCCTCTTTGTCACTTCTTTACTTCCGTTACATATTCTGTTTTGGGTTAATTACAGATTATGCAAAATTGTTAAAAAGAACAGCAATCACACACCACTTTTGTGTTTAACAAAATAATTTCCATTCCATTGCAGTTAAAGATTGTCCGATTCCCATGTGTTCCCTTTCACTTCAGACAGCTGTCCGTTGGAAATGATGAGAACTACCTGTGACTCATTAAAAATTCGAGACGTGTGGCACACGCGCATCGTTGCCATCCGGCCTTGACGGCGCTACGTGCGTCACAAGAACTACCTACGACAGAACAGCCGCAACAGACAAAACAGGGCCACTCGTTAGACGTCAGCATTCAGAAGCTAATAAGCGCCATAAACACCATTGTCACATTAATTCTTTTTCACAATTAATCAGTACCAACAACGGAGCATACCTTGACGTCACGCATTGCTCAACAAAACACACAAAAAGGCACGCAAACACTTTTCAAATGCAATTTATTCAACTCACTAGATAGTACTCGACTCTCATTCGCGTCTGCGACGGTCTTCGTCTGTTCACGTAAGTCATCCAAACAGACATTGTCCCTGCGCCGCACTCAGAAAACTTTTCACAAAACAACAACAACAGCACCAAAAAAAAAATAAGTGTCTAACGAACTGTCACTCAGAATTTATTGCTTTCCTAAAGGTGATGCCTAATTTTAGAACCACCAAAATGCATCAAACGCCGATGAGATTAATTCGAGAACAGGCACTAAGCCGTCACTCACTGCAGCCGAAATAAACAAGCAAAGGAACTGCTCGAAATGCAACTCAGGCGACGAAGACGAACGTCGAACGACGTTTACGCGACACAACCGTCAGTCAGCCTGTGCCTTTGGCGGAGACTCGAATTTATCAACCACTAGCTGAATTTATCAACGCTTTATTAATAAAAACTTTTCTTCCAAAATACGAAAAGAAAAAATTCTATTTTAATATGCCGAGGATACATAGAAAGAAATTGTGCTCAACAGCGAACGCACCGCGATCGAAGCAGTGAGCGCGCGGGAGGCTCGTAAACCGAAAGAGCCACCTCGTGACTAATTCCGGCACTGTGGTGGGTATAGGAATTTATAAAAGCGTTACCCTGTGATATTTCAGCTCCCGCGTCACGTAAGCAATCACAGGAAAGGAGCAAGAACAAAAAAAAAAAAAACACCGTCTCAAACAATACATTATCGCGCATGAGGTACATCTAATAACAAATTAGCCGTATGTCTTGCAGAGGAGGACAGCGACGAAAACGTCATGTTGGCGGAGTGTTTCCCGGCAGAGCGTCTTCTTAGAAATTTCGCTAAATTTTAAAGAATTTCTCGGTTTGTTGTTGATTACAAAAAGCACACACCTCATCACGCACTGATCAAAGCGGGGGTGACAAACTGCCACGTCCTATGGTTTCGACAGATCTACGCGTTGTTCCCCAGCACTGCTCTCTAGCGCTGTTCTCGGAGCCGATCACTTTCAGGGGGCGGGGTCCCATTCAGACGGAAAAAGGAAAGCCATCCGAATGTGATCGCATTAATTGTTTAAAAATAAATTATGTCGGCCAGCTGCCTTTTGCTAAATGATAATGACATTTTAAAAGACCGATAGGATTTCGAACATCGCTTTTGTATCAATGTCATTTCTCACTGTAGGGTATGGTTTGACAGGTTTCTAGAGGCGTAGAATTAGGGTAGGTTGAATAATATCGGCCATCGCGTTTAAAAGATGTCTTGGTAAGCATTTCATTTCAATCAGCTTGAAGAATTAGAGATATTCCCTCACTGTCACGAATTTTCAATTTCTTTTGTTTCAAATAATAGGGCCTGAAGATAAGCTGGATTTGAATGCATAAATCAATTGGTAAGTCCCTTCGAAGTTCAAATTTCTGAAAACTGCAATGTTTTAACCTACACCCAGTGTCTTCTACGTCATAAGAACTTCTAAAACTATTGAATATGCCGTGTTTTTGAGTTTGAGTAATTCTGCTTAATGTCGAAATTATTGCAAGTCTCACACAATTTTATTGATCTAATTGGCGTTGGAGTTATTCAATTGTCGAAAACATCGTTATTATTGAGCGGTTAACGATTGAGATTGGAATTCATTTTTATATGCGCCAGATAAGGCATGAAGTTTGAATCAGATTAGCTTAACGATAGGGCATTTTAAGTACTTCTACCGCTCGACGTTGTATAACTTGGCGCAATCTCGCAACTAATTACAATCTCAATTCTAGGAATGTTAGTTTCACCCTTAGAAAGTAGGGAATTGCGTGATGTCTAAGCATAAAGTCCCTATACTTCAAGTATTTGCTTCAACCTGAGTATATTTATTTGAATAGGTAATGGAAGGTATCCTGCTCCCTGCAACCGTTAGTTTTAAAAAATATTTCTCGTTTATATTTCGGATGGATGTTTTTAAATTGTTTATTACAAAACATGAGGTTTTTTTGCTTGGAAACTCTTTTTGGGTCTGAGGAGTAATTCGGTGCTCTAACTTTCTGGACAACGAAAGGGTGCTTCACCGCAAATTCCTTACCCGGATAAAAGAGAAAATCGGAGTTTGACGTACATCTAATTCATCCAAATTACACTTTCTTCAACATACTTGAACCTATTCACTTGTAAGCTGAAAAATTAAACCGAAGCCATAGGAAGGACATATCCAAAACGATTAAAATGTTGTTGTTATAAATAGATCCAAAATAAGCAAGATTTAAAGTAAAGTCATTCCTATAGGCGCAAAAATTCAGACCCCACAACCAATTCGATTCGTTGAATAATTAAAAAAAATGATGATGGTATAGTTCAAATTTCATTTACTAGACAATTCTCCTTCGCATTGAGTTTAAGACTATAGAAACATGTGTTGGCCAACGAGAGCAGCGAAAAGCCGACTTACCCATCATGCCTGTTTTCATAGCCATACCATGGATATTCTTTCATCACCCATACCATGGATATTCTTTCATCTGAATATAATTTTTTTAAAACAAATTTATCGACCTAACAACTTGCCCTTTCTTGAGGAAAAGGACAAAACAGCCGTTGAACTCAATTAATGTGACAGGGTTTCAACGTTTTCCACGGCAGGAGGTTTATCCGTAATGCTTCTCATTGCCAGCTTAAATCAGCTGTCTAAATGAATTATTGAAGGATAGTACGAGAGACCTACGTGTGTCACAACTGAAACTGAAACAAAAATGTAAATTCTTCGGTTTATTAAGGTTTTTTTAAACGTCTTCTTTGCAATCCCTGCGTCGATTGGTTTATTTACTTGGACATACATATTTCTGGACTTTCGCATCAATATAGATACGCTTCTAAGTCAATTAACTTTTATTGCTTTTCAGAGAGCAATAAAACCAGTTATCATTATTATAAGGCACGTTCGCAATTCAAATTAAAATTAATTTTCCTAAGCCAAGGCACAATTCGAATATATAGATAAAGGTTTGTTAACAAAAATTGCATAAATATAGGTGTCCTTTTCTTGGATGAATTAAAAAAAAATGTATCTACTTTTAAGCAATAAATTTAAAAAATACAAGAGGCCGAAAGGCATAAATAAAAAACCATAGATTAGCTTAGAGTACTCGTGAAGAGTCAGTAAGTTAGATTTAAGATCAATTGATTCAATAAGTAAGCTAGATTTAAGTATTTTTGTCTAGTATATAAGTAAAAGAAGAGTGAAAAATAAAAATGCATTCAAATTCAAAAAAAAAAAATATAGGTGTCCTTGTCTTATTTCCATTAAAATGTCTGTTCTAATTTAGTTTCAGGAAAAATAATCGTTTCCAAACAAATCCTGAATGGTTCCTGATCATTCCATGGAAGGTCTTTGGCGACCTTAACGCAATAACCGAATGTCTCTATTTAAAAATAAACCCCTATGTAATATTTACCAGAGCACTGCTCTTTGAAGACCCTTTTTGTCAAGTCAGTCTCAGCACCTATTGAGCAATTGTACTCCTAATAACGGACAGTCAAAACAAAATCGAATATGAAAGAGGCAACAATTATTTTAAGTTTGTTCGCAAAATTAAGGTTAAGGTAAATGTTGGCCTCGTTAGTTTTTTGTCGAATGTTTCTAACAACTCCGTAGCTGTTATGTCTTTGTATCTGTGCTCTCCTACTTTTTTTTCTAAATTAGAATATTACTATGAACATTACATTACTGTGTCTACCTTGTTGATTAGTATATGGACATGTTATGTATGCACTCTTTTGTTTTAGATACGAGTACATACAACATATACGCATAAAGGTTCCTTTATCCCTTCTTCATTTATCTGCATCTTGGACTGACTCTTAAGGTTTCCAATGGTTGAGAAAACAATTAGAGCCAAGCGTAAGATCCGAATATATAAGGGAACAAGCCAATTGAAACATTACAGTTTAAAAAGTCGTCAAAAGTCACTCTATATAGACTCCTTCAGGAAACTCATTACGTTGCGAAGATTTGTTCTGAATGGTTAAATAAAAAACAACGCAAGCTTATAATAAATTTATAATCGTTTGTGAAAGTGTGTTGAATTTCATAAGTAATATCCCACATTCAGTCCATTAAAACAAGCCATTCTCAAGGACGATCCAACGATTGAACGTGGGAACCCACAGAATTGGAGCGCTGCCAGGGAAGACAAATCATTTCGCGATCATTTAAAATTCGGCGATTCTCAAAAGGACGTAAATTAACTCATTTGACATCACCGAACTGCTGAGCATTAATTCAGCCAGTTTAATCTGCTCGGCATGACAAACATCTTGTCGTTTAGGCAATTAACAAGGAATCGTATAAATTGAATGATTCCTTTTAAAATTTTGACATCCCCCAGAGGTGGCAACCAACAAGTTATAGCTTCCTCTGAGTGGCTCTGTCAGCTTTTGTTATGATCTGAAAGAGTTTTATTCGAAAATGATTTATTTGCATCTAATAAATGTAAGAAACGCGAAAAGAATCAAACGACGCACTAGTTCTGAGCGAAAATTTCCAATGCCGTAATGCAGGCAATGACACCATTAATCTAATGACCTCTATAATATTTTTTTTTCACTCTCGTGTCATAACGGCGCTGTTCCATTATATTATGCTATGAATATGCAAGCTGCGCTGACTAGATGCCAAAAGAATGCTAACCAATGGCGGATTGTGTGTGTGATGTGATTTCAATTGAAGTGCAGTTCAATTGAACTCAATCTGGCGTGATTAATGGCTGAAGTCTTGGAAGGTGTTTTCCTTTTTGCACTATTCAAGTACAGTGTCGGCGGAAAGGTAACTGACACCATGTGTATTTACACAGTTCAACGTGACAGCAAGGAAATTGTTTAAAGAGAAATCTGAGGGTAAAATAAAAATTTCATTTTAAATAACCCATTACTTTTGTTTTCATAAAATGTATCCCACTGCTTTTTTGCGATTGTTTTCAATTGTCGGAAAATGAAAAACAATAACATAAAATGTAAAAGAATGTTGTTCTTTTTTTGTATTTATTCTCGGTTCTTAACCACTTGTACGCTCAGCCGCCTGGGCAACACTTTTTTTCGCGACCTGCGGAGCAGCCCCAATGCACGATGCAGCTGGGGCTTGACATAAAAAAGTATTCTGATAGTATCAAATTCGACCTTACGAGAGATAAATTGCTAGTTGAACTTATTACTTAATTGGTACTGCTCAACTTAAAGTTCAGTTTTTGTTTGATAATGGAATCGGTTACGATAGCATTCGAAGACTAAGAAAATAATACTCGCAATGACAATAGTCGTATCCCACAGTTAAGTTAGACTACAGTCGCATTTTGTCGTTGGAAATTATATTTTCTATAGACGCTCGAATTAACATGTGTATCAACTATAAATACCCCCTATTATAAATGTTTCTAATTGATGACGAAATAAGGATTTGCGCTCGATGTAACTTCTTGTGGCAGAAAGATACGAGGTTCGAATAAGTATGATTGTTCTTGTATCATATTTGAAATAGTGTTAGCTAGTTATTCCATCAGGGTTTGGATGCAAAGGATAATTTTGCAATGATTGGATTAGTCATAATTAAAAGCAGCTCATTTTTTGCTTAAGGATTCATTCATCAGAATTGTAATTCAGAGCAAACATTGCACGTGAGAGAAATAGACGGGAAGTTTGATCTACAAATTAAACCTTCATTTTTATACATTGATGGTTCCTCTTCTGATAAATACAAGCTGTACAATACTTTCCTTTGAATGCAAAAAAAATTTTTACAAACGTGGTTATTCACTCTGAAATAAATTTCGCCGCTGAAGGTAATTTATAAGTAAAAAGCAAAGATATAAACGTCGTAGTGATTCAAAAACTAAAAATCGAAATTTTTGGTTTAAAAAATTATTCCTCACTCACTTTTCATTCAGAAAAAATTTAAGATGTAATCAAAGTTTAAGGCATGAAGACTAAGGAATGGCGTGGAAGCGATATAATGCTCGCATATGTAAACGATTAATTTATGTTTTTAGTCATCTAACGGAAAGCGTTCATCAATTGACTATCACTTGTCAAGTTTTTAGTCTAGGCTTATAGGTCCGTTACTTATGAGCTTGAGGTCAAAACTCGAATGTCATTACTTAACGTTGCACATAATAGAATATATTATAAGATCTTCGCTAGTGAATGAAATGGTGGTATCAAATTGAATCTACACACAATGGCATAGTTCTAACCTAGCTTTTTCAGCGTGCTGTTTTTCTCTATTATTATTCTCTATTATTTTTCTCTATTATCGAATGGGGAATGTGACACCGCAGTTTATATTTTCTCGAAGACAACTGTGAGAAAAAATTGTCATAAACACGACAACGTTATCCTTCTACTTGGCGACGATCATGTTGCGCATTCCCTTAAATTAAACACTCCAGTGGAAGGTCCGCAGAGTTCAATTACAATTTAGTTTACATCGCTATAGATGATATGCATTTTCATTCCTTTAAACAAATCCAAATTGAATGGTTTCATGTGAATCATTAACACATCCCCAGTTTATTTTTAAGATAAAACATAAATGCGGTGCTACAGTCCACAACGTTCCAGGGCTTAGCTTCTAATTCTTTAAGCCAGCAATAAGAAAGAGATGGTTCCTTGAAAATGTGAGATAAATAGTCCAGGAGTTGAAACTGGGAACTTTGGTGTGTAAGTGGGTACCACCCCAAGATAACGAATAAACATTTTTCGGAAAACGAGAAAAAATTGTGGCTCACAGTATGTAAGTTTCGAAAATTCTTAAGTTTGAAGAGAATCCATTAAAACATATTTGCGCACTAAAATATTTCACACCTTTCGTTCCTGTCTGGTCACCCTATAAATTAAAAAAAAATTAAACGTTCTTCGGAGGTAATTCTTTCCATGCCACAATGGCAATAAATCATTTCACGAATGTCGCTTGACCTATCAAAAGTGGAACACTGAAAACCAAGCACAACTAAACACAACAAATCAATTTTTCTGAAGACCACCACTTACAGCTACGTCTCTATAAGCATATCGATAGATTACTTGTTGCAGTAGCATTTAACTTGCTCTGTATTCATAATAAAGAACACATTGCATTATGCAAACTTAACGAGCAAACCCACCCGTATGCACCGATGATTGGCGCCCGAACGATCATGAAGTCACTTGCTGGTGTCACGTATGATACAGATATTTGTTAAGGCCGACAGACGTCAATTAAAAACAATGCTGTCTCCGCCTTGAAGTGAGGCAGTTCATTGTTGATAACTTTAATGCTTGCACAACTTTTAATCAGCTTGACATTTAAAACTCGAAACACAATTTTTATAAAAAAAACGATAAAAATAACCCGACCCACAACCTGCGCACAACACTGTACAACTTTGCATAATCCATTCTATGTGTCCCTCTACATCGTGTCATACCTTATTGCTTTCTGAACCTCTATCCAGATCAATAAATCACAAAGCACGACACATTGCAAATCCCGAAGCCGAACACCACTACACCCAAGCGAATACTTAATCATTTTGACACACTTATCGGCGGAGAAATATTATCAAAAGCTGAACACAACCGAAACTTGAGTTTTAGAAATGGACAGTCGCACACGCCCTCCCTCTGAGTAATCGGAAGAAATACTTTTTCATTCAATTGACGAGAGTGAACCATTGGTTCCGCGGTCATGTACTCACTTGACTAGATTTATTCTGATCATTACTGCTCTCGCCGTTGATGGTGTGTGCGTTTGTGCCGCTGCTCTGCTTGCCACCAGTACTGCTGCTGCTAATCTTCTTGTCTGCATCTTCCACCTGCTGTTGCGGCTGCTGCTGCTGCTGTTGCTGATGATGATGATTCTCTTTATCGTTTAAATTATCGGTTTCCGGTGATGCAGTGACATTCTTGTTGCTCGTGGAGTTGCTGCAAAACAAAAACAACACAAAATATTCCATTCAAATCGTTTCACAGACATTTTTCCGGTTTCTACTAAATTTACCAACAAATCAGAGACGAGATCTTATCAAAGTTCATTTCGAGACGGTTTTCGGGAGCTGGCCCGCTTCGCGAATCCGCAAAACTAAGTGCCCGAAATGAAGAAAATGTCAATCCTGCCCGTTGTAGGTGGCAGGTGATAAACCGATCGAAATAGAATTGCTTGCCACACCAGGCGGACACTTATCGCCGACGAGCAAACACACAAAGCTGCCGATTGCAGCCAGGAACGGTTGCTGATTAGTGACGTGTACTCCCGATATCGAATTGATATCGAGTAGGTTACCCTTTTCCGTTCGACCGTGTTTGTGTTGGCACGGCGGAATGTGCGATAACAGGCGGCGACTATCATGCGCCGAGGCTTACTTGCTTATTCCACCGGTTGGAGATAAAACAAAAACGCAGAATGCTTGCGAGAAGGAAAAAAATGGGAAAAAATGGTGAATTGTGGCAAACAAGAGAACGGATCTAGGTAATACTGGTCAGGCGGGTTTAGATCGTCGCTCTGAACTGCGGCTTGAGGGTGGTGCTCAGCCGGAGAGCTGGAGAGTCGCAAGCGACACACAACTACGTGAGAGAGTGCTCGGCGACACACTCACAGTGAGTTCACTGCGTCTGTTAGCACAATTATTTCGATTATGCTTCTATATGAATTTTATAATCTAATGCGACTGAAGTGCGCGGGAGGCAAGAGACCGTGTACGGCAGACATTCGACTGGGCATTGTCTGTTTGTGGCTTCGTTTTACGCACAATCCGGATGACAAGCACTTCACAAATTTTATATCAGTTGTTTTACGACGATGTCGCTGCGGTTTATTGTTTTGATTTCACGGGAAATGTAAATTCCAAGGGTCCTTTGAACTCGTTAAAACGCTACGCATAGCAGGTACTTAGTCAAGGTCGAGTGAATGGTTCGACTTGTGTCAACAAGCAGAATATTTTATCTTCATGAACTCTTGAATGATCTCACTTAAAAAGAAAACAAATCAGACTTTGTCTTTCCAGGCAGTTGTGTACATTTCTTATCAATTGCAAACGATCAAGATTAAGAGTTGGTCCATGAACTCATGAAGTGAAGAAGTTACTGCAGGTGCATGTCTTAATATTCTGTCCAAAGAATGAATTCCAAAAAAAATCAGAGCACCGGAAACATTTGGCTAGATTCAACAACGAATTGTTAAAGTTGTGCGGTGGTGTAAAACTTAACTTCAATTTCTACAGATAAAATATTGAAGTTCGCTTGGCGTGTAAACAAAGAAATTGTTGTCCGAAGTCATTAAATCTGAGCAACAGATGATAATGCAAAAGATGACAGCTTTCAATGCAGAGGAAGCAAGCAGTTGAAGAAGAACTTTTAGCAATTGATGTAAGCAAGAAATCGTTTCGCCTGGAAACATTTTGAGAAGGAGACTTGGATCCACGCACTGTGCACTCGCTGTTATTTGTTGTTTTTGGTAACATACGCATTTATAATGTGCAGAATTTTCTGGATAGATCTTACAAAAATAGTTAAATGTTGAGAATATTCGAGGAGTTACAGTTTCTATAGCCGACTTAATAAGATTAATAAAGAATGGACATCTTTCGAATGGCCCAGTATTGGGCGCCCATAAAATTGTGTCATTATCGCAACACAGTCGAACTGTGATATTCAGGTCGAGTGAAGGTAGTGAAGGACTTTGTCTGCCTTGACTCTTCAGTTAATAGTACGAAGAACTGTCAATCGTTATTTCTTTGGGTTCAAGAGACAGTTGGGTAGTAGAGCCATCTCTCGAGGGAGCAAGCTAACATTTTATACTTACTTTTTCATTTCTATGGCACAAAAGCCTGGACAAGCTCAAGAGCAGATGAAGAAAGAGAAAAATTCTGGTTTCCATCTTTGTTCCTGATTGTGTTGGTGATATTTTAAGAAGTAGATTTAACCACGACATTGTACGGACAGCGACATGGGCCTAGGTGGACAAGTGTCTTACGGATTCAACGTCTAAGATGAGTAGGCCATGTAGAGCGCATGAATGACATTGCTCTAGCTCAAAAAATCTTTCACTCCGAACCAATGGCACAAAGCTATAGATGAAGCAAATAAATCCGATGGCGCACATAAGCCGAGAAGGATCTCAACCAACCTGACATGTGAAATTGGCTGGAAAGGCTTGTTGGTTGGGCCTAGGTCTATTCTGGACTGAAGTAGTGTATAAGAAGTGTATAAGAAGATAATCTGCAGAACTCTGGTTTTTAATTTGCAGTCTGGACTTATTTAAGCTAAACCCAGTAGGGGAGTAATGAACAATTCACCTTTTATGCCAGACAAAGTAGAACCGAACAGGTTTTCTTTCTAAAGGCCTCATTGTATACAGTCCGTCTTCTTCGAAATTGTGAGCGTGTGAGATGGGTAAACCTATCCAAATGTGGAAGTCATTCGTTTAAAACTTCTTCTCCCACCAGGTGACAGGTGGCAAAGTGCAGCGCTACCAACTTGAAATCACGAAATGAGGTCGAGATCAAGTACGCATTTTTTAGATGCAGTTCAGCAAGCAAAACATGACCTTAGTGAAACATGCGAGTCAAGATGTCGCAGTTTAATTTCGACTCAAAAAAACGATAACGACGACGATGACACAGAGGGACATGGTGACAACACACAAGCCACTGTCCCGTTATTCCATCCCGAATACAATTCCCAGGACTGCATTTTTCACTGTATGTATGTTATCTTCCAAAGATTAATGTACTTACTCGCTTTCCATATTAAGACAGGTTTTACCACTAAATCAACTTTAAATATAAATTTTGAAAATATACTTCAAACTTCTTCTGAAAAAGCGTACTGTTTACTGTAAATAACTGCTGTCATTGCTTAACCTTATCGTTGTCGCCTTATAAAGCGAGAAATTGACAGAAATAAATATGCGTCGATCATTTCTCTTACAAAGAACTCTATCTTATCAAAATCGCAGTCGTAATGTCTGAATTCCCCCCCAAATGAATCATTTGCTTTGTACTTGAATAGCTCAAATCTGATCAGCACAGCGAAGATGACAGTCACACATTTCAGAGTGTTGTGTGCGAAACTCTTCAACGAGAATGTACCACAACTTGGCAGGGACTTGCAATAAACAAAGAGACATCGTTTATCGTTTTCGCAAATTTTCTTTGAACAATAATTGAGTCGAACTGCATACATAAGATGAATACATCTCAATTGCTTTTGGTATGAGCTGTGTGGGAAATGTTGCAATAGATTTTGTTCATGTGCGCAATGCTAGTTCTTTTTATAAATTATAATGCAAATGTGATTGATGCAATGGAGATGAATTTAAATTGATGAAGTAATTGGGATATGCTCCTGACAGAATGTAATGAAATGGAAAAACGAGACTGCTTGACTCATTACTGAAATGAGTCATTTTCAATCAACCCAATGAGATTATTTTTGCTGACAAGTGTCGAAACGAATGCTCCTACGTTGGCTGCATAACAGTTTCTCTTAACGCCATTTAACTGCAACGACGGCTATTTTTAATTTTAAACGGTCATAAGGCAGATTTCTCTCATTTCAAAGGTATTTGGGTGCAGTACAAATTTGTTCGAACGGTAAATGCAAATCTTGAAAAATGGAGAAACTTGTATGTTTCACCGCAGACCACATCGAGAATAAGGAAATGAATCTCGGCAGCAATGGTTTTTTTTTTTGAATTTGAATACATCGTTTGTGTTGCTCTGTTTTGTTGTGCTTTGTGTTCAAATTTCGGGAAATAATGAAGAATGAACATCTGTTTTAGGGCAGCATTACATAATTAAACACGATTACAGTTTATTATTTTAAAATTAATTTCTTACAATCGGTCGGCATATATTTGTATTTCGTTTGCCATTATAAGGGAAGATTAAGCCGTTTTTTAATTATAGTAAATATAATTATAATTAATTATAGTCGTGGTCGCCTTGGAGTTTTCGTTAGTGTGTCGACCGCCACGTAGAAAGTCAAGGTTCGATTCCCGGACGGGACACCTGGCATTTTTTCACGGCCCCACCTCTTTCGAGCTGCACACAAAGTGTATAAGATTGTCTATGAAAAGCTTCTTAAATCTCGCCGTTCGGAGTCGGCAAAAAAAACTGTAGGTCCCTTCTACTCGTGATACAACAGTAGCAGAAGCTTTTTTTGTACTTAAAATGAGAAAAAACTTATGACGTCTATCCACACAGCAGCTTCTCTTCTCTTCTCTTATTCATTTCCTCATTATGTGAATTTGATTACGAATCGATCTGTTGAAGCCACACCTACGGCGGTGTTGGAGTGATCCCTAGCAGGTGTTGAATAACATACAGAAACAAATGCCACTTGTTGCAATGGTAGTGCACCAGCACTAAGTTTTAAGAAACCTTGTTGGCATTAACATGCCTAATCAGAAGCTTTATTCTGATGACACAGGTGGGTGGATATCGCTTACCATGCGGTAGTGGCAAGTGGTTTATCATAAATTTCAGTGACTGGCATGTACTATACCTCCAGACCGCTCTGTCATCGACTTTACTTCACTAGAAACTATACCCAAGCTCAACTGAATGAGTTTTTAAACTTGGTCGTACCACCTTGAACCTGTCTGACTTGTGGCCGTCTAATTGATAATGGTGGAGACACTGAGGGATAACTTGGTACCCTTAAGTGACGGGGACTAAGTCACAGCACGGGTGGTAGGGACAGTGGAAGAGAGAGAGAGAGAGAGAGAAGGTACCGGTGCACATTGGTTTTGAATGCCTGTAGATTGTAATGAGGGATACTGTAATGAGGAATATTGAGCTGCAAAGAGCATTCCATATTCGTGTGGTGCGGCTAAAAACGAGTCTCTAAATTTTACTGTGAATTCGATGGTGGGGTTAAGGATAAACGATTGGGCACTCCTAGCGAGGCGTGTATTGCGTGTAAATTTTTGAGATTGAGGAATGCAACTGGCTAATTCATTTGATATAGAATAATAGCGATAGAAGAGTGATAAAGACGCAACACCCCGTCGATGTTCTAGCGAGTCAATTGAATTCGCACGATAACTACTCTTTATGAGTTTTTTCGCTCGCTGTTAAATCCTATCCAGTATGTGCAGGGAGGGCTTGGGGGCTGCAGACCAGATAGAAGAGGAGATAGGAAACAGGTATATTGGAAAGGCCTAGCTTACTTAAAATAAGGAGAGATAAGATCCCACTTGGCACGGGAGGTTGCTCAAGGTGTATAGTCTTCCTTTATCGTGACTCTGGGTGAATGGTTCTCGTTGTTGTAATGCCTAGATGGCAGGTGGTCATGTAAATTGAAAACAAAGTCATTAAATAGTTTACCTATGACCTATCTCAGTTTCCGGTAACTATGCCTTTATCCCAGCGTGCGTCAGTTTGCTCAGTATTATTCCGGACATACAAATGCTTAAGAACACATGACAATGTTCTTGAATGACCGCAGTGCTGACAAGGTGCAGGAAAATAACAGAACGGTAGATACTTCTCATAAATAATTTGAGAGGACGCTTTGTTCACCGACTAAACAATGCGCAGACATAGCTCCTACTATGTTGTAGGTTTATGTCTTGTCAATGAAATAAGCATAACAATTTGGGCCGAAACCGACTGTTCTTATTTTCATTATACCTTTTACCATTTCATAAAGAACAAGGACTCAAGGACAAACAGAATAGCTGAGATCCCTATTAGTGCATTTAAAGAAACAGCAGCGAACTTACTGAATCCGGTCGAAAGATCATTAGAACAACATAATATTGTCATTGAAACAAAAAATATAAGAAGTATCATAACAATCGAACGAGGAATACAGTATTCATACAGCTCAATTGTTTTAAGAAGCACAATATGAGAAACTTCGTAATATGAACAATGACATCTCGTTAAAATAACAAAGTTTCGTAGAAATGTAAATACTCACTCTAAACTAGTGCTTAACTTAGATAAATACTGTGCTCGTGCTTCGTCATGACTCTTCTTCTTTAGATCCAGCATCTTCTGCCTTTCATGCTCAATCACGTGGCATCCTGCGAAACAAAGAAACAAAATTCCAAATTCAATTCGAAAATCCCAAATTATGAATAATCTCTGCAACGAACCTTGCTGTGCCAGCAACAATTGCCGATTCCGCTCAATTTCCTTAATACTGTCGAATATTTTATTACTGGCTCCTTTCGTTGAAATCGGTGCATCCGAGGTCACCTTACAAATCCGATCGATATCATCCTGCGAGGGAATCCGTCTCTCAAGCGGATTCACTTCGAAATCATCGCTGCCAAGAGAAAGATTAAAATTCACCCTCTCCTGTGTCTCCTCATCGTTCACGTTGTACTTCAGTTTCAGCAACGGATCCTTCTCCTCCCTTTGCAGGCGTCGGACGACTTTGTCCTCTATCGAGGGCAAATCCTCAGAATTTCTATTGGATTTGGGAGGAAGTGCCGGCGGGGGTGCGTTGATTAAATCGTCGTCTATATTCACAGCCTTGAGTTGTCTTTTGGGGGTGCTCGTCGCCGGCTGTTGCGACGGTATTTCGATTTTATTGTTGTAGAACATGTTCTCGTTTACACTTTTCGACATGATATCTTCGGTGTGCCTCTTTGGACAGAGGAGCTCGGCGGAACCGAACAGTGACTGGGACATTATGCCGTGTTGATTTTCCTCCGGTGATGCTTCGCTTTCGTCGCCGTCATCATCGTCGCAACGGTCGTCTTCGGACGATGGATCTGAATAGCCGTTCAACTCCCCTGTGATATCGGCGATATTTGTCTCTAGAGCACGGAGTTGCTCTTGATTGCTTCGCAGTTCGTTTACGAGCAAAATGAGGTTTGATTTGAGTGCCCGGGCGTCGGAGGAAGCGCTGTTGTGATTCGCTGCCTCTTGATTCTCCAGGTGCCGCAGTTCTGTGCGTTTCTCTTCGATTTGTGCTGATAGGTCTTTTTGCTCCATATGGAGTTCTTCGCGATAAGCTTGCCATTCAGTCTCCTCTTCGAGGTACTGGAATTCCAAGTCTTCAAAGGTCTTTCGGTCGTTCTCCAGAGATTCTGAACATTTGTCAAATTCTTCTTTCAGGCATTCGTCCAATGGCTTTTCTTTGAGCATTTGTTTCAGTCTGAAAGGAGAAAGGAGTAGTTAAAAAAGCCTGTTCTGGGATTACGAAGGAGGGCAGCTTACCTTTTTGTTTGGTCTTGTTTTATTGCGATTGTCTGCTTGAGCTTGGCTTGTTGGTTCTCCTCCATGACTCTGGCGGCGTTCCTTTGTGCTTCCAGCCGGTGGATTTTCGTCTGCAAGGCCGAGAAGGAGGCTTCTAAGTCGTTCAATGATTTTTTGATTGATGTGACTTCTGCCGTTACTAGAGCTTTTTCCATATCCATCTGTGGGAATGATTGGGAGTTACTGATGTACTTTATTTTCGGTTTGTAAACTTACCTCTCTCAGAGTCTCATCTTCCTGTCTCTGAAGTTCTGAGATCTGTGTTTTTAATGATTGGATGTCCAACAGCAATTTTTTGCGAGATTTCTTGAGTTTGTCAATGTCCCCGACGAATTCGGAGGATGCGACGACTGGAACGGTCATATTGGTCTTGACAGTCCGCACCGCTGGCACTGGCTTTTGTTTCTCCTTTTCCTTCTCCAAAAGACTGAGATTTAAAGTCAAATTGTTTATGTTCTTGTTGGGTCGCTTGGAGGGCGAACTGGAGTCCACCACTGAAGCTGGCGGTGAAGCTAAGCGATTGCTGTCTTGAATAGCTTCCATCTCCATTTTCAGCTTGTCCTCGAATGTCTGAATCAACTGCTCGTAGTCTGTGGTGGAAGTTTGTTGCTGCTGCTGTGTGACGTAATTGTTCTGCTGATGGTTGTGGAAGATTGAGTTATTGTACGAACTCTCCTTCTTTGGTGACATGCACGTAGTTCTAATTTTGGTTCTCGGGCTTTGCGGTGTGTACCTTCCGGCAATGACGTTTTCATATCCCGACTTTGGGGAACCGATAACTGACCCGCCACCACTACCACCGCCGCCACCGCCTGTTCCTCCTCCACTGCCCACGCCTCCGCCTATTTCGACGCGACGGTCGCTCAATATGCGCACGTTCTCGTAGCCCGTACCTCCCTTGGTCTTTTCCGGGAAAAACGTCTTCGAGTTGCCCGAGTGCTGGGGACTATGCTCGTAAAATGGTCCCTTCTTTTCTCGCGGCAACGATCCGTTTGTCTTGATTCGATTCTGAACAATTGGCGACGAGGTGATGCTGCTCTGATTCTGACGGTCGTACTCTGTACAGATTTTGAGGATCTCTTCCAGCCGCTCACTCTCATGTGCAGATATGTTGTGCTGAGAGGCGTTGTTGCTTGCCGGTGACTCACTGCGATACGCCGGCGACGAAGTGTTGATCTCGCTATTTACTCCGTTCATGGGAAACAGCTGCAGTCCGCCCTGGGATTTTGGATACCTGTCGTAGGGAGTTGTGTTTCGATTGTTCGAGAGATTGTTGTTCACTTTTTGCAGAATCTCATTGCCCATGCCGTTGATGCTGGAGGATGAACTGTTCAGGTTCGAGTTGTGCTGGTGCTGAAAACCCGCAGCTGGAATGTTAACGTAGTTGTTCATTTTCTGATTCTTTTCGTTGTTTCGATGAATCTCGGCGAGATTCTTGGCGAAGTTGGCATATTTTGGACCCAGGACGTCCTTTGCGGGCGTATTTACAGTCACCGAGTCGGCTGTGAACACCTTAGGGCAAGTCAGCCCATTTATGTCGATGTCTTCAATGAGCTTGCATTCCTTCGGATGGATTTTCGATTCATAGAAGGCTTCAATTTGAGCTTCTTCGGAGCCATTGCTGCTGCTTCGGCCCGAGTTGCGACGTGGCACTTGGGTGAAGTCAATTTGTGGCATTGAGATTCGTTCGTTGCTTCCCATCGCTGACCGAATCAATTGCGCCTCGGCCGGATTGTTAAATCGCAAATAATTCGAATTTCCAATTGTTATCATTGCGCCCTGGGTGAGATTTGTTTCGCCACTTAGCTTTGTGCCGTCAATGAGGATTCTCGCTTCGGGTTCGGGGACTATTATTACTTCGTTCTCTTCGCTGCGATAAATTGTACAGTGAACTGGTCGCACTCCAGAGCCGTTCAATGAGATACTGCATGTGGGTGATGATCCTATTGTCATATCACCTGGAAGGGGAAAGAGAATGCTTGAATGGGATTCGATAACTGACTGAAGGGGCGACACGTTCGTTGGTACGGTCGATAAATTGAGGGTTGTGAGGGGGTTAATGTAAAATGTGTATGGATATGGTTGAGAGGAGCACCTCAAATGAATGAATGAGGACATTGTTCCGCACATGGCTTCGAAAAAAGGGAGGCCTGATTTTGACACACACTCGAAATGAAAAGAAGGGCTGTTGTGTGCGGAGATTTCTAATAAAATACAAAATGTTTCGTGATATCATGAAGTTATTTTGAATACTGATGTCCGCTTGGTAATTGATTATCGCATAGTTATCGCAGCGTTTGCTATTAATACCTCCCCACGGCCTTGCGCTATCATACTCAATCAGCGGATTGTTAGTCAGTCAATCTAACCGGGGCAGATAACAGAAGTAATAACTTCGCAGAATTTACATGACGCCAAGCCACAACTCAGTCACCCGCTTGCTACGCCGTGAAAACACATTCAGCAACAGAAGGGTCGTAGGTTCGTAACACCCCTCACAATTGCACAAACATAAAATGTAAGTTAAGTAATTTGCTACTCACCAATGGGTATGTAATGTATCGTAACCGCCGTACTTAATCGACCACCACCGAGGCTAACCAAGTGCGGATCATTAGCAGCGACTCTCAGAGCTGGATCCTTCTTCTTCAATGACATCTGCAAACGAAAAATAAAGATAAGGTGGTTAATTAAAAATTCAAATGAATGCCACTGAGATAGCGAGCGTTAGATAAGCAGCACTCAAAAGCTTTGACTCTCTCGCATGCCCATCTCGCGATGTGTTATCAAAGTCAAGGCTATCGGTGGCAATTTGCCTCACTTTGAATCACGATTTGAATTCCAAAACAAAACACACACAACATACCACAGCACGGCGGCGGAGCGTCTTCTCTTGCGCAACACAGCACGAACGCGGCACTGAGACACGCAATGCCTCTTGCACGCACAATAGACTGATTTTAATTTCGCCTTGGCTCCCAGCTACAAGTTGGAATTGCCAAACTTCCGTCTAATTGCGTCAGTTTATACGGCTGACTTGGGAGCATTGAAGAACCGAACGTAACCTAACTTTCCTCGATCGTTGTCGGGGGTGAAATGCCGCTTGCGCTGTCAGCTGTTAAGGCAAATGGACATTGGTCTAGTGTTATCAATCAATTGCCCCGAACAAACGTGAATGACGTGCCAATCGGCACGGACTAGGGTTGACTGCGAGAAACCGATGAATTTGTGAATTGAGTCCTGCTTTGTAATACAATGCACCACTTTGGGATGTGTTTGAAAAGGAAAAATTCCATAAATTGTTAATTTGACCTGCACGTGTCCTGCATGTGCAGCGTTGTCCTTTGAAATGGGTCGGTGGCGGGTGTTAACGACGAAACAGATGCGGAGGTGATCACATATCGTCCAGCATGCAACCTTGTCTACCTCTCCGTCGACAGCTGTGTGGATTCGGGGGTTGTGAAGAGCAGATGCGTGCCGCCTGACTGTTGCACAGCATGAAGAAACCGAACGTCAAGCACGATCTGACTCTGTTGTGAATCGGAACAAAGTAGGATTGTGGGCGTGTTTAAATTTCCCCCGCCGACGATATCGCAAACACAATCAAGCCTCACAGTCGTTGTTTGCGTTTATTTTGCGAAATCCTTGTAATGGTTATTGGAATGGAATGCACCTCGGGAAGGGGCGATCGAAGAGAGTTTGGATGTTTGCCACAACATTAATTTTCCTTTTTGGCAGTTGGAAAGCAGAAAAATGTTCGCTTGGCAAGCATTGCTAATCAATCAATAGGTTGGCGCGGCGGCAGTGGGCATGGTTTGGTGGTTGATTTGGAATGAAATAAGATAGCGAGTGATTTTAATGGAGCCTGAGGGATTAAAAGATTAGATGGTAAATCATCCTATTTGACAAGCGAATGGGAGAGCGGAGGATTCTGCAATCATTTTCAGAACAAAGAACATATAGAACGTTTTGAGTGACCTAATAAAAAATTTATAAGTTCTCCTCCTTGCCGTAAAGAAGCAAAGAAAATTGAATGCATAAAATTATGTTCTTCGATAGTCTGTGGTGCAATCAATCAGCCTTATTTATGGAGACAGAAGCCGGTTTGCAGCCAAATGACCACGAAAATGTTGGTAATGGTGAATTGTCGAGAACCACGAGTTTGCAGTCATCTCAAATCCAATCATAGTGGAGAACGCTGCAGGTGGATTGGTTAGCTAATACCCCGACAAATGCAGATATTTCTTTCGGACTACCCACAGTAGGGACGGACTGAATTGAACTCTTTCCACTACTTTTAGGCTTGTGATTTTCGGGTAGGATATTAAAGACGACTGAAGATGATATGCGAGGAATCCGACCGCATTATTTATATTTTTCATATTAAACTAATTGAAATTCAAATAAGAAGTGCTTTGCGTGATATTGTTCACAGGTGGAGGGCAACAACAGTTTTTTGGTGACGTCTGATGGCGAGATTTCATTGACCATTAGTACTATTTGAGTTTTGCCAGCCACTCGGAAGAGGTGGTGTGTGAAAAAATGTGAGCTGTTCAGTCCGGCAATCGAACCTGGGACCTTGGCCGTGTAAGTCGACGTACTTAACAACTATGAAATGGCGACCACCAGTTAGTTCTTTATAATAGAATAATTTATTATCGAATAAGTATACATCCGAGCACATACAATGTGTCAAATAATTGTTTGAAAAACACAAATATCGCGTAAAAGGGAGGAGGAATGAATATTGCGGTAGAAAATAATTAATTAATTTCATACCAGCTCCGTTCATTTTTACTTTCTTTCAAAATTCCATTCGTTTAAGAACCGAAATGAATTCAGACGAACATGAACGAGCATTCCTCCAATCATAAGGAAATTTAAAGAATTCCGTTTTCTCGAGGCATTTCTCCTTCAACTCTTTGTAAGGATTAATTGTCTGAGACTGACCTATGCCTTAACTATACTGAGCCCAATCTTAAGCCTTCTTCCTTTCTTCTTAACCCGATTCAGATTAAACGAGCATAACCGGATCTGATCATCTGATCTCATCGACTCAACGATAGACCCAACCACTCCCACAGAGTTCTCCCGACTCTCCATCCACTCAATCATAACCAGGGATTAAACACGTCCACCAGTCAGATAGGTCATGTTTGCTAAAACAAGAAGCGTGTTCTCTTCGGTTCCAGAATTGAATTAGCTTGAGATAAGATTTAATTGCTTCTAATGCCCACTTTGCTTTATTTGTAGAGACAATTAGCGTCTTTCAAAGCACGTTACATACTCCCTACACAGTCTCCAAGAATTCCAACACCACTTGCTGCCATTTCCTTAAATTAATGTCAACAACACATCACGTGACGTCTTCAAACCAAGCACTTGAATGGATTTCCACTGATTAAGGGCTCTTTCTTTCCCATGATAGCGCACAGACCGCTTTAGAATGGAGAACAAGCAGAAAATGTGTTTTGCGTTGCAACAGTCGGCACAAATGTTCATACATCTCTCTGTTTTGTCATGACAATAAATTCTATTCCACTAAGCTTTCATTTCATCATCTGAACACGACCACACAAGGCCATCCCGCGCTGGAGAGTTATGAAATGTTAACACAAAAAATTACTTACATAGATCAACAACAATTGACGTCATTAAGCACAAAACGCCGCGCCAAGCTTACACTTCGAACCCTAGAAAGCGCGCTGAAATTGCTGAGCGGCACTGTCTGGAGACTCTCTCGCACGTCTGCCCGATTCACTGACTCTTGGCCACCCGGGAAAATTGTAAACACAACGTTGCTTAGTTGTTTTTGTTTGGGTTTCGCTTGTAATTAACTTCAAAATCGAAATCAATTTCACTTTCATCTGCGATTAGGCTGCCGTCGCACAATTCATGAATCGGAGGAGTAGATAGCGCGCGAGCGTTGATTAATCATCTACGTGGAACGCGGCCAGGCCAGAGCACAGAGAGCACAAGTGATCCGATTAGGTGTTACAAAACAACTAAACGGCAGCGCGCTATCAAATGCTAGTTTAACCTCTATTCGGCGGTGCTCTTGGAGAGAAGCGCGGCACGCAACTATACGCAGCACACATTGTGCGACAGTCCCACAATGGGAAGGGGTGGTGAGTTTGCGTCAGGTAGAGCGCGATTGGATGATAACGAGAGGTGTGAGACCAGCTATCGCTGTAACTCATTAAGCTGTGTTGTGCGGAGAACAGAACATTGGGTAGAGGAGAAGGGGTAGACACGAGCTCAAGTGACCTAGATGGGATTCAAGAGGAAGGAAAGGATTATGATCTTGACTTGTTGCTTGGAGAAAAGATAAAATAAACTGAAAAGATCCAACACAATAGTCCCCTTGTGAAGGGAGTGGATGTAAGGAGAACTGTTCGTGTTTATGAAGTTTCATATAATTCAAATCGCACTCTGCTTCAATGGTTGGCAGTCGGAGATTGCATAGTCCGTTCCTGTCATTTGATCTGCTTGCAAATCAACATAAAGGTGCGCCGCGGAAAAAAGCTCAGATTTCCAGCAGCGAAAAGAAGTTAAGCCAGTCATTCTATAGGTGGTTCCGACGGAAATAATGTTCGTATGATTTGCGTCTCAATTACAGGGCAAAGATATGATCTCCGTGAACTGTGTGGTGGTGGTAAGGCTATACTCACTTACGGTCAGCGGCAGTGTCCACCGGTAATGGCAAGAATTGCGTTGCCATAGGTGGTAGAATATTTCGTTGAGGATATTATAGTTTTGGTCATAACACATAACGCGTACTCTTTAGGCCGGGATGGCTATGTTTTCCACACGTTTTTTTTTTCATATCATTTGCGCATGTTAAAGGGTATTGGGTGTCCTTTAAGTTCAAGAGAATGTACGAGCCGAAAGGAGAAAGGGAAAGCAAATACCAAATAATATTGGTTGCGAAATATTAAGCTGAAAAGAGCATTTCATTTTCAAGAGATAAGTCTACAAACTGAGCAGTGCATTCAAAAGAGAATTTCAGTACAACAAAAACGGCGCGCTGTCATGCCACTTCTTCAACATCTTATTTGAGAAGGTCCTGCAAAACTCACAAATCACACCAGAAGCACGATCTTTCAAAAATCTTTTAACTGCTACCTTACGCGGTCAACAAAAACGTAATTGGGCGAACACTGCGTGCCGTTGAAGCACTTGCTGTCAAGAAACAATCGCTTTCAAAGTGCGCCTGGGGCAATGTATTTGTGCATATATACGTATGAACAGACACCATGACACAGGATATACAGATTTCAAAGAACAGAGTTGTCATTTCCTGTTTTCGTGACGTCACGCTGCGTAGTTTATGTGGTTAGCTGCTATATATTGACTACTAACAACGGTTGGTATATTTAGCAATAATATGATGTAGTCTAATGAAAACATTCTGTTTGTCATTGTTTTGATGGTTTTTTCTACTTCTTCAACAAAAAATCAACGTTACAGCTTATCTTTTTTTACGTTCAAACATACTCTCCATCAAATCAGACAAGACACAAGATAGCAAAAACTTGAAGGAAGCCAAGGACGGCTTAGTACGTATATCTCCGCTCCGCTCTAAATATGGTCTTATTTTATATCACTTTTGGAAACGGATTCAGAAATGAAGTCCGATCCGAAAATCAAAGCATATTTTGCATCACTTGTCGTTTTGGTTCCAATGATGCCAAATTTGCATGAGTATTTCTGAAACGTGTGTTTTCAAATTAAGAAATTTAAAAAAAAAACGCGGACAATATTCGGTTGTAAGTGATTTTCAATTCATTCAATGACATTATAAGAATAATATTGGATCATAAAGTCAAAAAGTGTCTGTGCATTTTTGTCACTAGGTGGTCCGGAAGTCGATCACTAATCTGGTTGTGCCACATTGAATTGGTGACATATCAGGTTAAATTTTTAATGAAGACATCTGTATAATTTATTAATAATAATAATAATAATAATAATTGAGTGGCACTACAGCCCATAACGGACCAGGGCCTAGCTTCTACAACAACTACTCGTGTTGTGCATGCTATTGTTCTTCACGAGTAGAAGGGACCTACAGTTTTTTGCCGATTCCGAACGGCGAGATTTGAGAAGCTTTCCATAGACAATTAATACTCTTTGAGTGTTGTCAGCAACTCGAAAGAGGTGGTGCCGTGAAAATTGCTAGGTGTCCCGTCCGGGAATCGAACCCAGACTTTCTGCGCCGCAGTCGATGCACTTACCACTGCGCCACGGCGACAGTGCTTGCTTGTGTTAAATGTTGCTTGTGTTAAATGTTGTACTGATTTGAATAGTAGTAAAATAATTGAAGAAATACGCTTCTTTTTACAATGAAAGAGGAGAAAGAACGTTGTAGGCACATGACGAAAAACTGTGACAGACCTCCGTTTGTTAAATAAAAATAATAATAATTTAGTGGCACTACAGCATACAAGGAACCAGGACCCAGCTGTTTTCTCACAGGTAGAAGGAACCTACAATTTTTTGCCGACTTCGAAGGACGGGAGTTGAGAAACTTTTCATTGACGAATGGTAATCTTTGATTGTTGTCACCAACTCGAAAGAGGTGGTGCCGTGGGACATATAGGGGGACATATAGGACATCATTTAATATCAATTTCTTGTTAGTGGCGCCTTTATGTCACGAGACGTCTTGAGTGATGTGTTATAACGAGTAGACAACCCAAAGAAGCTCGATGTTTGCGTCCTATAGGAAGTAGGTGACTGAATAATTATCAGTGAAATGCCGATAGAACGTAATAAAATGGAAGCATTTTTGAAGCGATTCATTACGGACGAAGAAAAAATAAAATAAATATGAGAATATACAACGCAAGCGATCATAGTCGAAGGCAACTGATGAACCACAAAAGACTTGAAGAACATAGTTATGTTGAGCACGACACAACGCTGGTTTCGATCCTCTACTCAGAACAACCCGATCATTCCAATCAATGAGAGCATTCAGAATTGGCGGACAGAACACAAGTTGTCTTCGACCATAACAATGCTACGCCACAGCTTTGATGACCTGGAACAATTTGACAGATATTGGTTGGAAAATTTGGGGTATAGCCAGGCCCTTGTATCGTCTGCTTACCATTTGTTTCGGTCTTTCTTTTATAGAAGGAATTCACGATTTCATAAATATCTGTCCCGGTTCTTAATCTTATCCGAGTAATTCCCATTAATGTAATTCAAAATGCGATAACTTTAATAAAATGCTGGAGATTATGTTCCCACTAGCTACCGTCCGACATTCCTTTAAAGTTAGCCACTTTACCGAGTACACACTCTACGACCGAAGTTTATTAATCACTTCAAATTGAAAGAAATCCACGCAAGCATGAATCAACATAACCCAGGTAAACATACTGCCCCTCTCCTCCTCTTCAGCCACCACGCCACTGTCAAAGCTGACATGCATGTCACTATTGGGCAACAAATTATCTCTAGCCGATTACCTACATTCTGGCAGATAAGATAAACTGCGAGCTTCTCTGTTTTCCCCAATTGGTACATCTCACGCAACCACCACAGCACACACTCCATCAGCAAGCGGCAGTTTTATTCAAAGAAAAAATATTTGAAGAAAAAATTATTTTGTGTTTACAATGCAAATACCACACGAACACACACTTGAAAGGTGAAAAATGTATCTTCACGTACTCACGCAGTAACTGCACCCCAAAGTGGATAAGAACGTTTACTTAACGTCAGCGCACGGGTCTTGCGAAAAGAACTTCCACACAATCACGGTGAATTCGGATAAATAAACTTTCGTTTGAATCGAACATTTTTTGGGCACAGACTACTGCCTAAAACGCATTTCGCAGACGTCTATTTTTGGACAAGTTGTATTTTTGGCTCGATTTTTTAGCAAAGTCAAGTGCTCGCCAGCGGCTAGCCGTGCAGATGCAGACATCGCGCGCTGTGCACCTGAAACAACAGCGATGCCCCCACCGAGAGCCGACTGCCCGAAGGGAGGCGGCCGGTGTGTTTGTTTTCTTAATTAGTGTTGAACGCTGGTCAATAAAATGAAAGGATTATGCAATCCGACGGCGACTGTTTGATTTTAATCCGGCGTGTATTCATCGACTGTGCAGCAGGGCGACATGTGTGCTGGGCCTTGAGCGAATAGGAGTGAATTAAATTGAGCGTCTCGTGCAAATATTTAAGCAGAAGTGTCAGTGATTGAATGAGAGTTAAACAAGTGGTCGTTTGGGATTTCGAGGAAGTGACACATTGGCAAAACAAAGCAATTTCTAGGGAAGAATACGAAAGTCATGCGGTCTGCAAATTCGCTTTCTGCGGATGACACATTGAACGTGGTGTGATGAGGGTTGGCATTTGAAATATACAAAACTAGGCCGAGACAGCGTGGTTTCGGTTTTGAATAGCATTTCTAATGACAGTGAATGTTGTAAACAAAGACAAAACTGAATTGAAAGAGATGGCAATCGCCTTTATAAAGTGCTGACACATTTCCTTTTGGGTTTTTGGATGCGCAGAAGCTGTGGATGCTTTGAAATGAATGTGGGTTGCAATTTATGAAATGTCAGAAGCAGCAAATGAGTTTTCTTTGAATGTGTGGCATGGAATGCTTTAATCTGGCTATAATAAAGGTAAAAAAGTGATGGCAGTGATGTAATGGTCACATACCTTGGAACTAGGACACTTTGTCTTGATGAATGGCTATAGAAAATTGTAAAAGAAAATGGAATTAAATGAGAGATAGACTGTGGGAAGGATAAATAGAATTTCTTATAACTTCCGTGCTCATTTGCAAGTATTTTCAAGAGAAAATGGTGGCGATTTTCTATAGGCTGAGCGTAACGGTCATACTTTGTTTTTATACACAAAAGAGAACAAACCAAATGCTTTTATGGGACGCTTATGAAATCATGTTAAAAGCAATATAAACAACATTTTCTTAAAATATCGATTAATTAAATCAATGTGGAAATTTAGAAATGTGTTTAGTTTATATAAATAGAATTTTTTATTAAAAATAAAAGTGTTAAGGGACAGTCATAACATATCTTCTTAAATATACTGAATAAAAAGAAGAAGAGAAGAAGGTTCATAACGCGTTAAGACACGATAATAAAACACATAAGATTAAAGAGATTCGTGCGAGAAAATATATTCAGAAGACAAGAACAATGGTAACCGCTTATAAAATAGACGTCAAAACTTAACAGCGATTGTTCGTATAATTTATTTTTCTGCAATTGTTTGAGGTCTGTTCAAAAACTAAGGTGAATTTTTCGGCCAACGTACATACGTATAGTTCGCGGTCTACGTACATTCAATTATCGATTTTTTTTTTCAGCTATATAGCATATTTATTTATTTTTTTGTGAGAGGCATAAGAATTATTGTTTTGTGTGTTCGGCGAATTAAAGAATTTGCATTAAATTTTGTGTGAAAAATGCAATTACTCGTAAGTGCTCAAAAAATTTTAAATGTTGACAGTGGCATACAATGAGTGTACTCCGAATCAAAATAATGCACAAGCTTTTCAAAGGAGGTCGAGAAGATGTGAATGACTACGGTCGACCTGGACACCCCGGCACATCAATAATCGATGCAAATTTTGAGAAAGTGAAGAAAATTGTTATGAAGAATCACTATTAGAGAAGATTTCAGCATGTCGGTTGGTTCATGCCATGGCATGCCAGTTTTTTTTTTTTGAAAATTTCGAGAATGAAGCGCCTGGCAGCGAAGTTCTTTCCAAAATCGCTGAATTTTCTTTTGCTTGGTCGTAATACAACACCGTACTCATGCCGTATTCACCAGTTTTGGCCCACTGCGACTTTTTCCTGTTCCCAAGATTGGAGAGACCCATGAAAGGATGGCGTTTTGCGACGATTAAGGAGATACAAACCGAATCGCTAAGTGAATATCAGAATTGCTTCTAGGATTGGAAAAAAACTGGCACAAGTGCATTAAATCTGAGGAGACTTCTTTGAAGAGACCAAATAATAATTGAGGAACAAATAAATATTTTTTTTTTGAGAAAAATTAAAATTCGCCATATTTTCTGAACAGACCTCGTACATGGATGAACGGACGACAACATAAAGCTTATTAGCACAAGTGTAAACGGAAAAAAAAACACATCATGTCTACCCTTGATTCCTCGACAGTTGTGCACATGTTTTCAAGTGATAGACCCTAGTGATTAATGCTTTCCACATCATTTTCTAGAATCTTAGCAAAGTTAGGTTGTTTTTAGCTGCTTCCCTAAGACCGCACGCATTAGGTACTTTTTTACCTATCTATTCTAGTCAAGCAATACCAAGTATTTATCGCCACGCCACTTGTTGACACATAGCAAGTGCCGGAATAGGATACTGGTAATGTTCGATTTAAGTGCCACAAGGTCCCATTTCAAATGGGAATAATTGCACAAGACGTGTTCTCAACATTCGCAGTTCATTTTATATTCTCATGTAGTCTCTCAGATCTTATCTGAGAATTGTATTGTCTTTTTTTTGGTTTTCCTTATGTTCACACACAAGTTTAACACGCCCTAAACTGAACCTCATGTCCGCACACACCTCACACATAAGTTTAAATTTTTTAAGCTAGATGTATCCACCGAGGCACGATGGTACTCTATAAAATTAGAAAACTTTCAGTGCCACTTATTATTCCTTACGCACCATTATCTGCAATTTACTGCCAAGGTCTGTGGCCAACAGTTGACTCCTGACTCACCACACTTCGACGACAACCAACGACGAGGCAAACAAATCACAAAGCAAACTAAACTACGAAAAAAAATCCAACAAAAAAATATACAATTAAAATGCACGTGTCATCGCGAGTGGCTCTTCGCATGAACTGCTAAATGTTGGCGGAAAAATTCGTTGACCCCGCGCCATCCTCCAACACGCACAATCCCTCCAAAACGTATCGGAAATACCAAGCAGTTCATACAGTCAACTCGTATCCATTATCTTTTTATCGCCAGCTATCTAATAAAGTGAGAATTCGGAGCACATGGAGCGGTCGCAGCAATTGAGGCCGATTTTCAAATCAATCACCCAACCCTCTTTGTTGGGCGGTATCATGTTCCCACCGCCTTGGCGATGATAGCGCACGTATTCGTTTCAAACTTCTTTTCAATTAACGCACAGTTTAGATAAAAACACTTGAGATTTGTGTGTGAGGCCTAGTTTTATTGGAGTACAGCGCGAGGGGAAAAGCGAAGAAATGCTGCTTTGTTTCAGGTGCGCATTCCGGAATGTAAGCCCATTCAGCTCCGGCCGCCCTTGGTGGTGTAATCACTTACACTTTCGAGGACTCCGGTGCCGCCGGGAGATCACAATCTCAACTGAATTTCATTTCGCTTTCGATGGGAATCTGTCTCAAGTGGAATTACCATTGACGTTTAATTAGGTGAAAAAAAGGGGCATACAGCTCTGCCGTCGCCCCACAAGCAGTAGCAAGCGACCGCTGAATGCATCAGGGGCGATGCTTATCTGCTGCTTCTTTCTTCGTTTCGTTGAAGAAGTGCCCCAGTGAGGGAGAAGCTTAGGGTCTACTCCATGCAAGCATTTCAAGTGCATGCATCGTGGTGTGAAGCTGTGTGTCTATAAAGGAGACCTTGGATTCGAACACTTGAGACAATTTTAGATTGGATTTACGAAAGGATTGGGAATTTCAATACGTCTCTGACAAGACCAAAGCTATTGTTTTGTGCACAAAAGCGCTTCGCACGATCTATGCCATGAACGTGTTGCGCACTTCACAAGTAGCTTGGAAATTTTGAAACTGAGTTATTGACCAATGGGTTGAAGATTGAGTGTAAACTTGCAAGATTTAAGCTTTTATTTCAAATAAATTTTTAACCTGATTTGTTTGTGTTTGAATGTCGTTTTGATTATGTTTGTTTTGATTGTTTTTGTATTTTGCTTCGTTATTTTTAATATGTTTTTCAAAAACTTCGTGTAAATGGATTCAGACAGAAAGCCAACATGTGAATATTTTGAAGAAGTTGTCAACATTTTGCAATTTTTAGGCGACTCAATGTACTTTTCACATTGTACAGACAGTTTCTAAAGCAGTGATCCCGGAATTTTAAGGTTTCTATTGCTGGATATACACACACAAAATGTCGTTGTTTGATTTTGAAAACTGCAAAACCCAATTCAAATTGAGTTATATTCTTGAATTAATGCTTCGTATTGATTCTAGAGGGTTTTTGTTACTACAGTTGCTCCACCTTGGATGGCTCGTTTGTCGAATATTTCACAGGTAAAGGAAATTCTTTTCAAACATATTTTTGAATGAAACGGGCGGCAGAAAAATTTCTATCAAAATTGTTAAGCTTTGAAAAAAAAAAAATCGGCGAATGAGATTTGTCTTCCAAGATCTCTACTGAGCGTAATATTATGATCCAAAAACGGAAGAAAATCCAACGAAATTCCCCGTCAATTATTTTTCGTCACAACTGTGTTGCAACATAATATCCTGTCCGTGCACTTTTGCATATGTGAGACAAGAGGCGGCATATAGTCAACAACATAGTCAGCGGGGCGGTATTCTTTACTTCGGCTGCACTGCGGCAGCGGCACCAGCAACATAGGAAGTCATAAATTATAATTAGAATTTGTACGGCTAACGGCCACGCCAATGATTATTTTTATTGCCAGTGCCACCCCAAAATGTGTTTCCAGAACAAACGAGTTCTGCTCGATGAAAACACTGCCGCCACCGCCATCACTGCTACCGCCGCCACTGCCACTCCGTCACCGTTCGAGCACCACCACTGTGCTGATGATGCTAAGGAAGCGCACAATAATTCATGAAATTTTGAAAAACGAAACCAAAGTCATGCCGCCACCGTCGGGAACGTGCAACGAAAAAAAAAATGGAAAGAAGCGGAGGGAAGGAACAGAGGAGTATGGAATTTAATAAATTCTTAATTCTCATAGTTCTCGAAACATTCAACTGAAGAACTCCGTTTTTTTTAAACCGATGCAATGCAAAGTCATGGACTTCGCATGTCACTGCGTTCGCTTGTGTAGAGACTACAACAACGGTCTGCTGACAGTGCCGTCATCGAACACTGGAGCGGGGTGGTTACTGTATGCATGCATATGCACGTACGCGACAGTTTAACGCACTGTTGATTGCTTCTCTTTGGGCTTCGTTTGTTACGACTCCCGATGCTCGTCTTTTTTGCTTTGGACATGTGCTCCAAAAAGAGCGTTTCCGCTTTGGCGCGAATTAGGGAGCAAAAAAATAAAAGCGTGATAGACGCTCACAAAGGAAAACGTCAGCAAAGGAGACAAAAGAACTGTTCATTGTGGGAGGAAATATAGGTACTGCGCTACGGTTACTGTCATTGCCATTTTTTGTCTAAGGGAAGCATGTTCTTTTACTTGTCGAGTTTAACGGTTGGCAGAGGTTGTATTTGCTTTGCTTTTCGATTCTGTTTACATCGAGCACTTCTGCGGAAGCAAAATGAAATTCAAAATCGCGTGATAGAAGTTAAAACAAAAAACAATTAGCGTGAAATGGAATCGATAACGGTCATTAATGGCAATCGATATTTTGTGAGATATTTTTTTTCTGCCGTCGTTATTGGAAGCACTTATCGTTTCGCTTTATTGTTGTGTGTCGAAGTTAATTGTCGGAAAAACTCAGAACTTTATTTCAGATTCTCGTGTTAATCGCTCAATTGTTTGTTGTCATGAATTGAGGCGTGAACGTTAATTCGTTTTGCTTGAGGGGGTTTGTTTCTTCAGGCTTCTTGTTGCTGCTAATAGTGGGGAGTGATGTTCTTTTCGTAGGCATTTAATCGGTCTATAAAATTGCGACTGTCAAGGTTGTTTGATTGTTTCTCGGTCACTATTTGCTCAAGGGGGTGATAGCAATTAAGTGTGGGACACACTTCGATGCTTTAGATTGAGAATTTTCTGATAAAAGCGCGAGTAATGACTTCCGAAATAGCCAATGAAAAGGAACGAGTAATAGTTGGGTTTTTAATTTTTAAATGATACATTTATCAGCATCCGTGTAGTGTGTCTGATAAATACCTGGCAGCACTGACCACACAACGCAAAAACCTTAGCCAGCTTTACTGGCTGATGTACATTTGAAGTCTTATCTCTCATTCCGCGAATCCAACAGTCTCTGCCCAATCGGATGACAAAGCAGCACTCTGCATGTAAATAACGAGCCTCTTCGTGACTGTTCCTCTTTGGCTTTGTGTCTAAATTAAGATATCGGTTGTTGAAGGAGGTGTTTACTTCATCGTGCAGTTTCCTTTTACGTGTTCTTCATAATTTCCAATCTATGCCAGGAACTTCACAGGCACTCCACTGCGCACACATTTCAAGGATTCCCCTTCACGCGGTTGCATTCCCTTGGCAGTAAACCACAAATTCTTTTCCCCCGACTCGGAAGTCTTTCTGCTTTGTTTGCGAAATCAGTTTAATGGAATTTATTATACTCTTGTTGGTTCTGTTCACACAGAGTTCACGAGTAAATACCCAATGACATCCTACTGATGGTGGGTGTAATTTTGTTCTTTTGTTGAGAAGAAATTGTCGCTTGAGGAAATCATCGTTCGTGGAAAGTTTGAAACAAACATAAGTCGCAAGTAAGTGAAGATTTTGAATTGATTTTTTGTTCAAAAACTTACCATTCCCTTTAATTAATTTCGCTTAAGAGAAGCATATTTTTCATTCGCAAAGCGAACGAAACAAAACGGAGACGCCATCCTATACTGCTGTTCAGCATTGAACGTGAACTTTGACGTATCCTCGTAAACACTTTCTTACTTCCGCCACTTGTTATCCACCAGAGCACCATCATCAACACACAGATACTGGTACTTCCCGAGTTCCTTCTTGGTTCCTCTCTCATGTCGTTGGAGACGCACTCCAAAGTACCCCCTGTGACTGGATGCTCAAGCAAAGTTGTTGTTTTTTTTTGTCTTCTCTGTATTTTTCTACTCTTCTAAGTGCACTCAAGTTTGTCTCGCTTGTCGTTCTCGTCCGGCTGTGACACGCCAATCGAAAACGACATTTTGATGTCACGCCAAATGAAATGACAGCCCGTTTGTATTCAATACCCACCCATTGGACATATTCCAACTGGTAATCCAACCGCTATATGCACACGGCTAAAATGCCACTCCAAAAATCACAGCGCTCTGTCCATGCGATCCCTGCTTCCGTTTGCTTCTAAATCGATGGGACGCCTGTTAACTCGTCTCCTCGCCCATTCCACCAGTAATTACAGATAACCATCTCACAGTTGCGGTCGCTAACCCATATTTATGTTCCCTTCTTCGTGCCGTTCTTTCTGCATGTCTGTGCCCTGCTTATTAAGTCTCTTAAAGATCCAAATCAGGAAGCGGCGCATTGACATATCCGTAGACTGACCCGCATACACTATATTAAGTACCAGGCCCTCCTTCGTTTTCTGTCATTCTATCGGTGGCCTGGCTCTTTTGCTGACTTTTATTTTGTTCTATGCTCTTTGCAAAAACTTACAAACCACGCTCCAGTTTTCACTTTCAATTAGCATTTTGTTAGAGTCGCCGACTAAACTGCCCTGTCTGCTGTCATCCTCATCATTGTCGACGCCGATTATTGTCAAGGCAGATTACGTTCGGTTTGTTTCGTCATCATAAAGTTTTCGATAATTTTCCCTCTCCATCAAGCCTACACAAAAACTTTACTCTTCGATGACATACGATTCATAAAGTTCTCGCTAACGTTCGGTCGTTCCAATAATTTTAACTTTAAAAATAAATGAGAAAAAAATGCACAGCGCACCCCCCATTAGATTGGCACCACCGACATACCGCCACAGCCACAAGTGACACCATTCAATGCCTGACGGTGCGCCCATAAAGATAGATTGTTGTTGATATTATGTGCAGCGTTGTACAGGTGTTGCACATAAAAACGTCATCGCTTAACAAAGCGTGAATGTTTATTAATAAGATGCAGCAGTTTTTCGTTGATGACAATAAATTTCGAAAAAATTTTTTAAATAAAATAATTACTGAGCTGCAAGAGTTTGTGGTGAAATTTTGTGCACACTTCAGTGATTTGTTGAGGAAACTGGGAGGAAGTAACAAATCTGTCAAATACGACATGACATCCCTTGAAAGTAGTAGAAGGAACTGGATGGAATTGAGTAAGAATTTGATTAAAAAATGGGTCAGTTCGATTTATTTCCAGCGATAAATTTTATGAAGCAATTCGAATAGTGAATGAACTGTCATTCCCATTGTAGGAGTAAATGACTATGTTCACTGAGGGGACAAGGATCAATATAATTAGCAGTCAAGTGAGGCGTCAAGTTGATTTCGGATTATTTTTTATTTACTTTCCGTTCAGAGAGTCGTTATTCACTTAGAATCAGTAATTGGGAATTCTGCACACATATTGAGTCCCGTTCTAAGAATTCCGTAGAGCTTAGATCTGAATTTATGTCAAGAGTTTGATTTCGTGGGGATTTTAGTGTCGGTTTGGGATTTCCTAAAAAGCATTTAGATCCAGAATCCGTCATTTCGATCAAATAATTTTAAGTAGCGCCATCAACGGACGTCAGTTGTAGACAAACAGAACGCAGGACGGCAAAAAAGATTCGTGGCAGTTTTCTCGTCGTTCGGTCAAAGAGAAATGTGTCTAGTACCAAAATCTGTTCACTCTTTAACGTGCATGTTTGCCTGGCAAATTGATGATAGGGTCTTTAAATCACAGCCTCGCAATTTCGAGAAGGAGATCGGGCCGCGAAGAAGGATCGAAATCCCTTATAGCTCAGTCTTATGCGCTTACAGAACCGCCGGCTTGATAAATACTTAACAGATGGACGGCAAGCTCTATCAAAGAACTGCACTTGATGACCTTGATAATTATTACAAACTCCGACACCGAATAATACTTTATGTGAACCATGATTTTTGAACTGTCAAACTTCAGGTGGGTTACTTATTTTGCAAAGTTTTCCAATTGAATTTGCGTACGCAAAAGTTGCACCATTTTAATTTCAAGAACTGTAATTTTTTTGGCATAGATAAGAGCTTAGCTTTTTTGGCAAGTACACATGTTCGTGCGCCCTGTTGTTCTATCATGGTTACTTTACCGTTCCAATGTTATATTGTGCCTTCAAATCTATGTAACTTATCGCTCAAATTTTGAGGAAGAAGGTTCATTACATATCTTCACAAGCCGATAACTCATGACATGTTTACGGTTAACGTTTACGACTTGGAATAAATCTCCAAGCGTCGTCGCCACGGTGCTTTAAACGCAACAAATCCGACATTTAAAATGTGTTAGATTTGTCTATTTCCAAAATAAAAAGGCGGCCAAAGAACATAGTTAGACAAGACAAAGCACCATATCTGTCAAAATAGAAACAGACCGCAACAGAGTTATGCCGCAACAACACGTCTCTCCGCCACACCTTTAAAAAGACACCCTCCCCCTTTAAATCACTCAACCACATGTCTAATTGCGTCCGCATTCAGTGAAACCGCCACAGCAGAGAGAAGTTACACTTTCAAAAATTTAAAAACCATAAAACGTCGACTTTATTAAATAAATGAGGCTAATAGCTTAGCCTATTACCCAAATCGAATGGGCGTGGCTGACTGGAGTGTATTCTCGGTTGAAATTGTTAATTGCAAGAAGATATATCTAATGCTTTCCAACTCTACTCAAACCTCCAATGGACGCCGCACGTGATGCTCAAAATAGTCAAGCAGCTCGTGGATCCTTCAACGCTTGGGGACCGCAGCAGTTGAAAGGTCCAAAGTGGGAATTATTTTGTGTCGAGAAAGTTGTGCATCCGTATCTAATTGATTTCAGTCCACAGAGAGACGACCGCGCAGCTACCGAGAAGTGTCAGTTTGCGTCACACATCGAGCAGTGATCATAAACAACTGCTGTTCTGTCTTCAATTTATTTGGTTATGAGAGGAGCATGCATTCAATTTATTGCTATTATTCATTTACAATCGATTTCGATTTACTTAAAATTCACAAGTGATATGACGAAGCAAATGTCGTTGCCGTTGTTGTCGTGCGTCGTCGATTGGTTGCTCACCCCATTCGTGGCCCACCGCGTCAAGTGAGCATGACTCACAGTGGCTTCATCAGAAATATAAACAGACCAACTCTGCTGTTTACTGTTTATATTTTTGTTTTCATTTTTTATTTTTTTTTTTATTTACTCTCCTCATTACTCATGGAGCGAGAGTACGAGGGGGCCATGAGAGAGAACACACATGCATGAGTGCTTTCCTGTGATGATATATTTATTGGTCACATTTTGCATTCGGATGTTGCCGCTGACTGCAGGAACGACAATTATTCCAGTTCACTGCTGCAGATGCTAAGCGCATGTAAGATGATTCGATAGTTTGACATTTGATATGGAATCGGGGGAATCTTGCATCTTAAATGCACTGTCAGTGGATGCCGTCCTCGGTGTCACACAGTACAACGTGTCAGCGTGAAAAACGTAAATCAACGTCATTTGCTGACATTCCCACGGCTGTTTGATTGCTGTTCAAATGCTGTTTCATCGAGTGTCGATTCCGATCGTCAACAAGGAGAGATGCATTGCAATTGCGTCTGTCTGTCAAACGTTCATTTAATTAATACCATCCAGTTAAGCGATCTGTTTCGTTTGTTTGCACATCAAAGCAAGGAGAACAAACGTCCGCACAAGACTGCACTGACGTCTGTCAAATTGTTAATTGAAAATTTGCAACCGTCGGCATATGCATGTGGATCCTTGTACCGCACATCGGTGTCAGATATTTGATTACTCTTAATTGAGTGTACGTTGCAATGTATGTTAGACGACTGTCTGGAAGTATTCTTAGAATGTGCTCGCCTGAATGGTGTCATTTGATCTATGTTGATATCATGCAATGACCGGCGAGGTTTGTTCGCTTACAGATTGCAGTGTTAGTCCCAATCGCGTGTTCTAGGAAAAAAATTAATTACCAAGACCGCGAACTGATGATGAAATGGAAATAGCTTGAAGACTTTTTAACAGTCTGGTACAAAAAAAGAGGGCAAAACCAAATACCTGAACTCCCCCAAGTCAAAAATACAGAATCGGGATTTTTGCTATTTATGAGAATTTTGTCGAATTTTTTTAAACAGTGCCACCCTAAATGGTGGTTTACAGTGATGTTAACTGACTGTCTGCCCGACAATAGCGGTGTACACGTGTTTTTAAAGAACCAATACCCAATTGAACATACTTTCAACATTGAGCCGGAATTAAGTTATGTTTTAATAAATGTGAAAGTCTAAACCAACAAAAACTCCCATTGCCAGCAACGCTGTGTTTTCCTCGCCCACTGCAAACATGAGTCATTCTCAAAAAAAAGAAAAATTAAAAAAAAATGATGTTAGTTTCGCAAGGCGTCCCTCCCAAAGATACTGCATTACAAATTAGTTACTTTTTTTGTATGTGTCCATGCATGCGAATATGTATGAGTAATAGAAAGCACCCGCAGGGTTAACAATCCACCAGCCAGAGTGCAAACTAAAAGTTCAAACTCCTTAACTTCTCTTGGAGCCCATTCAATTAGGCTTATTCATCATTTATTCATTGCACACATACTGGCGGTAGCAACGAACAGACGACGATGCGACAAAAACTGCTAAGGGCTTAACATTGAGCCCCTATTCTCTCTCTCTCTCTTCCGTTCCCTCGCCATCCACAGATGCATCCCGAACGTTCTATTAATTAAAGACGATACACGGTCATATCATGGCCACTCACTCACTCTGCAGAGTTCCGGACAAAGCTGTAAAATTTCCATCAAATTGATGGCCGGGATAAAGGGATCAGAGGATGACTCCACAGTGCGGGGATGTGTTCACTCACTGAACAACGCGCGCCACCGAGAATTGCATAAGTTCTTGTGCGGTATCTTTTTCTTTCATCGTGCAAATGGTCGTTTCCACTTTTTTTCACCTCCTCGCCTTCCATCTTTGACGATGAGAATGATGACGAAGACTGTGTGTTTACATACAGAGAACTAAAAATACATTTTCAAAATAGAAACAGCAAAGGAACATCTCTTTTGTGGTGCTTTCTCTTTTTTGGGCGGTTGCTGTCTGTTGTTCTTTTTCATGCAACTAACATCATAAAGCAATTCGTTTTGGGCGCTGCCATATATTTGATTTTTCCATCCAACTGCATAATGGAGTATTACTCACAGAGATCAGGGCACCATTGGGAGGAAGCCGGGAAACGCTAGGTCAGAGTTCCCTTTTGGATGGAGTGCTGGGCGAGCTGACGATGGGCGCCAATCACGACAAAGTGAAAGCATATTTCTCAAATGTCATCTGCACTGCACACAAGGGAATATTTCATTTGGCACAACCGATAAATGTCAGCGGGGACATTAGGAATTTTAAAGACTCGCAGTGCAGAGGTTAAGTGTTGTGTTTGAGGTTGGGAAAAATTATACTTTTGTCTAAAAATAGATGACTCGAAAAAAAAACCTTAAAAATTTCGGACAAGTGAATGTTCTGCGTGAGTCCTCTTGCGCGCGTAAGGTTTCGTTTTATTGGTTTGCGGATTACTAAAAAAAATTGGAAGCAATTACTTCTTTTTTAATCAGTGTAAATCTGCTCTCACACGTTAAAGGGCTCCACAGTTTAATGCCGACTTCCACCTCAAAATTAAAAATTACTTTTCATATTGCGATTAGGACTCTTTGAATGACGTAAATATCGCACATATCGATAAACTTAAATTTTAAGACAGAAAGGCAGAGATTAACAAGCGTGCTTACTTAATATCTATTCGGAATGACGTTGAACTATTTTCTGGTCTCTAAAAGGATTTTAAAGGAATTTAAACCACCGCATAGTTTCCATTACACTACTTTCAAAATTAACTATCTCCACAGACAAAATTTCTCGCAGTCAGGTTTTCTGGCCAATAAACCTCTCTAGTAGATATGTAAGGCAAGCCTTCGCCTGTAGACAGTCTATCCTCATTCACATGCCTTACTGTGAGAGCCGCTGGATTTTTTTTTTAACCAGATAGCACAGTACACAAGCTCTATGTTACGAGAAACAATAAACGAAAGAAGGCCTATTTACCCAGGAATGCGTTGCTTATTAACTCAGCTTTCAACTCTTGAGCTTAACCATTCCCTACTTACTAACTTCACACATTACCAAAGTTTATTGTCATAAAGTAACTTGACTTAATTGCGTAAATACAGCACATTTTATTTGCATTTTAATAAATCAAGTTGTTTATCTTCCCGCTCCATCTCTGAAGTCGATCACCTGCTCTGGCGAGAGGATATCGAGCGCTTGCAGACCTTGAGCGCTGTACACATGTGCCACATACACGTACATACCACAGGAATTTGTTGTCGGCAATGCATCAAAGCGACGCGCCGGGATGGATCGTGTCGTGTAATCTTTGAATCTCTGCTTCATAATAGGACCCTACAACGCCTTGACTTCGGTCGCTGGTATTTAATCAAATCCAGTGATCTCCAAACCGCCTCCTCCTGGTCCCCTCGTCAGTCTGGTTCAACTTGAACTAATACTTGGAGTTGTATCTTTCCCACCTTGACCCGCATAAATTAACTCAACCAGATCCCCCCCACAAACACACACAGGCGCGCACACGTTTGGCAGATTGGCCTACAATTGCCCCCTCGAGCAGTCGATGACTCATGCAGGCTGTTTTTTAACTCTGGCCAGATGCTGCCAGAGGACGTGAAATAATTTCATCTCGACGATTACCCACTTATCAGGTTGTGTGACGACTCACTGAAAGCAGCCCCCGGCTGTCCATCACTCATCGAAAACATTGCCTTTCTACCTGCAAAACGAGGTGCCCGGGAATGCAAGAAGTGGTTCCCCTTTGTGACGTGCCTCAAATCTCCTCCAAAGTACCTCATAATTACTGCGCGCCGAGATGAGAGCGAGACAAAGAGCACAATTCCAATCGCAATCCATCGGTGGATCGAAAATTTTCATCGGTGCGGCGCACATGCTGAGACTTGGAGCCAAAAAGGCAGGTAGTAGGCAGGTCGGCCGTCCGATAGACAGACACCCAGACGTAGCAAGAGACGGATGGAGATAGAGGAGGGAAGTATCTCGAACAAGGCCGAATGCTTATCGCAGTGTTGTGGTATAATTGATTTAGACTGTGCGTTGTGTTGTTCCATTATTGTGTCTGTTATTGCCTTTATTCGAGGGACGTGATTGTTCCGCTGTGTCATTGAAACTCGAAAGAACATTCTTTGCCGCGCTCGTCATCTTCTTCTTGATAGTCTCTCTCTCTCTCTCTTCCTCCCTCTCCCTGTAACACCTTCGTGCCCATGCCTCCACCATGCAAAGTGGGCAATCGAAAAGTGCTCGAGAATGAGAAAATAGGTTAATTTCTTTGAGGAACTATCGCACAATCTCCGACTTCGATTAAAGTGGAAGCACATGATTCCAGATCGAGTGAAGTGTGGTGATGAGGTGAACGCTTGTCGGAAAAGGCAGGTCAGAACGAAGCATGCAAAATTTCTACACATCACGGCCACTGGCAAAGTCAACACGTCCACCTATATTAGGCTACGTCCGGCAGAAGACTGTTTAATGGCGAGCGAACATCAAGTCATAATTGCCGGAAGCGCGTCGTTAAGCTGTTTAAATGTGTCAAATTTCATCTGTATTAGGGAAATGTTCATAATTAAGTGCCTGATGAGACGGGGAAGGCTTTTTACAACTTAATTCCAATAGAAATCTTCACGCCCAACGGGGGAAAAGTTGGACTTTGACTACATTCGAGAGGGAATTTGCATTTACAAGACCAAGCAATAAAACCAGCATGTGTAGACAATTTTTAAAAATTTCTCAAGATAAGAACTGCACATGAATCTGTGTGTTGTTGCTGCATTTTGCATGTAAACTGAAATTTTCAATATCTGTGGTCGAATGTCAATGAGACTTTTGACATCGCTTCACTTTTGTGACTCTAATGGCGAGGTCTCAGCATCGATAATATGAATTAAAATGAAAAAACAAAACTTAGCCACCTGAACAGTTTAGGGTGATTTTCAGCGCCTGAATGTCTGAATGTTGCGTAATCTAACAACGAAAAGCGAAAGCCCAAATTTATAAAAAAACGACCACAACTTTTGCCCCCACAAAAACATATGTTCAAATGTTAAGGTCTATTGACAAACGCGCAAACGTATTTAAAAAGTTGGAAGTTTAAGGTTGTAATGACACACAGAGTGAGTAAGTGCTACTGTGGGCGGATAGATCTACATAATCAACCAAATTCTTGCAAATCTTTAAAAAAAAAAAAGCTAAAAAAAAGTGAATATGTTTTCTCGTCTTTTACCACAAACTCGTAACTTTCATTTAGTTATCGAGATGTGTACACACGAGTTTTTAAATGCGAGTTGCTTCTAAGTGGAGAAGTGGAGATTCATCAAAACGCACCATAATTTGATGCTGATGTATCCACACTTGTCACTTAATATTGATTTCACAAATTTTACCGTTTGGAGTTGTTGAAACTTGGGCGTTGATGGCGTGTTTTATGACACCGATTAAGATTACAATCTGAGTCTAGTCCTAAAATTTAATTTACGGAGATATTTTGAATAAATTAATTTTACTTTACTTTTTTATTTCTGTATAGGCCAACTGACATGACTGCTTCCACAAAATACGAGAAAAAATGATGGAAAGGTGAGTTATTTTAAAAGATCTGTTGACTTTGTAATCGATGTCATAAACAGAACTACTAACGACAGTATGGTATTTAAGCGTGACATAACTATTGTCTGCTTCCTCAAGCGTTTCCAGAGAGTCAGTCATAAATAGAAAAGTCTCTTGAGAGACATTACTGTCTCTTTTCCATACATTAACTTTTCCTGTCTTCGTCTACGATACGCAGGCTTGAACAGCACCGAAAGCAGTTGGACAACTTTTGATCTAATCGATTGCTTAGAGAATTCGTTCAATAAACTAAATTGTGGCAGTAATTAGTTACGAAAACAATCAGTAAAACCTGTGTAACGTGGAAAACAGACATTATGATAAATAGGATAAGGAAATCCCGTCTCATTTAAATCCTACTGGACCCCTAGAAGGGGGCTTTTGGACCACTACCACCTAGCTCGATATTCGGTGGACCACGTTCATGCAATGCTTTGAAAATAATGAGGAAGTTGAGTTCCTCGCATTCAGTCAGAAGACATTCTTATGTGGCTATGTCTATTATCTAATTGTTAAGCAACCTACGCAAGATTGAGAACGGTGGTATGATCCCTGTCTGCCTGCGACAATACGATATCAACGCCCTGTAATCTATTACATAGCATAGGTACAGGCCTAGTCACTAAGCAGTGGCTGATGGATGAAGAAAGCTTGGCATAAGGTGTAGGTGTAGGTGTAACCGGTGTAGGGAATGTCGAAACGAGGCCAAGGAAGCGACTATTCTTTATTTTTTAGAAGCAAGTTTACAATTTACGATTGTTTCTACTGCAGCTAAGATGGACTAGCCGGTATTGAGTCTGAAAGTTCGCGGAAGTCACCAACTGGTACATAAACCAGATGTTGGGATCTGGCGGAAATTTGTTCAAGGGATTTTGGACCTCCTCCTCTGTATAGGGCAACAAGCATAAGTAGTATATATAAACTGGGTAACCATGCAAAGCAACGAGCTATGGAGAAGCCAAGAAAGCAAGATGCAAGAGACAACCCAAGAAAAGGATTATTGAAAATAAATAATGCAGTTCGAAGAGTGCTATATGAAGCAGTAACAGAACATAAAGTGGTAATACAGAAGAAGACAGGTAAGACAGAATAAAGAGATCATGATACACAAACTGCCTGGTTATTCAAATCAGCAGATTCAAATTATTTAATAAAACATTCACAGCAAGTAAAGACATCCCACTTAGGGAAGTGCTCGATCTTTAAGGTCACAGTACTAATGGTACAAGACACGCACCGATTTCTTCTTAATTACTGATTGACCATTTACGATGAATCCATTCACACAGAAACAACACCCCAAAACAGTGCCATAAACGATGAAAAATCCCATACACATGAGTATTTACAAAAAAAAAAAAAAGATGGCAAAGGTCAAACAAAACAAAAATGTAACATAAACAAAGATTATTTTTAAAGAGCATAATAACCACTTCTTCGAGGACGTTAAACACAAACTCATTTCTATTGCGAAGATATGAGCGCGAACTCCAGACAGGAAAAGTATTAAGATTTCTCTTGAAATGTGGAGGACATAAAAACCGAGGTAAGTTGCGCCGCGTTACCTTAGTCACATAAGTGACGAGTGCTAACAATGAATGATTTAGAGCTTTAAAAATGCATATCCCTACATACCTTAGGAGTAGGGTAATTATATCATAGAAAAGTTGTACTTCCTTCCCACTCAGAAGGCTGGGACGAGGTTTAACAGCCACGAGAAGTATGTGCTATTATTTTTTTTTTTTGTGTAGGACAGAAGGCATCTAAAGGATAATTAAATGAATAAGAATTTTCCTTGTTCAAAGAAATTGGGTTGCAGAATAAATTAAATTAAGAAATTAAAAAATACATAAATAATAAGCAGCGTTGGTTTTTACGACAATCTCGCACCTCTCTGCCTATTCTGAAATGTCGATGATCTGGTATAGAAAAAGTTAATGAGCATTTTTAAGCCCTTTTCAATATTTAACAAAGTTAGGCATGAGGTTTGATGATTTGAACAACATAGTGTATGACGTTGTTGTGAAGGTGTATGGTATGACCTTGTCGATGGAGTATTTTCATTTAGAACATGTATACAACCTTTTTTAGACATTCAAATAATCGTTCTTCTACTTCTTCTTTCTATGGCGCTACAATCCGGACCTAACCAACATCTTCAGCTAGCACGATCATCTCCTTGCGTTAACCGCAACAGATGCCATCAACGCAAAAAGGACCAAAAATCGCATGCAGAACTTTTCTCTCGAGACTAATGTCTTCCTCGTCTGCTTTTAGTAATGTCCAAGTTTCCGCGTCGTAAAGGAGGGCTGAGATGATCAAGCTGTTACACAAAGCCAGTTTAGTCCTTCGAGAAGCAGCATTTGGCAAGAGTTATTCTGCGTTTTATTTCGGCACTGATGTGCGTGAGGTTAACTTCCTCACCATATAAAACAAAAGTTTTATTTCGTATTGCCTTACAAAATACAATATGACGAAAAAGTCCTATTTTCCCAGTGACATGTGTCCGCTCCCCAAAACAAGAAAAGGAAACAGTGCGGCTCTTTAATAATTAATTGCAGCATTTTTATAATCCAACGTACAATACCTTTTAATTCCTGAAGACCGCCTCTCTCTTCATTGATTCGTAAAAAAAAGTGTGAGAGCAACTCGCTAAGTCAAAGCGAGATTGTGTAGGCTGAGAGTCGTTAAAAGAACGTTCCCATCTTGGGTCTCATCGTTAAATTAAAGTACGGCGACAATTAAAGAGTCGGCTCAATTGTTTCATCGCCGCTCACCAAATAAAGCAAAATGAAGTTGCTGTTAGACGTACAAAATCTCGCATTTTTTTTCTGCAGCAATCATTTAATATGCTCCACCCCCTTCGCAATTTGGTGGCACATTTATTGCGTCAAATACTGTCAGGAGCGGAAGCATATTCACTTCGTTTTCTAATCTCAATTTCAATTTGATTAAAACAAAGCAAACGGTCCCCCTGCAGGCTGGAATGGCGCTTTTTCATTACACTTCCTGCATTGGAACGATGGAGGTAACTCATCAAACATTTACGCTGCCATTGCCCTTCTTAATGTCCTCCATCTCGAGTGAATGACAGATGAGTGTTCAGGCACACAGGTGAGCTCGCTTTATTATAATGTGACTCTCCTTCAACCCTGCACTTGATGCTCATTCTTAAGGTCTTTTGGTTAATGTTGCTTTTTGCGCTTCCCCCCAGCATTAACCCGCATAAGGTGAGGCAAAAACGCCTCACTAACGTCATACACCGCTTCGAAAACCACCGTACGTAGTCTTTGTTGTTGAAGCACTTACGTATGCTCAGCTCGCTAGCTCATTTAAAAAAAATTTTTTTATTAATTTGCAATGATGTCATGTCGCCGACGACGAATACGGCAACAACAGCGAGCTGCATCATCACGTTAGGCCGAGTGCCCCGCAAGTTGTCGTCGTCCGCTCCAGCGGCAACGGGTGTGCGCGTCTTTGCATCTGTGTGCGCGTTCTAATAACACAGAATGCTTGCTGGAACGTCGCCGCCACCGCCTAGATGCACAATGCGTGCCATTGTAATGAAGTACCGCACAGACTAGAAGCCATCCATGAATAATGAAATGACACTTTTGTGCAAACTGCCTAGATATGCGGAACTCTCGAATTGTTCATCCCACACCGACTCGTCATTTGGCGGGCTGCAGCAGATTCTGCTGCGTGCCGGAATGCCGCACAAAGGGAACGCACGCAGCAACATTTGCACTGGAATGAACTGGAAATGGCATATTGTCTGCGTGAATTATTCTTAATTGATTCTGTTCCAGTTTTATTAATTGTTGTACGGGTCGGTACAGGAGATTCATTTTTTTAGAAGAAATTGATCAAATAAGTTTTCATTGGACAAGCGGCGGACGCAGTGGCAAACATCCACAAAGCGTAGGATTCATGATAAACCCACACCGGTTGCCCAAACCCCAAAACCATGATGAGCACTTATGTCACGCACCACTTTGTCAACCTCTCCTGGTTATCATACAATAAATTCCATTTTTAACGAATCGTGTAAATCATTTAGACCAGAGGTATTCGACGCTGCGGCCTACAAATTCGTCAAGACCCGGATAAATGAAACAAAATCACGTTTGTCTGTGCGCCTGTGAGTTTTATTGGTGTTTTAACATTCCACATTTTTCCCGTCGCTGCTGCAATAAAATCATTGAAACCTGAATATGCTTTCAAACTGCTGAAACACATGTTTTATTGTTTATGGTCGCGTATAGCGGTACACTGCAAGTCGATATACCAAACACGAGACACATCAGTTTAGCGGCACATACCAAAACGAATACATTGTTAGATTTATTATTGTTTTTCTTCTATCTGTTTATTTACAAATTGGGTGTGAACTATTGTTTAATCGATGCCACTGACAGAAGGAGAGGACACAGCCGAAAGAAATTATGGTCCGTTGACATTGTTGGGAAAAAAATCTCAACTCTCTGAGATGGAGATTGACGGCTGCAGACGTTGTTAACAAATGTCTCACGATTTGGTTGGCTCCATGTGAAGAGTTGTTTTATGATAATGTGAAGCTTCAAGAATTGTAGGTGCCTTCAGTTTCCCAAGGAGATGGTCAGGTCAAAAAACTCACATTTGACGGTTCTTTCTAATATTCTGTTCATTCTTTACAACTTTTATGTGTGAAGTGCGGTAATCTCATTAGTGTCACGATTTCGGTAGAAAAAAAATAACCTTGAAAATCTATTTACTTTATGAAATGGGGACAAGCGTTTTATTTTCTCAGAAGCTACTTGGAAAAATGGAGAACAGAGTGCAATTGTGTTCTCGTCAGTGCCTTGAAGTATTTTTATATTACGGCCGATGCAAACATTTCACACAAATGAATTCCATAATTTAGCATGCTTGCACTGACAAACCGAGCAGGGAAGGGATGGAAACGGGATGAGGAAGGACGGAAAATGAGAAAAGTGAGGTAAATGAAAATCCTCTTTGCCTTTTTTTTATGTGTTTGAGGAAGGAATAATCACCACTTCGGCAAGGACATAAAATAGAACTCGCTCCTGCTGTTTACATCTTAACATCACAGAGAAGGGTTTAAAAGAGTACACAGGTTTTTCTTGAAGTGTAAAAGAAACAATGTCAAAGTTAATGCGCCGCTTATTGGCCTCTGCTGTAAGCAGCTACTCACTCTGCTGCTAGATACTCTCTGCAAATGAACGTTTAGAGCTGGAGTAAAATGATTTGTCAGGTACAAAGTAAGAAGATTAATCCTTAAAAGAGCGTCAATCAAGAAATGAAGACGAAAATCGGAGAAATGTTTTCTCGGAAATTACGAGGGCTGTCTGATAAATAACCGACCTAACCATGAGGCACGCGACTTTTTCAAAAAAAATTTTTTTTTTTCGTCTACAGTTATCAATCGGCGCCAAAACTCGGTCTTATTGCCTCTAAACTGAGCCAACAGAGCGCTGGAAATGTTCATGCGCGCACGTTTGTGGTCTAGCGTAAGCAAACGCGGCACCCAACGCGCGGACAGCTTTCTCATGCCCAAATCTTGGTTTAATATATGGCAAACACGTTCTTTTGACATCTTCATAATCTCAGCTATTTCTCTAACTTTAATCCGGCGGTCGTCTAGTACCAATTGATGAACTTAAGCGATGTTATCGTTAGTGGTTACAGTTTTTGGACGCCCAGGACGTTCATCATCTTCCAAGCTCCTGCGACCACGTTTAAATTCAGCTGCCCAAAAGTGTACGGTGGTAAACGATGGTGCAGAGTCACCATACAACTCATCTTTGATTTGTGAAGGCGTATTGCCTTTCAAAAATAAAAATTTAATTACAGCTCGATATTAAATTTTTTCCATTTTGGGGGAATCACCGAAATACACTTACAAAAACGATTGTCAACAGGTAATGGTGCAAGACAAATTTCTGAAATTTTAGCGAGTAGCTATTATAATATGCACAATTTGAAGTAGAAACTTTTTTTTCACTTGTGCCGCTAGCTTCACGTTGAGGTCGGTTATTTATCAGACAGCCCTCGTAAAACAAAATGTTTGAGAAATCAAATAGTTCACCTGTTCAGTGGAAAGTTTCCTAATAACACGTTTCCTTCCTGGTCCAAAGGATATACTTCGCAACTCTTTGTATAATTGACGTCGGAACTACGAATTCCACCATCGGCCACTTTGTTTCCAGATTCGTTTCCCAGATTCAAATTTTATGTGTTTTCCGTTCATCATACTTTTCATGCTTACTCATAATGATGACAAAATTATCTGCGCTTACATAGATGAGATGTGCTAACAACTCAGCCCAGAACGAACAATAAAGAATCGCATAAAAATATCCACACCGCCATTCGGTTAGGGTTGACTAACATCTGCTCTTAGCAAAGACAGTGCCGGACAAGGTGCCTGCAACTTAATTTATATCTTTTACTTTCACCAGCCACCAGGAAGGGTGTCACCCGCGTCCCTTTGATCTCGTGTCCCATATTTCTATACAAATTTTATTGCATTTTAAAACGATTCAATTCTATTTATGCACTCGCCGAGTGCTTACACATCAGAACATCGATGACGGCGTGTGCATTCTACCGACCTATTCTGAAATGTGCTCTAACATACTTCGTAGGCGTTGGCCTGACAGCACACCATAAAAGAAAACACATTCCGTTTTAAAATTTCTTGTTTGTCAGGCATTTTAATTCGCCCTCTCCCCCGTGCGGCTCGGAGCGGCTTTGAATCTCTCTGACAGTCCCATCAGATTGAACTTTATTGCCTGCCTTATCGGAGACCGAGATACTAATCAAGCCCAATCAACTTTCTGGAAGTTCCCGAAAATTTCCTCAGCCATTCATCACTGGCCGTGGTTTCCTGCGATTGACGCACATGGAGCAGCGATCGGTTTTCTATTTCCGTTTCCAGGATGCATTCGGTGGCGCATGTACCTGGGAGTTGGAAAATTGGTGTGCTCAAGTGCTGGCACTCGTGCCAACGTATTGGAAACAATGATTTATGACGCCGGTCTCATAATTTTACGAGGAAATTCCTTTTATTTATGAGTTTATTGCGGCCAAATGCGATGCAGATGCAGATAAATCACCGGCGTTCCACCGCTCAGGTACGCCGCGGCTTGCGGGAGCTGTCGATGTTGTCTGTGTGTGTCATATGCTGCAGGCTGTATGCCGGCACTTCTGCCATTCACTGCAGATATTTCATTTCATTAGCGAAAACTGGATACGGAAACAGACCGCCTCTCACATCGTTCGCTATCTTAATCCATTAAGAAGCATCCACCCTGCTAGCGATGGCGGGGAGCAGTCTTCAATCCGACCATTCAATATCATGATTCAATGGATTTGGTTTAGTTTCTGGATAGAAGAGAAAACTTTCACCTTTTGCAATGAGATTTCATCGACATCGACACAGCATCGACAGCAACTTCTGGTCTACGAATCAATGGGCGAAGGTTGTTGGTGGTGGTGGCGGCGGTGGCAGCGGCTACGTACTCATACTTGAAATGAGAAATCATTAAGCAAACATAAAGATTCGTCTGTTGAGTGCTGCTCGCCGGATGCGCTGAGGAGTTGTAGATTTGAATTTATGCTGTGAGTATGAATAACTTGCTTAATTTGCTGCTGCTGCGGACGTTGGGGTATCGTTGCTGCTGCAAAATAGAGTTTATCAATTTCCAGCAGGGGTGCGAGAGGGCAGAGGAGGAGCAGTAATAACATTTTCTCCTTCACAGTTTTAGGCTCGTGTTAAAGTGAAACACTAGCGTGCACGTAACGTTGTTAGTGCGTTTATAATGGGTTTCCGCAAGTGCATTGCGTTGGACTCCAGTTGGAGCCGGCATAACTGGTTGTTTGCGAACTTAAGATGAAATTCATTAACTTTTGGAAGGTCTTGTTGGTTTTGTTGGATGTCTGTGGAGAGAAGTGGTTGTTGAGTGCAAGAGCAAGGGCTAAAGTGTTGGGGTCATTTGAAGTAAATGTTGTCTTTTTACGATTGATGCTTTAAGATGAAGCAACTGATGCTAACTTAGTAGTTACGTGGTCCACTTAAAAACGGGCGCTTACATCGAGAAAGCCCTTTAAAGCGTACGACATTTTATTTTTTTCGAAGAGAGTGAGACTTACTTTCATGTCGTTAAAATAAAGTCGGGCTCAGACTGCAGATCAACACTGTCACTAATTTAAGACTTGTTGATCATGGCATAATCTGTACTAAACCGACTTGTTCAGCCTATTATCGAGGGTTTATCAATGCTTGGTTCCACAGTACTTGCAGAGACGAAGAGCTACCAGACGATAATGACAAAATTACCACACGACCTTAACTATTTGTGCGATACAAGCGTCCATCAGATGAATTCACAAGTAACGCGAAACAGGTCTATTGTGGTACTTCTCGTACAGACACATTAAAAAATATTGCTTTAATAGACATACCCTTTAATTTTACGCTTGAAAAACAAGAACAAGAATAAAGAAGTCTTCCGTTCAGACGTCTTCAGTCTGAGTGACGTTAGATTTTGACCATTCTCTTGATCATTGGCCATTCTCATTAATAAAACATTCGCCTTCGACACGCTCAAGTTTCTTGTGACGAAATAAGGAAGCCAAAGAAGTCACCGGGAGCATGTTTTCGTGATGAGCAGACGGGAGACAAGAAAAAAAATGGAATGTATCCAATGAAGGGGCGTGCATAATTATCGCTACCCACACGAATGCTTAAATCGAAACATCGAAAGGGTAATTAAAAAAAAAGTAAATCAATCTTTCCAGCCTCGAACCTTTTCTTCACGTGTGTCGTTAAAGAGTCACACTTTGTAAAGGTTTGTATTTCCATTAAATAAACTTCGTATCTCCTCATTCTCCACTCTTTGGTTTTCACAGAATTTTGATGCCGAAGAACAAATTCCAATAGTGATCCAGATAAAAATGGCCTTCCTCATTAGATTTCAAACGTGTTTTATCAAAACAAAAAAAAACTTGTTTACGGGTTGTTTTCCAAAAAAATATTAGCCGCATAGAATTACAAAGTTCTACCTTCCAATCCAGTTTTATTGAAGCAAAAGCACAGATTCGTGTTCGAGTGCTTTTCTCTGACATCACTCCTTGGCGCTACCGTCAAAATAAAACCACATTTGCATATATGAACAAGTCACATGTGGCTGTTGAAAAGGTTATTCCCTCAGTATTCGCCAATTAGTTTCGCCCTTCAAACGCAAGAAAAGAAATTTTAACCGAATAAGAATGGTTTTAATAATCCAGAACAAGAAAGCGGCAAATTGTAGTTGTAACGAATTGAGGTTAACACCGTTTTTTCCTAGTGAGGCATACCCACTGACTTGCACTGAATAATCCGTCAAACGAACCTCAGTTTGGCATCACTCTTTCAAATTTCCCATAACGTGATGCCAGCCGAGTTCACTACACATTTCCGTGCACAACATGACACTCGTCGACGAATGTTTGCCAATTTAATGTGAAAACACGAAAGCGTCTTACGTAACTTAATAAATATTTATCAGTTCATGTCAACTCTATATGGAGTTTTGCATAATCTGCACATTAAAAGTTTTTCATTTCGCTTTTGCAGCGGTTGCTGATTCACTCACTTGTCTAAGCTCGACGGCAGATAGAACCCGTCAGTAGACCGGGTGGCGGAATTCGTGCTGATCAGTCGATGACAGAAAATAAGCGAAATTCAAACCACATTTGATCATCGCATTCCTTCTCACCTCGCGCAGACGGGTCCAATTAAAATGTGAAACTGCAACTTCCAGCACCCGGCTGAAAGTGCCTCACTCATCGCCAGAAGCAAAACAATGGACACCCAGCCAATAATACTGGCTAATATCCAAACAAATGGAGATGGCACATGCGAGGCGAAACCAAACCCGAACGGGTGGTGGAGCGGGGTGTGCAAATCTGCCAGCGAAATGTTGTTTATATTATCCTCAAACCAGTATTCCCGGCATCTGCAGAGCCCAAGAGGAATGCAAAACACTTTCGCTCGCCTTTTTTTGTTCACCGTTCCTGCTGTTGTTGTGGCAGGGTTATTCCTGCGATGAAGTTGTGGCGGTTAGACGGGATAATTCGAATCCAGAACGATGAGTGGTGCAGCACCGCACATCCCTCTACTCCATGGCGCAAGAACAATTACCATTGTGGCAAATAGCAAGAAGAAGTTGTGCTTTCATTCGATTTTCACTTCGGGGTACAGCAACTTGTGTAGTTTTGTTGTGAAGTTCTTCCTTCTCTTTAACACTCACACTCGCGCACACGCGCGATATCTGGGTGTTTCTAATGAAGTGCTTCGCGTAGGATTTCAATTGCGGTAATTCTGCGTAATTTCAACACGGATTTGCATGTACTCTAAGCCGTGAAAATGCGGTTGGTCGTGTGTGCGTACGAATGGAAAATGACAGCAGTGACAGTATAGCATGGAACAGGTTTTTTGGAACATAAAATTATGAGAGTTTTCGATTTACTATGTAGATTCTCCAATTGACGAAGAGTGCGTATCTTTCAATTTGAGAGTTCACCATTTGGAGGACAAATGCAAATGTTTTTTTTTTTTTTTTTTGGAATAAATGTCTCTCCAGACAGCACTAGTGGAATTGATATTGATATTTTTGATTGTCTGTCAACTACAAAGCTATTGTCCGGCTAATAATACTTGTGAATCCTGATTTAAAGTAAGGCATGTGATTAATCCATTACAGAAGCATCATTAGTTCGGATTATTGCTAGCTAGAATTTAAGAAAGCTAGATAAAGCGGAATGGTGGCCGCCGTGATGACGTAGTGGGTGAGAGCGTCGACTCACACGCCAAGGTTCCAGGTTCGATTTCCGGACTGAACTCCTCAAATTTTTCACGGCACCACCTCTAACGAGTTGCTGAGAACACTCAATGTGGGCATATAATCTGTAAAAAGCTTTTCAAGCCCCTCGCCGTCCGGAGTCGGCAAAAAACTGTAGGTTCCTTCTACTCGTGAGAGAACAATCGCACGCACAACACGAGTAGTTGTTGTAGAAGCTAGGACCTGGTCCCTTGTTAGTTGTAGTGCCACTCAGTTCTTATTTTAATTGCACGATTTTTGAGGGATTTTCTTAAATTTGTAGTGGGAGCACTGGTGGCAGTTATTTTAAAATACGTACAGTTTTGATTGATGTCAACAATGAAATTTTATTTAAGTAAAATTATGTTTCCCATTTATCAGTAGCAGTTGAAGCTGCAAGGTTGCACTTTAGAGTGGTTTCAAAAAGTGTTGCATTAGTTTGAAAACAATATTGCCGGCAGACGAAGTATTGTTAATATTCGGTAATAAGGGTGCAGTGTTGCCATATCATGAAAGGAGTTTAAAAAAAGTTAACAGAGCGAAAGATCATTTTCATACAGATTTTTTGTAAACTTAGAGATAACGAATAAATATAACCGAAGCTAATGCAAATCAACCTTTGGCAACACGGAAAACATTCTAATTTGATTTTGTAAATTTTTCAAAATTAAATGTAACAATCTAGGGTTGACAAATTTTGTTTAATCTTGTTTGCTTATTTTTTCTACCTCATGGATGGCACTTTTCGCCATAAACGGTTTATTTTCTTCTCAATACAAACATTTGCCAATTATTTTTGACCTCAGCCAACAAAAGCTTTAGAATATCCATACCCACTGTACCTAGCGTGAACGAATATTCGTGTATCTAATATCTAATAGTGTGTGAATTTCATACATAAATATTTACATAACATACCTAAATTAACATTATTCCGTGATAATCGTCCATCTAATTTTGCACATAATAACAACATGAAGACGCCCTAGCGACTATGATATCTGCAGTGGTATAGGTATAAGTTATACAAATTTCAAGGACACACTGCTAAAGTTGTTTCTGCACGTTTATGACACACTCATTTAAATCTTTTAGAACACACCATCACATTACTGTCATCTGTCCTATCTTTTCTGAAGCAGAAAACAAGGGGTGAACACCCTCTCGATTTAACCACTACGAGTAATATATGCTAATGAAAAAACACAACTGAATAAAACAACCCCTGAAACAAAACAAAAACAGCTTACGAAAGTTATTTCCTGCTTTTACTTCCACGTCAGTTTTATGTTGATCATCATCAAAAAGTATCCACACGCGACAATATTCCCTACACATAACACGATGCGAAACTTAAAGATTTGCACTGTCAGCATAAGCGATTCGACGTGTCCGCCCAAACAACAACACCCTCGCCCCTACTATTTCTGCAAAATACACCACGTCTAGACTAAACACCAGACTCTATCCACACTCACAGTGTGCATTTATAAATCCACAAAGGAAATTAGATAACTTGCACATCAATCCAGACCTGACCCAGGTTCGAACTTCGAACCGCGACCAATCTGAGCTTTAATTAGAATTTCTTGAATGAAATTACTTGCGAAAGCGAAACAACAACCAAAGATAGCCCTAACAAAATTTCAATTGATTGAGGTCATTGTTATATTAATTTATATGGCGTTTGACACACGATCTGAGAATGAATTAAGGAAATCGCAGAAAATAACAACATCCAACCCGCACTCCTCCGGGGAGGGAGAAAGGTTAAATCTATTTACTTGTTTATGACTGGCTTCCTTTGCGAGTACTTACCGTGAGTGAATGTGTTCAGCAATTAAGTGAAATATTATTTTGCGCACTCTATGCGTTGTGCGTGCGAAATTTAAATTAATCCGAGCTCTCCTCCCTTTACGATCTTTGTGCACGAGATTAGTTTGAAAATCTTATAATTTAACTTCTTCACTTCTGCCGAAGCTGCGGCGACTGGTGAGGGAGTTAACAAGCAAAACACTCTCCCGGGAGTTCACCTTTACTCACTTTATTTTCGCAAAAACTTGTTTTCTTCGCAATTAACCGTGAAACGCACTTGAAACTCTCGACTCTCGGTTTATCACTTTTAACACGCACTACTCACTCTGATTAGTTATTTCGTTTGCAATAAAAAGCATCGTTATTTCTTTTTTGGTTAAATTATGTGTAGAAAATTAAAACAATACAAAATAAAAATAAAAACAAGAGTCTGAGGTTGAAGATTGTGCACTGGCAGAGCAGTAGCAGTTCTTCTACATTATCGAGCAACAAAAACAAAAAAAAATTAAGAACACCCACACTCTTCCACCGTTTCTATTATACTGCTCTGCTGTCGACTCGCTGGCCTGCACGCACACAACACTGGCCAGTGCATTTATTGCGCGAGTGTGAGACAGAGAGGTACAAAGCAGACCTGAATTTTCTGCGGTTGGTTGAATTCGAATTGTTTTGACAGCTGCTGCTTCACACAGTCTCCACTAGAGCTACACTAGTCTCCACATTTGCTCACGTGTTTTAAATGAATGTGTTCAGAGGAAAAGGTAAGTGTAATAATTTTTTGAGTGGAACTTTTCACGGTTCAGCAGACCTTTGAGTAATTTGTCTCAACTGTGTAAGAGTAAAAATCGACTAAGTTCCTGGTTAAAAAAAATTGAGCTTAATTTTTGTTGGTTCTCATCAGTCATTCAATCATGAACTAGTTTCATGCAAAAGAAAAACATTCTGAGAGAAGGCCTTTCTGGACACTCGTGTACCTTAGTACATCTTTTGAGACTTCTCTTTTCTTTATTCTCATTTAACATAATGTACCTCATATTAAAATTTAACAAATATTGTAAAAACACTAAGCCACAGAACAAGAATGCAGAGTCATTGTACAAGTATTCGGTTTGGAAGTTTGTACAGATATATCAAATTTATGTACGCGTGTTATTAGTGTTTTTTGTTTACTTGGCGGCATCGGTTGAGTAACGGATAAGTGCATCAACTCCTACACGGAAAGTCTGAGCTTAAAACCTGTACTGAACTTTCGTTCATCCTGAATTTTGCACGTCCCCAATTATCACGAGTTGTTTAAAGCAGTTCTTCTTCTTCTTGTGGCGCTACAGTCCGGGGTGGACCTGGGCCTCAACCAACATGCCTCTCCAGCCAGCGCGATCTTTCGCCAGCTGCCGCCAGTTGCGCACTCCAAGTTGGTTGAGGTCCTTCTCCACTTGTGTGCGCCACCTTATCCTGGACTAGGCTCATGCCGCTGTACAGCCCATACAGTTCGTGGTTGAATCTTCTCCTCCAGATGCCATCAACGCAAACAGGACCAAAAATCGCGCGCAGAACTTTTCTCTCGAAGAGACCAAGGGCATCCTCATCCGCTTTAAGTAGTGTCCAAGTTTCTGCGCCATAAAGTAGGACTGGGATGATTAAGGTGTTATATAAAGCAAGCTTTGTCTTTCGAGAGAGGGCTTTATTACTCAATTGCCTCTTGAGCCCAAAGAAACAGCGATTGGCAAGAGTGATTCTGCGTTTGATTTCGGTACTGGTGTTATTGTCCCTGTTTACTGCGGAGCCGAGGTAGACGAAGTCCTTAACTACCTCGAAGTTTCTGCTGCCTAGTGTGACGCTCTGTCCGAGACGCCGATGTTGTGTGTCCTTCCTTGATGACAGCATGTACTTCGTTTTGCCCTCATTTACCACCAGACCCATTTTAGCCGCTTCTACTTCAATGCCAGCAAACGCATCATTGACGGCTCGCTGTGTTCGACCAATCACGTCAATGTCGTCGGCGTAAGCTAGCAATTGAGCTGACTTTTGGAAGATCGTACCTCTGGTGTTGACCTGTGAGTTACGCACGATCTTCTCAAGGATGATGTTAAAGAAGTCACATGACAGTGCGTCGCCTTGTCTAAAACCTTTTTTGACATTGAAGGTCTCGGTGAGTTCGTTCCCGACCTTGACGGAGCAGCGAGAGTTCTCCATCGTCATCCTACACAATCTGACGAGTTTGGTAGGAATGTCAAAACTAGACATGGCATTGTATAGCTCGTCTCTATGCACACTGTCATATGCGGCCTTGAAATCGACGAATAGGTGGTGAGTGTCGATTTGCATTTCTTGGGTCTTTTCCAGGATCTGCCGTAGTGTGAAGATTTGGTCGATGGTGGACTTCCCTGGCCTGAAACCACACTGATAAGGACCAATCAGGTTGTTAACAAACGGTTTCAGGCGTTCACACAATACGGCAGAGAGGATCTTGTATGCGATGTTAAGGAGACTTATCCCTCGATAGTTGGCGCAGTCGAAGGGGTCTCCTTTCTTGTGGACCGGACAGACGACACTGAAATTCCACTCATCGGGCATGCTTTCCTCCGACCATATCTTACAGATGAGCTGGTGCATGCGCCCAACCAGGTCATCCCCAGCCGCTTTGAACAGTTCTGCGGACAGTCCATCCGCTCCAGCAGCTTTATTTGACTTCAGTCTCGATATTGCTATCTTGACCTCGTCTAAGTCGGGGGGACGGAATTCTTGTCTATCATCGTCCAAATTAAGTGGAACATTCTGCCTAACAGCGGGATTTGGGTCGTCATCGCCGTTTAAGAGTCTGCAGAAATGATCTTTCCAGATTCTCAGAATCGATTGCGACTCTACTACTAGGTTTCCGTTTTGGTCCCGGCAGGCTTCGGTCCGAACCCTGTATCCACCGGATAGCTGTTTCACCTTTCGGTAAAACTTTCGGACTTCATTCCTGCCATAACATCTCTCCATCTCTTCGACCGCGCGCTTCTCATGCTCTCTCTTTTTCCTTCTGAGAAGCCGGTTCTCTTCCCTTCTTTTCTGTTCGTAGAGCTCACGAACAGCTCTCGTTGTCCGATGCAGCGTTGCCTGGTAGGCCTCCTGTTTGGCTGCATGTGCCTGCCTGCACACGTCGTCAAACCATGGGTTCCTCCTAGGTGGTGGCGTGAAACCCAGCACATCAGTGGCAGCTTCTTTGATGGCTTTTTGACAACGTTTCCATTCTTCTTCTATTGTTAGTGCAGGCAGCGTCGAACTTTGGGAGAGTTTTAGGGAGACTCGGTCGGCAAAGATCACAGCGACCTGTTGCGATTGTAGCTTTCCGACGTCAAACCGTTTCGTCCTATCTCGACTCCGTTGTTCTCTCGATATCCGGGTTCTTACCTTGGCTACAACAAGGTGATGATCCGAGTCGATGTTAGCGCCTCGGAATGTTCGGACATCGAGAATGTTGGAGGAGTGTCTGACGTCGATCGCAACGTGATCAATCTGGTTGACGGTTGATTGATCAGGGCATCGCCAGGTTCCTTTATGGATGTTGCGATGTGGGAACCGCGTACTGCTCATAGAGAGGTTCCGCCCCGCGGCGAAGTCCAGCAGCCTGAGTCCGTTTCCGGAAGTCGTGTCGTGCAGGCTGTGTTTCCCGATGACGCCAGCAAAGATGTCCTCTTTCCCCAGCTGAGCATTGAAATCTCCTAGAACGATCTTGGTGTCATAGCTGGGGCATCGATCGTATGTTCTTTCTAGGAGATCATAGAACTCATCCTTGCTGTTGTCATCCTTTTCTTCTGTCGGGGCGTGAGCGCATATCAGGCTGATGTTCCCGAATTTAGCCTTAATGCGGATTGTCATGAGGCGTTCGCTTACAGGATCGTAGCTTATGACTTTTTGCCTAAGTCTGCCTCGAACAACAAATCCACATCCGAATAGGCGCTGCCTTCTCTCCCTGTAGCAGTCGCTGTAGTATATGTCGCAGTTCTTCATCTTCTTTCTGCCCGGCCCATCCCATCGCACTTCCTGGATGGCGGTGATATCTGCTTTGTAGCAGTCAAGGGCCTCCGCAAGTTGTTCGGCTGCACGTGGTCTGTTAAGGGTCCTCACATTCCACGTGCAGAACCGAAAATCGTTGTCCTTTGTTCGTTTTCCGGGGTCGTCAACGTTGGATCCGTCCATATCCGAGGCAAGTTGTTGTCTCTGAACTGGGTTTGTTTTTGTGTGGTGAGGGAGTTAGCCTCACGCACAACCTACAGACTGGTAGGCCAGTCGCTGCATACATTGGTTCACCACACAACGGATGCTGTGATGGCTATCCAGGGGGCGCCACTTGGAGGCTGTATGTTTGTTTAAAGCAGTTAGGACTTGGCTATTTCTTATAGCTTATCGAATCTCACCGTTCGGAGACGACATTTATTTGGACGCCTCTTCTATGCTTGAGGAAACAAAAGTGAGCACAGCACGAACGGTTATCGAAGAAAAAATAATCCGGCACCACCTTGTACACATAAAAGCAAACTATCTATTTTGATTTTTATTTATATTCTTGCAAATTGAAAAACGAAATAAAGACAGCTTTTAAAATTTTGTATATTCATGTTTTTTTTGGGAAAGCGGAACAGATTTGAAATACTCCTGGCTTGAGTTTCCAATATTCCACTTCGGTTTAAATTTGCAGTTAATTTTCGTTGTAAATCTTTTTCCACATTTCCTACATATTCAAATTTGATTGTTAACCTACATTGCTTACATACTCCCAGCTTAATGTAATATACAAGTGGCAACACTGAACACTTCACCACTCACTGAATGCATTCAATAAACAGCTGTCATCAAAGTCCCCCCCTTTTCAATTGTATATTTTCTGTTTTGACATTTTCAAATTAAACCAAGAAGAAAAACACATACAGCCCAAGGCAAAGTGTTCGCATTTTGCACAAAAGTGGGGTTTCTCTGAACAAAACAGTGAAAATTACATATTCCACCAGACCATATGACGTGAAATGAGAGACATTCTTCAAGTTAAAAAAGTAAAATTCAAATTAGTTGAAATTTGAAAGTTAAATTGAATTTTTAGTGAAACACAAGTTCTTGGCACGTCCCCAGAGATGGAATTATTCAAGAACTTAACAACGAATATCCAAGTCTATCTGTGTACGTTGAATTAGGGAGAGACTCCGATAAATTTGATAAAAAAATTTTGTGTATTTCATTCTTACAGCTTCGTACATTGACTTGGATTATTCACTGTGGCTGTACAGAATACTGCTGCCGTTGATTATTACATTCCTATTGCCAATGGTATTTGTGGCGCTTATTTACATATCGTTTATTGTATTATTTGTTTACAAATTGCACAGGTAAGTCAAATGCGGAAAAAAACAGTTTTGCATTAATTAGTAAGTTGTCCAGGGTCAGTTTATCGTTAATTATAGTTGCCTCTATGTTTACTTAGGAGATTTATGAATTCTATTTCGAATAGAAATTAACGTTAGAGTCTGCTTACAAATATCTCTTTAATATGAGAGCTTCGGTTATTGCTTTTGCCTCGCCATTAGAAGTTCATATACAAGGACTGTGTCATCTTCTGATTATACTTGCGTTGTTTCGCATGACATGATGTGATTGCACACAATGACTGGACAAAGTGCCAGTCCGCAACAAGCAAGAATATACATTGATATTTTGACTACGCAATGATTTGATGTGGCAAAAGGGAAGCACAGAAAGACAACAACGTTTTTACAAAATTCGAAAACATTTAAAGAGACGCATTAAGACGACAACGCTTGCAGCAAAAGACATAAAAAATTTTGCAATCGCGCTTAGTTGACAAACTTCCAAGCAAATAAAGTCAATAAAAAATGTAAAAGCTGACCTGAGGTCGGACGTAAAACATCAGTTCATATTGTTGCAAAGATGACAATGTAAATAATATGATTCACCATCAAAGCTGTAAAGTACGTTTTTCTGTGTAGGTTGTTTTTTTTTGCACGTAGCAGTAGCCGAGTTCAAGATTCATGACCCAAAGGGCAAATCCATTATGAGAAACCGAGAAATATCGCTCGTCGCAACTTTATAAAACCAATCAATCACTCAAATTATCATAGATTACTCTTCTTGATGTTTTTTTTTTTTGCAGGCAAGTCATAATGCGTGCAGTTACCACAGACCGAAACTTCTGGCACATTGGTCGGAAGATTGTCGCTGCCATTTGGGATGCTCACGCGCGCATTTATCACGGCTACGAGGTCATTGGGATGGAGAATCTTCCGGCAGAAGGACCAGCCCTCATCGTATACTATCATGGTGCAATCCCCGTCGACATGTACTACTTCAACTCGCGTGTATTATTGCAGCGGAATCGCCTTATCTACACAGTCGGCGATAGGTTTCTCTTCAAATTGCCCGGCTGGGGTTTGCTAGGTGATGCATTTCACATCAGTCCCGGAACTGTGCAATCTTGCAGCAGTACACTAAAAGAGGGCAACCTTTTAGCCATTTCTCCGGGTGGAGTCTATGAAGCACAATTTGGTGATCACTATTACGAGTTGCTTTGGCGAAATCGTGTTGGATTTGCTAAAGTCGCCTTAGAAGCGAAGGTGCCGATAATTCCGTTTTTTACACAAAATCTTCGTGAAGGATTCCGCCAGGTCGGCATATTCCGACGGCAATTTCTTTGGTTGTACAATGCAATTCGTATTCCGGTTTGTCCCATCTACGGAGGGTTTCCTGTGAAATTCAGATCATATTTGGGCAAACCCATTCCCTATGATCCGAATATAACTCCCGAACACTTGCAACTTAAGGTGAGTGAACCATTTTGCCACTATTGTGTTTCTTTATTTGATTCATGTTTGTAGGTCGCTCTTGAACTGGAGAAGTTAATCAACAAACATCAGAGAATACCCGGAAGCATACTTCATGCTCTGCTTGATAGGTTACCATTCCGAAGGAAACAAGAATAGGAATGTGTAAGTCGAAGAGCGAACCGCCTCAGGAAAACATCTTGTGAAATTGAAGACTTCCCTTTTAACAAGCGATTGAACAAAGTACTTAAGCAGAATTAATTTCTTTATCTCTGTCTCTCTCTCCTCTTTCCTACTGGTCTCCATTTAGATGAAATTACTAGCTTTAAGCTTAAGTTAGATTGTAAATCAAATTTACTTTGTTTCCCCACCACCAACACTTTAAAACTCTCATTAAGGCAAAGCCGACAAATTAAAAAGCGTATTACTTAGTTAAGCAAAAAGTAAAACCAAGCGCCTCTAGCACATTGTGTGCTGTTCGGCGATAATTAATTAGTAATGCCAACAACAGCAACGTATTTATGACTGGTAAACTGTAAAAAATCAAAATAAACTATTTATGTGTACATATACAAGCTATATTCATTTTGTTTTTTCATTAATTCTGATGGTGTGTCGTGGTAGCGTTATCACCTGAAGTGTCCTCAATTATGATGAATTGACACTTAATAATTCCTCTGTACACATGCTTATCACGTATGATACCATATTTGTTGTATTACGTCACAGGAATCGTTTTCCATTTTTATACATAGGTTCACGCTATCAGATAGATTTGTGCTGTCAATATGGAATTGGAGGGTGATGTTTCATGATTGTAGTGAAAATGTGCTGATTACGGCCAAATAAGGTTCATTTTTGATTTCCGGTGATGATCTGCTTCATATGCAATGGACAAATGGGTCTTTCTCTTCATTCAGATGAATGAAAATTTGCTACATTTTTGTTATTTTGCATGGTGGTCAAAGTTAGCCAAATCTTCTTAAAATTTATTACAAAAGCTACAGAGAGTCGTACTACAAAGTATACACAAAATGAGGAATTACCAGTCGCGCGGACAAATTTGAAAAATAAAACCACAAACAATGAAATCTAAAAATAAACTCTTATGTCAAAATTTCAAAACAAACGTTACTTATTTCATCTGCGGCATTCTACTCAAGTTTTGACATTTGGCAGACAAATTTCACTCAAACTTCATTTGATGCGTCCAAAACAGTTGCGTTTTTGTGGTTAAGTTAAGAATTTTGTGTAAAATATTTATTTTAACAATTGCAAAGATGTCTAAAAATTCAAAAGGGTACGATGACATAGACGAAGCAGAGGTAGGAGGAAACACCGAATTGATGGCAGTTTAATAAACTTGGATTTCGTTTGTCTTACAAGGAGGAGGCGCTACTTAAGTCTGATGATGATGGCGCAGCGGGTGATGAACCCGAAGACTTACTGGCCGATGAAGATGATCTTATGAACGAGGAAACTACCGATGGAGCGCTGGATGCAGGATACGACTGCGAGGATTCTGATGATGACGATGAGTTAAGTAAGAATCTTACCGAGTACAGTAATCTGCTGAAAGAGATTGAAGAAAATCAGTATGCATACGATAAGTATGTCAAACTTTGCCAATTATCACAGTAAGTCTAAACCGTGACATTTTCGGGAATTCGGGCTGAAGATTCTTGTACGTTTTCTTTCCGCAGCAAAACAGATGATTTAGACAACATTAGGAACGCTTACAATTTGTTCGCGTCTGTGTACCCTTTGGCACCAGAGATTTGGTTGGAGTACCTCAAAATTGAAGCCAATGTAGCACTTTCTGAAGCCGAGGTGGAGAAAGCTGATGCTCTCTTTCAAAAGGCGTTGAGAGACTACTTCAGTAAGTACCACGACGCCGCCACACACGAAAGGACAGAGATAAAATTCCTCTTTCTGCAGGTATAGACATTGCATTGGAATATGCCGCCCTAGCACCACGAACAACACGCTCATCTGAAATTTGGGATGAAATCTTGGGAACCTATGCCTTACACTGCATGAAGGGGAACGACTTCTACAAACTGTACAGAGAATACCTAGCAAAACTGGACAATAGGTGAGTTCGACGACAGCACACAATCATAGAACAACATACTATTCCCAGGTCCTTTTTCAGTCCTTCCGAAAAGCAATCACTTAACATACAGAGCTACCTGCGTCAATTGAAAGTGCCCCTGTTCAATATGGAAGACACGTACATTGAGTTTAAGGTAATGTACGAGCAGAATAAAGCCAATCCAGCATTTAGTAGTATAGACTGGGAGGCCGTCGAAAAGGAGTACTTCCACGCCAAGGCGCACCTTCAAAAGATTCTTCCACATGAAAATAAACTTCTTGAAGTCGATCCAAAGTACTATCAAGAAAAGGCGGAAATCTATCGCGCCTACATCAGGGAATCGGATAAATTCTTAGACGAGAACATTTTGCAGACAGTTTACGAGCGCTTTGTAGCCGACTGCTGCCTGAACGCGGAATGTTGGTTAGAGTACATTTCGTTCCTGGACTACAGAGACGAGTATGAGAAACCGAAGGAGCTGCAAAATCTTCCTTTGTTTCGGCAGGATGCCGTTGACGTCAGCAATCGAGCCCTGCGAAATTGCTCGTGGAACGAGAAGTTGTACATTAAGCGGATTCAATTGCTGGAGAAGATGAACAAGACTCGACAGGAGATTCAAGAAGTCCTCGAAAGTTCGTTGTCTGTTGGGTTTCAGACTCCTGAGCCTGTTGTGGCCATATGGCTGGAATATCTGACGTACTTGAGGCGAATAACAAATTGGGAGGATGAGGAGGAGGTGTGTAGGCGAATGGAATGGTATTTGAGGAGTTCTCAATTTGATCTTTTTTTAGTGCGAGACCCTAAGAAGAAATTTTAATCTGTGCTGGAATAGCTTGGGTCAGCAATGGGGAGTGTTAGCGGACTGTAACTGCGAGATTCTTCAGTTCTGGGGACGGCTGGAATACGGTCCACTTAGGGAGCCGAAGAAAGGAAAGGAACTGTGGACCACCGTCATGGGTAAGATAACATTTTCCAACTGAATATTGGCACTCAAGGGGATTTTGTCTTGTAGAGAGCTCAGATAATGCAACAAAGAGTGCACTCTGGATAGAGTTCACGCAGCTGGAGATGAGAAGAGACCTTGATTCGACGAGGAAGTAAGTTATAGTCATTGAGTTCTTAATGAAATCAGATGTTTAATGTGCAATATTGCAGAATCTTTCGAAAAGCCCTCAACTCAGCAGACATCGACAATCCCTATGTGATAATTTCGGCGTGGCAGCGCTTCGAACGCTGCAACGGATCAGTGAGACAGCTGTCGTCGTGCCAAAAGGAATGTGAACGATTCTTGCAAGAATTGCATGTCAAACTCAAGAGTCTCACAAGCAAAACAAACTCAGACAAAAAGACGGACCGCAAGGGAAAGGACAGAAAGCGAAGATCAAGCAATCATTCTCACGAAGGCAATCAGGAGAAGAAGGCAAAGCAGGAGGAGGTGCCGACGGGAGAGAAACAGCCCAGGGAAGCAAAGCAGGCAGTATTTAAGGAGCACGAGAATCAGGAAATTGATCTAACAAAGGATCACTTGCGCGTATTCATCAGTAATCTGGATTACAAGTGAGTTGTAGACGAAATAGGCTTGGGCACCTGTTCAATGATCTAATTCGTAGCTTAAGTGAAGAAGACGTCAAGAGCCAGTTGCCGGAATTGAACATCACCAACATCAATCTCATAAGATCTGCTAATGGACGGAGTAGGGGCTTTGGATACGTGGAGTTTGAGAATGAGGTTAAGTTTGGCGAGAAAATGAATTCGGTTTGTAGACTAAGGTCTTCTTTTCCTGTAGGACGAGGTAGAAAAGGCCATAAGTTTTGACAGAAAAATGCTAAACGGACGTCCTGTGTACATTTCCAGTGTGCTCCGAGACAAGGAAAAGCGACAAAAGTTCAAATTCTCAGGTAAGACCTTCAGAGCATCGTGATGCATCACAAAATTGATTCCTCTACCCTCCCCTCCCGCAGACGGTATGGAGCCACAGAAGCTTTTCGTGAAAGGTCTTCCATCAGACGTCACGAAAGACGAAGTGGAGGAGCTCTTTAGCCAAGTCGGAAAACTTAAGGACGTCCGACTAGTCTATCACAAGTAAGTCCAAAACGATACCTTGATTTCATCAAAATAATTCCCTTCCTTCACAGGAGTGGAAAATTTAAAGGCATCGCTTACGTTGAATACGAGTCCGAGGCGTCGGCTTCAAAGGCTGTGATGAAGCTGGATCAATTCGAGCTACGACAACACACCGTAAGTCACCGTTTGCGTCTCTCGCGCAAGTACAAATTAAAGTCACATCCACTTCCAGCTATCCGTTGCCATATCGGCCCCTCCGCCCAAGCCATCAACATCAAAGGAACCCGTCAACATTCAGAAACTCCTGGGCATTGCCACAGGCCGAAAGTCGTCAACACAACTGAATCAGAAACCACGAATGTCCCTCATCCCGAACGCCGTACGGAAACAGATAACCTCAAATGTAGGTGCGACCGCCGTCACCGCTGCATCCAACGGGTCGGCCAAAACAAACGAAGACTTCCGGAAGCTGCTGCTCTCGAAGAAGCCATAGTAACGTGTGTGGAAAGTGAAAAATACATGAACAAAAGTTTTGTTTTCTTATGAAACTACGAAACTGATTTTTATTGTATACAAGAGTATAATGGTTAGGATTTGATCTTGATTCCTTTTTTGACGGTCGCCTTGATACCGGAGATCTCTCCGCCGTAGCGCTTGATCTCCTTGCGGACAGTGCGGACCGCGCCCTTGCGTCGAATAAGTGCCTTGCGGAATTTGCTGCGATGTTTGACGCGGGGATTTCGAAGCTCCTTCTTCCGGTGCGCCGTAAGACCCTTGTTCTTTGCAATTTGATAAGTGATACCTCGTCTCTCCACCACATCTCCATCATTTTCTTCGTCTTCATCCTCCTCACCTTCACCTTCGTCGTCTGATGACGCAACTCCGTTACCGGCATGTGTAAATGCTTCTTCCTCCGGTTCTTCTTCTTCCTCTTCAATTTGACCATCAGCCTCCGTGTAGCCCTTCATCATGCGAAGTTTCTTTGCCGGTTTCTTCTCAGCTCGTTTCTCGAGAATCTCGATCTCTTCGCCAGATTGAATCTTTTCGAGCAACTCCTCCAGTTGAGGCCTCACCACGTTCTCATACTTCTCCTCCATTTGAATGATGATTTTCCGAAGCTGTGCCAGTCGTTTGGTGATCGGATGGTACTTAATTGGAATTCGCTTGGCCTTCAGGAGCAGATAAATTGCCACATTGTTGCAGTAAGTCAAAATCAGGTTGTTCTTCATTTCAGCAAACTTAAATATTGGAAGATTCATGTTTCTTTCGGTGGCAAATTTCAAGATCGGATTCAGCAGATCCCGACTTTCCTGCAGTTGTGTTTGAAAGTCATTCACTAAGCCTGCGAATTCTGGCGAATCCTTCTCGAACAGTTGCTGTTTCTCTCGATCTGACAAACCACTCAGATCGGTCTTTAGTATAGTTTTCGCTTCATCTCCCTTCTTAGAGCTTTCTGTTTCGGCTTCGTCAGCGTCTCCTGTGCCGGGTGGAATATCCAAAAAGAAGTCAGCTTCGTCTAACTGTTGTGCAAGTCTTAGCTGAATTGATTTAGCCTCCTCTTCCTCCTGATGAGCTTGTTCCTCCTCCTGCTCGTTGTATGCACTGTAGTCTTGGTCCACAAAATCTGTGTTGTAGTACGCACGGCGCTGCTTTCCCCAGGCTTTGGAATCGGGTATTCCATCGTCTTCATCACCACGTTCTATGTCACTGTCTCCAATTATATCGTCATCATCATCTTCATCGCCATCATCACCATCATCCTCTTGGTCATCAGAGTTATCATCGAATGCTAAAACTTCCCTCTTGGATTCCGGCTTCTTTTTGTTTCGCTCACGAATTTCCTTAAGCATTTCCTTCTCCTCTTCACTGTACTCATCTTCGGAATCTGATGGTTCATATGGAGCATCATAGTCCTTATTATCTAGATATAATTTATTTGCCATTTTTTCTTTATTCACTCTTATTTACTGAAAAACTAAAAAACGGAGATCAAACTGCTTGCATCGTGTACGTATTTTTTAACAACACGTGTAAATGACAGTTCTATAATTCTTTACAAGCTGACAGTTCGGAGCTCGTTCGGAAAACCTACTTAGGGCATTATAAAATGCAGAAACCATTGGTTGCTAATATAATTGTTATCTCAATGTTTATGGTTTAATTTCGTTCTTTGCGTTTCCTTGCTTATATTTCCCGATTTAAAAGAATGTCATCAGCAATTTCAAAAAGAAAAATAAAACGAGTTGGTCTTAAATTTGCCTTTCATTCCGCGGCAGATGTCGCCGTAGTTGACAAGAAGTTATTTTTTAAAATGCCATATATTTATTTCACTCAAATTTTGAGTGGTTTGAAATCTGTCACAGCAAGCGCATTCACACGTGTTTTGGACTTCAACTTGGACAAACTTTTTCTTCAAAATACACATAAAACTATTAAAACGCAACAGCATGGGTAAATTTCGTTCGAAACTAAAGCGCCACAGCAAAGGTAAGACATGGGCAAAAGGAGAATCTTCAACATCCAATCCGGAGCAAATGAAGCACCGCTTGAAGGCAAAGTCACGGTTTTTCCAGCCAAATCTTAGCCTAGGTAATGTAACACCACTAAGCTTGATGGACTTCCCTTAAAAAACGTTTCTTTTGCAGCCCCTGTTGAGCCGGAGCCTGGAAAAACTGCTTTAACCCTGGAAGCTGTACTTAAACACGAACAACGTCAGTTGTACGCCGGTAACAACAAGGAACCGACGGTAAACGATGTTGCGGGTACATTACGCTCGTTCAGTTTAAATGATGAAGACGATGAAGATATGTCGGAGTCCCAAATGGGATCATTCAAGACTTTTAAAACATTCGCATCAAACTACAGCACTTGCACCAACATGAGCTTCAAAAAACTCTTGTCCGGCTTTCGCGCATCATCCGAACTGCACAAGGAAATGTTGGCCATTCTAACGGCTCTGACCGAGGTGATTAAGGAGCGTGGTGGTACTGGCACATCAACAGAGTACTTCATCCTGCTAATGGAGGCTATTGAGGCCAGCAATGAAGATTCAGAAATAATCGCCGGAATCTCACTGTTGGGGATGGGTATCAAATCGGTGCCCATTCCAGTGCTTCGTAAGCGTTTCTCAGAAACAGCGCAGACTTTGCTCTCAAACTTGCAACGGTTTCTGGAAGGAACCAACCAATCTGTTCTGAAATATGTGAGTTGCAGTGCTCTCTCCCGCCATTTATAGACTTATGACATTTCTTTTCTAGATTATCGGGTGCTTGTCGGTCTTGTTGCGTGCCCAGGAGTATATGACGTGGACATACTCCTCAACCTGGCAATATATTGACGCACTTCTCTCCTTCACGATCCACTCAAAGCCCAAACTTCGTAAAGCCGCACAGCATGCTGTAGTCTCTATCATCCACGGCAGCTACTTCATGCTCCCACAAAAACAGGACTCCGAAGCTCCTGAAGATAAGGCACCAGAGTCGCTGAATAAAGTGAAGTATCACCCTGCGGGTAGTCGTGTGGTGAGATTCTGCCTGAATCAGTTTAAGGCGGAGAACTTGGCTAACTCCCAAACCACTGTCCTGCACACCCTTACACTCCTTAAAGACACACTGGCTGGCTTTAAGACCGACGACATTCGTTCAATCTGCGAGAATTTGCTGTCGATCATGACTGCCGCCAATGTTCTCGTTCGTACCAACTGTCTGCATACACTTCACTCGCTCTTCCTCTCCCGCACAGAAAATCTGAACGGAGCTCTCTGCGCTAAGCTTTTGGCCGCAGTCTACGAATATCGACCCGACCGCTCGGACGTGAGGCAAACTTTGGCTTGGTTGACTGTACTGAAGGAAGGCCACATTCACTTGTCAACCCTGGAACTGAACTTTTGCATGAACTCGCTGCCTCGGCTGGTAGACATATGCACATCCGATCTCTGGATGTCCGATAGAGCAGAAATAGTCACTGGCGTCTCCAACATAATTAAGGAGCTGCTTCAGGAGTGTGTCAAGGCTGCATGTCTCACACAAGAGCTCGCCAATCAGTACAGGATCCCTATAACAAAGATAATAAATTCGATCAACAAAGTCCTCTCTGCACCATTCGGAGATGTCGCCAAGTACGTGATTTTGACATTCTCGATTGTCTTCGATATCTGCGGGGAGTTTTTCAGGTGAGTTGTGCCTTTCCGTTGCTAAAGACATTTGCCACATTCCATCAAATTTAGAAAGGAACTCACAACCCCTCTGGCAACTTTGGCGAACCGCTACGACACGCAGAGTTCACTGCGCATCCACATCGAGCACTCCATCATTTCCGCAATCAAGGCAATTGGACCAGAGGGTGTCCTCCAGATTGTACCCCTTACCAACGCTAAGGGGGAAGTCCTGCTTGAAAAGTCGTGGCTTTTGCCGCTTCTTCGTGAGGGAGCTACCGGGGCCACGTTCAAGTTTTTCAAAGATGTCATACTTCCCCTCGCACTTGATTGTAACAACAAGTGGAATCAGTACACCCAAGAGAAGCAGATTTCCAATTCCCATACGTACGAGTTGCTCTGCTGTCAACTATGGGGTTTGCTCCCAGGTTTCTGTCGCAGTCCTAAGGACCCCGAGAACTTCCGCTTGATAGCCCCGACTCTCGGTAATGCCCTCGACAATAATCCAGAATTTCGCGCTCCTATCTTCGACGGGCTAAGTGAGCTGATTGCTTGTGAAAATGCAGAGATTCGTGAACTGCTGGCAAAATACTCAAAGAACTTCCTGCCGCGACTGTTCAACGTGTATACCCAAAAACCAAATGGGACTTACGAAAGCGACCTTCGTAAGAAAGCCTTGGAGGTCATAAAGGTTTGTAGAAACCCATCTCACGATGCTTGTGTGTGTACAACTTCAGATTCTTCCAGGCCTACATCACTATTACACCCGAGGCAGTCCTCAAGGAGCTCTTTGAATCTGCGAAGGGTCAGGTGACGTCCACCGCAACTGGTACCTTCGAGAACGACTCAATTTTCGACATCAACTGCGCCCTGGTGCTCTACCAGAGCGAGGACGTCATCAAGAAGTTCTTTGAAACGTTTATCGTTCCCGTGCTAAAGAACGAGAAGTCGAAAGTTGTGGCCAAGGACGACCAGAAGTTGAAGAAGCAGCAAAGGAAAACATATGAGTGAGTCTCCGAATTGAATAACCCCCACGGGCTGATATTTACCGGGTTTTCACAATTCCAGGCTTCTTCGTGACATCCTCTCTTCGGAAATACCGCAATGCAAGAAATTCAGCAAAAAGAACGTGGTTGCCCTGCAAGGACTCCTCCTGGACGCCTTTGCTACCAGTTGTGCAGTCTGCCAAGCGGCACGTCTTAAGTAAGTTGTCACCAAACAGTTCTTTCACTGCCCATTCTAATGCACTCGCAATCCCCTTCAGGTGCCTAAAGATCCTTATCGAGAACCGAAAGACCTTAACAGTCAACGACAAAATAATTGTGAAGACAATCCCCGAGGCCATAGTCTCGTACAGAGAATTTTCCACGAAGAAGGAGAACATTTCCGAGGAGATCATCAAACTGGTGGGCAACCTCTACCAGGAAGCCGAGAAACTCAACGATTTCGTGGACATTCTGATGGCTGGCTTTGCTGGCGACGAAAAGATCATAACGAACACAATCCTGGCATTCCGATCTGTGCTCCAGAATCTGGGCAAGCACCTGACCATCAATACAGTGGAATTCATTTTGGACCAGGTGCTGGTGTTCCTCGTACAGAGATCGCGGGCACAAGCCGAAGCTGCCGTTCAATTTTTGATCACTCTCATAAAAGTAATGCCTTCACCGTTGATTGCAAATCATTTGGAAAACATTGTAAGTTTCGAATATATTGGCATAACATGGTCAAAATCTCAAAGTTTCTATTTTAGATGAGATCTCTGTCTGCAATGGTGCCTGACACAAAACGTTACTGCCGCATAGTGATAGGATACCTCCTCAAGAAGCTCTGCAAAAGGTTCACCGCCGAGGAATTGATTAAGTTCGTCCCAGGTGACGACGAAGTCACCCATCGTCGGTTGAAGAAAATCCGGAAGCAAATGCGGCGCGAAATCCGTCAGAAGCACGACGAAGAAAACAAAAAAGATGACGATGACGAGACAGATGAGGAGTTTGTGCCGGGTCTCGAAAAGAAGAGTGTCACGTCAGTCCCCTCGTCAGATTTCACTCGTGAGCTACGTACTAATATTTTATTCCACAGAATCGATGACATCCTCGCAGACTCGGACTCGGACCTACCGGATGAGATGGACACCGATACGGAAGAGAAGAGCAAAACAAAGAAGAAGTCAAAGAAACAGCAAGAGACGTACATTCGTGAAGATCCAGAAGACATTGTTGATCTGGCAGACATCAAGTCAATTGGAAATGTCCTGAGTAAGTGCATCTCAGACAATTTGTCCCAAACTGCTCCTTAATTATATCCATGTAACAGCCAATAAGCCGACAACGTCCTCGGAGGCGATAGCATCAACCGGCACAAAGCAGAAAGACAAGAATCGTGGCTTTAAAGTCGCAGACGACGGAAGACTGATAATAAGTGACAAATTCGCAAAAGGTTCAGGTGACGACAGCAGTGACAGCGATGAGGATGACGACGCTGCTGAAGGTGCTCGAAAGCCAACAAAGCGCGGAATGGAGGATGACAGCAGTGATGGTGAGTTCAAAAAAATCAAGATTGGAGATGACAATTTAGAAAAATGCTCACACTTACAGAAGAGGAGTCTGCGCCAGCACCGCCAAGCCGGAAGCGTAAAGCTGTCGATTCGATTAGTATGAAGTCTGGCAAAACCGCTGCATCTCGGTACACAGCCGGTGGCAAGGGCATTCACAGGCCTGTTGCTGCATCAGTGAAGTCCGGACACACAGGGTACTCCGTACAGACAACCGCCTCTATGTACTCAACGAAGAAGGCGCAAGGTGATATGAAGAAGAAGGGAAAACTCGATCCGTATGCATATATTCCATTGAGTAGGAATGTTTTGAATAAGAGGTAAGTGTACTTTGAGGTTAGAGGGCGATGTCGTTGTTCAACTGACTTAAGAAATGAAGACTGAATGGAGAGAACACCCAAAATCATCATCTTTGGATATGTAGCAGAGTCCGATATTAGCTTTAGATGCAATTTTATCAGGTAGGCAACCTCACGGCATACCCAGGTCGAGGTGGTCCTTGGGAATAGCTCGATGACAAAGGATCGAACGGCGTTGAGGTTTTTCATGCGCGTATTGCACACGCGAACATGCAGGTTAACGAAGATGATGATACCGTTTAGTTTAAAGATGGAACACAAAACTGAAGACAGTTGTCGGAACATTGCTGTTATCTTCCAACATATTTGTTAGGGGTCCTAGTTTACCGCGTAATAAATACACGATCTTAAGCAAGTTGATGTGATCGGTGGTAGGCCACACTTATCATATGGCATATCATATGTAAACACAAAACTGCTATTTGCAACTGAAGCCACTGAAGCTTATTTATACCTTTTGTTGTTTAAAGTTCACGTTTGTCTCCTCGAAGCACCACGCTGTAGCTTCATTCAACTTGTTATTTGCCTCTAAAGACACTATCGCAAAAAGTTTTCTTGCCAGGTCCGCTTTAGTTCGCAGCATAAGAGAGGAATGAAACAGTATAGAAATATAAATTAAGATCTTATCTGTTGAACTTGACAGAGACCTCAAAAAATCTATTACAAACCGATGCAAAAAAAACACATACTAATCCTATACCACTCCTCTTCACTTTCATAGAAAACGCGCCAAGCACAGTGGGACCTTTAAGGGCATCGTCAAGGGCGCCCGCAAGGGGGCATCCAAAGGAGTAAAGAACAGAATAACAAAGAAATACAAGAAGTAACAATCGAATCCGTTTGTATATAAAGGCCCTAGATCTAAATGAAAAAGTTTTCACGAAACACATTTATTTATTTTAAATAAATAGTATGTACACAAAAAATACTTGTATCAAGGGTTTATTGTTTTGAATCACAACAGGAGTAAGACCCAACCGTCTACCGAACCAGACAATTTCAAAGTCGGCACCCGCTGCCCGGGCGGAAGAACTGCTCAACGATGTGCTTGTAGTTCCACTTTCCATTGGGGTCATCTTCCTGCATGGTCTCTTCGTAAAAATGCATTTTATCATTGGCATCAACAAGGATCACCGTGTGTGTTCGGCTGCCATAGCCAGCCTCAGTTATTCTCACATTAAGCGCACTCAAATGCTCACCCCAATTGGGCGCACGCCGCGCTAACTCCTCGTCGGGCCAGTACTTGTGGTCGTTCTTCAGCAGCTCAAAGCATTGTTTGACTAAATTATCCCGTGACTCTTCGACGTCTGTTTGAAGGTACTTAGTAACAATTCCCTTAAATTTATCCCGGCCAGCGATGACTTTTTGCAGGGGACTGCTTGATGGGCTGTTTCCGAAGCCATAACACTCCCGGTCCTTGAACGTCTCCAGTGCTTTCGGGGCGTTGCTCAAAAGTGTCACTGAAGGTGGCTGGGAATCTCTGAAGAACAGTTTATTATTTACAGATGCGAAGTGGAGCCAAAGGTGAAACTTACTTCATCTCAATGCCAACGAAATTAAACGCAGTGTATTTTTCAGCTTCCGCCAGAAGCTTCTGATTGTATTCCTCGAGGGAAACGCCGTCAGACACAAAGTCTGACACAATCATTCCGCGGCCTAATAAAAGATTAGTTGATGATGTACATGTTGCTTTTGAAATGATTACATGTAAATAAAATGTGAATGAAGCGTCACATCAATGTCGGGTGCGCGAGGGTAATCGGTATTGTTTGAAACGATTCGAATACAAAATTAGTTTTGCCAATTGTCACAAGTTTTTCTTCGAGATAGGACTCACCTTCCGCGTGTTTTGGCTTCGGTTCACCGGTCACATTGAGCAAAGCGCCCACTTTGATAGTGGTATCCTTTCCACTAATTGCAAGCCACGAACCACCTTCCCGTCCAATGTGCTGGTCAATGCCTGCATGAAATATGAATTCGATTATAAACGCGGAAGCGCACAGCACTGATTAGAATACCTCCGAAAACGTGTGGAAATTTCGTCCATCTATCTGCATCTAGTGTTTCACGGGAGTAGAACTCATCACGATTGGAGGCGAGTATCAGTTTCAGGCCATTTGGACCAGGATTTGAGTCCACGTAAAAGAAAATCACACACATTCTGTGTAGCCTCGACTTTGTACCTTCGTTTCGACCTGAATTAACACACAAAGAAATCAACAAATATCACCACAACGAACGCGTGATTAGATGGAAGTCGAATTTACGGATTACCTAATTGGAATGCACTGCCACCAAAAAGAACTCGAACTCTTAGCGCGACGAAAGATGAAAACGAAAACAAACTGCGACTGATGTAGATGTTGTCGTCGTTACCTAGGTCTTCCGTCGGCGGGGCGTATCAACGTCAAAAATGTAATGACAGCAAAAACAAATGCAATCAGCTGATTTTGCTACGAAATGTGTTTGATGCCGGAGTGTGTGTACGTTTACTTGTGTGCGTGGCTGAGTTTTATCAGTGGGTGTATTCGCTATGAAAGTGAAACGAAAGAAAAGAAAAAAATCATTTATTAAAAAATAAATAATTGACGGAGTGCGAAGCGAAAGACGGAGGAAAACGTGGACTATATCCGATCGACGCTGCAAGGGTTTCAATTGGTTTTGAAAGCAAAGAAAGCCATGCAGTGGAGGAGACACGCTGGAAGGATTAATGTCTAGTTTTATTAACGATTCATTCGTATCGCACGTCGATATGTGTAACTTCCGTAACGGTAGGTAGGCCAAATACACATCAAATTGAAAGCTTTTAATTTGTAATTTTTCTCACGGCAGCCAGTTGGGGCAACGGCCGACAAAAATGTAGCATCAATTTAATTGCCTAGCCGTTACGCAAAATTCAAATGAAAATCAAACTGCTTGGGAACGCCTTTAGCAAGGGCTTTAGCAATGTCCCCAACATTGTGTTGAGCAACATCTTGGCATTTCGCAAACACTGTCAGTCTCTTCCTCAGAAATTAATTTGTGGCTATTATCTCATGTGTTCAACAATGAGCTAAAGAATACGCAAAAAAATGAAGGAGAAGAATACAACGGAAAGAACAACTTCCAACGAGGATGTTCAATTGCAACTCCTCCAGGCAGTGATTCAGGCGATAGCCATTCGCTTGAAGGATTGTACTAACACATGCTGCTTCATTGGACCTTGCGCATGTTCTCATTGTGGGAAGTTCCAACAGCACTCGCGAGCAGATTTGCTTTTGTTGACTACATAATAGGGAGATAAGACAGAACTTAAAAACAATGGATCTTCAAAATATGAACCAGTCTACGACTAGCCCTCTCTCTTATCGGATGGCTGAATATGCAATATTTGTTTACATTTGCGTAACACCGCTGCTGCTGCACAGAAAAAAAAAACGCTCCGGTTGACTGACCGTGTTTCACCATGACAAAGAAAACCCATGAACTTACTCGTCTGGAGAATAATATGGAAATGCTTAGACTCGACGATGTCAAGCGTAACATCCTCGAAAGTTGTTGTGCTGTTTGCAAGCCCTTTTGTTGCGATCAACTGTAAATCAACCATTGCCTCTTTTTTGGGAGGGATTTTGAATACATTCACATTTCCTCCAAAATAACACACATTCTAATTCTAAGAACTACTCACTTATCACATTTCCGCTCGCAACGCTAATCGCATCTAATAAAAGTCTATCTAAAAAAAACACAAAAATTAACACATCAAATTGAAATTGAAAACAATCACAGACCATGACGAAGCCTCAATTCCTGCGAATTTCTTTCTGGTTTAAGACACAACTAGTGACAGGCTAACGTGTTTTAATCGAGATGTAACCGAAATGCAAATCAGTGGAAATTTTGTTGTGGAGACAAGAGAGAAACTGCCTTAATCTTATCACAGACGAACCCCCAGTGTAATTAAATCGCCTTATCAGCCAGTGTTTATTTTGCGAGACTAAATTTGTAGATCAACTTATCGCCACAATAAGGTGGCAAACACCATCAGGAGCTTTATCTATTTGTTATCTGAGCAGTTGGAGTACTTCCATGGGTTGTACTCTGCACCTGGTATTTTTTTTGTCAATGATCGAAAGGGATCATTGGATGACAATGACTCTTCAACAGTAGGAACATAATTGGGTTTCTATTGATTCAAAGAATCAGTGATTCGGTTTTGTAAATTTTTGCGTTTTGCATTCGTTGAAAGCAGAAGTATAAGTTGTTCTGCCCTTGACGCACTATCACTTCCTTTGAAAGTTGTTTAGGTTGCGAAATTTACTAAAAATCTTCTACGATTTTTTTTATTTCATTATAATTGACGCGTGCTTAAGGGATTGCGAGTATTCTTATGTATTCGATTCAGAAACATATAGGGAGAGAGGGTGCTAACGCACATACATACATGGGACTTCACTGTCTCTGGGTTGTAATGAAGCGCGCTGTGAAGGGAATTGACTTAGGAAGAGCAATCTATAATTGTGTGGTGCGGCTTAAGAACGAGTCCCTAAATTTAAATGAATGCCGTTTCTAAGGATGATATATACAAACACACCTTTATACCGTGGACACGTAGCGTAACATATTCTGCTCTCGATTTCCTCAAATTAAAATATCTGCAGACATACATATGTACATATGACATATACAGCTAACTTTGTCAAACAAAAATCATTATAATAAGTAATATTCTGTAACCTTGAAGGTTCCTGGTAATGATGGCTATAATCTGTATTACGCTCAGTCTACGGACTCCACACTTAAGTTGGCTCGAGCAAGTAGTGCGAATGGACAACACAACTCCGGTCCAAAGAGTGTTTTAAACCGAGCCATTGGGACGGCACAGGAAAAGACGTCCTCACCAGAAGTAAGGAGAACACAAGTGAAAATGAACCACAACAGGATGTGCGAAAGTTGAAGTAGCTAGAGAGAGTGAGAGAGAGAGAAACTTTGCAAGCTGGAAAGGCAGGTTGGTTAAGGCCTACGTCCAAATTGAAATATAATGCCAGATTAAGTAATTAAATCTAAAAATCAACAAGGCAATGGTCATGCGGATGTGCCACATTAGACTGTGCATTAGTAGTGACGATCTCATACCTCTGTAGGATTTCAAACAGATATGTATCTAGCTTCAGGAAGATATTTTTTATTCCTTCGCTTTGCATATGAATTTACCTCAATGCAAAATAAACCTTGTCATCGAGGATCGGGAAATGTAGAAATTAAAGTTCTTTTTGATTTCTTGTCATGCGCCTGAATAATGGTACTTACGGTGATCTAACATAGCTACTAAAATCAACCTGAGGAACAAAAATAAGACTGGCATCTATCAATTGCTATGTCTTCGGGCTCACGTGAAGACGTGGCCATAGCCGCATCAAATCTCGATGGTCATAATCTTTCTGCCTAGATAGATGATAGAAAAAGTTTCTACATCGATCAAAAAAAAGTTTTTCAGCTTACATTCAGCTCTAAGATGTTTTTTGGAGTAGAAGACTAAAGTAAATTCCGGTAAAATATAAAGCGACTCAAACCAGGTTAAACGCAATTGAATTTGCTGACACCAAGCCAATGATGATGAATGGACATCAATGATACAACCCGGAATTATTTCTGTCTCGTGCCTTCCAATGGCATAACCAACTGGATATAGATTTCAATCAGCTCAATAGTTGAATGAGTACTGAATTATTGCTCTCAAATCTAGTTTAGTCTTAGACCTATTCAAATTTAAACAAATAACTAGAATGGAATTTATCGTCAGCGTACTTAAAGACTTTGCAAAGCTGTGTTGCATGTACAAGTTAATTGAATTTGAAGCTGTCATAGTGCGGAAGGCGTATAATAAAGTTATTATTGGGTTTTTAATTCAAAACGACAAAATGTGCAAGACCCAATACACGAATTTTCGACTAATTACAAAACATCACACTTGTCACCAATGGATGTCATTTCAGTTTTAAAGAATATTCAGCAAAACATGGAAAAGGCAAAAGGGCGGTAGGAAAGTTTCGAAGAAGTCTGCTGCAGTTTTTAATTCAATTACCCGACTGTAAGCGGAGCAAATAAATATTGCATTGTCTCCACTCAGTTCAACAGCAGTAAATTTATAATTTAACTTCTTTAAGATGCCAGGAAACAATCTATAGAATGTTAAAAAAAATACATAAATGAGGACTCCTTCCCTACGATAGTTTAGTAAGTTTAGTAATGGTAACTTCGCAAACGGGATCGTATACAGCGGGACTTTATTAAATGTGAAAACAATACACCTATGCATATCTTCTACATTAAAAGTCTGATAAAAGATTGGGTTTCATTTTACAATTAGCCTCACTGACTGATCTTTCCACAAAGACTTTACCATAGAACAACATTGCGACATTTTCATTTGCATCTGTTATGCGCATGTTTAGCGAGGAGAAGACATCAACTTTTGATTAATATAGTGCTCTTTGAAATCTTTTTTTTTTTTTTGTAAAAGTTTGTCAATAAATAGAGAATTTTGTTGAATTTTTACCCAAAAAAAATTATTCGTCACACAAAATGACCACAAGAAAATACGAAATATGTCACATCACATCGCATGGCATTTCGACATCAGGAAGGGTTCAAATTAGGAGTATAACTCCTGTAAAAAAAAACCCAGAGCTTACCACGAGGAACACAATTTTTAACACACACCTTAGCATGGACCACCCTGGAGGGACTCAAAAGATTTACGTTGCTAATCTAGTTAATCAGGGATTACTAATTGTATATGGAAAAGCTTATTTTTATCCCTTAAAAGAGCTCCAATCATCAAAGCTAGTCAATAGCCCTGTATCTCATTGCGTTCCCAGGCCACCTCTCTTAAGCCCTTACACCGACGGTTTAAAGCAACTTAGCGATTCAATCGCAAAAATGTCTCTCCTCACCTCACCAGGTAAGCGAAAATTATAAAAATTAAAATGCAATGAGTGTACCTCTTTTTACAGGTTTCGTAACGATTAACAGATGAGAAACATTAATGAATATTTAACAGCAGCGGCGGGCAATGAACTCTGCTCAAAGAATGACACCACACAATAATGGAGAGGGGTAAGCACCTTTGTAGTAAGTTAGCTTAAGACGTTAATTTCACACCTGGTTCACAATTTGTTTAACGACGTCACCACAATCAAAGACTATGAAGACATACGAGTAAGTACAAACATGTGTAGTCAATCTTTGGCACAATCTATAGGCAATTTTTTCATTACGCGATGAGCAGATGTGTTTTTTTTTTACAAAGTTTTTGGTTAGTTTAACGTTTTTTTTATATATAAACATGTGGTGGATTCAGGATAAAATATTTTACGTTTAAGAGTTCCTATGAAGGTTTTTATCGGTGGATATGATTTCTTTTCAAACTTCAACTGAAACTAAATGAAGGTCCAGCTCCATGAACGAATACTTACAACGTGTCTGTTGATGGGGTCTTACGTAATCTTTGGTGTAACATTCAATACATATTTACAAGTAGCAACAATTTCCAAGTTCCATTTTAGTCACACCTATTAATGCAAGACCAGTTTATAGTGAAACTAAACACACGTGAACATATTCTCTCTACAAGTGAAAAATTCAAAATCAAATGTAGAACGGCCTTGACACTCTCCAAAGTCAAAGGATTTAAATTAATCGCAGACATAACATGTCCGAATGCTGAACTATAAAACAGGCGATAAAACTAATTTTGAATGTCTTTCTAGCCAGAATCGGACGTCGTTCATGGCCTCGCCGAAGACTGTCAAGAAGAGAGCAGAACCCACAAAATGTCAGATAGTTGATCTTACATAGAAACTGCGGAATATGCCAACATTAAGCTTCAACCAGGTCACTGACCTGATAAAACAACCACGACTAGTTCAAGGTTTTCCCAGCGCAATCTGCGCGACTCTGCAGAGATAAAAAGCTTGGTCTCCCTGGCGGCATATATCCAACAACAACAAAAATGACAAAAGAACGACAATCAAAACTGATCTTTCACGTTCGAATTGATTGAATGTCGCTCGTCTGCCTCGAACATCTCACATGGAAATGCCCGTAAACATGCCGAGGAACAGAGCAAATTCCCTACTCTTTGCACAAAAGAAGAGAATTTCATTTGCAAATCTCTTAAAAAGCGTGCTTTTTTTTCTTATGCAACTTTCCACTCTTTCCCCAACGTCCACGCCGCACAAACACACTCGCACACATAAAACCTATTCGTCTGGCACTGCCACCTTTCCGAACATGAACTCGGCAACATTGCTTTGTTCCGTCTGCGGGTAAGCACGACCAGAGCTAGCTAGCGCAAGAAAGTTGTCCGATGGGCAGAACCTTTGAATAGTTTAAAACAGAAAATCGCTCATTTCGTACTCCCGGTAAAATCTGAATTCAGTTGGTGCTAATTTTTCGCTCTCGAGCGGTGCTTAAACGTTCCCCTGTCAGTTCACGGCCACGAAAATCTGACGTGTTTTGTTCCACATTTCGTTCGTTCATTCGTTTCTTTTTTTCACAATCGCAAAATTGAAGAGGTGTCGCAGCAGCAGCGGCAACGACAGCACGATAAAATTTAAGAGAACAAAGAACACTGTGTAGCCCCAGACGAAGCCGAACGCTTTCGCAAAGTTACCATACCAACTGAGGCGGAGTAGGAGGAAAGAAAGAGAGAGAGAGCGAGAAAGAATAGAAAAAGCGAACAGAAAGTACAAATAAATCGTTCTTGTGTAATTTTCTTTTTTGAATTTGGATTTCTCTATTGCTCAGGTTCTCCTAGTATATCGCGTGCTATCTGCCTTTTTTCACTTCTCATTTATTCCGCGTTACTCTTTCTCTTACGGATTTTGTGTTTTTTTCTGCTTTATTTTTTTTCCACTGCCGAACACTGAAGTCCACTAATTCCACTACACTGTAAGAATATTTGAATTTTTTGTTATATTTTGTACCTCTCGTCGACTGAGAAAAACACTGGTTGTCAGCAGCGGTCGGGTCGGGTGCGTGGAACAAGGAGGTTCAAGTGATTTCTGTTTCCGAGAGGAATTCGTTCGTCGTGTGAAGCAATTTTTTTTGTATTTTTAGAACTTGTCATACGAAAATTGATAAAACCCGCTTCTCATCCGTCGAGAGCAAAGAAAGTGATCTGCTCAGTGAATTTAAGAAAGAAAAGCCTTTGACCAGCCGGTTGTTGCAACAGTTACTCAGCAAAACCTCTCAAGGTAAGAAAATCAAATTAATTCCGTCTGTGTTTGCATTGAACGTGATATTCACAAAAAAAAAACCTCCCGTCTGATAGTTGTTTTTTATTTTTTTCGTGTCAGAGAGAGCTATTAGGTAACTCTTTGCTGACTCGTATATGTATTTTTTTCCTAACTCCTATCTTCAAAAAAAGTTAAAAACAGAGTTTCTGAGACCGTCTAGTGCGAAGGTGCCCTCCTTCCAGAGGAGAAAGATATTTTCGGGTTCTGTGCGTTTATTTTTTTGTCGAAATTATATCCAAATTGGACATGTGTACACAATATCTACATTACTCACATTTGTTGGTGGTTGCCTTTACGCGACCAGCCATTCCACATTCTCTTTGTGTGTCGCTTCGTCGTGCTGGCTGTTCGTCGGATTGGGTGGTTGCTGGCTTGCTGGTATAACTGTGTTTCTCCGTATAATCAGAGTTCATGCATGCACATGGCATACATGTGCAAACGTAGAGAATCAAAAATTCAACACAACACAGGGCGTCTCGTTTTTGCACTTGTCGGCTGTCCTTTTCGTGCCAGTTAGCAGAAAGCCGAGTGATTCCCCACATTGCCTTGTTCGTCGACTACGAAGCGACGACGACGGTGTCGGTGATCTCAAATGATGTCAAAGCTTTGATAAAGAGAACAAATAAAGATTGGCGTGTACGTACACATGGCCTGCTGGTAGCGTAGAGATGTTGGAAGTAAGTGAAGAGGGTGGTGGCGGCGTCAGTGTTGTCGGTGGCGGGTGATGGTGAGGGCGGCGGTAATAACAGCATGTAAAAACGAGGTAAAAGAAGGCGGCAAAACTTTCATGTGGTTGCTGAGTATCGTATTGCGCACGTATTGTTGCATGGATGACATGATGGGCCATTGTAGAATGGTGGCGTTGCCAGGTGGCAAAGTTATTTTTTAAAGTTAGAATTCAGAATTATGAAAATCTTTGAGCATTATTGTGTTGTTGTGACGTGGCCATATGCAAACAAAACTGACGAACTCTGGGTCATTCGCCTTTTCTATCGGGCAATTTTGGTGAAGTCGTAGAATTATTCGACTCGCGGCTAGATGATGATTACATCCATGGTTGGGATAACAAAACTTAAATATTTATGGCTTTAAACTACAAATTAAGGGAGTTTTAAAAAATATAAACGCCAAGAGCCCAAACATCTCAGAGTATATGTACATACATACATATATACATACATATGTATGTACATATATTCGATCTATAATAATTGAAATAATTTTTCGCGGACTTATCAAATTTTATGATGTTCGAGTTTCTGTTTTTGTTTATATCCCATAAAACCACTGGTAAAAAATATTGCATATTGAAACCTTCTCTCAGGTCAGGCAGGTCTTGGACTCGAAGACTTCAGGGCTAAAATTATACAAAAAGTAAACCTTAAAAGGCAACAAAAAAACTTGCTACAACTTACTAGCTCTAGATTCTCCTGCTACTCTTCCAAGAGGTTTTAAATGCGTACACATGCAGAGTCATAGAAATGTCCCCATTTCAACAAATTTATGAGGCTATTCTTTAAAACTCTTACGCTGGCAACACTGTCATGGGGAGAACCTTTTCCAAACAGATGTAAGCAAGGCAGCTTAATGGGGTTACAAACTTCTGATGTTTCCATGCACTTTTCTTTTTCCCGCTCACCGCCCCTGACTTTGTGTTTTCCGCCGATTTCACAATCAGAACGTCAGTTGTGTGTGTTCTGTCAGTGGGCAAGCAGTTGGTGTTAATTTTGAAATGAAATAAGCTCAATGGCAGCCTGAGCACAAGACTCGTGGGCGTGCAAACCGAAAGGAAATCATCTATTCGTTTCGAATGTCAAGTGCTAATCAAGCAAGTGTTTTTTTTCGTTTGTTTTTTATTGAGCTTTAAACGTCATGTGACACTGAAAAACAAAATGCCACTCCTTACACACGTACACATGCGTTTTTTGTATTTACAAGCGTCTGTCATACTGACAGTAATGGGCAATGTTGTAGAGTCCAACGAAATGATTGGTTGGCAAACAAAAGCTCACGTGACATTGAACGTAGTCCTTCAGACATCAAATGTCGTCGATTTTTGACAGTTCCCTAAGGTGAGCCACCTGAAAACAAAAAACGCCGACGTACATCCACACCTCAATTAGTTTGCACGCCACCCAAGTACGCGAGGAGGAAGACAATAGGAAGGAACCCCGGCAGCAGCAACCCTGGCAAAGTGTCACTTGCATAGACGCGCGCATAGCGCATCACTGAAGGAAAGTGAAACAAAGAGATTATAAAAGCTTTGGCTGCACTCGTCGCAATGACTAGGTCTTTACACACGCCAGAGCGTGAAGGCAAAGCGTCCTCAGGCGGCATTGTGCTGTGGCTCCCCATCGCAAGCGTCCCGGACCATCACCGCAATCGTCGTAACGCATTCAACAACTTACAATAACCGGGCCGGAAACAGGTTGCCGCTGAGAGAGCCACTCAGGAAAGAGAGCGAGTCGACAGCCGACAACAAAATCCTTGAACAAAAGGCAAATCCCTAGCCCGACGCGCGTCTGTGTGTGCAGCATGTTTCTGCTTTCCCAGGCGAGAGGACCGAATGCTGCCGCAAAAGGAGATGTGCCTTCCTCAGGTGGGCTTTTCCCTTCGCACCTTTGAGTGCTTCCCACTGTGCGAACCGGCGTATATCTCACCCAGGAGATTAAATTAAACTGCTGATGTGTGGTGGCATGCCTTGATGAACTGTTGTGCTCCGTCGTCTGTCGATTTTGTTCGGGCTCTCCGTCCCGGATAACGTGTTTCATTTGTGTTTTCGCCCTGGTTGAATGTACGCGCAAACGTCACTATCATTAGAACCAACAAAAACACCAAAAAAGCAGTCCACCACTGCTGCCAAGCCCGTTCGATCAAGCAAACTTGTTTTCATTCCGGAGTAAAAACGGCGGCTCCCTTATCTTGCCGCGGCCACATATTCAAGCAAACAAGCTCGTAGCATGACTACTATTTTAGTACTCTCTCGTTTTGTGTGGAGCGAGGTGGGGAGTGCTGCGACGGTTGTTGGTGTGCGTCCGTCACATGTGTACGTGGTGGCTGGTTCTCCATTGAGTGGTGCGCACCAGATATGAGGTTTCGAGAGTTGATTTGACCTTGAACAACAGTTTCGAGTAAACAAAGAACAAAAACAATAAAAACAAATATTGGACGGGCGTATTTTTGGCAGCGATCTCCGATCTTGACATGCTTACGAAAGAAAAGACCGAATTCTCTAGGTTATGGTCAAGGATTTTTGCTTTGTTCAAACATTTGTCGTTTGATTGTCACCCGCGAGTGGATGTGTGTTTAGTAGGGGGCGTGTTTGTGTGTGTGTGTGTGTTGGGGGGAGGCGAGAAGCTGGTTAAATTGCTAGACTGACTCAGGTGATTGAAGAGACATGATTTGCCTCAGCTAGTCAAGCGGAGTAGCTGACTAATGACTAAGCGTCTGTTTTTTAGAGAATTTCCCATAGAATTCGATTATCATTGCAGATAGATGACTGGACACGGGTTAGGGTTGTGCGCGGTTCACGTAGTCAGACACTTACGATGGCCCTGTGATTACGTAGGGCAGGTCACGAATTTTGTTGGTATCTAACAGCGCGAGGTAGATGAAACGCTGAAAATCTGTTAGTAGTTGAGTTGTTCATGGGCACTGAATTACATGTGACTTTTGCGATAATATCTGTTTCGAGTTGTGCATACTGGAACCGATTGGTACTTCATATACTGCTGTGAATGCTGCTGAATGCAACTGATCTTGTGTAGTGAGAATGGTTTGTTTTGTAACATTCTCAATCTTATAAAAACATTTTATCGAAGGCAAAAGTGAATTATCGACTTTGTGTTAAATTTGCAAATGGTTAGTAAATTAAAATCTGGCTATTCATAATCTCACACGAGCCCTTATCAGAATTTCAAACATTTTGACGGGCTTAAGCGGGAGCTTAACTAGAATAAAACTGATGTCGTATCGTTTGCCAAATTAAACACTCATCATTGACCTTCTTACGTCTACGCTTAATAATCGCGTGCTTGTCTAAAATCGATTTATCACGTGTCTTTTTACTCAAACATTGTTTATTAGGGGCATTGAATTCGATAGCAAACCAGGTCTTTATCAGAGAGAAACGGGTGTAGTCAGTTGGTGGTAAATTTTAAGTTCCCCTTTCATCCATGTACAACCCCTAAAGGTATTCGAGAGAATGTAGAAGTCATTTTGTTGCCTTTAAAAGAAGAAGATGAACATAATGCGTCCTTGGTAATGGAGAACATGAATGAAATAGTTGAGTAGTTGACGATGCATCAGAAAAATAACTTTTGGAAGACTTCAACCTTAAAAAAAGCGCGTGAAATCACTGAAACTTCAGTTGAAGACGACAGTGTCAACCGTACAAATTTCAGTGAGGACGGAACATATTGTAATTGGTACGGTTGATTACAAAACGCATCAGGCAATCAGTTTTTCTCTCGTAAGAAATCGAGCATTTCACGTGCTACAGTCCAGTAAAATGTATTGAGGGATAGCAATGTCTACATGCATGCAGTTGTTACGAAAAAAAAGCAATTACTAAAAACAAACACATAAGGCTACTAATTGTTTTAAAACTCTTCTTGGTATTAGTGACACAAATTTTTTGACAGGGATGAGATTTCTCCCTGCTATCGTGGGACGCGATAAACTCAACGTTGAGCAGCTGTCTTCATGCTGTTCCTCAACGGCTTAGGACATAATTAATAGCATGGTTGTTTCCATCATCACGACTTCCGAGGCTGAGTTCATTAGGTAGTCGACCACTTGCCAGAAAAGGTGGCTGGATCAGAACCAAAAACTTGCTCGATTACGCTTGTGCATAGGTCCTAAAGAGATTGTGGGAATAAGGGAAGGCCCGCACCACAACAGTGTCGCCTAATTGTTCCGTTATGTATATTATGAAAGCGTTCTGTCGATATGTTCTCGTTACGCATAATCGACCATTCGATGCTAGTGGATGATACTCGAACAGGAAGACCGGATATCCGGCACGTAGTGAAGATCTTTAACAGGTATAGCTGAGAATGTATGCAAAGACCCTGACAAATCATTTCGTCGTAGGGCTCAGCAGTTCGGCTATGTTAACGGACGTAATTTTCGGTAAGCTCTGCTTTCAAAACGACAGCAGGGCCATACAGTGCGAGAAATAGAGGACGATTTGAAACCAGCATTACTCATGTTATCCGATAGATACCACTATGATTCAACGGGACATTTTCCGAAACCTACAGGATATCATTTAAAAAAAGTAGTGTAAAGATTATAAAAATGCTAAGTTCAGTTTTAAATAAATGTACATACGTTATAAATCAAACCGCACGATGAATCACGCTTTATGGCTAAAGCTTATTGAGAGCATTACAGGCATTTAAGCAGGCTTGGACTGTCTCGAAACTTGTAAAATCCCGACGGCACAAAGTGTGGGTTTCAATCGAACCTTTTAAAATTTCTACGTTGCGATTTCTATTTCCTGTAAAAAATATTGCATTTAAATCTGAAGTTGAACCTCCTGCATTATCACAACTTACCTAATCTGTCGTCCATACATTTCTTCCTACTTTAATTCGATCCAGAAGTAATAAAACCACACCCAATTCCCTCAACCCAAAAGGACACTTCCAAATTAGGAAAGACAAGGAGTCCCATATGTTGGAAGAACAATAAAAAAAAACTGACGCTAATACCGACAATCTACCTCTCAGAAAAAGACAGGAACACGTCACATCGACACACCACGCATACAACCCCAGGTGGCTAAGCTCGCCACAACGATAACGATATGATTGATAGTAATCAATTATTTTTTATAAATCCTGTTGTGCGGCTGTATTACGATTGATAAGGCAATAGCCTTACACTTCCTGACTGCCTGCACATTCCGGTCAGTGTTGATTGAACCCTCAGACTGGGAAAAGAGGGAAACGCCGACACTAACGTGTACACTGGGTGATGTATCATACATCCAAATGGGTATGCTACCGTCGCTTCTTGGGTTTATTATTGTATATTGCGTCAACCGTTCTTTTACAGGCGAGAGTGAGATTGATTTAATGGACGACGAAGATTTACGGGGCGGTTATCAAGCGCTACAAGGATAAAATGTAATCGAAAAAGGCAAACCGAATCCGCATAAATCGATGTGTTGAACTGAATTTGTGTCCGTGCTGCTAAGAATATGTCAATTTTTTTATTCAAAACTCCTGTTTTGACACACAGTCCTTACGTATGTTATAGAATTATAAAATTAGTGATAATAAAAATGGAGCGTTATTGCGATTTTTTAAATATCAGGTGACCATAGTCATAATAGGGGCAACGATATCTTGAAATCTGCCTAATGGATTGGAATAAATCATTCTTATAAATTTCTCAAGTATGTTTCTTCTTCAGAAACAAGTATTAGCTAAGATGAGCTGGGAAAAGGATAATCGCCTAGAAGCATAAGCTCTTTGAGGAGATACCAATGGTTTTTTGCATTACTCCAGGGCCACCGAACAGAATAATGGAAATTCGAAATATGTTAATTAAACCAATTAGCGCCAAATGGAACAAAAGAGATTACCTACTTACAGTAGCTACTTACAGTAGCTACTTACAGTACAGCAAAAAATAGCAAACAGAATTTTAAAGCGCCCTTATAGTTTCAAAAATAAATTTCCTTGACCGATATTTGTCAATCCACAAGTCACGTAAATAACTGAAAAAGCGACAACTTGGCCAGTTCTACTGCATTCAACTTGACAAAGCAATGTTCCACCTGAATGAAATAAAATGCATAACAGATTAAGTGTTTTGCTCTATCAGGATGTCATCCTTATGGTCTAAATAAACAATAAAAAAATACATTTGGAAATGAAAATGAATCCTTAAAGTCTGAAAACCAATTTATGGAGTTAGTTTTGAAATGCAACCAATGTATGTAACATACATATATGCTTACACCAAATAAATTAATTGGGTGCTTCTATAGTCCACAAAGGACCAAGGCCCAGCTTAATTATCAACGACTTGTGGTGCGATAACTGCTACTGATGGTGCCGTGAAAAATGCGATATAAAACAAAGTCCGATTCAGGACTAGAACCTTGACCTTTAGCTTACCACCCAATTACCACTTATTTCGATCTCTGCAAACTTGATAGAATAATTGGTCGACTTATCAGTCGAAAATCAATCGTCCAATTATCTTATCTGTAGAACAAAAGATCTCAACAACAAAAGAAAAATAAATGTTAAGCTGACGAAAAGGACAAAAATTCTCTAAACAAAGTCAAACGTTTTCTGTTTGTTCAAACTCTGCTTTAGCATTTGTCCCACCTTTTGTTCGTTTAAGAAGCTTATCGATACTTTTGTATACATTTCCCTCTAATCAGGCGATCGGTGTACAGTTGCGTCTGCTATTTTAAAGTTGTTGCCGTTATTAGTTCTTAGTCTGTTTGGTAAATAGAAAAGATTTAAACTAAAAAAAACAATAGAATTCATCAAGAAAACGTATTCTCTAATTTCAGTTTTCTTTAAATTTCACTGAACAAGCCATCTTTTCGCTTTGCATAATACAGGAAACTAAGTTGAAAAAAACTTAGACCACAAGGAGTTAACTTAAGTTAGCAGTGTCATCCCTGAATAATTAATAAAACTCAAGGAAAACTGTTGAAGTTTAATCGGTTGTAGTGCGGAAATATTTAAGGATTTTGTTTATATTGTGCAAATGCTGACAATTTTTGAATATTCTATAATTTCATATTTCGTCTTAAGTTAACATATTAATGAATTCAAAATTAACTCTTGAGATACATCAAGGTTAATTTTATAAGTTCTTGGAAAATCATTTTAGCTCCGACAAGTAAACAAAGCCTAGACCCCTTCTTCCTCTTTTAAAAGATGCAAAACGCTTTTTTTGTGTTTCATAATCTCCTTTGTATAGGTGCTTAATACATACCTAAAAATTACATTTAAAACTTGCATGAAGTTGGTTGCATTCTAAAAATGGCGGAACAAAGTTGAGTTTTAAATAGCCTTATTCGGACTCGAGCTTAAGATGTAAAGATGACTTACCGAAGGGTAAGATTAAAGTCGACTATCAGCAAATGCCTCCGAGTCTTTCACTTCATTGCGTGTTATCTTTGTAAATAATTGCTGTTGCAGCACACGCTAAATATGTAAATAACCTCATTTGTGTACACTAAAAGGAGCTTTAAAACAATGCTTAAAACGGTCCCAAAATGAAGTAACATGTAACTTCAAGTTAACAATCCCTGCAATAGAGTTATGCAACTCAATCAATATCGATCAATAGTGAATGTGACGTAAATAGTTTTTTTCTTTTTCTTGCTTTTCCGGGAGTTTTTTAGTAAATATTTTCCATGTGTTAAATTCAACTAATTTAGATGAATAAACAAATTTTATGCTGACTGTCTAATTCCAGGTATTTTCTTGCGAAATTTTTCAAAACATTCTCTTAATAAGTCTTCCCACACATTTCCTTTCACTTGAAATTTTTTTAAAATAAATCTTGACAGCATTTGTCGCATTTGCACATTCAAACTGTTCCAGTTCTGTGTTTAAAATTATCTACAAAAGCCTTACAACGCCACCGTCTTGGCTATGTCTTGACAGAATCTCTCCAATTGTATCACCCCGATTACATTCTGTAGCTTCAATTCAAACAAAAACTGAAAAGTCCATCAAAACAAATTAAAAATAGACCAATTAGCATAATAAATTATAATAAACATTTAAGTAAACAACATGAAAATCTGTGTGCGCTTATTTTTGAAAGTCAAAACATACCAGGGGCGGCACACAGGCACCAGTGCATTTTGATGTGAATTTATTGAACACCGCCACACAGTGACACACGGTGAGTTGACATGGTGACAGTTTTCATTGATGTCAAGTGTAGCGATTGGTTGCTTTCTGTAGCATTAACCTCTCGCCGCATGATGAGATGGATTTTTTTTTGAGACATATACCTTCATGAGCATTGAAGTGCTCAGCAACAAGGCCTGGTGAAAGGCCTTCCAGCGGATAATTTAATAGAATTGGTTTAAATCACTTTTGACAGAACACATACACCACATGTGACACTTAACACATGAATCAACGAATATGTCATGTGCGAATGCGAACGTGCTAATGAAAGACTCAAGAATGGCAATCCGTTTATCTGTTTTTTTTTATTTGTTTCTCCTTCTTTGTGTCCGTTTTGTTGTTTACGTTCGTCCATGAGCATGTGTGGTGGATATGACTAGAGTGTGCGAGAAGGAGAAAAATGGAGAGTTGGAACTGGGGGCGTATGCGCATTATTTTTTTCCTTTTCTTCTCACCCACGCTGTCAACTTAGGCCGAATTTTGAAAAAAAATCACGAAAAATATTCCTCTCGCAGATGTTCGGTCAACTTTCCCCCATTGCGCGCTTCTACCGCCCTCTATAAATAACAGAGACGGAATGCCATTCTCATTTGTATGTGTTTGTTGGTGTATCCCTGGCGAATGAATCCCCATGCCCTGAAAGTGTAAACAATCATCGGGGGTACAAATGGATTTTCGCCGACACACTGTGGAGGCAGTCAGCAAACTGGAAGTGCACACATTCACACATACACGCATACGGCGAAAGACCATGCGGACGTGGAGTCGGTATCGGACGCTCTGGATGTAAATAGAAATGAGAGCACATGCTTAACGCTTTTTTTTTTATTGTATTTACTCTTGCATCAAAGCGGAGTGGGTGGCGCGGGTTAATGAATACAGTCATCGGTTCGGGAGGAGGTGACGGGACGCTGCATACTTCATACGGCGGCGGAGGATATTTTCGATGTCACCACATCCGAGGAGCGACAAAATTGGAGCGTTTAACCTTTTGCTTTGACTTATTGCGACTTAACTTATTATTCAATCGCTGCTGGGTGCCGCGCACACACAGCCGGGGTTCTGAATGAGTTCGGGTGGCCCAGATAGCGCGCAGGCTCGAAATGAACAAGGAGTAACCGCCGCCTCGTGTATCAGCATGTGTCAGCCCTTTCGGCCGAGCCATGGTGCGAGAACAAAGGAATCAGGTCTTGGTGTGCGCTGGTGGGTTCCTGAGTGAATGTAACGTCTCTGTCCATTAATGCCGGGATGACAGTGCCCTCATACATACGACCCGCCAGTCGTGTGGCTGTTTTTTTTTTCTTTCTTTTCCCTCGTTTATGATTTTCGCAGAGCGATGGCAGTATGTTGTGTGACACTTTGATACCAAAAATGGCATGACTTCGCCGATAAACGACGATGACGCGAGTTCTGTGGACACACCGGAGTGTCTGATGGAAACAACTTGTTTTTTTTCTTTTGCTTGCATCCGATAGTTGTGTGATAACGCTCGTACATGGCACACCACACATTCCCACATTGAGTTGGTAGTCATCGTGTGGTGGCCAGATTTGGTTGTTGGTTGACTGGAGGAAGCGGGGCGCAGTGTAGTCTACATCGATTGACGTCGTTCTTAAACAGTGGTAAGGCGTTCTTAGTCAGTTTAGCCATTTCAAAGAGGATTTCATATTATACACGGTCAAAGGGAAGCGGTAACCCCATGAGTGTGAGCATGCTTGCAGCTCGTCATTGTGGTAGGAGTGTTTTTTTCCTGTCTTCAAGGGTGATGTACAGGAGATTGGCGGATGTTTGGAGCGGTTGTTGTTTCGATTTCTTTTTCGTTATTTCGTTGTCTTGTCACGACGATCAGTGTGTGTGTGTTTTTTTAACCTTCCTGTACATGTCGAGGAATGTTGTTGCTGCGGAGAAGGGAAGAATGCACCATATTACAAGTATGTAAAAACCTTGAGCAGCTAACGAGTGTAATTTTGTGTAATGTAGTAATGTGTTGCAATTGGCCTTGTCAAGGAGTTTACATGCAGACAATGCTTACACATCTGCTATTTGTAAAGGAGAAGGAATGCATTTCGCATTCTTCATAACTCTTACTATTCATTTTGGTCATTGTCTTGCTCAGGGTGCGAATATGTATGAAAGACAGTGGACTCTAGAAAAAACGTTAAGCAATAAACTGTCGGAAGCAGGACGTTCAAGAAGTATGTACCTTCAAGCTATAAATCGCTTTAATTGAACTTTAGGACTTACATGACTTCTTTTAAGTCATCCCGAGATCTAAGCCGTAATTTACCGAAATGAAATTGAAACCAAAAGACCAGAGCTGTGAAACATTGGAGTTTTATATTTTGGCATGGGCAACTTCAGATCAAAATATTTAATAAGTGGCGAATTAACGGGTGTGTAAAGTACCCTGTAGTCTTGGTCTATTCGTGCAACGTTTTGCTCGCTTTGCCTTCTTGAAGGACTATTCACAGTTCGGTAGGTGTGTATAAATTGAAGTCCATGTGCTCAATAGTTGCTCACCTTATACGATACTTGACAGACATTGGGCCATGATTTTGATCTGAAAATGGCTAAAGTGTAAAAAACTTAGGTATTGACGACTAAAGGATATTAACCCGCAAGCATGTTCGAATAATATAATAATAATAATAATTGAGTGGAACTACAGCCCACAACGGACCAGCTTCTAGCTTCTAAAACAACTATTCGTGTTGTGCGTGCTACTGTTCTCTCACGAGTGGAAGGGACCTACAGTTTTTTGCCGACTTTGAATTGAGAAGTTTTGAGATTTGAGAAGTTTTTCATAGAAAATTAGTACTCGTTTAGTGTTGTCAGCAACTCGAAAGAGGTAGTGCCGTGATAGTGGAAAAATGTGAGGTGTTCCATCCGGGAACCGAACCTTTCACCTTGGCGTGTGAATCGGTGCACTTACCCTCTACCCCACGGCGATATGCCTTTCAAACAAATAAAAAATGTTGATGACAACACAAGAGGATTTTCTTATATTAAAATTTAAAGATAAGAGTGCTAATATGGAAGCTCTTAATAACTTTAAGTATTTTTAAATCTCTTTAAGTCTTTGTAAGGTTTCCAAAAATAGATCCATACAGACTATTCGTTTTTATATATGGAATTTCATGAATGTTTAAATTACGGAATCTGTCGCCCTGAAATACATCACTTAATTTCACATGGACGGTTAAAAAAAATGCGTTCTTGCTCCAGGCTTTTCCCTAGAATGGGCACAAGCTGTATAACACTCAATCTGCAATGGCACATAGTGGTCTTCTACGTCGAAGACTTATCCCTAAACTTCATCGAATTCATCTGTTTAACCGAGGAGAACAGAAACACGAACAATAAACCTTGCAGTAGAGTGGCTACAGTCCAGTTTTATACATATTACCCGTTTTATTCATATTTTACTGTCAAACTAACATTTAATTACCTCGCTGATCATTTAAGTCCTTTAGTTGAACATTGTTATTTAAAAAAATTCTTGGCTCTTATGATGTTCCTGAAACACCAGGGCCAAAAATGTAAAACGATGTCTTGTCTTATTCAAAACCTTGTTGGTATTTTACCTTATAGAGGATTATGGAGTCGGCGTCATTTGCATCAAGAAAACTGAACATTTACCTGTCCCCTACTGAAACATCCTAAGCAATTCTAGTATACATCAACCTGCATTCTAGTTTTTCTTTCATCAAAAAGATGCAATTTTAGAACTTTTCTAGGAAAAAACGTTGGATGGAGACGTTCTTATTACTTTCCCTACGATTCAACCAATTATTCAGCCCTCAAACTCAAGTCACTCCAGTTGGTCTTAAAATTTCAGAAATATAATAATGATTGGATGATTAACATATTTTCGGAATTATCTGTCCAAAAGTTTATTTGCGGAACTCTAAACACTTTCTTGTGGCAGATCTCATCGCAGGACACTGTTAATTCACTTAAAAACATCTCAGTACTCAACAGCAAAAGTATTCACACAAAACCTCCATAAAAAAAACTTCTGCTGAATCACACAGATTACTGGCTTATAAGTTCCGGATTTCATTACTCGAAATGTGTTTACAATTCATGACTAGCGCGCATCCACAGCTTGTCGGTCGGCTGCTTTATGCGCAAACTTTACAGTGTTGACGCTCGTCCTTTCAATAAAGTGCTAACGTATTTTCATGATTCGCAGAAAACCAATTTACCCATTAAAGGATTACAGCTCTTTTCCATTATTCCCGCCCCGCTGTCCCCGTCTGAGTGTTGTGTGCACTTTCGTCAGTAGTCCTGTGCAGAGTATAGCAGCAGCCAACTGTGCAACAAGGGTGCCAGAGAGCGCGGGCGGCGTCGAGACAGGAAGGAAATACACCCATAAAACTACAAAACCGAAAACGAAAAGAGCAAAAAAATATTGCACTGTCACACATTCGCTGTCAATAGCACGCTACCAAAGCAAACACAAAGCGCCAACTGTCATTGCCGAAAAACTCACCCATGTGTAGCGGTGCATACGACGTTTTGTGCACAACCACGCACGTATTGTTTGTTTCAAAGTCGTCGCAAAAGCCGAAATGAAATAAACAAATACTTACCACCCATGGCTTTGCAATGGTTAAATCCACACAGTTTCGGTTTTTGTTATTCTCCGTGTTTTCCGCGTTTTCCCTGGGTTACTCATCCCCAGCCACGCGGATATTTTTGCATTCATGCGCATTTACCTATTCCAAAAACGCTCGCAAAATGCAAAAAGAGTTAGCCCGCCACCACCTCCTCCCGTCAACAACTCCGCTTTATGTGAACCCTTTGATGGGTTGGTGGGATGGAGGCGTAAGTGGATACGGAAAATAAGGGTTCGGCTGAGTTTTCGCAAAGAGAAAAAAAATGCTTTCCAACGCACTTGCCTGAACACACTGATCTCTTTTTCCGCATACTGACAAACAGAAAAGCGAATTCACACACTTGGTGGCACTCATCGATTTTGCTGAGTGAAAACCTCCAAAGCACTTGGTCTCGCTACAGACGCAGCTCGAGCCGCAGCCTAACCAGAGTGTGTGTAGGATTGAAGTATAAAGATAAACCGAAAATACAAATAGACGGAGTGCCCGAGAATCGTGGCAATCTCGTCCGCCGGCCAGATGGGACAGACGGTGAAGGGGACCCGGTAATAGAGGTCAATTTGCATGCAGTGATTTTTGTGCTTTTTAGCTCTTGCCTACGCGTCCAATTCACCGACGCTCTAAGTTCGAGGGAAAGTTGCACGCCGTCCACCCGCTCATTATTTGACGACCACACGATGGAAAAATTTGTGAGATTGCCATGTGTATGCATGTTTACTTGCTCGACAAGTAAGACAGCGGTGGCGGGGTGCTTCGAACCTTGCAGCATTTGAATGGCGTGCAAATTGTTTCGGATGTCAGGCGCACAAACATGAGTTATACGCGGAAAATTGTTGCAGTGTGTGGGCCGATGTGATGGTTTCATATTAACCGATTTGCACTTGGGCCATTAAATGCGGGGGAACTTTCGAAATGCAAGCACCAATAAATGTTGCACCGCGACGTGAGTGCCCTGCTTGAGTTGCGAATAAATTTGAATTGGAATGAAAAATCTTTGAGAGAGACCTAGCAACAATATTTTGAACATTTATGATCTGCTTTTGAGTTCCTATTGGTGCATGTTTTCTCCAGTCCTCCACACTTGGGGGGACGGGAAGGATACAAAACGGGGCTCACGTCTGCTGCATAATTATTTTTGCGTATATTTCGGTGTGATAGGAGAAGAACGCAATACCGCCGTCCACCCGGAAGAACGGTGCTAGTGAAACGAACAAAAACACGCAAGCCATTTAGATGGAAGATAAGGCTAATTTGACTACATTAGGTCCTGAGATAAGGCGGAAATTACGATACTGGACTGAACTGGGAAAATATCGCTTACGGAGGGCCGAATTTATGTGCTTTTTCTGCAGTAGATTGTCGTTAAAGAGGAGCAAGCATGTAGCTCCTAAGATAATCAGTCTATAGTAATGGGACTGTGGGGAGTTTATTTGAAAGGTCTTGAATGAGAGGAGATTTATGTTAAGCGGCATGTTAACTTTGATTTGTGTTTAATTGAAAATTTGTATTCGTTTAAGACGCAATAACAAATAAATAATTTTAATTTCTGAGAATATGGCTTTAACATGTTTTTTTTTTCATCACATCATTGCCTCTCTAAAACTTTTGCTTTAGCATAATCACTGCGCCGTTAACTGTTGTTCAGAAATTTATAAACAGCTGACGTTTCCCTTCCCTTTATTTAATATTATATGTGAAAGAAACAAATTAAAACCAAAAGTCAAACCTTTCATGTGTGTTAAATGAGAGATCTCTAAATAGATCAAGTACAATCGATGAACTCGTGGATGCACTGCATTACAAGAACGCAGATATTACTACAATCTAGCAAGTGCGATGTGATTGGACTTGTAAAATACTGCAATTTCTGATATGGACGAGTAAAATTCCATGTGAACTCTTCTTTAAGAAAACCAAGTTTAAAAAAAAGTGTCGAGATCACTTATCCTCGAATATCTAGATATTAAACTTTCCTTTTGAAATCGATGAATTTAAATTCTTTAGATGCCTTCGTATTCTCAATTTGGTTTGTCATTCCTGTTTCACAAATTATTTGATGTCATATTCGCGTTCATCAATTTCAAAACAATATATGTGGGGTTGGCAAAGCTACCAATTCATTTCATATTTACATGAATGAGTTATAAAGACGAGATTTCTTTTATCTATCGACTTAGCAATATTGTTGTCTCTAATGAGTTTTATTGCTTTTTTTTGGATTAAGTGCGTTAGGTGAAGAGAAGTTTCTGAAGCACCAAACCAGTTAGGAGCATTGCACTCAGGCTATATAGGCTTCATACAATATTGTAGCTGCTAAAACGCTGTCAAATACTCCAAAGAGGAGTGTTCCCCTTCTTTCTGCATTCAATTCCATAATTTTTTTCAAAAAATAAAGTACACGAACGCCTTTGAACCATATGTATTAATCGTGCCATATAGTCGAATACGAAATATCAACTAACATACCCATGTTTGAAAGTACGAATTACACTTGTAAATTCTAGAGTGTTATAGAAACAATGGGAAATTAAAAAAAAATAACGACAAAATGCTATTTTTCTGTTCACACAGGTATACAAAATTTAGATTCATAGATATCGCCGACCGTTTTGATATTTTATCAACTGATTCACGTATCATTAACCGACAACGAGCCAAATTTATCAATTTATTAATTGCAACAAACTGTCTGCAAAAAGGTTCTGCATCATGGGAAGTGTGATGAAAATCTTCTGTCTCGGATTCGCAATAACTACATCAGCCCCAAGGAACAATCACGTTACGAAACCTTCCCGCGAAAAATTAAGTGATTCCCGTTCAAAAGCAAACACACGGTTTGATCCACTTTGCTAAAGACATCACAATCTAATTCAATGACCATTCACAGGGTCATTAGCATTTTAGCGCCTTCAAAATGGGGCCGTTTCTGACATAAATCTGTCATCAAACTTATTGGACGACTTCCTCTATAGATTGTTGTCAAATTTATGTCCACCACTGTGCGCTTGTTATTCCGTGTCCATTGGAAACAGCCCACAGGGAACCAGAAGAGAGAATAAGAGATAATGGAGAAGATTTCCTCACCTGGAGCCGCCAGCAAGTCGAGAGCAAATGCTAATTCGGTGTGTCTTGCAATCCAAACAGGCTGCCGCTTGGCCAACTTTATTTTCTACTCACATGGGCATTCACGGCACCATCGCTCATCTCAAGCCCGCCAATAAATTAACATCGTTTTGTTGACTTTTCCTCCCAAATGTTGTTTTCGAAGAAAACGCAAAGCCACCAAAACGAAGAAAAAACGATTCAATTATGGCATCGACCCGCGAAAGCACTGCGTGGTCTTCGGCGTCACGTCTCTGACACTCGCCAGCGAGAATGGCATTCTTCGCCTGACAGAAGAAGACAACCAGAGCGCGAAAAAAAACACAGAAACGTTTTTTTTTTGAAATTATTTGTGAAATCGTTGAAAATCATTGCGACGACGATGGGTACAAAAATAGATCCGGCCACATCCATTTGGCTAGTGTCATTTTGTTATTGCTCGCGCGCCTTGTTTGCGCTGAATTCCTGTTTGTTTCAGTTGTCATGCCTTTGGACTTGTTGTTCGACGACTCGAGCTTCTTGCCTGGCTTGTTTTGCCGTTTCGTGGTACAAAAAGGCAATTCGGAAAGTCGTTATACGACTTTTTGCACCTCCACAGTCGGTCGAAATTTATGCTTTTCCCGGACCATGCTTCTGGGATCAAAACGACGACAACGACAAACAAAAAGAAAACAAATCATGTGGGAGTCGGGGGGAGCAGATAACAATGGTGTCGGAGCAGAGAAAAAGCGAACAAATAACAAGTAACCAGCGGAGGATGACAGTGAATGAAACTGCAAAGAGAAGATGAGTGTGTGGGGGCAAGGCGTGACAACAGACGAGATGACCTCCAAATGAACTCTCAACTTTGTTGCCACGGGGAAGAGCGTTGCCAGAGTGATCTCATTTTCGCGTTCGTAGACTGGAAAAGTTTTTGAATTGGCTTCTCTTTCTTCATGCTCATCAGACCCAGACATGCATTGCATTTCCACAGTTTACGCTTCAAGTTGTTTTTGTTTCATTGTATAGGCGGTTTGTCATTATTGGACGTAAGGTCGGTTCGTTGCTTTTGTCGGTGGTTATAAATCTGAATATGCTTTGTGGGTTTCTGGAGAAGAAAATTATAATGAAAATTGGCTTATTGTTATACTAGTGTCTATCTATTTGCTTAGAAACTGACACCACCTCTGGCTAAAAATACTTTAGATTACGCGACCTAATGTGAGCGTGAGTCTGACGTTTCTAAAGGAACAGAAGGAAGAACGTCTTAAGATCACCCGCAGGACTTTTCTCCAGATGAGATCAAGGGCTTCCTCATCCACCTTTCGTGCTTTTGCGTCATAGAGCAGGACAGGGATGATCGATGCGTTAGTTAGTTACGTTAATTTTTCTCAATAGACGATTCTTACTCATAACCAAAGGTTAGCTTTATCTCACGCTATAATGCCAAATCCAAACGGAGAAATTTGATAAGACTGTCATTATAAGACTCTTTTAGACGAAGCATTATCCTCATACTTTCACTCCATCCCCTTCTTGACATGATCCACATCTTAGTACTTAATGCATGTCACAGTTAGGACAACTAAACTCACATGTTCGAGGCTCCCACGGACTAGTTCTGCAATTCTACCAATCGTCTAGATTGATTGATGAAAAGAAAGAAACATGTGTTTGGTCTTTTGAGTAAGTTGAAGGTTTTTAGACGAGCCGTTTTATGATAAATTCCATTTTTAACCACCACCACATCGGTCATAGATTTCACACCTTTTTTACCTTTTGTTTGGTTTTGTCCTCATTCGTTATAGAGCGAGCTCAATGCGTCTACCTTTCATAGATTCACGACGACCAGTTTATAATGTTCAACATGCTCTGCATCGCTCATCAGTCGTTTTCAATTTTGGAGCATGCTTTCCATATCGAAACCTGTCCCCTTCGCATAAACCTCCTACGTACGAGAAAGATAGACAAACTTAGATGTAAATTTGGTTATGATATATACTCTGTCATTAATATTGTAAAGCTACGAGAGTCCTGTTCAAAAGACGGGCAACTTTAGCATACATTAATATAGGTACTACTATTGGCAGTAAAGTTAGCACTAATCACGCCTGGCAATGCTTCATCTCCTAGCACTGCAACTTTCAACAACACGATGCAGGTATACCTTCTTCAAACCCTCACAACAGTTGGGGGAGGAACTGTTTTGTTTCAGTTTGTCTTCATATTACCCACCAACGTCATCCCTCGTCTCATCATACCACGCAATGTAATTTTTGTACATTCCGTTTTCATTCACCATTTATCGGTGTTTTGAGGCCTTCTTGGTCCGTACCAACGTCTTCTTGGATTTCACAATGCTCGCGCAACATTCGGCAGAATCGAAAATTAGTCATTCTCTTTTGTTTAACCGTTTACCAATGCTTTTCATATCTACGTGACACGCAAGAGATGACGTGTGGCATTTGTGATTCCCCGCAAACACGCCACCCGCCCTCGAAAAGCCCCTTAGTCAGCGGCATACTCACACTACCATGTGCGAGTGTTGCCTGACTCTTATGTTCAGCGTTCAGCTGGTTTGCTGGGTCTTGCCTAATTGCACTGCGCGCTTGCTTTGCGAAAGCAATCATTACCGAGTTACTAACTTCGTGTCTTATATAGCCTCTGCCTTTGAGTATGCTCTGCACACACTGTCAAGTGACGTTGGCTGCTGTCTGTTGTTGCAGTTGCTATTGCCGTTGCCATTGCAATTTTGCCTATCGCCAATCGGCAATCGCCTGCTCAATTCCTTGCCGCGTTCCACTTTTGCTGCCATTGAACATGAAGTCATTGCACTGTGCCAACTGAATTGCATTACACATGCTGCACGGATGCATGCCGCCTCGATGTGAGCGGTGCAGGGCGGCACGGATATAAAGGTGTTGTGTGCATTGGGATAAAAATACGATTCAAGAGAAGAACACATCATGCCTGGCAAGAGTAAACAACGAACAGGCGCGCAAAGCAAACGGACAAATTTAATTGATTCTCAGCGGAAATGTTGCCAGATATAATTGATAAACAAGAAATAATGAACAAAAATAAGAACGCAGTGAAAAGTGGAAAAAACTTAATAATAAGCAAGTTGATTATGTGGCAATGTTTGTTGAAATTAAAACCAGATAACTAATCGACGTAAGCAACTAAAGCAAGTTTAATGGCAATTGCCGATGGTTGCGTCTGTGTTACGTGCACTTAAACGCTTCGTAATTGGACTGCGATGAGAGACATGCGGCCTCGTCGCGTTGATCGTGGTGAATTCATCAGCAATTCCCTGATATGCCATTGCAGACATGAACTTCATCGGGTCGTTAATGTATTACTCACCGGCTCGTTAACGATGTGATTTCGGCCTTAACTGCAGAGGCAATGATGGGCTATTCGAGCAAAATTAGATGTATTCGAAAAAAATTCCGAAATGCCTATTGCCGTTCAATTTTATCGGTGCGAGATGCTGGAGAAAATGGCTGTTTTGACAAACGACAACTTGAAAAAAGATTTAACCTTTAAAAAGACAAGTCAACTCGTTGTTATAAAAAGGAGTAATATAATTTGATAAACTTACATATTTTCCAAAAAGAAAAAGCTACTTAAAGGAAACAACATCATCCAAGGGTGGATGTTTATTTTGATGTTACTTTTCTAATATGGTTCGAAAATCATAGCATTTAAATGGATGCCTGGGTTTCGCTGGTTTGACCGCGATAGTGTATTCTGTGTTCTTTATGTTCATATATGTATGTGTGCAGCGAATTCTGTCAACAAAATTGTTCGGGGATAATTCAAATAATTCAAATATGGCAACACCACTCAAAACCTAATTGATCATTTCACAATTTGATTAGATCCAGAATCAGAAGCTGCCGCCACCGTGACCATCTGTGCACTCATTTGAACATTTCAAATCTGTGCGCGAAGAACTTTTTGGACAATTCAAGGCGTACAACAGAAAGAAGGATTTTTTCTCTTACCCAGGAAACAAACCCAGCCAAGCACGTGATGATAACCTTCCCTCGAATTTGATTGGCCCTGGTTCTCCGCGTTTTTCTTTCACTAATATTCATCGGACACGTGAGCAATGAACACTGGCTGAGCCCAGCAACACACCACTACCATGCCAGCAACTGAGCTCAGGTCGGTAGCCCCCACTCTCTTCAAATTATTATGCTATTAGCAAAAACAACGGGACAAGTTTCTTGTTGGACTGTTTGTTGCACACGAATACGCAATCCTCATCCGCGCCCACGCACACATCCAAGAAAAAATTGTTTTCTGTTTGTTTCTTTCATTTTTTCTGGTCTTTCTGATATCCCATGCAGCAAGCAACCACCATCTCCAACGAAAATTTAGAAAAAAACAACAAAGCAGAATCGAAAAAGAAAAGCTACTACTTGTACACTCAACGGCGACGATAAGAAGAGAAACAGATACACTTATACAGTGGAGTGGAGAAAAAAAATGAAACGAATGAAAAACAAAGAATGAGAGAAGAGAAATCTCTGAGAAAAATATAAGTATTTCTGGGGTTACCTCTTGGTTTTGTGCGCTGACGGTGTGCTACTGCTACAGTCTGTGACATTGTCATAGAATCATTTTTTTAATGTTATTTTGTTATTTTGGATCAAAAAGGCCAATTATTAATTTTAGACTTGGTGCAATGTACGCAGTGTTATTCCAGAGAAAAGCATAATTTTATTAAGTTTCCATAGACAACATGTTTCATTGTGTTTCTTCCGATAAAAGTAATGCGCAATAATTCCGCCTTATCATACGCCGAAACAATTCGAGACTAATTAAATGTTTGATAAAAGAAAATATTCATTCTTATTATGGCAAACTGTTTGTTGATAATGGCGCTGAACCAAATATAATATAAGGCTGGTCCTTGAGAATGTTTTCTAAAGTCCCGACTTCCAGTTAACATTTTCAGGAACTCACTGTGGTTTCCTTTTTCAAGTTTTTTTTTTTTACAAGAATGAAGATTCTTTGATGATAAAGCCAACCAGCGGTCAATCGACTTTCCTGATCTTTTCCTATTTTGTGATTGGATTTGTGATTGTTATTTGGAACTGTATAAGAGCAAAAAAACAAACAACTTATAAATCTGTATGGAATTTAAAATGACACGTTGAATGTCAATTTAAAGCCGACACCATGTAGTCTGCACATCAAATCGGTCCTTCCCAACATATATAAATACGAGTGGTGATAATATGTTGGCACCCACTGTACTTGCTTGTAATAGTCTCGTGTTTCCTCTTTCTCTTCCCATTTTGTACTCAGCTCATCGTGTCGTTCGTTACTGCTGCCGTCATCGTCGCCAAATCACACTCGTGGTCGTGTGTGGACTGTAGAGCTGCAGAGCGCTGCTGTGTAGACTCGTTGCCCGTACCATAGTGCTGTGCTTTGTTCATTCCCCTCAGTCATCAGATTTCTCATTTGTGTATTAGTTCTCCGTGATGACTGTTGTTCGTTGAACAATGTTGTTTTGATACGAGCAGAAGATATAGAGATACAATACGTGACCGTAAAGCAACAGACCGGAGAGTACTAAGTGTTGTGTGATGAAAAACAAAATTTCGTTGGCGTTGTCGTTGTCGTCGTGTTCTTGTTGCTGCCATCGTATTCGTGTTAATAACTTTTTTGTTCTTCAATTCAGTTCTTATTAGTTCAACGGCGTTTAATCGGTTAAGGTAAAAGTGTCTAGAGGCGTGGAAGAAAGGAAAGCAAGCACTGGTCGTTGAGAAATAAAACAAAAACAAATATCTTAAATTTCGTTTAGTCGTCGCGACTCTCAGTGTATTGGCATATATATATATATAAATATTTTTTTTTTTTCGAAATTCTACTGCCTTGAGGTGTTGTTGTTGCGTTTGCATTTGTTTTTCATTTTTCCCATCGTCTTCGGAACTCGTGAAGAAAGAGAAGTGATTCAGAGTGTGAGTGCGCGGTGATGGAGGCAGTTTAAATTTTCATAACATTTCAAATTCAAATCGCAAACTGCAAATAATTCATGTATCTAGATACATTTTTTCGGTGGAAGAGAGTCAGAGGAGTTCAGCAAAACGAGTCATCATCATAAATACCACTAAGCACACCAATTTCGAAGAATACCAGAAAGCAGGAAAAACGGAAAGAAAATTATCCCACAACACTGTCAAAGGTAAGGTGTTTGTCATAGTCACAAGATAAAAGTGAGTGTGTGCTGTAACATAGGCAGATATTTTTGAAATCGCCTACAGTCCAACTGGTTTGGTGTTCTTTTCTGATTGTCATCGGGCGCTGCAATTCAAGCAATTTCTCTTTCCTCAAAAAAATGTTGTGTAATGTCATCATGACGGCCAAACCACCATCACACATCACCACCAGCAGTCAGCACCACCACTGACATCAATAGCAACAACAAAGTTGTGTATTCAAAATTATTATGCTTCGTTGTTTGAGAGGCCAGTCAGCCAGCAACAAAGAACAACACAGCGATACAGGAATGTGGACAAAATTTTCATTGTTCTTGCCTCAGCTTGCTGTGACTTTAAAAATGTATATCAAGAACGAAAATTTGTTGTTTTTCTCATGTGAAGATACGATAAAAAAAAAATTGCATATACTTGCCCGTAGATACACTGCCAGAGGGTATGCATTGCTTACAACCTACTCATAGTTTCTTTCTTCAGCATGCACCACTACAAGTGTGCTGAAAAACTTACTCACCCAGCTCCGTATTCGTCGCGTAGTCACTACTTTGTTACTTGCCATCTCTATCGCTCCCTTGCGCCAGCACTGTAATTCATGCCAAACCAGAGTACTCTCCTCTCGTACCGGGCGGCAAGTGCATGTGTATGTGTGTGTGTTTGTGTAGTGTCTCTCTTTTGGGAGCAATGTGCGCGGGGTTGAAAAGAAAAAGTAGAAAAAAAAAACAAACCAATAGCATGGCATCATCGTCATTCTATCAAAATAGAAATGGAAAAAATATATAAAAATTGTTGCATGCGCTATTTTAAAGTTCCATACAAGCAGCGCGCACAGCACACATGCAAACCGCAGCCACTGCCAGCAGCTCCCTCCTCGTTGTTGGCCGTACGTCTGTCAGAATATGTGCTGGTGTACAACGTTCGCGCTTACTTCAATCATGTTTTGGCTGGTCGTCGTCATCGTCGGCCGATTGGGTTGTTTACCAACTCTCCTCTTTGTCGACCGCGTGCACGAGTGTGCATTGGTGTGTCTATGTGTGTTTTTTTCATTCGCTTCTTTTGGTGTTGATGGCTGTTCTTCTTCTCCATCTTCTATGCTATGCTACTATCGTTTTCGTAATCGCCGTAACATGTGAGCAGTGGAAAAAAACACATACAATTTATTTGAATGGGGAGGAACAAAAAAAAACGAGAAAAAGCATAAACTCTAGCCAGGGATCACAGACGAAAAACAATGGGAGCACATGAGTAGTTCCCTTTATTTTTTTAGTAGTATGCAGAAACAGGATTTGTGTAGTGTGTTGTGTTCTTCTTTGCAACTTGTTTTTTAATGGCATTTCATTTTGAAAGTGTTGCGCCTTATGGATGGAATGCGTGCGTTGTACGCCAGTGTGTGAGTCATTTGTTTTTGTTTCAGATATCGGATGAGGATATTTTTGTGTTTTCTTTATTTACAAAATCAATGGTATGTTTACATTGTTGAAGATGACAACAGAGAGAAGAGCGTAAGATGCGTTTTATTTTTGACAGCTTGACCTGTTTCGAAATTCGTAATCGATGAAAGGTTGAATTTTGGAGCAATATTTGTGACGACAAAGTGAAGTACTAATTCTGAGATTTTTTTCCATTTAAAATGTAAAAATCGATACATTTTATTGATATCTGAAAGATAAATATGTGATGGGAGCAAATAGGGATGAGCAGAAGGGTTTTCAAACGGCTATGACAAGTGCGCAATGTTTACCAGTATAACCACTTTCGAAATAAATTTTGAGTCCAATCACTGTTTACGGAAATCAAGGACTGTGTTTGGTAGTATTGAGTGAGTACGATATGGCGTTTTATTCGCAATTTAAAAAAGGAAAAACTATTTTCTTCTCACTGAAATATTTCCCTTTATTTCGGTTTCCCACATACTTTACTGCACACCGTATTATTTTCATAAGCGAGGCAGTTATAATTCAAATTCAGGATAGGAAAGCAAACCATTTTTTGGAACGACTATGTATTCACCCGCAGTAGAACAAAATGTAGTTTCTTATATTATATGATCAGACGAGCTATCATGTGAGTTCGTTAATATTAAACGTAACGTGTTAAACTTTTTGCGAAATGACAGACGTCACAGAATAAAATCATTTTGAAAACATGATCGACCTTACTTTTTTAAATGAAGAAAAATTACATTCTTGTTTACAGCCAGCTTATTTTTTCAAAATTGTATTTTAAGCCACATCTTTAAGGTTTCTAGGCAAAAGAGTGCAGTCAATGTGACAAAAGCAAAAAAAAAAATTAAATTGCTCATCTAATTTCGAAGGTGATCGATTCTAAATTAATATACATATAATAAATTGGGTCAAAAACGTCCAGACTTAGTGTGCTCCACTTGAATTTAAAACAAATATTTGTCTAATAGGTAGTCATGAATGCACTCCTTTTGATGTGAAAACTTGAACAAGTGTTAAATATTTGCTTATGTAAATGTGTTCTTTTTTAAATTTAAATTAAATTTATCAATGTTAGGCTTATGTACATCTTAACCAACGGAAAATATGTACATTGTTCTACTGCTAATATTGTACGGTAGGTAGTCGAATTTTTCTGGTAAAGTTGTCCACTACTTGTGTTTAGAGACATTCGAAAGTTCTGCCGAGAAGTGTTAATTGGTCGTAGCTTTAGCTGCGGTCATACATCATATCCACAACTTTAAAATCTTTTCTTTTCAACCAACTCCTTCATCATATCACAGCGCGAGGGGCCGTTTTTGCATTTGATCACCTTCTGCTTCATTAAAACTTAAATCACTATCCTTCTTTAAATCCTAAAGCACTTTTAAACAAATCGATAAAATAATCTTATCCTTACGCCTTGAATTAACCACACTCTTGTATGCAGTGCATTGTACCCAAGTCGACATTTCAAACATGCCATCAAGAAATGAAATTAATGACTGCAACAAATCAAATGGCCCAAAAGTTAAAATTCCATCTATTCTCCGTTCACAAGCTTGCGGTTTTATGCCGCCACCCACAAACCGAAGGACCTCTCAAATCATTCCCTCCACAAAGTGCCAACAAATCCAATCTCTTGTCCTCTCCTTTTGGATTTTCATTTCGTCGCCATGAAACATTGCTCGATACCAATAAGAACATCCTTCTTCCATCGAGTTTATCTCTGTATGTGTGTCATCTTTGCACATCGCACACATTGCTCGCTCATGAAGTGCGTTTTCATGTAGAAATCCCAGTGGAAGCGAACAAATCCCCTTCGTATGCCTGCCGTAAGCGGCACAATTCGACTTTAATTACAATCCTGGAAAACCACTAATACGACATCTTAATCCTGTCAAGCGTAAGCAATTCCTCTCCTGTTTCGATGCGATAATTTGTCAAACATTTTATAATCTTTCATTTCATTTGCATTACAATCAATTACCTATATTTAACCTACTGAATTCCAAGTTGCCCCCCCCCCCCTTTAATCCTACACCCTCGTCATTCATCCACTCCACCACCCCAGTGATCCCCATGCCGCACTCGCCACATTCCAAGTGTGCGCTCTTATCTCAATTTTCGCCGCATCATCATCAAAATCCCATTTGAAAATTGATTTCCTTGTAAATGGCATACTGCTTCCGTTCACCACGTCCTGTGTGTCCTCTTCCCACAACCAAGCTCATTCCATCGTCGAACAGAGATGGAGAGCGTAAAAGAAAAAAAGAACTGAAAACAAGGAAAAGCCCCCAGATTGGGTGGGCGCACATCAAGTGGTGGAAAAGAAGAAAAATCGATTGAAACGAAATTACACCCGCATGACATTTGCATGCACACACCACAACATGCATGAGTGTGTGTGGGACCAAGGCGACCTCCGCTCAAATGGTATGTGTCGGCACACACCGCTGCCGCCACCGCCCAGATATTGTGGAAAAAATGCTCTCTCTTGATGTCTGCGTCTTTGACGCGCCGCATCAACGTTGTTCCTATGAATCGGATTATCGAAACGAGGTGACGATGATTGGAAATTTGCGCTGGGTCTAGTGTTGTGTGTGGTGCCTATGCCGCCATGCACGGGCACTGAAGGTTTCCTTGTGCGTTTCGTTTGCTTACAAAGTGAAAGAACTTCATGTGTCACACTGAACCTAATGCATGCAATAATGTCAGCGCCCTTATTTGACATGTCATTGTTATAATGACTTTTGTGCATGTGCTCGTTCATTTCAGATGTACAATTAGACGCGTACTTTTTCTTTCCACCACTTGAAGCGGCTGCGTTCCATTTGGGCTCACAATGGCTTGCTTTGTGTGGCGTCTAATGCAGGCAGGGTGAAAGATTGATTTATTCTATCTGTCACTCCTTTCTGATCTTTACAGCACACTACGCATTGTGCATGTGTCAAAAGGCTGAATAACAAAGTGCCTGGTGCACGTAAAATAACTCAAGAACCCAAACCGACTGACACATCAGCCAAAATACACTTGACGTTTGATTTGATTTCACGAGATATTGAAATTAATTATTCCAAACAGGACTGACAGACGCGAGAGAGCTGAATATGTTCACGGTGCGCGAGAGAAATTCTAAAAGTCAAACCTGACATCTGCGATGCTGGAGTGCGGATTAAGATGAACTCTGACAGATTGTGTCATTTGAACGCAGGCACTGAGGGTACTCTTTCTGGCATATTCTTTCTTTTTTGTGTGTAGTTTACATATGTACATACATATGTAGTTTTTTATGTAAATTTAGAAGTTTTGAACGTCGACAGGGGCATGTTCATATGTTTAGCCAGATCGATTTGTGTACAGCTTCTGAGAGTGCTGCCAAGTATATTTTGCATCTTCACATATAATTCATACGTAAAAGGTTTCCCTTTCCACTTTTATTCGCTTGCAAAAGGAAGCAGAAAAGAGGTAGGCTTTTGTGCGCTAAAACGAATTACTTATGCAGCTCGATGTAACTGAAAACTGATGCGGGCACACGGCACAGAATGAGATCTTTTTTGACGAGTTTTTTTTAGTATGCCTGTGCACATAGCCTCGCTCTTTCAAAATTCTGCTGAGGCTGACGGTCTCTTGTGTGTATATTTGGTTTCTGTGATAAGTCTTCATAAAGTGTATGCGTCAGATATCATATTTTGTGTCATGTCATGGTGGGTTTTGTTTTTTTTTTTTTTATGCTCTAGAGAAAAGAGACGTTAATTGTCTATGAATCATGCAATGTACATAGTTCTCGGTGAATTAAGTTTGATTTGACATGCTAAAGACCAACACTGCAAGTTTTGAGAACGAATTCAATTTTCTTTGAGTTCAAACGAGAGTTTAGCTGTCTTAGAAGGACGGTACATTGATGATTATTTCTTTTCAAAGATGTAGCAGCAGAAAGTTTTCCTTTTGTTTCTCTGCAATATATGGAATTGTTGACGGAACAAACGTGTGGCAGATTGTCAGGTAAAAAAACACTACACCAACTCTGAGCGTTCCTTTTATTCTTAAGCTTCATAATATGTCTTACGCTATCTTAAAGAAAATATTCTTTTTACTCTTTCCAATTAAAAACAGTATCGCTGTAAAATTAGGAGAGCCTTCCGAAAAGTGCTTAAAAAAGCAAATATATCGAGAAAGTGACGATTTGTTAAACATCGTTAACCCGTCTGGAAAATACGTTTTCTGGAGGTCTGCAAAGTTGTTATAGCACATTTGATTTAAAAAAAAAAACTGCCTGAAGAGTCGTTTTTTTTTTAAATTTAGAAGCAGAAAGTAGTCACACTCGATCATACAGTGGTTGGGACAAATTCGTTGCCTATTATGAGTGCTTATTGTCACAGTTATTTGCAAACGCGGAACCCACCATGATGACAGCTTTCGCATACTTAATATTTTATGCATTATATGAATCCAGCATTCTTTTGCGACCCTACTGTCTCAGCACCTTCAATCAGCGGTCTGTCAATACGAGCTCGTGGCACCTGAGCGTGGCCAAGGTGAAAAACCGACGTGCAACTATGTTGAAACTCACTTACTCCTGTTAGGTGCTACTACACCAGATTGTGAGGGTTGATCTGTGAATGCCGATAAGGGTATTCAGGACTACTACTACTACTAATGTCTTTAAGGTCTTGACGTTCCTCTAAGATGTATTCTGGTGGTGCCTACATTCATTCTGTTCCTGAAGCAAGGACATCGATATGGTGCACCAAGCTTATTTCTCAGCCTACGATTGAACAGTTAAGCCATCGCGTCATGAATATTCTTTAATAGAAAACTGTCAAGTACTTAAATGAGATTTAGGGTTTTTCCAGGCTACAACTTAGAATCAATACAGTACCTAGTAAGTGACCATTGCTTTTGCTTGAATCACACAACTCTGGAAAATATACTTATTTTAAGGATCAAATCTTGTTGAGATTATATGGATAAGTAAAAAGAATACGTCCTCTAATCAAAGCTACTTTCGTTAAGATAAGACGATACAGTAAACAAAGTGTATTATTCTTTTTCACAATAACACCGTTTTCTAGCTTATCTTGAATACGCTTGAAGTGGCAAAATACCAAAACCAATCGTCGTCTTTTACCCTGATCTTATCTAGTTCAAGAACTTTATGCTTAACTGCGTCACAAACTTAATTCGAAATTGAGACATTTTGTCAGCTTTTGAACTGAAATCTATGAGATCCGCTAATAGGCATCCTTTCTCCAAGTGCTTACCTGGCGTGTTAACTTAGACTTGAATCGATAAGAAAGTCACCCAGTGCATTTGTTCGCACACGATTTTATCAGGCCCAACCGAAGTGCCATTTCTTGTCACACGATGCAAATCACTTTTGACTCATCAAGAAAACGAGTTTGTCAAACCGTAAGTGACATCATGTGCAAACAAGACGAGCAGGTATTGCTGCACGTAAACAGACAAGTTTGACGTACACAAAAAACAAAAAAAAAGTCCGTAAGCGAAAACGAATTTGCAATTTCTAAACAAAGTCAACTTCAGGCACATCCAAAAGTTACCTTCCCTCGGACTAGAGAGAGTGTGTATCTTTCTTTCGAAAAACAACGCCAAAAAAGGTTAAAAAACTCATGTGACAACATTGCATCAGTTTATTATCACAACGTAACACACCGCATGGCGAACATTGTGAAGGAGAATTACGCCAGCTTCTGAGAACAGTACTTCACCGACCGCCCTTAGGGTATGCGTCGTCGTCCCACCAACAGCCTCTGCCACGTTGCTTTGAGCCGATTCAAATAGCGTTGCACTCTCTGCTTTTTCCTTTTCCGTGCTTATGACCTTCTTCCAGCAACTGGACTAGAACAAAGAACGCGAAATGTAGAAATGCAGAAATGTGATACAACAACGACAATGTTCTCTGCGCTGCGCTTCGCACAGTTAACGCACACTCTTGTCGGCATGGGATGAGTAGAGCAGAGCGAGCGAAAGCAGAGAGAATATAAGCTCGTGAAAAGAACAGACTCGCAAGCAACCACCAACCGCCTACAAATCTGTGTGAAAGGACACAAAATAAAAACACAGCAGCGGCGGTGGTACTCGGTCCTCTCGTTCTTTCACTTGTACGTCACGTCACCACTACACTTGTACGAACGCCCGGTTGTGTTTTCCTTATTCATCCTCTTCCGATTGCATTTCCTATTGCAAATGCGCGCACGTTGAAGTTGGAGTGTGCCACATCGTGTTGGAGTACTTCCTCCCTCCCCAGGCACACAGGCAACTCATGCACACACAGAGAGACACACACAAAAACAAATCCACTCATATTGGGAACGTCATTCAATATCAACATGTTGCTGCGACTGGGTGGAAGACGGTTTGTGGAGAAAGCGACGACACAGGGGGGACGGTGTGAATCAGGACGACAACTGATAAATGATTGTCAGAAAAGTGAGTGCAGCATAGTACCGAGAGAGATGTGGCAAAAAATTCTTAATGTTGCATTGCCACGCCGTGAGTGCCGTGAGTGGGGAGAGAGGAGGGGGATTCTGCGAAAAGATGCAGCAGTGAGGTGCCTCAGCAAAGACACTGAGCATAAGGTGACTGACTGTATTCTAGGTTTAATTGGGAGGTATGTTGAACATTAAACGCGCGTTTATAATAACACGCTGTGTCCCTCTGCTGCTGCTCCGTCGATTTAATGACAAGGCATTACACTTACGTTCAGTCATTCGTCGTGATCTTCAACTAAAGTAATTGCACTTGAGTGCAATTTTATCCTCGTTGTGTCCCTTATTTTCTGCGCATGAAGAAAGAATGTCTTCGTTGATCTGCACATGATGTGAGTGTGCGTCTTGCGGGAAGAAAGAGGATGATGATGTAGAAGGAACGATGATGAATTGCTATTGAATTAAGAGCGCACAAGTGCAGAAGAACACGATCATGACGTTTCTTTTTTTTTCACATTGACAGTCAAGTGGGGAATGTTAATATATTTTGACAGTCTCGTGGTTGCACGCAGTGACTGTCCGTTTTTTTGTGGTGTGTAGCCTGAATGGCGTGTTATTTTTAAAAGTGAAGATTTTATAAAGCCTTTGCATTTCTGTCTTGTGTGACTCAGATTGCACAGTGGTGGGGTAGAGAATCCGACCTAAACTTTGGACACGATTGAGAAGGTTGTTGAGCATCTGCTATTTTTTTTATCAAAAAAGTTAATTAAGGCTCTTAAGGTAGTTTAAAGCAAGTTTTTTTTTTGACAGCAAGAAATGCCACTTAAATGAAACAGAAAGGAAAAAAACTCCTTTTCGATTGACACTGTTTATAGGTTTTGCGATATAACAGGGTGCAACTTAAAAAAAAACAATGCATTATGGGATTTTTTCCACTAATTTGTGTCTTACAGAAATTAAACTGATACAAAACTTGTAATAATGAAAAAAAACTGTCACAGATCAGGAGACAGTTCTAAAAACCATGCTAATCATGGAGGAGATAGAGTTTTCAACAAATACTCATTACAGTTGGCAAAGATTGCCAAAGTATCGATACGGAAAAGTCAGCAAACCAATTCATGGTAACCTGGGGAATGTTATGACTCTCGTGGGCACTCTCTCCTTTATGAGAAAGGTTAAGGGAAAGGATAGTTTAACTAATGAGCGCCCTCTTTTGCGAAAACCTACTACGAACTGTGTCTACGAATAAATTCAAATGACTCTTTTTTCTTGTACTTAAACAGATCTATAGATTGAGAAATGTTACCTTGTGTCTGCGCACCCTGTACAAGTGTGGTTAGTTTCATACAAATGAAGGATTGGTTAAACAGATTTTCAAATAAATCTTCATTTCAATGGTTGTTCTTCGGGATGTCAAAATCCCTGCTCTGCCTGAAGACTGCCAACTTTGAATATGAATGTGATTTACCACAACTTAATGACTGCCACAGATGTGATTTTATCTGTTGGGCATGTTCTTATTGCTGGCAGCAATCTAGGTAGAATGCACATCTGTCCCCACCTCTACGCGTACCCTTTCACACGTTACATACACAGCATTTTAGGCCAACTCTAACTTTCCTTACTCACAACATATAAACAGAGATGCAAACATATGACGAAATATGTGCATACATACACATGTGTTTGAAGTGTAGGTCTACACCCAAACCACGTGTTGTGTGCTAACAAATTTCATAATTCCATCGAAAAGTTGAAATTGATTTTCAAATTATAACCGCATGAGGAGAGGCGACAGCCAAGGCTGTGTTCGTCAGTTAATACATTTCGAAAATGCTGTTTGTTTGACGAGTTGACACATGCTAATGAGTTTTTCGAAAATGCAATAACCGTCACTGATGACAGATACTGTAATTTTGTCATCGATATTCATCGCTGTGCGTGTATATCAAGAAATCCTAACAAAAACAAAATCGATTCGGCTGAAATTTGAATGTGCTGCAGACTGAGTTTGAAACCCGGAGAGAGAGTCCCTCGAAAGGGTGACACTTGATATATCAGCGCCCAGAATTCGAGGAAACCAACCCAAGCCCGGGACGTGAAAAAAATACTGCCTTCGCTCCCATGCAATTGCCGTCGTCCTCTTAAGGTCCGCAAAGGAAAAAGAAAAAACAATACGATTAAAAAGGCTTTAAATATCTGCTGGTGGCTCTGGGTCTTGCTGGTATTCTTTTTTCTCCCGCACATACACAAATAGACTTGCAACTTCAGCTCCTGAAATATCCTCCATTCACTAAATCACGGAACGCACTCTCAGGTAAAGGCAAACAACCCCCGTGTACGCTATATAGGACGCGGGCGACCTGAAACACTGACAAAATCCAAACCAACAACACGAAACTCCGTATGTGTGTATGCACAAAGGAACATGAGAATCACGAGCAAAATAACAACGCAAAGAACACATTCAAAAAAAAAAGGCAGGAGAAAAAATTGATGGAAATGAAAGACACAGCACAAAGGAATTCCTGCGCAGAATCGGAACACGTCTTCCAAAACAAAGGGAGAGTCGACCTTTAACCGCCCGTCATCATCCGTCCACGTAAAAAGCATTCAAGCCGAACTTGCTAGAATTCTTAGGACGTTGACGGACACCTCGTGTGCTTTGTTTCCCCATCTCTCCCCATTTTCGGCCAGGATTCACCCTCGGGATATTACCTTGCAACTTTGTTGCATATTCTCTTGAAAACGACACGGAAAAATGGACTACCGTCCCGTCCGTCTTTGGCTGGTGTGCATGCGTGTGTGATAAGCACGAGCAAAAGCATAATGCAATTGTTGGTAATGGATACTTTCTCTCAGCAGCAGAGCCCTGCAGCCTGTGCCGTTGATATTCTGGAAAGTATTTATCACGCCGCACGAATTTCACAGCCGGGGCTAGTCAGTCAGTCGGTTCTTTTTCGATTCCCTTGTTCCTTTTCGATGAGCATTTGCGCTTTATCTCCATAAATGTTGTACATCCGGTTCCGGATGAGTAGAAGGTGGCGGTGTGTGAGACAGAGATGAGATAAAAAAGGAGGAACAGCAGCAGCATGCTTTTGTGCTGTTAAAACCGGCGGAAATGGGATGAGTGATAAGGCGGCAGCAAAACGATTGAGAAGATGCAAAGGGAACACACAAAAATTTGCTGGGCCCCAGCGTGGGTGGTTGAGTGTGCAGGCAGGCCAAGGATCAGAGTGGAATTCCATCAGCGTTTTTGTTGTTCATTCTCTCTCTGTTTGAGAATCGCATTTGGCTAGCCCGGGAATTGCGGAAACAGCACGAAACGGTGTGTACGAGGGGCGAAGCACAGAGCAACGTGAAACTTGCTTTGCTCGTATTTAATGATGAATCCAGGGTTGTGTGTAGAGTGCACGTAGAGCGGCGGAGCCCTTTGTTTATGCCGCCTTCTTGACACCCCCGGGGAAGAGCGTCGCTGTGTACTGTGTGTTGTAAGAGAGAGGACAGAGAGAGTGTATGAAGCACGACGGATAAGCGGGATGGCGCAAAAGAAACCGAATCGAGGAAAGAAAGGATTCATGGGTTCGGTTCTGTGTTTATTTTGTCAGGTTTTGACTTCTGCGCTTTGGGGCAGATACCTGGTAGTAGATTATGAAAACATTTGCAATTTATCACGTCACAGGGTGGGATTTGGAGTTTCATCCGGTGAACAATAAATGGGGACGACGACGACGATGTCAGTTTTTGTATGAAGGACGCATTGTGGCTCGGTTCTCTCACCGGGCGTGTGTTTGGGTGTGGGTGGAGGTGTGCAAGAAAATGGGACGTAGTTAGTTTTTGTTTCATATCTAGTTTCGGGGAGTGAGGTCTTCTGTGAGGAATATCATAGTTAGAGAGTTGTTTTATGGTTTGGTGCAGGCTGGAGGGAGGTTCTATGAATTTTATCGGGATGTTTTTTTTTAACGAGTTCATACTAACATTTTTATTCATCGTTAAAGTCGCGATAGTAAGGAGTTTTGCCAAAAAAAGGCCGGCATGGAATCAAAACTGATCAAAAAGAATTCAAGATTGCACATATCAAGCCAAAAATATAAAAGAAAACACAAAGTCTATAATGAAACGACCAAACGAACCCTTGGGCGTGCTGAAATAGAAAAAGTTTGAATTGTAACTGAAAACCTGACAAAAAAGGTTTAAAATTTGGCCTTTAGATAATTCTAGGATATGATAAACGCAAACCTAAAATTACATATTATATAGAAATGCAAGAAAGCCTTGAAACTGGCATACCTGAAGCTTGTCAAAAAATTGTCCAAGAATTAAAGTTTTTAATTATGATCAGAAACATAACTTAATCTAAAACAAAAAAAAAAACTATAAAATTATAAAAATTCAGTTTTAAATCTATCAAAAAGTAAACATTTAAATGTCAAACTAAGAAGCTAAAGCGAAGAGATTGTCAAAAATACAAGAATTAAAGTCGAAGATGGAAACGATGAATGCTTGAAGCACGTTAAAAGTGCAAGTTTCAATTAAGAATAGAGATCGAATGAAATGAACATTTGTCAAATCCACATAAATTAAAATTATGCTTAAAAATCATGAACATCTATAAGACCGTACACAAGTTTTAGTTGAGATTAGGTACACGATATTAATCAAGTCTTTAACCATCGACTTAAAACCTTAACTCGTGTATAGAGTAAAGGAGAGCCTTGAACTACGTCTAAACGCAATAACTTGTCAAAACACAACTCTACATAGATGACACATCCCATGCCGAAAACCTGTCACTTTTCAACAAATCTCCCCATCTCCAACCAAATCTTTAAATAAACATCATAATTCAGTTGTTTATAAACTTCACTGACAGGCATAAAGTCCATTTTTGACACTTTCCATTCTAGATGCCATACAAAGGAAAGCATAAATGTCAAATGACAGTTATTTTGAAATATTGTGCAAGCATTCAAAAATTTCTGCCCAACATTGTGACAAATCAAATTCAAGCCGCAAAGACCAAAGAAAAACATTTCCTCTGCCATTTATGTACGTACGAAGACGGCGTCTCTCTGATGTGTGGTGATAAATGCATTTTGCCATCACCCCGGTTGACATTAAAGCCGCAGCCACATCAGGCAGAGCTTTTAACCACACCATTGCACAACAACAATGTAAAAAGCAATTAAGGACTAGACTACTTGACAATTAGAAGGTCCTTCTTCACTTCTCATTAATTTCGCTTCCCACTCCCAATTTCATCTGATGTCATATAAAATGGGGGGATTACCAAGATGTAGTCACAATTTTCTTAAGTATTTATTTTGCGCGGCGGTGGTTAGGAGGATAATGGGCATTAAATTTACGGCGTTAGTGGGAGATGGAGAAGAAGTTAAATCCGGATCATAGCGACATACAGCCGCTTGGTCTTCAGCGGTCTTTCATCATTTGAATGACAGTTTAAACGTCACACAAGGTGAAATATCTATGGGAAACTGAGCAAACTGGTGACCACTTTTTGCACACAAACTGTAATTCACGGTTCATTGCCTGAGATCCATGCAACGTCATTTAAACTCACCTTCCTACATCCAGTCAGCCAGCAAAACTTCCCAAATGACATGTTTGTCCTTTTTCTGTTTTTTCCTCCTTCAATACAATTCATTCGTTACGTAGTAGCAAAACACTCTCCTTCGGTGATGACGCTTTCGAAGAAACTTCTGAAACCTGCAACTTCTATTTCTGGGACGCAATTAAGTGTTCCTAACCATCCCCCATCGTTCTACACCCTGACATGTGTTGTTGGCTAGTCGTTCTCTCTCGCTCCTTCTGCGGCACCACCACTTCAATTCCATTCATTTTTGTTTTTGTTGGCCTTACCTTGTGCTCGCTTGGTGCTCCCTAAATATACGTTCGTCTTTCTCTCGTTCTCCGCACAGCTCAAGTGGTGGAATGGAAAAGAATTCAGCAGTCAGCGTGTGCCGGCTGTGTTTAGCGTACCACACAGCATATACCAATAACGACTTTCTCCCGGTGAGGTGCCGGATCGAGAAAAACCGGAATTGAAACATAAACATAACATTGAATAATCATCATTCACATAGAGCTCTAGGGGAGTCCTGCCTGGTGAGAGCGTGCTTGTTTGCCTCCTGCCTGCTGCTTGGGTGATTGCTTGGTTGGCTGCTATACTCTAGAATGTAGTGTAGAGCTTCTGTAAACCACCCTCCTGTGCCGTTTCATGTAAAATCCTTCATTCAGAGCGAAGTGCACTTACACATTAAAGCGGCGCACACTCCCTGGCTTCTTGCGGATTGTGTGTGCTACTGCTGACTGTCTGTGCTCGGGGAAGACTCTTGCTCGCTCTCTCAGTTCACGGACGAAACAAGGACGCGAAAGCCCGCAATGGTTTTTCACAGAGTACAAGAGGAGTACTGGTGACTTTGTTGAGTGGTGACTGGTGCTAGGTACGCTGTGCACAAACTTCTCGCAACCAGCTCCCCACAACGACGCTACTGATGACGATGGCCCTGGCTAGTGGTTGGCTGCTGTGTTGCGTTGTATTGTATTTATTTTGTGTAGTTTCTCTCTGTTGTTGCGCTCGCTGTTGAATTGAATAGATAGACGACCCGGATAGAGAGGAAGAAGTAGAAAAGAAAACACAAAGCGGTTAGAACAACGCGACGCGCTCGATCGACGACAGCGGTAGCGGCGGTGGTGGATTGGATGATGGTGCGGCGTGGAGTCGACGGTATTTGGCACATGACACAACAAGGCAAAGCAGTTCATCCAGCAAAAGCAAAACAAATACAACACACGCACTCATACGCCATCACCATCACAGTATAGAACACAGCTCACCACTCAGCCACAACAGGGCGAAGGCATGCTCGTTCTCCGGTCTACACTCAGTTCACAATGTGACCGTGGCGCGTTCGTATTAAAGTTTTTCCCCCAGAGAGAGCTCTGTAAATACTACTGGAGTAGTGTGTTGTGTGCTTGGTCCCGCAGCGAAGGGAAGCACGCAGTCTAAAGTGTTTTGTTTCTGGTTTCAAAAAAAGAAAAAAAAAAAAAAACAAAAAGCTGATAAAATAAGAAAAAAAATTATACCCGAAAATACGACGCATTATTCAAGCGCGCAAGAAGAAACGGGAGGAGGTTGTTCGTGGTTGTGGCTCATTTAAAAGGAATCCAGAAACCAGAAGTGAGCCTCAAAGTGACCTTGTTTCACAGAAGAAGTGGACTACAAGCACGGGAATGGAGGCAGAGCATCTTCCCCTTCCCTAACATTGTTGCAGGGTTGCATTAAGTGAAATTGTGTATGACAAGTTAAAAAAAAAAGAAAATACAAGAAAGAAGCACAAGAAGAGGAAATGAAAATGTCCTTTTCCCCTATTGTGTAGTGTTGTTAAATTTCTTTATTATTAAAAAAGTTTTTGTCTTCTCATCCATCTCTCGAGTGTACGTGGGTGAGTGCGGTATATTTAATTACAAAAGTCAGCAGTTTTGTTCTTTATTTCTTTTTCGTTTATGAATGAACTTTACACTTACAATCGTTAGCCAGCTCCTCCACCTCCGCGTGTGTATGCACATCTCTGTGAAAAGTAGTAGCACCACGTTGAACTTTGTAATTATGTTAATTACATTCTTCTATGCACATGCTAACATAACATATTTATTGCACAACATCTAATAGGCATCAGTAATAAAATGCAAAAACAATAATAGAAAAAAAAATCGAATTTTAAGATTAGAAAATTCCCGTTGTCCGAGTTGAAATCGAATTTCTGGTGTGCAATATAACAGCACAACGTCATAATAAAGAGCGTTTTCATAGTGTTTACTTGTGTTGTGAAATTTTTTACACAAAACAACGAGCAACGGGCATTGAAAAAAATTAGTTTTTTAGGGAAAAGCTCACAAATTTATTAGGGAAATAGTTGGATGTTCAAATAAGATTATTGTAAATGCCAACAAATACGTTGAAAAAGAAGAAACAAGAGGAAGAAAAACGAAACGGCGGACGAAGAATAATAAGACTTCTAAATCCAAACTGAAAGAGGAAGAACTATCTGCCAGAAGTCGTAGAAAAGTACCATTGTTGACGAAAGTCCTCTTTCAAAGACGAAAAAAAAATGCAAGCGCACGAATGGAGGTTGTTCGTGGTTGTACCTCATTTAAAAGGAGAGACAAGAAGTTAGCCTAAAAGTGACCTTGTTTCACAGAAGAAGTGTCCGGGAATGGTGGCTGAGCGTCAGAGCGTCTTTCTCTCCTCCCCACTACAGGGTTGCATTAAGTGAAATTGTGTATGAAAAGTTAAAAATGAAAAATAAAAATAACATGTAAACCAAGGTGTTATTATTTTTCACCGACCTGTACGTGGGTGAGTGCGGTGAATGTATATTTAATTACAACAACCAGCAGTTTTGTTTTTTTTTTTCTTTTTCGTTTATGAATGAACTTTACACTTACAATCCTTAGGCAACTCCCCCACCTCCGCGTGTGTATGTAGTGGCAGCTTTTCTTATTTGAAGACCGAGGGCGAAAAAAAGTCGAGCTGCTGTAGCCCGGTAAGTTGCACTTACCGTATCCACCCGACACACACCCCAAACGCCCTCGCGCGCGCTACCCCTTTCTAATCACCACATTGTTGTAACTATTTTTTTTTTCTCTTGCTTCTCGTCCTCCCTCACATTTTATCTCTGGCTCTCTCTCTCTCTCTCTCTTTTTCTCTTTCTGTCTCCTCCGGTCTCCAGTATAAGGTGACTTCTCAGTACGTGACTTTTTGCGTTTCCATTTCGTTTCGGGTCGTCATCATCGGCGTTTTTTTCCCTTACTCTAATATATTCCGAGTGTGTCTTCTTCGCATTTTGCATTAGAGATGATTAAATAGAACAAAAAAAAATAACAGAAAGAAAGAAAAACAATTTCAATGGAAATGCTAATGCTAATGTTAAGAGATTTGTGCGAGATGAAGCTCCACACAGCAAAAGGGGGACATAGCGTTCCGTGAAATGGAACTGAAATGACGTGTTAGTTTTGTTTTGCCGTTATTAGATTTAATTTGTTTTATTCCACTTATTGTGTGTGCACACACCCTGTTTTGTTACGGGTGGTTGACATTTATGGCAATTCAGGTGTCAAGCCCCGTCTATCCATCCTGCTCTCTCCAATTGCATCCGCTCCAGATTATCTTTAACTTGTAATATTTACCTATAGGGTGCTTCGAAGTATCTAGGAACCTTGTGATTCGCCTGAGCACTTTGCAATGAGGGGGAGACAAAAGAACAAAAAAAAAGAAACGTTCTCATTTTCTTCAATAAGTCAATCAGTTAGCTGAGATGGTGTGCGCTTTGGTTTGGTGGTGATGCATGTGCGCGTCGTCGTTGTGCTGTAGGCATTCATGTCTCAATCGAAAAACCGAAACGCACAAAAGTACAAAATTAGCACGTTCAGGTAGTTAATCAAGATGTCTTTTCACATTCTTCAAAGTGTACGCGCCATGCATCGGGGGTGGCTGTGACAGCGTGTGTTCTTATTTAAATGTTCGGGGTGAAAAATATTCGTGTGTGCGTCTTCCTCTCTTTTGTCTCATGTAGGCAAGATTAAGTTGTGCTTTGGCGAGTGATAAATACGTCGTTGGGTGGATGAGTAACGGTAGATGGAGTGCCTTTTGCGTTTCAAATTTTGAAATGTCATCTGACGCATCAAAACTAGTTCAACACTTCAAACAGGCTGACGTCATAATCTATTTAGCGCAAATAAATCCATAGCCACCACGTGCGCTTGTTTGACTTTTCTATGATTCATCCGATGAAAAATTGCATGTGATTCAAGATTGACAGTGACCGGAACATCATCATCATCACCTGATTATTTAAACTGTGCTCACATATGTATAGCTGTTTGTTGGACGTTGGCTTGACATTGAGATATGCATTGTTTGAGCGGATATCACCCCTCTTTTATGCCGCCATATATTCGAACGCGCGACAATGACTTCGAAATATGTATGCAAATAAGAGGCTTTTAAATGATTTATTGACTCGCAGATTGACGTGTCTATTCAAGTTGTCAAAACGAGGCGTTTTAGCTGGATTTTGATGCTTCTCTTTTTTCTGTGCGCCTGTCTTATTGATGATGTCTGCAGTAACGACAGCAGTAGCACATGGGAAGTAATTTTATTTATGCAAATCGACATTTGCGATGAGCGAGCACTTAATTTAGTCAGTCAGCTTGGAGTGTATAATTTAAAATCGATTTAATGTCGATAATGCTGTTGTTTAAAGCGAAGGAGGCAGTTAAATGAAGATCGATAAGAGAGGCTTAGTCGGCTAATTGAGTTGCAAAGAAGTGATCAGATATGGAAGCGACCTGTCTTATTGTGAGTTGCTGTCAGTTTTATGTACATATATAAAGTGAATGTTGTAAAATCCTAAAACAAAGTGATATATTTTAGTTGCTACGAGCATTATTTTTGTATTTCGTTTGGTATCAAAATTGGATCTAAATGAATCAGTGAAATCTTTCTGCAGCGATGGTTTGCTGCATTGAGTGTATTTCAAACTTATAATAACAAAAGGTCTTCTTCTTCTTCAGCGCTGTTGAAAAGCTATTTGAAAATATGTAACAGGCCATAAACGCACAAAGAGTGTGACTATCCTATTAGCTAAAGCAAATCAGTTCTTGGCGGTCTTCCTTTAGACTTTACAACTATCAGTGGCACATCTCCTATATATGCGTTGGCAGCAGGAAGGAAAAACACAGAGAAAAAGTGATTCCCATTTAGCACTCCACTCTCTTATCACTTTTAGTAGTTATGTATATTAACTACACTAGCTGTAGGACACCTAATAACTCAACTTAAAGAATTTCCTCGTCCGTTCCACCTCCCCCATCCACTTCCCATCAAGAGGAACAAAGCCTAGAATTTTTTTTTTTTGTTGCCAAACAATTGTTTTTACCAAAATGTGCAGTCAGCTATAGAATATAGTGTTTGCCCCGCATGCCAGATGTCATAATCCCAAAGTCACTGCGTCGTTGACCTAAGCCAATTAAATTCTTCCCAAAATCTCAGCCGGATCCGAAATTCCCTTCGGCATATCTTCCGCCATAACTCAGATGAGCTCAATTCATTCCCGAAACTGAATGAAAGCAATAAAGGTTTTCACAAATTACACTGCACTATGATAAATCACTCTCGAGACAGGGCACCGTATAGCGCATAACTTCATAAAATTGTCTTCAAACAATGAGGCACACATACACACATTCCTCTCGATCGTTCCGACGGAGCGGAGCGCCCAATAAATGTGTTGAATTGCAGTCTTGGATTAAACGAAAAAGGGGCCCCCGGTCTAATCAAACGGAAACGCTGCTGTACAGTGATTCTTGAATGTGTTAATGCGTCCGGCCCGGGCCTCTTCTATCGTCGCTTCGTCGTCTTCACTCGACACACATGAGAAAAGAATGCGCCTCAAGAACGAGAATTTCAAGATCCCCTGACAATACAAAGCCAGGGCCCACAAACCACCACACCGAAGTGGTGAGACACAAAGTGTGCACGGCTAAGGACTGGTTGGTGTGCCAGGTCGCTTGAAGGCTTGGTCTCCGCAACCCATATTCGCCGCTCTGCATTGTCTGAAAAGGAAATTATAAAAAATTAATGTGCTCACCCATAATGGAGTCGGCTGTATGTATGTGTGAGAAAAGACCGCAGAAAGAATTCATGGATTCAAAGGTGTGCTCCAGGGATGTTGCACGGTCTGTGCACATATACATGGCTCTAAGATGTTTGTTTTTTTTTTTGCGATGATTTCCAATTAGAATTAATATTTTAAGTGATGAAAGTGACAGGTGTCACTTGCGAAAATTGCAGCTGTCACATTAATCTAATTGGATTTCTTTTTCTTCTCATTTTACAGTTAATTCCTGAAAGACGAAACGATGTCGTTCGAAACACTTTTAAAGGCTGCTCAGTTTATTGAGTCGCAAGAAAAGAAGTCGCTCGGCCTTCTACGATCTCAGCAGCAGGAACAACAGCGTTTCTATGAACATGTCAATAATAGTCGGAGCAGCAATTCACGCCATCATCAAGTGTCATCGTCATCTTCGTCGTCGTCATTGTCATCGTCGTCGTCATCATCGCCACCAACTGCAGCATCAGCGTATGCTCTGTCCAATGGCCAAATGATGCACAACAACAACAATAACCATAGTAGTAGTAATCACAATCACAACAACAACAATAACAGTCAATTAAATCATAATGATTTCGATTATGGCGTGGAGGCAGTGACAAGTGCAGTGGCAGCGACCGCTGTAAATGGCAGGTCCAGTGAAGGTCGCAGCATTACGGGTAAGTGCTATATTCGCTTGTCATTTGTGTATGATGTCACGCGGTTTATCTTTATTACGTTTGCCATGCAAAATACTCTCATCTTCCCTCCTGTGGTGGTGGTTTTCTATTTAAAAGGGGAGAAACACACATCCCCCATCACATGATTGACTCTTAGAATGCGAATAAAATTGACCTTCAAAACAAGCAAAACTCCTTGACGTTCGTACTTGACAACTTTATTTTACGGTGCTGGCAGCATGTGAAATTTGTATCACGAACGGAACCATGCACATTAAGTGAATATTTGGTTAGGTATCAGGGGAAATTTTGTGTGAGGTGGGACAAATGGGTGCAGCAAATAACAGCACATCGTTAGACTTCCCGTATTTGGATGTCAACTGAAAGGAGTCAATTGCAGTAGAGTGCACTTTAAATTCGTTTTATTAAATTACGACATGTCGAGTAAAGTGTTCGTTTTCCAATTTTAGCGCTACATTGCAACATTGCTGCATACACAGTGTGCGTCTGTTTTTTTCTACTCTTGGTTTGCCAAAGTGCATCCGCTGTGCAGGTTGTACGTGTCACCGATTGACAATTTGTGGCAGTTTTAATTTTTTGTATATTGCCTTTATAACCTTGTGCATGGTGTCATTTGGAGAGCTGTCTTATTGAAGTTTTTATTTTGAATGGAATTATAATAAACGAAATGCATCATGCAGGACATCATTATAAAGCAATTTGTGAACATTTGTGTGAAACTGTACCGAGCCATTTGGACAGCTCAACAGAGGGAGGTAAAACGAATTTTAAGGCAACTGGCAATGAATGAATTTGGCCCTTACCTGAAAAGAAAAAACCATTACAATATGTAATAAACCATTCGACGAGATAGTCAAAAACGAGCAGAAGAAATTATGTGTTTCGAGCTGTCTCAATGCATTGTGTAGTCGCGTGCATTTTGGTAGAGATTCGGTCCGGCTATTCGTTCAGAGAAGTTCTTAAAACGTTTACCAATTTCCAATCAGATTTAAATATGACAACTTTGGTTTAAAACTGTGTCCAAGGGTTTTGAAATTGTCCTTACTGTTATAACAGAAGTTTTCAGGCTTGAGGACTTCTCTTATGTTTTCAAAACTTCATTAAATCTCCCATATATTCTAAGGTTTCAATTTTAATTTGGTTTATTAACGCAATAAATTCAGATACGTGTTACATGCTTACGGAGTCAGATAAACCACCCTTTAGTTAGCTACTCCGAGATTTAATCTTTTCGAAATCCCTTCAAAAATTCACCATGAACTAATGAAAAACCCTCTGAGTGTTCATTGAAAACTGTCCATTTCCCTTGTAAAATTCGTATTGCATTGACCTTGTTCACACAGGTACTACTGTTGCTGTTGTTTGTGGTTTTCCATACATACATACATCCATACATACGTCTTTTCAACCTCCGCAGAGCAACATTGACGACGACGAGTATTATATTTTGTAGTAAAATAACACAAACAAAACCGAGTAGTCAGACACGCACACACATGTGACACACAATCAACTCCAAATGACATTGAGAAAAGTTGAAACAAACAAATGATTCATCGCCAAGAACGGCCGAACACAAGTAAAACAGATTGTTCTCCCGTCTCGCTCTCTTAAATGTGGGACAGCGGCAGGGCGGTGGTGAAAATCTGTTGCTACTGCATCCATATGCTGCTAATGCAGCGGCAACGATCTCTATGCCTACAAAATACGCGTGGTAACATACATTTATGTGCTTGTCGGGGGCAACCCTGTATGTGCCAACAACCCGATTGAACTATTGCCATCTCTATCGTGTGACTAGAGGTTGGCATTCGCGGTCGTGATCGTATCATGATGTCGCTTGTAGCAGCACACTGGCGTACGCCACCGTCCGCCGTTCGTCTGAGGACGACGTGTTCGGCAGTGTTGTTTTGAAATTCATACCCAAATTGGCGCGTGGTTGATTGGTTAATGCTGCTCCCAACGGGAGGTTTTGTTAATATGTTTGTGTATGTCTCTCTTCTGCTTTCTCTTCTATGCAAATACGAAGAGAGACCATGAGGTTGACTAAGAGAGGTACAGAGTTGCCAGTTATTTCTTAAATTGTATTCAATACGAAATAAAAAGGAATGATTAAATATTCTTTGTGAAGACTTCTTCAAACGGAAACGCAATGCCACAAGACATGCATTGAATGGAGGTATCAGGCTGCACCTCATGCAAAATTCATGAAATGCGAAATTTAATCGCATGAAGTTTGTATAACAATTTACAGATAGGCCTTTTTTCCACCTATAATAGCCTCAATTCCCTGGAAACTCGTTTTTTTTTTTCAATGTTTCTCTTTAAGCCAGGATTGTAGATTGGAAAGAAAAGGGTGTCGTTCCTTCCTTGGATTTAAATCGACATTTTTTACTCGTTGTTAAAGAGGAGAAACGGCAATTGAGCTAAAATTGACAACGTTTAACGCTTCCAAGGCATTACGACCAGGCGCTTTTATCAAGAATAAATCGGTCAGAGTCTATTAAGAAACTGACTCGGTCGAAGCTACTTTGCCATTCCAATTTTGGGTCACTTCTTTTTACAGGAACACGGAAATAATCCAATCCAATCTAATCCGGCATTTACCCCGAAATTTACTAAAATAATTTTTTGAAAATTTGTCCCCAACTCTTATACACTTTTAGCCTTTTGCCATTGTATTCGTGAGTGGCGGAACGTACGCACATCGCAAGTGTAACCTAGATTCTTATTATTCATACTCAATTTTCACTTAAGGACTGGAAGCTATTAAATGTCGTGATCCTCGGCTAAAATTTATCCTTCCTTAATGACATAATCGTCGTTAAGGGCTTCATTAAATTTGACATATCTTTCTACATCGTGCTTAAGATTGTCTTGGCTTTGGATACACCATTAATTCCCGTCGGTCAATAAAGGACATTGTTGTGTGGTTGATCAGTTCCTCCCACGACATGAAAAGAATTGTAAGCTATGTGCAAACAGCATCAATGACATCAACTGCAACAGAACTTGTTGGGTCAAAATTCTGTTTTGTTTGACAAGAAGGCTGCTAAGCAAGTGTCGTTGTAAAGAGCAGTAATTTGCAACAAATTGCTGCAGAAATACAAAAATAACTTATGGAACTTTAATTAAACCTGCTTCGAAGTAAGTACACTACCTGCAAATTTATTGGCAAATTGCACTTCGAACACATCATGTTTTGCGCGCTTGTTGAGCGCAGCTAAAAATAGACGTCCGTTTAAATCAAGACTCGCATCCCACCAACCAGTCTTACAGTCTTTCTCCTCCAAAACATGAGAGCGAGGAATGTGTGCGTCCTCACCTCACCTCATCTCATTTTCTCCGCTCCACCACGTGCACGGTCAATTTTAAGAGAATCCTCGTAAGATTTCTCTTGTAACTGTAACTGAAGAGAACAAATAATCGTGTGCGTGAAAAAATATAATATATGTTTTGTTAGCTATTCGCGGTTGAACCACGTGTTTGTGGTGGTTGGACAGTCTTTTTTTTTTACAATTTATTGATTGATTATGAGAAAACATACATTGCGTGCAGATTGACAGTTTTGTAGATGGGGGAGAGCAACCAAAGGCATACACACACAAGCGGCTAACATGGCATAAAGTACAGATAGCAACAACTGAGAAATCACAGTAAAACGGTCAATGAACTCTCAAGTAAAACATTTTATGTTTTTTCATTTCGCTTTGTGTTTTATGCTATTTGTTGCAGAGCCACACGCTGTAATTGGGGAAGGGCCGCTTACAGCGTGACGTATGGAGCGCGAGGAGAAACTATATGTGTTTTATTAGCGCAAACAATGGTATATTATGTCTGGAGGGGACGACGAAGGCGTTTCCAGTTAATTCGGTGCAAATGTCAACAAGGTGCTTGGGCAAATCTGTCGTGATTAAATCTCCGCTGCGGCAATCTACTTAATCGCGTCCACTTGTCAAAAGCGTGTACTTACAGTTTATTACCGTCTAGTAACGACCTGGTTTGATCTGATTTCATCGCTTAATGTCCGTGATACACTGCACGTAACGTCGGGCAAAGTTCTCACACTTTTACCACTAACAATGAACACAATGCCATGTGACGTGTCAGGTTTCTGCTCTTTTTTATTGCTGCTGTTCGAACAAAGCAATTACAAAGCGCATGCTCTCTTTCTTTTTTTTCCTTCCACCGCATTTACTTAAACACATAAATCGGACTCAGTGCACTCGTGTGCATTATTGAAGACTGCTGGAACTCCGAGAAAGAGCTCAAAACCAAACACACAACACATTGGGCACATGCAACAATCTTCTCACGCGAATTCATTCGCAAAGCTCACTAAGTTCTTGTGTTGATGAGATCAAAATGTGAAGGGAGGTGAGGGAACGTGATATTGGCGACACCAATTGTGGACCGAGCGTATGTTTGTGTGCTCCTCCTCGTCCCATGCCACTCTATCTCCTTCCACATTTTGTTTTGCGTTTTTCTCTCCTTTTGTTCGCGTTATCTTGTCGAGCATTCACGTGATATGTGACCGGCACGTTGCATTGTTGTGAAAAGAGGTGAGCAGAGTGCAAAGCGTTTAAATCCTCTCGGGTATTGGAGATTGACATTCGCCTTGGGAGAGAGGTGGTTAAATTGTATTCAACTGCCAGTGCAGTGCGGTAGAAACAGTTCCCCATCCGCAGTCGGATGGATTATCTGAAAACGTCAACTGTCAGTTTATGTCAAGCTTGTTCGTCCACTGCAATTTGTTGTTGGAGAGTTTTGGATTCTGGTATTGATTTTCTTGAAGAGACAAAAGATGTGGTTTTGAATCATAATTAAATTCATGTGAATGTCATAATACGGCTGTCATACAATGTCTACTTAATTGTTGTATGCAATCCTCATCAACAATAAGCGCTTGTATTCGACTTTAATCTTATCACAAGCCAGTTGCTAATCACTAAACCACTTGACAGATACCCACAGGGTGAGCTCATTTCTTGATGAAATTTCCCTCAACACAAGTCTTTGTCTTCAGGAAAAAACGTTGCTTTCGTGGCAAGAAACGAAATTTTAGGCTGTTGTGGCATGTGGTTTTGCTGATGCCGGCTTGAGCTTAAAAAACAAAAGTGGGTGCAAAAGTTTAGCGATTGGCGCAATCTAACAAGAAAGTACTCTAAAAAGTTTGACATGTGCATTTTTTTCTTTTTGGCAATTGTAAAAAGTTGAAGTAGAGGTGGGTCTATTGTTCGTTCAGAGAGGTTAAAAAAATTATCGTAGATGTTTTAAAACACTCCGGTGTACTGCTGTAAGCATTTGGGTTATATATCATGACCGAAATTAGTACGGTGTCAAATACGAAATATGAGAATGTTGGACTGGACCAGATTTAAAATCACGGAAAAGCCAGATCCCATAAGTTCCCGTATACAGCGGTTTCCTCGGAAACTAAACTCCATTAAGCCGTATTCACAATTTTGCTTGCACATACATACTCGTACAATAGAATTTCATGTAAAAAACGAAAGATTTAAGAACGTGTCTAAAAAACCTGTCATTGTAAATCATCTTCTCAAAAAGCCTGCTATCCATAAACTGGATCACATGTAATATGATTCATAAGAATGTACTTGTCAGCAAAACTAAAAGACCAGAAACCGACGAAAACTACCGTGAATCACTTTGACAAGTAAGGTTTTTGTTCGTGGACGAACCTCTGTTCGCTATGATTAATTTCTCTCCACCTAGTGAAAAACAAAAGAAAAAAAAAATGTCTTCGTAACAGGCACTGACTATCCCTAGTTTGCATTTGACATTCATCTTTGTTTATTTTTTTCTTTCTGCCAATGCGCGAGCATCCACCATTGGGCCGGCGGTTTTGGATTTGCCTAATTTGTTCTCAGTTAACTTCTAAAATGTCGCATCCGGCTGCGGTGCTCCACAAAGTTTTGATGGCATTCTCTCCATCTGTCATTCATATCTGGGATCCCCACCATTTTTCATTGTGCCCGCCACCCTTTTTATGTAAATTGAAACAATATTCGAGTTGTCACACATCAAGCCCTCCGCCGCCGCTGGCTGGAGACTCGACGGACGCTTACACTGATGGCTGATGGAGGAGGGGGTCATCTCTTTCTCACTTTGTTTTTGTTGTTCTTGACTGACATTGTTCACGTTTGAGTTTTCCTTTGCGCTGCCATTCGCAAATTGTAGTTTTCTTCATGCATCGACAACAATTCGGATTCACAATGGCGCATTGTTGAAGGTGGAGTGCTCTAGGCGCAATCATTCGCGTCGTGCAAGCGAGCGAGCAGAGAACGGTTCCGCAGTATCTTGCTCGGTTATCCGTGTTTTGTTTTTTGTTATTGTTTCTTGGTTTGCTTTGTGCAATTTTGCCCGCCGCCGCCGGTTGCTGCTCCTTAGTACTTCCATTTTCAACTTTATTCGTTCAGTTGTTTTTTTTTGTCGTCGTTGTGGTTGTGTGTTTTGCTGGAAGCGAAGCGTATTAAAATGCAAAACAACTCAACAAAGAAACCGCGATCGAAAGTTGCAGTCCGTGAAAAGGTTGCCGATGCACAATTACATTCCTCACCGCCAACGCCGCCCTCTCTTTCGTTGTCGGTCGCTTCCCCATCATCACCAACATCATTGCCACCACTAATTGGATGGCCACGAATTTTATCAGGGCCATTGGCAGCACCGGGAGTGATCCCACTTGGTCCAGCCGCGGCCACAGCCGCCGCCGTCCAAATGGACATATTGGCGGACATTTTCTTACGTTTAAATACCTCACTAATGACTACGAATAGGTTCTTGAGCGGGAACTTAATGCTTCCCATCAATGAGGACGGCAGCGAAAGTGAGGTGCCGCTGTCGAGCCGTGAAGTCGTCGGCAGTTGTAATGCAGCAGTGTTCCAACCACCGCCGCCGTTTCGAGATTATCGCGGACAATTTACCATGTTGAATGGAGAACGCAAACGCACTCTACCAATGGTGTCTGCCGAGCCGAACGGTTGCATGGACAGCACCGCAAAGATAAATCGTGCCGGGGTCTTGCCACCGCCAAAGAAGAAGTGGATCCGCCATTATTTGAAGGGTAAATGGTGTTTTTTTTTTTTTAATAATATTCATTTGTTTAGGCGGTGTTGGTTGTGTTTTGTGAGTGAAATTTAAGTGGAATTGGTTGCATTTATTGGTGTACAACGTTGTCAAGTTAAGTTTGACTGCGATTCGTGTTCAGAGGCGCGGGACTGCTGTTTCTTTTAATTGTAATTCGGTTTAACGAGTTTGTTTTCGATTTATGAGGTGATGACTTTTAAATATGTACAAACGTATGTAAAATTTTTTGCGATATAGCGGTTGTATTTATTTAATGGGCTCTTTGCTTTAATGGCTCATAAACGAATTCACCCTCAAGACCTGAGATTTTATGTCTTATAGTCAGAGCTAAAAACAACTGTTCAAAATTGGCTTAGTGCTGGTCTAATTAGAGGGACGGGGAAGAATGAATGTGAGGACCTTGAAAACAATCCGAATTTGTGATGTCTTTCTGAATTTTTAACTTAAACTTTAAATTATTCTCTGCCAAGCAATTAAATGGAAACTTTTATGTGTGAAGAAATTTGTAATTAAAATTTAAAAATATGGAATATGGAACAAATTCTGTTAAAAAATTGTTCGCCCAAGAAAGGTGTTCAGCTACGGAAGATGTCCACTCAGGTCGAAGAAGAACAATATATTTCAAGGTCTCGTCGTGCGTCACTATGACCTTTAAGTTCGGTTCGACTTCCCTCTCTAGTTAATATAAGACTGAATGCCCTAACAATGGTCTTAAAAAACGTTTGAGTGGATTCAGATATATAACTTTGAAATATGCCCTAAAAATTGTTTACTCTTCAGATTTTTAATAAACAATAAAAGAATATGTTTACGTCTTTAATGTGCTTTGCTATTTACTTTGATGAACTCTAAATTGCTCCATGCGAATATTTGCTGTCTGAGTTAGAGAACAACATTTATTTTATTGCCGGATAAAATTAAATACTGCGTGGCACATGTGCAAGTCTATAGCTTTGTAGTTGAGTGACGGGCGTGATAAAAGTCTGCATTAAATGAAAAAATATCACAAAGTATTCACCAGCGCAAAATGCACAGGGAACGACAAAACAAAATAAAAATGAAACCGACAACCAAAGCCAGAACGAAACATATATTATTACTTATCGCATGTGTTCGCTAGCAAAGAGGATGAAGTGCGGAGGGAGTAATAAAATAAGTTCAAATGTATCTACGGAGAGCAAGAATGTGCGATTATTTAATATGTGAGAGGAGACACGTGTCGATAAAAAGAAAATAAACAAATACAGTAAAGTGAATGAAACGCTGTACAGGGATTGGCGGTTTTTTATTCTCTGTCAGAATATTATCTGCATCCAAAAACTTTAATAAATTCAAAGTACGGTGATTCGATCTATAAGGCGGTTAGGAAAGGAGAAAATAGAGCACAACATTTATTTCAAATGGCATTAGACTCCTAAACTTAAATTTGTAAACAAAGACAAAACCAAACAATGACGACTGTTGTGACGGTTGAACAGGAAATTCTCCACACACAACACATCTGACTTTTGCATGATTCCGTGTGAAAGTTTAACTTCCTCTTTATGGACAAAGTTTGGCACATAACTTTAGAAAAATTGACTGGGACACAAATTAAGTGCAGTCATAAAATAGAGCAGTTATTTAGAGAATGTTGCTTAAACTTTTCTCGTGATATATTTTCTGTAGATGTTGTCAAAGGTTTTCAGATGGATATTGCAGGGGCTGGGCTGGGCTGGGAATTTTCAAAGTTTACTTGATTTGTGTCCTCGGAGGAGGATTTAGATTTGATTTATTTTGAAGTTTGGGTTGAATGGCATCTATTGGGGCCACACAATATCGCAAAACTTTTCGTAGTATTTGAGATTACACCGAAAGTTTCTTGCTACAAATTTCTACCCAAACAATTTTGAGCTTAGTTTGAGCTGAATGGCTGATTTGTAGTGCACGATAACATTTTAGGCAGAACACCCCGATGGTAGGGAATTTAAGATACCTTCTTAATCTATTTACCAAATTTACAAATTTGATCCTCGTCCTATGACGCACAAACGGAAATTGTTGAAAACGAATGAGGAAGCCTTAGTCTTTTCGAAAAAAATATTCTACGTGGAATTTTTAGTTCCGTCAATTTCAAATTTTCAGAACTAACATCCAATGGTCATCGTTAGACCCTACAAAAAAGTTAAAACCTATTTTTAGCACAATTATCCACCACAGCAAGACCCGCATTATTGCATTTCTTCGCATGACAAACATAGTCCTTGATAACTCTCCAACCTTCAATCCATCAAATGATTCAATAAACGTTTTATTGCACTTAACACAGTAAAATCAGCAAAGCACAACCCTATTTGAGATACGTTTCCCAAGATAGTCCTAATTTTGAGGTGGCGGCGTTCGTGTGTTAACTGCCTTATAAGGGGCCACGTGACATATGCAACTCAAATGGTACGTGCTGTAACACATTTCATTACTTGCAATGCAAAGTGTACCAATGTACTTGACAAGTAGTGTGTTATTTGTTTTTCTTTCATTTTAAACACACATTGATACCGGATTACACTGATTCACAAGTACAACGAACTAAGCTCTCTTACTCTCCCGTCCGCTCTCTCTATATTTCTTTTTTTGCTTGTTTTCAAATTTCCTATCAATTTGCCGTGTATTTTCACATTACGTAAGCATCCACGTTTCGCGTACTCCAGCACAATGTCAATTAATTTTCTTTATTATCCTTCTTAAGCTTTCTCTTCTCGCCCTCCATCACTCCATCTCTTTTCCGCTAGCACATCTCTTGTTTTTGAATTCTGTTTTGTTTGGTTCTTCAATCACCACCACCATCATCTCGATCTCGCAAACAAGTGCCATGCCGTGCCCAGCCGAGTCGTCGTCGCTCGGCGAGCAACAACGAACACATGTCATTCTCGTTTATTTCACAAAGCCGATTTCGTAAGTTCAACTAACGCTGCCGCTCCTGGTGCTCGCTCGTGCTTTGTCGACAAACCAGGCGAGGCGGTGACACATTGTGTTTTCCCAGATTTTCAGCTCAGCGTGCGCGTGTGTGTGTGCTCAGAGAAGGTCGTGTAGGTGTGCGTGATGTTGACACATGCAACGTGATTCACGTGGAAAATTACGTTTTTAAATAAAAGCCGTCATCCAAGCAAAGGGCTCACGGAGTGAGCGGGCCAAACAAAATTTTATAACATCACTGTACATCCCCATTCATTCTGAAAATTTGCAGTAAGCGTGACGCCGAGCTTTTCTAACGCGAAAGGTTGCGCAGAACTAAAGCTTTCCGTTTTGTTAATGAGTACGAATAAATGTGCGCCACCCACGTCACGCTGTGTTAAATGCTGGACGTATGTATGCGCTGTGTGAAGGGGATTCATTGATGTGATGTGAAGCCGGTAAAAGATCGAAGGGCACAATTTGAACGCGCAGTATGTTCGCCACAAGCTAAACAAGGACACCTGCTTTGTATGACACAAAATGATTTATTAGAAAACATAATTGGTCGTCGTCCTTAATTAAGATTTGTTTCTTTAAGTACTTTGCTTTATAATACTATCAATGGAAAAATAATATTTCCTTCTTTTGATGCGTGACGCGGGGAATTTTTTTTTTACTTATTAGTGCTTTATTCGGCAAATTAATTTGTCAACAGGAGATGACAGGGGGGGAGTGTGAAAATATTGATTTTCGTTTTGCGTCGGTTAAATTCTTTACAAATTTTTACAAAGCAATATGATAAAACTTAACACTTTTCCAAAATTTCACAGGCGTGATTATAGTGTAGATATTGCATTTTCAAATATTCTTTCATTACATTTTTGACATATTTTCTAACGTTTGCCAAACTAGAGTCGATTAACATCTTTTCCTCTATGGGATATTTTTTTATATTTGCGAAAACCGATATTTGCGGCATCGATCAAACAGAAATATAGATAGCTGTCAGTGAGGACGTAGCAAGCTAATTACCTTTCCACCGATTTCCTTCAAGTTTCAAAATAATTTTGAATAGAAAAATAAAAATAAATAAATTGTGTAGCAATTCAGTCCACTAGGGGGACACTACTACTTGCGTTGTACATACTCCCGCGAAAAAAAACTACAGTTTATTACCAACCTCGAATGGCAAGCTTTTAAGTTGGCGCCCTTTAAGTATTATCACTATCAACATCTTGTAGGAAGTGGTGTCGTGAAAAATGTGGAGTGGAACTTGAAACCTTCGATTAGTAAGTCGACGTACTTACCCACTACGCCACAAAAGAGATTCCAAATTTTACTTTCAGCTAGTTCCACCATAAACCCATAAATAAATACTATGAATTCAGGGCAAGATGAGTTATTCTGATAGCGAAAAATTCTGATTACAACTCTCTTTCATGTTTCTAAGCAATTGCGGAAGTTACACTGCTTTTACTTTCTCTTCTTTTATAGCATATTCAACACCTCTTGGGTAATGCAATAAGCTTTTCAAATTTTAATGGCATGACTAACGATGAAACCCGCCATACACCACCATCGTCATTGTTTTTGGCACCATCTGCTCGCCATCCTGCTAGGAGTTATTTTACTGCTTCATTTTATTGCCTTTTACCGCCCTCTTTACTGCTGCTGCTGGTACAATCGAATTCTTATTGTGTTTTACATTAATAATAATAATCGAAGGCATTTAATGTAACGCGCGGCTGTGTGAGAACTTAATGGGTTAAAGGGAACGGAACTCAAGCCGCGGAGGAGGCGCGTTTAACAACATGATAGTTCTGTTTGTTTGTGTTTTCGTTTTAGATTTTATTTACCATATCGTGCACGTTCTCGTTATTCTATTTCTGGTATATGTATACATCTGCTTGGACTGCGCATGATTTTCATTGAGAGAATAACCACCACCCCCACCCCGTTAAATCTGTGTTAAAACCTTAAGTCGAGTAGGGATTTTTCTTTAATAGTTTGATTGATTTTCAAAATGCGGTTTTACGAATTGAAACTTTAATCACCTTCTTGGATTTGTTGAATTCAGATTAAGGAGCCAACATTCCGTTGCCCGTGAGAGTGTACGCGTCGTCGTGTATGTTTACTCTAGCGTTGGGCGTAGTTCCGGCAGAGAGAATGTTGCTTTTTCATTTTGATTTTTCTGGGGAAAACATAACAGGTAAAGTGTTTATCTTCTAATTTCGTGTGTATACAGGTGAACACATGCATACAAGTATGTGCACGCTGTGAAGAGACGGGCGAACATTTTGGGGTAAACACAAAATGTGATTGAGTAGATATCATCATCAGCATATCACATGAGACGTAATGAAATTTGTTCATGAGCACTTTTTTTGTTTTTACCGGCAAACTACGCATTTTCGATTAACACATAGTTACTGGTGGTGGTGATGTACAGAAAAGGCCGTCGTAAGCGAACTATGACGTTGAACCTACATAAGTGGTGGTGGCAGGTCTTTGTGGTGAAGAATAAATAAATTTCTTAACAATTTTGAGGAATTGTTATTTGTCTGCCGCTCACTCTCTCGGTTGCTCGGTGGGTTAAAGTCTTAAATTTTTAAATTGAACTGGGCGAAGGGCATAAACTCCAATGGACAGTATGATAATAAAAGACTTAGGGTTGAATTTTGTAAACAACTTATAACAAATGATCAGATAGTAATAATAGTTTATGCAAAATGTTTTTTACCAAAAGCTCTGTAGTGACAGGTTCTTATGTTTTTACATTACACCATCATCAATCTTCACCTTTCTATTGGGAGTTTTTCTGTTGGCTGTTTATACTGATTGAAATGAAAATGTTACCAAGGGCGTCTTCTGTGATGGATCCCAACCAAAATACTGTACATTTGCATTCAGTGTAGAGTAAACTTTTTAATTCACAGCCTCCTTTACTAGTATATTAATGAAAAGTATAATCTCTATCTAAAAAAGATGTTATTTTTTCTATCCAGTGTCAACACGTGGTTTATAGATATGATCTGTTCCTTACTCTTTTGCTTAGCCTACGTCTTTATGTTATTAACTTTTGAATACTACATAATTACGTTTTTCACAATAATTTGTTAACATTTTGCAAGAATTACTTATCATTCTTCCGTTCTGAGAACAGGTTGCTTCCGATTCGAAGCATATATATATGTACATATGAATGTAGGTACTTATAAGTATTTTTCTCTGTATCCATGCACAAGATTTGTTTTTTTTATATATTTTTGCACAAACTACCATCGTGAATCAACATTCTTCCATCTTCCACAACCTTCGCTCTTAATGCGAAAACAAACACAAAAACTACGAATAATAAGGCCATATTTATTTCCCTGCCTCTTCCTCATCACATATCACATGCCGAAGAATGACGAATTTTTATCAACAAAATGAGAAAAAAAATCACTTGGAACAAAGCCGCAGGCAATGATTCAGTTTGAGTTGGGTTGGTTGTTGTTGCACCAAAAACACACTACACCATCAATTTGTCTGAAATGACCTTCAAAGATATATGAAAAAAAAAAAAACACGTTTCTCAATCCTCCCTCAATGACCGTCACAATAATACATGTTTTTGCGCTATCTACTTTGTTTCATCTTTCTCTCTTTCTGTCTTGCTATGTTTCATTTATTTTTTTCATTGAATTCGAATTTTTATTTCTTCTGTTTGATCCTTCATGTTATTTTATTTTTGTTTCGTTTCTTTTATTTATTATTATTACAGAGGAACCATATACCAATGGTCATTTATCCCCATCCTCATTTGCAATAAATCAACAAACATCTATCACAAAACATCTACAACAACATCATCAACAACAACAGCAACAGCAAGGATTACAATCACAGCAACAACAGCAAGCATTGTCCACTTCCCCCAAAAGTGACATGACATCCACTCATTTCTTGAACAACAACAATAGTAACAAAAACAATAACAAGACAATCTCGTTCGTTGACAACGATAATACGCACGTTGCCATCTTCTCGAATGGCTCAAGTCTGGCAACCTTATCCGCAGCTGCCGCGTTGTCCGCCAATCAGCCGATTGTCATTAACGTAACGAACAATCAAACTGCGACAAACGCCTTTAATGCCCAACGCAACACCATCAGAAATTCCCCACCAATGGGTGTTGCATCGGCTGTTGCGGCTGGAAGTGCTGCTATGACAAACGCTACGGTCTTTCGCAAGAAGTGCATCCCCCTCACACCACCACCAATGTCAAATAAAAAAACTATTGAATCATCCAGAATTCGTAGCTTATCACTTTCTTCCAATAAAATTCCAGCAAACGGCCTGCTCGGCAGCAATGGGATTGTTAACGGCAATAATAGCAACAACACACCCGCCATTTTGCAAAATCATCATCACCTTCATCAGCAGCAGGCTTTAACCGCTGCAACGACTGAGGACTCATCGCAATCGAGCTTAAATCTATCCTCCTCTGCGGCGGGATACTTGAATGGTGGTGGCAGTATTAATTCAAATGTTGGCAGTTTGAATCTCTCAACATCTAACGGTGCATTGAATGGCATTAGCCTGGTGAATGGAGCAACAGCAGGACTTTTAGTTGCCGGCGGTCATTTGGATCATCCGATTTCTGGTGTTGCTTCATCAGCACCAACATCGAGTGGGGTGCATCAGCTACATGCAGCCGCTGGTACCAGTAGGCGAAGGACGATCAGTTCCAACAGTAATGGGTAAGTTTACTTTATGAATTTCATTTTGTGTAGTGGTGTAATTTACATTTTGCCTGAAGAAATTCTGATAGTTCCTGGTCCTCCGCCTCCAAACCATATTTCCATAAACACAGGTATTAATTTGTGTGTCCTGTGCGTGTGCATGTGCTCCAGGAGATAACTTTTGTAATTGTAAAATAACTACCCTTAAGAGAGTTGATATCTTATTGGTAATGGACGATTTGTGTATACCCACATTATAGTCGCCTATCTTGTCATCTACACATGAGATTTCACGTTGACTAGAAACTCCCAGGTCCTGATACTGATAAGATTTGCTTGTCGTCACTACTCTCTCTAGTTTGAAGACAGGATTTCGCAGCACTGCATGTTTGTGTGTGTTAGCAATGTAAAACCAAAACACTTGTACAAACAATCTCTTCAATGAGTAAATTTATTAAAATCAATATTCCAAATCTAGTTCCTCATGTACTTCCAGAGCGGGTACTCGGGAAGTGCACAACAAGCTGGAGAAGCATCGAAGGGCGCAGTTGAAGGAGTGTTTTGAGCAATTAAAAAGTCAATTGCAACTTAAGGACGAGGAGCGGAAGAAAACCTCAAACTTGGCGATCCTTGGAGCTGCCCTTAAGCATGTGATGGTGAGTTCACTTATTCACAACTCCGACAGACGTTGGTTGTAAAGCGAAACTTTTCGATTTTCTCATTCTCATAGGCTCTGAAGCAGAAAGAAAAGGAGTTGGGACAGCTTGTGGAGCAATTGGCAAAGGAGAAGATTAATGCACAGAAAAAATTTAACAGTTTAAAGCGTGGTCTTGGTCCTAAAATTGAACACATTGATTTCTCGATTATTAGTTCAGATGTGGAAATCGGAAGCATTCCGATTGAAAGAGGTATGTAATCAAAAAAAAAAAATCCCTGCTACTGTGTACCGCTAAAACCTCCATAAATGTCCACCATCAAGTCAGCTCACATGGCGCTTAACATTTGTATTTGCAAGTGATACATAATCAAAGAACTGACACAATTCAACCTTGAGATGTGTGCTATATATATGTATATGCGAGAACGCACACCTCGCGTAAGGAATTAATCCATTAAATCAGCAGATCAGCAATTATTTGACCGCAAAACGAAACCTTTTGCACAAGGCCTTAGCCATTTTCGATCCAGTACCTTCGTTGATGCTCATTGCATATTTGAATTCCCTCAGACGTGGAGGTATAGTCTAGTGCTGTTTCGAAGTTTTTTTACTTATGAATTCCTAATGTGACCGCCCGTTCTGCCGTCTTAAAATGTTTGCTTTTCTCTCAGTTTTGATACTTCGAAATGCATTGGTTGATCTAGATTCTTTCGAATTGGTTCAAAATCTGAATAAATTATTCAATTTGCGGCATGTATGAGCTGGCTTGGTACCAAGGACCAAGTTGACGTGGGGGCATAATGCACCACGTGAGCGGTGTTCACGTGAATTATCCTCAACCTCATACACGGAGTAAAGCCATGAATTAAACGTTTGTTTTTTCTTTGCAGTAACCGAGGGCCTTAATGACTCGATCTCATTATCATCGGGACGTGGAAGCACGCTGTATAGTTCATCTAGCTCTCTCTCAAGTGGCAGTGGCGGCAATACAATGTCCTCACCACTAGGCGCTGGAGTAAGTTACCTTTGGGCAGTGTCTCTTTAACGAGGCGACACACACATGCTCAAAAGTCTCTACTCTCTCTCTCTTTCTCTGCTCTCTCAACTTTCGCAGATGCAAACTGCAATGCCCACTGCATTGTCACCTGTGATATCACAATCAACATCGTCCTCTTCCTCCGCAAACTCTTCTAACAATAGTTCGCCGATATCATCGAATATGATGGTGATGAAGTCGTTAAGTGCATCACCTTCGTCGTCGTCGTCAATGTCCACGTCCTCGCCGTCTTTAATGCTGTCCTCATCTGCCGTTGCTAGTCCATTAATAACCAACATGTGTGGCAATGGACTCGGAACACAACCAATCCCAACAACTGGAGCATCATTGTCTTTGACTGCAAAGAATATCTCTGCAACATCACTAACTCGAGGATCGCCAACTCCATCGACGCCGTCACCATCGCCGTCCTCCTCCAGTGGTGTTTCGTCCTCGTCCTCGATTCATTCATCATCGCCGCCAATTGGGGGGATTAAGATTGTTCCAAACATTCCCGCGAACGGGGTAAAGTTCGGTGCTGCCAACACTGGTGGAGTGTCAACCAATGTCTCGACCAATGGTAATACATTTGTCACATCTCCCGTAATTAATATCACATCACACAGTGAGAATAATGGCGGTATTTCGTCGTCAAATAGCGGCTATAATGCTACTTCCTCCGGGATGCCACTTAATATGAACGCCGTTGTCGCTGCAAGCATATCATCCTCCAGCTCCACTTCGTCCTCGTCTCCCTCCTCATTCTTTTCATCGACATCCACGTCCTCAGCCGCACCAACCATAACTACAGTGAGCCATAGTAAGGAATTAAACTCAGTTGGTGGAAGGAATGGTTTATCTCGTAAGACTCCAGCAAGTGATAGCCACAGCAACAACAATGACACTCCTCATTACAACAACAACAATAACAGTAACAATCATCAAACCAATCAGCATCAACATAAGCTCCTCGATGAAGGCGAACAGCCAGCAAAAGTGTTTAAAGTTTTCAACGGATTCAACGGATCAACGCCACTTCAGCTGTCCCAGGTAGTTGGAGGTGGAAGTCTGGTTGTTAGTCCATTTCTAACTTCATCTCAGAACGGTGGTAGCCTTCGTTTGGTCGGAACTACAAATAGCCTGGCGACAATCGAATTGAGCTCCGGTCCAAATACTCACTCAAGATCTGGTGGCAATTTTCGTGGTCACTCGGCATCCCCACCGAACAACGGTGCCCAACTCCATAAGTTGCTGATGAGCGCTGTCGGCAATGGCGGCACTACCAGCATCACGGACGGCAGCAATAATACCGCAAACTATGTGCCGGCCGCGGAACTTGGTAGATTGCCTGGAGGTGCTGAAGTCAATATTCTACCCACCGCTACAAACGGTACAACCTCCCTGTACCGAGGAAATGGCAAATTGGCCATTATTAATAATGGTATTTCACTCAAGGGTAAGTTTTGCCGCTTCTTTTTACCCTAGTGCAAATGTTTGACGTGAATCTTACTTTTAACAGGAGCTGGTAATGATTCTTCCAATTCATCGAATACTAACGGACGTGGAGTTCACGTAGTAAACACATCGATTTCACAATCAACTGCGTTAGCATCCATTGCTGTCCCGCAAGGGCAACAAGGGAGTAATTTTGCTCAATTGATTGCAACCTCACCGCAACTAACTGGAAAGGTAAGCATCCCTTACGCAGAGTGTGTGTTATACTGATTGCCTACTCATTTCGTATCCCCATGAAACTGAGAAAAAGATAAAGACCCTAAGAAGACAAGTAGTATATTTCCTTTTTTCTTACTGATCTTTAAGTTTCCTACTTGTTTCCTTTTTTGTTTTAGCTGCCCATCCGTCTTATATGTTAAAGAAATTGTAATCTTGAAATGCCGACTTGTCCATATACTTATGGTTTATCTTCCCTTTTCTTGCTAATTCGTTATATAAAATAGCAGATGAACTAGCATAGCGTTACATTACATCTACCTTTCAAAGAGGTAGTTGGCAAAGTTTCACCATATTTGATTTTATCGATGGCATTTGATTCTCCAAAACGGTCTATTGCTGCCTATTCCTAAGGGAAGTACTTTTCAAACCGATTGAATCGTATCGTATGTATTTGTGAATTGAGTTAGGTTCTGGTTTTGCATTCTCTATTGGGTTGACGAATCATGCCAGTGTTTTCCAAGACGAAATTTTGGCATCAAAATATGGCGGTTTAATATTAGGAGGACATAGGCTATTTAAATGCAAATGAAATCAATTTTGAATAGACATCGCGAGTTTGGTGTCTATTCTCACTGGGCACTGGCCTGTTGGGCAATATGCCGCCTAAAGATCAGTGCATTCAAGTTGCATTCACTTCGCATGACAGGATCGGTCGCGTGATTCCCGTTAAAAATAAATACAGCTTTTACCTAAGACTTACTGAGTTGTGTATTACAGTCTATCTCTTTTTTCGAAAAACTTGAATTTGCAAAATATGTCATTAACTGAATGTAAAAGTTCTCTCGTTCTTTTAGGTAAATCTCTCAGTTGGTGGACAAAGTTTACCGTTACTTGGCTCGCAGTACCTCGGTTCAATGAAGCCAATGGTTGTGGCTGTTCCCAATAATTCAATCCAACCCACCTTATCGTCATCGTCATCAGTTGTTGCTTCGCACCCATCGACGACATCGACCGCTATTGTAACAGGAACCACCAATGGCAACGCTTTATAAAACTTTACCAATTTTACACTTTGTAATCTAATCTAAGTAGTGAGTTAATTATTTTTTTATTATTTTTCTAAAAAATAACTAAACCAGAGAGAATATAAAAAAAAACAAAAACAGAAAAAAAAAATATGTACGTGGTAGTAAAACAAAAACTAACCTCCAAAACAAACACAAACTCATCCCAAGTTTCAAACCATCTTCATCACTTTGAACTCTGAAACGTGGTTTTCTTACTTCAAGTGCATTTCTTCTAACGCTGTTTCAAGATCCCTCACCGTCATTCTTAGTTTCAAGAGAACCTATACATATTTACAAATAATGAAAATGGAAGAATATATATAGAAAAAAAAAAACAAATTAAAATCAATCAATGAGCCATCATCAATTTTTAACTTTGTACAAGAGAACTAACAAAAAACAAAGGTTAGAAGCAGAAGTAAAAAAAGAAAACACAAAACTTACTAATTTTTATGGAAAAAAAGAAATATAAAACATGAACAATCGTTGTTGTAAACACACAAAGTATATATATATGTATGTATATGGAAAAAATAAGAAACAAAAAAAAAATATACTTTATATAGCTATACATAAGTCAGTGTATTTTCTCAAATTAAAATCAACAAAACGCAAAAAAAAACAAACAAACTAACCTAAAAAATATCATGAGTTTGAAAAATGGAACAAAAAGATAAAAATTAACTTCTAAGCATCATATAGTGTATAATAACATTAAGTCTAATCAGTTTAAACAGAGAAACAAAAACAAGTAAAATCAAACGCCCCCCTCTATCACAACTCCTCCCGCAAAAGGATGTTGGCAGAGCAAAAGAAAAAAACACTTTAGATGGATTTATTTTTTGTTTTGTAAATAAATGTACCACAAGATTGTAAACTAAAAAATATTCTTTGCATATATATGTTTTCTAAACAAATGCGGGGCACATCCATCCCCACACTCACAATTCAACCATACACAATCCGGTGTAAGATAAATAAAGCATTGAATTCGCGACAAGAACACACAAATCCATAAAATCACACACCAACCAGTGTTGTTTCTTCAGTTCAATGAAAAAAGAAAAAAAAATGAAAAAAAAAAAATAAAACTGTACACACATACATATATAGCTGTTATATTGTTATCATTATTATTATTATTATTATTTTTTAGATTTTATCATTGTAAATTTAAAGAATTGCTGCTAATTTAAGATCTACATAAAGTACGGATAAGACATTGAAATCAAATTGCGCCTTAGAGATTTGTTTCGAAGAAAAACAAAACAAAAAAAAAACAGAAAGATTCAAGTTGATTTTTATTTAAAGAAACAACAACAACAAAAATGATATGTAGCTTTTGTTTTTATTTTTTTAATTTATTTCTTTTTTGTTAACCTTTTAATAGTTTTTTTTTAAATTAAATTATAAGAAGTGGGGAAAATTCAAAATCTGTTATCTAGTGTAATTTGTGTATAGAAAAAACCGGAGTAATTATGTATTTTTAAACAAAGTAATAAATCAAATTATGAAATGAAACGAAATTAGGGAAAGTTCATTATACAAAACAAACAAAACTCATATAATAGCTGCTACCGAATGTCTGAAAGATATAGTGATCGGAACAAGGGTAGGCTGAAAAATTACCCCAATTACGCGAATCGTATACGTTTCTTATACTTTTTTCGCACAAGATGTTACATCGAAATACCTTGTATCGGTACGCTGCGACAACCTTAATCGGTTTCGACTGGAAGTAACTTAAAACGTGCCTAGCGTCTAGCAAATCTTCAAAAAAAAAAAATAAAAAAATCCTGTCAGAATATATGGCCTGCACTAGTGGAAACCAGAGCCCAGACTTCCTTATTGGTTTCTGGTGGAAACGTAACATCTGACGTAATTGGGGTGAATTCAAACATCGTTGGGTTTCCTTTTTCTAATAATTATTATACATATCTTCCCCTCGTTTCATTCTTCATTCTGTCATCTGAAAGTTTTGCATGATGTTACAATTTAACCGCTGCCAGTGTAATGCAGTTCGATAAGATAATTTTAATAGTCATCAAGATCATCAAATTGTCGATTTTTTTCCATCTTTGAAGGTGCAATAAAGCGGAGGGAATACAATGGCATTATGTCCATTTCTGTCCCCTTAAAAATTTGTTGAAAACTATTACAGGCTTAGGACAACGTTTCTTAGCGTATAGTGCAAACATAATATGATAAGCTTTTTGTTGTTTTTTTGTTGTGTGTACAAGTTGTTTTTTTGTTGTGTGTACAAGTCGACCGTTAAAAAATTAATTTGTGCCAATATGTGCAGCTTATCTCAAAGTCAAGTGTGTGCTTGCAATGGGAAACTGCGACTGTTTTCAAACTCGACTGACAAAATCCAGGGGAACCTTAATTCTTCTAATGGGCGGTTGTATGGTCCACATACCGAAAAAAACTTTACAATCAGGTCAGTTGCATGGGAAGCTTGAGTTTACATTTGTATATTCTCTTATGCTAATCGTTTTTCTCAGACAGAAGCATATATCCGACTGAAAATTGCTCGTTCAAAGGTACTTTATGTTTGTAGTTCACGCTAAGAACACATCATTATATGGGAAATATAATTCGTTTAAAAAAAATTTTACTCATGTTTTTGTCAGAATTTCTGGTGTTTAGTGTTCGCTCCTGGTGCAGTCAACGTAAAGGTAAAAGGTAGGTAGCAAATTGCGGCCAAAGGATACATAGTCAAAATTATATCCGTACATAACTAATCATTGGGCCTAAAGAGTGCTCGATTAAATTCATGAGTAGATGACAATATATTTCTCAATCTTGACGGATGAACTGAGGAGGACGTAGCATAGTACAACTCTGTCGGACTTTCGATTTAAGAGAAGCCAACTCGCGATCGTCCCATTCCAATTTGAAATATGTATATGATACACATACATATGTAGTTTTCGATTTGATTGCGTACCTGTTAGATAATGAAAATGCGATTCGAAAGATGATAAAATAGTCCATGCTTATTAATTTTGAAACTGCAGTTTACAGAAGTCATGGCCGCAGCTGGGTAGTGGCATGCCGAAGATCAAATGTGCGATTCCTGAACTAAACGCTTAATATAACATTTTTAGCGTTGTTGACAAATCTTATTGAAGTAAGAAAGAACAATAACAAACATAACACGAGTAGTCAGATTTGAGGAAGATCCCCTGGATTGTAGTGCCATCCATGCAATTTACTTATTTTGTAGATGTACATATACCACTACACACAAACGATTTGGAATTCGAGGCTTTCTTACTTTCGGGCTTTCCCAAACAATAATCCGATGCAGTTTGTACTGGGGCCAACGTAGATCGTGGCTTATTTTTCGTACCACAGAGGATCTTTTAAGTAATTACATCACAGAAGACTAATTTCCATCCTACTAACCTTCATTTTATTCTTTCAATCATTCGTGTGGCAATAACGATATGAGATCCAAAACCACAAAAAAAAGAAATAAGATTACAAACAGTGAAATTAACACTATGTATATTTTCGTAAGAAACATGAAAATACAATTCTACTAGAGAGTAATCAGTAATAGTAAAAAGCATTTTATCATATGAATGTCTGTAGATATACAAATGTGGAGTTTATTTAAACGCATAGATGTACAAGTAAGTAAATTATAAATGTGTAACAATTTCCATCTAAATTAACATAATAACTATCGATGAATAAAACGCAATTCAGCAAATATTTTGCAAAGTTAACACACACAGAAAACAAACGTTTTTATAAGGAGACCGAACGAAGCAAACAAATGTAAAAAAGAAGCATGAAAATAAGACGCAAATTGAGTCCTTATTGTTGTTTTTAAGATTGAATGACTTAACGACTTCATCGGGGATCGGAAGAAAAGGCAGAAAGAACATGACAAACAAATGTTTATAGCACTATACTTTATGCATATAAATAGTTACAATATACAATATAGACTTTTATTTTTAAAAAATAAAAAAAACAAATAATATTTATTTACGAAAAAAGAATTGTGTTTTATTTAAATATTAGATGTTGTTGCAAGGAGTTTTAAGACCAATACACAACCATGCGTTAAACTTCTGCCATAACCAACTAATCATCTCTTTTCAAAATTTGAATAGTTTCCTTTTCCATGCTCATACAAAAGGCTCGCAACTTTCAGTCACATATATTAAATTGTCTAACAATATACAAATTTATGAGACAGCACAAGATTTTCCAAAATTCTTAAAGACATGTTGACAGGATATTAAGCTCAAAATAGTTGAACGCATTGATCTGCTTTGGAACATGTGACTGGGAAGGAAGCCACCAAATGTCTTACTCTTCTTATTATACTCCTGATGGTCAGGGATTTACCTGCCGTGCGGATCAGAAACCAATAAGGAAGGAGATGGTCGACTGAACAGCTGATTAAACAGCTGATTTCCCCTTCGTCCATCTACCGTTTGAGTGTTATTTACGAATTGTGGTGGATATAGCCCTTATTTTCCGGAACTCATTTACGGAGCATCGAACACTTTCTCATTTTACTCACACTTGTTTACGTTTCCCCTCCAAAAAAGCAACATGGCCGCTACTTCGTGAATGTTTGCCCTCAATAGTGTCAAACATTTGTAAATTGTCCACAATTCGTGAATTCGTCAGCCATTTTGTTATATATTCAACAGATTGCGTTCGTAAATAACTACAGGAAATTGTTTATGATTTTAGTGTCGCCGACACTTTAAATAGTATGTTACTTAAAAATAAGTTATTGTGCTAGAACTTATATACCTGATGACTTTAGAAATATGTACATAATTAAAACAGCAATGCATGTTTGAAAATCGAGCAGTACGGAGGAATTTCTTTCCATCTGGTATTCCGAGTTAGGTGTACTTAAATCAAAATAAAGATTATTGTAATTCTGGTGCTACTTATTCGGCAATATGTAAGTAATAGAAAATAAATTTGTAGTTATAATTTCGATCACTCATTATGAAAAGTGTAATACTGAAAAACATAAGGAAACCTTACCTAGTACGTCGGTGATAGTTGTCCAGGCAATCGTTTTAGAGAATAAAAATTAAATGAAGATAATTTGAAACAAAATTTTTATCCAGCTAAATACAATCCTTCGCTTTGAAAAACATATGATTCGATTATGAATATGGAATCTCAATATAAAATAATAGCACGAATTAATAAATTAGTCCCTCCAGCATATTTCACTAAAACTTTACGTTGGTTAACCTAACTAAAAACGCCTATGAGTGACAATTAAAATATATAATTTTGTAATATAAATAATATATAACAACTCAATAAAAATACTGCACTGTTTCGGAAAAAGCGCATAGTTACAAATTTGAGTAACTTTCTTAGTATTCTTTAAAAAAAAAAGTATCAAAATATAGAGATTGCTAAACCAAATATAATAGTTGCTAACAACAATAAGTGAAAGATATTAGTTTTTAGAATACGAGTCTTAGAATAGTGAAAGATAGTGATAGGAGTTTAGTAATTATTTGGGAATTCCAAAATACTATTTGTCTACTTATTGTGTTCAATATAAATTCGTGTTGTATTTTTCTTTCAAAATTTATTATAAAGTTTTAACATTATAGCCTAACTGATGAAAATACTGCCTTAATGATACAATTTATGAACGCCTCCAATGTCGGCCATTATTTCGTGGTGGAATTTTTAGCAAAAATCTCTGAGTAAGGGAGAGAGTCAACGTCCCCATCTCCCTCACTCACATTAGCAGTTTGCGCGGGAAACTAATCAGCCGATTACGCAACTCACACGTATTCTCAGTCAAGAGAAAAAAAACCCTGTCTGTGAAACTGCCTCGAATCAGCTGTTCAAGGAGGGGAAATGTTATAAAAAACGCTGTCAAATTTTCCCCACGGGTGGGAGACGAGGGAGTCGACTGTCTCCTTATTGGTCTCTGGTGCGGATATGAATAACGCATTTTGGAGACTTTTTCACCTTCAACGAAGAGCAGTTTTGAAGTTGTGATCTACCAGAATTTTCTAATATACAAACAGCAGTCTGTTATCCTGTTCATAATACCCATTTTAAACTCAAAAATACGTAGTAATACAAGTTGATATAAGCTAAATAGTTCCATAAAAACATAAGGGATCTAAATTTAATTTATTGAAAATGAAATAAACTGACATTTAAATTCAATAATCTAGTCCAATTTAATGTTCTCTTTGGAACTAGCCTCCCTACACCACTGAATACACCCATTTGAAATTTGACAGTGTGAAAAATTTAAATTTGACACATTTGAAAACAAACAGCGAACGGGCGATGCGATTACTTCTGTTTTTCTCGTATTTTTCTAAATAGGTTTCTACAAGGATCGAAAATTGTTAGTTATGCAAAGACCCCGGCGTACAACAGAGTGTGAGACGCCATTAGCTCGACAGTCGCGGTAAGTCCATGCTCCAAGACGTTAACATCAATAAAAAATTACATCTACAGACCAAGCCGCCTTCAGCAGCCCATACGACGCGCTTCGACACGAGATGGTTCTCTCACACGAAGTTCATCTGTCGAACCAATCAGTACACTTGGAGGAGGTGGAACTCATCTATACGTCCCGTCTTCCACGAAACGCCAAAGAAGCAGCAGCTTGAGCAATGCACGGACACCGCAAAAAACTCCTTCGGGCATCACACCGTCCAAAGTGAGTCAGTTCACCGGTGACAAACAGCGGCCCCCGCTGAACGACAAACGATGGCTACAGGAGCAAGTAGTGAGGATAACGGAATACCTTAAGACAGTTGATCCTGGTGTCAACACTGATTTTTTGAATCGTGGTGGGCTGAAGACAATGTCCATAAAGCAATTCATTGGGTTGGTGAACTTCTTCCTTAAATTTGTGACTGGAAATAAGTTCTCGGTCGGTGCGAACCACGTAGAAAGTATATCGAAAATTCTTAACCAAATCGACTATCCCTACACGATGAATAAGTCCTGGTTAAAGACACCCACAGCCCCACACGCATTCAACAACGTCGTAATGTTGTTCTCGTACTTTATGGACTTCATCCCTCCATCGGGAAATCTAAATTTATTTAAGAAGGACTACCTTATCGTTAGTGAAGAATACCCGGACATGGAGTTCGCACTGAAGTTCTTCGATATGGCAGAAAACGGGTTCCCTCTTTGGAATTACCAGAAAAATGAGGAATTCGAAAAGCTGCAACAAGCCGCATTGGATGAGTTAATTTTCAAAAAAATATCGATACCTGGATCTAGTGCTTTGGAAACGGAGGTAAAACGAATTAACGCTGAACTCGACAAAGTCTTGAGTAAAAGAGCCGCAATTAAGGATGAAGAAGAATATTTTCGGCTAGATAAGGAGCTAAAGACAAATCAGAGGAGGATTGCAAAGCTCCAAAAGGCTCGTGAAGAAAATAAAAAAACTTACGAACAACTTGAATCACAACTTAATCTACAAGTAGAACAGATCAAAAAGATTGAAGCGCGTGTAAACGAGATCCAGACGGTGGTTGAAACGCAGGAAGTGTCGGTGGAGCAGCGCAATCAGCTTATCGAGGAAGTCAGCCAAATGGAGTTCATACTGAAGACAAAGAAGCAATCGGTGTGCGAACTGCAAGAAAGGGACAACCAAACCCAGATCTTGCTGTCTAGACAAATTAAGCAATTGACCGAGAAAATCGCCAAGTTCAACAGTTACATTCGCCAAATGATGACCGATTTTCAAGATCTGGACGTGGACATTGAGAGTCTTTGTCTGCACCAAAACTCCAAGGTCGAGCTAGATGATCAGCTCGGTGAGGTAACTGTGTTCTTGAAGCGATTGCAGAAGCACATAGCGAGTCGAATGAGCGAGCTCTCTGAGCAGCGAGAAGCCTACCAAACCCAAGTAAATCTGATCACTTATGAGATAGAGGAGTGGATCGAGCCGAAAATTAAGGAGGCGATGGAGTATTTTAGGGAGGAACAGGTCAAGGTTGATGAACTGGAGCGGGAAATCATTGCTATGGAAAATTACGTGAAAAACCAAGTGAATGAATTCGCACAAAAGGCCGAGCGGGCGAATGCAACCGTGGATTCCCTGAAAAAAGCGATTGATCAGAACCACAAGGAGGTGCATCGTGTGAGTGAGGAGAACGAGGCGATGATGGCTGTCGTAAAGGAGCGTTTCGATTACATGTTTAGTATTCGGGCTACGCAACTGAAACGCTTTAACGACGCTCTTCAGGTATTCCAGAAAAGGTGCATGGATGCAAAAGCACAAATGAATTAGGGCAAACATTTATTTGTTAATATATTTATTTCTGTTTTTTGGTGGTTCTTAAATAAATAATAAATTTTAGTCTCCTCTGTAAAAGAACGAATTATTTAATTGCTTCTTCGAAGACATTAAAAATCTCAGCGTAAGCGTTTTAATTAAATTTGTGACTCTAAATTAAATCTGTCACTACATTATGATAGTGAAGTAAAATGTTGGGATTTTTGAAAAGAAATAGCAAAGTCGTAAGTCATAGAGTTTTCCATCGTCTGGAACTTAATACATTATACTTTAGAACGTGACTTAAAAGAGTTTAGAAAAAATGGACAAACATATTCATTTGAACAGTTATCAACTTGCAATGATGCCAGACAATAGTTCAGAAACCTTTAATTTTTTGACGTGGGGCAACCGAACTCCCCGGAATTACTTTTACTCATGAATATACCCACCAGCTTTATCGTGGAAATCGGGAAACCTAATGTCCAGGGTAAGTAAAATAACCATACGAATGAGATAATGATTTGATTGGGATCGATAGTAACTGCAAATACAGCAGAAACTATGTTTCCTTGAAATCAGTATATAAGTGCGTTCTATTAAACAAAATCAAAAGCAAGTTCCAAATTTGACGAAGTTTATAAACTCATGTGGACGAGGTGTATGAACGGTATGAAAGAAACATCTGTAAGCCTCAGATTTCAAAAACAAAACAGAAGCGAATGTGTTTAAACTCCCATAGAATAGATTGAAAGAAATTTTTTCTAAGAACTTAATTACCAATTATGTTTTTTGCACTGTTCTCAAGTGAAAGTAGTACACAAGTGCTTGACTATATCCCATAAATTTGTTAAAACAAACTGCCTTGCTCTCACTCTTATTCTCGTTTCCATTTAAAATTCTAGGATCAATATTTGAGCATGCGTCTGAAACGAGTCTAGACAACACAAGGAAGAAAAAGAATAAACACAAAGGACGCAAGGCAAGCTTGTACCACGTAAGCAATGGTAGAAGACCTAAAAGACGAAAAGGCTTACAAGTCCCCTGGTACCACCTTGCCTCCTACAATACCACCCTAAAATTACATTTAGTACAGTGTGCTTATCTTGTTGTCTTGGACAAAGTCTAGATTTTAATCTTTCACATCATTATATCTCCGAAGCATTAAAAATTAAACTAGTTCCCATTCACTAGTTTGTTACAATAGTTCGCACAACGTGAGTGGTTCCTAAAGAAGCAAGTCCCGCTAGGATAGACGCCTTCCGTCTTACTACCTGCCGTTCTGGTGGTTCACAAAATCCGTTTGTAAGCTGCAAATCTACACTGAGCCAGAGTAATGTGTCAATCTGAATCGGGACGGTACACTAAACTCCAACTGTTTAGAGCTACAGCCATTAAGATACTGCCACATGTATTTAGGTCGGCGGAGTTTAGTAAATCTAGAAAGTCACTAAGTTTAGTTTATTTTCTATATCCATATAATACAGTAAGATTTCACGAACTTTTATTTTCTGATAATACGAAAGCATCAAACGGCGTAAGAACTCAACGTTCCAATTTTTACGCACTTACTTCGTACGCCACGTTGTATTGTGGGACAAGACCGAAAAATCAGAATCATAGATGTGATAGATTAATTATATAGAAAGAGGAAGAAAGTAAACCACTGTACAGCTTCTCAAATTTTGTCCCTCGGAGTCGGTGTTAAACTGTAGGTCACCTTAACACGTGATAAAACAATAGTTTGCACAGCATGAGTAATTGCGAAAGAATCTACTTCATTGTCGATTGAAGCATTATGCCAAATTCGGCCACTAAGTTTTTTCATAAACTTAAATTTTCCTAGTATAAAAAATTCCAATCCCCTAGTGATTAAATATCTGTTAGAATACGTCGAAAGACATAGATTTAAGATTTAGTTTAGCTTAGAGTGCCCGAAAGGGGCCAGTAAGTTAGTCATGTAACATAGTTAAGGCAGTAAGCTAGTTTAAGCGTTTTTTTATGTCTAGCTTATAAGATTTTTCTTTATAAATAAAAAAAAAAATGCATCTAGAAAAAAAAACCTTGTCTAGTTAATTGTGGGCCATAGCGGTACGCAGTTTGCTTAAAATGTTTATGCGCATTACTTTAAGTTGAGCCAATGCTTTCCATTTTACATAGAGATGGAAATAAGTTAAGTTTTTATTGAGGCGTCTAATTACGTGAAGGCAGATTACCCTAAATCTTTGCATTAAATGAAAAGTTTTCTTTATCTCTATACAAGACTTCTTTATTTTCTCAGTCCCTGTGAAGTCTTGTTCATAAATATTTGGAAAGCTCTGATTTTTTAAAAAAGTTTTATTTTTATTATTTTTCCTTTTTTACATGTTTTTGGATATAACATTTAGAACGCGTTGGAAAGAAATCCATAGATTAATGCATACTTCAGACGCATTTTGTACTGCTTCACTTTTCTTAGCTTCAGCACCTAAAATGGCCTTACTTGTGGAAAAATTCTGTGGCCGCTATATTTTTCAAGGTAAAATTCGATTAAATAATCAATAAAGGAAAATAACCGCAAAACTTCAATTCTCTCCCTCTTGAACTCAAAAGCCGAACTGTAAGATCCTCCTAAATGACATGTCGTGGAGCAAAGTAAATGCCATCCGTGTCTGCAGCATCCTTGGTTGTTATCTGTACAATATGATCTCTTGGGCTAAACTCCCGCAATGAAATGAAATTAGGCTCAATCTTATAAAAGTCCATTAAGTCGATGTCTTCTGTTGTTTTGCGTGGAACTTCTTCTTCAATGGAGTTACTATTTTTTTGGCGGTCTGAAAATAAACTCTCATACGTTTTCCTTTTGCCTAATTTTAGTCGTTTGGATTCTTCCGTGAATTTGATAAGTGGCGAGGGTTCTCTTCGTACTGACATAAGGTCAAGATCATGAGGATACCTTTGAGAATTGATAAAATCATAATCATATGTGTCATTGTCTGGTATTGAAGGTCGATTGTTGTTTTTTTTCATGACGTTTAATCTCGCTTTTAATTTGTCGTCGACTCTCATCAATACGTCTTTGATGTTTAATGATGATTCTGTGCGTGAGTCAATTGGAGACTCTTCGTCACCTTGGGTATCGCTTTCAAATCTTACCATATCTTGGAGGTCATGATCCACTTTTCTCTTAGTCCCACTGCCCCTCTCATTAAATGAAGTATCTTCTCCACTCGAAGTCGTAATGTTTCGTTCAGACATCGCCGAGAGAGTAAACCTATTTTGGTCTTGATCAATACTGTCCAATTCATTCGAGTGTGACAACATAGTTGAGTTCGACTGTCGAGAATGACGGTTTCGCTTACGCGCTGAACTTGACACTGATCTATATCTGGTGTTGCGTCTTTTGACCCTCAAATCCGTGGATGGATTAATTAAAGAAGTTTGTCCTAGATTCATTAGGTCTTGCAGCCCTTGAGACAGAATTCGCGATTCGCCTCCCTCCGTTTTGTAGTTCTCGTGAAGATTTACCATACGCCTGTAGATGAGTGCTTGCGAGGAGCTTTCATGATATTTATCTGCTGGTACTTTGAGGGGTTCTTCTTTGGGAACTGAAAATTATTTAATCATTCATGCCGGTGAATGGAAAATGTTAATATGAAACCAACCAAATTTTACAGAATGCAATGTTTTTCTGGAGTCTTTATTAAAACAGCAGTATAATTGCTCGGGCCTCGATTCCCTGAATGTTGATATGGACTGTAAAACATACAATTAGTGCACTAGGACTTGAAGCCAGAAGAATTTAAACCTTAAAAATTATTTTGTTGCCAATCAATTTTTCCAAAAGTCTGCGGTTCATTGTTATAGGGGAAAGGGTTCGTTTTTTTTAACTAGAATTTTGTAAAAGGTCTAAAGCGTAAATGTGAACAGATTAAAAGATTTTTAAAGAAATACTAAAAATACATGATTGCTATGATTAGATTGCCTTTGGAATTTCAAAAGGAAGCGGTGAAGGCGACAGTGGAAAATACGAAACAGTGGATTTTAGTTGACGGAGAAAAAAAATTAAAGAGGTCGGAGCCACATTCTACAGCCTTGCATCTTCCACAAAAACCAATTTATCACGAGTGGAGCGAACCTGTCGTTTAATACTGAAGTTTGGGAGGTTTCTTTAAAGGGAGTTGTGTGTTGTATTGTTGTTTTTTACCTTTGGCTGTCACTTTAAGAAATATGTAACATGGGCGTCATACACTTCATTTCTTGGATTTTGCGTTAGATAAGACAATCAATAAATATGTAAGAAGTCTAAGTATTTCTAGCTTCCTTAAAGATTTCCTTAGGTCCTGGGCTTAAACAACATTCCTCTTCAGCTAGTACGGTCTCTTGTCAGCTGCCTCTAAATCCGCACCCCAAGTTGGTTAAGGGAGAGGCATGTTGGTTAAGGCCCAGGTCCACACCGGACTGTAGTGCCACAAGGAGAAGAAGAAGTTGGTTAAGGTCAATCTCCAATTGTGTGCGCCATTAGATTGTACTGTTCGTGCTTGAATTTTCTTCCTCAAAAACTATAAATGCAAACAGGGCCTCTCTTGAAAACTCTTTTCATCTGCTGTTGAGATTGTTCAGGCCGTCAAAGAACTTCTTCGTTAGTTATCTTAAGAAATAATTCAAACCAAGAAATATACAGTAATAACTACAACTGTAGCACACAAAGGACCAGGACCTAGCTTCTACAACTACTAATCGTGCTTTGCGTGCTACTGTTCTCTCAGCTGTAGAAGGGACCTACAGTTTTTTTGCCAACTTCGAACGGCGAGATTTGAGAACAGTTTCCTAGACAATTTGTACTCCTTGAGTGTTGTCAGCAATTCGAAAAAGGTGGTTCCGGGAAAAATGCGAGGAGTTGCGCCCCTAAATTGAAACTTGGCATATGAGTCGACACCCTTACCGACTACGCCACAGTGACCGTATTCTTCTGAAAATCCACGTTTCAAATGCCTATAGTTTGCTTGTTTTTGCCCTTTGTAGCGTCATGCTTCTACTCCATATAGAAGCACCCACCAAATTTAGTATTGTTTTTCTGCTGCTAATGGCCTCGACCACCAAGTTGGTGAGCGAAATCGATGGCAGCTGGCCAAAGATCGAACTAGCTAAGGCCTTTTTTGTTAAGACCCGGGTCCAACCCATATGAAGAATTTCTATCTAATTTTGGAAGGAAAATGGTACTAAGAAAATCAGTAAGACAAAGCCTCCATAATGAGGGAAGTGAAAGATAAACGTATTTTTACAATTATGATGTTAACTTCTGGAGCGGAAAGGAAGACGAAGACTTATTATTGAAAGAAAAATTACTTAGTTTTTATTCCAGGAACATTTATTAAACTACAAAAAGCTTCATATACTGTTGACGTAACCAGCAAAGGTAGTAGTCAGGGACTTCGTCTACCTCGGCTCCGCAGTAAACAGGGACAATAACACCAGTACCGAAATCAAACGCAGAATCACTCTTGCCAATCGCTGTTTCTTTGGGCTCAAGAGGCAATTGAGTAATAAAGCCCTTTCTCGAAAGACTAAGCTTTGTATAACACCTTCCCTTCCTCCCAGTCCTACTTTATGGCGCGGAAGCTTGGACACTACTAAAAGCGGATGAGGATGCCCTTGGTCTCTTCAAGAGAAAAGTTCTGCGTGCGATTTTTGGTCCTGTTTGCGTTGATGGCATCTGGAGGAGAAGATTCAACCATGAACTGTATGGGCTGTACAGCGGCATGAGCCTAGTCAAACGTCTACGGATACAACGCTTAAGATGGCTAGGCCATGTAGAGCGCATGGACACCACTGCTCCGGCCCGAAAAGTCTTCTAATCTGAGCCATTGGGACAACGCAACAGGGGACGGCCCAGGATAAGGTGGCGCACACAAGTTGAGAAGGGCCTCAACCAACTTGGAGTGCGCAACTGGCGGCAGCTGGCGAAAGATCGTGCTGCCTGGAGGCATGTTGGTTGAGGCCCAGGTCCACCCCGGACTGTAGCGCCACAAGAAGAAGAAGAAGAAGACACCAGCAAAGGAATAAGGCAACAACGAGTTTCTGAATGCACGTGGAATGTGGGGTAGCATGATAGACCACGTGCAGCCGATGAACTTCCGGATGCTGCTCAGGATATGCAATGCGTTCTATTCTTGGTGTTGTTTGCTGGAGGTGTTGATGATGTCTGGAGAAGAGGTCTACATATGTTCAAGGACGCTTGTCACTAAGTGGTCCTCCCGGAACTGTTTTGAGTATGTTAGTTGGAAAATAATGCTTTCGAAAATGAGTCTTATTTGGAGACAAACAGAAAAAAAACTTTTCCCAAATAAATTGGTTTAAAGAACAGTTCAGATTGCATTGACAATTAGGGGTAGAATGTACTCATTCTACGTATCTGGGATTAGTCGGTCATCTTATAAGAAATTAAATAACAAATATTACTTCTTAAGATGTTTTCTTTAATTTTTGAATAGTTGAAATATATATTTCCATAATTTATTAGTTTCTTCAATTAAATACATTAATAAATAATATTTTTAATTTATTGTGTTTTTTGCGAACATATTTTGTCTTTCTTCCTGACCGAGTTGTTAGTAACAAAATTAACTGAACTTAAAAAAATTTAACGTGAAATAAATTTTCCTTAAAGTCAAATTAAGTTGAATTCCGCTGCTCTTTACTTATTAGCTTAATACTTCCACTGTGCTCCTGCATTTCGGAAAAGAAATTTTGAAAGCAAGCATAATGACTATTTGAGACGCTTTAATAATCAAGAAGGCAATAAAGCAAATAATTACACAGGGACGAGACAATACCTCGAGCAATATCCTAGCACAAATTAATTCCTAAATATGAAAGTCCTTATCCCCAGCTCAGTGGTGCGTTTCGGTAGAAACACAAGTGGCATAGAAAAGAAATAAGAGGACGTTGCAAAAAATTTATCTTACAAAAAAAAAATTAAAGCAAAATATATAAATTCCATGTTGTGGTTTTTATTTTCAGTTTCCAGCATACGTGAGTGGTTGCGTGTGTGTGCTGTTTCGTTTTTCAAAAGAGCATACAAAAAATCCATGGACCCTATCTTCCGAAACTCATTCTAAACCTTGATTCTGTCTTGCTTAGCTTAGACCAGTTGACTTAACCTAATCATTGTGATTCATTTTGAGCTCATTCAATGTTGCACTGAATCTCGACCATTCATCCCGCGTTGGTTGTGCGACATTTTCAGCAACATCGTAAACATACAGTTTACCCGAATCATCACCGATTGTCAAATGGAGTCCTGATGGAGTCCACGAGACACGATTCAATGCTGGAGCACCGTCAACTATCAAAGATGCCGACGGCACCTCGGTATCCTGATTTAAGTTCCATAAATCAAGGCGACCGCTGCCGTCAACAGATGCAAACAAGGCGGGATGAATTGGAGACCATGCAACATCCATGACGTAGTCGGAGTTATCTTCAAACGAGTATAAGGGTTTGGTGTCCTTGAGGCTCCACAGTTTGATGGTCCAGTCAATGGACGACGTCAGGAACAAGTCACCAAAGTCCGGAGTGGATTGATTTGGATGAGTGGAGATACCAGTCACTGGACCCAAGTGCTTCTCATACATATCGGACACCCCCGAACGGATACCGTGACGATAAGCTGTAACAATCAAGGTTAAATATGCGCTTCTGTGTAGGCCGTTGCGCTCTTACCAGAGTATACGTTGCCATCCTCGCTGCCCATGACCAAGTTGTTGATCTCATTCGATGGGAAAGACATGCAAGTGATAGCGATTGGCTTCGACTGTCGCTGCTGCAACTCCAGGGTGTCTTGCGGCATCGACAACATGTCCAAACTCCATGAGCACAGTTTACCATCGGATGAGATCGATATCACATTGTGTGCGTTCTGTGTGCCAACCATCTGCAGGCAGTACACCGGATGGGTATGCGCTGTGGCGCTGAGAGGTGTCCTCTGCGTGGGAGTGCGCTTTTGTACCCGATTATCCCAGAGCACAATCTGCCCAGAATATGTTCCGCCGAGAATCAAATTCTGGTTAAATTTTGCAAAACATGTCGACATCACGGCACTCTGGCAATGGAACACATCCTCGGGGGTTTGCTTCTTGTATTTTGTGTTCCAGACCATGACGACGCCATCGGGCTCATTGGGACTTTCCTAAAAGGAACATTGATGGAAATGGGAAAATAATTGTGCCAGATATGGCCGAACCTCGTTGTTGTGATAAGATGCAACAACCAGTTCAGGGAAGTGTGTTGACCAGTCCATGGAGGTAATACAACGATTCTTCGACCATCGATCCTCGTAGAAAATACGATTCAAAGACAGTCGGGCGTGTGTCCTCTCATCGTTAGTGTCTTCGCTGTCGCCGCCTCCAATGTAGTCCGTATAGATGTCTACATTCTCCGAGAGAGCCCTTTCAACAATACGCCCAGCACGAAGTACAAATCTCTGAAAATCTTCTGACAGAATGATCATCTGCTTCTGTTCTTCGGACAGTTCCTTAACTGAAATTGATAAAGAGATATTTACTTGAAAGGATTTCAAAATGTTCCGCATGTGCTTACTCTCTTTTTTTTCCTCATGCTCCTTTTTCTGCTCCAAAGGTGTGATGGCCGGCGCCACTTCTTTTACAGTTGGAAGACCATGAGGTAGAATCCCTGGCGGTAGCTTGGAATGAAAACCATGATCGATGTGCGGCAGCGAGCTCTCTTCGTCATCTCCTTGGGCATCATATGTAAGCACTGTTTAAGGTATAAAACTAACACAGCTAGAGGAACATGACAATCGACAAAACAGGAACAATTCTACGATTTTTCTGTTCTTCAGCATTTTATTGCTAAAATATTTTCTTTATTCTTAATTAAGCAGACATCAAAATTTGTCTTCTTCTATTTATCGGTTTGAGAGTCTAGATAAACTTCTTGAATGAGAATTTTACAAAAAGCGCGGATTTTATCAACGACAACGTCTTTTATGTAGCGAACACAAGAGAAATAAAACAAAGAATGTAAAGCAAGCAAGGGTGGTAGATTTGCAATGGGGTGCAAAATACAAAGTGGAACACAAAGCTATAGTGGGGAATGATAAAGGATTTCGGTTTTGAAGATTTGATCTCGCAACAGTCTGTCATAGGTACATATAACATGGTATTGGTTAATTTGGATTCCAATGAATACCGAAGACTATGGGGAACGTTGTGAGTACACAACATTTTAAAGATTCAGAGCTAGGCGTAGTTTTCGGCGGAAATTGTAAAAATATTAAAATTACATTACAAGCTATAAAATTAGCGTCTAGGATGATCCATCGAGTGGAGAAAACAAAACATGAATAAAAACATTCCTGGAAAAAAACGCAAATAATATTTTTTTGTTAATTTGGTCTGGTTTGAATCTGCTCCGTTTTAAGGTGGTTGCGTTGTCTAAGGAGACGGAGGTTGGAGGGGAAATACGTAGTGTAGGGAATACTACTATAGTAAAGTGACACTACTGTCAGACTTTGGCACTTAGGGACCACATCTCTTTTAAATAACCAACCATCGTACAAATACGATTGAATTAAATTATGTAGTTCTGCTTAGTTGTAAGGCAGGTTGTGCACAATGATGTCTTTTCTGAAAGGAGTAAAACGTCAATATTTACACGTGGCATTCAATACAATGTTATGTACAGTTTTCAGTTCCGCCATGGTTCGTGCTGGTTCTAACGAACCACATAATACAAATGAGAATAAAAAGTCATCAGACAGGAGCATGTGTGGCCTTAAGATAAGAAGGCGAATAGGGCATAGAAAAAATTACGGTTTTCAAATTTATACGAATTTTACACCGCAATTTTCGACTGTTTTTTTTACCAAACACTAATCCAAGAATGGCACATGCATTCAGATAAAAAAGGGTAAAAAGTAAAACGCAATAAATATCTTTCCAAAAAGTACAAAAATAAAATATGTATACAATTTCCAATGAAAACCATGCAAAAACATCTATCAAATGATGAGCAAAAAATGTACACTTAGGCTGGTGAAAGAGTCTAAGAAACAACAACCTATTCCATAAATTTGCATTTAAATACATACCAAACTTCAAACGTCAAAAAAAGAAAACGATTATTTAAACTGTTCAATATGATTGATGTGAATATGTGTTAGTTACCTCTTAGAGCGTAAAGTGCAAAAATGATTTCTATTTAATTGCTGTGTGTGTTGTCGCATTAGCTTTTTTTAAGTTAAATTAGAAACAAAATGTTTTCAACTATGAAACCGTCAAAAAGCATTTTTGTTTGTCATTTTTGATTAAATGTTACACTTTAGTATATATACCCACGCACACATTTTAAGGTCAAAACTGTTTGGTGAGCTAGATGTACATTTATGCAGTTATCTCTTGTATATGCCGTTATGAAAGAGAACATATTGATATTACTCATTAAACATTGTTTTCCCTTTTGTACAAAAATAATCACAACAAACTGAGACGAAAGAAACATTTAAACAATTAAATAAAATTAAATCAGTGAGAAGCTTCTTTTTGGTTTTAGTTTTCGATTTTTCTACAGAGAAAATAATTCGTAACGGGATGTGACGTATGTATAAATTAAAAACATTTTGTATTAACATATAAATCATACAGTAAATATAAATATTAACAGTATCTTAAATTAAATTTAAAAAAAGAACAACAGAAGAAAGGAATGTACTCGGTCAATTGATTTTGTATATTTCTCCACCCAATTTTATTACATAACGAATCTATATGTGTATATGTAAATTAATCAAAAGTAATTTTAAAACAACTTGTTTCAAAATCTGTATATCTTATATCTGATGGCAACTTTGATGAGGTTGCGCGAAAATGTTTATTTTAAATTTTATGATTGGCCATACATAAGCACCACCGACATATGAAAACAAAATAGGTAACGTTATTAATCAAAATAGTTTTTGTTGAAAAAAAATGTCAAAATAAAATTTAAACAAAACAAGGTTTAAATCTTATTAACAAAAAACGAACTAAATGCAAAAAAACGAAGTTAATGATTGATAAAAAGCTTCTCCAGTCTATGGAAAAAAACAAATGTTGAGAATTTTAAATAGTAAATATAGGAGACAAGCAGTCTTTTTGAAATAGTTGTGCATTTCAAGTCTACAAAACATGGTTCGTAGGGGGGTCAGGAAAGTTCTTAGTTATTACAATGAGGTTTTCCTTGTGTGGACAACAACGAAGATAAAATATTTATGCACGCTTTTCAAAGCACCAGTACTGGAAACACTGATCGTCTCGTTAAATAAAAGAGGCATCGTAATTTTTGCACCCGATTCTGCGATTGTTGATACAAATATCAGCTTACCTGCTTAAAGAAAGCAAATTCATCAGCGATATGTTTTATAAAGCAAATTCGAATTTCAAAGTTTTCTAAAATTGAATGAAAATATTTTTGTTTTGTTTTATTATCGCATTAAATAATACGAGCTTTAAACTTTAATTTTCAGACCTACAAGCATTCTCTAGCACACAAAGGGGCGCTGCAGGAACTACGTTCAAGACTGTGACACCTTAATCGCCTCTCGTGTCTAAGATATATTTCACCCATTTTATTTTTTCTTAGCCAAAAATATCCGGTTTTAAGTAATCAATTTTTAGGGTTTCGCTCAAAATTGAGGGTTTTTCAAGAACGTCACAAAAAAATAGCTTGTTTCTAAATTCTTTCAGACGCTGAGTATCAAACACGATTAACTTTGCGTTTAAAAGATATACAAATTTAAAAAATGGTTCATATCGAGATTTCCGATCGAATACTATTTGAAATTCTTTTATTAAAAAAAATTAATGAATTAAGAGGCCCTACAGTCCAGCAGGATCTACCTTTTTCAGCAACTACTTGTGTTATGCGTGCGTACATAAGTATATGTCATCGTAAAATAATATCATCATAATAATACCATTCACTTAAAGCTGAAGTACCGAGCTGTGCGAACCAGCACTTTCTCACATGCACACACAGTAGTATTTCTGATGACGAAAAACTTTCCAACCACGCGCAGCAGGACCCACTCGTGGGAACTAACGCCCAATACGGCCATCGCGCATCCATTAAGTGCAATTCAGCAAGCGTAACTACTCCTTGCGGTTGGGCATTTTCATGCAGAGTTTAATTATAAAGAATACGCTTTGTGTCGACTCCCAATCAATCAATCAAGCAATATCCAGTGTAACACAGTTAAGGTTTCCTTCCATATTAAGGTTTCGCTACTGAATTTAATTAATTTTTACACGGATCCAATATCTTTACATTTAATATGCGTATCATTAAATTAATACCTTTTAGCGTACGCATTCTATTGCCATTTTATGTAGTTTGTAGGACATTCTTTAAACAAACAAACAGGTCAGTTCGAATGCGCAAGAGCGTCGTATTCTGGCCATAATAAGCGCCCGCCAATAATGGCGTCAATGTGCCGAATATTGGATCAATTTCTATGTGACGTAAATTTTAACCTAAAAATTGCATTTGACATCTGCTGTAATTTAATTTTACTGCATAAATCTCAGATAGGGCAGCTGCCAAGTTTATGTAGTTCTTCGAATCAGTTTTACATTCATAAAAAATCTTTCGAACAATACCAGCCACCTATACACAAACTGTGTCAATTGTGAAGGCTTCTCGTGGGGTAGACAAAGCACGTAAAGCACTTGTAGAAAACATCTTCTGTAAATGAATTTGTATGGTTCTTCCCATACTGATTTGTTTGGTAAGTTTTGAAACTTAAATTCCCAAGCATTCCCGACATATTTAGGAATAAAACGAAATTACCTTTATTCCTTAATACCCTCACAAAGCTGTCTTTAAACAGACGAGATTAGGGGAAATGTGGAGGGTGGAAGCAATGTTCTAATTTTGGACAAGTAATTAAAGTTTAAAGCCAAGGACTAAGTATAAATTCCTCAAGTAACTACTAGAAACCAAAATACGTTAAACAAGAAAAATATTCGTACTTCAAGTGGAGGTATTAAAACAATTAATTATTTCAAAATGTCGGGAGCAGGAGGTCAACAAATTATTCTCTGTTCTGGTAGATAATTTGTTAAACGAATAAGCCCAAAGATATTGTAAGTATTGTATCAATGATGCCCGAGCAAAAATACGTAAATTTTATTTGTTATTTAACATTTATCGAGTGTAGATCGCTTTAGAAAAACACCGAGGTACGTTTTATAGATTGTCAGAACTGCCACCTTTCTCATTTGCGATATTAAAGTCTGGTTCTTTTATTTTGGATAGTGGAATTGAAAGACTGCTGAATAGCGAAAAAGTAGAAGAACGAGACAACAGTCAGATATAACAGTTGTGAAAGGCTGCCAGAGTTTGGTTAGAGAACATTTGTTCAACAAAACAATGATGAAGATTTGGATATATTTGTAGTGATCACGGACTGTAGTTTTTCTGTCCGCGAACATTAAATTGTACATAGAAGAGTAAGGGTTTGAAAATAAGTGGGTGACAGCAAATAAGAATCATAAATTGATTTGCTAGTGAATTACTTATTTAAATAAAATGCAATTCACAAAAATCATTTTTTGTCTATTACCTTCTTATCGCGCTTAATTGTTCAAACTGACAGCGATGGCACGTCGACGAGATACTTTAAATCCGGGGCGTAGAGGTTAAAGTCCCAGATTCGATTTCGGGACCGGATATGTCGAATTGTACGACTTTGAAATTTCTTCCATCGGAGTCAGAAGAAAACTGTAGGTATCTTTTTCTGATAACATACACAACACGAGTAGTTGCTGGACCCTGGTCGCATGCGGACTGCAGCGCCAACCAATTTATTTATTTTACAACCCGATCTGTCGCTAAATATTTTAATAAGAGTACATACTGAATGAGGAAATGTGTAGTGGTTCTGTATCTGTCTGAATTTTTTCAAAATCGTTTTTGCAGGTATTTTTCCAAGTTGTCCTTCCTGTAGACTGAAACATACATGCAATCAGTTAGAGCAGTAAATGGAATTTTTTGAAATGGTGTGAAATGAGAGCGTTTTGCAGATATTATTGAAGAGAAGTAAAAAAACACACCTCACGATGAATCAAAAAAGTATTTAGCACAATAGATTGAACAAGCGTATTGGTGCGTTGCAGAGTATTTTTAAAGTGGATGGAAGATTTCTCGATTTTTTTTTAAATCGGCTTCTCTTGGGTTCCCCCTCGTTTTTCAGCTTATAGACTTGCCAATTGATCACATTAATATTCCTTTGTATTTAATACTTGGTCAGGTTCCATTCAGAGAAATACCAATTGTTTTGTACTTTGAAATGCGTTTTTCTTTTGTATAAATAATTTAAAATGAAATAAATGAATTCCCCTACCACCATAAGAAATGAACATTTTATACACATAAAAAAATAACGTTACATTGATTTCTTGTAGAGAAGTTTGCAGACTTGCCTATGTTTTGTTTTTACACTATTTTCGTCTAACGGTTTTCACCACAGCAATGACTTATTCCCCAAAGATGTATTAAATATTATTTAACATGAGTTGTGATCTGTTGTTAGGCATTTATTATAGGTGAACAGAAGCCAAAAAAAAAAACATGACGTAACTGTTGAATATTTTATATATGTTAGCAAATACACAGAAACATGCAAAAAACTCTAGATACTTATGTATATATTCTTAGATAGAGTACAAAAATGAATATCTTGATACTATCTAAGTGTATCTGAAAAAAAGGAAAAGTCGATAACAAAAATAAGGAAGATATTCAGGCAACAACAAAATACAATTTATAAAGGTTCTACAGCAGGATAACAGGATTCTAGTATTTGGCTATCAAAATTCGTTCATTTCTTTTTCTTTTTTTTTTGTTAAGACAATAGAATAAGTTCAAGTTCCTATTTTGCTTCATGTCGATCCCATTAACTGTCGATATAACGCACAGATACCTACCTGTGAACTCATCCTCCCACTCTAAACCCGGATTAAGATTGTACTCATCTTGAAATAGAAAAGAATTTGTTTTTGTTTTGTTCACGTTTTATCCATTTCAAACAAAAATGAAGAGGTGTACATATGTGTGTGTTTATATCGATGTTACTAAAAGAATTTCGTTTTTTTTAAGTTTTCTATATAATTTATGATTTTCTAATACATTGGCCGATTATTACTTGGAGAAATTGAAACAAATGAATAAAATGCAGAGTGAAAACAAAATATTTGGATGAGAAGGCTTGCATCTTGTTTGGACAGTTGAGTTGGGGAGACAATGAATGTTGTGTGAACCCAAGCGTATGAATCGTGCATTCCTCGAAAGAAAGGGAGGTCTGTTTTTTTGATACCATTTTCGTTGAGACTAAGAGCCACTTACATATATTTATTTCCCTACTAAGCGAGGTGCGTTGAAAGCGATTAAACTTCTGTTTTTGCATGGACCTTGGATAGCTGAGGAGTTTTTTTTGTACTAATTTTTGGTCCTATCGGTATCGGGCGGAGATTAAAAATCTAAAGTCGACTTCAAAGTAGCTTCTGTTGCAACATTTTGAGTATTGTGTGATGTACTATTAACGAGATTGAACATTCTATGAATACTTTAAATGTTGCAGTTAAGAAAAATATTGACTTCTTCTGCCCGGGGGCGGGAGGCTTAGAACCAAAGAACGGGCTGGTGTTGGACATCGCTCGGTTTTGTGGCTGAGTTAAGACCATTTACTATGATTTGAACCAATTTGGTTTTTTATACATAATTACTTTTGCAGCTCAATTTGATACGGTGATCCTTGATTCTGGAAGACGTGTTCGTACATAAGGGTTACGCGTCAGTCATAAAGAAACCAGAGCTTAGGCTGTTAAGCAACCATGTTATGGTTAATTTACCAAGTGAGCCTTGTTGTCCAGGACAGAATTAGAACAGTTTGAGTATCATGGCAATTTATAACTAATTATTCATAGGCGTGTTAACTGACATTACGAATGTCTTGGACTGAACATATCCCAACAATTATGGCACCTCTTATTTCGAATTGTAAACAACACTCGAAATGTAATATTTGTCAAAAAAAAATCGAAGTCGTCAATAAACTAAAGGTTCAGTCCACACATGAGAGAGAGAGAGAGATAGAGAGCACGGATAATGCAAGTAGTTCTAGAAAAAGCTAGGCCTTGGCTCCATGTGGACTATAGCAGAAATAATAGAATTATAATGTGTTGAGCATTTGAGAAACAGAAACACAAATTATTTGACTTCTCTGGGCACTTTCTTATCGATTTAATATTAAAGTCAATATATAACACGAATTAATGACTTTCATGATTTTAATCTGTTTGTTTTTTTGTTAAATGCAACTGGCTTTGCCAAATTGAACTAATAAAAACCTGCACATGATGACGGTGCTGTCAGTATTACCAATGCTTGGAATCGGAAGACAAGTAAAAATCTCTTTTGACCTCAAAAGTTTACGGTGTTATTCTAGCTTTGGGTAATTTAAAAAATATATTTTTCCTTCTTCCTGACAAAATCGAATTCTAGAAATGATGGACACAATGCGTTCTTCTAACATTGTTAACGAACAAAAAAATAAATAGTACACAAGATTATTTTCGACCTCCCTTCTTAGATAAACCATTAGCAGCACAAAATGTGATACGAAACATGTTTTGTGTTGTAAGAATGCTTGCCAACTTCTCCAAAAATAAAAATAAAACACACATTAACATAAAAATGAAATAAACAAATTCGTTAAAAATATTTTAAGTAACATATTTAATGAGAGACATATGAGAATGATGCAATATCTGTATGAACCAAACTGTAAGATACCGCTACTGCATTTGAACAGTAACTCTTTTAAATTGAAAAATATATACTCGTATTTTAAAATAAAATTAAAAATAAAATAATAACTTGGAGCCACTAAAACACACCGATAATAATAAAACTAGCAAATCAATTATCGATTTTCTTTACTGAAAAAAATAAATCATATAAAATAAAAAAATACATGGGTGGAGAAATAAAATTATCTAATCGAATATTTCCTATGTAAATCATAATTAGTCTACTGAAGAAAAAAAAAACAGAAAAACAAAACATTTTCTTACACAACTACCATGAAAAATAAAAACTCCACAATTTATTGCTCAGACTCAAATTTTGAATTACCAATAAACTATACACTTGAAAAAAAGTATGGGTCAGAAAAGAAGAATAAACAAAAACAAAAGAATACGAGGCTTGCAATATTTCAACTCACCGTAATAATCCGAAGCGTGTGCTAAAATTAAACAAATAAAATTAAGAAAATTGAAATTAGTTCACGAGGAACAGAAGGACACACTGGCACGTTGTATTAGAAAGTGTTAATAAATTTATTCAATTTCGCACCCCGGTTGCTAGTGAACATTTCTAGGGGCGTATCAAATTTAGCAGGCATAAGGACACAAATCAAACACTAGCAACCGACGCGCAATCGTATTAGTTTATGGGAAGTTAATATAATTCTAATTTGGACAAGAAATCAAATGAAAAAGGTAATCTTACGTAAATAATCTTTACATACTCATTGTGATAAATATAGTGATTTTATTGAATGAGAAGTACCTTTACGGGGTCTCCACCAATCCTCCATATATCCTGACAGAGGTGAGGAATGGCAAGAAAGAACTGTATTTGTTATTTAATTTCACTACGAATTACTATTTTGTGTTTTTTTTGATTTAATATAAAACATGTTTACAATATTTAGTACGATATGCAATACATAGTTGCTGTGTGAAGAACAATCGCTTAGTAGAGATAATATTGTTATCTAAGATATAGCAGAGTACATTCGTATTGGCCGAGATGATGGTAGTTGATGTTGAGGAGGGTGAGAGTCGACTGAGTGAGTTGCTGATTTAGAACTTAGCACTGTTAAGTTTAACATTAATAAAACGTGCATTTAACTCCAAACGCAAAACATAACCAGTTGTTGGGGTGCGTGATGGGTGCATTTATTGTGCAAGTGTTTTGTAAAAATTAAAATACAAATCAGTGAGGTGTGCAAAAAGAAACTTAAAAGATCTTAATATGTTTTTCAATTCAATTTACTGGTGTCGATTTTTTTTTTCAAACTACGAATGCAATACCCGCAAGCTTTCGTTAATTTTTCTGGCTCTGTAGAACATTCTTGGCAATAATCTGTCGGAGGTCATTACATTTTTAAATTTACCTCTGGCTTGAATATTGTTATTAAAGTGTGAAATGGGGATGACATACATTCCAGGATGCTAACATCCAACTATATTTTATTCTGAAATAACATATTTGTATTGCTGTTAAGTTGAAAATGAATGATAATCGTGATATCATTCATTTAAGTGATAGTTCTATTTTTAAAGAACGATTATAACACCCATGTTCCAGTCATGGCGTCCATCGGTTTGAGTGTATTTTTTTATTTGAGTTTTTTTTGAGAATGAAAAAGCCCTGCATTTTTGATTATCACGCTTTTAAGGGTCACGGAGGTGTACCAGAACTGGGGTATTGGTCACAAAATTGATTTGATAAAACAGAGATCAAATGAAGCTAACTTTTTTTTCGAGGGAAATACGCGTCGGTCTGGGGAGGACATGTAGTTTCCGCTGTGCCTATAAAAAAATACAGCATTTTGGTATGATCAAATCAAAGACAAGATCTAACTAAAACCTAAATATCTTCTTAATGCGAGATGAACGTTTGGCAGATTGTAGCTGGTTCGGTCAGCTATTTGTCATAATTTTTACGACAATAGGACATCACTTGCAGCAAGACATCTTTACAAATTTGTAAGAAAAAGAGATATTATCGATGCTGAGAAACATACAATATGACCTTTTGCAGTCTTTAAAATTTGTTCCTGGGGTTAGAACTGATTTCAATAATATGAACGTGAACAAAGCGAGGTTGAAGTGGATAACTCTAGATTAGCTTAGAGAACTCGCGAAGAATCAGGAAGTTGGAATTAATCAGTAGGTTGGACTCGTAAGCTAGTTTTAAGAATTTTTGTCTAGCATGTTCAAAAATCAAGGTTGAAGTGGAACATCGCTTAATCTCGGGCAATGACATTTTTCATACTTCTCAAGCCTCCAATTTAGGTCTAAGAGTTTGCGAGAAGACGAAAATTTAAATCCATTGAATAGGAATATGGATGCTCCGCTTACGCGGAAGACATTAACGAGGTTGGGCAAGTTAAATGGTATGTTAATAAGGCGTTTTTTTCCAATAAATAGGGCGGCGTGCAAAATAGGATGGTAAGTGAGGGCAAACCGAATGGTACACTGCCATCAAGGAAAGGCGCACAGCATTGACGCTTGGAACAAAGAATCACAATGGGCGGAAAAAAGCTTCAAGATGACCAATTAATTTGACTGTCGTGTCAACAATATGAGTACCGAAATCAAAAGCAGAATTACTTGCGTTAGTGTCAGTTTAAGCTCAGTAAGAAATTAAATATGAGAATATATTTTCAAACATGAAGCTGGCTTTGTATTTGTACCGACAAAGAGGCACTCAAAAGGAAAATTCTTCATGAAAACGCAACGGAAAACGTTGTCGTTTATTATGTTGCACACAAGTGGAAAAAGACCTCAGCTAACATGTTGTGCACAAATGGCCATAGCTGGCAGAAGATCAACCCAGATATCGCTATATAGGAGAATATGGGAAATGGGGCAACAAGAACTGTGAAAACGTTGTAAAATCACTGTCAGCTAATCATAACAGGAGTTTTCGTTTCATTTTTATCTTTTTGGCAGAGTTTGAATATAAAAAAGTGTTTACAGGGGCTGTCAGTAGCTTACTTACCTTAAGAAAGTTTTCTATGTGAGCTTTCTTAAGGTAAGTTTTGACAGGTCTGCGGATGGTCTTGATTTAGGACCTTTATTTAATATGCTATATTAAGATGTGCCTCTGTTCGTATTGGGACTGTATTTTTTTAAATGTTTAGCTTTTTATATCAATTGAAGTTGTTGTCGTTCCCCAGGCATAGTTTCGTTCTGTTTCGACAGTTAATAAATATTAGCACCTCCAAAGAATGTTCCCCTTTTATCTAATAATTTTCTAGCGGATAAAAAACAAGCAACAACTACAAGACATTTCTCGAGTGTTTGTTGTTGTACGAAGTTTTGGCTCAATTCATCATTAGTGCATAATTTATAAGCACATGACATATTTTCGTCATGTTTGATAACGAACACTAAGTTCCCGAAAATTCTTTTAGCCATCTACTCGGTTACATGTCGTGCTTATACGGTTGAAACTCAAGATAAACTGTGACAAAATACGATTGACACAATATGCTACAACACTGTCCTTCCATAGGACCTCCGATCTGATCCATTTAACGCTGAGGATACTTAGGACATCAAAGATCCACGTTTATTAGGTTAAATTTTTTTTTCCTTGAATAACTCTATATTAACTGAGGTATTGGAAGTAAAAAAAATCAAATTGTGTGTAAAATGCGTCTAGATAAGGTTAGGTTTGTTGTTATCACTGAATGTTTTGATGGCGATAATGTACGGTAATTATGTTTACATCTATTAGAAGAGATTCTGTAAAACATTAATTTCTATAACGGGAAGTCACTCCCAACAAGTAAAACAAGCAATTTCAAAAATAGTATTTACAAAAAAAGATTCAAATTGTATAAAAGCAAAGAATATAACAAAACGAAACAACACAATAAAATAGATTAAACACGAAACTACCCACCATCACGTTCATGTCCGCCAGTGCTGTTCGTTTGAGTTTGTTTCGTATAAACCAGGGTCTCTTTTGGTGGAATGTTTGTGGCCTGAACGGTAACTACACTCAAATTCAAGGGCTTTTTGCGTGCAACGCTGCAAAGGAATGACAAATGGGTAATGATAGTCATTGGTCGGATGCGTGTGTTATGGACTTACCCTTGCCCATTCAAACTTGGCTGTAAACTTGCGTCTGGAGTGATGTTGTTGGAATTATCTGATGTAACTGAGTTAACTGATGACAGAGATGATAACACTTCTGATATTGGGGCAACACCGAATGATGAAAGCATCTCATCCAAGTCTCTGTGAAGAAGGTTCAATTAATTTGAGAGGAATAGTTAAGGGGTCTGACATACTTTCTTTGATCCTTATCAATGCCGACACCACCGCCTATTCGGCTTGCAGCTTCTTCAATGTCCTTCATTTCCTTTTCCCGACGCCTGCGGTCCTTCTCTTCTCGTAAAGCAGCCAATTTGGCCTTTTTACGCTCTAATTCCGCTTTACGATCCATTATGACGTTCTTAGAGTTTTGAATTTTTTGCAAATAGTTTTTTTCGAATGGGGTTTTTGAAGTTGTAAATCAATCAATGTGCTGAAATGAAAATTAAGACGGAGTTAGTAAGGAGTTCTCGTGATCCAAAATAGTGTCTAAAGGAAAGGCGATCAACATATGTACGAATGTGCAACTTATGCATCCGATGTGTTTGGAGGCAAAATACGAAAAAGTATGAGCTCTACTTTTGTGGAAATATTACTTTCAACCAGTGGCAATAATTATTTCAATGAAGTTTTGTCTACAATTGGTGTTATTGCAGATTCGGGTGGTGACTTCAATGACCTGGAGACCATGCATTTGAACATTTATATGTTCGAGCTTTCGGTTAGATGAGACTTAACAAATGCGGTGAATCATTTCGTCTTGACCACGTCAAGGGATGCGAGTTAGATTTAGTGGCCGCACCTTTGCAAATTGTGAAACATAGCGACGATGTGTTTCTTTCGATCAGACAAATTGAAAAAATTCGGTTAGAGCAGCTGCACTATTAATAGTTTTTTGTCTTATAAGGACAAACGATAAAAGCGAGAGGTACTCCTTTCTTCATTACTTACATACTATTCGTAGCCATTTTCAGGCTGTATTTATAGGACTTATTTGTCTGTGCCTGACATTAGAATTTACTATCTTGGCAAAATAAAGGTAAACCGTTTTATTGTTGATCATATATGCTACGGCATTGACATTTTATCTGAAATCCAAGGGCGCAGTATGTAGCCGGTAAAAAATATATGTAAGTACTTAGGAGTGTTTTAAACATTAGAGAACATTTCTTTACACTTCTGCGCAGCATGAACAGACAATGCCCTCGGCGAAACCCAATAAGATTTTCACAGCTGTTAGAGACCGGGCAATATCACAAAATCTTCCTCGTATCCCTTCTTAAATTCATTTTCAGAAAACACATTTAACGTTGTAAAAGATAGCAAGGATCATTTCCACATATAGTATATTAATTTATTGATGAACAATTTTAAGCTTCACACAAGATGTATCAAGGAGAAAACCCCTCGACATATCTGCAACACATTGTCGCAATGCTAAAAACACCAATCAAAAAAATCCATAAGCCCAACTAGAATGTCAACAAAGAACAATTTGTAATGAAGATGAAGAAAATCGGACTCCACCTCGAAAATTGTTTCTTCCCCAAAAAGCAAATAGCAGGAAGACAAGTTAGGAAAGTGATGATGTCACCGATGACTATTTTTCCAACTTCCAACTGGCCAAATGCAATTCACAATCATGCCACATATCAATCAATAAAATATGCACTTTCTGGCAAAACATTTAAATAAAAATTCTCATATTTCTTTTGCATATAGAAAAAATGCATTGACACGGGAAAATCAATAGTTAACTGAGTCTTAGCGTTCCACTATCCTACGGAAAACTTTCGGAATATTCAATATTTTAGGAGGTTTTGTGGAAAAATTTTGCATCAAATTTCAGTCACTACCTTCAATAAATTATTCGCTTATAAGTTTTTTGCAATACCACAAGGATTTAATGGTTAATTTAACATTTTTGTCTAGGAATGAAAACTCAATTATTCCACTGATCACCACAAATGAATATATTCTGATTGGATTCTCTTTTGCGAATGACGCGACACCACCAGGCAGATATGTTGTGCTATTTTGACAGCTGTTGAACAAATTCAGCAAATTCAGGAAGTGTGGTAAGGTAGTGTGGAATACGGCTTTGGTTACTATGCCAATTTAAAACTTGTTTTTAAAATAGTTTTCATGTATAGAAATATTCAGATTGTATTTGAAAATTAGTTTTATTCTACAATTGCAAGAAATGGAAGTAAAAACAAGAATTGGAGAAGAAGCCAAAGCTCAGTATGTCGCTATGAAGAAGAAAATAATATCCTTTCCTGTATTCAATTATTCTTAACAGAAATGTGTCAGATTTACCGTCATTGTCTGATGCTGGATCTACAGATGATGAACTTGAAGGTCTTTCTACATTTAATATCGCCCTCGCAAGGAAGGAACTGTACGAAATACCCGGCTGCCATCTTATCATGCTTAAGTATGAAACAAATGTTGATAAGACTTAGACTTAATTTGAAATTTTCGACATTTTCAGACAATCTATGCAAAAAGCCCTCGGCTTAGAGGTAGGCATAAATGTTAGTCACGAATTCCCATGGAAACGGGTAAAATTCGAGCTTATATCTAGTAATACACTCTTCGATGACGTAGAAAACGGCAGTGAGATTCAGCAGAACTTCATCCGGTATAAGCCTGATGACAGAGTTCTCATGGGCTACGCACCAGCGTTCCTAAAGGAGGATGAAATCACAGAAGAAGAACCTTTCGTGATTTACTCCAATGAGAACAGCGCGAAGACTGCCGCCGCCATAATAAAGAACATTGAGACATACGAGCGTTTTATGATGAACAAGAATTTGGTAAAAAGACCACGACCTTGGGTTAGTGCTGGAAGTGAAGCAGAAGTCGATCTCGATATACGTCCACCAGTGTCAAAGGTGATCGATGTTGAAATCCAAGGTGTGTACCCGATGCGACATTCCAATGTCACGTTCTCAATGCGAAAAGTTGATGATGTGCGAGATGGTTACGCTGAATTGGTTCCTGGGACGGTCAAGTTTCAAAATGTTGTAAAGCAAAGGATTCACGTTGGCATACAGTCCTCCCCGGCTAGGGTGACTGTTGAGCAACAAACCGATCCCACATTTCCAAGGAATGCTTGGGCTCAATATTTGTATGAGATAAAAGAAGGCGGTATGAGGTTACACTTGCTTGTAAAACTATTTTTCATAATAAAAATACATCTTCGAGGCTAGAAGAGAATGAGTTGGATGCTACGTCAGAGGAAGAGGAGGAAAAGGGAAAGCCAACGACCGTCAGTAAAACACCTACCCCAACAGAACCAAAGGTACCCAAGCCACCCCCCGAAATATCAGATGCCGTGAAGCAATTGATCAAGATTTTGGAATTTAATCAGATCGACATGTACAGGTAATTGCAACGGAAGAATTTTCATAAATATTTGCGGCTTTGTGCCTACCCTGCGTGCTAGCTGTTAACAAACACTATGTACGTATGGAACTAAGTTTTCAATTTATTAGTTCGGCAACGAAATACAGATCAGTATATATATATATATATATATATATATATATATAATCGAAAATACACGAAATTCTGTTTCCGTATACATAAAATTTGGTTAACCGTGTGAGAATTTAAAAAATGTAGGGGTTTGTTGCAGTTCTGTCAATTCAACTGATACGAAAATAATATTCAATTTTGCTCGTTGCGATGTGTGCGCTGGCGATAAAAGATCAAAACTGTTGGTCTAATTTCGAAAACTAAATGCTTCAAATCCAGTGGGCCGTTGGAAAAAATGCCTCTATTTTATAGTATTAAAAAGACATAAGAAGTCGCAATACCAATCAAACACGTCTTATATGGGTTTCAGAAGTTTTACACGTCATGCCTACGTGATGATATTCTTATTAAAGGAATGTGGATCCCAGATCGTTGAAAAAGAATGTATTCAAACTATTTTAAGCAGTTAGCTCGTGTTTGTTTTTAAATAGTTTTGAACATAAAATCTTTACCACTTACAACATTGTATGTCTTTATTAAGCTGTGACAGATCGCTTTCGTAATTCCGGATTTTATATTGTCTAAAGAAGGCATTTATAAATAAAATATCATCTTCAAACGTCATCTTCATCGTCTTCCAAGCCAAAATCAACACTTTTAAATCGTTAAGCCACTTTTGGCACGTTCGTTCAGCTAGCGCATGTCCACCATAACCTTAAACTAAAATACGATCACTTCCAGCACCAATTTTCTTTATAGTAAAGTAATGAAGAAGAACTCAACGCAAAAACATTTATCAGGCACAAAGTTCGACATATAAATGAATGTTGTTTACGCTTCATTTTAAAACTATTGTACTATCAATAAACAAATAATAGATTATTCATTCAAGTGTGCAAAATAGCTCCTTATAAAATGATCTGCAGCCACGAATATTTCTTTTGAATTTTGAAACGTTCGAGAAAAGTAGTACCTTCGATTAAAAACGTTCATAAAGAGTAAACGGGAATTTTCAACTAATGAGTTTCTTCGTTAAAATCATTTTAATTAAGTTAAGTACTGATTAAAGAACAAACAAGTAGGTTCAAAGGCAAATATCTTATTTTAATATATATAATTATTTATTGAGCTACTGAGTTTCTATCAGTCCACTTAAGTCACCAAAATAGAAGTTATGGATTTGGTAGCAGGGAGGAACTCTCTTCTTCTTCCTCGTCTCGGAAACTTCGACAGTAACTGTTAGAAGAACTAATCCAAGAACGAATCATGCTAGTGACAGCCTAGTAATATCGCAGGAATAACTATGGTCGATGATCTACAATATCTAACTAGATAAAGCAACTGATGGAAGTTTAGTTTGGGACAGTTTTATCTGGTGATGCAGCAGTTGTAGAATTATATTCACAAGTTTTAAACAATGTGTAGAGAGTTTTAGTTTAGTAGAAAAACGTTCCTAAACTTGATCGTAAGCATTTTAAGTCATACAGTAAGCTCATTCCACTCATAATAGGCAATATCACGCAAAACTTAAGTGTACCCTTGTGGGCGGAACATATTTTATTCCAACATATTTTATCTATTTATATATTGGTAGCCGAACTATTTGAATAAATTAAAAGAAGAAATATAATTTGATACATTATTTTTACAGAAACGACTATCCACTGATTTCAACAGCTCCCGTACAAATATACACAAATCCCTACCTTAAGGAGATATTCTGCTTTGCCAACATATCGAAGAGCCACCAACGTTATGTGTCCGCTGTCGACTGGTATCCCACCTTGACAGGCATAGTCGTCGCTGCATATTCATTTACAACCAAAGTCACTCATGACACTGGTATAGAAATCCTTCTTTTCATATTTTTTTTTCTTACTCATGACATTTCTAATTTTAGCACAAAGCAGAGAAAAAATCGACGAAGTGCAGAGAATCATTCTGCAGCCTAATCCGATTCTCATGTGGAGCTTCATGGACAGTTTGAATTACAAACTGGAGTTCGAGTCGCCTCGTGAAGTGACTGCCTTGTCATTTTGTCCCTACGACGAAAACGTTCTAATTGGTGGCACAATCAATGGACAAATAGTGATTTGGGACTTGCAGGACCGTGGCAAGCATCTCGAGGAGGAGGAGCATTTGACCATCGCCCAGGCAGCCAACAGAGAATTGATTTCTGGATTCCTATCTTGGACTATACAGTTTGACGAGGGAAAGTGGGTTTTTCCGGCGGCAGTCAGTGCCCTTGAGCATTCCCAGGGAGGCGCAATAACTGACATAAAGTGGCTCAGCCGTGACCACTACATTTCTAAGACCGGTCGAATTCATGAAACTTTCTTGAAAAAGAAGAGCAGGTATTTGGCCACGGTGAGCACCGATGGAACAGTGGCTTATTGGGACTTGGATTACGACATAGGGAAAGTGGCGAAGGCGTCTACCAAGAAGAACCTTGCAGCGTCGATGGGCCAGAATGAGTCCGTCTACAAGAAACTAGATCGCCTCATTAAGCCAGAGTATATGATCAGCTATCCGGAGCCAATGACTGCGATCATATGCGAAACAGCAAACTATACCTACTCGCCGCAGATAGATACGAAGTCCGGTCAAAAAGAGGTGAAAACCTATCCCATCCACGTCCAGGAAGGCACAGAGAACACATTTAATAATAACGTCATAGTGAGCTCCTACTTTGGTCGAATTGAAATGCTTTCCTTCGAAGGCACCGACTCGGTCTTGCCAATTAACAAGGAGACAATTCCTGCGCCCGTTTACAGCTTTGCACGAGTTCACGATGGACCGGTGGTGGGCCTGGAAAAGAATCCTTTCTTACCACACATATTTGTATCGATTGGCAGGACCGTGATGGCCATTTGGAAGGAGGATTTCCCCTTCACCCCGATTATGTGGCGGGTGCGCCCGAAAAATTTGACAGCTGTCAAATGGAGCTCCGACCGACCAGCAGTGCTGTTTTTGGCGCGGGAAGATGGCAGTTTTGAAGCGTGGGATCTTTTGGGTAAGATGTGATTTGACAGAAGAAGACGGCAGAAGTCTGAACTTTAGAAAGCTGAAAAGACCGAAATCAAACCTAAGACTCGAAGGGATAGAAAGCCGTAAAGATTGAAAAGACAGAATTTCAAAATCCCCTAAATACAAATAAATTACAAGTGAGGCAGACTTATAGCGAGGTAGACAGAGGATAGTACGAGTTTTAATTCTTAAATAAGTTCCATGTTTTCGAACTTCTGCTTCCTCTTGAAATTTTAAAACACAGCATTTTGGAACAACCGAATTTTCGTGCGTTTCCTTCGCCCCTACTTTATTTTGTGAATTTTGAAATTTTTTATCTCTTGAATGTTTTTTGTTAAGGAACTTTTGATCACACTTTTCGGAAGTTAGGATTTCGAATTCTTCGATCGTTTGGACTTTTTTTACTCTCAGAGTTTTTAATATTTCAAAATATTTCGCCTTTCAGAGCCTTTTTGCGTTCGAACTCTTTCTGCTTTTGAGCCTTTCAGACTTGTGTATTTTGAGTTTCGGGATATATCCCTCAAACTTCTTCAAATACATTCCCTTTTTAGCTAGAGACGATGATGCGTGTCTTATCGAAGTGCTAGGAGGCGGAATAATAACAGCACTGTCGGAGCATCGGGCCGAAGTACCGAAGAAAGTCATAAGCATTGGCGATTATAACAGCAGCTTTCGAATGGTTGAGTTACCAGAGGGATTTTACAAGCCTGTGCCTAACGAGTTGGAGGTAAGTTTCCACGAACCAACTTTATAATCTTTATACACTATTCCTATTAAAAGCGTCTAAGATCATACGTCGAGAAGGAAGTTCACCGTAAGAAGTCGATACAGAGTTGGCAAGAAAACTGGCGTTTGGAAAATGCAGATATCATTGAGGAGCGTAAGCGAATGGAGGCTGAAGCCTTGCGCGACTTGCAGAGACTTCGCTCTGAAGCTGAAGCTGAAAAACGAATGCAAGACATCACAGAGGACAAGAAGTAAGCGACATACTGACCAGTTTTCATTTATAATCATTATTGTCTATTAACAGCCTGGAACAGCCAGCCAGTCGAGCTCATTACGATCTTTCAGAGAAATTAGAAAAAAAGTGGGATGAACTCAATTTGAAACGCATGATGGCTAATCTGATGTCGAGAAAGAAAGTCGACCCCGAGAAGCTTGAGCGCGAGACAGCGCTCGAAAAGGAGCGGTTAAACTACGAGGAGCGAAAGAAAGCATCCATCCAGGAGGTTATGTCCAAAGTTAGTGAGGAAATCGCCGCTGTTCGGGCGAGACTCCTGCCAGTCGAAAAACCAGACGTGCAACTCTCCGATATGATAGAGGAATCCGTTCAAAGGATTCTGTCTGCAGCTCCCGACTATGCAGACGTTGAAAAGGAGGCGAATGAATTTCTAGAAGAAGCACCCCCCATCCCGGAAATGTCCTACAGCGAAATAATCTCTCGGTGTAAGCAGCGTCGCGCGCTCTTAAACAAATCACTCGGTATTCCCTACGATCGGACGCACTTCTGCGAAACTGAAAAAAAAGATGGAGGTTTTAAGGATTGGGATATCGGCTGCAATGAATTCCTACAGGACCTGCAGAGAGTCCGAGAGGAAAAGGCTAAAGCCAGGGCAGCTCTCGCCACGAGCCACAGCGACCTGGACGTCTTTCCCCAGCGACAGTTCAATCAGCTATGAATGGACGTGTCCAGCAGTCAGTTGTCAATAAATGTTTATATTGCTCCCACGTACTGGCCCATCACAGCTGTTTGTGCTTTGGTTCTTTATGTGGGACGTGGACTGGGTTTCGGCTTTTCGGTTGGTATCTTTTGGTCGTTCCAGAGCCGTGGATATATTATCAAGTCGAAGACGCAGGGATTATATGGCGACGTTGATTGAAATGCTCAGATGGTACGTGCCTAGAATGCAGTCGCTCCGCGTACAGGGCGACTTGAAAGTTGGCAAGTTTTGTAGCGGGACGGGATTGGGCAATGCAATGCTGTAAGTGTTATAAAATAGTTCAATAACTGACTGCATTTTGCGGCGGACCGGTAAGCTGCTCGCTTGCCTTTGTGGAATACAAATTGAATTCGGGGGCTTTGGTGTCTCTTTGTAGATGGGATTGTTGATGATTTTGAGTGGTGGGGTTTTATTAAATTGTTGACCTCAAACGTGCAAGCAAAATGAGTGTCTAGTAGCGGCGGTGGTGACGAAGGCATGTGTGGGAAAATTAAGATCCACGTGGTTGACTAAAGTTTGTAGCGGAAAACTTCTGTGACGGCAGTTAATTTAATGACCTAGATTTGGAAAAGAACTTTGTTTTGGTTTTTGACGGACTTTAAGACGGGTTAAAAGACAAATTCTCATGTATCTTTACACAAGTTCATGATATTGATTATTCTGATTGTCTGACTTATTGTTCGTAAGCTGCAGTGTTTACCAGATGGAGATTAACAACAATGGTTATTTTTTTCAAATAATCACTATTTCAGGAAATTAAAAAGGAAGAGTTACCTCAAATACAGGCATCAATATTTGACAAGGGACTTAGAGACAGTTTTGTTCATCGTGGTTTTTACAATTCCTTCGTTTAGGCGCCCCATTCAGGAAATTGCCCACGATAAGGCAAATTCGCTTTACAAACAGTGTCACCCACGCTTAAACAAATAGCAGGCTGTTTCCTTATTTTCGAACGGACTTCTGCGAAGGTGAAAAGAAAGCGGAAGGCTTCGGGGATTGGTCTCTGCCGACCCTGCAGAGAATCGAAGAGGAAAACAATAAAGTCCTTGACCAAGGCTGGGCACGTTTTCCTGGTGCTTAGTTCGATTTAAAATTCTATTCTACTTAGAATCGTCGTGACCGTAAATTTTGGCACCGTTTGCACGAGTTCATTGCCGGTTGACCACGAACATTTTCACTGGAAGTTGTTTCGTCACTTGTCACCATCCGTTTTAAAAACAATTTCGTTTCGCCGGTGGATAAAAATCCATGCGGTTACTTTGCGTAACTTCGAGTTTGTTTTTGTATCAGACTTTGTTCAAATAATTCCAAATGTTAAACAATCGAAACAGTGTTTACATGACGGTTTTTTCGACAATTTTCATAAATTTATTCACATTTTCTTCAATTCAACTTTAAGAGCATCTCTGACATCAATTTTAACGGACGTGTATTGACTTTGACACTTTCGATCATTGGCATATTTTACTGTCTTAATTTTGTTCACCCTCCAAAACCAATTTCCTTCAAGTTTAGTCCCAAAGTCCCACCATATCTTTTGAAATTATTATCTTTCAATATTTGATACCAACCACCGAAGAGCAGATTATTTGAATGGAAGAAATTAAACAATCCCTCGCCACTATAGTCTTTTGCAATCGCAATCAGGTTGCGTAATCAACGTCAATACCTAGTCCTGTTGGCTGCCATCGAAGCAGCTTACGTACATACATATGTAAACAACTTTTCACATAACATTTTTTTTGGCAGAAAACAGAAAACAATGCGTGGCAACTAGCGAAGCCGCCGCTCAAGACGTGACGTCCATGTGCAGGCCGCTGCTGGTCAACAGCATAGTGACCGACTATCGATGAAAATAAACCAAACTTACCACACTTGTTCGAATAAGTGTGAGTAAGAAGCTATCCTTGAAATCACTCTCACTGAGCGACAGGTTTCTGAAAAGATTAAATATGGGCAGGTATACGCAGATACAAACTGAATCGTGGCATTTCACGGATTTGCACTCAAAACCAATTCCAGCTCATCCGCACAAGTTCGGGCTGCTAGTCTGATGTTTCTGTTATCCATTATTAATTCGATTTATCAACAACATGCCACCGGCAGAGTGCGTGCGGCTGGGGGAATTTCGATTAGCGAGTATTCTCGGAGCCACACACGAATGCCGCTGGCAAGAGCAACCATCTTACAAGACTCCAGTTTGTCGGCAAACCGGTAATGCGCGACATGTCACAATTCCAGTTTCGGTGCAAATAAATGTCAAGAGGTGTTTCATAGAATTGATGAATCGGGTGAGGCGATTATACTGCTTTTACGACCTTAGGCTTGAATTTCATTGAGATAAACTAACGTAAGCTTGAATCTCAAAGTATTGGTCCATTTTCGGGGCATTAATTTAGTTTACGAAGATGTTTTGCAACGCCACTGTGACACTACTCTGTTTTCGAATTCAGATGATGACAGAGACGTGCGCGCTGGTACAGCATAGCTTTTTATGATAATCCGATGTGTGTTGCTTAAGTTTGGCGTGGGCCTGCCACCGCCTGTGCGATGCATAGATTAGTTCGTTCTTAAGCTACCGACGACACTGGGCTTGTGATGGCATTTCCGGTACGCAGTCTGAGGGTTAACTGGTGTGCATTCTTTGATTTTATATTAAGTGGCCTTGGTGAAACTTGTTTGGATCTTATTTATAGTTCTCTGATGAATCAGTTTTCTCGCGCAAAACAATAGTTCGCTACCTTAGTGAATAAGGTGAGGCTAAGGTTGCAGTTGTTCCTGGTGATTTATTAATTGCTTCTAAGAATCCGGAGAAAAAACTTTGTACTTCAAGAAAATGTTTCAGTTTTTAGTTTAGAAAAGGAAATCAAATGAATTGTCAATAAATTATCGCGATCGCGCAAGAGATTAGACTGAAGATGATTTGACAAAACTTATTCATCGAAGAATTGAGGGAGATGGTAACTGTCGTTAAGAAAACGCGATAAATGCAAGTTTTTGGAAAATCCAATCCATTTTCTTTTAAAAATGGGAAATGAGTATGCAACGGAGAGAGTCTTTAAAGACCTATATACGTAGGTCTCAGGAAATATGGGCTAAGAACTTTAAGTTGGAGTGTACAAAAATAACCGACTGATGCCAAGTGACACTATCGGCATCAGTCGTTGATAACCGTACCACGTGAAATGTACTAGTCCCGAAGTTTCTTCTTTTGGTACAATTGTGTTGCAACTAACTAATGTGTTTTCTTGGAAGAAAACATCTCGAATAGGTGTGCATTCTGTCGTGTTGGAATCGGAGGAACTCAGCTAACATCTATTTGCAGTGGAAACCATTGAGTGCAATGATGACCCCTTCCTCATTACAAAAATATATCTTTGACGGTATCAACGCGCGGTGTTGATGGGACGAGGAGTGGTTAGGGGCACTGGTTAAGAGGATGAATCGATTTCCGCCAAAAATCGATTCATCCTCCGTGTACAAAAATAACCGACTGATGCCAAGTGACACTATCGGCATCAGTCGTTGATAACCGTACCACGTGAAATGTACTAGTCCCGAAGTTTCTTCTTTTGGTACAATTGTGTTGCAACTAACTAATGTGTTTTCTTGGAAGAAAACATCTCGAATAGGTGTGCATTCTGTCGTGTTGGAATCGGAGGAACTCAGCTAACATCTATTTGCAGTGGAAACCATTGAGTGCAATGATGACCCCTTCCTCATTACAAAAATATATCTTTGACGGTATCAACGCGCGGTGTTGATGGGACGAGGAGTGGTTAGGGGCACTGGTTAAGAGGATGAATCGATTTCCGCCAGAAACGTGATTTCATCGTTAATTGGAATCTTTTTTGTCGAGTTAGCAACAACTATGTATCTGCTCTCTATCATGAAAATGCTTCTCAAACTTTGTCTTTCAGACAATGTCTTAAGGAATGATTTCAATTCCAGAGTCTGAAACTGGGAAAAGCTTAAAATTTCTATTATCTGCCAGAATGAATGAATCATTTAAGTTTAAAGGGTTATGTTTTTATATGGCTTGATGTGGAGGCTATGAAAACTGGCTCAAAATCAGGAATTCCAAGGCGAAACTATGAGTCGTCGAAAACGAGAGTTGACAGAGTAGATGTAGTACAAACCTTCTGAAGGACGGAATCCATTTTAGCTGAATGATTGTAGCCTTAGATAACTGGCACTATTGCTTGGTCAAGTTAGAGGACGGCTATAGTGCAAGGCAAATAGGAACGAGACTTATGAGTTGCCTTATCTGAAATGATATTATAGAGCTACGTTAATCGACATTGAACAACACATTTTGGGAAAATTATTTATTGTCACCACTGGAAGACATATTTGTCCCTTTCCGCCTCAGCTCTCTACATGCAAGATTATAGAAAACATTAGCTTTTGACATTGATAAGAAATCAAGTATCTTTAGTAAAATGTCTAAGATAAAAAAAGTATTTAAAATTCCGTCAACAGACCTTATCTCTCATCATCAGAACATAAATTCCAACACAGTGTCAGTAGTTAATCAGAGCCCTACTAATCTCTCCGCAAGCTACAACAAGACTTACAATACTCACACGACCAAAAGAGTGATAGACAACATTCATTTGAATTACCCTGCCATGAATCTTACGGCTTGAGATTTTCGGCGTAGACAAAACCCGCGATAAATCGTGTCGCTCGGTTGGCTGATTTACTTCCCCGGCTGCACAAAAGACATTCATCAATTCGGCTCCAGTTTGGCTTCAGCCATCGGCTTTCCTCAGGAGCAGAGCCACCAAGTCACCAAGCCACCACCTGGATGACTGTGTAGACTCTTGCACAGACAGATTAACCGCAATGAAAACTAAAGAAAACAAAAAGTGAAAAGTCACTCGCTATTGTTTTTTTTTGTCTTAGTGAAATTCACGGTAACACTAGTCACACGACAGGGCGCATAGAAAACCAGTCAAACGATTAAAAAGAAATCAACAAGTGTGCAGGGGAAAACAAAAAGAAGCAGGAAACAACCTACAACTTCTCTCGCTTGTTGTTACTTTCATACACGATTGGCCCATATATCCTGTCCCATGCGGAACACATTTCACAGACCATTCTTTTGTGTGCACACACAGATTTCTGTTGCTTCGGGCTGAACCAAGCTGTACCGAGCCCATTGCGGCAATAGCTGCCTGACCGGCATTATGACATGCGTCCGAACTGGTTGATTGCTGAACATGGACCATATCGATACTATTCAAGGTTCTCCATGGTTGTAGACACCAAGCAAACAACAGCAACGGCAACGATGTAACGAGATTCCTCTCATTCGCGCAGCGTAAAAACCAGATTCTTGAAGAAAGTAAAAGTTTACCTCGCAGTAAATTAGCGCAGACGCAGCATCTGACCGCATCTACATGACGCGTGACGCAAATGCGGCTGTGTGTTAAATGTTGTGTAGTTGTAATCAAGTGGTCTGTATCTATCATGTTGGATTACGCTTAGATACACAATTCAGGGAGCTGCACACGGCTTGTGGCTGTATTATACAGCCTCTTTCTTTGGGCTCGGCTGTTGTTGGCATTTAGGTAGAAATTGTTAAATGTAGTGAATTAATGTATTAATTGTAGAAAAATAAAGTTCCGCACTGTCTGGTTCAAAGTGAGGTTAAGTGAGGGAATGCTTGAATTTATGAGACTTTCTTAGGTTAAGCTATTAAACCAATCTCATCACTTATGTTGATCTCGATGAGTTTTCCGTATTTGGGTAGAAAGTGGAATTTACCTCTTGTCCCAACAGTTTTTTCCTACTTTACAATATACATATTGCGGAAATTTAGTTGAGCTGTTCAGGGTCATGGACTTTCATGATGGGGCTGACAAATCGGTGTTGGACGGTAAGTGCACAGCGTATGGTAAGGTAGTGTGTAAACTATTTGACCATCAATTTGAGGGAAAATTGTATCCTCGTTATTTTGAATAAGATTTGTTGCGCATATTTATTGAGAAATGCTCAGAATTAAAGCAATATGACTAAGGTCGAAGAGAGGCGCACATACGAATTCAGTACACGCCCATGAACGAGGTCAATTCTGCAACACAACAGATTCCACGTAAAACGTTAGGAAGAGATTCGGAGACCCCCAAAAGGTTGAAAGATCGCCAACGATTCTTTTTAAGGATTATCAGATTGGCTTTGGTTCAAGATTAGATTTTGTTTTCAGAACGAACACATTGTTCTGCTATATTTATGAATTGCTTTACATTCAAAAAACACCTTAACGCAAGTCTTTTTGAAGCAGATATGCAATAAATTGTGTTCCAAGAATGCAGGATCAATCAAGTTAAAAGCAAAATAAGCAACGTCTGTTCGTGCATACGTTTCGGAGATGAATCGTCAAACAAATAACACGAGTGGATTCTCCGTACACCTCCATCCAGCCCCAGTTCATACGTGACTTGCGTGTCTTAGCAATTTTTGAGATTGTTGTCAATCCGTTGTTTCGATCTGTAAACGGATACATGTACATTTGACATTTAAATCAGAAAGCACCGAATCAAGTTGAGCCGGTTCTCCGCCAACAAAACCCATCAATTAAGGGCTCAGTGAGTGTATCTGCTAAATTGTAATTTAATCTTATTCCATTTTCGCCGTATCCCCGATGACTCATGAAAGTGATTTTATTCAATTATTTACATTGCCATCAATAGGCCATTTAATGCGCTGAAGCATCTCATTCAAAGGCAAAGGAGAAACCATTCGTAAGCTCCTTGTCACTCTTTTTCATTGTTTGTCAACCACTTACGATCCACATGCTGATTTAACTGTTCAAGCTCTGTTATAAGACACAAAATTTATTCCGACAACAAAAACACACGTCAACCCAAAAATTCGAAAATTTAGGCTACAGCCTAAGGTAAGTTTAAGCTGCAAACGATTTGAATTTAATTGCATTGCTGACCGGCGCGATTGTTCGACACCATGATGGGGGCGTCGGCGCGAGGTAACGTGTCGGTGGTGGCATGACGTTTGAGGTACAAACTCAAAATCAAAAAAGTCAACCAGTATGCAAAAGCAACTTCTTTCAACACACATGGCGGCGCATACCAATCATATGTGTGAAATCAATTATGGCCAACAGCACACGGCTAAGAGAGAAAAAAACTGCACCTATATACCCCTAGATGACAGGTATAGAGGAACATTAACTGTCCACGAGCATGCACTGAGCCAGCCAGGCAGTTAGGCCAGTCAGGCTGGCCGGACTGCCTAGGCTGCTCAGACAGCGCCAGGTAGAAATTTTCGAAGAAAAGTCAAGATTCCTCACACACTTGTATGAGTTGAGTGTGTGAAAGCTAACATTTGACGTTTTCTGTCTGTTTTTTTTGTCGTTTTTCCACCACGCGTCGCTCTGCTTGGAGTTGTATATACGAAATGTAGCAGACCAACACTTGCGCAGTCGTACGGGCTTTGTGGAAATGTGAGTGCAACAACAAAGTATGTGCCTCATAAGTAACTTTTGGCCACGGGAGAAGGGAGTCTTCAAAAGTCGAGGTTGAGTGGGAACCGATCGTAGTTTAAGTATAACCATCGTACTGGATAGTTGTTAGTTGTGCACTGCTTTCCATCTAACGACAACGAGAGACAAGAAGTGACGGTTTACGTGTTCGTTAATTTAAATCAAAACAATAAAGAAACAAAGTCAAAATGAAGCAGTTTGCAGTTTGTGCCATCGTCGCTGCGTTACTTGTAGTTTCAGCAAGTGAGTGTGTTTCGTTTTTTATTCAAATATTTTTTCAACTGATTGGATATAAGGAGAGTTGTTGTGTGATTAATAATTGCCAACAAATTGTTGTGAATCCTAGCTGTAATTTAAAGGGAACACATATTTGTTTTAAGTTAGTGAAAGGGATATATTTTAAATGATTGATTTTGGAATGAATTTAACAAAATCTATCATCTTGTGTCAGTTAAGAAGTGATCTAGCTAGGAAATAAGAGCTTAAATCAGTTTATTATTCATTGTTCATTGTTTAGGCATGAAGAGTGTTGAAATGTTTAATTTAATGTTTTTACACCATCCTAGACCAAGGCGATTTTCTTTTAAAACATTAAAAATCATTGTTTTTGTCTTGCCTTCAAAAGGAAACATTTGAAGAAAATTTGTCTATTTTCTTAGACGGTACCCAGATCACGCCATTTTCATATAGATAACTTCCTTTCGGAAGTTGCACGAAAACATACAATGGATAATCAATAGTTTGCTGATAAAGTTCTTTATTTATTTAAAATAAGTAAAATAAATAATCAATAGCGGTGCGTGCTCTTTGGTGCGGAGAACGCCTACAGTTTAATACCTACTCATAACAGCGACTTTTGGGAAACTGTTTCTTGAAAGGTTAATCTTTCTGAGCATTGTCAGATAGTCAGGAGGTGGGTAAAAAGAAGAAAGATGGTGTTCTTAAACATGGAGGTGACGTACCTATCCACCACGTCATGACGGTAATAAGCTATAGCTAAATAAGTTTTCTTTAAAAAGTAAATAGAAAGTTCAAGCAAAAAGTTAACAAATTTGCAATAAGTCCTTTTTGGACATGTACGACCATTACCTTTAATTTTTTACTTTTTCGAGTTACTCTTAAGTGTGGAATCGGCTCAAGCTTTGTGGGTTAAAATGTAGGAGTCTTAATAGTTTTTCAACAATATTTTAACATTGTGGTACTTGGCTAAGTCATATCGGCAGATGCGAGTATATAGAACATTAAGAGTTGATATAGAGGAAACGTGGTTGATAGTATAGAAAGTCTCTTGTCGTCGGAAGGATTTGGGTGTAAAGACCGCTGTTCCATCTGGTTAAAAACGAAGTGCGGCGTTTTTTTTAAAAGGACTAATTTCACTAAAGTCTAAGGCAGAAATTAGAGATAAAAGGAGAGAATAGAAAGTGATAAATAATTTTTAGTAATACTAAAATTTGCACTTAGTTTCTGAGTAAACTATCACGTCATCTTGCGTACGGTAATAAGTCGATTTCGTGGTTTTTAGTATAGAAGAGATTAGAGAAGGATATTGTTACATGAACTCTTGAATTGATACCTTTCTATTAAGCGTATTACTGGCGCTTAATTCGAACGGTGCGAAAAATCGCCAAGTGCAGGAATTTGATGCAGTGGATTGAACTTCACTTTTCAAATATAAACTGCTTAAATGAACGACTAATGACAAGGACAAATACCTTACATGAGTACATTAAATTCTAGGGTGCTAGGGTTTCCTGTAGAGATAGAAATTTCTCAATACGTATCATAAGTTGTCAATTTCGACCTACACTTTTTAGTTTTTAATTGCTAGTATCTTCAAAATGAATGTTATCGTGTTATGATCCAGCCATGTATCTTCAGCATTTTAGTCTGCTACTTCACGCCAGCATTCATATACCAGTTCATTCAAAAACAACATCGTAAACAAGTCAACGTCCAATGCTGTTTTTAATGATTTAATTATCAGACATTTTTGTTAAAAAATCTTGAAAAAGGTACTACCTGTTCCAGGTCATAAAAATGTACTCTAACTTTTGTGGCTACTTTTAATGTAGCCACAAATTTAGGTCAGTCAAGATTTTATACCAAATATCCAAATTTGTAAATTAAAACAGTAATATCTTCAATCTTTATTCCAAACTGCAAAATGCCATAACACGTTCGCATACCACGAGAACAAGTTCTGGATCGCCAACACCAGTAGACCATCATCACTCTTGCTTTCAACACACTCAGACCTTTAGCACACTCCTTCAAAAAGCATATAAGACATTAATTAGCGACTCAACACAAAATTCTTCCTTCCCCCTTCTTCTGTTGTCTAAAAATGTCAGACAACAAAAACACGTTTGCAACTGCCACATCTTCTAAATTCGCAAATTTCCTTCATCGTCGCCTCTTGACATTTGTTCGCTCGTCAGTTCTTTATTCAGCGCTTGGAATCTGCCCGTTCCCCTTGGCGGCCATGCGAAATCTTTTGCAATTCTTATTCAAATTGACTAACATCTGAAACCAGTACCTGCTATTAATGCTGCCTTCCATAAATTCGAAGCGCAACAAGTTGAAGTGGATAACTCTTCTGTTTCACTTTCGCTTTCCGCACGCTAGTTCAACAGTCCAAGTCGCCATCATGCGAAGACGAAATCAAAACGAAACCTGTTGACATTTGTTAGGGTTGACATTTCGTCGCACATTGTGGAACTGAAATGCCGGCATCACTGCTCGGAACCGGCCCATCCGCGTTGGCTATAATGCTGGCTTCGCTGTTAAATGATGTGTTGTTATGTCATTGAGGTTATGCAACGCACAGACGTTATGACGCCCGATCTTGTGACGAAACTCAATTCGAGGCATTTTTGCATAATCCCTGTTGATTTTTGGTTTCTTATTTGGGTTGGCAATAAATTATGTGTAAGATCAGGTTGTGTTTTGGCGTGATTAACTCTTGTGGTCTCATTTCGATGGAGATGGAAAATGTAAATTGATACGCAGGCGCATGCACACTTCTAGTTCGTTAATCTGGTGCGACCAGTTTTATGCAATCCAGGGGAGACGTGTGCACCCAGATAATTGAATACGGAGACCTGACACTCCGATGCGGAAAACTGTAATTGCATCTGCGATGAAAATGTGTATCTCCTAGTCGAGATCACTTTCTTCTCCTCAAACAAACAGCGCTTTCCCTTTTTTGTCGTGCGCATCGGTGCAGACATTTTCACGTCTGTCGCGAGTAAGGTCAATAACACGAAACAGAGGCAAACAAATCTCTCTATCTCTTGTCTGTTGACATCATCTAAGTGAACAATCATGTAAAAAAAAATAGCGAATGCATGGAAGTTTGGCGAGTGGGTCTTTCAAGGTTGTCTGAGACTGAGAGTCGTTTGGTGGAGACTGGTCAATTGTGAATTTGGGTCATAAAATGACTGGTTTTTGCACTTGGAACAAGTAAATTGATACTCTGCAAGAACCGGAGTGACATTTGGTTTAATTACGTGTGAGACTTTGAGTGGAGAAAATGAGGCTGTCATTGAATGAGATCTTGGTGTTGAAAGTTGTACGCATACGCTGGTGACAGTTTAAGTTGGTTTGCCTTGAGGATACTGTCAGTGAGTTAAAGGTTATTGATTTCGTTTAAATTAACTCTGCAGGCTTAACATTTATAGAGTGCTTAAAGGAGTTACGATAAGAAATATCTAGTGCTCGCTTTTTCGAAATTTCAGTGAACTATTTTAATATACCTCAAATACAAATTCGTTATAATAAGAGGTTCTTGGAGCTTGTGGGAGCGGCTATAATTATGAACTGAGACAAGTGCAATGGAATGGTTGCAAATTTCGAGGTAAAGCGAACATTTATGAAAAGTTTCTACTTAGAAAGGGTATGCTACATTTATGAATTCCTTATTGACATTATTTCCATTAACATCAATTCCTATATGCAATCTCGGAAAATACAGTTAAAACTATGAGCCTACCGTGGCGAGACAAGTCAGCTCCTTACACTTCAATTTTTGTCAATTTTTTCCCTTGAATGCAAGACATTTCTTTTGAAATTCCACCTCAAGTCTCTTAAAACATAATGAATCACTGCCTCGATCTTTTAAGATTGGGAGAAAGTATCAACAACAAAGTTCTGTAACCAGCGTCGGGAAATGTACTTTAAAATGTCATTGTGTTCACCGTAATTCAATTAATGTAGTATGTAATTCAGGTGTACATATACAATAAAATTTTAAAGCAATCTCAAAAAGTACCGGAAGACTTTCACTTGTCGTAAGATAAAGTTCGCTTCACTCAAGTGCCACCAAGAGTAGTGTCACTTTTGAACTAACTTGGTGAAGATGATTTGTGCGTGCGCATGTGCGGTACACACTTAGTCATGAGTTATTACATGGCAGGGAAAAATCACAATCAGAAAGTGGTAGCCTTGTTGCAGGTCTATCTATGTATATTCTGCTTTTGAAATTTTGCGTGTTTTCTTTTCGTTTTTACGTAAACTGTTTTGACAGATTTGATTAATAAAATAAAAGGACGAACGCAAGGTTAGTTCTTTTAATGTACTAGTATTGTATAGCGGTTCATCGTTGGAATATGTGGTTGTACTTGACCTCCAATAGGGAGTGACTCCTGATTTGGACTGCATATGTATGATGAATGATTTAAATATTTATTTTGCGTTTAAAGTTTTCATTTTAAACCATCAGGTTCAAAATAATGACTCCTCTAATAGATATTGACGATTTTGAGGCTGAGTGAAACAAATGCAAATTATTTTTTTTGTCAACGCTATTTGATTCAAAATAACTGCTAAATGCACTTTAATAGGAAGTCCAATTATTACTCCAATCCAAAAACAATTTTTTTTTCTCAGCAGTAAATTTGTTTCCTACTGAGCCCACAACACAGAGCCCAATAAGATGCACAATGTTTTTTTGTTTACTTAACTAACGCAATCTTTCCTTTCATTTTCCAATTTTAGATGCCCAAAAGGGATTTACTTGCCCCAAGCCAAACGGCGAATATGAGCACCCAACTCAGTGCGACAAATACTATGCCTGTTCCGATGGTGTACCAACTGAGAAACTATGCCCCGACGGCTTAGTCTTCGATCAGACAATCAGGAAGATCAACAAATGCGACCAGCCCTTCAACGTTGACTGCGGAGATCGTACCGAACTTCGTAAGTTCTCCAGCCCATTACACACAGTGAACAGAAATTTAAATCAGATCACTCACGATTTCAGAACCACCAAAGTCGAACAACTTGTGTCCCCGCAAGAACGGTTTCTTTGCCCATCCCGACGAGACTGTCTGTAACATCTTCTACAACTGCATCGATGGTGACGCCACAGAGATGAAGTGTACTGTCGGCCTCTGGTACGATGAATACACCGGCAACTGCGTTTGGCCCGATGTTGCTGGACGTACAGGATGTGTTGAAATTGAAAGTATGTTCCCTGTAAAAAGTTAACTGATTTCATTGAGCTTACCCCTGAGTTTTTTGTATATTCAGAGAAGAGTCCTGATGGCTTCACCTGCCCCAAGAATGCCCCGAAGACCGATCGCCAGGGAATCGCTGTTGCCCACCCCAAGTACCCACATCCAACTGATTGCCAGAAATTCTACGTGTGTCTGAACGGTGAAGATCCACGCGATTTGGGTTGCCAAGTCGGTGAGGTCTACAACGAGGAAACCGAACGTTGTGATGCACCAGAAAATGTGCCCGGTTGTGAGGATTGGTACAAAGAGTCCGAAGAAAAGAAGAACTAAGCTGTGAATTTCTGTGTCTTTCTTTTTTTTGATTTAATTTTAAAACTTAGTCGTAGACGTAGTACTTTATAAGTCTTACAGAAACCTCTTCTAAAATTAAGTTCTTAGGTTTGTCATCTAAGAGTAAGAGTTAAAACCTTTTTTTACGTACATATGTATCTACCGTATTTATGTCATTGACTGCTATGTAAGAGAATTATGTTCTGTGACTGATCTTTTTTAAAATATTTCTCTCAGCACTCGCTGTGTTGTGACAGGGTTTTAATTTTTATTATGTTTTCCGTAGTTTATACTTTTTTTGGAAAAGAGTAAGTAGTTTCCTCACCACCTATTTCATATATTTTCTCTATTCTCAATCACGCTTCCAAAGCTATATTCCTTTCTATTTAACGGTCGGGTAATGTAGATTTGAAAAGCTTCTTTGAGAGTAAGTTGGAATTGTTTTATTTTCTTATTTTGGAATTTCTTTGGTAAAATTTATTTCAATGCACAAACACCCACACCTACACTACTTTTCTCTAACCGAAAACAAAACAGAAATTGTCTACACTTTTTTTGGTAAATTTATTTAAAAATCACCTGAAATCACAATCTCTTATTTTTTTTTTTTGTTATAATGTAGACACAATAAACAAATATTTTTTCAATTGTTTTATGGTAAACATGTAGTGGTTTTATTTTTTTAATCATCACATTCATTTACTTATATTTTTTTTGTTTTGGTAAGTTTTTCCTTGGTTTTATTTTTGTTGTCTCCCCTTTCTGCCATGGATTTATATATTTACTGCAACTTTTTTCATTCCTTCACTTCACCTTCCCTTTCTCTCAGCATCAGAGTATCAATTTCTTTTTTTCGTCATAATTAAATTCTTCTTCATACTTATTTAATTTTTATTTCTTTTCGACTCTCTTTCAAATTATCACCATATTTTTCTTTTTTTCTATCATTCTATCTGCGGTTGACATTTCTATTATTTCTCCAACAGAAAGCACAAGCATATCCTTAACGCACACCCATAAACATGCTAAAGTTAAAATGCATAGTTATAACTGTTTTAATTTTATTTTCTATCATCTGTAAAAGGTAGTTTATAAATTAAGCCAATTCTGTATATCGTTTTAGAACATAGTCAATGTCCTAGTCCTTATGATTTTTTAGATAAGACTTGTGTTTTATGAAAACTTTATCTTTTCAGCACTTACTATTACAGTACCCTAAATTCTCACAGTTCTTTAAATTAATTTATTTTACATGGATTTCCTCTTTTTACCTTCGATAAGAGAGTAGTTTGACCGCGTTATGATCTATCTTAACTTTACGCTTTGGACTAATCTTTTATTCTATACTTCAACATTTACTACTGACCTAATGTTTTAAAACTCCTTTAGTTAATTTCTTTAATCATATTTCCGTATTTACCTTTTTTCTTAAACTTTAATTTATTCTGACCTTATTATTTCTTTTTTTTTCTCCTTACTTTTTCTATATCAATATTTTTATACAATTTTATGATACGACCCTATTTGATACATGTGCAGTGAATCTGTTGCGTTGTAACGTTAGGGCGTGGTAAACTACATCGTTATTTTGGCGACATAACCTCAGTTCTTCATTGTGCAGTGCTCTTCATAAAAGCATAGAAGTACTAATGTCACGTTAAGCACTTATATCTTATTAAAAAAAGCAATGAACCACTTACTTTGAAACAGTTAAATTTCAAGTCATTTCCCAATTTGAAAGTCATATATTTTACTCCAAAATTTTGCAATTTTTTTGTTCAAAATTGTGGATTTATTTAACATCAATGACTGCATTTTGGAGAACTGAGTGACAAACCGAAAACCAGATTGAATTTAAACACAGTTGAGAAAGCGGTCTAAGATATTTAAATACAAAGTAAGAGGATAGATTTTTATAAGTTTCTTCATCTAAAATCTGTCTCCTTTTTCTATTCTCACATATTGTATACACATATTCCCATTTTTCTACATCTATGTATAACTTGAATTCTTTACCCGTAGAATTGTTCTTTTATCACTTTTGTTTTTTCCACTATCTTTCTTTCTATACTTTTATCATCGAGTAATCTATTTTTCTGCTTGATAACTTTTACATCATTTTAGTGTTTTAAGTTTTTCATAAGCACATGAGCACCCTACATTATCTTATTCTCCTACAGTCTGTTTATTTCATCTTTACTTTTTTGCAAATTTAATTTTTTCACCTCAGACTTTCCCTTTCTTATATTTTTTCACTTCTTCCATTCCAAAAATTCAAATTCTCTTCTATTCAATGAAAATATTTAAAACTCAATAATTATTGAGAATACCGCATTGAAAAAGAGTTTTAACATTTTGTTAGTCTAAGCTAGATATCCAAGTATAGGAATTATTAATATTAGGAAATGTCAACTAAAACTGTGAATTTCTCTCTCTCTCTCTCTCTCTCTCTCTTTCTTTTACTCTAATTCTTGACCTTTAATTTTTCCTTTTCCTCACTTTCTTAAATTTTTTAGCTTTCTTTATTCAAAATCTCTGCCCTTTCCACAGACTCTGAAAACTGTAAAAATGCTCACTTTAACCTTTCTCCATGTTTAGATCAAAATTTTAAAATGTCGATATTTTCTACTTTACACCTAGCACGAGTTTTTGTCAAGCATTAACATGCACATTTTTCTAAGACTCTAAGCAGTTCAGAACAGGTCTTGTTTCCGTAAAATGTAACAATCTCCGAACAAAATGTCAATTATTAGTTTTTTCGATGTTTTAAACTTTTCTGCCTGTATCCATACTTAATATCTCTTAATCAGCGATTCCTATTTCCTTTAACTTAGCTTGAGTTAACATATTACACATGAACATTTATAACACTCATCTTAAGCAGTGAACGATTCTCACTTAAATGTTAGAACATAATAACATTTAATTCTTTATGATGCACAAAATATTAAGGCAACCAATCACCACATCTGAAATTTCTTAGGTACAGGGTTTGGTCCCAAACATTTCTATATATATGAATATTTTCACTTTTCTTTCGAAATGAAAATATATTTCATTACATTTAACCTTTGATCTATCTACTCTATTTTTTGTTTCTTTCTTTTTACTGCTGACTTTCTTTTTCTATTTTTGTGTAAACATTTCTTACATTTATTCTTTAACACCTAATCTTTTTCTGCCGATAACTACCAATTTGTATCGACTTCTTTTTCTTACTTGATACTCTCTTACTACTTGTCTTTCATATATCCTTTACACCTTCTCTTTTCTTTCTTCCTTTGTCTTTTCCAATTGCTTTTTTCTATCTTTCAACTTTCACATGAAACACAATGTCTTAAGTCCCTCAAAGTGTATTATTTATATTATCTTCTTCCAATGTCTACTTCAATCTTTATTTATTAAGCTATCAACCCTATACGTTCACTTTTCCTTTATGTTCTAAATAACTTTACCTCTAATTACTACACTCTTACTTTATTCTTATTCAAGTGTAAACCTTTCATTCCTCCTTCAATGTATTCTAACGTATCTATATGTATGTCTCTTTCTCTTTTCTGTCTGCCTCTCTGTCTGTCTTTCTCTTTATCTCCCTCTCTCTTTCTCTCACTCTCTCTCTCTTTAAATACCTATCTCCCTGAACTGTGTATTTTACGTTTTCTATCATATTCTATCCTTTTTTATTTCTTCCTTGAACTTACTTTTAATAGACGTACTTGAATTAAACTGGCAATTCAAAACACAATGCAATCTTCAGTATCCAAAGTGTTATGCTAGTCGTAAAAGTCTCTCAAATTTCCAAGTTAAGCTTAGGCGATTTTTACATGAAATACAAAATTGAGCACCTACACATTGTATCTATCAGAATTACAGTTAAAATACGGTTAGAAAGTAGAGTTTCGACTGTCGAATAGGTTATTGTTGTTAATCATGATACAGGGAGACTTTGTTTGTTACGTCGTAAAGAAAAGTGACTTGTGACTTCAATTCGCGACGTCGTCGTAGTGAAGACAAGAAGAATGTCAGAAACAAAGGTCTTTTTACGTTTGCGGAACCCAGCATACTCGTACCTTATCTACTTGTATCATCGCCATTGTTTTGCATAGTGTAAACTGGTTTGGCACTTGAATGAAGAAAAGTTACTAGAAAAAACTTGCACTTAGTTTCGAAAAAAATGTTGAATGTTACTACTTGAGACTCAGTCTTTTATGTAATTTCACACTTTATTATTATTGAACATTTCTTAGGCTGTTTTTCTCTCTGCACACTTCGCTTTCTTTTCTTTTCTTTTCATTTCTTTTCTTTTCTTCTCTGTATCTTACTGTATTTTCGTCCTTTTACTCCTCTGTCTTTTTTTTCTTCTTCTTCATTACATATTTCCAAATAGATTCTGCAGTCAGAGACCTATTTATTTTCAATCATTCCTACAGCCACTTCTTTTTTTTGTTCTTGAAAAGATCACAAATAACACTGATGATGTAATGCCGTAAAAGCAAATAACTGATTTGAAAAAAACGTAACATTTCTAAAAGCTCCTAAAGAAAAGTCACTTTTCTCTAAAGAATTCCTAACTAGCAGAAGGAGAAAAAGTCAGGGCAACAAACAGTTGTTAGTTGAAATGGGCTAAGGTATTGCTTCCTTTAACAATTCACCCCCAATATTCGTCTTGCTAAACATTAAAAATTTTTCGCAATTTGATAACAAACCAATTTTATGTCACTATAGCTCCTGTTTGTTTCTATCTATACATACGGTATATGCACTCTATTCCGATTATAAAAAAAAATTAAGAATAAACAAATCAATCGGCTTGTACCATTTCTCAGAACTAGTAGGTAATAGAAACTTTATTCTTAAATCAAATGATTAGTGTACACTTTATTAATTTTCTTTCTTTTCATCATCTTCTATTTTCCTCTTCCATGATCTTAAACTATTTTTTACTTTTACTTATTTTCCTAGTTTCTGTAAACTTTTAAAATCTTTTCTCGACTAACTGTTTCAAGACTTCAATTTTATTTAAATTTCCACGACTTCCTTTCTCCTTCTTTCTAAGCATTTAAACTTGTTTCTAAACCTTGTAGTTAGTATTAACTTCGTCTTCCTTTTATTCCCTTTCCCTTCGATGAACCTTATAAGTAAAATAAAGTAGATAAATATTTCATTCAAATTCCATATTAGTTGTTCCATCTTGTATGCATCCTTTATACTTATAATTCTCTTTCTTCTTTTCCATATCCGTATGTTCTATATCGCATTGAGTCCAAACAAAAATTGTTTAAAAAAAAACTTCATTCCCCGAAAGTGTCCACAGAGAGATTCAATACAAATGAAACTAATAAAACATCCATTGGTACACTTATTTCGAATTTCAAAAATGCATTGTTGAAAAAAGCGCAACAACAAAAATGCAAATTCCAAAGAAAATACAAAACCAAGCTTCAAACTTAACCCTGTTCACTCAGCAGCACATCTTCACTTTACATATTCTTTCGTTTTCTAACTTTTATTTCGTCTCTATCCTTTTCTCTCTCTCCACCTCTCTCTTCTCCCTCTCTATATATACCTATCCTTTTCTCTCTCTGCCACTTTATTTCTGTTTTTCCCTCTCTATCATTACTTGTAACATACTGAATATTTTTATGAATTTAGATTTTTTTAAATTCTTTGCATTAGGGGAAATACGAGACATAACTAGAGACTGTAACTACATTTTATCAAAATAAAATAAAAATTCTTTTATCGGAAGCATTTCATTTTATTTTGATATATTTTACATTTTTCCTGACGTGCGCAGTTTTTCTGAAAAGGCGAATAACTCATCTCATGACGAATTAGTCTCTATACCTCGTGGATATACATACTATTGCTTCTTTTAGCAACCATTTTCGTTGAGCGTGAATTTTTTCATGTTAAGGGAATTCGCAGTTTATTACCGACTCCGAATGGTAAGTTTAATAACCTTCTTTAGGCAGTTCACAATTTCATAGCATTGTCAGCAACTCGAGAGAGGTGGAGCCGTGAAAAGCCTGGCACGAGACGTTAAAAGTCGACACACTACACCGGACGGATGTATATTTAAATAATACCTTTGTAGTCTAAAACGTGATGGTATGAAGCGGATGATGATCTATTACTGTTGTCATAGACTAAAAAAATTAAAAAATCTCTATTCTGAAACCAATTCATTCCACGTAAAGTAGTAATACGCTTTAAATTTTTGCTACTTGCTGAAAGTTTTCTCGAAGGTCATTTCATTAAAAAGACAAACTCACATTATGCTGTTTACAGCAGGGCGAGTTTAATGGTTTAAGTTCAAATTTCTTTTGATCGTTCGACTTAAAGTTGGTCTCCTTTGCTCAGAAAAATTTCCAGGTTAAATATTAGAATTCGAATGTCTCTGTTTCTGCAGCTAGATCATGTGGAACCTAGAGAAATCTTTGAGTCAAACCACAAGGGCAACATGAAAGATTAAAATTGTGCTTTTGATGGCTCACCAAGTGGAAAGGGTACGGTATACGAAGATTTGGAAGACCTCTTAAAGGTGTGAATAATTAATTTTGTAGATGTTTTGCTTGTTTTTTTGTTTCCTGAATTCTGAAGCAGAATTTTACAGGGGCTAAGCACAAAGAGGCAAACAGCGTTTACGCAATTTTCCCTTTTTTGGATTCTTTCCCAATTCAATTGGAGACATCTAATACAGGCCCGAGGCTGAAGCTTAGGCCCAACTCATTCTGATAAAGACGAAAAAGAAATTACGGATCACTTATTGAAATCAGCAAAATAATTTTAAAACAGAAACAAAGATCGCGAATGCTGATAATTTGTAAAATTTTCGGCTATTTAAAACGCGTGACACGACGTGTGGCAAAATGCCTTGACGTCTGCCTAAACGAAAACAAATACAAATGTGTCTTTTCATCGTTCGATGTTCAATCATTCCGTCGACAAAAAAGGCGCCCCTCCTCTCACATTTTTTTAAACAATTTAAAAGAACAAAATGACTCGATTAACCAACCCTTGCCTCAGCCAATCGACCACATCTCAATAATTAGGCAACTTAATTGTTACTTCAGCTTTTTGGACTCCGCCCATGATTGCACACCCTCATTACTCAATAAAGGACATGTTAATTACCAGTCGTCCTAGGTATAATTATCTCGACACCAGTAAACCCCTTCACCGGCACTACGCCACGTGCTACTAGTAATTCTTGTTAGCTTTCCTCATCAGTAGTTCACGATGTCTTACGACTCAATCAAGCCAGCTCGCATCCTTATCAAAATTTTGAAGACCAATGGTCTTTGGAACTACACAGGGACCTCCATTCACCCCTTTTACAAGGTCTACGGCTGGACGTTGCATATATCCTTCACGTTTATTTTCATTTTCGCAATGTACATCAACGTCACACACATGGACACTATAGACAGTTTCGCTAACGCGCTTTACATGGCTGTCACAGAGACGGTCCTCTTGATAAAGGTGCTGAATACGCTTTTAATTTCGCACAAGATTGTTGCATTTCTCCGTGACATTGAGCAGCATGTAGGCACTCAGCCCCAGAATGAAGTGGAATTAGAAGCGCTTGAGAAACATCAAAGTGGCTTCATGAAACTTCGGAATTTCTACATCACTGGAGTGGTCTGGGTCATTATTCTGTCGAACGTGGGGGCACTAATGGACGACAACTACAAACTGCCCTTTCCGTGCTGGATTCCGTTCGAATATCGCAACGAAAACTACAAGTACGCGTTTACGTACGTGGCCATCTCGATGCTCATCACCGCAACCACCAACATGACCATGGATCTCCTGCAGGCGTATTTGCTCTTTCAGATGGCCTCCTTCTACAAAGTGATTGCCTTACGATTGCAGGCTTATGGACCGCCGGCTGACGCAGGCGAGCTGAAGAACCTGATCAAATTGCACACGTTCACAGAGCGAATGGTGAAGCGCTGTCAGGATATCATTTCGGTTCCGGTCTTCGCCCAGGTCGTCATGAGCGCCCTGATACTTTGTTTTACAATCTATCAGCTGCAGAAGGTAATCGTGAGCGGGTGCTAAGTGATTTATTGTTTATGCAGCTTTTGCGATTTTAGATATCTCTGATAGAACACACTGCTGAGTTTTTGATGCTGGTGCTGTTTGCTATTGTCATGATGCTGGAGATATATTTCCCGTGCTACTACGGAAACGAGGTCACAATTGCTGCGAATGCACTCACTGGAGCGCTTTATAGCTCAAATTGGGTGGAGCTGCCGCCCGAGTCTAGGAAGCTGATTTTCGTCTATATGGAGTACTTGAAGCGGCCGATTCAAGTCAAGGCCGGACAGTTCTTTTGCATTGGAACGAATGTCTTCACAAGGGTACAGTTGTGCACTTAGTTCTGATCTTTTCGAAGATGATTGATATTTTCTTTTCAGACCATCAACAACGCTTACAGTCTGTTGGCGGTTCTTATGAATATTAAAAAATGATTTGTACGTTTGTTTTGTTTGACATTAAATAGAATTCAATAAAAATTCTGCATTTAGTAGAGAAAAAGTTAGAAAAATCAATTATGTCGCGCTTAAGTCCACGAGGGACCAGATCTAACCTTTTTTAGAAACCACTCATATTCTGCGCGCCATTGTTCTCTCATGAGTAAAGGTGACCTACATTTCAATTTTAAATGACGAAATTAAAAAAAAAACCTTTTCACATACATACACATTTTGTTAGGTGGTAGCATGAAAATATGCGTGAATCAGTACCGGGGGCTATGACCTCCGGCGTTTGAGTCGACGAACTTATCCACCATACTAAAGCTGAAGAGTCGCGTTTTTATCTCAACGATTACGTTAACAAACGAAATTATCATATCTGCAATAACCACATATTATTTTTAAAAAGCCAATGCACCCATCAGGAATGCAGATTGTAAAGTGGTACTATGACGGAACCAATCTATACATCTTATAGCAGATCGGAATAGGAATTGTCTTGAGAGTGGGGTATATTTCTTATCTTTACAGTTTTTTTTTAAAACATTCGGAATGGTTTAAGTTATTATATTGGTCTTAAAAATCTGCTTAATAATTACGATAGGCAAAATTTAAGCTTATATGAACAGTAACTGCAAGTGTATAGCAAATAATGATCGAGTCTCTAAATTTTGGCTAACCCATTTTAAGCATTTCTTAGTAAACATACTACGTATCATCATGTTTGTTGGTTTCATTATCAAATATTAATAATTTTGATTCACATTTTTTTAAGCAACATATAAGCCGCCCTATCTCCTTACGCAAAAGTATGTGTGCTGGTTTGGCTTTACAATAGGTGGCGTAACTTTTTTGCCATTCCCCTTAATCACCTTTCCAAACATTTATCACTCAACTTCGAGATACTCAAATTTCTAACGCATTTAATTTTCCAGCGCTTTCCCGACTGCATAATTAAATTTATTCAAACTGAACTGTCAAATTGATAAAAAGAAAGCACAAGCTTTCTTGACTTGACTTCTTGACAAATATTTCAAAGAAGGAAGTTGACTGCCTATGTTTGGATTGTGATGTTAAATTTCACTTAGTTGCAGCATTAACAACTTAAATAGGTTAAGTTTGGTCCAGGAAGTTTTACTTCATCAGCATCACCTTCGCATTTATCCGCTTAAGTGGTCGCGTACCTGATCAAAGACACCCCCGGAAGTCGCGATGAAGGGGACATCCGTGGAACCACGTGGCCAAACCAACAACAATCCTTTCCGTACGAAGAAGTAGCTACCCAACATTGAATTTTCTCCGCACCGTCACCTATTGCAGCGTGTTAATCCCGCAACAGCACGCAGAAATCTCCTCTGGGCAGCTTGTATTCGCGATCCTTCGTCCATTGCCCAAACAGTGGAATAAGCTGAATTCAAAACTGATGACTTTGCTTTATTTACTTATTATTACTGCTTACCAAGCTTCTTCAAAATTCATCCAGTTTGGCCAATCCTACAAGAAAGCTCAATGTTTTGCTCCCATCACTCGTAAAAAAGGGACACCATTAAGAGTGTATTGGACAGACGCGGATGTAGGTGCGGTATCCATGCTCTATCGTTGACTTACCCGCCGACTATTCACTAAAAAGCTTTTTTGCCACCGCTAGTCAAGATATACTCAGAAGTGTTCAACTGTAAAACTGGCAAAAATGTAGTGTCTAATTGCGGGCAATACTTTGAATATTAAATACTTTTCTAAAAATATATATCCTTTGGATATTTTTCTATTGTGTTCCCATGCTTGCCAAAATATAACAACGCACAAATAAGAAAATTTGATACTATCGATATAAGTTGTTTCTTCAAAAATTTGAGGCAGCACTCCGTAACAGTTTTTGACATATTTTTAAAACTGTTGTCGTAATTTGAATTTTTGCATAGAAGAGAGAAAAATTACAAATATTTGCTTATTCCACATAAACTTTTAAATTTTCATTAATTTTTAATGTGCACTAAACATTCTTTCATCATGAATCAGATTCCATTATTCACTTTAAGAAGGGTTCTCTGACCTTTATTTGGTTTTAAAACAACTTTTGCCATTAAAATGGAGCCAGGCTCCGGAAAAGGTGACAATCCGCTTACCTCAAATGCGCCATTTATGTGTTTTGGTACAAGAGAGGCATTATGTCCCAGATTGAACTCGTAAAGGGAAAGAGTACCAATTTGAAATTTGAACTGTCGATAGTATGATATAAGAACTCAAGAAAAAAAAATGTACTTGCAACGGTCGCATATTTTAAATACACATGCCACTTTGTCTTATATGAAAATTGTTGTATTTATAGATTTTCACTGGACAGCTTGAGGATTAAGTGTAAAATTGATATAACCTAATAACTGAAAGTGGTTAAGCATACATTGGAAAGTGACTGTATTGCTCTTAAAAACAATATGCAGTGCATAGAAAGAAGAGTTTAATAATAGCGGACCATTTGAAACATTTCTGTGACCGCCCTTAATATTTCAAACTATCATTCACAAAGGTCTTTCCTCGCACCTTGATAAATGTAAAATGTATTTTTCTACTTTCTGCTTTTCAGCGACGAATATATTCTGCGCTTAGGGAAAAATAAATAAGCTGAAGAACGTTCAATAATTGAGTGGCACTATAGTCCAGGGCCCAGCTTCTTTAGAAACAAAAACATATATTTGTATTTGAATTTTTGACTTTGTTTGACTAAATTTCGAAGATACATAAAGAAAACGCTGGAAATATATCAGATCTTTAATTTCTTGTAAAATCACTACAACAATCGATGTCCAAAGGGACATCTCTTGATTTCAATCAGTTCATCTACGTTGACGAAACCACCATGCCATCACCCGAAAACCAATCAGAAATAGGCAGCCGCCCCGACGCCGTTTTTGTAAGAAACTCCAAAAGGAGCATGTATGAGGTAACACTGTTTGATGGCGCTTAAATATTTAATCGAAACCAACTCGTGCCTCGTCGCCTTTGTGAGGGTATCACATCGAACTAATTACTTCATTACTGCACCGCCCGTAATTACATATTAATCACAGCTCTCCCCTCCATTTGGAATCATTTAAATACCGGCTTTCATGTGGGGATGGAACGTGATGAAGAAATTAAGGATCTTCAATTAGTCTCTTGTTAGTTTGGTCACAATGTACACGGACTTAGTAGAGCCCGCCAGGTTCATAATTTGGATTGTTAAATTCTTTGGCCTTTGGCGATTGGACAACCAATGGGAGTTTCTTTATCGGATCTACTCCATCGTTTTGCATTTCATTTTCACCTTCCTGAACATTGCCACAATGTGGCTGAGTGTTTTTACTGCAAAGGATCTTCAACAGTTCACCGAGTCCTTGTACATGGCGCTCACAGAAGTTGCGCTCATGGCAAAGGTTATAAACATGTTCAACCTGAACAGAGAGGCCGTGAACTTTTTCCAGCTAATCGAGGACACAGCTGTCGGCGGGCAAAATCCGAATGAGAAGAGGATATTTCGAAAAGCTCATCGCGCCTTCGATGCTGTTGGGAAATTTTACATTCTGGCCAGTGGATGCGTCCTTGTAATAGGTTCCGGCGTTGTGGCGTTTGGCAGCAGGAATGTCCTCCCGTATCCAGCGTGGATGCCATTTGAGCTCGAAGCGGAGAAATTTTGGTATGCGTACACTTTTCAGTTCCTGGGTATGTTGGTGACCTGCTTGTGCAATGTGTCCGTCGACATGTTGCAGTGCTACTACATGCACCACCTCTCGTTGATTTACAAAGTGATTGGTTACCGTTTGTCAAGAATTGGCTTTGGCATCTCGGATGTGTACAGCCAGGTGGACGCTAATCGGATGGTCTTCATGGAATTAAAAGGAATCATTAAAATTCATCAATTCGCGAAAGAGTTAGTCTGCTTCACTTTTTCCAGAAGCATTTAATTAATTGTTGTTGTCATTTAACAGGGTGACCATCAAATGCGAGCAACTAACTTCTTTTCCCTTTTTCATGCAAGTGCTGCTCAGTGCACTGGTTCTCTGTTTTACTGGATACCAACTTGTGGATGTAAGAATTACTTCTAAAAAAAAGTATTTTTATTTTTTGACTTCGACCTTAGACGTCGCCCCTGGAGAACCCAGCGCAGTTTGTGGGCACCGCTGACTTCTTGCTGGTGATGGGTCTTCAAATATTTTTGCCTTGTTATTATGCGCATCAAGTCACGCTTGAGTCGGGGCTGTTAAGTGAGGCTTTGTACAACTCAAACTGGGTGGACTTGCCCCAAAAGTCAAGGAAGTTAATATGTCTGTATATGGAATTCTTGAGGGATCCGATTTACATAAGAGCAGGGAAGTTCTTTAGTATTGGAATACCAATTTTTGCAAAGGTGGGTATTGCCTTGAAATGCCTGGAGGGGCTTCCTTTCGTCAAATTTTCTTCCAGACAATCAACAATGCCTACAGTTATTTCGCTGTGCTCATAAGGATGAAGAACTAGTCGCTTTATCGTTTGTACTTATCCCAACTAAGCGAATTACTTACTTTGTTAATCATCAAACAGTATTTTTGTACATTTCACTGGAAACAATTGTTGCTGCATACTTTGGTTTACAACAAAGCGGGAGCTGTTGCGGTTGTTCTTGCTTGGGTAATCTATTTTGACGTGGTCATGTATATGGAAGGAAGTGAGAATAAAATTGTTTATTCTGTGTTTTCGTTTTATATACGATTGAGGCACTGATATTTATCACCAAGGTTTTGACTGCTTTGAGGTAATGCGGATTGGAATTTTCGAACTTGACAAAATGTCTATGTGGTTTGACAGAGGGGTAAAAAATGTCTTTCTAACAGTGCAGCTAAGTTAAAGAGCAATTTGAGTATGGACATGCTTAATTTTCATCTGAAAGGCAGAGGTAACCTTATTTATCTTTTATCTATATTTTGCGCTCACTAAGACGGCGAATGACCCAGGTTGAATTCACGGTTTTTTCGCACCATCATTAACTTAGAATTATGGTGTAGTCAGTATTTATTATGAATGAAAAGAATTTCGACGTTTCTAGATGGCAATAGGTCCTATCTAGTAATAGCACGCACAACTCGTGTAGTTTCTGAAGAAGTAAGCATCTACGACACGATTGAACTTTAAGTCCAATCTAAACTGCAGTGTAACACTAAAAACAGACTTAACACGAAAGATCATTTTGTATGGAAATGTTTTTCCAATAGTGAAACTCAAGTTTTCGGTCGTTATTCTTTCCCTAGTAGCAGAGTTGTAAAAAGTTAAGTACTTTTAGTACTGCAGTTAATTGACTAAGAAGACTAATTTTCTTTAGTCGTTTAACTTATAAGAGTACTTAACTGGAAAATCGTTAGTCAGCAGTTAATACTAAATTTTTAACTTATCAGTCAATAGAAGCAGTTAATTAACTGCAGTACTTTTAACTGCAGTACTCTTAACTGGGGGCAGTACTTTTAGTCACTTGAAAGTTAAAAGTATTGGAGAAGATTTTGGTTTAGTCAGTAAGTCTTTTAACTGCAGTTAATGACTTTTAGTCACTTAAGTTAATCGAAGAAGTGGGAGGAAACTTGGAGCAAGTTGAAACATGCCCGATTGCATATGCGGTGGATCGTATCAATGGGACTTAGGCCAACGCGCGCTCGGACCTGTGTGTGTATGTATGCATATGTGTATATGTGTATGCGTGTATGTGTGCGTAGGCATGTATGTATATATATGTGTGTGTCATCTAATTTTGCATGCATCGGAAATCAAACACACACACACTAACTCTCACCCACCCACACACACACACACACACACACACACACACACACACACACGCACACACACACACTCACACACACGCATACATCTTGATACGATCCACCGCATATGCAATTGGGCATGTTTCAACTTGCTCCAAATTTCCTCCCACTTCTTCGATTAACTTAAGTGACTAAAAGTCATTAACTGCAGTTAAAAGACTTACTGACTAAACCAAAATCTTCTCCAGTACTTTTAACTTTCAAGTGACTAAAAGTACTGCCCCCAGTTAAGAGTACTGCAGTTAATTAACTGCTTCTATTGACTGATAAGTCAATAGAAAAGTACTGCAGTTAATTAACTGCTTCTATTGACTGATAAGTTAAAAATTTAGTATTAACTGCTGACTAACGATTTTCCAGTTAAGTACTTTTTACATTACTTTAACTTGCATTCAAAATATAAGTTAATTAACTGTGACTGCGTTGACTGTAGTACTAATTGACTGATTCTTTTACAACTCTGCCTAGTAGACAGACAAGTTTGGTGGAAACATTCGAGTTTATATATTCGTTGCGTGATGTTGGCATATCAGTCAGTGAGTGAGTGAGTGTTGAAAATATCGCAGTCGTTCAGGTTGGTTCGGCGTTAAGCATCTTGGTTAACTTCTTGGCAAAAAATGGATGTTTACATTTACAATAAAATATATCATGTTCCTCACTTTTACCACAAGACCTGCTTTTAATCTCACTTCCTACATTATTCAAAATGTTGAAAAGTAAAAATTGTAAAGTAAACACTTAAAAAAAACTTTAAAGACTTGTCACTGTACATCAGACTTTTTGCATCTTAACTTTTGCTATTGTCGTTGAAATTACGTATGGAACTTTCAGGCGTTGCAGGAACCTTGAACTGCGTAAAGGGAGTTCAAAATTATTCAAAAACGTTAAATTTTTTGATGGGGATTCGTGCCAAAGGCAAAAACAGCTTACTTGCTTAAGATGCTTTCAGTCAAACCATTTCCAACCGATTATAAGCGTTGAAAATAATTCAGAAACAAGGAATTTGTGTTTTGTATGAGTTGAAATTAAACTCGAACATCCTACTTCCTTCTGTGAACAACTACTACATTGCCCCAAAGGAAAAATTAATTTTCTTCACCAAAATATGATGCGGAATTAAGATCGAATGAAACCGTAACTGGGACAGAATATAAACTTCAATTGAAGCTATTGAGTTCAGCTCTGTCCAACGATCTCCCACAAATTAAAAACATTTATGGAGACATTATTTAACAGCAACAACGTCAAACTGGAAATGTTTAAACGGGAAGTGCTATCCCAACTGCCCAGCATGATGCCAGATAATAAATGATAAGTTTGTGTCAAGTGTTTTATAAAAACGCCATTTAAGTCAGCACAAGCCAATATTTTTAAAACCTTTTTTTTTTTAATGTGAACATTTTAACCCGCCCCATTTCACCTTAGTAAAATCTTCGAAACATGAAAAAGTTTTGGGAATCGAATCTGATACTTTATTACATTTTATTTTGCTTTTGCCAAAAATTGGTTTTTCGGACTAAAAATCTTCTAAATTTTTGTGTTTTTTAAATTTACTAAATACTGTAATTACAATTTTCTACGTTCTATTCAAATATTGAATTCTACTCGACGTTAAGAATGCTTAACTCCACCATTAAGTTAGAGACGGAACTAAGTTGCGAATTTGGGATTTTTGTTTCAAACAATTTGACATTGGTTTTTGATACTCTATTCAATATATTTCTTTAAACATTCATGTATACGTTCTTAATCAGTTAGAGCTTGTAAGGAGGTAAGTAATCTTCTCCGAATTATAGCAAAGTTCCAGTCAGAACCTATGTTCAATTTGTATGTATTCTTAGAAATATATGTAAATTTTCCTTATAAAATCTGGAAAATCCTGCCTCTGTTCTCTTATTTTTATTGTTTTTCTGTATATATTAAAATAATAGTTTTCTATTCCTGTTATGAGGGTTATGAAGACAGCGATATATAGCATCACTCTCACATATTGCATTATACTTCTGTTACTTGTTATTTTCGGTAAATAGTTTGACTCATAAGAAGACCCTTTGGTATGATGGTGCTTAATAATTTGTATCGTATCGTTGCAAATGACGCTGTTTTTACCGCAAAAGAATTTCTAGAAAAAATCTTGTAACTAAATATTAAAGTATTGAACTTAACTTTGCACTTATAAGATGTGGAATTTTGAATTTTCATTTTGATTAAGTTACAGGAACAATTAACCTTGCTTTCAAAATGCCGTAACACTTGAGTATCAGGTTACATTATAATCCTTTCTGCAGACTATCGCCATCATTGACGAAGTTGAAGCAGCAACACAAATTGAAAAAATACTTGAATAATTAATTGAATGCAAAATGCAAAAGCCATTAACAGTCCAAGCCTTTTGGAAGGACAACCTTCGTCATTACTCATTTTCTTTCATGTCAGTCTTTCGACGCATATCGCAGGATGAGCTTCGACTTAATTCAACCCGCCAGATTTATCATCGGCATTCTTAAAGTTCTCGGACTCTGGCGTCTGGAAGGTCGGTGGGAATCTGTCTATCGGGTTTACTTTTTCGTGCTGCATTTCGTTTTCACATTTTTGAACATTGGCACATTATTGGGCAGTATTTTAATCGCAAACGATCTCCAGGAGTTCACCGAATCTCTGTACATGTCTCTTACAGAGGCAGGGTTGGTTACGAAGTTCTCAAACATTGTCTACTTCAAACAGGATGCTGTTAAATTTATTGAACTTCTTCAAACTGTTTGCCTACGAAACGCAGATGAGAAGATAATTTTTCTTAGGGGTCATCGTACGTTCGGACTGTTGAGCAAATCTTATATTCTGTCTAGTGCAGCCGTTGTTGCAGTCAGTTATGTTTTTGCAGCTTTCGGTAGTGCAAATGCTTTGCCGTATCCCGCGTGGATGCCATTCGAACTGAATTCGAGCACCTTCTGGTACGCGTACACTTTTCAATTGATGGGATTAACTGTGACGTGCTTCAGCAATGTGTGCATTGACATATTGCAGTGCTACTACATGCACCATCTCGCCTTGATTTACAAGGTGATTGGTTACCGTTTGTCGAAGATTGGGTGTGGCATTGAAGAGGATTTCACTCAATTTGAGATCAATCAAGTGGTTATCAGTGAGCTAACAGATATCATAAGAGTTCATCAATTCGCAAAGAAGTTAGTCACCGCTTTAGATAAGCTTATAGGGACATGTATTTATTGGTGTTTTATTTGCAGGATGACTGCTAAATCCGAACGATTGACTTCTTTCCCATTCTTCGTGCAAGTGCTACTGAGCGCGTTGGTTTTATGCTTTACCGGATACCAACTGCAGGATGTAAGTGAAGTCTAAAAGCAATTGATGAATTTCCTCTATTTTTATCACTTTTTTAGATATCCCCACTGGATAAGCCAGGACGTTTCATTGGAACAGCTGACTTTTTGTTTGTGTTGGGACTTCAAATATTTCTGCCCTGTTACTATGCGAATCAAGTTACAACCGCGTCGGGACAACTAAGCAAATCTCTGTACAATTCAAATTGGGTTGACCTACCGCAGAAATCAAGAAAATTAGTCTGTATGTACATGGTGTTCTTGGAGGAGCCGATTTACATAAAGGCGGGGGTGTTTTTTAACATTGGAATTCCTATCTTTGCAAAGGTGGTTATTTATGTTTTATTATCTGAGAGCTTGATTTTTACTAAGAAATTTCTTGTAGACTATTAATAACGCCTACAGCTACTTTGCTTTGCTTGTGAGAATGAAGCAGTAGATGATGAATGGCGAGGGCTATTTTAATGGAATGGAAATAAAGAATGGTTTGGAAGAGACGCTGTTAAATTTCATCACCTTTTTGCACCAGAAAAATTTGCTTCACTTTACATCATGCTAAGACCAAAGATCTTATGCACACTAATAGAAACAAATAAATCATGACTAGCATAATTGATGCGTTTCCTTTTTTTTCTAATTGTGGAAAGAAACAGTGTTTATAGTGGTAAGGTCAGCGTTTATGATAAATTTCTTAAATTTATACATTTCGAATCGATTTTGAGCTCCTTTCTTAAAAGATATTTAGTTACGATGGTAAGTTTAGAATATGTACCAGAAACTTTCCGGTTCGGTGTTCAATATGTTGAATTGCCAAGCGTAGCGACAGACAAAGCCGTGTGAACAGTTAACAGCGTTACACCCGGCAGCTTTCAAATGTCCCAACAGAACTTGTTGAAAAGAAAACTATGTAGTCCTTCATACCTGTTTCGCGGATTTTTTTCTATGCTTTCTTCAAACAAATAGAGCCATGTTTGCCCTCAATTGACGTTTCATTCGATAGAATCATCTTGGGGGCAGTTTTTAATATTTCAAAAATAGTGCTATTATTAACGCCTGTGCGTTATTCGCGAAGATCAGCACATAAACTGACTGTCACCACCATTCTTTCACGATGAATTCTTGGCTTGTTAATCGTTACACCTCTCACGTGGTATTACCAAAAATCAACCTATAACTAAAAGCCTCATACTGTATTTCATCCTACTTTTTATTGCGAAGATCCTTGATTTCGTTCAAATTTATTCACCTGCCCTAACAATAAAGCACCTAAACAACTAATTTAAAAATATTACATGAAAAGAAATTCATTTTCAAAAATAATTTCTTATTCTATCCAACCATTTTCAATTAAAATAATTGTTGAGGACGTCTTTGACTTATGAATATTTAAGTGAATTCAAAATCAATTTGCAGGATCTTGATTGCATTTTAAGTATAACCCTCCTGCTAGTACTTCCATATGCGATACCTGCACAATCTCTAGGGATTGTTGCAGTGTTTTCACAAGGAATAAGAAATTATGAAATATATCCCATCAAGCGATTTTGAAGAGTGATTGAGGAATTTTATTTCATTTAGCTTTCACTTTTCTGCAAAGTTTTAATAAAAAATGTTACAGATTTTTTTTTCAATTCGCAGATTTTTTAAGTTTAAACTTTTATAAGTTAGAAATAGCTATTCATTTTGACTAAATCCTTAAGAAAAGAGGAGGAAATAGTTGATGATTTACCATGTTATCGATGTCGATCAAAAGAGACCTGCATATTGTATTTGCACTGAGATTAAATTAAGTATGGTTAGGCTTCGTATTACATCCGCCCGTTCTTTCCGCTTAAACTCATCCGTCTTACCGTTTACCATCTTGGAGATGATTACTCAAAGTATGAAGATTATATCCTTGGGGGCTAACAGTTCCTTCAGTGTGCCTGAAGGTGGGCATCCTCGGTACCTCACGCGTGCCATTCGTGAGCGTACACATGAATGCCAGTGGATGATATTTGATATTTAAGCAGCAATTCATGAGCAACAGAGTTTAAGTATTTTTAATTCCGCTTTCATACTTGATATTGAATAGCAATGAGTGTCATTCTTCCTTTTGCATATAGCTGATAACATAAAAAAAAACTAACCAAATAACAGAAACTCGAAAGAGGTGGTGCAGTGCAAAAAAGGGAAGTGTTAACTCCAGGAATCGAAACTGAATCTTCGGCGTGTGCGTCGCCGTAGTTACCCACTACGCCACGGCGATGACGAAAAATAAAGATATTTAACTTCGTATTACTGAAAATAAGAAAATTAATAGTCTTTTCCAGTGTGTCTGAAATTCTTTTAGTAACCTTTTTTTCGCTGCAAAAAAGGGAACATGTAAGCACGAAGGTTGGCTGCGGGTAGATTGAGGAAGCCGCTTATGTCGAATACACTTTACCATTTAATGATAATCGCAGACGCAGAATCCTGTAAAGTCATGTACCTAAACTCAAACTCAAATTCCTAATCTTTCGGAAGTTAATCTAGGCTGTTGACGAAGTAAATCGTCCTTCGTTCTAATCAAACATAAATTTTATGTATGGAGAGCATTTTTGAACGAACACTGTCAAAATACTAGATAGACCAATTAACTTTTTCTAAAAAAACATACATATACGAGTATAATCAGACAGAAAGTACATCATCAAGGTACACATAGGTATTGTATCCCTTTTTCCAATCCTCAAATACCACCACGTTCCTTAGAAAAAGAGAAACAGACATGTTAAATAAAAACTTTTCTCGAATGTGCCACTTAAAAAGTAATTTAACCACATGCAACAAAGGCCCCTTAGCGGCAAAGAGACGTAAAGTCGAAGTAATACCCTCGGGCATTATTTTGGTCTAATTTTGTCTGGAGTGGCGACTACAAACAAACAAAACACACAAAGCAAACTCGGCTCTCTTTGTACAAAACCATGCAACTCATTTTTTCTATCTGCCATGCGATCCACCGGCGACCGACGACGCAAGCAACCCGCCAACAATCTCGTTACGTAACCCAGCTTATTCGTATCACTCACGTTCCCCCCTTAAAACATTCATATAGTTCGTTTTCCAAAAACATTCATTGACCCAACGAACGACGCAGCATAGCCACTAGCCGCCACAAACCATCGATCAGCAATTGTAGACAAGTATCTGGGCGATGAAGTGACAGATGTTAATGGAACATACATGAGTCCCAGCGGTTACCAAACGAAAGACGGACACACAAAGCCAAAACCAAAAAAATACGACCAGCAAAAGCTTTCACTATCGTTTTTGTGCTGTGTCGCACAAGCTAAGTTCCCATCGAACTCGAACATGTCCGATATGAAATTCGCCAACAGCCGTTTGGCTTCAAGCCGAGCTTCGCTTGGCCACCAAGATCGGGAGTCAGTTGATTTTTGATCGCGGCTTAGCCTAAACGGAAACGGAGTGCGCCCCCGAAAAAAGTAATAGGAAGCCTGACGACGCGAACGCCAACGAAAACGAAAACAAGTGTGAATACGTGAAGCAGCAGCAACCGAAATATGAACCGAATTCAACCATCGAGCATCATCCTGATCGCTTTGGGATTTGTAGCCTTAGGTGAGTTTTTTTCTTGCTCTTTCTCCCTCACCAACACTCCCTCAGCTCTCTGACTCAGAGTATTGGCGCGCTTGATTTGTGTCGCAACCGTGGGGATTTGCATTTGAACCGCACCGGAGACATGCAGACATGAAATAATATTGAAATCCAATCCGTTGAATAATATCGTTCTGCTTGAATGTGAGGTTTTGTAATGGAGTTTCTAGGCTCCATTCTCTGGTGGTCTGTGTTGGTCTTGACGTGAATACCTTCACTTTTGAGGTCCACAGCAGGGTGTGTACGGGAGTGTGTGTGTGCATGTGGTGTCTTATTAACTGTTCCAAGGAGGCCTTCGAATGACTGCCCCGAAGCCAGCTAGAGACACCCGTCACAGATGGAATAGGAGTGGTTCTGCTACAGTTTATGCACACAACACAACCTTCTTGCGAATTTCAGAAAATGTGTCTGTTTTTGCTAAAGACCAATCGACGCTAGCAACATAATTCAACTCTGGTTAAACTGGTTCAAATTTTTAGTCTGAAAGTTGAAGATCTTGAACTGCTCCGAAATTTTGTTGTTTTTTGTTTAAGTGAAAAGCACAAAACATGTGACAAACAACTTGTGTCTTTTGTCTTTGTGTTCTCGGGCTGTAGAGAGAGAGAGGGGCTGGAGATTTGAAAGTCTCTAGTCACGTTTATCAGGTTATTGAGTTGATGACGAAAGAAGGATTAAGAATTGCACAGTTTGAGCATTTACGTATTCTCCATAACGGTAAACTTAATTCGCCTTTTGAATTCTAAAATAATTAATCTGGAAATTTTATGGTTTTTGGTTTGCTAAATGCTCTTGAATTAAGAACTTGGTAACATCAATAAAACCTGTCTAAATCCATGACGTGCTACTCTCCAAATAATTATAAGTTGAGGATTATTTAAGCAAAAATGTTCGGTGACCTGGTCCAACTGAATGATTAACTTATCAACATTACGCTATATGAACTAATTATTAATTAAATTCCAGTTTCAAGTTAAAGGGCTTTTAGATTTCTATCAGGGGGGGATATCTGACATAATTTAGACTGACTTTGTAGGCATTATTTTAATTTAAAAGTTCCGAAAAAATACTTGAGGCGTCGAGGCAAATATCGCAACAACAAACAGTTTTGTTTAGAAAATTCAACTCTTACAATTTCATCGGTCATTTTCATAGTATAAGAACTTGCACTTGCTTTAAAGTAGTTTCTTTTAATAATAAAATCTTAAGATACTTATTCGAAATTTCGTTTCTCAAATACTATATTTGAATTTACCGAAGTTATATCGTACACACTTTTAATCAACGGACTTGTCATTCAGTCTTTTGCTTTGGCTGAATCTCACCAATTGCAGTTTTTCCAGATCTAAGCCCCTTTAACTAAGCACTATCGGCTGCACTCCGCGTACTACCAATTTGGACCAAATCAAAATATTTTTTTTCACCGAAGCTAATCCAGACAACGCTCGAAATCTTCGATTCATTGTGTTTTCATAATTTGAGCTTATCAACTCAAAACCAAACTATCAATTCTAACACATTAAAAGTATTTAAATTGAGTCCCATCTGATTCACATCCCTTCATTGATGAGCCCACAAAAACTTCTCTTATATTGCCACAGAAATGTTAAGACACAAACAAATATTTATGTGACCATTCTTAATATGTTTTTGAACTCTTCTCTCAATTTAAATTTATAGATAAAGTAGTAAAAATGAAAAAGTAAGGTTAGAATAGATAAATGAACGGCATGCTTCACATGCATGGCAACCGTTGTTTATTTAACTTTTACATTCAAATTGTTTTTAGCGTTAGTAATTTTATTTATAGGAATACAAACGGGAGAGACATAGGTGCGGCATTTGTAGGATTTGAATTTACACGCTAGCTTATAAAATATTTGTTCCCGAGTAGACGGGAAAACTAATTTTCATAAGAATGTATTTATTAAAGGAACAGAAAATAATAAAAGTAACTCGATTTAAATTAAACTGCCTTCCAAAATAAAAGTATCATATTAAAAACAACAAAAATGAAAGCCATATGTATTTCAGCCTGCGTTTATGCATGCTACTTAAATTTTTTCCGTGTTCTTAAATTATTTGCTATATCATCTTAAATAAAAAAAAACTTAAATTCAATGCTTGCTACACAGAAGAAATCAAAAAACTTATAATATCTTTTCTTTGGAATTTATCCAATCTAAGATAAAATAGGGACCACTGAATAGCCACACCATACTCATTACTTGTCGCACCATTGTGATTTTCTTTTGATCCACCCATTGTCCCCATTCCAAATAAGTTCATTAAACGATTCGCGAAATCAAGAATTTGGGTTCAGTTTAAAATGCCTCGCCCGAATTCTCAGAAAACTAAAATTACAATTTGTTCCCTGTTCCATTCTGTCTGTGTCGCCAAAACCACAAAAAAAGTACCATTCCATCACCAACCAGTAACAAATATAAATTCTTTTTGTGTTCTCCCACAACGTGACACACATACCCATGCAACGGATGAACACTTCTTCTTCGTGTACTTCTTCTTCGTACTCTTTCCGTCCTCATCAAAAAGATACCACGAAGCAGCAGAGGTGTATGTATCATCCATGGGCAACCGCAGCCGTAGCCGTGCACCCTAATTGGACTTTAATGCGATTTTTCGAACTTTAATGCGTTAATGCTCATGTCAATTACATGACAAACCGCCTGCTTGACAAGAAAAATTAACACAATGCACGAAAGGTACGACTCATGTGGCAAGACATAAGACATAAACTCTACAAGTAAAATCACCGTTAACTGGTTTGATTTTATAACCCTACGGGTCATACATGGCGTATACGCAACCGAATTATGTTGAGTTATGAGCTAATTGACAGAAATCTGATCGGTTTTTGTTTCCAAGTTCTTTTGTTGTTGTTGTTGTTTTGGCAGAAAAGTGACGGTAAGTGATCGGTTTGTCAGATGGGTGGACAGGGTCATTCGTAGATCACAGGTGGCAGTGAGAGTTATGTCAGACAAGTAAGCAACACTCTCCTCATATGACGTACCTGACATACCTTGGCAACAAGAAAAAATTTAAACATCTAGCTGATTTTATTGAGAGTTTGATTTCGGAAATGTAAAAATGTATGGACCACATTTTTCCAAAATTATCTCCTTGGAAACATTGCATGAATCATTTCCTTTCATATCTCTGCAGCTGACAATATAATTGATTTCGCATGTTCGAATCAAATGAGCTCGAATGTCTGCACTCAGTAACACAGTTACCGAGCGGTGATTATAAGCTTTGCAAGCTTCGCGAGACGAAGTAAAGCGGAGTAGAGCGACTAGGGAAAAAATTAAACTAGAGTTTACAAAACTGGAATGACCAGATTGAGCACACTGCCTGTCCCCTACCCCACCCCCAAAGAGACATTGTATTTACAGCTAGTCGGTGCCGTAAAATTACCTATACAGTTTCCTAGATATGAATACATTTTCAATTCACTTTCAATTCATTGATCGAATAAATCCGCCTGTTTGTGCGTCGGGTTTCAGCGATTGGCAGTTGTTCAGTGAAATGTGTTGACGGGCTTATGGAATGCGAATATCTTTTTCATATTAACACATCATACCAATAAAAGATAATTGCCCATTGTCTGTTCAATGCGAAATGTTCGATCGGGAAAATAAAGTTAAATTGACTGTGAATGGGTAGACTTCCTGAAGGCAGGAGATAGTAAAGTCGATAGCAGTAGGTTAGTAGGATAGGAAGGAATTATGGACATTGGAGATGTCTGAACAAACAACATATCAATAATAATTGCTAGCAGAAGAAAATAAGCACGCCGTGAAGACATGCAAAACCAAACTAATGTGGTTGACATTAAACAAATGAGAGGAACCTAAATTTGGTGCAGTTTATTGCACGAGTAGTCAGACTCTGTTTAGTACACCTCCATGCCAATAATGTTTTCAAAAGTAGCAATTAAGCCTCGTTTGCCGGAACGATGTCTATGGCATGTAGGTAGTATGCTAACCCTGATAACATGGTAGTATGTTAACCCTCACAATTCGTTGGTTACAGAAATAATTTACGTTCCACCCTTCGGGATATCAGTCAGTATGGACCAAGTTAGATTGCGTAAAATGTTGAAAAATGTTTGATTTCATTTATATCAAATTTGACAAGGGTTATTTCATCACTTTTACAAAGCGAAGAATGCATTCAGTCGGTGATGATACAAAGCTATTCCATTTAATGGAAACGATGTAATTATAGAAACTGTAACAATTTTTACTGAAACAAATTTTTCCGAAAAAGATGGAACTCTTTAAGAGTAAACAAGCTGTAGTTTGTTGATAAACAGGGGTTGACTAATTTATTTCGTAACTGGTCATTCAGTATTTTTGAACCAACCATTTCAGAGGCAACTTGAAATGACGAAAAAGGACCACAACCTTTGTAAATCAATCACTCAATTTCATTACTTGCAATATATAATATGGGTATGTAATTTTAAATTTCAATGGAAGTATACTTGAACTTGGTGTTTGAGAATGAGAAACTTGCCGAGATGCTGATTAAACTGATCTTTGACATATTAGAGTACAATGTATATATGAAATGTTTAATTCATTATTTGATTTCTGGCCATTCTTCGCCAGTAGAAGGCTTTGAATTAAGCTTAATACGCAAATTTTACAACTAATAAAATTATTCAAGACCCCACTTTAAAGGTTTTTTTCACTTTGTCATTGCAATAAGACCGAAATAGTTAATTTAAATCAAGATGTCTTAAACGTTCGATAAATTAGAAATGCTGACGATGCTAAATTGTTGAAAATTGCAACTGTTCTTAATTTATTCGTGTTTTAAAAGACATGCCATACTTAGTCACACCATGGTCCAAATGGAATTAAAAAGATACATCGCCATATTAATAAAATTACCCAATAGCACACTTTCAAGAAAGACTCCCCCTCTGTTCTTCCATTGCAATTCCTTGTTGCAGAAGGAATAGCTCAATAGCTTATAGATGACAATCCGGTACGGCTCTGTATGGGTCGTCACTAAGGTTGTTGCGTCTGAGAATATCTGGGCCGGAAACATATAAAACAATAAATTAGCTTACAGCAAAAGTATCCTATTTCTGCCAATAACTTTATCCGCTGATGTAAGAATGAAACTGCGTCAAAGAATCAAATGATTTTTTATTGTTTCGCACTGGCAGAATTGTGTAGAACTTTCAAGACATGCTACAGATATGGCCAATATCAGGGCAGTTTCATTCCTTTTTTTACATTATTATTATTTATCAATCGTCTAGGCAGTTAAAGGTGGTGTTCAAATCCACACCAATATCAGTACAGATATGACACATCTTCTGTCGTTAATCCTGATTACTTCCTATGCATATGTAGCGGTCCTATTCTTCGTATTTTCCCCACCATATATTTTGAATATCAAAAAGTGTGTCTTCAGCAGCATGTACATATGTTCTTCCTTTTCGATCCTCAACTGTTGTCGAAGGCAACTGCTCTGCAAGAGAAGAATTTATACAGCATTTTATAAATAGTACCGAAATTGCAAAAAAAAAATGTTGTGAGGGATTCTTTCGACATCGATGCAGACTTTTTACGACAAGTCTGCAACAAAAAACAAGAAATAACTTTTCTGTTTGAAATCCATATCCGTATTTAATGATTTACAAAAACTGACAAACATTGATTTTGTTTTTAATCATCTTTGTTATGTTGCAGTCGAAATTTGTTTTTTGTTTATGCCTTAAACTTTTTAATTCGTTAGTTTAGTCAGAACCACTTGCGTACTTACCACTCTTCATCAGATTGCCGCAGTAAATCATGTTTGGCAAAAAAACGTTTCACATCTTCCACATCTCCCCATACATGGCCGCTGAAATGCCACACTGCCAAACTGAAATTTCTCCTTCAGTATCCATATGACATAAAAAAGAGAATTGAATGCACAACAAGGAGTCGGCTTTTTAACGACAACTCACTATTCAAGCACCCACAAATTGTGGAACTTTCTCGGAGCATCTGCCAGAGCTCTTTGCCATCAACTACAGTACTCGTCGCTTGTTTTTTTCTTTACTGCATTTTCTCACATTATCCGCGCCTTACATAACCAAACACCGCTCAGGCAATGACGCGACAGCCACAGCGATTGTTTCCAGTTCCTCGTCGGTTACGTTTTCTCATATGGATGCACACCAGACAGGAAAGCAAATATGCACAGCATGCACGGAGATGCTTACCGGTCTTCAACATGAGTCTTCTGCAAACAAATTTGACTTCTTCTTCCGATTTCCGAGATTTCATGACTGCAGGGGCAAACTTTTTTAAAACTAAATTCGCCTCCGGGCAAATGACACCAGCGAAAGTATGTGCGTCTGCTGCGCGACCATACACTCGTATGCAAGTCGATTTGAAGACAAACACACAGAAATGAGTTACAGCGTCGCTGTTTAATCGGAAATGGCGAAGATAAATCTCTGCCAAATTGTCGCTTGGCCTGACACTTGTCTCTGTCATTCGATCGTTAAGAGTGTTTGCGGTTTTGTAACTCAAAGCCTTGAACTGACCACGCATACGCTGGCGTATGAAATTATGTCAACATGCTGCCCATTTAGCAATCATTTAAACAAATCGATCACGAAGCTATCGACCGTTGCGGCGGCGGCGCAAAAGATCACGGCCGGACAAGGGAGTTTCACTTTTTCTTCAAACATTTTCCATTTCTATTTACTATTTGACCGTTTTCGTGGCGATCGGTGGGCCTACGCGGATCGTGGCTGCAAGTGTTTGCAATTGACAAAATAAAGCCGCATGCGCACACACTTTCATTTCGGGCAAGTAACCTTGTGCATCGCGGTGATACGTTTCGTTTCTATTGGGAGGTGGCTCGTCGCTTGACGGCATTTGAATACTAAATGTTTTTTTTCTTTCATTGATTTACAAATTATTTATCAATGCAATCTTGTCTGATGTTTGTTTTATTTTTTTGCTTGTAACGTTTTCATTTAGCCCAATCGGCTGCAATCGGGGACCCAGAATGCCCGGAGAAGGTGGGAGTGCAGGCGTACGCGCACACGCAGAACTGTGATCAGTTCTTCTTGTGCACAAATGGAACGCTGACTTTGGAGACTTGCGAAAATGGTCTGCTGTTCGATGGCAAAGGAGCTGTTCACAATCACTGCAATTACAATTGGGCTGTCGACTGTGGAACTAGACAATACGATCGTAAGTAAAAAAAAATATTTTAAACATTAATTGAGGCTGTAGTTAAGTGAAATTTTTCATTTTTAGCAGATAGATTTTTAAATTTCCTTATATTAAATAGATCGGTTTTGAAACTATATGTTTAGATGATACTTTGCACTTGTAGATCAAATACTAAACGACGTGGAAACTGAACCATTAAAAATTTATTGATTTAGTATTCAAAAAGTGATGTATTTCAAGAAGTGAAAATCAGTAAAAAAAATAGTTAGCATAGATTCCTTATATTTCGCTTACTTTTCTTAGATTTTGTTCTCATTCGAAATAAATTTATAAATTGCTTGGGTACACAACTAAACACCTGTTCTTTTTCTTCACGAATTTGATGCGTAAGTTAGGAGTGTAGGAGTTTCAGTTTGCTCCCTCAGTTTCTATCAATAAATCGGAGCAACGAAGCCTGGAAATTTGTGACGAAAACGCAAAGAAATGAAAAACAATGTAAATACGGCTTTGCACAATAAATTACACTTTTACACCGCAGGTGTTAATTCCACCTCTTCTTGTACTTTACGTACTTTAAACGAAAAGCATCTTTATTATTTTGTACAGTCTTACACTTGGATGCATGTCAAACTCTGGACCCTGGTATGTACCTAGTAGTCCTGCGGATCTAAACAAAAATGTTTTTTGACTCCAAACAACGATTAAATTAAACTAGTTCAGTATTCCACACTTTTCCACCGATTATTTTAAATCTGCAAAATTGAATCAAATTTATTGCTCTTTTTAATGGTCTCCTTGAAGATTTCATTCGAAATTTGATTGCATTAAATTTGGCTACATTTTAAAGCGAAACTAGTGGTTGATTATTCAAGTCAAGTTTCACTAAGTTTCGTTAAGTTAATCTGTCACTGCGTATGTAACTACAAACAGTTGACAAAGTGAGGTTACATAACGGATGAAAATTAATTTTGCCTAAGTTTCCAGTTGAATTTACAGATGACAGAAGTAAAGTTTGTATGTTTGTTAATCAGGCCTACGACTCATGAAGGGTCTGAGCCTGAGCTATAGCTGCCTTCCATTCTTGACGGTCCCGGGCACGCTGCTTCCAGTTGTCAAGACGCAGCTCTCTAGCGTCCGCAATCACTTGGTCTCTATACCGGAGGTTCGGCCTTCCTCTCCTTCTCAAACCCGGAGGCTGGGATTCGAAGACCCTCTCAGTTGAAGCGTTAATTTCCATTCGCCCGATGTGGCCGAGCGACTGTAGTCGACGGATTTTTACCTTTCAAACGACATCCTCATCTTGGTTCAGCTCGTAGAGTTCGCGGTTGTGTCTTCTCCTCCATTCGCCTTCCTCGGAGACAGGACCATATATTCGTCGCAGAATCTGCTCTACAGTTTTGCTTATTGTCCAGCTTCGTATAAGAGTTCGGGTAGGATTAGCGCATTGTGGAGTATTTTCTTAGTTCTTCAAGTCAGGAGTTTTGACCCTAACTGTTTTGACAAACCGAAATAAGACCGGTTGCCAAAGGTGATTATGCGCCGTACTATAATCTCTGTGGAGTTCACGTTTGTCTCAAGGTTAAGTTAAGCAAAGTTAATCTACAAAAAAAATTTCAAAGGCCTGACAAAAACAGACTTTGTAGTTTTTCAATATATCAAGTTTGGAAATAGACTTTATGTGTACTTTTAGCCCAATCGGCTGCAATCGGGCTAAAATCGAATATAAGGATACATTTTCGTACGTTCATTATGTATCTAGTAGGCAATGATCACGCCGTCGTCATATCGCTGCATTGGTCGTTCCTTCATACTAACGCCTGTCGCAATCATATTTTCTTCTCCTTCAACCAACCAACTTTCACACATTTACATATTTACGCAGGAAAAATCACTGGGTTGTAACTGTGTAACAAGCACTGTGAAAAAAAAAAAAAAAAAAATTTCCAATCAAACTTGACGCAGTAGTAGTATACGGCTATAAATTTTGGGTGACACAACGGATTAACGCAACGATATTAAAGACGCAATCTATAAGTCACAAGTAAAATGTCAGCTATGGAAATTTATATAGTTTGATATCTGAATAGCATATTTTGCCAAGGCCATCGTAGGAATATGCAATTACCTATGTTTGCTTCCTTATTGCAAGGACTTTACTGGAGCAGTTCAACGATAAGGAGGGTTGTTAAAGGAAAATATAAGTCAAGCACTAATGGAAATATTAATTGGATAGTGTGAGCGTTCGAGAATATCCTACTGCACGTTAGAGAGTTACAATTTAATTTCGGATCACCTAGGACTTGTGGTTACTAAACTTCAAACTTAAAGCTAAAGCTTAAGGTGAAGTTTTGAGGAGATAATAAGGGAGACCCCGTTAGAAGTTTATAAAAATGATATTCTGCTTTTGACAAGTTCACTCGTTATCAAAGACACTCAGTATGTCGATATGGACGTACATGAGAGATTTATATAAAGAGTTTCAGAGTTCAAGACTATTTCGTTCGGATTGCTTGTTCTTTGTTCTGTCTGTGGTAGATAACAGTTTATCTTTCAAAAACCATTTTGCTTTTACGCCAATACTGTGGCACCTTATTTCCTATAGTTTATGGTTAAAAAAAATTTTTGCAGACAACTAGAACCCTCCCCTACAAGTTCAAGTTCAGATTCGTAAAAAAGTCTTCGTTCCCCATTACCAAATCTGCACGAATACGAGGGGGTTTGCCGATTTCCTTGTTTTTGGAAGAAGGAATTGCTATTTGATAACGCAGATGGAATTGACTTGGGAAGAGTAGAATTCCGTAAGAGTTCGACGACGATTGGGAGTGAAGGCTTGGCCGAGGTCACTGGTTTAATTCCTGGTTTGAAATTTTATTTCGTACTTTTCCACCGGACTCTTGAAGTTATGAACAACACTCGAAGAGTACTTATTGTCTGTGGAAAGTTTTTGTAAAACCCTGGTCCCTTGCACCCGTAGGCTGTAGCGTCATACAATTTATTTACTTATTAACAAAATTAAACATAGTACCACCGCGAATAGAATGTACTCTCGTTCATAGAGCCTTATGGTTCAAACCGTTGTATACGGGCAATGACAAATGAAAAAATGTCGTATATATGTAATATCTTACTTTATCTCATCCAACACGCAAAAATTAAAAACACATTTGCATCTCGCCAACTGATAAAAGAGCCACTTGAATGATGACGTGCTCTTCTTCCAGGAAGAACTCGACTTCTTCTAACCTCCATCCACAACATTTCAACGCGATGACACACGGACAAAAACTGTGAATCTCACAAACTGGTACAGACATCACAACTCGGTGTGGACTTCAAAATTTATTCCAAAAACCAGATTGAAGGTCAGGTAGCCACACAAATAGACAAAGACTTGTTTTACAGATTCCGGAGATGCTTCTGACTCAACGGCGAACAGCAACAACTTTCACTTTTCCTTAGATCCCTCATTTTAATGTGTATCTCTCCTTCCCAGCAACACCCATCTCTACACCCGGCTGCGAATATCAATTCGGAATCTACCCAATATCAACGGAATGCTCGACCAGCTACATAAAGTGCGCGTTTGGGGAACCCCACCAGCTGGAATGCGACGCTGGCTTGGCCTATGACGAGAGGATTCACGGATGCAACTGGCCCGATCAACTGTTGGAGACCTGCAATCCAGAAGGTAAGTAGACGCAAAATTTGTCACTTTCCCAGTCAATGACACATCTCTTCTGGCAGCTGTTGTCGGTTTCAAGTGCCCAACTAAGGTGTCAGGGGTGGCAGCCCGCTTCTGGCCATTCCCACGTTTCCCCGTTCCCGGCGATTGTAAGCGTTTAATTACATGTGTCGAGGGCCACCCACGTCTGATCACTTGCGGAGAGGACAAGGTCTTCGATGAGAGTTCCTTGACTTGTGAGGATCCAGAGTACGTTCCAAGCTGCAGACAACACAAGAAGTAAGTCGCACGTCACGATGTGCAACCACTCACGACTTGTGCAGAGAAGGATGATCTTCAAGCAAAACACACACAGAACTCGTATACTTCGGACTCACTTCACACCGCGGGGCTAAAGATTCAATTTTTTCGTCCTTTCGATATTGTTAGATATTTGTATCCTTTTAAATGATTGTACATATAGATTGGCTTTGTTAAATGGAATCAATTAAATAAATTGTTTTATTTATGAAATCAAAAGTGTATTCTTCCAAGCTTCTTAGACATATGGACGGAGCTTGATTTTTGCTTCAGAACGTAAGAAAGGAAAGAATTGTTTTAATTGGAGTAATCAGTATGAATGGTGGAGATACAGTTAACTAAGACTTGAATAACACTTATTTAGATTTTCGAGAGGACCATAATTTTTTGGTAATCGTTTTAAAAGTACTACGAGTATGTGTGACAAAAATAGCTGTGGCCAAAATATAATTTAAAATTACTACAGACTTGGGGGAATAGACGTTTGAGGCTTGGAAGGCCAACAATTTCTCCGAAAATGGCAGGATAGATAAGTAGCATTAATTTTCCTTGAAGACGTAACAGGTCGACGTAAGGTCTCTTCTGTTCAAGCAGTCCCTAAGAAAATCAGAAGTGTGCTCGTGCGACATCCTCGTACATTGCTCTAAGGGCTGGTTGCACGTACTCTGCAAATATCAATTGTGCAATAACATTGGGGATTTCGGAGCCACGAACATAAGTTGCAGTGATAATAATTGAGTGGCACTACAGCCCACAAGGGACCAGGGCCTAGCTTCTACAACAACTCCTTTAGTAGAAGGAACCTACAGTTTTTTGCCAACTCCGAACGGCGAAATTTGAGATGCTTTTCATAGACAATTGATACTCTTTGAGTGCTGTCAGCAACTCGAAAGAGGTGGGGCCGTGGAAAAATACGAGGTTTCCCGTCTGGGAATCGAACCTAGACCTTCTGCGTGGGGGTCGATGCACTTACCCACTACGCCACGGCGACCACAGTTGCAGTGATAGGACTTATCATATCCGTCGGGTACTTTGGACAAAGTACAGACAGCCTCATAGAAAAGAGTTTTGTAGACGTTGAGTTAGAATGACCCCTGTTCTTGGACAGTGCGAAGTTAGGTATGATCGAAAGGTCACCGGTCCTGGGTCTTAAAAAACTATCGTGGCTACACAGCTCGACCGGGAGCTATATTCTGGTTACACAGTAGATCGGGGCTCCTGAAACTAAGTTTCAATTAAAGTATCGTGGAAGCTTAAATTAAGTCGATGGCTGGGTGCAATTAGCCGTGCCATCTAATCTGATCCACCTTAGCCACATAGGTTGTTTTAGGACATATGGTTATGGGAAATTAACTCCCAACTGAATGCGGTGAACAGCAGAGGTGTTTGAAAGGGCAAAGAGGAGTGACTTAACAGTCACTGTCAGTCAGTCAGAGGAGAGACTGCCAAAAAGAAGTGACTGCCAAAGAGGAGTGACTTCCAAAGAAACGGAAACTTAGTTGGTACTTTGCATAAGATTCAAGGCGTATTCAGCGTCATCCTGACTCTGGGTATTAAGCCCAATTCTGTTTATTAAGCCTTAACGGCTGATGATCATGTACATCCAAATGCATTCATTTATATCTAAGAGTCTCCAGAGGATGCGGCTAGATTTATGAATTAGTCACATCAGATTCGTAATACTATAGTAACAAGTGTGACACCATGGCAACGCTGCGAGGAAGGAAGAAAAACGGGCAATACGAACAGGAGAGAAAGGCACTCTGAACGACAACGCCGAAGGAGAAGGTTGAACGTTTAAGTTTTAATTGCTGATATATTTCCTTAAATAAAGAACAGAACGAAATTTATAAGTTTTGGTTTTATACAAGTGTTAACAGCACCACAGATGGACCCAAAAATCATTTAGTGTGGTTACTAGAACCAGGTATTGAGGGAAACCTAACCGGTAGACCACACACAGCTAGACAAGAACCTGTGGTGCCGCTGGAGGTCACAGGTAGGTGTACTCTGATGACTGGTCTAATACAACAGTGAGGAATTGCATTGCGACCCGATGCTGTGACCCATAGAACGACAGAAAGTCCATACTCTCCACCGAGGTGCAGAACTCTGTTGGAACATGGGTAACTGAGGCATCCAGTCTTGCGTCATTTACTACTCTTGAGAAAATTGTACCAATGAAAAAAGGTCGTAAAGGTAATCAAGTTGCAGCTGCAGCTTTGTTTTCGTTAAAAAACGGTGTACTTACGTGTTCATTACTCAACTATAAAGACATACTGTAGATACTGTTTCCTTTTATGCTGGCAAACAAATTAGGAAAAAGAAGTTTTAAAGTTTGTGTAGTAATTTGGGCAAAATTAAACATTCATTCACTCTTAGCTGCCTGTGACGGAAAACTTATTAAGTGGACAAATATTTGCCTTGAGTTGATTCAGATCCATGTCGCTCAAGCATGATTATTTTTGTCACAGACCATATCACGATTAGTTACTCATTTTTGAAAGTACACACTAAAGCAAGCTTGGTCTCTCGAAAGAATAGGTCTACTACTCAAAAGTCTAAAGAAACAGCGATGAGTGTGTATTTTGCGATTGATGTCGGTTTTGTTGACGTTGGCTTAATTTACAGCATTGACTTTTTTTTACAGCGGACGACAAAGTTCTTTGTAGTTTTCTGAATGTACGTTCGATTTCAGTTTTTTTGCCAACGAAAGTATTACGAAAGAGAGCATCCTTAGATTTTAATGTGTGCATAAAGAAGAGCTTTCACAAATCCCGTATGGCAAGTTTTATAAAATTCACCCTCACTAAAGGAACATTTACGAACGGATCATTTTAATCGACATATATGATTTTAATGCTTTGCCTCACTTGCTAAACTGAGCTTAGTTTAAAAGGCGTCAGTGTTGTGCGTCCAGCATTTACAACTGGAAGTTTTGCCGTGGGACTCTCTCCGACTACGCCAACGTCATCAGTGTAAGCCTCCGGTTAAAAAAACTTTTGCATAGACGTGCTTACCGCGTTAACCTCTGAGCAAGATTTTTTCAGGACTGAAGTTGAAAATCTATTACAATATTTACGGTTTCAGGCATTAACATTCCCGAAACTCTTTAATTGAGCGTCCAGACAAACGACGTTTAGAGTCCTTTCATTGGGCTTTGCTTTTTTCAACCATGTCTTATAGATCTTCTTCTTTCCGTTCCGCGTGGAGTCCTTTCGCTCCATTCAATTTGTTGAGGACCTTTGTCATTTGTTTAACCTTTTGTCAACAATTCAATTGTTTGATGACTGCCCTGGAGTCACTGGTTTGGAGTTGCTGTTGAATCATATACTTATAAAAACACCTGTAAAAAGGCAAGAAGAACTCTTTGTGCCCCGAATTCTGGTCTTCCTCTCTCAGTAACAGAGTTTCCGTTATTAATTTCCTGTAAGACTGAGACCACAAGATATCAAACTCTGTTGCACACAAGTGAAGGGTCTTTATCGGAGTGCACTAAACCACTTTTGTCTTCCTTTAAAAATTCCATAACCACGCGTGCGTCTTTTGCTCCTTTTCAAACACTCGACGCGCTTCAAAAACGGATGTAAAATAAACAAATATTCACGTCTAAGGATTTGTGAGCTTTAATTTGAAAGTATTTAAGTTACACGATTAAAATGGTAAGCATACATAAAACACTTAAGGAAACTATGTATTATATGGAAGAGAGGCAAAAGGTAAGCCGGGCAGCAGACGATCGGGCGACGGCGACTGATTGTCCGTGTGCAGAAAGATGATAGCTCGAATCAATCCGTCGCGGACCGACTCACCGGCAGCACCAACATTGAACATAAACTTAACCCTATCGCATATAATGTCGGGCACACAAGTGTACATTGGATACCAGCCAACCTTGTTGAACACCACGTAGATCTTGTAGATTCGATTGCGGTAGATGTAGACGGGCTTGTCAAATGAGATCTCGAGCAATGAATCGTAGCGCACACGGGACGTGCAGTGAGTGTATGTGAGACGAGATCCATGCATATCCTGCACGTGGGCGTACAGAATCTCGGCGTAGCGTTCGGAAAAGCCAGCCGAATTCATAAGTTCGCCACAGAGTACCTGTGTTGGCACTTGGACGCCTGAAAAAACACGCAACAGAGAACCTAAGACCCTCAGGCAATTTTTTTTCTTTTATTCGCATACGAACCGGTGATCAGGATGTTGGTGTCCACCTGAAATGTGAGTCCGCAGTCCGTAACGCTTGTGTTGCGATAGTCAAACTGCTGGTGGAGCGTACGCACGCAGTATGATCGTCTGGTGTCGTTCGTCAGATCGTTGTCCGCAAACCTATTCCCGACCAGGGGACTTGAGAAATCGTATACCGTTGTACACGTCCTCTCGGTCGATGGCAGACGAAAATCATCGTACGTGTCGTGCCTGGTCGGGGGCGGAAAATTCATTTTCCTCGTGATACGAGAGGTGCAGAAACCCTCCGGCATTGGACAGTCGTTGATGCCCGGGCTGGAGATATTGATTAGAATCGAAAGAGCTTCGTGCTGCAGGAGTAGTTTCGAACGTGCCGGACCTTCGGCGAACTGCTGTGGGGTTAGGGTAAGGAAACGAATTTTCTTCAAAGCCTGCTTGAGCAGAGTGTGATCGATGTTCTTCTGGTGCTCTTCCATGTCGGAGAGGTGCTGCTGATGACGTTCGGTCACCGTCGTACCCTGTTCGTTCTTCGGTTCACTCATCTCGTTCTGCTCCCCGCCGTCGTGCATTGAGACAACGTCAACAACAGGCAACTCCTCGTCCACTGGCTGTGATTCCTGTTCCGCTTGTAGCGACTTTGCGCTAGTGCTCGGGGCATTTTCGTTGTCATCTGGCATCAGACCCCTCTCCATAGCGTAGCGGAGAACTGCGTTGAACAAGTCCAGTTCGGTGTCGATGTTGAGCTTGTCACAGTCGAGGATGGTGAGAAAAGTGGTGATCTCGATGTCACAAAAATTTGGGTCTGCCAATACTTCCTTTGTCTTCTCAGCAATTATCTGAAAGTTGACCTCAATTAGAACACTGGCTAGGAAAACACTTTTTTTCACTCTTACTCCCATGCTGCTTTGCATAAGACGTGGTTCGTCGAAAAGTTTTGCAAACTCATAAGCTCGACAGGCATTTTTGGGACTCAAGTCGGCCCACAGGTAATGTGTGCAGTGTGCAACTACGTGAGGTAGCAGGTACTTCTTGGCAACATAGCACAATTCACAGGCCTTGTCGAACGAACTGATGTTTATCTTATCCGAGTAGATATACTCCAGCATGGCACGAAATGCATCCGGTTGCACATCGGGTATTACAATCGGATCAGTTTTGTCCAGCAGGTTGCCATAGAACATCCTCTCGAAGACTGGCGATGCCATGGCCAGGATCAGCTTGTGACCCGGCAGTAATTTCTGATTCGGCGGTGTACCCACAAGAAAGTGACAGTCTGCCCATTTCTCTGTGTCCAGCAAGTACTGTCCACGGTCACGAATATTTTGATAATTATTCTGCCAATCGACAAGTTGGTCCATCTCTAGTCGAGATTCTCCTGATTGGGATCCAGAAGTTCCAACGACTTAGTTATAACGTTTCCACCGGACACAGTTCACTCCCACTGGGCAGATTTTTATAAATAGATTTTCCTTCCCACCGATATCCTATTTTCGTACAAAGAAAATTATTTTCCCCTCCCGTGTTCAAGTAAAAGTTGCGTCGTTTCTTATTTTTCTTCAACAAAATAAAAAAGAAGAAAACAGTGACAAATATTTTTTATGATCCATTCACGGTGTGCACATTAGTGCGTATTTATATACAGTACAAACAAAAATTACTAATTAGAGAATTTAATTTAGAATTTTTTTCGTGATTATATGACACTGTGATCGGTGATTACAAAGAATTATAAAATAAAATACGATATTTTTATAAACAGCAAAAAAAAATGTTTTCATGTAGCGATAGTGGCCAAGGCTATACTCTGTAATTTATTATTTTAAGCTAAATTCCATATTTAGCACTCCAGCGTAGTGAGCAGACAACATAAAATTAGAAATACAGTCCTCGCTTCCGTATTCAAAGCTCCTACGTTTGCGTAACACTCTCATAAATTTGTTGAGCTTGAAACTGATCACAACAGAAATGTAAAATTAAACGATGTAATTATCCTCTCCGTACTCCGTTGCATATATTTTTACAAAGGGACAAATATAACATGGACTCAAATTATATGAATCACGTTCCAATTTGCTGTCACTTTGTGGAACTTACACATCATTTGACGTTTTAGTTGTAATCAGAAACCGCATACAGTCCACACCAACAAAAACTTCCATTTGCCAGAAAAAGAGCACATGAGCATAATTCACAAAAGCCCACCAAAACTTTCATTTCGCACACAAGCTCCATCTCTTTCCGTCCACACAGACGGGTGCGCTTAGCTCTTCCTCTGACAGCTGTCCGTTCACCCATCTACAAGTTGGCATTTATTCCAATGTCCATCTATCGCTCTCTGGGTACAATTCAATTCATAAATCGTTTTCGTTTATATTAGCACAAGTGAAGTAATTGCAAGGAAAACTGCTTTTTCCAAAACAATAACAGAATATATTTAAGTGTGCCTGCCTGACGACTAAGCCATAAGTGTGTGTGTTCGTTTATTTCTCCATACATTAATTTATAGTTATCATGAACATCCCAAATGAGTATATTTCCAAGACGGAGGACGTCGCCGATCAGGTAAGTGTCACTGCCAGGAGTCCCTCCTTTCTGAGATTTCTCTTCGGCGTCACTGCACGACATGCAATCGAGGGTATAACGTAAACATTTTCTTGGTGAAAATTCTTTTCGCACGCGAAAAAGATCTCAAGGGCGATAAAAAGTTAGCTAGCGTAGCGAAGCGTGGAGCCACTGACAGTTGCTTATGAATGTGAAATTGTCAACGTCATCGAACATTTTCAAAAGCAAAGTCTCTTCAAAAGCGAAGAAACCAATCTTTTATGCTTTAAAGCCTCCTATCTGGCTCAAGTTCTGAAGGGCAACATAGTCGGTTTGACTAGAAAAAAATGTTGTCGTTGTCCCCTTAACGGTTAAACAATGACTTTGAAGAACTTTTGCTTTTCATACGGCTAGTAACTGTAAAGAGGTGAAATTTACTGAAATTCTAATGCATGTACGTTGATGGAATTTCCAGGTTAGCATACACTTTTTCGTCGTTCCTCTTGTCACTGCATTCTATTTCACGCAGAGTTGCGTGGAGGGGCATGCATATTCAAAAAACAAATGGGGATTGTGTCCGAACCAGTCCACTGGCGATCGACCACTTTCGCTCGACCCAAAAATTTCGAATGAAAAACTGAAGTGTTCGTCGAAAGAAAGAAAAGATTAAAATTCCGAAAACCGAATTGAGATTGCACGACACGACAAAACCAGTTTTGTAATTCCGCCACGATGGACCACAACGTAACCACAGAGGAGACTTATGTGCATATATTACTCAACGAGTTGGGCGCTTTTATTATAGTTTTTTGTTTGTCGATTGTCTTGTCACATACACATAGCTGAGCAAGGGCGAGAGGTATGCTCTTATCATGACCACGTATTAGAAATCATCATTACCCAATCAATTGTTGCGGACTGGGCCGCAAAGCAGCGGAGATCTGTGAATATAAGCTGAGATCAGGCAGAGATATATTTCGTTATCACTGTGCGGGGGCCCATGCTGGTAGTGGTGGTGGGAGCTCAACATGTTCAAGGGGACACGTCACAAGTCAAATGTGAGGATATAATGATATTCAATCGTCTTGATGATTGAATTGAAAACGTGGTTCATGTTTATTGTACACTCATTGACTGTGCGAGAGGGAAGAGGTTATACAACCACTGGGAAATGGCTTAATTTTGGGGAGTTATTTCGAAACACGCATGTGTGTGTGTGCAGGTGTTGGGAAGAGAAGGGGAGGGAGAGGGTGAGAGAGAAACAAAGTAGAAATTACACTTCTTTTTCGAACATAAACCATAAAACGTCAGCGAGCAGCTTCGTATTTCAAGGTCGTCCAACTTTCTTTCGAAAGGAAAAGTAATTAACCCACGGCATCGTCACCGTGAAACCAGAGAAATGTAACGACAACATACTAATTATGCTGATTTCGGTTTGGGGCATTTTCACTCGGAAGAAGAAAAGAAAATCTTCCCGTTGATACGGGCGTAACGTGTGTGTGTTCGTTTTTTTTTTTTTGCTTGGCCTTATGATCTTAAAATAAATTAGGTAGGAACACTTGCGGATGACAATCTCGTAATCATCGCGCTGGCGTAGGCAGTCGGACTGTGCGCTGTAAGAGTGCCCGTTTAATGAGTTTACAAACGACCGTTTAATGAGTTTACTCTCATATTTGCCTTGCGATTGTCTATGAAATGCATTTTTAATGCTGTCCGCTGTGAATGGGAATTCACTGTAGGTTTTGATTGTATCTAGGACATAATGAAATAACTCTATTAAGAAGTAATTTATTTGTTTGCCGCCCAAGAATGTGTTTTCATGAAGCTACTGATAAACGCAATGAGGGAGTCTGAAATTAACCATGCTAAAATCAAAGTAGTCATATTTTTTCTCGACGTTACAATTCTTAATGAACCTAGGACTCTGCTTAAAAGATTCTCTCGGAAGTATGAATTTTGACGTTTTCTGTTTTCCAAACTGTTTTCTCAGCCTTTGTGCATCGTCCTTATCGTAGATCTTTATTGTCAAAAAGAAAACAAACGCATTTTAAGACATTGAAAGTCTCCGAAGACTTCTACCGGCTCTGTTTGGGCAGTCATAATCATCGTTGAGGCTTGATGTGCTCTGCAGGGATGACAGAACAGGAGACGCAACTCTTGATCTCATTTCTATGTTTGTATGCGTGCTTACATCAACCAGCGTTCTATCTCTCGTTGCCCATAAGATGTTGTTTAAGGTCTGAGGCTTTAAAGTGCCGCCGTACAACCCTTCTCCTGCATACACCATCATCGAAAACCGGGCCAAACCGAGCTCTTCCGAAAAGACCAAGTGCCAAGACTATGTTCCTCTGCAACGTTTATCTGCCTTGCCTTTACGTTAATTTCTTTCTCAAACACGTGTTTTAAGTTTGCTGTGTTTTTTCTTTGAAAGTCTGACTAGCCAAGGAATTATAATTTTTTAATATCACTGCTTCGTCTTCTCAATTTTTCATAATTTCCAAAAACAGGTTATCCGTAAGGGAAAAAATATCCTGCCAACAGTTGCCCGTCTCTGCCTTATAGCGACATTTTTCGAAGATGGACTTCGCATGTGGTTCCAATGGAGCGAACAGCGTGAATACATGGACATGAGCTGGGGCTGTGGCAAATTCCTCGCAACAGTCTTCGTTCTAATCAATTTAATTGGACAACTTGGAGGCTGTGGAATGGTCATCGCTAGATTTAAGGTTGAAATTGCTGTTGGAATTCTATTCTTCATCGTTGTGCTGCAGGTAAGTGTTGCGTATGAGATTTGGAGCCGCCAATATAACATTTTCGCCTCTTCCAGACAATTGCTTACTCGATTCTATGGGACTTACAATTTTTGTTACGTAACTTAGCTCTAATCGGAGCTTTGCTACTCGTTTTGGCTGAGTCAAGGGTTGAAGGCCGAAGCCTATTCGCTGGTGTTCCATCGTTGGGTGAGAACAAGCCAAAGAATGTGATGCAACTTGCCGGACGTGTGCTCTTAGCATTTATGTTTATCACTCTTATTCGTTTTGAATTCAGCTTCCTACAGGTAAATGGACAGGAGGAGTTTCGAATTCGAATTCAATAATCGTCCTTTGCTTTCCACTTTTTGCAGATCCTTCAGGATATTGTCGGTTCGATTTTGATGGTTTTAGTCACCATTGGATACAAAACAAAATTGTCTGCACTGATTCTGGTAGCACTTTTGACTGTGTTAAACTTATACCATAACGCGTGGTGGACCATTCCCTCCTATAAGCCTCTAAGAGATTTTCTTAAATATGACTTCTTCCAGGTAAGTTTTCAATGTGTGTTTTGCTGTAGAGTATGGGATTGGGGTGATTGCGTGTCCTAGAGTGATGAAATTTTTGCCTGAGTGACGGGATAAGTTGAAGTCTTCTTTGAACCCGAGCCTGCCTGCCCTAACAGGGCTATGATCTATTTCACATTATTATTTGGTGGTGTAAAAAGAAATCCGTTTTTTCAGCAGTTAGCCGTATATGGGAATACATCGGACAGGAAGATGCGATTAAAAAGTTTTTATGAGACCTCATGTAACTGGTGAACACAATTTCGTTTGTAGGCTAGGTCATACATGTGTAAGCACTGTTAAAGAGATCGTCTTTCGTTTTGGTTTCATTCACTCCATAGGTGAATGGATCGATAGTCGGATATATTGATAAAATGATATAAATCACCGCGTCTAATCCTAATGTCCATTTGAAACAGATTGAATTGACGGTCGGTGGAATGATGCTGTAATGGAAAGCATTTCGATTTTCAAGTAGTTGTTAAATCACAACAATAGCGACGATTCCCGGAAGTAAACAAATTAAGTGTAGTGAAGCAAACAAATCATCAACCGATTAGTAGTTGGTCGACGATTGAAATTCAAATTACGACTAACCGTAAAACTGTGAATTTAAGTCCACAAACGGCTTACCTTTATGCTATGAATGAAAGATCGATCCCAGATTGCCCCACCAAAGATTGATGGTTGTCTGTTAAGCTACTAGTAATGATTCGCATTTAATGACAGAACTGCAATGGTAGATTGCGTTGGAAAGGGTCGCGTTTCATCTGCCATAGACAATACTTTCTGAGCAATATATTCAAACAAATTACCGATTAAAAGAGACGCTCACCCAGAAGCTATAAAGCAATGACCACACATTGCGCACGCACTCGAGTACGTTTCGTACCGAGAGTAATGAAAAACGAAGTCATAGACAAAATAAAAAACCAATAAGAGAAACAAGAAATAACATTAACACCGTGAAACATTGATTAGCGCCGGTTGTAAAGAAAACGCAGATACCGTAAACTTTAAATTCTGACCGTTAAGTGCAAAAGTTCATGCTTCCAGCTGGTTATAACGTTTAACTCTTCTTTGTCTCTTTCTCTTTGTGTCTCTCTCCTTTGTAATTAAAGGATATGCCGAGGTTCAAACATAAATCGTGGTGATTAAAAATCGCGTGGTACATCATAAATAAATATGGGAAAAGGTTGGTCTCCGGCTGACTTTTGAAAAATAATCGATTTAGCTGTTCCTGGATGAGACGTGGTCTTCGGTACGAGTGGCACAGTAGAATAAACTTAAAAACCGAAACAAATCATTTAATAAACCAAATCCTACATCGAATCTTATTAATTATGGTAAATAAAGACTCTGTGGCCGCTTTGGCGTAGTGGTTTAGTGCGTCGACTCACATGGTTGGTTTCTTTGAATGTCCATCTCGCATTTTTTTCCGGCACCACTTTTTTCGAAATGCCAACAACACACAAGGAGTTCTAATTGTCAATTTTCAGCTGCTCAGGAGCCGGCAATATAAGCACTCACAACACGAGTAGTTTCTAAAGAAAGTCCCCTTCCACCTATAACGACCGATGGCTTCCTTATATTTAATTAAACCCAGCTTTAATGGTGCGAGTTATGGGTATAATTGCTAACAATTAAAGGGGCCAAGTTTGCTAAGTCTCTCCTAGTCAATTAACAGTACTTGAGTTCTGTTAGCGTCTCGCGAAAGTGTGAGCAGTTGAAGTGTGATACTTATCTTTCCCAAATTCGGGAATTAAACTGAAGACTTACTGCCTGGGAGTCAGAATACTTATCACCAACCTCTCTTGTTTCATTTACAAATTCTAAAGTTATGAACCACTCGACTGTGGCTACCAATTGTGTTATTCACAATTGGAAGTAGGAGGTAGGAAGAAGTAAGGACCTACAATTAAACATCGATTCCAAGCACCGAAGTTTCAAAAGCCTCTTACACAGGTTAGAACTCTTTGATCATTGTCTTCAAACTGGGAGACATTTATCGCAGGAGTCAACAAAGGACATACATATCCAACCTCAATTTGATTTAGATTAAGCAGCCCATGAAGGGCCTAGCTTAGGCAATTATTGCTATCCATTTTTTAGAAACCAAGAGTGAGTAACATCGAACTTCAACATGGAGATAAATCAACGAGGATTATTATGAAAACTTGCCTTGATGACTGCAGCAGCGTCCTCGGATGTGTTAGAGGCTCCTTTTATTCCCAAACCTTCAGCCTGACTTTTGAAACTATTCTTCGCACTAATTTTATTAATTTCCTTTCGCTCAATATGGTTTCTTCTAACATTTAAAAAAATGGCGTATATACTGCACAAATCTATAATCTTTTCGCGTTACTCCGTAAACAAAGAAAATCTACAGTGAACATTTGAGAAGGGACTTTTTTTGGTGGATCCGGTTGATGAACATATCTTAAAAAGATGCAAAGAAAATGTACCGCAAGTCTATTCAATTTCTTCTTCGTTCCTTGCTTTTCGTGACTTATCGTGACTAACCTCACAAATATTTAAAGCTTTACTTAGTATTACTTCGTCATCCGCTTATAAATTACTCCCTGAGCAACACACATGTATATTTAAATTCCTTATGACAATCTATTTAAAATTCTACACGTATTTTCATTTCAGACACTCTCAGTCATTGGCGGTCTCCTGATGATCGTGTCACTAGGACCTGGTGGTGTCTCAATGGATGAACACAAAAAAAAGTGGTAGACTTAGAAGAAGGAGATGTTATTATTTCGCAAACATTATAGAACTTTTTTTATAAAAAAAATATCAAAAAAAGGGGAAAATGTATTTTACAAAAAATAAAAAACAAAAAAATAAAATAAGGTTAAACCGATCGAACTTCCTACAAACAGAACACACACACACACACACATTTAAGAAGAAAACAGCAAATTTGTACTGCAGTGAGACACTCATTGAAGAGCCCTCCTCCATCGATAGTATATAAGAACAAAAAACAAAAACACATAAAACAAAGCACAGCAAACACAAATGAGATGACGTGCAGAAACCACCATTGAGCCGCCCTATGTTAACCAAGCCAAGAGGGAGGGTTCCCCCTCTCCCACACTCAAACAGACGGACGCATTGTGGTCTGCCCTGGTGAACCTTAGTTTGCAAAATGGATGTGACTTGTTTGTGTACATTTGTGTAAATAATTAACGAAACAAAATGATGCAGGTCGCGAAATTGAACTTTGTGCGTTTGTTTTGTAACTTTTTGATAATTTTATTCACTTTGTATTTTGTTTAAATTAATTTATGAACCCTATTTGACAATCTTATTCCGATTTTAAACGCGCGCATTCTGACCGAGGATTTGTGAGATGAGACATGCTACACAGTGTTTTTAGTTTTGTTTACAATTTGTGATTCTTCCCGCATCTAAATTGAGGAAGGTGGCATTTGAGATGTTTGAACATGTTGGAAGAAGAGGAGAGAAATTTGTTTTATTTTTGATTAATGTATAAGTTGACAAAATGATGATAATGATGATGATTAATTATAACGATAATAATATTGTGAAACATTTTTGTAAAAAGGGTAAACAAGTTGTTTTTATTTTGCTTCTGTGTGTTCCTGTGGGGTTTCGATTGGCGGAAACTAATCTCATGTTTATCTTTTCGCTATAACAGATATGCATCTGGTGGTGGCTATCTGTCGGATCTACTTGTGGGACCTACCAATTATTACGGTGACTGGTGGAGTGAACAAAAGAACTCCAGTTTGACTGTATATAAAGACACAGGTATAGACATCCTGAAGTTGACTTTGTCATGTGAAATCCGTACACTACAGCGCAGCCTTTCATACATGTTTCGACTCAAGTGTCTGAAAATTGACACCACAAATAGAAAACTTAAATACTGGATTCAAAGTCTTAGAATCTGGTTTGAGAAGGGAAGGTAATCCGCAGTTCGAATATAAAGGGCTTATAACTGAGGGCTAAGATCTTCAGGAATTGAATGTAGCATAAACGGCACTCAAGAACTGAGATCAAATATGCAGATCCAACATCAGGCGCTTGGTGGGTATGACCGCAGAACACTGTTTGGAGATTGCAACCACTAGCCAATAGACTCAGTGATACTTCAAATTAAAAAATGTAAAAATAGTAACGTTGAGATATGACTTTTTCAGACCAGGAAAGCGGCGATTCAAGTTCAAGTTAGTTAGTTCGATTCGGTCCCCGGGGACATGAGCACAGTGGAAACTAAAACAAGCACTGGACTAAAATGGTCTTGCCTTTTCGCAGAGCCACGAGTGTAACAGGCATTGCATGGTCTCGCCAAGAAACATGTCTGTAGCTTAGAACTCGTCATAGGTACACAGCAGTACCTTGCAAACTTTTGTTTATAGTTACATCTGAAGGGGAACAACTGTTAGATTAGTATTTTGTTATTGTTAAACCCGATTTCCTATTTCTTTTGCAATGTTGAACCAGACGTGGTCATGAAAGTTTCTGTCTTGAGACAATGACTACGCACAAGTTCAAATGACTTAAGTGTTACGAAAAAAAAAATGCAAGGAATACTTCATGTCTGATGGACTTCCCAAGCCAAATGTAGGACTTCTCCAAAAATTCTTCTGCATATCAACATATCCGTTTATTGAACTCCGTTAATTGGACTTTATTTGATTGCTTATTCTTACAAAGGGTTCACCTGAAACACGCCATAAATCCGTTAAATAACTACTGCCACAATCACAACCATTAGCTAACATAACCTCAAATTTAAGAAAAATAAACAAAACACACGTAAATTACAGGTGTTTGAGTTTTATTCTTCAATAATTGCAATAACATTACTGTTTTCATTTAAACTTTCACTTTCGCAGACGTTCGCAATGCTATTCCAATAACTGCAGCATTATATAACTAGTCGAATTGTTGTTGTTTGCTGTGTTCTTTTTTTCTCTTTTCAATGATAAATACATCGATTTGGGACAGCTTAATCCAGAGCAGCAGCACCAGAGATAATTTCGATAAGTTCCCTGGTGATGACAGCCTGTCTGGTACGATTGAAAGTCAGAGTCAACTTATCAATCATTTCACCGGCGTTCTTGGAAGCGTTGTCCATGGCAGTCATGCGTGAGGATTGTTCGGAGCATGCTCCCTCCTTCATGGCAAAGAAGATCAGCGAAGCCAATGAGAATTCCATGTAGCTTTGGATCACCTCAGCGTCCAAGGAATCGTACAGCACCAACTTGTCCGACTTCTCCACAACGGGAGCACTGTAAATAGGCATCGTGGACATCTGGTAGGACACCACCGACCTAAATTTGTTGTAGACCAGTTGTCCCTCGGTAAATTCATAGCCAGCAGTCATAACTGCGTTGGCAATGCGTGAAGCATCCAAGAAGGTGGGTGGGAGACGACCAACTTCATTGGCAACCATGATGATATTTTTGCTGTATAACCTCTGCAAGATTGCGCGAGACTTGTCTCCAACACAGATGACCTTAATGTTCTTATCATCCTTCTGCAGTTCGCTACGAATTTGACGTGCAACACCAGTGTGCACAGCACCGCACAGACCACGATCTGAAGTGATGGCGATCATAAGTTTCTTGGGTTCCTCCTTGGGGTCGGGCACCATTTCGGTCTTCTCGAAGAACTGCTGGGCACCTTCACCGTAGGGACGAGCCGCTTTCAAATCACGCTCAGCCCTGCTGAATTTAGCGGCTGATACCATTTTCATGGATTGCGTAATTTTCTGGATGTTCTTAACCGATTTCAGACGAAGTGAAATGGACTTAAGAGTGGCCATGCCACGCTGTTGTTGAACTCCATTCTCAACGACTGGGGCGAAGAGTACCTTGGTGGTGAGTGCAGCACGTTGCATCATTTTGGTTGAAGCTGGAATTAATAATTGTTTAAAAACTTTTTGCACTCTAATTGAAACAAATTACAATTTTCTTTACCACTTTTCACGATACGAACGAGTTGACAGGAATGGCTAATGGCTTATGTAAGGCAGGGACCAGTACTCGATGAGGTGGAAAAATAAATTTCCCTTTCGCCGGTGACAGTTCGTGATACTATGGAATTTTCGAAGAAATATATGCAGTTGTTAAGGAACATTTGATTTAAATACAGAAGGGATGATGCAGGAATGCAGCAACTTACTTTAGACAGTGCTAAATTAATATACTGCTGGAAAATTTTATTTGAAAATGACCCTTGACTGTTCCTTCATGTAAAGGGGAAATATACTGACATTAGAAGGGGAAATTTGTAAGTCTGTAGATTCGTCGCTAATGGCGCTGTGTTCAGTTAAGAGGAGTGTCTTTCACAGATATATTAAAGAAAATGTATATGAAAATCAATCATATCTAAGGATTATTTTAAAATGATCCTGATGATAAGAGCAGGAAGGAGGAATCCGTTAATATAAGACTACTTATGTGTGGTTGGGCACCTAATTTAGGTAAATGTGACGCATATGCAAATCAACTTAAACGAAGTGATTTCGGTCCAATATGAATTATTTTGAACACTTTTTCATTTCAGAAGCATGGAAATGAATAAAGGAGGAAGGAATGTTGCAATTATTTGTACCCTCTTCATAATACAGAAGTCTCATATTGTAATATTTTATATACAGAATCGCAGCGTTAAATAAAAACATTGTTTGCTATTGTGACTTCACTCACGGTTCAAATCACCACTATCAAATGTCACTTCCCATACCAAGTTTCCTACACATCAAACATAAACATACTTGTGACATTCCCTCTTTGCCCTAACATTCGTATGTTGATGTTGAGCTGAGTGGAAAAATATTTCGCAGTATATTCGCGAATGGGTGGGTAGTTTTCCTCATAGCTGCGCACGGAATTTTCCAAAATAAACAAAAACAAAAGTGCAAAATTTGCCACACAAGAATCATGGGTAAGTGTCTAAATTTAATTGCAAAAAATTATTTATAAACTGCTTCACACAATGGAATAAAAATTGCTGCCATTGAATGCTTTGCAATTACATTTTAAATGTGAAAAAGATCCCCTCATATGTGTCCTTTTCTGCTCTTCTCTCCACAGAAACAATCGAAATGTTGAAGGCACTTTATGATTTCCAAGCTGTGTACCCCAAAACAATTAGCTTCGACGAGGGCGAGTACTTTATTCTGTATCAGACCAGTGTCCGTCAGAGGAACTGGTGGCAAGTGGTCAGCATGAAGGGCAACATTGGATTTGTCCCATCAAATTACGTAATGAAAATAAAGGTAAGTACATGCCCATGTCGCGACACACATGCCCGAAAATAAGAACGAAAAAAAAAAGTGCTCCGGATAGCCTTGAAAGTTTTTCCGGACGGTTGTAAGCGGAAGCATTTTCGGTGCTAGTGCCCACACCCTTAAGTTTGTCTGCAGAGTGCAGTGAGATGGAGGATGTCAATAACCTGATTCGAGTCCTTCCAGGGAGGTTGGCTTCACCGCCGCTTGCACCCTTGCGGGGGGTAAATCGATTTGAAGTGCCATTTGATTCGTTGAAGAGTGCATTTTTCTCGTCGTGACAGGCACAAAAGGAGAGTGCAGAAGTATCAAAAATTAAGCGCATTTTCAAGGCTAAAATCTGAAACATTCTCTTGTGCGGTTAATTGCTTTTAAGGGGAGGGGTACTTTACCTAGCCCAAATTATGTATTTATGTAGTGGTTCGTTTGCGTGCTTAAATAACAGACTTGGCGATGGAAAAAATTCATTGCGGTTAAGGGTGGAGCTCGTTGCCTTTTGTGTGAGCCCGTACTGGTAGAGCTGCATAAATAAATTCGGAGTCCTTTCAAGGGGCAATTGATCGTCGAATCCTTCATATTAAGTGGCCTAGATGTTCGTGCAAGTGGAATGGTTGTCGCTGATGGGGCCGGTGTGGCATTGCAGATTGGATTCGGCAAGCGTGTCATTTCGCTAAATATGGATCAAGGTTAATAAGTCTGACGGCGATAGTTCTGCTTAACTGAGATATGTCCTGCTGCCAAAATGGTAGCCAAATCACATTCAAATAATATGCCACACGTGTAATGGTTAATGTGAGTTCTATCTGCTTGCTTTAGGCAAACTGCCAAAATTTCCCCGCACATCATGGAAATCTGGTGACGCCCACTTCTCGTTGGTCTATTTAGCCAGGATTTCAATTGATAACAAAATGTCTTGTTTTTTGCAGGTCGAACCGGACTTCCTCATCAGCTTCCTCAATTCCAGTATTGAATCGCTGGAAATCTCCAAAGACACCGAGATAAACGGGATTATAGCCAAAGAAGAACTTCTCGACAGACTCAGGGAAAAGAAGACCGCTATAGAACGCTTCTACTCGGTAACACTGCCCAGGATCGACCAATAATGTGTCTCTAACTAAAATTCTTTTTCAGAGCAACCATGCAGACAAGGAAAACGACGAGTCCTCAGAGAAGGACTCTAATAATCCATCATCGCCACGAGTGAACACCTTCCAACAACAACAAGATCCGCAAAGCCCAACACAATCGAAACGGCTGGACTCCGGTAAGAAATCGATGTCCAGTCCATCGGTGGGCACCGCAGTTCCTCCGCAAATGATCCAGGAGAGTCCTAGCATGGGCGTCATCATTGCCAAGCAAAATGAGCCAACCCAAGACAATCGAGATAACAGTGTCACATCGGAGCCCTCTGAGACAACAACGACAACGACAACGACCAGTGAGGATGTTGTCACAATCTACAAGGAGACTTCCATAACACAGGCAAACGGTGCCGGCACCGACGCGAGTGAAATCACCGAAACAACAGCGGCAGACTCAAAACCTAAAGAGGACGCTGCCAGTGACGAACACAGTGAGAAGGAAACCAACAGCAGCAGCAACAACCACAACCATCCACACTTTCAGCATCATCACCATCATCTTCAGCACACTGACAGTGAGAACGACGACAGTGCTGCTGCAGCGGCTATCATTGCCGCCTCGGCAGCCGCCGCCGCTGGGAGTGACGTGAAAGTTGACTCCGCTGACGTCTATCAAATCGTCGAGGTGATTCGTCGAAGTACGAACCTGAGCTTTGATCTTTCGTGCGAGGCTCTGCGAGTAGTGCTCACCAGTCTGGAGCAGCTGTACAACGGTGCTATCAATCCGTACCTAGAAGCAGTGGCTGTGCATGTCACCGACAAGGTGGAAACACCCAAAGAACTTCTGGGCGAGACACACGATTCCAAACGTTTGCAGGATATTTTCTGTCAGCTGGCCGATTGCAAGAATGATTCAGAGCAGCGCACATGGATGCTGTATGAGGATGAGGATGAGATTATTCAGTTTCTGGAGGAATTAGTTGATATCTTGGTATGTGGACGGAGTAGGTTCATTCGAACGTGTGAGACAATTGTAAATTTTTATGCAGGAAAATGCAGACGAGAATATTTGCTGTTACGAAATGTCCTGTGATCAGTATGAGAGCCTCATAAATATGGTACAATTCTACCAAATGGAGACCAGTTGGCCGATCAAAAAACTTCTGCTGAGAGCGTTTGCCGCCGCATGCCATTTGGATAGGACCATCATTGACATACTGCTCACTTCGGTGCTACCTCTAGAAATTGTAAGTATTCGTCGTGGTTGGGGGGCGGATGCGGTATTGAGGTTGTGTATATTGATTTTGGGTCAGTCGGGTCTGGGCGTGGGAACTACTTGGAAGGGACCAAATGATATTTTATTTGCACTACCACTAGACTGCATTTTGAAGGGAGAAGGAAAGCGTCTAACTAAAAGTGATTCAACATTGTGGGACGGCTTAACCAAGCCATGTAGAGGTCACTTCATCGTCTCAAAATGTCTTCGAAGGAAACACAACAGAGGTCTTTCTCTAAAAGAAAAGAAAAAGGAACTCAAATAATGTGATCTGCGTTTCGATGTGCTGACTGGAGCATTTCGTTCACTTAAGCTCAAGCTTAACCGAAACCAAGTGCTACGGAAAACGGAGGTATTTCGATGTCTTATGAAAATATCACTTCGACGCATATATCCACAACGGTCACCAAACCAATCCTAGCCTCACATTTGTGATTGAGTTGATTCAGACAACAACTCAACTTCAAAGGAGGCTTTTGGTAAATACAGTGAGAGGTCTGCTTGCAAAAGATAAGAACTATCAAAATTCCACCACCAAATCACGCTTTAACAAATTGAAAAATACTTGATACTTGACTAAAGCTGTCTGCCAATGCGGTGCCCAGATCCAGACTCTACATTCTTAAATCTTGCATCTAAATTTAGGTTAGGTATCACCTAATGGTAAACACAATCCGCTCTACCTGAAAACGCCCTTAAACACATTCCCACACTAAAAGTATTTCATCTCCCTTTAACAGGTGGAAGATATGAAGTCGCATTTTTCAAACGTTCCCAAGTTTAAGGAGCTCGTTAAAATGCTGACGACCATCTTTTCTCAGGGAGAACGAATGCCTGTGGCGCACGATGGTACGTACGCTTGTGCGTTCATCCTCCGGGAACACATCCATTTATCATTTCCCGTCTCTTTGCAGCTTTTCTTGGCGTGGACTTCAGCACTTTCCTGCTTGAAATCGTCGAAGGCAATCACCCAGAACCACTTGTTGATTTGGTCATCTATCTCCTGCTCTCGTATAATCTCCAGTTTGACTTGTACTATCAGAATTATGTGCTGCAAGCCATGCAAAAGCTACGCACTGTGAAGGTGTTTACGGAAAAAATTCTCCTCTTGTTGAACCGCGAAGGTAAATACACCTGCTGAAATCTCCGATATTTGTAAATTATACGCAATTTTTGCAGAGGATCCACTGAAGTCATTCCGGCATGCATTGGAAACAAATTCAGTCCTTAAAATGATAACCGACATCTTTACAATTCCCGAAACGGCCATGATGGTCTACACGAACGACAGAATAGTGGTCTTCGACATTGTCGTTCGACAGCTTTCGGACTTATGCGCGGGTAATCCGGTAAGTTCCACTCATAATCGCACAGCCTTCCACAAGTGAATGGTTTCCTCTTTTTTCAGATGCGTGGAAAGTACTTGAATCTGTGTCGGTGCATGGTGCGGAGCACTAACTACGAGAAGAACCAATATCGGAAACAGGAACTTATGAAAATATTTACTCGCATTTTTTGTGAAGAAACCGAGTGCAGTGCCGACGATCAGAAATTAGTTCGTGCAATAGCCAATGAGTTTCCTCACATATTTAAGACGTAAGTTGCTCGAGAGGTGTATATATTTGAGAGAAAATACGGAAGAGAACAGAGAAACACTTTAATTTCTAGCTTTATTGGCACAATGTGTTCGGTTATTTTTACAAATAATTGTTGTCCACGTTTAATGGTTGAAATTTAGCTATTTAGATCTCTTTCACAATTTCGAATACAAATTAAATGCATTTTCTTTGCAACCACATCAATGGGTGTAGATAGCATTCTGGGCGTAAGCAGTTGAAAATGTTCCAAGTTCCATTACTATGTTTGTTTGCGACCAGTTGTGAATACTCAAGTGTATTTTCATTTCTGTCTCCCTTTTCGTCTTGTACTAACGGAGTTTGTTTTGTGTTTAATATGAACTAGAAGTCAGTATGTGTTTTTTTTGTTGGCCATTATAACCTCAATTTCGGTTTCGATATTTTAAAAATCGCGACCGCTAAACGAATTATTAAATTAATCAACGAACTCATAACGAATAGAAGTGTACGTAAATCACTTACAAATGCAAAGGGGTTGTGTCTCCCTGTAAGTGTGTATTTGAATAAAATTTGTAACGTTTAAAGGAATGTCTGCTGCTGGAAATTGTGTGAATCCCAAATTGTGTTTTGTTTTCCCTCATTTTAACCCTTCATTCTTTCTTTTCTTTTCTAATCTTTATGTTTTTTATGTTCCTTTTATTTTTGTTTTCAGAGTACTCACAACGCCAATTCAAACATACTATAATATCCCAAATTTTCCACAATGCTGAATTTGACAAAAAAGAAACAACGTTTCAATTGTGCCAAAGTTAAAAAAAAAAAACAAAAGTTATTGCATTTGTTAAACAAACCAAGAAAACTTATATAAACAATTAAAAAAAATTGAATAAAAAATAAATAATCAGAGGAAATATTTATTTAATTGATTTATATATATACCACGTAGACATATAGATGTATTTTATTGTAAACCAGATTGCTTTAATTTTACTTGATTTTTTTTTAAATACAAAGAAGCATATTCATATACAACACCACTCAAAGAAAACCATATATATATATATAAACAAACAAATTCTAAGCTCTCTCTGGACTAATAATAACAAATAGAGTTAACAAATTCAAATGAACAAATCACAAAAGGATAACAATTAATAGATCTCTGATTCAAGTCAAAATAATTAAAACTTTTAACTTGCGTTTTTTTGTCGTCACGTCATTTTTGATAATCATGTCACCACTTCTTTAGAACAAAGCAATGAATTTCGATTAAAATTTGTCTTCAATGTAAAGTGTAATGTGATATTTTTAAGGCTATTTGCTCATGCAAAAGTATACTGCTCATTATTATAAGGCGTTGATCCTAAACTTTGTTCAGTAAATCTCTCTTTCTCTCTGCTTTGCAACGACGCTGCATGAAGTTGACTAACGGTTTTTGAGAATGCTCATTAATCAACTCTTACAGATGCCGTTTGGTTGATGCCTTTGCACTCCTTAACTCTAGAGGTTTATGCAGACAAAGGCGTAACTTCAACCTTATTTGAATTAAACCAACCTGTAGACCCATTTTAGATTATGTGACGAGTTGACCGGACATTCATTCGGAAAATTATTTCCCTCTCATTCTTGCCTTTTTCTGGGATTACCGAAATCGTAACTAAATGTTTATATTTATCTCTGTCTTATAAATCATAGAAAAAATTGTCCTCGTGTGAAAGCAAGCTTGTGTGTTACGCCTCATTCTCCTGCCAGAAGGCATTTCGTAATCGGCATAGTGTTTCTCAAAATATGAACACTGAGATGTTGATGCATCATCAGATGTATAGGCCCAAAGTCGTAGTATGGAAAACATTACCAAACTAAAAACATACCCCCCACGTCTTCCTGTTTTTAGAGTATATTCCAGTTAAAATATTTCCGAAATCGTGTACCTTCAAAGAAAACAAATTTACTCTCGTCTGTTCACAATAAATTTTTCAAGTGCCTACTCTACGTAATTTGACTATGACTCTTGGCTTGTTCCTTCGTCAAAAAGGGTACAAAAGGTGACTTCGTGTCTGTGTGTCTACACAAGTCTGCATTTTGCTCTATTGGGCATGCGTCTGTAGTGTACTGTCTTAGGTTTTCTCTCTATCCCGAGTTACAGAATTGGCGGACTACAAAATATAAAATTTTTTATATCGATAGATGTCTGGGCTTTTCCTCTAATTTTTCCGTTTAATGAGATCACTTTCTTCTTTGCTGCTTTTTTTCCCACTGCAAATATATACATATATAATTTTTACCAACTTCTTTAAGCCGCATTTTCGACTAAAGGTGTCGCGGGGCAATGTACGCACGAAAGACCTCCAGACCGCTCGATCTTCCCTCATCGACTGTAAGTCGCCAGGAGCTATTCCCAAGCGTATCCAGCCGAATTTATGGACTTCCCACACCCCCTAGATTTGCCGAGCGGTTGCCTACCTGTTGGAATCGCATTTAAAGCACGCCTCGGAAGGCTGCTCAAACAAACGAAATAAAGCCCTTTCCATCCGAAGAAGAAGAAGAATTAAAAATCCAAATATTTAATTACCAATACCTTTCCTACGATTACTACGAATAGTACTACTTTGAACAGCACTCTTTTCAAAAAATCATCAGAGATGCATTTATATTTGCTCTTCATTTTATAGAAATTTGTTTTCACATATTCCGTTAGCTGAAAATTAAATTCCCATTTCTTAGCAAGCTGAAGCATTCATTAAAGTTCCGCCGTGGTAGGCACTAGTATTATTTTGAACATAAATATACATAGGAAGCTGCTGTCAGTTACCGTTACGAATCCGAAATGCAATATGTCAAAACCATCCATGCAATTGATGAAACGTTTAAACGTGAAGGAGACTTATAACTAAATTCTCTCTGTCCAGCCACAGAACATGGTTTTGATTCCTAACTTTAGGGAAGTATTTACAGCTTTACTCATAAAGTTACCACGCTGCATTTATAACGTCACATTGACTTTCTAATTCTATAAATACATTTCCTTTTAGCAACCGTTTCATTGCTTAAGATAAAAATTCGCTTATAAAGTCTGCTGTCAGTTCAGATTTACATGATAGGATTTTGTCATTTCATTAAAAAAGATGGCGGTTATTCAGTATTTAACCGTAATGCATATGTTCATTTCAAGTTGCCTTTCTTTTCACATCTTTGCACGTGAAATTACATAAACATGCCAACAAACAAATATCCTTAAGAATCTCCCATTACTGTTCATTATTGTAACAAGGAAATCAATTAACTTTTTATTATTATATACACTCTTTAAAAAGAAAACAAACTTAAAAAATGTTATTATAAGTCAAAATATAGTTAGATTCTTATACAGAAGCATTTGATTTTTATTCAAATTAATTAAATAAAATTTACATTAGAGTTCTAACAAATAAAACAAAAGCAAAAAGATTCAGTTTTTTTCTTATTCAAGAAAAACACAAAAGGATTTGCAACAGATTAAAAAAAAATTAAAACTAAATGTAATTAAATGAAAATGTTAAATTTGACTATATAATCTATACATATATGTACGTGAGACCGTTGAAAACAATACAGAGACATCCATAACAAATATTTAAAAGTGAAAAATGTTAAACGTAGGAAATAAGCTATTGAAAAATTTAAAAATAAATAACAAATTACTGAATTCTAAATCAAAATTACAATGAAATGAAAAGAAACAAAATGAACACAATTGAATCACAAGAAAAAAAAATGAGAATAAAAAAGTCTATTCGAAGCTCACTAAGAGAAAAGTAGGTAAAACTTTAGTCTTTTCCTTTCTTTTGTGGAAATCAAAATGAATTTATCGAACAATTAATCATCCAAAGTTTTAAGGTACATATTTTTGAATAAATCCATTTATTTAAGAAATGAGAAGTATAATGTTACGTCAAAAAATTAAGTAAAGACATCACGTAAGCACACAAATTATTGATAGTTAGGTTCATAGTATCTTAAGGATTTTGTTGGTTTCTGTTTCTTTCATTGTAGGTAAGGCCTTAGTGAGTAAAGATACATTTTTTAGAAATGTAATTGTTAATTAATTTGTATGTATCTATAGGTTTTTCGTCCTATCTTTAAGGTTTCAGTATGATTAACTATTTATCAAACACATTATTTGTATAAAAATATTGTCATGAGATTATTTTATCCGTGCCTTTGGTTGCCATTTTCTTTTTGTTTTTTTTTTCTCGTTTAAATATATTACTTTGTAAAAGCAAGAAATATGTATTTCATTTGTAAATCTTAATCCAATTTATGAAAATTTTAGTGGAGGCAAAAATGCGCAAATCGCATTCTGGAAAATCTTAAGACGTGAATGGGGAGCTATCCGGGAACGTTTAATTTTTTGATGCTGTTTTTTTTCTATTTATTTACATGTGCAGTTGACATCGCTGGTTGTACCTTCAGCACAAAATCATACGCCTCAGACTTTAATTTTGGTTCTAGTAAAATACATCTAACTTGGCCTTATTTTGGATGATCTATTTACGATCTATCTTAACCCACCTCCATTGCATAGGGGTCATACCCTTGACTTTGTGATGTGTCTGTAAAGAGCTTGCAATAAGTCGATAGGAATTTTTGTTTTTAGCAAGCGATCTAGATCATTTATTTGCGGCTTAGAATAATGTGTCTTAACCTAGAGTAAACAACGTCCAAGTTTTTTCAGCAAAAACTTGTCTGAGTTCTATTGTTGTCTCTGAGGAAGGAGATCTACAATTTGATACCGGCTCAGAATGGTAAAATTAAAGAAGTTTTTGTTTTCATAGACAACCTGAGTCTTTTTAGCAATTCTAAAAGACGAGAGGACAGAAAGTCCAGATCAGTGATCGAATCTAGACCTTTGACACATTTATCCACAATGTCATGCCGACCAACAAACTTTTGTTCAATTCTCTACTAAACTAAAAATTCGTTAACATGCCTGTTGCCATACAAAAACTGGCAGCAACAACATAGAAACGCATACGTGAGAATTGTGTTCTATCTTCTTTTAAATCCGAGGTTGACTTAGGCCAACAAGCCTGTCCAGTAAACGATCTCTCGCTGTCTGTAACGGCGTCGGCAATGTGGTTAACATTCTTCTCCACTTGCGTCCACCACTCCACCAGGAAAAAAAAAGAAAATCTCTGTTGCGTTGTATCAGTGAATCGGATTCAACGGATGTCCAAACCCTCTACTTAACTTACGGCACAGGCTAAAGTGGCGCACACAGAAGGACCTCATCCAACTTGGAGTGCGCAACTGGAGGCAGCTAGTGAAAGATCGTGCTGGCTGAAGGGGCATGTTTGTTTGAGGTCCAGGTCCACCGCGGACTGTAGCGCCACAAGAAGAAGAAGGAGAAGAATGATTAATCAATACGGGCAAAGAATAATGCAGTAGTAAAAAATGCACAAATTTTAAATAGAGATGACATTTTATTTCAATCATTTTTGACACATTTACGAACTAATAATAGTAACTCTAAACGTACGTACATATAAACCATAATACATTTATATCTCCTACTTCTTCTGCCAACGTAATAAATACCGAAGGAAACAAAAATTAAAAATTCGTCAAACTAAAACTAGTAAATGCACATGTCTCTGGTACGTTCGGTCATCAATGTCATCAATCCTCTGAGAATCGTTAGTAATTACAATATTTCCAATGTGAAATGTAACTCTTAAGGTAATCATTCCCACCACTTCCCGTCCGTTTCGCCGCGCTATGCAGCGGCTGCGAACGAAAAATACGGTAAAACTTTCGGAAAATTCTCAAAGAATTCAACAAACTTCCTCATCATATACCTAAGCCAATAACTCGTCCATAAATTTTATGGACGCTTGTCTTTACATAAAATTATCGTTTTTTTCTTTTTACTGATCACAACCGATTTTCTGAAAATAGTGTTCTATCGTACAACTACATCTGTATATGGTTTTCTAAATGTAGCTACCCCGTCCGCGGTCCCTTACTTCTAGCAGACTTGTTTGGTGCGTGCAGGGGGAAGCAACTTACTAGCTACGTCTAGGGTCTATGGTAAGAATACAAGGAATAAAATAAAATAAATATAAATAGGTCTTGCTTAGGGCTAGAGGAGGTGTAATTTTTATAAAGTCTCAGTGCGTGTCTTTCTTGCCGTGGGCAGGCGCGATTAAATGCGAATCCCATTCGAGGCTGGAGCTGTCTTGGTGTGAGGTACGCGGGTTTGTGTGGGTGGTTAAGGCGGCCGAATATCCTTGTCATCTCGGACACGAGATTTCGTTTCACATCGACTTCGGATTCTGAGCTAAATTTTATGTATTGGACACTTTTCCGAGCTGGTGCCCTATACTGGAAGTGTACTGATTGGTATGCTGTGGAATTCGTGAAATTTTCTTCGTCGGGAGGACGCCGCAGATTAGTCAATCACAACCGCCCATGGATGATCCACTTTGCCGTACTGGATGTCTGTGAGGGTTTTGCGGACTTTCTCAAAGACGGGCTTCTCCTGTTCCATTGTGGGAATGTAGTAGTTCTGACCGAGATAGTGAATTCGACTGATGGGACTAACTACACAGGCGGTACCAGTTCCAAAGAGTTCTAGGAGCTGTAAATGAAGGATTGTGGATGAGTTTCGAGTCGTCTTTTGAATAATTGGCCGACTTACCCGTCCCTGATTGAGAAGATCGCAGACCATAGGCATTGTGAAAGTGGCTTCCCTCACCTGGAACTTGCCCCATTGGCGGGCTAGGGTTAGAATTGAATCTCTGGTTATGCCAGGTAGAATGAGACCATTGAGGGGAGGTGTGATCAGTTCTTTTTCTGCAAATAAACGGGGATATCGTATTCGGATTCTGGATGGATTCACATGAATGTCGACTTACCTCCTTGGTCGTTGATGTAGAACATGAAGATGTTCATTGTCCCGACTTCTGTCAACTGATGGTCCTCTCCATAGAGCCACAACACTTGTTGCAGTCCCTTCGAGGCAGCTTCCTTTTGTACGTTTATCGTGGGTGCGTAGTTCGAGCCCATTTTTCGGTCTCCCACACCGCCTGGCCATGCTCTGCAACGAAGGCAAAGAAAAATCAAGTAAAATATCTGATTGCGCAGATGTGAACTTTTTGAATGTACCTTGTGTATCTTGGATCGGCGAGCAACGAGACTGATCCGTCTGAGTCGGACTTGAAGTAACTTCCAACGGGGCAGAGAATTGAGAATAGAAGCGCAGAGTCTGAGGAGGCAACACCCAACGTAGGCTGTGGAAGAAATTCAGTTTTATTAGTTCATAGTCCATTAACTCGGATGTTAGTTCAACTTACGTCGATTCCAATGAATGTCGGACGGATATACAGACTGGCGGCTTCTGTGTGTGGAACCCATTCCTGGTCGATTGAAATCAATCTCGTCAGGCACTTGACGAACTCCTCTCCTTCAAAAGATGGTAGTCCAGAGCGTTTAGCGGTCAGGTTCATGCGGTTCATGTTCATCTCAGGGCGGAACAATCGTATCCGGCCGTCAACTCCACGGTACGCTTTCATGCCTTCAAACAGCTGTAAAAGAAAAGACCATTCAGGTTTGTTTTCATTCATAGTTGGAAACTATGGGGTCAACATAGATTGAGATACTGCTTTCTAGGAGGCATCTCTGTAAGCTATTAATCTGCATCCAAAATTTGAATGCCATCTATTTAGGGACTATCAGCAGATAACAACAAAAATCCGCATAGCACAGATTGACGTAAGCATGACTGTGTCAGATTCTAAGAATCTCGTCTTATCAGCTTGGAAGGGGGCTTGCAGAAGAGCCAGACGCAATCAGCTGACAGCCCAGTGATAAGACACGGAATCACGCTTTGGGCTCGTTCTCTGCCAGCAATCACTTAAAAAATATGAAACAAAAAAAACGTGATACGGGAGGTTATCTGGACGGGCATCAGGAACAGAAATAGGGACCAATGCGCCTGGCGATTGTCTTATGGAGTAGCTTACAGATTTCCTCTGCTTGATGATGCAATTCGAAAACAGAATATTGACCTACGAGTGATGCACTTTAACTTACCTCCACAGCGTAGTGTAGGACTTTCGCAGCTGGGTGCATAACTAGATTTTCCATTGGCGTTATCTCGGGCTTCTGCCAGCCACCCAAGCTCCGGTGATAGAAACACTTGAGCATGTGATCTGTAAAGTGCTTTCCAAAGCCCAAGTCATCTGCGTCAGGTTTGGGCTGAAGCTGCTGTGGGGTTGCCAAGCGAACACTTAAGTCTTTTGCCTGCCAAACGAAATGAAGATGTATAGACATTAGATAAGGAATTATGTTTAGCTGAGTGGGTCTTACCGAGAACTGTTGACCAACGTCTTCGTCATGCTTGATTGGGGCCGGGATTGTTTCGTATTGCGATGAAATTGTTGTGATCTGGAATCCCTCGTCATCGTCTAACTTCTGTGAACGGGTTTTCAGCGACTGGTTACTGCACAATCGAATGTTCTGATGTATGAAACCGATCAATCTGTGCTGGTTGCGAAAAAGTTCCTGCAAATAAGTGAAGGGAAAATTCAACTTTTAGATGGATGGTTTTTAGGTGATGATAATAAATATTGGAGGTGGAAAGAACGTCGTTTTCATAAAGAGGCAGATCGTGTTCTTGGTGAATGCTAAATGTGCTCAACGGCTCAAGGAGGTACGATTGTACAGACACTTCCTTTGGCTAACCAGAAAAAATGAAAATGAGTAAAAAAGACAACGACCTTAAAAAAAGAAAGTGCATGAATTACAGAACTTAGCCGACAAAGTTTGCTAGAGTGTAGTTCAGTTGCAATCGATATTTTTTCGGTGGGATTGCTAACGCTGGTGTCATGTCAAATATGACCACAGACTGTTTTTTCTTTAGTTTTGCGCACGACAATTCGCCGCTGTGCCCATAATGCCCTTACTCACGGCAGCCGCTTTGCGCAGGAAAGGCAGATGGTAAACCTACCAAGCGTCGACAATATGATCCCTTACATGATGATATCCGTAGAACACTGGAACTAGGTATGCTAATTCATTAGACAAGCTGAAGCAGACAGGGCTTCCCTCGAGAGCAGAGTCTGAGTCGGTAACCTCCGCCGCGAAGTAATATCTTACAGCAGTTCCGCGGGGTGAGTGGTTAAAGTGTGCAGGGTGTGGATTAGTACGTAGGCGTTTTCTCTCAATCGATTATCTCGGGTTGCGAATCGCGCACACATCCATGGGAATTTGACTTTTTTGCTTTTATGTAAATTTCACTCCAAACATATGCAGAAGGGTTTAAATGATGTTTCAAACGAGATCTTCACTCATCTCCAAACAAGATTATCATGATCAGTCAGTTAGCAGAAGATATAATATTTTCAAACAAAGACCGTGGATAAAGCGCATTCAAAGTGAATTACATAAGAAATCGTACATGAAAATCGGAATCTGAAATCGTTGCATTCATTTGTACATTGTGACCATAAGTGTGCATTTTATACTCAAAGGAAATGTAAATTTATTTGCTTCCAGTTCCAAGTTGAAGGGCCAGTTGTTGGTGTTTTTTTTCAACGGGCTCAAATCCGTGGTATATTTATTCTATGACCTTTCACCGGTTTTATTGGAATTCGTCGGCAAGTGATTTATTGATTTAATTTCAGATTGTATTATTTATGACAAGGTTTGCGACTGCATCTACTTGGTGGGCATTCGGAAGTGTAATTACTCGTACTTTCTAAAAAAATTCCCTCAATTTAATCGCTGAGAGTTATTTTTGAACGGTTGTTGGCTAATCTTAGTTTGAAGGTATTTTATTAAGAGTTTAAGATGAATTGCAATTTGTTAGACAAGAATTAGATGCCTATAAGATTGAATTATCTAGCAACAGAGGGCCTAACAAGGAAACAAGGTTCAAAGAGGATTTGAGGACGCTTTAGAAAATCTGTATAGTCAATCTTTACTCAAAATAATCGATGAATGAGCAGTTGCACAAAATGGTAAATATGGTTCTTGGTTTTTTCTGCCTTTAAACTTTATTCTGCAAAAATGGTTGGAGGGGCACATAGGCTATTTAGGGCTTGGGGCTCAACAGTAAGAGCAAAAGAAATTTTTGGTATAAAGCATTGAAAAAAAGCTTAACCTTTTATAATTTGTAAAGTAGGGATGCGAAAATCAAGGGAAATTTGAAATAAACGCATCTGCAATATAATATCTCTAGTTTCACAATCAACACTGTATGCGTTGTTTGTTGTGTTTTGATTATTCTAAGCCTAAAAATTTCTTAAGGCTCTCATACGTAACACAAACATAGAGCAATGAAATTTGTTTGTACATTTTAAGAAATCTCAAAACAAATGTTTTTTATTATATCTTAAAATTTAAGTTTATTATATTTTTTTAATTGCATGTTTACATTCGGATGTTTTTCAAATGCCATAAAAACACCGAAAAGCTTATAAATAAATTTAATTTTTACAAAAAAACAAAAACACCTCGCTTGGAGAGGTGGTATAGGGGTTGATAAGCACATGCATTATTTTGTAATCAGTAGAGTTCAAGGAAATTGATAATTCAAATTTGACGCAATGATTATACAGAATGCAATAATTTTGTAAAATTAATTACACATTTCTGAAAATCAAAAAACAGCATTTTGTTTTATACTAGGTTTATTTAATTTTTTTTGTGGGGATTGGTTGTTTATTTGACATATCGTAAGGTCATCGACGCTGTTTTTGACGTAAGCAGTGTCATTTGCTGTGGAAAGTTATTAAATGTTTCATGCAAATAATATTTTTTTTATTTGTTGCTGTTGATTTCAGTTGTAACAATTTCTTGTATTGGAAAGGTGCAATTCGTTGAATAGAATCCGCAGCAAGAGTTGCCAATACTAAAAGACTACATTTTCAAATCAACATTTCTGTAATCAGAAAGCAAAACGTTTAATCTGTAGCTATTTAAAACGTAACTTACGTTTGAATGCAGTTTGTTGTTGAATTCTTCTATTACGTCCTTTAAAAACATAGAAGGGGGATATGAATTCGCAACGGTCATATGTTTAATGTGATAGCAAGTGATGAATCAATTATTATATTTTTGTTTCTGTTGTTTTTTTCCGGACGGTCTCGTGGTAAAACACAGGACCAATTAGAAACCGTTTTAAAATCCCATCAGACATGATTACAACTTTAAGTGAACACATTATATTTCTAAAATGGAACAGACTTCTCAATTTTGAGGTTACTTCATAAGATTTGAGGCTTCCAAATTTGAATGATCTTCACTTCTATTTTGATTGCATCAACTCTGTATCTTATCAACAAGATTTCGACCTCTGTACTCAAAAGCTATCTTTCTTGGTTTTATATAAAAATAGAGACGTAATACATAATATTTATTTCTGGGTGATTATGTGAAAAATCTGATGAAAGGTGATTAAGAAAGCTGGTAAGAAAGTTAAAAATAAACAAAAACTGATGCAATGAAATTCATAAGTTAGCCCATTTCAAAATATTCTAAAAATCAACGCTCTTTGGAACCAATGGCGTGATCATCAGAATATCCACAATTTAAGAAAAAGAAGCGATTAGTTAATGGCAGTTTCGTTTTGGTTACATGGTTGCAGTCAGAGTTACTAACAACATTACCGGGACCCTTAAATAGTTATTTAAGGAAACTAAAACCGAAAAGGTTAAGATCAAGTTCAACAGTACAAAAAGATTTAGGAAATGGTGCAAGAGTTGTTTACATTAAGTCTCAAGTAAGTTGAACGAATAAATTAATTTTTTACCAGAATCCTGATTATTTATTCTAACTAACTTAAACGCAGAGATTCTGAATAAATATTCATTTTAGACAGTAATTGTAGAGATTGAAATATGCCTCGCTTATGTTAGGAAAGTAAGTTTAGGGGGATTTGCACTAACCAACAGAACAAAAACAGCAGAAAAATAGTAAGGACTGCCCTCTACCCAAAAACCCTTTAAGCCTACAATGTTTTAAAAAATGTGTGTAAATATTTATGAGCTCTCTCGAGCTTCCAAAAATTGCCGTAGCGGACGGTTTTTCACGTCCTCATGGCGGGGTATTGGTTAAAGTTTTCAACTAGCAATAATCGCACCTCGGTAGGACCTCATTGGTTACGATATCGCCTCTGCGCAAAGCTAACTTCATTCGCTTAAATTTTCTCTCTTTGAGAACTGTCTGTCAGAACTAACTGTGAATTATAACAGTAAAACTAGAGATAAATCAACAGGTCCTTTGTCCTTAACATCATCCCTCATTTCCTCTTGATGCCGACCAACATACTTCCAACATATCATATCACATTGTGATCACAATTTCTTTTTATGTTCCTTGTCTCTATTTCGAGGGTAGTTTAAATGGCGCTGCGGGTGCTACCATGAGTAAGAAAACCGAAATTTGAAGGTCAACCTAACGCGGCCTTGTGCAGGAATGAACGGCCAATGATTTGTAGCAAAGCTAATAAAAAAGTGATACCGCGAATTTGAATTACCTTGAGACGCATAATTTTATTTAAATACATTCTTTCAGAATGCTAAACAAGGCACATTGGTTTTTTACAACCGGATTCTCGCACTCAATATCTTGTCGCTGTGCTCCGACGGTGGCTACAGCCCTCAATAAACTATAGAAGCCAGCATTCAGAGAATTCATGTGCACAGGTCTGAATTGAACGGATACCGAAATTTCTGCGTGAGTATTGCTTCAGTTTTTAAAAAATCAATTTAATCCTCTACAAGAGCAAGGCGTTGGACAAGTGGTTGTCAATGTGTATCGAGTTTCTTCCGGACGTCATAGCTGTCAGCGTTGTGAGGAGTGTATTTATACATATGGTTTTTTTATGCAAGTGGTATGATTAAAAAAAAACTGAGGGTGGGTATTTTAAAAACTCGCTTGTACCTACCTTTTAGGTGATTATGAGAAAAAGGATGGACACAAGAAGCTGCTGATCACAACATATGTTATAAATCGATAGTCATTGTGAATGCATTTAGAGACGAAATTGGATGTATGAACATTTGAAAAGAAAGGCGGTTTAAAACTATTTGAAAAATTACATGATAGTATGTGTGGAATACAAGGAATTCATCTCTTCTGGTAGTTTGTACATAGTTTTGATTCTATTAGCGCAACACAGATGGTATCTCGTTTATGGGTACTACGAATTGGCGAATTTTGCCCAAAGAAAATGTGAAATTTCGAAAAAGTCGAAATTAGGACTACGAGTAATGGTTTTATGGTTGGTACCATAACCCAAGGGGTAAGGAATACGAGGGTTTGACAAAACAGACATTTTTTTCAATTGTTAACTCGTATTTCACAAAAAGTGAACAAATAAAATTATATGGAGTAAATATTTTAGGTACGTGCGGAATGTATTGTATTTCAAAATACGATATTTGAACAAATCATTCGATCCAGAAAAAACTTTAAAAAGAGAACTAAGAAAAGAAGTAATTAAGTAACTAATTTGGAATTTTATAATTTGGCCGAATGGTGTCACACTGTGATCGCCTTACCACACCTAATATTACCACAATGTGGCAATTTGATGTTCTTAGAGATAATATCCCGTTAAAGGTAGGTGAGAAAAATGTGTTGTTAGTATCTTCAAAGGCAGATTTAACTTAATCTAGAAATTACGTTTAAACCTTGTTTTTAAAGTGTTTTTTTTTTGGTTCTCCTTCACACAGAAAGATGCACCACAGGCTGTTTTTGCCAACTGTTCCTCGTTTTTGTTATACTTTTTTAAATATTGCTATCATGGATATTCGAACTGTAAAGTATTTAAAAGATAAATACAAACATTTGATGTTGACAACAGGGGCAGTCCGAGAAGGTACTCTGTTTATTGGGAATGAGAAGCTGGTAAAACATTACGGAACCCATCGTTACGAAAATATCTGATTTAAGGCATTAAACATTGGTTAAATCACGAATGTTTAAAAATTAACAATAGTAATCAAAAACAATGACATTGTGTACATTAGCGTGTTGAATAAGAACGTTAAAAATAGCAGTAGTACCGGACAGTCCAGTTTGAATAAAATTGCACTTTGTCATTGCAAATAAATATCATCAAAAAAGTAAACACCCCCTGCTAACCTGCTACCATGAACTCAATTGATCTGCGTGATAGATATTAGAATTAAAGTAGATATACAAATGGATAAGTCGCGGTAATTGTTGTGAACGTTTTCCTTAATTTCCTTTCAGATCAGTGTTCTTAAGCGATCGATGTTCTCATCCTTTTCACGGGTTTGAAACCGCTATGATCTCGCATAAGATACAATTTTAATATTTTTGTTTTGACAAAGCAGTTTCTCGGCTTTTATTCCCTAAAGATTTGCTCGATTTTGCACGTTCAACAATAAAATCCCGACTATGAAAGACAAGATTTCTTGCTTTAAACCCGAATTTCTTTTTTTTAAGTCTAGCGGATCAATTAAAATATACAAAACAAGCAAAAACTGGGCGAATTAGATTAATTTTATGAGAGTTAAGAAAATCAAATAAAACTTGATTAGTTATTCAATAAATGTTGCACATTTTTGGCTTTTTCTCAGTTGACAACCATCGTCGCCGAAACTGTCAACACACAGTCAGACGCAAATAAATAATTCAAATGGTCAATAAATTCGAAATTTGCTATTTATTACATTTTTCGACTTCAGACAAATAACCTGTCTATCGGGAAATGATCTCTGATGAACAAAAAAAAAAAAAAAAACTAAACACACGAATTCGCCACCTTTGCAATTATAATTGTCATGTTTCTTGAGTTGTTTTGATGACCCTCCTTGACCTTTTTTAATCACTAGTTGCCGGTGTAAGTGTACATAAGTATTTAGACGACCCCTTTTAAGTTCTTAAAATTTCAATGTCGTCAGAGCATTGGGCAGTCCACTCATTCTCCTCCCTAACATCACACTTTTGCATATTTGAAACCTGTCAAAGCGAACTTAAAACGGGCACACACCACACTAATTTTGCAAAAATTGACTGAGGCAAAACGAAAGAAAAAAATCCGCTGATGCAATCGACTGCTCTGATCAAGAGGCCACTCTGTCTAGATTCGGTTGAGAAAAAGAAGAAATTTCGGTTCGCTCTCTCGCTTCATCTCTTTTTCTCTTGACTGAGGCGATGTCGCACAGAGAGGCCGCTGATTGATCAGACTTTTTTATATGCTTTCGAGCACTGAATATGCCCCTAAGCGGACGATGTCTTTTTGGTTTCTTTTACTCCGATTCGCTTCTAGAATGTTGTTGTCACCTGCGACCATCGTCGTCTTGGATGTTCAAAAATAGAATTTGTAATTTATTTTGCTTACCTTTACACTAACGGCCATAACGTGATTTTCCCTTTAATTCAGAAATCTTAATTAACGATTGAATGAAGTTTATTTCTCTTCACTGCTTTGGTATGCGCACAGTCCGCGTTTTTTTTTTGTTTTCACTTGAGTTCTTGCGCAAAATGTTTGCAATTGTTTATGTTATTTGCTGAATGCACTGCAGGCAGGTCGACTCAAACTATGTCGATACTCAAAACTGATTTTCTTTCTTACTCAAAACACAATTCAATTTTATATAAGCTTCAAACACTTGTTATATGATGTTGCAAACGAAATCAAGAGAACACGTCCAAATTATTCAAAGGCTGTACAACAACTGAAGTCGATCGCGTCCAAGACTGCTCTATCTATAGGCCGCTTCGATCGCGATATCGCACACATCTAAACATGAAAAAAAGGAACGAAAAGCAACAGCGTCTTCTTAGCCTTGTCGTGGTGTGCTGTGGCTAGAGGGTGCTCTTGCGTTATCACTTGCTTCGCAGAGAATCTTCTATTTGATAGGAAATTGAAAAAAAAAAAACATTATCAGGCCTAATTTGAATGGTATTCCTTTCTACTCACTCTCTCTCTTGCTGTATCACGTGTATCAGAAAGACGTATTGCCCACAGCTCATATTTAGGAGGGAGGGTTCTACTAAATGTGTGTACTAAAGATCAGTGCCTGATCGAAGAGAGAAGAAGAGAGAAAGAGAGAGAAGCGCACCTACACGCATGCACCTTGCGTTTGCCTAGTGTTAGTATCTTTGATTTTTTTTCACTTTTTTTTAATTTCCATCCATGTGCTTGGGTTTTTTTCTCATTTTTTGCACTGCTGGCATAATGAAATAGGAAAGTATATGCTTCGAAGGGGCGCACCAGTTGTGTACATTCAAGCACATGTGTGCCTGTGCACACTCATTTACACTGAAGTAAAGAGATTTAAGATACATTTCAACTTGTCTCATATCTTGACTCACGTGGCTGAAGTCAATGCACGAGACGCCAGCCTGACATGCGTTCTGCTGTGTGGAGGGTTGCAAGGGCGAAGAATGTTTATAAACATCAAGCTGATGCAATGACCCCCTTGGACGTAATCAGATTTTTTTTCTTCAGAACCGCCGTTGAATGGATTTTCGAGGTCCACAGGTGCCTGGGTAACATCTCTCGATCAGGAAATCAGATTCTTTGAATATTTTTGGCCGCAGGTAAAATATTCTGTGTAGATCTGGCTGGCGTGCGCGTCATAATTTCTGGCGTTTAACAATGAATTGCGACAAACAATAGAGCTGATGAAAGTGACATTGACATTGAGGCAGACGCAGATAATTGATTGGGAATTCGCTAGCACCCGAGCGTTTATTTGTGTTTGAAATTAGAGTGTGTGGCAGTGAACCTGCGACCTGATAAGGGGCTACAACGGATGGCAATAACGATGTACATAGTTTCGTAAGCCGTTGCCAATGTATATTAATTATGAACAAGCTGAATATGTAATTTTGATTTTATTCCTTTTTTGCATTTTGTTTTTGTGAGAAGCTGAAATTCAATGAACGAAGAGGGCATAAAATCACACAACGAATACCTATTTTAATCAAGAATTCCAGGAAAGGAAAAAATGAAAGCTGAAAAGTTCAAGTTAATAATAATGATTGTCGGTTGTTTATTCAAAGGTTGGCGATATGAGTATATGCCAGGTGCTGTTTATACGCAACGTTATGTATTCTTCTTAGCAACTTGATGTTTTGCCGTCTTTTGATAACATTACAGTTGTTTTTAGATTATTTTAAATCTTACAAAACGCTCGGAAGAAAACTGTCTATGATGGAAACAATTTAAAAAAACAACAGGTTTGATGTTGTCTAGTCAACAGTTTACGACTTATTAGCTCTAGACAGGAAAGCTGGTCAGCAACGATCATTGTTAATGTCCAAGTCATGTTGACCTGTCAATTATGGGGGCGCTGTTTGGATACATTTCGGAACTACCATTGTGAATGACTTCGCGTGTTAAAATATGTATGTCCCTAGCCACGGGCTATAACTACAAAATTACTTAAAAATAATCTAATTAATATGTTATTAGGACTAAAATAGTACTTCACACTTCGGTTATCTCTTAGTTGCACAGCACTTGTATAAATCTGAGAACTGCAGTTAACAATTATACAAACAAATAAGACGATGGAAGAATGGCACAAGGCGACACAAAACTTTGACAAGAACTGACAATTTTTATATGGAAGAGGCTCGGATGAGGGGATGGTCCCTGTAATGAAACAATATGAATTGCAAGTATGCTCCTCGAAATCAATAAATATTCTGGAAGCCGCTCATCCGCGAAAAGAACTACCATGTCGTTGTTATGTGAAGCTGAAGGGCCCAGGTTCGATTCCGAGACTGAACATCTCGCAATTTTCTTTTACGGTCTCTTTGGAGTTACTGATAACACTCAACACCGTTCAGAGCCGAAAAGCGCCAGTGGTAAAGCAATAGCATGCACAACACTCGTTCTTCCTGAAGAAACTAGATCTTTAATATACAAATTTTAAGAAAGTGCTCTTTAAAGTGCACACTGACTCTTTCCATTTTTTTACATAGAAATTATAACGTTACTGACGATTTATGTCAAGGCAGCTATAAAAAAAATAAATTTTGAAAAATAAATTGTGTTTGTTTATCGCTATTAAGTTCTGTTTCGTTTTGAACGCTAAGTGTCGCGTAAACGTGTGTGTAGCAGTCAATACTTGCTACAATATTTTACTACCTTGGCTGACACGTTTTCAGTAAGTAGCATACGTTGGACCATCAAGTGGTTTTGTTTAAGTCATGACAAAAGTTTTGTGTTCAAAATCTTGACAGAAAGTCAGTATCACGTCTATGGACCGAAATACGTCACTTTACGCATGAACAATGTTGGAAAATATTGAAAACTTATTTTCGAATTGAGCGCTGTGCCTTGGCAATGTCGATTGACTGCTACGGAGCTGCAAATTGAAGTCGTTGTACTACCTTTGTAAGGAAGCTGATGAACCGATGTTATGCCGATAATCTGGCAACGGTTCATGCACTTAAGACCAACATCGTCCAAGCGATCATTGGACCAACAAAAAGGTTTTGAGGGTTCAGGATGACAAAATGCGCTAAAGTAAAGAGAAAACTTTTAATTGGCCCTGTACATGGGCTTGATTTCTCAGCGTTGATAATAGAACAGCCAAACAAAACAACAGGGAAACAGCACCATGTAGTTTTAATTGATTCTTGCCAAACTCACATACATAGCTGTGTAGGATGGCGATTGAGAATTCTCCCTACTCCATCAAGGTAGGGAATGAATTTACCGAGACCATTAATGACAGAAATGTTTATAGACAATGCGACGCGCTGTTATGTGAGTTTTTCAATATTATTCTTGAAATGGTTGCGTAATACTCTCTCGCCAACATAAGAGCCACAATTTTTCTTAAAGTCGATACAGTTGCTAGCATATACGAACTGCATTGGCATGGTATTAGTCGAACACAGTGAAAAGTCAAACAAAACGGCTTGGTGCATTCGCTGTCATTGAGAAAGGACGAAAAACGTCGATCACTCGGCTGGAGCATGAACGAATCCACTTACCATGGTACGAATAACATCAGTACAGATATTAAATGCAGAATTACTCTTACCAACCACTGTTTCTTTGATCTTAAGAAAACGTCGAGCAGTAGAGTCCTCTCTCCAAAGTTTTTTCGGGAGAAAAATTCTTCGTTCAATCTTAGGTCAGGTGTGCGTTGATGGCACCTAAGAGGGAACGACAAATTCTATAGCATGCGACTAGTAACGCGTCTATTGATTCAGGTGTTAAGATAGCTAGTCCATGTTGAACAGATGGCGATTCTGCTCCGGACCTAAGAGTTCTTTAATTCCGAAAAAGTCGAACAACACAATAGGGCGCACACAGTACCAATAACGCGAATAAGTGAAAGAGGTTTGCTGGCTGATGCCCAATTCCACTTTGGACTGTAGTGTCTCAAGATGTAACAGAACAGCGAGTATACGCCATGTTAACACAACTTCCTAAGAGGATGCGCAGCATTAACTTACAAAAAGGACACGCAACATTAACTTCTCATTAACATCAAAATGGGAAATTTAAAGACATTGTTTCTTGTGCATGTCATTCTCTGCAGGGTTCAAACATCATTATCGAAACTAAACACGAATTTACGCAATCGAATCATAAGGCTAAGTAGGTTAAGTAATGGAGCCATCTTTCGATATACCATTCTGCTTTATTTGATCAAATGATCATCGCAGCGATTAAGGAAACATTTCACATTTTGAATAGACAGTTTCTGAATATGTATACCTTGAGTTCTGTTTGCCTTAAAGATATGAAGGAGCCAAAGAATGACGATATTAAAATAAGCAAGCCCTTCAATATATGTACATCGGCCTTTGAATTAAATTTATAAGACAACGAAGCCGAGTACGTCATTAATTCTTGACTTAAGTGGAGAAGGACCTAAAAGAATTTAATTGCATTCCAGGTTCCATGCAGCGTTGTGCAATCAATGTGAGTTTCTTTTTTTAATAAAGAAATCTGACTGCAATCCTTATAGGGAACAAAAGTCATGTTCGATTTGTCTTGTTAAGTAAATAGAATGGTGGCGAGCTAACTGATAAATACAAGAAAGAATCTTAAGAAATTCTTCCGTTCTTGACCCTTAATGCGTTTTCACTTATGGGTCAATATTCGCTGCCGGTGAAACAACAGTCGCATTCCTATAGTTACCCCTTCCACTTTACTTAAAGGTTTCTGTATTATTTTGCGTTGCATTAATCAATCGTTCCCAGAAATTAAAAATAAAGAAAACAAAACGTCAAAGCCAACTACGAATTGTTTTCGTAGGCTCAGTGGTATACCTTGCGCGTGGAAAATAGTAAACAAACCACTTGCTAGAATCGCACTTAGCTGGGGCTACCTTATGTGCCGACTATTCGCTAGTATGCTCTCACGCACACGCAGGCTATGTGCTGCGCAGTCATCGAATCATTTAATTCGTAAACAAATCGTTTCTCGTTGACTGTCCCACATCCAGATAGCTTCGCCAAGCAAAAAACAAGTGCCACACAAAGATTACCACCCCGTGACGTATGGGCCAGAGAGAAAAACAAATATAGCCTGACTCGAGCAAACCGAACCCCTTGCCGCGATTGTCATGAATGAATCGCTTCGCTTTCGGTGTAAACAAATTCATTTCTAGAGCGTCATTCCATTCATGTGACCTTAAAGATATAACGCGGAGAACGGCAAGTACATAGTGTGGATTCATGGCGTGACGTCGGCTGGGGGGTGTGTGTGATGCGAACCGATGACACATGAGAGGCTTGTTTGCGGGCCCTTGATATGACTGTTCGGCTTGACCAGACAAAGTATCTTTAACTAGCTAAGTTTGTACTCGACATGTGTGCGAGTGTGTGTTGTGTGAGGCTGCACTTAATCTCATGGATACATTGATTTAATTTGTTTCGCTTGCTTGCTTTCTGGCAAGTGAGCTGCCGTCTAGCTGATTCGCATAATCAGGTTGCCTGGCCTGTGGCACATTGGCTCCAACCAACCTGTGTTTTTCCACAGAAGTTTTGCATCGACTTTGCAAAGAGCCTTGGATGGGGGTGTGTCTGTGTTAATGAGCAGTGAAGGCAAATTGCTTTATGAGGAAAACTAGATGATTTCAAACTTGAGTGGGGCAGAAGTGATTTTTTTGCAATTCACACTACGGTTTTATGTCACAAATTTTTAACACTCGCAAGGCTATCAGACGCGGTTTTGGAAATTCTACGATTTTTTTTATTATCACGGTTAAAGTTCGCTTATATGGAAAAACCTTTTTACGGAATATTGCGTCTAGCCAAAGTTTGGTTAAACCTGGGCACGGTAATTAGCTGAATTCTTGAGATATCTACTCCTTAAGTTAAATTGTCTTACAGTTTATTGTTTAGATAAGAAAGGGTTTGGCGATTCTGTCTGTAGAGTTTATAATAGAGTCGATGTAATAGATCTGCTTCTTCATCAGGGTAGACTAACACTTGAAGGAACTTTGGAAGATCGTGTCTCAGATGTGATATCTGAATTTAAATAAATCACAAAGCAGATTTTAAAATCATTATTCTGCTTACGATTCACCTGCATCTAATTTCTCTAGTATTGCACTAACATGAGGTGTAAGTATTTCTCCCTGATAAACGAGTCAGGAACGTAATTCGGCCAAAACCCATTTAAGACAACTTGTTAGAGAAAGGGGATTCATGCGAAATTGTTGGAAATAAATTGCTAATTTGAACTTTGTTTGTTCATTAAGTGTACACCAGCAGCGTTAAGCGCAAGTTCTGCCATTGTCATTAAGTATTGTTTTAGAAAAACTCAAACTTGTTTGTCGCCGGTTGAATTAATTTACCTGACTCAGAGCTCAAAAAGTTTTGAATACATGGCTTCAGCTGCTGTTGTGCGAACCTGATTCTGTGTTTAAAAATAGCATTTCGTTGCAGTTAATTCACATTAATGAGCATTGGGATTTTGGTCTGATAAGTACTTAGGCTTACCGCCCTACGACGCCACTATTAAGGGAAACTTATAATTGTACTAGTATATTCTCTCTCATATTCGTATTATCACTTCGGACCGAATCGGACCCAAGATTTCGCTTTGACCCGTGTAGGTTCGCGGTGTTTGCGCATTTTAGAAAAATTGGTCGATTATTGCTTTTAGCGAGGAAATAATGCAGCGGAGTAAAGACCGCCTGCTGGTCGTGTACTCTTCGTTCTTCTTCTCTCATGGCGAATATAAAAAATTGTTTTAACAAAACTATTTAAATAGAGCTCATTTACCATGACAATGCAGCGCAACAAATGGGGTTAATAAGGCTATAAACTGAGACTCCATTCAGCATATTTTCGGTTTATTTACAAACTTTAAAAAGTAATTCAACGCGACGAAAATTTAGTCGCTTAAAAGGGTTATCGTAGACACGAATACACACTTAGAAGTTCTCCAGAAAACAAATTTTTCAGATGGATTCAACATATATAAAGATAAAAAGAAATTATGTTTTTTTCGTGCTTAGTTTTACAATTTTGATTAAATATCAAGTTCCTACATAAAGATAAAATAAATGTTTTTTTTCTAAAGTTTCTTTTTAAATATGGAATGAAATGTATAAAATAATTTTATTCACTGTATTATGACTTTAATATTAAGAACAAATATTTCTATTTATTTTGATACACAATGTCGTTCAAGTGGCTGCCTCAGCTAGCTTCGCACACGCGAATTCTGTCATTCTCCACCCCCAAGAACTTTATTAATCATTTCGGGTTGAAGCCGACGAATGATTATTCGCCTTAACTGCTTGGATAGTTTTTGAATTGTTGGCATAACATAGGTCCTTTACGGTTTCCTACAAAAAAAAAACCAAAGGTGTCAAAACGCAGCTCCGAGGCAGCAAAATGACATCAGCAAGGCACAGAATTCACCTTGAAAATAAGTTTTTAATATTTCGTAGGTTTGTTAGAATTAAACACTAGATAACCCACTCTGTATGTTGGTATTGTATTGTCAGTAATTTTGTTTGTAGAGCCTGATCTATGGAGTGTAAGTCCGGCAAATTTCTTTAATTTTATGCGTAAGTAATATATGAGATGCAAATCGGCTGGTGAATAAATACAACTCAGAACCGTGTGGCTTGAAAAACGATATTGGGAGCCACAACATACATATTTCATTATTTTCTGTACTATGTGATAGATTAAAACAATCATGACTGCTTGCGCATCCGCAATATGTGAATTAAGTCACATTGATCAATAGCAGCATATAACTTTCAAACTCTCTTCCAATTTGGCTAAACGTCCAAATGACGAGATTACGCACAATGAATTAAATATCATTTGCACGCCTTCTGTTGTCTATACTCTCCATCTTCATTCGCTTCTATTGTAAACAGAAAAAATCGAATGATTCCCTTAGTTCACAGTTGTTGCTAAGGAGTTGTACATATGTGAAAAAACTGAAGCTACAGGTGTTCTCATTTAAATATCCAGTAGTGTGTGTGTTCTTTCACTACTAACCCACATAAAGTGTTATCTGGTCAACTGACAATATTTCTGTTTCCTTTTTTTGCACGATAACTCACTTTATTAGATGATAAGTCAATCAGTATTCTTTGTGAATTGAAAGGTTAAGTCGCTTATTGAAGCCAACAACTTCTTATCAGAACTGATTAGCGCAATTGGCGTGAGCAGATTGTGCGTCATGGGGGTTCCACGCTTCAGTAAATCAGTGAACAAATAAATATTGGTATATCTCGATTCATGTTTGATTTTTTTTCCATTTGGTGTTAATGGTCAATGAAGCGAACAGAAAATTGCGAAGCATGAATGAACGAAGTATGAATGTACTGGGTGATAATTTTGGTCGTGCGTCTTTGCGAAATTTAAAAATAAACGAAGAAGCTGTGACGCGCTTTCGTGACTTAATAACCATGAATGCTAATTTTGACTTTTCTAGGTTATTCGATTTCAAAACGTTGTCCTTGTGTCTTGGTTTACATTTTTTTGTCTTTTGATCTTCATTCCCGAATTTAAGGTTATACACTCTGAACCAGTGTTCCAAACTTAACAGTTGAGTTCCCGTCTGTCATTAACAGGACTGTATCAGAACAAAAACTGTTCGTGGAGTCTTTGGGGAAAATAATCTGAATGGTAGGATAGCCCCAAGAAAGTTGAACATATCGGAAACAAATAAGATAAAAAAAAGCAATATTGTATGCCAGACAAAGCTTTTGCGATATTTTTTAATAAAACAAAAATAAACTTTTTTTGCAAACTGCAGCAAACTGCATCAAGAAAACCATCCCAACTCAGCTGTATTCTTACTCATGTACATAGTATACACCAAGCCTCGCATAAACATCAATATTTTTATCTGTCACATCATACGTATACATTCACGCGCCATACTATTGCCCGTAGCACGAACATCAATTATCACCTCAATTCATTCAATCTGTTAGTGCATGCGAACTTCGTTTAGGAATTGAAAGTGAAATGAATGTGCGTGATGCGACACTGTTTCGTAGTTATTTAACTGCTCAAGCGAAAAATATATTCATATTATATCATATAGCAGACGATATCCTTTATGTATGTGATATCTTTATTATATTATCAACAGGTGCATATTCCGATGATAAGAAAATTTCAAAAGTCTACCTCCTCTCTAATATTACTTCAAAATGTTAATTTATCAACTGAACTTGAAGCCAATTTCAAAAAATCTCTCGACTTATGTATTATTGCCTGTCGTGCAATGTAATTTTTTAATTTCAAGTTCACCTATATTGGCCACCCTCAATTATGCTCTAAATTAATCACCTCTAGGGCAAGTCCATCTAAATATCTTACATTTCATAAAAATCACTGCACTTCACTTTGGGAGATTGAAGAGTATACGAGACATAACGGACGGATAAGCGAACACGACAAAACTATAAATTTTGTTATTTGGAAACGAAACCTTAAAAAATAGACAAGGAAACACTTTATTCAGGTCGACTATTACTTTAGCTAAAGCAGCACAGAGAATGCACATATTTGTGATGCACAATTATGCTCGAAAAACTCTTTAAAGATAAGAAGTATGTAATCCTTCGCGTGAAAATCAATATTCAAGAGAATTCAAGAACAAACTCAAATGGCGATGACGATATGTCGTTACTAATTCAGATCAACCTTCGTAGGATATTCACTTCGCTTTTATCGAACCAGATTGACGAGCTATCTATCTATCCTTCGTTTAAACTATCAGTCATTCAAGCTTCAAAAAAGTATTGGTTTTTACACAAATATCCTACGAATTCCAAGAATTCGCGTAAAAAAAAACACTTTCCATGACCTTATCCAATCGTAATTCCTACATGCGCCTCTGGGATGAGGGCGACACAAGTATATGATAAGTTCTCTAGTGTCGTTGATAAGATCCCCAATAAATTTCCGTTTCAAGAACATTATCTGGCCGTGAATTTTTCATATTTTTGCATATTCATTCGCCTCTGGGTTGAAGGTCCACAGTTGCTATCTTTTCCAGCAGCGGTGGTAGTTATTTACCTTGTTATCAAACGACGTTCGGGAGAAATTAGATGAGTCATTTAAAACGGCAGCACAGGTAAACTTGTGACAAGAACTCGTGCCAGCTTTTTTTTCGCTCTTTATTACATAAACGAATTTGTGGTGCCTGTGTTTGTCGACAGGCAGGGCGTGCGGACCTAGGCGAAATGTTTGCTAATACATAACTCAAGTGTTCGACGGAATCAGATGGTACGATATGGATACGATCATACATACATGCAAACGTTTGTTAAGAATGGTGATGAGTTGGTTTTTTCCGTATTTTTTCTAAATTTTTGGGGGTTTCTTTGAGAGAGCGATGATTGCGATCAATTAGTTTTTAAGATTTGGCTGTATTGATATAGTCTTTCCCATTAAAATTCTTTTGACCAACAAATTTTATTAGGCATCATAATTATGCATCATAATGAGAATTGAATATTTTATTAATTTCCTAATTCGAATGTTTGTAGCCACGAGTGTCCTTTTCTAAGCTCTTGAACATTAATTTATTATTTTTCACGACACCGCCACTTTCGAGTTACTGACAACAGTCAGAGTCTAATTGTGTATGAAATTCTTCTCAAAATCTCTGTTCGGAATTGGAAATAAGTTTTAGCTCCCCTGTACTCGGGACACACAACACAAGTGGTAGCGCCAACCCATTTATTAATTTATGCTAAAGTTCGTACAGAAAACTGTAACTTTAATTCATCACTAAAAAACCTGTAACCTTTTTAAATTTATGAATCCTTTCAATAGCAATGAAAGTAATTAATTATTGGCACTTGCCCATTTGAGCTACAAACGCTTTTCTTAGTCATGAATAGCACGATACAGACTTAGTTCGTAATTGTAGCAGCAGCGTTTTAATGCATTAAGCGTTCTTATTTGAAAAGATCCGCTATTATTAGACAAACAACCGATTATTGTGATGCGATGAAATTTGACACTTCATTTACGTTCATGTCAAAAACTTAAGTAGAACATCAAAAAACAATTGCCTAGTATTGGAGGTACAAATAAACTCGGTCCTGTCTTAAATAAACAGCATTTGCTGGAAATTTAGATTTTCTTTTTAATTGGAAAAAAGGCGCAATTGAAGCCCATTTGTGGTAAATCTGCTCCGACCGATAAATAATGTAGAGAGTACTTTTGACGCATCGAAAGTGGTTATTTCAGCGTGGAAGGCAAAAAGGGTCTTGGCCAGCGCAAAAAGTTTGAAGATGTGGAATCGGAGGCTTTACTGGATCAAGATCCACGCCAAGTTCAATGTGAACTTGCAGAATCGTTAGGAGTGACACAATAAATTATTTTCGTTCGGTTAAAGAAATTTGAATTTATTTAAAAACAAAGAAATTAAGTACCGCACGAGTTGAAACCGAGAGATGTTGAAAGGTCTCGGAGCTGCTTGATGAAAGACATCGAAGGAAAGAATTTTTGTACCGGATCGTGACTGGAGATGAAAAGTGGATATACTACGATAACCCCAAGAAGAAAAAATACTATGCAAAGCCTGGTGAAACCGCCGTCTACATGGACGTCAAAGAAAAACATCCATGTTACAATGGTAATGCTCTGCACATGGTGGGACCGGTGTGGTGTACTAAGAGCTGGTAAGACCAGGCGAAACAGTGAATTCGGTACAAAATCAGAAACAGCCCAGGATGGCTGTAGCGGCCAAAAACTACCTGAAAACGCGGAAATGAGATGCCTTACCCAACCCACAGTTTTCTTCTGCCTCTCTTTCCGATCGGTTCGAGTATTTTGAGAGAATCGAAGAATGGCTCACTGATTGGATTGATGCCAGACAGGACTCATTTTTAGAGCTGTTATTTTAAAATTTATTTGCACTCGTACTGTTTATAAGGGAGTATAAGCGTAACATTTTTTTTTTAATTCTTCTGCACTAAGCCTTTTCCATCCTGCATTGGATGTCTCACTTTCATTTACGGTTTTTCCTCCCTCGGATTGCTCACAACATCCAGAGAGTTTTGCCTGGAAAACGTCTTTTAATCACGCCATTCAAATTTAGCATTAAACTGTTGATTCTCTTCACTCGAGGGTTAAACTTTCTTTGATGTGATAGAAAACACGTGATTGCACTTTTACTCTTGTCGTCAGAACTTAAATTGTTGATTCCTTTTTTAGCTAAGGTAACCGTAACTTTCAAAATCATTTATGTAACCATTTTCATTGGGCATGAGCCCTTATACGGACAACGGTTTCAATATCTCGTGTTTATCTTCCTCATTTTATTAACTTCGATACATCTTTTATTCAATTTGCGTTTCCCTTTTATGATCTGTTAGGCGTTTTTTATGTATATGTGTATATGTGAGACAAATAAATATTTTTCTGTTGACTCATTTCATCAATTCGAGTAACCGCATTTACCAGTTTCTGGAAACTTCATAAAATCATTAATTTCTTCCTTCTCGGTAGCACATGAATCGCATTCAAGACTCAATCGCAGTCGCTCCTCTTGAAGTCATGAAGGCTAACAATTTTACTAGAAGACATGTGTTTGCCCCCGTTACCAATTTATGTGGCCCATGATTTGAGACTCAATTGCAATTGAACTCCAATCGGCCTCAGAAAACTAGGGCACGCTCATGACTCAAGGCTTCAGCAAAGCGACAAGAGTTCAATTTGTCATGCCTTTCTGCCTGCAAATTATGCACACGCCAGCGCACATATCATTCTTATTTTGAGTGAATGTCTTGCGAGAGATTTACTTGGAACCTGGTGCCACGGTTATCGCCTGCAAAAGTATTTCATTTGAATGATCGCAAACTTGTTGTCGACAGATATAGATGTGAAACGGGTTTTGCCTGTCAAAGGGTACGAATACCTCAATCATGCAGACTCCCAAAAAACTGCTAGCCCTCTCTGTGTCAGTGAGTGCCACAACACACCCACATGTCGCCGCCAAAAAAAAACCTCGATCACGCCACTTTACAGCAGAAGGAACGAGTAGTTTGTCTGGAAGTATCGGTGGTTTTTTTCTTCTGTTCAATTTCGCACTAATTTCTCAGTGCTCCCCTGCCACATGTGTCTCTGTATGTATGTAAGATGTGTGTCTACGATACGCGGTACTGCCTTATGTATTCGCAATTGCTTGTGTTTGACGTGTTCCGTGTGCCAAGTGGGCCTTGATTGTATCGTTAGGAGCCGAGCTCCCACCATTTGAGAGGCAAAGAGGTGAGCAAACTGTACATTGACGAGCCCAACTCTTTCAGCCAATCACGAGAGAGTTTCTGGCAAAAGGCCTTGGCGATCCCCTCAGTTTTGGCGCACAGTAGTGGTGATGAGCACTGTATAGATTGTTGCGGACGACAGATGCTAAAAACAACTTTCGGACGTATTTTCGTTGCAATAGATCATCGCTTCAAACTAGTTTCTTTGCCTTATATGAGGGTATCTAAGCACTCTGCGTCTGTATGGTTGACAGGCGGATGGGGAGTATTTACGTCGGTAGGTAGGTTGTTTTTTATTTTCATCTTTTTGCTGTGGATGTTTTTGGAACGATACAAAATCGCACACCTTCTGTACTGGATGCGTACTAGGCCCTGTTCATTGCGGATGCTTCACTTTCTGCTGACGTCTAGCGGATGGTATTTCATAACAATTATTTTTTTATCAGCTTGGCAGCGCGAAGGCGTCATGTGCCGCAGTTCTGATAGTGTTGTGGCAGTCTTGTGCCTATCTTAAGATTTTTTCCATTTTATCACTTCTGTTCGTTGGGGGTAAGCTTTCGTAATTTATGAGCACCTCCGCGAACACAGTTGCATTTGGGTGGGTTCGTGGGTATACAAGTACACGCGTGTCGTGGTGTGCATGAGTTGTTTTTTCCACCTTTTGCGTTGTTGAATGTTTTGCGAAAACAATTTCATACGTATTTCCTGAACAACGATAAAATTGTTTTGATTTGATTGTTTTTAATTGGATGGCACAGACCATCAAAATATCATTGATCAGCGGGTTTCCTATTTGTGATCGATTCATGAACATGAGTGCATGTTTGTTTGCGTTCCATTAACGGTAGAAATGGTTGATTCATTAACATGGTCTGTCTTCTCAAGGCCATATTATGATAAAGGACATCCTGTGTCTACTATATATTCGAAAGAAATATAAATATAGCTTTGCCAATAATTTATGGCAAAAGCTTTTTTTATGACAGCTGAACACCTTTTTGGGCATGGAAGCAATTCAATAAAGATTTTGAATGATCTTTTCATTGTTTTCTTTTTTTTTCACTGAAAAGATCAACATTTTGTTTCCACTCCTTTTTAACGCGCTCCCTTAAAGTCTTGCTATGGTTGATATCTGGTTTTTATGTGTGCCATTGTAAAACATTTTCATCCACAAACCAACGTTTTACAAGTTTAGGTACATATGCTGTTCATTAACGGAAACATGGCGGTATTTAAAGTATCCTCGAAGTCTTATTATTCCTTCTATTCTCCGATTAAGATCGATACCTTATGCGAAAAAGACCCAAACAAACCATTACGCTACCAGCACCAAGTTTGACTGTACCTTAGGTGTTAACTCGCTAGCCTTTCGGTCTTCTCAATTTGGACTCATCCGAAAATAGGACGGTTTTTCACTTCTAAAGACTCCAGTCCAACTGAAACTTTGCAAAATTTTGCCGGCCCTTGATAATCTTTATGAAAATGTTTTTTTTACTGATTTATGGCTTCGAAGCTTCTAAAGTTGTTCGTCTTATTGTCAATGTCTTTTCTAAATGGAATTTAATATTTTTTTTATCTTTCTTTTCTGTCGTCGTCGTGGCTACAGTCGGTCAACATTTTTGATCGGAACAATACTTGTTTCTGTCCATTCGAACTACATGCATATCTTGGTACAGCACATAGAGTTCTTCTTCTCCATTCGCCTTAATCGCAGACAGGACCGTATATTCGTCGCAGAATTTTTCTTTCAAAGAAACCAAAAATCTACTCTGCCGTTTTGTTTATCGTCCAGCTCCGCTCGGCTCCGTTTAAGAGTACGGGTCGTATAAGCGTCTTGTAGAGCATAATCTTAATACTTCGAGTCAGAAATTTCGACCCTAGCTTTTTTGACAAACCGAAATAACACCGGGCGATTCTTTGTCGGCAGCATATATTTCGTTTTATCCTTGTTATAAGATTTGTGTCCAAAACTCCCGTCGCATTCTTAAGTTCCGTATCTCTATCACTGTCGTCAAATTGAATAACAGTAAAACCAACAAGTATTTCTTCAAAATTACCACAAATCTTCTTCCTCTTAGGCCATCACCACTACGATGAAACGATTGAGATTGCAATTCGAACTTTATATCATTATGTCAGCAACCAACACACAAATCCATCAAAGAAATGCGGGATACAATGTCTAAATAACATGCACACCACTTGTGCATCGATGTTAAAGACTGGGTCTCGTTCTACCAGCTGCTTGATTATATGTTTGGCACATGGAACAAGTTTTCATAATAGGCCATCTTGTACTTACATACTTCGATGTCCAGTTTTTGTACGCTGAACACAGGTTTTTAGGAGGCTCGACTGAAAATTCTTTGTTCGATGAAAGAAATCGTTTTTCATACAAGAAAGTGTTAAGCAATAAAGTGATGATTGTGGCATTTTAAATAATATTTTAAGAGATAGCCGGGAATATATTTATGAAATATATATATAAAAATCTAAGAAACGCCACTTGCTTTGTATGCAGAGGCAAAGTGCCTAGACCAAATCTTATACTATACCAATTTTTTTTATCATAATTCAAGGCCTTACCCTGAAGTTATTGTCATTGCTCTGGGGTTATTCACTGTCGACAGTAAGCTTCTCAACTACTGTCGACAGTAAGCTTTTCAAATTTCGTTGCTGGAATTTTACATTCAAATGCCCATCTCTTTTATTCGTTGGAATATGTTAAAATTAAACATAAATTGTTGTAGAAGCTAAGCCCGTGATTTTGACTGTATTTCATGCAAGGCAAGTAACTCATCACTCAATAAGACCCGGGAATAACCAATAAAAACACGTTTTTTAGACTTTTTGCATCAACATAGTTTCCTTCAAGAATAATATAATCAGTGCAACGCTGCTCTAACATTTCGATACCTTTTTTATAGAAGCACTTATCTTTGGCCTCAAAATAGGCTCCTCATTCGAGCGATACTTTTTTCCGGTGAGCATCTTTTTGAGGTCTTTTAAAAGGTAGAATACGCTGGGCCCAGATCTGGAGAATGCAGTGTATGCGGAATCTTTTCAAAGCACAATTCGGGGTAACTAACGATATGTGTCACGGTGCACAGACAAACGAACTCAATGAAGACATAACTGATATTTTTTTCTGGAATTTATTTGTTTAAAGTAGCAAGGGAAAAGGACTTTCATAAAATAATGAAAAATTCTAAATATGCAGTTCAAAACCAAGAAGCTATATAAAACTACATCAAACCAATATACACATAAACCCTAAAGGATTCAATATAACACTCTGTAATATATGTACAAATTCTCTGCAGTTATTTTTTCCAAAAAGATTGTGTTTGTGGCCATATGCCTGAAAGCGCTAATCTGATTGTGTCAATTGTAAAAGCGTTTGAAAGGAGGCATATCTGGGTAAATTTTTGTGAAGATAGCCATGTTATTCCTTACGCATGTCAAAATTTTACTCTGTCGAAGAGAAGAGAAATATAAAATCTGGAGAAATACACTACCTAGTGCGTTTTTAAAAATTAAAAAAAAAATTAATTTGTGCAGTGAGATTATTTCAAGTAAATGCCGAAGCCAAGTGTGGATGCATCTCGCGCTGATCAACCCCTCACCCAAAAAGTCAACAAAATTTGGAAACTGTCAAATATCACTAAACATTGACTTTCCCGAGAATTGTCGAAAGATATTGAACTTCCCGTCTACGAAAAAAAATTTTCCAATTATCGAAACCCTTTTTCTGTGTAGGCCCATTATAGCCACTACTTCTAAGAATACGTTAAAGCTACAACAACGCTCCATACAAATTCTGTACTGACTTTACTTCCGCAGATATGTTTGAGTATATAGTGAGATTAGTTTTGAATTTTGGCGCATCTGTGGCACTGGAAATCGTTTTCTTTAAATATTTTTTTACTTTGGCTTGGTAAAAGATCCCTCTCTCTCTCCTTCTAGTTTGATAACGATTGATGTACTATATTTTTATTCTCGACGCCCTCAGCAACCCTTTGCCGCGTCTCATAGCCGCCGTTCATTTGTAAGGACTGTGAAACCGTTTATTTAAATGCATTATCGATTGGAAGTTATTTGTGCAAGTACCCAAGTGATAGGATTTTTAAGTTTGATACTCTTGGACAGAGATTTATTTATAAACGGATCATTCCGACAGAATTGTTGTAATTTGTAATTCATGGCTTTGTGCGAATATTCACGTGATTCACTGTGTTTAATTTTAACTCTACACGCGTATTGTACTTTTAAAAGCCAGTAAGCACTGATTTGTCGTAAATCATCATTTCTAGAGGCTCTTTAGGAAATACTTTAAATCCTGATAAGACCTTTTATACTCTAGTGGAATGAAATGATTAGATTTTCAATTGTAAAAAAAATTGTTGATAACTTTGTCATAAACATTTTATTAGTAATGAGTTCTTCATTCTAATTTGTAAGCTCTTATTTGAGTTTAGCTACAATAGTTCTAAGAAATCTTCTTGTGCTTATATTATATGTATCTTCCAATCTTTTCATATTGAGACGCTTATGGAGTAGAATCCATCCTTAATCTTCTGTGTGACTGTCAAGATCTTACAGGAAGAAGAAGGAAATACTTGTTTGATAACCTAAGTGAACTTAGACACATTAGTGTGGAACACCTTAATAGCTACATACCTAGCTGCCAATGTTTTTTTAAGATGACAACCAGAGAATTATCCTTTTTACGCCACAATAGGGCCAACAACAGCTTAACTTTGGTTGCCCACTCTCAACCAGCCGCTCTGACCTTACCTAACTCAATGAGTACCAAGTGTACTATATTCCACTAACTGTGTATAACCAGACAGCATTTGGACGTGTCCAAAAGAAAAATGCAAATTACTCATTATCACAAGAGAAGCAGAACAATCAGAATTTTAATGCGCGTCAACTAGCACTGTTCATTCATTTTGCGATAAAATATTTTGATTTAACATACTTCTGCAGTGCATAGTGCAGTAATGCTACTTCGTCTTGAATATGAACGTGACACACGGAGCTCAGTGATTTTAAACTGTCCAGGTTTGCTCAAAGTTACTGCTGCTTGAAAGAAGAAAATGCGGAACATATATAGTTTTTTTTTATTTCATTATTGATTGCCACTGTGGTCCAGATACTAAGATATTTTGTGGTTTGTCTGTCTGTTCCTTTAGTATGTCACATTCCATTACATGCGTAAGGATGGGTATGCACATCTTCTATACCAGAATGGGTCGAAAATCATGAATAATTTACTTTCGACTTATGTAACGTAGGATGTGTGACATAACAATATCAAGGCTGAAATAGAACATAGCTGCTGGAGCTTCGCAGAACTTTTTAAAGGAGCTGTAGATAACTTGGTTGTGATCTTCGTGGCGTTGTGGAAAGTGCGTCGACCGTCACACAGAATGTCTAGGTTCGATTCTCGGATGACACATCTCGCATTTTTCACAGCACCACCTCTTTCGAGTTGCTCACAATACTCAAAGAGTATCAATTGTCTATGAAAAGCTTTTCAAAATCTCCCAGTTCGGAGTCGTCAAAAAAATGTAGGTCCCTTCTACCTATGAGAGAACAGTAGCACTCACAACACGAGCAGTTGTCGTAGAAACTATTCCCTGATCTCTTGTGGACTGTAGTGCCACTCAAATATTATTATTAGATGACTTGGTTGGGCGTATGTTCATTTGTAAAATATGGTCGAAGGAAGTGCTGGTGACTGGAATCTCCATGTCGTTTCTTAAGTTCACAAGAAAAGGCTGGCTCTACGACTGTTTTAACTATAGAGGGATCAGTGTCCTTAACAACCGTTTGCGAACCATCGGATGGTCCATATCAGAGTGGTTTTAAACCAGGAAAGTCCAGGATTCATTGTTGTTCTTGTTCATTGTTGCAGATTCTGGAGATGATCAACTCGAAGTGCAAATCGAAACTCACAATTTACTTGTCGATTTTAAGCTCAGACGAACATAGACGAGCTTTATATTGCCAAATCTAGTTTTTGGCATTCTATTAAATTCCACAGGCTGTATTGAATGACGATGATGAACTCTTGGTGCTCCGTCAAGGTCAACAAGGAACTCACAGAGTTCCTACAATGTTAACAAGTGTTTCAACATCATTATTGGGAAAATCGTGCGAAACTCACAAGCCAACACCAGAGGCACGATCTCCCAAATGTTCGTTCAGCTGGTTGCGTAACACAGCGAGTTGTCAGTGAAGCCTTTTCTAGCTTGAAGCGAATGCGGCTAAAATGGATGTCATTCATTGAAAATGAATGACAATGAATGACACTGTCATCAAGGAAGGACGCATCGGCGTTTCGGACACAAATGCCACAATGAGCAGCTCCTTAGTTATCAGGGACAACAAATTCAGTATCGAAGTCAGGCCATCAGAATTGAGGATGTCCCCGTCTTAGATGGGGCACACAATTGGAGGAAAACCTCAAGCAAATTGATGTGTGAAATTCTAGACGAGTATCGAGAGAAAGTGCGAACTGGAGGGAAACTTTCTTTAAAAACCAGACCCACCCCACCCCCAACCAGAGCCCCCAACCAGAGCCAAATAAAGAAAAGAAGCAGAAGACACTGGCTCTGCAGTCCATATACTAGGACCTGACCTTAGTAAGTTCTCAAAGCGATGTAATTTTTAACAAGACGTGTTCAAAGAAAATTGAGGAGATAAGTTCTGCGGCTTGAAAATCCATGTGTGTGTGTCGTGACAATTTAAAGAGAACGCTATTGGCCACACTGTACTATCACACGCAGTTAGTCATACTTCAAATTTCATTCCTTTTTGTTTGAGATCTTTTCATTCGTAAAGCCATCCTGAATGCAATGTTAATTTTTCAAAATTTGATCATTCTTTCCGTTCAGTTTAGAACTTCTTCGTCTTCCATGCTTCTTTTTTCCACTCCATTTGTTCGCTGTTTGTCATTGAAATTTGTGTCGCACCAATTAGGGCTTGTTTCATTCATAATCTCTGACATAAAACATACTCTGCGTCAAAGCGTTGCTCCCAAAATAGTTGCAAACATCTATCTACCAAACCGATCGATGGGCAGATCATGAGTATTAAATTTAAACCAACTGACGCAATCGCACGATTACGCATTTCAACTCGATCTAACAATTCCATTCCAAAATCCCCAATTAACCAGTGATTGTATGACGTTCGATTTTTGCTGATAACTTCCCGTACACAAGGTCAACAATCACATGCTTCCCCGTTCCAGGATTGAATACCAATGGACATCAGGAAAAAATAAAACGCCCTTATCATTCCGCTCGGCTTCTTGACTTTTGCCGTAGAAGTGTGCTAATGTTTTCATTTGAAGTTCGATAATCAGGTAATTAATTTATTGCTTGCGGTTAGACCCCCTGTGGACTAAATGAATATGAAACTGATAACACAATCAAAAATTCTGATTTTCAATTTCGAGCAATAAGGCAAAACAACACCTCGGCTGTTTTTCAACAACGAACACTTGACGTCAGCAGCTTGTAGACCCCCCATGAGAAAATATTTACTCATAATATATCTATTTGCCGTTTGTATGTGGTGCACTGAGTGTGCCTTGTCACACGATTCACTGTGATAAACGAACAAGTTGATGTATGGATGTGTGTATGCGGAGTAAGGTTTGAATTTGATTCTGGTCGTTAAGAGCAATGGCAGAGCCATCTGTGTGTCATTGAGAAATGTTAGCGGCAAGACTTAGGAAGAAAAGCATTGTGAGCTTTTAGTTGCACAGAATATTAGGTTGCTAATGTGGTTTTTGTTGGGGGATGACTGAAGATACGTCTTTCAATTCATATTGAATATGTAGCGCGAGTGGAACAAAAACACAGTGATATGATATTCACGCACAGGGCTGCTACTGTCCCTCGCTTCGGCGTAAAAAGTTGAAAAGTTCAAGGGATTTAAGTAAAGCAGCCACTTGAATACATCATTTAATCGAAATTCTTGTGGGATTAGCTTACAAAAGTGAGAGGGCGAAGGTTTCAACTATCTTTTGGCTTGCGGAATGTTTGGCGCTCTAAAGTGGAAAACATTTTTACAAGAAAAAGTTTCCGTCGGATGGAAGAAATATTGCTGTTTATCAAGATGGACATATTTGTACGCAAAAGTAGTGTAAACCGGGGTAACAAAAAGTACGAGCATTCATTTAAATTAATTGTGATCCATTCCAGATTACAATTTCAACCTTTATCCTAATATTAGTGAGAGAGAGGATAGAACTAGACTTGTTCTAATTTCCAAATGATATGTTTGACAGCTTTACTCTAATTAATAATCAAGTGTCTTTGTGATTGCAGTGTCACTTCTTCTTCTGCAACTTCCATTACATAACTCAATGATCCCGTCCAAGTTTCAAGCAAAACAAAAGAAATAATTAATACAAAAATGGGATCAAGTTTAGTTTTCAATGCGTTTTTTATTCATTTTTTTTTTCAATTTATCTTTTTTTTCTTACATTCTAGACAAAAATACTTAAACCGATCTTAATTCTAACTAAACAAATGGTCTAAGCTAACCTAGGATTACAATATTTATTTTTCTCTTTGCCTTTCGGCTTCTTAATTCATGTTTGTGTTTTTTTATTTTTTTAACTTCATTGTAAATTCTAATTTTCACCCAACTCTAAAACTTAGGACAACAATTTCTTAACTTAACCTAACTTGAAACTAATACTAACAACTAGAAAACTAAAGTAAAAAGACTTAAAACCTGGGCCCTACTGACTTCCCTATCTTGTATCAGACATTTCGCGTTCAGATAAAGGAACGCTTCAGGCGGAAACTTGATCACGTTGTACTCGTCAAATGAACAAGACCTCTTCTTCAACAATAATCTGTGTTGTGCTTTTCAATAGTTCTCTCATCTACATTTTATTGTTCACTTTGAAAGGTGAATTTTAAGGCAGTGATCTCTCTTTGAGTGAACAACTCGAAAGAGGTGGTGGCCTGAAGAAATTTGAGTTCAGGAATTCAACCAGATACCTTTGGCGTGTGAATCGAGGCACTCACCTACTACGGAAACCATTTCTTCTCTACAAATTTATGTAAGAGATGATTTGTACATTTAATGCAAATTTTAAAGCAAATACAGATCTTTTCTTCCTTGTTTCAGTTCAATCTAAACTCAACAATCAACAGACATGACACTCTAGATATCAAAGACCCTCGTCCGCTGCCCACAACAAGCATTTCAAGTATCTTTTCTAAAATGTGCTATGCAGTTATTTACGGCATGCCACTGTTTTAAACAGATTCACAGCTCAGAGAGCTCACGTCTACATTCGTGAAGAGGGTTTAGTTTTGGTATTTTTATATTTCAAATTGTATTTCATGGACGATGCGCTTGCGTGCAGTTAATAATGATTTAGAATAAATAAATAATTAACTAAAAATGAATAAATTCATGCTTAATATATTTATTATTATATAATTTAACTTTAGATATTAGTGGTCGCCGTGGCGCAGTGGTAAGTGCATCGATTGCCGCGCAGAAAGTCTGGGTTCGATTCTCGGACGGGACACCTAGCATTTTTTTCACGGCACCACCTCTTTCGAGTTGCTGACCACACTCAAAGAGTATTAATTGTCTATGGAAAGCTTCTAAAATCTCGCCGTTCGGAATCGGCAAAAAACTGTAGGTCCCTTCTACTCATGAGAGAACAGTAGCATGCATAACATGAGGAGTTGTTGTAGAAGCTAGGCTCTGATCAGTTATGGGCTCCAGTGCCACTCAAAAAAAAAAAAAAAAATAACTTTATATATAAAGAAATGAATCTAGGTTTCAATGCTTGAATTAACAGTATAAGAGTTAAAGTAATCCCGATTGTGTCAACGTGTGAGATCGTGACTACAAAATTTTAGATTCGGTAGATATTAAAGGTCCAATTTGAACAATTTTATTTTAATTGCTTGTCTTTGAAGACTCTAATTTGTTATGTCTCCATATGTATGTAATGTAACCACAGAATAATAGAATATTAATCAAGCAAGTGGTAAATCCCAAAATTTGCATATTTTAATAAATGTATCCTCGCTGTCAATATAACAATTCCATGATTGATACAGTACAACACGTGAAAATGAGGAGAAGTTTAAAAATCGCTTAAAACAACTTTCCTATGTACGAAAACTCGATATATGGGTTCCTAATGAACTGAAGGAAAATCATTTAACAGAACGCTTTAACATCTATCGTTTGTTTAAGAAACATAATGAAAATGATCCATTTTTAAAACGATGATGAAAAATGGTTTACAACAATGTTAATCGGAAAAGATCGTGAAGCAAGCCGAACAAGGTCGAACAAAAAAGCGGATATTCATCAAAAGAAAGTTATGGTATCAGTTTGGTAAGATTACAAAGCAATTGTTTACTTTGAACTTTTACCACCCAATCGAACAATCAATTCAGATCATTGAACAATGCAGTTACAGAAAAGCGGCGCGAATGGAGAAAGGTGTTGTAATCCGTCATAACAATGCAAGACCACACACATCTTTGGTCAATCGGCAAAAATTATTTGAGCTTGGTTGGGATGTTTAGCCACATCCACCATATGGACCTGACCTTGCCCAATCTGATTAATGTTTATTTCGATCTTTGCAAAACTCCTTGAGTGGTACACATTTCAATAAGGATGACGATGTCATATCGTAGCTGATTCAGTTGTTTGTTGATAAAAAGCAGAAACATTACCAACGTGGAGTTATGCCTGAAAGATGGCAAAAGGTCATTGCTCAAAATGGGCGATATATTACAGAATAAAGTTATTTCGTACCATGAAAAAATGTCTTTTATTTTTAAAAATAATCATCACAGTTACTTAGTTGCTGAACCTATATTAATCATTTCATGGCGATAAAGTGACATTTAAGCAGTTATTGTGACTGAAATACTTGATAGAATCTCAATTATTTTTGATTTGTATGATTCGTAGTGTAGTTCAATATCATAAAGTGGAAGAATTTCCAGTGGCTGGTAATATCAACAAGAAACCAAGATTAAGTTCTTCAAAAACTTCTCATTTGTGTGTGCCTTTGTTCTCTGATGAGGAGGAGGAACCTACAGTTTACTGCTGACTTCGAACGATGAAAGAAGTGTTTTTCGTAAACAACTATTACTCTTTCAATGTTGTTATGAGGTCCAAAGAGGTGAACAAATACGAAAGGGGTGAATCGAGAATCAATCTAGAATACTAGATAAGTCAACACTATTATCTAACATGCCACAGGGTTCACAAAATGTGAACAATATTCAACAATAAACATGAAGACAAATATTTTCTTAAGCTCCACCAATAGATAATCCCCGCAATGCAAATTTAATTTCTATCAAATGCAATATCTGTTCACAAGGTACTGAAATTTATTGTTCGCATGCCGCATTTAATATCAGCTAAATTGCTAGCATCTGTCCAATGATCAGTTGTCAGTCAACCAACAAGACATGACGAACAGTTGTTGTTTTGCTTGAATTAGCCCATCGAACTTAGTATGGGATTGAATTCATTAAAGCTTCTTCGAAAAAAAACAAAAACCGAAATCCATTCTGTGGCAGGTTGTTTTGCTTCATTTGGAAGAATTCCAAAAGGCATCTACGAACCTTTACATAGGAAACTTAGAGAACATGACTCCATCCTCAAAGAAACATTTTTGACATGGTCCTTTCGATGAAAAATTCGGTTCGGCTCACTGATATATGCGATCTGAATTGAGGACTACATGATGGGTGATAAAAATACTACTTCAGGATATCAATCAATCAAATCAGCAATCTTATTATTGCAATTAGAACGTTTCTCGTAATGGTCTGAACACTTCCATCCACTTGATTGCATTCCACTCGTTGGACATCGTCTTAACCGATTGGAACACTGATAAGAAAGCAAAGATAGTAGTTCTAAAGGCCTTAATTGCATGCAATAATTCTTCCAATTGCACAATAATATTTTAAAATGAAACAAAACCTTATCATTCTGGCATCAGCATTTCTCCTTTTAGATAAAGTCATTTCCCTTCGTAAGTTATAAATTCTCTTACTCTGCATTATATCTCTTCTAATCTACTCGTAGAGCCTAGGATATTCAACGGGGTCCCGGCTAAGTTGGAAAACACAAGGCATCAAGTTTCAATTCGCAACAAGGTCCTGGATCAATTCTACTTTGGCCTTGGACACTTCTGTGGAGGGGCTCTCATATCTCGCAATGTCGTCTTAACAGCTGCGCATTGCTTACCGTAAGCTTAACAAGTATAGTAACATATGTAAACTTATAAAATATTTGCACCAACATCATAGAAAAGCCAATGTGTCCTACTATTCAATTGTAATGGGAGCACTGGTGAAAAATTTCCAAGATAACAACACCCTGGTGTTTGATGCAAAGGAAATTTCGGTGCATCCTCAATACGATGAGAAAACACTTTCCTATGACATCGGTTTGATATTCCTACCGGAAAGTGTCCCCATGAGATTTCCTAGTGTCCAACCAATACAACTTGTAAGCCACACCGTGCCTGACTACACGATTTGTCAAGTATCTGGTTGGGGAAAGACAGAGCAAGTGAGTGTGATTGATAAATGCATTTGTCGCGGTGTTGTTGACGTTTGTGTTTTTGCGTGTTTTTAGAATGTTCTATCCGACAAACTTTTGACAGTCGATGTCCCAATTGTTCCAATTAGCACGTGCAATAAGTGTTACGAGGGGCAACTGATGCAAATGGGGCAAATTTGTGCGGGTTACATGACGGGTAAGAAAGATGCATGCCAGGGAGATTCTGGCGGTCCATTGGTGTGCAAAGACGTTCTGGCAGGAATCGTATCTGCTGGAGAAGGTTGCGGAAAAGCGGGTAAGCCGGGAGTTTACGTGGATATTGCTTTTTTCAGAGAATGGATTAGGGGAGAAGCAATGAAGCGGAATCTCACGTTAGAGAAAAATCAAACTCTAACGAATACGCCTTCACTTGCAGTGCTGGGTATGATGTTTTTATTAAATGTAATTTTGTTTAATATATTAGTGTGATATATAAATTATTAGAAAATATTTATTTTTTCATGTTAAAGTAATAATAATAAAAATATTTATATTACATTTATATTTATTTAAAAAAGCATTTATAAACAAATGAATGATGTAATAATGATTAAATTCTTATAGAAGAGCTATTTCGCTATTTTTTTTTTTTTTTTTTTTTTTTTTTTTTTTTTTTTGAAGAAATCGAATTTAAAAAAAAATCAAAAAAATTAAAGAAAACACAAAAAAAATTGTAATTTAGACATAAACTGAACAGCGGATGAAATGTATTTGTAATTTGGCGAAAAGAAAATGAAAGGAAAGCATAAGATTTGAAAAAAAAAATCAAAAAATTTTGTTTGGGTTAATAAAAAAAGTATATAGTATGCGGACATCTATTTCTTTCTTGTTTCTTGTTCTGTTGTTTTTTTTAAGTTTATCTAGGTCATCTATGATAAGCAACCATTATCGCAGTTCAATGACTTTAAGAGCTGTCCTTCAGTGCAGTCCAATTCCAGTATGTAAAGCCATTGTATCGGGTGAATGTTTAGCTTACTTAAGAATCTAAGCACGGCAAAAATTTTTACAAACGTATGTCTTCTCTGATTCACACTAAGCAATATATTTCTCGCATTGGACCGATGAACTTAGATTCGGTTTATTTTAACGACTTCCAACTGCTTTTTATTGCAATACTTCAGTCGCTACGACAACATTGTTCCTTTTCGAGTAAAAGATTATCGATTTCCCAAGTATTCCGAAAATTCATTGGGCTAGAGAAAATGCATATGAAAAAGCCGGGGAGTAGGTGTTGATTTACAGTGTATGCAATAAAATCCCTCCCTAGAAGTCTGCTTTTGATAGAGAATGTCAAGGCACGGTTCGAAGAAATAGGGGAAGAGATGGACCGGAGGTACCGATGTACATTGCTATTAGGTTCCTTGGTTGTAATTTTCGTGTGATGTGTCTAAGGAACTTTACTCTACATCCGAAAGTGGGCTTAAGGGCGAACTGCTGGGGATATCGAGTTCGGTATTTATTGCGGGTGAAGTCTTAAACGGAAGGAGGTCCATTGTTTCCTTTTAAAAGAAGGCTTGGTCCATTATTTCCTTTCAACAGAAGGCTTGATTTTTTAGCGGTGAATATTATTTAAAGACTTTTATGACCCCTGTTAGGTTTCGGAACACATTTTCCCAACTTAATGACGCCAAACTGCGAAAGAGGTGAGAATTCGTTGAAGAAATATCAGCAGAGAATAATGAATATGGAGAGTTTCGAGTTCCAACTTTAGAAGCATTTCATCTAAATCTCCTGAACGGAACTTACCAAACCAACGCTGAAAGGTGCGTTGCATTTAAAATTTTGCCATTTTAGTTTTTGACTCCCAGAGACGCCCGTCCCACTTTAAACTCAAACGAAAACAGTAAGAACTTAAGCTGTCAATAATGTATTTTTTTTTTAATTTAAAACAAATAAAACAATAATTTTAAAACAAAAATAATGAAAATTTATTTTGGCATAGTTTTTTTTACGTCAATGCTTCTATGTGTGAGGTAAGAATTCAACAACTGATCCACTATTGACCACGTTACTCACATTAGTGACACCAACTTTCGTTCTGATACCAAGCTGCAATTTTGACAGTGAAATAATTAAAGAGAAAATTGTTTAGCGATATGACGAAACATCTTCAAAAACCAACAAAAATATTTTTTTTTTAGAAATACTCCTTGATATTTTTCGCGATTCGAGACGGGTGAAACCATTTCAATAAGTAAGGAAGATGTTCGTTTAATGCGATAAAGCGTGAATATTTCGATTCAGAGTCGATGTACCGCCCCACCAGTGGTTGACATTAAAAAAGTAGTTGAATAGGTCAGTGAAACTTTACTATCTTTACGACTTACGTGACTATCGTGACTATCTTTGAAAGATTTGCTTTTATTTTCAAACGGCTACATTAGTGCGGATGTTTGTATTTATTTTGCAAATTTGTAAAATGAATATTCCCATGTGCATTGGCAAACAATAAGATCTCTAATGATCTATATAGGATCGGAACAAATATTCTTATGGCACAACGGAAACCGCTCTTGTCGTGCCATAAATCTCTCGATTTTGTCATCTCTTTAGTCAGACAAAGAGTTACCCCGAAAGGCCAGTCTCTCTTCATTGAACTTCAGTTCGCAATCTATTACCGTCACATTCGTTCATGGAAATGAAAATCAGTCAACATAGAAAAATGATTAGATTATGAGTCCATTCTTTGTTATCTCGGTGTCGGTGATGAGTGCTGGCAGGTGTAGCGATTGGCCAGCTCTCAAAATCACTATCGATCTACCCTTCAGTCGGTTCTAGGCTTAGTCTGTCGAACGCGCTAAGTGTATGGGGAGTGATTGATTTTTGGCATACATTTTGGACTAAAGGACTGTAGAACTAGGAAGGACACAATGCTTCAAAACACAAGTGAAGTGCTTAAGTGGAACCTTGCGGCAGTCATCAGTGCTTTTGTTATTGTCGCAATTCAATGTGAGTACGCCAAAGTTTTGTGATTCGATTTTTTGATGACATGTACCATGCGAGTCGAAAACTTATCTCGTGTCGAAACACTTCTCTCAAGCTATGAGTCAGTGTTGGAAAGAATTGTGACATACCTTAGAAAAAACAACTGGAACGTTATCAATTTGAAACTTGTTCAGCACTTGACTAGTAATCTCATCGTGCACTTGTCTAATTTAGAAATTATATCTTTGCTTTGAACCGCAAGATTACAGATCGATTGATTTCCCGAGAAGTGGCTGTGACTTGCAACCGTTATTTTGTTTAGTTAAATCATGTTTAAGTCTGTAATTTTGTCGTTAACAATCGTTCGAACGGAATGATGGAAATGAACTACCAGAACAGTGTTCGATTTTTTTTTAAACCTGTACTTATCAGGCATCATCAGTGCAATTGCTGGGACATGCTGATGACATCGATATTATCACCCGTTCCCGGTGTAGAAGCATTCAAGGTTATTAAGAGCAGGCGAAACGAGCTGGTCTTAGAGTGAACGAGGATAAAACGATATTAATGGTGTCGACAATGAATCGATCCGTCGAACAACACCTCGGTCGGAATGTGACAATTGCCAGCTACAACTTTGAGGTAGTAAGGGAGTGTGTCTAAATCGGGGCAAACGTGAACTCCACCAATGACAGCTTAGTGGAGATTCGGCACGGAATCTCCCTTGGCAACCGTTGTTATTTCGATTTGTCGAAACAGCTAGGGTCCAAACTCCTGACTCGAGGTACTAAGATAATGCTCTACAAGACGCTTATACGACCCAGACTCTAATACAGGACCGAATGGTAGAGGATAAGCAAAACGTCAGAGAAGATTCTTGGTTCCTGTGAAAGAAGTGAATGTACCAAGATGTGGATTTAGTCTGAAAGGCAAAAATCCGTCAATAACAGTGGCCGAACCTTCTGTATATAGGCTAAGTGATTGCGAACGCTAGAGAACTTGGTCTTGAAAACTGGAAGACGCTTCATAGAGCGCAGGCCTGATACAGAAACACACTTATCAGAGGTTCGACCGCGAAGTGATGAATAGCTTTAAGGCTGAAAAGAAACTGAAGTGGTCACCGGCGTAGAGTGAATTTCAAATCTCGTAATTCATAATCCTTCGTTCCTTTCATTCGTTCACTTGTAAGGCCATGGAGGCATGTGATATTGATCTTCAATTTACATTGCACTGTAGTAGCGCTTGCACACACACATCGATTGGAGGTACAATCAGAATGCTGGCTTAGCGGCACATATGAATATTTTGAGTTGTATGTATCCAGGATCAAATTACAAAAAAAAAATCACATCTGGATCTGCCAGATGTTTTGAGTTGTATGTATCCAGGATCAAATTACAAAAAAAAATCACATCTGGATCTGCCAGAAAAAACATTTATCGATAGACGGCCATGTTTGAAAAAACTTTGGACAACTGATTTCGCGGACTTCCGAACGTATCGATCTTCTTTATTTTGCGATTCCTTTGGTCGATCGTTTGGCGTCTGAAGTTGCACACCGTAAAAAACTTCAGGCGTTGGAGAAAAACGCAGAAATTGAATAAGATGCAGGATAATTTGTCCAGTCATTGGGCTTGAATCCATGTTAGGAGCGTTTACTCATTCGATGTGACATATGTGGAACGTATTCTTTTCTCGACTCGAATGCAATCGTTTGGCAATACTTTTGCGACTAAATGTATATTTTTTCTCATTACTTTAAAACTCTGCCAAATATTACAAACCATACCGAAGTTGACAGACCACAAACCAAACAGTTAAAAAAAATTTATTTTCATCACCATTTTTTTTCCAATTCTCTTTACAGTTCCAGATGTCAAAGCCCAAGAGCCTCGCATTGTCAATGGAGAATTAGCATCATATAACGGTACAATGCATCAAGTATCAATACGTCTGAAATCACAAGATTCCCCCTTTGGTAATGGTCACATGTGCGGTGGCTCATTGATTGGGCGAAACAAAGTGCTGACAGCTGCCCACTGCGTGTACAAGTAAGTAAGTTTGTCTATCGGCCATCATCACTTTTGTGTATTGTGTCCTTTCATCTCAGTTCCTCGAAAAAGAAATATCGAAACCCTAACGAGTTTTCCGTCGTGATGGGAACTCTCAATCGGTACAACAAACCGAACGGCACCATAGTGTCGGATGTCATCAGCATAGCGACAACTGGAACCTTCAACATGGCCACAATGCAGGACGACGTGGCTCTGATGTTCCTTAAGACCGGATTACCGGAGAACAAAACCCACTTAACGGTCGCCCCGATTCCGTTAAATAACATCACAGTCCCAGTGGGCAGCACCTGTCAGGTCTCAGGCTGGGGCAGGACTAATCCCTCAACTGCGGTAAATTGCATTCCTCTCCACCGTGTGCACACATCTTATATTTTCCACTTTTAGTACATGCCCAAGGAGCTGCGTATAGCGAACGTATCGATAATTAGCAAAACCGTGTGCGCTGCGACCTATGTGGGTGCCATCAAATCGGGGATGCTATGCGCTGGTTACATGCAGGGTGGATCTGATGCGTGCCAGGGGGACTCAGGCGGGCCGTTGGTCTGTAATGGCACTTTGGTCGGAGTTGTGTCCTGGGGCAACGGATGCGGCCTTCAGAGGTACCCGGGAGTCTATGCCGACGTAAAGTATTACAACGAATGGATCAACAAAACAAACGCAGCCGCCCGATGGAGTTGGAGCTGGGCCACTCTGGGGATATGGACAGTTTGCCTCCTTGTCAGAAAGTGTGTGTGAGCAGCAAGGGAATTCGAAAAAAAAAATAAATCATCCATATTTACAGAGTTTTATTTTACTTAGTTCCTCCCCTGGAATACATTAGGTCTAAGTGAAATTCGATTACAGTGCACAAAGGCGCGTGTCCTAGCAGTAGCATTTCCTCTTCACGCCTCCGTTGTCGTCATACCTCGCATCGACCTCACTTACTCCCAAGCGCACCGTATCCGTGGAGTAGAAGTGGTTGGGCGCCCCTCGTTGATGGATTGGCACGTCTGTCTTGCTCATCAACAGTTCCATTCGGTTCATCACCCGCTCCAGGAGTATGTCCACCGCTTGCCTCACGTTCAGACCCGTGCAGGCACTCGTCTCCACGTACGGTAGCTTGTAGCGATTCGCCAGCTGCTGGATCTGCTCCTCACTCACCACTCTGTGGTGATCAAGGTCGCACTTGTTGCCACACAGCACCACGTCCGGATCCTCACAGTACGCGTGCATTCGCAGCTGCTCCAGCCAATTGGACACTTCCAGGAAGGACTTCTCGTTGGTGAGGTCGAATATCAGGAGGAATCCCATGGCGTCACGGTAGAAGGCAGTAGTTAGGCTGCGGAACCGCTCTTGTCCAGCAGTGTCCCACAGCTGAAGATGAATCCGGTGGCTCCGTCCACGAGATGTGTACACCTAAAGAAGATCCATTAAAATCAAGCAGCCCGGCAGCTACGCCTCCCAACTTACCACGCGCTTTTCGCGAAAGTCAATGCCCACCGTGGAAATAAATCGCGAATGGAACACGCCGTCAGTGTACTGGTAGAGGAAGCTCGTCTTGCCCACTCCAGAGTCGCCAAGCGCGAGGAATTTAATCAAATAATCGTAATCGATTGGAGGAGCTGTTGGCCTTGGTTTCTTCAACATGGTGGCTGATTGCACGATTCTCACGTCGTTGCCGCCGCTGCCGCCGTTGGCGATAGTAAAGTCCTGAAAAGGAGAAAGACACACGAATTAAGTTTTGTCAAGGGTGGCTTCTGAGCACACGAAGATGGATCAAATCCACACACGCATACACACTAACATACGTGTCGCACCACATCACAGAATGAATGAAGATTTATTATCCTTAATGTACCTTATCGAGACAGCAGATGAAATGTGGTTGAGTATACATTTGCCGCTACAAAAGGGGGGATGCTATAACAACCGACAGTCGGGTGGGAGACGAAGCGATAGAAGCCTCACCTACCAAGAAAGGCATTTCTTTGCCATCAAACATTTGCATGGTTACCGTTTAAATGACCTACCAACGAGCGATCCCTCGCTTTAAGGAAGGGGAGGAAGAGAAGCACTTTAATTTGCTTCCGTCAATTGTCGCAGGGGATTTTTGATGGGGGTTAAGCGCAAAAAATCAATGAATCGCCATGGAAGTCCGACAAGAAATGGTTTGTTTTTTGTTTGTTTTGAATTGGATTTCATCCTGGAGACCCCTTGATTGTAAATGAACTGTGTTCTTTGTTGGTCCTTTGTTGCAATCGATAGAATTTAAATGACAAAGACCCCGTAAAGAAGTGACTCTTTGCGCTTTGTGTGGTCAAATGTTGTTTTAAGACGATAAGTTTTGCCGGTAATTTTGCCTGTGTGCCAATTGTGACAGTTCTTAAGAGGATTGTTTGTGGTTCAATAACCTTAAACATAATGCAGTAGAATTTTTTAATGAGCTGCGTGTCGAAAGGATGAAGGAACAGGCGATATAGAAATGCTAAGAGATTAAAGCTCAGTGATTCCTGCCTGTTTTCACTGTCAGACTGAGGTACATGTGTACAGTTCGGTTAATATATGTAAGTTCCAACTTAGTTAAGGTGAAACAACTAATAAAATGAGATTACCACTGCAACCGTTTGAACTCCTTCATCCAGAAAGAAGTTGAAATGTAACGCTTGATTTGGTTTGACGTCAACGTGATTTTGTTGTGAAGTACTTTCTCAAGGGCTTGGCAAAAGCAAAGGAAGTGTTTCAAATTTCTGCTCCAACTTAAAGCTGAGTGTTTGTGAGAATTTCGGATTCTAGTGGCAGAGCTGTAGTTTAATCGAATCGTTAAGCTTTTCTGGTTCGCAATTCAAGACTTTCCATTTTGTTTTTGTTTTTTTTTTTTTTTTTTAATTTCGGAATTTGATATTTACAGTCTTGATTTTGAGTTTCTTGCGTTCTCAATTGTCAAATTTTCTGTTTGAAGATTCTGCGTCTTGTTTCTGTTCTGTGTCAAATGCCCTTTTACAAATCAAAGCGTGACACTATGACTCCTTTATTTATTATGCAGTTTTCCTTTTTTTTGCTAAAGTTAATCAGTTTCTAAGACATACCATCGAAAATGTCTTAAATTTATGCAGCATCCTAATTAATAATAATAAGCCCACAAGAGACCAGGGCCTAGCTTCTACAACAACTACTCGTGTTGTACGTGCTACAGTTTTCTGCCGACTCCGAAAGGCGTGATTTGAGAAGCTTTTCATAGACAATTCATACTCTTTGAGTGTTATCAACAACTCGAAAGAGGTGGTGCCGTGAAAAAAAAATGCTAGTTGTCCCGTCCGGGAGTCGAACCTCGGCTTTCTGCGTGGCGGTCAACGCACTTACCCGTACGCCACGGCAACCACTAGTATCCTGATTGGGAATTATTTTTTCCCAAGGCATTTGCATTAATTGCACACCGACATTCATATTCTGTGGCTGATGTTTTATTATGACCGCCACATAACAAAATTCGCCAACACTTTCCAAAATGTTTAAGATTCGAGATGGCTGGTCTAAATTTTGCGTCAGCTACGTCCTTTTTGTGGTTCTACATTACCATTTCAAATTCGAGTAGTCCCCTTCCAATGCCTTCAAGCATCAAATGTCTTCGGATTTTTCTGCACTTGAGGGCATTATCTGAACTTAAGGTGTTCTGTGACTATGACTCCGATACAAATAGTTTTCGGATCGGATCAATAATCTAACCATCTAAGTGTAGTAGCCGCAGACCTTACAGTTAATGATTGACTTAAATTCTTACTAGGATCACCGGTGTATTCCAGAAATGTAGTATTCCCTTTCAACAGACGACTCTAATAATCAATTGCGTCTTGAGTCGAAGGAAACAATGGGCACAATGATATGCAAGGCTAATCTCAATTTGATTTTATTAAAAATATAATTGTCCTTATTAATTCCGAATTTTTGATGTCCATTTTGTTGATTTTGATATTCTGAAGTTTTGCCAGCAGTGGTTCACATTTTTTACGTCTTTTATTGTCAAACCAATGGATCAAAATGATACTTTATTGTGAGTGGACACTTCCTTGGAAAGTATATATAAAAAAATTTAGGATGGTATAGCATACACATTTCATCTCCACGTACGCTATGCACGCTATACGGTCTTGAAATCGATGAATAGGCGCTGACTGTCGACCTGTATTCCTTACTGTGTTCCAAGGTCTGAATGAATTTGATGATTAGGCCCGTTGTGGATAAGTGCATGGCTGAAGGTCCCAGATTTGATTCCCTAACTGAACACCTCTCTTTTTGCACGACACCACCTCTTTCGAATTGCTGACATCACTCAAAGAGTAGTAATTGCCTATGTCCAAGATATCAAATCTCGCCTTTCCTAGTAGGCAAAAAACGAATGGTTCTTTCTACTCGTGAGGGAACAATAGCACGTACAAAACGAGTAGTTGGTGAAGAAGCTTGGCTCTGGTCCTTTGTGTTTGGTAATGTTCGTGATCACGGTAAAAAAGAATACCCTTCAGATCAATACAGATAGTCCAAATAGCCAAATTTGATTAATTGCATCCGGTCTGTGATGGTATAGCAGATCTGTTCATCATCACGCGTAGAACTTGCTCGAGAAAATGACGAATTTTCAATGAACCTAACTCATTGCGTGTGCCTTACCAGTATCTCACAACTAAATAGTTCGCTGAACTGATGCTCAGAGAAGTGGCATTTAATGAAAACAAATATGTTCAATCATCACACGGTTCAATTATATTTCAATTAGAGAAAAAAAATCAAAATTCAACTGAAGTGCTATCTGAAGCGCCAAGAAAACCTTTCAGCATCTTACCCGTCGTTCTGCAGAGTCAAACAGCACAATTACGTACAAGGACTTCTCTTGTGAACGCCAACAATAGGCAGCACTCATCGCAAGGAGTGCTCTCTCATTTCACGAATCATTGATTTCATCCCTCCATTTATAGCACTCAACTAGATATTGTCCTTTTCACTGGACCACGAAAAATACAAAAATAATCGAAAAAAAATATCACGTATACGCCCCCGATCCGCACGCACACCAGCTCCACCACCATCCAGAGGCACGTGACAATTCTTTAGAGTGTGTCTTGTTATGATTGATTGCATTCAATGGCCGGCAATCTGCACACGTTCCGCTTCGCCTTTTATTCAGAAAATTTCGCACAGAAACCTGTACTACGTCGTGCCATGGTCTTTGGTTTCTGTTACGTCCACAACTGTGGCAAGAACTCAAGGAGACCAGCTGTCCAGCCGTGATGCATGAACGCACTGCAGGACAGCGGCTTGCCTCCTCCATGGGGCATAAGGATGAAAAGGTTTGATTCCGTTATTAAATTTATTTGTGCGCCCGCATATTCCTTTGCCTCTGCCTCTCCATCTGACAAATGGGTGAGTCAGGGACTATCACGTCTGTAGGAAACAATTCCGGAGAAATAATCACGTCCTCCAGGAGCCATGAAGGGAGTAATGGCGTGCTCTGCTGGATGGTGCGCTTTTGAATTTTTCAGCGATTGGTTGAGTTCAACATAAATGTTGAAATCGATGAGGAATTTCAATTTTTTATGGATACATTCTTTTGTTCGAGGGTGGAGGGGTGCATAAGACGCACAAGCGTGCGTGTGTATATAAAATGAAGAGGAACTGGACAATGATGTGGGAAGGTAAGCGAATGATATATTAAATGTGCTGCTTTCTCAGAATATATTTGTGAGAGATGGGGGATGAAAATTTGTTTTCCACTCCAAATTGAATTGCTTTTGAAGTCTTGTGGATTGAAACTTTACGAAAGTAATCAGGGGGTTGTTGCTACTGATGATGTGATGTTTGAATTTTTCAAAAAGAAAAGGGCGATTGGTGATGCGACATCGATTGGAAAGAAAGTGAAAGTGTATACATATTGATGCCCAACACAATTAATCCGAATTGTTGATGCACGTGCGTTGCGTGGCAATGGGTTTTCAAGATCAGAAAACGAACTGGGTTTGAATTCTGTTTTAGATTCAAAATTCTGCTCAATATTGAAGATTGTGTTACAGGTTGAATGCAATCTCTATCTGTAATTTAATTACTGCAATTGGAAAATCAAGACAACTTCCTGTTACCAAATATGAAAATAACCCGGAATTAACGTTCTGCTCTCACAAATTACAAGACGGACAAAATTGTCGTCACTGCGGCGAATTATACAATGACAGAAAGAGTTAGTGCTGTTAACAAGTTATCTTGTCTTTAAAGAGTACCACACAAGTGAAGTTTAACAACAAATTGGACAAGACGTTGTATACATGTTACACGATGGATGTATCGCAAGAATATAACTTTGACCAAAGCACATCAACACTTTCACCTGCAATCAGTTTCACACTGATTTCACTGCCAGCGGTACACCATAAAGTACCCATAAGTCGCCATGGATAGGATATAATGAAAAAATTTAAGTTTGTATAAGAGAAGTTTTCTTTGCTTCTAAGTCGAGTAGGGAAGTCTTTTCAAAGATCCACAGAGAGAGTAGCTATCAATCTCATGTGATTGTGTAGATCGACAATTGAAGGCATTTGCATATTCTATCAGGATCGGTCACAAGCTTAATGGAATTTTAAGGTTACATACTGACATCTGACTTCTTCTGTGTTATGTTTCTATTGAATTTTAAAATTTAAGCTTAAGACTTAACTAAGCGGTCAAAGATACATTTGCTGCCTAAAAGGCGTAGATAACAAACGTTTTTAAGATGAGTATTTTACCTAAGAAAATGTGAGAATAGACATTGTTAGCCAATTCTGTACATTATCTTAAAAGAGTTAGTGCCAGTTCATCTGCTGAAGCATCTAGGGACCCAGGAAAGGGAAAGGATGCATTTTTGTGACATCGTAGGTAATCTTTGACAGACTTGAAGTCAATAAAATGGAATTTCAATGCCTTCAAGGGCTCTTCACTGTCTGTCCAAATGGTAATTTCTATGTCAGAAAAGTCCTTTTTTTCCACAATCAGCGTGGCTTTCTGTATATGTATGATTTTTGTTTGAAAATCGTTTTAGGTTTAGTCGGTAAGCCGATGGACATTATTCGTACCTAGTGTCTCAAGGAACACCCCCGCCCCTGAGTCATATTCTGTCTTTGAATCATCATTGGAGATGGGGGTGCCTTTGGTGAAATTCGGCTTTTTTCAAACCTGCGTGTCTGGTATAAAGATCGGAAAGTTTTTGTCGAAGTCATACTCGGAAGTCTGTAGAAGCAGAAGGGCACTTGCGACTGAAGAAATTGAGAAGGTCTGAATGTAAAGTTTTTCAACTGATTTTGTAGCAGAATAGATAATGTTAAAAAGGTCATCTCTAGTCCCACTTGTGGGGGTCGTAAGTTCACCAGATATGCCCAAATAGGCTAGCCTTTGGTTTTTTTTAGGTTGCTAATGTAGGATTTTGTATAGTTTTAATCTTATAGGTAAGGGGGAGACTGTCCATGAACATGTGAAATCAGGTTTAATCTGCTTAGGTACAAGTGGGATTTAGGTTGTTTTTTGGAGATTTTGGGGATTTTTTGGAATCAAATTTAATTGTCTAAGTTCCTTTCAAAATCGAAAGCTACAATGAAATTACAAATGAAGCTAACCACTATGTTGAATTGTGAAATAAATACCCTCTTTAGAAAAGAAATAACTTCATTTATTTTGAGGTGAACTTATTTCCTACTTGTGTGAAGTTATTCATTTTTGAATTTTCACGAGTTCACTATTCTCTAGTTGCTGAAATCATTTCATGCACAAGCTCTAAGCATCTTCTGGCATTTCACCACACAGTTTGTGGTCGATATTAAACTTTTTGTCCTCTCGTAGGAGATGAATAGCATCCACACAACGTTGGCGAAGCTAAACCCAATTTGTGTACCCACACAATTTATTTAAACTTATTTTTATAGCATCTTTCAGCCATTACCTCAAGTAAGGAGGCATGAAATAATTGCAAGCATCTAAATTTTCAGTACACGGGAGCAGCAATTCTTCGTTTTGACACCCTGTCACCCTTACTTTACCAATTTGCTCCAGCAATATATTATTTACAATTTCCCACTGATTGTACCGAGTAGTTAACATTTTCTTGGTCAGAAATTTTGGCTTACCAAAACCATAATTCATTTAGTCCACGTGCCTTTGATTTTACTTCTAACCGTGCAGAAAATTGTGCGCATGTAAGTTAACCACCATGCTGCTTGCTCCAGCATTCGAAACAAAACTGCTAAAATTATTCCTCAACAACTTACCCCGAGCAGTAAGCCACTACCAAGGGAAACAGACGCCTAATTATTATCACACTGTTCGATTGGCCACAAACAGAGCCGAACAAATATATTCTGTGAATGATGTCCTAATTGCACGCATTTTTATGCAAGCGTGGGCTTGACTTCATCAAAATGATTTTCGGAAAACTGAATAATAAGACTTATTCTCTTACCGGAAAGAAGAGATCAAATTGGGAAGTTTTGCCCGCCATAAACAAGCAACACGAATCCACAGTAAGCGGCCCTTGATTGCTTTCTCTTATCCGTAAAACCGTTTGTGGATTTGCAAAAAATCCTTTGGATGCGAGTCAAGAGTAAACAAAGACCTGAACAAATTCACCCCACTGACTTCACTTGTTTACTCAGAACTCTTTCATTAATGCGCGTGCTTCTGTTAAAAACGCACCACGCCAATAAAGTATTTGCATAACACCAGCCTCGAGGGCTGCCAGTCAATTTGAACAGACAATGGCAAATGAGGCATTATTCTGTCATCGAAAAGACACCACAACTGTCGGCGTCTTCGCAAACGATTCGCATGAAATTTCAAAACTTCTAAGGAGCTTATTAGTATCGATTCATTCGATTTATTTGCCTTCGATGATTTGAGTTCGAAATCGAAAGAAAACAAAACTGTAGACGTATCTCGAAGCAGATGCGCACAAATACACGTACAGATGTCGATTGATTGATTGAAAGGAGCAGCACGAGTAGCTTCAGTTTGAGTCTTCTGGGAGGAAAAAACCTCGAAATTGGACCAACAAGCAATTGTGCGAAATCATATTTATGTAAACGATTTCTTTTGTATTCAATTTTCATAAATTACCTCGAGGTTTCAGGGACATCGAGGCAATGTGTTCCGGTGAATGGATCCACTCAGGTTTTTTGTTGACTGGTTTATGCTAAAATTTCAATTTGAGTTGTAGAAACGCAGCCTGGTGGAGTGAATGTTTATTTGAATTCTTTATTTCAACTAGAAGATGTGTGTATGTATGTGATTCAGTGAAGTTGAAGAACATTTTCAAAGGATGAGCGATTTCGTATAATATTCTGACAACGAAAAATGTGATCAAAACTTCAATTGAAAAAGGTGGAAATGATAAATACCCACCCCTGCTAAGGCAAATTGAAATACTCTGAAGTGTTCGATAACTTCTTGAAAAAGTGGCCGCAAGGTAGACGCGAAAGTTTGAAGCCTGATAACTAGGGTGAACTATGTATTGGTTCTTGCTTAAATCACAGGCTATCGCTCGAAGTCTTGACAGAAAGTCAGTAGTATATCTCCATAGAGCGATATGAGTCGAAAAACTTTAGTAAATATTGACAACTTCTTTTCAAAATGAGTGCTGTATCCTGACGATGCAATTTAGCCGCATCGGTCTTTTTTTGTGGGGGAAACCCTATAGGACCATTGTTATGAAAAATTAAGCATTTAAGGCTAATATGATTAAAGCAAGCCTTTGGGGGTGGGGGTGACAGAAAACCATTAGAAGCAGCTACTTGAAGAACTTTATATTTCATAAATAGTGGATATATTTCTGACTGCTCATGAAACCCCTATACATTTAAAAAAAAATCTTGTTCATAAGAAAAAAAGCAATAGCCTGTAGTGCACAATGCACTTTAGCCATGACATTGCTGTCATGCTGCATTTTCCGACAGACAATTTTTGTGGTCGCCGTGGCGTAGTGGTAAGTTCGTCGACCGCCGCTCAGAAAGTTTCGGCTCGATTCCCGGACGGGGCACCTCGTATTTTTTCACAGCACCACCTCTTTCTAGTTGCTGACAACACTCCAAGAGTATCAATTGTCTATGAAAAAGCTTCTCAAATCTGGCCGTTCGGAGTCGGCAAGAAACTGTAGGTCCATTTCTTCTCGTCAGAGAACAGTTGTAGAAGCTAAGCCCTGGTCCGTTATGGGCTGTAGTGTCACTCAATTATTATTATTTTAATTACTGCAAAAAAGGTCACTATTGATTTCATTTTTAATAAGAATGTGAAGCAATTTCAGTAAGGCGCCTTTTACAGAGTTTCCTTTTATTGTTCCCTGCAGGTTTGTATTTGTCAGGGTTTCACAAGTTTTCATCCAACTTTTCTATTTAAGAGATAAACGGTCTTAGTATTTCCTAAGGGTGGGTATGTGTATTTTGTGACCAATGCACTACCATTTTCGTCCTTTTGCAATAATCTCTGTAGATTCAGGGTTAAATGTCTGTTAAAAGTCCTTGGGGGGGACAGAATGTGACATTAAAGAGAAGAATGGTTCCGACAAGAACAAAGAAGTTGTTTTTCTAAGAAACCACCATCTCTCCTGAGTAACGAATAAGAAGGAAGATGTTAAGGAGGACAGTGTGGACGATGGTGGAATTTATATGTTGATAGATTTTCCATATTGCCCGGTCTTAGTTTCAATACCTGAACTGTTTATCTCGCAGTTTTTAATGACAACACTCTTTTATCGAGTTTCTGCCAGTACTCAAAGAGTTTTAACTATTCGGAATATAGGTCCCATTTATTCGCAAGAAAACAATAGGAAGTAATAATACGAGGGGTTTTAAATTATAGTTCTTTTGAAAAAAAATATATCTTCTTCTTCCTTTCCCAAGGTAGACTTTGGCATCGACCAACATTCTTTTCCAATTGTAATCAGTTGGTTGGTTGAGGATCTTTTTCACTCAAAGTCGAAGTACGTGGCGACAACTATATTAAATATTGAATCCGTAGATCTCTGATTCCCTGTGAGCTGTAGTGCCACTCAATGATTATAAATGTTGACCCGTGATTTTTTTTTCTAAAATCTTTATTTTTTGGACATCGAAATTTTTATTGATTTGTTTTGAATATTATCTACGTTTCCTTTATTAATTCCTTAACACTTTTTCTGCCACTTCTCGTGCTGGGAGAATAAAATATAATAATGGTTGACGTGAGCAAACTTAACAGGCTGGAGACGCGAGCTACTAAGCGACTTACTCCCTTAAGTGCTGCCAGATTTACTCGCGTCGTACTCGCGGTCGTATACTCGCGGTGCCTTGTGGTGCTACTCTCTTGCCGCATTGCAATGCCTGCCATCGTCGGCTTTTATTTTCCTAAAACTTATCGCATCAGCTGCAGTTTTCTCATGACTTCTTACCAGCATTTCCGTTTTGCTTTCCTTCCAGTGCAGATGGTGTTTACGAGTACCTTTTAGAGATCTTCTAGAATGGATCTATAAATTTGTAGAATTTTGATTTCAAACCGTGACGTTCTTTCTCTATTGAGTTATTTCCTTAAATTTTCTGGGAATATCCTGTAAAAAGTAACCATCCTAGTCAACATTGGCGCCTTATAATGTTCAAACATTGCACATACTGAAGAAGTGTTTGACGTCGATCAGACTGGGACCAGTGAGTACCCCCAAGAGAAGTGAAACGTGGGAAACGCCATTAATTTAGTATTCTAAAATCTGACCTTGATGCGGATTGTTATGAGATGTTCGTTTATGAAATGTGGCATTTCTTCAATTGCGATAATGAACTGCTACAGTTTAAAACCTTTCCAAGTTCATGATGATGATGAACTTGGAAATGCCTGCAAGGTCTCTGAACTGAAAGTCTTTGTAATTAAATTTTTTGTTTCTAACTTAGTAACTGTAGGAACTCACCCTCAAGCACAATCTACAAATGCGAAATCAATCTGCAAATGGCCCATGTAGGGCGCCACAGGCAGACTTGAGTGTTATTAACCACTTTTCCTTGAATACATAAGCCCACATCTCCCCTAATTAGACTGAGTTTATGAAAAAATCTCATCAGTTACAGTCAATATTTAACATTTTTACATCTTTCACATTTTTACTATTTAGCATTATCTTTCCCAAACATTATACAGATCCCTCAATACGGCCAAAAATCTGTCACCAACATAAACTTTGTTTTCCCATAAGAATGATAATAAACTTTCTCTGAATTAAATGGTGTAATTTAAATAAGGAAAAAATAACGACGATTGCCCATTTAAATTTTCATGGTTAGTGCTCCACTCACTCCTTAAATTAAATTGAAATTAATTAGCTCAACGAATTCTCAAAAAAACGGAAGTAAAAAATACTCTGCGTTTACAAACAGGATATTATCTGTTTGCTCACATCAGCAGAAGCATCACAGCTGATCACAAAGTAATGTAACCCCATTTCATACAGGAAATAAACATCCTCTTGTGTATTCTGCGGTTTGCGGTATAGCAAATCCCATGCACGCGGTTAACGATACACATACGTATGTTGCTTACTGTGGGAAAAAAGGCGGTAACTTGTCAACCAATAAATTTAAGACTTAAACTTCGTGCGTGCGGTCTAGTGAATTTGAGTCCTAAAAATTTGTTTCATTTTTTGGCGAGTCAAGTGCCTCAAGTATTACGCTCCCACAAAACTGTTCGAAAATCCCCGAGGGTATCCAATTTATGATAGAATGCCTGACCCATCTGAAAAGAATCACGTAACCAATTTTTAATAACCGACATTTGGTCGTTATTAAATTTCCCAACCCTCCACCGGACGATGCTTGAGTGTGGAGAGGAGAGCAAAATTTACAAGCAACAAGTGCTCACAGAATCTCCATCAAATCAAAAGAGGACCCCCTCCTCTACAAAACCAACCCCCAGTTGATTTATGGGTAAAAAACGCCGACCCCACCCCCTTGTAATCATAATTGTCTCATCAATCAATATAAAACGAGAACAACGCTCCACTCATTAAGGATGCCCTAACAGATTACACGGCACAGCAGGCCCAGCAGCGAAAAGGAAGGGAAGAAGCTCCTCTCTTAGCGCACATGTTTCATATTTGTTTAGCCACTTAATCTAATTACTTACGATCTTATCTTGTTCAGCTAGACACGCATAACTTTGATGGAGCACCTTGTTCAATATCGCATTGCACATTCCTTGCTCGACACACGCACACTAGCGATGGGCATCTATAAATAACCACTTGAATTTTGCACACCTTTGTCCACTAAGTTCTGCTCAAGGACATATTTTACGCCCAGCTTCCTGCGGATGGTGCTATAGGGCAAATTAGTCTGTCACCAATTCCCGTGGAACACCCGGACCGTCGTACGCTTCGCACCCTTGTTTTGCGCTCTATTCCGATTTGATTACATTCAGGACAATTCTGGCACCGTAAACAAGGACTTCACATAAAGCCGCAGTTTTATGCTCTGTCTGTTGTCTCTTACCCCCGGCAGGAGGCGGGGGGAAATTTATGAAACCGTATCCCGTCGCACACTTTTATGGGTTCCTTTTTCGATTTACCGTGTAATAGGCTGCGATTCGGAAGCCGTTACCGCGGCACAGGTGCACAACGCGGAGACGAGCCAACAGGAACGCGCGAAAAAATTTTCAATCAGATATGGCCGAAGGCGAAATCTCCATACAGCTCACTCGGATGGGAGTTTGTCGACTGGGCTCAATGGAATCCAACTTGTTGCGAAGCGAGAAGACCACTGACTGAGGGAGTTGAAGTCGCTGCCAAGTAAAGCAACTGGTACGGTGCGGCACTGGTGAGCTTTTGACTCTGGTTCATGGGAAGGGGTGCTGTGTGGGAGAGACTGCGTGTCGCCGCTGTTCTAGAGGGATTCGAAAGCTCTCAGCTTCGGACATGAATGAAATAGATGGATGTGTATGCAGTTCTTGGGGAGTGTGCAGACTCCGCGGAGTGGGAATGTTTTCGGCGGGTGGGAATCGAGTTTGATTGACTTATGCTTTTAGTCGCAAACGAGTTCATTGCAAAAACGAACAAGAAAATAATCCCGAGTCCGTTCCCTGTGAGAAATTTGATGAAAGTGTGTTTGGGCCACGGTAGGTGGGGATTTTACGCGCTAATAGGCAACATGAAAAGTGCTATAAATGGTCCGAGGAGACCATGACACGAGCGCAACGGAGGCCAACGAATGTGATTTCTTCTAAAAGGATTTTGAAGGATTATCAGCGGGCCGAGCGCTGCCCACTCTTGTGTCGTCAGCGAAGTATGATATCTTTGTCGACCATCGATGAACCAAGTTCTGCAACGTAATACCCGAGAAGGACTTTCCCCTGGCAGACGATTAAAGTTGCTGCGGAGACAGAGCACAGAGAGCAAAGTGTGAAATGCACTACAAAGTTAATCCTTGGCAAGAGCTCTTGGCATGCGATTGGCAACGGTCATCCACTTGCAAAGTTACCGGGGCAGAGTTCGTTATTATCTGCCCGGGTTATAAGAGGATGATGAGTGCTGGAGTTAACCAGGAAGGAGTGCTTGCTTTGAAAACTTACGCAAGTAAGAATAAATTTGCAGAGACTTGCGGAAGAAGTGGATTACTTGCTACAGTGCTCTGAATGACGAGACTGGTGGGGTTAATATGACTGCACTCCAATTGGAGCACTTATCTTCAATGTGAAAACATTGTTCCCGAGCATGACTCGGGCAGGCCCTCAGGGTGGCGGAGCATGAAATTAGGACAGTTCTTTAAATCTGTCGCAGAAAAAGGATGAATACGCAATAAAACGATGAAGCTCGAAGAAATCACAATGTTTAAGATATTCTCGTGCAGGACGTTATATTTTTGAATTTTATCCTAGATCAGGAACATTGATGGATATGAATTGAATGAATGAATCTTAATTTGTAACTTTCTGGCTCCTTTACACTTTTGTATACCGTTGTGGTCTTACAAAGACAAAGAAAATTTTTGGGATTTTAAAAAGAAGTGTAAACCGATACACCTATAACACGCTTACAAAATCCACCGATCCACCGATACACGATCAGTCCTCATCGGCACTCAGTATAGAACCACCGTACAAATAAACAGCTATAAATATTATATAATGTACATGTTTACTGTACACTATTCAGAATCGATTTCAAAATTTAAAATCCCGAACTCAATCATCCCATAAGACATCTGGGCCACTACTGAGAAACGCTGTAAAATTTCTCCCGGAGTTCTGTAAACCGCGAATTTAAAAAAATGTCTGAATTTGACACTCACACAACAACAATTCTTTTACGTTTTTTGCCGACTGATTACCCCACATGAAATGCGCAAAATTGCACAAGCACATTTTTGGGCGGAGAAAAGAACCAGTTTACTCCAACTCTCGAAAACGTTGTAATTCATCAGATCAGCGAACTAATTCGCTGCTCTTTCAAATAACGGAACCACTATCATTATCATAATTTTTTTTAACCCGATTGGAAACAAGGAGAGTTTATGGACTTGATCAAAGCCGTAGCCCTAGGTATGCGGAGCTTTCTCCAACCTGATAGAATTGCATGTAAGGCGCGCCTTGAAAGTCGTGATGAAGGGGACATCCGAACCGCGTGGTCAAACCAAAGAAATTAATCCAATTCCGTCTAAATTACAGAACACTCAATAAAACAGTTACTTTTGATACTCGTACGCATGTAAATATTCTCATATTATTTTCCCCAGCAGCAGCACCATAATCGACTAAATGTGTCCCCAACCGGTAGAATTGTGCGCAAATTTCAGCAAACCGGGTCTGTAGGAAATATTCAAACACCAGTGCATGCTCGCTGAATTCATTCGGCAGAAACATTGGTGTTGTTCGCGATTGTGTGGCAGAAAGGCCTTTTCGTCGTCGTCATGACCAACAATTAAACACTGATGTGAATTTTGAATAAAGATTTGAATTTACACGTTACCAAGGTTCAGATGTCTGAAAAACTGAAGCATACTGACCATTTCAAAGATCGTCAATACGCCGAATGGTTGGCTGAACAAACAGAAGGTAATGATGACTTTACAAAAATAATCGTCTTCAGCAACGAGATACACTTTCAACTCAGTGGCTTCATTAACAAGCAAAATTGACACATTTAGGCAAATAAAAGTTCACGATTGATTGTTAAAATACCGATGCGTCCGCAAGGGTGATTGTTTTGTGGGGTTTACGGGCAGGTGGGGACGTCGAGCCGAAGTCGACCAAGCAGTTACCGTGAATGGTATTCGTTGTACAGAGATGAAAACAAAGAGAGGATATGGACCTGTACGATATGTACCTACAACAAGATGGTGTTCCTTGCTTCACAGCCGACGAAGCAAGGACTCTATTTCGCCATAATTTCAATGGTTGTGTTATGTCACGTCATCGTGTCGATCTCAATTGGCCCCCACGATCATGTGATTTGACACAGTTGAACTTTTTTCTTTAGGGACCTCTAAAAGAAAACGTCTATGTCAATAAGCCAAGAAGTAAAGGATAAGATGATCCGACACATTAACGAAATTGAACTTCATTTATATCTCGAAACTAGTCCGTTTCTTTTATAGGAACAAGAGGTTGATTTAAATTATGATCAACGTCTGCATCAAACGTCATCATCAAAAGTGTTTGTATCCTGTGGCGCTGCTATTAGTCTGCCGGGCAAAATGTTCGGCTGTTGGTCTATTATCGCACAGTCCTGCATGATTTGCTTGTGCTAGTTTGTCCGCACGATCCTGTTTGTTGGCTTTCGGATCTTTTAAATCCCGATTGCGTGCACATCTTGGTACGGTTCGCCATCATACATCAATTAATTTAAATTAAAATTTAAAATTTTTGATGACCGTTGAAAGAGTTTGTAGATGTTGTCATCCATTGCAGAACATTGAATCAAGTCTTCGATGACATCGATGACATTTATATGCGTGAAAGGTGACACATTTGCTGACTTTATATACAAAGAACTTAAGTCACACTTCGATAGGTATGGCATACAAGGCATACAATACTATACAAACAGTAGAATGCAAACAGCGAAAAAGGCAATTACTTTTGACAGATACCTCCGATTTTGGTGCATGAGAATGGTTAGCAGATTTTCTCCAACCAAATAATGCCATCATCTCGCGAGCGTTTTTCTACGTCAATCACTGCAAAAACGGACTGGTTTTTGATACACATTCAAGTCAGAGGGCAGGGATTTTTTTATTCAACAAGAAGGAAAGAGAAAGACTGATTGGAAATAATTTTCAAGGCTCAAAACAAATTATGCATCGTGAAACAAACTTTTTTCCTTATGTTTTGTTGGACTTTTTTCAGACAACCCGTGCAACATCATATCATAAGCAGATTAATTTCCATTTTCCGGATATATTCTCCTTATTCTTCTTCTTGTGGTGCTACAGTCCCGGGTGGACCTGGGCCTCAACAAACATGCCTCTCCAGCTAGCACGACCGTTCACCAACTGCTGCCAGTTGCGCACTCCAAGTTGGTTGAGGTCCATTTCCACTTGTGTGCGCCACCTTAGCCTGGGCCGCCCTCTGTTGCGTTGTCCCAATAGCTCAGATTTGAAGACTTTACGGGCCGGAGCAGAGCATACGCTCTAGATGACTAATACATCCTAAGCGTTGTATCCGAAAACGCTTAACTAGGCGCATGTCGCTGTACAGCCCATAGAGTTAGTCGTTAAATCTTCTCCTCCAGATACCATCAACGCAAACAGGACCAAAAATCGCCTGTACTGTACGTTATGTTCTAGAGACACCAAGTCCTCGGTGACTGTAACAATATTGGTAAGGACATTACTCAAGCATTATTTGGGTGTTTTGGACAGTACTTGCTTTTATGAACAAAAATAGCCAAAATATGAATAATACTGCCCCCTATGTGCTCAATTATAATAATTGATACAAGAAACTGAAACAATTCTTCCACCACCTTCATTATTGTCTTGAACTTCTCTCACGCATTCTTCTTCTTTTCTTTCCATTAAGTCGAGTATTTGGATTCATTAATTTCGCATTTAAGAGAACGAGTTGCCGTAAAAGGCTGTACGCTGTATCGGAAAGCACACGTTCGAAATATCAACCTCCACAAATTAATTATAAAGGAAATTTCATACTCATTATGTCGCTGTGACCCTCACCTCCACACAATAAATCATCCCAACCCCAAAAGGGATGTAAAGTTTCAAAAACGAAACAGACACTTAAGCCGGATGGAAAGGTAAAGAGGAAGGCTGGCAACACATGACATCGCCTATATTTTTCATTTCTGTCAAAAAATCCTCTCCTATAACGAACTCCATTCGTGCAACATCAAGGAAGCCCTCGCAGCGTACGGGCAGTTCCGCAAACTTTTCCACACATACTCTGCGAGAGTCCATGGCATAAAAGTATGTCATACGTCGACTCTATAAATAGATTGCCTTGCAAACGTTGGCACTTTTCAATCAAAATGTCACGGCGTACCTTTGTTCAACCTTCACTCGATGCGGGCGGCAATGAAATCATACGCTTCGTGCACTTCTAAGTAAGACTCACTGATAACGAACGAAAAAGAAACAAAAAAGGAAAGCCCGCCGCAGTCCAACACACTGCTCATATCTACTGTCAGACAGACCATGTGTGGCACGTCGATGACACCTAGCGCAATTGAAATCCATATCACCATGGTCATGGCTAGTGAATTAATGATATACTCATGTCACCTCTCCGCCTATCATGTGTCGTTTTAATTGAAATCCTCGCCCTCCCCCCGAACGCATTTTCCGGCCTCAAAGGAAATGGAGCAAACGGCAAAAGTTTGCAGAGACGAAGAACGACGACGACGTTTCCCCGGAAAAGAAAAACCCTCGTCATCCCCTTCGTCAAACACAATCCAATTCCTTTGGGTTTACACGGCCGCATGTATGAGTTGGGTCCTTACGACGATTTCACTGAGTTCATCATTCTTAAGGATTTCTTTTAAACTGATTTATATCCAATTACGCTGGCATGTCATAAGACCTGACTTGGGCAGAAGCTCTCGTGTACGTATGGGGTGTCTTTCGAGGATGGCAACATGAAGCCGACAGCAAAGGCGTGGTGCCGCCGCCCGCTCAGGAATGCCTTGCTTTGAAGAAAATGTCTGATTATTACGCTCTTTCGACCCCTGAGAACCTTTCGTTCCATTTAATCATATCAGCCTACGGCCAACATATCCTTGTGCGTCTAATTTCGAGAGGAATACCCGAAAACAATGCTCTGGCGAAGACTAATTAACGAGCGCAGGGGGTGTGTTGCTTTTTTCACTTTTCTTTTCTCGCTGTGTTTTGGGGCGTTTAAACATGTTGCGTGGAAGCAAAAGATGTTTTTGGGGTGGGGTTAAACAAACGAAATTCCAGATCATGGAGTTTTTTTTGCGGGGAGGGGAGTAATTACTATTGAATCGAAATTAGACTTTGACCCTTGACTGAGAGGGGGGAGGGGAGTAATCGTATTTCATGGTCAGCGAATTCATTTCTTTCCCAGGGAGGTCTGTAGTTGCCTTGGCATTGGCACCACGGAGGATGCGAGGTAATTAGAAACTTTTTCTGAGTTTTGATTAAATAATTTTCGAATTAATTGAGAAACCGCATTTTCAAGTTTAATTATGATGAGCCGGTCTACGCGTAGGTCAGACTCCTCTTTGCAGAAATAATTTTAGGAAGGTGTCAAAGCTTTACAAAGGGGATTCGAAACTCTTTCCGCTGAAATTTTGTTGTTGGTATTACGGCCTCCGAAGGGGGAGCCGTGATGTGTATATATGTACAAAATATATTCGTTTAGCCGCGATGAATTCAACGAGAGGGTCAATATGAAGAAGGGGGTGTTTGAAGATTTTGAGGTGGCTCTGATAGACTTTGTATGGATGGAAGGCCTCTTTGGCGTTGTAAGATTTGAATTTGTTGTTGGGCATGAAATTTGGCATCCTTTATTATAAAAGGAATTTATTTTATGAATGGATATTACCACACTTCCCTGTATTGTCTACTTATTTAACAAACATCAACAATGGACACAGGGGCTAACAATGAAATATGCATACTTCTAAAATATGTTTAAAAATGTGTATAAACGGAAACGGAAATAAAATAAATTTGTCAGTGCCGCCGGTTTAAAAACAAATTTAACAAAACTTCCAACCGAACTGTACCACAATGTAGTCATCTTTCTTCTTCTTTCATAAGTTTTTAGAAAAAAGGCAATCCACCGCTGTTTCTGTCACCTCTGTCAACTGTCATTATCCCTTCGGTGGGATTTATTTTCCCCCAAATTTTTTGTATGCCGTCTGTTACCCAAGCACTACACAGATAAATGGTAAAGGTAGACGTTGAATACTGGTAAGAACCAACCCCCAACCACCTCCCTCTCTAAACAGATCTTTTTCCACCACGCAGTGGTCATTGCAATTTCGAATGGCAATGCAAAATGCTTTCGGCGTTTCTTCAGGAGAAACAACCCGATACCGAAGTTACATGCCACAAGGGAAGACAAGGTTCTTTCGAGGTGAAAATAGATGACAACCTAGTGCACTCAAAGCTGCAGTCACTTGCCTTCCCCGATCATGGAAGCGTGCTGGAGAATGTTCGCAAAGCCAAACAAGGACTGCCCGTCGAAAAGGTAAAAGAACAACCCATAGAAAATTGTGAAATCATGTAAATACTATAATTTAGTCCCCAAATTAAAATAATCTATACACAATTACACACACTTCCGTTTGTTCACTTTAATTGGGTGGCTGCATGCGATGGATGCATTCGAACTGTTGTCCGCGAGAGAGACATAAATTCCGAATCGAATTTTGCCCTGAAATTCCCTTCCGATTGTCTTCAAGGGCTCTGGGGTCTTCTCTCCGGTGTGCTGATCGATGCATATCATTTGACAACGATTGCAGAACCCGTCAACTTTAAGACGCACTTCTCCTATGGATAGCTCTGCGAATTCGTTCTCTTCCAGGGGCACCGCTGTTTCAATGATCAAATTCGCGCGGAATCGGTCGATTGTGCGGTCGATGTCTTCCTCCATGCTCTCCACTTTGGAAGCTAGCCAGTTGACAGAGGTTTTGTTAAGCAACAAGAATTGACCTTGGTTAGCAAGGCTTATGTCCTTCGTTGCTCCATTTTTGGTTTTCCTATTCGCATTCTGATAAATCAAGCGAATACCGGGCGTATTCAGGCATTCACTCAGCCAGTTGGCAGCCTCATCACCACAATCGACGCCTTCCACTAAATCTCCGCACACTTTACTCTGACAGAAGGACGATTCGATTACGGCACCTAAGTTGTCACCTTCAAGCGGCACGCTGATTTGCTTCATTTCTGGGAAGGTGAGTTTTAGGACACCAGCACCCGTATCAATGAAGGGCTTTATCAAGCACAGCCTTGTGTTGGATTTTTGCGTCACTGCTACTCCATTGGCATCAACTATCATCCAGTTCCTGTCGTACTTGAACCCCCTCTCCACCAGCTGCCAGCTGTCGAAGATCTCAAAGGATCCACAGCTCTTCACAGGATAAATGCAGATCTTTAAGAGAGTGGCTCCTCTCAGACGCTTGGGTATATGGTGGAACACTCTAGGCAAGGTCTGGCACTTCTCGATTATTTCCAAGCGGTGCTCACTCGTCTGCAAGTAGCACTCCTTGATCATCAGCAGCGCCCTATCGACGTCCTCTTTGCGAGTCATGTAGCCAAAGGACATACGTACCGCTCCGGTTGGCATTCCATCAATCAGGTCGTTGTAGTCGCTGCATATGTGACCAGCGTCGAACTGCTTGCGGATGTCGTCATCCGTGAGACCGAGATGACTCTGGCATGCTCCTGGATTGCAGAAGCACCCGGTACGCAGTTGGATATTGTATATCGCCGCAATGCAAGCAACCTCAGCAAAGCCAATGAAGGTCCCGTCGTCGTGCAGAATATTGAAGGCGATGATGCCTCCTTGCTCTCTAGAGCTCTTGTAGTCCGTGTGATTGTAGAAACGAATCAACGGTTGTCCATTGGAATGCTTAAGTTCACGCAGGTAGTCGTAGCAATACTTCGCCAACTGAAAGACGTGATTCGATATTCTCTGGATGGGCTTCATGTCTCCTCTGTGGGGAATCAGTCGCTCATGGGTGCGAAATCCCTCGAGGATCTTAGATATTCCAAGGAATGAAAGGGTACCATCCTCAAAGCGATCTGTGAAGCCATCTCGTTTCTCGTGGAAGTCCTGCAGAGTCATTGAAATCTTAACTGTCCCTCCGCCGTAGTAACGCTTTTTTAAAACTTCCTGACCCCTCTTGCTGACTATTAAGCCACCCACACCAGTTGGATACCTAGGATAGTCAATTCTCAGACGTGCTCAATAACTTTTAGTAGACTCACCCAAATATTTTGTAAAAGGACACACAAACGAAGTCCGCTGGGAACTGCGAGAGATCTAAGAAATTTGTGGCAACGTAGGAAGCTGCGTCTAAGCAAACAAAGAACTGACTGCTGTCTGAAGCGGACAAATTACCGCGAATTTGTGAACCTTGATAATGTAATCCCTGCTCCTGGATGGTGGTTATTAATTCCAGTGGCATTTTGTATCCACTGAAGTTGCATTGTGCCGAAAACGCTACCAATGAGTTGCTGGAAGTATTTACTGGGCGCTTGGCTTCATTCCCTTTCAGGTTTTCAAGCAACTCATCCTTGGTGAGTACAGAAATATTTTCAGTCCTGACAACTTCTCTCATTCCCAAGACCGATGTGTGGTTTTCCTGGCAGTAATAAAATCGTCCAGCTCCGCCAAAATCAAAGCATTCCCCGACCAGTTTGATGGCAGCAGTTGCATTTGCCGTGAACACCACAGCATATTCATTGGCATTCGTGTTGAAATGATTGAGGATCCTGAAATAGGACATTTTTCACTGAACAAGTTAAGAGGTCCCGGAAAGCCCAAGTACCTGAACCTAACCTGGTCAACGAGATCTCCAGTCACTTTGCAAGTGTGGGGATTGCAGAAGAGATTCTCCTTTAGCATTCTCTCTGCCGCCTCAACTTGTTTTTCGGAATACAAGGTCGTGCCAGCGTGATCGAGGTAGGTATTGCCTATAATTACACAGAGTCATTAATCACACTTATCAGCATTGATGCTTCACAAGTTTGCAATGACTTTGCACATTTCTTACCTCCAAGGCGGCGAAATTCACTGGAAATCACCTGCATTTCTTCATTATTGAATTCCTCGAAAAATTTTGCCATTTCCACCGTATTTACTTTGTTGGGCAATAAAATTCACTTCTATGCGGCTGGAGTCTGGAAAATAAACTGCTTCACTTTGCTTTGAGCAGAATGACATTTTCCGCCTATTAGCATTTGTGGTCATTAGTGTACCCAGATAAAAAAAAACCCAAGTTGGGGATTCATTGTTGGGAAATTTCTAAACGTCATTTCGGTTTGTTGTCGAATATTTCCAAGTTTTTGCAAACAATTCTGAAAACGTTTGATAATGGTTGCTGAAGCTCCACTAAGCTGTAAAGAGGATGCTAAGGACGATGATGCGGCTACACCGAATCCTGTGGAATCTAAAGAAAAGGACAGTGTGGCCCACAAGGGGCATCGGAAGCGAAAGCGAAAGTATTTGAATGCAATTCGAGAGCAAATGGAATTCTATTTCGGCGATGCAAACTTGTCCAAAGACAGGTTCTTAATGCAGCTCATCAATCAAGATCCATGTAAGCCCATTAACTATAGCCTGAAGTTCATAAGTGGCTTAAGATTCTCTTAATTCTAGTTGTGCCTCTCGATGTATTCCTGACATTCAACAAAATGAAGAGTCTCACCAGCTCCACTGCAGATATCGCCAAATCCCTCTCAAATTCACAACTTCTGGAGCTTGATGCAGACCAGCAGAAAGTGCGGAGAAAGACTTCACTTCCCAAGGAGCGTAACGTTGATCACAAAACTTTATACGTAGAGTCTCTTCCACCCACAGCTGACCACGATTGGGTTAAAAACATGTTCTCGCGCTTCGGCCCAATAACGTACGTCTCGCTTCCGAAATACAGCAAGTCGAAGAAGATCAAAGAGTTCGGGTTCATTGAATTCGAAGAGGAAGCCAGCATTATGAAGGCATTAAAAATGTTTCGTGAGTTTGATGGAGTCTTGTGCATGGACACCCTAGATCCCTCAGAACTTGTCAGCGTAAAATCTTTCATTCGGGAACAAGGCGACAAGTGTGCGGGTGACTCGAAGTCAAAAAAGGAAAAGCGTCGTTCAAGCGATTCCGGGGAGGAACCCGATAGCAAGCGAGCAAAAATAGAGTCAACCGAAGATGGAGCAGCCTCATCGACGGCAGACACCGATGATCAAGGCGAAACCGATACCGACGAGAAGAAACGCAAACGCCGTCGAAAGAAGAAAAGGAAGAACGCCGAAGTGTCGAATCCCGATGCAGAGTTCATGGAAGTTCGAATTCTCCCAAAGAAGGAATGGAAACGCTTACGAAACAAATACCTCAATCTGCAGAGAGAAAAAACGGCGGAGCTGAAGCGCTTGGCATGGAAGAACTCTCACAATGAGGGCGATGGGCACGCCAAGAAAGCGGTGGAAAGGCCGACCAAGAAGCTGGAGAAGATGAACATGAACTTCTACGGCGCCGGCAATGAGAACGACGAGAACCAAGCCACAAAATTCAATGAGCAATCTATGGACTCCCCAAAACTCAACCCGGCTTCGGAGAAAACTCCACTGTTCTCCTATGAGCCGGGATTGATAGTTGAAGTCGGATTCCCCGAGCCTTGTGTAACTGTGAAGGAATTCAAGGCCGATATGCGGCAGTATGAGCATGTGAAGTATGTCGACGTTAAGGAGGGCGCCATGCAGGCATATCTTCGTCTAGAGACAGCTCAGGCTGCTACAGATTTTGTGCGACAGGTATCCTGCGCTGAGTACATGTGCAAGGTGCTGGCAGGGGATGCGGAGTCAGAGTACTGGGACAAGATCAAACTGGACAGGGAGGCGAAACTGAATAAAAAAGTGAAAGTCCCAAAGAAGCGGGGCCGAGAGAAGATGAAGAAAGTCATCTCACAGCACATTCGCTTCGGGGACGACGACACTGAGTAGAGAGCGCATTTGGAATAAAGTTGAAGTGGAAAGAAAGACGCGTTTTAATTCAAGGAGTTTTTTTTTTATTTCCAGATTTTAAGTTTTCTTCTTCATGATGGCCAAGGAGGCGGCTTTGTGAATCTTGGGCTCGATTTGATCTGCAAGAAAGCGGAGGGTCAGGCAATTCAATGCGAACTTCGTGGTACTTACATAGCTTGTGTGAACCTTTGATGGGGAATACGACAGGCAGGGCCTGTGGATCGGAGCAGATGAACACGTAGGGACTCTCCGACTCTCCGTTGGGGAATCGCTTGCGATACTCCTCCTGCGTGAAGACGTCATTTACAGTCACGCAACCCAAGAGACACCCAGTTTGGTATTGAGATGGAAACTTGATGGAATCGTCTGCAAAGAGAGCTCATCAATAAATGTCCTCCCACCCATGCCCCATCGGGCCAAACCATTGTAATATTTCTTGTAGAAATCTTCAACCTCCTTGATTTCCTCCCGTTTCGGCTCCTTGACTGTCGATGCAATCCATAGTCTTCCGCGATGTGAGGTGTACCACACACGTCCTTCGTGCCTGAAAATAAGAGGTCAGTGAAGATTCACAAAAACGCGGGCTTTCGTCTCAACTTCTTGATTCCCTCCACCAGAAGCGAGGCATACGGTTGATGCATTGAGAGGCACTGCCGCAAGTCTGTCATCTCAAGCAGTTCCTTGTCCTGCACACGACCATCTGGGCGGATGGACAGGTCACCAATGCATTCAACATTCTTGCTTTGCGGCCCCACGTGCACAAAAGCAGGCTTCGGGAGATCGCCCCTTGTGTCATATGAATCGTCGGCAGTCTGTTGAGACTTGCCGCTGGACCAGTTGTGTGTCTTTGAGAGCGTTTCGTTGATTTCCTTGCGGACTTTTTGCTCGTAGCCCTCCGGAATAGCGTCTTCCTCAATCTCTCGACCGAATAAGTCCATTTTGTACTTCTTCGACAACCGACTGGCATGCTTCATCTCGTGCATCTCCTGTTGAATGCTCTGCAGTTTCTTTCGCTCCTCATCTGTCAGCCATGTGGAGTTGTCCTGAAGAAAGACATCTCATTAGGCACATAATCGTTGACGAGAAGGCTGTCGTCACTTACTTGGAAGTAGTCGTTTTCATCATCGATCACTTCAGTTCGCTTCTCACTGTTCCGGTCATACTCGAGCAGTCGATCGCGTTGCTCTAGGGCCTTTCGCAAAGACTCACCTCCACCCTTCTCCTCGAGGCTCTTCTTCAAGTTGTCGCCCTTCTTAGAGGTCTTGATCTGTTGGATCTCGTCGTTGGTGCACACCAGTTCACCACAAAAGAGGCATGGACCACTGCCCTCCTGCTCGCACACAATGCGTCCACAGCTGAGACAGTTGTTCACCAACTTGTGCTCTGTTGCCTCACACTCGCACGGTCGCCTGCCCTTGAGCAGGATCGCATTTGGAATCTTACCGTCTTCAGTGAAGAGGTTCGTGTACTTGGTTTTCTTTTTCCCACCGCCCTCTCCATTGGCCGTTGATTTTTCGTGTTTCTTAGTGTTTTGCTGCAACTTTGATGGTTGGGATTGGTTGGCTGCCTTCTTATTGGGAATCGCTTTGCCTGAAATCGAATCATTGGCGTGACGAAATGAAATCTTGAAACGAGATGGGGAGAATTACTGAACATCCTCTGCTTGCAGTCGACCATGAATATTCTGTGTTCCTCGAACTCGGGATTCAGGAGATCTGAAAGGTATTCGTTGAGCTCCTCCGAAGACTTCATCGACATGATGTACCTGAAAGGGAGGTGAGTGTGGTGATTGTGTGGAGAGATGGGTACTGATGCGCCTCACTTTATCATATCATCTGGCACTTCGAAGTCTAAGCAAATGGAGAGACGATCTCTGATCCAGTTTTCCATGATGATACCAGTTGGGAAAAGAATTTAAGAGAATGTATGTGAAATTTTCCAAGGAATTCCTGTTTTTCAGCTTCAGCACTGTTGCGAGTTTCTAAGAGATATGTAATGAAATAGTGCTGCGATGGGATTCTGCCGACACATGTCATTCGCAACAGCTGACAGCCGCCACTTGTCACAACAAATTGTGCGAGCTGTCAAACTCTTTGCATTACGTTTCACAAGTGCGAAGAAGTTTGCAAAAAACCTTCCACAAGCCACTATAGGTGGTTCGTGAAACCTTCTCTTACTTATTTTGTGAATGAATTTTTGTGGGTTTGGCCACGACAGTATATGGGAAACATGAATAACAATTGGGGAACATTTTCTTATAACTATTCAAGAAGACTGAATGAAGGCTGATAAGTGTTCGCAACACAATACGAGAATTTCTCCTCGGGTGTGAAACACTTCCATTGAACAGAGTAACTAGTCCGGAAGACGGATGCAGGATGTTTGAAACCGTGGTAACGTTTTTCTCTATATGCCAGATATACCAAAATGTTGATGAGGGTGGAGGGAAAAAGATACATGGTCCACATCAAGGTGATCGACAAAAGGATCTCAAGCTCGAAACTCGCAACCTCCTTGCTATTCTAGATTAAGACAACGTGGGTGCAAGAGACCTCGTTACATTTCAGAATGGCTCTGTGCTTAAGCACAAGCAGGAGTACTTCATGGATTGTGTGCCTCAGTAAGTAGGTGTAAAGTGGGACATAAAAGTGTGAAGCTTGCGATTTTCTTTAAATAACTTTTGGTCAAAATGTGATACTGAATAAAGACATCTTTAAGACAATTTTATGGCCGGATAAGACTTTAAAATGCATCAGATGCTCCACTTCTTATCCAACACATACATTTTACAAAACAGTACAAATCACGACAATCATAAATTCATTACCGTGACTGCACATAACTATACAGCGGCTCACGTAAACAAACCTACCTTATCCTCGTTTACTTTACCTGTCATCGTACCTTCTCGCCACGCATCCAATTTCTCAAGAGAAATCCCATCCTCTGTTTGTTTCACTACACACAACAACAACACACCTGTCATACATGCCATCAGTCGGGAAAAAAAAGAGATCCATACCCAATGCAGCTTCTCTTTCACAGCAGAACACTACCGCCGCGCCGAGTGAGCGAGTGAACAGAACACATAGCACAACTATCTCACGTCAAAAAACGAAACGAAAGCGAGCAGCAAAAGAAAAAACTCAAACGAAAGACAGAACGAACAGAAAAAAAAAACGCACAACGAGATGAAATCTACAATGGGAACGGTTTAGTTAAAGACGGGCGGACAGGTTATCAAGCGAATTGTACTTTGTTTTCGGTAAGGCGCTCCCTCCTGCGTGTGAGAATAATTAAAATCGACATTACTTCAATCAGCTGTGAAATTCGTGTTATTTCGTCGGCGCTATCGCTTTCTCGGGCTCCGCAAATTCGCCTGGAAACTATTTCCAGCCAGCAATTTACAACAAACAATTTGACGGCATAAAAAATACAAAACGCAGGGAAAGAAGAAATAATCTCGATTTGTGTGTGCACTTCCCCTTCGTCGTCGGTTTTCGATTCTCCCGTTCTCTTTGTGTGTGCAGTTTTTTTTTGTGTGATAATTTGTGATTCTTTACGTTTGGCGGAGAGAATAGAAAATGTTTCGTGGTTTGTAGAGCTGCGGTGTGGTCGAGTTTGTGATTTTCAGCAAGAATTAGTGAAATTTTCAATAGAAAGTGCCGTCGATTGTGTGATGATTCGTGTCTGGCGCAGCGAGGAGTGGTAACGTCACTCCGCCCTTTAGCCCACCGCTTTTCCGAGTTTCCATCCCCTGTTTGTGGTTCTCCCTGTCATCCGTTTTGCATTTCTATCGGATTTGTTTATGCGAAAAAAAATCACCTCCGTCGCGTTCAGTCGTCATCAGTGCCTTCATTTATCGGCTGTCACCTCACTACTGTAAAAAAAATTAAAGAAAAATAAACGAGTACCAGCAAAAAATAAATCTCTCCAACAGCCGCAGATTCTGAAGAGCAAAAATGTACCGAATTGGACCGATTAGTCGAAAGCCGAATTTCCACTCGCGGGAGAAATGCCTCATTGGCCTTGTGCTGGCGACCTTGTGTCTATTGTGTTTCGCCGGAATATTCCTGCTGCCGGATAATTTCGGTGGCGAACGCGTGCTGAAGGTGTACAAGAGCTTTCAGAAGGCAGGACCGGAGATTTTCATACCGGCACCGCCTTTGGCTGGGCGTGGTGGCGCTGCCCCCGGTGGCAAGGACACCGACCCCCACGTGCTGGGCGATCGGGAGAAATTGCAGGCGAAAATCAAGGAGGAACTCGGCGATATTCTCGATAAGCCAGACATTGTTAAACAACAGGATAGCGAAGAGATTCCCGATCCGATTTTGAATGAGAATGTAGGTGCGGCACCGGTGATTGACACTGACCTGCAGGCACAGCAGCAGGAGCAAATGGTTGTAATGCAACAGCAACAACAACAGCAGCAGCATCAAGTGGTTGGTGCTCTACCACCGCCAGCACTCAAGAGCTCGGTGAACGAGGACGTGCACGAGACGATGCCGGTGGGTGATGGCACGCAGTTGCAACTGCCAATGGGTGGTCATCCGGATTCAGTGCCATCAGTGGAGGAAAAGCGTCTTAAAGTCAAAGAGGTGAGTTGTGTGCCTTTCCGTAGTGACTGTGGTGTTTATCGAATCATGTACCTTGATAAGATGTTCAAGATTGCTTGAATAGCCGGCAATCAAGCCTGTTTATTGCTGTTGTGTTTTGTGGTGTTCCAGTGACTGGCATGCATACGTGTCGTCTTAAGATTGATTGCCTGTGCGGTTGAGTTGTTTATGAAGTTTTTTTAATTTCGCTATAAATCTAATCTTGCGTTGAACATCCGCACTAGTTCGCCATTAATGGGATTCTGTCAGCAGGCTTGTGTTATGTTGTTCGGTTTGATGAGCTGAGAACAAAATCAAAGTGGTTTCTTTTTGATTTTAAATTTCAATGTGGTGTTATGTTCATTGATTCTTTCAATCTTTGACTGATTTTATTTGAATTAGTGTCGCAGTAGCAACTATGAATTTTACTCCATGTTGGGTTTTTTAAATGGATCTTGAGCTAGGGACTTTTCTTTTACTCAGAATATGATTGTCGGTGAATGCGAGTCTAAGTTAACTTGGTCTTAGAGGTTCTGGTCACCAATAGTCGCCGTCATTCAGAGTTTATGCTTTACGAAATCCTGAATACAGTTGAGAATCGAGGCTGTTAGTCGAAATCCGAATTTCTGGAGAGGCGACTAGTGTTTTCCGCAACCTGAAGATGTACAGGAGACATTGGAGGGCAAACACTTCCAAAAAGTGAGACAACTTGTTTGCAGAAGTACACAAATATTTTTATTCAAGATCTAAAGATAAGACATATCGTATTTATAAAGGATTTTCGCCTTTTCGCTTTTTTCAACGAAACGCAAATGTTTTTATTGGAATTCCCTTTTTATTTTACATATGTCAAAAGATTGAGTTGACAGTTTATATTATTTGCAGTCACTTTAAGTAAGTCCGCACTAAAGCACCTTACCTCACCAAGGTACAGTAAGAATCAAAATTTTTGCGAACATGTTTTTTGCCCATATAATAAGGAGAAAGATTGTTGGCATATTTCTGCACAAAATCATTGTAATGTTTAATGCATCAATTTTGCAGCAATTTTCAAATTAAAGGCCTTCGAAATATAGCCAAATCAAACTTGTTGAAGAAGAAACATTTGGGCGAGAGGCGATGAAGCCACCATTTCGGGCGGAAATTAAACAATATTTTGTCGTACACTTTTCTCCATTATCTGCTTAGTGAAGCTACACTTAAAAGACGGCTGTAGGTATCTTCCCTTTTGCAATGTTCTGCACCTAATCTTAGAAGACAACACATACAAATTTTGCAAATTATTCCGGAAATTGCTTATCAATACAAGTACAACACAGAACAAAAATTAATTAGACTATACATTATTCTGTGACAAAAATGAGAAAAAGAAGCGCACATCTTATCGCAGGGAGGTACATAATTTTTTCCTTGATTGGCGTGTCTTCTTGATTAAAGTTCAACTGCTTAGATTAAATAGAGTTTCGTTTTCTGTTAGCTTCCTTTAGCAGACTGTGCGTGACATCAAGATAAGAACTACGCATTGCTTGTTTGGATCTTTGACTAGATGGTACCAAGCACAATCTGTGTTGTCTATCAACAGGGCCATGGGTGAGAGTGGGAAATAACCTAGTTTATATGAACACAATCTATCGCAAGTTTAGATCTGGAAAACATTCTATTTCGAACGTGACTTCAAGCAGTCAAATGCCCGTGATAACCTCCATTACCAATTGTCATGTGGAACCGAAGTTTGAGCGTTTCAAAATCAGATGCACTTGGCACCTCTATGCGGTTGCACAAGTTTGTCAGACGGCAGATATTTAGGTCGAGTTATTGTTTAAATGTTTTCCAATGCTTCTAGTACATCCTCGTTTGCGGAGATACGATAATGTATACCTTGTGCTGTGGTTTGGTATCAGAGACCATTTCAATTAGTATATATAAGTGGCGAAAGCAACTGCAACTCATGACTTGGCGGTTATGAAGCGTGACTGAAGCCTGATCCTACCACGAGCCGGGCACATTATCACTTGAGGTCTACTTAGGGTGAATGTCTCCGCATTAATTTCTAGCTGTAGAATGACGGTCGTAAACATGAAAGCGTAAAGTTTGCGGACGCTGACACACATTGAAAACGTTAAAATTTGTCTCTCACATCTTATAGATAGATTTTAAGAAAAATCAAAAAAAAAGGTGAGCGGAATAGAATGGCATTCTGAGGTCTTATCACTTTCGAAAACATTCCCAATCCTCGGTTGAATGCAGTTAAAGAAAAAATTTGAGTTCGTATCTGAAAAATTAAAACCGCTAAATAGCATCTAGCATAGAATGTCACAACCGACGTGCATTAATTTAAGGTAACTAAAAAAATCGACAAATGACATCTTGGCGAAGATTCAGTGCAGTTATGTTGTTGGTTGCCGCTTTAGTTGAGTTCATTGCATAGCTTGGCAGAATACAGTTCGTTCCGCCAAAAGTGGTCTCAGACTTTCGTCATCCTTTTTTGATGGGAACGTCCCAATCTCGCATTTACCACTCCCCGACATCCATAAAGCAACTTTGTGCTCTTTTCTTTTTTCTGTGACGCTTATGTGCTTCACGTCAAACCCTGCTTTAGTATTAAAAATGTAAAATTGATACCTTTGCAATGCATGGTGGGCTTGTGCCTCGACCAATAAACTCCGCCAGTCAGAGTGATCATTGAGCAGTCGCCTTTGCTTACAGACAGCAAGTTGAGTGTGGTTCTACTCTATTTGTGGTCGCAATTTTCGCTTTCGCATCATGATCTTCAGACTCCCCGTTGTATAGTCGTGAAGCTAAAGACACCTATTGGTCAGCATTGGTCATAGTGGGTAAGTGCGCAGAAGGTCTAGGTTCGATTGCCGGACGGGATACCTCACATTTTTTCAGTTGCTGACCACACTCAAAGAATACTCATTGTCTATGAAAAGCTTCTCAAATCTCGCCGTTCAGAGTCGGCAAAAAAACTGTAGGTCCCTTCTATTCGACGATGTTTGCCTCATTTGCAATGAACAGAAAACTGAATAAAATATTTTTATTTCTTTTGATAGTTATACACAATCTGTATGCATGGCGATGGTCAGCTTTTGGCTCATCTTGGCACTGCACTCGTTCTATTCAAATTTCACTGCAAACTCACGAAGAAAACGCCCTTTAAAGCCACATACCAACAGTGACAATATTTCAAAGGTTTTACAACGGAGCCGCAAACTTTTGACAACCTCAAGCCCCCCATCAACAATTGACCTTAATCCGTGAAAGTGTAGCGAATTCATCTGACTCCGCACACGCACACAGATCCAACGCAACAGAGGTGAATAATAAATGAAAATGAACTACAGAACAGACCGTTAGGTTACAAATGATGAAATTCGTGGGAGCCCTTTAAGCTTCAAAAGCGGAAGCAAATCTCGCTGTTGACTTAAATTATATCGCTAAGCTAAACATTCTCTGACTTTGACCCGTTTGAGAGGGGCCGGAGAAACGGCACACCTGTCAGGCGAAGTGCTTAAGTTGTCAAAGTTTTCACGAGCTGGCTGACAAAAGCAGTCTGTGTGATCTTTTGTTTGAACCAACAATGAATTCGAGGAAAAAAACGAAAACTTGTGAGGGATAAAAAAAATAATTTTCTTTCATCGAATTTGCTTTTATTTCCACATTTTAGTTTTAAATTGCTGCCGCCACAAAGCTCTTGTCACTGCCGGCGCCCACGTACGAGGCCTTTTGCTGTTCATTCAATAAAAACAGAAAAAAACATTAGAATTCAATCTCGTTAAATGGCCGCCGTCTGCCGGTTGGGCAACAGTTAGTTTTATCAGCCATAAAATTGATGGTGTTAGCGAATTTTTGTTTAAGTGCTATGGGGTTTATTGATTATTTTCCGCCGCCATTAGTCGAACTGTGATTCTGAGGGAATGTGGAGAGGATGTGTGTAGATTGAATTGGAAAGTGTATTGTGTAATCCCTAAAATGCGTGAAGTTTGCCGCAGTTTATCCAGCTTTATGGTTTTGGGATTGTCTAATTGATGACGGCGATGGGAGGAGAACGTTAAAATTGCACAAGAAAACCTGTCGGTGTGTCGAATTCTTTGTTTCAGGACATTTGTGTCTTGAGGCAGAGGAGAGGAAAACAAATGGACACCACGGAAAACACATAAAACCGGGAGAAAATATACAGAAATGATGTTTGAAAATGTATCACGATAGATATCCATATCCATCGAGTTATGCCTGAATAAAAAGTACAAAAGGGCGATGTCAGAAAATTGGGTTAAAGACCTTGTCCTGGGTCTGCTATGATGTAATATCATCAAAAGTTGTAATATTTTGGACATTCGTGCCACGTGATGAAATCATCAAAACGTAACTTTTTCGTTTGAAGAAGTTGTTGCTCAGAACTAGATTTCATAAGTCCTTAACTTTGAAAGCAAACCTCAGAACAGGACAGCAGTTTCTACAGTTCTTTTGGTCATTTAAGTTGGTCTTATATAACAATCTGACCATTACGGTCCTACTCTAGGTTGCAGCAGTGTGAGCACCACATTTGCATTTTTGGAGTAAAGCTTGACGCGCGTTTTTGGGCAGCTTTGCGTTAATAACATCTGGAAGAAATGATCTAATAAACGGCTATATAGATTATACGGCGGAATCATCCAAAAGTCTACGAATGCAACTCTCTATACAGCTAGTCAAAACGGAGGGTATAGGTACGACAGCTCCAGTCTGAAGTAATCTCTAATTTGGACACTTGTGATTACGTGGCAAAAAAAGGGTTTCAACGACTGAATCGTTCAAGTAATGGCATACAAAATGATTCGACTTCTTTCAATTCATCGTTCAATAATGTTCAACTCTTGGCCGTGTAGATTATTCAAATTGATTAGATTTTGGTAATTCCAATGAATGAACAAAAGATAAGAATTGTAAAACAGAACGAGGTACCAAGATAGAAGTAGTTTAATCGTTGATTGACTGATTTGTAGGAAATTGATGCGTTCATCAGTCATTTTAAGTGAAAGAACTAAAAGAAAGAAATCAATTTCTATTAACTCAGTTATGGATACTTGGTATACTAGACTGAACACAAAAGTTGCAGAGGCATGTTGATTGTACCCAAGGTCAACAGGGGAGTCGCAGTACTAGGAAGAAGAGAAATTAAGACTATATGGACATGCGGCTGCTTACCAGGCCAGAAATCCCTGAAGATTAACAAAATACTCTATTTAAAAGGTTCAACTTGTACATCTGTTTATACTTTAAGCTTTCGATTTCAAAATCCACCTTATTCCAGCTTGAGCATCAGTAATCTACTCTTCAAAATTGCATTTCAAATTTCGTCGCACGGTGAGTTGTCTCCAGGACGAAGATAATTAATCGCAAGTTCAAATGTGGTTGCCCACTATTGAAGCTTAAACCTCTACCTTGATAAGGAAGTAAGGAATGATGAGAGCTCCTGTAGCAGTCAGTACTAAGAACATATTCAAACATATTCAGTCACTGAAACAAACATTGTTAGTTTCAGCAAGTTTGTTTTTCCTCAAGATTTACATTAAATTCTAGTAATAGATAAACTGGGTGATACTACGGTCTACAAGCTGGGCTAAGTTCCTTTAGAAATTTTTGCGTGCTTCTACAGTGCTTTGCGTGCTACTGTTATTCGATAAGGGACCTTCTTATAAATACTCTAAATAAAGAAATTAGGGTAAGCTTTCTTAATAATAATAATTGAGTGGCACTACAGCCCTCAAGGGACCAGGGCCTAGCCTGGTCTACTGTCACGAGAAGAAAGGGACTACAGTTTCTTGCCGTGTCCGAACAGCGAAGCTTTTCATACACAGTTACTACTCTTTGAGTGATGTCAGCAATTCGAAAGAGGTGGTGTCATGTAAAATTACAGATCGAGAATCGAACCTAGACCCTTGGTGTATGGGTTGACGCACTTACTCACTACGGCACGGCGATCACTAAGCTCTTTTTAGTGTCATTTAGTATTCCCTGAGTGTATTCAGCAATTTAAGAGTGACGAACGAATGTCTAGCTTAGATTTTGAGCTTAGATTTCCTTTGTCGGAGTCCCACTCACTACGACACGGCGATTGATGATTCGCTGATCAATGGCAGCTTTGTGATTTCGCTAAAAATACAGATCAAATGAGGGAAAAGATTCTAACAGAGCCAGAAGATCTTGATATAAAACGATGTTAGTAAACGTCAAATGACTCAAACTTGAGAATGTTAGCAGCGGTATACCACATACGTTGGAAGCACGATCATAGATCGTCCCAGTCATGCGACATGGCGCCTAAAGTTGACTCACGCAGTGAATTGTGTGTCATTTTATTATGTCATGTATTGATAATAATCAGGGCACACAATGTCCCAAACTTCAAAACCGCGAGACAGAGCAACAGACAAAAGTTCAGTCATAAAAGAGGAGAAGAATATGACTGCGGTGAGGTGTCTCTAATTCTTTTCATTTGCCCACAGCTTTAACATTTAAGCAGAGAGAGAAACCACGAAAATTTAACTCGTTTAATGCATTACAGAAGCTGTGTTAAAAGTGCCATCAAGTTAGAAATCCTCAAACGATCAAAGTTTTAGCTTGGCCTCAGGTTCATTCTGGTTTCCGTAATAGGTGTCTTGGTCCCCATGCGAAACTGAATAAAATTTAAAAAAACTTCAGCAGGCTTTGTTTAAATTTTCAAGGTTATCACAGCCACACAACTGCTCCCATTCAGTGTGTACCCAGTCCTACTCTATTAGTCCAGAGTTGTGTAATTAATGACGGAATACTGTAATCAGGAGCAGTTCATATCTACTTGAACTTCAGACACACTCGTAAAGTCGACAATATCTGTAGAACACACATTTTTGTTTTTGTCGTAATTCGAACAGAACAGCTTTTCTCCACTCTTAATGTGTGTGTACTTGAACTAGATTCACTCGGTCCCAAAAAAAGAAAAAAATAAACATTCAAACATTCTCTGCTTTTCACCAATCCTCGCCTCCGTCTTCCAGCCGTGCGGCCTGTTTATTTATTCAATGCTCGTGGAATGTCGAGGGCTGTGTGGAGAAATCCGTCTCACCTTAAGGAGGTGACTTTACGCCAGCGCCGTACACGCGTGCGAGATCAATTCATTAAAACCGTGTCAACCGTTCTGTCGGTGGATACATGACCTGTCTTTTGCGCCATAAAATCTGATGTTTCGGATCGTCCATCGGCGGCAGAATGGTCGAGACAAATCAAACCGCGCCGAACCACACTCAAGGAGAGCAGAGATGCGCATACAAAACAAGTTCTGTGCAGAAAAGTGGTCTGCGAAAATTATGCGGTTGCCTAATGGGTGTGGAACGTGGCATAACACCGATGATAGACTCCACCACGGCTTAGTGTCAGTATTCAATTATGCAAAACCGGAGGGGACGGAGCGTCGACTAAAGAAAGTCAATTTTACTTTCCGTCAATTCTGGTTTATCAAATCTGTTCTAAGTTTTAGATGTGGGCTGCTGCTGAAGATGTTCGCGTTTTTTTCGCTTTGCTGGGATGACGGGGTTTTGGTTTGCGGTTGTCATGGGAACCGGTTTTGATTTTTATCGTTCGAGGAGACTTTCGCTTGCGCGTTGATATGAAATTTCAGGATGACCCAGTTGTGGAGTGATGAGGAAATTAATCAAACTTGTTTATTGTTGTTCAGAAAGCGACGTGAAACTGATTATTTAGGGGGATCAGAGAGTCGAACAAATGAGTGAAAAAATACGAAATCTGTGCAAAGATTCTTATTTCTTTTCATTTTTGCTCAGATTCGCAATCTCGGGTAGTGCTAGAGCCACCAAAACGCTTAAAAAATTTCGATGTTCAGTCCCTGTTAACTTGAGACGGATGTAATCTGCAATGGCGATCGCTTTTGTTGAACAGCATGTATTTGATGTGATGCTTGATGCCACTGAATGTTGCAAATTATGCAAATCAGTGGCGAAAGTTCTTTTCGGTAATTTAGCTTGCAGGATTTTGCTATTTAACTTGTAAAATCTGTGCATGTCAAGGATCACCTTAAAGAACAAAGTATAAGTAACGCGTGCAGTAAGTGGAAAATATTCAGAAAAATGTGGGTCAATATTCTACTCATTCTAAGGACAGTTGAAAATTAAAACAATTTGTGAAAAGTGAATGCTTTACATGGATACTTTTTCAAACTTCCCTGTCTTTTCTTCACAGCCAAAAAATAAGTCAAAGTCACTGCCATATTCAATTGTAGCAGAATGTGCTAATATTCCGGTCATTTCCGCCCATTGCAACGCCTACCTACTTCTTTCTTCGGAGGAGTAAAAGCAAAAAATCATCCCAGTCCTCCTTTACGGCGAGGAAACTTGAGCTTGGAGGAAGCCCTTAGTTTTTTTGGAGAGAAAAATTCTGTGTGCGATGATCCCTTTTGCGTTGATGGCGTCTGAAGAAGTAGACATAACGAAGAATTTAATAGGTCATACAGTGTCTTCGGACACAAAGCTTAAAATGGCTAGGTCATGGAGAGCGTATGGACAGCACTACTCCGGCCGAAAAGTCTTCGAATCTGAGCCATTGTGACAACGCAACGAAGGTTGCTGTACGAATTAGAAGTGCGCCCTTTGAAGCAGCTGGCTGGAGAGGCATGTTGGTTGAGCTCCAACTCTGCGAGGCATTCAGTCTCGAAATCAAGCTGGAATTTCAGCATTTAAGTGCGTCGAACACTTTTCTACTACGCCGCGGAGGCCACAAAAACCAAAAAATTACTTTTATTACATTTCTGGTTTGGTAAAGTATTTCAAAGTATATTTCAAAGTATCGTTACAAAGTTATTAAATTCCAATGGCTTAAAGTTTCTGCTCCCACCTCTTTCCTGTTTCGAAACGAAACCTTCTGCAAGTATGTCTATCATGAAATTTCCAAGTTAATTGTTTTTTTAAATTTAACGTTCATCATTTTTAATTGAATGTAAAATGTTTCAACAAAGTACTGAAGGTTTATAATTTTTAAATTCAAATATCTGTTCTCAGAGATATGCAATTTTTATAATATCGTTGAACAAAGCAATACTTGATATATCACATTTCACACGAATTATATTTTTGCCAGATTCAATGAATTTTACCAGATGTCGTCGAGTCTTTAATGACGTGTTATCGGGCCTTTAATTCGATGCTGAAGGTGTTAATGTTTCTCTTTCTAACGAAAGGGACAACTATTTTCAAATTTTCAAAGGATTTACGCATGCTCTCATCGGGCTTTTTTTTTTACTGATGGGCAAGACTTCAAGGTACTTCATTTTTTAATTTGAGAATTTCTTTTGTATTTTCTGCGATATTAGTTGTTTTGCTTTTCAGAACAATCTACAGGTTCTGCTTCAGCTTCTGAGACACACAAGTTTATTGTTATTGATTTTGTGTAGAATTATAGCAAACACATACAAAACAAAATGAAGGAACTTTTGACATTTTAGAGCTTCAATTACATGTTTCTTCTTAAAATGCCAGCTGTGATTCATCACCTTCACCAAACGCTGTCCGTCTGGTCTTGTACAATATATTATAGAAAACCGACATCCAATGTAGAACTTAAATAGATCGCGCACGTTTACAACCAACAGCTCATTGACATCTTTATCGACCCACTATTGCCGTTCACAGTCTTCGCGCAAACAAGCCACGCTCAAGCAGACAAATTTTAGCATTTATGCCCCATTAGCATTCGTGCGTGTGTCCACGACTTAATTTTTCCATTTCATTAGTGATTCAGCCGAAACCACAGCTATTCGAAGCTCGCTTAAAAATTTCCACATTCGTCTGCCCTTATCAGAGCCATTCCACTGTTGTAGAAATTTACCTTTGGCGGCTAGGTCCCCTTTCATTTCCAGACATAAGAAACTCAGAAAAAAAATCCTCTTGTTGCCAACGCCTTGTCGTCTTGACAAGCAGACAAAAAAAATCACAAAAAGAATCCATCTGAGAGCAGCACTTGAATGATAAGTCTGCTGGCATTCGACCACGTGCAAATTGTAATTTAATTGCTGTTGAAGAAGCAGAACTGAAACGGATTCTATCGAATAATTCGATTTCAAAGTCAATGTGAAGAGCATGCGATTGGCGAGAGGGGCGATGCCATGCTGCGAGAAATGTGCTCGCCCTCGACTGGCGTACGTTCCAGTTGGCCGGCGGCCAAATGTCAAAACGTTCACTGACACCAGACCGGAGCAATCGTACATGCATATATTTCACTTATTTGTTTCTTTTTTTTTTTTGAATTTTCGAACTGAGCCGAAAACTGACGCGTCAATTGTGGTAGATATTCTTCTTCGTTTCGGTTTTCGTTGTCGTTTTTTCGTTCCGTTCGCAACTGGGTTGTTTGCTCCGCTCTTACACTCGATTGAATGAGTTTAAATTCGGTGTGTACATCAACCTGCTAAACAGTTTCCGGTCGATTAGGAAATCAGAGAAGTTGAATCTGGGAACTGCAAACTACAACAACTCAGACAACGGCTTGCGTCACTGTTGAAATGTGGCATGAAAAAATTGTGGGGAGGTGGCAAATTAGATTGAGTGATTTGATGCATTGAATAACATGCGAGAAATTGGCTTTTTGTTCGTATTCATCGCTCTGAATTGAAGAGACGTTTTCGCCTGTGTAGGAGGTCCGTCAATTGACAGGGATTTATTTATTCATTTTGCCTGGATAAAACACAACAATATTAGCACATCTAAAACCAGTTAAATTTGTTGATTCAGCTTTTCGGTGTGATTTCTGAATTTGTACATTCAACCTTCTTAAACTTCGAAATGTTCCCAATCTGGGCAAAACTATACGTTTTATTTAAAAGTCTTTTCTCTTTCATCTCTCTTAACAAAGAAAAATGTCAAGGTCATTTTCATGTCATTTTAACAATGAATGGCAACAAAATTGATCCCATTTGTTGATGAAGAACAAGAGAAACGTGGTTTTTGAAATAAGACCTAAAATGCCACATTTCACAGCCATCTACCGACATTGTCTTACGGAACTTTTTTTTGAACACCCATGAAGAATTTTTGTTCCTTTCTTAAAGGCGCAAATTTCATGAAAAATTTGACGCATTCAAAAATTTCAGGAAGCCTTACATTATTCATGAACACAAGGCTATTCGAATGTTGATGAATATCTAAATCTCCACCCATTATTTTGATGCAGAACTCTTCCTCCATAAGTGTAGAATAACAACGAGATGTTAGAAAAAGCTGTTCGGTCAATGCAACACTCTATTTGCCAGACGCCATGCTTAGGGAGTCAAATATTCAAATATTCATGCCCATCAAAAACATGTATACACAACTGTCCAGTCACACCCTTTCGTGGCAGTACCGCCCTTAAGCACAATTTTACTTTCCACACAGTAAACATCACACACAGTGTTCAAAGAACACGTCAAAGAGCTACTAACAAAATCAATACAGCGACTGCTCTCATCTGCTAACCGAACACGAAACCAAGTAATTGTACAGTTCAAAAATGAATCACTCAATGGCCGGTGACAAGACGGCCATCAATTAACGACATCCGGTCAGTTGTGTTGAACCCCTCAGTCAAGAAAGTGATCGATTTACTCGTCATCGTTCCTATCCATCAAACGAAACTCCGATAATTGACGCGGCAGTGGTCTCATCAAGATTCAAATGTTAGCCCTGTCCGTGAAACCGAATCGAAAAGTCAACCGGGAGAAAAAAAAAAACAAATTCCATGCGGGGAAAATAGTGAGTATACGCCCTAGACACTGGTGGGCTTACGTCATGTCATGACCTACCGAGAAAATCGATTTCACTAATAATCCCCCCAAAAGTATGTAAAGCAGTTGTACGTTGGACGCGTTCGTCTGTCACACTTGTCATATTCGCTAGTGTAATGAATGACGTCATTTAGCCAAGGCAACTAACGACACTCCAACAGCGGAGTGGGCTCTCAGCGTCGTGATCCATTTGAAATTCATTTGAATTCATCATTATTCATCTGGTATTGCGATTCCTCTTCACGTGACTTGTCGGGCGATTGCACAACCAAAGGCACGTTCATCATGCACTTCTATCCTGACTGACAGTTTGTCCTGAAAATGCAGTGTGTCTTCGTGTGAAGCCGAGGAGTAAGGGGGAAAAACACACAATTCAAAGAACTTTCTGTGTAAACATGGAAAAAACTTGTTTGACAGATACGTGAGCCGATGGAACGAGTTCCGTGCAACTCCAAATGTGATGGCACACAAAGAACCGTATCATTTGGCTGAGCATGCGGCAATATTTGGGTTTGGTTCGTTTGGCAGCGCTTCAGTCATTCTTTGCTATCCGATGTGGTTCATTGACAGTTCGTTGACATCGTAAGGGGGGTCTTCTGGGCACATGGCGTAAGCGCTGGATATTAGGACACTCTGTCTGGTTAATTTTGTTGTCCAAACATTGCCGGATTGGCAATGAAAGGAGAGCACTTGTTATGGACAAATGAAGTTTTTCGTGGAACTATAATGTTTGATGGGGGCTGTTAATGGGATGGTGGCTTCCGTTGAGGAGTTTTTTTTTGCGACAAAATGATCAATGTGTAGTGGAATTTGCCGATGTGGGTGACATTGAAGGAATATCTTTTGGAATGTGTTCTTGGAAGAAGTTCATGGTCAATTCTTCTATATAATAATTATATATCAATTTTATAAAATCCCGCTCAGCTTTTTATTCTAGATTTTAGACTGGATTTGATGATTTCGTGTAAGAATTGAGAGTTTCCAGACGAACCCGAACTGTTTGGTATCGGTCACATAACCCAGCCTTGAAATGTAATTCATCGCACACATCTCTTATATTTGGTACATCAAATCGCAGTGAATTAAATCCATTACATTAGAAGAAGTAGAAGACAGATGGACATATGCAATAATAAGACGCGACTTCAGTGAATCTCTACTCTCCTCTATATATTTAGCGAATTAAGGGAAAAGTTCTTCATTTACTGTATGGCCTGGACTGTTGAAAGTTTTCATTGCGTACCATACTAATCCACGCTTCACGTACTTCTTTGCTACAAATTTAAACAAATCGAATTTAAAAGTGTTTTCATCAAAATAGGGTACAAATCCGATAAAAAAAACACTACGTTGTGAAAACGAAACCATAAAAAATTTCGGTATGTTCCTCTTCTCACATTTATGAAACGGTTTGCATGAAATATTGGATTGCATCCTGCAAGTAATGTGTGGTAAGAAAATGTGTGAACATTTTGAATTTAATCATAAATTCAGGTTAAAAAACAAATTACACTGTACCTCCTTTCCTTCTTCTTTGTTTGGCCCTACAGTATGGGCCTCAACTAACAAGCCCTTCCAGCCAGCCTGATTTGTCTCCAGCTGCGTCCAGTGGTGAGTTCTTTTCCACTTTTGCGCATCATTTAATTCAAGAATGTGGTAACTTTAATTCTTGTAAGTTGTCCCAATTGTTCGGAATCCAAGACTGTTCCGGCCGGAGCAGTGGGGTCTATTTGCTTAACATATACTAACCATCTGAAGCGTTGGATCCGAAGGCATCGCTGTACCTTCAGACGCCATGAACGCAAACATGCCCAAAGATCGCACGCAGTTCTTTTCTTTCAAAACAACCAAGGGCTTCTTTAACCCCACCGTACCCCCACATGTTGTATATCAATCGATATTCCTGAAAATGTTGTGGTCGCCGTGGCGCAGTGGTAAGTGCATCGACTGCGGCGCAGAAAGTCTGGGTTCGATTCCCGGACGGGACACCTAGCATTTTTCACGGCACCACCTCTTTCGAGTTGCTGACAACACTCAAAGAGTATTAATTGTCTATGGAAAGCTTCTCAAATCTGGCCGTTCGGAATCGGCAAAAAACTGTAGGTCCCTTCTACTCGTGAAGAACAATAGCATGCACAACACGAGTAGTTGTTGTAGAAGCTAGGCCCTGGTCCGTTATGGGCTGAAGTGCCACTCAATTATTATTATTACTATTCCTGAAAATTTGGGGGCACTTAGAGAGAGCTCTTGAGTGTTAAATCTGCTCCAGCAAAAATTGAACCATTGCGATGTCAGGTGACCAAATGGTTTTCTGGTTCTCTGCAAAATTATTGAAATAAAAAAAATTTTCCTTTTCACTCTTAATGATAAAGAAAATTTGTTTCTATGATTTCGTGATTTTCTTACTCCGATGTCAGCTTGACTGCTGTAGCAATAGTTTTCAAACGCCGGATACATGGTTGTGTCTCCTTCAAAAGTGATTGAAATATTACCACAGACTTTATGTGGTTAGCAAAATTATGCATGTAGTGTGGAAATTAAGCTTTCTCCAACTGCACCGTGTTCCCAAATAGGACGAATGCAAAGATGCTTCCAAATTTGCGAAGGAAGGGTCGACCGAAACTTTGGTATAGAGACTAAGCCAACGCAGATGCACCTTGGTATTGATGTCTAAAATTAGGGTGCCCGTCAGACGTGTAAAGTTTTCCCTTGCTTAGACTAAGACCCTCACTGCCTTTACTATTCCAACAACAGAGCCGAGGTAAAAGGCGCTTATTACGCATGAGCAAGCGGTGTGTTAGGAGCTCAAACATTTTTGAAAGTCGGTGCTTCCAAATTGAATCTCCAAAGGGACACACACATAGAAATTTAACGTTAAGAGCACAAGCGGTTTCTTAAATGAAAAACAAGCCTCAATTGGTTCACAACCTTCTTCGCGTATCTTTAGAAGAACGCATGTTTAAATGTAACAATATGCTACGCAGCCGCTTATTTTACATTTTAAATGTCTCTTTTGAACGCAAATTCAGAGCAGAACCATTGCTCGCATTATTTGATGGAATCCAAATATAAATTCACGACATGTGTGCTCTTTACGCACAAACGTTTTTCTGTCGAATAAAAAACGAAAACAAGGGTTATAAATTCTTGAACATCTTAGCATACAATTGCTCAGCTGTTGTTGAACCGCAGATGTTTTGAAATTAATATTTGTTTGTCATTTCATGGTTGTCTTCTGAGCTTTGCGCATTCCTAATCGAATTAAATGGTATTACATATGTGGCAGTGTGTAGAAATTTGCTCCCGGTTTCAGATAAGAATCTCACGAGCAAAAACTACTTGTCCGACCAAGTGACACTTCAAACAAATGATAATGACAACTTTATCAGCTTCTCTTCAACAAAAAACGTGCTCCTCCTCTAAATGCCTTAAGTACAATAACAAATGCGTTTCACATGCCGATGTAGGCTCCCAACATTCATTGGGAGATTTTTTAGGTGACATAGCAGTCTCTAACCGCATTATCAGCAAAACCAAATCGAACAGCATCCATTTGCTGTCGTGATGAATACATTCAGAGGCCCGATCTGAATTTGTAAGCCATGACATGAGGTGTCGATTGGTTTTGTTTGTGCAAAGGTTGGATGCGGACATGGAGGGGTGGGTTTAAGTTGAAAACCGGCTTTTGGCGAAGTAGGACTGGCTCGTTTTGGGATAATGATTGCCAGTGGATTCAATTAATTTGTTAAATTGAAAACTGAGTTTGATTTGGAATTCTAGAGGTACCATGCACATGGTGATACGCTTTACTGGCTGGAAATTTTTGTGCCGTCCGATATATCAGATTGAATGTTCACGTTGAAGATCGTGCTGGAAATTGAGATAAGTGTGGATGGTTGATAGAAATCTCCGTTAATTGGCGCTTTAAGTAATTTAATATTTAATTACTTTTGAGGCTTTAAAGTAGAATGCCAGGGAAAAACAACATTTTCAACACTTACCTCTAATCTCCAATCGAGGCTAAAAAGTTGCTAAAACGTTTGCATTTTAAGCAAAGCAGGTGTCATGGGCGAGTGAAGAAAAGGGAATTGGTTGGAAAATTCAACAATTTCGACCTAGATGACACGCAACAGGAATTGGAATTTTAAGTAGTATGTAGGACGATCTCCCAATAAGTCGTGAATTGGAAATAAAATTAAATATAACACAAATCGATTCACAATCATCTTCAATCAGGATTTATATTTGTCTAAAAAAGGAAGCCCCTCTTTACGTAAATGACATAGAATTTCATTTTGAAATACTTCTTCAACATCTCGCCTATCTACTTTCATGGAAGATGCGCCTTATATACATTCGACAAAATAAATAAAAGCTCCAAAAGGTTGTTCAACGACACTCATTGGGGTGGGACTTCTAAAAAGCCCAGCCATACATCATGGCTGACATTCATGGTCTCCAGTGCCAGGTTCTTAAGCAAGTGTTTAAAAAATTGGTTTTCTGGATGTCGGCAATGTGAGCCATCGAAGCAGCAATAAACTTAGCCGTTAGGTTTGGAAACAGAAATAAGTCGCTCGAGGTCAAATTTGGAAAAGGCGGTGGATGAGGCAAATGTTCGATGCTCAGTTTGGGCAATTTGTCCATAACGAAGGCGAGAGTGATAGAAGTGTGTCGGAAGACTTATTTCTATGCAAAATTGGGCCGTTTTTTTTCTACAATTCGTTTTCGAAGCTCTCAATAATTCGACCAGTTTACCCTTGTATGGGCAATTCTTACATCCCTTTTCCAATTCGAAACACGTTCGCCGGGTGAAATTCACTGTTTTGGGATGGTCCCTGGTCTATGGTTCGAAGCAGTGGATCCATGTTCTCCTAGTATCTTGTTTGTACCAGTGGAATCATGCTTCGTTGGTCGTTACAAAATGACGCAGACACTGCTTAGAGTTGTTCCGAAACACTGTTAAGCCCTCCTTTGAATTGGTGTCATAGTTACACTTGCTGTCCGGAGTGAGCAAACGTGGCAATCATTGCGCAGACTGCTTTGTCATGTCCAATTATTCACGGCAGATATATTCGAGATGCCTGCTGTCTTAGCTTTCTCGTGAACCCTTAAGCAGCATGCAGTTTTGTCAACTGAAACCGTCTAAATTTCTTTTTGACGATCGCCATGAAAGGGAAACGTGACCCTACACACCACTCAGGAGTTCGTTGATTTTGCTGTACCTCTAAGCATCTTCAAAGCTGCTCGTTAAAAAAGACCTTCAAATTACATTTCCCGACACTTCGTCTTTTTCTTACTCTTCCCATATTTATCATCTTCCTCTGTAATTATGAACTTCTTAGGCTACAGAAGGAATGTCTTCGCATCCGGGTCATCAAAAAAAAGCAGCAAATTAGGCACACTGTGGCGATAAAAAAATCTTGTTTTCATTGTGTGACTTAATTTCGGGTAATGGATTTCGACAAATCAATGCTAGACACTTGCATAAACATATTTCCTGATCGTACGACTTCCCGTCTTGGTCACTTTTTCTAGTGCTTGCGGTGGTCCATGGCCTGAGCCTTCGACGTAAACATCCACTCCAAGGAAGGAACAACCAATTTGAGTCATATCGACTCATAAAATAAATTGATAAACTGGCTTGACTGCCAGAAAAGGCAGCGATTTTATTTTCTGCTCCATTTTCTGCCTCAAGTTTAGAGCTTCCTCCATTTAATTCCGTCCTCTAAAATGTACGCAACTCACCCCACACCGTTAAAAAAAAAAACTCTTAACCCAAAATGCGAAAATGTCACAAAATGCCCTCCAAATCTACAAGAATCATCCAGGCAAGTATTAAAAAAGAAAACACCCTCTGTTACATAAAGATGTAAAGCCCAGATCAACACACATAAATGGCCACATCAGAGAACATGTGTGCAACACGACGAAGTGCGTCACCCATTAAGATCAGAAAGCATCCATTATCGCGGCGAACAGATTCGGGAAGCCTGCACTTGCGCCTGCATGTATCGTACATCGCTTTTATTGCATCGTTCGGCGACGAGCGTCGTTTTTCACGAATCATGCATATTTAATTAACCCCCGCGCCGAAGGCGTCATCAAGCAACCGCCATATTTGTGCGCATCGCAAATCGATATCACGTTCCGGCCATAAACTGGGAAATAATAAAAATGAGTTCCTCATCTGGTGGGTGGCAGCGTTTGGAGCTCCGGACGCAAAACCATGTCAGAGTCAGGAATGTCAGACATGAATTATATCACAGGCCAAGGATAATGTGCGGCTGCATTGGCCAGGCGAATGAGTAGAGCGCCATGGAGCTCACACAGCGGGGGTTCGCCTCACATTTCAATTCACTTCAAATGCACGCACACTTCCCTCCCTAGCACAAAAAAAAGCGTCTCCGCAAATGGAGAATGATCGCAAATGGCAGTCTCATCTTTTTGTTTTCCCCATTCGGCTGCAGTGCAAGCGTACTGGGTCAGCTTGCACATGCACAACTCTAGGCGTGTGTAACCTGAAAAAATTGCCTCCAACAGTAGTTTGCCTTGAAGACGGTGCCCAAATCGCAAGAGAGGGGAAAACAAACGAAACCTCACTCAGCACTAATGAAATAATCCATTTGAGAGCGTGACGCGCTGTCAGACGCTGAATTACGTTACAGACAAAATGCACACTTTACTCACCGGGGACAGACTGTGTCAGCGTTTGTGGCAGTCCTCTGACGTGACGCTGCGCTTGTGGTCTGTCGCGCTGGCTTGAGTGACGGATTGGTTTATGTGCAAAGTGCAGTTAATCGCGTCTCATGAATATTTCAGTCGCCTAATGGGCCACGCATTCCGCCACAATCCCGCCCGTTCCCCAGTGAGTGGCGCTCTAATAATTAGAAGAGAAAAAATGGAGGAAAAAATGTGTGTGGCAACTTTGACACTGTAATTAAATGACAGTCCCATGTCGGGCGGGACGAAAATGTGTTCACTTTGCGGACAAGACTGACCACCAGTGCGTCACAAAGCGGAAGTAATGGAGTGATGGGGCGCTGGGGAGATTACGTCTGTGTTGCGGGAAAAGGTGAAACGCGGAATGTACTAGATTTTTCATGTTTTTTCTTCTTTAATTAAGTGGGAAGTGGGTAATTTTTATTAGTGCCCTCAACTGTGGTTGCAGCATATATTCTGGTCTCGAAGAGGGTTGAAGGCCGGAAGGCCGGAAGAAAATGAAGAAAAGTTTAATGGACGGGAAAATTATGAATAATGGTGGGTGTGCTGCATTAGACGAACATTAGTGCTTCATTACTCTTGTTGAATTTCTTGCAAGGAACATTTTTCTGCAGTTTCAGGGACAGCATCTAGGGTTTCGTTCAAGTGCATTGCGGTTTGATGAATTCGGTTCCGAGCGGAATGATGAGTTGCTTAAAATATTATGCGAAGCTCGAAGAAGAAACGTAGATTTGATTTTCAAATGAATATACATTTTTCGGTTTCGAAAGTAAACATTAATAAGACCCATACAGAGATACATTTTTGATGCAACTTTTAGATTTTTGTAAATTTTGGAATTTGCTATTTATTCTACCATTGAAATGGCATCCTAGTGAAAATTCGCAGCAAGTGATACTTTTGGTGTTAATTTTAATCACTTTTCCGGCGGTATCTTGTTTATAACTTGGTTTGCAAAGCGTTTAGAGTTTGGAAATTGTTCGTGTATTAACCTGAACACTGACAGAAAAAAAAACTTAAAATGTCAAAATGCATTAATTTGGTGATCAATTGACATCGTATCATAAAAATACGCAACTGGGAAACTTCTCACGCAATAAAGCCACAATTGTTCGTGCTCTGTGACTTGTTGGTTCGTGTTGTTGGAACCACTCTTCGTCTAAAGCATAAAACCAAAGCTCTCTGAATTGGCTGAAACCGTCTCCCTATCAACATCTTTGAAGAAATGACGAAATACCGTAGAAAATAGTTAGCAGGTTGGAATACAAACAGAAAAAGAAACAGAACTTAAGTGCAACAAAGCGTACAAGGGACTAGGGTCTAGCTTCTTCAGCAGCTTTCCTTGTTCTTTCACGAGTAGAGGGGATCTAAAATTTTTCGCCGATTCCGATCGGCAAAATTTTGGAAGATTTTAAAAGAAAACTAGTACCTTTTGAGAGTTGTTAGCAACTCTTAAGAGGCGCTGCCTAGATAAATACCACGTGTTCAGTCCGGAAATCGAATTTGGACCTTCGACGTGTGAGTCTACGCACTTCCACACTACGCCGTGCCACATCTGAAATGCAAATCCAAATGCCAAACAGTACGGCAATTTCAATTGCTGCAAACGCAATGAAATTGATAAATTGTTTCACCAGCGCTAAAAGCAGAAATATTTTCGAATGGCCGTGCATGACGATGATATGTACGATACGATATGTACATAGACCTTCAGTGGGTGGGTCTATACCTTCTTCTCTGAAAACTTTGGTCTTTCGGTATTTTGGCAATTTTGCGAATTTGGCCTTTCAAAATTTAAGGGCTTTTCGAATTTTGTTGCTGAGAAAGCTGTACTTACATAGATCGATTGTAGACTGTAGCGCACCCAGTTAATGTATTTACAAGTCCCACTGTTGTGTTATAAATACACGAGGAACTGTGGATTACTCCTCCGAATCATTTTGACAAAGAAGTGTTTGAATGTATTTTTATTTATTTCATTCAAAAAGTAGAACATATGATTTTCAATGCTTCTGCAACTTCCTATGGGTGCAACCTTCTTTGTTTTTGTCTACGCGGAGTAAAATAGAGTTGATTTAAGAAAGGCCTCTTGGGTTCGCTACATTTCCTGCATAGGATGCCGGATCTGGACAGTATTGGCCTTCATAAACTTTCCTTAACGCAGGACCATCTGTTCCGTTTTTAATGAACATAACATCTTGGCCCTATCGGGGTTATCTAAGTCTAATCAACAGATTAGATTACAAAATTAGAAAAAAAAACCCAAACTGAAGTCATTTACACCCAATTAGTTGATAAGTAATAAAAGAGTTTGTGATGATTAACACTTTTCGTTGAGTAAAAAAAACTAGTTAGTGATCTTTAAACATATAATTCTACTCGTTTCACATTGTGGAAAAATCACGCAATCCAGTGATACAGAGATTTTTCAACCAGACGTGGGAACAGAACAAGTATACTTTTTCATTCCAGTATCGAGTAGCACTATATTTCACAAGGGACCTTCTTTATTAACTGTGCTGTGTTGTGACGATTGCGGAGGGGCGTTGTGAACCGTTTTCTGTGCTGTGTAGCCATGAAAATAATCTGAGATTATTGTTTTTCAACTTCGGGAATCGGAACCTTAAGCTGCAATGGTATCATTCTTGTCGATGCTATAGTGAAATGTCTCTCTTTCATAACAAAAATCCAATCCATAACAAGAATGCCAATTGGTAGATCTACTGTATCTTAGATTGGAATTTTTCCAAAAAACGTTCCTTATGAATGTTCTATGTTGTGGTATTTGTTCTTTTTGTGATATATTGCTACAACGAAATGTGATGTTTTGTCCTCTTCCATGCATACTTATAAGCGACCAGGCCATAGGTTCAGCTTCAACTACTCGTGTTGTGCGTGTTGTGCTACAGTTTTTTTGCCGACTTCGAACGGCGAGACTTAAGAAGCTTTTCATAGACAAAAAGTACTCTTCTGTGTTATCAGCAACTCGTTAAAAGTGCGAGCTGTTCAGTCCAGAAATCGAACATGGGACCTTTGGTCTGCGGGTCACCACTACTAACTTAGCCACTACCCCATGGCCATTACCAAACATAGTCGACATTAAATTTTTACTTGTTAAGAAGGTATTTTAGGCCGCAGTGTCCATTGGATTACCGTAGAATAGGCCCACTTGTCCAGTGATCAAAATGCGGCTTGTGCTCTCGTTCTAGCTAGTTGACATAATACGTTTTAGCGCCTACGAAAGCATCCAGGAACCGAGTTAAATTTCAATTCATTGTGTTTGGCGAGGGACTGCAGTGACAATTCAGGAGTCTACAGTGTTGAACAATAGGACCTTAATTGGATTTTGGCTGTCCGAAAAAATAATATCCCAGCAACCTTAGGTTATGTTATGTTATGTATCTCGATGCTGTGAATTCCAGTTTAAAATATTATAGCACGACTCAAGTGTTGAATGTAAATAGTCCGGCTCCAACTGAAGATGCCATTTTCAATCCGTCTGTAGACCATACCAGACATTTTGGAACTAAATTTGAAACACCATTAAACCAGCAATTCAACTTTAAGTGGCCTACCAAAGCGCTGTTGTGTAATCATAATTGACGGCCTTGCATTCATGTTACATAACAACATATAAGTTTTGTCATTACAGCCATATACTACGGATAATTTTGATCCCACGGGTATCCGATATATAAAAAGTTCCACGTTTCCATCCCCTTACCTGAAGTTTTCAAAACTATTGCGAAATTATTGAACGTATGTATGTATGTATATAATGATCAGTGCAAACATTCTTGTGAATTTATCGTCATCATTCTCATTCTTACTTCTGTCCACCTAAAGAATTTTGTCCCAAAAAAACGGCAATCGTTGTCACCCTGCAGTTGCGGCACTCATTTTCCGGAACTGCAGAATTCCAGCAAAAAACCAAATGTAAGTCACGATCATAAATAAAGACAACACCACGAAGGCAATTTCTACATTCAAATCAACCAAAGATTACTCTTTAACCTAAATCGAAGTTTCACCGTTAAGCTCTGTTCCATTGTTTGCCATTCTCTGCCTGTTCATCAACAAGGAAAACATGGCCATCAGGGCTCGTAATGGAGCACCACAATTTCAACTATCAGAACCGGATCTCTGGTCAGTGGTGTGTGACGTTTGTCAAATCTTCGCTAATCACCGCTTTGTGTAACCGGATCGCCTTTACCATTAAAATTGACATCGTTATGCATTGGACATAATGCACGAACCAACATAATCCGCTTATGATCTTTTTGAAAACAAAATTTAAAATAATGCGCGTGTTGGTCAACGTCGCCCATTGTTGTAGGTTTTTTGATGAAAGCGGTGATAGTGTCTTGTACTTTTTAATGTTTCAGTGACAAACACAACTGCAATACAATGAGGTAATGTTTCTTTTTTCCTTCATAAGTCAACTTATGGTAAGTTTTGAAGGTTCCGTTCCGATGATTTTATTTCCGTTTCATCTTTGTAAGGTCTCATTCTTTTCGCTACAAGTCGTTTTTCTAAATACAATGAATTCCCTTGTAACAGATTTATCCCCTCTCTCAGTGGAATTGAATTTCTCGAAATGCTCTTTATTCCCTTCCATACCTTGAACATCGTAGCCTTCACACTGACATTTGACATTCAAACAGCGAATGGTCTTATGCTCTGATTAAACTTCAGTCAAATGCGACTATCTAGCTCACTGTATTCGTTTCGAATACGACCTCTGTGCCTATTCCCCAAAGCAAATCAAGGAATCAATACAATATTGCACAAGACTAAGTGCAAAAGGGCATCTTCGGATCAGCATAACACTGCAGCATCGTCAATTTTTACCTTTCAAAGTTATTAAAAATGCATCTCCCCTGGAATTACTCTGCTAAAGAGTTCCAGTCCGATGCACATTCATTTCATCTAACACTATCCTTTCGTTTCTCTGCCCTTGTACCGGCATCCACTTGCTGGTAGTCTGCCGCATTCCACTCCGTCATCGCATCTCTCTAAAAACATAAGCAAAGCATTACGGATGTCTATAGCTATGTATATTCATTTCAAGCCATGCCCTCAGGCGCGTTGTCCTTCATCATCAATCCTGCTGCAGAAGCCGTGGAAGGATGATGTCTTATCGCAATTTGCGATGGGAGGTAGGGGGAGGGAGGTTAGGATTTTTAAAGGAATCCCTTCACATTTACAGTCAACTTTAATTTTCCTGTGAAAGGAAGTGTGAGTACCACTTCATGCATTCATCTTCCTTCCATAATGCCAGCCAGGCGACGAGTGCATAAGCGTAGCATGCCAATCTTGAGTTTGGTGATACTTATTTTTCGACACCTTGGATGGATTCTGCTGGAAATGTGCGAGTTGCTTCTGAAAAAAATATCCACTTTAATTTGAAGGATAAAGACTTCAGATGGATTTTCCGCAGAAGCCATGTTTGTTATACAGAACTTTAATCGGTGAAGGCATACAAGTTGAGTTGAGTATGTAAAGGGTGTTCAAAATTTGAGAAAAGAGATCTGTTGTATTGTATTTTGGTCAGGGTCCCAAAAGTTGTTAGAAACATAAAATTCTGAAAAAAACACAATTACATAGAAGTCTAAATTAATAACAAGTCAAAAAATATGGGAAGAAATTATTGTTAAAAATATGAACAAATCGCAAGAAGAGCATATTGACGAAATGCCTAAAATTCAATTAGTCAGAAGTCAGAATTTCAGAAGAAAATCAATTAGTGAGTAGTCCAATAAGCGTATTAGTCCAAATTCGGAGATGTTGGAAAACCATAAATCTGAATTTATTCCGATAAGGTCTTACACGGAAAAGTTTATTATCTAAAGTAGTTGGAAGGACTAAAATTCAAAAATTTTTAAATAAAGTGTAACTCTCAGTCCATAAAACGTTACCAATATTGAGAAGAGGAAACCTTTAAGAACACCACACTTAGAGAAAAGTGCGACACCCAAACAACCTTAAGACTTAAAAAAGGGCAAACTCCAGAGAAGACCACAATATTAAGATCCACATTCCAAAAAGACAAAAGCCCAAAAATGCCAATTTCACTAAGAATCAAAAGTTCAGAACAGTATATATTCAAATTCGACGAATTTAGCAAACCCAAAATTCCAAGATGTTCGAAATATCGAAAAGTCAAAAATACAAAGGTGTTCAAAAACTATTCAAATTCAAAATTTCAATTTCAAAAACTTTAACTTTTGAAAAGTCACTAATAGAATACAGCGCGTTCAACCCTTATTCTAAATAACAGATTTTTAGAGCTGCGATGCACAGTCTTAAATTTTTTTTCTAGAGATACGGCATCAGAGCTTGATTTAACTTTTGTTGAAAAAACAACATCACATCTGTAAACTGCCTTTAATGTAAAACTCTAAAGATAAGTTACTTCGCCTTCTGATCCACTTGCCGACTCCAACTCGGCTCTCATCAAAGACTCTGCTCAACTTGAAGATTTATATCAATCAAAGATGAATGAGGTCACATACATTTCAGTCGCGGCATAGATCTGTCAGTGTCATCTGGCTCTGCCACAAATTAGAACACCCTTCTCTTCGATCATTTCTTTTTTGATATTCAAGCTTATCTTGCAGAAATGTGAACTTCAAAATAATAATGTCAAATTTAATCTCCAAACAAATTCACAATGACATTTTAACGATCGCCATTGAACTGTCAATCACTTGCAGTGCGACCGCCCAAGTGCTGCCATATCTATGTAAATTTTAACCAAAAACCACGACAGTGGCGCTCGTAAATCAAATTCGTATTTGTTTACAGCTCGTTTCGATTGTGTATAAAGTTTTTAATTGATTAATTAATGATGGAGTGCTGGAACGAAACCTATCAAGGCGCATCTATAAAAGATAATCGAATTAAAAATGTTTGGCGGGTGACGAACGGGCCTTGTTTATTTCTCTGAACTCATTTATTAATTAAAACATCTTTTCAATAAGCCGACAATTTCGTCTATTCACTGTTGAGTTGGTCGTTTGTTTTTTTTTTTTATGACTCGCCCTAAAAACGCTTCGCACACAATTTTTCAATTAGCACTTGAAGCGAGTTTGGTTTGCGTTTGGGCTGTGTTTTGGGTGTACGTCAACGTTTTTCGGCAATTCATCAATAAAAAGATCATTAATTCTATTTAAAAGCGAAATTGATTGCTTCTGAGATACATGCGAATGGATTAAAGGGAAAACTGCTGCGCAATCATTAAAACAGGCAACTCCAGTGCTTTTCGAAACAAATAAAGATGCGACAAGTGCTGTCATCAATGTAACGACGCGTGATGCACGAATAAGTGCGGCAGGAGGGGGCGAAGTGGGGAATACATACAGCCTCAGTCTCGTACGTGTTGTCGTTTAAAAATCGATTCTCGCACTTGTGAATCGAAACAATGACAAGCGGCGGCAGGCTCTGGACTCTTCCATTTTGCAATGGCGGCGATGGTGTTTTGCCTTTGATTGACACTCTGCTCTTCGGTGTCGATGGCTTCTCTAGTGTGCGGTAATTTGATTGAAGTGTCTTCTTGCTAATGATTGCGACGCAGGAATGGCGTGGGCATGATAATGGCGTTGTCAGTAATTAATAATTACACTGGCTCAGCCTGAAACCGCTGCTTTGTGGTCATTGAACCGGTTGTTAAGTGCAGTTCGGAGTAATTGCAGACATTTTGACAGATTTTGTGTGGGCTCTGATTGCGCTTCCTGGAGGGGAATTTTAGTGTGGGAGTAGGGTGGCCACTGTTAAATTTGGAATGCCTTAGAAGCGGACAGCGGAGGCGGTGTCTAGACGCTGTCCACTTAGAAAAACTTGATTTTCATTGTAATTTACTTGGAATTATGTGGTATTGGATCATAGGATCAGGGTAGGTAGACAATTTGTGTAATTTCTTGGAGATAGCTGAAAAGAGTTTGCGCGGCTGTTGCTTAATAGTTTTGGTGAGTAAGTTATTGAAGTGTCAAATGTAGGTAAAAATACAACTTGAAATGCTAATATAGAACCGAACGTTTCGAGCGTGAAGTTAGCAGCACTTCACCTTACTTCGATCTGCTTTAAACTTGAAAGGGTGGATACACTGAAAATGAAACTAATTATTGTTGAAAGACCAAACAAAATGATTGGAAAACAGATTCTAAGAAAAATACAGCGATGTGAGGTCGAGACTTGTTTCTGCCTTTATTTATAAACTAGACTTATTCCATTGTAACATATGTATGTGCTACAGCACACACAAGCCATTGATGGATGGTTATGGAGTATGTGCGGCACTGTTATGAAACAGCGAAAAAAAATCAAACTATGATGTAAACTTATGGCGTGCGATAAGCAATTACCCAAAATTTACCTTCATAACTTTAACCATTTGTTGGCTTATTGGTGTTTTGATACGTAGAGAATTTATATAATTTGTACAATGGGGTTTTAAAAATACGCTGTAGTGTGCACTTGCTGACATCTAGACTTAACGAAGACACTCAACATTATAACCTAGTTTTATTAATTTGTATCACACGTAAGCGTCTTGCTGTAAACAATATACATATTTATATACAGTTAGTCACAAAAGTAAGTAAGCACCCTTCACTTAACAGAATAATTGATTGAAAAAACATCTAAAATATATGCCGAAGAAATTAAATATATTTCTTTTTAATCATACATATTTGCCATTAAAGAAATGTAATTCAGAACAAGAAACTAGTTTAATAAAAAAATCTTAATTATACTTATCTAAAGCTTAGAGCAAATTTAAATCACAAAAGTAAGTAAGCATTCAGATAAAGTAATAACTTAATTGTTTTTTTTCTCAAAATTTTCTTATTTAATATTTTGTTGGGTAGCCCTTAGCCTTTATAACTGCTTTCATTCGCGAAGGCATGGAATCCACTAGCTTTTTTGTGACGCTTTGGTCAATTTTGGACCATTCCTCCAGGAGAGCATGTTTTAAATCGTCTTTGGTTTTTATTTCAAACTTTCTGATTTTGCGGTCGAGATGGTCCCATAAATGTTCGATAGCATTCAAGTCCGGTGATTGTGGCGGCGTTTTAAGCTGAGTGCGAACATTATACAAGAGCCATTCTTGTACAATGCGGGAAGTATGCCTCGGGTCATTATCTTGTTGGAAGACAAATGATCGCTCTACACCCAACTTTCTGGCACTTTGTGGCAGATTATTCTTCAAAATGTTTAAATAATCATACCTATCCATTATAGATTCTATAAACACTAAGTTGCCGACTCCAGATGCTGACATACATCCCCATACCATCACGCTATCACCACCATGTTTTACTGTCCCTGACATGTTGATGGGAATCATCGGAAAATATCACGGTATTCCAGAAGTCTGTGCTACAATGATCATGCTGTTTGGCAAACTGAAGTCGCTTTAGACGGTTGATTTTGTTTATATAAGGTTTTTTTCGAAGGTTTCGACCGTGAAACCCTGCATCATGAACCACTCGACAAACCGTTTGGGGATTGCACGACTTACCCGTCTCATTATTTATTTCCGCCAATATCTTTGGAGCACTTATTTTAGGATTCTGCTTCACTTTTCTGACTATTATTCGGTTCTCTTGCTCTGTAAACTTACGAGGGCGTCCAGATCGTCTATCATTTTCTATGTTACCAATGTTTTTGTATTTTGTTACTATCTTGTGAATGGTGGATGGACTTTTGTTAACAATTCTAGCAATTTCCCGCTCTGATTTGTTTTCCAGAAAGTGTTTTATAATTAATTCCTTCAAATCTTTACTTAATTCCTTTCCTCTTGTTGCCATTTTTAAACAGAATATGTGTAACCGTGAAAATAATATTGCAAACTGCAAAAATAATATTGTTAAACGATTAAGAATAAAGATAGAATACGGTGTGTCGATATTACCAGTAGGCGTGCACATCAGTGAGAGATGAACTTCTAAATGCCTACACTGCTTACTTACTTTTGTGACGTAAAAATTGCTTGTATTTGCAAAAGGGTGATAAAATGCAGATGGCAAGCAAAATGTACCGTAATTTTTACTCCGCAAACATTGTGCAAATGCAAAACTGTATTCTGGTCACAGGGTGGCAACAATAATCTCAACGGAAATTTATATTTCGAGGTATCGTTTGCAATACTAGATGGTGCTTACTTATTTTTGTGATTAACTGTACATGTTCTTGTCACCACAACCGTTGACGGAAATTGTTGAAGAACACATCAGCTATTGTAAAACAAATTTCATAATTTTTCTAAATGGCTTAGGTAATCTAGAGATGTATATGGCTTACATCGCAGCGCATTTTGTTTTGAGGTACGCTGCACCTGCAACAATCAGTTGTATAAACACACAATAAAAGCGATGCCATGGGTCATTAGTGGCATCGCAACGCTTTCTAACCCTAGCACGTGTATAGAAGAAAAAGGATCGATATCGAAAGTGACATTCATTGAAGGACTGTTTCGCGCTGGAAGTCTTGATCTTTGTTAAATTTTTCAAGTTTAAGAAATAAATCTGAAAAAAAAGTATTTGTACATAGTGGGTATTCCCTGTTCAGTCGAGACGGTAGTTCAAGCAGTTCAAGTAGTACACCGTAAACTTGCTGAAATTCGCGTTCTATATCTCTGAACAGATCAAAATATTTGAATGCTTTTAGAAAGATGAGCGGAAGCGTCTCAAGCGGGTTTGGCGATAAATGAGGGCAAGACGAAGTATATGCTGTCATGAAGGAAGGGCACAAAACATCGCGCCTCTGACAAAATTTGCCACTAGGCGGCAGAAACTTGGAGGTAGTCAAGGACTTCGTCTACATCGACTCCATGGTATGTAAGGACAACATCGGTACCGAAATCAAACGCAGAATCACTTTTGCCAATCGTTGTTTCTTTGGGCTCAAGAGGCAATTGAGTTATGGAGCCCTCTCTCAAAGGACTAAAATGGCTTTCTATTACAGCTCGTCCTTCTTTACGACGCGGAAACTCGTAAGCTCGTAGGTGGATGAGGAAGCCCTAAGTCTTTTTGAGAGAAAAGTTCTGCGTGTGATTTTTGGTTCCGTTTGCACCAAAGGCATCTGAAGGAGAAAATTGAACGACGAACTTTATTGGTTGAACGGCGGCATGCGTTTGGTCAAGTATTTCCGAATACAACGTTAGATGAGAAGGCCATGTAGGCCACTACTTCGGCCCGAAAAGTCTTCCAATCCGAGTCATCAGGACAACGCAACACAGGACTGTCTACGTTAAGATCGTGCACACAATTGCACGGAGCTTGCGGAGCTATGATTGACTCTCAAAAAGAATTGTTTTGTGTTTGCTAGAATCCACTTTGAATAATAATAATTGAGTTGGACTACACCCCACAAGGGACCAAGGCCTTCTCGTCTCGATTTGTACGTTCTATTGTTCTCTCACAAGTTGAAGTGACGTACAGTTTTTTGCCAACTCCGAACGGCGGGACTTGAGAAGCTTTTCGTAGGCAATAAGTACTTCTCGAGTGTTGGCAGCAACTTGAAAGAGTTGATCCCGGAAAATAATGCTAGGTGTTCAGTCCGGGAATCGAACCTGGACCTTCGGCGTGTGAGTCGACGCACTTACCCACTACGGCACGGTGGCCACTATCCAATTTGAATCCCTAAGGTCTTGCATGCTTTATTAACAATTTAGCGTTTTAAAGAAAACACTGACTTAGGGGCGGTCAGCATTGGTCAAACTCTAAGAAATTCTATTCTATGAGGACAACGTCAGGCTGAAGACATTGATAATGACTCGGCAGATGTTTCGAGAGTTTGAATGTAGTAGTCATTGTGCAACCAATACATACTCCGAGGTTAGTACCAAGTGATTACCAACTACTCGTATTTCTGCCAATGACGAACGAATTTGTTGCCTCAAGAGAGGCTTGTGAATCGCCAAAAGAGAAGATGGCTTCTATAAGGGAGGAATGTTGAAATACTGCGCTTCCTTTTTCTCTTAACCTTATAAACAAGATCTGGCAATGCCTCCAATTATTAAACCGAGTAACAGAGTCATTTAGTCTAGTCTAGTAGGAAGCACACGATTTGTTGTCCAAAATCCGGATCTTCAGCCCGATGTTTCCTTCAATTCCTTTGTCAACTCTGTTCATATGAGGCGCTTAATATAACGCCTTGACTTCGGTAAATCTTTCAGGGCTTTTTAACCGCAGATCGTTATGAATCTCTGATTTGTACTTCACTTAACTCACTGTGTTGCTGGATACTGGATACCCTTGCCCATTGCGCTTACTTTCTGATTTTACCTCCTGCAATGTTTTGTTTACCTCAAAAAAACAAACATACAAACATTTTTAAAATGTTCAATCGGAAGCCAGAAACAGTTTGCCTACTGAATCTTATCCGACCACTCAATTCGGAATAAAATGCCACTCTAATATATGAGTTCTAAAGTATTTATGTTTTATCACAATTTGCACATACTCTCAATTACATTCAATTCAAATTTCGTTTTCTTGCTCTTTTCAGGTAAGTGCCTTCAAGAACTTCCTTGTATCATTTGGTATGTATTAAATTTTCTTCACATTTCAACCTAACATCAAGTAAATAAAATATTCTCTTAGGCCTCGCTTTTCGTAGATTAGCAGTTTTACGATTCGTGTGGTCAAAATGGAACCCGCCAATGACACACACATACACACTCAACGCCCACAATTCACTGTCCCACATATGGGTCGTGCACATTAAGTCAATTAAAGAAATGTGTTATGGCCCATGTTTGTTTACAAGCAACGGAACTTCCATTTATCTTTATTTGCACTGGACAACGACCGTGACCATACCACACAGTGGTGTGGACATTCGAAAGAGACGTCACTGTAATTAGAAGCAGGCTCCTTACAAATTCAAAGGGTTTCTCTCTGCGTGATGGTTTTTTTCTTTTCTCTTCTTTTCGATTGTCCTTGACTCGGCTGTCCGAGGGAAGGTGGAAACGATTGATGGGTATATCCGTTGTGGGCAACGTAGAGATCGCTATCATTCGGCAGCGTCGTGAGCGTGAAATATGTTCAACAATCATCGTCAATCATGGGCCCGAAGGGGAGACCGACAGACATTAGCTGTTAATGTGTTTCAATTACAAATCGACTTTCCTGTGGTGAAATGTGTGTTTTCCGTGGCAGTTGCAATATGTTGACTTTGAAATTAGTATGGCTTCCGCCGGCTCAAGCAGCAGCAGTTTATAGGGAATGATGGCGTTTGTTTGACTGTATAAATCGAGCGTTCTCACATTCGGTATTCTATGCAGATGGCCAGTCGGGCTTATTTTTAACTTTTTTCTTGAAGAGACGTTTTGCATCACATTTTGACAAGCGGATCTAAATTTCGAGAATTGAGAGCAATTTATAAAACATTCACGAAAAGTTGCAGGTTTTGTCTTCTGAACAACACATCCATGGTGCTGGCTTTTGTGAATCGTAATCGTGGTAAGTTCTTTGGGTGAAACTTCGCAATCACGGCTTCTCAGGTGGATTGCCTCAAAAAATGTGCTCTTGATTTTGATTGAAAGCTAAATTTGTCTTAAACACTTCTTCATATTAGGAATTTGCATTTACTGACTAGATATAATTGAAATTGTAGTTTAATGTTAGGTTGATACACTGACGTTCTTGTTTGCACAGAAATGTGGTAGATGTAGTAGATTTTTAATTGGGAAACCATATACAAATCTTGTGAAGTTTTGACAACATTCTTGAGTTTTTTAATTGTTTGTCGTTTACTAACAAACGCATCACCATATCGGAACCCCTTGTACCATCTAATACTTTCCTCTCCATCCCCGCCTCACCTCACTTGCGTGCCGTTGGCGAAATCTACGTTCATGCTTTTCACCATCGCCACCGCAAGCGTAAATACCACCAACCACAACCGTAACAATAAATTTTCTCCTCCACTCGGAGGGAAAATCACAGCCCACCAACTAACTAGGGTAACGCGGCAACCGCAAGTGTACGCCATTAGCATCGCAATGCATGTTTTGTCGGCTTTCTACTGCTTCCGCTTTTCATTTTATGACTTTTCCAATCAATTTCCCATCTCTGAACGCGCACAGCAAACGACGGTGCGCTTCATTTCAACTATTGTCCACTTAACGCCGTCGTTTGGCGTGAATCAAATCCACCCCGGACAGCATTTCCTCTTGAGCGGCCACTCTTCTTCACTGAGCGCCTTGTCATGACACCACCATTAGTATGCCGTTCCGTGCGCTCCAATATTTAGCCGGTCTTAATGGTTGGCTGGGCTCAGATGTGTCGCTTGGTCGATTGTGGTCAGCCGCTGCTATCGATATGGGTTCGCAATTTTGCAGTTTTCTTTTGTATCCATTTTTCCCCGGGCTGTGATGGCCGTGGAAAAGCGATCACATGGTTAATTGTGGGGACCTTGTCTAGACATGTGTTTCGCACCCCGTTCTGCGTTCGGCAAAGGCAATGCTTCTGCAGCCGCTGCGCCATCATGCCGCCCTCTGCGACTGTTGGGTAACGGTGTTCAACAATATCGTTAGCTGGCATAATCGCGGTCGACTTTCAATGCCTCGGGTGGTGATTGTTGAACTTGAGTGGAGGGACGGACGCGGATTACATCGACAATTTGCGGTGTCATTTGGTGTGTTATTTTCTCCTTTTTCTAGGTTAGGAGTGGTTTTTCATTCTTTTGCGTGTGAATCAGCCAGGTAATGCTTGTGGGAATTTTCCGACAGTTCCACCATTCATCCAAGAGCCGCCGATTTATATCTACCGTTCCCTGCAATTTCGCAGACGTAATTGCCAGCAGCCTCTCGCCGTGGATATAATTGTTGCATGTAAGCCTTGAAGTTATTCTCCCATAAATCATCTCACAGGGCTCACACAGGGAGAAAATCCATTAAAAACTTGGCCGCACATACAACCGTACATGGGAATTCCTTGACCGCCAGGCTTCGTGCTTTCATTTCCGGTGCACAAATATAAATCAATACGATACGTCAGTGGCAACCATAATATCCGGTCTGCGTAATTTCCCTTTGAAATGAATTCAATTCAATTTTCTTTCCTCCGATTAGGTTTTGTGCAAATTTGCTGCAACTCATTGTGATTCTAATTTCCCCATTTCCTTGGACACGGTGTCACCCTGTCTCTGGATGCAGTCGTTGAATGTGTTAGGCGACGGTTGATCATTTGACATGCAAGTTCGACGCCTTTTTTGCTCATGTCATAATGGCTTTTCCCTTTTTGCCATGTGTCCGCAAGAGTCGGTCTCGTTTTTCGCTTCGTTCCGCGAAAACATAAAAAATGCATCGGCTGGGGGAGCATTACTGTGTGAGTGAGAGGAACAATGTCAAGTAATGCTGTGAGCTTTAAAAGGTGATGACACTGTATGCACAGTGTTGCCATTTGTACATTTCTTCTTAGACTTGAATGCATTTGGTAGTCACATATAACAGGCTCAAATTACAGTTTTGATTTTACTTTGATATTTTTTAATTTTTATGTGGGTGAAATTTTTGAAGAATGCAAATACCTATCAAGGTGGAATTAGTATGTAACAAAGAAAATATTTTGCATATTTCACGCAGTTGGACTATTCTTACGTCAGAATTATTTTTCTTAACAAGGGTAAACATTTGGCATATTTAATGTGTGAAGGGCAATTTTTATCATTTACGTCAGAAGTTTTGTAATTTTTCAGTTGCTACTAAACATCTTAGCCAACATGTCAACACTGACCATGTAAACAAAACACTACTCTCGCTCGACACTCGAACCGCTTTGAGCTTTCTCTCAAAGCTTCACTCAGAGTTTAGCTCTTCTGTCATTCTGGCGGCAGATGACGATTATGTGTGCGCTGTGCGCATCGAACTACCCCTTTGTCTGGTGCTACTTCTCCATTCGCATACTACTCTCTGTTTACGTTTTGCCTTCCAGTCACACTGACTCCACTGGAAAACATTGCTGGAGAGGTGGATTGGATACGAATGGAGAGCGGTGGAGCATCATTGCTGACTGCTACCAGAAGCAGCACCAGCAGAAACAGAAAACAGCCTCGTAGTAAGTAAATTCAATCCCTCTCATTCTCCGCTGTGGGGAGACTTGCGCTTGCCCTCTCTTTCGCTCCCCTTGACCAACCTTTCAATTAGTATCTCCTTCTCACTTCAGTTCAATCGACAGGGTGTACTCGAAAAGGAGACATCGCAAAAAAAAAAAAAAACACAAACCACGCAGAAAGCCAGCAAAAAAGGGTAGAGTCTCAGTAGCGAGAAAATACACACCAAACCAACAACAACGAGATACGGGAAAATCTCTAGGCAGCAGGGTACTCTTGTCGCTTACACTCAGCTCCATCGTGGGGAGCTGCGGCGTTGTGTTTGTGGCGCTGCTGCTGCTGTTTCTGCTCTTGAGTTCTGTTCACCGAAGTCACCACTCAGTTGTTTACTGTTACTCGTCGTGATTTCTGTCTGCGGTTTCCCCCACAAAGAAAATCTCGTTTTATTTTGTTTTCCATTTTTCGTGAACATCGCCCGCGAAAAAAATAGGAGACGCGCCTTCGACGGGATGTGAAGAACTATTTCCGTTTCTTTTTTTGTTTATTCACTGCTTCTCGCCTTTTTGCTCGGTTTTCGGTTTTTCAGTTTTCTTTTCGGCTCCCCTGTGTTTCTCTTGTGTATCACTTTCTTTTGGCCTTACTGAGTGCGAAAAGTGTTGACGGAATTTCCACAAACCAAAGTTCCAGTGTCGGTGAAGCGAAATCGTCGTGGTCGCGTGAAGAAATGCACTTTGATCAGTTTGACGGGCAACTGAAGTCACAGTGACGGTTCATCGGAGTTCACGAAGCCGGAAGTCAGTTAAAGTTCAAACACAAAAGTGCACGGGGGTGGTGGTGTCTCTGGGAATATGCGGGCAGTCTTATGTCTGCTAGGGGATGGAACTTTTTTGTACGGGTGGGGTTTGAGTGCGGCAGAGAATAGGGAATGACACAAGATTGGGCACACAGCCTAGTGGATCCTTGGATGTGGAACAAAGCGGAGCCACACTGAATCGTGTTTCGTGCACATTTTAATTCCCTTTTGCACAGCCCTGGAGATGAAGACCATTCTTTGTACACCACAACACAGTGCACGGAGCACTGCCGAGTGAAGGATAACATTCGTCCGTGTGTTTACATGTTTTTTCTTATTCTGTTTGAGTATCCCTCCCATTGGCTGTAGCAAGTCCTTTTCGCCCATTTAATTATTCAAGGCACATAGTTGCAGATCCTTGGGTGATTGTTAGATACGTGTCCTGCAGCAGTTCGTGCATGTGAATGTCGCGGCGCAACGTGCGTGTGTGCAGCAGGTTTTGTTTGCTTTGCTCTTTCACAGAGCTGGTCGCGCGTTGTTGAACATATCCCGCAGCGACTTCTTCTGCCGTCAGCGTAAGTGGCTTTGTCAAAGCCTGGTGGGCCTGTTTGCATTCAAATCGGGGGAATTCAACGACACTCATTTTATGTTCTCTGCAGCTTACGACTTTTTCCGTGTAAAACGCTTGAGGGTTTATTGACTTGTTTCCCCCTCGGGCCTTCCTTTGTTCTGCATGCATTGCAATTCCAGGTGCTGCCGAGTGGGCTGGTGACTCAGCAGTACCATGAATCGGCAGACAGTTAACTTTTAAATTCTACTTGCGGACGCAAACGAAATCATTTCGCATCGGGATGGTGGTGTTGTGATGTTCTTTTCCTGTTTCTTGTGCGCGCACACACCTGAAATTTGTTTATGCGGTCTGCAGTCTATTTATAAATATATTTGTAAATACCTTAGTTAATTAGCCGCAGTTAACGGTTGCTTAAGTGGATCGTCGGGGGGCGAGTGCAGAAACCACAGCAACCTTTCACACGCATTTGACAGATCAGCACGCCATTGCTTGCGCCCGTGGTGAATATGATGTTTATGTTTATTCGACGATTAGAGTCATAAAAACACGCTGCGATTTTTTTTTATTTAACTTCATCTTCAAACGGGTCTGCACGATGGTGATTTTTATGGTGTGTGTCAAGATGTGGGTCATTACGCGAATAAATGTCAGAATTGGTAAAGCACAAAATTCAACGTGTCAACAGATGAAAGGAGGATGTGCTTTATAGGCTGTATTATTTCTTCATTTCAAAGTTAGTTTGTGAACTGACTGTTATAAGGGATGGGGCGGGAAACATTAAAATTTGACAGATGTTGCGCTGTCACGCTTTTGATCTTCTCATCTCTGACCTAGGCACTGCTCAAATTAAATTTTGGTGATAATTGTCACTAAGTGAATATGGAATTGTTTTTGGGAAGCATCACCCTTGATGGCACGACATATTTTCATTGATTTTTGTGATAAACTAAAGTTGACCTCTCATGAGTGAGAATTTGTTGCTTGTCAGTGGAACAAAGAAGTATGCCGTCATCCTTTATCGAGATCAGCACACTTTCGGTTATTGGATAGTTGGAGTTTTGAGCAATCTTGTCCGCTTAAATTGATGCGTCATAAGCGTATTCAAGTCCTCTTCTTTTGCACAGTTGGTGGTTGGTGACCTCATTAATGAAATTCGATCACTCTTTCAGTACAGCGTGCAGTAATTGACTCAACTGCAAAATGTTGGGCACGTAATTGTCACTTGATACATTTGCACATGTACAGAATGATCGAGGTAGCAAAATAGACTCAACTGAGTTACGCTGTTCCATTTAAGCTTTCCATCCTGAGCCTTGGCGGCACTTAAACATTGAAAGAGTTGGCATTCTAGTTGGGCATCCAACAAGGAATATTATTTTTAATAATCTGAAAATAGCATTTTCGATATAAGGAAAATATTCCGTGTCTCATAATGGATTTTGAAACAGAGACTCGTTGTCTCTGTTCTCTATTTGAATGCAGGTAGTTTCCGGTGAAGGGAAACCTGCTTAGTATTGGTTTTTATACAGCGATGGAGTAGTTTACATATGTATGAGAACGCTGCGAAATTCAAAAGGAACAAAGACCTAACTTCTGCACCAACTACTCATGTTGTATGGTACCATTGTTCTATCAGGAATTAAGGGGTGCTCCACTTTATTGCCGTCTTTAAACGGAAAGTGTTGTTAGGAACTCAAAAGAGCTGGTGCCGTAATGGAAAAGCGATAGGTTGTCACGGATTCGGATCTAGTGTTTGATTAAACACTCATACCTCTACGCCACGGTGGTGATAATAGATTTTCAAAAAAAAGCTCCAGAAAGAAACTTTGTTATTGTGCCCTAGTGCAAGTTGCAGAGTTAGTGAAGACTATTCACCTCATTTTCATCATTTAGACAACTCTTACATATATGTTTGCAAATATGGCCCAGTCTCCTCATGTACCCTTTTCAGATATTAGTTGGCCCCCTGTCTCATAACCTCTCATCTTTTTAACGAAAATCAGCTCTTTCTATCACATTTTATTAACGAGAGGCTAGATTTGTCTCTTAGTGTGGTTAATGGCGCCTGTTGTCCATCCGGCCCACCTACTTTAAAAAACACAATAGAACAGAACGGCTTCTTTAGCATCGATGTAATTAATTTATAAGTCTTATTGTTTAGGGGATGGAGTATAGATAACCCACTCCTACATGCAGTCATTTTGAATAACGTGTGCATGTGTGTATAGATTTTTTGACACATTTTCCATCAAGATCCTTAGGCTTATACTGAATTATTAACGAACTTTTTGTTCCTAAGAAAATGTTTTCTCTAACGACAATTTTCCTACAATTGTGAATGTCCATTGCAAAATTTTGCTCAGGATTACTTTCAAAAATATTTTCGAAATCACAGTGTATTCCTTCAGTGACCTTTTCAAGTGCAGCAAAACATATCGACAATATCTGGATAGACTTGTATTTCAAACTCTAATCTAATCTTACCTAAAATTCGCCCACAATTGAGCTATATTTGATTGACTCCAATTTCGTAGATAAGATCAATAATAAAAAAAAACCCACACTGAAGTAATTTACTCACCATTAAGATATGTAGTTCATGAGTAATAAAAGAACTTGTGATAACTATCTCTTGCGTTGAGTAAACATCTAACTTGTTTCCTATCTCTTGTGCGTGTGGACTTTAGCGCCCTACAATTTATTTATCTTTTGACAACATTTGCGATCGTCTGTCTTGTATTTCCCTCAGATATCTCTATGTCCGGTCACCTAACACAGGTGATTTTTAAACCGTTTGGAAATTTCAGCAAACATGATGTTTGTACGTACAAATACTCTTATCTCTTTGTTCCAGTTTAGGCAGATGTTGATTGCCATTTGTTTGCGCGTGGAAGTTGCTGCAGTGATCTGAAAGGCGTATGGGATCATTAATTACTAGAGAGGCAGATGCGACAACGCCCTCTTTCGTTTATGTAACAAACGCTTTTGAATGGATGTCTCTTGTGAGCAAATTTTTTTGTATGTTCAAGGACCCTGCTAAGTTGTATATCGACCCAAGTTTTAATTAAAACTGAAGACAAACAAAATATGCACCAAAAAACATGAATCCTTTAACGTCTCAGAATAAAACCCAAACCTTGTCAAGCATTTCGTACATAGTTGGGTTCTTACTTCTCACAATTTTAAGCAAATGCATATAATACCTCATGTGACACACTTGCAATCTCCATCCCTGTCGTAGTCTACACCCATTTGGCCATTTCCAAAAGAATGTTTATAAATGTTACTTGTTTGTTTGAAACCTTTACAAATTGAAAATAGTATCATTTCTGAATCTTTGAATAGCAATATCTTTTCACACTTTTTTTCACTGAAATCGGTGCCCCGAGTTGACTGGACCTCAGCTTTTTCTCAAATATCAATTTTTTGCTTCAAAAGAATTTTTAAACACAACATATTCAAAGTATTGCACATTGTTCGAAAATACGTTTTCCTTGTCAACCAAATCAGTGGACTTCATCATTATCAAAATCAGTGGACTTCATCATCATTATTTGGCAATAATATAACTGTTACATTGAGCGGAATAAATAATAATCGGACGGAGCAAGGCTTGGGCTCTTTAGCTGAAGGGAGTATTTTTGTTTTGATTGGCTTCGCAATAAGTGTTCGAGCATTGTCGTAATGTAAGAAAAAACTTTTTCGTCTCTTGGGACCGTTTCCGGTATTCGTCCGTCAATATTCCGCTCAAATCCACTTTATATCGTTGATCGTCTGTAATCGTTACATTCCGTTGCAGTAGCTCATAATAGATAACTCCCATCTGGTCTCACCAAATACACTACAGGCACAATAGCCGCCGTTGTCGACTATGAGACATTGAGGCATGACCATGGTATTCATACAATACCCGATAGACCCGAACCAGTCTTCATCACCAGTCACAATCAAATGCAGAATCGATATCTTTTCATAGCTCTCAAGCAGTATTTAGTATTTCAGTATTTCATGCGAAACGGAACCCAATTTCCTAAATTTCAGATCATTCCTTTTGTTTTGAAGGCATCATAAATGGCCTTTTGAGCAACAACGTGTATAGATGCAAGGTTCTTTTGTGAACGTGGTGGACCATCAACGAGCAACGTTTCCAAGTTTTCAACTTCAATATGTTATGTTCAATAAGTTCTTAATTTTCTAAATCGAATCAATTAATACTTTAAAACCATGCAAATCACTTCTGACACTTTCACTCCTCAAAAACTTCTTTCAAAATTCGATGAATCTCGGCTGCTTTTTTGATGATAATTTAAAACTTCTCGCGATAACTTGATTTAGTACGAAATTCGAAATGTTCAGGTAATAGAAAACTATTTTTGTTCACTTTATCACAATCGTCTCTGTGTCATTTTTTCATAATTAACTTTCCACAGGATTCGTTTAAAATCATTTGATTTCAACCGATATGTGTCCATTGCTAGGAACAGGCCCATTAAACTTGTCAAGTGATAAAGCATTTTCCCCTAGATCTGAGGAATTTTCAAATGTTTACCCTCCCGAAAACTAAAATTTTCCAAACTTAGTGATACCGTTTCACTCAAACGACTTTCCTGGCACTTGCGACAAGATTTAATTTTCTCTCTGTGGCACGATTGTAAGCTGACTTGTCATCTCACGAATTCATATCACGGTAAGCGTTATGGCAAAGTCGTGTTATGCAAAATGATTCACAAATTCTTTTATGAAAGCAAATCTTCCTCATCGGTGGTCTTCCAGTAGTTGGGCATAATTTCGTTCTCTCAAGGATTATCTGTGACATAACCTGCTCCCCACAAGGTGGCGATAAAACACAAATTTTGATCACCCTCTATAAATACATAGTTTGTATGACTGTTGAAATGTGCCAACCGTTTTTTGGGTGATTTTTTAGTGTGGTTCTCGAAAGTTCGAAGGATTTGAATACTCTTTCTATAATCTGCTGAAGCGGTATTCAATTTATTTGTTTTTACATTTAATCGCTTTTGTTGCGGAGTTAGAGGTCCACGCAGGTTTCATGCTTTCACAAAAGTGGCGTTGTATTCGTCATCGTACCCGTGCGGATGTTGTCTAAGTGATTTCTGACTCAAGTGACGTCAAATTTGTCTACGCTTTTCTAATAAATATTGTGGGTAGGACTGGTAGGATGTTTATTGTAAAATTTGCGGGAAACTTGAAATTGCCTGAATTGATAAGTTCGAGTGACATAAAAGATTAAAATCTCATACCTTCATTTCCTGAGCGTCATTTAGACCACAAGCAATAAGAAACACCTTCTAGCCTAAATGCCAACACACGGTGTCCTGCCTGAGCGTCATTTAGACCACAAGCAATAAGAAACACCTTCTAGCCTAAATGCCAACACACGGTGTCCTGCCCTTAAAACCACGGTCCATCCTTATTTATTTATAGAATCCCTTTTCGATACGATTTGTCAAATATTTGTCACCAATAAATTATTATTTAATGATGGGCATCTTTAGTGACGGCATTTAAATTCCTGGTTATATCAATCTGTTTTCATTCTCTCCAATAGCATGCCACATTGCAAATTATAAACCATCTGTCAAAGAGGCAAAATATCAGTTAACTGACAGATAAGGCAAACAAAATGAAAGTTTTGTTCAAAATCAGATATCTCACCCGAAAATGAAATCATTCGCACAAACAGGACAAGAGCACGTTTGCAAATTGATTTTTGCAATCTAATCAGCTTGACGCACACGTATCTCGCAATTGTGTTGCTCACTGCCTCCGCCCAATGCCAATGCAGTCGATGCTATGGTCTGATTGTTAATCAAAAAACTTTTCCCTGTCAACTTAGACCGTCGTTAATGACTGATTATTCATGACGTCTAAAATTGCCCATGAAAACTGTCATCAATCAATGTGACCGAAAAAGTCAATCTCCTCCTCCTCCTCCGCCTCCGCCTCGACCTCTCTCCCGTGCCGCCCCGTCCCTTTTTTGCGAGGTAATCAGAGCTACTTTCATCTACATGTGTCAAGGCCGATGATGGTTTGTGTGCGCTTTTTTATTGTTTTTTTGGTTTTTTTCTGCGTCACACAGATGTCAGATGATGTCGGTTGTGTGTTCTTTTGTTATAACGATGTCAGACGGAGACCTGCTCCGGGTTCTTCCGTGGTTTGTTGGAAGCGAATTGGAAATGAAAGTCGAATTCCTCGAGCGGAATCGGGAGTGAGCCGAGAGAGTTGAGTTAGGTCAGGAGATGCAGTTGTTTTCTCTGTTTTTCTGATGTTTTGTGATCTGTGGGTTCCTTTTTGTGCGCTCGTCAGTGAGGTGATGTCTGTTCCACCAAACGAACCAATTTCGAGAAATGGAAACCAAGCAAAGAGTCGTTAGCAAGGTACGACTGAGGATGTATCGTGTTTACGGCTTGCCTTTTATTCAATGTCGGCTATCGGCCGTTCCACGAAACCGATACTCACAGCACAACCCATCGCAACAATGGTCCCCTAATACACGTGTCCTCTTGTCTGATGTATCTCTGAATCTTTTTTCTGCACAGCGACGACGGTTTGATGGGAGGAAGTGGGGAAATCAAAGCATTTAAGTTGGGTCGTCGTGGGTGTGGCGGCGGGGTGGAGGTGTGTGTTGTGTATTGACCTTTTTGTCGGATTGTGGGGAGTTGGGAAATGTAAACGTCTTCACGGCAATGACAGCTCAATGAAGCTCATGAGCAATGAAGACCGAAGGAATTTCCATTATTGGGTCGCTTGTTTTTTTGTTACCATCGATTACCACACGAAGATTATGTTGATGATGGTAATGCGGGGCAACCTTGAAGCGGCAGTCATAGAGACTGATTAGTTGGCAGCTTTATTTGTGTACCCGTGTGTGAACAATGGGGAGAGGAATTTAGTCCAACCACCAAACATCGCACTGGTAATGTTTGTGCAGGCAGAGGATGGGTGTGAGATTAAAAACAGTGGGTGAGAGATTTAATTCCACAATCGCCTATAAATCAAATTGACTCCATGTTGCGCGTTTGGTTGGAGGTTATAACTGAACAGAACCATACATGCATACATTTTTAGTTCTTTAAAGCAGAAAATACCAGAGCAGAAGCTGAGGTTTTGTGTGTTTCAAATCCGTATGATAAAAGTCCATCTGCCACGCACTAACACTGTGCTTTCATATATAGGACAGTAATCTCCTTTTAAGATCTGAGTATCACCCAGCAAAAAGGGAACTCGTATTTTTCTATATCGTGATGGTCAGATTTGGTCTGCTACTCTTTGGTGCTTTAGTGGGGCTTAGTCTCTCTTGTTAGAAGAGCTGTACATCGCAGAGAAGATGGTAGCGGATTTTCTGTGCTTTCTTCGTGTCTGCCGTGTTGCATGGTGAAGACAGATGCATTGTTTAAACCCTTAGTCAATGGAGTCGGGAACGGATTTCCATCATAGATAGTGTATTGTTCTAATTTAGAAGCATTAACGAGTTTATTTGCAGTTTCTTACCTACGTTACGAAATCTTGTGTGTGTAGGCCTGCCGATTCTAACGCCACTAGTGTATGTAAGTTTTGGCTTCTAAAAGGTTTTCTTGCTGTCAACCGCTGTTGAGTACCCAACAAAGTTTTTGTCTCTGGCAATCAGCAACATATGCCTCAGCGTTTGGTTTGGCGCCAACAATCTGAACAATTTTAATTTTGGCGCCCAACTATGTTCTTTCGGTTGACTATAGTTTGATTTTTGGTGCGCAAAAGTTTGATTTTTTTTTGCCAACAGTTCTTACTCTGTGTTCCCATCAGTTTTGTACTCTTGTGCCCAACAGTGTACTTTTGGAGGGGGGCAACACTTTAAATTTTACTTCCTAACAGTTTTTTTTACTTCATTGCCCAATTATATACTTTCGGTGACCTACAATCTACAACACGTTTCACTTTCGAAGCCGACAAGGTGAATTTTAGTGCCCTATAATTTGTACATTGTTGGTAAAAAATGTGTACTTTGGCGCCCAACAATCTACTTTAAGTGGCTCTAGTTGGTCAACATTTTATACATTGGTGTCCGCAGTTTGTATTTTTGATGCGCAACACTTCCATTTCTAGCACTAAACTCTTGCGTCCAAGAATTTTGTTTTTGACGGCAAACTTTTCTTCTGGCGCCCAAAAATGTCTGCTTTACTGTGTAACTGTCTTTTATTAAATCGTTGTCGTTTGAAAGCCATTACACAAAAATCGGAAAATTCTTGTTTCGGTGTCTAACGGTTTTTCTTCGGCGTTTAAAAAGTTTGTGTTAGAATTTGGAAAATTGCTTTGCTACGAATGTCAGTTCGATCGGTGAACGTGTTTTACAAGGAAACTAAGAAATTTCGTTCTTGCGTTGACAACTTACTCAGTAACTTTTGCTCTGGCGCCCAATGCTGGCTTACCATATTTTAAAACTTCGTTAGACACCATCTGATTTAAAATAACATTTTCAGACAACCTACAACAATTTAGATGTTCCGTTTCTTAAAGGGTGACGTTAATTATCATTTAATTGCGATAAGTTCTCATGGGAAAAAACTCTGACGATGAGAACCACCCCTTAATCCTGTTGATAGGGCAACAGTGCGTGACGAAGTGCTGCGTTTTATTGTCTGTTAAATTTAGTTGCCATGTTTGATAGTTGGAGGAACTCTTAACTTCAAATAATTGTCAATTTGTTTAAGAGCTGTGAATTTTACGATGTGAGAAAATGTCATTTGTCTTCTGTCACTTTGCTTAATGGAGTTAAGCGTCATTTAATGTCGTTGTGGATAGATATCTTTTGTCAAATCTGTCACATGTTTTTAAGGCTTACATGGTACACATAAGACATTTACCATTCTGAGTGACAAATTGACAAGTGGAAAAGAATCTTTTTTTGTACATTGAGTGGGAAAAAGTGCAGAAATATTGAATGTATGAAGGTTGTATTTATTTTGACACTGACATTTAAAGATTTTATTAGTACCATTGCTCTGTCCTTCCTTCTAAGGCCTGGCAAAACGTAAAACTTGTCATACGTAGCACTATACATTTGAGAACATTTTGGCAACTCATGTAATTAACTCGACATTTAAAGCTGTCATTCGTGTCATGCAACTTTCAGTTTATTTATCTAAAAATGTCGACATTTGCTAAGCTCTCATGGGTATCCTTTATTTGCCACACTGACTGTTGGCACAAGACGAAAATGGAGACGTTCCCATAGCTTTATACACGACAGTATTTATTTGACAGTGGTGCAAGTTTCTTGTGTCTGTTATCTGTCACTCAGTATGTTGCTCAACCAAAAACCTAAAATTTGTCCGCGTCAATTTCAATCTACTGATATCTTAGAAACTGTTAGACATTAAAAGCTTTCAAGTAAATCAACGGTCATGAAAAACAGTAATTTTGACAGATTTGAAGGCTCGCCCATCAAATTAGCAGCAGTTTCGAGACACTCAATCCAACAACCTTGAGGATGACAAATGATAGACGCATTTCTGAAGCATTAACAAGCCACCGATGTTGTCAATAAATCGTGACTACCTCCCTGCTTATCAGTGTCAAACGACAGAAGCCAGTTAATGTCAGATCTGATTAGGCATAAAGTGCGAAACTGCGACAAAAAAGAACAAAACAGCAAAAACACACGCAACACCCCACCGCATACAATGATCAACAATTCATTTGCACTGCATTCGGTTGAATTATTTATGAACTGCGGCACACAGAACGGTAGCTCTGTGCGGCACATCTGTCAAAGATACACTTCCATATCGGCATCCCTTTATGACATCAGTTCGGAGTACAGAGCTAAAGTGATTTCCTTTTCGGATCCCACAGCCGTCGGTCGAACTCGGGCAGAATCCTAATCAACAACTGGGGTGGCAATGAGGGAATGCGCTGTCCCAAAACCGACAATTCTCCGTTGAGGCTAAATTTTTATTTCCGGCTTTCAAATCACGTTCAGTGCGGCCGCAGTCGTCGTCGTTGTCGCAGTCATCATGTGGTCTCCACGTCTCCCTCGAAGCGGTCCAGTTGTACACGGTTGTACGACGAGTGTTTGCAGCAATTTGCAATTTGTCAAATTCATACGCGATAATCATGTGAATCATGCAACTGCAGCTGCGGCTGCCGAAGTCATTGTGTTGGACTGTGTGGTCGTTGTCTTCCATGAATGCCGCACGAACGGACTTGAAGTCATCGAACGTGTCAAGATTTTCAGATTAGTTGAGATTCTCTCTGGCAGCGTGGTGGAAGGTCATCAAAAGAAGGATAAGGAGGAGTGGCAAGGGTTGCGTTGATTTCCGTTCCGGTGGTGGAAGGAACGATGGCGCCAGCCATGAAGACAAAGCATAAAAAATGTCAAGTGGTATCGGTGGTCCAAGGACCCGCCCAACAAGGATATCTTGGTTTGCATAATTAAATCTTAATAAGAAAACCCCTTTTTTTCCGCAACAGTCACGGCGAACGGGCGGTAGGTAGCTTTAGCGGCAACCCTCCTGGTGAGCCGTATACTATGTGTTCATCTTAATTAAGGTAGAATAGGCTGCCGCTGCTAGATACGGTTGCCGCAGCCGCTGGGCTCCTCCGCCGTTCGTGCTGGTACCTGCGTAAATGATGCTTTTGTTGGGATTTACAACTCGAAATCCATGTCGTAGCCGGGGTTAATGAGGGAACAGTGTTCGTCGCCAGGGCGCTGGTTATGTCCCGGTGTGCGCTAGGAGCGCGCTGAATGAAAACATTATGTGTATTCATCACCATCAAGGTGAGTGGGAGGAAAACATGGAGCGAAATGAACGAAAAGGAAGCACAACATTTTTAAGGGCATTTTAATGAGCGCGCTATAAGCTGGACATTAGTCGGAGAAAGACGGCTGACTGTGGCCCATGGCGTCAACCTGTAAGGTGTGAAGACTTAAACAGTGAGCAACGGTCAAAGGCGGGTGGACGATGGTGGTTCATTTTGGTTTCTAATCCAATTGGGCGACGGGCAGAATGTAACTTTGTTCTAATTGCTGATTTAATGAAAAAGGAGTGTGTACAGGCTCTTACCATTTTTCCTCTTGTCGCGTGGAGGACTTTGAGGAGTCATTAAATGAAACGTAAAGAGCCAGAAAACCTCATCCATACGCTGGTTAAGCGGTGTGGGGCAACATTCTTGGGATTTCTGACTGCTATGAGTTACGTTATCGCGGGTAATTTAATTAATAAATGCCTCCGCTTGGGACATTTTAATGGGTTAACATGGTGAGTTTATAGCTCCAGCATGCTGCATGGAGCCGACATCTGAGAGGGGGGGTGGCGACGCAAAAGGGTAACACGCTGAAGTAGTTGTTATAAACTCACAAAGGAACACTGAAGGTGCAAGCAGATGCTGTGTTCCGTTTTCAAATAACTTTTGGTTTTTTGATGAGGGTCGGAGTTGAGTGCAGTGTTCATGAATGTCTGTGTTACAGTTAAAGATTTTGTTATCTACAAACATTTAACGACGTGAATGCATTTGCAGTCGATGCGGCTTTCGAAAGAGTTTTCAATTATTAAGCTTATCCAGTTTGCCAATGTTTGTGTGTGTATGTGATTATTTAAGCTTAGTAATGGAATGATTCTTCTTTGAAAGACGCTACAGACCGGCGTGGAAATGGACCCAAAACAACTCGCCTCTCCAGCTAGCATGATCTTTAGCAGATTGTCTCCAGTTACACACCTGTCCCATTTTTCCTCTTCTAATTCTGTGTGCCGCTTCAAACGAGAATGTCCTCTATCGCTTTTGCCTCAATGACATATTTTGATTCTAGGATTTCCAACCGCGGTGCTCTACATCACCTAGCCACCTTCAGTGTTGTATCCTATGACGTTCGACTAGGCGACTGCTTTACAGTCCGTATTCTAATTTGGCGTCAATGCAGACGAAAGGAGCAAGGGTTGGCTTAGGAGTACGACTGGGATGATTAAATAAAATTGCAGCAGTTTTGATCTTTTGAGAGAGGGTTCTGTTGCTCAAAGAAAGTGCCGATTTCGATTTTGTTTTTCGTTCTTATTGCTATGCAGATGAAGTCCTTGATACCCTTTGCGTTTTCGTTTCTCTGTCCGAGACATCGATCTTCTGTACCATTCTCGGATGTTTGTTTTGCTCTCATCGGCAGAGCTATTTTTGCTGCCTTCAATTTTATGGCATCAAACTCCTTGTTGACTAATCGCTTTGTTCAGCTTTTAACGTCCATGAAGGCCACGCATCTAGTCTAGAGTTTTAATAGATCTTCTCAAGTAAATCGTCCATTAAGGCCAGCAGTTGAATATGCTTTTAGAAGACCGTGCGTTGTGCTGCGAGCTTAACAAAATCTTCTTCAAGTCTGATGTTGACAGCCTATCGCCTTGCCGACAACTTTTTTTTCACAGAGTTTTGACTTGGGTTCTCTATCTTCATTTTACACAATCTGAAATTTTTGAGGGGAATCTGAGAAAAAGATATGGGACTGCTTTCTTTTTTCTGTATGCACTCTGTCAGCATCTGGTAGCTGTCGATCTGCACTTCCTGAGACTTTTTCAGTAGCTGCCGCGGTGTATCATGAACATCCCTGGCCACTGATAAATGCGTCAAATCAGTTTCTAATCTAATCTAATCTTTCTAATGGTTTCTAATCAAGTGTCTATTTGTACCAGTGTTTTTCGTACGTAGTACGTAGTGCCAGTCAGTCAAAGGAATCAATTGAACAAAGAAGTGTTTCTTCTTGAGTGCAAATGACATCCCCATTAGGCTCTCTTACAAAAGTCAAAACCAAAATTGGCAAATCGTTAAGTTCTTGAGTGCAAACTTCCTCACTAGACTCTTTTGCTTAAGTCGAGAATCAAGCCAGGATTCGTGATTTCCGATTACTTGGTGGGTAAAGTTGACAATTGTCTCCAACGCAAGATATTCGACTGCCAAACAAACATTTCTATATTTGCAATAATCGCTTTCCCTTTCAATGAACCACGTTCATCATCGTGGACCTATTTCCCACTTAAACAAACAGTCCGAATGGGCATGTCCGTTCTTAAGGTCCAACTCACCCCCACTACGACTTACTCAATTTTGGTGAATTATTTTATCATTAATTTTACCATAATTACGTATTTATTTCGATTTCGACTTCATAATAATGTATTTTGTTTCGCTATCAAATTGACAGCCGCATACAAATTGCAGATAAAATGATGACTTCGAATGTCACCCGTGATATGACACACATTATGCATGTGTAGTGGGGTAATCATATTTTTTGCGTATTTTTGTTCCGAAACATTTTTCTATTGTTCGCTGATTTGTCATGTCAGCGGGGATCAAATAATGATGATGTCTCAATGATGGAAAAAATTACAATTTTCGAGAACTTAATTGTAAAAAAAATCTCTATTTGGGGAAGTGACGTAAAAGCAAACAACAAATGGCGGTATGTCGTTGAGGGATCCAAATGTGGACGCGAAATCACCTGCTTTCAGTAGGAAATTGACTGTCAATTATGGTCAGTTGAATTATGGAAATGATGTCTCATTTCTTCAAGCGGATAATGACTTTGTCGGTTACAAGAAGAATTCGAGTTATGCATGGGCGACATTGTGAATGATTTTAATGGGGTCTTGGTAAGGCCACCATATTGTAACACATATTAAGTAACACTTATTCCTAAAGTCTACAAAACTCTCTTGAAGTTAACTTCTCAAGCAAACCGTTACTTTACTTTTTTTCGCATTACTTCAGTGTCGATATTGAAATCCGTTTTGTTTTCGAACCAAGGCGTCAATTGAATTAAGGTTCGAGACAGTGGCTTCTGGTGGACACGATACTTTTCCTAAGTCAAATGGCAAAGCTACTGTTCTGACATGAAGTAAATAATGAGGCCAAATATGTGCGTCAGGAGCACGACGTTTCTCCTACACAGATTCTTGAAGTGAACCAAATAGGCGCAACGTTGGGTTCCACTAACATGTTTTTTGGTATAATTAGAAATCCTGGGCATTCATTGAAACACCACTCCTTTTTCCACAGCTTCCCAGCAGATTCCACCAGTTGCGCCCACAAATTTTAGGGTCCTTCTTCGTCTGTAGACGAGAATGTTTCCTGTTGCGTTGTTCTAATGGCTCCGTTTCATAAGCTCCACATGGTCTAACCTCATTGTATCGTTTTCGTACTAACTTGACTAAGTTCATGACCCCTGCATAATTAGTTGTTAAGACTTCTACTCAAATGTCATTAACACAAAATTGATAGCATGGGTTCTAACAGTTCAGAATTTGCCCCGAATCCGACGGTTCTAGTCGTGGATCTACAACAATGTTGCCTTTCCTTCATACGTAAACTGTCACTGTGACTAAAGCGTTGCAGCACGACATTTACAGGATGGAGCAAACACTAGGCTCCTTTTTATTTTTTCAAAATGCTATGTATTCTAACTTTTTTCTAAATAAGAACAAACATTTTTTTGATTATGAAGTACAACGTCGTTCAATATTTCCCGGACTGTTGTCATAACTCTACAGTTTCCTAAAAAAAGTCCAAAGCCGTCAAATCGCAGTTCGAGGCAATCAGTTTACATCCTTCAGATACAGCACTCACTTTGGTAATATTTTCTTTAATGTTTCCCAAAGATATTTCAGCGTAAAGCTACTCTTATCGTCCCTTGGATGTAGGATATTGTCAAAGTTTCGACTGACGTCTGTTCAAAATAAAAAAATACTAGTCTAGACCACCCTATCCACCCAAATCCATCCAAACATTCCAGTAAACTTGTTACTAAACTTATTTCATTTTTAAAGGTTTTTCAAAATTACCTTCAATCGTACTTGAATGTCAAGTTCAAATAACTTTAACCTTCTCTGAGCCATTTCTTCCCACAAGCTCAGTTTATTGTTGTCACAAATTGACACAATTCCACATTCACATAGAGAACAGTTCGTATTTAAAAGAATTATGAAGTAAATTGTTCAAACAGCGACGCGACGAGTAATTGAGTTTTTTTCATCCACGTCAACTCTAGAGTCGGGCACGTTTTTTTATGCGAGCTATCACTTATCGCCCGCTGGCTTATATTGCCTATTAGTTCTGCTAAACGTTGACTTTTTTTTACCCCCAATTCAGTTGAGGGAATGTGTATGTGTAATTTGTTTTTTTTTGTATTTCATTGGAATGGTTGAGTGAGTTCGAAGGTATTTTTTGTGCAAATGTACCGAGTCCTAAATGAAATCAATTCAGGTCTCCTCCTCTTTCCAACAACGCATTGGCAGCCTAAAACGACTTAAATTTATGTGGTTTTATAAAGGATTTCTTTAATGGGCAATCACTGTGCGATTGTTCTGTTCGGAGGCTCATGGTATTCGTGTGCTGCTGGGCTTACACGTTAACTGCGTTTTCTTGGGTTGTCTTCATTAATTGTGTCTATATCGTGTATTTTGAGGGGAATTTGGATATCGTTGATGAGGACACAAACATAAATGTCTCCTTTCCAAAATTTGTACTAAGCGGTAGCTTTTTCAGAATGCTTCTTCGGGTCTGAGTTCTCCCAAATATCGACACTTGGTCTGTTGCCAAATACATTAATCAATAGATTGCAATTCGTCACGAAGAACTACTTTATCATCGTCAGCATATTCCGCTAAAGTGGTCGCGGGAAAGAAACAATTTTTTGCTCAAATTGGAGTCATTAAAAAACACTTCCCGTCAATGATCAAATTACTTTATTTGTGATCAGTTGAACCTTGCACGGGTATAAAGGGTCACACAAGTAGGCCAACCATAACGTATTCGGTGTATGATAGGTAGAAAATAAAAACGTCTTCGGTAGCTTTTCATATAACTTGACATTCTTGAACTTGGTTTGGACAATTGATGAACCACTGTTACATTCAGGAGTTTCATGTTCCTTGCCAACTTCTTCTCCTTCTTTACTGAGAGCTACAGTATCTTGGAACTGAGTTAACACGCCTCTCCAACTAGCATATTTTTGGCTAGGCATCTCTAGATTTAGGCACCTAGCTGCTAGTGGTTCGTTTTCCAATTGGGCCATTGGAGGTGAGGTCTTCCTCGGGGTTGGACAAACTGACATTTCAAGACGGAGCATTGGTGACATCTTGCTCCACAAAGCCTAGTTCCTTGAGTAAAGACATGTTTACCATTCTTCTTCTCCAAATTCCGCCATAAAGCCGCCAGAAACAAATGGGACCGATGACTAATTTAAAAGATTTCTTTTCTATACGACCAAGAATCTTCTTATGGATTTTATATTTCCCACACTTCAGCACCTTACGGCAGGATTAGGAAAAGCTCTGTATGTGTCTGTCTCTTCCTTTTCAGTTGCCCTCTTATTCTAAAGGCAAAGTGATTGTCAGGAGTTTTTTTTTTGTTTTATTTCCGCGGTGGTGTCATTTCATTAGCCAGTGTAGGCAAAGTGGTTCATTATTTTGAAATTGTTCTTAGTTAGACGCTTGCAAGCTGTTTGGCTGTTTTCAAATTTCGAGTTATGGTGTCAACATTAAACTGGGTGCTCTCTGCATTCGTGTAAGAGCGATATTAAGCAGAGCACGAATGACTTAGGGGAGCTGGGCCCTGGTACGATGGCCACGATGACAGATTCAGTAAAGTGAAATACTCCTTTAACGCAAGTGATTCGAAGTACTTTTTCACCACTTGTGTGGGTACGCTTCTCTTACCCGCCACCTGGTTCAATACAGAGTAAAACCGAGTCATGCTTCAGCATATTGCTCGACTTTAAATACTAGTCACCATGTCCGTTACCGTCTATTGTAAAGACAATCTTTTGAAGGTCGGAATGGCAAGTCAATGAAATATCCCTCGCGGTCGGGTCAATTAAGTCGCAATGAGCGTCTCTAGTTCTGGCTTGCCACCTTTTTTCAGTTTGTTTACTTCCATAGTTTCAGCTCCTCCCGTTTCATTTGATTGGGTTATTTTCATTCCAATTGTAGTGTCATAGTGGTCTATGTCACCCTTGCAGCCTCTGCTTCAGGTCTCCAAAAGATAGGCAAAAGACAGGATTACATGTCCTTCACAGAAAGCCATTCAGCCTTGTGTCACAAAATTTGCGACAAGAATATACAAAACTGCAAATGACCTTCAGTTTCTAGAGCAGTTTGTGTTGAATTGATGCATACTTCTTCTTCCTTGCTTCACTTTGGTGTCTGTTCCAACGCTGTACGAAGCCAGCTTTTCCTTAAATCATGCCTTCAAAGTATAGATGTACAGTTCTAAACATTTAATTGATCGTTAAATATTCAGCTTCTTCCTCGACACCCCTAAAGGACACAAAACTGCACAAAAGCAAGCAACCGACAGTGGATTGTAAAGAGGCAAATTGTCATTTAGCCGACAGTAAACTTCAAAGACTTAATCCTTTATTTGCCGCAGCACACAGTCTCACCGTGACCCAATTTTCACCACACTCACACGTTCTCCTCCGAAAAAGGGATCCTAGATAAACCCTGGGTTTCGTAACTCATCACACAAAAGCACATATGAATTTTCTTTCCCTCTGTCTCTCTCTCTTTCTCTCTCCCTTTCTCTGTGAAACGAAGAATCCCATGCGGCAACAGCATACGTAGCACTTCATCCGTGGTTCGTTTTAAAATTACGCATTCAGTGCTGCCACATATGCAATCAATTCACGAGACGACAACCCCCCCCAAAACCCACCGCCACCCCTGTGTTCTTGTTGTCAGAGGCGAAAGTAAAGACAACAAAAACACATAATTCTCCGAACCGCAGGTAAAAGGAACACAAAATCTCCGCAATCAACTGACATTCATATCGTTTCGGTTTCATCTGTGTCAGACGAGCGCTACAACTTACTCTCGTGCGCTGCAGCACCGGGCGCGTGTGCTTAAGATTTGTTCAGAAAACCCGCAAAAAAGAAAAAAGTTGCAAAAAAGTGCCTTCCATTTAGTTGGATCTTGTGAAAGGATACGCGAGGCGCACACAACGACCGACTACAATAAATTGTATCTCCTCCCTGCCGAGCCTCCCGCCCCACAGCACCGCAGTAAAACGTCAACGATGTGCAGTTGGAAATGCTTTCGTATGCCAACACTGCTTGTCATTGGCATCACGATCACAATAGTCCTTGTCTTTATTACAGGCATCACACTGACAAACAGTCTCAACATATCCAACATAATCAAGCTCCGCGAGAAGGTCGCCAGCGATTCGGTGAGCGCGAGCGCCCACCACCACCAGGGACGGGATTACAATTTGTTGGCGGCGAATCATCCGAAAAATTTAAATCGCAATAAAATCGTAATCGAAATCGGTTTACGGAATTACAGCGAATCGGGTGACGGTCCGATAAACGCCGCGGCAATCGTTGACGGCAATGTCGACTCAATTGTGTTCAGCTCGAATGGTGTGATATTGGGGGGAGGTGGCGGCGGTGCTGGCACTGCTGCCGCCGCCACCCCATTAACTGTGACTTCCGGGTATGGGAGCAGTGGCAATGACAGCAATCCCCAGCCGTCGACCGATGGCGGCGAAGAAATGATGGCCGAAGTGGCGGCGGCTGCTGTGGTGGCGGATCCGAGGCGGCACCTCAATCGCATTGGGACCGAGGATCAGCAGCTGGATATTTTGGATCGAAATCCCGCGATGATTGACTTCGAGAAGCGGGAATATGTGAAAAAGGTACATTTTCATTCTTTCTTTTCCTCGTTTGCTGTTTTCTTTTCTCATTAGCATTGACGTCTGACAGCGGAAAGGTGTGAAGTGGTCCCGTCGATACATACTTGTCTGGCTTGTCATCGCTTCGGTTTTTTGCCTGCGTTAGACCGAAACTCGAACGATGTCTGTTTCGACGGCGAAGGTAAACAGAACTTTACTAACAGTAAACACCAAGCAGGCAATTGTCAAAATATTTGTTGCGCCGCGTTGCCAATCGAAAAAATCTTTCACATGGTTTTGAAATCCTTTGTGTTTTAAGTCGAGTTGTTTTTTTTAGAACTGAAACAGCTGCAGAATACTGTAATTTCGCCACACCCCCTCCCCCTTTTGTCATGTTTGTATTAAAGTCATGTGCATTGCTTAACAGCTTAGCCTCGTGTTTTAATTGTTAACCAAACTCCGAGAAAATAAATTATTCATGTCACGATCAGATCTGTTTGGTGTCAGCATCGGGAAGCGGTCGGTTTGGTAATTATTTATTTTTTTCAGTGCCGTGCAAATTGAAGGTACATGCATGGAGGAGGATTGTAAACATTTTCCATTTTTCCCTTCCCTCCGGCAATTGTGGGATGACATCAGGTTCGCATATGTGCGTGAGCTGAACGAGTGTCCTTGCCGGAGGGCGTCTGATGATTTGTGGCAGCGCCATCAGATGCGAACAGTTACAGAAGGAACCTTTTAAAATTGCCGAGATTTGCATAAGTTAATGGGGTTTTGGGTGGAAGTAGAAGTCTTTAAAGGAAAAGTGTCCCTAAGGTGTCTTCTTGGTAATAGGTTAGGATGAGGTGGTTGACAAATTCATTGTAACCCGTGACCAATGACTGTTTAAGAATTTTGCTGGTTTCTTTGGCTTCGAGCCAAGGACGAATGTCATTTTTGTATCCTTCGTAATTTTGTGAAAAAAATTACTGAATTGAGTTTGGATAGTGTTGAATTTTGGAATAATTCCATATTGGCTTTGGGTTAAGTTTGTAATCTACGTTTTCAACATCACAAAGCCACAATTCGATGCAAGAGGAGACGGTTAGTTTAGTCTTAGTTTTCAATAACTGATGTGTGGATGTGCTGAATCGGAGATCACCCGGACACGCAAAATCACTCTGGTGGAGCAGCTGCCTTTCCACTAGCCTTACACATCCCTCGGCATCTTGAATTAATCCAATTCGGTTAACGTATAAGAACGCTCCTGGTGGAATGAATCGACTTCGGCATGCGTTCTCGTGATATGCGTCATTCGGGTAGAAGGCGCTAAATATCAACTCATTTTCGGAGGACTTACGTAGCCCTTCGAGACAGCTTAACCGATTCCATTCATGTTTTCCGTACAAGATGTAGTTGTATAGAAGATCTCTGTACCTCTTAAGGCGAACCGGAAGGCACTGTCTTTCTAATACCTTTATCCCTTCCGTTTTGGAAAGACTCAATTCAAACTACATTGGACAGCCAAACGCAATGATTGGCCGGACAAGGGCCATGTAGTCGATAACCTTTAGTTTGAAATCAAGTTGACTTTCGTTCAAAAACCAACTTGCCATAGCGAAGGCTTTCTTAGCTTTCTCCATACCTACAGCTGTTACCATTTTACCACACAGGTGCTGATTCAACATAACGCCAAAATATCATACAACACCCTTTTCAGCTAATTGCCCCGCTTGTGGCCGCCATATTTCGAACATGCGCGCGTTTTTGTTCGTATCCCTTTCGTATCCCTCGAGGTCCTACACAACGGAGTCCTAGTCATCGCTGTATTTTCTCGAAGTCACGGCGCAGCCCTTAACGTGATCCAATTGTCAGCGTCCGTGATGGAGCAAATCAGTTCAGTGATGAAGAAAGTGAAAAGAATTGGTGTGGTGACCGCACTCTGCTGGATCCCATTTTCTATTGTGAAGAAGTTGCCACTTTTGAAAACAAACTTCCAACTTGTTGTCATGTGTAGATAGTCTACAACAGTGCTTTGCTTCTACCTTAAGATATAGGCCTTCTAGCCAAGAGCAGAATAATAGATGACTCGAGTGTTGATTCATTCAATGCAAAGGACTTGCGGTCTAAAAACTTTGAAACTCTTTTTCTGCAAAAATAAATCTTCTTGTTGTTTGAAGCTTCCTGTCTTCCTGCGTATATTTCTTAGCTAAGGAAATAGAAATCCATTTTGTCCCGGCATTGATATAAGTTTTGGACAATGAGTTTGTTTGACGTGTTTTCTATTTCATCTTTGTTCAAAAGTTTCCACGATGCATTTTGAAATACGACGGAACTCTTGGCACACGTCAGAGGTTATAAGTTCATCATCTTTTTCTGCAATATTTAATACAACAACAAGTGGATGTACAGTGAACTATCAATGAGGAGTTTGCTAACAGTGAAACAGTTAAAACTAAGACGTGGGTAAAGTAAAGAATATACTGTTATCAAGGAAGGACGCAGAACATCGACGTCTCGCACTGAATACCACAATAGTCAGCACGGATTTTCTTCAAAGGTTGAGATTTTCGTTAGACATACAATGTCTGTGACTGCAAGTATCCACTTAATATTGAAACAAAAAACGATGTCAAAAAAAAAATCCATAAAAACTCCGTCGAGTAATAAGACCGATCATCATGCGACGAACAAGTGCAAGGCATACCGTAAGTGCTAATTTCTAACAATCGTATCACAGTGCCAGCTGAGAAGCGCACGAGGTCTCTGCAAACACATCAGCAAACAATCTGACACCTCGACACCCGTGGCAATGCAAACAAAATGTTATCTCTTTGCATACCAGTGCCACCTCTGTCTTCAGTCACATGCTTCATTTCAAGTGTCAGCTTATTCGTGAATTAGATTCCCGTCGCGTTCACATGCCGTCAGTAGATTTGTCACACTCCATGACGTAAGCCACGGTGAAATTGTGCACCCCTCCGGCAGCAACCGCAAGAAACAAGAACCACCGATCCACTTAGTGAAATTGAAGGTGATTACTTCACGAATCCAATTAAACAATTAATCAGTTCGCTGAACAGGACTGGGTGTGCAGTGCCAGGTTCGATTACACAACACAACACAACACACGCACACCACACACGGTGCACTGAGTTCCAGGTCGAACTTTTCGTCATTCAGCACACTAATCCGGTCGTGAAGGAGGTCTCCTTGTTCCTGTGTGCGCTGCCACCTGAGACGTGCGGTGCCTTCCATCTTTACTTCTAAATCCCTCCGCATTATGAGTTCGAAAGTTTGCATTTGAAATGGGGTCAGCCGTTGTCCCCACGTGTGTGTGTGTGTGTGTCGCACGAAAGTTTTGATTGCGTGTGCATTGACGGAATCCTTATGAAATCTCGAACAAATCTCCTTGAGCATCTCTCAATTCATTCGCTTCGCCGCCCTATCACTCTGCCTTGTTCTCATTATTGCGAAAATTAATTCAGACCAATGGGGACGGCGTGGCACCGCACAGAAGTCCTTCAATCCTACGAACAGGATCTGATTTCAATTTGCTAATAAAATATCGCAAAGCCTCTCCGCAAAGGTGGGCCGTCGTGATGAGAACAACAAATTCAGGCACTCAACATCCTTGCAGAGTCATTTCGTGTTCCATTCGCTTTTGTTATCCTTCCTGAGTTATCAGCAGGAAAGCCGCCGACACCGCTGCCACGCCCGCAGCCAACCCCTGGCACATCACAGCTGCCGTGCATCTAATCGGGACGGAAATGCTTGCCCACAGAACACAGTGCCGCACTCGGCATATCGCTCCTCGACTTTCGGAGTTCGCCTGAAAAGCAGTTGGAACAAGTTCATTTGGCGAACTTTTGAAACAAATTCCATTGACAATAGAAATGAAAGTCCTTCTCAAGTGCGCACAAAGGGGTCTGAGAAGGGGGGGGGGGGGGGGGGGGGAGGCGAAGAAAACTTTCGCAAGGATCTACGTTGCCTTAATGTGCATCCTCTTGGTATCCTTTTATTGAGCCCACGATCCTTGGTTCGTGTTCCAGAACAAGAATTTGAATGGAAGAATCTCGGTCCCCTCGGAGTGTGCGAAAGATTTTTTTTCGCCGCCATTGTCGGTTGTATTAAATTACAGAGAGAGAGAGAAAGAGCAAAACAGAAAATGATAGGCTCTTAAAGAGATTGATAAGCCGGATTGCCGGAACAGAGACGAAGCGAGAGTGGCAGCAGCGTTTAAGGGGACACTTTGGTGTGTGCCGTCACCCGACCGACCGCCAACAGTCGACAGCCGTCGGGCTAAATGTCTGACTTTTATGCTGAGGCAATAAACGTTCGACTTGCCCTAAGCATGTATGCCATACACAATGAATATTTGTTAAAGTGGTTCGGATGTGTGTGCCGGCCATTCGTTGTGTATCCTTTCGGCCGCTAGAGGAGTCCTTAATTCATACCCTTAAGTGCACTATTATTGATGGGTGGGTCCTCGGGACAGTGTGTGACCGTTTATGGGTGCTGTTGCTGTTGCTGTTAGTGTCTGTCCTGTTACTGCTGCTGGTTTATACATTTTAAGGCCCAAAAGGATATCTCCTTACGTCGTGCTTGCGGGGGAGAGGGAGCTTGTGTGCGTGTGTGTGTGTGTGATGATGATGGCAGGGTTTTCGTCTCGTCGTTTCCTTTCGCAGATCTAAAGCCTGGTATTTATGGAGACATTCTGGTGTTCGTTTCCTGCGCCTCCTACCAGTCAGTCAATGATGAGGTCGACAAAACCGCAAAGAAATGGCGACGCGTGGATGTCATCTCAATTATGGGGACATTTACTTTTTGCCTATCCGTCAGCGGGTGAGGGGATCCTAGGGAAAGGATTATTTTTTAGCTTTATTGGTCGCCATACACTTTAGGACCGACTAACTGTCCTCAGACAGTTTAGCGTTGTCTGTGAATGCAATCGACACTATGCGGAGAGAATTAGGGCTTGACACATGGGGCAGTTGGCCTTGTTGCTCTGTGCCGTTTGTGTGTCTCCCCCCGGGTCTTCTGGATGTAATCCTCGGTGCACTTTGACATTTATCTGGTGATCCATATATTACAACAGTTGATTTCCCCAGTTCATGCCTCCATTGGAGCGCACATAAAAGCTGTAATCGTTGCATCGAAGGACACACAACGCACATTTCGCCCCGAATTGCTTTCCAAATCGGAATGGCAGAGTTCAGAGAGATGATATATTGTGATTGGATGCTTGTGTGCGGGGCGCTGGCCGAGGAGGATAAATGGGCGCAATTTGATTGGGAATTTTAGTGGAAAACAAGATGGGGGCAAACAAAGCGAGTGACTAATGAAAGCATTCCCTATGAAAGATGTTTCCTTGACGGCTTTTGTTCTAGTTTTCGAAAACTATTCATTTGCCATGATTGCGACTGTGGGGGCTTTTAACGCACGATATGTTGGTGTCTGCTGGGGGTTGTGGGGAAGTTTTACTTGGAGGGCTAGCAGATTGTACGTCGTGCCATCTGATAGAGTGGTCAATTATGAATTATAATAAATCCCCGTCACAGATTTTCTTCGCGTCTAAAGGGCATTGATGGTGAAAATTGCAACGCCTCGCCAGTCGCAATACCATTTAAATTTATTTAGTGCTGTCATAGGAGCTGGTGGTTGGCAGCACAGAATAACTCAAGGTGACTTGTTTCCTGACTTTTGACAATCTGAAACTGTCGACAACATTCTTACAAAACGTTGAAGTTTTGTAGACAATTTTACAAACATCATAAACGGTCTCCATTTTTAACAGCATAGAACAGTCAAATTCAACAAGAAAGCTGCCTACGCAAATTTTTAAATTTTAAATTTATCCTTCTATAAGTGTATTTGATCCAAATTTAATAAGATCGAAGCGTCGAAATGGTACAAATGTTTTCGTTCCCAAATAACAACGCCGTCAAAAGTAAACATTTTTCCCCTTTTTAAATTTAGGTTTTTAAATAACGAAACCCTTAAATTTTTGTATGTCCCTCTGTCATTTTTGTCTCCTAAACATATGAATCGATGTAAAGGGTGATTCGTCGTGAGGTTTGATTTTTAATTGACTTTTTTGACGTATCACGCGTGACTCCTATTAATGGCCTTTGCCATTCTTTTCTAGTAACGTTTGGCAAGTCATCATGGAAAGACTCACACCACAACAGCGTCTTCAAATTGTTCAGCCGCATTACAAAAAAAAAAACAAATTTATGTGAGAGCTGTTTTTCTTGCGATTCGAGGAACTTCTTACAACTATTACCAATTCCATTTGCAAATTTGAGTCCCAGTTAACATAAGTGGATGATACCCGAGCGGACATGACATCCATCACCTAGTTAAGACACTGGAGCAGCTGTAGCTGAAAGTGTACGCAAAGACCGAGATAAATCGATTCGTTGTCGTTTACTGCTGCTTGACTTAGAGTTTTCGACAACTTGGCGTATTTTACCTGAGAATCTCGGCTTATACAGCTATTAAAGAGAGGTGACATGCATTTGTGTTGTTAATGGGCTCTGGAAAAATTTAATGAAAATCCGGTGTTTCATCGGGAACTTTTTGTTGTGATTGTACTGTTTAAGAGCAGTTCATCAAATTTGGAAAATATAATTTCATAAATTTCTACACTGATCGAGCTTTCTGACTCACACGGTTTAGGCGTAATTGCCTAAAAACCGTAAAACATCAACATCGAATTTTGAACCAGAATTGTAATTTTCCCCAAGATTCTATTTCCAAACCTGGAAAAGCTGTAAAACTTGATGAGAAGGGCCTAAACTCATAGCAGATCTGTTAACGAAAGTTTTAGTTATCGATGCCGCAGATCAGGATCTGTCAATAAGAACTGTTAGAATCGAAAAAAACAACAACAGATGTGCCTAAACGCCTTAGGCAACTCTCCGCCACCAGCTCTTGAGGCATACAGACATTCCCCCTTTGCCGCCGATAGGCTTATGAATATTTTTGCGTGAAATTTTTTTTCCGAAAAAAAAAAAAAAATTTTTTAATCCCCAGCGTAAAACAAACGATATCTCCCTTAGTCGGGAACGACCCTTAAAATGTCACCCCCTCTTCTCACACACACACATACACACATCCGTCACACGTTTTACACTTCATTTATTATCATCTCTTCCAATGCGGTGTATGTTGTAGGAGTGCGGGCTGCGATGCCTGGCTGCGTGTGGGTGTGTGTGCGATGAAGCTATTTTTAGGGACACAAGAAATTAATTGGGTTTCTCGTCTCTCTTACGCTGCGCCGCTGCCGCCACCCGATACAAGACCGACTAACTCTGCACGATGACGATACGACACCGATGTGTGCCTGCTGATATGATGTCCTTAATAAAGTTGTAAAGTTTATTAGGTGCTTTGTTTATGGTTTGTATGTGCGCGCCTGTGTGCGTAGAAAGGTCGTCTCCCCGAGCAGCGAACGGTGACGGAGAGGATCAACGCGAGATGTGTGGCAGAACGTAAGCTTGTACTTCATGGGGAGAGCACTTCGCTGCTATAAATAATGGGTTACAACTTTTCTTGTCTTGCTCGCTTTGAAAGGTACGCACATAGACGAGGCTGTAAAGGCTGACGGCTGAAGACAGAAGGCTTGAGCAAGGGAATGTCGGAATGTATTTGCTTCTAATTTATTCGAGCAGTGAATGAGAGCTGCCGCGTCTTCTTCGGCAGGCGGACTCGGAATTGACGGCGATAATATTGTTTTACAACGTGCTGCCGAGAGGCGCCGTGAGGCCGTGGAAGGCTTAATCGATTTTTGAAGATTAATTTGTTTAATTGGGATTTTAAGTGATTAAAAGGGGCCGGAACACTTACAGTAATTAACCTGGGGCATATATGGCGGCGGGTGACGATACCGGGCCGATGGGGGTTGGTTTAAGGATTAAGTGATGTGAGCGTACGCACACAGAATCGTGAGTGCAAACGCATAAGTGGCCTTTTGTTTATCCTCTGCGGTATGAGTTAATTGAGAGGGCTGTCCTGGTATAGAGGGGGTTTCTCATTAACTGTCAATATCACAGAGAGTTTTTAAAAGGTCACCGCTTTGTGACAGCGTCGAAAATTAACAGAAATTCAATGAGGGGTAAAAATCCATTAATTCTGTTTTATTTTTTTGCCAGATTTTTGTGTTTGAAGAAGCCAGAAGTTTTGTATTGAACAAAAAGCGAGAAGAGAGATCGGGTGCTAAAACTAAATTTTAAATATTTTATTAATATTTTATTATTATTTTTTCACGATTGTACATGCTGGGAATTTCTTTAAAAAGTATAGAAAACTTTTGTCAATTTTTTTTTTCAATGTTCGAAACAAGTCTAGTCAAAGTCCAGCTTTCAGTTAGTTCTTCATCATCAGTTTAACTTGATGTTCGTTCTAGCTCTGCCTCGTCTTAAATGCATTCTTAATCCTCATTCAACGCTTTGTTCCACTCATAGACTCTTCCGATAGAGCTCGCCCATCGGAAGCGTTTTCATTGACTCTAGCTTGGAACATAGTAGGTGAGACTAACAGCACTTAGGTCGACTTTGTTCCCATTTTGGAGCGGCGCCTTAGTCTCTCTATGTATGTAAGTCTGTAGCTATCGAGGTGGTCTCCACTAATGTCATATAAGTTGGCAAAGGAGTACTTCCGTGGGTATTCCTTTCTTGTTTTTGCGAGACACTGACAGTTTCAGCAGAGGTTAGGAATTTGTTTGATACTCTTCCTCGTCCTTGCAGCTCCAATTTCCTCCAATAAAGCAGTAGCCTGTTGTGGCACTTTTCATGTTGCGTAGACGCATTTTGTCTAAGTAAACGATCCAGAGAGAGCCTTAAGTATTGAGCTGTGGTCAAGTTGCTTTGGTTATAAAAAAGTAGGACCTTGTGATCACCTTTTGTCTTGATAGTTCAAAGTGCTGGCTTTTAGTAAGTGAACTACATTCGGGTCAGATAAATTAAGTCAATTACCTCCCCATTCACTTGGATTTCACTAGATCTCGGCAATTTCAATAAGAAATGTGCGGTCTTCAAGGGACTTATCTTGGCTGACTGAATAGATGCTTATATTTCTTCTTAAATAAACCATTGTTGCTCAGCGATGACACTGAATCTTTGATCGCCACAAGCTCTACCTGATAAGCGCTAAAGTAAGAAAATAGATTGATGGAGAGACAAAGTCTTAGGTTTTTGGAGCAGACGCCAGCTCCCACTCCATCGCTTATCTTTGGCTGGTTGCTGTAAGGGCTGCAACTGAGTTTTCTAGGACACCTAGTAGAGAAAGGTAGAGAGGGCTATCTACTGCCGCAGAGGGGGGTACTCTTTAGGGCTCGACATATGCGTACGCTGTTAAACTTTTGCACTCGACTGAGTACTTTGTAGTACGTACATACTGTTTAGAAAAGGGCGCGTATCCTAAAAGATAATGAATATTTTGAAATATAACACAAATATAAGTGACTGTAGAGTAGATTGTTTTTGACTTTTAGGTAACGTTTCATATAATGTTATATTTTTCCAAAATTTCTGTATGGCTATAGGTCAAATTCGAGTGCATTCCGCTTATAAGTTCAAAATGGTTCATAATAAGTCTCTAATAGCCAAAAGCAGAAATAACACTTTTTAGAATGTAGGAGTAAACGAACGTTGGTTGATAAATTCCTTTCCGGAGATCTGAGCCAATAAAACAGGATGGCAAACCGGAAGCCGTAATTTAAGACGACATTGTACGAGAAGCGGTGAATGCAGACGCAAAAACATTGGTACGGGGCACTGCACACCACATAGGAATATCTTTCATGGCAATAAGTCGATTCCTATTTCAAATAGAATAAATGGGAAGAATGATATAAAACAAGAGAGTTTTCTACGAATGAAACGAGGCCCTAAATTTACACCGCTTAGAGACGTGTACATTGTTGTGCCAAATGTACCGAAATGCACGAAGAAAATTTGAACTTTGTTATAAACACCTTTAAAGAAATGGGCAGTGGTTGGACGGAAAAGTAAAGCGCACTAACAGGATTGATCTTCATCCAGATACAAACCAGGGGCAACGACAATGCAGTCCAATCTCGTGAGAAACTTGACATAGTACGTAAGTAATATATACGCATCGGGTGCTGTTGCATGGCAGCACTAGACCGCATTCAGTTGGGATTCGAAATCTGCCTGTATCCAGTGTACATTACTAATATTTCTTAAACGGATTATCACCTTGTCCGCAGTCTAGCACCTTTTCCGTTGTTTTGAGGTCAAAGAAACCCCTGAAACCTTCTGTAAGATAGGAAAAATTTACCTTGAATCATAGTGGAAGAAAGTAACAGATGTCTACTTAATAGATTACTTTTAAAATTCTGTAGAGTCTTAGCGCCTGTTTTCCCTTGAAAAGCGTCTAAAACTTCACCGTTCGGAGTCAACTAATATTGTCATAAATACAACACGAGTAGATGCTGGAGAAGCTAGACCTCGGTCCCTTTAGAAAATGTGCCTACTTCTTCTTCTTCTTGTGGCGCTACAGTCCGGGGTGGACCTGGGCCTCAACCAATATGCCTCTCCAGCCAGCATGATCTTTTGCTAGCAGCCTTCAGCTGCGCCTTCTAAGTTGGTTGAGGGTATTCTCTACTTGTGTGCGCCACCTTAGCCTAGTCCGTCCTCTGTTGCTTTGTCGAAGACCTTTCGGGCCGAAGCAGTGGCGTCCATACGCTCTACATGGACTAGCCATCTTAAGCGCTGTATCCGTAGACGCTTGACTAGGCGCTTGTCGCTTTACAGTCAATAGAGTTCGTCGTTAAATCTTCTCCTCCACATGCCATCAACGCAAACAGGACCAAAAAAGTAGTGCCTATCAATGTTTGAAAGAGTTGCTGTCTGAATTTTGACTCATATTTTGTGGTGTTTTCTACACGTTTCTCTTCTCTTTTTCTCCTCCCTTCTTTGCCACCCTCTTTCCTCAGTCCTTCTCCCTCATTGTTCTCTATCTCCTCTTGCCTCATTTAAAAATTTGTGCATATTTCAGTCTTTCCTATTAATGCATCAAGCTTGTTCTTGTAACACTATCAATGTTTCTTGCTTCAGTTCACTTTAAGCTAACCAAAGTCTTAGCTCTTGAATACTTAAGGGGCTGTTTCTGTCGTAAATGACTTAGCAAGAGTCAAAGAACCACTCTACGCGTGTAAATATCTTTTATCTAAATGGTGAAATCGATCCGAACGAAGAGTGCTTTTGAGCATTTCTTTTTCTGTCGTTTTGAAAAACACATTCAATGTCATATACCCGCCCTGCACTGCTGCCCTTGTCAGTCACTCCTTGCGTTGCCGTTATCAACTCGCAAGTGTGACTTTCGGAAATTATATTTAGGAATCTGTTAAGCCCACATCCCATTCAGTGGCGTCTACAAACGCATTGTGTGTACTTCCCATCACGAGTGGCGTTGATGTGAACTCAAGCAATCCCCAATTGTATTCCATTTCGAAAGTCCTTGCCAGGGGAATGATACTTCGCACCCTTCGCACCGCCGTTGCCGTCAATTCGTATTCATAGATTTGATGTTCATTCTTCTCAATTACGTCTCGCACCGTGGTGTCGCAAGTTCTGCGTCTCCGATTCCAAAAGGCAACCGCCCCCTAGAGCCGAACGGGTGGAAGAGGCTTTGCTCGTGTTGCCCGCTCAGCACGTCCCCAACTCAACTCATTGCCGCGTGCTTTGATTTCCACTCAATTGATATCTAAAGCCAAGTGGTAAATTAAATTCACCTCTGTACCGCGAATTTCAATTTTAATTACCGCTGTGCGCGTCACGTCTGCACCATGTCGTAGTCTCTGCCGTCGTTGGCATCGTGGCCGCGCCTCTCCTGCGAGGGCTCCCTCTGAGCCAATAAATCGTGTCATGAAACTTCTCCGCACAATCAAATCGAACTCGCAATCCGGGATTTCTCGACTCTCTGACAGTTCAGAGTTCGCACAGTTCGCGCCGTTTGTCGTTCATTAAAACTAATTACACAACAAAACCTGACGGTAATGTGGGTTATAGCCCGTCAAGCGTCTGCGTCGAGGGACGACTGCCAGGGGCTGAATCTATTAAATGAATAGTCGAGGGAAACTTTTTCGTGGCAGTAGTGGTGGTGTTGCTGAACCTGTTGCACTTGATGGAGGACTGGCGGTGCCTGTGCCATTCTCACTGGAGGATGTCAGAGGTTGTCACATGGCACAAATTCACTCTGTTGCTTGTTTTTTTTTCTGTCTTTCTTTTTTGTTTCCCGCATCGTTTCGGTAGTTTCTTTGTTAGAGGTTGTGATTTCCATTCCCCCGCTTCTCCCTTTTTCTCTGTGGCAAGGACACAAATTCTGCCAACCAGATACACACACTTGCGTTTCATGTTCGTTGGATGTGTTGGGTAGGGGAGTGGAGTCAGTAGAGCGCTTTTCGTGGCCGCATATGGATGAGGTCGGGTGCAAATGAGAGACGCACACCACACACTGTTCGGAAAGTTTTTATATAATTTATGGCTGCCTCGTGTGCGGTATTATTAAATTTCCATATTGTCCGACAAGCTTTTAAGTGTAATGTATAGCTGAAGGATGCTCCAGATTCGAGTGAACGTTTGGCATACAGTGATTCAATTGAGTTGGTGGAGACGAACGAGGAGAGGTCTGAATTTCGTCTAATTGGACTGTCAATAAGTTAGGTGTCGCAAATTGGCTCCGCAAATATTGGGCAGTTTTTTTTGGAAATGTTTGGACATAAAGGTCAACTTTGATGTTTATCTGGTAAGGGATGCACAACAGAAACCAGGAAATTGATGACAGAATTTCCGGGGAAATCGAAATAAATATTTAATTTGGTAAATTGCTAATAAGGCGTCTTTCACTTTTGCTTTTCAATCTTCAATTAGAGGAAGAATGGCGACTGTTTTCAGCAGCTGTTATTGCTGTTATTCAGCAGCTTGTATTGCTGTTATACATAGACTGAATTTTATTGGGGAACTCTGCTTCTCGTGACAAGTACACTGATGTGCGAAGAACCTGCAAATTGGCTGCGCGAGCAGCCAGAAAAGAGTCTTGAAAGGAATTCGGCTAGAAGTTAAAAAGTGACCATAGATCTGCGCAGAAGGTGTGCTGGAAAGCCATTGACCGACTCAGAGGAATTAAATCCAATATCATTGAAGGAGTCAAATCTAAAGATGGTGTACTTCTCTCCAATGAAGTGGACATCACAGATGGAGAGATGGAGAGAGCACGTTTCGAAGCTGCTCAATCCCGAACAGGACACTGGAGACGATAGATCTGTTGTCTTAAGTGAAGTGGAGAATAGTACAATGGTGGACGAAGGCACTTTGGCTGAATCGCCAATCGCCAACAGAAATAAAGTTTCTGGAACTTAATTTTCGTTGGAGCCCTACTAACAAAAATTATTCATTAAATATAAATTTTTTGTTAGTGGCTTATTGAGTGACAAGTAATCACAATGCTATACATTGACATGGCTCATTTTGACATTCCTACCAATCTCATCAGTTTGTGAAGGGCTCCATCACAGCCGAACTTAAATTGACTGAGGACTTCAATGTCAGCAAAAAAAAGATTTTGGTCTAAACTACTGCCGTATTGTCCAGATTTTGCCCTTCGCGGGTTCTGTTTGATTCTAAACTTAAAAAATACTCGTCGGGAAGAAATTTCAGTGAAATGAATCGAATCGAGCACAGGGGCTTACTTTTAGATCGAAAATGTTGGTAAATTATTAAAAAAATCGTGATAAACCTTAAGGCTTCAAATATTGCTTTACAAATGAAGCATTTTTGCAGATCAAGAATGGAACATGAAACCTTCCATAACGGCCTCTCATAGGCCAATTGCAACTAAAGGGTTTGTTTGCCCAACTTGTGGCATTTCTTTATGTGCAGTTACTCCACTTCACTCTTATTATTCTTGAATATGGCATTGCTGTCTGAGGTGGTTCTTAACCAAGATGTTTATTCGGCAAGCACGATTTCTTGCCATTTGCCTCAAATTTCACACTACAAATTGCTTAAAGTTTACTTGTGTGCACCATCTCAGACAAGGACATCCTCTATTGCTTCTTCTCAATAATTTAACGATTAATTCGACAGAAGCTAAGTAATCTGTCCGCTATACGTGGCCTAGCCATCTTTAGCGTTGTATCCGTAGACTCTTAAGGGTTTTACCCAACAACGCGTACATTCGCTTTAAGGAACATTATTAGTTCAATGCTGCCTACGATCCAAGAAAACTGATTGCCAACGCTTAACTTCAGTACAGATATTGTTGAGGTAGACGAAGTCGTTAACAGTCTCAAAGTTTTTGCTGTCTATTTGAACGCTTTGCCTAAGACATCGATTTCGTTCATCCTTCCGTGGTGGAATCAAATGCTGTTGATACGGATCTGTCTTCGGCTGAGCTTAAAGTACAAAATTGTCCTTCAAGGTCTTTAAGTAACGATCCCCATTAACAGTAATTGCTGCAACGTTTTCTGCAAAGAAGTATGACCCTACATTGCAACTAAGTGAAACTGCTCACCCAACTGACTCATGGAGTGGTGGAATGGTGGAGTTCCATATCACGAACTATTTCTGGATAAAGATCACTCCTGACAATGTTGCTTCCATTGCAAACAGTATCGCCAGCGTTTAGATCACAACGAGTCACCCAGATTTAAGCAAGCAATTTATGAAGCTGTTGCCTTATTCCGTGATTTCACTAATTTTCTGGTGAAATTTCAGACGCAAATCCGAAGGGAACAAATTTAGGTCATCATGAGTTATCCTTTGTAATGACAACCTGCTTACTCCAATTGGTGACAATAAGTTCCAAGTTGAAAATCCTCAATTTGCCTGAATTGGCGATGCTGCTGCATTGGGATCTCGATATTACGGTCATCGCGTGATACTTCCAGATTCGGCATTTATGTGAACCAACTTCATAGTAGTCTATTAACTCGGGGGTTATTTAAATTGCCTTTGAAATGCAATAAAAGGTGACTGTAAAGCACGATACTGCTGCACTATCCACACACTCTTCTCGGTATCCCAAATATTCATTTTGATAAACGCAGTTATATCCTGCCAAATCCAAAAAAATAAGACGACTACACATACAGAACATGTAATCACGTTTGGTTTTTGTAACACATTTATTCAAACATAAGGAAAGTCCGTTTGAAAAAATCTAAAGGCTTAGTTTGTTACTCTCAGACATAAGGCATCATAACCGCTCGATGATTTTTTTTTTTTTTTTGTTAAAGAGTCGACTTCCGTTTTGGATGGGTGCTTTGGAAGTTCAGTGGAATTTTGAATTTAATATCGGGACAAAAACTGAATACTGCGTAACGCTACCTTACATGGTAGTTGTCTGCAGACTCTGCAAGCATATCAATTTCAATAAAACGAATCAATATCGAAATACAAACAAAAAATACTTAAAGATATCCATGGCGATAAACAGCTTTCAATTTGCTGATGGTCCTTGTCTGAATCCTCGCCTGTCCCAGTTAAAATTGATTTTTTTCTTCGGAGTTCAATCAATCGTAAATGTCAGCACCGTAAATTAATGACAAGTATCCATTGAACATATCATTGGAAATCGCTGTGGAAATTCATTAATCACGCTCCCAAGCCCCGATGGCGTAGGTTAACTCCAAGGATTCAGCTCGAGCAGAAACTTCTGCATGCAGTTAATGCCGACGACAGTTTGCTTACGCATTACCAGAAGACCGTTAAGGCAGCAGTCTATGGACTATAGTGGGGAAACTGCGCTTCGTAGTCTGTATTGAAATATTCCCTTTTTTCACGGGAATTCCTTCGAGTCTCTGTACACGACTGGGTGCACAGCTGCGGTGTGGAAGTCGCACGTGTTTTCGTACATGGTGCTGCAGCAGACCAACATCAAACTGGCTGTTTGTGTATTTTGACAACATGTGCATTCGCATGCATTTCTGATCAAGCTGCTGAAGGACTCCCTTTGCTCCAATGTCCTGCAGCATGTAGCCTGTAGCCTGCACCTTTTCAAAAATAAAGAATTAACGCGACAACACGGTGAAAATCAGTTCTCCCTGTGATACGTTTATACACCACATATTCATGGCGACACGAGGACATCGTGGCGTGTGTTCCCATTGTGTACACGCGCCCCGACCAGCGGCTGTTTCCGCTGCGCTAATTGAATTAAAAATCGGTTTTTTTTTATCATGGATGGGTTCATTTGTAAATTTAACTTGCATTTATCTCTATAATTGCATTTTTATTTATTTAATTATCAAGTGTATCTTGTATTCGGTATTAATTTTGTATTTTCTCTTCTCCCCCTCTCTTTTTTTTAGGTAAGAAGATGACGTTCGTTTGTGAAGGCTCTTTCCCATTTTGACGGTGAGTTGTTTAAGTTGACGTGATGAAAGGTTTTTCGCGAAAATTCTGGTGACACTTAAGAAGCACTTCCGTCGATTTGAGTCGTCGGTGGAGAGAAGTTTGCGACACGACAACTGACCTAGTGGTGGTTCTCGTGTCTGTGTCAGGATTATGGATCTTTGACGCAATAACGCTTCGGTTACACCAACTGGAACGAACTGTGGCATCATTAGGATAAGTTTTTTTTTTTTTTTTGAACAAGTGACAGAGTTACGGTGGCGTAATGAATGCTGTCAATGAGAATTTATTGCAAACTGTGAATGTAAAGTGACTGCTGTTGTTGGCGGGGATTATTTAGAGTGGTGTCAAGTACGAATAAGTGGTTTGCTTTGGTGAGATGCGCCCTCTTTGGATCACTGGCGAGTTTAATTTGTTGTCGAGGAGCTTTGAAGACCTAAGAGAGCACAATGTCATGACAAAATGTGTTAGAGAGCAGTGTGGGGGTAGGGTAATGCATTGCTTAACTTGTTTAATGTTGAATGTTGAATTGATCACCATTACTCCTTTCAATGTTATTGAAAGGTGGTCCTATTTCTAAAAAAAATAGATTAAGAAGGATTAAATAACACATCAATCAATAAGTTCCGGGACTAACCAATAGAAACACATTTTCCTGACAAAATTCGACTTAATGCATCAACATACATAGTTTCCTATAGAGTGATGCAATCAGTCCACTCTAACATTTCGATTCCTTTTTTATAGAACGATTTATCGTTGGCCTCAACACAAGCTTCAGTTTCGGAGATTACCGGCCAGCATCTCTTTGAGGTCTGAAACGAGGGGGAAGTAGTTGGGGCCAGTCCTGGTGAATACGGTGGATGGGGAAGCAATTCAAAGCCCAATTCGTGCAATTTGGCCATGGTAGCCCACGACTTGTGACACGATGCATTGGTGGAAGAGAAATTGTTTCTTCTTCATATGGGACCGTTTTTTCCTGCAATTTCTTCCTTCAAATGCAGCAATTATGCCATCGCTGTTTATCCTTTAGCCTTTCACAAGATATCTGATAAATAAAATTCCGTGCGCATCCCAAAATACGGATGACATAACCTTACCAGCCGAACTGTGTGTTTTTGAACGCTTTGGTCGTGGTTCACCGCACCGGTTGCTGTCCACTCCGTTGACTGCCGATTTGACTCTGGAGTGTAGGGGTGGATCCATGTTTGATCTATTGTGATATATCGACGCCAAAAGTCCTGTTCAGGCGAAACCGCTCCAAACAGCCCTCAGAATCATCAATACGGTGTTGTTTTTGATCCATTGTGAGCAAACGCGGCACCCATTTCGAAAACAGCGTTTTCATTGACAAATATTTATGCAACACTGTGAGCACACTGCCTTCTCATATCTTTAACGTGTCAGCTTTCTGACGCAATTTTACTTTGCGGTTTTCCAAAGCTATTTTATGTATTTCTTTGACGTTTTCAGGTGTAACCATCTAAATTGGCCTTCCAGAGCGTTCAGCATCGTTGGTGTCTGTACGGCCACGTTCGAAACCAACATACCACCGACAAAGAGTTGTTTTTGATGAGCAGAGTCCCTGTAACACTTTTCAAGCCATTGCTGAGTTTGCACGGTATATTTTCCCATCAAAAAGTAGTGTTTAATCAAAACACGAAATTCTGTTCTTTCCATTGTTTTCAAAAATCACTTGAAGCACTGGAACTTGTAACCCAATAATCATGAAAATTTGACAGGTATCATTTGAATGTTTGTACTTTCTAAAAATAGTGTGGACTTTTTTTTAGTAGCGCCCCCTATGTGCCAGTTATTGAGTATTTGAATTGAGTTTTAAATCCGTTCCCGAAATGGTGAATCGCCTGGATGGAAACCATGATGGAAACCATGATGGCAACCGATTTCTCGGCGAAACTCACTGTGTTTATTTTTAACTGAGTTTTTTGTTTATACTATTTTCAAAGCGTTGCCCTAATGAAACGACACAAATCACAAACTTTAAACGCGATATCTAAAGCAAAACAGTTCGAAAACTTGTAACCACAATGTTTACAGAGCTCGTTTATAGCCCAAAGAAGAAAATAACGCTTGATTTAAAAAGCCAAAAGTTTTCTTCCTTCCTTTACTCGACCTCCTCTCCCTGACTACCGGAAATTCAAAATAACCACAAATTCCAATTCGCAATTAATTCTCAACCCCTTCAAAATCAATTAGTCAAGAAATCGTTGACAAACGAAGTCTTTTGGCTGAACCCACACTTAAGTTTCGAAGGCCAGAATTAAACATTTCTCACTTTCCCCACTCAAGAGTCCTTGTCGTCAGCCTCCTGCTTATTTATTACAACTACCTGCCAAGGTTTCACAAACAACGCACCGAACAATATCATTAATCATACAACATACGGCTGCAAAAGTTAAGTCACTTGCCGGCAGCACCGACTCTGACTCCGAAACCGAGTTTCAGGCTCGGGCTGAGTCCTGTTTATTTTTAACTGAAGCCAACCCTGGGAGTACATCCTCCACGGGAGCGCTGTATATTCTCATTTCCTTGACATCGCACACTGAAATATACTCCTGCCGCCCCCCAGGCCACTGCCACTAGAATTTCAATTCTCAAGGCTGATACGATAATGCCATCCACAAGTCAAAACGTGACCTTCTCCCCAAACTCCCCAGTGGTGGTGGTGGTGGTGGAAACACATTGTGATGAGTTATCCATTCCATCCGGGCACAGTGGCTTTTGAAAGTTGCCGTTTCTCCACTCACACACGCCGTCCCCAAACGACCACACAATCACACACATTTATCACATTGATTTCGGAAAATTAGCCGTCCTTGTTGTGGTTAATCTCATTTCCCATCTCGATGAGCTCCCGTAAAGCATCCTGAACCTTTCCAAAACCTAGGGGGCCATCTCCCCATTGCTCAGGTCTTCTGCTTGAGAAGACACACTTGTGTGACATTAGACGCAATGAGAAAAACAAACAGAAACGCTTTGAAATGATATACGATTCCCTGTTGCTGATAATTTATGTCCTTCGCCTGCGAAAGGACTATCCGGAGGAACGCTGCCAGACAAACAATCGTTAATCATGACGCGAAGATTGCGTCGCCACCGGCAGCGTTGAGCAATTGAGTTGGCCGAAATTAAAAATGTCCCACCATCACGCCGCACGCCGCTGCTGTCGCCGGCGGGCAATAGCATTTTAAAAATTAAAGTTGCACAAAAACCGAGCGAGTCGGATAAACAAAAAACACAACTCGACACGACTGACAGATGAATGCACATTAACGCTACATTTCTCTGCCCGCTACCACCCTCCCATAACCGTTAACTGAAGCAACATCATCGCCAGCGGCAACATTAACAGCACAACAGCAGCAACACCAGTTAACTGAAATTTTCACTTAGTTGCGAGTTCCCGCAGAGACCTTGCCTTGGAAATTCCTTCGCACATAAAGCATAAATTGAAATTCACACGTTTTCTCGTTGTGTTGCTGCCTCTTTCGGGGGGCGTCACACGACCCGACCGCCCGCCCGCCTACCCCTGGAAGCATAAACACAAGTATTTTGTTTTGCCGCACACCCCTTTTTGGCCATTTGCACTTGGCACAAGTTGCCACTCGAATTATCGCAGCTGTGAGAGCGGCAACCGAAAGAAAGAGAGAGAAAGAGTGAGAGAGAGAGGGCGTACGCATCCCTTTGGGGGCTAAATTAGATGATGTAGCGCCCAGTTGAAGATGGGGTTCATCTGTTAAACACCATCCTTCCCCGAGTGAGAGTTGAACACGCTGTTATGGACTCATTTACTAGGTTCTTCCATTTTCCTAGGGCTCCGTTCGTAAATCATTAATTTTTACGGGGTGGTAAATAAAAGATGTAGGAAAAGTGTAAACTTGGGTTAATGCCCATGCTCCTCGGGCTCGTGGGGGATATTGGAAGCAATTTATTGCAATTTGTCATAAGGGATAATTTCGTCCGTGAGATGTGGACCGTAGTTCGGTGGTGTATCGGTTTCGGTATGTCAATGTGTTGCGCTGTGTAGTGTTGTGGCAAAGTGACCACAATCTCTCTGTGTCCCGTGACAATTTCGCAATTGGAACCCAAGGAGAGAACAATTAAGGCACGGTTCGTCGCAAGATGAAACTGTTTTTGGATTGGGTGGCGGATGGCGCCGGTACGTGCTATAAATTGTTGGCCAAGAAGTGGCCGAATGCTCGACTGGACTTCGAGGTCGAAGGAAACGATGAAATTCACTTAAATTTATGCCTAAAGTTTTTTTTTTTTTGGTATTTTATGTCGGTTTGTGGGTTATAGCTGAACAACGACGAATGAAAGATGCGTAAAAGCGGTCTTGCGGATCCTTTGGGAATTTTTTTCGTTGTATTGCTCGTAAAAATTGACCAGACTTTGGGTGTCTGGTTCTGCGTTTTCTTATTTCACGCGTGCACGCATTTGACCTAGATTCTTGTCAGGTACTTGGATGGAAGGAGGCGAGTAGGAGATTCACTGTTTGTGACGTGAACGCATACTAGAGTTTTCCCTATTCTTCAAAAATTTAAAATTTTGTCGAACTTTTTTCAAGGATTAAAATGGCGATGGTAGACGCCATAGGGTAGGGGAGTGCAATCGCTGGAGTGAATTTTTATCTGCTCTCTCTATCAACTGACAATACTTAAGTAGAATAGATTCTTGATGTAAAACTTCTCGATGTACACTAGGTCCCTTCTAGTCGTAAGAGAACAATAACACGGACAAGTGCGATAGTTGCTGAAGAAAAAAGGACTTGCTCCTTTATGGACCATTCATCTTATTTTTTATTGTTACGACTAGTTATAGGAGAAAGGTGAATTTGCGTGTTCAAGAATATACGGCGACCAGCCTTACTATGTCGGAGCAGTATTAAATTGTAAGAAGAAAAGGCGAATTCCCAGGAACGCATAACCAAAAAAAAAAAAAAAAAGACAAAAGCTCAAGAATGTCGAAAATCCGGAATTCCCGAAAAATCAAAAATTCCGATGACGTAAAGATCCAGAAAGTCGCAAGTCCTCCATATTCCAAAATTCGAGAAACATTGGGAGTTCAAGTATTAATTAATTCGGTCCGTCTTTCTGTGTTCAAAAACGCCTCACTCAAAATCTTCTCTGTTGGAAGCGATAACGTTTTCCCATCTGTTCCCCTTTTTTTTATTATTCAAAGAATTGCCCGTCAAAAGCGACTACTTTCTGCTATCTCTCTGGTAATTTTTGAATAGCATCTTCAAAAAAATGAAGTCTCTTTTGCATCGATCCAATCAGTTAGCCATTCTTGGATTTCTTTAAAAGACTGGAACCCGTGGCCTTCCAAATGGATTCGCCGAAAAATTTAGCCGTCGGAATGAGCTAGGTCTGGAGAATACGGCGGATGGATTAAGACCTTCCATTTCAGCGTTTTCTGGTAGCTTTCGACCGCAAAAGCCACGTGGGTCCGAATCATATACCGCTGCAAAATCATCTTGTCATGGCTTTTCATCATTTCTGGCCTTTTTTCACACAACGCACGGTCAAGCGCATTAGTTGTAGTGGATAACGTTTCCCAGCAGTTTAGCTGCTCATAGTGCACCACACCGGTCTGGTCCCTGCCTTACAGAAGGATGTATTTCTTTGGCGTCAATGAAGACGATGATGGAACGTGTTCGCTAGGTTTTGCATAGATTTTTTTCTTGGAGTCTTTCAAGAAACCATTCCGAGGTGAAAAATGTATTTTCGACTTCTCTCGGTTTCAACCCGTGAGTGTACGGTCCAAATTCCTTTAACTGAACGGAAACTGTTTGCTGAGTCACTCCAAACGATTCTGTGACTTTGCGTTTAGCACAGATCCGGATTCAGTAACCTACACAATCTGATTAGCTTGGTAGGAATGACAAAACTAGACATGGCACTGTATAGCTCGTCTCTATGCACGCTGTCATATTCTTCTTCTTCTTCGGATGGCGCTACAGTCCGAGGTGGACCTGGGCCTCAACCAACATGCCTCTTCCGCTAGCACCATCTCTTGCCAGCTGCCTCCAATTGCGCACTCCAAGTTGGTTGAGGTCCTTTACCACTTGTGTGCGCCACCTCCATCTAGGACGTCCTCTGTTGCGTTGTCCCTGTGGTTCGGATTCGAAGACTTCGGGCCGGAGCAATGTTGTTCATCCGCTTTTCATGGCCTAGCCACCTTAAGCGTCGTATCCGTAGACGTTTGACTAGGCTCATGCCGCCGTACGGCCCATATAGTTAGTGGTTGAATCTTCTCCTCCAGATGCTATCAACACAAACAGGACCAAAAATCGCACGCAGAACTTTTCTCTCGAAGAGACCAAGGGTTTCTCATCCGCTTTTAGTAGCGTCCAGGTTTCTGCGCCGTAAAGCAGGACTGGGATGATCAAGGTGTTGTACAAAGTCACTTTTGTCGTTCGGGAGAGGGCTTTATTACTCAATTGCCTCTTAAGCCCAACGAAACAGCGATTGGCAAGAGTGATTTTGCGCTTGATTTTGGTACTGATGTTGTTGTCCCTATTCACCGCGGAGCCAAGATAGACGAAGTCCTTGACTACCTCGAAATGTCTGCTGCCCATAGTGACGCTCTGTCCGAGACGTCGATGTTCTGCATCCTTCTTCGATAACAGCATATACTTCGTTTTGCCCTCGTTTACCACCAGTCCCTCTTTAGACGCTTCCGCTTCGATGCTAGCAAACGCCTCATTGACGCTGTCATATGCGGCGTTAAAATCGACGAATAGGTGCTGCGTGTCGATTTGTACTTCTTGGGACTTCTCCAGGATTTGCCGCAATGTGAAGATCTGGTCGATTGTGGACTTCTCTGGTTTGAAACCACACTGATAAGGACCTATCAGGATGTTGACGAACGGTTTCAGGCGTTCACATAATTCGGTAGAGAGGATCTTGTACCCGATGTTAAGGAGACTAATTCCTCGATAGTTGGCGAAGTCGAAGGGGTTTCCTTTCTTGTGGACCGGACAGACGATGCTGAGATTCCACTCATCGGGCATGTTTTCCTCCACCCCTTTCTTACAGATAAGCTGGTGCATACCGCCAACTAGGCCATCTCCAGCTGCTTTAAGCAGTTCTGCGGACAGTCCGTCCGCTCCAGCAGCTTTGTTCGACTTCAGTCTTGATATTGCTATCTTGACCTCGTCTAAGTCGGGGGGACGCAATTCTTGCTTATCATCGTCCAAATTGAGAGGAATATTCTGCCTAACAGCGGGATTTGCGTCGCCATCGCCGTTTAAAAGTCTGCAGGAATAATCTCCAGATTCTCAGCATCAATTGCGACTCTACAACTAGTTACAGTTGTGTTCATAAAAATAGCAGTGCTCCTAAAAAAAACAAATAATTTTCTATTCATTCAAATTGTTTTATTATTTTTTCAAAAAAACGTATACAAAAGTAAAGTATTTTAGTGTTAGCAGGTATATCACTTAATAAACGTAACTAAGAAAGTAAACCTTTATTTTTTATTTCTGGTATGGTATCTTAGTTACCGGAAAATACAATAAAACCGGATATACATTTGGAAAAAGGTTCTTCTTAGAAATATGTTGCCAATTATCTAAGTCGTATAACTACTGCTATTTTTATGTGAACTGTATATTTCAATATAGTAAAAAGCACACAATTTCAGAATTCATTAAAAACCAAATATGTTGAAAAACCCACGAAATTTAAATAAGTTCTAAGGCTCTTGAAGTAAAAAGGTCTATAAGACATACATTTTTTTAATCTAACAGTAGCTTATTATCATAAGATGACAAATTCTGGGGTCTTTAAGAAGATAAATGACCTCCATACAGAATGTTTTACGGTCTAAAGAAAATGTCCATCTACGGATATCTATATACGGTTGACGTCCACAGAGCGACATATTTTTAGATCCCGAGGACTCAAAATTTCTGAACTGTGAAAGTACAAATATTTTGAAAATCAAAATTTCGATCCACTGAATGTCAAAATATAAAAAAAAGCCAACATCCGAAATTTCGCTATAATTTAAAACTCCGAAAACCTCAATACCCTTCAAATTCCTGTCGCTGGAAAAATAAGTCGAATCACCAAAATCAAGAACGAAAGCGTGCCTGCGACCCGTTAGTATGGAAGCATTAGGAAAGGAATTTACTCTTCCTCGGTTGCCAGTCCAATATCTAATTTCATCTTGCAGTTATCCATTTTCAACTTCAACCGATTCCAGTCCACGTCGTCATGTTCATATCAAACAGAGTGTTTTCTGGTTTTCTTGCTTCTCTGTTGACAAGTAGCCAAATGTGATTAAAAAACGTCACAAAACATGAAAAGTGGTTTATTCGAGAGAAAGCGCACTTTCGACAAATTGTATCGCCGTTGAAATTTGATTGTGAACAGAGTCTTCACCCAAACTGACTTCTTATCACTCACATCCATTCAGTTTTGAGGCATTTCCATATCAGATGAAGAATTTCTCATCTCCTTACCACACTTTCAAAAATTGAAGTGTCACGCCAAAAGAAAAATCTCAACATATTGCAATTCATCGCATCGCAAAGCAAACAGCACGCAAGAAACTGAGTTGAAATTACAAATCCACGCCACCCCATTGGTGAGTGGTTACGAAACTTCCAACTCACATGACATACAAGTCATGACGGCTCCCTTCCGTCAGCTGTTCTGTCTTGCAACAGACATCATTTCACGTTAGCCACTCTATTAAATTGTCTGCTCAGACGGATTGCAACCCATTCCGCGACGCGCCGCGCCGCGCACAACGTTTCCCACGTCACTTGTGAATTAACCCGTAATTGAAGGGAAATTATAATTTCCACTGCAACAAATTACACGGAGGAATTAAGGGAAAAAACAAAGCAATCTTGAAGGAGTCTCCACACGCACAACCTGCAGCGACATTGCATGCATTTCATTCGGAAAGATTATCCGCACGCCTCGAGAAGTTTGTTGTACTGCGCGGCAAGGTTCTCGCCTCGCCAGAACACTTGGCGGTGTGGCGGCGCGATGGTGGTGGTGTTATCTTTCAGCGAGATTATTAGCTCTGTGCAATTGACTTTAGTTGGGGATTGCAGCGATTATTGAGATTTATTGCAGCGCGCAACCGAGAACCGAACCGAGACTGCATCTGCTCCTAAGATCGGCGGGAGATCCGCGAAAACAATTTCATTATTCTGTCATGCAACGGTGCTTGTGCTAATTGATTATTCGTTCACGCTGACTTGTGGCGGGGCCTTGGCGGAGGGGGGTTGCAGCGTTTGAAGGTTTTGACGGGATTTATCTAATGCGGATATTTGGGTCAGATGCAATCTGTTTTCAATTTCCTTTGGCCATCAGCGAATGAATGGATGCATTGTTTTGCGACATATGAGTGAAGATTCAAACTCAATAGAATTGATTGTGGCTTAAAAAATGGTATATATAGCAGAGACCTCAGGTTTGAACTAGGTCGTTGTGGAAACTCTCAACAAATTTGCAACAGTGAAGTTCACTGTCGTTGAAGTCAGAAAAATTCAAGAAATAATTCTGAGCACTAATGCTGGCTATGTGTCTGCAAAAAAATATTTGAACAGTGATATAAGTTGATAACTTTAAAACTGGCTTGCAAGTAGCTGCATTCAAATCCGAATAATACTCGTACAACAGTTGAAAATAAAGAGTGTTATAGGCAACAGAAGGAATTCTGGTAAATGTCGTTAATTCAAATAAAATTCCCGCAGTGTGAATAATCAAAGATGGCAGTGTGTCATACTTTAAGCCTATTCTGGATTTCTGAGTCCAATAAACACTTAGAAACATTTGTCGTCACGACTGCTGTCACATATTGACATCTAAAAAACAGTCTTAAAAACCACAGACGGCAGTAGAGGTCCGGTTTCGACAGTCGATTTTAAATTTTAAAAATTTCTCCAAGCAAGTCTTATACAACCTGATTTTCGATTATACGGGATGATTTTGATAAGTACTTAATACCTCATCGCTTGATAGGTGGTCACTGTCAACCAAATCGATCTCAAAGTGTTGTTCTCAGAGCGCTTGGAAGCTTGCGGCTCGGCGGATTGTAAAAAAAAAGCAATGAAAAATAGCAAATGATTCAGTTCTTGTTTTTGGAAGTGAAATCGCGCAGTAAAATCAAAGAGTTCTTAAATTATTATATGGTAACACTCTCCTTAGATGGTGACCATACAGAATCGGTTCAATAAGTTCCAACGTTGTCGCATGTTAATTTTTGATAAGCTACGTTCATTTGCATTGGAATCAGGTAACACGAAAGATAACGTGACATCCGCCGATTAAAGGTACACGAAAAAAGGGTGATTTTTTAAAAGCTATAGGAAAGTTTAAAATTCAGAAAAATGCATGAAATCTTTATTTGAATCGATAGTACGGTCCATATAATTTAATGTTTGGAGATTATTTCATGCAAATGTTGACCTTGACTGCGCCTCAACATTTCGGCTGGTATCTCACGAATAATTGCTTCAAGGTTGTCTACCAATGCGTCAATTGAAGCGGGCTTGTCTGTATAGACATGAGCTTTAACATAGCCCCACAAAAATAGACTAAAGGCGTTAAATCGCACGATCTAGGCGGCCAATTAACCGGTCCCGAACGTAATATAAAATGTTCACCGAACTCGTCTCTCAATAAGTCAATTGTTGCGCGTGCTGTATGGCATGTGGCTTATTGAAACCACGTGTCATGCAAGTCAAACTCTTGTATTTTGGGCAAAAAAAGGTTGGATATCATCACACGGTAGCGCTCACCATTCACAGTTACGTTACGATTTGCATCACCTTTGAAGAAGTACGGTCCAATGATGCCACCAGCCCATAAACCGCACCAAACTGTGACTTTTTCTGGATGCAATGGTAGCTCTTGCAATGCCTTTGGCTGATATTCACTCCAAAATCGACAGATCTGCTTATTTACGTACCCATTGAGCCAAAAATGAACTAACCATAAAATGAAAGAAGCGCGCGATGAACTTTCTTACCAGAGCACGCATTTTGATAATAAAATTCAATAATTTAAAAGCGTTGTTCGTCTGTAAGACTATTCATGGTTAAAGACGGAACTGAAGATGTTTGACAGTGAAAGAAAAGCGAAACGTGCGTCAGCTGTTCAAACCAGTGTTGCCAAAAAGATAATAGCTAAAAAATCACCCTTTAGCTAAGATAGTAGCGATGTCATCACCTGTGATATATATTAGATATGAGAAGACAGTCTAGGCATGGTTTCCACAGCTCGAACAACTAGCGCAACCGTGTAACCAGACCAATATTTGGGGCAACCCGAGCTTTTGCATAGCTTCGTGACCATCGGCGAAACTCTGATCACCACACCAGAAATCAAGGGACAGTCCAAAGCCGCAGACTTTTGGGCGGAAATCAGAGGGCTCTATTTTTCGGAATTCACAAGATATACTCTACAATGACTACCAGGGAAAGTTCACAAGGCTCTATTCTGTCTATTCTATCGGACTCAGGGTACCAATTGGACGCTGACGCTGGCAAAATTTGGAGACAACGACTATTACAACGCATCGACATCAAGTTTCGAATCGGTTTAAAAATAGAACCGAGTAGTAGTCCCTCAGATCGGATAATCACTTGCCAACTCTTTGACGTGTAGGTAAGCTACACAAAGGACGTCCTCAATTGCGATGGTACATCAGGTACAACATGTTTTAAATTTGGTTCACGGAAAGAGAGCAATGTTTGAAGTCGGCAACACTGGCTTTGACAATGAAAATACTCACTTGTGTTTGGGTAACATTCAGAAATTTCTTCTGTCTTTGGTGAGCTCTATTGAAAACAAGAGTACACTACTCACAAAGTGGTAGACGCTGTTCAAGAAGAGTCGAATTGATAGTGATTGCTGCACCATCAACAAATTACAAAGCAATTAAAGGCTGTGGCTGCAGAAGAATCTGTAGGATGCTCGCAACTTTGGCGCGAAAGTGTTGCTTTTGAAACTGACTCCTTTGAGGGAAACGAAATTAATTTCGAAGCATTTATACAGACTTTTTAATTTGTTAATAGAGACCCGATATTTATTTAAAGTACTAAAGAAAAACCACGCAGGTTCCTCCTCCCACGGAATTTACCTACAAAAACGATAACATTCACAATTTGACCATAAGGATCAACAAGTTTTGGTGACATGAACCGAATCGTTCAATAAAATATGTATCCTGTTCAGTTTATTGCATCATTCGCTTGAACATCGACAGTATTTGATGTGACATATGTCATTGCATTGAGGCAATAAATTCGGTTCGTTCTTTACGAGGTATACTCCCAAATATCGTGTGGAGCAGCTGTCGAGTTCTCAACTTTATTCAGATGTGTTTCAGTTTACTTTGATGCCGGGGGCTGTAATTGCAGTTGTCATGAAATTAATTCAAATACAAATGACAAACGTATAGAATGGATGCTGGAGATCATTTTTTTTTTGTATCAAGTGTATATTTTCTTTTCCTTGTTCATACACAGACTCTTTCTCACTCCACCCCTTGTTCATTGGCATATCGCAAATTTTGTATATCTGGCATCTTCCCTTGCCGATGGGGTCTAATCAGTCTATCAACTTCCTTCACGCAACGTAGCTGGACTGTCACCAGTTCCTTGTGAACTCTGTTATTCAGCATTTCGAACACTTCCAAATGCACCGTGCAAAATAAAGGTCAGAAATGTTGCTGTTTGCTTCCTCAATTCCCTATTCTCAAATTTATTCAAATGGTTGACTATCACAATTTTTTTATGGAACAGAGAGAGATCTATAAAAAAAAAAAAAATATATGTAGACGATACGGGTGTAAATTCGAATATCTGGCCAAGGGCAATATGACTTACGTGAGGATACGCTAAATGTAAGTCGATCCAAAATGTATCAATGTATCACCCATGAAAGAAAAAAAATGAAGCGAAAGAAACGAGTCAGTGATCATTGATCTGTATCGTTTTCAATAGACTGTAACATTTTGGTCATTGAGCCTCCCCCAGTCAGCACTGCTTAGTGCCATTTCAAACTTGGGATACAGTATCAAAGACAGAGTTGCAAAACTCGTTCTCTTCAGAACTATGGGTGTAACATATCGGACATATCATGGATTGGTCAACTTCAAAACAAATTTAATCAACTTTTGCAAAACGACCGGCAAGACATGAAAGTTTTAAGTCTGTAATTGGTTGACTCCCACATTCCATTAAAAAAGTGTCGTTTGTAAAAGCTACGTGACGATTTGCTACGATGATTCTTCACTCAGGTTTAAAGGTTGTCTTCGAAACTCATTTCTAAATAAATAAATTGTGTGAAGCTACTTCAGCAATAACGGATGGTTGCGTATTCTGTGGAGGGGACTCACAGTTTCATTCCGATTTCGAATGATGTGAAGCTTTCCGAAGCCAATAATTACGTGCTAAATTTCACCGGTTATATGAAGGAATGGAGTTTGACAAAATAAGAGATAAATGAAAGTCTAGGACTGGGCCATGACTTCCCGTATGGAAGTGGACGAATTTGGTTACTTCAGTCAGGGAGCCACCTACTGCTTATTATTCAATCATTAAAGCACGTTACAGGCTCCCGATTAGGAGGTCTAGATTCGAGTCCTATGCTCTGGTCCCTCTTATTTGTTAAGTAGAACGCGAAATCACGTACGAAACCCTTATAAATTTGGCATGTCCGTCAAATAGTCCATATCACACTCTTCATGTCGCTCAAATTTTTTTAACGATTAGTATGACAGTTTGAAACTAGATGCATGTCACCTGGCGAGGAATGTTTGTACTCTAACTTGGTTGTGGACCTTCTCCACTTTTGGGCGCCGGGTCGATGGGCGTCGTCTATTGCGATGTCCCACTGGTTCGGTGTAAAAGAATCTTCGGGCTTGATCAGTGTTGTCCATGCACTCCACTCGGACTAGGCGTCTTAGGCGTTCAACCCGTAGATCATTGTTGAATCTTCTTCTTGAAGAACCATCAACGCAGACAGGGCCAGCAATTGAACGTAGAGCTTTTCTCTGTAAAAGGCTAAGTTCTTCTTCATTTTCCTTTGAAATTGTATGGGCTTCTTCGTCATAGAGCAGGATAGGGATGATCAAGGTGTTATACTATGTTAGATTGGTCCCTGAAGAAAGGGCTCCACTACTTAATTGCCTCTTGAGCCCAAAGAAACAATGACTAGCAAGAGTTTTTTGCGTTTAGTTTCGGTACTGACGTTGTTGGTACTTTTTAGGAGCCGAGGTTGTCTACAGCAAAACCTACTCGTGTTGCGCGTGCTACTGCTCGCACATGAGTAGTCCATTACTACCTCAATCTTCTTAATGTGACGTTCTGGCCAAGTCGTCGATGTTTTGCTCCCTTTCTCGATGACAGTATATACCGAACTTTTTGGAACACTCTCAATGCTGTAAATGGAAAAAAACGAAAAGAAAACGAAACCTTCTGTATACAAATCTAACTCTCGTTGTAATTTATTCTTTCATCAATCCAAGTTTTCCGGTTGGTTAACACGTTAATATGACAAATTTATCGACATAGTTATCGGTTTAGACAAAGGAGTTAATTATCCCAAACGTACTGCTGGTTCTCGACAAGCAAGCTCTCTCTAGCTAGATGTTTAATGACGCTTTCTTAACTTTGGACGTCCTTTATTGCCTTGTGCAATTGTCTAAATTTAAGATCTTTCGTACCAGATCAGTACTGCTTATCGGCTCTTCACGACCGGGCGACAGTTTCCCCGATATGCTTTGTATTTGCATTTAGTTCCAGTCCTCCTATCTTCTTGATACTCCTATCTTTCAATTTGAAGTCTGTGCCTTCCACACTATTTCCACATCTAGTGGGTGCAGCTCGCTGCTGTCTCTTTTCATATCTCAGGTGGGTCTGCACCCTCATCTGAGTTTCTCACAACTGTAAGTAGCTAACAATCATCGTTGACGCTCTAAATTATATCACTGCTTCTTTGGCGAACGATCCCATGGTGTTTATCAATTTCTTTACACTCACATGCCATGTCATTAGTCATTAGCCCTGTCTACGCCTTGATTTATAATTTGGCAATTCTTCGTCCATTGTTCATAGTGTACAAGTTCATGACACATTTTTTCTTCAATTGTCCTCGAGGCAGCGCTCGAACACAAGGGAATTATCCAAAAATATCACTGGAGCTTGCAATAGCCAGGCGACTGAGGAGAACCTTGTGACCACCATCACACAGCCCCAACAAGCCGCCAATTAACTCATGCGGAAACAAAGGGCTGTGCAGTAAATTGCGTAATGCCAGGCAGGCGATGCGAGAGCATGACATGCAGCAGTCATAGGGGGAAGTGCGATGCAGTGTTCTTCCTTTGCACTTGTGCCTTGTTGTTGTTTACTTATGCTTTGCAGGTCAACAAGCGCCGTCCTCGACTGCGGAAAGTGGCTAAGTTGTATTCATGTGCACGTCTGCCCTCGGCATGGTGTATGAGCACAAAAAAGTAGCTCAAGTGCTCGGGATATTGTTAGTCGCACCGGCCCCTTTTCACGACCCCAGGAGCTCCGGCGACGCAGGTCTCTGTGTGCGACTTCATTAATTCAGCGACTTGGAGAGCTTTGACAGGAGTCGCGATTACTTTGGTGGCGGCGGCGTCCGGGCGGTGGGAGGACATGTGTTGCATGCAACCTGATGCTCATTGCACGCTAGATGGGGGCCAACTGAGAATTTTCTGACGACGAATTGTTAGGATACGAAGCTATTTCCAGACAGAAGCTGTGGGGAAGACACGTGACCCCATGTTTCGCTTCGGTTTCACTGAAATCTGGCGTCGTTCTGCCGACGACAGAGCGGTCCCAGACACGTTTTTCCACACCACTCAACTCCCCACAGACATCTCCCCACAAAAGCTTCCGTGAGCAAGCGAGCTTTTGTCCCTCGAATACACAACCCTCGAGTGCGCTGGCGCCCTGAGAGCCCCACGCCAGAGAGTGTGAGCGGCGCGAAGCTTGTGAAATGGCCTCACCCAATGACCAGCATCGCCGCTAGTATTTCTCCAAATCTCCGTTGGTGTGGGGCGCTTGTTTCTTAGCACACTCGAGAGGGGGTTGGATGCCGCAGCCGCGATGGATGAAGTGTGCAAGTGTTTCCCTCGTGTGCTCCGTCTGGGGGAGAGGCAGCGCAGGGCTGGAAAAAATCTCGAAAACACAAACGGAAGCAGTGATATGATGCGAAAAAAAAGAACGCAAAGTATGTGTACACGCAAAGACAGAGGAACGCGAACCAGCGATTCCATTTCGTTCCACTTGCAACAGCGCGACAGCGACGACAGTCGACATCGCGCAGCAACCATGAACAGGTTGGTGGTGTACATACGCGTTCAACTCTGGTGTCGTCTTCCGTCTAGTAGCTGCAGCAGTCTCTACCAAGCGCAGCAGTCTTGCTAAAGAGAGCGCTGAAAATCACAAACGTTTTCCATTTTGTTTAGTTTTTTTTCGCCTCAGTTTTCCGTTCTACTTGAATTTTCCAAAACCGTTTTCGGGAGTGTGTTTCAGTGTGAGTGCGAAAAGGACCGTGGTTTGTTTTGTTAAAAAAAAATGTCAAAAATTCGCAACAGGATGTGGATGTAACAGATTAGCACAGGAACCGGGGAAGCGGTGGCGCCCTTTGTTTACATTTGCACGCTCGTCCCTCAACCCCGCTGGTGTGAAGGGCTCTCAGGTCCTTTGCAATTTTTGTTTTCATTAAAACATGTCTATATTTGACATTTATTTGAGTAAGAACGAGAGATACGCTTTCTTCCGGAGATCGCTGTGTGCGTGTGTGCTCTTAATGGGGGTTGCTGTGTGTCCTCATCGCTGGAGCACAGGCTTATGTATTCGCCTCTACGAGGATTCATAAATAAGTAATCGGACAAGTGTTTTTGATTGAAGGAACATAAGAATCTACTCTCAAGAGTGCTTGCCTGCTGCCGGTGGGGACAAGAAAGGAGTACAGACGCGGGCCCTTGTGCTTCCATGAAAGTAGCGTGTAACTTCGCTGAAAGGATGAGAGCTGATTGTCAATCTACCCTTGTTTGTACTTATCTTCTGAGACATTTTATCGATTGTTTGGGTGAAGTTTGACAGCTCCACCGGTAATCGCCTTTTCATGGAGTGTTGGCCAATCTACAATGGGAACGCAGATGTAGAATGCTGTTGTAGGCTTTCTATTATGAAGGGGTTTTTGTTCTACTCAAGATGGCGTTGATGAAAACGTTGACTTTGTCAGAGTGTAACGGGGTGTTCATGAATATTTTAAAATCGTTCTTTGTGGATCCCCAGATGGAGAATTTGCATGATATTTCCTTGACGGTTTTGTTTCTCGAAATGTCAAAGTTCACACTGATGCACTACAACAGTGGAACAAAGAAATTGTGAATCTTGAAACATATGTCCTTATGCTTAAATTATAACTGCCTAGAAAATTTCATTCAATAGAGGACATTTCGTCGTCGTCGTCCGGCAACAATGGCAGAACGTTAGGGAAATATTTTTTCGCCCCAACTTCAAAATATTTCAAATTTTTTTTTGGCAGAAATGGTCTCGATCGAATGCAGGACTATTCTCCGTATGGTTACTTCTGTCATATGTTCTCAATCGCGTCGCCATATTCTGTCTTTTTGAATGTCAGGCATGTGACAGACTGAGAGAGCTCAAGGCGTTGTCCTTTCATTAACAATAAAACCGTCCAACACGCCTTACACTTCCTCCACCATAGACACTGCCACCGACCAATTTGTTAAGTACTTCAAATGATGTCGCCGTATATACACTTCTCAAATGTAAGACCTATGACAGTTTGAAATTTGAAAAATATTCAACTTGAGCGGATATAATATTTCTTAAGTAAGACCATAAAAAAGTTGAAAAAGTTAAAATCCTAGCTGACAGTTTATTATTGACTGTCATTCGTGGTATTATTTGACCATTCTTGACAGCACTGTGCAAAATAATAGCACCATGTTGGACTTTGTCACTATTTTGCTTATATCTTTTTCTTACCGTAATGCAAACACATCATATTTACTGCACAACATCATTATTCCATCAGTAATAAAACCCATTAACAAGATAAGAGAAAAGTGCATCTGAACTTAGAAAAGGTCTGTTATCCGGAATGACACCGAATTTTGGATTGTGCAAAATATTAGCACTAAGTGCAAAAATGCATAAATATGAAAGTGAAGTTTTTTGTTTTCATTATTGTTAATGGGTTAACACTTGGTCGTATAAGCTTTGTTTTTGAGTACAGCGCCACAACGTCGTGGTATGGAACCGATTAAGGCCTGACATCGCTGAACAGGGATACTCTTCCACCTGCACAACATCCCATAGCTGTTTTTGGGTTTTGCTTAATATATACTTTTTTTTTACATCTGTTCAAAGGTTTTGTATGGTATTCAGGTCCGGAGACTGAAGCGGCCACTCCATAACTCGAACTCCATTTTGCATTGGGAAAATTCTTTGGACAGTTTGCTAGTATCATTGGGGTCATAGTCTTGCCGTAGAATCCAACTAAGCGGCTTATTCCACTCTGCCTAAGGTAGCATGGTTTCTTTCATTATGGAGACGTAAACTCCGGCGGTAATCATCGGTTTTATCCAAAAAAAAATGGGGCAGTGCCGTAATAGGGATTTAATTAAATTTTTACTCCGCCGTGCTTTACAGTCTTGATAGTACACTCCGGTTGAAACTCTTGGTATTTTCTCCTGAGAACAAATGTCCTGGTCCCAGGTGTACCAAATAAAACTATTTTGGATTCGTCCGTCCATAATGTATTGCGTCATTTATTATATAAATTTGGTTCGTTTTATTAGGTTGATTTTTGAGAGTAGTGGTACTTTTCTGGGACTTCTGGCAGATAAATTTTTCTTTACCAGCTCTCTTCTTTTTGTTTAACTCCATTTTTATTTTCCTAACATTCATAAATGGGTTACGTTGGACTAGTTGTCGTTCATCTGCGGGGGTTACTTTCAGTTTCCTTCCTCTGTTTTTCTCCTTTTGAACGTATTTTTAGGCATTTGCCATCATTTCATTTGAACACAGACTACAATGCACACCACGACCCATTTTACTTTGCTAACAACGCTGCACTTTTGAAATATAATCTTTTGGTAACTACAATAATATTTGTAGATAAACATAGTTGAAAGCCAAAAAAAAAAATTCGAAACACTGGCGTACACGCCGAAAACGCTCTTCAGAATAGTGTGGTGATATTATTTTGGACAATTTCAATTCGGTTGCATTTTTTGTTACGGGACCTTTTTTAATGAAGAGAAGCATTATCTTGTTTATGGGTTTTATGACTGATGTAATAGAGATGTTGTGCAATAAATATGAGGCGCCTGCCTGAACATAGTCGAACATGGTGCTATTATTTTGCACCGTGCTGTACATCTTTCACTCTTTTCGTTAATCCATTTCTCTCGACTTGTTCTGTTCAAGTATGCTGTGCTGAACCTTTTTAAGGACTAGAAACAAATTCTGTCAAAAATCAAACAAAAGTCACAAGAAATCATCGGTTAAGAAAACTGGTTAAAACACACTGACAGTCAAATTTGACAGCTGTTGGATAATATAAAAGAAAATGCCGGCTTTCTAACCCAGATGGGAAATTGAGTGGGAGAATTGTTACTAAGACCCTTTTCCCTGCAAGAAACTGCAAAAACTTGAGAAACATGATCAAATTGTTGGTGCCTGTGTAGTAAAAATAAGAGGAAAAAAATGTAAAGGGCCTTAGATTTAAATTTCATAAGACTTAAGTTAGAATATTGCCCAGCTCGATCCGATCGGAGAATATTTTTAAAGCACCCTAAACGAACTGCTATAGCTGAGGGGAAAGTAGGAAAGATTAAGAAATCTCTAGGGAAAACCAACTGGTTCAATACGAGGAACTTAGGTGAAACTCAGAGAGGTCCCACCAGTGCCGGCCATCTAAACCCAACCTCACCTTACCTACATTTGAATAATCGCATAAGTTTTGTGAGAGTTCAGATACATCAATAAATGGACGTCGCTTAAACATTACTTCCTTTGTGGTGTAATGCCACTGTTTTTCTGATGATGCATTTAATTTCTTTGACTCACTGCATCGCTATTTGCCTTTGTTTGCGCAACGATTCATTTTATGTGACGATGTCAAAAGTTGTATTGATGTATTAAATCATTTCCTAATATAGCCGTTAGATTCACTAAATGTTGCCCTACTGCGATTGCATGCCCAGACTTTACTGTAGTCCCTGTGAATTCTTATGTTATGTTTAAAATGTTTAATTCGCTTATCTGGAAATTTGCCATTTCCTGTTTTGAAATAAAAATCAAGGATATCGCACCACAATTCTGACCAAAACGCAAACTTTCTCAAGATGTTGTTGATTGCTTTTGAATTCCGGATTCCGTAGTCGTGCTCAAATGATTCACAAAGCTTAGCCTTGAGGCGGCATTCTGCATGATTTCTGTGAATGATTCATTAAAGCACAAGTATACCAGGTCTTGTGAAATTCTAATAATTGGTAAGCATCTTTATGAGACTACAATAGGACTACAAATGAGAGAACTAAAAATGAATTATCCAGAAAACCGTAATAACTACTCCCCACAATTTGGAGTTCGTTCAAAAAGTCGGTCAAACAAACGCAACACACCACGCAATTGGCAACGCCACTTAAAGTTCTCCATTGTGACTTATATCATCGCCTTTGCATTCTTAAAAGAGCAAGCACCAAGCGAACACAACTTCCCGTTGATGAAACTGAACAAGGTGCCTCAGTGTAAAGTGTTGTCAAGCTTTCTCCACTGCGAACATGTTTTGAATAAATTTTCCTCAGTGCGATGTGAATCTCTCACATTTAATACTTCGCATGGGTGATCGGATGTACTCGCCGCATTAAAACCGCTTGATTGTGATCAACTGTCGGCAACAGCATCGCCCTGCACTGAATCATTCTCCGGCACGTGTACCTCGAAAGCTGAGATATTCCCGCAGATTCAGTCACACGCATAAAGTTTGCCAACGTTTCTGACATCGACACGCCATTATGTGACACAAAGCGAGTGTTAAGCTGTTGGGTGGGAATTTTACTCGACAGTCTACAAGCATTCAGATATTAAAGCGTTTACAATAAAATGCCAAATCAAAGCGACCTTCAGGGACGATGTGCATGCGTTTCCGCCCACACAGGCTGGAGAGTTTCCAAATTTAATTGAACTCTTTGTGGGGCGAGAGTCGGAGGCGAGTGGCATAGTTTGTTTGAGTCATCTCTATTTTCTTTTGTTCTATGCGTTGAGGTTTGTTAATTTTTTTTTTAAATTGTTGATGCGGAGTTTGCGTGCATCATTCTCAAAGAACAGAAGCAATCTCATGTGGCGAACTTTTTTAATTACAGTGGCATTTCAGATGAGCAATTCGAATCCGAACAGTTGACAACAATTTAATTGAGAGAATCCTGATTGCTGTCTACATCCAGATTTGTTAGAGAAGTTGGCATTCAGTTTTGACGTGACCGCCTTTCGCTTTCATGAGTTGTCTATAATGAAGTCATTCTCTCTATCGTCCCGACAATTCTATCACTATTTTGGAAAGTCTCTGTGACGAATAAAAAGTCGGAGCTGGCTCTTATACACATGATTAAACGACAGAAGAGATTTTTTTCCCCCAAATTATGACCCTCACAAAATCTATCGAATTTGTGATTTGTACGATTGATAAAAGTACATATTTTATTTGTTAAAGTTGTGACCATCTCTGTATCTTCTCCTTGATTTGTTGCTACACTTCAAAGTGGAACAGGCTTCAGCAAACATGCCTCTACATATAAAACGGTTTCTCGTCAGTTGCCCTCGATTTCGCTCACCAATTTGGTTGAGGTCCTCATCCCCTGGTAAGCGTTATCTTAGACGACGATGTCCGACTTTATTCTATTGGATCGAAAAACTCTTGGTCTAGAGTTGTGTTGTCCATGCGCTGTAAATTGTCAAGCGTCGCATCCGTAGACACTTGACTGGGCCGCGTAGACCGCAGTACGGTCTATAGAGTTTTTCGTTTCATGTCGTTCAAGCAAATTGTTTCGAATATGTTCACATTCGGTGATGATGATGTTGTTGTCTCTATTTACTGAGGACCCGCAGCAGACAAAGGCCTCTACTACCTAAATGGTTTTTGCGGATATTGGGACGCTCTTTCCGAGACTTTGTTTTGCCCTCGTTTACCTCCAGATCGATTCAAGTTGCTTCTCTTTTAATGCAAGCCATGTTGTGTTCGCTCAATCACGTTAACGTCGTCCGCGTAAGCCAGCAATTGCACAAACTAATGGAAATGCTTTGTCAAAAATTTTCTTTGACATTAAAGGTCACGGTGAGTTCGTCGTTTTGTCGTCGCCGTGGCGTAGTGGGTAAGTGCGTCGACCCCCACGCAGAAGGTCTAGGTTCGATTCCCAGACGGGACACCTCGCATTTTTTTACGGCACCATCCGTCGAGTTGCTGACAACACTCAAAGAGTACCAATTGTCTATGAAAGAGCTCCTCAAACTTCGCCGTTCGGAGTCGGCAAAAAACTGTAGGTCCCTTTTACTCCTTTTACTACCTTTTTAGCTGTTGTAGAAACTAGGCCCTGGTCCATTGTGGCCTGTAGTGCCACTCAATTATTAATGAGTTCATTGTTGGCTTTAAGGGAGCTGCGAGAGTAGTTAATCGTTATCCTGTGCTTTCTAACGAGATAAGAAGGTGTGCCCAAAACTAGACATAACTCGTCCTTATGCACGCTGTCATATGTGGGCTTGAAATCGACGAATAGGTGTTGGTTGGCAATCTGTTCTTCTTGGGTCTTTTTCAGGCTCTGTCGCAGTGTGAAAATTTGATCTATGGTTGACTTCTCTGACCCGAAACTGCTCCGATAAGGTCCTATTAAACTATTGATTCAAGTTTTCAGATGTTCACTCAAAACGGTAGATGGGATCTTGTACCCTTTGTTAAGAAGAAGACTCGATAGTTGACGCAGTGCAAGAAATCTCATTCCTTGTGAACCGGACAAACGAAAGTGAGATTGCCCTAATGGGAAATTCTTTTCTCCGAGCAGATAGACGATCTAGATCATATCCCTCTGCTTTTTCTGCGGATAGTTCGCCAGCTCTACAGCTTTTCTTGGCTTCAGCCTCAATAATTTAACATCAAGTCTGGAAAAAACGGTCTTCTCGCCCGTCGTAGTACATCGTAGTGGAACAGTCTCTTACTGCTGTGTAACTGTCCAAGTTCTTGACTACAATCCGAGGCTTATATCCATCAGATATCTATTTAACCTTTTTCGTAAAACTTTCGGGGTTCATCCCTTCCATCTCCAGCTCCTCAACCGCGGGCTTCTCATTCCTGGGGAATATTCCGAATCAATGAAAGCACCAACACCGTTAGCGATTCACACAAAGCACAGCCAATCCTTATCTAACAGCTCAATACCTGTGCAATCGCACAGAACATGCTCTATCACCCCACGTCGAATCCTTGACACACCATTTTTGTCACGCTATTGCCTCCATTGGCATTCACTCACGGAACACAACGAGTATTCAGTCAACCGCTTCGATCGGCCTGATAAATTGCAGCAAAGAAAGAAGTAAGTTAATTTGCATAGAACAACCGCCAGGACCTTTGTTGAATTTTCATCAGCAGCGTCCCGGAGCTGGTCCTATTTAAACAAAACTCGATGAACTGTGGGCGAACGCGAGTGGCGCGCACACGTCCGGAATAAACTCTATACCCGAAGCGCGCTCGATTGTGCACGTTTCGTGTTTGTTTGCGAGCGAAGCCCCAAAAAATACACAGAGCACATATCCTCTGAGGGGGATTGGCATGGGCGTTCATCAGCGCTCACGGAATAAGCCTAAAAGGACACTCCTGCATGTTATATTTTCTGTTGTGTGCCAACCGCGCTTTGTTCAGCTCATTTTCAGAGCCCTTATCCACGGTGTGTTGCAAATTTTGTGCCGCCCCCTCCCGCCGCTGTGTCTTAGCACAACAAACAGCAAATGCGACTGTGTATCCTCTAAGTGGTCGTGGTGGGGTTGAAATTACCCTGTGCAGTGTTCTCTTCCACCTGCACCTCTGTACACAGCTCATTGCCAAGAGCGAGAGAAGGCAGCACACAAATTAGGGCATGCGGAAGCCTACTTGAGGCCCCGGCAGGCTGTGTGCACCTACGTCAGACTAGGCAAAGTGCTTGCTCAGTGGTGGCACTTTACCTGAACGTATGCACACGTATGTTGAGTAGTTAGTTGTGCATGCGGATCAACATTTCATTTGGAGCCCTCGGGTCGACTGGCTTATGGGCGTACATGTGTTGTTGGCTGTCGTTTGTGCAGTCTTCCACGTCCGCAGGGGCTGTGCGATGCGCTTCCTTTCTTCAAATTGCGCCCTTGTAAGATGCATCTCTTGATTTGCATGACTGCAAGTGTGGGGGTGTGTTGTAACACACATCCCCCACTCGGGCGGGGATAGACAAAGATATCGTATGAAGTTTCGAAGGATTGGAGCAAAAAGGACAAGAGAATCTACAGCTATGCGTGGCATGGATTTGCCCATAAATGCTGAAGTTAGAGGATGGTGTGGAAAGTGCTTTCCACTGTTGACTCCTGAGTGGCAACATAAAGTTGTCCGTGACGGCGAAAGGACTTGTTGTCCTCCTCCGGACTGGCTAATGCTGATTGCAGTGTACGGAGTGCCTCGGGCGAGAGAGGATTAAATGCACAATTGTCAGAGAGTTTGAAAGGGTAACTTCACAACTCACTTGGCCGGGTGATTCTCTCTGGGGAGGCACACAGCACACAGTTTGTTGTGGACGCTCTGCCTGAGGCGTTGGAGAGTGTTAAACGAATCCTTAGTTTTGTCTTCCCGGCGAGGGAACCCGAAGATCAGCTGCGGGGTTCAAGGGGTGGAAATATAATATTCATGGGTTTCAAAAAGTTGAATGTTCATCTATGCTTAGCTGTATCTACAGCAAGTAGCGCAGCGTCCCTCTGGGGTTTCTAATTTGAGTCCTTGCTGCCTTCGGGTTTTGGGCTATGTGACTGATTGGCTCATCAGGGGAAAGGACATGTTTCGTTCGGTGAACAATAGTTTTGAGGCGGCTACCACTCAACGATTAACAAAGTTTCGTCTGAATTTCGATGTCGTTGCAGTCCAAGAGGAAGTCCTCTGAGGTATCGATTGGGAATAAGTCTTATTAGTTTCATGGAAACGGGTTTTTGAATTTTTTTCTTAGGAGGGAGGAATGCATTTAAGAAACGTTTCATTCAGGTTCATATAGACGACAGTTTGAAGGTCTTTCTCGCTTAAGTCCTGAACCTGGACATCAACCAAAAAACCTCTCCAACCGACGCGGTCGTTTCTCTGTTGCCCTCATTGGGATATAACAAGTTGGTTAGACTCCTTTTCCACTGAGTCGTTTTCTCATGCCTTATTCGAATCCATGGGCTGCACATGACCTACCCAATCAGTTGTTAGTTGGCATAGCCATAGTCAGGCATTGGCGCCTGCAGTAAATGAGGTCAATACAAAATACATGATGTCATCAAGAACCAACCCTCAACATCAACGTCTTCGACAATGTGAACCCAATATTTTGATATGGTCAAGGTTTCAAAGATGAGCCGATGGACAAATATGATTCTAGGTTGGTGCGTCGATTCCTAAACTGGAGGTCTAAGTCCAATTCTTAACTTCGTAAACTTTGCTTGAGATTCACTATTGAAGCGAATAAAGTCGCAAAAAGTATTGCTTACTTCACTGAATCACCCCCAAACATACCTCGACATCACCGACTTTTTGTTGATTTCGTTCCACTGTTTGCACACATAGCACTCATTTCGCAAAACAACTTTCTCGTAGACAAATATACACGCAAAACAAATATTTCAAATATCTGCTATTTCGTTCAAATTTACTCTGCGGCTTGTCAATACAATTTTGTGAACTTTTGTTCAGTTGTTTTTCGATATGCCATCCGCACGGTGCCACGAGCATTTGTGTCTACTTATAATTAAAATATAAAGTCCTTTTAACTGTGTATGTGTGTGCTATTTCGAACCGAACTCAATTAATTTTGTCTGTCCTCTTTGCCAAGTTAAACCCAAACTCCAAACTCTGAAAAGAAATTCGTCTTATACAAACTTCGACCTTAAAATATGAAAATTCATGTGTTGAAAATTATAAGTTTTGAAAACTCTTTCTACTCCGACTCCGATCTAAGATCGACTTAAGGAAGCTTAAAATTTCTGTAAACATTTTTAAACTACAAATTTAAAGCCTGGTTTTGTTGCCGTTTTAGGTCAAACCTTTATCAAACTGTTTCCTATTTCCTAGACAATGGCCTCGTTAAGGTCGTCAAATCGTCAAAAGTACTGTTGAAAGTGCATAAATTAGGTTCTGCAAATATCTACAATAACTTTGATTCTCAGTACAAGTCTTCTTCTTCTTGTGGCGCTACAGTCCGGGGTGGACCTGGGCCTCAACCAACATGCCTCTCCAGCCAGCACGATCTTTCGCCAGCTGCCGCCAGTTGCGCACTCCAAGTTGGTTGAGGTCCTTCTCCACTTGTGTGCGCCACCTTATCCTGGGTCGTCCTCTGTTGCGTTGTCCCAATGGCTCAGATTCGAAGACTTTTCGGGCCGGAGCAGTGGTGTCCATACGCTCTACATGGCCTAGCCATCTTAAGCGTTGTATCCGTAGACGCTTGACTAGGCTCATGCCGCTGTACAGCCCATACAGTTCGTGGTTGAATCTTCTCCTCCAGATGCCATCAACGCAAACAGGACCAAAAATCGCGCGCAGAACTTTTCTCTCGAAGAGACCAAGGGCATCCTCATCCGCTTTAAGTAGTGTCCAAGTTTCCGCGCCATAAAGTAGGACTGGGATGATTAAGGTGTTATATAAAGCAAGCTTAGTCTTTCGAGAGAGGGCTTTATTACTCAATTGCCTCTTGAGCCCAAAGAAACAGCGATTGGCAAGAGTGATTCTGCGTTTGATTTCGGTACTGGTGTTATTGTCCCTGTTTACTGCGGAGCCGAGGTAGACGAAGTCCTTGACTACCTCGAAGTTTCTGCTGCCTAGTGTGACGCTCTGTCCGAGACGCCGATGTTGTGTGTCCTTCCTTGATGACAGCATGTACTTCGTTTTGCCCTCATTTACCACCAGACCCATTTTAGCCGCTTCCGCTTCAATGCCAGCAAACGCATCATTGACGGCTCGCTGTGTTCGACCAATCACGTCAATGTCGTCGGCGTAAGCTAGCAATTGAGCTGACTTTTGGAAGATCGTACCTCTGGTGTTGACCTGTGAGTTACGCACGATCTTCTCCAGGATGATGTTAAAAAAGTCACATGACAGTGCGTCGCCTTGTCTAAAACCTTTTTTGACATTGAAGGTCTCGGTGAGTTCGTTCCCGACCTTGACGGAGCAGCGAGAGTTCTCCATCGTCATCCTACACAATCTGACGAGTTTGGTAGGAATGTCAAAACTAGACATGGCACTGTATAGCTCGTCTCTATGCACACTGTCATACGCGGCCTTGAAATCGACGAATAGGTGGTGAGTGTCGATTTGCATTTCTTGGGTCTTTTCCAGGATCTGCCGTAGTGTGAAGATTTGGTCGATGGTGGACTTCCCTGGCCTGAAACCACACTGATAAGGACCAATCAGGTTGTTGACAAACGGTTTCAGGCGTTCACACAATACGGCAGAGAGGATCTTGTATGCGATGTTAAGGAGACTTATCCCTCGATAGTTGGCGCAGTCGAAGGGGTCTCCTTTCTTGTGGACCGGACAGACGACGCTGAGATTCCACTCATCGGGCATGCTTTCCTCCGACCATATCTTACAGATGAGCTGGTGCATGCGCCCAACCAGGTCATCCCCAGCCGCTTTGAACAGTTCTGCGGACAGTCCATCTGCTCCAGCAGCTTTATTTGACTTCAGTCTCGATATTGCTATCTTGACCTCGTCTAAGTCGGGGGGACGGAATTCTTGTCTATCATTGTCCAAATTAAGTGGAACATTCTGCCTAACAGCGGGATTTGGGCCGTCATCGCCGTTTAAGAGTCTGCAGAAATGATCTTTCCAGATTCTCAGAATTGATTGCGACTCTACTACTAGGTTTCCGTTTTGGTCCCGGCAGGCTTCGGTCCGAACCCTGTATCCACCGGATAGCTGTTTCACCTTTCGGTAAAACTTTCGGACTTCATTCCTGCCATAACATCTCTCCATCTCTTCGACCGCGCGCTTCTCATGCTCTCTCTTTTTCCTTCTGAGAAGCCGGTTCTCTTCCCTTCTTTTCTGTTCGTAGAGCTCACGAACAGCTCTCGTTGTCCGATGCAGCGTTGCCTGGTAGGCCTCCTGTTTGGCTGCATGTGCCTGCCTGCACTCGTCGTCAAACCATGGGTTCCTTCTAGGTGGTGGCGTGAAACCCAGCACATCAGTGGCAGCTTCTTTGATGGCTTTTTGACAACGTTTCCATTCTTCTTCTATTGTTAGTGCAGGCAGCGTCGAACTTTGGGAGAGTTTCAGGGAGACTCGGTCGGCAAAGATCCCAGCGACCTGCTGCGATTGTAGCTTTCCGACGTCAAACCGTTTCGGCCTATCTCGACTCCGTTGTTCTCTCGATATCCGGGTTCTTACCTTGGCTACAACAAGGTGATGATCCGAGTCGATGTTAGCGCCTCGGAATGTTCGGACGTCGAGAATGTTGGAGGAGTGTCTGACGTCGATCGCAACGTGATCAATCTGGTTGACGGTTGATTGATCAGGGGATCGCCAGGTTCCTTTATGGATGTTGCGATGTGGGAACCGCGTACTGCTCATAGAGAGGTTCCGCCCCGCAGCGAAGTCCAGCAGCCTGAGTCCGTTTCCGGAAGTCGTGTCGTGCAGGCTGTGTTTCCCGATGACGCCAGCAAAGATGTCCTCTTTCCCCAGCTGAGCATTGAAATCTCCTAGAACGATCTTGGTGTCATAACTAGGGCATCGATCGTATGTTCTTTCTAGGAGATCATAGAACTCATCCTTGCTGTTGTCATCCTTCTCTTCTGTCGGGGCGTGAGCGCATATCAGGCTGATGTTCCCGAATTTAGCCTTAATGCGGATTGTCATGAGGCGTTCGCTTACGGGATCGTAGCTTATGACTTTTTGCCTAAGTCTGCCTCGAACAACAAATCCGCATCCGAATAGGCGCTGCCTTCTCTCCCTGTAGCAGTCGCTGTAGTATATGTCGCAGTTCTTCATCTTCTTTCTGCCCGGCCCATCCCATCGCACTTCCTGGATGGCGGTGATATCTGCTTTGTAGCAGTCAAGGGCCTCCGCAAGTTGTTCGGCTGCACGTGGTCTGTTAAGGGACCTCACATTCCACGTGCAGAACCGAAAATCGTTGTCCTTTGTTCGTTTTCCGGGGTCGTCAACGTTGGATCCGTCCATATCCGAGGCAAGTTGTTGTTGCTGAACTCGGTTATTTTTGTGTGGTGAGGGAGTTAGCCTCACGCACAACCTACAGACTGGTAGGCCAGTCGCTGCATACATTGGTTCACCACACAGCGGATGCTGTGATGGCTATCCAGGGGGCGCCACTGGGAGGCTGTATGTCAACTTGACCTATGCAGGGACGAGGATAGTCTTGGCAGCTCGCCATGTTGAGCGCGATCAAGGACATTGCCTCGTGTGCATAGGCCCATGCCCCCCTCTCAGTACAAGTACTAACATTTAATACGCTCCCCTATATTGTACAAACAAAATTTCGTCTTTGATTCGAAGGCAAACGAAACCCTCTATGCGCAAGAGTAACATAATGCGCATTGATCGGTTGTATTTACTTGCCTTCAATTAAACCCCGTCCCACTCAAAATCAAAGTTCAAAATGTACATGCCAAATTTGTTGACATTTCCTTACAAAATTGAAAAAAACATTTTTTTAGCTTCGTTTTCTCTTTCAAGTCACCGACACTTGAAGATTCAGAGCTCTACTTGAAAGTCAGCTTAATGGCTGTCCCCAGAATCGATGACCCATCTCAATTCCGGTTTGCTTGTTGTTTTTCTCTGATTCGCATAAATATTTGAAAAAAATTAGATAGTTAAAGTGGTGACTAAAGCATTGGCATGTCATTTGCTCAGATTTTGTAAAATTTGTGACTGTAGAAGTCCGTCATCAGTCCCCATAGTACGGAATGAAATTAAAATGTAAGGACTACCTCCAGCACCTACTTCTGACTGTCAGTCATCTCAGACGGCAGTCGGCAAACTTTGATCGTCTCACTCACGTCACCGTGTCTGATTACAAATTCAATCGGTTTCTGCCAAAATACTTTGTGAAACCTGATTCATCACAGCACAGCGACTGACGTCAGTTTGCCTGAAATATTGGTCAATTCCAAGAACGTCGTCATTACCTCTGACATCTCATTGTCATCACGTGCTAACTCCGCCTTGACCATTAGACGAACATAAGTGACGACGTCAATTGAGCGTGCTGGCGATGAGTAACACCAACTGTCTCCTTGGCGTCATCAAATGATTCGTAAAATTACAATCGCCATTAACCGCAAGAAAAACAAACAAATAAACGACAGCTCATCGAATCCTCCACTCTTTTGGTGTTCGCTTAACACCCGCGTTTCGTGTGACGCTGAGTGCCAATCGTGCGCCACTCAAGCCACCGTTTAAGCATCCACCAGCTAATTGTCAGCCTTATGATGCGTGAGCTGCCCAAAAACGCCTCTTACGCCAAACACTTAATTCTGCGGAATATGCAGAATTTCGCGCATCCTCTGGCATCCTCTGGTCGGAGTTCCGTTCCTCGCTGTCGCACTCGACACCCGGAAGCGATGCACCGTGTGGAGAGCGTGTGCATTTTAATTACCCTCAACGCAGTAACCGCGGCTCCATTATTGTGCTGATGTCTCCTCTTTTCCCAGGGACCGTATGAAATCGCAGAACTAAGTGCCAGGGGTGACTTACCCGGGGGGAGCGTGAAAATTGGACGAGGACAACGAGGGTGGGTGGGCATGTGCATGCACGCAGCGCAGCGCCCACACTTCAGCATCCAGCCGCACACCGCGCGTGCAAACTATTGTCTTCGGTTTCTGTGCTAAGAATATTCTTGTTCGCCTTCTGTGCTGTGGTTCGTCTAATTTGCGCGCCTGTTGGTGGTGATACAGTTCAAGTGCTCCTGCTGTGTGCCACATTCTTTTTTTTTTTTGACAGCACCACGACAACGACGACGACAGCGACAGCAATATACAGCTGTAGTGCATACGGCGGCGTTCTCAGTGTGACTTTTAATTTCGCCAAAGCAACACCCGTGAACGGAAGCGAGCGGAAATGTGTCACAAAACGCAGAAGGTGCCCCTGCTGCTCGTCGGCGGAGTGTGTTTCGTCATCGTGCTGGTATTGATAACCGCGATTACGCTCATAAATAATATCAACCTGTCAAACATCATTCGTCTGAACGAGAAAGTCGCCAGTGATTCGGTGGGCGGGCAAGACAGCCAGCTCAACTACGGGAGCAACCATCCGAGGAATGTGTACAAGTACAGCAACATAACAGTGCGGCAGGATGAGAATCTTGCGTCGCAGGCTTCGAGTGAAGGAACAACAGCAGTGTCGATGTCATCGTCAGAGGAGGACGACATGGAACGCGTGACGGAACGGATGGCTGCTGTCATCTGGCACGATGCGACGAATGACATTTCGGAAGCAGTGCAGCCCGGCGACGTGAAGTTCAGCGATAAAGATCCCAGTATGATCGATCACGTGAAGCGGAATACCGTCAAACAGGTACATATTTCCCATTTTTTTTTATCGAATTTCCCTCTTGGGTCGGGCGAGTTTCGGCGCGGAGGGAGACCGGCCGCCACAGAGGTTAATGGATGCACTTGGAGGCTATTAAGAGTGCATTTGCATTTATGTTTCAATTTCGAACGCGAACCGATCGTGGAATGTGACATAACGTGTCAGACGTGGGAATGACCTTCCTGAAAGCCGATGTTTCTGAGAGTATGGCATGGAGCGCGTAAACATCGACGATTAGTTGCTTGAGCTCCAGTTTTTGACATGTTGTGGAGCGTGTTTTTCTGTCGAGAATTGTGGACAGTGCTCCTTCCTAAATTAGGGGCAGGTACGTGAGAGACCTGTTCTCTGGTCACTTGCAATGAAGTGGCATTGGCCTCTAATCTAGTAAAAACCAAATTTGTCTTTCAGAAATAGGTTTGTTTTGTTTGTTGTTGTATGTAACACTTAAGTAGCAAAGTCACGTTCTTGGGTTTCGTTACACACAGTCGCATTGAAATGGCTTCATTAAGAGTTGCCGCAATGTATGACTAGATGATTTGTTTGTCTGCCGCTGTCAATGCCGTTTTCGTCCCAGGAAGGTTATTTACAAGCTAAGCTCTGTTGGATTTCATTATGTGATGACAATCACGATTTTTTCTACTACGTTTTAGATATTTTGTTACGCTTACATTTGTCAAATTATAAAAACATGTATTTACTAGACGAGTGATTGTAGTTCGAATTTTAAAGTTTGTCTTGAAGTCTCAGTTTATAATTCTACTGTCAGTAGTCCTGTGCTTGGTTCAACTGTCTTTTCCAAAAGTTAAGATTCTCATCTGATCCAGTTGTTGACAGCAGCGTTGGTTTTGAAATTGCTCTTAACGAAGTTTCTGGCTCAAAGACCTTGACGCTACTCTGTTGAATTGAAGGCTGAACTAAAGCTGCCTTCTATTTTTTTTTTGAATCATCTTTCCATCATCTTCTCGCACCTCGAGTCTCCAAAGATACGTGTTGAGCTTAGCTCTCTTCATTGTTGCCTGAAACTTGACTATCCACGAACAAAAGGAATCTGTCTATGATTGAGAACGACTACAATTTGTCCAATTCATAAGCCGGACAGAGTCACCGTACTAAGACTCTTGGTTATAATTCATATTTCCGACTTCTGAAAATCGAAAAATTAGATCAGAAGCCTAAAACTTCGGAAACGATCTTGTGAATATTTTTACGGACGCATTATTGCCGACTGATGTGTCACAGTACGACTTTAGGGACTTTAGTACATCTCCCAAGAAGATATTAAACTGATCTAAATTTTTAACATTTTCGAAAGTCGGAAATTTTCGACTTTTCAAATAAAAAATGTCGACCTGTCGAACTTGGCATGACTGTATTTTTTTCCGATTTTAAACTGTCGAAACTTCAAGATGGTTAAATTTCAAATTATTCTTTTCCAGATTTTGAGGCTCTTAGGTTAGGCTTTTCGAAGTGTTATTTTTAAAGATTTTGCCTTTGAGAATATTCAAATGTCGGCAGTTCAATTTCAATTTTTGAACTTATCGGAAATTCAAAATTGTCTAAGTTTGTGGATTTTGGATTCCCTGCATTCAGGACTGTTTTAGTTTTCAGTATGTCATATTTTCGAGATTTTGAATTTTCGATTCGATTCGGATTCTTTTGACAAACATGTGGGACAAGTGAAACAATACTGAGCGTCCACAATTCGCAAGAGCTGAGAAAAATCCGAACTAGCTGAAGAGACATGTTCGTTAAGGGTCCAATTTCACTCCAATATCTGACTCGCTAGCGCTTCGCATAGAATACTAAAGAAACAATTTAAAATCGTGTTTTTTGCAATATTTTAAGAATTCTGCCTTTTGGCCGTTGGCGACATTGGACTTTTAAAATTTCGACCTCCATAAAATCGTTGCATTTTCGAGATCATTTATTTTTTGGGTTTTTCGCAATTTCAGAATTATTCATACTAAAAATGGTCACTAGTTCGGGCCCTTTGCTATCAAGAATGTATTGTGCCTTCCTCATTTCTGTGGTTTTCGAAATTTTAAAGGCTTGGGATTCTGATGTATTTATGATTTTGAAAATTTTTCACAGTTTTGTATACTGATAAAATTTTCGACGTTGTGGATCTTTGAACTTTTTGAGCCTGTTTCGAGATTGTCTTTTTAAAAACTTTCTTCTTTCCAAGATGTGGCATATTTCGTCTTTAGACCTTTTACTTTTATCGAAATTTCGTGACGTCCAGAATGTTATCTTTTGCCCCTGGAGATTTAAGAGATTTAAGTTCATTATTCTTTGGTTTTCTAGTAGTCTCTCTTTATTGCAAGAAATCAAGCTCAATTTTAATAATTTTTTCGTACTTAGTTATGTTAATCGATAACAGTTGTTGAGGTCTACTTAAGTCTTCAAAACGTTTATCTGAATAAGCTTTAGATGGACGAACGACACAGTTTGTCTCTTTTTTCCTTATTTAGACAGATGTATATCACATCTTTATCTCCTCATTCACATATTGCTTCTTAAATTTTCAAATAGGTCACACTTCCTTTCATAAAACTTCCCTCACCCAACCACTCATCACACATCGCAGCTCGCAGCACTTCCTCATCAATATCGTCTCAGCCATATGCAAAAGGTCAAAAGATTCTCAAGAAAACCGCTCCGTCCACTTTACGATCACAGAATTGACTTTCAACCCCTCCAGCCATGTGATGGGTTGTAGGCCTGCTCCCTCCCATTCATGTTCATGGCGCCAAGTGGTGGAGTGGACGAACGGAGGGCGGCCTGAACAAAAAATTAAAAGAATTAAACAAACCGACACAGTCCGCCCACTCGGAATTATGTGAACCCATAAATTATTGAACAAATTAAGTGTTGTACATTATTAGTTTGGGTCTTTATTCTTTTCGGTATGTTGCCGCGCTCTTTTCGTGCGCTGGACTGACAGCCCGCCATTGTAATTGTCTCTGAAAGTTTTACGATGACAGTTCGCTTTGCCGCACACACAAATGATTCACATTGCCGGCCGTCATATTTCACGCTTTTAATAATCTGTCTGCACGAGGCTGCTCCACCGGCACGCCATGTGATACATGACCTGTTAGGTTTTATCTTTTGGTGTGTTCCGCATACCGTTCGCCGGGGTTGATGGCAGCCCAAGGCCTCACTTCGTCTCGGCTAAGTGTCATAACTGTTTTTATTGGCTGTCGTCCTCTGCATAGCTATCCTGTCAAAGTTTCCGTCTGCGTTGCTCTCTGTGCACACGATTTATGGCGTCGAATCAAAGTTTGCTGTCAAACTTAACAAATCATTATAAAGCTCTCAGCGCGCGGTGACAAATGAGTGTGTGTAGGAATCTGTCATAAAACGCGCATCACCTCGTTGAGGCGTGCGTTGGCTTCGCGACAGGCTCGTCAGCGCTACTTAGCAGTTTCGCTGTGGAGCAGAAGTTGTGTACGCGCGTATGTACGGCGTCCATCGCTGTTTTGACATCCACCCGCATTCCATTAAAACGGAAAGTCATTACTTTTGTTGTTCTGTTTTGCGTTGTTTTTAATGGAAACCGAAACCATCTGAGAAGTAACTCATCACGTTTTTGGCAAACAGCACACTTTGGATATGTGCGCCGGCCTTCGTGCCGGCGAGTGTGTTTCGGTGCGGGCTGTGTAGAACCGCCCGCTCCCGCCACATCAGAAGAAAGATAACTTATGTGTGTTCCGATGCGATGGCAGATTAGTCATTAGATTTCCGATTTCTTTCGCGATTTCCCAAGGACAGTTTTCGCAATTTCGCTTTGGAGCATATTCTGTTCCGAACTATTTTTAGGCTTCAGCGGCTGAGCGAGAACGAATTCTTTTACATTGAGTCATGGTATGAATGAATTTTGGACGCTTGTCGCTGGGTAGGCGATTGGAGGTGAGAAAATGTGTAAAATTTGTAAGAGATCGTTGGACGATGAAGGGAATTCGGCGAAAGATTTGAGCGACTGAATGGAAAGAGAGTGCGAAGTGAGTCATAAAGCAGGGGGATGATAAAATGTTGGCTTGGCAGCGGGAAATTTTTAGTTGATGCTGGATGAGAGAACCTGTTGGACGTTGATTTGAAGAGAAGATGCATAAATACACCATAAAACTGCGTTAAGGGACATTTCTGTAAGGAAATTTGAATTGTGACAATTGACAATGACTTTCTTGTTGAAGTGGCATCAGTCAAATTATGTGTCCGACGATGAGGGATGTAGCGTTCAACAACACGTGCAAGTAATAAAATTGTCTTCTCGAATTGGATGTTCTGTTCCTGCAATATTTTACGTCCTTCGCTCATTTTATGTTCGCCATAAGCGTTTTATCGAGATGTTTCTTCGCAAGATGATAGATAAATGTCGATCTGCCTTTTTAAATGAAAAAGAACCTTAACGAGCTTATTTTGCGAAATTGCAGCAAGGCGGCAGGAGAACATATCGGCTGGAGATGCATGTAAGCTGACGCTTAAGTCCACACATGGATCCCAAGAAGAAGATTCAAAATTCAATTAGCCAACTTAAGACTATAGACAAAATACGACGTCTGCCAGATAGATCACCGCTGTTTGTAAAACTGTGTACTGCAGTGTTTCGTGAACCAGAAGCCATCCGAAGTTGACGCTTTGTTGTTCTTTAGCTTATTAAGCTGTGCTGACTTCTTCAAGTTTGCCGAACGGTCTACTTTGACGGCTGCATGTGCGACTTCATTTTTTCCTGGCACTGTTTCCTGGTCACACCCGGGGACTAGTTGCTTGAAATTTGACTTCGTTCCATTTGCCACAAGAAATCCGCGTTGAGCCTTCTTCTCTTCCAATTATACTTTGTCCTGTCAAGCACATGTTTTGGGTTTGTGTGAGGACTTGTCCCAGTTGATGAGTAGCCACTGGAGAGTCGATTAATTTCAATTTTCAGGAGAACACTCACAAATTGTTGTTCTTTTTCGAGTCGTGTCATTCTCTTCCTTAAAATATTTTTTTTTCTGTGGGAAGATTTTGTGAGAGATTCTCTCCTTACGGCTAGTTCGATCCCAAAATGTCATTCATTTAAAAGCGTCGACCGCCCTATCTAATTAAGGTTTGAGGGTAGATAGGTACGATTACTTAATACTTGTCCTCGCGGTTCACTTAGACCAAAAATCTACGTCGATTGAGCTCCTTTTGACGGTATATAGTGAAGCTACGAACCGTGCCTTGCTTGCATTGAGGCGTTTATCCCGATTTGCTTATGAATCTCAGAGTATCCGGTATATCGATTTTAATCGGATGCTTCAGCTCCATGAAGATGGGTTTCATTCAAACTTGTGGTGGACAATGTTAATGCAAGTTTCTGACGGATTGTATTCCCTCTTTATCCCTGCGCTTCTTACATGAGTCGCTGTGTAAAATGTCCAAATGTTGTGCATGGGTACCAATTACAAAGTGTCTCATTTGAGTCAAGTCCCACTTTGATCCGCCCCAGCAGTGACCAGGTTCTCTTCACATACGAGACCGGTCAGAAAAAGGCTAAGGTATTCGCTATGGTTTTGCTTGGCGCATTCCTTTCTACATGGCTTAGTAGGGAGTGTGAACATTTTTGGCCATTCCTAAGCAGCTGCGTCCACTCTCTCGTTACCAAGAATCCCAAATTTCTCCCCCTATTCAGCTGAATGTGTGTTTCTTTCAATTGAGCTCCTTGATTGAGACTTTTATCGCCACCTCGATGCCTCAATTCTCTTATACTCGTATAACCGGTGTCTTGCAAATATATTACAGAGCCCACCAGTGAACAGGGCCCCCTTATAGCATCTATCTTAGGCCAGCCCTCTATTTGGGAAGCTTGTACAAATTTGTCTTCGTCATTCATTGATAGCAGGGTGGTGTTGTGTGCAGTCCATCTAATCCATTCTGATTGAAACTTGCCCAAAAGACTAAGACATCCATGGAATAGTCTCTCTAGTCCTTACAGCAGTCCTATTGGCAGTACGCTAGACACAATACCATTGCGAGAGGGGATAGAACCAGTATAACCTCTACCGCTGCTCGTGGTGCCGGTTCAAAGGAACCAGTTATTACCAAGCCATACAGGTCATGGTGAGGTTGGAGACAAAAACTGCAGAACCCTCCAATTGATGGAAGAGCGTTTTTAGATGAAGCAGGCTATGTTTTATTTTAACTTAACCGTCCACAGTCACTTAGTCACATAAAGATCGCACGATTTAAGTGGTTAAGTCTAAACTCCCTTCTTCAGCGCTCCAGAGATAAGTTGATTCCTTAATTTCCAACTTTGAAGTGTGCCAACAACGCGAATAGAAGTTCCTCCACCCTCTTCAGTTATAATTTTATGTATGCTGTCAACATTGACATTCCAGTTGTCCGGCGCTACGCCTAATTAAACTTCGCATAAACATTGCTCAAAATAAATCAACCGCCAATCAGCTCGGCAATCAATTCCCAAATTTATTGACACTTCTGGCGCTCGCCTCTCGCACCACGCCTCCACCGTGCAGCACAGCCTCTCCACTTAAAATTATCTAAATTCCATTCCAGGTTCCGGCCGGCATCGCATCTATGCAAATTTGCCGTCACAAATCATGTAGCGTCGGGCACTAAAGCGATTTTCACGATCAATAAAAGCCCACGTGAATCTCTGGGGGCCGTCGTCAGCGTGTCAGGTGGACTCTTCCGAGTGAGAAACAGAGCAAGCAAAATGTAAAATGAAAATATTTTGAAATTCGTCCGCTACATTTAATCCATGTAGCCCGTTTATGATCCCCCGACGACTTCGTCTCAATAAAACTCGATTCGAAAGAACAATAAAAAGCGAACGAGATTAAATTCATTAGCAGCAAAATTAATTCGCCCCCATAAAAGCACTAACGCCGTACATTTCTAATCCTCGTCATCCGTGTGTTTTGGTTCGCCTCCTCCCACCCCCCCACCGCCAACACAATTTAATTGCGTCCCTGCTCACAGCCCCCCGTCTCATGTGAGAGTGTGTTTCGAGAAGCGACCCAAAAATGTACATCTCCTTTGCAGTCGGTCTTAATTTTCTCCCCGCACGTCCTAATTTCTCAATTTTACATAAGCATCGATGTGAAGGCTGACGTCATGGGTGTCTCACAGTGACGAGCCGCTGATAGTGTGTGCGAGCGGATGTCGTTCGGTATCACATAGCCGGCGCTTGATGAACTTGAGTGCTCCTTCAACTGCAATTAGTCGTTCGTGAGCCATGTGTTTGACATAGGAGGCGATGACTCCTCCTCGGAGGGGAGGGGGGAAGATGATGTTATTTTTTTGTGCTCGATTTAATTAAGTCCTCTGCACAGAGAGTCGTACATCACTTGTCAAAATGTAAATCTCTCACTTCATCTCGAAGCTGGTCCGGTTTTCTTCTGCAGCCGACCGATTGGAAATGCATGATGGGGGCGTGTGTGCAGATTGACCTCCTTTCGCCTTCTCCTGGCAGGGGGATGCAATGAATTTAATTGATTGAGCACTGGTGCCTTGATGTCGCTGATAAATCTTGTCAGCTCCAGAATCCGAGTGCTTGTTAATTAAATTAAGAGTCTAATGGCACAAGAATGATGGGCGAACACGATGACAGGGCAGTCTGTCATCCAAAGGGGGCCCATCTTCGCCTAACTCCCAAACTTCTGCCGCAGACGGCAATCGAATTCTGAGTGAAATCGAAAACTTTTTCCCAATCAAAATGTGGCAAGAAGTTAGTCTGCCTAGTTGGCAAGGCGCATTCCTCCCCCCTCCCCCACCCACTCTTCGATGGAGCATTCGTCTGCGCGTCCCTGATTGTTTCGTGGACCAGAAAAGGATTGGAACTCGGCTGCCAAGAAAGCCAATTCGCCTGCAAAAACGACGCTAATATGGAGCTCTAGGGGGTGTGTTCCTGTCAAAGTATGCCCAGCGTGTGTGTGTGTGTGTGTCGTTGTGATGACAAATTATCTCACATCTCTTGGCGAGGACGACGAACCATTTATGATTTCTGTTTTCGTGCCATTTGTTCCGCTCCACTGACCGTCCGACGGGTTCTTGGCAATTGAAACGGTTCGCTTGCTCTCCGTGACATGCACACAAAATTTAAGCTTTTGCCAGCCTTGACGGCGAGTAAGGAAACATAATCATTGGTTTTTATTAATTATTAAACGATTCTTAGAAGCGGCCAAACGAATTATTAAGCATTCCTTTGGGGGTGCTGTGCTCTCGAAGGATAATTACTTTCTGTGTCCCCGTAGTGGTGTCCGGTGTTCTGATTGACGTCGCGAATGACAGATGAAAGCTGATGGGGGGTTGGAGGTATTTTGTTTGTGCCAAGATTTCGGCGATTCTGTGGTGTTTAAGAAATTTCCCACGGCAACGGGAAGGCGGCAGGAATTTCAATTGATGTTGGCTCGGCTGGAAGCGTGATTTGTGATTAACAACACTGGCGTTAGGTCACTTTGTGGTTTGATTTTTATGAATTTTTCATTTGTTCTGTGGATCAAGGATAATTGAAAATTTTTAGACGGCACATTCAAGTTGGTTGATCTTTCCATTTTGCTAGTCTATTACTTTTGGGGGCGGATGTCTTTTTCGCTGGAATTCATGATCTGTGTGGTTGTAAAACGGGCAGTTCACTAGTCGCCACTGACAAAGCGGGAAAAGTTTTCTCTTTGTCTCTAGACTACGTTTATCCCTTGCACTTGCCTGTAGAATTTTCTTCTTGAGATGAATTCAAGGCAAACAGTTGTGGAAACTTTTTCTCCAAATATCTTCCACCCAAACACGATGAAAGATGTCATGAATTTAATTTTCGTTTTTTCTTACATTACATTTCGCGTATCGAGGGTTTCGTACAGTTAACAAAACCCTCGATACGCGAAAAAAACCACCACTCAGTCGGATAACTTTACACTTATAGCAGTAAATCCTAGACTCAGCAGAGTGCTGGAATACTTAAAATCTTGGCTACGTGACTTTAAATTCCCAAGCCGCTTCAAGAAGTCCCCGCATTAGTCAAGCTTTAAAGTTCGCAAAGTCACAGACATTCCCAGAAATTTGCATTTGATAATGATTCCAACTTTGTAACGCCTCTCAATTGTTCTCTAGAGTTCCATTACCCTTGGATTTCGTCGTCACGCAAAAAAAAAGTAATGCTCTATTGGGCATCAGGACAATTCATTTCGTCCTGCAATCAGCTTTCGAGGGAAATTCAAAACACCAATTGATAACACTCCTATGACTCTAGAGGCCGATAAAAGTCAGCGCCTCCCAACTCCATCATAAACATCTATGTCACGTCCATTTCCCGACCGCCCCCCACCCTCCCCTTCAAAGTGCTAGAAGAAAAATCACAATAGCCCTTGAAGAACAGAACAGAACCTCCCATCACATCACACCACAATCATTGTCAAGTGATACACTCGGCCGTCCCTACTGTGGAAGTCGATAAAACATTTTCCCCAGATTGCGAGAAGGAAATTATCATAGCCTGCTGTCGTAAAACGTTTTTCATAGCCCCCCACTACTCCTCTACCGGGCACAGGGTGGAAAGGAAAGAACAACAACGAAATCAATTATCTACAATCATCTGAGCGACATTTAATCCACAGACCGGCCAAAGTCAGTATGGTTGGACGGTCTATTATCCTAGATGGAGACATAAATATGTGTCCTTTTGGAATTTAATTTCCTACCGCCACCGCCACCGTCGTCGCACTGTTGTCGGTCCCAGATGTGTGTGGATCCGTCCACTGATAACACATCCATTCTGGGGTCAACTGTATACACGGCCGCACTAACTGAATTGGGGACTGAATTAATGCGGGCGTGTTGTGTGGGCATGTGGGCATCCCCAACCGGTCGCAAAGGGATATGATCCGAGTTTTAATTGCATCCAATTAACCCCTAAAGCCCCATTGGTCTGCAAAGTGCTGCCCTTTTCCTTTCAATTATTACTCATAATTTGTGAAATATTAATGCGAGTCACTTGGGGGTGTGTTTTTTTCTTTCTCTCCCTCTTCCTCTCATTCACACACGTCCGCTTGAGGAGTTACGGTGTATCGGAGAAGAAAAAAAAATCAACCTGTAGTTTTGTTGAAACTCTCGGAACGTTCATTTAAAATTCTATGTGCCTTTATGCCAGGAGGGCGACCATTTTTGTTTTAGTGCAAAAAGAAAATTCAAAAATCCTCATGAATGCACTTGTGAACACGACCCTTTGACATTTCACCACAGTTCACCATCAAATGAGTGTGTTCTCGTATTTGATGAATGAAAGGAGAGTCCACTGGTTAACAATTTAGAAAGTTACCGCTAATTAGTGACTTGAATAATAAAACGTTCCCTCTACTTCTAATCTGGGTGAACGCTTCCCTTCCTTCTGCAGGCTATGTGGTCGCAAATGAAAAGGAAAACTTGACAGAAAGCTGAATGTCCTCCTTTTCGCAAAGCATATGAACACGTTTCGACATCCTCTCCTTCCTTTGTTTGGACATAATTGACTTACAGCTTGTTTTCGAGAAATTGAATAACGTTGTCCTTTGTCGCAGGATGCTTTGTGCGAAGCATCTCATGACCTAAAGTTATGCCTTGAAGTGGCATTGTTGATGGAAATCTGTTGAGCGTAAAATGAAAAACAATAATATACCGTTATTCAAGAACTCACCAAATGCGATTACGTTCAGAAGTTGTTTTTTGTTAAATTGTTTTTCAAACCCAATTTGAAGTAGAAAACGGGGAATACTTGTCAAGGGTTGGCTTGAAATTCTCTTACAGAGCCCCAAGTGATATTTCACTCTTCAGTGTGACGTTTGAAGAGATGACGATGAAGCTTTAATCAGTCAGTCGACCGACAATCGAGCGTCACTCCCCCTTGAAAAAACAAAATACCTCTTGCTGACACTTTCCCACGGAGACTTACTTTAATTACAAGCAAGAAACTTTCTAGTTCTCATTTTACTCTTCTCACACCGTCTGTCGCACGGTGGCTGCTCACATCTCATTGTGTACACAATCCTGACAGCAGCACCCTCATTACTGCTCTGCACTTGCACTTGAAAACCGATCTCAACAAACAGTTTCTCATTTCGTGCCCACAAAGCAGCGCCGGGAAACTTTTCAATCCACAAAATACAAGGATGAACTAAAATCTCAACCACCACCACCACCGCCGTTCGCCAAAACAAGACACAAAGAGAAGGCCATAGCAACAGGAACAAAAAAAAAAAACACCATGCAGTGGAGGAAGGGGAATCAGTGTCGTCCTTCTTCTCGATGGCAACGAGATGTTCTTTTCCCAGTTCCGCTGTGCACCGTAGCAATTGGCGAAACTTCATCTTTCCTCTCTATAAACCCGGAAAATAATTTTTGGTTGAATGAAAAAGAACCTGAATCCAGTCGCCCGCACCACCTCGCGCTCTCGCACACAGGATATAAAAATTGCAAAAAATGACAGAAAAAAAAGGATAAGCGAGAAAATGAGAAATGGAAACAAGAACACAACAGAACGGAGAGCTGAAAGAAATATTCAATAGAATCCCCTGGAGGTCCTTCGGTGCTAAGGTGGAATTTTTACAAATATTTTATCCGCACTGACATTTATTTAGGCATCCACCCAATGACAGATTGCACGTCGGAACGCTGCCAAATAGCACCTACGAACCGAAGGATGAAATCGATGAAATTTAATATGAATAATTCAGTATCAATATTTGCATTGCTAAATCATTTGTGGTCGGGTATTGTGCATTTTTATTGATATTACCTAGAGAGCGAGAGATGGAGTACGTTGTGCGGAGCGAAGGTATTTATCCTCGCATCTGTTCGGCGCACATGGATATTTATTTTGTTTTTTTTTTTTGAAAAATTGTAAAGATAAATGTGTTTTTATTGCCACCGTAATGATGAGTGTGGCCAATGAGGCCGGACAAATGAACGTAATTTGTCTTTGTTTTGTATTTAATTTGAGGTATTGGGATGTTTTATAAATTGAATGTTGTTGGGTTGGGGGAGGGGAAGCCTCGGTTTTCATAAATAAATTGTGAGTGCGGTGAGGTGGCCATGTGCGTCTGGATGCGAACAAATTGTTTCAATTTAATAATTGGCAGGACTTTAAGCCTGCTTTGCTTTGATTTCTCATACAGAGCTTTAAAAGGCCTACAAAATGAAGGCGGACATCTGGATCTCCTAAACGCGTTGGTTTTGAAATCTTGAGTGAACAGAATGGAAGATTATCTGAAAAATTTATTCTAGCTTCGTTTTGAATCCACTTTAAAGTGGATCTCTGTTTTCACTGGCAGTATGCTAAGCTGGCATTCTATTCAATAATTCGAGCTGCTAGTGCGGGAAAACACTTATTTTTGACTCGGTCTCAGACTTTATTCTTCTTAAACAAGGAACCAGAGCCTAGATTTGCAACAACCACTCGTGTTGTGCGTGCTATTCTTTATTGTTTGATGCTACATTCAGTGATGGACCTGCGCCTAAATCAACAAGATTCTCCAGCCAACAGGACCTTTCGCCACCTTCCTCCAGTCACGCACACCACTTTGGCGTAGGTCCTTCTCCAATTGTGTGCGCTATTTCGTTCAAAGACGTCCCAAACAAGCTACGCAAAGCCAGAGCTGTGGTGTCTATTAGCTTCAAATGACTAAGCCACCTTAAGTGGTAGATTCGAAGATGCTTAACAAGGTGCATGCCGCAGTTTGTGACTGAATCTTCTCCTCCAGATGCCATCAACTCAAACAGGACAAAAGATCGCCTGTAGCACTTTTCTCTCAAAACGATCAAGGGCTTCTTCATCCATTATCAACAATGTCCATGTTTCTGTGGCAACGAAAAAGACGCGAGTGTCATTTGAAGTCAGCATGTTGTATTGCGTCTTGAACCCCAAAAGAACCAACGATTGGCAAGAGTAATCCATCTCGGTACAGGCGTTCACGTTGGTGACGTTGCGCCAACGAATGTAATAGAGTCGCTTCATCGCAGCGTCATATTGATTGGAACTTCCTTTGAGAAATTTCATTTCTATTTTTTAAGCAGGTACGATCTCATCTGCTCCCGCAACGAAATCGAGTATCCTACAATTGAGCAACTAGTTGGCTTTTTTTTCATATGCTGCCGTGGCTTCATGAGTATGCGCGTCATAGTTCCATTTCTGGACTAGACGCCTCGTATTTCATCACGACACCTCCTCCTTCGACTGACTGGCAACACTCAAAGAATACTAAGTGTCTATGGAAAGCTTCTTAGGAGTCGGCAATAAATTGGGGCTCCTCTACTCCTGGATGACGCCCCACACGATTAATTGCTGAAGAAGATGGCCTTTCCAGCTAGAAACATCTCCGCCAACTGCCCTCACTTCAGCACTGTAAGTTGGTTGAAGTTGCGCCATCTCAACCTAGGCTGCCTCTGTTGCGTTGTCTTCAAAGAATTTTCGGCCCGGAGGGGTGGTATCCACACGCTCTAGCTCTGGCCTAGACATCTTCAGTGTTGTATCCGAAGACGTAAAAGAGGACTGGGATGATATAACAGCTTGATCTTCCCAGTCCTTTACGGCTCCGGCTTTCATTACCGTAATAGAAGATCACTCGCCACATTTCTACCCGTCCTAATCTTCAATTGCCGGTGAAAAAAATGTATTTGACCACATCACTCAAACTGTAACCAATCCCTTATTAGCATCTTTGGAGAGCTAGGATAGGCAGGTGTTAAATACCGGCGCTACCAACTTGAAGGCACAAAATGAATGACGCCTTATGAAAAGCAGTGATATTACTTTGTAACCACTGCTTGAATCTATCGATGTGGTCAAGCTTATACTTACCTACCTGACACGCCATCAATCGCTAAAATGTCTGACTTTAAGCCTTGCTGCCCTTCATACTTGGCGGTCCAGGCACACTGCTGTCAGTCGTCAAGAACTGACGAGATCTTCCTCTTTCTTTCGAACCCGCAAGGATTCTCTGGGCATAGAAAAATGTGCTAATATTCTCACTTGTGGACTTAGTGTGTTAGTGGTTCATCCGTGCCTACTCTAAGACATTGTCATTCCGTCTTAAAATTTGCTCTATTCTCAGAGAGACTTACAAGTCATGATCATGTCCGTGAAATATCACGTAACCACTTTGGTGAGCGAAACTTCATTCAATGGTTCGTTACGCTTACTTTCACGCTTCGAAATAGTGTCCTGTAGCTTCTTGAAAATACACAGGTAATCAATTTAAGTGTAATCCCTCTCAAATCCGCTCTTCGCGTACTTGACAAAAATCACCTGCGTCAACTAAATATATTGCTTTTTAATACTGCCCTGCTAACAAGTCCTGTCCTCATGGCCTTAAGGAAATTGCTCGCCTGTGTCCCTGCACTTAATTCCCAATTCAAGAGGACAAGGAAAATCTTTCAGACTTAAGGATATGTCTAATCTCTGTGCCCACTCCAGGTGCGTCCTGTTTCTTGTAAATTTCACGACGCTCTGCACAAAATTTATGACACGCGGAAGCCACCTCCAGCCGGCGGCGATGCGCCACTGGTCCCCTGTTCCGCCTTTCCCGGCGTAGAGGTGATTAAATTTATGCTGATCGCATAAATATTGCGGTAAGGTGTTCCCTGTGACTTTGTGTTAAGTATTTGCATCCCCTCCAGAGGGAGCGTCACTTCAACACAGGATAATTTATATTCTCTTGTGTCTTGTGTACGGCCTCTCGTGCTCCAAAACCGAGCGAAACAAAACCATTTCGCCGGCAGATGCTTATTCATTGTCGAATATGCAAATTCGAGCGTAATTCAGTTCGGTTGGTTTCGGCGAACTCAGTGAGCAGACGTGCAACACTTGCTTAGGCCTGTAAGAAGGGTCATCAAAGCTGAATTTAATGACTCTCAAGCATGCAACCAACCAACGAGGAAGAAGAAGTTCACCTTGAACTCCTCACCGTGGCACACATGTCTGAGCGAATGGACGGAGTGTTTTAATTCAATGTGTCGATTGGTGCTCGCTCACTCGATGCTAGTATCATTGAAAACATGTGTACGGCTGTTGGGATGGAGTGGTGCTCACGTGTATGGGGGAATCGCCCGTGGCTTGGTGCTGAAGGGGAGGCGAGAGAGGATATTGACAGTTGAACACGCAGTAGAGAAACGACGACGATGGCGTCAACAGACCTGGAGGATGTGAGCAAACCTGACAGCACTCATGTGAATCGGACTAGAAAATTCATTGCTTTACAGTTTTCACTGGGTTGTACATGAATGGCCTCCACCACTGCCGACGCACGCTGTGTTGTGTTGTGTGTGACAATAAAGCATAGTGGTGCGTAAAATGTGCGACCGTTCTCGAAATGGAAGTGAAATTTTATTTAAATTCAAAATCCGAGGATTGATGAGGGAACGGTCACTGACGTCAGCACCGTCAGTTGGATAGTCCCATGTGGTTCCTTCCGTTTTTTCTTTTTCATTATCGTCCCGGTTTATCTGAAGGACTACGGTTTTATTCGATGGGTTTGCATTAAAGTTCAGTGGGCTCTCAAGGATTTGTAGATTTTAATGGCCGCTGTTTACAGCTTGGACCAGCGGGTGGGAGGCTTGGGGCTGCGGTTCATGCATTTAAACGAGTCCTTGAAACCGTTTTTATGTGTAAATTTTTTTAAGATTTCGCAATCTAGTCACAGCATTAACCAATTTCTTTTCTTTTCAGGTACGCATACACAGCCGTCCGAATGGTAGTCGGTTCGTAAACATTCATTTATCACTTTTTCCTTCTAATCTCCGCATCTATTTATTCGACGCAACTTTTCCATTCAAATCGCGGGCAATCTGCTCCGCCATTTGCAATCAGCAACGGTTCATTTGATGGGGCAAAACAAAAAAAAAAGCAATCTCGTCAACCCTTTCAAATGGAGTCCGTATCAGCAGACATTCGTTGCGACCCCGTGCAGACCCAACCGGAGAAACAATTTTTCCCCTCGTCCCTTCATCGCGTACCGCTCTTAATAATTATTATTTCCACACAAAAGACGCGTTTTTTCTGCCTCTCGAAAATTAAGCATTTAATTCTGCGCCAGGAAGTGGGTTAGGAGAATAGATTCTGCCATTTAAACGTCTAACCGTAGCGCCCCAATCGCACCCTCGCGCGTACCCAAATCCAACCCGTGCCAGTCCGCGATAACAATGGCGACAACAATAGACTGCCAGTTGATTGAAACAATTTTTTTCTCTCTCCGATTATGAGGATGTGTTCCAGCTCCCGCTCTCCTTCATTACACTCCGCCGAGCAGAAGAGAGATTTTTTTTCAATGAATTTCCATCCACTCCCGAGGTTACGTCAACTAGTCGGGAAACAATTGACAATCAACCCTTCCCGCCGTGCGGCATCTAGAACCGGTTATGAGTGATAAATCAGAGCGTGCCCCCTCTACACACTCAAAATCAAGGAAATTCTGCCTACATTCGCCATTTGCCGGCCGAGATAAGTGGAATAGAAAATCATTTTCTTCGAGACTGCGTCTGGCAGTAACTGCCTGCAATATCGCCACCGACCAACGTACACACATCGCACTGCAGAGCGTACACTGCTAGAATGGAATTAATTTGAATAATCTTTTCATTTCATTTTCCCCGACGCTCGACTCTGCCGGCTGTGCGTGTCTCCATAAATCCGCAGACACTCCTTGTCCATGAGGTGCTAGAGCAACAGGCACACAATCAATTGTTGCATCTTCTCACAGTCACTCGCCCGGGGCTGAGTGATTTTCTTTGCCGCAAACAAAAGCGGGGCGAAACAGAAAAATAAACGCAAAAGAAATCGTTTGAGTCTGTGCACGATGGGTGACACAGATTCCTCAGCACCTCTAGAGGAAATCAAATACGAATGAAATTCAGCGATTTAAGCGGCAAGAATGTTTGCCAATTAATTTAAGCTGCAAATACGAAAATAGACGAGTGTAGGGGTGGACCGTGGATTGACATTTCACAGTTTCCAGATGAAATCGCGACAATGAAGAGGAAAAATTCGCGGGGTAAATTACTGATGCTCTGAATGGATGGTGTGCAACGGAAGTCGGTGGGGAGCGACATATTTTAAATTTAAATGGCAACTTGTTGCTTGGACTGGGGGCAATAAAAATTCAACCATTTTCGCAGGATATAATTTATATTTTCGAGAAGAGTGAGTCTCTACCCCCACACATAATGAGACATGAACATTCCACGACTTCATACGGTTGTGTTCCAAGATTTTTAAGAACTTTCCCTCAAATTTCAGCAGCCTCAAATAAGGAAAATCTAGAATTTAATTCGTTTCACTCTCAGACAAAATCCCTAAGAATTGCTTCCCAACTTTCTCCGCCCTATTCGTTCACCTCTGGTATGTCCGCGATTCAAATTAAATGAACATCTGTCAGTTGTAAATCCACCTTAAATCGGATTGGTTGAGCACCGTTTTAACCAGTTCCATCTGTTTTCTTTTTTTTTTTATTCTGCTTTCGTCATGCAGATGGAACGAACGTCTGTCTGGGTAATAGAGGCTTAGTTGGTTCGTCTGCTATCAATTGTCATGATTTCCGCTTACGAGACGGAAGCAGAGACTTAGAAACGTATTTCGCCAGAATAATACATACCCTGCGTTGTAGCGTCGCTCCGGGGTCGAGATGAATTTATTGTTTTTAGATCTTATCATTTGCAACGCAGTACACATGAATCTAAAGCATTTAAGCGAGTTCTATTTTTGTACATCATCGTACATTATAGCGGTATTTTTTAAACGATTGCGATTTTTATTTAAGACACTTAGCAACATGTAGGCTTTGCTCTAGACTGTAATATTCGGCTTCCATTAGTTAGTTAAATGGTGGCTAGTCTAGCTAGAAACTTTATACTCTTTACATAGCTCTGGCCTTAAGTAACTTAACTCCCAATCCAATATGTAAGGGATTTGTAAATAAAAAGCAAGAAGTGAGAGATGAACGTAGCCATCTCGGAATAGAAATTTCTTTTGAAGGTTTCGTTTCCAAAGTCCACAATAAATGAAATTTGATACTTCAAACCGGCCGATGTTCTGAAGTACATAAACTTGAGGTTTGGTGTACATCCTTTTGTTCTATAACCGTGCGTAAAGTGCAAAAAGGAAAATCCGTCATCTGCGAGGGGACCTTAAATTTTTCCACCGTTAGACGTTAGGGCCTTAACCACAAAAGGTCGCATTTAATGAGAACTTTTAAATGAAATTATTTTGGCCATTTTGTTTTGAACAGTTTAGGCGTTACTGATCAAAAATTGACAACGAATTTAAAAACTTTGAAAACTCAATTTTGAAAAGTCCAGTGAGAGTCCAAAAACTTTATTGACCGTAGGTCATGAGTGACATTAGCATTAAGTGCTTAAATTTCTCCCGGATTGTGAGCATACAATTGATATCATGGTTGTTGGAGCGTAAAACGATTCTTTTCGTTCCGTGGTGGTATGAAACTTACTTTCTCTCAAGATTTCAACCGGGAAAGATATTTTTAAAAGAATCTATATTAAAAACAAACCCGACACCATCTTTCTTTTCTTTCGAGCTGCTGATAATACGTAAAGAGTGACTCGTTGTGCATGAAAAGCTCTTCAAATCTTGTTGTTCAAAATCGGCAAGCAACTGCGCGTCCCCTCTACAATAGCACACACAACACTAGTAGCTGTTGTAGAAGCTAGGCCCTGGTAAAATTAAGTGCTCAATTAAAATGCTTTCTCCATAAGTCCGCTAGTTCATGGGCTGTAATTCGTTTTGTTAAAATTATTGGCAATAGTGTCTTCAGTAGGTCGAGTATACGCAACAGAAGTTCTTTGAACCCCACGAAAAGTATTCCTGACAGAACGCTGATTTCGTAATATAGCTAAACAATTTGGAAACGCTATTGTGGCCTTAGCGAGATGACTTGCCAAATTGTACTGAACAAAAATGACAAAGTAGTTTGATAGGAGTCAAGCGTGAACTGTCGAGAAAAGCCAATTGAAAACAAAACTTCACAGTGAATTACCTCTTACAAGTCTGGGTGTATAAGAACCCATATAAGTTTGCATGTAAATACAGACGTGAAAACTTAGATTCCAAGGGCGCAAGAGCATAAGTGATTGGAGAAGTAGGTTTACTCGGGAATTGGTCTTTTTAAAGTTGAAACTCGGCTTGATGTGTAGGTTAAAATTTTACAAACACTCAAGTTTCGTGCCTTTTTCCCTTTTAAATTTCATTTTATCCCCCTTAAAGAAGTCCCCTTGCAATATACTTGTGCCACCTTTTCTTCCTAATTTTCTAAACATCCTGCAAAGCTTTCGTCACGTATAGCCTTTTGGAATTCCTTCCGGCGTTAGTCTGTATTTCACTTTTCTGAGGCTTATTCTTACAAGATCAGTAAAGTCTCGGAATGTCGATGGATAACATTTGGATTCGATTTTTTGACTTGGTCGTCCTGGCCGTACCTCGTCCTCAACGCTTTCTCCACTCTCTTGAAACAATTTCTACTAGTCATTAACTCTTTTCTTCGATAAAGTGTCCTCGTCGAAGGTCTTCTGTAAGTATCGGTGGCAAGTAAGACGGACTAAGTAAGTGCAACGTAGTTTGATGGTCTCAGCTTGGTGATCACGCTGTTTACCAAAGGACTTAAATTCAAATATAAATTTTGAGAACAAAATATTTGCTCGTGACGTGGTAAGTAAGCAAACGGAATCCCACTCTGCAGTTTTTCATTGTGAGTTTCGTGTGTAGATTCCTGTTTTGCTTTTGATCAGCTTACAACTTCCTAAAAATATAACTCTTCCGTTTGCAGTAAAGCGTAAATAAATATATTTTTGGCAAGTTACAATCTTTGTTGACCAAACTTATAGTAACGCTAGAAAAAAAAATGTTACGTATACGCCCTAGTATTCATGGAACTTTTTATGGATCCACGATGACACGTGTTAAATTGGTGCTCCTTCACTTCCAATTTCTGAAAAATGTGTTTACCATCATAGTAAAACCAAACGCCTCAAAAATGAAACCAAAACACGCGTCACATCACCGGGAAACTGTCAAAAAATTTTATGGCACCCACAAACCTCCCTGAATCTCCATCAATTTGAGGCAAACCAGCAAAACGATAAAAACGTGACGACATTAGAAATGACATAAATCCAGCACTTGTTGCATAAATCACTCTTTGTTTTAATCACAACATAACCTCAAAAAGGAAAAACCGCAGAAAACATCGATACTCAATTTTTCATAAATCACCACAAGGACATCGCTCATCCATGTACACGTATCCTTGCGTGCTTTGCTTTTCAATGCAGCGCACGACAGTTCCACTGACAGTTGGTATCGCCGCCAACCTGCCACCACACGCAAACATCACCCAACAATCCATCACTGAAATCACTATTGCAAATTCGATTTGATAGCCTGCCTCTATCCATTAGGAGGGGGACAGGCACACATTTGATAACTCCGCCGTTCAAAGGATAATTCGTAACGTCAATCCGGGTGTGTTTATTTTCAACCGATATGACCGTCACGAAGTGTCAAAAATAAACACAAACCCACTCGAGCAGGACGCAACTTGATGACCACACGTGTGCCTGTGTGAGTGGTTGTTTGCTGTTGGCAGAATTTCATTTTGCCGCCACTCTGAAAGGATGCACCCGTCGAAGCAGTTTTCGTGCAACACTACCATGTGCATCTGGAATTCCTGTCGAAATTTGAATACACCACCGGTGTACACTTGTCAACAGTTAAGTGTGGGAAGTTGTTTGTGGCATGTATGCCCAAAAGGAGGACATTCATATTTTTTCAGTCTGTCAGTTTTGACGGTTTATGGATCGAGGTGGTGGTGGGCAAAGAAAGGAATATCAACCCTTTGACACACCGCGTGAGTGGAGGGAGTCTGTTGATAGTCCTTCAACTGGGTCCTTCCCAAAATGGGAGTATTCAAAAAGTTGTAAACATTTTTTTGTGAGTGACGCCATAAAATTGATGATTGACATTGTGTTGCGAAATAGGACATACAGGATTGTTCTTAACTCCCGCCGCGCAAGAGAAAATCTCACTTTTGCTGAAGACTGCAGAGTTTTCATATTTTCTATGGTAGGTGGCGGGTGTAACTTTTAAATTTTCTATTCAAAATAAAAAATGCCGCTGGGCTTGGATTGACTCGAACTCGCGCCGAGTGTGTTCGAAACAAAGTTTCGAACTCGCAATTTTTTTGTCATTTGTTTTTACGGTCACGAAGGTGAGTGCATTTTCGTTGAAGAAGTTACTACTTGAACTCATTGAACACACCCGAAGTGGGCGCATAAAATGTGGGGCTTTTGGGCAAAACTTTCAAGGTGACATTTGAATGCGGAGTAAATTGAAGAATGAAACAAAAACGATGTTTCTGAGAGTTTGATGACAAGGACGTTTAAAGTATATGACCAATTTTGTCGTGACAAAGTTTAAAATAGGGAAGGACTGCATTATCGACGAGCGATGAGTTAACGCAAACAAATTTTCATGTCATATGGAGTAAATGAATTTCTGTAGGTCAAGGATACTAATATTGTAACTGCTAACAAGTTGATCCTTTTAATTAGTTTTGAAACTATGTGTGTGAATGTTCAGAAGCATTAAAATAGAAGCAGCTTCGCTTAATGATGGAGCACTTCTTCTTGCATAGCCTTAAGGGAGATGAGATTTTGTACATGAACTGGACGAAGGCTCATTCTGATCACCTTTTGTTTGCTTTTCTGCCGATAATAAATTCGGTTTATTTTGATGTACAATAAAATTTCCTTGGTTGCCATGTTTTCCACCAAAAGTTCTACTAAAGCTCCTCACGGTTTTATATTTTGTACAATTTAAAAAAAGAAATTTAAATAATTTTTAACCAAATTTTCCTTGAATCTTTTGCAATTATTTAAGTAGCTTGACAAGTCGACCTTCTACGGTTTATGAGGGGAGAATTTGGACAAGTGAGTTTCACTTGCAGAGACCGGAACAAATGATAATCAGAGGGTGCAGCATCCGAGCTGTAAGCTCCGTCAATTTTGCATGGTTCGTAAAATGCGTTTGCTGCCTAGAATTGTGATGATAAAAGACAACTTCGTTTCTGCAGGGCAATTCTGGTTGCTCTTTCGTGGTTTCTTAATTTATACGATCGAGTTGTACACAACTGAGGTTCGAATTAAACGTGGCAAGTTTAGCAGCTGATTTCCCTTTCAATCTCACCAAACACTTTACATAAGTTTGTTTGCTGTCAATCCGTGCTTCAAAGTCGTCTGATCACTAGCCTTTGGGCATGCTTTGCTTGCATTGGATTCTTTCGTTGCCGGTAGCGGATCGTTTCAAAAAGATTTTTAGTTCTTTCACTGATGGCGAACTACATTTTTTTGCACAAATTCATGTGGCGTCCAAACATCGAGCATCGTAAAGTGCAAGAGCAAGCTATAAACTGTCGTACGATTCGTGTTTATTGCCGCCGATGTCTTCTAGCAGTTGCGCCATCAATGGCAAATTTTCATCGACTTTTTCTATCACAAGCCGATCAGTGCGAGATAAGTCTGTTGCACAGAAATTTCTTTAAAGGATTCTAACAAAGTCCCTCCTGAGTCCTGAATTCACTCACAGCATTCTTGCCGTAAGAAATACTCAAAAATCTTTTGCATGCGTCGAAAAAGCCAGTAGTCGAAAGAAGCACGGTCTGGGGAATATGGCGTTAGAGTAGACCTCCCCTTTCAGTGTTTTCAGCTAGTTTAAGATCGCTACAGCCACGTGAGGCGTTGTCAGCGTTAAAATATTGCAAAATAACCCGTCGGTCGTTTTTCACCCAATGCACGAATCAAACACATTAGTTAGAGTCGATAACGTTTCCCATCAATGTTTTCGGCTGGTTTAAACAGCTTACGTAAGTGCACCACACCCGTCTGGTCCCACCATATTCAGAGTATTACCTTTGAACCGTGTATGTTTTTTTATAGCGTCGTAGACGTACACTATAATGGAATAGGATCACCAGGCTTTGCGTAGTATTTTTTCTTCCTAGTGCAATCGTAGTATATCCACTTTTCCAGTCACAACAGGTCTGCGTTTGGCACGGATTTTGTTCCAGCAGAGCCGAAATTTCAATCTTTAAGTGTTTGGTCTGGCCAAAAAGCTCTTTGTCTTCGACGCTAAGATCAACACTTATCAAGAGCCGAAGCCACTCTCTGCGTGATTTATCCGGTAGGAGCAGATTTTACAAACGTTCGGAGGGCCTTCAGCTGCACTTTTCTGCAAATGATGCTTATTTAAGACTAATCCACACATTTTTGAAAATACAAGAAAAAATTGTTGTCTTATGACACAGTTAATCGCTTCCAACATCAGCCACAACTTGCAGGTGACGCTATCTTCTGAAACGGCCCCCAATAATTACTTACTGCATAAAAACGCAACAGAGCACCTTTTTTTTATCGTTTTTATAGTGATTTGTGTAAATTTGTTTCTTAAACGCTTGAGCTTGAGAGATTAATGAAGAACTCGTTATGCTATGGTATGGTTGCAAACCAGCCTGTAGTTATAAGGCACTAGTTCAAATATGTGGCGCGACCACGGTTCTACGAATGCGGGTAGCGATATTTCTAAGATTGAAATAGGAATTGAGAACATACAGTCTTTCACAAACGTATAGAAAAACTTTATTTTATTTAGCAGTTCTAACAAATCCTGAAGCTACCTAAAGAGAATAATTACAGCTCGAAGCATGTCCCTTGCATTTTGTACTGCTTACGAAAAATGTCACTTGCTTTTTTCAAATTTATCAGGAAAGCCCTATGGAAGCACCATGCCCCAACCTGCTTTGCAGGTCTACATCCAACATCATGCTCTTTACAAAGTTGCTTTAATCCCTCGCCAGACGCTGTGTGGCACTTGCCACAATTTAAGCCGATAAAATTATGCCCCACGGGCATTAATCGCTTGTATCCCACACTGGCAAACCTGCCCTGCCAAAGCTGTTATCCTGCAAAAACGCATTTACACCGACGCCCACTCCACGTTTGCGCTGCACTTGTGATTTATTAAATTCGAATACTTAATGGCAAATCAACCTCTTTCGCCAATGGCAATTAAAATCGATTTGCACTAATAGTGCTGCGCAGGAGCTAATTAAATTTTATCACAACACCCATAATGGAGGATGGGGCACATCCTCACCCACGTTGCACTGGCGACGACTGATTGCAGATTCCAAAAATCCACCAGTCGAAACAAGTTTAGAATTAATATCTCACCCGGCGGATAATTAGGAACAATTACTCGACCATTTGTGGACGAGGTACGCCAGCGGTGGCGAGGGCTGTGGTGGTGACGGTGGGTGGCGATATTCATTGCAGCAATTAGGTTGTTTAACCAAACTCCATAGAGCCGTGTGCGCTCATCTATGCTCTGCCAGACTGTGTGCCCTATCGTCGGCCCATGTCATCAGCCATCACTGTGCAGGTTCGTGAGCCCCCTACACAACGGCTGTGAAATTGACTTTGTTAAATCGAATGGAATTTCGGTTAGCTGGAGAGGAGGAGGACAAACCAAAACTGGTTTCCGCCCGATGGTGGGTGGAACTCACCTGAGCCGAACATGCGAGAATATGCTTATAAGTCTGTCGTTCTGAGTTACGAGTGCCAATTGGGCGTTTGTAGAGGCTGTGGGCGCCTTTGTGTGGCATTAGTCATGAATACATTTATAGAACTTGACACTGGTCTTTAGTGAGAGGGACTTTGATGTGTGCTGCTTAATAACATTGACGTGAGATTGAGCGGCAAACTAATTGCTCGTTTTCATAATTGCTCAGTTCATTTGCCATTAGAAACTGGGAAATTATTTGTTATCGCCTCCTTTGGAATTCAGTTGGACTGGGGAGTCAGTTTGATGCGAATCAATTGCATTTCATTTGATCTTGAACCATTTAGACGTATTTCACAGGTCAAACACTGTTGACTCGGTGATCTTTAGCACAGGGTAGTGTATTTGTTTTTAATGGGAATTTTTCATTCGAATAAAAGGTTTTTTTTGTGATGGAGGCTTTGGAGTATGTTACAGAGCAAACCACTTTCAGTTGAGAACACTGGTCCACACGAACCCTGTGCTAGCTTCTTCAGCAACTACTTGAGTTGTGAATGCTTCTATTAAACGATTAGTTGAGGATACAGACATACTGGCGAAATAAAAGTGCGTTATGGTCATCCAATCAGGATACCGTTCTCCAAAGCAAAACCCCTATAGAACGAAGAATTTTTAAATGATACTCAAACGCAGATAGGCGAGTTGAAAGTTGCAGTGTTTGAACATTCTCTCAGCCTTTTGAAACGATGTGCAAGAAATGTTGGTCGTAGGCTCTCTTAACCTAGGAATGAATATGCATTCATGCATATTTTAGGCTTGAGGAGAACTGGGTGTGCCAACCATTTACTGGGTGGGCCAAATAGAAGTTTTCTTTTAAGTGCTACAAAATTAACAAAACCAGAGTTTTATTTTAGTAATAACAGACATTTCCATTGATTATGAAATTCAAAATCGTTCAAGTGGCTGCGATGGCTGGCTTCGCCTTGTCGAATTCTATTACTCACCAACCCCCCAAAAGTCTTGTTGATGGCTTCGGACTGTAGTTTACGAATTGCGAATGGTAATGAATGGCATTGGCCATAAGTTTCGTCAAATCATTGATCCTTCACGGTTCGCCACAAAAAAGTTCAAAGGGGTCCAATCTACGCTTTCAAGCGGGCCAATTGACATCATCAATACACTTAATCCCACTGGGTATAAGTTTTCAACTTTGGTCACGCTCAAAGTACCTCATTTCGTCTTGTGGGCGTATGATACTGACTTTAGGTGGAAATTTAGACCAAGACACAACTGTCGGTTTCAAAATGTTGCACGGAAGTAAATTCGCTAATATTGACTTAGCGAGGAAGAACCTTGACGGCGAAATAAGTGAAATCTGGTTAGAAACCGTGCTATCTGAAGAGGCCTCATACATGTGAGAAACAACTCCACTTTTCAAATGCTAAGTCAATTCCATGACAACTGCACTTTTTTAGTGGGAAATAACTTTACTTCTAGTTAAGAGGGTGTCAAAGGGTTTTTTTGAAAGTGAATTTAGGAGAGGAAATAATTCCACTAAAAAGGGAAATCGCGACCCACTTCAGCTGAGATATAAATTGACTTTTGAAGATTGAGACATAATTTGAGTTTGAGTTTGAGTTTATTGTCTAAATAAAGAGGGATTACAATTAACGACATTTACATATTTTTTTTATGCTTTCCAACGTCTCCATAGAGTTATCCCTTCAATGCTGGACGGAACCTTGAAGCGTCAGAAGAGAGTCCATGTAAGATGTTGGATGGCTTTCGAGATTTGTTTAAAACATTTATACAATTTCACACGATTAAGTTTATAGCCCCCAGTAAAATTGTATTTAATCTGTTCATAGAAACAATTCTCATTTTACATTAGCTATGGGCAAACGACGGGGTTTCCTTTTGAGGAAATTAATTTTACAAAACATTATTTCAGACATTTTGCTGGCTCGGCTAGATCCGACAAACGTTTTATTTGCATTTTCATCGCTCAAATTAAATTGGGCTTATTTTCATTGAAACGCACATGTCTCTCTATACATGTGATGACTGCAGAGTAGATGTGGAAGTCACACAGTTTTGTCAACTTGTTTGATTTTAAGAATTTTAGAATTTCGGGACCTGACCGTTTTCTGTAAAGCTTCCTCTCTAAGGACTTAGCTTGCTTTATATAACAGCTTGCTGATCCCAGTCCTACTTTACGGAATTGCAACCTGGACGTTACTAAAATCGGTTGAGGAAGCTCTTAGTCTTTTCGAGAGAAAAGTTTTGCGTGCGATTTTTGATCCTGTTTGCATTGATGGCATATGGAGGAGAAGATGTAACGACGAACTCTATGGGCTGTACAGCGGTATGCGCCTCGTCAGGCGTCTTCGGAAACAATGCTTAAGATGGCTAGTCCATATAAATCACTCCTCCGGCGGGAAAAGTCTTTGAATCTGAGCCATTGAGACAACGCAACAGAGGACGGCCTAGGATAAGATGGCGCACACAAGTGGAGAAAGACCTCAACCAACATAGAGTTCGCAGCTGGAGGCAGCTAGTGAAACATCTTGCTGGCTGGAGAAGCATGTTGGTTGAGGCCCAGGTCCACCTCGGGCTGAAGCGCCCCAAGAAGAAGAAGAAGACCGTTTTCTGGCAAAGCAAATCAAAGACTTTCCCGGTACCAAATCCCTGAAGTTTAATTGACGCCGTTTTTAGTGCAAAACTACATGGACACTTTGTTGCCAATTTACTTTTGAGTTATACAACGGTGCATACCAAGGTGATGTTGATGATGATGATGATGATTATTGAGGTTAGCTGTGATAAAAAACGGTCAGTTTCGAAGAACTTGCGCAGTTTTTTGTGCCGATGAAGATTTAAAAATGTTCAACTTTCTTTATCCTTATTTCTTGACAATCAGAACTTTTTTAGAGGCACTTCCTTTTTAATCAGTTCACTGCCTACTTATTTCTGATTGATACTCATCATCCATTTGACAATCTCAAATGCATCATATGCCTTTCCCATTCATAAGCCACTTCTTTCGATTGTTTCTCATTCAAAATCTACTTGTCAAAAAAAGTCCCTCCATCAATCAATGGGTGATTAGTCAATTTTCGACTTCACCAAACTTACATCCGCTAAAGCATTAAGTGAACTTCCGCACCGCGTAAGCAAAACCCAACCAGCCAGTCATAACTCTTTATCACGTTTGACAGTGTGTAAACGTAATTCCCCAAATGCACATCATGATTAACTGATAAACTCAAAACTCTTTTACCAAAAAAAAAAAGCGTAATGTAATGTATTTGCATGAAAAGTTTGAACATTCGTATGCTTTCGCCCTCTGTCTCGTGTCTCTCGTGTCGAAATGATTTATGAACGCATTTAGTTTGTGCTTCCGAAATCCCTGACGCGAATTGAGTTCACATACTCGGTATGCTGTTTGTGCCAAGGTTGCTTAATTTCCAAGATTTATTCCAGCAATTAAACTTAACAAACTGTCACGCATTGGTGCCAGTCATTGTTGTGCTTCAGCTTGACTAACCAGATTCTCTTAATTACCCCCTTGCTGTGTGTTCCTCTTAGGAGGGGGTTGTTCGCCTCGTGCGATGTGGTGCGGTTTCTTTTTCTATTCTTCTTTTTTAGAAAGTGAATTTAGTTCATTCTCTCCGGCAATCCACATCAAAATTTGCACAAGATAGGCCATTGAACCGACTGACCCCAGCATCCCCCACATCCATCACTCTTGACGAGGCCAGATATTCATTACTTTAATGTCCCTGGTGTAACGTGACCCGGGGCTGCCTTCAGTTTCATGTCAGAAATCAATTCATCCAAACCCAGTGCATAAATAACCTGGTAACGCCGCAGAGTCAGGAAATCTCTTCCAGGACTGATCAGTTTTATTGACAATCGTTCGCATTCGAACCAATGAACTCTGGCGAAGTCCACTCGAGACCGCCGAGTTGGCATTGTTGGCCAGAAATCATAAATCATAACGAATGGCTTTCCGGGAGTGTGTTCGACCCAAGCCCGCCCGCCGCTCCGTATGCTGATGTCAGTGATTTCCATCCACTTTCAGTTCCAATTTCAGAGAAAAAGAAAAAGTGGAAGGAAATCGGTCCATTTAGTTCCACATGTCTTATCGCCTTTACCGAGGCATGGCCATGTGCTGCTGCGGGTGTGTCTGTTGTTTCGCGAAGCACTGCAATAAATCATTTTTTTTTTTTTTGACAAAAAATTTTTCACAGCACTTGGCCTAAGGGATTTTTTCACCGCTTTTTTTTGTCGCATCGAAGTGCACAACGCGGAAGGAAGGACAGTGGACACACAGAGCTGCTGCACACACTCTTGACCATTCCCCATGGCCAGTCGGTGTGCACAACTTGTCGTAGCCCAGTTTTCGCTTTTTTTCAATTTTCCAATTTTCACTGGGAAAGAGGAAAATACAAGCAAGAGAAAAAGAAAATACACACCATGTCTGTTGTTGCATTCAAGGTCACCACAGCGTCACCATAAACACCCGAGCTGCATTGCCATGACGTAGAATCCCGCATGGGGGAGGGGGAAACAAAAGAGTTTTCCTTGTCCACCCACTGACACAATGACGAAGCGCAGTTTCGGATTACGCCGCAGGGACGGTCGCACACACAAATGTGTGTTTGTCGCCGTCCGAGTGGATAATTGTCCATCGGATAGCCGGTCAAGCATAAGAAATGGGTTAAGTACGTTCGGCGGTGCTCTTGGCAACTTAAATCCACACATTCACACACACGCACATAAACCGCCGAGCGCGGCGTTACCTTGCCTTGATGTTGACAATGAATGTTTGCCGCTGGATGCGAGTATGTTTTGACTTTGTTTTTGTTCTGTTTGGTTTTTGTGTTTATCGCTTTTGGCGGACGCGTGTGGTTGCTGAGACTGTTGCGGGAATTTCCTTGCAGCGGATTAAGTCGAGTGTGTGTGCTCGCGGTGCACTTGACATTTCTTGAATGCACAATGGAGAGCGTTCAGCAAGACACTCAGAGTTGTTTATTGAGATTAGCTGGGCTGTTTGCAAAAATTAAAATGCGCATATGAATGGGGTGGGTATTTTTTATGGGGAATTATTTTCAATCATATCGTAGTTTCCTTCTTCATAAATCCACCGGAGGAGGTAAGAATTGGTAAATAAACTAGTCATGAGCACAGCAGTATTTAAAACGTTATTGATTAGGCAATTAGTGAGGGAGTCAAATGATGCCAAGAAGTTTGTTGTATCTGACAATTCTATAAATTGTGTGAAAGGTGACGTCTACACTTCATATTGCTGGGAGGTGTTGTTAAAATCGTACCTTTGAAGTGAAAAGTTGGAACTATTTAAAACAGAAGTAGGAAAGCGTGGTAGACTGTTGAAAATATTGTGAAGTGAAGAAGATGCCACCTTTTGAACACCCGTTTCCGTTCCCGTTCGGACGAAATCAACGCAAACAAGATCCAAAAAACAAAAGACCAACAGCTTCCTCATTTGCTTTTCATCATCTATTCCTCTAAATAAACGTAAGAACCTCGATCGAACCAGGTAGACTAGCTATTACTTGGCATACCTACAAAAATCGGTATTGCTCTTCATTTAAGGTACTTTTAAAAAACTTTAAGTGTAAGTGAATCTACACTAGACGCGATCTGGGTTTCTGGGTTTTCGCTAAACCTTTGACTGCACTAAAACAAATGACGATCAAAAAATGTCTCCCCAACGAAAAAACAAAAGCGGCATCTGAAGAAAATATTATCAAATTGTCGCGTTAGCCAAGGTCTAATCTATTCTATCGACAAAGCTACTTCTTTGTCACCATTGTGTGCCGTCTGTCTCCAGAGGAAATGACCAAATTCTTCAATATTCACCTGTTGAGGGTGCACAGACACTGCAACATCCCGGAAAGTGGATAGCCGATTAAATTGTCAGAACCTTGATGGTATACGTCACCCTTAAATATCTTTGAAGATAATACAAAGACGATTGCAAAGTACAACATAGCACATTGCCACACTAAGAACTTTATTTGCTTTTATTACAACATCAACTTCCCACCTGATTCAATCTTCCCCAAACCCCGACATCTGTTGCAGTTGCTGAGAAAAGAATGATCTAGACGCCAAAACCCCAGTAGGGTGCATCCTTCCCCCATGATCTTGGCAAAGTGGATCACCCTAGTGTTAGTCACTTCGCTTACTTCTTTCACAACTTTCATTAAATTGATTATGTTGGTCTCAAGCTTTTTCGAAGGAGTTGGCTTACTAGCTAAAGTAGGTACTTGCCGGCATCACCTCGCGTCATCCTGGCTGATTGATGTCACTAAATTTCATTTTTGCAAAATAGAGCAATGATTGGCTCTTTATACCGATCACTATTACAACAAAAGATTGAATGCATCTATTGTGTGAACATAAAGATAGAGAAAGTTGATTTGCATATGAAACAATTGACAAATCAATGAAGTGACCCATGTTTGTTCCACATCATGGATCGAACCAAACATTCAGTCCATGGGACTGCATTTGTGATCACTTCACGAACAGAAAATTTCTCCGTCCAGGAGTAGAATTGGATCACTCAAGATGTTGCCTACGATCACTCGGATTGAGTACAGGCATCATCACAATTGTATGCGTTAAAATTCAACAGCAGAATACAACTTAACGTCTACTGTTGTATTTTTTAAGATGATCTGGAACATCTCTGGATCAGCGACAGACATTAATAAGGTGCGCAATTAAGTGTTTTCTAATTTCTCATAACTTCTGTACATTCTGAAACCAAAAATCAAATCAAGGGGCAAATTACAATAATATTGTCGACCTTTCCGAACATTTTAAATTTTAGCAGACAGTGTATTTGCTGAGCCCTTGCGGGGAAAATATGGCATTCAATTGGAGATTTATTGTACCGAAACTACCTTACCTAATTCATTCTATTCTTGCATTATGGATATGGATTAGTTTTATAATTGATGGTTGGGAAAGAGATTTAAATGAAAACATCACAGCAAGTATCACAAAGTAAAGATCACAAAATATCACAAAGCAAACAATCTACGAAAAAACAAATTGCTTTTCTACAATAATCTAATAATCTGTAGAATAATCGCACGTAAACCATGGAGCGCGAGTACCGCTCCCACGTGTCAGGCTTTGTTTTTATTTTTTTCTTATTTAACTAAAAAAAGATCAAACCATACTGGCAATTAACAACGTCCTCTTCCGTGTACATAGTCAATGTGTGCTTTTGTCTGTGTAATCTGTCAACCTAATCGCATAAAAACCCTTAAAGGGCGAGAGTACCTTTAGAGCTTTTCAATTTTTTCTTTCATGATTATTTTCGTAGTCTACTGTTTAATAATAATAATAATAGAGTGGCACTACAGCCCACTAGGGACCAAGGCCTAGCTTTGCATCAACTACTCGTGTTGTGCGTGCTACTGCAGTTTTTTGCCGAATCCGAACGGCGAGATTTGAGAAGCTTTTCAGAGACAATTAGTAATATTTGTGTGTTGTCAGCAACTCGAAAGAGGTGCGTATAGGTCGACGCACTTACCCACGGCAACCACGACTCTGCTCTTTAAACTTCTTTTATTTCTTAAATAACCGTCTTACAGATACTGTCACGGCATATATCTTAGCGCTTTGGTCCTTAAAAGCTTGTCTTTATTCATTTTTTAATAAAATGAAACATTTTTTTTATTTAATGCATTGTTCATTGTTGGACGCCATTTTGCCATTTTCCTATCAAGATATGACTTTGGAGTCGATAAAAAAAACCGTGAGCTTATTGAACTGATCAAATTTTTGACTTCCTGATAATTAAAAAGGTTATGGTTTGCAAAGTAATGGTGCATTGGGGAGATTTGCAAATCGGATTTTCCAAGCTCTGGGCTATAAGACGGTTGTGATAGGACTTCCTAGCATGTTTTCAATGTCATTCGGTTATTCGGAGTATTATCGTGCTATAAAATAACTTTATGGTGTCTTTCGACCGATTGCAACCGTTTTGTAAATACTTCACTCAAACGCATTAATTGTCATCGGTAGACCTCGCTTGAGATCGCTGCATTCGATTGCAGAAAGTTATTGTACCAGCTCGTCCCATCAAATAAACGACATAACGTAAATTGTCCCAGTAACCACTGATGACGAAACATGTTCACGTTACCCATACGATTCCCAATGATTTGGATTACCGGAATAGATCCACATTTCTTAATCAGTCAAACATTTTAAACATGACAAATTGCCTTTCAACTTCTATTCATACGAATTCATTCTACCTTTAGGATCATTTCCATTGTTTTGAAACGTTCGAAAATGATGTGTTGTGCGACCAGAGCGTATTTGTAAAACTCTTCTTGAATTTGTGACGGATCTTCATCGAGCAATGCCTCCAATTCTTTGTCGTAGAAATGTTTTCGCTACCTTCTTCGTCGTCCTGAACACTAATTCCGAAATCTCATGACTGTAGTGGGAAAAGTCCCTCCCTCGAATAGTTATTTACTTTCTTCTGATGGAATTTCTTTATTTGAGGCGCTCCAATTTGTTTTAAAATTCCCGTTATTCTTTCAAAAATGGTTCTTTATATAAAAACAAAAATTAATTTCAAACTGAAAACTGGGTGCTTACCACAACCTCAAGACATCCACTCTCGGAAGACGCTCGATTACTACCTTTGCTTGCCCTAAATTCAAATAAAACCCACTCAACACAGGTCTCTTGGAGATTTTTTTTTTTTGAAAGGATTCGTAGGTTTCTACTCCTCCACATCTCAGTCATCTCATTTCACGCATTTTTCACCTGACTTCGAGTTCAAGGTAATTGCGAAGAGCGTGCATACTATTAAGTCACCGTAATTATTGCGTCCTATCAAAGGTTTCTATTCATGAATCCCTCAAGAAATCCTTCCGTGGATTAATGTTGCCTTCAATAAACTCATCTGCACTCGCACAAGATCTAGAGGAGTCCCCGTGCAAAGGGAGTCGTCCTCGAGCAAAGCAAGTCGCGTTTCATTCGAAATGGAAAGCATACTTTCATTAACCCATTTCCTTAGGATACACAAGTGCTGCAGCCATCCTCTTAAATGCAAATAGAGATTGCAAAGCCCCGCGGTCCCCTCTACCCCTCTCCTTGCCGCCTACGTCTGCCTTGTAGCAGTTGAGAGAGTTTAACAAGAAAGTACGGTCAGTGTCAAATAAATTGAAAGCAATAAAAGTGAAATGCAACGCGTCGTCGCTTGATCATCACTGCAACCATTACACAATTCCCTTCATGCAATCGTTCGATTTTTTCGCACGGGTATTCTGTGCAATAAATAAGCGTTACAACCAAGTCTCGGTTAACCGCGATTCAACGCAGACCTGAAGCAGCTGCGCGCGCTCCCCTAATCCGAACGCAAAATCATAAATCACACTGCAATGCATCATAATCCGCTGTGCTAGTGGTGCGCGACCAAACGCCCCAACCAATGTCTGCGGCAAGGAAATTATGCGGCTGCCCTTCAACACCCTCCAACATCGCGTGGTATTCACACCATACGCAGCATCAATCAAGCACCCAGCTCTCGATGGGCTACCGAAAGCACCCTTGACGCTGAGGGGGACATAGTGTTCGAGGGGAGGACGCTCGTGAAAACTTGACAGTTCAGCAATTGCATTCAATGCTACTGGGTCGCGATTCAGCATCGCAAATGAAAATTGACACTTCTGTGACAGCAGTCACCGCGCTTACAATGTCGCCGACATACCGCAAATTCTGTCCGAGAACCGGTGGAATATCAATGAACATCAATTGAGGCAGTCGCAGCGGTGAAATCGATATGGACGCTATTGTCGGCGTCGTCGTTACCGTTGCCGCATTCAGCCACAATTCAGTGGACGTCCACATACAAGTCTTGCGTCTTCCCTCGAGCTGACCTTTACCTTCCGCTCCGACCCTCATGAAAAAAAAGATCGGACCGCGCCAATAACAACGTCCCCTGTCGGGTACAGGCAGTAATCGTAATTATAACTGTTTCCTTCTCTGTCTCCTCTGTACCTTTTTTGAAGTTTTTTATGAACTGCCCCAGTGAGTCTGTGTATATGCCGTGGACTTTTGTTTTTAATTTTTTATTTCTTTAGGCATTTCCACCCCCCCCCTCTCTTTCCAGCTCCCCTTTTCACATCCCGGAAGCAAAAGATATATCGATGGAGATTGCGGTTAGTCTCCATATCCTCACTGGGAGAGTTCCCCAAAAATGGAACGCCATTGACAACAATGGCATGGTGTACGACAATAAAAGTCACACCCTCTCCGTCTCCTCATTTATGCCCAAACACACACTCAGTGATGGGAGAATTGAAGGGAGGAGGGGAGGCGAGGACAACGCATAATGTGCATATAGAACGACCGACATGGCCAATTTACGAGAGATGTGGGACCGTGTGTGCCCTGCGGTGTTTGCAAGGCAAACCCGTCCATACACTACATTAGGCCTGTTCGCTTGGATTGTGTCACGGGTGGTGGTGGCTGTTGCGAATTGCATTCAGGGTCAAGGATTATGTAAGACGGTGACTGCCAAGCAGCTGCTGTGCTGCCGGAAGGAAGGAACAGAAAGCACTTAGTTGATTTGAGTTGTGGTAGCTGCACTGACGTCGACGTTGCCTGTGATGTGCTGCGGATGCGATGGTGGCGAATAAGTTTTGGTTAAAAGGGAATTGCGTGAAAAAGAGAGTGGGGGGATTGAGTTGAACGTAACTCGTTACGTTTTAGTGATTTCCTCTGGCAGGATCTGTACTTCGAAGCCATGAAGTCGAATTAGTTGAAGGGAGGGCGAAGTCAGAGCGGAAGTATTTATGCAAATCTGGTGAGGAAGAGGAGAACTAAAATATTCAATTATTGCAAGATGCAAGCAGACCGGGCGCGAAGGTTAAACGAATGCGTCACATTGTGAATCACATTTCCGGATTTGACAGCCACCACGTCGATTAAACTCAATTTCAAGGACTCTGTCTTCTCCTACCATTCGCAAATCCACTGGTCACCAACCATCCTGTCATTTTCTCTTTAGTCATATTCCTTTAAGGAGGTTGAGCAGGCGTTGCAAATCAGCAGCAACTCGTGTAATGATCTTCTAAAAATACTCGCACTCTCCAGCGGCTTTACGAACCGGAATGATTGCAGATCACAAGAATCCCGCTACGCGATGACAACAAAACGAAGCAATAAAGGGAGAAGAACGATGCCATGCCACCCCTCTCATTTTACAAACGAGACAGATGGCCACAGGAATCAAGTCGCAAAGCAATAAAATCTCATCCAGCGCCGCTAATGTGAACAAAAATAGAAATAAATCCACAACGTCTTATGATCTCCGTGACAGAAGGCAAATGCCGCCCCTCGCCGGGGGGTGTGGCCATAAAAATATCTCGATTAAATCACATTAAGTGCAATCAACAGCTGGCCCCACAGACGGCGCACAAGGAGCCCGCGTCTGAGTGACAGCAACACCCACAGTGCACTGCTTGACCGACTGAAGTGCGAGAAAACCGACATCTGCGTCATGCACACGGGGTCTATGATTGGGACCGTGACTGCACTGGACCTGCACCTCATCTTAACCTTCCCCCAGGCAGAAGCAGCAAGTGAATCTCAATTGAATTAGTCGCTATCCCGCTGAATCAGTTAGTGCTCCGTCCTTCGCCGCGGCTGCCACAATTCGCCGCGCAGCCAGGCAATTTGTAAAACGTTTTCAATTATTGTGACGCATTAAGTTTCAGTTTTTAATTGCCGGCGGGGGGTAGTCCGGGCGTCGAGCGATTGTGTTTTAAAGTATCAATAACGCCGATGGACGGGCCGAGGGGGGGGGGGGATGTGCTGCTCTCTTGCCCCCAATCAAGTGAAAACCGAACATCTCTGGTGTGGGGCTGTGTGTCGGTTCGGCCAGCGGTGGCGGCATTTCTCATGTTGTTGCTGGCGCTGTCGGTTTGCGCACTCATCACAGTCAATGTCAGAAGCGTGTCTGTGTAATTAAAACATTTCCATCAACGCGGATGTCCTGTTTTCCCGTTTTCAATACGTTTGCTCGCCACTCAGCAATCAGTAACCCAACGCGGCGGCAATGAATTTCATCAGAATTAGTATCTTTAGACGCTGGGTGTCGTTGCCTGTCACAGACAATTGGGAGCGTTCCGTGTAATTCGAGGAATGATGAAGCGGCGACCATCACCAGCACAACCACCATCTGCTGCCGCCACAGTACTCTGAAAATAATTGCAAGGCAACGAGCTGACTGAGACTCGTGTTCCCTTTTGAAATATGACGCTTGCAACCGCTCTTGTTTTGTGTGTTTGTTTTTGGCTTTGTGTCAAGCCGTCATTGCGTGGCATGGGGGAAACATTGAAAACTTATCCGAAAACACAAAAAGCGAAACAATGGATCTTTTGCAACACAACTTCTGATGATGTTTTACGATGAACAATGGATGCGGTGTTGGGTGCGCAGCACTCCTGTCACGTGTTTCGATTTTACGGTCAATGATGCATGAGTCGTAACACGTTCCGGCCCGGGCGGAGGGACTGCTTGTTTCTTCGATCCTTGCTGCTGTCACTGTCATGCTCCTTCGGTTTTACTGCCGCTCAGCACAATTTACTGCTCTGAAGTGGATAATGACATTGTGCTCAGGGATCTGTTTGCTGGGCGAGTTCAATTTTGATTGCTATTTGGGCTTCTAAGTGGAATGTCAACAGTTTCTCATTGATGAGCGATGCTACATCTACATGAGATTGTTTTCTGATGTTAATTTGAGTCAGTTGTTGTGAGGACTAGTAGACTGAATATACCCAGAGTTTTAGAGACGTGTTGGGTTTCGTCTTTAAACCAATGACACATTCGTTGCAGCAGTCTTTCTAAGAGCGGCAGGACCGGTTTCAATTGAACTTTGTGGATATAAGAAATGTGTTTACATATTTAAACTAATAGCTTGGAAAAAGTGATTGGAACTGGGACTAGAATTTGAAATGTGTCTAGGAATAAATTGACTTATAGTCCTGAGAACACACCTATTTTGCAGTTTCATTTTTCGACTTTTCAAATGTCATGTTTCCTCCCTTAATACTACGCAAAAATGTTTGATTTGAATATAAAATGTCAAACCGCACAAAATCTTTTTAAGTCTATTGATATACAAAATTTTCAAAAAAAAATATTGGACTATGTGTATTACATCGACTGCCATCATTTTTGGTAAAGATGTCTAAAGTGGCCACAACGCAGTGATCAGAATGGAATCATTGCGTTGTGTGTGTTGAAAAGAGAGGCAACATTCGGAATCTCACCTTTCTGACGAAACTGTTAAGTTCTTGAGTAGTCGTTCTTGAAACAGGCGTTAATTAAATTAATTGGTTGGCGCTACAGTCCACAAGAAACCAGTGCTTAGCTTCTTTGCAACAGGAAGCGACCTACAATGTTTTGCTAGCTTCGACCGAAATGAAAAATGATTGACTTCGCTCAGAATTTTACAAAAAGCAAAACTTCTATCAGTAACATTTGGGCGCTCACGAAACAAGAAAAAAAAAAACATTTGAGAACATTTTTCGATTTCCAATGTCTCGAAGAAGATTTTCTTATTACAACGATTTAGGGGATTTTAATTAAATTTTTAAAATTTTCAGGTCTGAAGGCTGCAGAGTGCGCCCTATAAATTACATTTTTTAACTATATTCAGTTTCAGTTACACACCATATTGGTAGAAGTTCTTCCCTTTTTTACAATCCTTGACATTTTTCATTGCGATGCCTTGTGGTCGATTCCTTTAGACCCGAGTGGAGTCCATTATGAGTTGGTATTCATCTGCTTTTCCTCAAACAATTTAGGTTTCTGGGTAAAGATCTGTATGAGAGTGACGTCCACTTGAGATATGTCCATAGAAGTTGAATTCTTAGAGGATTGGTTTTGTATTGGACGCAAAAACTGAGCAGTTGCAGACAAGATGTGCGTGAGTCTCCTCTTTATTGTCTTCCAAGCACGTACTGCCAGAGTCTTTGAATATATGGCGGGTTGCTTCGATTTTTCCTGTTTATACCGTGTTGATTGGATTGATCTTTAAGATCTTGGTCGTCAATGTTTCAATTGACACAAATATGTCACATATGTAATGTTATGTTTTGTGACCCTTTTTACTGGCTGCTCGTATGCTTTACAGTTTTTCTACTTAAACAGAATGCTAGCATCCAGGAACATACGGCAAATTCTTACTAAATTTCATGGCTTTTCCCAATCGCCCGATATCGTAATTATCGACAGCCTATTAGCGGCCTTAAATTAACCTTAAAGCTTTGGCTCTTACGAACTCTGTTTAAGGATTTTAAGTAGAGTCCTTAAGTAGAGTCCTCATTCCCCTATTGCTTGCCTTCAAACATTTTCTATAATTTCTAGATCTACAGAATATGGCGGTTTATCCAAAAGTGCCACATTGTGGTGTGCAGGATTTCTAAAGTTTGTGCATGGTCCTGCAGCATCCACTTTTGCAGTGGTCCAAATAAATCACTTAGCTTTGGAAAAGCGAACTCCATTAACTCATTTAGGTGTGGCACTTGTTCAGGTTGCCGTGGCTTAGTGGAATCCAAGTTCGATTCCCGGTCTGTACACGGCACCACCTCTTTCGAGTTGCTGACATCACTCAAAATGTACTAATTGTCTATGAAAAGCTTCTTAAATCTAGCCGTTCTGAGTCGGCAAAAAAGTGTTGGTCCCTTCTACTCATGAGAAAGCAATAGGACGCACAACACGAGTAGTTGCTGAAGAAACTAGGCCTTGGCCCCTCGTGGTATGTAGTGCTACTCAATTATTATTATTACTACTCTGTCATTCTTCGCGTTTTAAAGGGCATTAGATAATGGTGCCTGCTTTGCTGATGTTGACAAACCATATTATGATGCTGCTTCCCCAGTCTCTCTATCCTCTCTTACTTCTCTCTCTCTCTCTCTCTCTCTCTCACACAGTACGTCCAGTTCATAAAGTCGACATGTTTAAATGGAAATTCATGTTGTCAGAAGGGTTACAACTTCATAACCCTCATTTCATTGTGTTTAAGTATCGCAAACTAATTTAATTTGTTTCTTCCTCATTTCCCCCTTTCCAAGCCACCTCTGCGTCAAATGATGTATCCTTTTCTCCACCAGTTGTCCTTCGCTCACTCTTGACTTGACATATGAGCACAAAGTGAATTCTTCAACACTATCTGCTTCAGAGTGTCTTAAAGTACGCCGCGGGTCGTATGTCAGAACAATCTTTCCCAGTGATCTACCTTTGCGAAAGTCCCTCTTACGTATTGTTGCAAAATTTCAAAAGAAATAACCTTTTCAAATTCGTCTTTACGGAAACCTTGTCCAATTCAAAGAGACTTTCTGCGACGCCTTACCTCAGGACTTCACTCCCCATCGCAGTTGTCCATTAAGCACCCATCCATTTGACAGCACAGCAGGACGTCGGCTTATAAACTCTCAAATGACAGTCGAAGAGCCGTGTCCTTTCATGGCAAAACAAAACAAGAACCCATCCAATTCGCACAGCAGGAGCTTAATAAACCGAATCTGAGGACCTTCTGCGAAATAACGAAAAAATCCGCTTTTCCTTCAAAAAAAAAAACCCGACTTGTTAGAAAAGTAATCAACCGCGTTTTCTGCAGTCCAAAGCGTCCCTCATTCACAACCCGAACAGAAATGAAAGAAAACACTGGCAGAACGAGAAACAAAAATGCGGGGAAACAGAAGGATTTTCTCTATTTCAAGGACACTACTCGCAGGCGAAACGATCTTTTGCTTGTTTCGCTTCGTTTTGGCTTTCCTTTCCTTCACTTTAAAGTACATCCGCTTTTATTCACGATTTTTTACATTTTCCTTGTGCAATTTGTGTATGCCAAGGAATTCCACTACGTGAGAATCCTTTGATGTCACTCAGCGGTTGTGGAAAGTAGGGGGGAGGTGTGCGTACGCGCTGGAGTGAGTGAGAATAGGTTGTTTAAGTTTTCAATTAGTTGTGTGGCGCGCAAGAAGAAAAATTACAGGCGGACGGTGCTGAATTGTAGGGCAAATGAATGTTCTAATTTACTTGTAATTACTAGTTGTATGTGTGTGTTCACAGGGAAAATTCCTAATGACAGAGGAATTCGCAATAGCAAACTCACGCGTGTTTCGTGAGGGGCGCCAGTTTTTGAGTTTGAAGTTTAATCCTTGCTGGTGAAGAAGGGCGAAGATTTGTGTGATAGTCGTTGAATGTACTTTTGTTGGCTGAACGTTTTTAGAGATTTTCAGAGAGCGAGGGCAGTAGCAAGGGGAATTGTCAAAGGATGTGCGATCTTGAAACAAATTTAAGCAAAATACCGTGAATGAGTTGCAAAAATTTACAAGTCTCATAAAGGCTTGAGTATACTAAGATAACAGGGGGACTTTGAACCCGCAACTGCTGTAAGGAATTTGAAGATAAACACGGCGATTCAGAATCAACAAGGGCGGACCTAGACCTACACCTCCAACAGGAGCAGATTCATGGGGATACTTTCAACAGCTACAAGTGATTTTGGAGCACTCGTAGAAATTATAACCGTGAGGAATTTAAAGTTCCATAGTGGACTCTAAATTTCTTTAGGGGGGCTTATAACCTCCAAACGAACTTTGAGCCCAAAAGTATGTCTTTCACCTTCAAAAAATTCCTTAGTCCATTCTTAGACCTATAGAGACAATTTTTTTGTTTCGAGAGGGGAATTTTGGGCTTCCAATGAAGAACTCTGGTCCCAAAAGGGAATTTTTGACGTCCAAAGAGGAACTATGAACATCAAAGTGGAACTTTGGACATTGAAAGATACATTTGAGACCTACAAAGAGGGGAGTTGTACCTCTAAAGAAGGACCTTAGACGTGGGAAGAGTACTTGTTGGTGTACAAAGACTACTCTGGCTTGATACTAATAGGATTTTGCATGTCAGGACGTGTGGACCTTCAAATGAACACTTTGGATCTTCAGAGATGAACCTCAAAAACCTCCAAAGAGCATCGCTGGATCTCCAAGGAGATCCTTGAACTTTTAAAGTTTGACTTTGAATCTTGAAGGCGCGACTTTAGACATTTAAAGGCGACCTTTGGGTCTTTGAAGAGGAAATTTTTTACTTTGGAAAAACGGACTTCGGACCTCCAGAAAAAAGGCCTTTTGATGTCTGTTCTTTTGAGCTCTGTACCTCAAAATAGAGACTTTTTGATTTCTAAAGAAGAGTTTGGTATAAGCAAGGAGATGCATGTGGCCTACCAGAGGTCATCTTTCATCCTTGGCGGGACTTTGAATCAATACAGTAGCACCTTAGGCTTCTACTCACTTTAGAACTTAAGAGGCAATCTTTGGAAGTCTTTGGAATGAAATTTTTGTGACGTAATTTTAGACTCCGAGGGATCTTAAAAGTTTTAAATTCTCTTTGCTCAGTTTGGACATTCCTTGCTTTATAAGTACATAAAACGAGATAAAGCCAATTCCGAGTCTTTCGTCGTTTTGTGTTCAACTGTCCAACTACTCCAAGATTCTGTTTTTCGCTTTTTTTGCAGATACCATTAATCTCTCAGACACTCCTTTATTTGAAAACAAAACAGTGTCTTACATTTAAGCACATAAATCCCGTTTCCAGGACACATCACAGACAGACAATATTGCGTTCTATCTCGTCCAGCGCTCCCTCATGTTCCCAACATAATTCAATCAAATGTCTCCTTCCTGAGGAAATCCTTCTTATCCTATTACTGAGCTGTTCCTTTGTTTACTGCCCCATTATTGACCCATTGTCTGGACACTCCCAGTGCCACCTCTTTCGTGATTTTTATTTATTTACACCTCCCGCAGGCGGGGTCTTCGTCGGTTTCATGTTGACAGCCACACCCACGACGACACCCCCACCTGCAGGCACAATCCCTAAAAAGTAGAATTCATAGATCTCACTTTAATTGGTTTTTGCGTTCTTTTGACAGATGATGATTCATGCATGGCAGAACTACAAGCTGTACGCGTGGGGAAAGAATGAACTGCGGCCGCTCAGTCAGCGGGCGCATTCTGGCGGGATTTTCGGGAGCTACGACTTTGGGGCGACCATAGTCGATGGACTGGACACACTGTACTTAATGGGTCTGGACCAGGAGTACCGGGAGGGACGCGACTGGATCGAGCGGAAGCTTACACTGGACAACGTGTCGGCAGACCTTTCGGTCTTCGAGACGAATATTCGATTTGTTGGTGGCCTCCTGACGCTGTATGCTTTCACCGGGGATCCGATGTACAAGGACAAGGCTCAGCACATAGCCGATAAGCTGCTCCCCGCATTCCAAACCCCAACTGGGATCCCTTACGCCCTGGTGAACGTGAAGACTGGCATGAGCAAGAACTACGGATGGGCGTCGGGCGGCAGTTCAATCCTGTCCGAGTTCGGCACGCTGCACTTGGAATTCTCGTACCTGAGCGACATCACCGGCAATCCGCTCTACCGGGAGCGAGTTCAGACCATCAGGCAGGTGCTGAAGGAAATCGAGAAGCCAAAGGGACTGTACCCGAACTATTTGAATCCAAAGACGGGCAAATGGGGACAACGTAAGCCAGAATTCTGTCGTCAATCTGCGGGAAATGCAACGAATTTCGTTTTCTTCTTTCAGTTCACATGTCGCTCGGCGCTCTCGGCGACAGCTTCTACGAGTACCTCCTGAAGGCGTGGTTGCAGTCGGGGCAAACCGATGAAGAGGCGCGGCAGATGTTTGACGAAGCGATGACCGCCATCATACAGCGCATGATCATGACCAGTCCTGGCGGCCTGACGTATGTCACTGACATGAAGTTCGATCGTCCCGAACACAAAATGGACCACTTGTCCTGTTTCGCAGGTAAACTACCACGCACGCACGCTTTCCCATTCCCAAATTTACACTGAATCTTCTCCTCCTACAGGTGGACTCTTCGCACTTGGCGCGAATACCAGACAAAATGAACACACCGAGAGGTTCATGGAAGTCGGCAAAGGCCTAACAAACACATGCCACGAGAGTTACATTAGAACTCCAACCAAACTAGGACCAGAAGCTTTTCGGTAAGTCTTCGTCGGCCTTCTTACACTTCAATTGCATTGAATTGCCGTTTCTCGCATAGTTTTGGAGAAGCTGCCGAGGCACGTGCTTTGAAATCTCAAGAGAAGTACTACATACTTCGACCAGAAACATTCGAAAGTTACTTCATTCTCTGGCGGTTAACGCACGATCAGAAATACCGTGACTGGGGCTGGGAGGCGGTACAGGCCCTGGAGAAGCACTGTCGCACACCGCACGGCTATTCGGGGGTAAAGAATGTCTATCAAGAAGTACCGCAGAAGGACGATGTGCAGCAAAGTTTCTTCCTTGCTGAAACATTGAAGGTAAGAGAATTTTAATATATTTTTTTTTTTTCAACTGATGAAATTCGAAGTGGTGCGATTTAAGCATCCAAAAGTGTGCGCCAGAAAGGGGAATTTCATTGTTAAAGATTTTTTTTTAATGTTCATTTGACAACCGTCGGAGCGATACAGACTGTACCCTATATAACACAATTATATTGAAGTTCGCTGAATTCCAGTGTGCCTTTAGAAAGGTGTACCACAAGCTTCAGTTTTAGTTCCTTGACTGTATAAAGTATTGTATGACGGCATTCCTTCAACGGAAGCCTCCGTTCTAAGTCTCACGGGAGATATTTTGGTCTGGCGATTGAAAAGCTAACGTGTTGTACTGCAAAGAAATAACACTGTTGTGACAGATGAGTTTAGACATGTCTGGTCTTAAAAAGGAATCTGTGCTCAGACGCTTAGTGCTAGAGACGATGACTGTAAAAGCTCGGTAGAGCTCTTTTTCGAGATCCGAATTAGTTCTTGTTCATTATCGATCTTAGATTTCCTATGTGTTGAAAATAATGGAAATCTGCGATCGAAATTCTAGGTAGTGGATGACGAGCTTCTTGGTTGGTTCCCCATCAGGCAGTTTTTTGTAAGTACGTCTGACATGGTTTTTTGCCCGTGAATATCTGATTTTTGGACATAACTGGCGGCTGAGATATTGAATAATTCACCTATTTACTTCATTCCATTTATGTAAGGCACTTTGGATGGTTTCTGTAAATAATTTGAGTTTTAATACTTGATTTAGAGGAAATGGTATTTTTTAAATAGCTACTGCTGTCAGACGAGCATCTCTTTCTTGCTAATTCATTGGCTCTTTGATTGCCTGGGAACCAAGCATAAGATAAGATTGTATTTAGAGATAGACGGCAAAGTGAAAGCAACTGAGATTTTGTCGATCGCGTTTTCAAAGCCTTTATGGCCGCTTATCTGTCTATCTATAGCACTAAAAGTCTACCTATCTATTGGCTCTATTGAAAGAAATCGAACAGCCTGATGAAAGGCCTTGATTTTTGTCTAAATGACACTATAATGGTCGGTAAGGCGAAGTGTTTTCTTTTCGTGGGTAATCAAAGAGCATCGTTGGCGGGAAGGCCATTTTGGAAAATGTTTGTGGGCAAAGCTGTTTTTTTTTTTTTGCGTGTCATCCTTGCGCAGGGGCCATGCTAATCTTCTCTGTATCGTTCCAATTTTAGTATATGTTCTGCCGAAGCAAGAACAAGTGGGCAAAGCTGTCTGTTGTAAAGCATGCCATCACAGAATCGAATATAAGCGGCATAGCAGTACCGTGCACAAATGTGTTCTGCTGCAACTTATAAACAGACAAACATGAGAAACGCTAAATTTGTTTGAAAATATACATATTTTGTGTAAGTAGTTCATTTCGAATTCTGCTGTAGCTGGAGAAGATAGAAGACTTTGTGACGACCGTATGTGGATGAGGAATAGGCGCAGAATTCTTAGAATGCAAATTTCCACTGCATAAATTAAATTTCCGTGAATGTGTCATGTTTAATGGTTTCGGAATTTTGGTCGTTTTGAATTACGAAAGTCTGTTCCAATTCTAGATCAAGAGTGAAGAAATGTGAGAAACATGCATTCTTAGACCCATTTAGCTACCCACACAAGGGCAGTTGGTATTCGCGTCGTAGAACTCCCGTCGGGCGAAGAAGAAATAAGGGATGTAAAAACAGAGAAACAGAGATGGGAGATGTTATTGAATTCGTCTCGTCGTCTCCTGCAGAGCTGCAGCAAATCTCGCTGTTAGAAAAAAAACAATCTGTCAGTTACTGTTTACCAGTGAACAATTTGTTGGCATACTGTACAGTACAGTTTACAGTTTCATTCTAAAAACGCAATAAATCGAACAAAGTTAAGGTTTTCCAATGTATAATGGCATTATTAGTAAAGACAAATATTCCCATTAATCATTAAATATGGTTTGAGTGGCTCCTGACTTCGCCGCATCTTGTCCGCCCATTCTGCCAACATCTTGTTGATAGTTTTTGGCTGTAACTCATGAATTGCTTGGAAGATATTGACCTTAAATGCTTCAATAGTTTCCGGTTGAAGTATAACATCGGTCCTTTACTTTTTCCCAACAAAATAAGTTCAAAGGGTCCAAATTTTATCCATGATAGGTGGTCAACTGATAACATGATTTGAGAATTTGGTGCGCAAATGATCGATTGCTGCATGGGCTGCGTTGCATCGCCTCTCATCCTGAATAAGCAAAAGGTCGTTTAAATCCATCACTTCAATTTTATTAAAAAAAGTGGATTAAAATGGCCTTGTAACCCCACTGTTGACTGAATCTCTGTTCCCATTCCAATGCCATCACTCAACAATCCGCACCAAACTGTCGTTCTCCGTCTATGCATTGCCATTACGAGAATATTCGAATCATCGAAGCCAGAAGCGACAATTCTCTCGGTAAATAGCCGCTGAGAAGAAAATATGTCCCGTCGGCAAATATGATTGTTCCAAAGTTACGATTCAGGTCCAAAACCGGGAAGCGATAACGATGCGCGCCTTCAATTACTGACTAATTTAGACGTTGCAAGTGATGTAAGGCCTTTGTGCAGAATTCAGCTCAGGCTAGTGGGTGAAATGTTGAATTGTACAGAGTTGATGTTTGTGAATTAAGTCTCATACACTCGCCACATTCTCATCTGCATCTCATATACACCGTACATATGATGACGGGGAACAGAAGTATTGGCCAGTCTCACGAACTTCCTGCACAAACTTGCGTATAGCAGTCACGGCATTTGCTTCATTTCAGTTAAATTCTTTTTAAAAAACGCACTGTTTAGACTGGACATCAATAACTTTGGTTGTTAATATTGTTTAAGTGCAAAACGACGTTTTTCGTTCCGCAAATGTATGAGACTGACTTTCTGTCAGTCGTCTGTCGAACTGTCTACAATTACTTGTACATCAATTACTTTAAAAGCTTGGACACTTGCAATTTCTTGTAATAATGCTGTAACCAGCAGCCAGAAGTTGATTGCTTAAGTGCTTTATAACCGCGTTTTGTATCATTTTCCAAAGATGGCGTTGCCGCCCTGCTTTCAGAACAGTGAACGACACTCTCCTCCTTCTGGACTCCTTAACCAAGACATTTTGTGTGCCTTTCTCCTCCTCCTATACTCCTTAGCCAAGACATTGCCTCTACATCTCTATTCAAATGGTTTTTTAACTCCTAGACTTCAATACTCATCTCTGGCTATTAACCCATCCTATTCCTTCCAATAAGCAGCTTTCATCGATGCGTGTGTCAGTTTCAAAACACTCAATCCCATATTTTCTTCATTGCTTCCCAAAGAATTTGCTTTCAAAAGCTCTTTATTTACGCCAGAATTCACTTTGGCTCTTAAATTCGTCAAAGCACCTCTCAAACCTGGGACAAGGCGTGTCCAAAAATCCGTCGCAACCGAAAGCGAAAGCTAATGAAAAAACATCGATACAACTTAAGCCACCCAGAAAAGGTAAATGAATCCCGCACACAATAACCGTCCGGCAAAGTATTAAAAATTGTTTCCTTCACACCTTGAGTGCAGAACCTATTTAATCTTCACCAGGCAGGTTTTTTTTATCGTTTTCTGTCCCTATTTTGATGTAACAACTTTTCTTCCCCTGTTCCTTCCCCTCGACACCTTATTTCGTCCCACTTAAAACACACCCGCGAGCGAAGTTCATAAAAAAAGGACACAAATACTGTAAACTTAATTAATCATTTATTTTCTTGCTTGATTCTAATTGCAGTACTTGTACCTGTTATTCTCGGATGACTCACTGTTACCGCTAGACGAATGGGTATTCAACACAGAGGCGCATCCTTTGCCCATTAAAGGCGCCAACATATATTACCGCCAGGCGGCAACTTCATCGTCGGTGCCTTCGTCGAATACACCTTAAGGCAATTCTCCATTAGTTGTAATTTTTACAAATTTAGGTCCATTTAATAAATAAATTATTTTTGCATCACCACCCGATGATGGCCCGATTTCACAAGAAACCGCAAACAATCTGATTTGTGGTGATGGTGATGGCCATTGTTGTTTATCGTTCTATTTGTTGCAACAAGTTCAAGTAAACAAATAAAAACAAAAAACACACAATGTTGGAAAATAAAAACAAAAATGAGGAAAACAATTATATGCGCGGCGACTTTGTCCGCGCTCGTGTTCTCAATTGCTGTTCATAATTATTATTATTTTTTTTTTAAATTGATTGCATGATTGTATAAAAAGATAAGTAAACAGAAAACAAAATAAAAAGTAAAGGAATTAGTAAATAAAACAAAAACTGAGACTCATATGTAAATATTTATAAACAAGAAAATAAAAGAAAAATTAAAAAAAAAACAACTTATATATTATATAAATATAAATGAATGAAAAATATTTAGTTCTACATTACTTATTGTTTTGTTTTTTAGGTAATTATAACGTTAATTAATGATAATTGTAATTCTAATACACTTTTAAATTAAAATGTAATTGATTGAGACCATTTAATGAAACAAACAAACCAGAAGCATATTGTAATGATAATTATAGAATGTAAAAAAACAAAAACAAAAACCAAGACACGAAAGTCACACAAGAAAATTCAACAAACACAATGCGACGCGGGAAAACACACAAAAGAAAATTAAAAAAAAAGAACACTTTGTAAAACTTTGGTAAAATAAAGAAAAGTATATACATTGCATATATTTAAACAATTTACGAGTATAAATGGAACAGATAGTTTTTAATGGAATCACCATAAGAATTTTATAATTATTACTGATTATTATAAGTAACGAGTACAAGAGTGTTAGGAAAATTTTAATTTAAATAAACAATTTTAAATGATAAATTCAAATGACTTGTGTAATTAAAAGTGAAAAATGAGTAAAACGCAAAATCTACAAATAAAAATTGAAAAAGAAAAAGACGTAAAATCTCTTAAATGCATTCGTTGTTTGTCTTTTATTTATGATTTGGTTTAGTTGAGTTGACAACTGTGTTTCTCAATGATTTTTACATTTCGTTTTCAAGGAAAAGAAAAACATTTACGGTTTTGATGCTCGTCCGTTGCTTATATTTTCTGAAGCAATGTGCATATAATTTTGAATTTCAGTCACTAAAGTGGGTAAGCGTAAGTAACAGAATAATAATAATAATTGAGTGGCACTACAGCCCACAAGGGACCAGGGTCGAGCTTCTTCAATAACTATTCTCTCACGAGTAGAAGGGACCAACACGTTTTCTTGCCAACTCCGAACGGCGAGATTTGTAAAGCTTTTCATAGACATTCGTACGTTTTGTAAGCAACTCGAGAGAGGTGTTGCCGTTAAAAAATCTGAAGTGCGAAGTCCAGGAATCGAACCTAGACTCTCGGTGTGTGGGTTGACGCACTTACCCACTGCACCATGGCGACCACGAGAAACAGAATAATTGTTTGAAAAAACGTTTTAGTAATATGTTAAAAAAACGTATTGGTACTTATCTAAAACTTCGAGCGATGTGTATTCACAAAAGTAAGAAAGCACACGAATGAAGCATGAACTAAATGATTTATTTTCTTCACTCTCTGTACACTAAGTTGCCGCGCTAGATGCTGACATATGTACATCCCCATACCATTACGCTCCCGTCACTGTGTTTTACTGTTTTTACTTCTTGACTCATCTGACCCGCAATTGTTGAATTTGCTCTCATCCGGAAATATCACGGTATTCCGGAAGTTTGCACCATTATGTGTGTTTTTTGGCGAAATGAAGTCGTTTAAGACGGTTGACCTTATTAATAAACAATTTTTTTTCACACGTACCGAATCATTTGGGAAATACATGGCTTACCCATGTTTATAAGTTACCTCCGTTAATATCATTGGGGCACTGATTTTAGGATTCTGCTTCACTCTCCTTACAATAATCCAATTTTCTTCTGTAAACTTGAGAGGGCGTCCAGATCGTCTATCATTTCTTATGCTGCTGGTGTTTTTTAAATTTTGTTATCACCCTGTGAATTGTGGATGTTCTTTTGTTGACAATTTTACCGTTTTCCCGCTCTGATTTGTATTCCACGAAGTGTTTTTCCTACAAATCATTAATCAACGCCTTTCCCTCTGGTGCCATTTTGAACATAATATAACTTTATGCAAACTGCAACCAATAGACATGCACACCAATGAGTGTTACCGTTACAGAGCAAAAATGTGTCAAAACCGTATAATGTCTTTCCATCCCCCACCACCAGTTGACCGATTGTAGCAGCAGCTGCGGCTTTGTCTGGAGGAGCGGTGATGGAAAATCGCATTTCGAGGAGCACACACAAGCAATCATAAATAAATTGTTGACGTATGTTATTAGGTAAGGACTTTTTCACTCCTAGTATCGGCAGAATGCTGCTATGCATGCAGTCCTACAATCACTTACATGACGTAAAAGAAAAGAAATACGACTTTAATCTGAAGAAACAACTAACGGTAATATTTATAAGCGTTATTTATCTTACCGGCACTGTAATTTTCAAAAGCTCAGATCTAAAATTTTTCACTAAAACTGGGAAAAAATGCAGCAAAAGTAACAATCGATCCTAAAACGAAATACAGAGTTGTCCAATGAATAGCCGTAAGTAAGGTAAACTTTGGCATCCGCTTCCGGAATGCAAAATACGATATAAACGAGTACGTGTATGCGTTGAAAGAGCTTTTGATTTTAAAATCTCTCCCGAGAGATTTTAACTCTACCTATTTTAACCCAAAAAAACGTTTGTGGGCAGGTTGTTGGTTTCTGCAAATGATATACTTCGCAATTTGGTGCAGAAAGTACTGGAACATTTCGTTGCAAAAATTCAACAGGTTCCAGATACACTCAAATATAAAAGGTTTCGTTTATTTTTAAAACAAGCAATAACCAAAATTCAGGTATAAACACACAAATCTGCTTTAGAAGACTCGTTTCTGTGCTTGAAGCTTTCACAAATTTTCACATTTCCACATGTACACATACAGTGCTGTTCAAAAAATTTTGGCCAAACATGTTATTGCCCTTTTTCGGTGCAGTTTTTTAAAATGTATGATACTTACAGCACATTGTCGTTCATACAGTGTGCATTTAGGTTGTCGCAACCGAAACAAAATGATAAAGTCAACAAATGATCCAAATGGTGCAGATTTAATATTTTGTGTCGGTAGCGGCATGTAATATAAAAATGTCATGAAACCGGGTTAACAGCAAAAGTAATGGCTCAGGTAGGCCAAAAGAGGTAACCCTGGTCGAAGTTTTTCGGTGCTATGTAGTAGTCAGGACATTTGAAACTTTGGTGGATCTTATAAGGAAAATTTATTTCATTACGTTCAGTCACCAAAAAGCTCCTGGAATCCGGGATTAGGGAACACAATCCAGTACTTCGTAGGGAGTTCTAGGTTTCCTTAAAAAATTCTAAGGGTTACTATTAATTATTCTAAGGTTTTTCTGCAATAAGATCTAACTCACTAGGGTCATTATAATATTTTACTTCCATCACATGCGAAAGTTGCATTTTCTGCATTATATCTTCTATGATCAAATTGTATGCATTGTCAAATTGGAATCTTCTTCGTTGCATTAAAAAAACGAAACACAGAGGGCGTTTGAAACTTTTTTCCACTAATCAATATGTACGAGTATGTATACAGATGTTGATCTCAGTAATAATAATTGTGAACATTATAAATTAACTTCTACACATTAGTTGGTAGCCACCAATATATAAAACCAGATGAAAAAGTGTTACCTTCTCCACCCTGTTCAATAGGATCACCGCACTACCTCACCGACACCAAATGTTTGACAACTGAAGGCATTCTCCTCTCTTTTTGCGCCATAACATCACTCACCGCACGGCATCTGCCAAAAATCCAGAAGTAAACGCTTAAAAATTTTTTTCCTTCAACAATGCGAAAGAAAATAAACGCGATGCCGCTTCTGTGATACAATTTACATCAAAACAGTTTAAGAAACAATTAAATACGTAAATCTATAAGAAGTTCGTTCGGTGAATTGTGAAATTCCATTTAGAATGGAGACAGTATTTTTTAATTCCGACATTGCTCGGATGGTTCTCGGTGTGTATTTACATGTTTCCTTTTTGTTCAATTGAAATGTATGGTCATTTACTGATTCGTGTGTATTTTGTCATCTTTGCAGGGTATTTGAGAAAGCAGCGCCTTGATAAAGCGGCCGAGATGTTTTGCAAGACAAGTCCGTTCCTTCAAAAGGAATACGAAGTCCTAAAACAGGGATATCGACTCTTTAGCTTTAAAGAGTACGAGGATATGCTTGAGAATATTATTCGGGAGCACTGCAAAATCACAACAAAAGGTACAGTTATTTTTACGAGTTATTTGGCGCGGTATTAATGAAATTTGATGCCTCCTTGGGAGATTGTTTTGGTGCAAAGGGATACGCTTCTTATAAGAATGCAGTCTCAAGTGGTGGCTGTACAAATTGTCCTGCACAATTTTTTTTTTTGCTTTTGTTATGGCATGCACTTGTTTGATATGTGAACAGAAGCGTAGGGAACAATTTTTGGGGGATTCACACGTCTAATTATTTATTCCTCGGTCACTGACGCAAAATTCGTTTGCAATCACACTGTGACATGTGTCTTCGAGTGCTCGCCCACATTCCTATGCAGGGGATCTGTACCTTGCTCTAGAACACACATCTTATATGGCTTGAAATAATTTTAAGATGTGGCCTCTCATTTCAGTTGACAAAGTAATTGAATCAATGCCGCTTTCTAAGCGCGAAGCTTTACAGCAGAGGACTCTGTCGGCCAAGGTGAGCAGTCTGATAAGCAATGGTGCATCATCGCTGGTGATTGAAAACAAGGAAAACTCAACAAACTCGGGAAAGCGCAAAAGGTTTGTCAATTTTCTCAATATCCACACCACTTGTTGCACACTTCCATTTCATTTGCAGAATCTCAACGGATAGCGTGGACTGTGATGTGAACATCGCTCGGGACGATGACATAATGCGTCCGCCAAAAAGCACAAACAAGCGTTCAAAAACATCGCGCCTAAGTTACGGCCTCCTCAACGACTCGCGGGGATCTAACTCTAAAGACTTTGAAATCTTAAGTCAGTCCGAGGCTTGCGATTTGGATTCCGCAGATGAGGAGGTAGACGTTCGAGAGAAGTGCACCACATCAACCCCGCGCCTGCAGGCTGATAACTCAGATGAGGATATACCCATTCCAACGATTCCGGTGGGACTTTGAATTTAAAGTGAAGAGAATCGCTCTAACCATTCACTTTGCAGGACATATCCCAAGCCTTACTGGAAAATCAAGAATTTCAAGAGCGTCTTGTGAAGAACATAAACAGAGCCTTGCAAACGTCAACAGTGCTGTCGAATCCACCTCAGAAGAAGGAAAAGACGCAGCTTAGTCTAATGGACGAGTTGGAGAGCATTGTTAAGACCGCCACACAGGCCACGGAGGTTGATCCCATATTTGATGAATTTCTCCAGGGCGTCGTGGGTAAGTTACACAGCCGCCAAACCGCGCCCCATTTAAAGCGTTCTTTACCCGGTTTCCTTCCAGCTGCCCAAATCAATCCGGATTCAGTGAGCAACATCTCGTCCATCGGACCGGAGGAGCCACAGACGCTGAAACAACCAACGCAACAGTCTCAGGAGCAGCAGCAATCACAACCCACTTCCGCACATCCATCTTACGTAGTTCGCGATATTCCATTGAACAGTGCCGAAAACAATGGATGCACAGTGCCAGCAGCCACCACAAACGCATCCTTCGGACCGCTGATTGATCCGAATTTCTCGATTTCCAAACTCATCGTCTTGAATTCAAGCGAAAACGCGCAGAAGGCGCAAACACAAACCGCCAGTGATCAGGTAATCTCTACGGCCACTGACAGCAGCCAGATAGTCAATGCTACTTTGGACAATCAGGTCTACTTCGACGCGAGCACAGGTCAGTTGACGTGTCCTCTCCTGCTGACCAGCGAAGGGTTGCTTAACCTCCCATTTCTGATAAACAGCGACATCATTCAGCAGCTGCAGGGCGACATAAACTTTGACACGTCCCGCATTGAGATCCCCTTGCCAGAGCCAATCATTCTGTCCGCTGACCAGCTGCCGCCCAATGCGGTGATCCTAGGAAGCACGCAGAAAGTGGAAAAGACCGACGAGGGCCAAAAGTCAGTCACGAAGAAACAAATTCCAGCTTCCAATGGAACTGAGTCAAGAATAGCGCAAGAGGGCAACACTCCGGCAACGGGCATCACACATTCGCGAAGTTTCAAAAGTCTGTCGACTCCGCGGAAGAGGTCTCACGTGAGAACTTTGAACTTCTCGCCTCTGCCACAGCCTCATGGCCGAAAGGCGACACAGAAGAAGCAGAGCGAGAATTGCCAGGAGAAGCCTGTCATTAAGCACGTGGAGATCTTGCCCAAAATAGACATCAGCTCGGAGGTAGGTGCTGACTCTGAAAACTCCAACAGCGTAGACGCCAGCAATCAGACAGTGATCCGCAAGGAGCACGCGGAAACTCCGAAGCGGAAGTCTAAGCCGCGAAGAGTCAAGCGAGTGCTTTCGAAACCCGAGGAGACTGAGCCGAAGAAGGACGACGCACGCTCTAACCGAGCTGACGTGCCAGACAAGAATGACGGAGCAGATTCGCAAAACAAGGACGAGACAAATGACAAAGCCGCAGAGACCAAAGCGCCTAAAAAAATCCAGATTTCTCCGGAAGAGCTCAAGGAATGGCAACGAATGCGGGAGACAACGCAGACAAACTTTGACTACTACTTGCGAGAGATCAACGCCAAGATTCCCACGAAGACTGTTCGGAGGGATCCGCGTCGGAGAAAGAAGCGCAGAATCGGGGCAGCTGCCGGAAAGGCGCCCACCACCAAGGGCACACGCGCGAAGGCGATCAAAAAACCAGCCAAGCAAAAGCCAGGAGCTGCACGCGCGAAGAAAACGAAGGAGACGCCATCCAAGTCGGTCTTCAACATTAAGATACCAACGCCACACAAGTCGGAGACAATCGTTGCCACAGTGGTGAGGAATTCAAAGACTAACACAAGCCAAGAGCTGGCAGACAAGGTGGAGGATAAGCAAACGGTTTTCGCCCCACCAGTAAATGTGTCAAGAATGGATAGAGAGCTCGAGAAGCGCTCTGCCAACATCGCCTGCCTTCTGGACACACCTTTCAAGCAACCTGAGGATAAACCCCTTGTGCCCCCGACTCCCGGAATTATCGCCCCGATGCTGGAGACGCCTGGCTTCAAAATGTTCGAATCATTCCGAAGCATGTCCGACACAAAGGTGGGCACCGGGCTGACGCCGAACTTCGCGATCACTCCCGGCAGCAACCTCACGCCCTTGCCCAAGGAAACACCCCGCAGTGGGGCCCAAATGACCGAGTACTCCTCCGGCGGATCCTACTACAGGCCCGATGAGTCCGACGATAAGGTCATAGAAATGCAATTGCGGGACTCTGTGCAAAAGCGAAAACTGGAGGCAGCAGCTTCCGCCACGCCAACCAAAACCGTCGGCATTGTCGAAGAGAAGATTCCCTGCGAGCCAACGGTGCTGGATCGGGTGAAGTCCTTCCAGGAGGAGAACGCTCCGCCACCGGCTGTGGATCTGCACTACACACTTGCCGCTGGGCTGCCTGAGTTAACCGACGAAGAAGAAGAAGAACTCTCAACCTCAAAACTGTCGTCATCGAGTTCCTCTTCAAGCAGTTCATCATCCTCGTCATCCTCCTCGTCTTCCTCGTCATCATCGTCGTCCTCTTCATCGTCCGCCTCGTCGACAAAGTCCACCAAACTGAACACATCGATTCTGAACATGAAAGACCTCTCGAACATAAGCAGCTCCGAGGACGACGACTGGAAGAAAGATTCTGTGGTGAAAGAAGTGATAGAGGAGGAGATCCTGACCGTGGAACCAATCGTCAACAACGGTGAAGTTCGGTACCCAATGCGCAACTGGTTGACACCAAAGAAATCAGGAACCACGCCGACCGCTCCGGATCCAGATCATGGCGCCACCTCTCGAAGGAAGCAACTGTCCGACCTGGAGCAGAAGAAACTGCGCATGAAGGCTAAGCTATCTTCGGACACAGTAAAGAACATTCACCAATTCACTCCAAAGTCCAAAGGACGGGGATCCACAAAACCGACGATACAGACTGCAAAAGCAAAGGCGGTCTCGATTCGCAAGCAGTACGTCATGTCCACGGTGACGACGAAGGAGAAGAAGGTCATGAAGGTGATGCAGGCGACAGTGACGAGCAAATCAGTGACGGCCCTTCCTGCGCCGAGTATCGATCAAATTGACGTGCTCACTGCTCTCAATTTATCGGCGAAGAAGCAAACAGCAGAAATCAAAGCCGGCCTCAGCCCGGAGCGGGTGAAAAAAATCGAAAAGAAAACAAGGGCGATCGAAGCCACACCACGAGTCACTGAGCCCAAGCTGAGGATGACGAGGAAAGCGCCGGCAAAGTCTCCAGTGACCCAAAAGAAAGCAACTGTGAAGTCGACAAAGTCAATTCCAATGAAGACATCCCCCAACCGATCGACCCTGCGTCAGTCGGCACGTTCCAAACGCACGCCCAAAGCGTTTGACGGCTTCTCTACGGCAGTGGGAAATAGAAGAACTAAGCTCAAGGCTACGATCTCTGTTCCATCACCGAAGAAAAAATTGAAGACAGCCGCAACACCGATGCGGAAGGGCAAAAGACCAATGGACCCAGTGGTGGTTCTGAAACCGCTCCCGAGCATACAGATTCCCGTGAAGGAGGAGAAAGCATCTCCCATTAAGTTGACACCAAAGCAACGTCGGAAATCGAGACCGCTTCCGCCGTCCAGTGATGAAAGCGAGGTAGAAGAGGGAGAAGTCAAAGAAAACGTGATAGTGGAAGAAACTGCCGTAGTCGTGGATGACGACGAGGAGGAGGATGATCCCTTCAATCACTGCGAGAGGGTCGTGATCGATGAGTCTGACCCCGTGCGGTACATGACTGTGAGCTACACCGGTCCCGATAGGGCTCCGCCCATTCCCACGAGTCCAATAAAATCCGTTGAGCTGAACATCTACATGAACCCACACGAGAGGCATTGCGTGAGGGCATCCGAAGAGATCGTGCTTTACACCAGCGCCCCAAAGAACATATCGCCTCCGAAAGGTATTCGCAATATTCCAAAGAAGAGACAACTGAAGCTGTCCATCTCCGAGAAGGAGCCTGCCCCAACAGTGACGACAACCACAAACTGCGCCGAGGTATCGGCTTCCGAAGAGCCGAGCTGCAGCTTTACCTCTCCGCCTAAAGATTCAAGCATCACCCCACCCAAGACGACGTCAACTCCCGTTGTCCCCGTACTCAAGGTGTCGCAGCTGCAAAAAGCCGCTGCCGCCCGAGAGGACATCAAGACGAAACAACATAAGAAGACTGAGTAAGTACACTTTAATCAACTCCTTACTAGTGCCACTGCAATCGCTCCCATCCACAGAGCCGCGTCCAGCAGTAGCAGCAGCAAGAGCAGCTCCTCCCGAGCACAGCAAAATCAAGGTAATTCCGTTTCGTCATCGCGATCCAACAGCAGAGAGGTGAAGCCGTCGCCGTCTTCGTCTCTGGCCCAGCGGTCACACGAACACGAAGCTACCACCAGCAGCCAGGGTGCTCCGACTGTAGTCTCATCGACAACCAGCACCGGCATGCCGGCAACAAGTTCAACCGACGAACTCCCCATAGACATCGACATCATCCTCTCGCACCTCCACGGAAAATAAATGCCGTTCAGCTTCACGCTGCATTTTCACACAAAGCAAGAGCAAGAGATGGTTCCTATAAATTTCTTCGAGAGAGGCCAGGTGGCGCGCGCCTAGTTCAGTTCACGAGCGTATGTGACGAGTGTAAATTTGTATAGAACTACTTATGAACTTGAACCTTAGTATTTATTTACTCCGCAGAGGAGAACAGTTGAACGCGACCGTTTGCGACCGCGAAGCGTAAACGTTAAGTGAATAAGTGATGTACATTTCATTTGTATTAGTGAATAAAATGTTTTAAGTATTTTATTAAGTTCCTTGTTGTTTCTTTATTATGCTTGTGCGACCGCAGGACCTTAGCCTATCCTACACAGGGGTGCCAAATTTCTCTGCATATCACAGCTATACAGTCACCTCCCAAACTCTTCAGATTTTGAGAGGTGACGATAGAGAGCTTTCCTTGCGATGGAAGCAATTAAGGATCAGAATTCCCACTTGAACTACTAAGCTGACTCTGTTTGAAATTTTCATCATCTCTGACCTCCTGCATGGGACAGGTGCCTGGACGCTATTGGAATTTCGGATTTTACCGGGAGGGAATTCATTCATTTGACTTTTGGTCCTTCCTGTGTGTTGATGGTGTTCGGGGGAAGAATGTTCAATGATAAACTAAAGCGACTTGCCTAACGCCTTAGATGATTGGTCACGTTAAGCGTTTGAACACACTTTGAATTCGGAACTATTCCAATGCAGCAGGGAGTTTATTTGACGAACCAATTGGAGAAAGGTCTAAGGAAACAGCAATAAAGGTAAGGAAGTGTTGGTTTAGGTCCACGTTAACCGAAATCCAGTGAAGAAAGATGAAGGATATTGGCATTCGATATTTGGGTGGCAAGTTCATCATTTCGACAATCAATCAACGAAAAACCGTTTGTTGGAGAGCATCACCGCTATCCGCTAAACTTTCTTTAACTAGAGCAGCGTTAAAGGAATGAACAAGACTTATCTTAGACCAGTTTTAGCTCCTTGTCCACTGCGTATTCAATCAAGGGATTTTTAGTTGTGTAAGAAATACCTTCAGACTCCCTTAAACGTTTTCAAAATCCCTTAATTTTCGACATCATTTTGACCAAGATGGTTCCTAGTAAATTAAAAAATTTGACAGTTATTTACGAAATGTTGTGAATAAAACCTCATTTCTGACAATTATTAACGTTGCAGTGTAGAGAATCTTATTTTAACTAATGCTTCCGTTATTAGATCTGTTTACGTACCCAAAAACCAGTGCGTGTTTCCTACATTACAAAACAGCTTTTTCTCGCAAGAGACTGTCGGAAACGGAACCTTAAGAAAGTAAGGAAAAAACAAATCAGCTTAATTCTGTTATTGAAAGCGAATATTTGCGTTCATTTGATTTTTTTTAATACTAGAACATTAATATTTCTCTTCCTTGTCCTTGTCGTACATATGTACATACCTTTATATGAATATTGAAACGATCATCGAAGCATTGACGTTTATTTCGTGGTGGATCTGGACCTCAACCAACATGCCTCTCCAACCAGCACGATCTTTGGCCAGCTGCCGCCAGTTGCGCATTTCAAGTTGGTTGACGTCTTTCTCCACTTGCGTGCGCCACCATAGCCTAGGCCGCCCTCTGTTGCATTGTTCCAATGGCTCAGATTTGAAGACTTTTCGGGCCGAAGCAGTGGTGTCCTTACGCTCTACATGGCCTAACCATATAAAGCGTTGTATCCGAAGACGCTTGACTAGACGCATGTCGCCCGTTAAATCTTTTCTTCCAGATGCCATCACCGCAAACAGGACCAAAAATCGCACGCAAAACGTGACACGACACATTTGGATAAAATTTCCCGGGATCACCATCGTAGAGCTCATGACGATGGATGCTTTCATCTACGGCTTGGAAGTCTATAAACAGGTGATAAGTCTACATTTGAAACTCGTTGGTATTTCCAAGATGTTGTCTCGGTGTAAGACCCATCTGCTAGATCAGAAGTCACACTGGTACGTGCCGCTTAGTGTGTTGCAGAAAGGTTTCAGAAAGGTGTACACAGTACGCCTTCAGCAGGGTTATGCCTGGATAGTTTTTACAAGACATAGGATCGACTTTTTTAAAGATGGGGCATAAAGAGCTGAATGGATGAAGCATGCACTCTACCAAAACATCATCAAATCGAAAAGGTCCACTAGAAGGCCATCAGAGCCGAGCTTTGTTGGTCCTTAAATATTTAAGCTTCACTCTTGGGAGGGCGGATGGCTTCTTCATGGACTGGAGGTGGGTTCTTTTAATGTCGTATCACTCTTTCCACTTGATGCGCCCTAAAAAACGACAGAACCTTTACCGAACATATGGAAAAAATGTTCCTTCAAACCATAGCAGGCAGTTGTGGCGAGTCAGTTTGGCAACATTCATCTCGAGTCAACAATTAACTGGAACTTTCATCGTGAGGCCTCATTTGTTTTTATTTTGCTGTATAAAATCTTGTGTGTGCGTCTATTGGCGGTTCTCGTTGGACCCAATTAGAAATAAGTTCTTTTAAAAAGCTTATTGGCTCCTTTATGGTTTTGTTGGATAATTCCTTGGGGTATTCAAAAAAAGGTTCCGTGGTGTTCGCTATCTGACTCTAGTCAGCTTTAGCTATTCGTTGTCTGAGATGTCTTTACAGCTGCGGCAGCATGTACTGCATGGCTAACATGTGCTCCGTGAGGAACGCTATTATTCCTGCGATGTTATTTCGTGGCCGACTTAGAAGATTTTAAGTTCACGTAAGACTACATTTTTGCAGAATTTTCTTGGAATTAAATCATGTGATCATTTGAAACCAACCCCTTATTCCAACAATTTCCTGGAAATATGAATTAATTCTTTCTTTGACTAGTTCAAGTGGTGTATACATCTCCATGGCAGACAAGATGCTGAGCGCAGAGCCTTGTTTGACTAGTTCTTCAAGCTCTTCTATTTATTACCACGAGTATTACCGTGCTCGTACACCCAAACTGGACAACGTATAAAATTGCTAAGGAAGTACCAACAATGTAAGGGACGAAATATTGCGTTTAGGACTATACCTCTATTCAAGTTATCGGTCGTTTGACCTGGATCCGATCCACTCAGGCCTACTCCGGACCCTTATTTGAATAGAAAAGTGCTACCCAGGTGTGAAAAAGTTTAAATATCTGGGGTCTATGTTGTACGTCCGGCACTCACACACCGTTCACAATGCTGGACTGAGTACAAAAAGGATGACACTTAATAAATGGCAACTGAGATGAAGATGCTTTGCATGACAGCAGGAATAACAAAGCTACATAGAATAAAAGTTAAATGATCCGATGAAGTCTTCACGACAAAGCACCTATTTTCAAGAAAGTTAACTATGGCCGGCTCGGTTGGTCTGTCATGTTCAAAGGAGAGATCCTTCGAACCATGTTAAATCAATCAATGTTTCAACGTAAGTGTGAAAAAAGGACAAAAACATCAGGATTTTATCGCCTTCAGGGATGAGGTAATCCGGAGCAGGGAGTTTTATCGATATTTTTTGTAATCGAATCAGTGAACCCAATAGGTGGACCGGTAGGTATGTGAGATCACCATAATTCAGATCATAACATCGTCGAATAAGGAATAAGGAAAAGGAAGAAAAAGAAATCCTCGAGATCGATTCTCGACCTTGCCCTCCATTACCGCTCCTTATAGATAGGAGTTTTGTCCTTTGTTGCTTGCTTTCTTAGGCATGAATACCTTGACATGTCTTTGTTGAGCAGAACAGTTTAAACAATCCTCTATATTCACGGGAAGTGCTTACCTTCCCCCAATGCGAGATCGATGCAAATTCAAATAAAACTACAATGATCCTTGTTTTTGAAAAGAAAATCAATTTTATTTGTAAATTTTCTTTCAATTTCAATCTACAAACTACAATGCGACTAATATTTGTATCTTTTGTTTTTCTTTGTTTGACGGATAAAGAAAATCAAATAAACTTCACAATTAAATGGGAAGGTATTTCTATTTATATATAGAGTTTGTGTATGTGTTTTTTTATCTTTCATTCATTTTGCTTTGTTGTGTTCTTTTATTTTTTCTTCTTCTCAAAGGATTATAGATAAAAGAGATTTCGATAGTGATACAACACATATAATTCACATCAATATTTTGTATATATTTATAATTTTGTCTCTTAAACTTACTGCATTTCTTTGAAATTTAAAAATTTTGTTTTTTCTTATCTTCAATATATAGAGATCATAATTTAAAAATATTTTGTTTTTCGGTTTGTGCTAGAAATACCTTTTTTTTTTGTTTCTTTTCATTAAATTTATATTTTTGCATAAAAGACACGAAAGTGAAAGAGCTTCTTGCTTTTTTTTTGGTTTTCGGTTTTTCTTGTTCTCTTAAGGGGCTTCCTTTAATGCTTTTCATTTCACGAGTTATCCTTTTTTTCTGTGTTTCTTTTTCATTTTCAAAACTTTTTACTTTCTATATAATTTTTAAAAACACCGAGAGTTTTTTTTTTCATATTTATCATATCGAAACATTATTTTTTTAAATATTTTTTTAGATTTTTTTGTTTTTAATTTTAAACACCAAAAGCTTAAAGTTAATTTTGTTTCTAAATGTTGTTTTTTTTTTCATTTACATAATTTTAATGTATTTATATATATAACTTTGTTTCCTTTCACTGACAATTCATGTTCTCTTCACTTTCAGAAATTATTTTGCAAAAGTCACTTAATCGTGGGGAAAACGAAACGAAAATGGCTGTATTCTGAAGTATATACTTGTCCGTCATCCCCAGTGTAGGGGGGAGCAACAGAATTGAAGTTATTCATGCGTGTACACAACGAAAGTATTGGTTAATTTTCTTTTCCTATTGGATTTGTGTGTGTGTGTATGAGGGTGTTGTGTGTGTGTGTTCATGGGTTGTCTGTGTTGCCTTATACTTTACAATATTTATCACAATGTTACGATTTGTTTTTAGCACCTCGCTGATTACACTCGCTCATTCGATAGCAAAACATTACCTTGCCACATTCAAAACATTCATTCCTAGCCTATCGTTCATCAAAAAAAAAGTCCTCCCTACTCTCAACTTTCTGCTTACTCTATCACAAAAATATATGTATATATACTTTTCTTATCTTTTGACAATTCATTTCGTTACCCTTATCTCACTCTAGCCTTACAACACTCGAAACAAAGTTTTCTTGCCAAATTTGTTTTTTGTTTCTGTAAACTGATGTTGAAAGCTTTGGGGAACGCAAAGGATGGATGTGGAGAGGAATAGCAACTTAACGAAAAAGATTAGCTCTTGGTAACACAACGGAAATTTACTGTATTCTGCAAAATGTGACGAAATAATTCCCGAATTGCAATGACGCGATCGCGCACTCAGGCTCTGATACTTCTTCAGTTACTATCCGTGTATAATATGTTTCTAATCGGAATGGGGCGATCTCGTTTTGGCTTTTTTTTGTTCAAATTGTTATACCGTTAGCTACTACTGTTCGTTTTGACATTTAAAAAACTTGTTTTTTTATTCACTCATGGATTTTAATTTTTCTTTAGCTGTGGAAATTAATGGGCAAGCAGTAATTTTTTTTTTTGTTTGAGAAAAGCGAAAAAGTCGTGTGTTGACTTCTCGTAAAATCCATAAAACGTCACATGACGCAAGTCCCAACGAACGCTTCATTGCGATTTAGTCTTAAAAGAACAATGCTTTGCGCGAAAGAAATTAGGAAAGAGATTGAACAGTGTTAAGACTTCAAATAAGCTTATATTAACTATCGGTTCAATTACAGCAGCTTATTCAATCGACTTCAGACTTAATCACTGCACTTATCCTGGTTTCCACTTGTCTTGTAACTTCGAAAGCACGTAATGTTACGATAAGCCATATACACAAACCGGCGGAAATGCACTGCGCTATGCATTTGCCCAATACGAGTGTCTTTTCATTTTCCAATTTGTTGTAACTATGTAGATTCATTTTCAGTGTTTCTGTAAAGATAAAATGTTTTTTTTCTTTAACAGCTATATCGACTGAAAAATTCCACTTAGTGTGATCATTCTCTCAATTGAAGAACTCAACATTTGCTGTCTCCAAAGGGTACGTCTTTTAAAAATCGCCATATCCATGTGGAAACCCAGCAGGGAGCGTATTCTAAAATATTATATAACCAGCGATTTGGACTTTGATGTGCAGCACTTATTTTTATCGATTTTGAAACGATACGACAACAATATGACAACTTTAATTGTCAAGAGCTGTTGGTTACAGCATTGTTTTAAATGAGACTTTTGAGAAACTTGAAGCGCTTGTGTTAGACCACGCTAGAGCATAGAGAAATTCGTTAACGAATTTTTAAACGATTTTAGAAAGTGTCCGCTGCCGTAACGTCGTCCACTTCCGAGGCCTATGTAGTTTTAATTCCTGAACTAAACATTCATCTCGAATTTCTAACAACCTTCAAAAGAATGCTTTGAAAAGCTTATAAAATCACGTTGTTTGGAGATGCCAAAGGACTGCAGGTCCTCTCGACAGAGACCACTAACATGCACAAAACTAGTTGTTAGTTGCTGAGAAATGTTGGCCCTGGGCTCTAATTATGGGTGATCCAATTTATCGAAACTATTTGAAACCTGCATAAGATGCGCCGTTGTATGATTATTTCACTCTACCAACTCATCATCGTCATCAACATCATCATCTTCTGAGTTTCCCCGGCATCTTCGCGTTTCTGAGCCTACCCAACGAGTAACTCCCGCAAGAGCAATGAGAAATTTCATCTCAGTAGCTTATATTCGCGATCTCATTCTTTCGGTCATTATTTCATGACCATAGTTAAGAGTTGGGACAAGCACTGAGTTTAAGACCGATAACTTGACTTTGTCATAAATCTCGGCTTTCCTTATTTCTGATCTACCAAGCTGCTTCAAAATGGATCCAGCTTGGCCAATCTTACAAGAAGGCTCAGTGTTCTCTTATCACATGTAAGAAAGACACCGAGATACTCAGGTAAATCTAATATCTTCGGACTTGTCCACGTTCACTTTCATTCCAGCATCTGTACACGAGTGCTGGCTGCAGTTCCATCTGGGAGGATGTGAGGATAACTAAGTCATCTGCGAAAAGAAGATGACTTACCCTCAGCTCTCCCAATGTAAAACATTCCTCGCCTTAAATGACACTTATCAAGGGACCATCAATCCCATACTCGTGTAGAATACTCCAGAGTTGACAGAGGAAGTGCTCTGAAGTGTCTTCAATGAAGCCCAAGAAAACTCGTATGTACTTAAGTGCTTAGCGAAAGTGAAGTGTTCTGTTTGTGTTTGTACACCAATAAGTCGTCTGCAGTCTTTTCTATCTAGAGATAACAGAAAAGCAGAGGATTTTTTGCTGAAGTTTGGAAGTATGCACTTGGTTAGCTGGCATTCTGGAGAGTCATGCCATCTCTAGTTGTGTCCAACCGTGGACGGAAGCCCAAACCAAAGACGCGGGTAGTCTCAATGTGCCGTCGGGTAATTGCCTAGCAAGTTCATCGGCAATCTCGTTTCCCCTCATCACGTGGTATCCCGGGACCCAGATAAGTTTTAGCGAATGTAGTCTAGCGACCAAATTAAGGAAATACTTGCATTCCTGTACTCTCTTGGAAGTGGTTGAAGGGTTGAGTAAGGCCTTAAGCACAGCTTGACTGTCGACACAGATGCAGATACTTCGCCCCTTTCACATTTTCTTCAAAATATGGTTTGTGGCCATAAGGATTCCGCCTAAAAGACCGACGCGAAATTACTTCGTCTAACGTTGTCGTTTTCCTCGAAATCCTCAGCTCCAGATTCGTCTATCATCTTGGAGTCGTTCGTGAAAATCCCCTCCCGGTTCAGTTTTTGGTCAGAGCCTGTCCTGTACACGGTAAAGTCGACTTTGTATGAACGACGAAGGTGGATTGTTGGTGACCCCGCATCGCACGGCATGACCATGGGACTAATAGGAGATGCGGTGCTTGAGGTCATCGAAGCTCCAGTGCGAGTTGAACCAAAGATCATTCTTTTTTAGCCGGGAGATGCCCTTGATTGTGCATCCCATAATGAGAATGTCAAGGGGAGGGAGATTAGCAGATCATCAAGAGCAGATAACAGCACTTGATTAAAGTGCATGGCAGCATTGGGTTGGCTGTGAAATCCCTTTAACCATGTTTTCCAAGTTAGCGTAGATGACACTGTTTCAGGACCAACTACATGGAACAGTATAGTCACAGCATCTTTGAATTTTGACCAAAGTGCTTTAGAATAGCGTGCAAGCTTGCACTCTAGGTGTTACACAAAAGCAAGAGAAGTACATACACCAAGTAGAGGGAATTTTTTCCTCTGGGCCAATGCTGAAAAGACCGATCATGCCAAATGAGGCTAAAAAACTTTGGGATGCAACACAACTAAACTCGATGAGGGAGTACAGGTAACTGAAATCCCTTGAGAGGAGTTGACAGTAGGGTTGCTGAAAGGCGCATCAATAGGAAGGTTTCATTTCGAAATTATTTAAAGAATTCATTGAATTTTTTACACTCTTTTTTTTTTCAATAAGTGATGCGATGGGTCGGTAAGACACATTTTAGGAAAAAGAGAAAGTTTCGATTAAAAATGGTAACGGAACGCTAGGATGTTATATTCGTCAGAAATTACATATTGACAATATCAATAACAGACACAGAAGTGGAAGTGTTTTGGTTAAGACAGAACTTTAAGATGTGAAATAAAAAACTGGGACTAATTAAAAAAATTAAGAAAAGAACTCTGGCAAGAAAACTTCAAATCGAACTTCACAAATACCTAAGGTGTGTGCCTAGTAAAAGCTATGGCATTTTTGGCTTCCCAAAAGAGGAAACTGGACTGAAACTATGATTCAATTGAACAAACGTGTGTGCATGTATTCACATCTGCTTGAAACTGAGTCTATTTTGAAAAAAAAACAGAAAATCTATTTTCTCAAATTTACGTGTGAACAGAAAATTTGATTAAATGTTTTAGTAACTGATTCCATTGTTTGTGTTTTTCCTCATCTATTTCATTAGTCGTAGTTATTCATTTTGTTCTTTTTTTTTGTTAAACCTCATTAAGCTATTGTAAAAACCAGTAATCATTTTGTTTAGTTCATTATGTTTAGATTAAAAATCAGTCTCTATTGCAAAATTGTATTCATATAAAAAATTGTCTGGCTGTCTATAACTGTATTCATATAGTTTATCTATTATTTTTTTTGCTCAACATTTACATTTATTTTATTTGCATTTCGGATTAGATTGTAAAAAAACACATTTATTTAGTTTTTGAATTGTTTGCTTATGATTCGCATTTGTTTTTTTTTTGTTTTTTGGGGGAGGGGTATGCGTTGTTGATTTATTTGAATGACACTGCGACAATTTACCGGAATTTTTGGTTTTGTTTTTCTGTTCTTTTATCTTATTTGTTTAATCATAGATTTTTATTTTCATGTTTTTTTTATGCTTTGTGTGCTCTAGAAAAATATCACATACTTTCTTCGTTCGATCGAGAGACATTTATATAATTCATTTTTTGGTTTGGTTTGTTTGATTTTTAGTTTGAATATTAATTGCCATTTTTGTTGTTGTCGTTCTGTATTAAAATTAGTTCATGCTGTTGAAAGGAATCGAAGACTCAAACGAAACGGTATTCAAATATTTTATTGAATATTTGAGTATAAATAAATTTTATCGTTATTTGTTTTTGTTTGTCTTTCTTTGTTGCTTGTTGTTTTTTTTTCCGTTTGGTTTTATATACAAAAATGGTTAATTGTGAAAAATATATAATATATTGTTACTTTCATATAAATGTTTTGTTTTATTTTTAATATATAAATATTTTTTTTTGTTTTCTTCAAATATTTGATTGAGGTCATTTTAGAATTATTGCTAAGTTGGTTGTATTAATTAAATTTTTTTTCTTTTTTTTTTTATTAATTTTTAACACAGAAATTTCTTTTAAATGTGTTTTTCTGTAATTTCTCTTGAATACGCTTACTCGACTAGGGGAGGAAAAATACAAATGTTTAAAGTTTTAGTATATGCATGTTGTTTTGTTTTTTTTCTTTCTTATATTTTGTGGTATTTTGTAGACACTTATGTAAAATGAGTAAAAGGAGAGAAAAATATTGCTCACAACATCAACGTGAATATTTATTAATTGTTTAAATATATAATGCTTATTTTTTAGATTTTATGTTTTTTTTTTATTCCAAAAAGACGTCTAAACACCGAAAAATATTTTGTTTTGTTTTTATGTTAAATTTTGATTTAAAGTTTTCTAAAATTTTTGAAAATCTTTTGAATAATAATTTTTATTTTGTTTTTGATTAAAGTTATTTTGTTTTAAAGTAAATTGGGGGGAAGGAGAAAGAGAGAGATAAAATGTGAAATCTTTTCATTTTCGTTTCTGAAACCTTTTTGTTTTTTTTTTCTTCTTTTGCATGATAGTATTTCTGTTTTCATTTGTTATGCAGGGATATAAACCATATGAACTTTGTAACATTACATTTTGTTTTGTGGATAAAATTTAGACACAAAATACATTGAATATACATTTATATTTTTTTTTCTTAAATATATATTTTAACTTTTTCTCTTCTTTATTATGTTCTACATTTCATTTATATTTTGTATTTTTTTTTTCAAAAAAATGTTCGTTGATCGAAATTGTGTAATATCTGTGTGTTTTGTTTTCTCTATGAAATAATTTTGTTTTTCTTAATTCAAACTTTTAGTTTTTTTTGAAACAAGAAAAAACAACATCGAAAATTTTATTTAACTACCAAAGTCTATGACCCCTCCAAAAATGGTTAATATACTAATTTGTTTAAATTTAAAAATTGTAGATAATTAAGTAGTTCTGTTTTGTTTTTCTTGTGGGTTACAATACAGTTTTACGTTTGCGTTTTTCTCTTTACTGTTTTCTTGCTTAAATCCAGACACCAAATATTTTATTTATAAATGTTTATGTATATATGTATGTATATATATATAATTTTTGTTTTATAGAAATTGGACACCGATTTAATGCAAAATGTATATATTGCTTTATTTTTTTAAACTTTAATTACTTTACCTAATTGTCTAAATTGTGTTTCTTCTTCGGTTTTTAATTTTGTTTCTTTGTACAACTTGTTGCATTTTTTTTTTACTAAAATCTTTATATTAAATAATATGTCAATTGACTATTTTTTGCGGGTAAATTAATGGCAAATTATAAGTAAAATGAAAGAAAAAAAATTATTGAAAAACTTGAACCCTATAAATATCTCAGAAATGCAATTTATTGGCAATCTGTTTACAAATTCATGTAGAAATGGTTAAGGGTATATATAAAGCGATATATATATATATGTTATATAAGATGAATAATTCGTCTAGGACAAATTATGAGCAAATGTTTCTTGCAGTTCTTAAACCATTCATTGATACTCATGGGCACTGTTGTTCCTACTTGGCGGAAGTAGAAAAATGGATTTCCATTTGTCCATTGGATTTTACTACGGGTTGCCCAATCTCGAAATATAAAAGGCAACCTTCGTATAACTCTCTTCAAAAGCACGTAATGTTACCAAGTACACAATGTATGTTTGTTACACCGTGTACACATGCCATATGTTAAATTCTACTGGTGTGTTCATTCTCTCTATTGAAGAACTCAACATTTTTTGTAGTGCGTCTTTTGAACATCGGCATCTACATGTGGAAACCCAGCAGAGAGCTTATTCTAGTAACAATAGTAGAATTTCACATCATGGCAATAAGAAAAGTGAATATTTTACGAACCATTTCATCTTCTTTTGGTTTACCTTTTCTTCAAACAAAAAGGTTTTGCTTGGCATTATAATAAATCTTAGAGCTTGAAGTGGTAGTTACGCTAAGTGCTTAATACAAAATAAATAGGGGATGATTTTCGGGATAGGCTTCCCTCGGCCTAGAATATCATGATATTCTAACAAGTTTCAATATTTCCTCATTTTCATAGAATAATAGGAAGGTTTAATGGGAAGAACTGAAGAAAGTTGGAAACATATCCGATGAAAAACCAACTTAATTAATTTTTTTCATACTCGTATTTTTAAAACATCCTCGTATTTTAAAAAACATCCAAAAGCCTTATCAAAGAGTGTATTTAACAGGGGGATAAGGATACGTTCTGTGGTTACATTCGTTTAATTCTGTGGTTACATTTGATAGAATAAATGGTTAAGGAAATAAACAGCTGAGAGTTATACTCACGCAGAGAAGGTTTCGATTTTGCTTAACTTTTGTTGTATGCAATCAAAGCATGCACTGAGGTTCAAATTACTAGATCTGTAACCTTTCAAATGTAATTTATTAAAATTTCTATGAAAAACAGCAACTGAAAGACGCAAACCGCCATTGCAGGGCCTTTCAATCTGTTCCAATAGGCTCAGTTCGGTATAGTACGTAAGCAACTATTCTGATACAAGCGTTAATATTCCCATCCGTCACACCGTCTACACCACACTCCTTAAACGCGATTAAGACTGAGGTCAGTTGTGTATAAGTGTACACTTTGTTTTGGGGTTGACAGGAATCTGCGTGATGCTACAGCTGATCGTATTGATCTATCTGCGGAAGCATAACATTTTTCGATCAATGTGTATACGGATGATTGCCGATTGTCATAAGACTCTCTTAAACTCTGTTTTGAAATTTGAGAAAATTTAATGTCGCCGTTTTGGGGGAATAATGTGAAAACTGTTGGATAAATGTTCAAAATACGGTCATTCATAGAAAGTCGTTGAAGCTCCTAAGATACTTCGAGGTGGAAGCAATTTTAAAACATTAAGTCTTAATAGCCTTATAACGAAAGCAAACAAAATTGCCCTTAGACTAAAATAAAATAAGCTGTAGCACAATTAATTTAACATTTTTGCTCCCTATCCAAGGTATGTGGGAGAGACACTCTCAATTATTAGATCACTAGAACGAAGGGATCAATATTCAACTTTTCCATACAATTCTTTCATAAGCTTAAAAGATATAAAATGACGGACGGACGGACACACCAAATCAATACGAGTTTCGTTTTTTTGGGAAGGTAACCCTAAAAATAAATAATAAACAAATAAAAACAAAAACGTTGCAATATCCGAAACAAAACAAAAATTTTATTTAAAATCTGCATTCGGAGAAAGAAACTAGATCTATATATATATTAATGTATATTTAATCTTTTAAATAAAATTCACAGCATCTTAACAGAAAAAAAAAATAAACTAACAAAATTGTTTATATATGTAATTAAAAAAATATATGTATACATTTAAACAAACAGAAATTCTTAAAAAAAATTAAATTGAGAGTATTTATTTTCTACTAACAAAAAAAGACTAAAGGAAAAATAACACTTGAATTTGAAAAAAAAAAGAAATTAAAGGGACAAGCATGTAAGCAGTTATTCATTTCCAATTTCATTTAATTTTAGTCGTTCTTTTCGTTTGGTTAAAAACAAATTCATTTGAAACGAAAACCAAAAAATAAATTAAAGTTGATTTTACGAAGAATCAATTGTTTAAATAAAAGTTTATTGTGTTTTTTTGAGTAATCACTTGTTGCGCTGTATGTAGGTAAGTGTGCTTGTGTGTGTCTGTCTGTCTGTGTTTTTTTCATTGATTAATTCTATTTTATTTAAATTTACACTTTAACTATTGTTGCTCTTTAACATTTACATATTACACTTGTTGCTGTATGTTTAGTTTATTTTTCAATCATCTTTTGATTTTTTATTTAAATTACTATTTTTATGAGGTACATCATATTTTGGCACAGTGAAAGTTTTGTTTTTCTTCTTCTCGTTTTTTGTTTGCGTTATCATTAATATTTAGTGTTATTTTGTGAACGTTATTTTGTTTTTAAATTGTTCATATTGGTACGGCAATTGTTTTATTTATACTTTGTGTATATTGAAACTACATGGTATTATTCGATGTTCTTGGTTCAGGGTATTTTAAGTATTGTTTTATGTTTTTTTTATTATTATTTGTTTTTATACATTGCGGGCTTGCTTCTTCTTCAGTTTAAGTGTGTAAAGTATTTAATCTATTTAAATGAAAGAACATACTTTGTAAAAAACAAAAACAGTTTAGTATTATTGTATGCAGTATTTTTTCCTAGTTTCATTTAGCTATTTAGTTCTTTTAGGCAGTCGAAGATTCAGTTGCATTTTGGTTGTTTGGTGTTGATGGGTGTGGTTGGTCAGTGAACTGAATGTCTATTGAATAAATTGGATTCCATTTAAAGAAGCTGATGCAAAAAACGTGAACGAAACAAAAACACATTTGTATGAACTATTTGCAGTACGGAAAGACATGAGATAATTCATGGTGCTTTAGGAAATTTTTCACAGTCGCACTCAGGTCTTGTAAAAAATCTTTTTAAAGTCACATGCTGCCACAAAGTAAAGGCATTATCAAGTCACAATGAGAACTAATTTATGGTAGTCATAACCTTAACTTAACTCGCCGCTCTATCTGGACAATAAATTTAGCGCTAAGATCTAACAAAGAAGCACTCGAGCTAGTCCCCGATTTCGCACTTAAGAAGCCATTATGTCATAAAGAAATAGCTTCATATATCATATTCATCTGAGTTTTAGAATCTCTTGACCTTTGGAAGAGAAAACGTCAGCGTACAGTTTTGAAAGTAAGTGAATGCAGTAAAATGCACAAATGCGAATTTTACGATCATGAATTGGAAAGGAGGAGGGAAGGAAAGGAGTTATTAGTCGAAAAAATCAGGTGTAAAAAGGGAAACTGAACATCCAATATGAAGACGTAGTGATAGCGGTGTAAGACAAATCTCTTGGTTTTCACATATCACTATGGTGCGAAGTTCCAGTAAAGTACTGTGTAAAGAATGCAAGCACAAACATATTTAAAAATTGAGCAGCTTAAATTAAATTCAACTAACTAAGCTGATCGACACTCCGGATGCTAGTCTGTATCACCACAGCATTACTGTTGTTTATTCTTCCAAAGCAATGCATTTCTCAGCAGTTAGAAAAATGAAATGAGGAATTAATTTGTTTTTTCATTGACCTATCCTCCAGACTGAAATTATGAGTTTTTCTATGATAGTTTAATGGCAGGAGCCAAAAATGCCTTTTTCTATTTTATTCATTTAGAGTATAGATTGGTTCTAAGTAGGAAATCTTTGTACGGTGCTTGCTTCATCATTCTTACGAGTTTTTTTACGATTTTAGGACAAATCTTTTTTATTTTTCATTTTTACGACTTTAGGACAAATTTAAAAGACACGTAAATGTCTTCAGAAGTTGCTTGGTGTGGAGTTACAAGCAAGAAAATTATAGAACGTTTCAAATTTAGGAAAGAAAGAAATATTTAAGCTTTCAACTTGCGCGTCGAGGGTTTTGTATTGTTGGTACCTTCTTTTTTGTGTTTTTTTCTCTGCTGCATTTAGATATCATTTATACAATAATTGCGAAATTAATGTTAGCTGTCAATAAATACAAACTGGGTCTTGAAAAAAGGACCAGTGAAATCATAAATAATAGCGGCCATAGATGACTTTCTTTTGAAAACAAAGAGTTTTCATGTTTGTAAAAAGGTTACATTTTCCTACGCTTTGTTGTAATGGTTATCAAAAGGTAAAAGGTGTTTGAAGGTATCACTGGGATTGTGTTGAGGGTTCGAAATTATGAATGTGGAATTTGTCTTGGTCATTGAGAATAAGTTCATTTGACTTTTCTAGCTTATCAATTACATCGGTAAGGTCATCGAATGGAGGTAAAGCTTTAAATCTGTAATATCATTAAATTTGAAAAAGTGGGTCGCCGATTTAAAAAAAATCGATTTTAAGTGTAAAATGTTGACCGCGCTAACAAAATTCGAGATCTCTTAATAATTTTAAACGAAATGTTTTATCAAATTCCTGTGGGAAATATTCTGAGACTAGAAACTATGCCGAGAGAAATCGCTTCCTTCATCTATTTTATTTCGAAAACAATGATTCATATCAAAAGGAACATTTAACCTGTTAATGTTCAACCTTGGTTCTACTTTTCCATATTTCCTATAAAATAATACCCATATCAATCGAAAAATCGTAAAATGGTAAATTCAGTGTTATCTGAGATTTTTTAGGTTCCGTCTCTAAGCTGTTTAGAAGTTTTCTCAATTTAAGGTAAATTTTAAGGATGATCTAAGATATGTCTGTCTTAAGCGGAGGTGCCGGAGTCGGGCGTTGGTAGTCTTGGTCTACAGAATACCAATATTTTCCCGTCAATGATCCTGCTTATGTTAAACTTGCTCCACCCTATTGACTATTGGTAGTTCTGTTTTAATTAATACTCTTTTTATGAAAATTTGAGTGGTGCTACAGAGCGCGACTTAGCAGAAACAGTGACTTCCTTGAATATTTTCAGAACGTATTTCTAGAGTGTCTTATACCTAGATTTAAATAGTGCTGTATCGATGTACAAGGAGGAATTAAAACTTCTGTACTATACGTTCTTCTGCAATTGAAGAACATTTTATCGACTATGTTTTCTAAATCTCACATTTATGGCTAGCCTATGTGACATAAATTGAGAATTAAATAGCATTTCCATTTAACTATTTCATCAGCTTCCTCAAACGTTAAATAAAATATTGAAACAGTAAATCACTTCTCGGTCGTCTTGGAATCAGATTTACAACCATAACCACCAAAGCAGGCCAACAACCTAGCAACATATCTCTTCAATAGGAGGGTTATGCTTAGCAATTTATTGTATTTAAGTATGCGTACGTTTATAGTATTAGTAACTTATTTTCTTACAGTTGTAGTTCTATTGCAGTGTAGAAATCACAGTTTATATAATTTTCATGTTTACAGTAAGTAAAAAAAAAATTACAAAAAAAAAACAACTTCTCTTCTTTCAACTTACACATAAACAATGAAAACCGGTGTTATATACTCGTCAGAAAAGAAAGATTGAATTTGTCATAGTATTATTTGCTAACAAAAATTCAAAAATTAAAAAAAAACGTAAACACTATTGCATGTGCATATAAATATAATAATCTACAGTTGGTTGCTTCGTAAAAAGTCTGTAACAATCAATAGAAAAAATTGTATCTTATTGTTGTTGCTGTTTTCCTTCGGTACTGGAAAACTAATAAAAAACGTTGGGTCTATTGCTTTCAATATATTGTAGTATGTACGTTTGTATGTAATAAATATAGTATAAGATTTGTATTTGTTGTTAGAAAAATTGCTTAGCTATTGTGATTTGTTTTATTGGCGCGTTTTGTTGTTTGTTTTTGTGTAAATAGTTTCATTTAATATAACAATACAAAAGTTGTAATATAATATATATATTCTTTTGTTTTCTTTCTTTCTTCATTTTAATATTTTATTTTGTTTAGTTGCTATTTGTTTGTCTATAGGTTCTATTTTGATTGTAAATAAATATAAAATAGAAAATAATTTCATTTCATTTCATTGATTTTTAACTATTGCTACAAAAATTGTGATTATTATACATTTGAAACCAAAGATTGTTTGGACTTGTTTTTTGTTTTAGTTTTTCTTGGATACGTTCTGTTTAAATCATTTTTTCTCGTTATTTTTTATTGGACATGCTATTTTTGATTAATGTTGTTTTTTAGTTTTGATTTTTTTTTCGAAAACAAACTCTCAACCGTGATGTTGGACTTCAAAAGGTGTTTGAAGTAGTTCAGTTGTTTCAACTGATTTGTGTTTGCTTGGTATTCATGTTAGAGGAACACATTTGTTTTTGTTTTTTTTTGTTTCTTAAAAACATAGGATTATCATTTTTTTTTACTAAAAGTTACATATGATTTGTTAAGAGAAAAAGAGAGATAAACTAAATTTAGAAATTTCAATTCGAACCCACACCTTTTAATTTTTGATTATTTTTTGAAAATCTTAATTACGAATCGATTGTGGAATAAATGTAATGTTTTTGATTCTGTTGAATGCCCGAAATTGCGCAGGGGAGAGTGATGACCACGGGACTTTTTTCCAAGGTCCGTTCAAGTACCGCAAATTTTTGAAATCATGAAAAATACCAGTACTCGAACAGACAGTGCAATTTCATTGATTTTATCCAAGATCAGTGTCTTTGAGTTTATGTCGTCTTGGGGTAAGGATATGCATCGTACTAGACAGTATGTCATAGCGACCATAGCTTGCATTTTGACAGTTATTGAAATATTTTTGAATCTTCTTTAAGATTGTGCAAATGGCACAGAATAGTTGCAAAAACTAGAATATGAAGTAATAATTTATTTATAAAATTCATATACATATGTGATAAACGTAATCTCTCTTATGACAGTTGCGACAAATGGGAGGGCATTGACTTCGAAATCCAACGAGAATAGTGAAGTTGAAATCGATATACTGATCGGGGTGATCTGATATACCCCATAGGATAGTACGGTCGGAAGATATATGACAAATGTCAACTAACATCCCCTTAACGTACTACATTCGTTGAGGAAACAGATAAAATGCTTGTCAAGCGTATTTCCAGATCGAACGATTAAGATATACATATGTTGCCATTTTCAACAGCACTATTCTATACACTCAAAACTGTCAATGCATCTCATATTCACACAGATTTCGGGGCAAAGATCAATAGTAGTAGTAGATTGCTATTGCCTGTCTTCTTCTTCTTCTGTCAACTTCAATTGATAGATGATTTCAGTGGCAGTGTTTGCAAAGCTTGCGAAATACTCGAAATGAGTACGTGAATTCACTTGACGCCCTTAAGGTTCTGAGAGTTTACAGGTTTATCCGAGAGAGATAAATTAGAGTCGATTTTAGGAAAACGGTATTTTGTAGACCACAAAACAATTTATTTAGTTGCATAACCTGACCATGTACTCGTATAAAATTCAACACAACGAAAGACGGACGTTAGTAGGCAGACAGACAGATGAAGCAGACAGAGACTGAAACTAGAATTCATTCGAAAACCATTTTCATAGATTATTGACAAGTCATATATATATAACACCGTTATCGTCTTAAGGATCTGAAACGTTCTTTTAAGCCACAAAGGCCAGGCCCTTGCCACCGACACCGAGCTTCATATGTTGATGATAGCTAACTTCTATTAACTTGACTTAACTAGGGACACTTTTCTCAGTTGAAAGTGACAAGGATGTGACATTTTTGTGGGGATCACACAAGACTGTTGAACATTTTACTTTTAACTTATAAATTGAAATTTTACATAATCATCTTCCTTTTGTCTTTGAAGTTTTAATATCTCACTTTGCGTATACTGGAAGAGTATGAGTGCGCAGATGTCTACTGTTAGATAGATACTTCCACTACACCGTTACTAAACCTAAATGGCGTTGAAAGAGAAATGGAAAATCATCACAACTCATCGAACACCGGTTCATTTTTAAGCGCGCTTTCTTTGACACAAAAATGACCACCTCAGACGTGTTTTTAATATTTATTTTTAAATTCCCTTTAAAAAAGCTAAGATCCGTCACTCTTTGTCTCCCTTACTGATTTTCTGATTTTGGCTCACGTTTCACTCAGCTCCAAGATGCTTTATTTTCTGGCGCCAAGTCGATAAATAGATCTTCTCTTTCATCGTTGAAGGAAAGGTGACACAAAAAGATGTCAAATATGCCAAAGGGCCAAGATGAGAGAAAACTAACTGTCTGTTTCTGAGCGATTTATAAAACCAAACTCTTCCACTTTAGGTTGTGAAATAATCTCTCAATTTGCAAGTAAACTAAAATACTTGAAAATAGGTTTTATTTGGGTTTTCAAAAGACCAATTGGAGTACACTACAAAATAAGCCCAATCCTTAGTCGTGTACACTGAAAAAATTGTGTTTCACCAAAATGAGATTACTTTTGAAAGAGTCATTCATATTCAAAGACTGTCAGTGTTTGCTTAAACTTTTCTTTTGAAATCTGCGATTTCTGTCAAAAGTGATTCCTTTCTGTGTCCCCGGTCTTTTACCTTTTCGATCTTTTACCACGTTTTGAAAGCATTTCTTACCTTCTCCTTAAAATAAGAGAACGAGGCGGTGCCGGTATACGAACGGATCTATTTAAAAAAAAAGATTTAATAAGACAGTTTGTCGTTTACGGCTCTCTTACTCAAAACGAACTCTTAGTCACACATACGATCATAACGCAGTGGATTGTATAATTTTCATGGATTGTGGTTTATCCAACTTTTTGACCCACGTTTTGACATCATTTTCAATGAAAATGATTTGAAAACACAAGCTTAAAGTTTACGCTTGGGATTCGTGATTGATTGTCACAAATCCGTTAAAAACTGTTAAATTTTTTGGCGAAAAAACTGATTTGTCCAAACGACAATTATTGTAGTGACAAAACAAAGTGAAAGTACAAATTGTTTGAAAACCAAGGTTTAATCCATAAATTCCTGCCCGCGACATGTTTCGACATCAACAATTCAAAACAACATAATTTCCAGCAATCGTGTATCTAATCCTAATCTATGAATATTAGCCAATTTTTTAATTTCTTTGATTTTTCTTTCATGTAGAAAATCCGAAATGTGAATTTTTCAAAAAATCAGAAATCAATTTTAAGATCTTATCAAAATGAATTTTAACGTGTTTGCGAACCTAAACCTAGCGTAGAGTGTGCATTCTTAGTCTACGAAAAATATAAATGAATTATGTCGAAAAGTTAAAGATTTTCTTTTCAATTTGCCGACGCCCCGCGGGGAAAGTGTCAAGTCCAATGCGTCGGGACGCACAAATTGTATCTCTCTGTAGACAATTTTTTGTTTTTTTTTGATTTTGCGATTTGTGTTGATTTTTGTGTTGCGTGTTTTAATTTTATTATCTGCGAAGGAGCCGTCTCCTTCGCGCCTCATCTCAGCGTGGTGCGTTGTGGATGTGCGTCGTTAGGTGCTTGGAGAGGTAGTCGGCCCGGGCGAAGCACTTGCCGCACGATTCGCAGTGGTAGGGGCGCTCGCCAGTGTGGATTCGGAGGTGGCGAGTCAGATCAGACTTGCCGCCGAATGCTCTGCCGCAGAACAAACAGACGAATGGCCGCTCGCCGGTGTGCTTGCGGACGTGCAACTTGAGGTTCTCCTTGGAGCGGACGCACTTGCCACAGAAGGGGCAGGCGAAGCGGGACGATTGTGGACTGCAAAAGACAGGCATCCATGAGGATCTCAGATTGCTTGCGAGTGAATGAATACTTACCGTTTGTCACGCTGCCTCTCAGCGGCATCCACGCGCAAGAAGTTCAAAATGGATGCCTCTTGTGGATTCAGGCCAAGGAACTGTTCGCTTGGAATGCGCTCGGCATTGATGAGGCTGTTGATCGATGTCGTTGGGTGGGAGGGCTCCGATTCCATGGGCGAAATAAGACGAGTCTGCGGGGAGGGAGAACAATGCGTGAGAATACTCGGGCAAAGCACGGTCAAACTTAAACTTACCCTTTTATTTGTACTATGAATTCCTTCGGAGCTGGTTATGTTCTGCTCCACCATGTGGTTGCCGGCAGGGTCGTGGAACATTCCACCGGCCGAATCGATCGTGTTGTCCTGCTCGTCCTCCTCGGCCTCACGCTTTATGTTGATTCTGAGGTCGCATCCCTCGTCGGGGACGTTCTCGTTGGAGCTGGTTACCACGTCCTGGCTGCTGTCGACGGTTTTGCGGTCCTTCTTTCCGTGTAGGCGCTCAAGGGCGTGATTTAAGCGATGTTTCTTGAACGACTTCAAGTAGCGGAACTGCATTCCGCAGACGTCGCAAGTGAACAATTTGTCGGCTGGCAGGCGAGCCCTGTGATTCTGCTCCTTGTGCTTGGCGTAGGCCGACCGGTAGCGGTAGGACTGACCGCATTGTTCGCAAATGAATGGTTTCTCATCGTTTGGACCCATGTTGGCGTGCTGCAGGGCGGCATGCTGCTCCAGCAGCCAGACGTTCGGGAAGTTGGCATTGCAGACCACACAGCGGGTCTCCTCCTCAATCGGTTCGGAGAAGAGTGCGGCGTCGGTCAGCGACTTGAGGTGAGCGGCCGACGACGAAGGGGACGTAGACGACGACGAGGACGTTGATGGCGGTGGCTGTAGAAGGGGCGGCGGTGTCGACGAGGTAGATGATGAGGAACTTTTCTCCTTGCAACTGGACGTTTCGGTACTCGACAAATGACCGGCGCCATAGCGCAGTCCATCGGCCAGCGATGAACTAGAACGACGGCGTAAATATTGACCGAGAGTTTCTTTGGACGTAAGACCGCCACTGCCACCAAGTCCGCTGAGGAGGGCAGAGCTTGCACTCAAGCCGCTGCTGCTGCCGGCACCATTTTCTAGCATTTCAATTTCTTCCTCTTCCCTTTGGACGGTTTCTTCGGACTTTCGCTTCAGCTCCTCGAGCAGTGTGTCCTTTGTGTACTGGTGCTGCGGTGATGGGGTTGCCGTTGTGGTCGTTGCCATTGGTGATGCGTCGCGTTGATGGTGCTTCTGCTGGTGGAACTGTTGCTGCTGCTGCTGTTGGTGGTGGTGCTGCTGCTGGTGGTGATGGTGGTGGTGCTGGTGATGCTGGTAAATGCTTATAGCTGACGGATAGCGATTATTGTGATTAGTATTATTATTATTCATTTGTTTGTACATTGTTGCTGACGAACGTTTGGACATTAGTTCCTGGTGGTCTTTTGGGAGTATATCACTTATTGAGTTGAAACGGAGCGGATGATCTTTGGGCGCGAAGAGAAGACCACGATATCTGTATAAGAGAGAAAGGGAAGGTGTTTGTTTTTAAAAATGGGGGGAGGAAATAAACCGAAAAATTAAATTCTAAAAGAAGAACAGAAGCCGTGTTTCGAAAATCGCAAAAATCCCAATTTTCTAAATCTTTCTGCTTTCAAAATTTCCATTAAAGATTTAGATTTTTGACAGTTTTGGTCTCCTCACCCTCAGGTTCCGGAAAATATATTAAAAATAGAGATTCTGAGGTTTTTGTTTTCGAGAATGGTCCTCGAAGCCTTTTGGTCCTTTTTTCTGGCATCTTTGTCATGTCGAAATTTTAACCATGTCCATAATTTTTTCGATTTGAGATTCGATTTACATATGACCACAATTTTTTGAAATTTCGAGAGATTGTCTAGTTTTCATCAATTTTGGTCTGTCATCTCTTGGGCCTATCGAATATCGCAATCTTTTAGGCTTCTGGGCTAGTCAAAGCCACCTAGAATTTTGGGAAAAGTTGATATTCCGATTTATTGGAACATTTGTAGTTTTGGAATCTTTTCTTCAGCAATGTTTGAACTTTGGGACCTTTTCTCCCTTTTTCTGTCAGAAGTTTTGGTGCCAAATTTTCATCGTTCAGAAGTTCTGAAATTCTGGAATTTTCTATTTTTCTTTTTGGAAATGTTTTTAGAAAGTATAGATTCTTGATTTTTCGGCACTTAAGCGTTTTGGAACATTAAGATTGTTGGGATCTTAGATAACTTAGGCTTGCCACATGTCATATGGCTTTGAGGTAACTTTATGTTTTTACGATATTTTCAGTGTTTGGGATCAAACGCTTTGAAAGGATCCCGGAAATTCACTCTATAGACAGAGTTGACTTCTTTAATTCTTGAATTTGGCATTTCATTTTTAAATCCTTCATGGCTTTTTGCAATTTTTGAAATTAATTTCTTAGTACGGATTTTTTTGTTTTTCTTCTGATTTTCGAAATTCTGGTTTAGGGGAATTTAAGTATCTTAGGACGTTTTGAACCTTTCGTGATTTCGGAATCAGAAGCTCCGGTTCCCAAAACGTTCTTAAGACTTTTGTCTGTTAAAATATTTGACATATTCAATCTCTTAAGGTTGATTTTAGATTTCTAATTTCTGACCAACGTGGATCAGATGAAACTATTGCTCAAAATGTTACAAAGTATCGACATCAGAAACTTAAAAACTCACCTTAAAGCTTCCTCCGCAAGTAGCGTCTGATGATGTAACATGCTTAGTATTCTGGACGGATCTGTATCAAAGAGACTAAGACCAAGTGGTGTGAAGGGAAAAGCGAAAGGAGTCGGGCATCTGCTGGTTGGATGTGTTGAAATCGAACGAACAAAATTTGGTATATTATGCTCCGTGTCAACCTGTGGCAGAAAAGGGGAAAGAAAAACAAAAAAAAAAAAAAGAATCGAAGAAAAGATGAGAAAAATACATTATTAACTGGTGCATTATTTGAGGAAGGAAAAAAAAGTTTCATATATTTGAATCGCATATCTTACTGCTCCACAAGAACGAGAACAGAAAAGAGTGAACGAAAACAGAGCATAGAGGAATGAAAATACATCGATTGCATGCACAAGCACAACACTCAGCCACACACACAGACGACACGTATGTGTTAAATGAAACTCGTGGTATTTTTTTTATTTTATATTTTTTATAATATATTTTCAAATTTTTATACAGCATTTCTTCTTTCTTCATCTTTTTTTCTTTCTGTCAAATTTCCCATTTCTTCTTGTGTTTACTTTTTGTTCTTGAAAATTGTATGATTCTTTTCATTTCAGATTTTTTTTTGTTTTTTTTTTACAACTATGATATGCATTCATTTGTTTTTCTTTTTGCTTTTTTATTTCCGATTTATATAATTTAATGTTTGCATTTTAAAATAAACTGACATTTTGTTTTTGTATATTTTTCATTTTTTTGTTTAGTTTTTCCTCTCATGTTCATTTTTCTTGAATGTGTGCATATTTTAGAAATATAATATTTTGTTTTTTTTTTTATAATTTTTTTTCTTCTTCTTTGGTGAGTTATATTTGTTTGAATTTTGTTTTTTTTTTGTTTTGTTTCGAAAAAACGCAATAATGTCAGCTTTTGTTTTTCTATTTACTTTCCTTTGAGATCAGCAAATAAAAACTCGAAAATGAGTTTTGTCTACACTGTAAGGGTTTCTGATGTTTTTATTTTGTGTGTGTTTTTTTTTTAAAGTTTTAGCTTCCAGAAGTATTAACCAAAATGTGATTTGATTTTTGTTTCTCTTTTAAATATGCCTGCTCTATCTCAATGCAAAATGCTGTTCTTCTCGGTTTTTGTTTTTCTCATAAAAAAAACGAACGAAATTTTTAAGGAAATCAAAATGGAACCTATTCGGAAAGATCCTTCTAATCAAATTGACGGGAGGAAAATGTAAGAGAAAATTAGAATCATGAACGAAATACTTTTCATCTTTAAGTCGATAACATAGTTGTTTGTTGTGTGGTTTTGCCTTATTTTTATTTAACAAAAATACATTTAAATATTTGTATTCAATAATATATATATATAGACATTTTGTTTTTTTTTGTTTTTTTTCATATCTGTATAATAGTTTAATAATGTTAATAAATTAAATATATATCTATATATATATTTTTTGTATGTAATATGTAAAATCCTGTCTGTTGTTCTTCTGTTTGCATCTGCGTGAAATGTATATAGAAAATGTATTTAATTACAATTAATATTCTCAATACATATAATTCTTATTTTGTTTCTGTTCTTCCGTTTAAAGTAAAACACATCATCTTGTCTTAGACAAATTAAAATGTACTGTAGTAAACTAAGAATTATTTGTTTACTTGTTCATCTATTACTTTCCGGTCTTACGATCTGTCGCGTCGGTTTAGATATATATATTTATATAAAATACAAATATTTTTTTTTGTTTTGACTTAATGTGTCTATTTTAATTGTAATTGTTTTTTTTTGTTTGTTTTCTGTTTTTGTAATAATAAATATAAATATATACTTTGTAGGAACATATGACAATAACGTATTGCAGCTATTTCTTCATTTATTTTGTGGTATTTATGGTTTTATATTGTTGTTGTTTATTTTTATATTTGTTTTGTTGTTGCTCTGTAAATTTATGTAAGTCTGTTTCTATAAACTGTATTGCAGTTAATTTGGAAAATGTTTCTTTTGTGGTGAGATAAGGTGCTGATCCCATTGTAACTTTTGATTTGATTTGACTGAGAAAGTATTCGAAACTCTGTATGACGACCTTGACGATTGCTCTCAAATGTGTAAAATTTCTCAGAGTTTCTAGCACAGATAGATTTGAAGTAAAACAGGCCCGCCTTCGCAATAGGAACTTTAAAGTTCAATTTATGCTGTCCTACCAAAAAGCTTAGGCAATAGCAAAACTGTGAACTAGATGAACTAATATGAAATATGTTCCTGCTTAAATGCTTTTATGAAAGAGTGTCTAATAGCAAATCTTACAATTTACACACAGACAGAAATCTAATCATACGAATTTGAGAAATTTTAATTTTCGCACTTCGTGGATTATTAATTATAAATTAATATGAATAGTCTCCGATTTCAACGCAAGGATCAAAGCTGTGGACATGCCTAGCAAGAAAAGGACTCTAGTCAGCTTTTGATTTTGTATCTTTATTTTGTAAAATCAAAATAGAATATCTCAAATTAGAACCGCACTAGGGAAGGGCTTCTCCATCTTCATCCATAAGTACTTCACCTTGACTATGATTGGTTGTTTGAACAAGTAACCGTAACCGACGCATTGCCGCTTTGTTTTTAATCGGGTATCAGCCACACAACATAAAAAAGGCGATAACCTTCTGAGGGGTCAAGAAGAGAAACCTCGAAGGAGATTTTTGAAAAGAAAAAAATCTCTCCGAACAAAAGCCTATAACAAATCTTCAATCTTAAAGCGTTAACACCAGTTCAAAGTAGACCTCTCCTTATAGAAATTTTTACCAACAACGGAAAGCTGATGGTGTTGGTCACTTCAAGACCTATATTTTGCTATAGCGGTCTATCACGAGCCTTGTTCAATCACCTTGTCATGCTCGACGTAAGCCATATCATCTGTCAACTCTACTTAAGGTAGATGCGATTTGGAAGCGGTCCTAAAAATTGACTTTAAATCCAGTTAGAACGACCAAGATCTGTTGCACTGCCATTCCAAGAATGCTTGTTTGAATTATAAAAAAAATTATTGGGCTTGAAAGTGAAACCGACAAAGACCTGTTTCCTACAAGATTTTCTGCGGGAGAAGTTGAGAGGAAGAATACAGCCATTTGCTGTCTGTTTACGGAATAAAACCCGATCATAGCTTACAGACTAAAGGCTTAAGCGCAATTATGAGACGTAACCGACTTTTAGATTAATCTCGAGTACGGACTTAAACACGACTACAGTTTTAAAATTGACAACGGGCTCCAGTCCCAGTTAAAATTTGACAGCATACCCATCTTGAAGTTTAATCACGTCGACGTTTTAAGACGCGACTACAGCCTTAACTTCTAACATCGGTTTAAAGGTCACTACAGTCTTAAACGCAATTATAAGACGCATCCGCTTACAATCTCAAACCCGACTACGAACTCAAAGTCGACTACGGCTTAAACGCGACTTAAGTGCGAATATTTTACTGGAATTTTTTTGGATCTAAGACCTACTAAGGTTTGAAACTCAACTTCGACTTTTAGCCTGTTTATGCGCCCGATTCGGACTACGGGTAGAAGTCTTATTATGGGATCAAAAGATTTATAAGTTCAAACCTAACTAATGGCTCAATTCGGCAGGGAGTAAGGAATTTTTGAAGATCCGCTAAGCGATCAAAAATTAAAGGGAATTTGATTTTTTAGACACACCTCCTCGGACAGGGTGTCACCAATTAGTAGGAGAAAATTGAAGGAGAGAGGTACGGTCATTCGCTCAAGATTTCACTCCTAAAAGCCAATAATCTTGATGCTCAGAATATTTAAGGCAGGCCGGGACGCGGCTGAATTCATATTTGAAAAGGACCGTAGATAATGGCTTAAATTTCCGAAACCAAAACATCTTCAACATTTTGTTGATGCTAGATAGGCCCCATGATGGATGAATTCAATTTTGTAAAACTAAAGAAAATTCGGGGTCGATGTTTCATATGACCCAAAGTAAAGTAAGCCCTTCAAAAAATCGTCTGCAGTGTTATTTCTACGGCAGTCCTCTCTGAAGGAGAACGATAAAAGAGTGAAATTTCATCAGTCAAATCAATCGCAAGGCAAATGGAATTTAATTTTTGTCCATTTCATTTGTTCCGAAAATTGATAAAAAATAAATAAAATAAAATGTGCTTCACTTTTTGCAAGATCTCTTCTCTTTCTTTGAATTTATGCTGTGTACTCGTTTATGGTTAATCCTTGCTGTTTGTTTTGTGTAATAAAAAAGAGCCTCATAGGAAACTTAAAATTTCAACCGTAGGTACTATTTTCTGTAACATCATTATTTATAAAACTTAAACTTAAACATAAAATTTAAAAAAAAAGTTCAATGATAGTGATAAAAAAACCATACAAACTAAAAATAAAAACAATGAAATACTACTGTGTTGTGTTATACGGCAATAAATCGATAATTTAAAAGGAACAATTAATTACTCTTATGCTGTACGCTTATCAATTATTAATTCAATTAAAAAAAAAAACATGAAAATAAAAATTGAACTAAGTTAAATGCTTACAGAGAATATAAAATAAAATTAAGAGTGGAAATCAAATTAAATTAATAACTACTTACTGGAAGGTAAAATTTTATTCATTGTTTTTTTCTGTTTTCATTCTTTCATTTGTTGTTTAAAATTCAATTAAGATTAGATCTTAGTTTTGCTTTCTTGTTCACTCACTTGCGTTTTCTCTTCTAACTGATCGATCGATCTACATATATTACAATTGATGTCATTTTGTTGTTGGGGTTTTGTTTTTCCAGTGTCCTTTCTGGGTTTCTTTTTGTGTTTTTTTTTGTTTGTTTAAATTATATAATTAATATTCAAAGGGATTAGGCACTACAGTGTATTTTTTCCTTACTTATTTCTTTTTTTTTCATTTTCTTTTAAATACATAATGTGGTGTATAAGCTAATATCTACGAGAAAAGACGAACTAAAGGAAATAAGAATTGTAGACATTATTTGGAGGAGAAAAAAGAATTACAATAAACTTACGCACGAGTATTTAAGGAGAAAGAAAGACTCGTGAAAAAGAAATTCGCTTAGAAGTAGTTTTTACTTATCTCTTTCTCATTTTTCTTTGTCTTGTAATTTTCGTTTTCTTTCAATGATTAATAATCTATTTTGAGCATGTACGTTACATATTAAATGTAAAATATATTTCTAAAGAAAGGATAATTGTTGTTGATTCAAGCCATCTTCTACTCATTATATTTCTTGTTTGTTTAATTATGTTTAGCTTTAGGTTTGTTTTCTTTTAGTTGTCTTCATGCTTCATGGTATTTTCATTCATTTTTGAAATCGGGATAAAAATATGCTTGCAATATGTTTCCTTTTTTGTTATTTTTGTTTGTTTGTTTAATAATTACTTTACAATCTAATAATATGTTTCCGTGTTGTATTACATAATTGTTTTTGTTTTTTGGTTTATGTTTAATTTTTTTTTGTTTTTCTTTTTATAATACAAAAATTAACTACAAAATTGGTTCTATATGTTTCATGGTATTTTTTTTGTTGTTTAATTTTTCTTCTTTAACTTCTTACTTACGATTTTATTTGTTTTTTTTTAATTTATGTACATATCGCAATTAAATTTGGTTTAATTTTACCGAGAGTCGTGTTTGTTTTTAGTTGAGTAATGTTTTAATTGTTGGTATGCAGTCAGCAGATCAGATTTTTTGTTTTTTAATTTTTTTTCTCATGGTTTCTGGCTATGAATTTCGATCATCGAATTATACGGTTGGCATTTTTTTAATAGATATTGATTTTGGTTGAAAACTGATGGAGACTTCAATGAGATGGAGCAGAAAATAATGGCGTCCTTTTTAGATATTGTGATGGACTTATCTGTTCAGCGTGCTGTTTCTTCGCACCATGGGATCACTTTTTATATTAGTGACAGACCTTAGACCCATACTGGCTTTAAAGAGGAACATGGAGTAAGTTCTTTACGCTTGCTATCACTCGGGCAACGACCACAATTTTGAAAAAATGAAATGCGACTTATGAGGGGACATGGTATATCGAACTAGGACGAAGAACTCCATAAGCATGAACGAGAATCGTCTAGGGGGAAATATTCATATTAGCCTTGATGAAAAGTTATCCACTGTGATATAGCAATTCCGTTGTATGAACATGCGGTATTAGACTCCCATGTACATCATTAAATGAAAAATTCATCTGGGAATATCTGCAGGGACTCAGATATAGAGTTAAATAGGAGGTACATAACTCTCTTGGGCACCGAGTCAAAAGACGTTAGAGGGACTGGACTGGCGACTCTTTGGCCAGGGCCAGAGCGATATTTTAATCCCTTACGATCCCAAAACCATTCTGCGCTATTACTCATCATGTCCTCACGAAAGAATTCAGGAAAATGCATCGAAAACTAAATGAAATAAGGTCTCGAATGAAGCTCATGGCAGAAGACACACGAAAAGTAATTTTGGGGAAAACAACCCAAAAGATGGGGACTCTAACTGGGATCTATCGCGTGTGAGATAAGATGCTTACTCTTTTCACCGCACCGTCTACCTGTGCAGACAGATATTGCATTTTACCATTTAAGCATAGAGCCTGCGAAAGTTGACGAAAGTTGAAGTCTTTCTAAATAATAAAAGGAGACCCCGGAAAAAAAAATCTAAATCCACAGCAATTTGAGATCAAATTTGATTATTAGGGCGGACAAGCCAGTTTTTTCGTACAGTTTGAATTTTCAGTTAAGTTATTAAATAACAAAAATGATTGAGTGGTATTACAGTCCTCAAGGGACCAGAACTTAGCTTCTGCATCCGAACCAACTACTCGTGTTGTGCGTGCTACTGTTCTCTTACGAGTAGAAGGGACATACAGTCTTCTGCAGAGCCTGAACGGTGAGATTTGAGAAGCGTTTCAAAGAAAATTCTAACTCTTTGAGTGTTGTCAGTAAATCAAAAGAGGTGGTGCCACGAAAAATTCGAGGTGTACAGACCTGGAATTGAACCTTCGGCGTGTGAGTCGACGCACTTACCCAACACGCTACGGCGACCAGTTAGATACTTAATAATATTTATTATGTGAGACAAATATAGGTCATAAGAGACCGCAGTATTTCTACGGCTGGTCCTTAACTAAATGGGATTTCCAGGCAGCCGGAGGGTAGTGCCAAGCCATTCATCAGCTTCACGTGGAAACATCTCAAGAAAGGTTTGATTCGAATCTGCCTTCTGGTACACCTCTTATTCTGGTCTAAATTTTATTTTGGGATAAAATATTTTGGATTGACTTACATTTGCCTAAAATGATGAATAATGCAATGCATTGTAAAACTTTCAGTGAGAGGCCTCTAAGTAGCGCTCTTGAGAAGACTTAAATTGGATTTCTGCCCAATTCGTTGTCTCAAAGCGTTGGCTCAAAAATCCGCTTTAAGATCAATAATGCAATCTGAGTTATATGTCCATTTAAATTGATTATTTTAGGGAAGATGGTGCATGTCAATTAAGAAGATGATTACAAATCGTTGGCCAAATTAAGTGATTGCCTTAACGATGTTTTGTTTTTCATAAATGTAAACTGAAAACATGTTCAGTTCAAGTTTTGAATATGTTATTCAACTAAACAAACTATAGGAAGAAGATTTTTGGCCTTTGCCCTACTTCAATTTACTATTTCTTTAAAGAACTGTATGCAGTCTTACTTACTGTTTAGGAATGAAGGAGAAAAATCAGCACAAATTATTCCTTTTTCTCACTGATTTCTAAATTTGTGAATTCATGAACATTGCCTGTCAGCTGCTTGAAACCACACATTCACCTCTGAACAGAATTTATTTGATGCTCACCCATTGAAGCCCCTATCAACTTGTGATTAGAAATTTAGTACTCTTCCCTTGAACAGTTTTTTTTCTTTTTCTCCAAAACATAGGATTTCTCAAAGTTGTTTGTTTTCTTATTTCTGAAAATAATCTGCTTCAGCAAGGATTTTTGTTTTAAATTATTTTTTTCCCAATAATGCGTTAAATGTTTTTTTTTGTTGTTCTTGGTTACATGATTCTTGTATTCTCATCGTTATATAACTTTAGCTTGGCACTCAAAAATATTATTTGTGGATGTTAAAATAGTAGACGAAAAGAAAAAAACGAAAGAAAACAAAAAATCAACGAAAGAATGTAAATTAAAATTTACACATAGTTGATAAAGTTAGTTCTATTGCTTGTTACTTTTTTTTGTTGTTTGTTTCTTTAGTTGTATAATGTATAATAGTCTTTTGATTATTAAACAAAAAAACACTATTGCAGTTTTCAGTTACATGTAGTTTGCAGCGAATTGTTTGTATTTTGCATTGTTTTGTTGTTCATTTAGTTATGGTACAAAAATAATGAACATATAATTATTGTTTTGTTTTTTTGCTTGTTTGTTGCTGTTGTTAAGTAAAGAAAAAAAAAATATTATTTATTTTCATAATAACACACTATTTTGTTTCGGTGAACGATTGTTTATAGTTTATATCAACAGTTCTGTGGTTGAGTAAATATAAATATATTTTGTTTATTTCATATATGTTTTGTTTCTGTTTTATTTTGTTGCTTTGTTTTGTTTAAAAAATACTATTTTTTCACTATAGTTTCAATTCTATTACTTGTCTGCTTTGTATTTTAAGTTTAAAAATATTTTCATCTATTTTTCTTGTTTGTTTCGGTTTTTTTTTTCGTTTTTATGTTTTCATTTTTATTGTTTTGTTATTCTGTAAAAATCTGCTACGGAAATATGAAACCAACGAAAAAAGCTGACATTTCTGTTTTATTTTATGTTTTGTTTTTTTAAGTATGTAATACATAATATTATTAACAACGGAAAATAAAAAATTTGTTTTTAAAAAATTTCACTATTGAGTTCTGAGGCATTTCTTGTTTCTGTTTTCTATTTTGTTTGTTTGTTTTATTTATCAATTATTTATGTATGTTCGTATTTGATAAAAAAGGAAACTAATAAAATAAAAATATTCTCACTTTTATTTTATTGTTTTATGTAATAAAATATGGTTCTATTGCATTTTGGTTTATTTTACTTGTTCTGTATATTGTATAATTGTGGAAGAATTTGAGTTGCCCTGAGCCATTTATTTCTGTGTTTTTTTTGTTTTCTTTTGTTTTACACCTTTATACATATATTGATTTAAATTGTTTTAATATCTTCTGTTTTGTGTTTCTTTTTGCCTGCCTTTCGGTAAATCAAAAGTTAACTCAATACAATGGAAAGTAGTTCAGTTGTTATTTAGTTTGTTGCTATTGCTCTGTTGTGGTTTGTTGTGGAATGTATCTTTGTTGGGGGGTAGTTGCATAGAAAATCATAAGAAAATCGAACACAAAGTGAAATTGTTGTCCAGAAATGAAATTTTCGTCTGCCGAAACTCTTGTTTTTTGTTTTTTTTTCTCTCTCATTTGGTGATTATTTATTCTTGTTGAAAAATCGCATTGAAAGTATACATATACGTTAAGATTTTTTTGTGTTTATATTTTTGTTAGTGCCAACGCTTGTTTTTTTTGATATAAGTACTGTTTAAATAAATTATGGGTAAAAGCATTTCTAAAAGATTTCCTTTAAGATAAATGTTATTATATTCTTAATCTTTTTCACTGTTCACTAAATTTTTTTAAAATTTATCAGTTTTATGTCCTTATGGTTTTGTTTTGAAAGAGAATACTTGTTGAATTGTTTTTTTTTTCGCCCTAAATTGACACTTTTTGGGAGGAGCATGATCTTGCGGACATTTTTCTTTAATTGAAATATTTTAGACATCTGTTTCAAAGCTTGATTTGACTCAACTCAATTAAAAGGTAATGTGAGTGGCGCGGGGATGAAGTTCTGCGTAGAATCATGATGTTGACACAAGAGAATATGTGGGACTATTTGTGACTTAACGAGCTTAAACAAGTCATTAATAGTAATGTATTGCACTCATAATAACGGCCGGAAATCTTGTCTAACTTATTCAGGTTTTTTTTTAGGCTAAACAAAAATAAATCAATTGAGTGGCACTAGAGTCCATAGGGCATAGCTTCTTCAGCAACTACTCACGTTCTTCATGCTTTTGTCTTATCACAAATTGAGAGGACCTACAGTTTAATGCCAAACGCCTTAATTCGAGAAACAGTTCCCTTTGAGTGTTGCCATTGACTCGAGAGTGGTGGTACTGTGAAAAGATGCGACATGTTCAGTCGCCGAAGCGAACCAGGGACCATCCGCGCGTGAGTGAGACGCCCTTATCAACTGGGCATGGGCCGAAAGTGTTTTTCTAGGTATTTAGCTTCAATAGCTGTAAATTCTGAGCAAGTGCAAATAAATGTCCCTGATGGTTTCTATAAAGCTTACAGATGTGATTGGGGACACCGCCTGAACTCTTGAAATCATTCAGCATGCAGTTCATGATTGGTGACAATCTACAAACGATTTTGTAGCCTCGATGGCTGAAAATATGATTATTGAGTGCTTGAAGTGGAGGGGAAAGGCAGTCAAATAAGACAATCGACCAAGAAAGAAATATGCCATAAAGACTAGGATGATGCATCTTTGATGAGTTGAAATTATTTGTTAAGACTCGACTCGAAATTTAGGAGTGCAAATTTATTTTATAGCTTTTTCTTAAACCGTCATGTATTGAAAGGAGTAATACCCACTTTGAAAATTAAGTTTAAGATGCTTTTTGTAGGCAGTGTGCTGTTTCTTTGGGTTCAAGAGGCAATTGCGTAATAAAGCCCTGTCTTGAAAGACTATGCTTGCTTTATATAACACCTTAATCATCCCAGCCCTACTTTATGGCGCGGAAACTGGGACACTACTAAAAGCGGATGAGGATGCTCTTGGTCTCTTCGAAAGAAAAGTGAGCGGTATGAGCCTAGTCAAGCGTCTACGGATACAACGCTTAAGATGGCTAGGCCATGTAGAGCGTGTGGACACCACTGCTCCGGCCCGAAAAGTCTTCGAATCTGAGCCATTGGGACAACGCAACAGAGGACGGCCCAGGATAAGGTGGCGCACACAAGTGGCTGGCGAAAGATCGTCCTGCCTGGAGAGGCATGTTGGTTGAGGCCCAGGTCCACCCTGGACTGTAGCGCCACAAGAAGAAAAATAACAAGAAGAAGTGTAACTCCTGTGAATTGTGAGGAACTTCAACAAGGAATGAAATCCACTCCCATAAGGATGATCAGGACCAGGTGCATTTGCTTAGAACTTATTTTGTATCTGTAAAAAAACTCTTCTGATGAGAGGAGTAGATCACTGAAAATGTGCTGCGATGGAGCTATAAGACTTGGTTGAAAATTATCGAGGGTACGTAAAAATGGGCATTTTGTATTGTATTTGGCGAAAAAAATAAGCAGTTATCGGTCAATTTAGTGACAAAAAGCATTTAATATATGCATACTGGGACAGCAGTCCTTATTGTTTTCCAACTGAATATTACATAAGACCTTTTGTTATGAGCGCTTCGTACTTTATAAAAAAATACCGTAAAACTTGCTCACTCCCAAAAATGTGTTTTCCAAAAAAAACCATTTGTCGGTTTTTTGTTTTTGCTGAATTTCTGATTGAAATGTTTCTCAGTCGGAATTACTTTTTCGGTTTTCTTTTTAGATCGTTCTCCAGCCAAAGTGTTTGTTGAAATTTAGCCTTTTTTAGTTGTCAGTGTTTCAGTTTGTTTTTTTTTTGTCCTTAGAAATACTTTTATTTCTTCCATTTAACTGTTATGGTTTCTACCTTCTATTCCTTTTGCTTTATAAATACTTGTTTTTTGTTTTCTGTTTAATTTTGCTTTCCTTTGATAATATATATACTTTTAATGTTATTTGTTTTTTATTTCGTGTTAAATATATGTTTTTTTTTGTTTTTCTTTGTTTATATAATAGAGGCACTCTAAGCTACAATAAGTCGTAACGAGAATTTATTTTGCGTCTTGTAAATTCCGCCTGTGTCATTGTTTCCCTCGATTTTGAATAAAAATCAAATAAATTTTCATTAACGACCATTGTTGGGAAATGTGTTGGTTTTTCTTTTGTTTTGTTTATTTCATTAAATTACATATTTAAATATATATAATTTTTGTTTTGTGTGTAATTATAAGTATATAATATATATATATGATTTTTTATATATAATAATATGCAAAAAAGTTTTGTTTTGTCCTTTTTTGTATCTAAATAATTGTGTAATGCATGTGTGATATTGATTTCGTATTTTCTTAATATGTCTTAATTGTGTTTTTTCTTTGTTCTCTTCTTCTCCGTCGCATATATCTGCTCACTCTGTTTTCTATCTCCGTTTCTGCATGAATGCCCGTCTGCGGAGCAGACCTATCCAAATCGACCATTTGTGTAAGTTCAATTTATTCCTTGCCTTATATGAATTTTACCTCTTTTGCAAGTGGGGTACTATTTTCTTATTTTTATTTTTTTTTTGTTTGCCATAGTAAAATGTCAGTTTTCCTTTTATTTATAGGTTTGCATGTTAATTCTCTTCTTTATTTGTATTCTAATGATATTGTGTGTAGGTTTTTTCTTTGTATATTATTTTTACGTTCTGTTTTTCATCTGTTTTTTTATGCCCTCTAATTCTATGATGTCTCACCTAAGACTTATACGAACTTAAGGACTACCGTGAAAGTATAGAATAATCGAAAAAAGAAGACAGAACTGAAGTTGTCCGAAAAGAAAACCAAGGTTATAAGTCGTTATATGTATATATATATATGTGGGTGTGTGTTTTCTAAACAATATTGTAGCCCTAAAGATATAATTTTTACTTTAATTACTTCTTCTTCTTATTTTGACCTTAAATTACCAAAATTACTAATTTACTTCAGTTATTGCTCTAAATGTATTTCATTTTCTTTTTGTTCTTAATTTTTCTCATTTAATTTAATTTACGTGTGTGTATATATATAAATATTTTTCAAAAATTTCATTTAAATACCAAAATTTAATTTAGTTCATTTTTTTTCTTCTTTTGCTTCAATAAAATTTTTCCTTAGGAAAAATTGTGGTGTATATAACGATTTTATTTTAAATTGTTCAATTTAATTTTTTTGTTTTTGAATTTTTTTCACTTTAAATTTACAATTCTTGTGTTAGGTTTGTTAATGAAATTCTATAATTGGCTATAGATTTCCGTTGAGTTTTGCAGATGCGTATCGCTAGTTGCAGAGCGATTCGATCGGTGTGCAGAGATGGGGTTAAATTAAATAGAACTGTCGGGTTTTAATGGAAAATCCTTCAGTCAGGAACATAATTGTACGTTTATCAACTAAAAAAAATGGCTCAAACGAAGTTCGAAAAAAACGTTATTTGTAATAAAAGACAAAATAATATGGGGAACTGAATCTAAGGAACTTTCGAAAAAAAATGTTAGTTTCTTGAATTCTTAAATTATTGTTATTACAAAACAAAAAAAAACATAAATTAGTAAAGCTGTAAAATAATTCATTTGCATGTTTTGTTTAAATCTAATTCATGAGTAGAAAGAATTTTATGCTTTTCTAAAGAAATGTTGAAATTTCGCTGGCTTATCAATTTCTGGGTATTTGTTATAACTTAGTTTTACGTAAGCACCATAAAGAACAGCCTCAAACTGTTGGTTAAATAACTGAATGGCAATGTAGGAGTACAAAGAAAGAATAGTTCAAAATAGGCGAAGCAATGTCCAAGCCACTACTTTTTGTTCACTACAATGGTGTTCTTATTTTGTCTGCTGTATTTATTAAAGTTTCTTATCCTTGTCGAAAAATACAGTCTGTTACAATTTGTCACCGAAGTGAATATAATATCCTCTCTGATTCACAATTTAAATAAATTCCTTCTACTATCAGCTCATCAAACATAACTTATTGAATTTTTCGTAAAAAATTATTTGACTGCCACAGTCGTGGATGATTTTACGAAACGACCAAACATCAGAAAATATGCATTCTCTCGATGCCAGCTCGGACTGTGTTTGGAATCATAACATAAGGACTGTACTGTAATGGCATGCTTTCCTAGAACGCAACATGAGAGCAGCCGTAACACTGAATGTTTGTATTTAATTTATTTTTACGCCAAGAAATGGAGTTCAATATTAAAAGGTGCTTGCAAGGCAGTGATACTTTCACAATCCTTACGGTTTCGACGTTAATTAACTCAGTGACTTTGAAACGCGAACAAAAGGGTAATGTACTAGGCTGCTTAGGAAAATTTATATATTTTAGTAGTCAGTGGCTTGAAGGCATTGAAAGTGACTAAAAAATGACAGAATTCTCTGCAAATCTCTGCAAAAACTTAAGTTTTTTTTTGTAAAAGTGAGTGTATTTCTTGGGAGTTTCTAAATGAATGTTCGTTAAAGTCCTCGTTTGTGTTAAGTCACTTGCAATTAGTGGCGTCTTTTCCAAGATTGTAATTGTCAACATTGCAAATTTTATAAATTGCGCATAGAATGTTGTGACCGACTATACTTTACAGATAATTCCCTACGATGCATTTTGGCAACAATTGGTAACACCGGCAACATAAAGCCAAATAATGTCTAAATTTGAAAATGTTTTGAGTGTTTTTTAGTCCAGCTAAGATGACCCAGGTACTACTTTTTACAGTTTCATATATTGGAACTGTTGTTAGCGGTACCACTCAGTTCATATTTGGTAAATTGCCAGCAATGAGTTGATGGATCTTATTACGAATTAACTTCAAAATGCTAATCTCCGACTACTTTTAAACTTTGGACAAAATTCGAGTTTTATGTGTCTTCCACTGGTCGAGGAACTTTGAAGTGGCAACCAAAGCAGTTATCAGGTTATCAAGAAACATTTTCTGAGTTCTTTCTATAGAAAAAAAGGAAATGAAAGTGAAACAATCTTTTGAGTAGCAGCTGGAATCTAAAATATCATTGTTTTGTGCGCGCATTTTAGAAATATAAGGACCTAACAATTTGAAGCCTCAACTACTTGTAAGTCCTGTAAAGTGTTCTGATTTGTATTGTGTGGAACCGGTGCGTGAAACAGTTTGAGAGTGTTGGACTTTAAAAATATAATAGTTCAGATTCATATCGGTCATGACAGACACCAGACTGTTTCTGTGCGGGGAAATTGAAAGGCCTACGGCATGCGTCGAGATATAGGACAGTAACGTAATATGACCCAGGATTAAGCGCTAGCGCTTGGGAGCTGAAAACAACTTCAGTATGGCCAAATATCGTGGTGTATGTATACACTTAGCCTGGCGTTTATATTACTAGATTCTCGATTATAAATTGATGGTTGATGACTCCATCACCAAATATTAACTGATCACTCTAAAAACGAGAATGTTAGATTGCATCTAAGTTGTCTAGATGGGGAGTTTCAATTACTGTTGCAAACGATAGTTATAATTGTGAAGAACTGGATAACGGCTGAGATTTGCTTGAAACACATAAGACTGGTGTTGTTTAAACTTTACGTCAAGTGCGCTATATTGCAAAATGCTGGACAAAAATACTAGGTTGGACTTCATGGAGACGTTTAACTTCGACTCGATCAGGGAGCACAAAAAGTGGTTAAGGTCCTTCTTACAACCTCCTTAGGCTACTCTCTAGAATGTCATGCATGGCGCAAATACTTTATTTTTAAAATGTCCGAAAACTTTTATGGAAATTTTATTGAAATCTATCATTGTTATATGCGTTATGGGTGTCTTACATTGGTACGTAGTTCTTCATTAAGTAGTTAGCCTGAATAGAAACTCAAAAGTTCTGTGCACCGCTTAACTTACAGGTTTGATGTATAATTTTCTTTAACCCAGATTTAAAAAGATATTTAAAAAAAAATGCGCATAGTTACGTGAATTAAATTTAACGTGCAAATGAATCAAATAAATCAAATTAAACTATACAAATAATAGGAACTTAAACAATAATACACAAAAACTATGAGAATAAGCCGATGAATTTAATGATGTAATGATTGTACACAGGTAATGTAATGATAATGAATTTGATTGAAATTTTGATGAATTTTGAATGAAATGCGGTCGAAATGAAAGAAAAACCAAAATAATAAACAAATAATTTCAATTAAACATTTTCTTTTTTATTTCGTTAATATAATTCTTCATGTATTATCTAAACAAATTTGTTTTGTTTTCGTCGTCGGTTCATACTTTTGTTTACATTTGTAAGCGATCATAAACAAAACATATTAAATTCATCAACATATAACTAATGTATATATATATATATTTAAAAGTATAATTATAATAAAAATTTACAAATTACAAAAAAAAAAAAACAATTTGCATACACAAAAAAATAATAAAAGTAAAAATTAATTCAATAATATCATTAATACCAAAGATCGATTTCACACACACAATTGCCGAGTTAGGTTTCCTTCGGTTTCCGCCTCTTTCATAACTCATTTTAGTTGTACAACAAAAGCAAATGGAATGTTGAAGAAAATAAAAATAATAAAAAAACGAAAATGAAAAAAAAACGTATTCATGTGGAAACTTTAAAAAATTAATTAACACAGTTATTTAATTGTAAGAAAACAAATTTTCTTTTGATCACATCACTTTTTTGAGATCTTATAAATTGCATTTAGAAAGAAAAAAAAAATCATCAACTCAGTGCCTAATTAAATTAATTCACTTTCTTTTGGTTTCGAAATGGTTATCTCTTAAATTTCATACTTAATTTTTGTTAAATTGTTTTTTTTTTTAGTTATTAGGTTTCTTTTTTTTTTTTTAACTATAAAAGGCCGAAAGGAATCACAATTTTGTTTTATTCTTTTTTTCTCTTCTAAATTTACTTTCTTTTTCTTCTTCTTTGTTTACATTTTATCTTTTAAATTTTTATCGACAGTTTAATACTGACACATTAAATATATCATTTGTTTGTTTTTCTTTTGTTTACAACACTCATAAATAAGAATTAATAAATTTCGCTTAAATTTTGTTTTTATAATCTAATCTATCACAGCCAAATTTTATATCCAAAATTTTTTTTCCCCAAAGATCATGTTGGTTTTGCTTTTTTGTAATTTTCTCTAGAATTTCTAATTTTTTTTCCATTTTAATTTAGAATTTTGATTTAAAATGAAAAATTTCTATAATTTCATTGTCATGTTGTATAGTTTCGTTTTATTTTTAATCAATTATAGTAAGTTTATATCTAAGGAAAAACAAGTAGATTAAACATGATTTTTAAAGTTTCCACAAAACGAAAAAAACTTGAAAAAAAAATTATAAGAAAACGTACAATGATAATTTCGAAAGAAATAAAATTGATGTAATCCTGCATATGATTCACTTCCTGATTGATTAGGATTTTTATGTAGAAGGGGTTGCTAAGCACGTGACAGGGTTCCGCAAAATATTAAAAAAAAAATAAAAACAAATGTAATTTTGAGATCGAATTTTGTTGTATAGTGAGTGTGTTTTAAATCTAAATTTTAGTTAAGTAAATTCTTATTCATAAATTTTGCAGAATGTCACTTTGCCAACAGAGTTCTACTTAGAAATCGAATCAATCGTGTTTTCTTCGAATTGCTTTTATCGATCGTTGGTATTAGAAAATTGTTTTTTTATTCTTTAATGTTTTGTTGTTGTTTACAAACTTAAGATCTATGATTTAAAGTTTTGTTTTTTATAATGGCATAAACACAAATCAAATATAATTTCTTATATTTTTCTTTCTTTACAATAAGAATTTCGCGTGTATTTTGCAAACAATTTGAGAGTACATGTGTCCAATAAAATCAAAAAAAAAAAAATTGCTCAATATACACACATTTTGAGCCCTTATTAAAAGGGCAAAAAAAAACACAAAATAAATATAAACACCAAAGGATCTTCCATTAGTTTAAGTTTTATCATCAATTCAATTCAAGATATGTTTGTGGCTTGAATTGTTTGTGCAAAAAAAAACCGAATATTGTAAAGAAACAAATTACAAATCAAAATTATTTAAATTGAAAAAAAAAAACAAAGTCAAATATTTTTTCTTAAGTTCATCATCGCATCGTTTGCACACCTACTCAACCTCTTGCTTTCTCTCACGATCAGAAAATACATCGTATCTCTTTTCAAAACTAAGTTTTCCTTTTCACTTTTTCTTCAAAACTCGCCGCTCAGCATACGTCACGTATGCATATCTCAACCAAATAGAATTTTATAAAAATAATAATAATTCATAGTAATTATACAATTATATGTGTTAAGATTAGAGTTTTTTTTCGGTTTTCTGTTTAATAATAATTAATCACTAGTACCTACTTTGCTTGACATGGGTTTTGTGTTTAAGTTGTTAAACAAACAAAAAGAAAATTGTAAACAAATCATAGGTAACTAGCATGGTTAAATTTAAATATCGTTAAGATCACAGATATCTATATTTTTTTATTTTGTTTTCTTGTTTTTTTATTATTATTATTATCTCCTCTTTATTTATAATAATATGTGTTATATGTTTTTTTTACTTTATTATGCATTTTACATGGGTTTTTAATTTTTAATTTTACTTTCTAGTAATATGTATAATTTTGTCTGTTGAATTTGGTATTAATTGAACGTGTTGTGTTTTGTGGTGTCCAACAATGTTTTTTTTTGTTTCTTCGATCTTTCATGGGGAGGCATGGCAATGTGATTAGAAACTGTTTGAATTTAGTTTGGAAATTTTTGTAAATTTTCTATTGCCCTCTGCCGAGGAAATGAAAAAATTCCTAATATTGAAATAGTTTCAATTTGAAAATTAAATTTGACCATAAAGTCTCTTAAAGGCCTTTTTTTAGACATTCCATAGAATAAGATATTCAATTTGTCTCCTCTCTGTATTTAGGTGAAAAGGAATGGAATGCTGCATCACTTTGTTGTAGTATTTCCAATTATGATACACCCTCAATTTCAAATATCACATTACCATATTTTCCTCCTTTCAAAAGTCGCATTTTTCAAAAAACAAAATCATAAAACTGTTTCCAACAAGTTTTTACATCAAAAATCAGATAATAATAAAAAAACACATGTTTAAAATCTAATTAATGTTGAATTGAATTCATTTATAAAAACTTACTTATTTCATTTTGTTTTCATTCATCAATCTGTAGTTATTGTTAATTATTTGCTTTGTGTTATGGTTTGCATTACTTAATTATTGTTTTATTGTATTTCCATTTACTAAAAAAATTTACTATTGCTATTTGAGTGTAAATATTCATCAAGTCTATTGTAGTTGTATGGTTTGTTTTCTTTCATTCATTTATATATTTGCTTTTAAAATATGTAAATATAGTATATCTATTTTATTTGTGTGGAAAATGAATAGGAGAAAGAAAAAGAAAAAAACAACAACTCAACAGAGATTAAACCGAAGGATGTGTGTAATCAGTAATCAAACAAACAAATCAATATAACAAAAGAGAAAACAAATTGTGAGTATGAATCAATTCAATTTGGATTGATTGCAAAAAAATAACTATTACTTTCCTTCTGTGTGTATTGTGTAGCACCAATTATTGTTTAAAGATTGATATCATCTTCTTACATATCTATTTGCAGTGTGATAGAGAATTGAAAGAAAAAACGAGAGAAAAGTGAAATAAACTTAAATAAAATTAAACGTAGAAAATAAAAACAAAAACATATAATTATAGTAGTTAAATGAAATAAGCTTAAATATCTGAATTAAATTCAACAACCGATTTTTGCGGATCACATGAGATCTCAGTTAATATTTTTTGTTGTTTTTTTGTTTGTTTTGTTTTTTAGTTTATGATAATTACAATAATATTGCTTAAGAAAAAACTTATTATTTTTTTTTTGTTTGTTGTGTTATGAATAAATGTTTTTTTTTTAATTCATGTTATTCCCCTAGAAAAAAAAACATTCTTCATCATTTTTGAATTTAAACACTACAAAAATATCGCTTGCCATTTTGTTAATTACTTCTTGTTGCAAGTTGTTTACTTTTCCTTGTGGATTCTATTATCTTCGCGCAACTCAGATCGGTTGTCTGTTGCTCATCGTTCTATTCAAATTGCAACACAACGAAACTAAACCGAACGAATGGAGAGCGTAGCTAAGTTTGTTTTTGTATTTTAGCAAATTACATAATATTTGTTTTTCATTCTTTAATATATACGTTTAACTATGTTTTTTTTTCTCTTACGTAAGAAAAAGAAAGAAAATCGTGTTTCTTTTCCTTGTGTGTGATTTGAATAAGTTTGTTGGTTTTGTTGAAAAATATTTTATAGTGTTTTTTCTTTACATGTTTTGTTTTGTTTTTTTTGTAGCTTTCTTTAAGGGTTATACAATACATATACATATATCATTGTAGTTGTTTTATTTTTTTTCCAGTTTTTACATAAAAATATTTCTTGTATGTTTGTTGTTTTTGTATGTTTACAAAAATTGTTGTTAATTATTATCCTGTATGCTGTAATTGTAATAATAATAATAGTAATAATAATTTAATAATAAACTAAAATCTTTTCACTATTGCGGTAGTTCATCCTTTGTGTCGACAGGACTTGGTGACAAAAATTTTCGTACATACTTTGGAAAATGGGTTTTCTCGTGCGCTTTTAATATTGTCGATCGGGAAAATGTTTTCCCGCACATGTGACACCGAAAGGGTCGTTCTCCTAAACAAAATTAAATATATTTTTTTGTTTAATAAATATGCATACATTTGATGTGTGTGATTAATTTTAATGGGATTCAAGAAGAGAACAATTGCTTGTCTACCTTTTTTTGCCTAAAAAAATATTGTTTTTTGTGTAGTTCAACTTTTATAGTTCTAAAATTGAAAAACATGTAGTTGATAAACGATTTTAATACAACCATAATTATAAAATTTTCAAATGCCTCTTGAAATTAACTACTTGATCCGTCACGTTGAGTCTCAGTCTCTATCTCAGTGCGACAGTTGCCCAAATTTTGGCTTAGTTCTAAATGCTGTGGATACTTAAGCGTATTAAACGAACAGAAGCCTGTATAAAAGCTCAAGTCATAAGATATAACAAAACGGGGTTCGTAATCATTCAAAATAGGTGTTAAACAGGATCGACTAAGGAGGCTGGGCTGGCATGGAAAGAAATTGATGCAGTTTTTTTGGAAAATTTACTACAAGTAATATCGCAAAACATGTAGCGACATCCTTCCAGGTTCTAGTTCGCAATATGCAAAGATATAAGGACAAAGACCTGCCTTTCAGTTTAGAAAAGGCAGTCACCACCGAGCTATCTTTTATTGCTAGGTTCTTTATTGAAACTGTTTTACAGAGAGTACTCGAGTATGAGTTTCTTCTACCGGCTAAATCTTAATGCTACTCTGGGGACAAGGACACGGGGGAGATCATTACACATTGACATAATAATAAAAATTGAGTGGCACTACAGCCCACAAGGGACCAGGGCCAGCTTCTAAAACAACTACTCGTGTTGTGAGTGCTACTGTTCTCTCACGAGTAGAAGGGACCTACAGTTTTTTGCCAACTCCGAACAGCGAGATTTGAGAAGCTTTTCATAGACAATTTATACTCTTTGAGTGTTGTCAGCAACTTGAAAGAGGTGAAGCCGTGAAAAAATACGAGTTGTCCCATCCGGGAATCGAACCTAGACTTTCTGCGTGGCGGTCGACGCAATTACCACTACGCCACGGCGACCACTACACATTGACATGCATCTAATAATAATTATAAATGTCCCACAGGAATCTTGTTCCAAACAACCGGCGTCTGCTAGGTGCTTGAAAAATGTCGGTAAGATATTATTGTCGTACTTAATTTTCCTATTGTTTATTTAGTCGCATCTTTAAAAAAAGGAACTGTATTGTGGTGTGTAATCCTAATCGACCAGAGCGGACTACGTCTTTAAGATCAAAATCAAACAGGTCGTTAACAAACAATCTACTTCCTTGCTGTCTCTCTCACACATTATTTTGACAGCCTTCAACGCTTTCTTCCTTTTTTTGGAAAAGAAATGAATTTCGAAATATGCACTTGTGTTTAAAAATATGAATAACTTTTCATGGAAAATGTGATTGAAGCTTCAGGTTCGACCTTTTACACAAGACCATGCAAGTCATGGTGTTGCCAGAAGAATTACATTTCAGATCTTTCTGGAGAGGTTTGTTACCAAACTTTTACAAAGACACATTGACGTATACACCCTGCAGTTTTTAAATATTCCACATACGTCCTGCAGTCCGAGGATGTTGCACGCGCGAAACGAATGCTGAGGAGGACAATGTTAAAAGTTGGTAAATGAAAATTAATCCTCCTAAACGGAGCAATTGAATGAAGTTCTATATTTTTTTGGTTGGTTTTTGATTTGGAATATAATATTTTTGGGAACAAGGAAGAGTTGACATATTCACAAAGACTGACTCTAATGAACGAATTATGTAAAATCGCCATCATCGGACTTTAAAAATAAGAAAAAAGGTATCAAGCCAGAGGCGTAAGATTACGTAAGCCAACATTTCGTTGTCAATGCATAGTTGCATACTGCTTCGAACTAGACAATGTTATATTTTAACGACCTAGCGCTCGATGCTAAGAAATAATACTTGGACTCATTTCACCGCTCGATGCCTGTATTATTTCAAGGCAGTTACAGCTAAAATGCAGTCCTTCACATACCAAAAACGTCATCTGACTAGCCAAAGTGATTTATATCTGAGTACAGGCATATCTACTGTACATAGTCTGACAGGAGAGCATCATAGGAGTCTACCCTTCCCATACAATTAACTTTGTAGGGGTTAGACAAATAGGAGTAGTTGACCGTTCTTCTCTTCTCTTGCACCAAAAAGAAAAACAACGATTAGAAACTGCGACAGCCTAGATGAATGAGCTAATGCCTTCCATTAGAAAATTCCTTATGAAAAAAAAATTGCAGAAACCAGTAGAAGTTTGAGAGTTATGCTTATTCCATAGAGGAAACAATTTAACCAGAAAAAGAGCAACCATTCAGTCAAGTGGCATCACGGAAACCTCACTAGTGAACTAAGTGTCGACTAAACAAGCTTGCTTAGGCAGCCACATCATCCGAATTTAACCTCATCTATCAAGTCATCATTGAGTTAGAAAAAAAACGACTGTGACTCCATTGGGGGATAAATTAATTTCTACAAGGAAACAAAATTTCTGGGAATATATCATCTGACTAATCGGTGAATCATAAAATTATATTAGTCGAATTTTGCACGGGCGTTAGAAATGGGCAATGGGCACAGTCGTTTGAGAAATTTTTCCGGGATTTCGTTTAAGGGATAATATGTTTTTGAATTTTTGATTATCGGGATTAGGTCATTTGTGAACCCGGACTTTCCACGGATATGGATATCGGAATTTAGCCTTAAGCCCCGCTTCATGTATTACAACAGGAATTTATCAGTTGATCGGCTACTTCGATTTCTTAGGACGGTGCTTATCATCATGTGTGTTTTCAATTCTACTGTTTCTCTTCGAGACCTACTAGTTGAAGAAGTAAGGTCTTGAGGATATTTATCAGACAAGGTTACCATTCAGGCGAACTACTCATTCCAACGCGGTTATTGTTTATGCGCTGAATTCCCTGTCATTAGATTCCTATTGCAAATGGATTCAATTCAATTTGTTTTCCTTTATCCTTTGAGTACCTAACCGTGGCTAGTTATCTGCTCGCCAAAGAAAATTTTGATCATCATAATCAGTCAGTGACTACAAATACCCTTTTTTTAAGGACTCCTATCCCTACTCTCACAATTGTTCTCTTTTCGATCATCCATTTTTTTTATAAATGCAAAAAAAAAAAAAACAAACAAAACGATAATTGAAAACTTACCCGTGTGCACGCGACAATGATCCTTCATGTGATGTCGCAATTTGAAAGCTTTCCCACAAAACTCACATTTAAATGGTCGATCACCTGTATGTACCGGCAAATGTGTGATGAGTGAGGCAACATCGGGAAAACTTTTACCACAGAACTTACACAGAACAACACTATTTGGGTCGTTCGACGTCGACGATGACGACGAACCGGCACACCCACTACCCATTGCTAACCCACTACTGCTGCCACCACCGACACCACTTCCGCCGATTCCACCATTGCCACTGCTACAGCCACCACTTAATGATGAATTAGCGCCAACACTACTCATAGCGGCGGCTGCTGCTGCAGCAGCAAAATCCATTTCAATTGATGTCGGCGAACCATCCTGAGGATCGAGGCAACCTTCCAGTGATGGGATTACTTGTCGGGGAAAATGCTGTGATAGCTGTGGCAATTCGTGCGGTATCATGTGACCGGGATGCAACAGGTGGGGTACAGTTTCGCGATATTTAAGCGTTTCCAGTGAGTGCGACAGTATGTGTCTGGTTAGTTTGCTTTGATGGGGGAATGTAGCGCCACAATACATACAGGGGTATAGGGGGGCGGGTGCACCCTCTAATGATGGGACGCTGCCACCACCACCACCACTACCACCACTACCACCGCCACCTCCGCCGCCGCCTCCGCCCCCGTGTGGCGATTCCGACGTTTCCTGCAACAACCAAACAAAAATCCACATCAACTTCTTTTCCTTTTCTGTTTGTTTTTTGTTTTTTTTTTATTTTGTTTTCTTTTATCATTTATTTTTCGTTTCATTTCTTTCTCTCTCTCTCTCTCTTTCATATTTTGCGCAAAAAAAAAACATTTATTTTTTCATTTTTTTCCTCTAAAGTTTTGTGACTTTTTCTTATGATCTTCAATAGCATCAAAGTTTTGCAAACTATTTTCTATATAGTTAAGAGAACAAAAAAAAAATAAATAAACAAAAACAATATGAAAAACAATATGCATTAGTTTATGTTTCTCTCGTCAAGTAGAACAAAAGTATTTTTTCTATTTACTTTTACTTTCTTTCAAAAACGATGCCAAAACAAGAGGGGCAGAGTATATATATATATTTTCAAAATATGTGTAATTAACATTTTTTTCTATAGCGATACAACATTTTTTTGTTTCTTTTCTGTTTAGATGCGAGTTTGTGGATTCATTTCGAATGCCATCCCGCAAATAGTATTTCTGGGAGACAATGATATTTTTTTTTGTATTTTTTTTTTCAAGAAGTTGAGGTTCGATTTTTGTTTGGGCGCTGGGAAAACGTCATGTAATTTATTTATTTATTTTTTTTTTTCGTTTTGTTAAGAGCTTTGATAGAGTTTCTAGTTGTGTTTTACAGTATAACAAAAAACGATTTTTCTTTTGTTTTTAGCGAAAAAAATCCAAGTGAAAAAAGAGCGTGTGGTCTTAACGATTTATACTAATTTTATAAAAATTAAATTTTGGTATTTCTTTTTTGTTTTTGCTTTCGTTTCTTTTTCTTTTGTATATTTTCAAGAAGTTTTTCCACAATTGTTTTAGGATTTTTTTTTTGCATTGTTGTTTTGTTCAAATTGGAGTTGCATTCACTCTTTTTTCTGTATTTCTATTTTTTTTTGTTAATTTTGTAGTTTTTAAAATACATATTTATGATAAAATATATATGCAATATGTAAAAGGAAATAAATTGTATTTAAATATTATAGTAATATAGCACAGCCATTTCCAAAAAACGTAGATCAACTTCTTGACAATAATATTATATATGTATGTATGAATAATTGTTTTTTTTTGTTTGCATTTTTTGCTTGAATTTATTATTTTTGTTGTAACTAATTGATTGGTATATTTAAAAACAGATTAGTTTTTGTTTTGCTTTAAATATTTGAAATGATTTTTTTTGCAATTTTCTTACTGGTAGATATACAGTGTTGAGTCTAACTTATTGCCATACAGAACCCTATGCCTTAAACGGAGTGATTATCTTTCCTTACTTAAATTAAGAGTGCTTAGTGCCCTACATGAACCTTAATTCATTTGATCTTGCATTATTTTCTTCCGCAAACGACTCGAACTACATGAATAAAATGTTCAGTTCACTGCTGTGGAAGGTATAGGCAACGTCAGGACTTGCCATAAATGTCTGAGGAAAGTGGAGGCTTATTTGATGACAGATGACAGCATAAAAACAAAGTGGTCATTTTTTGTAGCTTGCATCAAAAGCGCTACTAAATTTACAGACAATTTTGAAAGTGATGTTAATTCCAAACTTGAAGAAAATCTGATAATTGTCAAGCTACTTGTTGAAAAACAACCAGATCTTTTTCAGTTTCAATCAGGTCCGTAACATTGACATGGAGGATCTTTCTAAGGCACATTACTTGGTGCGCTGTCAACAAACATTTTCAACATCGAAAACGAAAGAGGATTCTTGCAGTTTTCAACCGAGTCGGCATTTTTATTAAATAGAACAGCCTCAATTGTGAATGTTGTGCAAGTCCTCAAATTAAAGACATGTTCAACTGAAGGCTTTTGCAAACTCCATTAACCGATCAGTGGTTATTGGGTAAGTGCGTCGACCAATACGCAGGAGGTCTTAGTTGGATTCCCGGACGAGCACCTCGCATTTTTTAACGGCACTACCTCTTTCGAGCTGCTGACAACACTCAGTATCAGTATCAGAAAAAAACTGTAGGTCCCTTCAACTTGTGAGAGAACAATAGCACGCACAACACAAATATTTGTTGTAGAAGCTATGCCCTGGTCCCTTGTGGGGTGCAGTGCCTCTCAATTATAATTATGAACTGATCAGACACAGTGAACTGTCATCAAAAATTTACGCATTACATTGACTTCTTTACTCGTAACTGCATGATTACCCAGCTTTGGCTCTGTAATCATAAAAATACACGAAATGACTCAAGCTAAAGGCGGTGTCTAACGGCTTTAGAGCAGTTGATGTGTCTCTTGAAAGACTTGCCATAGCATAACATGACATAGCATTCAATCAAACGACACGGTTGAGGAATTCGTTTGTTACGTTTTCCAGAGAAAAATACCGCAGGGATCCTCAATGCATTCTGCACATATAAGGCTTAAAGTAACCATCATCATCAACATCATCAACATCATCATCATCATCTTCTTTAACCCGCATTTTCCACTAAAGAGTAGCGGGGTAATGTACGCACGAGAGGACCTCCAGACCGCTCGATCCCCCTCCAACGACTCTAACTCACCAGGAGCTACTTCCAATTGTTACCAGGCGAGTTTATAGACTTGATCCAACCACCTCGGCCTGAGGCTGCCGAGTGGTCGCCTCCCTGAATTGCATCTAAGGCACGTTTCGGAAATCTTGATGAAAGGGGCATCTGTACCACGTGGCCAAACCAACGAAATAGAGCCCTTTCCGTTCGAGGACGTGGTTGCTCAACATTGAGTTCCCCCTTCAGGGTTAGAATAAAGTAGTTCCTACTTTATGGCGCGGAAACCTGGACACTACTAAAAGTGGATGAGGATGCCCTTGGTCTCTTCGAGAGAAAAGTTCTGCGTGCGATTTTTGGTCCTGTTAGCGTTGATGGCATCTGGAGGAGAAGATTCAACCACGAACTGTATGGGCTGTACAGCGGCATGAGCCTAGTTAAGCGTCTACGGGTACAACGCTTAAGATGGCTAGGCCATATAGAGCGTATGGACACCACTGCTCCGGCCCGAAAAGTCTTCGAATCTGAGCCATTGGGACAACGGAACAGCGGACGGCCCAGGATAAGGTGGCGCACACAAGTGGAGAAGGACCTCAACCAACTTTTTTGGATTCCGTGTTGTGGCTTAGTGGCTTAGTGTACTGTCTTAAGTTCGGTCCCTGGAATAAACTTTCTTTCATCTTTCATACTAGTAACGTCCCTCGAGTTGCTGATAATGTTGAGAGGTATTTAACTGCCATAGAAATAGTGTTCAAATTCGTCGTTCGGAGATGACATTAAACTGTGGGTTCCTAATCACACATGAAGAAATATTAGCACGCTCAAAATGAGTGGTTTCTGACGCCAACTAATTCGGAATCACCACCTAACCTAATGTGGTTTTTTTTTTTGAAAGCTTGAATCATCATCCCTAAAAAATTAGAAGGTAAGGTGCTGCTTGTCACTTTTGCGACTCGATTTCTCTAGCAATACCTTAGTACGAATGTCTATAGGGCATGAAGTGAGATCTTACTTTGAGTTCAGCTTTCGATGAAGAACAATGCAGGGTGTTGTTCAAAAACAATTCACAGCTATCGGTACTTGGAATAGACAATGTATACCCCTCTCTCCATTTTAGAAAAGTTGCAAAAGAAGATCAGTCTTTATTTCTTTCGAGCTTTAAAACCTCACATACATTTTATTTTTGCAGGAAGGGTGTGATGCAACATTTAAATGTCATCCTTGAAACTGAATGTATACATTTTATGGTCAAAAATGGAGTAAAAACTGCCAACAGCAGTAAAACTTTAGCGCTGTGCAACTTGCAACTTTCATCGGATCGTTTCTCTTAGCACAGATCAGCACTTTGTCGTCCAGTAACAATGAATGCTAAGCAAATCGAATTTTATCTACGAAACAAGTTCTTAACGATCGCATGACATTTGAAAATGTGCTCTCCTGCAGTTTCAATTTATTTCAGATCACAAATGCAGCCACCTTCTTATACAATGTATCATCTTTTATAGTCAGTCTGACATAAAGATTCAGCTTCTTTTATTACTTCCCATTAGTTTAGAGACGTTTGTCAGAAACTCTGAAGGAAATTTTATTATCTCCTCAGCATGTGACATTTAAAGGTCTGTCATAAGTCTTTTCTGCGATTAGATCACTTCCAGTGTTATAAAATTACCGTTTCAGAAGGTCCCTAAGTTGTGACCAATTCATTTTCATTGCTGACTGCAAGGCAATCACTTTTTTCAATTTCTGGTTTTTCTATTCATGAAGTAGAATTTGGTCCAAACTGAAGAAAACTAAGTTTTGTTGGTTAGGTTAGGGAGATGGAAAGCCTCCCTAGCAATATTAATGCAGAGTGAAAATCTTCCACATACTGATCTGGCGGTTGGGCACATTTAAGAGGACACCCAGTCCCCCAAATCGTTAAGTAAGCTACAAAAGTACATGCAAGGCGATGGGTATCTTGCCTTGGCTAGAGACAATCATTTGCGCAGAAAGTGTTCTTAAGTTTCGTACATCTCTGCCTTTGTGAAGCCATAGTTGAAGAGTTGGTTATTCTGCATAATAGCGTCCACCATTACTGAAATTAGGTGAAATAAGCACTTGAGAGAAACGTTCTGAGTGTGATATTTGGTCCCATTCGCGTTGATGGCATCAGAACATTTAACAACGAACTTTATGGGCAGTACGAAGGCATGCGCTTAGTCAAGCGCCTTCAAATAAAACGCTTAAGATGGGTAGGCCATATAGAACGTATGGAAATTACTGCTTCGGCCGGAAAAGTCCTTAAGTCCCAGCTATTGAGATAATGTAATATAGGACGCCTAGTTTGAGATGGCGCACACAAGTGAAGAAGGAGCTCAAGCTACCTTTAGTGCAGCTGGAAGTAGCTGGCGAAAAAATCGTGCTGGAGCTAGAGCTGGAGAGGCATATTGGTTGAGGCCTAGGTCTACCGCAGACTCTAGAGCCAGCTTCTCCAGTGATTACTGGTATATTGCGGGCTGGTCTTTTATTTTTTAATTTTTTCAAAAAGAATTTAAAATGCATTTTGTAAATAACGAATTCCTCTAAATAATGTTAAGACTCAAGCAGAGCCATTTCTGAGGATGAATAAAGGTATAGCTCAGGGATCCTTATACGAAACTTACTCCGCAGGAATCAATGCCGCAGTTCAATTAGACTTCTAATGCTAGAAGAATAATCGATCTGGAGAGCTTTCTCCTAAATACCCGCTTTGGTTATATAGAAACCATTTACGCAGGCATACGAATGCTTTGGCAATCTGCTCGAAAAAAATGGTGAGTGTGACCTTAAGTCCTATCTGCGAAGATGGCAGCTGGGGGAAAGGATTCCTTTCGATCCAATGGCACAGCACAGACATATTCTAAGCACAAGTGATGACTTCAGTATAGTTTGTAGAGAAGAAAGAAAAATAAAACGCCTTCCATCCTCTCCATTTGAGGATTTTGAGAAAAATGTGATGAAGATGTAGATAATTTTTCAGAAATCACATTGAAAAGTTCATTGCCAAGACATATGTGATATGTGCCAAGAAGAATCATAATGAATCTTCGAGACTAAGTAACTGACAATGCCCATCACCTCACGTTCTTACATACTTGAGACAAGTAAAGATTTTAAGGAAACAGATTTGTTAAGAACTTTAGTTTGATGCTGCTCTACAGATCAAGGGCCTAGTTTCTTCAACAACTGCTCACGTTGTGCGTGCTAATGTTTTCTCACGAGTACAGGGTATCTACAGTTCATTGCACACTCCAAGAAACTCCTGTTTCAAATCACTCTTTAAGAGCTTAATCAAGGCACCACACCATGTATGGATTAATTCAAAGCCCTCAACCATCATAAGTTCTTGAGGAACCAGGGCAACTATTGGGTGGGCAAGTAAGAAATTGCAGACTTTACTCATAGATGGCCTTAGTTGAATATTTGCCAATCCCACACTTGAATTGTGCAGGATATTGTTCTTTCTCGAGTGGAGGTGAACTGCTGCTTATTGCACACTCTGAACGGCAAAAGTTTGCTTTTCATTGAGATTTGTCAGCAACACAAAAGGGGTGATGTAGGGAAAAAATTAGAGACGTCCTGTCTGGGAATCAAACTTGTGACCTTCTGAGTATGAGTCGACACACTTATCCACTAAAAGATAAACAATAAAGCAGAACTTTATGCCCATCCTTATCTAAATAGCTCCTACATGTTTTCCAAAAAAAAATTGATACCTACGGAAATGGCTAAAGTTTCTTAAAAGTTCACTTTTACTTACAAGATCAATAAACACTCACTGTCTTGTTCATGATATTCACCTTGGAAAATACTTAAAAATTAGGATGAAAAAAAAGAAAACTACATCACTGTCGAGCAAACACTGTATATCCACATAAGATTAAAATGTCGTATAAATATAGTTTTTGTCTTATTTAAAATCACATCAAATATTCATTGCGTATTCCATATAATACAGAAAATAAATTAAATTATATTCAAAACGTTGTCAAAATAAATAAATACACCAACAAAGTACATCGATGGTACGTAAATTGTAATCATAATCATAAAAATAAGTTTGAAAAAAAAAATCATTTATATATATAAATAAATAAATACACATATAGAGTTATGGAAAATTTGTTTGAAATTTTCTTAGAGAAAAAAACACATATAACATAAAAAAAAAATATTTCATAAATAAAAATACATTTAATAGTAAATTTGAAAAGCGATCCACATATATAGAGCAAAATCTTGTATTTTCTTCTAATTCCTCATCTGTTGCTTCCATGTAAATATGTTCGAAAATAAATAAACTGACATTTTTGGTTGAAAACACCGAAAGCTCTCTCTCATTCTCTCTTTCGTTGAATTGAACAAAAAAAAAAAAAAATCGCGTCATTTGACTAATTTAATTCGCTTTGGTGTTTGTAAACTTTACCCCTCTTGTTTTATTTTTTATTTCGTGCTGTTTTATTTTTTTAAATTATATACTTGTTCCTTTTTCGGAAATAATATATTTTTTTCGTGGTGACATTAAAACAGTTTACAAAACTTTACTTTTGCTGTTGTTTTCTTTCATAAGTCGGTTAAAAAATTCAAAGGTTTAGCATTTAAGTCTTTTTTTCCTTTTTTTATCGGGGCTTGGGAGAAGGGGTAGAAAATAAAAGTGAAGAGCTGAGACTTCCGGGACAGGAAAATAAACTTTAAAAATTTACTCTTATTTACAAAAAAAAAAATTATATAGGAATTGAAAAAATTATCAAGTTATGTATGAGAAATATTTGCTGGGGTGGTGAATTTCGGGAACAAATTTAATAAAAGTTCAGAAATTTTTTCGCAGGGGTAAGCTTTTGTTTGAGTTAAAAATAAATTAGATATTGCATGGAAGTAGAATTTAAATTCTTTTTTTTTCTTATTAAAAAAAAACAAAATATATGTAAATTAATTTGTGAAGGTAATTGAAAAGAAAACGGGACTATAAGCGAAATGTGTAATCTCTATTTTTATTTGCATTATTTTGTGAAACTTTGAGGTATTTCTAAAATATAATTCATTTTGGCCCTTTCCTTCGAAGTGGGTGGGTCGTTACATCCCAAGGTAGGATTAGGTTAAGGTTTTCTTTTCCGCAAGGGGGACAGTTCTGATCCTGAATCCTAAAAAAATGCTTGTCCCTTAAAGCATAGTGTATTGATCATGATGACTTTTCTTGGAGAAAATCAATGTGTCCAATCTCTGTGTGCAGTTTGAGGTGAACCAGTACAGGCATGTCGATAAAGTAGTTTCTGTCTCCCACTCGAATTCAAGACCACATTTCTGTATTGCAGCCCAGGGGAACCAAAGAAAATGCATGAACAACGCAGTAAACTAATTTAAGTATGCAATTGTTCATTACGTACTCATACGTTAATAAAAATTTGTCAAGAGGTTCAACCACTTCTTGGCCATCTGTAGGTGTCGTTTATAGTGATCTCAAAATCAAGCTCTTCTTTCGGTGCCATGCAACGTAATGTGATTAATTGGAACTTCAAAATATCTTGACAAATGCGGATAAACGTTGGCATAACAGATCCCTCAAGAAGTTCAGGGACATGTAGGGGGCGCCACTAACAAAACTTAATAATTTAATAATAATTTTTTTATTAGTTAAGCCCTCCATATGTCTCGCGACTCAATGAGTGATGTATTACATACCAACAGATAAAGTCTACCCCGCAAGGAGATCCATCGCGATTGCAGGGACGAACAGAAATAGAGACATACGAGTACGCTCTTGAAAATTGTCTCTAGAAGATCCATTTGAGGGTCTAACTGAGTAACACCGACCTCGGTAGCACCAGGATTAGAAAACTGGGCAACTTTGTACACAAATATCTCTGATTCGTGTGGCATCGCAACCGGTCCACTCTGGCGTATGTGCGACAGAAACTATTACTGAACTCACTTCTACCTAGCGGCTAGAAGGTGAAACTTCACTTCGAAAACGACATAATATGCAGTGTGTCTTAAATGTGAGTGGTGAGCGGTATGACAAGAGCTTCTTCGGTTTGTGAATGTACCTCAGGATGTCCGATATCTCATTAATTGCTAGAGCTTTTTGGCAATATAAAATTCGCTGAATCGTAGGTTTCTGATGAATCTAAGATCTTCTACAACAGTTTCTGCACGAAATGTCTAGCTTAAGCACATTGTTTTCAAAGACGACGGTGATTTTGAGAAACTCCCGGCCCCACGCGGCTGTAGCATTCAAAAAGGGGAGGTCTTACCCCACCGGCGTCACCGGTTCGAGTCTATTGAAAAAAATCGAAGAATTGGCCAATAATTAGATCGATGCCACTACTCCATTTGTCATACCAAATTTGTACACCAATTCTGAATTGTAACAATTCTCCTATTGGACTAAGTCAAAGTTCAAGAAATTGTTAACAGAAAATAGAAAAAGAACAGGCCCAAGTATGGACGGAAAATTTCTGTCTCGCAGTTTATTAGACGAAACACCATCCAATGAGACAGTAAAATATTTAATTTACTCCAATTTGATGTTTCGAAAAACCCATCTCACATTCCAAGCACATTTCGGACAAAATCAATTTCAGGAGGGTGATGAAAAATTTATGATCGCAGGCTCCTACAGCGAATTCAATCAGAATTTCGATCAAAAAAAATCTCCAAAGCCCGCCAGTCCATCACAAATCAATTAAACAAAATGAAGCTGGCCGCCATATTCGTTTTTCACCTGTCCCCGCCATCGAGTGTTACATCGCGCCATAGGATCGGAAATTGAAAATTCTAATCCGTCTTGTTTGACGTGATTTTTGTTTGCGCTCCCACCTCCGCGGCGCAAGTCGAAAAGAAAGAAAAAACCGTTCTAACTCAATCTGCAACAAAATTTCGCGCTGACCCAAATCTCGTCGTGGGAAATTCTCAATTTGCCCCTTTTGTCGGAGCGAAAAATCAATGTTAGGCCTGCCCCAGTTAAACGTGAATGCGTACAGTTTGCACACACCGTACGCCGAGCGCGAGGAAGGTGAGGCGCGATGACTCTGCGATGGCGGAGCGCTTGCTGCGCCAACATCTAAAATATTCAACTAATCAATTTGCGGGAGAGCACAGAGCCTGGGGGGCTTTCCGAAAATCCACTGCGTCGAAATTTTGATGCAACGGTGTCACATGGTGGGGCGGCAGGCGGAGGATATGCAGACAATGAATGTTGGCACGAATTTGATTCCGTTGGAGGGCTTCGTTTTTTGAGGCCGATTATGTGTGTATGCGGCTGTGACCCCATTAAATGGATTGCACTGTGTACATCGAATGACCCGTCATTGTCGTCGTCGTCGTCGTCTAACACTGCACATCCCCATCACCGTCATTATCATCATCACCGGCAGCAGCAGGCAGCAACGGCATAAGTAGGAGCACACAAGCAGCAGGAGCATTTGACTTTTTGCAGGACGATGACAAATGTCATGAGTGCCTACATCCGTACTTGTGGCACTGCAGTGTCCTGACCATGGACACAGACAAGAAGCCTTGAAACGGAAAGTCCAAGACCAGATGATGGCCCGACGGCAACAGGAACAAGTGAGTGCTAAAATCTGACAGGATATGCGGAGGATGTCTCACCGAAACCGGCTTTCAAATCTGTCCCCCTCTCCGGACGGATCACACACCATCTCTGAAGGAGTGGCAATGCATTCGTCTGTGAGGGTGGGTAGGCTGCCGTAGATGCGGTGCCGTAAGTCAATTTATGGATTTCATTTGGAGCGGCACACATTAAGTTCGCATCTCATCTACATAATGGATCACTGCAGTTGTTATTCAGTGTGTTTATGGACTGCTCTGCGGCCATTCGATGGATTTTATTAACAAAAACAAGGCTCGGCAAAAGAACACGGACAACCGGAGCGAACACACTGCACAGCCGACCGCACACTAGCGGCGACACAGGAGTGTGTGCATTGAAAGCGATGCAGTTATGCAGTCCCTGTGTTTGGGGCTTCGGTTGATTTCAAAAATGTTCGGGGCTCGAACTGACCCAGAAACGTTTTGATGATAATGAATTGGATGAGCGAATCAAATGGGACAGCATTAACGCTGATTAAATGCACGAATTGGTTGAATTTTGTGGTCATATAATGGATATCTGTCTGATGGGTGATTGAGAGTGACTGAGAGGAATGTATGAGGATGTTTCAACAAATATTAAGAATGATTAGCTTGACTAGTCAGGTGCAGGATTTAGAATGTGTCTAGCCCACATAGGGTAGTGATGCTTTAAGCTGAGGCTGCTTAATGACTTGTCTGATACCGAAATCACACAGTTCTCACATTATCGGAATAAAATGCACACAAGTGGCTTCGCGTTCTTCTTCCAAATGGTTTCTGATTTGCTTCCATGTAATATTAGGGCATTTGATATTAGGGCATTTGACTTATGGCCTTTTAACACGTTTGAAATGAGGCATAAGCCACTTTAAAAAATGTCACATAGTCGTCAAAACGTTATGCCTCTTTTTAATTAATTTGCCTTCCCTTCTTACCAATAGTGTAGGCGAAATGATGGATTAATAAAATGTGGAGTAGGTATGAGGGCATGATTAGCCGCATGCAACCCCTTGGTTAGCCTTGTGTGGACAAGAGTGGTAGGGGTGGTTGCTGGGGGATAGCATACTCTCACATACCTCCTTTACTTTAAATACGAAATGCTGTTCTGTGTTGCCTCAAGAGAGTTTCGAAACCAATCTTTGCAATTGTAAGCCTACCTATCCACTAAACAGAAACTCCGTATATTATGATATCACCCACCCCCGACTGGTTGACGAGAGATGAGAAATGTTGCGCATACATGTGTAAGTATAAAGCAATGAAAGCTGTCTGCGGCTCTAGGATCTGTATCAAAACTCTCATGTCAAGCCCTGAGTTCGGTGGTGGAAGAGTCCAACAGGACCGATAGTGACGATTACGTATTTACTTTAATGTAATACCTACTTGGTTTAAATATAAAACTTTGAAGTTTTATTCTCTAACCCATTGTATCGCCTTGCTGTACCGACAACACCATCTCACCCTTATCACAGTTTTATTGAAATGTTCAAAAACGTTGACCAATTGTACTCCTCGCCTTACACAAACATTTGCATCCCCTCGTGCCTTTCAAATACCATAAGCTGCCTCAGTCTTTCGAAGTCTGTTTGATAGCATTCAAAATAAAGGCATTTCCAGAACAACCTACCTCACATTTGTGGATGAAATAAAATCCTAAATGATCTAAGTTTCCTCCTAAATACCGTCTCAATGCACGCAGCGTTGCGGTTCACCATTAAACGTCTTCTTCAGAATCCACCTTCGCCCACTAAAAAATTTCGTCTGTCCAAACAGGAATGTTACCCCCCTTCTTCACCCTCCGCCCCCATCATTCCCTTTTCGACGATGACAAAATTTCCCATTTTGCAAAGTTCAATGAATTTCCGAGTGCTGCTTGTCTCAAATCGGTGCAAAATGTAATTTCTTCCCCGAAAAATGGTGGCTAGACGCGCCCATTCCCGTGACATCGCCCACAGCCGAGACAGTTTCACTTCCACATGGCAGGGCCAAGTTGAAAGTCCTGTAGATTGGCTATAACTAGGTTCTTCCTGCCTTGCCCAGACGAGAGAGCCCAATGGGTGACGAGTGATGTGCGCCGTGCGGGCAGATGAGTGGGTGATGATTACGAGCGCAGAGATGAACCTTGCTTCTTCTTGCTGAAGTTTTGGTTTTTCATCCCTAACCCCGTCGCCTTGTGCTGTTCTCGCCAGCAGACAAAATCAATAAGAAACACTTTCGAGTGAGTGCATTGTAGTCGGGGACACGGTCCGTGCTCTGTGAGTATTTAAGATGTAACTTCTCGATCTTGGGGTAGTTACGATACGCCACAAGAGGTGGGCGGCAGACTTGGAGTGTGTCCGTCGAAGAAGGACAAGCAGTAGAGACACAAAATCGTTTGCAGGTGAATGACCTCGGACTGTTTCGTGAAATCGAATGGTGTCTGTCTGACATCAAGATGGGGGATTTGTTTGCCTGAGTAGAAGTCAAAAAAATATTGACGTGGTCGACCGACGGAAGACAGAGGGGGATCTTAGGGATTTTACATCAACTGGAGGCGACTTAGAATTCCCCAGAGATTGTGAACTGAGTCTGTGTTCGTTGTACATCCTGCAGGCAACCTGCTCCCTCTTTGCTGTGGAACATAAAATGACTGAAGTATACTTTTAGGCGAAGATTTTTTTGTTTCTGCCGGAAATTGTTTGCTTCTTGTTTGAATTTGGATGCGTTCAGAAAGCAGACGTTTGGAACTCGGAATGACGCAGAAAGGACAAGAAATGAGTCTATTTGACATGAGTCTGTCGAAAGGGTTTAAAGAGGATCTGTGAATAGCTCCCCGATTGGTGGTCGTAGCTCACTCTTAATCAATTGTTAAGAAGAAGGATATGATTGCTGCGTAAGTCGACACATCCCTCAGCGTCTCCTTAGCGGGTTTTCAAGCTCAATTGCCTTTTTTGAGTCTTGGTAAGCTTTTCATCCACAGAACCACAGATAAAGCTCTGAACCATTTCTAAGCCAAACTTTCAATGCGTAGAAGTCAAAATATCTACGAAAAGTCCTTTCAATGACCTTGCAGCCTATATTGGCTTCATTTTAAAAATTATCTCATTCATCGGAAACTCAGTCAACAGCCGCTTACCCACAGTCAAGTGCAAAGCAACCCGTCTCTCCACCGTTCATGCAGAAGTCAAAAAGCTATCCCACTCTAGGGGAAGTTCGAGTGCCAACCAACCACTCATCAATTAGAATTCCATCTAAGCCATCATGAATGACAATGACATTGGAGTTTCAACACCGCTCCCCACCCCTCTCTCCACAAGAATCCGGCTGGCATTGGTTGGTGCGATGCGACGATGATGATGACCAGCCGACCGAGTCGAAGTTTGTTGCCTTAACATCCGCATCCTCTTGACCAGGCGTAGACAAGCTGCCGGCCAGTACAGGATAAACAAGGGTGTGAATGCCAACTAGACGATTCCCCTCACCATGCCATGTGGCCCGAAGTCCTGTTCACAGTCCTCCTCTTCATTTGTGCGTCTTCTTTTTTACTTTTCTCAGTGTGATGTGTTTGTTTGTTGTTTCTTTTTTTTGGTTGCGTCCACAGCGTACGAGGGCTACTTGTTGTTGTGTGTTGTGAAGAGATTTCTGGGTAAATTTCGTGAGTGAGTTTTTCAATTTTCCCATTTACTCCTTCGGGACATTGGAATCCGTACTTGGAAGTCGTTGTCCTTAATCGTGTTATTTGTCTTTCCTTCCGCCGCCGCCGTTACTTCACACAAAAATCAAAAAAAGGTTACGTATACGTCATGGTGGTCGGTTTTAGGTTCCACACCTATCCTGTCTTGCCTTTGGCAGTGGTTGATAGATTTCAATCTCTCTTCTCGCCCTTCACTCCTCACCCCGTCCAATCAAAATGTCTGTCTCTATCGTTCTTTTTCGAAGGAAGCAGCAGTTTTCTTTTTTCTTTTTGGATTTATCGAGGATGAAACTAACTGTTAACGGAGGAGAGGAGACGAGTGGGAGAAAATGGAGAGAAGCTTGACTGGATGATGAGTCGATTGGATATTAATTTAAGTGACTTTTTGAGCGGAAGCGATGGAGTTATGTCCTTGATGTTGTTGATGTTGCATCAAAATGTGAAGGAGAAGGAAGGTTACTATTTTTAGTGGACGATTGGAGGGGAGATCGGGGATGCCAATCAGGATAAGAGATCAAAAGCGGATTGGAAAGTCGGTGTAATGTCATTGCAAATTCGATAGCATTTGAGGAAAATAATGAAATTTTCATCAGTTGAGGACGGTGTTGACTAGACCATGCATTTGATGAAATCTAAGGATTGTCGCTTGTACTTTGGTGTTTAGCTAATTAAAGGATAAACGGGATCTTTTTGAGGTTTTTTTATGCGTGAGTGAGTGACAGAAACAGACTTTTTGTGTGGGCACATCTGGAATAAGAAGTCGCGTAGTGAGAGAGTGCATCGAGTATGGAACGTCTTCCCGATTGAATTTCGCCCGATTTGAACGTAGTTACATCTCTTGGAGAACTTTCTGTGATAATGTAAAGAGAGCAGTTTGGTGTTTGGTGGATTAGACTGTGCTGAAACTGTGGACTGTAGTGTGACTCGACTTGATTATTTTCGCTCAGGTATTCATTTGCAACTGTGAGTGTAGGCAATGCCCTGACTGCCTGTATAGTGAAACGCTGCCATGACTTAGATTAGGTGAGTGGGTTTTGAGGCTAGGAATCGGTTTCACTTTGACCAATGAGGAGCTACTGGGATGACCGAGTCAAGAAAGTCTTTCTTTCCACCCAAAGCTTGAAACTCGTAATTCTAAGTGCTGTCCAAGCATTATGTGACGGGTAAGCATCTGCAGAGGTTGGATAGAGGTTAGATTGAAATAAGGTCATGAGGTCTCGAAGAACATAGGCGAGGGTTGTAACACCAAAAATTGTGAAGTTTTTTCCCACTAATGTAAATTTTGTGCCCATGTGAAGCCACTACCGACGAAGTTATTTCCCTTGTTGCTTTGACATGAGGGACAAGTTTTTAGATACAACGACATCCCAGCACCGAATTTTACAATTTGCCATGCCATTCACATAACGGCTTTATAAGTAATGCTAATGAATTGAAATTAACCGATAAGCAAGAGAAGACATTGGTACGCCTTAGTCTGCTTCAAAATTTAACCATAAGGAGCCTTTGGCGACTAATAATAATTGAGTGGCTTCCTCACCAACTGCTTGTATTGTGCGTTCTTTTGTTCTCCCATGAGTAGAAGGGATCTACAATTTTTCGCCTATTCCGAACGGCGAGATTTGATAAGCTTTCTATAGACACTCAACAGTGCTGTCTCTCTCTCAACAGAAAGAGACAGCACTCTTTGAGTGTTGTCAGAAACTCAAAGGAGGTGGTACTGTAAAAGACGCGAGATGTTTAGTCCGGGAATCGAACCTGGAACCGATTGACATTCGCGGTGAACTGTCTTCACTTCAGTTCTGTAACTGTGGAAGGTTCTACGGGATCAGACAAATGTGGTCTGTTACTTTGATGACATTGACTCCGATATGCGCGACATCAATATACCATCTTCGAGTATTTTGACCTCCTTCAAGAGTTTCTAAAAATTCTCCCTATTCACTTATCATACAGGTTATCAGGTTAGTTTTCTTTTTTTTTCTTTCTGATTTCCCTTTCTGATTAAGGCGAATCTCCAGCAACTCATTAGAGTCTCAACTTCCCCAAAAGATACCGTCCCTGCATCTTTTCCGTCCCCTTCAAAATGGGTTCATAGTAGTTTGGTAACACTCAAAATATCATCACCAAAGTGCAGTCACATGTCTTGTCATTCAGTAAGCAAAAAAGAGATTCTCGTGTCCATCTGTCACATTCGCAAGGCATACTCATGTGCCTTCCCGTCTCTGTTTATTTTTCTATTACTTTCATTCAAATTGCATGAGTTCACTAGATGTGCCCTTTCCCCAAAGTCATCCTTCCAACATTCTTCCACCCATCCCCCATCCTTCATCTCCCCGGCATCTAGAGGGACTTCCACTTCAGCACTCATTTCAGAACTTCATTGTTCCGGTGAAGCCTTCAATGTGACTATATGGGCGGGCGGTGTGCGTGGGCTGCTACTGCTCCGAAATACAGTAGTAGTTGACTGGTGCAACTCTTGCACATTCTGTCGTCATCACCGGCCGTCATCGGCGTCGATGCTGACGTTATATCGAGAATGTCATGTTCAATTCCATTTCAAGGGTCGGTCGCCAGTGCTTCTCGTTTGTAGTCTGAATTTGTTTCTATTTTTTGCATTTGCGTACTTTTTTCTTCCTGTTTGCCCAATCAACCCTTAAAACCCCCTCCATCAGTATCGCAGCCGTTGAGGTGTGTGGGCTGGAGATGCATAATATTTAAGGGCAGGACTATTTATTTTTTACTTGATTTTCCTTTTTTTCTGCACTCTGTGTGTGTGTGTGTGTAGGCGGACCATATATTCAGTATTGACTTTTTACGTAGATTCAAAAGAGAGTGGATTAGAATTGAGTTTGGGGCGGGGGTGGGGGCGGTGGCGCACTCTATTTTTGTTATTGAGCCAAACGCAATCTGTCAGGTGCAGTTCAGCTCAGCCGGGTGCATAGAATTTGAAACATTTGATTTTAGAGAGGCCGCGCAAAAGAACACAAACGAAGTTCGCCGAAGTAATCCGCTGCTGCAGTAATTACTATTTGGTGTAGCTTACTCGAACCCCCTGAGATGCTGAATGGAATTTCTAAAATTCGATTTTCAATGTTTACCTTTACCCCATCTGGGGGTCTGCTTTCCCGGAGTGCCATCACGAACAGATGGGAAATATTCAATTCAATTGAATGGTTTTAGGCATACATTGTTTGCATTTTTAAGTATTGACCCTAGTTTGAGGGCGTTCTAAGCCGCTTACTGCATTTTTTTTCGTTCCGCGAAATTTTTAGAAATGTTTATTTCATTAAGCGGGGAAATTTGAGTGCTGTCAAGAACAATTTTGACGGATTTTTTTTCCATGCACTCATTTATGTATGTATGTGGATTCAGACGAATACCGTTGGGCATAGGTTTTGTTTGCCTTTGAAACGGAGTGACTTAGCGGTCGACGAGCCCATGTGCCTATTTTTAGAGGGGCGGCTTAGTTTGAAGCCTGATTTTCGAGAGAATGTCCAGCTTTTCAAATTGTTTCGAGGAGTAATTCTCTAGTTCCTGCAAACACTTTCTATATTTGAGCAACACATAAAATTAATCTTTTCATCAAATTAGATGGAGCTACAGTTCGAAGATGGCCACTACCTTGCTTGCATTCACCCGTTATTTGATGTTCGTTTTTTCACGATTGGAAGGGACAAAGAGTTTATAACCGACTCCAATCCGTGAAATTTAAGAAAGTTTTTCATTGGGTGTTGTCAGCATATTGAGAGAGGTGGTGCATTGGAAAACGCGAAGTAAAAGTTCAGGAATCGAACTTTGGACCTCCGGCACGTAAGTCGAAGTATTCACCCCTTGCACAACGGCGATCACTATTTTCTTTAATGAGCAGTAAATTTTGAATAATAAGCATCATTTTAATTCGCTCCACTCGATCCTTCGCCATAGGCTCAAATTCATGGGAGCAAATTATTCTTGGGTCAGATAAGCGTTTTGAAAGTCGTGAACATTGGAACATTCGTACCACAAGACGAAGCCTTAATGTTGAAGGAAATCACTGCTTAACAATGAATTTCAGTCGTACCGCCGAGTTTCTCATAATATGATGTGACAGCACGAAAAAAATTGTATATAGGCAGTTTGTATAAAAAGGTCTTATTCATTCTCAAATTTTGTCACCCTGCTGACTATAGCCTGAAAGCCACTTGCTTAAAAATTGTCCCATTTGGGCACAAAGCCTCTAATCAGAGCATCCCAAAGATAGATACTCCTTTACATTATGTGTAGAGACTTATTTAGGAGGGCAACAAGCGGGAGGACCTTATGTAATAATGTATGCCTCCAAGAAAGGTTCTCGACAAAAGTTGCCGTGGTGTAGTGGGTAAGTGCATTGACCCACACGCCGAAGGTCTAGGTTCGATTCCCGGACGGAATCGGCAAAAAACTTCTACTCGTGATAAAACAGTAGCATGCACAACCTGAGTAGTTGCTGTAGAAGCTAGACCCTGGTTCTTCATGAACTGTAGTGCCACTCAAGTATTAAAATTCGACACATTTCCTATAACCGCCGTATTATACAAATTAGCCTAGGAGCGAATGATACAACGTGACGCCCTCTTCTAATGGGAAAATGTGGGATTCTGACGAGTCAAGTGGGAGTCTAATTCAAAAAAAAAAAAAAAGAAAAACTTAGTGTTGGGTTGTCTTGTCTTCCAGAAGGTTTTCCTCTTTAATTGCTCCAATTACCGGGATCAGTCTACATGACATTTCGTTTGTGACGGCTACTGTAGATTTTTCTTAAGGCCACTTGTGAACCATCTGAACTGTCCATCTAAGAATGCTCTCTGTTCCAGGTTCTGGAAAAGGCCTTGGAAAAGAACTGGTGATCACCTATTTTTCGCTTATAAGAACGCCTATGATAGCGAACGTAGAGAAGGGCCTTACAGTGCCTGAATGTCTAATTTTGACATTCCTTTCGGACTCGTAGGATTGTGTAGGATAACGATGGAGAACACTCGATGTTTGTTTTTTTCAAAGTCAGGAAATGGCCTTAAAAATTATTTAGACTAGGTGACGCGCTGTCATCAGACATGATTAACTCACAAGAAACTCACAAGTCAACACCAAAGATACGATCTTTAAAAAGCCGTTTAGCTACAGGTTAACGTGAATGACATGGATGTGATGGAATGAGCAAAGCGTGTCGTCAGGTGTACGATTGGCAGCAAGGAACCAAACTTCGTTCGTCGGGAGTAAACGAGGGTAAACTGACGTTGCCATCAATGATTGACGCACAGCATCGACGTCTTGGACAGAGCATCACAATGTGCAATCTTTGAATCTTTGAAATTATCATGAAATACGTCTGACTTAGCTCGGAAGTACATAAACAGGGACCACAATATGACCACAAGCAAACTCTAGTCTCAAGAAGCAATTGCGTAGATGATCTATTTTTCCAAATATTTTGCCGGCAACACTTTGATCATCCCTGTTCTGCTAACTGCTCCACAACCTCTGAACCTCGTTAAAAGTGGATGAAGAAGCCCTTTCTTGAGGGAATAGCTCTGCGTGCGTAACTTTCATTTCTGTTTGTGCTGATGGCAACTGTGGGAGATTCAAAGGCGAACTCTATAAACTGTTAGTCGGCATGTGTCAAACGTCAGTGGATGCAATATTTGGGATGCCTTAGCTATTTATAGCCAACAACACAGCTCTTTGAATCCGAGCCATTGGCGCACAGTAGAGACAACTCTGAACCACAAAACGCTCGAGGACACTTTGTGACAGGCTATGCTAGATGAAGAGGTATATTAACACACCCCTCATATGCATTCCGGACTAGATTGCCACTGGAAGCCGGTATCTGGAGTTAAAGTGGCATCTCTTACACGTTTAAAATTCATCTCCAACATCCAAGACTCAGTCTGACTCACTCTTCAACATTGGTCATCCCCTAGTTACCCTTAACCTTAAATTGTTTCAAAGCAAGTCCAACTAATCATCGCATTAAAATGTCTGCAGCAGCTCCCATGGTTGAAAAGCGAACTCAAGTGTTTGCTAATGGGAGCAAGAGATGAGCGGTGGACCCACTCATCTCCATGCCGCGCCCTTTCATTTTCCCAATGCAACGCCAATTAAGTTCCTTTGTGTCCTCATACAAACCCCATCAACAGTGTCTCCTATCCCAGCAAGTGTTTAGAGTGGAACTTCTTGCGTGCGTGTCCCCTAAGCCAGTTTTACGACACGGCCGTCACAGCGCGCCGACCCCAGCCGAACAACTTTCCAAAGCGAATTGAAGGGATAAAAGCTAGCGAAAGGAATTCTAATCGCATCCCCAACGTCCCATTTCATTATTGCAGCAGCACCTCATGCATATCAAGGATTTTACAGGATAACGTCAAATAGGATAGGATAGAAAAAAAACGATAAAATCGCGGCCAGAGCAGAGGAGAGGCGCGCGCGCGCATAAAAAAAGAAATTAAAGCGAACGCGAAGATAAAATAAAGGATTATGGGACTACGGCGAGTGCAGCGTATAGAAATAATCTGGCATTGTCATGGGAGAGCTGCACGCAGAATGGAATAGCGCAGGAGCTCAAGTAACGCCCGAAAGGGATTACTGTGGAAACATTTTAAAAAAATTAAAAAAAAGGAAAAATGCGCGAAAAAAAACCAACTAGGAATTTATATGCACCGGGATGTAGTGTATCAGAGCCGCAGGATCTCTCCAGTGTCAATGGAACAGACAATGCATCAGCAATCCCCGGGAAGGGTTCGTTCAATATTTGACCTCTCCCACGCGTCCCCACGAACCCAAACGGAGCACATGCATGCGCTGAGGTGGGTGGGAGAGTAGTTTGCGTGTTTTTTCTTTCTTGTCTTTTTCATTTTATTCCAGGCGAAGAATGTAATAGATTGAAGCATTTTTTTGGCGCGGGAGGACGAAGGCGGGAAAATACCGCCTTTCCTGGCAATCAATGCAAATTCTAAAGCTCTTCGGATGGCTTGGATTATTGGGAAATGTTTCGATGAAGTTCATGCACCTGGATTTTGTTTTTCTTTTTTCCAGTGAGGACTTTTGTTTTGTGTGAATGTAACTAGTTTTCGGTGCACACTGGCCTGGAGTCCTAGCTGGTGTTAGGGATTGTTCCAGTCGAGGACTTTAATGTTTAAACGTGTTCTGAGAGATGGGTGTGCTGCAAAAGAAGGAACAGAAGGGAGCGCGGCTTTGTTTGGAGGAGGTTATTAGGGAGGGGCACACTGATCCTTAGGTGCATCTTAAGGGGATTCGTTTTCAACGGAGAAGGTATACAATTTTCATTTCTGGCGGAATATGTACATTTCATTCATCGTGGTGGCAAGGACAAATGAAAGAAATTTTTGAACATTTGTGTCGATGATCAGCGTCTGAGTGTGTGCAAGGGATGAAAGGGGGCTTTTACTAAATGATGAGTCGCTTGACGCAGGGTTAATTGTTGCCCCAGTCTACGGTTAGATGGCAAATCTGGACACTAAGAATTCATCTGCAGCACGAAGAATAATCCATGCTGAGAGTGTGAAATAGCAGCGCGTTTTTTTGTCACTTATGGAAGCCTAAAGGAGGTAATAGTACTCAGCCATTTTGATTGACCTCTTTTTCAGTTTTAAAAAAAAATGTGCCAATTATCAAGACTGGGAATGCATGACTTTTGTTTTATTGCAGCGTCGTCGTATTGGCCAGTTTCGACACTGGTTAACCCGGTGGAACATTTGTTTTTGGGTGGTTTCGCAAAAAACTTTTCACATTCATTGTAATCGGATGAAGCAAAAATTTTAAGCTAAAACAATCACTTCCTCAATTTGAAATTGAGCAGCCTACATTAATTCAAGTTTTGATTGCAAATAATAATCGGGCAAAAATTTATTACTTTTTAAAACAATTTTGAGAACTCTGCTACTTTCGGATTTTTGGGGGCAGAATGAATCGCGTGGATGGAGTTGATACAAACTTCGAGCAAGGCGGTGCTATTTAAAAGAATATGCTTGAAGACCTATGACTGATGGTCACCGCAACTGTCAGAACTTTTAAGCTGTTGAGATACGAATATAAACCCATTTTAGAAACATATAAACAGCTGAGCTGAAGAATATCTCTTGAATTTCGTCAGAATCTAAAAATGTTCCACATACGCCCTGAAATTCTCTACATATACCACAGATGCTCCAAATGCTTCACTTTCTTCTAAATGAATGACCACAGCTCACACACATGCCCTTGAGCCTGAAAAAGGTTTAACGCACTGTCTGCAGTTTGTGAATATTTCTCATACGCCTTAGAGCTTGAAATTGTTTCACATACGTTCTACAATTGAGCCTTATCCCACATTTGCTCACGCATATGAAAATGTTCCACATACGCCCTAGAATCTTAAACAATTTCCCGCACTGCCTACTGCTTGGAAATATTCCAAAAACGTCTTGTTGCCCTCTAAGTCTGGGACAGTTCCACATACGGCTTAGAATTGGACATTGCCCCACATAATGCCCAAAAGTTTCCAAAGGTGTACTAAAAATGTTCCACATACGCCATCCTCATCACCGTATCTGCAGTGTACAGGAATCAGCAACTTACGTCAGAGATTGGTGAAAAATTAAGAAATGGCAGCCGCAACAATCACCAGTAATAAATAAATTGAGTGGCACTACAGCCCAACACGGACCAGAGCCTAGGTTCTGCGGCAACTATTCGTGTTGTGCATGCTTTTGTTCACTCATGAGTCTAGGGGACCTGCTCTTTTTTTTCAACTCCGATTGGCAGGATTTGTGAAGCTTTTCATTGCACTTTGTCGGAAACGTGATCTCATGACAAAAATCGAGACGTCCAGTTCATGAATTAGACCAGAGGTCTTCTTCACGTGAGTCGACACACTTATCCTCTACGCCACCCAATCACATGTAACCAGTGACCAGTATCCAAGCCAAAAAAAATTTTAAATATTGACTCTACAGTGATCCACTGAATCGTGTGTTACTAGGTGAGGCTTGTTTATCTTCTGAAATTGAAGTCAGATGACCTAGGACAATGCTGTGAGTTTAATTTGAAGTTTTGCCAAAATATGATCTTCTTGATCCTGGCTTATGAGAAGCAACATACAATCCATAAGAGTTTGCCACAACATCAGCGTATTCACAGACATGATTTTATCATTATCACTCTCGCCACGACCTTCGCTTACACACATGTTCCACTGAAGCAAAGCACTCAAGAGAGACCTTCAGGCCGCTCGTTCCTCCGCCATCAGCTCTAACTCGCCAGAAGCTATTTCAAAGCGGAACTAGACGAGCGTATGGACTTGATCCAACCACCTCAAGATGGGTCTGCCGGACAGTCGCCTACCTGATGGAATTCCAACTAAGACACCCTTCGAGAGTTATGATGAAGGGAACTTCTGGACCGCGTGGCCAAACTAGCGAAACATTGCTGCTCAACGTAGAAATCTCTTATTCAGTCATTACCAACACTTCTTGAACATAAGCGAGAGGCTGGATTTAATTTATCCTTAAAAGAAAAACGGTGGTCGCCGTGGCGTAGTGGTTAGTGCGTCGACCGACGCGCAGAAAGTCTAGGTTCGATTCCCGGACGGGACACCTCGCATTTTTATACGACAACACTCAACGAGCGTAAGTTGTCTATGAAATGAAAGCGAGATTTGCCGTTCGGAGTCGGCAAAAAACTGTATGTCCCTTCTACTCGTGAGATAACAGTAGCACGCACAACCCCAGTAGTTGTTGTAGAAGCTAGGCCCTGGCCCGTTGTGGGCTGTATTGCCACTCAATTATTATTATTATAAAAAGAAAAACGAGACACAGCTGCTGTCTGTTTGAATTATGAACAAGACGAGCTGCCTGTCTGCTGCTAGAGTTGAAAACATCGATACTTTCGAGCTGTGTTTTCAACAGACATTGGAGTACAAGGGACCCAGCAACCGATTCTCAAGTCTATATTGTGGGAGGTGAGTCTATGGATTGAACGCATCGATCTTAGGAGTTGACATCAGATTGGGCCCTTGGTCACAAAACTGTGTACATTAGCCTACGTTAAGTTTCACATTTGAGCCACATTTGACAGATTGGAGATTATGTTGGACTATGTCATGAAAAAGTGGACTGACTGCTTGCAGCATTGTCAGCGAAGCTGTGGTTGCCATATATAATATAAGATCCTCTTACACACATGCTCTGAATAAACTCGCCGAAGGCTATGCGAGCACTGACTGACTTTTATCGCAGGACAAATGTATCCGATTCGATCCGATGAGTGGTTACCCTTTTGTGAGGAAATCATCCTATTACGAAAAACAACATTCTGACCGTTCATTCGCACAAAGGGCCAGTTTGAATATTGGCCATAATTTTTGTCCTAGGCTTCTAAATGTCGCCTAGTTTAGCTCCACTTCAATGCCCAAATCAAAGTGGCGGTTTTAAGTTTGTTCTCTGAATCGAAGGATCTCTGATCTCTTTCTGTCCAGACTATTAAAGTTAGATACGCTTGGAACAATTCAATTTCCTCTACCCACAAAGTCATTTCCCGGGAAAACATAGTTTCCAAAAAAAGAAAAAACAGTTCAGCTGTCATCAACTTTAATGTTTCATTTCAAATAATATTCCGAATTAAGAGGAGACGAGTGCGCCAGGACAGAAAAAAATATAAAAAATATAGTAAATTCAGTCTTTCCACTGAGATTTTTAATATCCGCTCGAGCCTATCACGATTTTCCTCGACATCAATACCAGCGAATGGGCCAAAAAGGACTGCTCATTTTTTTCACTTGTTTTGCGCACTCCTTCACTTCTTTTCTGTGCGCCATAGAGGCCCGCAAAAAAAAAAATGAAAATAATAACAAAATGCAATCTGTCTGACTGACTGTTTCAAGTGTCCTTTTATTTCCAGATTTTTTGTCATTTTTTTATTTATATTCGTTTGCAAATGCGTTCCAATACGAATTTTTATCAGAAAAAGTGCCACCCGCTTCAGTCACCGCCGCAGCAATTTCTACTGACGACGATGACGATGCTGCTGCTGCTGCTGCTGCTGTTGATGATGATGATGGACAGACACGATAGATTCTTATTATTTGTAGAAAGGCAAACAAAACTTTTTATTTATATACGTACGTACACATTCAACCCTTTCGTAGATCAAAAAACGCATCAACCTCACCCCCCCCCCCCACGTCCTGCCCACTCGAAGGCAACGCGCCAAAGTGATCCCTTTGGCAGCGCGCGGCGTATTCACTCAATGGCTGCTCAGCCAAAAAATTAAAACAACAACAAAAAAAGAAAAACGCGCACACAAAACAGCTCCAGAAAGAGCAGAGAGAATCCTGCGAAAAATAACGAGACAACAAGCGAAAAACAAAAAAATAAATAAATCGACGAAAACAGCTAAAAAAGGAAGACCCACCGAACAGAACTACAAAACGAAACGAAACCCGCACGAAACAAAAGGATACAACGAACCGAATATGCACCAGCCACCGCCACCGCCAGCGCCACCCCAAACCACAGCCATCGAGGAGGAGGTGAGCGACGGGGCAGCGAGCGGGCTATGCCACGACAGCTACGAAAAAATAATCAAAATAAAAACTTCATCCTGACGTTTTGATTAAAAATATTTCTATTTTTAATTTTTCCCTTTTTCCCCGGACACGCGAGTATTTGCATTTAAAGGAGAGGAGCAAATAAAATATCACACGTCCTTTTCGTCCTAAAAATTCGCATGCGAAAATTCATTCGCGGCTGTGACGCGACACGCGCTGCAATGTGTGTGTCCACGACACGGGTGTGGGTGATATATGCACTCGGGTTTGATGAAACGGAAACCCCTGCCTGAGGAGGGCATGCACCTCCGAACAGTGGAGGGGATCTTGGGCAAAAAAGAAGAAATGCGTAGAGTTGGTGTGGGTAGGGCTTCTCAAGGCGGAGCCTATGTGGCAGTGGAGGCAAAAAAAAAATAGTTGCCACCGAATCAATTTCGATTCCTTTGACATGGCGCCCAGCGAGAGACTTTTGAGAAGGAGGGTCTACTGATTGATGAGTGGGGGGCATATATGGAATATATGCAGGAGATAGCATCGCATCAGGACATCAGAGCAGAGGTGAGGAATATGCAAAGAACGTGGGCATCAAGCGGCTGCAAGTCAATCAAGTGTAGAAAGAAGCGCCGAAAAAAGGCGAGGAATGCGCGAGGTATGTAAACTTAAGGCGAGTATAATCAGGTTCTTTCGACCATTCTACTTAAAGGCAATATTTGTTAGTTTGAACATACGGCTAACCACAGACCAGATAATGTCGAGGATAGAAAAGATATTTGACCAAATGTCTTCAGACTAGGAAACTTCAGACAGCCCTGACTTTAGCAGTGTGTCAAGGACCAACAGCAGACTAGGCCTAGTGATATAGGAAACGTTTCAGTTGAAAGTTATGTTCTCGTTTAACGGCCTCAGTGTAGAGCGCACACTAATGGAGCTGTTTGCATTGGAATCAAGTCGACAGGGGCATGTCGAGGTCTACATGCTCAAACAGACACTATGAGACTATGCCATTGCTGACAAAATAAAAACATACTCTGAAATGAATTTGCTCCTTTACGATGTCAGGTTACACAATCCCAGGGTAGAAGACAATCCAGACAATCCCAGAAGTATAAGAAATATCCAGCAGACTGGGAGATTTCGTCCCAGAACGTGTTCTCTGTTGCCAATCCCCACAGGACCACGACAAGGAGGCGCACGATGTTTCGATCTTAAGGGTTTTAAAATTCAGAAAAAGGAAGATCATTCCATGTTTTTAAAAGAATTCTGAAATTCAAAATTTCGAAATGGCCAAAATGACCAAAATTCCAAATCTCAACCAGTTATGGTGCACTCTTCAGTGTGCACCATACTCATAGAAGGTCGTAAGTCTAGTTAAGTAGAATTTAAGTTGCGACGAGGAGAGAAACTTAATTATAAGGAATTGTGTTCCAGCGTGAGACGTCCCCAGTCCCCTTAAGAAAATGGGTTAAAATAAAGAAACCAAAACGCATCACAGAGAGAGCAAAGAGCGATATGCTGCCTTTTTGAAATCGTCTGCTTAATTGTTCGATCATTTAATAAGTAGAGAGAGTTTTTAATCGGGTCTATCTTCTGGGCAGGGGGCATTTCAATTGATTCCAATTTGAGCCACAAAGCCTTTCGGTACACTTAACCATTCCCAATCATGTGGAGTGCAACTTGCCTCCCGCGTGGTAACTACTCACTCGGCGGCTACTTTGATGCCTTCCATCCTCAAAGGATGGAACGTGCCCCCCCATTTCATTTCGGGACGCGTTTTTACTTTAATTTCGCACACACATTCGCATAAGTTCACTTACGCCTGAAAAGCACTTTTCATGTCTCGTCTTCTGGTCGTTTTTTTCCTTTTTTCATGTTTTTCGATAGAAATTTTGTGATTTTTCCTATTTTTGCAGGCACATCAGCTTTTTTCGTATCCAGGCAGGACAAAAGGATACAGCTTCAGGATATGGAGTCCCCCCCCCACACCATCCACCCCTCACGATACATGTGTGTGCATGGTAATTAATACGAGGGAAAAAAATTCTTAAAAAGAAGACGCCAACGATGTCACGGGTGCGTTTTGCAGGAGGTGCTGTTCTGCACTGCACTCACACACCGAGAGACCACGCCAACGCGTACCGAAAAAAGGAAAACAAGACAAGACCCGACAAAAAAGGAACGGCGGCGTCGTAGTCGTCCTCATCGCGCACAGAGAAACGCAACAAAAACAGAAAAGAAAGAACAAAATCAGAATAAATCACACAAAAATATTCTCCGTTTTCAGTAAATTCTTCAAAAGCAGAGTGAGCGTGTGGAAGTGGCAGGAAAAGTGAGTGAATGAATAGAAAAAGGTTTTCCATCAGCCCCACACACACACACACACGCTTCGGCCCGTCGTTGCCGACGATGGTGGTGGTTGGGTGGGTTGGGTGGGTTTGGGGTGACGGATAAAATTTCGTGTGTTTTTCACTTATGCTACAGCCGCCGCCGCCACCGCCGCATCCTAGTGCCGAATTGAGAACGCAAAAATTTTTCATGGTCTGACAGATAGACAGACAGAGAGACGTGAAGGCAAATAGAAGACCACAAAACCTAGCGCTACCGCAGGCAGAGAGTTCAGCGCGTTGAAGGATGGCGCGCGGCCGAGGTGAGCAGCAGATCCTGGGGACTACGCGCTGATAGACTAGAATCGGATGCATAGATGAAGGAATACTGTTCGGTGCCTCTGCCGCTGGGAAATATTAAAATTGGACTTCCAGCGTACACACGAAATGCATTTGTTTCGGATTTTGATTTAGTTGAGATGAGGTTTTTCAGCCTCGGCTGTCTGTCTTTTTGTCTGATTGTCTGCTTGTCTAGTGCGTTTCAATGCCAATAGGAAAGTGGTTGCGTTGCGAGTGTGATTAAGTGATGTGCGGGGGAATGTTGGCACGGTGCAGAGTGAATATGAAAGGAAAGTGGTGCAGCACTGAAGAACCGAATTCGGTGGAGGAGGAAAAGCAGGATCAAAAGCGAGAATCGGTGCTACCGTTTTGGGGAAGCCATTTCGTTTGAAAAGAGACCGTGACCATGAATATGATGTGCTGCATGGACTCGGCATTTATTCAGTCAGACAGTGAAATTTGACTAGCGTGGATGGGGAGGCGATCGAGTTGCACCAAATGGAGTGGCAGAAGCGCAGTTGGGCTGCGTTGAGATTATGACTGCGATCCATTAAAAATCTTTCTTCGATATTTTCGAAAGTCGGATTTTTAAATTTTGAAGAGCCATGATGACTGAAACATTAGGGTATCCACAAATGTGTGGAACAAAATACAAGAAAGTCCATCGGGTCCAAGGTTCGAATACGCTAAGACCAACTCATTTTGTTTTCAGTCGCAAACGTCACAAGTTCTGCATCATGAACAATTTTGGTAAAAGGAGGTTTCAGATTGCCAAAGACTCTGTTTTCACAGCCAAGATACACAGTAAGGATCCATCATTATTTGGTCTCCAAATTCGAAACCCTCAGTCCCGTCAAAGGTGTTAAATTTTGGTCCACATTGCAATTAGGCAAAAGTCACAATTATTAAAACTTTTCAGATAATGTAGATTATGGATACGATTGTGAGCAAAACTTTGTCCTAAAATTTGTTTGGATCATATGTAAATTCTTAAATTTTCTTTCCTGGAAATAGCCTTTGAACTGTGAAAGCAATATTTGAACACTGTATAAACAAAATTTGGGTTACATTTTTGGAAACTTGGACGCCAAATTTGGTCACGTAACGTATTTGAACAATGATGAGACTAAATCCTACACCATCAAATTTTTTTGATGAATCATATATTGGATAGCAAATTTTGGGGCTCGGTGTGCTTATAAAATCAAATTATGGAAAATGAATGTACATATGTGTCCGAAAATGTTGTTTGACACGTTTAGGTCGTCAGAAAGTTCTGACTAGTCAGAAGACAGAAGTTATTGGATTCTTTGGTAACGTTTTAGTATATTTTTATTTTTGCAGTGACAACTGATTGGCCAGAAAATCAAAAAAAAATTACCGGATAAGACTTTGCACACTCGTACAGGACCTAGAAGAGGCAATTGCTTACAACAGGAGCCAGATGAAAAGAGAACTTGCCAGCTGGAGAGGATGGTCCAAGGTCGCCGCCGACAATAGCTTTTAAGGCCCACCATAAGAAAGGCAAAAGACTGAAAGATAAATTTTGTTCGTTCAGAAACATTTCAACCAATTTGAACCATTTGCAAAACCTACGAAAGACAAGTACTTGATGTGAACTATTGGCCCGAATAACTTTTTGAAATTGCACTATGTAAACTATTTTGGATCTATTTGGTACCAAATTTTTATCTTACAACGTCAGTTTTGATTTGTTTTTCTTTTGTCGCATTTAAGTCTGGTAGGATCTTAGTGTTAAAAAAACTGGCAGTCAACAAATACTCCTCCACTCATTTTACACAAATTTTGACACCAAAAATTTAGTACATGGCAGAACTTTTTCGATCAACGATTTCAGAAAACATTCTGCAAAATCGGTTTTAATTGTATGGGTGTTTGGAAAAGTTCGGCAACCAATTTGTCAGTCGATGGCTCTGAAAGTGAATACATCTCCCACTATTAGTTCCATCTGGCAATATTATGGCTTGTATGAAAGGGGACCTCTTAAGCTTCGTTTTAATAGAAGACATTGGTAGACTTGCATCTTAAGTATTTATTCTTTATATGGCCAAGGTGCATCCAGTTGCACACTCCAAGTTGGTTGAGGTCCTTCTCTACTTGTGTGCCCCTATCTAAAACTAAGCCGTCCTCTGTTGCGGTACCCAATGAATCGGATTCGAAAACTTTTCGGGCCGGATTAGTGGTGCCCATCGCATCTGTACTTATTTACGTTTAAATATATAAGGGGGAGTTCGGATTTAGTTGCTAGCTGTGTTTAGCGTGCACTCGAAAAAAATTGAATTGTATCCCATTGTCACCAATTCAGTGATTATTCTTAACACATCTCATACCCTTCGTTGAAAAATGAGTTCAGTAACCACGTTGACAAGCTTTCTCCGAATGCCCAACACTCTGCCCGAAATTCCCCCCAACATAAGATCCCTTCAGGGGCACTCTTTGCCTTCCTAAGGGAATTACAAAAAAAATATAATAAACTCCATTCAAGTTCGTTTCTCCTGCACAAGGAGTTACATTTATCTCTGACCACTCTGCGATTGAAGGGCGACTGCTTATTCATTTATTCATGTTTGGAATCCTCGAAAAACTGAATCTAAATGCGGCCAAGGGATTCTGCCATCCCCTACCACTGCGTTCCCTTTAATTTATTTTTGTTTTGAAATCACATGTGTATTCGTACTTGTTGGAGGGTCTTATGCAAAAAAAAATCAGTTTTGTAACTTATTTTCATTCATTTTCGTTCAGCTTTTTTTTTTCTTTGCACTCGTTTCATTTTCACTTGTTCTGTAGTGACTTTCGTTTCTTTTTGTGCTTTCATTATTTTTTTCCCGTTCATCATTTAGGCTTGCAGCGATTTTTCGTGCATACACAGTGAATGAAAGCCGTCAACCTTTTCGGAGCTAAGCACTGATGCATGTTCACAAACATATTGGAAAGATGTTGAGATGAATGTGAGCTGTGCGTTGTACCCTATGGGTAAGTAGAAGTTTTTGAAAACTCAATGATTTTTACAACTTTGGTGCCTCTGTGATGTTGTGAAGCAGTATGAGCCATTTTGGGAGAGGAACAAGTTCTGGTACAAAATTTTTAAAACTTGAACAATTAACTGAATTATGGGCCGAAAGTATTTTCGACAACAATGTCATGAATTGTCTCTATGAGAGGGCACGAATTGGGATCACCTACGTAATTGATACGATAAAGTGCAACATTACAGGAAAGTTCCCTATGGAACTAATAAACGGAATACAATACAATGCGTTGTAATACGAAGAGATTAGATTAGAATTTCTGTAACAAGACACGGAATTTTATTGAGGTCAAAATTGTTTTTAGAAGTCTTCCCTAAAAACTTCTTACATCTCAATGTATGGGAAGATTCATTTTTCTAAGGACTTCATGATTTTTAAAGAACGGAGCACACAAATTTATCCTTGCACAGTTTTTCCTTAATCTTCATAAGGTAATTTGTTACATCCTATGGAATACAGAAGCTTGAAATCTTCAGCCTCGAGAACATTTCATTGATCGCTTGGTTCTAAATTTCATTTTTTCGAGCAAAAGCCAAAACCTTTTAAATATTTTTGAACTTGTTCCAAATTTTTTTCACTATCATTCGTGGTAAAAGTCAGAGCCTTAATCTTAAGCCTAATAAATGTTTGGACTGAAATTTGATGAAAATTTCAGATCACAAATTTTTCACAAATTTATGCTTATCTATTTTTTGTACCAAAAGAATTTTGACAAAGTTTTAATTTTTAAGAATTTTTGGTCATCATCATCATCGTTTTTGGAATTATCTTATTCCAGGTGTCCTTACCTCCACCACCGACCCCATACGCGTGTATATTGGTAAGACAGCACCTTATTGGGAATCCGAATAAGCACGGAAAGTGTTTCTAATTTTGAATGGAGGACACATGTTACAGCAAACATGATTTTTATTTTGATGAATTTTATAGATGAAACACGCATAGAATGGACAGGGTATTCGTTTCAACACATATACAAAAATTTGGTTCACAACATTAGGTTCCTTTTGTAGCTTTGGTGATGTATAACTCTTGTTGCTTATGTCCGACAGCATCAAATTAATTTTAGAAGGAACAGATGGGAAATATTTTGCGATTTAGTTTTTTTTACAAAAATGTTAGTCCATTAAATGGCTATAAAGATAATAATAATAATTGAGTGGCACTGCAGCTCACATGGGACCAGGGTCTAGCTTCTACAACAACTTCTCTTGTTGTGCGGGCTACTGTTCTCTTACGAGTAGAAGGGACCTACAGCTTTTTGCAGACTCCGAACGGAGCGATTTGAAAGTATTTCACAGGCAATTGATACTCTTTGAGTGTTGCCAGCAACTCGAAAGAGGTGGTGCAGTGAAAAAATGCGAGGTGTACGGTCCGGGAATCTAACCTAGACCTTCTGCGTGGTGGTCGATACACTTACCACTAAGGCAAAAACGAGTGTGTCTCAATAGCGGTTAGTATGGGCAACCGATTGTCAAATTAAGGTTGTCTGCAGAACGGGCTTGCTGTGCGTTTGATTCGCAGAAAAACATTTCGCTGATAAGTTGTGATAAGTTGCTCTCCTAAGGTACAAGAACCCTTAGTTCGAAGTGTTAGGGTAAAACTGCATCTTAGGCCTGCTCAAAAATAATGCAAATTAAAAAAAGAGCAAATATATTAATTTTCTGACGGTCAAAAGTACAAAGTTTTGGCAGCATAATTGGAAACATGCGCTTTGCTTTCTGTGTTGGCAAAGAAAATCGGACAACATTGTTCCACAAACATTGTTCCAAACAAATTGTTTGGATGATCTTTGACTTCAAAGCTTTGAACGCAAAAAAAGCAAATTGTTCGTCTTAATTTCAAATTTTGTGACATTTTTGTCACAAATTTGTAACATTGGTCAGATTCTAATTTGTCTCAGGCTGTTTGGCTCAAAGCTTGGTTGCAAAGATAAGGGACAATGAATTAACTAAAATTGCTGAACTTAAGCAATCCAACACTTAAATGTGTATACTTCGGTGGGAAAATTAGAGAAGAAAAAAATTGTTTTTTTGTGAGGCTTTAACAACTTTGCATGTCCTTTTCAGTAGCTTTTTGAATGATGTCAAATTAGAGTGCCGTTTACGGTCACATTTTGTCCTTTTCAATTTGTAATTTTTACCAGTCTATACAACCTCTTAGTTCCCTGCAGTTATATTCTGGACAATAAGTCGAAAGGCATCCTATAAGCAATGCCTTTTATTTGGTAAGTTTTCACGAAAAAACAGAGAAATGAGTCAAGATCAATATTGCATCGTCAAAGACTCGAAAATTCTTAACGTCTTTATCACTCTTTAATTTTGATGAAATTGAACTACACAGCCCTCCCACCGAAAGCAGTCACAAATTGATATACCCTATGGGATGTGAATTCAACACCTACACCCAACCCACACACGCCAACCATTGCACCTCTCTTATCCCCTCCCCTGAACATCACTCGCTGACATTCATCGCTTGTGGAAAAGCGAATTTTTTTCCGTGCTCCTTTTTTGAGTTTTATGCTCCGGCACATGAGTAATTCAACCCCGAAAACGAAAACGAAAAGTATTTCAACGCGAGAAATAAAATGAGTGTTGCACCTCTTCCTACGCACACATCAAGAGAATTCGTTGCACCCACACAACCCCGACGCAAATAACCCACACACACACACACACACACACGCCTGGAGTATAATGAAGGAAGAACGTTTTAAAAAGAAAACGACGCATTTTCGTTAAATTTGCACGTAGTCTCCTTTTTTGGCGGGAAATTCGAAAAAAGAATCACGAACGAACGAAGAAAACAAATCAAATTCATTGCATACATTGAGAGGGTTCCTCCGGCTTTTGCACTTCCACCCGCACCCCCAGCGCTGCCGCTCGTCCTCCACACAATCCGAAAACTTGTCCTTTTGTGTTGTCCTTTCCGGAAGGCAAGCACTTCCCCATGAAAAGTGTTCGTAGTACACGTAACACGGAACGGCACCGCCACACACACTCGCACTCGGGCAAACAAACAAAAGGAAGACGAAAAAATAGGCAACACAAAATAAGACACAAAAACCTCCGCACACGCATACACGTGGGGATGTGTGCAAGTGTGTGACGTGGCCGTTTGGAAAGGGTAGAGGGCAGCATTTTTGATGGTTGACGTCTTGGCACGTTCTCCAGTGCTGTCGTCTCGTAATCGTTCGGTTGGATGGGGTTGCTGGAGTGGCTGGAGGTGGGGGCTGGGGACTGCATATTCTCGTATCTATCGTTTAAAATTTATTTATATACCTATGTACGTGGTTGTGTGGAATGCGCGAGTAGTGAATGCATGTGTGCGCTTAGGCGTCCTGCCGATAGCACAACATTTCGGGGGTGGCATCCAACTCAATGGGATTTTCATCATAACAGTCGTGTCGTCGGCCGGCTGGAGGAGGGGAGAATATACTTAAATTTTCTCGTTCGTCCTTTTTTGCCGAGGAGCAATGAACACCGTCGTGCTGACGAACTGCACTAGAGAGGACGAGGCAAACGGTTGGCATTGGAGATGAGCGCAGAGCCGGGAGACGATCAGAGAAGAAAGTCAAAAAAAAAAAAAACGCCGGGAAGAAAAAATTAAAAAAACTTAGATGAAATTAATTGGCTGACTGCAAGGAATTCTAACAGAAAGACTCCCCTCGACGGTGAGATGAGGATTATGAGGTATCACTTGCCAGCAACGGTGGTGCGGTGATGGAGTTGAAATTAAGCACCATCCCTGACTTTGACTCGCGGGAATTGTTTTGAGGAAGGGAATGTTTTGTCAATGTTAAAGGCTATTGATTGGGACTAATTGGTGTCAACACTGCAGCAATTAGATTCGTAATAGATGAGGAGAAGGGAGGCCAAAATTGATTTGATTTTGATCTGAATTTTTGTCTTGCCTAGAAAAGGGGAAAATTATGAGCATCGTTACGATTTGATTTTACATACAAAACGCGACAGAGGCTTCTAGCAAATTGAGCTCGAATTTTGTATTGAAATTTGACTTAGCAAGCGACTTGTCTGAATTTTGTTCAAATAGGTCAGATTTTTGACATATGTAGGTAAATTTAAGAATTATGTAAAAGATCGAATTAAAACATGGAATTTATAAATGCACGAGTCACTTCTTTCAATTTAAAACAAATTCGGAGCTTTGGAAATTTTGTACTAAATTGTTTTTGTAACCGTCTATTAAACAAAGAAAAGGTGGAAGTGGAGAAGAGGAGAGAGGTGGTTTGATATTAAACTTTTACTGTGACTGAATTTCATCAATTTTGGGAATTTAACTAAAATCTCATCCACCAGTTGCATATTTTTGGATCAAAATTAGATCAAAATCTTAGTTGTCGACTAGTTGTATATTTTTGGATCCAAAGGAGTTCAAAATAAATCAACACCTCAGAGAATGAGAACAAACTTTCTGATCTGTTACAAAACAATATTAATCATAAAATTTTGCACGGCAAATTTCGAACTTGTACTTAATTCTTTTCCGAACTACATATCTTCGATCGATCATTTGACAAACATTTATCAGAATTTCACACTCTCAAGATGTTTTCTTGAAGCATTAGAGTCGTTTTAACTTAATTTTGGATCGCTGCATTTTGGATCAGATTTGAAAAAATTCAAAAACCTAGCAACAATTGTAGGCAGAATGTTTATTCGCTGAATTACGAGTTAAAAATGAAATCAACACTTTTTCGACTTATACTATACTCTGCGCAGAATGTTCAAACCCCGTTTAAGTCAGTGAACAATTTGGAGCAGACCCAAAGTTTGTTAACAGAGCTCTAAAGTAGAAATGTTCTCTGATCCAATTTGAAGTCAATGAGAGTTAACTTTCATTTTATTGGAAGTAATGGAAGATTATAATTTTAACAATTTTGGTCAGATTTTTGATCCAAATTTTTTCCCCCACAAGCTGATCAAATAAAAAGTCCCTGACCACAAATTACCCAGATACGCCTATTCACTCAACATTTATTTGAGTTCAAAACAAGCACTCGAATCCACCCAAATTGGGCCAAAACTTTCACTAAATACCTCAAAGTTTCACAAAATCTTCGTAAATCACAAATATTATCTCGTTTATCTTTTCGCAGCGTTGTTGTTCTAATTCACTTACTATTTTCTCAAATAACTCGAAAAAAAAAATTGAAAAGAAAAACTTTTACACGCTACATGCATAGTAAACATGAAAGCATGCTTCGCAAAGTCACCCCCAAGTGGACGCACTCACTCACAGTTCAGGAGTTCAGTCTGCTTGTGGGCGACTTTCAACGTCACTGACATGCAAAATAAGGACAAACGGAACTGAACATCTTTTGGGCACGAATATAAATACACGATTATATGTATGAATAGACAGTCAAGAAAAAAGTAACAGTTTCTCGTTTCGTTTATAGGCATAGGAAGAAGTCACAAAAATTCGAAAAAAAAAATGTGTAAGATAAACGTTCTAAGGACATTTAAAGCGATCTTTCATTGAGAAAACGAAAAATAGGAGACTGGTAGAAAGCATTCCCATACTCACCGAATCGTGTGAGGTGCGGTAGTCGAGATCACCGCCGCCTCCGCCCCCGGATGACGTCTTCTCGTCGTTGCGGTCCCAATCGATCTCCTTCTTCAGTGACTGCAAGAAAAAATGCTGCTGTAAGATGGCGAAATCCATTCCGTGGGGGGGGTGACTGTGAGAAATGCTTACCAGTGGAACCGATTGCACCGGTCCGAGGCCTGATGGTCCGGCGATGGGTTCTCCTGCGCTGGCGACGGTGCTGCTGCCACCACCGCTTCCGCCAGCCAATATTGGGCTTGCCAGGCCGCTGGATGAGGTGGCCGTGTGCGTGAGAGTGGAGCTGAGCAGTGGCGGTATGGTGCCACTACTGCTGGGGCGATCGATACCAACGCTGCCGCCGCCTCCGCCACGTGACGAGGGTCGGCTGCTGAGGTCCGAGGGTATTGCTGCCGATGCCGATGATGACGAGGCGACAGCGGTTGCGGTTGCTGACGGCGCAGTAGACGTACTGGACGAGTTGACAGGAGGAACAACCACCGATTGTGAGGTTGACGATTGTTGACTACTGTTTGAAGCTGCGGCGGTACTCGCGTTCAAACTCATATTGATGCCAATCGAGTGCTGATCGTTTGAAGAAGTGTCATCGTTAGCGGAGCTGGGTCTCTCACGATCGTGATCGTCTCGAGGCGAGGTGGCCATTGGGTGCTGCTGCTGTTGTTGCTGCTGCTGCTGCTGTTGCTGCTGCTGATGATGGTGGTGGTGGTGAAGTAAATGATGGTGTGGAGGATCATCGTTATTGTTGTTGTTGTTGCTGCTACTATTACTACTAATGTTACTGTTATTATTGTTGCTAATATTGCTTGATGTTCGCACTGCACCACCACCCAGCGGCGTGGAGGTGCCCGACATGTCAGTGCTACTGGCACCAGTTCCGGGCCCGCCACCACCTCCACCACCACCGCCACCAGTGCTACCACCGCCACTAGTGCCACCACTACCACTGGGTCCGCTTCCACCGCCCCCGCTGTTGCTGGGGCAGCGTCTCTGATAGAGGTCCAGCGGTACAGGAGACGACGGTTGCAGCCGCTTCGGCGGCGATGGACTGCAACGTTCACCGGCGCTGCTGGCCTCACGTTTCAACGATTGCGATGAGTTATGATGCAACGATGATGTTGAATTAGCAGCTGAATGCGCAGATGCTGAACCGTCCAGAGGGCTGTCGCAGGTCGACGGCTTCGGCTGTGAGTGTGGCCGCAAGCGGTCCGGTTCGCGTTCGGGCTCCCGTGGCGCGGTATTTTGATTTGTCATTTCTGCTAAGCCCTTGACCTGATAAATAATGAAAAGAAAGAAATGAACTTTGAGGTGAGAACTATTGGTGGAGTATGTTTTGCCGACTGATCGCCACCTAATTTGAACGCGTTTAAAGCGACAGACAGGACTTAAGAGTAGTGTTTGGACGTAAAATAAGCTGCCAAGCACACTCTAAGCGAAGGGTCTTTAGGTTTCTTCTATTTCCATGTCTAAAAACAGTAGAGAGTCAATCAAAAAAGGCTTCAAATATATTCACGAATAGTTTCTGATGAACGTTTTTGACCAAGTCAGAAGTCAGAAGTCACAAAGCGGTCAGATAGGTGCTGAAATTTATTTTTCTCTCGTGCAATTGAGACACTGCAGTTACGGTATACTACGGAATTTCATTAATATACACTTTAACCAAGAATTTGTACAATAAAAACTTTACATCAGAATTTGGTAGACTATAGACGACTTTCTGTGTGATGAAAGAGTTCTTGGAAATATCCTTAAGTCCTTTTTCGGATCAAAATGTGAGAACTAAGAACGGTGAATTAAAATTTGGGCAAGAACTTTAACTTTGAACCAAACCGTTTATAGACTCACTCACCAGTAGCCGCGCAAAAAGTTCCAAATCAATGTTCTGATCGAAATTTTACACGAATCTTTTTGAACTATTGTTTTATTAAAATGGTCAACTTTAAATATAATTTAAGTAGAACCTTTACTAAGCCATGTGATTGTGTAAGTCATTCCTCTTTTTTCGGCCAAAATTTTGTTCCAAAAGGTGAAGGCAAGTTTTGGTGTGATTTATGCATGAAAATGGGATGCGCTTGTAACTGAAATTTTTACTTATGTACGTCCTTAACTAAGTTTTCAAGTAAATTTGTGCTTCCAATGTCAAAACAAAAATGACGTTCAGAATGATGAAATATTGGTGAAATCTCTTGGCCTCAATGAGATGCTCTAAAGGCTCTAGCTGTATACTTAATTATCAATATTTCTGAGCTTAAAATATTGATTTATCATTTTCGACATTAAATGACAGAGTTCATAACCAAAAGCCTCGTTGAGACCTAAGGTATCGTATTGGAACCACTAAGTTGTTGAGATACGAAAACCCTAATTAACTTCATCCGCTTTGTCCTTAAATAAGTTGCCAATATTTGAATTCTTACAATTATGTCTGTCCAAGAAGTAACAGACCGTGACTAGTTAACAATTTGAAATTGTTTATAAATACGCGGCTTGCCATCTTTTTTCGCTGTGACAGCTGTTTCCCGCTTAAATCTGGACAAAAAGTGAGTGTTATACATCCGTGCAACGATATGACTCGTTTTAGGCTTGGCCAACTTTGGGAAATATTGAAAGCTTATTTGCAAAGTGAGTTCTATATCTTAGTCATGTCTGGAGCTACGGATATCTTTTAAAGGGTAGTTCTATATCTTCGGCATTTCCGGAGCTAGGGATGTCTTTTAAAAAGGGACATTGGTCAACAAACAGAAAACGATATACGCACTGAGCTACAGTCTGAAATTATCAGCACAGTCTGTAGTATTTTAAAAAATAAACTCTTAGAAATTTGGTATTTGGTTCACCAAATCTGACCAATTCTGACAAAATAGTGGTCCATACATCATTTCGGTCTTAAGACCTAAAGTAAAATAATTTTCTAACTTTAACGTTATTTTCAAAACGACTAAGGCAAGTTTTGGTTGGATAAGTACCACAAGTACAAGCAAGTCACATCTTTACTTATCAACATTTTCCACCTACAAATTTTATTAAAAGTTTGAATCAATTTTACAAGTGTATTTCCATCTAAACTTATTTCCAAATCAGTCTGAATTTTCCTTCTTTACGACCCTGACTAGGTTTGGTTAAGCTTGGTTGAATTAGAAGGGCTTTATTGCTGAGGCAGCAGTTACACCCGTATATGCCCATTGTGTATATCCTGTAAGGATACATGCTGAACGGGAATGTAACTGAGCCAAACTGTCTGCCAAAACCAGATCTGGGTACAAACTTGTTGAGGTTAGGGATCTGCTCATTCGCCAGTTCGAAGAGCACATGAAAAAAGTTTCCTTGAAAATGAATCATCCGTCCTCTCTGAAGAGCTGGGCAGTGACAAAGGAGATGTTCCACTGACTATAGAACACAGGAAGACTAAATCTGGTACCATAGCACCAACTCACATTTCTGGCCTAAAAATACAGAAGTGATCTTGGGTCAGATTTATGAAATGGAATTATACCGAACTCATCCCTTATCCACTTTCTGGTTAATGTCTCCGAACCCTGGATTCTGACAAAAATTGTGCTGAAATTGTGGACCCTAAATTGACATTTTTTGAAAATCGCTCAGGCTTTCTGACCATCTTTTCGAATTTTAAATAAAAACTTAAAGTCTACAAAGAAATGCTTCCATCAAAAAATTTTAAATTTACACGACCCTAACCCAACTGGATAATTCTAGAGCAAGCAAAGCACAACTCGACCGAACTAAAAACCTGCCTCAACTATTTCCGCATCCTTGTCAGACATTGCCCAGACGATGTTTGCTCAAAAAAAACGAAGACATTCCATTCTTTTTTCTTCCACTGCTCAAGACCAGACAATGTTGTACGTGATCTTGTCACCTTTCCACCTTTCCGCTCCCTGATTTCGTCGCGCAGAAACGTCACCATGAACATCTGCAACACGCCCCACTGCTTTCACACTCTCCCGGCAAAATCTTTTCCTCATTCTAACACCAAAGGCAACATAATTCAGCGTCTACGCGCACTACCCGTCAATAATCCATCCATGACGTCTGTCACTTAAAACACGGCAAAGAGAAAAGACGAACAAGAGGAACAATAAACAAGCAGGTGGTGACGGCTGTCACCATCGATCTTCGGGCTGCAAACTCACCTTCAGCGATTCAGCAGTCTTCAGCAATGCAGATAGCTGACAATATTGCACGTTCACCTCGCCCTTATACATGAATTCAACTAGCGTTTGCAATTCGGTGAAACGGACGTCCTTCAATATCACAATTGGATGTCGTTCGGGGTGGTCCAGAAAGAGGCTCTGGAAATATGACGAACAGGCCGAGAGGACCACCTGAAAAGAGAAGAAAATTCACAAGAATTAGTTTGGTTTCAATCGGCGTGGACGCGTGCGTGTGAGGCTTGTTAACGGAGGGATGTGGGCCAACGGTGGGCGGCGAAAGGAAATGCGATTCCACCGTCCGGCGATGATTTACGACTGCAAATTAGCGTGCGTTCGGTGCGAAGGTGCGGATCATCCTTTCTGCGAAAGTGCGGCTCGCTCCAATTTCCAGGCAAGCACATGCGAGTGCATTCGGATCGCCTGCGGCCGATTGGCGCGGCGGTTCGTTACGCCAAACAACAACTGGCGCGATCGCATGTGCGAACGTTATTTTAAATTAAAGTTTGAAAACGCCCCGAAGGACAGCTTCGGCTTCGGCCGCACTCAGGTCCGCGACGCACAGCCCGCAGAGCTCTGTGCGTCATCGTCGGTTGTTGGCGGTGGGATTGGAAGTGGAAACATGACGGCGACGTCGATTTCCTGGTTGGGTTTCCTCATCCTGTTAACGACTTTTCGGGTGGGTGTGTGCACCTGCGGGGAAAGCCTGCGCCACAGTGCGAATCACGTTCGGGAAATTAGCAAGACAGTTTTCCAGCCACACGATGATAATTGTGAAAAATGCTCCCCAGCCTTGAGTGAGCATTAGGCTGGAGTGTGGACGTGCGCGGCTGAGAAGAAGAGGGCCGTGGCATGCAAATTGTTTTAAAATTAAAATTGCGCTTGTTAACGAGGACATTAATTGTAATTACTGGAGCGCGGCGTAGGCTCTGTCTTCGTTAGAGACGCGGAATTCAATTGGTTTTGGATGTTGTTTGCTCAGTGGATGGGGTGGGTTGGAATGAGAAGTGACAGCTTGAGGCTGGCAATTTTCGAGACTAATACCGATCATGGAATGGGTGCTTTGCGGCACACTCTGTGACGGGGAAGAGGCCTCCAGTGTGCGGTAATATTTATTCGAGTTGTTACGATTTGCAGTTTTGGGCGTGAATTGTATGCGTAGTCATATTACGGAGGCTGCTTCAATTTTGGATGGTCTCGAGATGTGGATCAATGATGCAAATATTTATGGTGCTCGTTTGGTTTTGCTGCGATCGGCGATTGGGTCTGAGGAGTTGAGGTCTATGAGATGATTGTAACTGATTTCTGAGAATATGAAAAACTGTCTGTCGGCACTTCACCGTGAATGTACCCAAATTTCCCTCTCTTCTTGGCAGTATAAACCTTACTGTGTTGGAATCATCACAATTCAGCACATCTTTGTGACCCAGTTGTCGGTTTTCTGAACAATCGTTACTGTGAATGCATCAGAACTGCCTTGCCAACACATCATTGCATATGTACTCAAGATTTAATTTGTTTTTAGCTGCGAACTTATGTATATAGTGTGTCGAGGATACCAATGATCGGGTTACCATTGTGAATAGTCCCGAATTTTGGCAATGTCATATCGAAATTCCACTTTCGTACATTATCCCCTGATTGATACTTAAAAAGGCGCTGCCTGGACCGAAATTTAAGCTTTCCCCATACCGTGTTGGAAACGTGATTGTGAATAAACTGGACTGTGGGTCATCTTACATCCAACAAATTCAATCCAGCATATCACTTTGCATAGAAAACATACGTTGCAACCATTCAAGGGCAGTTCTTGACTGCAAAAGTACTCGGATTTGTAGTGGGGGAGAATTAAATACTACTGTGAACGGACCCGGAGTTGAAGACTTTCTCCTTCTTCCAAAAAAGAAGACAGTGCAACAATATAGGTAGCCGATGGCTTTCAGAAATCTGTGCACTTGCAACCACTTTTGATAAGGTCACCATTGTGAATACACCTTATTCTCGATTCCCACCCCAGTTTAAGCAAAATACTGAATAAATGTTGGTTGATGATTTAAAATGAAAGTGATTGCAGTCCATCGCCTCAGTCTGGTGCACCATTGTGAATATACCCAAGTTGCATTGCTCCATCTCCCTTAACAGAACTACTCATAGCTTCAGCTTGTTGACCCTATTCCTCTACAGTGTGACTGTGCCAAAATGTTGATCTTTCAACCATTCATTCTATATGCCCCATTGTGAATTAACACAGTTTCCAGTCATTCTTTCATTTTGAAGCAAAACACTGTGTCCGAAAGGCACACTCATTAGCAATCAGCCTACCTCGTTGTGAATTATGTCAAAGCCACTGTGCCTTCCCCCAGATCTCTACAAGCCGATGCAATCTCACAACTGCTTCAAATCTGCTCCACCAAATTTGCACAATCAACCACGCCCCGTTTTCGGTAGAAATCCCGCCAAAAATTGCAGTTTCAAATTGAAAACCCGTTCGATTACCAAAATCCCCCGCATTTCGCGTCACACAAAAACGCAATTACTCGCAAAGATTTACTGCCGCCACCGCCTCCTTTTTTCCCGCAAGAATGTTGACTTTCCCGTGTCGATGTTTATTGAAATCGGGTTCAAATACAAACAAACGAACGGCAGAGAGATGCATGCAACCACACGAAAATCACTTGCAGCATTATTTATGGTCAGAGGGTGCCTCCCGTTCGCCCCAAAGCCAATCCATTCGCACTTGATGTGTGACTCTCCGCGCCAGTGCGCCCCATAAAGAGAGGCGTTTTCGAGGCAAACACTCGTTCTCTGAAATATTAGATTTCAAACCGGATTCACAGATGACCGCCGCCGCGGATGCTTTCTTTCCGCCCAAAGATACGAGGACGTTCGGCTTGTTTGTTTTCAAACATGTTCCCCGTTTAATGTGCAAAAAAAAGCGATTCCATGATGTTACATGACGCCGGAGCAAGGGTCCGTCCACGGAAGATGCGTCGCGCAGGCGCAAGCGCAAGAGCCTTTCATTGCGTGCATCGTTTAAATATTTTCATCGTAAGCGGTCTCTGGATATAATTTGAAATTTTATCGCCTATTAAATGGCGAATTTGAAGACACTAAAATCATCGCCCCGTGCGCCGCAGTAGGTGGAGGATGGGTCGCGCATGCGCAGTCGCAGTCGCGGCGATGGCCACCAAGATGCTTAAACGCCAGAAATGGGGGCTTTATCTGGCGGATAAATTTGTAATTGGGTATTTTATGAGGGCGGCCGTTTACTGCGTCCGCCGTTTTGTATGTGAAATTGATATTTTAGTGTCGCTCTCGCCGGGTGGGGGACTTGTGTCGAATGGGTGACACTTTATTGTCGCCCGCTCTGGCCGATGCTGGGACTGCAGGTCGCTGCTGGACGGCGACATATCTGATCAGCGGAGTCGAATGGATGTTAAATATTAATGCGCTGCGAATCTATGATCATGAATAAGTAATCATCACGACTTCAGTGAGATTGTTGGTGTGCGCGCGGTGTGAGCGATAATTTTCACTTGTCTTGTCTGTCGGCTGTTGGCAATTATTATCCGAGCTGACTCTGTTTTCTGTTTTCTGCCTGCTGTCTGCTTGTCTACGTGGGAAGGTAGGGGGAGTGAGAGTCTGTGTGTGCCGCGAGGAAGGAGGAAGGTGGACAATCTCTGCGAAGGTATCTAGGGAACGAGCAAAGTCGTGATCATGGCTAATAAAAATCGACTTGGAAGTGATATAATGACGTTATTGCGGCCGTGTATCTGCGAAAGGGCGATGCAATTCGATTGTTTTGAATTTAATTATCATACGGAGGAGTGGAAGATTTGAATAATTACCTAATTGGGTAGGATGGAGGGGCGTGACTGGGCAACCAGACGATTATGACCTCAAATTTGAGGGAAGGGAAGGACACATGAGTGGGGACTTCGTGCGACGGCCGGTTATTAGCTGTCTTTGCATTTGATTATCGATTATAGCGTGAGGTCGTGACGGGGCGTATGGTTGTCATGTGTTAGGGTAGGTTAAAGGACTGATTGTGAGTGGAGTTGGACACTTCTGTGGGGAAGTGGGGAAGAAGTGGCGCGTAAGCTAGCCCGAAATTATGGACATGCAGCGCGAATTAAATTTCTTCATCCATTGGAGCCTGGAATGGAGCGGCTAAATTATTTGACACAGATGCTTATTAGTTTGATCAGGTTGTTGAAGAACTCTTTTTCTAAGTGCACTTCAATATGACACTTGCCTAAGCGTACGAAGCAATGTTTGCGTTTGAGATTGAACTTCGATGAGCTCTGTTACACTCTCTAACGTAATGCTGTTGATAACATCGTTCGAGTGTGTACTGAAACCATTCACAGGATTGGTCACAGCACCTAGAAACTTCGTTCCTCCCACAGTTAACATTTCAGTCTGTTCCGGCACTAGCCTGAGCTGGCCAACAAGTGAAGGGGCAAATTGCCCTTGAAGGATTTCTTCTAGATGAATATGACACTATCAGGACATTTACTCACAGTAAGACTGTGAACAGAGCAAGTGACTATATTCCTTCAAGTTCCATGACGACTTGCAAGGACCTCTACTTGAAAGGCTCTGGTTGGTGGGCTAAGTACAACCTGTCTTTCCAATTAGAGTAGACACTTACTTCGAACACCTCTTCTCTGTTCACCTTTTCAACTTTTAAACTTCTGTCTTCTAAAAAAAATGCACCGAGAATCCTTCACCGAATAAGATCTTGTTTTCCAGTCGGGACTAAGAAGGACAATATCGCTAGGAAAAAACGTTACGTTGCCCTAAAGCTTGTCATATTTTCACCATCCGCGAATGGTTTTTATACATAGCTTAGCAGTTTTAAGCGGCAGTGGGTTTGCTGCTTCTAATCTAAGAGTAACTTTGTGACGCGATCTTGATTTGCAGTTTTTTGATTTTTCCAAATGTTCGTCCTTTCGAAGTTCTCACTTTACGAGGTTAAAGGGGATTTTTGGTTTAGAGATTTTGGCTTTCTTTCCATCTCCTGATTGACGATTTCAGTTTAGGTGGGTAGTTAGCATCTAAAGCTCAATCTTTGCCTTACCTTATGGGCCTTTGCCGGTAATATTCGCATTTGCCGTAAATTTCTCGCACGCCCTAAGAGCCCTTCCGTCGGTAAAGTCCACAAGGGACTAGAGGTTGGCTTCTTCAGTAGCCATTCGTATTATCTTTGCCGCAAGTAGAAGGAACCTATAGTTCAATGCTACTTCCGAAGGGAGAGACTTTGAAGCTTTTCTTCCCAAACAATTGCACACTCAGACTCCAGATGATGTGACGAATATTTTTTTTTTCAAAATCACATCCGTAACACTACGAGCCAACGGAATCACTGATGAAACCAAAGTCCATTAGGTCGGATGTCGGCTACTAGGCCCATGTATTGAGGGAACCTGACTGGTAGTGACTGCTTGACCAGGAGTTATTTTCAGATGCCACGGGAAGTCAGAATCCCCTGGAACTTCGGTTCCAGGCTGACCGTGTTGTAGGTCCCCTGGTGGGAGTACCGTAGTGGCTGTGGCTTAAAACCCAATATCGTGGGTAGAGTCGAGGTTAGAGTACTGCGCTGACTAGTCTAGATTATTGTTTAACCCAAAACTAGGCCCGAGGTTCGGGAACTTCACCGTCTCAGTGCGGAGTTGCATTCTTTACCGGGTGCTGCGACCCAGAGAGCGGCATAGGTTTTAGAAAAGCCTCGCTCTAAGCCAAGGTAAAGTGATTGTCCGTCAAGCATCATTTGGTACTTGGGAAATCTATCGTCGTCCGTTAAAAACGGCTTTTGTTTAAATGGAAAGAAACTCTTAGTCTTTTCGAGTGTAAAGTTCTGCGTGCGTTCTTTGGTCCTCTGAACGAGAAGATTCAACGACGAACTTTATAGACTTTACGGTGGCATTCGCATGGTCAAGGGCCTTCGGATACAATGCTTAAGATAGCTGGGTGATGTAGAGCGTATGAACACCACTGCTGCGGCCCGTCTTCGAATCCGAGAAACAGAGGACGGACAAGGTAGAGATGGACTACACTAGTGAGGAAGGATCTCAACCAACTTGGAGTGCGCAACTGAAACCAGCTGGCGAAAGGAGATGTATGTTGGTTGAGTCCGGCTACTGGACTGGACCTGAGCGCCAGTCTGGACCGTAGCGCCATGGAAAGCAGAAGAAGAAAATATACGCCGTTATGGCCGGTGATCACCAACAACCGAATTCCATATTTCTACACTCAAAGTCATGACTTAAAGCTAGAGGAACTGTCAAAAGAACTTAACAATTTTGTTGGGACTTCAGAAACACGAGAAAAATCGAACATTTCAGTGAATCTGTGTAGACACTGAAGATGGGTTGGCAAAATATTTTCAACCTTGTAACCTAATATCTCTGTTACGGATCAGAATCATGAATCCAGAGGACTTCAATTTCAAACAAATCGCTTGAACATTGCAAAGATAGACGGCCGAAAGATAGACGGCTGATTGTGGAAGCAGTTAGCACCGCTTCCTTATGTGCCGTAAGACTATCCATTTCCTACTAGAAATACGGATTGGAATCAAAATGCCAAAAATGTGGGACTTGCACACACCTTTCTTTGCATCAGAAACACGCCACAAATGGCGCTCGTTGTCCACCACAAATCAAGAGTTTCCCTCGTTCCTACAGTTTTTTTTTTCTAACAGGACACTCCCGTTGTCATTGCCCATGACGGAACTCCTCGCAAGCGATTCAACTAATTCCCACACTTCACCTGATCCTAAGCTACGACTAAAGCGGCTGCCCTTTCTTTCAACTGACAGACACATCTCACACAGTCACCATCTCAACCTGTCTCCCATCACAAGGAAGAAACTTGAGAAAAAACTCCTCAAAGGTGATAAATCTCAAGAGCATTGACAACATCTCTTATCGCCGCCATTAGAAGGCCGCAAATTGAGATCACACGACATGATCGAAGTCGCTCTGCGAATACGAATTCGCCGTCAATTTGCCATCAATTCACCGTTCAATCGTTATGTCATGTGCATGCGAATATCTATCGACTGCCATCGTGGCCCAGTCGACAACTTCATCCATCCGACCGGCCGGCGCGATCACTTCGCATTCACTCTTCATCCGCATTTCGCATAATTACTCAATTAACCGTCTGGCCTGGCAGTGCAATCGATATCGGACTCGCGAGGAGACATCACACGACCACAACAAGCAGCGCAGCGCAGCGCAGGAATGTTATCGGTCCGCCGACATCTTGCGCGATAAAACAACGACAACGACGACGCAGTAAAGAACGACAGCGAGACTGTGCGGGTCCGATTCTGATGTTCAGATACCCTACGCTTCCGTCGTCGTTTTGTGCCAAAAAACAAAACGCGCCTGGACTGCACACACACGCGCGCACATTTCGACGGAACATGGCATCGATTAAATTTAAATGCGCGGCTGCACACTTCTCTAAGCAGAGCGCAAATTAATGGCCCTCCTCAGCTGGTCCGGCCGCGACTGCTGTCTCTGCATCATACCCTGCGCGAATTCGCCGTCGCTGCACTTTTTCTGCCGCAATTTATTTTACTTCTTTTGGCTCATATTGAGCCAGCATAAACTGCGGCCACCAGAGAGAGAGAGCGCGGCAACTCTCAGAGTTCTCCAAACGGTACTGCGCACTTGTGCGGCGTCTGCCCCCCGCGCTCGCACACAACATTGTCTACCGCAGATGATGTCTTTCCGTGCTGTAGCCTCCTCTTTCGGCGGCGACGACGGCAGGAATGAAATTCCAGCGGCACCGTCGCACACCGTCGCCGCATACGGCATCACTTTCAACGCCAACATGGAAATTTGCGTGTGGTCAGTGTGGGGACTTGAGTTGCGACTGCGCGCACCTCCTCCGCTCACAATGAGCACTTTCGAAGGCACTTGCGGCTGTATTTGGAGCGCAGGCGGAGCCCCGCCGGACCACGGGTTCAGGACATGGCCAGAGATAAGTTCTGGTGCAGGCGGTGGTCCGGGATGCACTCTTATCTGCTCGTAACCGAGCGGAGTCGTACTTGGCCATTTGTTTGCGCCGCGATAAGGAATAGAAACGGCTTCTAGGAAGAAGATGCGGTAATCGTCTGCAGTCTTGTGTGGCATTTGATGGGATTGGTGCACGGCCCCAGGCTGGAAAGAAAAACAACAGGCTGTGGGAGGTTGTGTGCAAATTAATACTCTCGTGACGAATGTGATGGCTCAGCCAGAGTGATATGAGATACGATGAAAGGCGCACGAGGGGACAAATTGTGTCTTCGGTAGTGATGTGAAGACGCCAATCGATCACGGGTGTTATTAGAGCTGTTCACGGAGGGCGGGTGAGTGATCGGTCAAGTCAGATGATGCGATTTTCGATTGACGTGGAGTGGATATGAATCTTGTGGTTCATGGCTGCCGTGACACAATATGAGAAAAAACAGGGAAGTCGACATGAGTCCCACAGGTCGCTTCAGTGCTTAAGATTTCTAATTCAATCTAAGGAAACGAATGGGACGACCATTACAAACACCGGCTCAGAAAAACCTCAAAACTAAAAAAAGCAGAGAAAGAAGAAGAGAGTAAAAACAGAGGTTTGTTGTTGGTGTGTTGGGGCGAATTAAATGAGAAAACGTTCTTCAGTCGCATGGATAAGGGTCGATTCAATGAGAGGTTACAATGTAATCGTAATGTTAGTGACATTTGTCGCCGTCCGAAGGAAAAACTTTGTACACAAATGCAAAGGGGGAATGGTGACATTTCTGCATAAAATACCTGTTTAATTAAACATGCTGAGGTCGCTGTTTAACAGGAGAAAGGTGACAAGTCTGTCGAGAGCTGCTTAGTAATCCACGCAAGTTTTTAAATTGCTTGTGATTGCCTTAAGTACTAAGTCTGCTGTGGCTTTTTTTTGTGCGGCAACTGCGCCTGAGCTTTAAGTGTCATCTGAGTTGAGGTCAGTGTGGCAATGCTCAACTCAAAATGACAATTAAGAGCTATTTAGAAGGCGGACTTCTTTTCGTTCGATGTTGTATGTTGTATGTTTCTTTTGAAAATCATGCCCCAAGATTGGGTCTCTTGCAATGACTGTTGAAAAAGTTGTAGCGACGTCAAGGAAATTTGAATCATGTGTCTCCTACTGTCACTCACTATGAATGACCGTTTTGAGGTTATATTTTTGTACACCCAGAATGAAATCCCTGAGATATTTCGATTCTTGAAATCTCCTCACAAGCTAATGGAAGTACAAATTAATTTGGTCCGTTTTTTGTGTCCAAAAAGTTGTTTTTTTATTGAAAAAAGTAAAAATCACGCACATCGGAAGTGACTACTTTTGCCCATCCCTTTGGTAATTTTCGAATATCATTTCTAAGAAATTAGTCCTCACTCGCATCGATACAATCATTGAACCATTCTTCAATTTCTTCAATTAACCTCAACATCCGTCAAAAAAGTCAGTTGTCAGAAGGAACAGAAGAAGATCCGGAGAATATGATGGCAGGGGTAAGACTGCACATTTCAGCCTTTCCAGGTATTTTGTGACTGGACCTCACCCAACACACCTCTTCACTTAGCGCGATCTCTCGACAGATGCCTCCTATTGTGTTACCATTTTGTAAAATCACCTTGTCACAGCTATCGGTTGTTTGGAGCCGTTTTTGGCACGTTTTTCACTCAATGTACGGCTAAAACTCATTAACTGTAGTCGTTAACGTTTCCCATCAAAGGTTATGCCTAGTTCTTGCTGCTCATAGTGCACCACACCCCTGTGGTTCCATCTGGACCATGGATGTTTTTCGTTGGCGTCGATGTAGACGATGATGAAAAGCGGTTCACTAGGCCTTGCATAGTACTTTTTTTTTTGGGGTTTTCATCTCAAGGCACGAGATCCGGTGCAAAAATCCCTTGCTTTGATGTATTTAAAGAAGCAGTTCCGAGGTTAAAAATCGCCTTTCGACATCTCTTACCTTCAATTTGTATGGCAACCAATTTTTTTTGCATTCGAATAAATCCAAATTTCTACAACCGAACGGAAATTGTTTGCTGAGTCACAACCAAGGATCCTGCGAGTTCAGTTTGCGTTTAGCACGAATTCTTGATAGAGCAAAGTATCCGATTCCTCATCTTAAAAATTTTGCGATGGCCAAGACGCTCTTTGTCTCCGACGATAAAAACACCACTCTTAAGGCGTCCAAACAACTCTCTGAATGGTTTGTCGGCCGGAGCAGATTCGTCTTAGGCTGCTACATGATTTAAGTTTAGTTTGATTTGACATTTTAACGTCAATAGACTGAAACCTAAACGACGCTTCCCAATTCTGGAAATTTCGCCCCAAACAAGGTTGCCGTTGATCCCAACTTTTATAAGTGCATTTTGTTTAGAGATGAAGCTCACTTTTGGTAGAATGGAGGGAGAATAATCTTCAAGTGTATCTTGAGACACTGTTACATCCACAAAAAACTGACTATTAAGAATGCTTTCAATAGAAAGTTCGACGTAACACTACGCCAGGGCGACCACCATAATAATAATTGGTCCATACTTCTTTAAAAACTGAACAGAACGTTACAGTCAATCACGACCACTTTAGAGCCATGAACAACCATGATGTGCAGGAGCTGTGGTTTTAACAAAACCATGCAACACAGACAGCTGGTTGCAGAATTGATTTTTTGAAGGAAACAACGTCATAGCTTAGTTTCACGTTACGGATCAGTGAATTTGCCACCAAGATCGTGCGACTTAACGTCGCTTGACTATTTTCTGTGGGGATATGTGAAGTGGCTACTCGACGCTGATAAGTGCGGAATGATTGAACACTTGGTGGACAACATTTGCCGCGTTTTTGTCAATTAAGGGTCACAAATGTTGAAGGAAGTTACCGAAAGTAAGGCCTCCAGATTATACTACATCCGGTTTTGTGCACGAAATTTGGATTATAGTGCCGGAATATCTTCCAATCATAACATATTGCAGATTACCTAACATATTCATCATTTTTCATTATGAGTTCGTTGCTGCAAGAAGTCCCAAAGAGCTTCGTACGTAAATCTTGGGCAGCTTAGTAGCCCTTAAGGCTATAAGATCATAAAATCGAAAAGTTTCTTACATTTTTCAATTCCTAAAAAAATAACCTTGTATTGATACAATGGTCTCCCTTTTCTGAGTTCTGGGAGACAAAGGTATCATTTGTAATGAAGCTCGGTGTCTCGACCCTGCTGTGCTTATAAAATTATTCCATACGCAGTTCGATACCTCAATCTTTCAAACGGTCAGCGTCTCATGGAAACGGACTTCTAATCGCTTGGCGAAGATAGTCTGACAAGACTTCGACTTCCCGAAAATAAAACAAATCCTTTCGCTTTCAAGAGAACGATGCTGCATGGTTGTTGGCCCAACCAAGTGGTGTTGTCTCGTAGGCTATCATGCTCACAAGCTAATCCTAACATTGGTGTTAAGGAGAAACTGTAGAACACCTACTCTGTAAGTGTCAGCACTCGGTAAAAATTTTCAATTCATTAAAGGACGTATGGCCTAGCACCCGTGAACATTATCTGCTCAAGCCCAGCATCCGATTATTTTCCTCAACAACACCGCCAATGCTTATTCAGTGCTAATGGTAATTAACTATTGATCTAGATGGACTATATGAGGCTCAGCTAACCTAACCTAACCTCCTTAGCAATGAGAGTCAGTCAAAAGTCCACGGAGACAGATAAGAAAGGCATCATCCATCCAGGCAAACGTCAAATTTTGCAATAAATTTCCTCCGATTCCCTCAATTTCTCTTCACCTTTGTGCGCATTTTCCGATTTCCATTCTTCCAGCGGCTCCATCAATCACAAAATTCAATTCCTTCATCAATTTCCCCTCGACAATTCAGCCAGTATTGAAACGCAAATCGAAACGCAATTAAACGTCATCATCATCCTCGGACATGACCCAAATCGTCATCTAATCCTCGACTCTCCCAGGGGAAATGCCCCCCTTCCCCCCAATCATCTACGGCGCTCGTTTAAATGTTCCTCCCCCCCGTGTCCACTCGTAAAGCCCACGAAACTCTTCATCAATTTCGAATTGAAAAACGTGAACGTCCCTCCCCGTGTCCGTCACCGTTGCTGTGGACACTGCAACGAAGCGGTGCACTCATTTCCATAAATTTCCCTCTCTCTCCGGAAAATTATTACATTTTTCTGTCGTTTCAATTCGATTTGTCCGCCAAAATAGTTGCGCCCCGTCCCTAGCCACAGCGGCCGCTGATCTCTGGGAACTCTCTGTGTGTGACAACATCATCATCATCGTCCATAACAACGTCATTGCGGGCAAAGGCTCCCGGCTCCCTCCATGGCTTCATTCCCAACTCGTGGGTACCTGTAGTGGCTCTTAGCGCATTATCTTCCTTCACTCCGGGGATAAATCTTTCGCTTCCATTGCAAGTGCGCGTACTCTATGGTTAGCAGCGACAATGTCGACGACGACAACGAAGCCTGAGCCAAGCCACGACCACGGCGATAGGCAAGGCGCGCACGAGCTCTCTCTCTCTCTCTCTCTCTCTCTCCTTTCCGAGCAGATTCCCTGACAATTTGGAAAGAGAGATTACCTTACCACAACTAGGAGACCAGCCACACCGTGCCACCATGCCACCATGCCACCAAGCCGCGACACCGTGCCGGAGACAACGCAACGCTGAGGCAAGCGAACGGCAAGAAATATGACAGAGCGGCGAGGTAAAAGGAGAGCGCGGCAGTTGCAGTAGAGGACAGTATTGCAGTCCTCTCGCCGCATCTCGGCGAGGCAGCGCGCAGCGTAGCGAAAATTTATGGCCGATCGTGACAAGTCCAATGTGCGCCTTCCTATGTAATTTTCCCTTCGCTCGTAATGATGAAGATCTTCTTCATTTCACCCGATGCAGCTCGATGGAGCTCGATGGCGAGGCATGGGAATTTTTGGGATCCATTGCGGTGCAAAGTGGTGGTGTGGTGACAGAGTGAGTGAGTGCGAGGGGGGCGGGGGGCGGTGGGCGGATGAAATTGGCCCGTGAAGAGATTTCTTGCTGGTCTACGCGATCTGTTGGCAGTCTAGTTGCTGTGGCGTTTGTGTGGTGGCCAAGTGCGGGGATTGGACTTGGAATCAAAAATTTCTAAAAATTATTTGACCGAGAGTGATCTCTCAGCAAGCGTTCAAAGAGTACAGCAGTTGCGTCAAAAATCGGTCTGCTTACCGAATCGTATCAACTAGACTTTTAAAAGAAAGTCAAAACTGTACGAAAATGTCTTAAAATTAAACTGATTGCCAGAAAGTTTAATTTAACTCTTGTTGTGGTGCTTCTGTCTGGGCTGAACATGAGCCTTAACGGACTATACTCTATCTAACATAGGCTTTCATCAGCTTCCTCTTCGCATGCTACGTTGGCTGAAGTCCTTCTTAACTCTAAGCCGGCTCAGATGAGGCGGCCCTCTGTTTCATTATCACAATGGTTCGCATTCGAAGACTCTTCGGAACAGAGCTGTGTCGTCCATATTCTAACGTTGAATGCGTAGATGCTGCAACCCTCTGTACAGTCTATAGAGTTCCTCGCTGAATCTTCTTCCCCCAAATGAAATCAACGCTAATAGGGTCGAAAATTGCACACAGGACTCTCAAAAAGACCAATTGCTTCTTCCTCCACTTTGAATGGCATCCATGCACCTGCGTGGGCTGCGCTGCAGTTATCAGAGTTTTGAGCAATGGCCCTGTTACACAATTGTGCCTTGAGCCCAAAGAAATAGGGATTGGGACGAGTTGTGGATGTTGTCGTTCCATTTTCCTGCAGAGCTTATGTAGACCAAGTCTTTGACAATCTAGAAACCTTTCATGTGCACAGTGACGCCCTGCCGATATACTGTGTCCTTCCCTCACCACTGAATGTATTTTGGAGGCATTCGAGACTTCGTTACCAAAGGCCTCATTGACGTCTAGCTGCGTTCGCTCAATCGTCTCACATTTCCAGCGCCTGAACGGACTTTTGCAAGATCAAGCCTCTGACGTTAGTTTGAGAGTTTCTCACTATTTCTCTTGAGTTGAGCATTTCACATGACAGCATGTCGCCATGACTCCAAAGGTCGTTTGATCAGGGAAGTCAGGTTTACGAACAGCTGGGTTTCTTCATCGGTGTCACGCACTTCATTACGAGATTGAAAGTGATTCCGGAACAAGACATGTCTCTAGACAAGCGATTCTCTTTGACTTGGCCTTCATGCACGGCCTGGAATCTTAAATTGTTTTTAGGATCGACCGCAGTTCGACGATCTCGTTTTTCTTGGACTCCCCAGCCCCAAGACCAAACTGAAACATCCCTTTCACATTGCTGACGGATTTTAGGCGTTCAAAGTAAAACTACAGAAAGGACGTCAAAGGAACTGGTTCCTCGGCAATTGGGCAAAGGGGTCTCCTTTCTTATGGACGGAGAAAGCTACACAAGCCATACATTTATTGTGGCCAATTCTTACAGATGAGGTGGTGTATGCATGCGCCCAGCCAGATCTTTTCCATGTTCTTAAAAGCCTCCCGTGGGTAGTTCATTTTATGGAGGACGTCAAAATTGAGTCGAAACTTTTGTTTGAGTTCTGGGTTATCATCGGCATTCAAAAGTCTGCAGAAATGATTCAAAGTGATCGTCATCGACTGGGACTCTGCTATAAGACGAATAGCAATTCAAAAACGTCCATTCTTCCGAATCTAAAAATGCGTGAAAAAAAGCAAATTTCCAACAAAACCCGTTCGACGTTTAGCGTTGCTAAGCTAATTTGAACGAAAAACACGCATCTCTTCAAGTGAAACGCGGTGGTAGTCCCAAGCCCATGTCTAGACACACATCAACGAACGCATAGCAGTGTACACATGCAGAGAGGGACATCTAGCTATCGTCACTCTTACCGCCAGACTCCCAGTCATAGTTCAGACCTTGACGCGTCCACTGACCCAAAGAAAATCACTTTTTTTCCCCCCTGCCAGTCAAAACTTTCCTCTGTAACACAGACACTCACAGACAAAGTCTGCGCGACACAGTGAACTCCAACGCAGCTCATCTCTCCATTTGAAGCTCAACAGAAAAAAAAAACCAAACGCGAACCCCATTTATTTCCACTTTTACAGGTACAGTGTGCTGCGACATTCAAAATCAAATGCCACACCTCCGTCGTGCGATCCCGCAGCAACGACAAATTCAATCGACGCGAGCGCCGAATTTCATGACAGGCTTCAGTGCCGCCTGCTGCTGTTGGTGTGTTTGTTTACCGCGCCCCACGCCCCCCTCCCGCACTGATTAAAATCAAACGTCTGGCTCTTTCCGAGCACAAAAAATGCGTCTGTGAATTAGCCACCGCACTAGATTATGAGTGTACGCCGACAACCGCACGCCGCCACCGCCGCCGTCACCGCCACCACCACCAGCCGTCTAAACAGACGGGCTGTGTAATAAAAAACAAAAGCAGCGGCAATCCGAACCCAAGGCCAACTGCCAAAATAATGATTCAATTCCGTTTTTTTTCGGTTCTCGCCGGGATTTCGCAGCTCATTTCGAAGAGGTTGCTAACCGCGAAATTGAGCTTGAGCTTTTGTGTTAGACGAGGCGGACACTGGTCGTGGATGGACTTAATTCCGGCGACCCTCAGCCACTTCCCCGACCGCGGTGATGGCGACCGTCAAGGCCAAGCGGCCCCAAACTGAGTCATTAGAGCTTGAGTAGTGCTGGAATGCAATTACCTGCCTGCATGGATTTGTGGCCGGTTGTCTGTCGCACACCCCCACCCCCCTCCCGCCCCTGTCAACCCTGACTGCAATCTGTCACTGTCGAGCCGAAATATCACCGCCGAGGCCTTGAGATCACGCCCCCCACCCCCTCCCACAGCGTTTGCGGTGGCGGCGGCGGCGGCGGCGGCGTGTGTGTGAATGCGTCTCGCTGAGCGAAGTGCAAAACAAAAAACTGAACCGCCACCATCATCGTGAGGAGGTAATGAAATTTCGGATTGCCGTAGACGACACGAAAACCGGTCTAGATGCGGGCCTTTGTGTATCTTTATTGTCTGTGCAGTTATTTCGGCTCAGATCGACAGCAGTGATGGCGGTGGTGGTGTGTCCAGCGATTAAATTTTGCGGCATTTGGTGACACTGGGCGGATGTGAGGGGGCACCGGGCGCGCTTTTACTTTGTAGCTTTGTCGCGTTCGCAACGAGGGATGACACACGTGGAGGGGGTCTGAGGCGGCAAACACGACGCAGCCATGAATCGCAGCTAGACACCTGTTGGTCGGTTCTATGAATGACATACGCCGTGATATAACCCGGGAATGGAATAAAATCTAGCAGCGCGATCTGAAGGCCATTCAGGCAACAAAATTCTTTGTCTGGGGCTTATGCAAGTCAGCCGCCGTTAAGCGGCATTCGGCGACGGTCTACGAGGAGCCTCATTACCTCATCGCCGATGATCGGGGAGACTGTGGGAAGTTCTGGATGCTTCGAGGCGCTCTCAACTGAAGGGGGACGTCGGCATTTGAGGCTCTTTGTCAAGATGTGTGGAGTGTTGAGCGTTGTTTAATTTTGTCTCGGTATGAGAGAGACTAATGGATTTCGAATCCTGATCTGCTGCTAGACCAATACTTTCCACTCCAAGGCATCCGTTGACATCCCACTAGCTGTTGACCCCCTCAAACACCCCGCCACAGCTGCCGCCTTAGAATGTCAGAAGATGGAATGCAAGGACTTCGATAGGGCACACTGATCGCTTCTGGTTAGCCGCTTCCCCGTCGAAAGGAAACGTCCAAACAAGTTGCATTCACATTTATTCACCACCCGGCTGATATCATCATTATTTCGCATTAATTTGCTGGTCAGCGAGTGAAAGAGGACTCGACGGCGGTGGCGGCGTGCAGTTGCGGATTTACGTAACGCCGTGATCGTGCCTGTCGGCAGCGACGACGCGTGTGAATGTGTGGTGGTGCGCACGAAGGTCATATGACGCATGGAACTAACAACGAAACAGAAGTGAAGAGAGCTCATTCCAAAAGCAGTTAGTAGACTAGAATTTGTAATTTCGTTCGCCGTGCTCGCTGTTGTTTTTTTTAGTTTTTGTTTTTGCGCAGGCTGCGAGTATGTCTAGACGCTGAGCACGCCAAGCGCAACACATACGCCTTGGTGCACGCGTCCGTATATTTTTACGGACATAGTTAAGCTTAATGTAAATAGTTAAGTAGAATTAAGTTTTAGGTTAATTTAATTGTATATAGTTATAAGTTTTAGGTGGTAGGTAGTTTTTAAATTTATTTTTAAGTTAGGTTAAGAAGAAACAAAAATCTGGAATTCCAAGTTTTTTCAAATTTTCTTGGAGGAATATTAAACAAAAAAATGTAATAAAATAAATTTTAAGTTAACAATATAAAAGAGGCCGAAAGGCATAATAAAAAGAAAAATCCTAGATTAGCTTAGAGTACTCGTAAAGAGTCAGTAAGTTAGAATTAAAAATTAACAGATCGTATGTGTAAGCTAGTATTAAGTATTTTTGTCTAGCATGTAAGTAATTTGAAATTAAGTAATAAAAATGCATTTAAATCTAGCACGCCAAGCGGAACACATTTAAATGGTCTTCGCTCTTTGCGATGAGTTTTGTGCTGGATTGACTGTTTGTTTGGACTTTTTGTGTGTTGGTTTCTTCAGTTGGATCTGTTCCATGCTAAGGCTTAGCCGATGGAGAGTGTGATTTGTAGGCCATCTGATATAGAGAAGGGTTGTCACAATGGATGTCAGCGAAATTTGGAAGTGTCTGGTGAAGGGGGTGGATACTTGAAAAGAAGGCTTTTTGCTTTGCTTCGATGTACATTACAGTCAGACATTTTTCCCCCTCAAAGCTATTTCCTTGTAGGTGAGAAGTTAGAAAAGTTTAAGAACTGAAAACAAATTTCCCTATCCTTCAGGGTCGTGCCAAAAGTTTCTGCTGACAGTTGAAATGTGTCTAATGGCCAGACGCCATCAGCTAACAATCTTCATACTCAGGCTTTCTGCCATTTTGAAATGCAATTACAGGACATGGTTAGCAACCGAGGGCTCTTTTGAAATTTCTAGGTTCTTATGACTTCGTCATGCACCGTGGTACATGTTTCCCGTATTTCGAATTGACTCAGATCGCCATGAATTGAAATTTCAGTTTTCTCCGTCCAAAAGAAAGGTAATTCCATTGAATGCTCAATTAACGAGAAATCAGTTCCTTTGACGTCTTTCCTTTGATTTGACTGCCAAGTTTCATGATCACTTGCATATATTGACACCAGCACTTAAACATCAAGTAGCATAGTTTACACAGAGTGGAACCAAAGAATTTACTTTTCTTGACAGTCTGTCTGTTGGTTGAGTTCTTAAAGTTCTTTTTAGCAGACAACCAGAGGGACGCTTGAGCTACTTATGATTCTTCTCGGAGGCAATGGCCTAGGTGCGATAGACAAAAGTCGAAATATATGTAAATCGGAGTACTGTCCGTTCATAGTAAGTTCAAACGAAAATTTGTCTCATTAGCAACTGCATCTGTGGGGGCAACGAACAAGCTCTCCAGCATACTCCTTTCTACCTCTCATGTTGGTGTATAAACGGGACCTTCGCTAAGCACATAAGTGTCCTTAGGCTTAGTGTTGGCACCCTATGCGACATCTGTGGAGAACGTGCTGAAAGGCAGAGCAACTTTTCTGTCAATGCCACGCCTGTGCTCGGATCAGGTGGCGGCTGTTTGGCACTGACGTGGTGGAAGCTGAAAACCTGGACTCTCTATCACAGAAGCGGTAACTGGTTTCCCTTCGGAAGACCAAGACCTTACCTTAAATTAAGGTTACTGCCTTGTAGTACAATGGACCAATTTTCATATCTGAGCGCTGCAGTGCAGTGTTTCTGAACACATAACACAATGCTCTCTCCAGGTCTTATGAAGTATTGAATTTGAGGAAATTTGTTCTTCTGCGAGAGACGTCAAGCTCTAAGTTCCATATACAAATTGAAATAAATTGGGTGTCACTACAGCCGCCAAGGGACTAAGGCCTCACTCGTTCAGCAACTACGAATAATATACTCTGAGAGTTATCGAAGAAATGGAGCCTAGAAGAAAAGAGATGGAGCCCGAAGTCGAATCTGGGATCGTTAGCGTGTCGATGACCAACACGGCACCACAACATTATGAAAATTTCAAATGCCTGATAATGGGTTATTAAGAGTCGAACTGGTGTTGTCATAATTATCAACGCAATGGCTGTGCCTGGTGAATTGGAAATCGGGACCGGGGGTCCCTTTTAGGGCATTATCTACGTCTAATCTTCAATCAACCAATCTCATGGTGGGCAGCTTAAGCGCTCCGTTGCATATTCATCAGAAAAGCAATTCCATTTGTTTCATGACCTAAGTCACTTTCGACATGTACGGTCAAAATCATTCTTTACAAAGATCTCCTATCTCTGTATCTATATGTATCAACTGGGAATACAACAAACCTTTTTTGTGATATATAATGATCCACAGATGGTTTACTATTGGAAGAAATTAAATTCTTGAACCGTAGTGTATCCTAAGACCGAAGTGTGTCTTAATGCAAAGCTTCCGAAAATGAAATGGTATAAAAGAGAATAATTATGCAGGCTATAGGGTCACAACGCGACCAGCTTGTCGCTTGCAGCTTCAAGTCTTATGTATGCAGGGAGAGTCCATTACCCCTTTTATGAAGGGACCTCAAAATCTGTAAACTTACTTCAGTAGGCCGAAGCTACGATCCGAAGTCCACCAGAGCCTGGCAGGTTCAACCCACGTGTTCTGCCAATTTGTAGTCTTGTGAGTGGAGATGTCAGACCCTTAAAAATTGACTTTGAACACATCTAAGGGGGAATGCAGCCGGCTACTCCATTTAAGCATTTCTTATTCAAATAGCGATAAAGGCGCAACATCACGTCGATGTTCAATTGACTTTTCAGTATTATTACTCCCAATAAGTGCTATCGCTGATCTCTATGGCCGAAGAGGAAGGGTGATACCCAAGGAACTAAAAACGGGTACTGTGGTCGCCGTGGCGTAGTGGGTAAGTGCGTCACAGAACGTCTAGGTTCGATTCCCAGACGGAACACCGCGCATTTTTTCACGGCACTACCTCTTTCGAGTTGCTAACAACACTCAATGAGTATCAATTGTCTATGAAAAGCTTCTCAAATCTCGCCGTTCGAAGTCGGCAAAAACTGCAGGTCCCACGCACAACACGAGTTGTTGTAGAAGCTAGGCCATAGTTCGTTGTGGACTGTAGTGCCACTCAATTAATATTTTTAAGGGTACTGTTGTCAGCGGGGAGGGGGATTGAAAGAAGGGGTCTTAAATGAAAATGAGGAACACTTTCGGAGATAAAACGGAGCCCTTGGGAACACCAGCGTTGGTATCATAAATATCATACTTGAACCTATTCTGCGGAAGCCGTACTACCAGTTATTAAGAAGGTTCAGGGATTCAAGATGTTTCGAATTTGGCATCACAGGATTTTTCTTTAAAATAATATTTTCCTCCACAACCTGTGGCATGAAATAGGAAAAAATGAAAAATCATAAAATCGGGACTACCGGCAGAAGGAGGAGCTCAGGAAGATCAAACCATCCAAGATCGTTTTATGATCCTGCTCAGCTGTAGGTGTCAATTCAAGAGGTCGATGAATTTCAAAAACAACCTGTGTCGGACTGGTGGAAAACATACATAATTTCCTTAAGCCCATTGGGGTAAAGACTCGAAAAAGCTGGTATTATAGCGCCCAAGCTAGTACTGAAGCCGGATTTTCCAAAAAGGATCTTTGTCCATGAACATCAGAATTGGAATCAAAAGATGTGGAGGAATGTTTGTTTTTTCGACGAATCAAGGTTTAAGTTATATGAGAGAACCGACTGAATGCAACATTCAGCTGCCCCCCAAAACTAAAGGGTCTGGTCTAGTCCGGTCGGTTCTTATTCGCTTCCCTGACGATGAAAAGGATAGACTGATGTTGAAAGAACCGAAAGTCATTCAAGAGTTGCCCTTCTTCTGAGAAATGCATTAGAGTCCTGTGCGGAGCTTTAAAATTCCATTCGGCAACGGGATGATTTTCATTGCCATACAGGCCAAATTGTAAGTATGAACTTGTTCTGAATTTTTTTACGATTTAAAGTTTTTTTTTATTTTGCACTCACTCTCTCTCTCTCTCTCTCTCTGCTCTGCTTGAACCAATTTCCTAAGTTTTCAGTGTCGGAACCGGACAAACTTCCCACTTGCTGCGAACAGATTTTCATATATTCCTCAGAAACCTGCTCAGGCAGGGTCAGGTTTGCCTCATACGTTAAGCAACCACCCCTCCCTTACAACTTACATAACCGCTTCAAAATACAACTGTCCCCGACAACTGACCTTCTTCGACCGTAGCCCAGCACGTGTACAACTTCCTCACTTGCATGCATATCTCTCCCATCCGTCAAAGGATACGTAAGTCAAACGTGAGCTATCACCACATCTCTCGCCACCTTCCAGATGACTTGCAACCTCTTGACATCGCCGCAAAAGTATCTCACCGAAATCGATTCGCAGTCCCTGTGAGTAGTTGCTTATGCTGTCGATATCAAAACAGCCATTGGTCGTGTCAAAAGAACCGCATCCACTCGTATGCCCTCGCCCTCTCACAGGTGCATTAATTATTCCTCATGTGGCTGTGCCGCAGCATGATAGAATCCCATTAATGCCACCAACAATAACTACCGCACCACACCACACGTCATCCGTGTGCAGGAGCGGAAAAAAACGGCCGAAGAGAAAAACCCACCAGAACCGACAACAGAGAGAGACTATCTGCATCTGCACATCAGCATCAGCATCAGCATCGGCATCGGCATCTCCCGCATGTGCGGCGCAGCAACAGGCGAACAATTCTATCATCGCTCACTCACTATGTGGCAATAATGCGATTACATTTACCAATTATTATAAACTTTGCTTTTTTCTGCAGTCAGCTGCGGTGGTGGTGGTGGTGGTGGTGGAGCAGCCCGTGCCTCCTCTGATCGATGGCCGCATTTAGCCGTGGCGTACACGGGGCTAAGCCATCGGGGAAGTAAAAGGCAAAGTTAAAGGCACAATCCACAGCCGCCGACGGCAGCAGCAGTCACAGCTTCCAGCAGTCGAACGGCAATTCGAGGGCACAGGAGACATTCAAGTGGTTGGGGCATCGAAGGGGGAGGGCGGCCGTATTATGCATGCGGAAAGACCCGTCGCCGAGAATGGGGTTGCTGGGAATGCCAGCCAGCAGCTAAATACAAAGCTGCCGTATGCGCGCGGCGGCGTGTGTGGATGCCAAAGAAGGCGGAAGAGGGTGCAAGAAATAATCGTGCCAATTGCGACCTTGGATTAGCTCAGCACACAATCGCTCCTCCATTCGAACCCGCTCTTGGCGCACCACACACAGCAGTGCAGCAGCAGCAGTTGCTGCTGTCGCTGTTCGATTCTGACTCCATGAGTGGACTAATCGACAGTGCGGCAGAATGCCAGCAGTGGGGGGGCAAGAAGTGAATGAAAAAAGAAAAAAAAATCCGACGAAGAACCCCAGCTACAACAACACAACCGAAACACGTTACGAATGAATGAGTGACATTACACGATTTCGCTTGTAGATACACTGCATCGACAGGCAGCGGGCTGCGCGCCGTCCCCCTCGCGTTCTCGGCGCTCCGCTCTCAGCTGGATCTGTGTATAAATTACACAATTATCGTTATTATCATGACGATTTTATTGAATTTTAATCTGTTTATGTTTATGTGTACACTGGCGCGCTGCTTTGGCCGACGCCGCTGCCCGTCTGTGGCCCGGTGGTGTGGAGCGAGTTCGACACGCGTGCGAACGACAACAACGATGCGTTCAGGATTCCTTCTGGTGGCGCTTGCCAGCCGTTTTTGTATCGGCCGTGTCAATGGAGATTCGCATGCAGCTGCAGCTGCTTATTGGCGGGAGGGTTGGGGTAGATTTTTGAAGTTGTTTTCCCCCATTCGTCATCGTTCTCCGACACTTATCTGATTGATTGTCAAGGACATAACTGTTGGCGGATTTCAAACACGACCCCCGCCATGCCCCTCTCGCATCGCAGCACACCAACTTTCACAGCATGAGACATCTGTTCGACAAGCGACATCGCCGATCGCCTCATTTGACTATGTCATGTCCATCCCGGGCCGAGTAGGTGTTGCCTGCTTCGCGCATTTTTCACTCACCACATTTGCATTAGAGAACCCGTTCTCTGCATTTGAAGTGTGTCGCGGACCCGGCGACGTCCAAAGAAAAGGTGAACCTACCCGCAAACCAATAAAACCCAATCTCGTTGACCTTCACGTCGAGTGGGGATTCTCTTTGGCAGGGAAGCAAGAAACGCTCGCAAACCCAACCTCCAAACAGGATTCTAACATAAATTTGAATTTTTTTTTTCGGTTTCTTGTGCGCTTTCGGACGTCGCAGTCGTCGGCTGGGAGCCAGACAACGGGTCCGAGAAATGCGTGGGATAATCGACGATCCCCATACACGCGAGATTAGAAAAGGACCAGAACGCATCGGCCAGGTAGAGGAGCGACCATATGGGTCAGATTTGCCTTTTCAAATGGTCAGTTCTCGTCGCTTTTATTTGCTGCGGTCACCTTTGTTTTGATGCTGACCAGGATGTGTGTGTCCAGGCTGGTGTCCAGCGTCGACCTTGAACAGGAAATAAGAAGCTGTTTGCTTGTTCGTTGTTCGCGTCTACCTGCGTGCTTAGAAAATTTTAATTTGTTTCCTCCTAGTCGTCCAGTCGTGGAATCGACACTTCAGCGGGGTCGCACTAATTGAGTTGGCCGCTCTCCTGGCGGGGATTGTCCTTTTTGTTGTGCACCCGGAAATGTGTTAGACTCTTTTGTTTGACATTCCTCTTTGCTGTCGCTGCACGATGGACGTTGCCGTTCGCTTTGGAACTGGTTTCTTGTGCAGAGTCTACGCTAAGGACCCTTAATGGGAATGGGTTTGCTTTCAGTTCGGGAATTGAGAATTTGGTTTTAAAAAAATTCAATTCCCTCGGGGGAGGGAAAAACAAACCTGACCCCATTCCATTTGGAAGTAAGCATTTTGCTGCCTTCATTGAGCTTTGTGAAGGTGGATGTGGTGAGGGATCAAATGTCCACCATTTGAGGAGTCCGTGTCTTGGGTTTCAATGACTCAGGGGAGGAACAAGATCTTTGAGTTGTTTCGGACCTACTGTTGTGGTATCTGTTTAATTGAGCGACACAGGCGTTCTTTCTTTGAAATGAGGAGGAAGCTTGATGTAGGCCTTTAAGCTTTCACATGTGCATGACTGGCTGCTATTGTTAATTTTGGAAGAAAAACTGACTATGGAACTGCCTTATCATTGTTAGTGTCACTGCGACAAATGCTGCTGGATCCTGCATGCAATGACACTCATCCGTATCAGACAAGGGGTCATCGTTTTAGAGGGTAAAATTAAAACCCTCCCCAGCAAAGAATGTGACCTTGTCCTTTTTTATTAAGTTCATCATCGCAGACTCACGCATGCAGGCATGTTTCTCTTAAGAAAAGAAGGCAGGAAATGCGCAGATGAAGTTGTGGTTCGTTTTAATATGCAGCTCGTGGTAGCAGTTTCTTCAAAAGTTGTCATTTGGGAAGATAAGTTATCTGGCGTGGTCACGGCAGCGAACAGTGCCGTATAGTCAGTTACCTTCAGTTTGATCAGATCAGGAGAGCGTATAAGAGCAAGTCTAAGTCAAGCAGGACTAAGTGATCCTGTATGTTCCATATAGCGGTCATGGGAAACGGACAGAATCCCGAAATTGAAAACCTCGAGATGCATTAAGCCCGAACTTCTTAAATTATAAAACATGAAACTTTTGGGAAAAATAAGTATCGTCCAAGTCTGCGTTATCCGAAGTCAGCCCCTACTCCAAAACCTGCAAGAACTCTTTGTAAGTGTACGTTGCAGAAGGGCCGCTTACAACTCTGCTGAAATGTTTCTTTCGAGATGTTGTTTTCGGAAATATTTTTTTTTTTGTTCCTTTCTCAGTTTCTGTTCTGTTTTCTTCTATGCTTCGGCATTTTGAACATTTTTGGACTTTGGTGTTTTGGAATATTGATTATTTTAGGATCTTGTAACCAACCTAGTCGTTGGCATGGTGTCGTGGGCATGGGTAAGTCGACTCACATTTCGAAGGTTCAATTCCCGGATTATCCAATCTAGCGCCCACCTACTGAGAGAATTAACCAAGTGTTTGTAAAGAAGATTTGCTTCACGCGTGGCAGATAGGTCATGCCAGCTTCCCAACTTTCTTTGGACCTTACTTTAGCCCGTCACCCACCAAAGGTGAACAAAGAAATATTGTCTCATCTCATTTACTAAGAGCAGAACTGAACGGATGATATATGTAGATGGGAACGCGGTATTGACCTGACCGCAGCAGGAAATGGTTTCATTCTAGACACGAATGTCATCATTTCGAAGCAGGAAGTAGCTTTCTTGGAAAGCATATCTTGGACTAGAAAAGATGAGGAATTCTACAGTGATTGGGAAGCTCGATGTGTCATTTAAATAGACGCCTAGCCCTACTCCCCAATCTATTATAAGTTCCTTTCGTGAAAATGTCCATATGCCAATTCCCAGTCAGACGTATAGGTTAAATACAATTTTTGGCCATATTAGATGCAGTGTTAACAACAGAGGACTAAACTCTGTGGGCGGAGTTGTCTCCGTTGCATTAATTCTGAACTTAAGAGGATTGCTTTGAAATGTGTCAGTAAAAAACATAGAAGAACATAGAACATAGAACACAGAACATAGAAGTTGAATAATAGGCCTGACGGTGCATGGGATTCAGTGTGTTGACAATTTGTTGGACTTAACGAAGGTGCAATTTAAAAAACCTAAAGACACTAAAAACACAAATCAGACAGATTTCGATGCAAAATAAAGAAACCAAAGCCGTGGTAGCGGTCGGCGTCAACATGAAACCCTCAGAAAGTTGACAACGCCTAAAATGACTAGGCCATGTAAGCATACGTATGGCCAACAATTTGAACTAGTCGGCTAGCGCAGTAGACGACACCCATGGACCCGATGGCGAAGGAAGAAGCTAAGCAACTTGGAGTGCGACATTAGAGGCAGTTGGTTAAAGATCGTGAACTGAAGAGTTGAGTCTCATGTCCAACCCTGACATCATTGATTGTTTTTTTTTCAAAACGAAGTAGAAAATAATGGGTTCTTTAATACTCTAGGAACGGTGTTTAATTAGAGACAATGTACATGTGTATGATGTACACACTGCTGATTTGATCTTGCTGAGAGTGGACAGTCGATAGGGAGCCGTTTGTGGCGTGTGACTGAACACTCTGTTTGTAAGGAGATCGAATATTAAATATGAACGTTAATCTTCTAACAAATTTAAGCAAAAGCAAAGCATTTATGTGGAACTTCTGATATTTTTGAGCGAAAAACTGATCTGAGTGCATTTCGCAGGCCCATACGGAATGTACGTGTAAAACTTCACCTTATAGAGAATCCTGGAGACATCGAAGAAAGTGTAAAATTTCAAAAGTCAATGCCGTGTGTTGGATAAAAATTTCTCAGTTCTGCTCTTCCAGTTTCTGTGGGACTTTTAGGAAAGTGTAGTTTCTTCTGTTCATCAATTTTGGCCGTTTGAATCGAACTGCTTTTTTCAGTCAATGTGAGTGAAAATAATCGATTCACTAAGCTGAACAAGGTCATTATGAAAAATTCCTTCCAATACATCATACTACCTTTCTTGATACCAATTTTGGCTTAAGCACCATTCCTTGCAAAATTTCACCATTCTTAGTCCCCGATCTTGTTTCCACATTGTTATATTTACTACATCAGTGATGTCAGCAATTTGCGAGATGAACTAAAATCGGGTTCACGGGCCGAACAAAGACCTCCTTCATATCAGTATCTTCTTCTTCTTCTTGTGGCGCTACAGGCCAGGGTGGCCCTGGGCCTCAACCAACATGCCTCTCCAGCCAGCACGATCTTTCGCCAGCAGCCGCCAGTTGCGACCTCCAAGTTGCTTGAGGTTCTTCTCCACTTGTGTGCGCCACCTTAGCCTGGGCCATCCCTTGTTGAGATGTCCCAATGGCTCAGATTCTAAGACTTTTCGAAGACGCTTGATTTGGCGCATGTCGCTGTACAGTGCACGCATATCAGTATGCTACAATTAATAGTGCCGTCGTTAGAGCGACGTTAAAGCTACAGACATAGCAGGCGCCATCCATAGCTGTCCCACAAGATCTCTAGAAGCGTCTTTCTCTGTCGCCAGTCCTCGTACACGACTAAACAAGCTACTGCGTCTTGTCGGAGTACCCAGTCCAAACCGAGCATGTATTGTACGATATTTGATCCTTTTGTCCGGCAGCCTTGTTTCGGAAGGTTATTTGAACCTAAAGAAATAGCCAGTGAACATTTGTCCAAGACTTAACTAGACCCCAGAGATCTGGCATAATCAGCAGAGAGATCAAAAATGATTTCCCTAGTTGGGCTGTGTGCCTATTTCAAGACATCGTCACTTGCTCTAAATATAACCTCCTCAATCAAATCTGTCCCCTGACACATCTGGAATTTGAAAAAAAATCACACCAGCTCACCACCATCATCAGCAACCTTCTGCCATTCAATGACAAACTTGCCCGAAAGAAATCAGTCTCTCCCTCGTCGGCATACAGCTCACCACAACCCTCTGAAGTCTATTCGCTGATAGCGCCTTATCGGCTCCACCCTGCTGCCAACCACACCGGTTAAGTTGGGTCAGTGGCGATAAGATTAGCCCTCGATTACCTAACACCCTTGATACGCGCAACTGAAGATGAGAATCCGTTGAGTGGCACAGTTCACCTTATGCAACACCTACATCGAGATGACGCTGTCACCGGCGGCGGCGCACGTCGCGGCCCCAGTTGCCAGCGAAAAATCTCTCAAAGTCAGATAAGTAAAGTCGCATCAAGTTCACCCATCCGATGTGCTACGCAGTGAGTTCATGCGTATCCATGAGATAATCTTTCTAAATTTAGACTCGACTACACACACACTCACACCCCACATCGCACATCGTGTGGGGGCTATATTTAGCGCCCCGATAGGGTTCCTTGTGATGGTTGACGGGGGCGAGAGTGGATGCACGCATCGGTGGTTCAGTGGTAGAATGCTCGCCTGCCACGCGGGCGGCCCGGGTTCGATTCCCGGCCGATGCAACAAAAGTTTTTTTTTTACCCCTCTTCGATTTTTGCGCGCACATCAATCTAGTCGTGGCCGCAAATGAATTATTGATCGCGCTGTCCAATTAACCCCGAATGGAGGGGCGGCGGCGGGTAGGCAGCAAACAATCTCGAGATGTAAGAATTTTCTTGGAATTATTCATTCGGTTGCATAAGACAATTGTTTTCTGTATAATTCCGTGCAATTACAAGCGATGGCGCGGACGTGTAGTCAAGTCGTGGACAAGTGCTTGTCGACCGGGAAATTGACACCGCCATCAGGTGACGGCAGATTGATGGACGGTGGCAGAAGAGGGTTAAAAGGTCTGCACTCACCACATATGCCCCCTCAATCTTCATTAAGGGCGATTATATCGAGCACTCAAGGCACCTTCCACACACGCCAAGCCGACCGGAGAGCTCATCAGCTTAGGAATCGCTTTTAATTAATAGTTCCGCACCCTGCCGCCAGCTGCCTGCAGCGGCAGCACAAAAAAGGTGTCAAAGCACTTGCCACTAGCCACTGCGATGCTCTCGTGCATGTATCGAAGACGAGACGAGGGTCCTTTTCGGTGAGCCCACCTCTCCTCGGGCGTCGCGTCGGCTCTAGCCCTCGTCGCCGCCGCCTCGTTTGCATAAGAGTGCCTGCTACTGTCAACGTGCATCATCCAACACGAACAAACCCACACCTCGTCTTGCATCTCTGTCGTCATCGTCCTTCAGTGTATGATGTGCTGCCCCAAGGCACTCGATGGGTTTTCCTCGTGCGTTTTGCTGCTTTTTGTGTCACAAACTGTCCATGAACCTTAGCTCTGCACGCTCAGTCGTCTCCGGTCTCGGCGCAGGGCCCACTGCAGCGTGGAGTCCCCATGTACGCCGACCGGAGCACACCTCCTTTTGCACGTTGTTAACTGTCATTTTTGCTGTCATCGCAGCCCTGTTCGATTGGTGTGCTGTACAGCGTTTTTTTTCTTCTTCTCAAAAACTACTGTCTTGCGAGTCGTTTTTTTTTTCTAAGGTGTGTGCACACACGAGACAGCTCCTCTTGTGCGGCGCGGCGGCGGCGTACCTTATGGGGAGGGAGAACGGAATATGACAGTTTTGACAATTTGAGGGAATTATTGGACACGGCCGTGCCGTCGTCGGAGTTCGTACAATGATTGAATTTGTAGAACATTCGAAATTAATTAGGTAGAGTTCAGTGGAGTCGAGGGCGATGGTGACGACGACAAAAGGCGTGTAGGCAAACAAACAGAGGCATTTTTTGGCATCACCCCGAGAGCTGCAAATGGCGGGCGGATCAGCGAATTGATTGCGACAGTTGCTGTCGGCCGGAATGGTTTATTTTCTGGCGGCTTTGTCTACGGTGTGTAAATAGATTGATTATTCTTTGACGTTTTTTTGTGAGTCTCAGTTTTGGGGGGCAAATGTTTGCCAACGCTATTGATTTCAATTTGGTGATGAAATAATGCGAGTTGCGTGTTCGGGCGGCTTTCATGCAAGTGCGAACTGCAATTAGACATCTGCTGTTGTTGGCATTGCAGCTTGTGGCAGTTTGGTTTTGGGGAAACTGGGTGTTGAGTCAGGTTTTTGGGAAGGCTTCAATTTGATATTTCTCGATGCGGAAGAGAAGTGTCCTGTTAAAATGAACAGACTGAAATTTTTGACAAACTAAGAATGGTGTGATGAATTATGTCCTTGAAAAAATGAATGCAAATTATTAGAAGGCCTTAAGTCACCATTTATATTGAAGGGAGATGTAAAATGTATTTTACACGCACAGGCAGGACCCATTGTAGGTCAACTCACCAAACTCTTGACAAAGGGGTACTAGCCACGTTTAAAAGATCGTCGTCTTTAGCAGTTCTTTCAGGGGAGAGTGTATATGGGTTTCAGCCCCTCTAACTGGAATGATCGATTGTAAGGTACCAAGAGTACTGTGCATGTACATATGCGACTTCGAGGTGGCTAAGTTATTCAATCTCTCCCAGCACTGGGTATCAGGTCAGGAATTTGCCAGATATTTAACACTTCTACCCTTACTTCAGGCGGACGAAGATCTATACCTCTAGGCAGATGTAAGTTAAATTTACACATGGAAACAATTCCACTGATTTTTTTTTTTTCGTTATAATTGGCGCGCGCTTAAGGGATTATTTAGTACCCTTAAATGACCGGTATTAAGTCACAGCACGGGCCGAAGGTATAGGGAAGAGAGGAAAAGGAGGTACCGGTGCACATTGGTTTTAAATGCCTGTGGATTGAGCTTGGAAGAGCACGATAGTCTCAAAGATGGTCTTACCATGGACCTTGACGTGGTTCGAAAGAAATCTGGTCCTTCTTCGGCTCTGTACGCTCACGATTGATTCTGTAGCTCAAAAGATCGCACGCATGCCAGGTTATGGGAGCCTTAACCAATCATTGTCTCACCGACTAAGTGTTCCCTCAAATGATTTCGACAGAAGCTGTATGGACGAGGAGAAATCACAAATTTTCACAACACTTGGGTGCCTGAGATCAGAACTAAATCCAATCTAAACAATCCGCACGACCTCAGCAACACCCCTTCCATTGATTTCTTGAACATATTCATCGTCGCTGGATAATTCTAAATTGTTCACCTCACCAAACACTGCAGTAGCAACGCAATGGGTCTACAAAGGATCAAGTGCATCCCCAAGCAACCACTGGCTAACTAGTGAGCACCAACATGAGAACCTAATTGAGGTCACTTTCTGGCTGAATTCTCGGCATCTAAGAATGTTGTTGTTCAGCGCAGGAGTAAGCAGTTGTGCTTACTTTCATATGAAGTGACATAAGGTTCATTTTAAGCACGAAGTTCCGCTCTGAACGGACATACTCAAACATTTTTTTTCTGCTTCTCATTGGATGTTGCTCTTAAGCCTTCAAGATAACGCAAGAAAGCCTAATAGTCCATGCGCCCATCCGTAATGCCTGTTGCACTCTTCAAATCTTTTGATCGAAGCGATTTTCATGAAATTTCCGATGTATTCCGGCGAAACTATTCAGTTGGCGTAGGCAAGGCCCATGAGGTCCTTTCTGGCTGAATTCTCTGCATCTTAGGATACGTTTTACTCTATCACGTTGTTATTCAGTGTAGGAACAACTATACATAGTGCGTGTGCTCACTTTGATATGAATTGTCACAAGATTCCATGTTTTGTTTTAAACACGAAGTTTCATTTTTTGCTCAGTACGGCCACTCTTACTCTACTCAACTAATTTCATATTTAAGATTTATTGCATGTTGTTCTTAAGTCTTCGTGACAACGAAAGAAATCTTAATAGTTTTGGTGTGTTCTTTCTGCCGCCCGTCACGTCTATACTACTGTTGGATGTACACCTTTGAACATTTTTATGTTGGCACTACTGTCACTGACTTAAACATTCATCGTTGTTTGAGATTTTTAGATGTGAAGTTTTCAGAGTAATCAGGCTTAAAAGCTAACCCTCTATACTGTTAAGCTGCAATTCAGTTTTGCTTTAATTTCTAAGTCTTTTTGGCACGGACTGATTCAAGATCAAGCACAGAATCCAATGTCAATTTAGTCCATGAGCCCAACCAAAAGTTTCATTAAACAGGTCTGTGTCTGTAGCAAGTGAACAATGGCAACGTCACTCTGGCTACGTTGCTTGTGGTCTAAGTTTAACCAAAATAGAACCAAATCCTTTAAGGCAACCAACAGAAAACGTTGACGAAACATTCTTACAGGTGTTCGCACTGATCACTTCACGATTGGTGCAATGGGGTGGAGGTTAAGCCTTTTAGCGAACGATTTCGGGAAGTATTGTAGAGACAAAGAAGATATGAAATGCGCTCTTCATGTAAAGGGAAGATTCTTCTCTGAGTTCAGCGAACTAACGATGTTCCAGATTCATCGATCCAGAAAGTTTCTCTTACGTCTCAACAACATCCTTCTAGGTCATATAATATACACAACGCCTCCAAGGACACTGTTTGTGTTTTTTGTTTCCTGGCATTAAGCCCTTCAAATTTCAGTCAACCTTCGTCTTCCGAAATTTCCAATCCCAATTTTATAATTTCAAAAACCCTCAGATCACAGCTCGGTCTGAAGTTATAGACAACGAGAAGGAGGCACCGACTGACATTGGTCGTGGCTGTAGATTGTACTTGAGAGTAAACAACGAGCTGGTATGAGCATTCCATGTTCATCTGAATGAGTACCCCATCAAGTCTACGGCTAGAAGTGGGCCTAAGTGAGTGAGTTCTTGAGGTGGAGGAATACAGGCGATCAATTCATTTGAATAAAACCAGCAAGCACTACTATGGCAAAGAGCCTCCACCATCAGATCTCAATACGTTAGTGAGAAAAATGGGGCACTTGATTCGAGCAAAGGTGGGACAATGGCAGAGAAAGAGCTCTTAAGTTTCTTCATCCTTTCCACAAGCGTCCTAGAGGTTGCCATCACTTCGCTGTAGCACACTTTCGTGTTTAGTGGTAGCGTAGTGACCCGTGCATCGTCTGCCTTTTCTTTCAAGTCATAACAAAAATTCAACGGTGTTGGAGATATGCGTCCCTTTCCAAACAGTCAAAAGTTCACTTTTCGGTTTTGAAACTTGTCTGAGGTGTCTCATCGTTGCAATCAAGCCGTATTGAATAGAAAGGAGTGGTGCAAGAGGTCCATGTATTCAAAGCACTAATTGGTCTCCGCACAGAAACCCCTAGCACTCCACAGACTGCATCGCCGCAACATGAAGACATGTCTCTCTGACTAACGAAACAAATTTCAGACTTTATTTGACACAAAAAAAAAAAACAAAATCTGAATGAGTACCCCATCAAAAGCCAATAGAGCACCCGTCTAGCCGTCAGCACATTTCGTCCACCGCTCAAGCCTCTCAAATTTCCAAATACACCCTCGAGGGCGCAACTCCCCAGCCACTGCAACCGCCAATCAAACAACCATCACAATCCAGCTGTCCAGCCCGCTTAAGGGCGTACTCCACAATCCCGCGTCTCTTCAGGTGTTTGCTCAGCTCAAACCCGGCTACCTTTCCCATAATCCAGTGAGTTACCATTCGAAAGTACCCCGTTTAGCCGCCAAAAAATTACCCGGTCCAAGCCCATTAACCGCCAAGAAAGCATCAATCAAATCAAAGCCACAAGATAGCCAAACCTGTGCGCTGCCATACTGCACCAGCGCCGCACACATAGCGCTGGCGGCGGATTTTCGCATTCGCCAGATTATCATCTATTATTTTATTCATGTCCAAAACTAATATCTAATTTGTATCTAAGAAATACTTTGCACATGCGCGCCGAACATGTGCACAGCGCTTGCAACATGTTCCGCGTCTTATTTCATTTTTTTTTTTTCTAATTAAAATGTTAATCCCCGTATCGGCGATCTCGGTCTCCGGCTCCGGTTTCCACGGACTCATTTCTTGCCACAAGGAACACAAAAATATTGTTATTAACCAAAACCAACCCATAAAGAGCCAACGCCTTCGCTCGGCTGCGCTGCGCTGCGCATGCGCACTGTGTACTTGTCATGTACCTGATTCCGCAACGAAACAGAAGTACAAACGCCAAATCCGACGGGGATCCGCTGCGCTGTGCTCCGCCCCCACACAGCACAGCCGCACTCCCCAGCGCTCCCTTCTGCGTCACAATTTGTCTGAAATAAATCAGATTAGTGCGGCGAAAGAAAAAAATTTGCATTCGCCTTGTGCCCTGAGATCCGGGCAGATATGCGCTCTGCTCAATCCATCCCGAATCCTTCGTCGGTTGGTGGTGGCGGCGTGGCGTGCTCGTTGAATTCGGCGAAAAAACAAAAGCAACGGGCACCACCTCCCCGGGGCGGTTAGGTGTGAAATTTGTTTAAATAAATTTCAGGCGATCTGCGGCGAGGACTGGGGAGGCCGGCTGAAGTGCGATTGCGTTCAAGCGATATGAACCTCGGCTTGGGGGCCGCTGCCGCCGCTGCTGCCACTAAACGCTGTCATGTAGCTTTGTTGGCAAATTGTTACACAATACGAATTAGTGTCGGGATACATTAGAGTTTACATTCGGCGTGCGACGACAACAGTCCGACAACAACCGACAACAACCGACAGCGACCGACAACGTGTCGCTGCAACGCAGGCGATACGCTTGGCGTCTCAATGCTGGCTGTGGTCTCCTTAGTGCAGGGTGTGGCCGTGATGGTGGCGCATTCTCAACTGGAATGACTTTAAGTGTCCTTATTGTAAAGGTTGCACAAAGAAGGGATTAACTCTGGTCGAGGGTGTCAGTCATTCAGTTTGGGACAAAGTAGATGTCACACCTTTGTTGTGTGCGTGTGTGCCTTACAGCGGAGATGTGGGCTGCGTGACCGCGAGGGGGGATTAACGAGGAATGCATTGTCATAACACGGAGGGGGAAAGCAAATAACGTGCGATGACGTAGGGTGGACTTAAAGATCGGCTTTGGAGAAAATTTATTTGAAAACTTGAAGGTTGACATATTGGAGACGGTTAATGTATGGCTGCAGGCAGACATTTTGTATACTCTGGGGTGCTCAGGGATTCGTTTTATCACCTGTACTTTTTATCAAACAATTAGGGAGTAGAAAATGAAGTAAGCTGCAGAAGCTTAATAATTCCTTAAGAAGAAGCAAGTCTCTGGATGTGTGCCTTGTCGACAAGCACCTCCTATTCGTCGACTTAAATCGTATTGACAGAAAGAGATTGGAGACGAGTCCAGCGCCCTGTCCAGTTTAAACATGCTTTCCATAATACATGTAACAAGGAAAAAGTCAAAGGAGCCTGATCTTCGAAAACTCCGTTCAGCAGCAGGCGACATGACTTCATTGTACGAATGCAGCAAGACGTGGATAAAAAACCGCTAAAGCGAAGTATAGGCAGTGATGAAGGAAGCATAAAGGTCAAGTCAACGTCTTCGACAGAGCGTCATAATGTCCGGCAAAAGTTTCAAGGATCTCAAAGACGTGATATGCTGCTGCTCAGCTCAAGGCCCAATGTCGCAATAGAGCGATCTCTTGAAACGTCACTCTGATAATATTAGTCCTGTTTAGAAGGATTCCTGACTGAATGAAGAGCAAGAAGTAGAGGAGAATAAGTAGAAGCCTCCACTATGGGGAGACAGTCTGAAGTGCGATTGCGCTTAAACGATACGAACCCCGGCTTGGAGGCTGTTGTTGGAGCAGCTGCTCGTTTTCCGCCTCCCAACCGCCAAACCAAAATTAAACCTGTGGGCTAGACGGCGGCTCGTACCTAGCCAAGCGCCTTAGCCTAAGTAGCGCATACGCCTAAGAAGCGCCTACGCCTAAGTATCGCCTACGTCAAAGTGCCTACGCCGAAGTAGCATCTACGCCTACGTAGCGCCTACGCCTACGTACCGCCGCCGCCTAAGAAGCGTTTACGCCTATTTGAGGGTATATGGACAACATAGTTCTGGCCCAAAGGGTCTCCGAATATAAGGCAGCAGAGCACTCTCTTCTTTGGAATGCTGCATACAAGTTAAAAAGGATCTCAACCAAATTCTGGCGTGCAACTCAAGCAAACCGGCAAGAGGCCGTGTCAGCACATGATTCCTTAAGTCCAAGGTCTACCCCAGATTGTAGACTGACTCTAAGAACAAGATTAAAGGTTGCCAAGGACAGCTTCACATTCAAAATGGAACTTACGGGCAGGAATCAAAAGTTGGTCTTAAACTAGTTTTTGTGATGTGCGTTCATTGCAAGATGTATGTTGCCACAAGGTAGTTGGAGATGAGAAGTGTAGCTGAATCATTCAATTCAGCGCGGGAAAACACCTGAAAAAGCCGTAGCACGAGTTTAAGAATTCCAATCCCCAAAATTTGGAAGCTCTTTTTCCAGACACTCTTCTGAGCGTTATCAGGAGTCACTCTAAATTCGGAAATCGGTCTTCGAGATCAGAGGAGTGGACGCACCAGTTAGATGCGTTTATCAATTTAAAAGAACTTTCCTAATACCCCGAATCGCCATGCACATGCGTCTAGTCCATACCGTGTCAACGAAAACGACACATTTTACAGTCAAGACTTACCAGTGGGCTCGGTGAGCTCAGCTATCACTCAACTTCAATCCACGTCACAATTAAGGAATATTTATAGAAGGATATTCTCAAATCCCTCTCAATCTAGGATGCAACAAGGCAATTGGAGAATCCTCTTTCCTTTCTCGCCATGATCTGACTAAGAGTCCTTCTAAGGAACTAATCCTAATTGGATTCAGTGAGGTGTCAAAACTGTTTACCCAGTTACTTCCCCCCAGCGCATTCATTAGCCCAATGAACTGCACTCCGGCACAGGGATGCTCTCTTCATCCTCTCCGAGTGTCCTTAATTGCTTAAACTTCTTTAAGGGAAATCCCGCTCTAATTGAGAACTTTCCTTCTCCATTACACCCACTTAAGCCAGGAACCTGCAATCAATCGATCATCGACTACGGAAGACTCGGAAAACGGGAAAAACCAACGAACAACACCAAAACACTTCTCCTCTTGACCATCGATGCATATCGAATCCATTTAGTGACACATTTAGACATCTCGCCGTCCACAGGACCCATCCGCAGCCCATCGATGCACTGCACCAGCACCGCCGCACGACACACTGCGTTGCTCCAGTTAGATTTCCATCGTCCGCGACACCCACATCCCACTTTCGGTCGGCATGCCACAGGGCTCCACAGAACTGAGCAGATATTGAGGGAAAACGAAAATCCGGACACACACTCTGGCCAAGGCATAAATTAACTTGAAACAACATGGGATAGGAGTCCGCTCGGCACACCGAACAACAGCGCAGTCATCGCCTTCAAAACCGACGACACAATGCTTGCGACACTCACACACTCACACCACAGTGGGCAATTGAAGCGAGCGCCACAGGTGTCCACCACCGCCGCCAGTACACACAGATGACCATTGATGCATTCCATCATTCTATCTTGCGGAGCGATTGGCTTCATCATCACCAACGGCATCGTCAGCACGAGCATCGGCATCGTCATCGTCATCGTCATCGTCGCCCGCAAACAGGGAACAAGATGTAGAGACACACAGACAAGTGTCTTCCGGCTGCATGCAGGCGCGCCAACCAATATCCTCCGTCTCCTCCCACAGCGCGTCGCTTTCCTGCGGCAGGCGAAGAGTGGAAAAACAACGTTGGCCCGGGACACTCCTCTGTGTTTGTCACGGAATCTCTTTGATCTGCAGAGTCAGTGGCTCCTTCGATAATTTGGACAGATTTTCACCCGCCATCGTCGTTGTCGGCCTGCAGGACTTTCGGTGATAATCAATTCCTGGTGGCTGTCTTTTTTCTCCGGTTTTGGCCGGACGGGATAATTGGAATATTGGTTGATCAGACGTCATCTCGATGCCAACTCTAATGGAAGACGGTCAAAGATTAGGGGGGGCAGCCCTTCGTCCCCGTCCGCCTGCCATGTGCCATGTGCCATGTGATGTATTAATCCTCGACAATTTTCAACGAGTGACTGTGTACAGCAACTTGTGACACATTGAACATTGCTGCTGCGGCCTCTTTCGGTGTGTGTGTGGGAGTCGCCTGCAGACGATGACGATGATGAGGACTGGCTGACTGACGTCGGGTGTAATGGATTCCGAGCATAAATTATCGCATTGTGGCTGCTGTCGCTGGCAAATGTGTGGATGTGCTGCATTGACATCTTTATACGACACGGCGGTGGCGGCGGCTGGTTGTTTGCTGTCACCCGGTGACAGGTTTATTGGTGACGTTCCTCCGTAACCGCTCCGTTTCGGAGAGACTTTCTCTTGGATCGTGTGAAAATTTGTGGGTTTCTTATTTTTTTTTTTGTGACTTACCTTATGGGCTCTGATGGGGGCGCCCTCAGAACAAGCTAACGTGACGTCCACCAGACTCTCGTCCTGTAATAATTGACTAAACACCCCTAACAGGTTGGATTGATGATTGTTCCACCTCAAGCAGTAGTGCTCACTGCCCATGTCGGTGACAGCTTACGCTGCTGCAAAGAGAAAGAGAAAGAAAGAGAGAACTGTCAAAAATTTGCTTATAAGGACTAAAATGAAAAATATCTGGAGTGAAGCGGGGAAGGCTCTAGTTAACGTGCGTATGTGGGAAACGTATGTACGCGCGCTTTCATTAAGCGCATTTAATTACCGCTCATGTTCGATGGTCAACGCGCCAATTCAATATTCAGGACGCGAGCGCACCGATATCAAGTTACCAATGGCTACCGGTGGCTTCTGCTTCGGTCTCTGCATGCCAGCATGAAAGGATCCCCTAGCGAGGAGGGGCTCTCGTACACACACACAGACACACATTCATTGGGCGCGCAATTTAAACGAAACATGCACACACGAGTGTGCGCGCATGTGCAATCGATGGTAATTAAGCGTGTACGCGAGTGCAATTTGACCGTTTTAATTATTGTGTAAATGCGTGTCAGGATGATTGCATTCCTCGGGCGGGGTGGAGAGATAGGGGTAGAGCGAGCGCTGCTGCATGTCGGCTGCAAGCAGACATTCGACATGGAAATGGAATCGGTTCGGGAGATATTTCAAATTTATGTATGCAAATGCGAGTGTGTTTTCGGTTATGAGATACATGGCCGTGCAGTGGAGGTGTGTGCGCCGCGCCGCCGCCGCTGCTGCCGGCTGACGGTGCGTGACTAAGTTCTTCGTTTGACTACCTTCCACCCGCTATCTAGGATTGCCTTGTTACTTTCAAATGCGCGGGGGTGGATGGGTAACAAGGTCTGGTTTTCATTTCACGCCATTATGAGGTACAAGCAGAAAGGCTGATAATTCAACTTGGCTAGGCCTTTAGGCCGTACTGCCTTAGTGGTGGCTTCGGTTGGATTACGCTGTTGCAGATGAGGTAGTACAAGCTTCATTTCACCGGCGGTATGTTCGGGATGTGAAAGTTCTTTGCGTCTAACTGATGTTCGAAAAAATTTCGTGACTCGTTATGAGTAACACAACATTTTGGCCTAGATTTTGAATTTCTTGCAGTAGGTTATTATTTCATTTGAAGAATTTTCTTTTGCACCCATTTGATGGGACTTCCTGGCTTCTGAAATATTTAAGATATGTTCTTAAACTTGTTGATTCAAATTTTGGTTTTTTGAACTTTTTAGTACAACTCTCTCATGACGGCACTTTTTGGTACAAAGTTCTAAGCTCTTACCATTTTGGTACAATTTTCTGGTTTCTGAACTTTGCATTGTTTAAATTCGTTAAATTCGTTGAACTAGTTTTTTGTTCTTTTTTTTTGACTTTTTTACATTCTGACACTATTCATTTTTTTCGCTTTTGGAAAAATGTTTCAATTTTCTGATCCATTTAATTTTGCGGTATTACTTTCTAGCTTCCCACCATTTTGGGATAAGTTTTTGGTTTCTGAACTTTTTGGTAAACGTTTATGGATCCCAAATATTTGGTAGATGTCTTCGCCTCCTTTTTTGGGCAAGTTCTTAATTTCTGGACATTTCGGTACAAGTTCTAGTTTCTGTTTATGTTGTGAATTTTATCTCTTGATAGAAGATTAAGCTTCTTGCACCTTTTGGAACAAGTTTCTGAATGTTTGTTTTTTAACTCAATGTTAACTATTTTTGATTTTTTTACTTTCTAATACATGTTTCCGCTTTCTAAATTATTAAATTTAAGTTTTAACTTTTTAAATACGGAACGCAATGCACAACTTTTTGATATCTCGTCTCTATATTCTGACCTGATATTCGGACCATTTCGATTCGTTTCTGCGGTTTGTACTTTTTTGTACAAGTTTTTGTTTTCTGAACTTTTGATACATATTTTTGAATTTTTTGGTACAATTTTTCGTTTACTTTCTGGCCAAAGTTCCACATTTCCCGGTTTTCTATCACATGTTCTTAGTTTGGATCTTTTTGACGCAAGTTGAATTTTCAATAGTTTGTCTTATAAGTTTGTACTTTCTGAACTTTTTAATTTATTTTTCGTATTCTAACTGTTTGGATCATATTTTGGATTTTTGTTCTTTCTAGCACCAGTTTCTGTTTGCCAAAAGCTTTGATACATGTTCTAGGGTCTAAAGTTTTCGTTGAATTCTTCGGTTTTTGTGTTCACTGGACATCTAAATTTCTTAACATTTTGGTCCAAATCCAGATTTTCGACTCATCTCTTCCTTTTCTTGTATTTTTCGCAGAACCTTCTGCCTTCTGCCGTTCTTTTTTGTTGCAGTATTTAGTACAAGTTTTTAATTTATAAGGTGTTTGGTAAGAAATTCTGGTTTTGAACTATTCTGGACATTCGGGTTTCGGTGTTATCTACATTTTATTTCCCTACATACATACATTTCATGACATTTTGGTACAAGTCGTTTTTGATTTCCGAACAATTTGGAGCATATATTTGCAGACTTTGACACACGCGTTTGATTTCTTCAATTTAGAGTGCACGTTACTCCTCTCTTGCCCTAATTTTTTTTCTCTTCAGATTCCTTGGTACAAAAGTCGATTAAATCCATCAAACACTGAAAATGCTCGATAACATGGCATGTGAGACGCGATCAAATCATGATGTCATAATGCATCAAAATCCAATATCGTGTTCGATGCAAAAACACGCACTTAAAGTTTTAAACGACCTCCGAACAACACACTCCTCAGCAAATTGCCTTAGAAAGATATAAAAACACGCCTCCGCTCCATATATGTATATTCGCCAGAGTTGCAATAAACGGAGGCAGACACCAAGCAAGGTTTTGCATCCGAGGCCAGTCGAATGTGCAAGCCTCCAGAATCTCTTTTTCAAAATGCCAATGCCGCCATCATTGCCGTCACACGGACCTCGCAGAGGGCCATCAAATTTTATCACCTCGCCACCCTGCGACAGCGAATGCAAATAAGCCTTGCTCTCCGCTCTGATGTCACCGACGACAGTTGTTTTTCAAGTTTCAATAAAGACTTCGATTTGATTGAGAACATGTTCGTTGAAGGGGAGAAGGAGTAGCGAGTTGAAGAATTCGTCAGAAACGTCCACACAATCTGGACCATAACGCATAAAATTGCAAAACGAGTGCATCCGCAGAAGCAATCGCGCACAGGAGACTGAACTCAGACTCAAAACAACTACTGGGCTTGGTTAATGTTCATTCAGAACTCCACTGTGGCCCCTGCCCCGCTCAGCAAATCAGAAGGTTCGATGACCAATAAAAACGAAAAGGAGCCTACAAAGCACCCATCCAAACGAGAGGGAACCCGCTGTTGCCACCGCTGCCAGCCGCTGGTGTTACCGCAGGGCGGCCATCGGCTAACGATCTCGCATGTTCGATTGTACTTAAGCAGAGATTTTTGTTAACAATAATAAAATGCGCTCTTAATAATAATTGAAATTAATTGTTTTTTAAGTTGGAGCGGAGGCCTGCTCGGGGCGGCAGCGCCTCGATGGGCACCGGCCCAAACGCCGCGAATATGTTAATCGGTTGCGAGAAGCGCAGAAGCCGTCGCAGACGAGCGTACGTCTACGTGCGCCCGGACTGCCACGTCCACCTGGGATGGGTTAATTAACGCGAAGTTTATGCCTTTGGCAGCATGTTCTGTCGGAATGTGAGGAGTGAGTGCTTTAAGTGCGTTATTAAAATTTTTGCACACACGGCGCACTGCATTCGTGGCCACGACCACGACGACGACAAAGACGGCGGGGAGTGCATTAGACGAAGACGGTCGAAGAAAGTGTGGGAATCGAGATGTTGGGTTGAGAGGGGCACTAGTAGTCTCCTCCGTTAGGACATAAAATGATAGACAGACAGTGAGACGTTGAGAATTCGTGTCGTTTGGTTCGAAATGGAGATATGTTGGCAACAGAATCTCATTCGATTGGGTGGCTGAGGAGGATGCATTGAATGACTTGAGTGTGCGGTGTGTGCGCACATTCATCGCAGAATGATGACATAATACCAGTCGATGGCCTTGTCCTGGACGTAAACAGAAGAGAAATTGTGAACAAATTAAAAAGGGAGCTTGTAAGTAAGGGCTGCAAGCATGAACACGGTGTCTCTGCAGGTCAGAAGTGACAAAACGCTCTTAAATGCTGTTGTATGCTCTTCTGTTGACCTACGAAAGGAGAGGACCTAGACTTTGATATTGCCAATGAATCACGAGCTTGTCAATAAGTACCTCCGACACATTTTAAGGACATTCTACCCAAACGGTAACTCTATGGAGCACCTTTATCGGAAAACAGGTGATGAACATTTAGTCATCACGAAGTGATTGTGTAATGATCACATCTTCCGAAAAGGTGCGAGATACATAGTCGACGGAATCATAAGCAAGACCAGCACAAAATATCATCTTATACGTTGCCAGGGAACTAGGCGTTCATCGACAAAAAGTTATCAATCATTTGAAGGAAGCTGCGTACACAATGAAGGTCTATGCTTGGGCGCCACACGATCTGACTCTTACTGGATCGAATTCATTTGATCATTTGCGATTCAGTGCTGAGACAGAATTAAATCGAAGTCTTCCTGCAGCAATGAAAATGGACATTTTTCTACCCTCTTTCAGTCTTTACGTATTCCGTATTAGCTATCAATTAAAATTAAGTTCCGAATGTTCGCCCGTTTTTAAGCGCAAATAACTCTTCACGGAGAAGTGTGATTTGAAAACGGTCTTTCAACAAAATGTAGCCTTAGATGTTTTCTTTTATGCAAGCTGCAAGACGCAGTTTATACTTCCAGAGCCACCACGTATAAGAGTCATCAACCGAACTTTTTCGAAACCCCAATATTTGCCTCATCAAGCAGTTACCCGACAGAAAATTAAATGTCGTGTCAAGTTCAACAAATTACAAAACATTTAAAACGAAATTTTCCACACATCCTTCTCCACAAAATATCACCAAGCTGAGTAGTCCGCCACTCCCGCGCAAGCAGAACTCGGCTAAGAAAAACCCAAATCCCCCCAGTCAATCCATCAAATGCGAATATCAATTTAAATCGCAGCAGAAAAACACGACGCATTCGTTTGCCAATCAAGAGAGCTCATAAAATGTAAACCTAACAGCCAGCGCTACCGTATTCCCGAGGACCACCTACAAGGACCGTCGCTCGCAACAGAGCCTTCAATTTTCTGGCGAAACACAAGAAAAGTCATAAAAAGCGCCCGCAAAAAATTGAAGACAATCTAAAACAACTTTCTAAGCCTCATTAATATAAAGCCCGGCCGTGTTCATGATTTATTACTAATTTTTCTAATTAAGCGCGGCCTCTTGCTTATTATTTTATTACGGCCGCCCTCCCCATTCAGCGACCCTAGGGCGACCGGAGCGCACTGTTGGCGTGCGGCTCGCGATGACGACGACTACGACGACGACGGTGAAGACCTCAAAATGGCCATGCATATCGCCAGAGAATAATGAGACGCTCTTCAGGTGCAGACAGTAATGGCGATGATGATGGCGATGGCGATGGCAATGACGATGGTGGCGGGGCCAGTCCCTTCATTCTGCATCAACGCTTGATGGATCACAGGGTTGTTGCGCTTTCTTGTAACGCTGCCGCCGCCTTCGCCGCCACGGCAGCCACTTGACCGTAATTGTGGTTAATTATAATTGGGTAGACGTGGTAAAAGGTTTCATGCGAAAAACAACCTAATCCTGCACCTTTGCACCCGCCACTCGCACTCGGACGCCCCGCACTCAGGCCAACATACTCTTAATAACCGCCAACAGATCATTTATCATTTCCTCCTGCCGCTGCAGTGGACAGCGGACACTGAGCGCTGTCCGACGTGTCCGACGGTCCGATGTGCGATGTGCGATGTGCTATGTGCTCGGCATGTTCACATTCAGGATCTCCACAGCCGGAGCGCATTCATCAATAGGCCACCTAGATACAAGCCAGAGTGCAGTCCGTCATGGACATGTACGCGCTTCCGTATAATTTTTCTAAATCACATCGTCAATAGATCATCGAGCGCAGAGGGACCCTGAATCGTGTGCAGCGGCAGCGATGTGTAGCAGCGACCGTGCAGCATCTTGACTTGTGCCACGGTTGGCTTTTTGTCCACCCTCTGTCTCCCAACCCGCTGCTGCATATGTGAAATTAAGTCTTTATCTGGAGAGTGACTGTTTTTTTCTTGAGCTCGGTACACTCGAGCGGTATCATGCGGTCGGCATCTTTTTTAGAGAACACGCACAGGAGGCCCAGTGCGCACACCGCACACCCGACAGACGGTGGACACACAGTCAGTTGTTGTCTGTCATAATTTATTAATCGACTCGGCGGCTTGAGCGCGGGCCTATGAGTCAGGAGCAATCAATAATAATAAAAATGAAATCGACTTGTGTGCGGAGAGTGTTGCTGACCTAATGATGATGGCGATGGCAACTGGGAGGTCCGCATAAGACGGTTGCTGTTTGAAGGTTATTTGAGGTTGAAGTTGCATATTGGGTGGGTGAAACGGAGTCTTTCATCAAATTCAATTCAAATTTGACACAATGCCTGTAGAGAGGGGGGAATTTATTATGGGGTTCCACAAGAGTACATTCTTGGACCCATTCTTTTGAATTTTGAAGAAAAATCAGATGGAGACTAAGCGAAGACGAAAAAATATACCAGGTTCATCTTTTATCTCCGTTGTTACCTCGTTTGCACTTATGGCTGGCCGTGGGATACCACATGGGAGGGTGCTAGGACCAATACGTTTTTGAGAGAGTTAAAGAAAAACCAGCAGACGTTTGACAAACAATGACTGAACTAGAGAGTTTCTCAAATATTTCTCGTCAAATGGTGTCTATCAGTAAGTCCATCTTGGTTTTGACAAGGCGGCGTCCTAGGGCCCATTCCTAAACAAAATCCAGGAGACGTCTAAACTTGAATCCAGCTCAATAAATCGCACAAAGGCTGTGTGCAGAGAATACTTTGAAGTCCCACAAGGAAGCGCGTTTGATCCCGTGCTTTTAAATTTCAAAGAACCTCTCCCAACCCAAAGAACTGACTGACGGTCCCTTTGTGTCAACCAACGGGCTCCGAAAACGAGCATACCAGCCAACACCATCACGACCATCCATAAACCGATCCACGAATTGGCGATCGCTGATTGCCGGCAATTAATCTGAACAAGTGCCGTACGTACCTCGCCGAAGGGGCATCCAATCAAGTTCAGGCCCACCAGGCGGCCCGGCAATAAGATCTAATCAATTCCCTGCAGCAGCATGTAGGCAGCAGCAGCACCGCAGCCCCAAAGGTGCCACAAAATCCAGCTTCACGCACACCACAAGTGATTTACCCCAAGTCATCAGTGAGTGATCAAAACAAACACTAGGGCCCATGGCTGCGGCAACAAAGGTCTCACCTTCTCGCCGTGCAGTTGAGCCGCATCATCGCCGCCACGGGGGGAAGCGCGGCTGCAACATCGTTGCCGCGCAGCATCGCGAAGCATCGTCAAATGCGTTAATTAAGAAAATTAGTATCCCACGCCTGATTTATGAATTAACGGGTGCGCTGCTCGGCCAGCGCACACCGCGCATACAGTGGCCGCCGCCGCTACCATCGCCTGGAACATGGTATTCCAATCCAAACCGGACGTGAACGTAGTCAGGCAGGCGGCAGTGTACCGCAAGCGGAGCGACTGAAAATGTTTTATGTTGGTTCGAGATTTATGCCAAATGAATGCTAATCGAACGCGGAATGCTGTGCCCCGAGATCTACGAGCGTGTAGTGCACCGCGCGCAGTACTGTGTACCTGTGTACGCCACTTGAGATTCATTTACGCATGGTAATAGGTGCAATTTGCGGTGCGGACGCGCTCGCTCTACCGGGGACCAAGTCCGTTCCGTGTGCGCGGAGAAAAGAGAAACGCAAGAGCCGGGCTAAATTGATTAAAGGCGCGCACCCACACCGCACCACCGACCGCAACAGCCGGCCGTCTGTTGCATGGTTTGCACAGATGCAGCAGCACAAGCACCGGCAGCACCAGCGCACCAGCACCATCCGGAGCAACGGTGGCAGCGTGGGATGACGTGTGAGAGGCGCACAAGGAAACCTCCGACCGAAGAATGGAGTGTGATCGGAACACAAAAGCGCACAACATGCAGCGTCAATTGGCACTGTATCACATCGCTCTGGAATCAGCGCTGCGCAGCCCCCCTCCCGCTGGGGTATGGGGCCTGGGGTCCCCGAAGCGATTTACTGTTAGCGGCAGGTTACCGCCGCGCACCGCCCGTACGTGTGTGAGTGTGTTGAAACAGCGTTAATTGTGCTAATAAATTATCGCATTCGGATTGACGGCTGTGGCACGGCCGTCGAGATAATGGCGAGGAGCACTGACGGGCGGCGCGGGTGTGTCACCGTTCCTGTGCTTGGACTCCGCACACTGATTGAGGGTCCTTACCGGGGAGTGAGCCACAAAGTGTGCCATGTTGTTTGCGCAGTCGCTGTCAGTGGTAATTAGTCGGATTGTCAAATCAAGAGAGTGAGAGAGGGAGAGGAAGGACTGCAACAGCAGCGGTGGCGGTGGAGACTGACTTGAAAGCGGACTTCGTCTGGGGGAGTGGTGACGGATGAAAAATCCCCTTTTGAAGGGCGGACACTACACCAGTAGATGAGTTGTAGACATAGGATTAGGTGAAGCCTTTCTGACTCCTAGCATCAGCGGGGAGGCTGCTGTGCACAAGTAAGCCGATGAGTTGCGATGCCTGTGGTCCTAAAGTCACTTACATGACGTAATGGAAAAGTTGCAGGACTTTAATGTGGAGAAAAGAGATTAACGGTAAGATGGAGTTGGGACAGAGATTTCAAGGAAGAGAGGTGAAGGGGTATGAAATCCGTTGCAAATATGTTGTGCCTTGTGGGTCTGGCACACGTTTCTTAACTCTTCTCTATCATAAGCCTATTTGTCAGTCTGAGGGATGACCTTAACGCTTCTGTTTCAAGCTTGGTGTTCGAGCTAAGCCCAGTTACATGCAGCTTGAAAAAGGAGGTGTGTGTGGTGCGTGTATATGTGGGTGGTGTGATTGACAGTCCCGGGTGTGAAAGCGATTTTGGCTGGTAAAAAGTGGATGTGAAAGGCTTACCGAGTAGTTCAAAGCTTAGAACAGCATCATTCATTTCAAGGTTTAAAGTTGGTATAGCTGCGATTTGAAACCTACCGAAATAATCTATTACGACCAACTGGGCAATATTAGATAAAGGTCTGCCATGAATAATCTATGAATAACTTTACAGTCAAGTAACGAGCTAAAATGGTAAAAACCTACTGTAAGAATGCTCATTCAAACATTGCCATAATCGACCAACAACGCAAGTAATCGGTGAAATTGTGATAAAATTGGAAGAGAGTGGAAAACTTGCTCGACGAGTGGAATCTTAGCACATGAAAGGGGAAACCTTCGACGACCGTGCGCCAACTATCAAGGGATCAGTCTCCTTAACATCGCGTACAAGATCCTCTCTGCCGTATTGTGTGAACGTCTGAAACCGTTCGTCAACAACCTCATAAGTCCTTGTCAGTGTGGTTTAAGGCCAGACAAGTTCACAATAGACCAGATCTTCACTTTAATGCAGATCCTGAAAAAGACCCAAGAAGCACAGAACGATACGCGCCGCGTGTGAGCGCACAGCGTGCATAGAGACGACCTATGCAGTGCCATGTTTAGTTTTGGCATTCCTTTCAATCTCATCAGATTGTGGTGAATGATGATGGAGAACTCTCGCTCCTCCGTCATGGTCGGTAATTTGCTCACCACAACCCTTAATGTCAAAAAAGGTTGCAGACAAGGCGACGTGCTGTCGTGTGACTTCTCAAACATTATTCTTGAGAAGATCAAGCGGAACCCACAAGTCAACACCAGAGGCCCGATCTTCAAAAAGTCTTTTCAAATGTTAGCTTACATCGACGACATTGACGTGATTGGACGCAAACAGCAAGCCGTTTATGAGACGTTTGCTGGCAGTGAAGCAGAAGCGGATAAAATGGATGGCAAGACGACGTCGTCTATTGTTGTCTGTTGCTGTCATCAAAGACGGGACACCCAACATCGACGTCTACGACAGAGCGTACCACTAGGCAGCAGTATCTTAGAGGTGTTTAAGGACTTTATCTACCTGGGCTCCGCAGTAAATAGGGACAACAACATTAGTATCGACATCAAACGCAAAATCACTCTTGCCAATCGTTGCTTCTTTGGACTCGAGAGGCTATTGAGTTATGGAGCCCTTAGCAGGCTTTGTATAAAACAGCTTGATCACTCTCGCCCTCCTTTACGGCGCAGAAACTTGGACGTCATAAAAAGCGGATGAGGATTGGACGTCATTAAAAGCGAATGCGGAAGCCCTTAGACCTTTCGAGAGAGAATTTCTGCGTGCGATCTTTGGTTGGTGGGTCCGATGGAGAAGATTCAACGACGAACTTTATAGGCCGTACAGTGGCATGCGCCGGATCAAGCATTTTCGAATACAATGCTTAAGATGGCTGGGTCATGTAGAGCATATGAATACCAACGCTTAGGAAAGAAAAAGTCTTGGAAGTCATTAAAACAACGCAGCGGAGAATGGCCTAGGCTAAGATAGCGCACACGAGTAGAGAAGGACCTCAACCAACTTGGAGTGCACAACTGGCGACAGCTGGCGTAAGACCGTGCTGGCTAGAGAGGCGTGTTGGTCGAGGCCCAAGTCCGCCCCGGACTGTAACGGTATTAAAAAAAAAGAACAATAACACAGAACTTGTGGTTACAAGCAAGCGGGGTAACAAGCCGCACAACACGAACAATTATCGGTTCCTAAAATTCATCTTTTGGTGACGTTAATTGGTCACCAAGATCATTCAAATTGACAACTAAAAAGACAATGTCCACACCAGTATACGCCGTCCTCTGAACACATTAAGAACCAACATCACTCAAGTCGCCCCAAACGTGTAAATAACTTGTTAAAATTTCCTCGAAAAAACGGCATGCTGCTAGATGGCCATATAAATTACATTGTCTTCTGCAATAATGGCACGGCTTAAGATTTATAGTGTTTAACAATTTCTGCCGAAAATGTACCCCACTGTATGTTTTTCCAAGCCTTACTTTCGAAACTTCAAAATAAACTATCCTCTACATGTTTGAATTTCTTGTATTAACTCTTAAACTGAACGAGAGTAAGTCGTACTGTCAACGGCTACCGCGTAAAGCTCTTGGATCAGTCGCTACCGAGATCTTATTGACTCAGCAACTGAAGCCATGCACCATCCGCTTCGATACCGATTTGCAGAGTGGGGCTTAAGCAGCGATTTTGGTGGGAAAATCATTTTTGACCATCATAACAACAACAAACGTACAAAAGCTGCAAAGACAACGCCGGTACCAAAAAAGGATTAGAAGAATCAATAGGCTTTCATTCACCGAGGACACACAGTACTGTCGTCTTTTGCGGGGAGGAGGTTATAATGGGCAAGGACGTGCACAAGGCCTTCGTCTACTTTGACTCCGCTGTAAAGACGGTCAAGAAAATCATTATCGACAAACATCAAAAGTAAAATCACTCTCTCCAGTCACTGTTTTTGCGAGCTCAAGAGACAATTAAACGCTCGCTCCAAACACCAAGTTGTTTCCCTATAGCTGATTATGGCGTCCTGTTTGTCTAAGTCTCCTCTAAGAAGGAAGTCCTCCCGCCATGCCCTATCGTCATAGGCTCTTTGTCCGAGTAGTAGTCGATAGTTCAGTTAAAGTGAATTCAGACCAGAACACACTCACCATGAATACACCACAGAACTTCCCCGTATCCAAGCAAACGAATGTGAATTGGATTCCTACTCAAAACTTCAATTTCTTATCTTTCACCACACTTCTCGCCTTTCTACGAAATCCCACTTTACTGGCACACGCACACCCATACTCCCGCCCAACACCCAGCACGGCACAGTGCGTCGCATGAGCACCAGAAATCGCTGTACGCCATCTGTTCGAAGACAAATGAAAATATTTACAGAACCATTACCATTAGTCAATGGAAAAACCTACAAACCGCCTCGGTCTTGCTGGCAACCCACTCCACCGGCCACTCTGAAGCCGATGCAGCGCGCCATAATTACCAACTAACGATCGAGCCGAACTCTCTAGCTGACCATCACACATCACAGGTGAATCCTAATTCCCCTAATGTGCTCCACACTTAATCACATCCTATCCGCGTGCACTGCTGCAAATGCCAGCGCTATTCATCATCTCAACAGTTCGCCCGTGCCCCTGCGTCCTGGTGCCCCGAAATCCGCAGATACACTCTGCACCGCCTCATCAGTCACCACCGCCACCGCCACCGCTGGAATGGCATTAGCTTCGGGATCGGGGCGAGTGTCTCTCGCTTCCCTTGCGTCGCCGCACCGCCACCTGAGCTGAGTTCGATCTGGCACTCAATGGCAGGCAGCCTGGACCTGGCTGGACCCATGGCATACCGTGCCAGAGCCGCCTTCATTTTAACAAATTACCCTCGTGTTATTGTGGCGTACACACGGTTCATTTGCGCCGCATAGCACACTTGCAGAGTCGTTGTCGCTGTCGTTGTCGTTGCTGTTGCCGTAGACGTTGCCGTTGCCGGTGTCGTTCTTTCCGCGTCTGACTTTGTGTCGCTCGGTCCTACGTCGTTGGTCCGTCGTCTGTCGTCTGCGCTCTCTCGCTCGCGCACGTTCTCGTTCCGCTCTGTAAAGCTGAGGTTATGCGGAAAACTGGACTTGCGAGGACCGACCGACCGACCGATCGACCAACCGGCCGACCGACTCAGCCCCGGAGAGAGATCGTGCAGCTTTCGGATCGCGATTAGAGCTCATAGTGTGCAAAAGTATCTACTTTATTATTATTTGCAGCGCGTAGCCCATTTTCCTGCAGTTTCTATTTTTATCTCATTGTTATGGGCGCTGGGGCTGGTGGTGGGGTTGATGGTGGCAGAGTTGGCCCCATTGGCAATTCGGTTTTATTGTGTGAATTATAGAAATCGTGGTTCCGCAGGAATTCCACGTCCATTCCGCACAAGACGCCAGCGAACGCGTTGGAGACGAATCGATGGCGTTCGAGTGTTTGCTTAAGTAATTAGTTCACGCTAAGGGTTCCGGACATGTTGTGACATCGGCGATGACAGTTGTGCACCGTTCTCCGATTGCAGCCGCGTGCAAATTGATTTATGCCAGCGGCCAGGTGCGGAACGAATGCGATTTGCAACCAGATTTCGAATGAGTCGCACAAATGATAAACGGCGTGGGCGTTGCGATATATCTCTGTTGCGCACTTGCGCACACCAATCGACCTACTGGTCCATTGTGTCACCGACTTGCGCCGTGAATGAGGAATGTTTCCTTTGCAGCAGCGGGAGACTGCGGTTCGTGTTACAATTTGAGTGAGACTGTGTCCTGGAAATGGACTCTCGGAAACTTTGTGGCTGGTTGTGGAACCGCTTCGCCTGGAAGAGTGGAACTAAGTGTGGGCCTTGCCTAGACGGTTGACATCTTTTCAATGGCATCCCTGAGAAGTTGTCGATTCCTAGATGGTGGGCAGCTTGAAAACGGTTTATGTCTAAAAGAGGGAAGTCTTGGAATAATTGGCCTCCGACACGAGACCCTGGTTCCAGTTGTCTAATTAAAATTTATGTCGTTGCTGGGTTCATGAAAATGCAATAAATCTATTAAAATCTCGCGAACACATTCCTCAGCTTCCCCAGTTTCAGTTCCATCCACAGAAGCTTCGGACTGCATTAACAGAGCATGTCCACAACCGCCCCGGGGCTGCGTCCGTTAAATGACGAACGACTCACCAACAGTTTCTCGTCGAGTAGCTCTTAGCACAGATTCCCTTCCCGTCACCATCTCAACCAGATCCGAGATGCCACAGAGATTCCACCAGAAGCATGCTACGCAACCGATCGTTTCGCAATCTTCTCATCTTCCCTTTCATAAATCCATTCCAGTTCAACACTCGAAATGGATTTGAATACGCTTAAGCCAAACACCGACAGCCCGCGGCCATCTGGGAGGTATGCACCTTTTCCAATTAACTTCGCATGAATCCCTTTTCAGCGACCCCTGCATCTCGGGCACGCATCACAAAGCGTCCGCCATCAGGAGCAAAACAGTTCGAACCACTTGCACTTGAACCGATGCCATTCGACGGATGTATGCATCCACAACTGCTACTTATTCCGCTTGAGATCTTGTTTAAGACAAACCGATTGCGGAGATTGGAATGTTTTTGCACTTCGCGCGCTTGCTGCTGCACCGCGCGGCCGCATTATGATTGACGTGAAATTGCACCGCTGAACTCGGCCGCGAATATCGGGCCTCTACACTCTCACCGGCACCGCTCGTACATCGCCGAAGAATAAACACAAAACGAAATGATGACTTTTCAATTTATCTTGTTTTGGGGCGGCACTCTTGACTTGGCAGCACTTTCCGCAGCGCTTCCCCGGCTCTCCTGTGTACCCGCCCACCACCGCTGCAACAACAAATCGTAAATAATGCAGAAAAACAATTTTCTCCCGCTTGGCCGTTGTCCGTGCTCCAGCTACTGCGCGCGCCGCTCCTTTTGTACGTCAGTCATCCGAGATCGGGCTTAGTTAGCCCGGATAACTCCATCTTATGTGGCTCACTGAGTCTATCACAAATTACAAACGGTTAGGCCTTATAACACGAAGTCGATTTATTATCCCCACGAGTGTGTAGCCTGTGTGTGTGTGGCTCTAATGCAACCACGGAAGTGGCTTCTGGTGCTGCGATCTTGGCCGTGCTGGCCAGTGAAACCTTATTATTATCCTTTCATTTTTAAACTAATAAAAACCTCATTTAATTACGTTGGTACTCGAATGTGTGTGTGTGTGCGTGTGTGTCCACGGAGCATCATGCTTCACGGACTGGATGGAGTCGACGTGTGTTCTTGTGTCGGAACGGAGTTTGAGGTCGGCGATTGGAAAATGAATGTGTGCTCTAAATTACTTTCAAACAGGTGTTGGGTGGTAGGTCAGCTATAAATAGCAAGAGGATACCGTTTATACAGATTGCTATGGTTGCGTTCCACTCAAGATTTACATGCGGCAAATGTTGATCGAGGAGTGTGTAATGGGAGTTCTGCTTGGAGGTGTGTATTCAAGGAGTATGCATTTCAGATGAAAGATGACATGTTGCCTGCGGGAATGGATCTCTACCGAGCGATTCAGGTTCTTTTAAGAGTGAAGAGATGCTCTGAACTTGAGGCATTGCCTTTGTAAGGAAAATTTTAGCCAAATTCTGGACGAAGACGAAAGTCAGATGGAGATGTTGGCATAATGATGAGGCCCCTGCAACTCAGATTCTTAGAATGTGTCTTCAACTTGCATCAGTTTAGAGAAGCGTTGAGTGTAAGGGCACCGGCTTGAGCAGCACTCCACCCCTGATGATGGGTATGCTGTTTTTATTCATTGGGACCATGCTATGACAGAGGTTCGGCTTTTCCTTTTCGAACCTGAAAGCTGATATTAGAAGGCACTTCAGCAGAAGCATTTTGGTCCATTCGCATCTTTACACACATCTTGGTAGAGCTAGGTGAGGTCAAAGTTATGTCCTTTTTCTAAGCACACACTTTCATTGTCATTTAGTCTCATTTTTAAGCGACTAAGAATCCACTCTTGTCTTTAGCCTACCGGCTAAGTCAACTCCATTACGAGCTTTACGAACAGTACTGAGAGGATATGCGTGTTGTTGCTTTACGAATATGAGACTTACGTTTAACACTGACGATGGCGTAAGATCCTACAACATAGCGTCAGGACTTCAGCAGGAATCACTCATCGGACCTCTACTACGGAATATAATGTAAGATGGCACTCTACGACTAGCGCTTCCAGATGGAGTGAAAATGTTTGGCGGCGCTGCTAATCACCAGTCGAAACAAGGAGGAATATGCCAACTTCATAGTTGGAGATCAGACGATTAGGTCCAAGGAGTGAGTGGAGTACCTAGGAGTTATGTTGGGCAACAGGCTTTCCTTCAGGGAACACGTAAAGTATGACAGAAAGAAGGCATCACTTGTACAAGGAGCACTCCCTCGAATCCGCCAATATTTGGTGCACCCGGTTATGCACACAGAATCCTACTCTCAGTTCTGTTCTCCTGTATACAGCTCCGATTATGGCTGGAGCACTCACTTCAGGAAAAAAAGGCTAATGAAAACGTTAGTGTACAGACTCTGTGTAATACGAACTATCAGTGGTTTCAGGACCATTAGTTAGATGAGCCGGCGTTCGTCATAGCAGGAATGCTACCCTAAGACATTCTTGCAGATAAGCTGTACCACCAAAGAACCCCGGACCGGCACAAAGCCAAAATGATAAAAGGAGATGAACGAGACACATCCATATCTATGAGGAAAGCCAGATAGGACTCCTCTACAAAAGGTAGATCGACGCTCATCACCTAGATATGATGATCAGCAGGGAAATGCAACTACCAACTTTCACAGTTCCTTTCTGGACACGGTTGCCACCGAAAATATCCACACAGGTTTGGGCACGAAAGCTCGCAGGACGCAGAGAACGCAGTTTTTCACTGCAGCCGCTTTATTCTTTGCTGGCAGCTCGGGCTGCTAGTATCTTCGGAAGATTACCACATCCTTGGGCACATCCATCAAACGCGTGTTGTAGAGCTTGATTTTGATTCATCGAATCAAGAGATTTGACCCTCACTCTTTAGGCAGACAAATGTAGCATCAGTTGAGCAGGGTTGTTCTACGTCTCAGCCTACGTTCGCCCCGAAATAAACGAACTCCTTAACCACATCAAACTAAAGCCTGTAAGTTGTCACATTTGGTAGCAGGTGATGTTCGAAAGATTGACTTTTCGTTGACAGCTCCGATTTTGTCTTGCTTCCCTTAACTTTAACCGACTCGTTGTGTCTGTTCTTCGTAAAAATACCCACATCGGCCCACTGGGAAGGAGCAATAGAAGCCAATACAATTTGCGAAGCCCCGCAGTCGGTACAGCCGACTTGTCCACGTTAACAGTTGTACAGACTCTCTGGCATAGGATTAAAGAAGTCACACGACAACGTATTTCCCTGCAGGAATACGCTGTGGTTTTCACGGTTTCTATGGTTTCAGGGGTTGTACGGCTCTTGGGGTTCTATGGTTCCAGGATACTGTTGTTGTAAGGATCCTATGGTTCTAGGGATCTTACGGTTTCAGAAATTCAATGGTTCTAAAGATTTTGTGTTTCCAAAGGCCTTGAGGTACCAGAGGTCTTATCGTAAACTATACCATACAACTCAATTGTGTAAATATCGTGCGAAACAACCCTATCAATTGTGCTTGGATGTGGCTACTGCATGGTCAGCCTCTCAGTGATAAATGTCTGGTATGCGGTCTTGAAGATGACTGAGACTTAAAAACGAGAACCTGAACTACAGTGGGGTAAAACACCCACTACAAACAATGACAATGTTTGAACTCCTTCTCCACTTGAAATCAGCATCTCAGACAAAGATGTCATCTGTTGCGTATGATCAGTGATTTCTAGGACCCTTCGGCCCTTTAGCTCAACTATGTTTCCGAAGTCGAAGGCAGCTGGCAAAGGATTTAGTTAGAACCCAGACTCACCCCGGACTGTAGCGCCAACCAAAGAAAACCACCACAGGACACAGACAGTGTTCCAGCTCATACACGTACATCTGCTAAAAAAAGATGATTCTTTGTAGGGATTGATTTTCAATGAGTCTACTTTTATACACCACATCTACCTCCTATAAAACTACTTTGTCATGTTTGTTTAGTGTTGTTGGCATGTCATCAATGAGCGACTCATGCTGCAAAAGCCGCTCCTAATTGTTTAACTGTGTTAAGAAAATCAGCACTGTGTGAGAAATGTTCTATTTCAGGAACTAACGACCTACTGCAAAACCACTATTGCCTTTCAACTTTGATTTTCAGTTCACATTATAGACGATACCCGAGCAAATGCACCACATCCAGCACGTAGTCAAGACCGGTATAATCCGTGACCAATCGATTCGTCATCATTCTGAGCAGTCCGCCCCGAAAAATGACTAAGTCTTGTTGATCAATCACTTTGATGAGCACCTAATTTCAGGTTTTCCTACTCTACAATGGCCGACTAGACCATGCGATACCACTCCTTAAGAATGTCTTATCTAGGGTTGTGTGGCATTATGTCATAAGGAATAAGGCAGTTACCGTTGACGCTCTGAAAGCCAAGATTTCTTGTTTTATCCATGACGTATCAGTCACTATGCTCAAACAGTGGCCAAAATTGAGCCTTCCAAGTGAACAACCTCAGGTGTAGTCCTGGCCAACATTTATATCTCATTCTTTCCACCAAGAAAATGCCAGGAATATGTTTTTTGAACCCACGATAAGAATATTAAGTTCACTTTCAAATGTAAACCATGAATTATCCTTTATTTCAATCGCTTCACTGTCTGACTAGAGTTCATTTTTGTTGACACAGCATGGGCTCAGGAGGATCGCCATGATCAAGATCAATACGACCAGATCAGATAAAGTCCACAATATTTTGTATTTGTGGAGCGCTTCAACTGAGTCACCACTCAGCCAGGAAGGTGGACAGGAAGCAGACCAGCGATGGCAACAATTTCCCATGCCGATTAAAAATTTCAAAAAATCCTTTCTTTCAAAAAACAGTGATCTTGTTGACCGATCTTGAAACTTTCGTGTCTTTTGAATGCCTAACTTTTAAACTCTTTGCACTATATGTACTGATTTACGGATGTCCTAAAGTACCTAGGAGTTATGTTGGACAACAAGCTCTCCTTCAGACAACACGTAAAGTATGACAGAAAGAAGGCACCACATGTACAGTCGTGCACGCAGAATGCTACTCTCACGAGGAGTCAGTTCTATTCTTCTGTTCTCCTCCGATTTGAGCTGGAGCACTCACTTCAGGGCAACAAAACTGATGAAAACGTCAGCGTACAGACTCTGCGTAATACGAACTATCAGTGGTTTCAGGGGTATTTAGGGATGTCTTCAAGCACAAGAATATGTCCTTAGACCTTGCAGTTCGACACATCCTTTCAATCTCTACCATCCACAAAAGAAAATTCCTCTTCCATCCCTTCATAAGTCAACAATTCAGTCCACTCTTGAACCAAAATCCACATCGAAGAATTTCTTTTTCCAAAGATTATGACAAAGCAGAATAAAAATGATTCACCTCATGCAGCACAACCCCGCACAACTGAGAGGAGAATACTACGATCACACCTCAATTTCCGTCATCGCGCAACAGAAGCAGTTACATATGCCCGCGTACATGGGAGCAGCAGCAACTCCCGGCTCTCTCTCTCTCTTCTTGCATGCGCTTGCCCTTTTCAATTATGCCCAGCCGCGGCAGTAGCAGCAGCTCCCGCCAACCAACGAACCCCGGCAAACATCAACATCAACAGTTAACCATTACATTGCATAAATTAGAATTACAAACAATTTGCATACCAAGATAAAGCAATTAACCTGCGGCTGTGGAGCGGATACAATGTGCGCAGAGAAACGCAGGGGGCGCACCAAGCACCAAGCACCCAGCACCGATCGCCCGATTGCCCGATACACCAGACCCCTCCCAGCAGCAACACCGGCGACAACGACGCGGCGGCGCTACCCAAGATCACCAAGATCGCCGCAACTTGACAACTTCGGTTCCAATTTTAACACTGCCCCGTTCCGTACTGACCACATTCGATAATTAGCCACTTTGTAGAGTAATTACATCGCGAACCAGTGTGTAATCAAAAATTCCACACCACGCCACACCGCAGCAGCGCTGACCGGCGTGTGATTAGTTTCATCATCGAAACAAGTATCTCACCTCTATAATGCTCAGGTGCACATGCACAGAGTGCCTTTTTCCGTTCCCTCCGCTGGCGGCGCGCACCGCTGTGGTCACCGTGCACCTGCGCACCTCTTGCACGTCGTCTTCGCTGCGGTGTGTGTGTGCGCGTGCGCGCTCTGACTTTTTCTTTAATTGGTTTGTGGGGACGCGCCGGGAGGGGCGAGCGTCCGCAATAGATACGCCGATACTCCAACGAGCATACCACAACACGCCGCGCAGTGCGGCAGTGCATTGTACGTGTTGTCAATGGCGATCACGTTTCCGCTGATATCCAACTGCGAGAAGAAAATGCGTTTCAGGCCAAGTGGCTGGCTCCGGCACTGGCTCTGGCACTGGCACCTTTGTGTGGCTGCGCGCTGAACTATCGGAATGCCGGTGCAAGCCACTGTGTGTCGGCCGGCCAAGCTGACAGCCCAACCGAACGGCTTGAACTTTTTCGGGGAGGCTGTGACCTTTGGGTACGTTCCTTCACCCAATTCGAGAGCCTGGCTCGCGAGGTTTCAATTAAGCCAGCCGCGCGCTCCAGAGGTGGGCTTCGCACGTCCGATTGCGCAAGAGATCGCTGCTCCATTGCGCTGCGTCGTGTCTGCCTGTGTGTGTGTGTGTGCGAGCGAGCGATCTTGACAGATGATCGCGTGAAAAATTGGCCATCATCGTGGTTTGTCTTTGAGAACGCGCTGGCGGTGGGTCAATTATTTCCATCGGATTTTTCTAATTTACTCGAAGGACACGACACTGTTTTGGGGGGAGAATCGGTTCAAGGATGAAAGCTGATGATCGGCGCGGTGGATAGAGACAATTACGCGGTGGAAGTGTGCTGGAATTTGATTGAGGTTCGATTTGCTGCGCATGCAATCGGCGCTCCAATGCAATTTGGAATTTAATCTTGGGTTCTAGGTTCTGCAGTGGCTTGCGAAACGGTGGTGGCGGTGGCCGGCTGACGCACGGAGTGCTACCAGCGGCGAAGTGGGATTTCGATTAAAATCGTAATCGAGCTAGCGATGGGTTGGAGGCTTGGCCTAGATTAGGTGGCTTAGGAGGCAGAGGCAAAGGTCAGGAGAAGTCTGGGAGATCGGAAAATTGTGGGGGCATGACTGAGGTGCGTCAGCTCGACGGCGGAATGTGGGGTAACCAAGCAAAAGCTAATATCTGAAGACTGAAGGCTGACAAATGAAGTCTGAGGACTAAAGACTGAAGGCTGAAGACTGAAGACTGAAGACTGAAGACTGAAGACTGAAGACTGAAGACTGAAGACTGAAGACTGAGAAGACTGAAGACTGAAGACTGAAGAATGAAGACTGAGAAGGAGGATTGAAGACAGAAGTCCGACACAGACAAGCAAACCCCAAACTCAGTCACAGCAATTCAACAGCAAATCCCACAACAATCCAGTGCGCCAGATCGATTATCTCAAAATTTCCATATTTGGCAGCACAAATGCAAATCAGTCCAACTGCAGACCAGTCGTCTTTGTCACGTTATCGGAACCCAACCCTTTCGCGATCCCTTTCGCAGGCACACACCCAATTGCCGGCATTCCTTCGACGGAGGAGATACACAATTCTAACCCAAGCTGACCCTAATTCAGCGCTGATGACAAATCCACACCTAATCTCTGCCGCATTACGCCTCCCAGCTGCCGCCGCGACACAAGCACGAACGACGGCAGCGAAACAAAAGCACGCCAGCGCACTGACTAATGCGCGGCGAAATCGACTGCGGGACAAACAAAACACCAGAATCCGACTGAATTGAGGAAATCTCCGGCTCGGAGGTAAATCCAAATATTTATTCCGCGCCACGCACACGGCGCACACATCGCCCAGCGCCTCGGTATCATTTGACACTTCATTTAAGGCGACAAGAAAATTCGATTTATTAATACGAGCGCACTGCGGCCGCAGCGGTGATCCCGACGGCGGCGCGCACCACACTCACACTATCCGCCCCAATCAGGCGACGTGCCGATCATTAATAAGTCCGATGGCGGTGGACCAAGAGCGAGCCCAACTCAGGCCCAGTCGTGTCGAGCGCCGCATTCATATTCAGTAGCGCCCCAAAGGAAATCCACGAGGATAATTAATGACATTCGCCTGTCACAGTGTGGATTTTGAGTAATCTCCCCCTAACTCAGGCTCGCCGCAGCGCCTCTGAGCCACTCAACGCATGATCCCGGCCACACAATGCCTGTCGCTGGGGGCCTCTGGCCCAGAGAGCACAGCGAGCACTCCAAATCAAAGTTCAAGTCAATTATTTACAAAAATTCACCGCACGGTTCCATTCACGGACCGATGCATTTTCCGCTTGCCCGCAAATGCCGAGTTATTGCAGCAGGCCCCCGCTCGCGATCGCTATCTACTGAACTGTGGACCCCCAGAATGGGACGCCAAATTAACACCTCCTCTCTGGGATCCCTGCTCAGCCCCCTGGACGCTCGACCAGCTGTGGCTTGACCTGAATTCATTTAGAAGTCAAGTCGCAGTGCAACTCCGGGACAGATGTGCGCTGAGATGACTGGGTTGCGCCATCACGACGCGATGACGACTCCCGGCACTCCGGACGCGATGTCAGATCGGCGAGATGCCACCGCGGCAGCAGCGTCTTAAAACGATTGAGGGATTCGCGTTGCGTGCGCCGGCTAAGTGGAGCGCGCACATATGCAAAGTGGTTGGCTGGCATTTAACGTTGTTTCTGTTTCCACGTTGGCACTCCGGCACTGCGCCGGCTAGGCATGGGCTAGGCAATCGCCGCGCGGCTACTCGGCGGATGTTTGGTTGATTATTATTTTATTATCATTATTATTGTTGTTAGCGGTGTTCCTCCTGCGGACGAGAGCCGTGCGGGGTGTGTGCGAGTGTGGTGCGTTGCGCGTTGACCACGTTAGCGTTCTTGTTTCGTTCGGTGTTTTTTGTAATTTAATTAGAAAATGTTTAATCTTGCGAACCTGTGAGGCGCGCAGTCACTCGTCAGCTTGGGAGTGCTCGCGCGCTGGCCTGGGAGATGGACGCAGAGTTGCCGCGCGCAATTAAGAGGTAAACTATTTACAAACAGCGATCGTGATCGCTGGCAATTGAGTTAGGAGGGTGCGTTCGCATTTAATTATGGTGATTTGCGCGGCTGAGAGGAGCTGCGGCTGCTGGGGTAAATCGAATCTGGGATCGGTAGCATGGAAGAAAGCTTCCTAAGTGAGCTGTAAAATATGCATTTCATGTGCGCGCCGGAGACTCTGCGGTGCAGTGGTCTCTACGTGAACGAGAGCAGATTTGCGGCGGCTTTGATGGGATTGGCATTGTTTTGTTTGTCGGCTGCCCGCGTGTGCGTTTCTCCTTGAGCGGGTGGTCTTCCGCAGTGGCATTCTGAGTTATAACTCGGTGCGATGGTTGCACCTCTGTGGAATTGAGTTCTTCGCTGTTTTTATGTATCCATCGGTGTCTACAGGCTCTCTGGTTTCTACCGCTGCTGAAGGAAATCAGCTGAAATCAATCAGAGTTCAACAGACAGTTGCCTTTGAAATTGATGAATGTTAGTTGTGTTCAGGCGTATCGTGGGACATTGAGTAGAGTCGTGAAGGAATTCAATGTGGGGCAATAATGGGCGTCTTCGTAGGAAATTTTTTCCAGACTTTGGAAATGCTCGGAGAAAGGTCACATCACTGTCATGGTCAGACGTCTTCTGATGAAGGAGATCCGGCACAGAGGTGGCGGTCAAAGATTTCGGTTTCATAGTAAATAAGGACACAAGGTCGGCGCAGGGGCAAAACGCAATTGACTTTAGGTGACAGACAGAATTCCAAAATCCTACAATTTAGAAAATCCTTGACCATGCAAGGATAAAATTTTGAAAATACAGGAAAATTAAGTTTTGGCAAAGCTTGAACTTTTCGAATGTGGCAAACTACTCTAATTCCTATGGCCACCTTAAGCAGGTAAGGCTAGGTTAGGTTAGAGTGTCTGGTTATGTGCCAGACAACCATATGAAGACTGCTATTGGGCGGGTAATTCCCTGTTGCCCTTTAAAACCATTATGAGGTAGCTATGCAGCAGTTGGGAAGCCTTACGCTTAGTTAACCTAGAGTGTCAGAAAAGCGTTTCCCTAGGTGTTTCTGCCTTCATCTTTTAAGAGCTTGATAGTCGTAGAGGAGATGAGTTTCTGCAGCTTCTGCAGAAGTCATTGTGGGGAATGGCAATGGCACCGTGGTCTGAAATGACGCCAATTATGATCCGAAGTTGTATTTTGCCTAGATTGACAGAGCAAAGGTAGGCACTTAAAATTAAGCTATGTCTAGATAGTCTTGGCTGTAAGACAAGTGGGGCTCTCTGACCACATTATAAAATGATACTTTAACGATAGGCAAAGAAGGTATGTCACCTCCGGGCGAGATTGGTGATTTGGTGTCACATCTGACAAGTTCACTGGTTTCAATGTTTCCATGGACATCACTATATGTCTTGGCACCCATATCAGGTGGATATCGAAGTACTTGGCCATCTCTTTGAGAAATTAGCTTCACTTGAGGGAAGTGCTTAAGTGAAAGTTGCGACCTAAAAGACATTTAATTTCAGCCTTACTGTTGAAATAAATAATTACATTGCAGTTGAATATAGCACTGTTCCTTAAAGAGTACAGTGTCTCTACAGGAGTGTAAAGAGTGAAGGAGAGACGGGGGCTCAGATCTTTGGATTAGAGCCACAGTCCCCACCCTATAGATCATCTTTGACACATTCGTAAATCTACAGAGTGGGTCTTTCATAGACGTGGCAGCAAAGTCCCATTCGCCGTTCGCCGTGGCGTAGTGGTAAGTGCGTCGACCGCCGCGCAGAAAGCCTGGGTTCGATTCCCGGACGGGATACCTAGCATTTTTTCACGGTACCACCTCTTTCGAGTTGCTGACAATACTCAAAGAGTATCAATTGCCTATGTAAAAGGTTCTCAAATCTCGCCGTTCGGAGTCGGCAAAAAACTGTATGTCCCGTCTACTAGTGAGAGAACAGTAGCACGCACAACACGAGTAGTTGTTGTAGAAGCTAGGCTCTGGTCCGTTGTGGACTGTAGTGCCACTCAATTATTATTAAGTCTAGCAGGGGACGGAAGAGAATCGTGTCTAGTACCACCCAAAGTAGGAAAAGAGGGATCTGAGGAAGAATCTTTCGATTTTGGGTCTTTCGCGTTTTGGATTTTGAAATTTTGTTCCCAATCCGTCAAAAATTAAAAACATCCTGCAGAGCTATGCCACTGGCTTAGAAAAAAATCAACCATCGTGTAAGTGGAATAGAGAAACCGAATCTGCCGAAAACATTGTCATTATCCGTGTGAATGTGTGGGAGGTGCCGAGTAGACGAGTATGGGGGACTTTTAAGATTCAAGGTTTTCCACTTCTTCTTCTTCTTCTTCTTATGGCGCTACAGTTCGGGGAGGACCTGGGCCTCAACCAACATACTTCTCTAGCCAGCACGATCTTTCACCAGCTGACGCCAGTTGTGCACTCCAAGTTGGTTGAGATCCGTCATCACTTGTATATGCCATCTCAGCGTAGGCCGTTCTGTGTTGCATTATGTTGCCAGTGGCTCGAATTCGAAGAATTTTCGGGCCGAAAAAGTGGTGTTCAACGGCACTACATGCTCATCTTAAGCGTTGTATCTGAGGACGCTTGACCACTTGTGTGTGCCATCTTTGTCTAGGCCTTCCTCTGTTGCGTTGTCTCAACGGCTCAGATGCAAAGAGCTATTGGGACAACGTAACAAAGAGCGTCTTCGTAAACACCAGACTTACAAGGATCTGCGTTAGTTGTGTTCGTAAACTCAAAATCAAATGGTACTAAAGCAGGCCGGCCGTCATATGTTCTATTCGTAAATGTCAACAATACGCAGTAAAAAAGTAGGCGTCGGGCAGAGACCTCATAAAATAGTATTGCGTTCTTACAAAATTTAACTGCAATTAGAGTTAAGACTAGTCGACTAATGACAATGAGCAATAGGGGCTACTGAATAGACTCTGACACAGTTGACGACCGACCCGATCGAAAAATTATCTTAACCGATGGGTGCGTCAGCAAGAAATGTTTTCAATTCGAGTCGACATAAATTCCATTAAGATCCAAGAGCGTGCATTATGAAAAAGACACTGTTTGTAATTGAGTTTTGGGCTTGTAGAGCCATCGCTCTATATTTGTTTGAGAATGACATAAGCCAGGACATCACTGCCAGTCCATAAGAGGAACGTGACAAAGCATCTTTAGAAACAACTTGTGCGGACTATGAGTTTACTGGGAATAAAGTTGACCTACAGCGACTGCCAAAAGAAATATTTTAGAAGTTTTGCATTGAAAAGTTGAGTTTAGTCAACAATTCAAAGAAAGTTGGCGTCGTTAAAAATGGTAGATAAACAAGAAAAAAGGACACGATGCAAGATCATGTAGCGTATGAGTCGACAAACTCAGTAATAAGTCACTGTGGTCACCAGATCAATGAGTGCTAACTTACTGTGGCCTTAAGGGGATCCGACAATTTGAAGTTGCCAATCGAATATCCGCTTTGGCGGCTTCATGCTGTTAAAAGAATAGTCATCTCACGTGGAGGTAGTGTCGATTCCCCTACTTGACACCGTGAAACTTTTTCTTATGAGGCTTCTTAAAGTCACAGGTCTAGAAGAAAAATCCAGAATGGCTCTCTCGATAACGTAATCTATGCCACTGGCAAAATTCAGCAGTAGTCGTATGTATTTCGAATACGTGCCATTCAAAACAGCTTCTGTTGACTTTGTAACATGCCGTATACAGTGGTGGTCATAAGAATAGAGGAGCCTGCTTGCTACAAATTTCTTCTGAGTTTTCTGTGTCAGATTCTGAGTATAAATTACATAGGTAAGGATATAAGGACCATCGACCCTTATATCGATGGTCGTTCCAGATTGTGTAAAATCAGATAGCAGTGTCAATGTATAGTTAACTCAATGCCCAGTCATTGTGCAGAAGTCATCAAAAGTAAATTATTTTCTTTCGACAAAACTTTACCTAGAAAGTTAGGAACACTAACTCTACTTTGTCCTACTTCTCTATTTTTTCTTCTTCTTTCTCTCTTAAAGACATTCTTTCTTTCTATTTTTTTTTAATCAATAGAAACTTTTTTGTAATGGGAATGGCTCTATTTTACAGGCCATCACTGTAAGTTCAGTATCATCAATAAGCTTTCGAAATAAAAGAAACATTTCATTGACATTTCAAGTGTACGTTTTTTTCATTTAAAATTTAAGACAATAAGGCAAAATTTGTGTATATTTGTGTGGCAAAACATGTGTAGACAGACTTACGGAAAATTGTATTATACTCTCTAAGAGTGCATCCACAAAACAGCAACTCACCTGAAATGAGAAAAAAAAAACAAATGATCAGGAAAGCCATTTAAAGTTGCACAGTGAATAAAGAAAATGTTTAAAGTGTTAGAGCATGTCAAGGTTTTCACCAAGAATCTAAGAAAACTTCACATCTGATTTGAAATTAGGAAACCCTAGTTTCACTTCTCTTTCGTTGAGATCTTCATTGAAATTGCCACTTGCGGCACGATATCCTAAGGCAGCCCCATCAAATTGACCCTTAAGGTGCTGCTAATGATGACAGGCAGTCCCCTCCTCAATTCAGCACCCTTCACCGGGACTATGGATCGAAACAAGTTTCCAAAGCTATGAATTTCTAATTTAATGCAATCTTCGATAGAACCTCCCTAATTCAGCTGGACTCCCTGTCAGATACAGATCACTTATCTGATCGATCAGGCAACAATCAGTTCGATCAAAACGCCATCAATATCCCCCTCTTGCCGTTCACTGACGCGAAACTCCACTAGCCTGTCACAGCTGCGAACAAGCACTCATCCACACCAGTTGCGCATGCTCGGCACCTGGTGATCTTGCGCAGCACACAGTTAGTGCGTCAAACTGCGTTCATCTCGGGTATCTCGTCAATCTCGATTGACGATTAAAAATAAATTTCAGTAAGAGTACACCTCCCCCCCATCATCCCCCTTTCACGTACTACACAAGAATGCAGTTCCCTAGTATCTGTGACCCGGGATCACCGCCATTAATCATTCTCACATCAAACAAGCGCTCCTAATATATGCGCGATCGAATTAAGATCGCTTCAATCGATAATCAGCGCGCATACGGCCTCCATTCAGTCTCGTGCGTCGTTCGCCCGGTGCGGTTCGTTACCACCATTCAAGCGCGCCTCTGCGCGCATTGTGGGAGTCACCGCGTCAGCCCGCGAACTCCTTCATCCTGGCACTGCTCCACACCTGAAACTGGCTCATTTTGTACACCCACTCCACACCACCTGCATTGAATCGAAAATGCGATCCCAGTGCTTCCGCCATCCACAGCACTCCGGCTCTAAATCATTTTGCATAAATATCGATATCTATTCCACCCTCAATTGGAGCTCTCCCCCTCCCCATCACCATCTCCCTCGGCATCCACAGTTGACCGTAATCGAATTTCACTCATCTGCGAGCAGCACCAGCGCACGATCTTAATTTCGATCTGGCATCACACTAATGGCCGGGGAGTCGGTAGTCGGCAAGATGCATCTCTGCGCGAGCGCCCCGTATCCGGGTCGGGTTTCGCGTGTTTTTGTCGTTTTTTTTGTCTGCCTAAGTGCGCACGCAAACGTGAGACATATATAACCGGCCGCCATCGTCAGCAGGACCTTCGCTGAGCGCGGCTTCATCACCATTTGTCTTTCGGGCCGCGTAGACCTAAAACTCGGCGGCGGTGTAATTAAGCTTCGCACGCATTCCCGGCTGCGATAGCAGCCACCGGCCACTACCAACAATAGCGGCCGCACTGCGGATGCATTTCCAGAATCTGACGAAAAATTGCTCCCGATAGGAAGCATTGGGAATTTTGCGGCGCGCTTCCGCATTGATTCCGTGCGCCGTTTATGGGAGGAGATATAGGCGACGCCGACGATAAGTCGCCGACTTTCGGGTCAAATACGCGCGAGCGCTTACACTGCCCCCAACGCAGCTCTCCCTCTGTCTGTCCGTCTCTCTAGGCAGAGGACAGAACACCTGAAGGAGTTATTTTCGCGAGAAGCCGCGACGAGGGACAGCAGCGCGGCAGTGCAGCACGGTTGGCTTATCTTAATGAAAACTATAACTTACTTTGTGGCTGCGGCAATAAAAGTTGGCAGTATCTTATTAGGGGAAGTCTTGTGATTAGGACGCACAGCAGCCAGCGTTCCTGGGCGCCCTCCTCTCTGACATTCAATTAAAGTATCTGATCTAGTGGCGCAGCGCGGGCTGCTGTTGCGGCGACGCTTGCATCTCGGCTGAGCGACGGTTTTCCGGATTTTTCCGTTTCGTTTTGGGCACGCCCACTGCTCTGATTATTCTGTAGGAAGCGCAATCCAGTCCATAACTCCATGTGACGACTCATTACTCTGGCCCGGCCGTGGATCGATGGAGTTAATTATTAGCTTTTGACATAAGCTCCGCTGCGCGATCTCCGGCTCCATCCTTCGGCCGTGGGGTAGGTGTCCATATTTAATTTTTTGAGTTGAGTAATAATTGGTTTGCGTCGTCGCGCTGCGCGGATGGGAGAGGAGGCGCTCGGCGGTAGTGAGATGTTTGTGGTCGTCTAATGACGAGGTAGGCAATTAATTGAATTATAGGGTGATGTGGCAGAAGAGTCATTGGCTGGTGCGTACGCCGGTGACTGCGCGGTGGGCAGGGGAGTAGTTACAATGTGGCAAATGGTCTCGTAAATTTCACTTTGCTGAATGGTGCGGTATACAGCGGGATGGTGATGGGAAAGTTGGTAATAGTTTCAAAAGGAAACGGACAGGCGTGATAGAAGTGATGCAGCGAGGGCAGATGAAGCGCGTAATGTAGCGACAAATTAACCAACAACTGGCTTTCAATCAAAGATTCATAGAACGGCGAGTAATGCAATGAGTTATAGAGCGACGAGCTGTAGAGCGACGAGCTGTAGAGCGACGAGCTATAAAGCGACGAGTTGAAGAGCAACGAGTTATAGAGCGACGAGCTATAGAGCGACGAGCTATAGAGCGACGAGCTATAGAGCGACGAGCTATAGAGCGACGAGCTATAGAGCGACGAGTTGTAGAGCGACGAGCTATAGACCGACGAGCGACGAGCTATAGAGAGACGAGCTATAGAGCGACGAGCTATAAAGCGACGAGCTATAGAGTGACGAGCTATAGAGCGACGAGCTGTAGAGCGACGAGCTATAGAGCGACAAGCTATAGAGCGACGAGCTACAGAGTGACGAGTTATAGAGCGACGAGCTACAGAGTGACGAGCTATAGAGCGACGAGCTACAGAGCGACGAGCTGAAGAGAGACGAGCTGTAGAGCGACGAGCTATAGAGCGACGAGCTACAGAGCGACGAGCTATAGAGCGATGGGCTATAGAGCGATGAGCTATAGAGCGACCAGCTACAGAGCGACGAGCTGTAGAGCGACGAGCTATAAAGCGTCGAGTTTAAGAGCAACGAGCTGTAGAGCGACGAGCTATAGAGCGATGAGCTGAAGAGCGACGAGCTGAAGAGCGACGAGCTATAGAGCGACGAGCTATAGAGCGACGAGCTATAGAGCGACGGACGAAAAGCTATAGAGCGAGAATCTATTTTTCGACAAGTCACGGAGCGAGAAGTCATAGAATGACTTCTCGCTCCGTGACTTGTCGACGAACTGTGTGCTCACTAATCCACTGCTTCATAGTGTCTGTTCCTTGAACTGTGAAACAAATGGGAAAACGATTTTTTTCAAGTTGTCGTCAATGGCGCAGAGAAGATGTCGTCTGCATTAAGATCTACCGATAAGCATCCTGCTCATGAAGCGAGTCATAAAATCTTATGATCGCAGAAAGAAAAATGTCAACAAATCTAAAATCGCCCCCAAGCAGGCGTCGTTCATATCCAAAGATCATCACGCAAGGATCGACCAAAACAAGTCCCATTCATTTGATGTCCAGTGAGCTCCATGCAGATCTCATTTCATGCTTGTCCACTGCACTCCTCCAGGGTGTCAAGCACCACTTAGTCCTCTTCCTTCGTTCACGATTCAACGTTGGGACAGCTCAATGAACTCTTCTGCGATGATTACGCAATCCCCCAGGGTCGACGCTCACCCTAAACACGGCCACACACTTGTTGACACCCAATGCCCCAGAGCCAGCGCACAGATTCAACCCTTTCACTTTGCCCAACCGGGGGTTCCTTGACCGATCACGATGTCATCGCTGCCGCCGGTCAGGTGCGCTCTTGTCCACCTAATGAGGCCGACCGACGGCAACGAATGCATTCCTAGAACCACCGACAGCCAGTCCGGCCCACAGATTAAGATCTTACCCTAGGTCACACTTCAAGTTCATCGCATAATTTTTAATTACACCCCATACCGCGGCCGCGCATGGAGGAAGCTCTGCGCACCACCGCCAGCTGAATGTTCGGACACTCCTACCATCCCGGCTGACATTTGATGTATTATCTCTTTAACCCTCGCCGACACCAGTCTTACGCCACCCTGGAGGCCGTCAACATGACATCTTCCACTGCTCGCACACACACACACGCATAGACGACTTCTAATCCCGCAAACCGGAGGATGATCGTCGGATCCCCTTCAGCTTAACGCTGATTTCACAGTTGGAATGCGCCCATAGTCCCTAACAGGATTTGTCTAAATCGCGCTGGAAGATCTATCAGCCGCGGAGCTCGCTCGCGCTGCGAGAACGAGTTCCAGTCTCCATGACGGAAGCAACACTTAATATCGCTGCGCCATAATTACAATCATCTCATTGCGGGCAACCGTAAACGATGAGCTGGCGTGTCCGAGCGGCGGCGGCAGCGATCGAGTGGACGCCAGCTTCTCCACGCACCGCGCACCGACTCGATCTCCTTCCGGTCCTTCGCTTTGAATAATAACCACCACCGATGGGCCCCGATGGGGATATGTGATAAAATATCCACTCCCTCTCCCCCTCACCGCCTTCACCGGCCAGAGATTATCTCTCGATTTCTGCGTCTCCGTCGACCGAGAACCGCTTCATGCGTGTGCTTTATAACCGTGCGTCGTCCGTGTGTGCAGGTTGATCCGACGTAATAAACAACGACGCGCCGAGTCGCGCGGTACAGGACACAAGGCATCCGTGCTGCAGCAAGTGGTGGTGGGCCGCGGAGGCTCGTATACAAAGTGTCTGTCGCATCCGTTGACAGTTTTGTGTGCGCAGGTTTTATTGCTGGTTAAGCAAATGTTTTATTCGCTCATCTGCGTTCAGCAGCGGCAGCAGTAGCTCCTCGGATGCTGTGCGTCTTGAATAGTGTTGCACCGAAGGAGCAGCAGCGGCTGCGGCGGCGGCTCCGGCCCTCTCCTGTATCTGTGCTGCTTGCGTGAAGTGTCACTTTTCATTAGAATTGACACGTGACCATTCCACTTCTCGGGGGCACTGCGTTGCGTTATCTGCGCAACTCCGAGGGGCCCAGAGCCGGGGCAGCTGCGGCTGAAAGACACAACACACCACACCGCCGGGAATCGCGATATGAGACAGTGCGATGGCACAGTGCTTAGCGACTGGGGCCGAGTTGCCTGGTGAAGTAATTAATGGCTTCCAATTGGATTAAGTCCTCGGTAATGACTTGCGTAAGCGCGGTGCAGATTGGCGGCTGGTATATGTCGGTGATGAGTTGTGAATGGGAAGTGGGACAGTTCCGGTGGCGTGGCGGTGTCTGCGGGAACTGGTTATGCGGCCATCTGCTGAGAGCGATGTCGGTTAATGAGCCTGAAAATGCATCGTTTTGCGATGATGCGTTGACGTGTGACGGGTGAGGACGTTTGATTCGTTGTGTTGGTTATAAGCGGACCTGGCAGGGACATCAGGACTCTGCATGAAAGCGCAACTTTGTTGCATGGAATGCGTTTTGTGTTTATCTGGATCTTGATTTTTTCATCTCTTGATAAGGAATGCTGTAAGCTTGGGGATGTTTTTGGTAGTGAAGAGAGTGTGCTGCCTAAGGCTGCACATAAGTGACTTAGGCGTACAGTTGTGGTATTTGGATTGACGTGCGCATGTGGCCTTATATCACGGGGTTTAAAAGAAATTGATGGAAAGACGCCTTAGTTACCCAAGTACCAGACTGAGCTAATGCTCATGCTCCACCTTTGTAGGGACGCGATATGAACTTTGTTTTTCTAACGCCGCTACCACTCTATGGGTGACAGCAGTCGGTTGCATTGCGCGTGGACTGAGTCAGTACAGGAAGCAAGCTGCGACAGACCAGTCAGCATAGTGGACTAAACTAAGCTTTGCCCGCGAAACCACGTCCACCACTGTACTCCCACAAAAAACCTTCTTCTTCTTCTTCGGATGGCGCTACAGTCCGGGGTGAACCTGGGCCTCGACCAACATGCCTCTCCAGCTAGTACGATCTCTTGCCAGCTGCCTCCAGTTGCGCACTCCAAGTTGGTTGAGGTCCTTTTCCACTTGTGTGCGCCATCTCAGTCTAGGACGTCCTCTGTTGCGTTGTCCCTGTGGCTCGGATTCGAAGACTCTTCGGGCCGGAGCAGTGTTGTCCATCCGCTCTACATAGCCTAGCCACCTTAAGCGTTGTATCCGTAGACGCTTGACTAGGTTCATGCCGCCGTACAGCCCATACAGTTCGTGGTTGAATCTTCTCCTCCAGATGCCATCAACGCAAACAGGACCAAAAATCGCACGCAGAACTTTTCTCTCGAATAGACCAAGGGCTTCTTCATCCGCTTTTAGTAACGTCCAGGTTTCTGCGCCGTAAAGCAGGACAGGGATGATCAAGGTGTTGTACAAAGTTACTTTGGTCGTTCGGGAGAGGGCTTTATTACTCAATTGCCTCTTAAGCCCAAAGAAACAGCGATTGGCAAGAGTGATTCTGCGCTTGATTTCGGTACTGATGTTATTGTCCCTATTCACCGCGGAGCCGAGATAGACGAAGTCCTTTACTACCTCGAAACGTCTGCTGCCCATAGTGACGCTCTGTCCGAGACGTCGATGTTCTGCGTCCTTCTTCGATGACAGCATATACTTTGTTTTGCCCTCGTTTACCACCAGTCCCACTTTAGCCGCTTCCGCTTCGATGCTAGCAAACGCCTCATTGACGGCTCGCTGAGTTCGGCCGATCACGTCAATGTCATCCGCGTAAGCTAGCAGTTGAACGGACTTGTGGAAGATCGTGCCTCTGGTGTTGACGTGTGAGTTACGCACGATCCCCTCAAGAATGATGTTAAAGAAGTCGCATGACAGCGCGTCGCCTTGTCTAAATCCTTTTTTGACATCGAAGGTCTCGGTGAGTTCGCTACCGACCTTGACGGAGCAGCGAGAGTTCTCCATCGTCATCCTACACAATCTGACGAGTTTGGTAGGGATGCCAAAACTAGACATGGCACTGTATAGCTCGTCTCTATGCACGCTGTCATACGCGGCCTTGAAATCGAAGATCTGGTCGATTGTGGACTTCCCTGGCCTGAAACCACACTGATAAGGACCTATCAGGTTGTTGACGAACGGTTTCAGGCGCTCACACAATACGGCAGAAAGAATCTTATATGCGATATTAAGGAGACTGATCCCTCGATAGTTGGCGCAGTCGAAGGGGTCTCCTTTCTTGTGGACCGGACATACGATACTGAGATTCCACTCGTCGGGCATGCTTTCCTCCGACCATATCTCACAGATGAGCTGGTGCATGCACCCAACCAGCTCATCCCCAGCCGCTTTGAACAGCTCTGCGGATAGTCCATCCGCGCCAGCAGCTTTGTTCGACTTCAGTCTCGATATTGCTATCTTGACCTCGTCGAGGTCGGGGGGACGGAATTCTTGTCCATCATCGTCCAAATTGAGTGGAACATTCTGCCTAACAGCGGGATTTGTGTCGTCATCGCCGTTTAGGAGTCTGCAGAAATGATCCTTCCAGATTTTCAGCACCGACTGCGACTCTACCACCAGTTGTCCATTTTGGTCCCGGCAGGCTTCCATTGCACCGAAATATTACCTCGGTCAAGCTGTTTCTAGTAGTCAAATTCAACACCTGGGTAGCCGCCATCGCACTAAATGGACCTAAGCTTCATGAGTGACTCTGACTTAAATCGTACAGCAACTGGAACTCTGTCTTGTTTTCTAGGGAATGGGTTCTGGGTGGGTAGCAACGAAAGGTTCTCGTTTCAAAACAGAACTACAGACAATTTAAGGATGAGACGTCATTTCAGTACGAAAACGTGCAATGTGAAGTGTCCCACAGACATATTGTATTGGGTGATGTAAAAGACATTGAATGTGGGTGTTCCCATTCCAGTTCAAGTTTTTGGATTGATTTGCAACTTGTACTACTGACAAATAAGTCGAATTTAAAGTCAAACTATTTATCAGTGTTTGAGATACTAGAACTTTTGCAAACGCCTAAAATTCAATTTTCCATTTCTACTAATGCTTAAAACGTCTCAGAAATTTCTGATGCGGAAACATTGAAAGTGTTGTAGGGCGTCTTCGGGGTTGAAAACAAAAGTTTCTGTGTTCAAAGATTATCGAAAAAGCGTTTAAGGCAAGACATGACCAGGACGACTATCAATATCAACTGATAACGAAGAAGGCAACATAGTGAGACGAGGTGGTGCTGAAGACAATTTTATTTCTGTCAGAGGATAGACCAAAAAATCCATTTAAATATGAAATATACTTTTGAAAGTTGAACTTATTGAAACGAAAAATTCAAAATGTCAGTGATTCCGTGCGCTAATCTCTGAGAACTAAGACGCAATTTTCATCAAATTTTAAATACACATGATCCGGATCCATCATCCATCATCCATGCAAAGAAAATTGATTTTTGGGAATATTTTGAAATGGGAAATTAGTTGGAATGGCTGCCGTTTAATTGGAAATCTCATCATAACATATAAAATTCCACATATTATTAGTTTGAGGTTCCTATTCGAACTAGCTATCCACTTCCAAATTTGGAAAATGTCAGTTCCACAGCCACCCCCCGACACTGTACAGTGCACTGATACACAAACTGTGCACGGAAATTCTCCAAAAAATGTTTCGATCATTCTAGCCAAAGTCGTTTAGACGTAATTTATGAAAGTCTTTAAACTATCGACCTTCCAATTTTCAAAAATCTAAAGATTCAATACTCAAACTCTGTTACTGTTTTTTTTTTCTTTCAAGGCAACTTATAGCACACCACACCTGTTTGGACAAAAAGTAGCAGGGTTTGAGTATAAAATCTTCAGATTTTCGAAAATTGGCAAGTCCATAACTTAAAGACGGTTTTTTGAGACTTGATTGATGATGGTTTTAACATCTGACTGAATGATGAGTTTTCAAACTATTGGGAGCACAAATAATTTCGACAATTTGTTGCGTTCAAAAAACGTAAAAAAATTATTCAAAGTATTGTGCGTCGGTAGCGACTACTTTTACTCTCTGATAGTTTTCGAATAATAATAATAATAATTGAGTGGCACTACAGCCCACAAGGGACCAGGGCCTAGTTCTCTCACGAGTAGAAGGGACCTACAACTTTTTGCCGACTCCGAACGGCGATATTTCAGAAGCTTTTCGTAGACAATTGATACTCTTTGAGTGTTGTCAGCAACTCGAAAGAGGTGGGGCCGTGAAAAAATGTGAGGTGTCCAGTCGCTACGGCCATGTGGGCCTGAGCTCTATCATATTGCAAAATCACCTTGTCATGCCTTTCAGTCGTTTCTTTACGTTTTTCACGCACTGCAGCTCTCAAGCACATTAGTTGTAGTCGAAAACGTTTTGCCGGCTTTTAGCAGCTCATAGTACCAAACACCCGTGTGGTCCCACCATATACAGAGCATGACTTTTGAGCCGTAAATGTTTACCTTTAGCGTCGAAGTAGACGATGCTGGAAAGGGGTTCTCTAGGTTTTGCTTACAATTTTTTCTTCTTAGAGTTATCTCAGTATATTGACTTTTTATGTCCAGCCACGATCCGGGTCCAAAGTTCCTTTCTTTGATGTCTTTTGAGAACCAGTTCCGAGGTGACAAATCATCTTTCGATGACCCTCGGTTTCAATTCGTATGGCACTTAATTTCCTTGCTTTTGAATACATCCAAATTTCTGTTACCGTCCAAATTGCTGAGTCACTGCCAACGATCTTCCGAGTTTACTTCTCGTTTGGCACTGATCTTGATTCAGTAAAGCCTCCAGTTCCTTATCTTCAAACTTTCTGAGCTCGCCAAGACGCTCTTCATCTTCGTCGCAAAAATCTCCCCTTTTAAGGCCTCGAAACCACTCTCTGCCTGATTTATCGGTTGGACCAGGTTCACTAGAAACTTCTACAATTAATGAAACAACCAAATCATCATCTCACATCGCATTCACTTCTCAATTTGCTGTCGAAAAATGTCCCCAAATCATCTCCTGTAAATTCACAATTCTCCTTAAACTCTGCTAACCATGGAAATAAAATCAAAATTGAAGTGCAAAACGTTTGACCACTCAAGCCATTCGCAAGTTCCGACATTCCACCCCTCACAGCTCTACATCCATCTCAGGTCATTATCGAACGCAATCTCCGCCTTCGAAGTAATCAACGCAGTGTTCGCGCCCTAATCCATCTCTCTGACTCTGACCCTAGCCCGGGGCAAGCGCGCCATCCGAAAACCTTTTACCACTCAATGAATCACGCCCCGGAGTCACATCCACGATGACTGCCGACCACTGCAGAGCAGCAGCTCCCGCACCCTGGCAGAACTTCATTTCGCTTCGCAGCCGCCGTCGCCGCCGCGACGAGGATGCAATTTAGCATTTTACTGCCCGATAATTGTCACAGATGCTGGCTGCCACCGCAGCCAAGGCGCTCGGTGCCTGCCGCCGCTGCCGCTCCCCCGTCATTCGTCTCCATCAGCGTGATTGGCAATCCCAAATGTGCCCTTATATCTTAATTATAGTGATCCCGAGCGCGAGGGCCGTGGCCGAGGTCCGTCGAAGACGGCGGCGGCCGCGACGCGGTCAGCCGGAGTTGCCGGAGTCGCTCCTGCACATTCTGATACGTCATTATACAGTTGCAGAGAGCATTTCTGCAAATCATAATAATTTATTGGCGCTCATTTGCCCTGATGTAAGCACTTATCTTGGCCATTAAAGAGCGGGCGCTGCTGCCGGGATGCTGGGAATGGTGGGACGGTCCTCTCACTCTCTCTCTGCGGCAGCACCGCCACCACCACAGCCGGCAGCCGGCGAAGATGAAGCTCCAGAAGCAGCAGATTTCATTGGCAAGTCGCGTCCTCTCCTGTCACTCGGGCCATTCGCACGCGCGTTCCGCCGAGTGCGCCATGTAAGGACCGGAGAACATCGCGAATTTTCTCTCCAGGCGCCTAGATTTATCACGGTAATTATAGTGATGCGGCCCCCCGATTACGTTATTGCGTTAAAAATTACAACCGCTTGGCAAGGAGCTGCTGCTGCGCGATGCTCTACGGTCTGTGCACCAAGTGCACTTTCTTTTGTGGATTTCGCAGAGAAATTGGCCCGATAGATAGTTGCGCGGCGTTAATCGCTGCTGTGGGACCGTAAACTCGGAGATGGGGCCGCGATTGGAATGAGATTGTTTTTCTTGTTTTCCGGTAGCCGTTGATCTCTGACTCGTCACTGGAACAAAAGACAAACAGAGCTGCAGCGACGCCGCCGAGGAGTCTGGTCATTTATGGAGGAAGCGCGAGTGCGAGAGAGAGAGAGCGCACGTCCATTTTGGAGGCTGTAAGCAGCTACATCAAATTGTTTACCTTCGTTTGGACTTTAATTTGCTGCGTGGCTCGGCGCCGACGACGGCGAGAGTGCGCTGTCGATTTGCGAACAAATGGGCCGTCCGCGAAATTTCCAACGGAATTGTGGGAAATTAGAGGTGATCCGAGTTGTTGCCTAAGGTTGTGAGTTTTTATGGGTGTAGAGGGGAACAAGAATCGAGAGAACGTTTTGCGAGTCGTTATCTCGGATTTGAGTACAACAAGCCGTCAATTCCGCTGGCTGGTGAGGAATTCGTTGCAGGAAGTGACAGCCGCATTAGGAGACATTTAATCGCAGCCTTCGTTTCTTGTTGAGAGACGTTAAGTTTTACGACTTCTGTAGCTGAACCGTTGACACCGTTGTGGACAACTTTTGTGGATAGCGTCTGCGGAGGACTTTTGTGAACGATTTTTGTGAACGACTTCTGAAAACGACTTTCGTTGAGAACTTCCACGGATGACTTGAGTGAACGACTTTTGTGAACGACTTCTGTGAACGACTTTTGTGAACGAGTTTTGTGAACGACTCATGTTGACCACTTCTGATGACTTCAGTGAACGAGTTTTATGAACGACTTCTGTTGACCACTTCTGCGAACAACTTTCATTGACAACCTTCACTGATGACTTCAGTGAACGACTTTTGTGAACGACTTCTGTGAACGACTTTTGTGAACGACTCCTGTTGACCACTTCTGATGACTTCAGTGAACGAGTTTTATGAACGACTTCTGTTGACCACTTCTGCGAACGACTTCAGGGAACGACTTTTGTGAACGATTTTTGTGAACAACTTCCATTGCAACATCTGCCATGGGCATATGACCACGACTCACCCAAGTTGTCATCTGAAATAAAACCGTCATCCCGTCGTCCTTGAACTTGAGCCCGTCACTAAATTGCTGCCGAAAACCACAAGGGAATCGTCTCACAGACAGATTCGTTTGCGAACTCCCGTCGAATAATTTCGCACCACATTTCCGATGGCCTACTTATCCAATCAACCGCAGTGCCAACCTCAGAGCACCGTCGGCTGTGCCCCGCCCGCCACAAACCGCCATCGACGAGCACAATTGTTTCCTTGCATCATTCAGGTCATCCTGCAACCCTCTCGTCATCGGTTGGCGACCAGCCATCGAAACAAATTGAAAAACAAAAAAAAAAACCAACGACACCGACGCGAAAAAAAACAGGACCACGAAGCAGACAGGCGAACTTCACCGTCGCGCCGAACACCTTTGCCTCCAGCGTGCCGGCAGGGCATGCACGAGATGGACACTTCAGCCGAAGACACCACCACTACCGTCGCGTACCGCCATCACAACTGTCGTTGTCGTCGTAGCCGCAGTTCACTGCTTCCTTCGCATCGGCAACAACGGCAGCAACAGCAGCAGAAGTGACTCCCTGCTGCCGGTGGTGGTCTTGCTTCGCTACCGTTTAACATGTGTCCGCGTGCGTTGCCTGTAATTCTCTCGGTTTTTCTTTTCCTTTCCGTTTCGGGTCAATTTGATGGCGCGACGCGGCGTGGCCCGGCGGTGTCGCAGTGGAGAGGGAGTCGATTTCCTTTCCTTACCCTTTAATTCGACTGATGTCCGCATTCGGCAGGCCAAACCAAATCGAAACCAAAACCAAACCGAACCAGACCAGGCCATCCGCCGCAAGAGGCACGACAGGCGCGTACGATTGCCGCCGCTGCCACTGTTGCTGCCGCTGCTGCTGTGAGAACAAATTTATGAGATCGATTTCTGCTTAATGCATTCCCATGTTGTTGGCGGTCCCCAAAAAAGCGCCCCACATCCCGAACACACGCTGGCTCCGGCCCAGATGTGTGCCCGCTGCTCGCTGCTCGCCGTGGTGCGGCGCACACTGCGGCTCTCTCCATAAAAAGCGCCAAAGAAGCAATTAGGAGGTGCATACGTTGCGCCGTGTTCCTCTGCGCGCTCGCTCTCTTGTTTGTTAACGTCCGCGACCCGCGACAGACGGACAAACAAAACAGATAGATGCAGATACGTTTTTGGTTTCCCGTTATCACCTGCAGTACCGCAGAATGCCGCCACCGGGGGCTGTGTGCGTGTGCGTATGTGCGGCGTGGACTCGTTCCCCGCATCGGGCATCGCAACAATTGAATCGCGCTGTGCTCTGACTTGACCGCAAGAGTCGCAACCCAATCTTCCGTTTCGTCCCCCTTAGCTCCGTCTCAGCGCTGATCCTTCGGCTTAGCCAAGCCACCGGATGGGTGGTGCAGTGGCGAGGGGAGGGAAAAGAAAAATCACTCAGCCGATGCGTGCGTGGGCGGGTTGAACAACGAACGCAGTGCTCATGTGGTGCTCCATGTGGCCATGTTGATTCATGTAGGATGTTGCAATGCATGCGGACCACGGCGGAAAGTAACAGCAGTAGCGACACCCGTCGTCCTCCTCAGATCCGGGAGAGACAAACTTGACATGATGGAGGTTTGTGTTGATTATGCGGTTCGGTTCGGTGTTTGGCATAAATCTTCTGCTGCCGCTGTACCGGCAGCCAGCAGCAGCCTGCGGCCGGCAGCGGCAGCCGGGCGCGCACGGCACTCTTGACCAGCTCTTGACCAAGCTCTTGGTGGTGCGTTCGCATGTACGGGAGGTGACATATCTGGAATTGGTGGCCCACAGTCCGTTTGGTTGTCGCTACGCTACTGGTGTTGTTGTTGTTGTTGCGCCTGCCGGTGTGGTGGAATGTTAGTATGAGGAAATCAGGCATCGAAACGTATCTCTGAACTCGGCTACAACAGCGATCGTTAACGATGTCAAACGCCCTTCTCACGAGGTGAACCGCCACCACCGGCACCGTGCGTCTCTGCTGCCGTCCCCATCGACTGACAGACGCGACACGACGTGCGACGGTTGTTGGTTGCCACCAGAGCTCGCTGGCAATTAATTTCAATCGCCTCTGGCGGTGGAGCGACATGTGCACACATGTTGCCGTATGCGGAATTGAATTTGACCAAATGACCGAATGGAATGTGGCGCATGCCCGCCGCTGATGGAAGGCCACCGATGAGGAGGCAGAAGAATGTCGGGTAAATTAGCTTTCGGGGATCGCTCTCCGGTACACTGATGAATGCGCGACTTATGGGGCCGAGGTGACAATGTGCCACCGCCGCGAAGATCTACGATGACGGTGAAAGTAGGTCTAACCCAATCTGCCTGATCTAGCGGTTCGTTGTCTGGGGAGCAGCAGCTATGCACAATCGGCAGGAAGATCAGCTCGATGAATGTGCCTGAAAGCCGGCTTTAATTGCGGACGTCTTGTCCGAGACGATGTGTTGTTCGATCGTGTAGTGCGATCGATGGTGCGATCAATTGGGAGGTCGACTGATTGAGGTGAGACAAACCACTCTCAGGAGACTTGGATGTCCACTCGCGAATGTTGAAATTTGTTCGAGAAAGAACCGTGTGAACAATTGAAGTCCAATCAGACGTGAGACCCTTGGAAGTGAATTTTTTGATGATTTCGATGACTTTTGACATAAAAGACAAAATCCTAAGCAAGGGAAGGAATGAAAGCATCAACATAAAAACTTATTTTGACTGACGCTCAGTTTTCCCGGCTACTGAGACAACTTGTGTGGAGCAGGTTCATTCATCTCAAAGAGGCCACCGTGCCAGGAAATTCACGTTTTGGAAGTAATGCCGTGTATTCTTGATTCCTTTCTGGTGCGCACTTGCCTGACATCATCAACCTTTCTCACAATTTTTCCTTGCGGGTGGTATTCAAGTATGTCCCAAGACATGTGTCGGGCGCTATGTTGGTCCTTTTCACTCTAAAGTGAAGTACGTTTTAAAAGACGTCTTGTTGTGCTTGACAGCCGTCAAGTAATCAAAGATACATACAATTTACGGCCTCCATTGCCATCCAATTTGGGATGCGATCCCAAAATACCCACCGGGCGCCATTTCTGTCTCCCATAATCTACGGGCGGTAAGCTGACCATTCCATTCATGCTGAACTAGAAACTGTACTGCATCTCGACATTGGAAAGATTGGTTCATCAAAATAAAATTATCTTCCATTTTTATCGAAAATCCTTCGTTGGGCGCCATTCTCGTAATTCTTAATTTAGCTGATTTCATGACGAAAACTAAGACATCTGACCATAAAACACCAATCTCACGCACCATACCCGGTTTCCTTCTTCTACTTCCCTTGAACCCATCACAAGCTAGACACTAGATTCAGGTTGAGAAGAACGCATTGAATGCAGCTGCAGAGAAAGCGCGCTCGCTCCCCCCTTCCCCGTGACCCACCAGGCTCGAGCAGGAATTAAATGAATTGATGACCCTCGTCGTAAGACACCGTCCCACACCGGTCGTGCGTCGCTAAATTCCTGTCTCCCCATGTGATGGACCCACCGTCTGGGCATCTCTCGCTCTCATCACAAGCCGAATCACGGGCCCCATCATATGGCCCATCACAAGATCATCACTCTGTGCGTGCACAACGTTCATCGTCGACGTCGTCGTCGTCGTCGTCGCTGTCGTCACCGTCTTTATTGTCGCCGGATCGTAGTCTTCCTGGACGCGCATACACGACTCGTACTCCGAAGGAATGGATGTAGAGGGAGGGGGAGGGGGGGGGGGGTGAAACATTTTCCTAACAAATGACTAATATCCGCATCAACCCACACAGCGTTGCGTTATGATAAATTGTACCTTCGCCGTAGTCATTACCTTGTGCGCGCGATCCCCGCTCCGTGTGTCACCCGCGCCACACCGATCCAATGTGAAATTGCACATTACAGCCGATAACACCCCAAAATGCACATAAATCTCCGGCCGGTTGGTTGCCTGGCTGGCGCTGCACACACGCGGATGCAACTGCAACCGATCGAAGTGCTTTTTATTGATTGATCCTTTCTGCAGCTGCAATTACCTCAGCGTCACCGGGCGGTGGCCGAGCGGGGGGGGGGGGGGGGAGTGACTGAATGCAAGCAGACCTTAATTACATGACGCACTGAACAATTAGAAGAACGCCAGATAGGGGGACTGCGGGAGACAGAGAGTGGGTCCACGTCGAGCATCCCGCGCTGTAATTAACTATCCAGCCGTTGCGGACTCCTCCACCCGGCTGCGGCCGGCCTGCGTCAGCAATCACCACCACAAACTGGCCACCATTCTCGCGTGTGCTGATCGAGTGCATTTTATATCGCATATCTCGTAATCTCTAATTTATTGCATTCAATAAAGCGGCAAGAATCTCGTTGTTTCCACCCACCCCCTGCGGCTGTGGCTCTCATTCTCTCTCTCTCGCTCTGTGCCTCTTCCCGCTGCCATTTGAAGGTCACACGCGCTATTTATTCGTGAGAGGGACCACACCACAGGCTCTGCTCGGGCTGCGGATAGATACAAATGTATCTGCGCGCTGGCGTTCGCTGTGCAGCGGGCGACTCTCCCCTCGAGTGTGTGTGCATTTTATAATTAATTGTGAAAGTTCCCTTACCCGTGTGTGTATGCACCCCCATTCTGCATATCTTGGCTGGTTTTATGCAAGCTTCCGTCAATGTCGTTGCCGCACGCATGTTTACCGTTTAGCTGGCGAAGCGGGTGACGGAGTCACATTTCTTCATCGCACACAACACCGGCCACCGTCGTCGTCGAGTGGTTTATTGTGTGTAGGCCAGTGCAACACGACTACAAGCAACAGTAGTGGCAGCAACACGTGTGTCGCGTTTGTTGTCCGTTTCGCTGTTCCTGTCGTGTAGCCGCCTCTTATTTCTGTACCCACTCTCACAAACACACACACACACACGTGTCAACCGGCCGTGCGTGTGTGTTCGTGATGCAACTTAATTCATGACTTCAATTAGCCGCCTGACATGGTTCTCTTTATTGAGCCGTTTTCTGTTGGTCCGCGCCGCTGTAGCTGCTGCTGGCTGCGTATCGCAACGACGACGAATGTCTTGCGCTGCTGTTGTTGTTGTTATTGTTCAATCGACCGCACATGTGGATTTCGTTTTTGGGCAGAACGACAACAAAAGCTTGGTTAAGTTTTGCCATTCCTGTGCCGAGGTGGCGCAAAACCGCTTGGGGTTAGATTGTTATCGATGGCGAATGCTAAGTTAGAATGCTTGTTTCCTAGTCGCAGTTCGTTTGGGTTACTGCGCAGAGTTCAACTTTATTGAGATGGGGAATTGGAGTCGCAAAGATATCTGGAGGGCAAATGTGGTGCTTGGGAATTAATGCTACCGCTAGGGAACGCCATTTCGTTTGAAGAGTTGTTAGGAAGAAGGACTTTTCCCGCATGAATGTCGACCATATTCCATGAGGAACCAACTTCCGACTGAAACAGCCTTCAACATGACTTCACCACCCTTCACTCAGTGATGAGCTCACAAATAGAAGGCGAGCCTCATTTTCTGCAACAGACGGCACACACCTCCGCCTGTCACAGTGTCACCAGCAACAACAGAAGCAAAATTGTCAACTAAGTGCCCCCTCTGCTGAACAGCACATCGGTGTGGTCTTGGTGTGTCTTACGAAATCGTTTCCACTTCGCTTCTCCATAATCGTCAGCTCTCAAGCTCTCACCACCCGCACTGGCGATATGAAAATTGCAACAAATTCACGATCAAAATTCAAGATAAAGCGCATGCGCACAGAATTACATCAACATCCAGCAGCCCATGCGCAGAAAGCCGCAGAACCGCACACAATAGAATCGAATGCCGTTGTCGTGCGCCAATATCAGTGGTGAGCCAACAACCAGCCACCCGGCAGCGCACGAACAGCACCGCCATCACCTCAAGGACGTAGCCTCTACGCAGCGCATAAAACAGCGACCACCACCGCGGAGCCAAAGATTTACGCTTGAGTGTTGCCTATGCGCAAGCATGCGCCCAACAGCAGTGGTGGTGGCGCAGCTGCCGTTTTTCAAAGCATGGCTAAATGCCACCACCCGCTCCATTGAACTCTGCACCGTGGAGCAATGGGTGCCGATGTGGTGCCCCCCGTGTGATTCCATGAGCAGATTGCCCGGGCTCTTGGGCTGGGTTGACAAGGCACCCGGCGGCACCTCCGGCAGTGGTGGCGCGGCGGTTGCACAATGTGACAAGTGAAACCCCATTCACATCCGGCAACGGGTGTGCGTGCGCCTGTGTCGGTGCCGCTATTCCGTGTGACACATCACAGCCGTCACATCGACGACTGCTCGGTAGTCAGCAGTGGAAGATGCCTCATTAGGCGCGGACGCGTTTCGCGGCAGATCATCTCGTAAATCACATCAAACCGCGTCCAATGTGCACCTGCTTGAGCCCAGTGGCACTGTGCGGCGGCGACGGTGTGTCAATGGAATTTTGCATTTCATTTCGCGCGCGCATTATGCGCATGCCGCCTTTGGGCTTTGTTTCCATTTGCTGCGGTGGATGTGGATGCTTGTGTAACTGCGTCGCCGTCGCATGCAGTGGGAAACATCTTCCTACGGGCCAACGCGCACGACCGATGACGGCGACGCCGGTGAACGTTGGTCACCTTGGCTTTTGCGCCTGCGCCTGAGAACCGCAATGCTGCGACCTATATGGATCGCGGAGCGAACAAGGAGAGGCTGCGTTTGATTTACACCGAGATGGGACCGAAACAGAAGCGCTGCAGTCTTAAGTGAATGCCGCGTCGCCTATTTCCTGAACTTTCTACTTGTGTTGGCGGGCACACATATGCGCCCAAGGGATGTAATGGGGTCACGGTGCGTTGGAAGTTGATCTTGCGCCTGCCCAATTGGGGATGGAAAATGGCGTGTACTTTGAATGCGATTCAAGTGTTGTACATTGGGGACAAGAACTTTTGTCTTTGCCCAGGAGGGGGGGGGGGAGGCGGAAGTTGACAATACAGCGGTAGAAAGGTTGATTGTCGGGCTGCTTAAGGCATGAGAGTGGGTCACCAAGGCGCCATGGCTGTTATTTGCACTTTTCTGTGACTTTGCTTACAAGGAGTTTGAGTGGGAAATGAGCTCACGGGGAATGCATGACTGCGAGCTGTTGTCACTTGCCACTTGACATTCGAGTACTGGGTGAACAGAGAATACATTAAACAACACAACGCGAGAAAGGTGGAGAAGATGGAATGCCAACTAAACAGAATCATTTTCAGGACCATCAGTCAAAATTCTATGGCCTAGCGCCCTTAGTCGCCATTTGCGAGCCAATTTCCACCTCTACCTTCCATGTGTCATCCCCAGCCAGCCAGCTGGTCTAATCCCCTCATTCTCTTTGTCTCCCCTGAAACAGACCCAGTCGCTTCATAAATCCATCATCCAGTCCCTGATCAGTTGCCAACAGCGAGTTCTCAGCTTACAACGAACATTTGTCCCACCTGCAGCCGTTTCAGTTCCAAAACGTGTCCCAAAAAAAAACCATTCACAGAGATACACTGTTCAGATAAATAACCCCAAGCACATGGTGCACGCTCACACCTCACCGCTCTGCCCCGCCAACAGTCCGCCAAAAATTTCGTCATCAGCATATTGCCTTAACTGCGAAGGGTTGTTGCCAAAAAATTACATCGACGACGATGACACCGGCGACTGCACGGTATCCTGACCCAGTTTGCTGGGAATGTGCTGGCCTTCGTCCTTCGCCGGTCCGCATCCCACTATCGATTTTCCCGCGTAACACACATAGTATCGTTGTCGTCATCCGGTTGCCAAATTCACCGAACCACCACCACCACCACCACCACCATCTCTTTGAGGACAACCCTTTATGTGCTGTCTCCTCTGAGCCAGCCAGCAGCGTGCGTGTGTGGCTGTGTCGTGAAGGGATGACTGCACCAGGATGTGAGTCTACAACTGGACTGGATGGATGGCACAGCGGGCGCTCGAGCGTGGCGAACGGCGACCAGCGAACCCTCCCGAAAAAAAAAAAAACAGGAGAGACTGCCAAATTTTTTGGGCAGTGCAGTGAACCGCTCCTGCGCTGCGCTCTGGTGTGCAATGATGATGACAGTTCTCGCGACCATTTATCTGTGTGCCGCGCAGATGGTGGCGAGAAAGTTGCAGGAGACCCTAATTTTGCATAACCCTCACGAGTGTAGCGGCTTGTGACTGCTTCGCTTTTTTCCCCCTAGAAAGCATTCCCCATGCAGAGGCGTCTGGAATTTTTGGCAAAAAAAAAGACTCCGTCGCGTAACAGATGCACTGGCGGCAGCGGAAGCAGCCTTTATCTCAGCGTAGGGGCTGTAATTGCACTTTCCTACAAGTTGTAGGTGCTTGGTTGACATGCATGCCGTCGCGGGAACACATTTTGGGCGAAAGAAACGCGAATTAGGAGGGGGAAACCTAACGGTAAATGAAATGGAGAGAGTCACGAATAACAATCGAAGAAAGTAATTCCATTAGAAGTCGACAAGGGGTGCGTGAAGTGAAAGAAGGGATTCGTTTCTGTACGGTTGAATGAGACTTCAGACGAGGGAGAGCAGCACTCAAGCGGGAAAGTGGATCTGGAAAGTGGGTGATGTCAACTTTTGGGAAGAAATTAAATTTTTTCGAGGATCATCTTTGTGGCCAGAAATTGGAACTCGATCGAAGCGGAATTCTGTGGGAAGCGGGATTCTGTGGTCAGAACCTATGGTGCGTCATTCTAAAGGAAGTGGCATTCCGTGGGCCTGAGGCCTTGAGGAAATGCGAACTGCAGCGGCAAGAGTTAGAGGGAAAGCAGTGTTCGGTGAATGGAAAGAGGACTTCACCGACTGTGGATTGCCTTGAGAGAAAACGACGTTTGGGGCACGACAGGAGAACTGGACTGATTAGTTGGTGATTGACTGTGGAATGACAGGCTGTGAAAAGGATTCAAAAATTTCCAAGCCAGGCCTAGAAAAAAGGAGCCTTCCGCGACGTGTATGGGGACTTGAAGGTGTAAGGGAGTGTTTTGGCTAATTGGAGGCATATCTTCATAACCTGTCGTCCTGCGTGCACGTAGAAGTCTTTAATCTAACCTCCTCACAAAAATCAAAAGTCTGCATCACCTCACCACCGAAAATTCCCCCCAAACACACAGCAATGCACGTCACGCATGTGGCATACCCGTCGAATACGTGCCTAATGGGATCATTCAGAATTCATCGAACTCTGTGTTGCGGCACGACCTGTTCATAGATAGCACGGCAGTGAAGGCGTCGAGCGGGGTGTGGAGACGTAAAACGTAACCCACCTTCAAGTGAATTGTTATCGCCTCACCCCGTTGGCAGAGCTCATCGATCCCTTCCCACTCTCGCCCCCGTCACAATCACACACATCGGGCAATCATTCAAAGACCTTGCACTTGAAACCGTTTCAACGGCGAAACAAAACGAAACAAAAACAACAACAAACAGTCCGATATCTGCGGCGAACCTGATTACGAAAGCTCTTTGTGTCTAGATTAAGTTTGTCGGGGTTGCTGTTGCTCGATGGGGGGTGGGGGGGGGGGGTCTAGCGTTCAAGTTCAAGATCACTACCATCGCCGGCATAAAAAGCACTTCCAACATCATCATCATCATCATCATCACATCACTGCCGGTTAACAGAAGCGCTCAACGGTGCGGTGGTGCTGGTGGCGTCAACTTCACTGACACGTCGCGTTGTCATTGTCGTTGCCGTGCCAAGCGGATCACCTTGAGCTTGAAATGAAATTAAAAACCAAACGATCGTGTGCTGCGGACATACCCTACGCTCTCTGAAGACAGTCGCGCTTTTCTTTCCTCTCGTTTTGTTTTCGGTTCTCTGCGGCTTTGTTGTTGTGCGGTGTACATGCAGCCACCCACCTACGGGCACGAGCGAGGGGGTGCCCGCGGCTGAATGCCAATGGGATAAACGAGAATGATCTAACTTGATCAAATGGCGATCACTCGCGGCGGAGGCATGAGTATCTCAATCCGCTGAGCATCGATCCACCGGTGAAGGGGGCGCGGTGGCGGACGGGAGCACCGACATTTACCCGCTTTGACATTTGTGTGTCGCTGGCATTTCTCTCGCTCATAGCGGTTGACGGCTGATGTTGTATTCGTGTGCAGATCTTCCCCCTCCTGCGCACACTCACCCACACGCCGCCGCAGTTATGCAAGCTGATTTGCATGTAGAAATGCTTAAGCCACCACGTGCGTTTAATTGCGATGAAATGTGAGCAAAAGGAGAATATCATCGAAAATCGCAGAGATGCATTCGGAGGCAGATACATACATTCACTTTATTGTGACTTGACTTGAGGAAGCTCGGTACAGTTGGCGCACTGCCAAAGTACACACACACACAGGCAAACAGTGCCGAGGGGTGTGTTCCGGAGGAAGGAAGTGCACACTTTGCGAAATGATACAAACAGGGCGACGGTGGTTAGGCGTGTGTGCACCCGTACCCCTTGACAGGTACCTCTCGTTCGCCTTCTAATGCACGAATTTAGGTGGTTTCCCAAAATAAGAGCAGAGATTGCGGCGGCAAAGACAAAGGAATGGGTTGCCTTAGCTGCCAATTGCGTAGTCACCTATTTAGAGATTGCTTAAAAAGAGCGGTCGGTTGGTGCATGCATGTGCCTCGCCGGCATTCGCCGCGGCGGTGCACAGGCGTGAGGAGCGGGTTAAGTGAAATTAATTTGTGATTGAATGCAATGCCATTCAAGGTCTAGGTGGACGTTTCGACAGAGCACGCTTGAGGTGAGTGCGGACGCAACAGAAATCGCTAGAAATTGAGAGTTCAGGAGTTCGGGTCGTTTAAAGAAATGCATGTCCTTTGAATAACGTAAGAATGAGTTGGGACTTTTCAGCCATATAGGAGAACGTCACGATCTATTAAATGTGAGGGATTTTGTAACCATCTTATTTAAGAAATTTGTAACCGCAAATAAATATTTGTCAAAAACAATGCCAAGTGCGTCACGAAATAAACGTGACGAAAATTCAAAAAAGACACAAAATAGCTGATTTTTTTACAGTTTATGGGAAATAAGTTAAAAATATTTAAAATCCGAAATAAAAAAGTGATGCGTCACGAAAAACTGGTAACGATCTATGGCACTTTCGATTTGTATTCAATATTCGTGCTTCAATTGTTCGACAATGTCAAACGTAAATAAAACTGCCACATAATTTTCAGTGAAAAAGTGTATGTCACGAAAATAAGGTGACGAACATTTTGATATTCGTTTAAAAGAACCATCACACAACTCTGTTCCTGAATTTTGCAGAGTGAACAATCACGTAGTCTACTGAGATAGAAAAGTCCGTCACTCAAAGTATGAAATACAATCCAGCGTCACGAAATAAGCGTGACGCTCAGTTGATTTACATGCTAAATTTCATAGCGCCGTATCGTTTTCCCATCGAGGATCAGCTAATGGAATTCTGCAACAGGAAAAAAACATGAAGAAACAATCGTCACGACCTGTGTGATTATTTGAGAACTCATTATGTTCAGATCGCCACACAAATTCCCAAAAAAAGGAATGTGTCGTCGCGAAATGGACAAGATGGACATTATTATTCAGGTGACGTTTTCTTAGATTTCCGCATAACTCATAAATAGTGCATTTTGTGAACGCTTGCAAAATCGTGACGGTATGAATCATGACAAATACACATTTTCTTATAAATTTAATTTAGTTGTGATGAGAAATATGAAATGAGATGTGTGTTTGGGTGTGTACCAATAAATGCATGTTTTACACACCTTGTCGTAACGTGACGTGACGGTAGAAATATGGTAATCTGAATTTTGCTTTTGATATGTATGATGGTCGACAATTAAATGCTTGTAATGGCGAATGCAGAAACAGAAACACTTCAAGGAACATACATCACGAAAAAATGAAACCCGTCACAAAATAAACGTGACGATTATCTACAAATAGAACAACAAACATGTGATTCTTCAGTAAATTTTCAAGGACTGCGCCAATGAAATCAATGTCTCATCGACTTGTGTAAAACGTCACGAAATTACCCCCCGATAGCAATAGACAGAAAGAAGACCCTCAACATGACATGAGGGTGACACACAGACGACAACCCTTTTCACCAATTTTCTAAATACGACAGCGCGACTGTTACCGCCACCAACTTAAAGTCACGAGAGCTTTAATCATCTCCAACTTCATAAATGCACACAAACCCCCCCCCTCCCTCGCCACCCACCACACAACTACGTCAGAAACTGCACTCAACATGTCAGGGTCACTTGCAGTTAGACGCATTCACATTCATAAAACAAATAATAGCAGACGTGCAACGAACGCAGGCAATTCGCATGACATGTCACCAGCACAACTGACATTTCACTGCAGCCAGCCAGCTCAGGATGCGTGTGCCTGAGGAGGCCACTCTTCTGTGCTGCCTGGCGTCATCCGCAACGCACAATCTGAATAAAAGTATCAAAACAGCAATCAAGCGATCCATGAAGAGATGACAGTTAAGTGCAGCTAGTGTGGGCGAGGGACGCATCATCCGTGTCAACCCGGCTCCTGTTGATGAACCGTACCCGGTGGGAGGGTTGGTGGCGCCACATCCCAGCACATCGAAACGCACAATGCCAGGGCATTTACATGTCTCCCCGATGACGAGGGCGATGAGAAGCGACGCGCTACACTTGCTCAACATCACAAAACACATGTATCCATGCACAGATTGCGCGCCTCCCGGAACATCTACCGACTCCAAAGATATCCACCCGGAGTCACAGCCACTGCCGGTGCAGATGGATAGATGCCTGCTCGGCGGTGGATGGCGGTATGCAGCAGCAGCAGCAGCACTCTCGCCCTCCACTCCCGGTTAAACAATTAGAAATGCAAATTTGCAACAAGTTTTGCACAGTTCAGCTTTTCATTTGCCTACACATGCACCGATACATCGACCAGAGGACGCTCCCCGCCAAGTCTCCCGGCCGCTGTGTTGACGACTTTTATGTGCCAGTGGTCACAGAAGTCGTGAAGAGATACCACTTTTTCCCACACCACGGCCCCCCATTCGGCCGCCCGCACCGCGCCGCTCCGGTGGAACGACCGCCAATATCTCGAGAGCACATCGCATCGCGGTGAATATGATGAATTTTAAGTAAATTTCATTAAAATAACAAGACAGTCGTTGTCAGGCTGTGTCCCTCCGCCGGGGCGGCGGCGATAGTGGGCTCTGGAGTCAGGGCGCCCCACCTCAGACAGGAGCACCCTGGCCAAGGGTCCCGCGCAGCGCCGATCACTGCACGCGCGGAAGGACGGGGCAACATCAACAAAAATCCCCAACTCCAGCCAACTTGAGAGATAGCCGCGCATTCTAGAATGTTTAAGGAGGGCTTTTGCATAAATTTGCAAATTGCACTCGGTCTGTGTTGTGTTCGAGTTCGAATTCGAATGAGTGTTGTGTTGTTCGCGCAAACTTGCCGCGGCGGCGGCGGTGAGGAGGCAACACAGAGCGCGGTCCAACTGCCATCGGAAAGTAATAATTAATTGAGCGGTGAGTGGTTTTTACCCATTTTTACATTTTGTTGTTGTTGTCAGTGACTTTTCTGTTCTGTTCATTGATTGCAAGTGAATGCGAGTCGGACTGCGACGACGACGAGTGGGCGTGGGAAACAATGTTGCCGCATGCGATTGTGTGTGGCATTCATGGCGGAAATGTTGAAATAATTTTCGAATTTGTTCACCACCAACTATGGATACTCCCTAATTGATGCAGAATGCGAGGGAAAGAACTGCCTGCACGCCCGTCACCTGCGGCACAGACGCTTAACGAGCCGTGGCGTTGGACGAGTGTGGGTGATGTGGCGATAGGTCATTTTGCGTTTCAGTTGGTCTACCATTTGTGGGATGTTTCATTGAGTCATTATGAGGAGTGGTCAACTCGAAATTCAGTTGTATCCTGTTTTGGAAAGGACACGCGGTGAGAGGAGCTGATGCATAGCGGAAACTGTTCCGTGGCAGTCACCTGTTGCCGAAATGGTCACAAACAAAAATAATGAGTTTGGACTTGGCTTGAACTGCTGTCAAGATGCGTATGGCACCCACAACTCCAAATGAGTCTCATTGATCTGGGATTGATGTGTGATGTTAAGAAGAAAGTATAGCTCTCAGTTTGTGCCATTCTTGTGGTTTCAAGATTTTGAAGAAGCTGGCGGCAGTGAATTTGCCGTCTTTGGAATGTCTGCAACTTCACTCAGTTCTCTTTAAAAACTGATAATACCTAGCATGTGACAAGCGCATATGAAAAACTGTTCAAATGTCACAATTTTAAGTAAGAATTGAACTGTAGGTCCCGGCTTCTCACAAAAGGAAATTCCAAAAAGGATCAAATTACAGCTCCAAGGCAGCCAAATGACATCGTCAAGACCCAGCACTCACTCTGGAAAAAATTTCCAAGCGTGAAACGACTCCGCGAAGGTATGATATTGACCTCCTAATAGTAGCGGAAAATAACTGTCAGTGTTAAAACAATCAGCGATTTCAAAAATCGCTTTAGATAGCCCTCGCGATAGTGTCACAAAGTTTAGGCCCTGGTCCACTGCAGATTTCAGATCCGCACTTAGAAAAACCTTATAAAGGACGTGTTATCTTAAGAGGGGCACTGACAAATATACAAAGGTATCATCTTACAAGCTGTTAAGACTCACCTACAAATATACAAAGCGACAACTGTGAGCATCAAGTGGTCTTAAGACAGAGAAGGCTGCTGGAGTATATTTAATAATTGGATGGTGCTACAGCTTCATAAGGGGCAGAGCCTGGATTCTTTAGCAACTCCTCCAGTTGTACGTGATAATGTTCTCCCACGAGTGGAGGGGACCTACAGTTTAACACCGAAAAAAAAATCATCGATATTTGAGATTCTTTTCAAAGACTCTTTGTGCGTAGTCCGAAACGCGAAAGAAGTGATTCCGTGAAAAAATGTGAGATGAACATTTAGTCTAGTCATCGAACTTAGAGCTAAGATCCCCGGCATGGACTTAAGTCGGCACAATCGTGCACTACACCATGGTAGTCATTCGAGTTCCTCTGTAAATATATCGTCATATCTTTGAACCAACTTTAGTTGGTACGTATCTCAATGTCAAGATAATTTGAACAAAATCGTCTTCTTTGACAGTTCACGTGAATCTCAACCAACATACTTCTCCAAGTTGCACTGTCTTCCATCAGGTGTCAGTTGCACACACGGTAAGTTGGTTAAGGTCCTTCTCCACTTGAGTACACCATCTCAAACTAAAAAACCCTCTGTGGCATTGTTTAAAAAAAATAACAATTGAGTGGCACTACGCATCCACAAGACACCAGAGAGTAGCTTCTACAACAACTTCTGGTATTATGCGTGCTTCTATTCTCTCACGAGTATAAGAGACCTACAGTTTTTTGCCGACTCCGAAGGACGAGATTTGGGGAGCGTTTTTATAGACAATTGATACTCTTCGAGTGTTGTCAGCAACTCGAAAGAGGTGGTGCCGTGAAAAAATCCTGCCCGTCCGACGCACTTACGCACTACGCCACAGCGACCACGGTGTTGTCTTAGTAGCTCGGATTGGAAAAATCACAGGCACGAAGCAGTGTCAACAAACTGGACAAGACTTAGCCTTCCTGGACAGTGTAATTGTAGATAGGTTGCTTTCTGCTATAGAGCCCAACAGTTTGTCATTGAATCTTTGGCTTCAGATCCCATAAACTCACAGCAGAAATTTAAGCCGCATTCAGGGCGCTTATTTCGAAGTGATTTGCCCGCTTAAAGTTGCATTCATGTCACCACTTCACCCCTCTGCGCTTACTCCACAGGGCATAAGGTGTTGTTACACAATGCTGATCTTGTCTGCCGATCGAGCGTCCGATAACTCAATTCACAAAGAAACAGCGGTTGACAAGAGTGATTCTACGTCTGGTCTTAGCACTTTTGTGGTGTTTTTCATTTACATCAGAGCCGAAGCAGACAACCTCTCTGAAGTTTTCGGTGCCAAATGTGATGTTCTAGCAAAGCCACCTCGATGTTGTGTTTCTCCTTGATGACAGAATTGTAAATTTGTTCTGCCCTCAGTTGCCGTCAGTCTCAGTTTGATCGAGGATATTGAACGAAGCTACAATTTACTGTGTTCGCAAGAAGTTTAAAATATAGAAGAGGTATGTGGAACCTCCATGTTCTTCTGCGAACATCCTCTTCAAAGGATAAGCTGCCCCCGTTTCTGGGCTTTCGTTTCACGTACTTTCACCCTTATTGCAATAATTGAATGAGTAAGATCGCGAATTCAACGCTGACGAGTTAGATTTCTCTGCGCTGTTGTAGGAGTTAGTTGCCAGGAGTGAGATCCATCTTCAGAGTGAGATCCACGGCAGTTCACGTGGAAGTTAACATCGAGAAAGCACTTCTTCAACTAGAAAGGGCTATGAGTTCATGGCTTAGTCACGTTGCGATACGACTCTATCCAATAGAGCGACAAACTTTGACAGTAAGTAGTTGGATCAAGTGGTTGGATCAAGTTCAGAAACAAGGCTTTTTACGTTTGAACATAGCGCCTGATTGGATGGAAGTCAATGGGAGGGTGGCCCGGAGATCTTGCGGACGTTCATTGCCCTTGCGAGCAGATTAGTGAGGCATGCGAGTTGCTGCGATGGCGAGGTATTCTTACTGCTGCAAGGTAATATTTGAGGAGCTGTCAAAGCAATTGATAGGGATGACTATAATGTGCCGAACCGACGTACTTTATGCTGGCTGAGCGCAAGTGAAATCAACAGACCTTTGGCCAAAGGTCTGTGCTGTCTGGAGGAGGACATCGAATTCCCACAACCCTCACTCATTCCCATCATCTTCAAAAAAGATCAACTCGCCTCTCTGATTATATTCAAAAACCAGTTCCCCCTATGTTAAGGCACACATTTCAAAAATTTGATGATTTTTTAGAGAGTCGTCCTTCATTTCGAATCCCACCTTGAAGCTTGCTTTATGCTTACGTGCCTCCATTTCATACTTAAGACAGACAAAACATTTGTAAATCGTACTCACTTTGAAATTGAAGTTTTTCATGAAAAGATCACTCACCTAGAAAGAGAAAAGCAAAAAACAAAAATTAGACTCTTGCACTCAAAAATGTTTCAAAATATAGTAAATTCAAAAAAGGCTAAAAAAGATGGACCAAATTTTAATAAAAGAATGTCTGACAAACGTCAAACACCAGGTCACATTGCAAAGCCTGTTTTTTTCATGATTTCATAATCGCCGCTCTAATCCAAACAGATTCCATTACGATTTTCCTCTTGAGGTCGTCAATCGGAACTCTGCCTCGTTCAGTGCCTACCTCACGCCCCATCTGGAATCAATCAAATCAACAATAATCTCCCTCATATCCACTCGTTAAACGCAGTGGCGGCGCACATCAATCCCATCTCAGCGGCCAGCAGCGACGTGTCTGTGGGATGCTCACAAAACGCACCGCCACTCCGCTGCATGCAAGTTAATTCCATTCATTCGTTGCCAATTGTGAAATCAATTTTTTTTGCTGTGCGAAAATTCTCTCAGTCATCTTTCACTGCACTCCCTTCGGTAACAACGATGCCACTGCCGAGTCAATTTTCTTTGAATTTTCCAACGATGTGTGTGCCCGCGACGCGTGAAAATCACTTGAACGGCGGCGGCGGTGGGTTACGTAAATGCAAAAGCGATTCCCTAACGTCAAGCCAAATCCATTCATCCATCTATCTATTTGTCTATCCGGCTGTCAGTACCCACCTATGTACGACCGCAAGGAGAGCTGTTCAGATGGGGCGGCGGGTTCTTTCTTTCGTGGGATACGCGGTGCGTGTATCGGCGTCAGCCACTGCGACGCGAAATGACGGATATCTGCGCGCGCGCGCTCATTTCAAATTGGAAAATCATCAAATATCGTTTGGACTGCTGTTTCGGGAAAGCGACGGCGGCGGCGCATAGCATCCCAATTCAGAGGCGCACACACATCGTTACGCCAGCGACTCGTAATGCTGCTGCTGCTGATGATGATGATTCGTGTTAATCAACCGAACACAGACAATTATTGCTGCGGATGTGCAGCAGCAGAATGCATCAGCATCGGCATCGGCAGCAGAAGCATCAATAAAGTAGTACGTTGCAGGAGAAGACCTTGAATTTGGCTTGCAATTGTTCTATGGACGCGCACACGCGCTCACATTTGTCTGCCCGTCAGCGGAGCATACAGACGACGACAGCTCACGCTGTGCGGATGCACACAGCCTCGCGAAAAGTGTGCGTTAATCAGAATTTAATGAGATTTGAAAGAGAGTTCGCGGAAAAAAAACCGAGAGAAAAGAAAGACATTAAAGCGAATTGTAAAAGTTCCTCTCCGTAAGCACACGATTCGTGGACTTAATTAGGCGGCTGAGCATTGAACGATCACGAGGAATGGAGCGTCGCTATCGGAGCGCGGCACAGCGGTGAAGCTAACGCAGATGCAGTGCAGCGATTCAAAATGGAGGCTTGTCATTGAAAAGCGATTAAATTGACGATAAATTCTGAGCTCCGTGAGTATCTTACTGCCGGCGAAGGATTGCAACCGAGGAGTGGGAACAATTAAAGCGGATGCGGGAACAAAGTTTTGATTGACTTTAAACATAGATTTGGATTCGAAATTGATTTAATAGACAACAGATGGCTGCAAGTCATCGCAATGCGATGTCTTTGAAGACCTTTGAGAGGTTGGACATACGACTGGCGAGGATATCGAGCAGGGAAGATGAGAAGTATAAACAGACTCTTCGCAAAACACTGTCATTTCGACTGATGATTGCAAACAATTAATTGCGTAAGTGTCTCTAAAGATGATGGAAAATCCTCCGTCTGGGAGGAAATGAAAATAAAAGAGAAGCACTTGATGGTGGCTCTCAATGAAGGGAAGTAAATAAACAAACGGAGCCATCGTATGTCTACAATTATCCTTCTCCAGGGGAAAGGAACCTTTACTTCAGCTAGAAGCTGAACAAACCTTTCCTATGTACCTATGCTCTCTTTAGAGTTCGCAGATGAGTGGCCACGATGGCACTTGAACAGGGGGAGGGGGATGTACCCATAATATCACAGGAGATCAAGAATTTTGTTTGGCCTTGGAGCATCTATTTAATCCTAAGGAATAGACCAGCCGCACAAATTGATGAACAATCTCATCATCTGTTTGATCGGTGGATGGGCCCATGGGGATGGGTCCATGGGGATACACATCTGATTCGAGATAAATTGTGGACTTGGGACTGATAGTGCAAAGCGCAGGTTGTTTGTCAACGTTAGGTCCAGAATCCTTGACTGTTGATGGGAAACAGAAACGCAAAGCAACTTCTCAAACGGCGACAAACGACAATGTCCAGCTGTCTGGTCATATCCACAGAGCATTTGAAATTTGTTTCAAAATCAGAGAAACAGCAAATAGAAACCAGAAGTTGTATTCAAAGTCAGCTTTCATTGCCAAGTATCCGTTTAGCCGTCTTTATATTTTAGCGAACCAGTTGATTAGGTGAACTGTCTGAAGCCACTGAATAACAATGCACAAGTACGTTGAGCCAGACTGCAATTGGCGAGTTCCCACTCCATTGGCATGGAGTTTCTGGGGAACTCGATATGAAACAGTTCCTTATTCGGACGGTGGAGAAGGTTATATAGCTTTTAATGTTCATAATACGGGAAAGAAAGTTAAAGCACGTCTAAGACATTTTTGTCTGCACCACAATACAATTATCATAAATTGGACTTAGACCTAAAAATGATGTTCATAGTTACAATTGATTGATCGATCGTTATATCGGTTTAATCGCATATTTAAAACTGTACTAAACCTGAATCAAAAGTACAACGCGTTTGTTTTCTAAGTAATTTAATCAATTTTACTGACATCTTTAAAAGGTAAAGTCTTTTAAGCCCTAACCTCCGACAAAGAACATGCCTGCTTGACAAAAGTTCAATAAAAAAAACCGAATATTTTGTTCAGACCCACAGGGGGGCAGACAGAAGTTCAATTTTCTCCCTTATATGTTGGACTGTCTCTCCAGGCAATTCTCTGCCCTCTGGATAAGAGCAACTTTCACTCGCACATAGATGGTCTCGTTTTTAGTTTTATTTCGTCCAATAAAACTACACAGGTCTTAATCCGAAATCTGAATATAAACTACATAGGCCAGAATCATTAGCATTTACTGCCTTGCACACTGCGGGCCACACGGAATTAGGAAGAAAATTCGTCAGCCACTAATCGTGTTTTGGGTGCAATTGTCCGTACAAGAAAATAGGAGACCTATTTAAAATATCTTACGTTGACAATAAGTGCTCCTTGATAGTTACCAGCAGCGCGAAAATGGTGGTGCCGTGAAAAATTCCGAGGTTCGGCAATCAAATTTAGGACCAACACCGTGTGATTAAACGTACTGAAACTATAATCGTACCTTTATACACTTAGCCTTGCGAACATATCAAAGTACTTGTTCGACATATCACATCTACATATGTGCATATATAATTTCTTCCTTGCAAACACGACACCCATCAAACCGCATCAATTCTCGTTACAACTTTTTGTAAGGGTAGATTTTAATTCAGAGATTTAAGCGGAAATGTATATCTATGATATCTTTTCATCAAATGATGAAAATGAAATTGAAATTTGTATTTCGATCATTTCTGAACGCTATTATTGGGCACTTCAAAACTATGTTTCCAAATTTTCAAGACTCTCAAGTTGATGTCTTGTCATTTTTGGTCAGAATATCCAAAAGTGTTTTTTCGAATCCATGGAGAAACGGGTAAATGGAGGTGGGAAGCTACAGTAACTTTTTAAATTTTAAACTTAATACATACTTCTGGAGTGGTACTTCGAGTAGAAATAAGAGAAGGATTTCTGTTCCTTTCTTGTACTTCTTAAATAGACACCGAGTTCACATTCCTTACAAACATGTCCTTCAGAGGATCATCAAAGCTGCATAAAGAAAGAGAAAGCCTCTAAAAGAAAAGCAGATGGAAATACGGTGCTGCACAGGCAACTGATGGACGCATTGAGTTGTCACTCGTAAAGGCCATGTAAGATTGTACCCATCTCTTCTGAAAACATTTATTCAAAAGAATGTGGCTCTACCAGTCCCATAAACCATGACGATTTAAGGATCATAACAAAGTCGACATCGATCACATTTTCTTTCAATTTTAAAGCGTCAAGTCAAGAGACTGTCCTTCGAAAGTCGTTAATGGTGTAGCTAGACACATTATTTCCAAATTTTCATTGCGAGTGAGCATCTCATAATTGTCATCATCTCAAAAAAAAAAATGAAAGAATCTCCCCTTCCCAAAACCAGTGCCCACAATTGCATCTCTTAACGCACAGTAGGGGAATGCACATAACCAGCTGATGCTATCAGAGGATTATGTCATCACTCAAGCACCTCACTCAGTCAGCTGAAAAAAAAAGATAGAAGACACCAAACGAAAGCTTATCGCAACCCCCTTATCACCAGAGTCAGAACTACCCGCAATCAGTCGTTTATTAGCTGCAATTAAACAGTTTTAAGCCGTAAAGATGCACGGCGACGACGACGGAAGGCAGACGGTGGGTGCAAGCCACTTGCGACCGAATTCAGACAGTCTGCCTGTCGCCGTCGTCAAATTTTCATCATCGACACGACCGCAAGCTATTTTTGTACCAAAGAGAAAAAATTAATCAGCCAGAATATTATTTCTCTGCACCGCTGTCATGTTTCCGAGATGCGAATGCAAAATCATGTGTTCTTACCCTTGTAAAGCTGAGAAGGAGAGTTGGCAGCAGCGACCAGGGGGGAGGTTCTCAATTGTTTGGATGCGGGCGACCAGCGCTGGCTTCTGAACGAAAGACGGGATATATTCCGAAATCTGAAAGCACTGGTCAATGCAGGGAGACGGCAGTTGTAGCAGAGACAGCAGCGACGGCGGGTTGATAAATCACACTGGTGCGCGGGGCTTGCAGACGCGGCAGAGACAATCAGCTGATTGGTTGACGACGACCTTAGCGTTATGCGACTTTCACACTCAAACTGACCAGAAATTGTCACCAAGGGGTAATTTTTTTCGCACACTTCCAGAAGTTCTAAGCTTCTCGTTGCGCTGCCATGTCACACAGTAGACTCGCTCCGTCCGAACGGCGTGAAGGGCGTTAAATGGCACAAGCGACGCGTCGGGGGTCACCGAATTTTTCGATCGGACGTTCGCACTGAGCCGCCAGTACTGCGATGAGACGAACTGAATATGCCACGAGCCCTTTTTGAGGGGGTGGCGGCCACTGGTGATGGTTACTCTGCTGCTGGGGTGGCACGTAGCGTATTGAAGATCGAGTGGGTCGATCACGGATGCGGGAATTTCGAGGTTTTCGCGAAGTGAAAGCTCGCGGCTGTGAATCCTTTCACTGCGTTCTATCGACAGCGCAACACACTACAACTGACGTTCGGGGTAAAATACACTCGTAGGTGACCGCAGCAACAACGACGACGACGGATAGATGGCACACAATGCAACACAATCGACGAGCGATCGTTCTGGCATTACACTCTTTCGCTTGCTCTCTCCCTCCCTTTCGTGCCCTCTCGTTCTCGTGCGCTCACACTTTGCCTACTGAGCGCACGCTTAGTCAACTACAAACGCAAACGCAGTGCACATGCAGCGCTAAACGTTTGTTTTTTTTCGCTTTTTGTTCACTTCGCGTTTTCTAGTTCAAGATCAGCAGTTTCTGTCCCACACCCCCAGAGCTATTCTGCTGTTGGCACCCTTCGACGGGGAAAAGCACACTCTCGCAGACGGCCCCCTCCGTTCGGCATGCTCTTGAAGCGCATTCCTGCACAAGCGTTACGTTCAATCGCCGCGTGCCCTTGCAACACCCTCTTGAGGGAGAGCTTTCTGCAACCACCATCCTCCCTCTGGACCCCTTGCCGACCGTCCCCTTCAGGGGGAACCAAAATAGTGCACGCGGCCTCTTAAATCGGTCGGTGTGCGCTTGCGAACTCTCTCTCGCTATGCGCTGGTGTGTGTACACACCCCCAGTGTGATCGAGACCCAAGTGAAAAGCTTCATTTACAGCGAGAAATGTGGGGTAGTGCACTGGCGAAGCACATTCATTTGATGTGTGTACATACCACTTTAGCGATCAACCACCGCACCCCCGCACCGAGTGCGGCGCGGGATAGTTTTTCTCACCGGTACCCGGGGCGTTGAGATGGTGGTGTTACGTGTTGTATTTCGTTCGTTTTGAAGTGGATCGCGTTGCGTTGACGATTGACGGTCGGATGCTGTCAGATGAAAAACGATTGGATCGCGTTTGCATTTTGTATGGGATTCTGGGCAGTTCTTCGAAGCACTTTTTTCTTTTTGAATAATTGTGTTTTGGGAATTTGGTTTTGCAGTGTTTGGTCCTCTTTGGTTACTTGCATTTATTCTAGATGCTTCTTGTTACCATTCGTGTGATTCAGAGGCTTTCTGATTGTATTTAACAATCATAGCCCCCTAAAGGATTTTTTTAATAAGCGTAAGAGGATGAAATATGATAAAAATGTTCCAAATTTTCACTCATTTTTAGTCATAGATATCTCTTCCGGGAAAATGCGATTTTGACTGTTTCTTCTATCAAAATAAGGCTTAAGGTGTCACCTATCACATAATCTATAGTATTGCCAGGAGCAAACAATAGTACCAGAGGCATTTTATTGCAGTGCCATCTGGTGGTGATTTATAATCAAAATTTTGATGCGAATGCAAAATCATGTGTTCTTACCCTTGTAAAGCTGAGAAGTAGAGTTGGCAGCAGCGACCAGGGGGGAGGTTCTCAACTGTTTGGATGTGGCGACCAGCGCTGGCTTCTGAACGAAAGACGGGATATATTCCTAAATCTGAAAGCACTGGTCAATGCAGAGACAACAGCGACGGCGGGTTGATACATCACACTGGTGCGCGGGGCTGGTGGTGATTTATAATCAAAATTTTTCAATCACCCAATGTTGTGGGATGCTCACAATTACAAAATTTTAGAAAAAAGAACAAAGGAGCCAGAATTTTGTACAAACGAGGCTATCATTGAACTCAATCAAAATTCCCTTGCATTCATTTGATTTTTGTTTTCAAATATTCTTTTTCCCTTACCCCTTAGTACGAAGTAATTCTTTTTTTGTGGATTGACACGTAAAAGGCCACCCTTGATTGCTTTCGGCTCATAGCCACCCAGTCTTTCATTCAAAAATGCACCTAGGCGAAAAGGATGCTTTTTTCGACTGAAAATGAGGTCCTAAACTAGTCGAGGCCAGTAAATGAATCGTGTCTGTCTTTATTTGCAACCGCTTGTGCTTGAAGTTGCAGTTCAAAGAATTCACCCAGTGGCGCATATGATTGGTAAAGCGTTTGTGCATTTGCTAACTTCCTTTCATAATCTTTCGATAAAAACAAAGCCACAATGCACTCGTTTCCGAAGCGATTTGACATTCCTATGACTTGTGAGTATTGCTTGTCCGGCTAGTTGTCGCAAGTTTGGTTATCAACCGCTAGAGAGAAAGTTGCCTTAGTTCGATGTTACCAAGGGAACACACACACAGTCTAAATTGGTGGGGCCCTAAACAGGAATGGTGTGTCAGTGATGGGAGGGGTAAGTGAGTTGATTCACACGCTTAAGGTCCCAATTTTAATTCTGAAACTGACTGCTTTTTCACGTTTTTCACCATCTCTTTCGAATTGTTGACAGAATCCAAAGGGTTCTGATTGTCTATGAAAACTTTTAAAATCAGCTATTCGAAGTCAGCACAAAACTGTGCACCTACACGTGTGATACAACAGAAGGACGCCATCACGAGTAGTTTCCAAAAAGGCTAAGCCATGATACCTTGTGGATTATAATGACATTCAGTATGAAAAGTACAACTAATATGGGTGTTCCACAGGGATCTATACTTGGTCCGTTACTGCTTCAATCGTCTCAAAATCACTCCTGCAACAAAAATTCTCTAGCAGCTTTCGCTGGCGAAATTTTAGTCATTCCTGATTTCACTTCGAATCGTTCAGCAGATATAAATTTAAAATCATTGAAGTGATAAATCACTGAATTGTGATATGTGAGTCAGCAATAAGTGACCTAACTAAAATCAGGCATTTCAGTTCTTTAGTTAGGACTTAGACTTTGACTCCGTTTCTAGTTCCTCAGAAATGTCTCCCTTCCTCTCGAAAATTTGTCTATACCAAGGCAATATTTTCTACGATTCATCCTCAACTGGAGTCTAACGTCATTTTAACTACCAAAAGCGGTCGTATTGTCGAGTGTTATTGCACGAGAAATAAAGTGTGGTTCAACTACAATAATCATAATTGAGTGGCACTACTGCTCACAAGGGACTAGTGCGTAGCTTCTACATCAACTACCTGCATCTGCTATTGTTTTCTCATGAGTAGAAGGGATCTACTGTTTCTTGCCGACTTGGAACGGCGGAGTTTAAGAAACCTTTCATGGACAATTTGTACTTCTTGAGTGTAGACAGCAACTCGAAAGAGGCGGTGCCGTGGAAAATGCGACTTTTCCCTTCCGGGAATCTAGCCTGAACCTTCGGCGTATGGATCGACGCACTTACCCACTACACCACGGTGACCACGGTCCAACTATAACGCATTATGTTAATTGTGAGTCGCACTTTTAATTGATTTTAATTGGTGCAGTTGATGCACTGACGGCGTCATCTGGCCGTACTTCTTTCAAATTGAGGTCCCCCAAGGAGTTACCGGGAATGGTGTTTGCTACCGCGAGATTATAATGGATATCTTGTGACCAGAAATTATGGATATGAACCTGAAAGATTTGTGCTTCCACCATGATGGTTCCACTTGCAACAAAGCCAAGGAGACTGTTGACTTTCTTGTGTAAGAAATTTAATAGTGTTTTCTTACGTCGTCGTGCGGATGTCAATTGACCGTCGTATGGATGTGATTTGACGCCATTGGACTTCTTTTTTTGGAGGTATTTGAAAGAAAAGCTGTATGTCCATAAGGCACAGATAATTCAAGAGGTAAAGGATGAGGCGCATTAACGAGATTGAACCTCCATAGTGTCTCAGGGTCATTAAAGACAAGAACCATTGGATGGAGGGATGCCACCGAAGCTGTGGCTATCCAGCTCTAAGAGCTTTTTGTTCTTTTCCTTTTATTTGTTGGACCACCCTTTATTTCCACAATCACTCAATTGGCGCGAGAAACTACCCTCTTGGGTGAAAAGAGCAAATAGCCAACGTTTAGTTGATCAAAGGGAAAAGACGGAATATTGAATACAGAAGGTATGTTAGTTGTTTGGTGAACCAGACCAGACAGTCATGCTTCTTAGGCTGCAAGAAGTTATGCAGCCTATGGTGAGATATTAAGTGATTGCGGAATAGAAGGAGCGGTTTTTCGATTCCAGGCAAAATGTGCACGCTACACAGGTTGGCCTGAGACTGAAAAAGTTGATAAAACTCAGCAAACTCATGTAGCAAGAAAGTTATGAAAGCTGTCAGGAGATAGCAGAGGCCTTATTGTATCACAGAAGCCTGCTCAAAGAAGCTCAATGATTGGGTGCCAAATGAACCATCAGTAAAACGATGCTGAAATGTAACGAAATGAAAAAAAGCGATGAAAAATTGACTAAGTACGAGAATTTTCAACACAAGTGATCTTGGTCAAGTGCCAGTATCCGATCACAAATGACTGCAAAGCCTGGATGGGCGACAATCAAGGTTAGGTTGAGAGTTTGGTGGGAGTGAAAGAGAGTTGTCTATTGTGACCCATTATAACATGACGAAACAGTCAATTCGATCGTATACAGTGCACAGCTCCACCGTTTAAATGAAGAAACCAAGAGTGAGCCACCAGAAGTGACCAAAAGGAAGGAGTCATGAACTGCTTGGCGATGCAATTTTTTGTTGACTCGCATAGACCGTTAAAGCGTTATTGAAAAGTTTTGATACATCCACTGAATAGCCAGAGTCTTCCACCCTCTAATTGCCATTTGTGTCGGTATCTGCATCTCTGGTGACGATGGAAAATTGGCCAACTAAAAAGCGGCCCAAATGGATTTTACAGCTGCCCGAAATATGTCCAAATGTCTAAGATAATACTGATCAATCTGTAGTTCATCGAAATTGTTTTTTTTTTTTGTTCAAAAACACACCAGGATACAAAACCGGGTCCTAGTACTCGATGATACTCATCTTCGTACAACCTCTGAACAGAGACTTAAATACGTGTATCTATGGAAGAGATCAATAATTAGTTTAGATCTCTTTTCAACTGCAGGAAATTCGACAAAAAAAAACACCAACGCGAGCCTCCCCCCAATCAGTGTCCCACCAAATTCCATCACAAAAGGTGCTCCTAGTGGATCCCTGCGTCTGTTCGCCACATGCACTGAAAAATGCAAAGTCCATGCGATCATTTCCGTACACACTCGCAGTTGAGTTCGTTTTCTATTTAAAGCGTCGGCGTATCTCAGTCCCTCACCGCTCACCCACCATGCCACACACACACACAGTGTGTACTTTTGCCATTGCAACAGTTCCCCTCGCCAATCCCTTCGAAAGATCTCAGGATCCATCAACTGGGGTCGTCTGTGGTGGTGGTAGTGGTGGCGGTGATACACCAGAACACAACGCTCGACCTTGACAATGAATTTTTCGCAGTTTCGCAATCGCAACGATGCCTCTGCCGTTCGCTGCTTCTGCTTCCGTCGTCGTCGTCGTAGTCGTGGTCGTCGTGGTCGTTGTTGTCGTCGAGCATATGTGTAGCCGCTATAAAATATGCGCAACCGAGTTAATTGATTTGTGGGCACAAAAACTGGGCCAACCGAGGGATGAGTGAATGGCGAGGGGTGGGTGGTGAGCGCGGTCTCGCAGCAGCAGAAGTGACACATGTAAGCCGACGGCCGAGAGCGAGAGGAGCGTCAGTGGGAGAAGCTATTTATAACATTGCACTTGAACGACTACCAACAAGCGACGACGACGACGACGGGGTCCAACAACAACCAACCGACGACCGCTTCGACGAATGCGAATGCATTGGTGTCGCTCTGCTGATAAACCTCAGGCGCAGTCATACCCCAGCACACCCTCCACCCCCGGCATTGATAAGAACCATCCCAGCCGCAGTATGTGTGCGTGTGTGTGACCGCAAGACAGGGCGTGGGGGTGGGTGCAGCATCGTGTGTTGTGTAACGATGCGGGAAGTGTGTTCCGTGCGATTATTCCCAGCACAGTGTGGGAGTGTTAGTACGCGTGCGTTTTCAATTTATTTGAAAAAAAAAATCGCAAGAAACACCAGAGAATTTTCGAACGAAAACATTGCAAAAACAAAACTCGTATCTTTCACGTTCTATTTTGTGAGGGTTCTAGGTTAAATATTTTTGGTGCAGCTAACGCCGCGTGAGTGCGATCAGAAGATGGAAGAGGAGGGAGGGGGGAGGCGAAAGCAACGTGTGTATCTTTCATGTTTACTGACACAGATATTTCAGTTGTTTGATCTGAAGGAGGGGCGGTGGCGGCGGCGAAGGGGCAACACGGCAACGGTGAGGCGGCCAGATGAATGATTGACACCCAGAAGCGGTTGTCTTCAAACATTTGCATCGATCTAATGAGTAAGTGTTTGCTTTGAAGTGCGAAGACGTGTATATCCCGAGACACGACCATTGCATTCGAAGGCGGCGGTGGTGATTCTCAAAGTAATTCGCTTGCGAATGAGAATGATTCGAGATGTTTTTGGAATTCCATCACGTTAATTTTCATCTTCCCAAGATGGACAAAGGACTAGTTACAAACAGCCTCCCAAATTCCAGAAAAGAGGTCAAATAAAAGTGGACTCCTTTCCATCAGTTGGCATAGTTCCCAGTGGGAATTCACGACGCGCTCACATATCGTATTAATCACTCACAGCTGGACGCTACTCGCAAACAAACAGTCCATTCAGTCGCCGAGCGGCGTGTGTCTTCTCCCCACCCCTGGCCGAGGAAAGTGTCACGCGGAACAGTGCCAAGTCGCTTATCTCCCCCTCCGTCGCGCGTCGCCGAGCAAACAGACAAGACTATCAACAGAAATCAAAGAAATTCGTCGCAACCAGATACAGATACAAAGACACGATGCCAGCGCTCCATTGCCGGCGATAGCGTATCTTTCTCCGCCGCTGTCCTCACGTTTCTCATTATTTATGTTCCGAAAGTTTTGTTTGCCTTTCGCAAGGACTCCCCCGGCATACATTGTATCCCGAAGTGGGTCCCAATCAATCAGGAAACAGTCAGGTCGCGGTATTTTCGAACAAACAACCGTCACGTCGTCGTGGCCATCGTCTTGCGGAATGGAATTCAACAGCGGTCGTGGCTTACCATGTGTCCAGGTGGCGTTGCTTCGCATTCCGTCGCTGCATCTCAATCCCCCCCGTCCTCTCTCGTTCTTCGGCAGCGCAAATCTCATCCAGTGCCCTATGAGGTGAAACGCGCTCTTGCTCGTACCCCGACCAAGACCAAGAGCTGACCCATGCCCCGGTGAGCCGCAGACACTGTCAGCCTTTGGCCAGGAGAGGGACACACAAAGCCGTTGCACAACCGCACCAAATCGAGAGTGACAATTAAGTTGTTGCGCGTTTGTCAGTCAACCCCGGCAGGCACGCTGCCGCCGCGCCGCCGGTCAGCCCAAGTCAGAGGGTCCCGGTGAACTGCAAACTGCACTGGACTTGCGCATGACTAAGATGACTGAGTGGTTAGGTGGTTCCGCGGACACGGCTCCGGCCTAAACGATTGTGGTAATGAACACTCAAATAGGAGTTAAATGGGCGCCGATGGAATTGTTTCTGCAGCGCGGGTCGCGGCTGCCCGCTGCGCCGAGATTGGACCGCGGGATTGCGCACCGTGTCTGTCGGTGCCTACTGGATGGCGAGGGACAAATGAGTTGACATTTAAGGCTAATGAATTCACATACGTTACCGAATTGACAGTTTGTCAAGGGTATTGTGGTGAGCACGGGTCGGGTACTTGGTGAGGTGACGCCGGTAATGAGGAAGGCTTGACTTGACAATGGAATGCCAGTGACAATGACGGCCCTGGAATTGGGTCCACAGTGGCGGTGGCGACGGTGCAGTTGATTAATAGAATCGATTGGACTTCACACGCGATTCCGGGTTTGGACTGGGACAGATTTGGGTCTCGGAGTGTTTTTCGCGACGTAAATTAATGAGGCAGCTTGAAGCAGGCACTGATTTATGGCGTCATTTTGGGGAGAATTCGGAAGCACATTTGGCTTCGGTGGATTGTCTGCTACCTGGACTGGGTACCTTATGGGAGCAGATGTGGCGCAGTTATGAGACTTCAAGGATTTGCATGCTGTATTCACTAGAGAGAGCCTTCTGATGAGTGAGGTCTGATGAGAGTCCTTTAAGAGGCCCTACAAAACTGAAACTGATGATTGATGGTGTCTTTGTTTAAATTGACTCTGCAAAATATTTTTTCTTCCATCCGTGGAGCGGATCGATCGTGAAAGAAGGACAAGATCTCTAATTCAATAACTCATCAAAGACAGGCACAAGATCACTTGATCTGAGGCGAAAGATCACCTGGCCACAGTGGCAGAGGATCACCTCGTCAGCGGTGGAAGATCACTAAGTCACGAGAGCTAGACACTAGACCAGGTCATCACAAGTTCAAGACCATCAGACTAAATCACTAGGAAACTGGTCACTTGGTACAAAATTATGTGATCACAAAAGAAAGATCTATTGAACAGAGTGGCAGCACAACCTAGTTACATTCAAATGATCTGCTAGTCACAGGCCACATTATTGCAGCCGTAGACGAAAGATCGGAGATCAGATCGTTCAGAGATCACGCAGTTGTAGGCGCAAGATCAGTTGATCCAGGCCAAAGACCAGACTTACAAGCTACATGCTCAAGATCTCTTCACTGCAGACTCAAGAAACGTTTGTCCCAAACGAAAGATCAGTTCGTTCAGATTTAAGATCAGGTCCACCGAACAGACGTTACTGACTAAAGATCACCTCATTGCAGTGAGGTAAGATCAATGCCCAGAACAATGACATCTTGGTCACGGGGACAACATGCCTTCATTGCAGATGGAAGATCAATAGGTCCAGACCAAAGACACAGGCTAGAGGCTCCAGATCACTTAATTTTAGGCCCAAGACACAGGATACATATCACACAAGTCTGATCAGTTTGATCGAACCCAATATGAGGTTCTCAAGATCACTTTACTCCAGGTGCTACTTAAATGTCTTGCGAGTGATACAAGACCAATTGGTTTAGAGACCTTAAAACAGCTTTGAAACAGTAAGAAGATCAATTTCAGATCCTTCTTGGATGGGGAAACTGATGAGCGCATGGTACTAGATATGAAAAAGATCGATTATCGGTCTCTATCAATGCAGCAAAGGAAGTTCTTTATGTTCTTTGAATTAGTTGCGTAATCAAGGATCACTTATTGACAAACTCCACATCCCCAGCCGTTCAACAACCCCACAGGAATCTTACCAACAATCAATCTCCTCTTCCATCAAACCCATCATCTGCATACTTGATGCAGGTCAAGGATCCCCATCAACGATCACTCGAGCACACAACGAGTAGCTCCCACAAATGCAAATGTTCATCGAACGTTCAGCCTCCAGCACTCACTCATCCGTTCTCTCCCTCTTCTCTCCATCCATCAGAAAACAATCACCGCCAATTACCCACCCACTCCTACGAAACAATCACCGACGTCCGTCCACTACCCTCAAGCCGCATTCCCTTCTCAAACAACGCCACCACCATCATCATCCTTCGCGATGCAACTCAATCACCATGTTCACGATTATGAGCTCTAAACGCATCTTCGGGCGTTCTTATTAAGCAATCAAAAATCTTGACCACACCGACGCAGCCCGGATGCCCGGTCCAGCGACGGCGAACAAGGACCACCGAGGGAACTCCCTCGGCCCGGACAACAACATCATCAAGCGGCCACTTACCAAACCCGAAAAGGACGACCAAAAGCACTGCAAAACAAGGAACGCCACCGCTGCCGCGCATCCCTCCAAAGATGGAAGGTTAAAGAGGTAAACATGTTAATTCGTGGCGCAGCCACCAGATGCACTGAGCGCGCCCGAACAGAGGCCACAAAGCGAGGCGCAAACACCAGCCAAAAGCAACACACCACAGCCGGACACAAAAAACCCTCCGAAAGCGCCACCGAAAAATCTGCCAATTTTTTTTTTTCCACTTATCATTCGTCGCCGCTACCGCTGGCGCGCTGCTGTTGAGTGCGAGATGCATTCCGAATTCTGATCCCAGACGTGTCGAGCTATCGTGTTAAATCGAAACGCATATTGGTCAAATGCATTTGGGGAACAAAGCGACAGGCAGCAGCTCCGGAGGAGATTTCCTCTGGCTCGGCGGTTTTTTTCGGCCGACAAAACCGAATGGAATGAGTGGGAATGCAGACAATACAAGTCCGGGTCCTTCGCGTCGACGTCGCCGCCGTCGCCATCGCCATCGTCATTAGAAGGGCGACTGCGACTGCTGGTCGTTGCATCTGCAGCATACAGCTTTCGTGGCGCTCGACGATGGACACGTACACGCTACACATGGTCGTACGGTTGGATGGCCGGACGGGTTACATCATCTTCACGGAAGGACTCCTCTGCATGTTCACACCCATATCGGCTCTGGTCGTCTGACGCGGCAACGGCAGCGACGGCGACTGAGGATGGGAGACGACGGCGGCGGTGGCGGTGGCGGTGGATAACAAGCCCATAAGTTAGAAGGCGGATACTTGTTGTTGCGGAGTCTGCTGGGCATTCCCGTTGAGGAGGGCCTGCCGAAAAGTAGTTTTTCAGTTTTTCGGACGGCTGTTGTGTGTTTGAATTTGTATTTTTGGTGGCGACCAAGAAAAAGGGACGCAGGGCGCTCGAGGATGTGGTCGTTGTCATCGGTGCGGTTGTCTCGCAGCCGGATTGAAAGCGGAAGTGATTCCTTCAATTAATTTATGAATGGAATTGGAGCAGGAGCCGGGGAGAACTGTCTGCCGTTGCTCCGTTTTTTGTCTTGCTTTTTTCTTTCTTTCTCTTTTTTTGTTTTTGTTTTGGGGAAATTTACTTCGACGCGTTGTTGCTATCGTTCTCGGTTTATGGGACATATTTTGGCGGTTATGGCCTTAACGAGTTTTCGGTTGCCTTCGTCGTTTTGAGGATGAAGAGGGGGACAGTTGAAGAGGAAGTTCTGCTTTTTTGTGGGCTTCTTCTGCAGTTAGCTTAGGCAGCGGAACTAATGGAGTAACTGTGGACAGGTTTTTGGGTTTATTACGAGACGAAGTTGATGGGTTTCTCGTTTTCTTTCTTTTGTGTGTGCATCACTTTGACTACATCTGTGGAGACTTGGAGGCAGTGTGGAAATAGGAAATTGGTTGACAGGGAATTCGGTTCTGTAGCCGGGTCATAATGGGAATGGCCAGAGTGAGATTGAGAGTGTTAAACGAGTAACTGAGGTGTTAAGAGGAGATTGGTTTGTGAAAGCGATCGTTTGCTGATTTGTTCATTTTTTAAATGCTGAACCGTTTTTTGAGAGAATTTGTTCCTTAGCGTGCTGACACACGAGATTAGGGTGATTCTTGCGAGTGGCTTCTTATGGTTTACACATTGATAAGTTCTTGTAAGTGGAGAAACATTCTTTCTATGTTTTCAAGGTCAATCTGTTAGGTTAAATATACAAATATTTGCAAACGGTTAATATCAACTTGCGGTTAATATATGTGCCCTTGAAAAAATAAATTACATAGCACGCCTTATGATGCAGCATTTAAATGGTGCCTCACAGAACTTAGATTTTTGGGTCTTGAATTCGTGTTTCATTTCTGATCACCATAAGGGGGTGTGTATGGCTTAGAAAATCTCTTACCTTAAATCTAGAATATTTCTTATGACATTTGTTAAGACAAACATATTCATTCTTGATTCTATGAAAACAAATGTCTTTACTAGCTCAGCACTTGCTAAATGGAAGTCGAAAACTAGCTAGGAATGCAAGACTATCATCCACCAATCCACCTTTCTATAAATGTTTCATTTTTTGAAGATCAATGATTTTTCTGGTCTATATTCTATGTTTTTTTTAAATCATATAGTTGAGTTTGAGTTTCTTAAACTCACGGGTATCGTTTTGAACTCTTATTTCAATACTAAAAGCATGGGGAATGTTTCTTTCTGATAAGCATGCTACCCAGATGCAACTTGTTGTTGTTGTTGGTAGGATTTCTATATTGTTTCCACAAAAATAAAGCAAAACTTAACCGCTTGTTTGAGTTCAACTGAATTCAGCTGATTTCATGCTCTTATCATGCACTGCCTTCAAGTGAGAGGTTACAATAAACATAGAATCTACATTCAAAGAAAAACTGTGGTCACGCCGCAACATTTTTAACGTCTTTTGTCTTATTCTAATTGTATTCAATTTAGCTTATGAGCTTTTCACGTGCTGCCGTTAAGAAACAGACTCCAATAAATATAGAATTACAGTCTTTACAGTCCTCAAACCTGCCTACCGTATTACAATCGTCTCCTCAAGTCGGTTTATTCTCCTCTTTTAAACTGCCAGTCCAATTGCGACTTAATTCTGTCCAAATCATGAATCTATCAGCAACCGTCTCCAAGCAAAAGACTTAAATAAACATAGAATCCCCTTACAAACTACTCCCCCAATCACTTATCTCTTGAAGTATAGAATCACATTTTACTGCGACAAACTACTCTTCCTTTTCATAAAATTTATGCGAAGATATGTACATGTTCCTTCAACGTACACTGACAGTCAAGTGAACACTTCAAGAAGATCCGCTAAGATGAGTCCGCCTAGCATCCCATCCCACAGTAAATCACACAAATCGAAGTGCCATCAAACATGCAACAATGAAGAGTGTCCACACAGGTCACGGCGAGTTCATCTTCAGTCACCATCTTCGCCATCGTAGGCCATCTACAAGTCAAATATCGACAGCTTACGCAATCCGTTCTGTCAATAAAATATGTCACACCGTGTGCGGCGCGCCGGTACGATGGGAAAAAAATCACGCAAAAGAAAAACGAAATCACAGCCAACTGCCAAAGGAGGAATTCCTTCGCGACACAAAGTGACAAACACCTCAAGACACCTCATTAAGAGGTGGCGTTACGTGCACTCCATCTTAAGCTGCATTCGAATCTGCTGCACCCCCACTGCAGTCGCCAGATCTACGTTGAAGCCAAATGCCACCTTGGAAGCCTCCGCACTTCGGACAAAAACAAAGAACCACACTCCATGCAGTGCATGTGTGTGTGCGCGATAGCAGCGCTCCGAAGTGAATCAAGTGACAAGTCTCCAACTGGATGGCGCACCAAGAGGGCCCGGAACGCGCAGCGAACAGAAGTGCAAAAAGGGGCAATGAAAAGCGAGCGCAACAGAAATCCCAGAAACGCAACGCGGCAGCGATAGAAAAAGAGGAGGAACAAATGGAATCGCGCATTCCGTGTGACACTTTGACAGGCGCGTGATAAACTGCGGATTTTTTCCGCAGCCCTCCGCGGCGTCTCGCTAACCACGCTTACGTAAGCCCATCATTCTCATTACATCGACGACGACTGCACTGCGCACAGCATCCGCGCGGCAGTCACCAGTCGGCAGTCGGCTGTCGGTGAGCCGCAGCCAGCATCTGGGCACAGCAGTCACAGCAAGTGTCGTTGTTTGCTATCAACTTCGTTTCCTTCGTCGTCGTCGTCGTCGTCGTCGTTTCCTCTAGTTTCATCTGCAGCGGCCGGCCGTGCATTCCTGAGTCACAGGCGGCCATGGAAGGCGACCAACAGTAAGCATCACATACCCGTGCGATGACGGATTGTCGTCAAATGCGAATGCAAGAGCACACGCGCGTAGGCGACCGTTGCAGCGCGCCGGTGTGTATGAATGCCACGCTGTTTCTCTTTGTGTGTCAACTGCGGTCATGTTCCTGGATCTCCCGGTGCAGATAAGAGATCCTAATCTGATCGCTGGAACACGCACGCGGAACTAAGTTTCTTCGCTGAGCACACACGCATGATCCCCGCGCTGCCGCAACTCTGACACAGAGGTCTGCAGCGTGCCCGCGCACCTCCGCCGCCGTGGGTACGTGTGTGACGTGTGCAGTCAATCAGTCTGGGGGCTTCCATCTGCACGGACACGGACTCCTTCGCTGTCATCTTGTGTGATTCGCGTTTGTCATCTGAATGAATGGGGGATCTGGTGATGATGCTGGTATTGTGCATAAATTAAGTTCCCGCACCTCAGCGCTTGGAGGGCTGCAGTGCGGTTTTGGTTTCAGTGTCTCAGGCTCTGGCTGCTTTCACAATGCAGCCGCCGTCGCATAGAGAATGGGAAATTTGAAGTTGGGACAGCCCACGCAGTTATTACACGGGTTGCGCTATTATTTTGATTTGTGCGAGATGCGATCGGTTTGGCGTTTTGTTTTCGTGGAAAGATATGCGCGCGAGATGTGGAGTGTATGAGGTAAATTGCGCTGCGCAGCGCAGCGATTGTTGTCATAGACGAAAACTTTCCATCCCCCACGACGACGAGGATGCCGTGGAGACGTGGATGCGGATACGGCTGTAGATGGCAATTTGGGATCGTGGGAGGTTATGAGCTATGTTGCATTTTCTGCGATCGACCTCTCACAATGCAATTGAGTTGTTAAACGTGTGCTCTTGATGGCGGGTTATTGGCCCTACATGCGATTCGCAGGCAAATGTCGCGCGAGTGTGACTGCGGGCAGACTTTAAAGGTATTAACCGGCAGATGTTTTGATAATGACACGTACTAGGTGGTTTTCGAATGAGTGCTTGAAGACTGCCACTCAAGACACATACTCTTAAAAACATAGAATCTATGTTTTGACTAAAGAGACCAAGGTACATGATATTTTAAATGTAATTCGGGTTATTTCAATAAATACTTCGCTATACATGGAATAATAAACTTATATCTTTGAGTAATGAACTTCAAGAAACATAGAATTTAAGTACCAACAAGGTTACGTTCCAATTTTTTGAACCTTCTCAACTTGACATCATATTTAAAATTTATTTGATTCACATTATGCGTTAACCGCGTGTGGTGAAGAAAAGAAATAAGCATAGAATTAAAGTAAAAACATAGAATAAATTTCTTCTCGCGAATATGGGAATGTAAAAACCTATCGAATTTATTCCACTCTTATACTTTCCATTTCGCATACAAAACATGTTCTATATTTGCGTTAGAGTCCCCAGAAAAACATAGAATCTAAGGAAAAGGAAAACGATATATATGTATGTATATGTCGAAATTGAAAATTCAAACCAACCTAGCTCAGTCTAGAGCTAGAGATGTCTTCAATCTACATGCTTATCACATACCGTCTATAAGTTATTAACACAAAAAACATAGCATCAAAGTGATCCGAAGGTTTAATGCTAAATAATTTGGAATACTATGAGATGCTTGCTTATATGCAACTTAATTCAGTTCAAATCTCACTTCCCATTGCGAAAGTCTCTGATCTATAGAACTATACAAACGTAGAATCGACTTGGATTCTCGTTTTGTGTTGGGAATTTATCAATCGGAAGCGAACTGAAGCAGACTTTTGTCAAAAAAAACATAGAAGTTAACACAAGCTAGGATGACTTGGTATAAAAATTTGAAACCGCCACGTTTATGGCTTCATTCAAGTCGCGGTTTTTGGAAGCAGTTTTCCGGTAAGGTCATTCAGTTACCATTTATCCAGCCATTGCAACAATTTACCACCTCGCCAACTGGTCACCAATAACCCAAAAGACTATCATCACCTCAAACCTGCAACCAACCTGCCTCCAAATCGGTTCACGGTAGTCATATTAAATGCAAACTAGCGGTTACTCTCAAACCGGAAACCGAATTGAGGTCACAAATAACAGCAATTTTCGCAGAAAGCAGAAAAAAAACCAATTGAACGCCTTACATCACCCAAACCCGGCTGTGTTCGACCTTCAAATACCTGCCGGCTGGTGTCGCCAAAACCAACCGCCCTCCACACAGGCACACGCACATACACATTGCCTTACGGACACTTTCTCCGTCAAAAGCCTACGACCATGCCGCTATGTTGCAATTTCATGATTTAGTGTAAAACAATTTAACGCTACATACCTGCGAATTAAACGAAAACAACAACAACACCACCACCACGGCGACGGCGACTACAAAACAATCCACGACACCATACCACACCTTTCACAATTATTGTTCGTTACTGTGCCGCCACAGCCGCCGCCACCGCCATCGTTGGCGCTGCTGCTGCAGTCTCTATTGCCGCTGGGTTGGCGGCGGCACTGGGCTTTCCGCTACTGAGACAGCAGCAGCAACAGCCGCTCGAATGCATGCAGTTTCCGCAGCTGCCATGGAAATCAAAACAAATAATTAACAATAATTACGGCCACATAATTACAACAATTAAGACGAACCGTCAGAGGGGCACCCACAGCGGGGGAGAGTGCGGATCGCGGAACAATGACGCCCATGCAGGGGGAGTGGAGGCACGTTACAAAAGGAATCATTAAAATAAGATCACGTCTGCACTCACCACCGCCCCGCAGACAGAGGAACCTAAAATGTTGCGTGCTGCTAGGACTCCCTTCCCTACCCCCCCCCCCCCCTACCCCCTTCCAACACACTCGAAATTATGTGAATTAAAGAATACATTCGATCCCATCACACGATCTCCCTCTCGTTCCATGAATAATGCGCATTGATTACAATGCGCTACGCCTGCGCCGCCGCCGCCGCCGCCGTTCAGGGGAGCAACGAGCGAGCCGGTGCTAGAACCAACCTAGTGTGGAACTAGGAACCGTATTGACCCAGCGGCGATGGTTGGAGATTCTAGTGCTGTGTGCGTGCGCGTGGAGCAATTTTGTTTCCATCCTTTTGGCGGGCGGCAGACGAGGACGGAACGCTGGGCATAGAGTTCATGTCCAATATTGCCCGCTTCTGGGTTCATTCAATTTGAGGCTGCTGCGTGCATCCCAGTGGAGCACAGTGTGGATGACAAGTGAGAATGCTAGGCAGGACGAAGGAACACCAAAACGCAAGCAAAAGCTTTGCAGCATCATTCCGCGCGATCTTTTGCCGCACACACTGTTCGACGTTCCAAATAGAAACGCACTGAACGTCAATTGTTGGATTGCGTTCTGCAGATGATTGCCGCATCTGCACCAGCGGCGCAGGCTATACAATCACGTTTCGGACTCGAAATAGCCTTCTGGGCATGCACCTATCCCATTCCCAGCCCAGGCCCGCCCACCCGTCCACCCGCTCGCCGGCGCATTCGTTACATGATGACGTTGCTGGTTGTTTTGGCTACGCGATCAGACTCTGTCATTTTGTTGTGGAGCACGATTCTCCGTCATCTTCTCCGGCTGTGTGCAATTTGGGAACGTTGCATCCGTTGTCTCAGATTAGAGACGCATCACTGTGAGGATGATTTCGGTCCGTCACATTGTCCGTGTCGCAGCCTCCGACACGCATAGAGTGCGGAGTGGCCGCGCACCGTGGGCCGAATGGGTGGGTGGCTCGAGTGCATACACGATGTTTGCCATTCCCGTGCCATCCACTCACAGATATGTACCTGCAGCGCTGCATTGGATGCAAGTGTGAAGAATATGTACACCACGTCACGGCTATTGGTGCTGTATGCGCGGCGGTGCGGCTGCTGTCTCGCTGTCGCTACTTCTAGTGTCTGTTGCCGCACATCACGCATGTGGTCACGCTTTTGCCTTGCTGCGCAACAAAAAAAATGGAAAACGTTGCCTCATCCGTCTCGGTGGAATAGACGTCGTCCTCGCAGTGCCCATCGAGCCCAAGACACCGTCGCGCACCAATCATCCGTTCGCCGCCGCCGCCACCGTCACCGCCACCGCCACGGCCGTGCAATGCGCGCTGGCAGGGGGTCGCCTGGTCTTAGAATTTGCGATTGAGGGAAAATACCCGTGAAAATCACGCAAATCACGCACTTTGTAATTCAAATGCGAACGATGATGATGGGTGAATGGGTGAATGGGTGGATGGGGACTGTGAGTAGGTGGCTGATGCAAGCGACCGGAGAGGCAGTGAAGGAGGGACTTTTCTAAAGTGGGCGCGCATCGGGCACCTGAGTGATACTTACACAGTCATGCGCACACGGTAGACGAAGGAAGCATTGCAAATGCACGTACATGCGATGAGGGCGCGCGCCTCTCTTACCTGGAAATGAGAAAGAAAAAGGAAATTGCGGTGAATTTCGAGTGAAAAATGGAAAAACTTTGAATAAAAAATCGATTGCGGTCGCAACATTGTCCGCTTTTGGGCAAAATAAATGGAATCCCTTGCAGTGCGCCATAACGAGGCGGAGCGCTGTGCTGGCATATGACAGGCGATATAAATGAGTCAGTGGGGTGGTGGTTGCATTTTGGGGCGACATTCGAAGATGATGGAGAAGAATGCGTGTCCAGACGGTGAACGTCAAGCGTGACTTATGAATAAATGGAGGAAAGCATCTCGATGGAGGAAAAGTGTGTAGCGTGGATTTAATGATGCTCTGAAGAGCTGAGTAATGTTTGAGAAGTGTGCCCTGCAGTTTGTTGTTTGACAAGGGGAACAAAGATTGTAATTTGGTGGTTTTATGAAGTAGGATCGCATCTATATCAATCATAGTTTATCAGCAGTGTCCTCATCTGTAAGATATGGTCAGAGAAAAGCATGGCCGATCTCATTGTCCACGATTGCGTCAACTAACGAGGAATTAGTCTCCATGACATTGCGCAAAAGACTCTCAACTCTCTCACTCTCACTGCGCAAAAGCTTGACAGCCTTCGCGAGTAATCTCCTTATCAGTGCAGTTTCGGGTCAGGGAAGACCCTAGATCTTCACACAGGGACTGATTCTGGAAAAGACACAGGAAGTTCCGATCGACACCCATCATCTATTTTTCGATTTTAAGGCGGCATACGTCAGCGAGCTATACAGTGCCTTGTCTTATTTTGAAAGCCCTGCCAAACACCATAGTTTGTGGAGGATGACAATGGAGATCTCTCACTGCTCTGTCAAGATCAGTAATGGACTGACCGAAACCTTCAATTACCAGAAAGGATTCAGACAAGACATGCAACTTTTTCTCAACACAATAAAGGACGTCCGTGCGATTTTTGTTCCTGTTAAGGCCATCAGGAGGAGAAGATGTAACGACGAACTCTATGTGCTGTACAACGAGATGCACCTGGTCAAGCGTCTTATAATACAACGTTTAAGATGGCTAGGTCATGTAGAACGTATGGCCACCACTGCTTCGTCCGACGGCCTAGACTAAGGTGGCGCACACAAATGAAGAAGGACCTCAACCAACTTGGAGTGCGCAACTGTAGTAAGCGAGCTAGTGATCATGCTAGCTGGAGAGGCATGTTGCTTGAGGCCGACGTCCAAACTGGACTGCAGCGACACAAGAAAAAGAAGAAGAGGACGTCCTCAAAATGGCTCACAAAAGTAGAGAAGGATGTCAATCGACTTGGCGAACGCAATTGGAGGGAGCTGGCAAAATATTATGCTGGCTGGAGAGACTTGTTGGTTGAAGTCCAGGTCCACTCCGAATTGTAGCCCCAGACAATGAAGAAAAGGGAGAAGTGACAATTTTAACATCCTTCTTGGAGAAGATTGTGCGAAACTCACAAGGAATTGCCAGAGGCACAATCATTCAAAAGTCCGTGTAGGTGCTTGCTTACGCGGATAACATTGGCGTGATTGAACGAACACAGCAAGCTGTCAATGAGGCCATTGCTGTTATCTAAACGAAAGCGGCTTAAATGGGAATGACTGTAAACTGGGAAAAAATAAGGTACATGCTGTCATCCAGAGAGGACATTAAACATTGGCGTCTCGAAGAGAGCATCACAATGGGCAGCAGGGACTTCAAGTTTTTAAGAACTTCATCTGTCTTAGCTCCATAAATAAGGGCGATAGAAACAGTATAAAAATTAACCGGCGAATGCCCACTTGGCAACCTCGGTTTCTTTGAGCTCAAGAACTCTACGAATGCAATTCTTAAAATGATAAGGTCGTGGATGGTAAGAAGATTCTTTGCAACACACAAACGATGCCCTTGGTTGAGATAGCGCACACAAATAGAGAAGGAAATGAGCCAGCTGCGGGTGCGAAATGGGGGCAGCTGGAGAAGTCCAAATCCACCCCAGACTGCTATGCCACTCCAATTCCTAAGAATAAAATGTTCATCTATTCGATCAGTTGCAATAGTGGCGCTTGAAGCCCACCACCACACCATTTGAAACACATTCCGATTGCCGGATAAAATCAGGGTAATCGTGAATTCACGGTTGAAGCTTATCTCTCATCTGTTGTAAATAGCATTTCTGACAATATGTAAAGAAACCTACGAATGAATGTTTTTTCGGTAATATTTGACTTGATTTCAATTCCTCAACTATTTATAATTCGCAAGGAAAGAAACCTATAATTTAACCATTCCTAAGGTATCTTATTTTAATCACCCTCTCAATTAGGTGGACAAGAGCTACATACATAAGGAAGAGTCTGACGCCAGTTGCCTTTAACTTCGTGAACCAATCTGGTTGAGATAATTGTCGACAATCTCTGCTGACTGCCCCCCTTAACTCCGACAAGATGTGTGTTGTTAATGCCCTCTTTATCGCCTTGACACTTAAAGTGTTCTCTCCGTAGGCGCCTAGCAAAACTCATCCTGCCGTATAGTTAACGACTTGATCGTCTCCTCTTTAGTGGGACTCCTATTTCCTTTTCAATACCATCTACGGTTCTACGCCATCAAGCGCAACTAGAACTGCTGTCCTTGTAAGAAGTGGGTGAAGACTGCATTTTTCGTTGGCATTCTGAGTCTTCGGTAAGCACATCTACTTCGACATGGTTGGATCGAGTTATACAATTTTTGGACTATCCTTGACACCTCTCTCAAGTTTCTGCCAATATGCAGGAAGTACTAATTGCATTCCATCTAAATTTGCAACGTTCTGAGATAGCATCAAACTGCAGGTTCCCTCCACTCTAGAGGAAATAAAACAATTCTCACAACACGAGTAGTTGCTGATGAAACTAGACCGTAGTCTCATGTGGAGTGTAGTTACTTGGATTCAAAAGATTCGACATTTAATCTTACAATACTGCGCAAGTCACCGGTAAACCAATTTGATGGTCCTGCGATTTTTGCTGTCCGCTGTTAGGCATTTTCTGATTCTTTCTTTATGGCCACATGTGCCTTGTTTTGCGCTTATTCATCGCCAGATTCATTTTAATCAAGATGTAGCTCTATGTTTTTGGCCGACCAAACGAATGTAATTTTTCAGACAGGGCATAGGAGTACGAAAGCATTGAATATCATGGATCTGAGTTTCTGAGTTTCGACCAATTTAAGCATCACGTGAGAGGCTGTTCAAGTTTTTTCTTTGAGCGAAGACTGTTCAGAGTGTGTGCGATGTGGTTTTACAAAATGTCTTTTGTTTAGCAAAACACCTTGCCTTTCAATTTTTAAAATTCTTTATCCAATGCCAAGTTTATAAAGTCATGTAAGACCTACTATCTTAAAAGTCGACGCTAAGGTCGACTTGAGACATGGAAATTAAAGCCAAATGGAGCATAAGTGTATGCTGCGACAAGCCACAAGTCAGTTTACTCAGAACTCCAACTAAAGGAAGATTCTCCAAAGTCTCAACCGCCGACTGAACAATAGAACTATGTCTCCCTTACACCCAGCTGACATCCATCAAGCCAAACAACGCTCACTGGTCGCCATTACACATCAACGCGTTTCCCTCTTATTTCAGTTATGTATTGTACACCGTACGTCATCTATGGCGCCCTTCCCGCGACTGAGCTAAGCTTCGCCCCTATTCAGTGTGAAGATGATTCGTTTACCTCTAAGCAAATATTTAAAATTTTATTTATTTACTCAGCCCAGCGCTCATTTCTCGAGTTCCGCCATTGCCGTGCGCGAACCTTTTCCCATGTTTGCTTCCACCTTCGTGTCGATCATCGTCGGCAGGGACCTACACCCCCTGCCGGTGATGGTGGCGAGGGCAATATTTTTCCTAAGAAGTCCACCACTATCATAACAATATAATACAGTTAGTTACTCCTCTTTACGGTACAATGGCGTAACAAAGCGCGGTGTTGGAATGGGAACTACCCCGAGCCGGTGTCGCCGTCGTTGCGTTGCCGACGACGTCAAGCGAGGTCTAGAAAAATGACTACAAAATGGAATTCCGCATGGCGGCGCGACGACATTGCTCTCGCTCTGCTCCTGAAGCCCATCCCACTTTTTTTTTTTCCTTTTCGCTCTCCACCTCGTTTGCGTGAAGAATAGTTTGCCGAAGGGGGATGGCAGGCAGTATGGAAAAAGAAAGCTTAACATAAACACAAGACGAGCATGCCAGAGAAGGAGTGGAAGACGAAGAGCACGTTCCACCACCAGGGGTGGAAAGTGACTTTTCAGTTATTCTGGAATTTCTTTTTTTTTGTTGTTTTCTTTTTTCTGATTGCCTCGCCCTTTTGGCATACTTGACTGAATGCATTCCCAGCGTCTTATCAACCCCATGCCAATGTGTTTGTCGCACACACCGAGGCGCCCCTCTCTACGCGATTAGGGGTTGGTTTGGCGCTGGTGCATGAGCCGTATCACAAGTCTGATCATGAACACACGCAACTACAAGAAACAAAGCGCACAGAATAAACGAAACGAAAAAACTGCACAAAACCCACCTAAAAGTTACTATAGCTACGAAAACTTAACAAACTTCGACTCTTGACTGCCATTATGGTTTCCAAACAACACCCCACCCCACGGCGCGGCGGCAGCAGCTAGTTCAATGCATGCGACTCCGGGGAAGTAGTGTGCGAGTGTGTGTGAGTTGGGTAGCTCAGTTTTTTTCCCTCCTTTCGCAGCAAAATTTTATGCGATTAGGCGCGAATAGCGAGTGCGGGACCGCCTTGGAATAATCCCCTATGTTTGCTTGGAAAAGAGGTGGTGGCCGAAACAATGCGAAGTGAGCAGACATGTGCGCACGGTGTACCCGGTACATATGTACGAGCACACATAAGGACACATGCGGGCACTTTGGGATTTTGAGAACAAGACGCCCAAAGGGTTCAATCAAATCTGTGAAATAGAAGAAGAAAACGAAAACAAAAACTTTGACATCTCTTGAAGGAGAGGAAACGGTTTGGAAAGGCAGCTGAATTAGACGAAGGAGCTGCATTTGTGGAGTGAAGGACACGGATAGTTCTTTTGTTCTCCCCGACCATTAAACATGAAAGACGTCATGTCCTTGAGAAGAAATGTGAATAGGCAGACCATTTAAGGTGAAATGCTTGAATTTTGCTGAATATTCTGTCAAACCCTGAGGACTTTCTCAGTGAATTTCGTCTTACATCGTATGTTACGCCATTCCTTCTACTTCCACACAAAATGTCCGATGTCCAAGAGTCCAATATGTATCCTTGTTGCTATTTTAAATGCAGCAGAGAGAGCGGAAACCAAAACAAGGTTCACACACACAAACCTAAATTGTGGTTGACACCCTAAATTGCAACAGAGTCTTATCCAAGAAGTGGAGGGCAGAGATGAAATGCCCAAGGTCTCGAAAAGCACCAAATCCCAAAAAAATCAAGGAACGAAATTTCCCACGATTATGAAATGCAAGTCCTGAAGAGCTCACAAACCCAAACCAAAAACGCCAAAATTTCCAAAAACCCGGAAATGCTTACAATCGAAAAAAGTTTAAAATATCGAAATTTACAGAATTACAAATCGCCAAAAATCTCGAAAAGCGCAAAGTACTTAAAAGTCAAAAATCCGGAATTTGTCGAAGTCCCTAAATGTTCAAAACCTTGAAATGCTGAAAATCCCAAAACGAACAAAATTCCTAAAAGGACAGAATCCTTTAAAGCTCTTCAATACCCGAAAAGGTACAGAATACCAAAACGCCCAATTTTTCAAAACGTCAAAAATCCCAAACAGTCCAAAAAAGGCCAGAATCCCAAACATACAAAGTCTCAAGATTTGGGAAAAATTGGATTTGGGAGTTGTGGATTTTCGAATATTCACCATTTCGGGATTTTGGATTTCCACGAAGGATTTTGTAGCCAACTTTTTTTTAAAATAATTCAACGGTTTTGAAAATTTTCGGCTATTTGTCACGATGCTAGCTCTTTGAGTTTCTTCAGTTTTTTTTACCGAAATCCCATCAATTTTCCGACAGCCACCGGGGCCCTGCAGTTTCAATTTAGGCAGGAGCTGTGCAAGAAGTTCGTTATGGGGTCCTCGGCAAATTGGAAACAATTGAAGAACTTGCCAAATGTGTGCAACCCAAATCTAATAAATTTTTTATTCTTTTCACAAAAGTTTGAACCGAACCTCATTTTAAATATTTGCCCATTTGCAGCTAACAGTGCGTCAATCAGACTGACAATTCCTTATGTGCCTGATGGTGCTGCGATCAGGAGTAAAAATGTTTCTTTTTCTTGCTCTCCATTTACAGGCAAAGGTGTCCCCACTAAATCAAAGACTTTCGGCACTGACCCCTGTCCACCACTGCCTTCTTACAACAAAGGAATTGGGAGATACTAAATCCCACAAGCTACCTAGATTTAGCTTCTTCAGCAACTAGTCGTACTGAGCCTCCCATTTTCCTCACGAATGGAGATAACCTTCAGTTTACTACCGACGACGACTTGAGAAACTTTTAATTAAACACAGCAACTTCAAAGAGGTTGTGGCGTAAAAAATTCGAAATAAATGAGAATCCAGTGTAGACCTAGACCTTCGGCGTGGTCGTCGACCCACAACCTCCCTACTCAATGGTGACACAGTCTTGCGTACATGTGATGAACATCCCTCCGCATCCAACTCCAATCGGATCACTGCATTAGAAAGCCTCAGGCCGGGTGAAGGCAATTGGTCGAGTTATGACGTGACACGCACTTTTTAAGTAGGATGCACCAGATATCCTATAAATTCTAGCTTCTGCTTAGTCATAAAAAATGTCCATTCATTCTCCATCCAACCTCATTGCGATAGAAATCTCTTGAAGTCAGACCCATGTTTCTGTTCTGCATTTGTTGTTTCCCAAACATCCACATTCCTTCCATCTGGGAAGGACTCACGTAGAACCCCACCACGACATGTTTGGCTGGATAAAAGCCGTCTTATAATCGACTTGACTTCGTAGTGAAGTTGGCTGCTGTAAAACAATTCTGCATAAGAGATGGAGCCGCATAAACAGCACTTTACTCTTCACAGCTGATGACTGAGGATTTTTATTTCTGACATTCTGAATTGCTTGAAACCTTATCTCGCGAAGAAAGATCAATCCTTTAGACTTGACACTCATCTTTGAGCCTTTTCTAGCCATTTCCGCTCCGTCGATACGCTCCTCTCATCCGTTGAATTTCTTAAAAATCATCAGTGAAATTGATTGAAACAGAAATCAGCTGTTTCTTCCATTCCCACACAAATTCTTACTTTCCATCCCTGTAACTCTGTCACAGTCCAATTCTAAGTGAGTTCTGGTCCAGTCACTTTTCATTCCTGTCACGTTAGATTTTTGAGCGAATTTTGAATCCGTACAAAATATTTGACGACTTCATTATTTTGTGCCAAAAATAGTCAAAGACTTCATTTTTGCAGCCGGCTGATCTCGTTCAGGTTTCGATTGATTTCTAAATATAGACCGTTGATGGCAGCACAATCTTTCGATCTGTTGCCACAGAATTTCCAAAACGAATGACATGACAGCACGGAAGAATTCACCGCACGTACGGACGACACGAGCGGCTGTAGCGACGAATTCACTTGTGCGGCATCAAGATCTTGACGAATTGCATGATTGAGAGTGAGTTAAGTTATCATGAGATCATGTGGGGTATTTAGTGCAGTGAGGTTTTTTTTTTAAGTTTGGTGATTGAAGAGGGGGGCTTAAAGCCTCCAACATGGTGTTTGGAAGAGAGTTTTGGGCATTTTACTAGACTCCAGGGCTCTGGTATTAGGTGACGTCTAAAGCATGCTGATGAATTATTGATTTGTATGAGAAACATTGGTTGTCGACTCGGCAATCTGCACATTTTTCTGAACTGGACTGAAGATCAGTTCTTGCCCAATATGCCAGACAATGAATGCCGAGGTCAAATGATCCTCACAGATTTTGTTCCCCCTTATCACCTTAAGTCTTAAGGTTTACAAGGTCATTTAGATCATTTTATTGACAACACAATCTGTTCCCCTTCAGGGTTACGAAGTAGAGAAACGCCCCGGCTAAGGCGACGCACACTAGCAGAGAAGGACCCTAACCTACTTGTTTCATGCACAGCGCAGCTAGGTGGTATTTTGGACTTTTTGTTAAAGCTAATGGCCGTGGAGGTCCATTCTGTATGCCCTGCCGGACAGCATGCTAAGCAGCGTTTATCGCTAAAGAGTGCCTAAACCATATCAGTCTGAACAAGAACTTGTTGTTGTCATGGGGATCTGAACCTTCCCTAGGTCGCTCAGCTCGTTATCTTGGAAGAGCTGGAATGTGACAAAAGAGGTGTATTACTGGTTCTATTTTTTTCTCTTTTTTCAACTTCTACAGAAATCGTTCACCGGAAGGTTTAATCTTCTCGCATTTGCACCAGCCGGGTGCGAGTGGCCCTGACACTGCTTAGCTTCTAATGATACTGTTCAATGGCTCCTTTTTGTCAGCCGATCCTGTACTTAAGCTAAAACTAGTCCGTGCCAGTTCTTAAATGTCTAAAGTATTCCGGATGTCATTCTTGCTGTGTGAGAACTGATCTAGCAGAAGATCTCTTGGTAGAAAGTTGCAATTGTTGAAGATTTGCTTCATTTCTACTCCCACTTGTGGGGTGGATTTGAATGTCCTTCCACTCTGTTTAGATTGCTAAGTAAGAAAGTAAGGATCAGCCTTATGATGGCCGTGTTCAGCTTACAAACGATGTGTGTTTTCACGCGCTATCCTGTGCCGAATGCCAGCTTTTCTAGATTTCTTCGTAATTGAACTCTAGGAAATTTTGGTTCTTTGACAAAGAAGAGGGAAATGGTTTTGATCCCTGGTGGGGATCATGTAGGTCGTTGTGAACCATGTGTGTCTTACTGAGGTTCATTTTCACGTTTTCAGTCAAAGACGAGAAGTCGCGTAATGCAGTCTGGGACGCTGCGTGAAGCCTTCCCTGATACCAGAATAGATGAGTCATCATAGTCAACAATCTAATCAGGCATATGACAGGATTCTACAATTGAATTCTTTTGATGGAGATGTTCGATGTTAATGGCCGAGAAGACGATCAAGCTTGTTGCATCTTACAGTAATTTCCCAGTGAGTGGTGTCGTAGCAATGACAGCCACACATTTTCATGCGAAAAATGTCTACCAGCAGTTTAATTTTCTTCAGAAAATCACAGGCAGTCGTATTGGCCGCGCTATAAACACATATCCCACAAATCTCCCAAGTCATGTGACAGGCGGCGCACTAAAAGCAAATGGGGGTAATGAAAAAAACCCCCTCTCGGTCTGACTGATAGTTGTGGCATTTCCAATAATCCGCAAACCACAGAAAATATTTTAGGCTCCTTCCGTCCGTTGCCGGCAAACAGACTGCACACTACATATAGCATCTCTATGCAGCCGAAAATGACATCATACCCCTTGCATGTGTGCGCCTATGCTCTGTGTCATGCACACAACCTTGAACAGCCTCAAAAGATTTCACTTCGATAAGTTCCCACCACTCTACGCCCGTAAATGTGCAACCCTACTTCAAAAAGCGCACATCACATAAATCTGCCGACAAAAGGCAAAGAATATAAACCAACCCCCTTCCCCACCAGACTCATCTACGGCAGAGAAACAATAGATACTGGAGGAGCAATCTTAATTAAGAGCGCATCGTGTCGCCGTAGTTAATGTGTAGGAACACGGTTGCGTGCAAATTAGACAGAAGCTCGTCCGACGTCATGCAAATCGCACACTCTCAGTCGGCCCCCCTCAAAAGTATCCGCATCGTCCTCGGCAACAGTCGCTATTCTGCCGGCACGAACTCACTTCTGGTGCGATCGTCAAGATCACGATCTTGTTCTAGACTCGTTCTGACTCCAAAAGCTTCGCGCATGTTTTCGACTTTCTTTCCTTTAATCTTTCATCAGAAATCGCCGAAAATTTATTCAACCCTCGGAGCAAAAAGAAACTTCAAGCTTTCGCATGCTATTTTTACAGTTTTGTATCTCAAGATCGTCACTCTCTCTTCACCTCTCTCTCTCACTCTTTCTCCCTCTTTCTTGTTTAGATATTGCTTTTGCAGCGGGCGAGACCCGTTTTATTACGACTGCGATCGCCGCACACGCATACATACGTGAGTCCACCCCACAACCCAGCCCAACAACCATCAATCTAAGCAATCACCCTTGTGTCTCCCAAATGGTTTTTGTATCCATATACTCATGCTTGCGGTGAGCTTTTTTTCTGTTCATTCTGTGTTCTGTGTGCGAACGCTGTGTATCTGAATCTATAAAACTGCAATCGCACTATGTATCTACATCACATAAAGGAGTGTAAGACACCCGCGAGCGTGCGAAAAAAATATTCTATGGTTACTGGTGCTCTCTCGCCGTTCCCCATAGATACGGAGTTTTTTTTTTTGCTTCATCCAAGCCACTTGCGCATGTACAGAGAACAACATCGCCAAGCTTGGTGATCGTGAAAATTGCACCAAGATACGGAAAAACATGCAAAGATACAAGACGGCTAGCGGTGAGGTGGGCATGCAGATACTGCATCTATTGTGCGGCGGGTGACTGCGTCGTTTAACAACTATTTATTCATTTATTTCACTTTGTTTTCCGTCAGGTTCGCCACACACTTTCGTGCGATCATCAAGCTCTCCAAAGACCGCTAACAACAACACACACACACACACCAAACACACGGGGAATACGAACTTTTTTGCATTGTTTAGCAGTTGGTGCTGTTTCGAACCGAGACTGCGATGCCCATAACCTTGAGCTGGCAGCGCTTCTCGCGCACTCTCTCCGTCTCTCCTTGACGGACGGCGAAGAAACGGCGAAAAAAAAATTCAATTCAATTCAATGTCAGTGTCAAGCGGTGGCGGTTGAGCTGGCGACTACGACGAACGGTGCGACAGTGGAAGCAGCAGCCGCACTCTGTGTGTGTGTGTGGGGGGGGGGGGGGGGGGGGTATGTTGCATTTGATTTGCATATGATTTGAGTTCGTCGCTGGTCGTCGCTTCTGATCGTCGTTGGACGGTTTTCTGCTTCGCTTTATCGCCAATCGATATCATGTTCCTCAGAAATTGATTAATTACTTGTTGCATGCACGAAATATCGTTTAATTAAATGATTCACGGCAAAGCTATGCCCCTTCGCCTGGACGTCGTCGTTGGTCCGACAGATACCATCCGCATGGGAGTGCATGCGCGCACACGGCCGCTTCCAAGTCGCTGCTGCCACGCCACTCGATCGGTGGCAATAGGCTGTCGATAGTTGAAATTTATGCAAATCCCTCGCCGATTGTATGACTTGATGAAATTCTCTTCTACGTTCTTGTTGTTGTAATTTTCTCAACTTAACACATTTTTTTCGCTTTGATTTCGCTTTTGGCACGTCGTCGTCGTTGTCGTTGTCGTCATGATTGGCCGTATGTACGTCTAGCTCTCTGTGAGTGCGACTTGGCGCAGAGCCGTCGTCATGTTCCATTGCCCGAAAGGGGGTGTGAGCCCGCTGGTCGAGCCGTGGTCAATTATTTAGTGCCAGTATCTTTGATTAGATAACGCTGTTGGATTGCAGCGATCTGCAAGTATGCACGCTGGCTGGATCGGTAATGACTGCGAATCAATTTATTGGAAATGTCGATCAGTTGTTCTTGTCAGCGGAGAATAATTTAGCTCTGGGTGGCTCTGACAAGTGCCAATCGAAATGGACCACGTTGGAGGTGATTGATTAACACAAATGCAGTCGGAGTCGCATATGGCCACTTGTGGCAAGGCGGTTGGGCGCATTTATATGCAGCGGCTGTGGTGTTGTGGTGGATTGAGGATCAGTGAAATCAATCAGGGGACGTGCGACGAGCTCAAGCGAAAAGGGTGTGAGAATCAGGAATTTATCGGCGAGGGAGTTGCATTCATGAGTTGCCTATGGGAAAGAATGAAAGTCATTTGGGCGGAGGAATTTATTGTGTCTTTTGTAACGCATGGAGGATGGTGAAAAAACTCAAGTTGGGAATGCGAGATATTTGAGACAAGAGTTTGTCGTGGTAGTTCTGCCATTTTTAGACTTTCACGCCAGGCTAAGAAGCCACAGGTCTGTTTCTTTACGCAGTTTCAGGATGAGTTGTTTGATTGCTGGAGTGCGAAGATAGAATAGAGGTGAGTCCCAAGAACGAACGTAGCACTCCAGAATATAGAGCTAGCTGCATAGAGACTGCAACCTTAAACCTTTATTTGAAGAAAGTCTCGTTTCCGTCAATACTAGACGTCTGTCGAACGTTTGGGAAATTAAATACGCTACAACGTGTTAATCCTTTAGGTTCATTTAATTGATAAAATTCCTTTAATGTGTGGTTTTAAATAAGAGGATGTTTTCCTCGCTTGGTTGATCCCTAAAAACTGGAAAAATATGTGCAATTTTCAATCCAAGAGCCACCTCTAGAATTCTTTCACAAATCCGATCGGCTTCTTCTTATCCACCACCTCAAACTGACAACTTGCTGCATCAATTGAGAGTAAATTTTTATGATAGCTTTCATCGGCACATCGTTTAGAACCAAGCCTTCTCTAGAAGCTTCGACCCCACATTTTGGGAACTAGAGAGGTGTTGATCCATTTATGAACAAGGACAAGTCGAATGATACTTCCAGTGCCTTAAGAAGAATGAGAACAAGGCTTCAAAATAACAAATGACGGTATGGAAACAAAAAATGCTTTCCTCTCAAGACTTATCTGAAAATTGTGAATTTCTCTCAACGTTCACTCAGTCAATAGACGGTCTACAGCTCTCCTTCCAGGCAGCAGCCAACGGATGTCACTTTCAGGAGAGGTCTGTTTCTGGCGACGAGAGCTTGCAACTATGCAACACGTGCCTTTATTCATTTTCTGACTACAGAAGGTCGGGCTCCCACCAGAGTAGACAATTTCTGTCCACCCAAAAACAGAAATTTTTCTGAGACTCGACTCTAAAAGGCAAAATTTTAGCCCAAAAACTTTTGTCATCCCTTCTTTAGCATTGAGCTCTATCACACAATTGTTCTTGTCAATGGCTCATTCTAAGACAGTTGCTTAAGATAGCCTATAGCGCCAAACAAAGATAAGGAAAAGGAATTCAGCGTGTGAATTAAATTTGAAATATCACCAAGTCATTAGTATAAATAAAAGGGGACTGAGCACATACCCATATGGCATCCTTGTTTTTTATACGAATACCCAGTTTTCAGACCGAAGGGATGACAGTACTTTTTTGTTTTCTTTCTACCACATTATAGACGTTAGAGCCAAGGAAACAGAGCTTGATAAGCCGTTTAAAAATCCCAGCCAAAAAAAAAAGTTTGAAGGTAGTTAATGGAGGCATTGCTTGCAGAAGATCCCTTACACATGCAAGAAGAACCTGCAATGCACTGAACCATCATTTCCGGTTTTTCAAAAACCATGAGGAATGATCAGAGAAGTGATACATTGGATTTCCTATGCACTAGCAGAGGGAGAGACGTAAAAGGGAGAGACGTTCAAAGGCGATATTCGAAATGCTGCTTGAGCTCTAAGAAAAGACTGACAGCTGGTGATAAGTTGGACCATTTCGATAATTCAAAACGTGGGGCATCATATGAAAGGTTGTTTCCGGAGAATACAACTGGGGTTGATGTGAGCTTCTGCAAACGTCTTAAATTATAACAGATGAAGCCTTCGGTACACTCGAGTCCACTTTTGAAGGAAAAAACGATCGCAGGACACAATAAACTTATCACGTAGCACGATAAGCCTCTGTCCCATTTTGCAGGACTATTTAAAATTAATTTAAAACAATGAATTGGAAAGTCTTTACCTACCCACCGTACTCCTCGATTACCATTTGTTTCGCTCAATGCAACATGTTCTGGCTGACCAGTGCTTCCCAAATTATGATTAAGTCCAAAATTCAAACGATTCGTGAATAATCAATAAACGAAGGATTTTAGTTAGAAGGACTACAAAAGAGGCAGCATCGGTCGGTGGTTCCCATCATGCTGTAAGAAGGAAAATTGTGAAGCGCAAGCAAAGAGTGTTCAGATGGTGTGTATGGTGACACTTCACGCTCGATGACTACGTCAGTTTTGGATGTGCTACGCCCAAGTGTTCCAAAAATCGTTACCCCAGAGGATGACAAAAAGTTTAAAAAAATCTACAACATCGTAGTATAACTCAGTACACGGGATAGCTGATGTGACAAATATTGTGAGTCATGTCCTAACTGCAATATTGGGAGTGAGAAAGCTGTCTAATGGGTGTCAGCACGGCTCAATTGGTTACAAGCACTGCAACCAATTGAGCAACCGTGCGACCACTTCCGAGCAGTATTTGACTCCGTCTAGTCGCAAACCGAAAAAGTTTCACGCATTGATTCATTGATACACCAGAGACCACCACGGATTCAAGGAGAATGCCAAAACAAGGAACTTCACCCGGGGTCCGTGTTTCCCAAAGGACAACAAACTGTCCTATCGGCGGGATAGAGGATGGGCATCGTTTTTTTTTTTTTGAAAGTGTGTTTTACATAAACAGCCCTTCAGAAGAGCGAGACTTCTACAATGCTCCATTCTGTAGAATTATTGTTTCGTTTCAATGCGACACAGAAAGAAATGCTCACTTTTGGGGAAGAAAACGGGGCTTCCCCGCACCGGCTCATACCTTCACTCTCATAAGTGGTATTCCGATGCTCGAAGAAATATTTTCTTGTCCACAAACCGCCGAGTTCTTTTTCGTTTCTTTACTTTGGCTACTAGCCTTAGAAACAAGTGCGTTCTGTGTATTGGAAGCCTTACATTAGTCAGAAGATTTTTCACGTATCCAAGCCGACCCACACTCACACTCAAAGGAAAAATTTCTCCACTACAGCCGTCATAATTTAATCTTCAACAAACAAAGTCCTGTTTAATGAAAATCATTTTCCCACCATACTTGCAACCAAATTCCTGCACAATCCTCCTACAAGAGAAACAGCAAAAGCCGACGGCTGTCTGCTTTGGCATACCAAATCCCCGTCGGCAAAGCTATTCCCATTAGCCTCGAAAACTGACCATGAATTATGTGATTTAACCTTCAAACACAGTGTACGTGCGGTTCCATCCCACCTCAGAGTTGAGGCTCCTGAATCACAATTGTCGAACATCACTCGCAGTAGCGCCGATCACGTCGCAATCAAATCACCATACACTCCACCACCCACCATCCACACTCTCTCGCTCTCCCTCTCTCTCTCTCTCAGTGCATACCAAGCCGACGCATCAACCGCACATTGACTGCCTGACATCTGCCAACTGCCAACGTGCACACATCTCAAGACCAACCCAAGCGAGCTCTAAATCTGTCTGTTCAAGTAACAAATCGGCACAAGCGCAAAAAAAAAAAAACAGAAAAATACGTATACGCCCCATTAAACTGTTTCGTATCTAAGCGCGAATACCCCGCCTACCAGAATAGCCATCAAAGCTACACCGCCGTACGTCGCTGCGGCAAGAAATTTGCAATCTCCACATGTGTATCCGCTCGCACGTACATCTGCACATACTCGCGCAACTTACGCAACGCTTTCAATCTCCTAAATTATTCGCGTTTCCTCAAAACCGTTTTTTTTTCTCGCCGCCGTTTCTCAAAGTTTTTCACTCGTCTAAAAATAGTTTCTCCTATCGGCACCGCTAGGTGGCGTCAGCGAACTTCTAACACACGCGGCTGTCAGCCGTTTCACTTGCAATAAATTCGCCGCAATGTGTGTCGATCGCGGCGACGTGCCGAGGTGGCGAGTTGGCGAGGAGGCGATGAGTCGGAGTGCCGCATCCGAGTGACGGGCGTAAATGTCGCACGAAATGCGTCGACCGCTCGTCGTTTGCAGTTCTCCACTCGCAGTCCCTATGCCAGTTCCGCCCCCTCACACCGCTCGTTTGCGTTCTCCAGCTCGTCGTCGGCTCGCATATCTAAGTAATTTATTTTTTCTCCGCTCCGACTTGTTGGCATTGATAATGAACTTTTAAGTGGTTCGAGTTCAGCTGCGGCTCCCGCCCTGCACCCACTCACTAGTGCGCTGCACGTTGCACGCGGGACGGACGAACTTTCTACAGCCAAGCGAGTGGGCAAACGGTAGCCGCAGCCACATGGACGGACGATCGTCATCCGTCCGGACGCCGATAGTGCGGCTGTCGATCGCTGCCTCCCCGCTATCGCTAAGCGAAGTGCGATTGTTGAAAGAATCACGGCTGTTGCTTTCCCCCTCGAACGCGCGTTCAGTGCTCACCGTCTCTTTCGTGTTTCCAAGTTTCACTTTGTTGCGAATTTTTTGCGTTACGCGCTGACGAATCTGTGTAAATAGAGCAAGCAAAGAGAGCGGCCGTCAAAAGAGACCCGCCGGCCGCCTTGTTGCCGACAAATAGCAGCACGCAAAGGCGTGCCAAAAACTCCCCAAATTGCCGCTCAAAAGAGAACGGCGGTGCTCCAGTGAAGAGCACGCAGCAACATTTCGGCTGCTTCGAGGCGCGATTACGTAAGTCCCCCAAAAATGGTTCGCCTCTTTGCGAAATTTTCGCGTTTCTCCACGCGGGCGGCAGGCAGATAAATTCGCGCGGATTCTTTCTAGAACAATCCCACCACAACTCACAGGCCGCGCGAGCGAGAGAGCTCCCTCGCTCTCTTAGGCTCGTCTATTACACTTGATCGACGCGCCTCTGACTCATGGACAACGAAGACGACAAAGATTTCGCACCAAAAAAAATTCGCACGCACTTTTTTTTGTTTGCCTCTTTTTCGCTGTTGGGGTCTACGCACTTTTCGGGGTCTACGCACTCTGCGGGGTCTATGAACTCTGAAGAATTCGCACATTGTGCGTGCTGTTCACGCACGATACGGCGAGCAAAAAATTCGCGAATTCGTTTTATGCCTGTGAGTGGGGTTTTGTATCTTTCGGTTGATTGTGGCGGCGGCGGCGGGTCGATGACCTTTTTGGCAGAGTTTTTTTATTTTTTGTATTCTTGGGATCTGCTTGTTGGTTGACTTTTAAGTGGTCGAGTTGTTGGTTTTTTGGGTTGATCGACTTCGGACAGATAGATTGTGACGCGTACACACACATGCGTGCGGAGATGTTTTGATAGGCAAACGAGTTCGATTAAGGTCTGTTTTTGAGGATTTTTTCTTTCCAAACGAATGAATGAATATGACGGTTATTTGAAATGAAACATGATTTCTGAAAAAACCTTCAAGAATTGAAAGGTGGATCAGTTGTTGTTGCTGTAGTTCCTATGTTCAGGGGGATCTCAGAATTGATTCCTGTTTTTGTATTTTCTGTAAGCATTGCAACTCAAGGGTCTATTACTTCATAAACCAGTTGCCAACAGCGTGGCCAACAAACTCTTAGTCCAGTAACGTCACAAGCAATAATATTTAAATGCCAAACTTGTGTTATGTGAATCCACATGAACTTGAGGCGAGAATATGCTTACTAGAGAGGCGTGTTGATCAAATATTCAGATTCATCCCGGACTGTTGAGTCTTTCGTTTGACTCAACAGTCCGAGAAACAAATTTCGGACATATCCAAAAGATGCTCAGATTTCGGTGTTCGGAGTCGACAAGGTCGCCTGATTCAGCTTCAAGTCGAACTAAAATCTCTGCACACCCCTTTCGCCTGAATATGCTATTGCTTGTGACAGGTAGTTATTGGAACCCAATCCCTGTGATTCTCCGAAATCATGGGAACAATTTTTCGGATACCTTACGGAACATGAAGACGAATTGTCCCCTACCAGCAGTTTATGGCAATGAAGGTGCTGCTCGAGCACAGCGCCTCATTCATTAGACGAAGTTTATATTGGTTGCCATCAAGAACGGACATAGTTGGTGAACATTTTTGATAGAACAGAGGGGTTTTCGAGAAAGTTAGTCGCGTACACTTGAGTTTTTTTGACGAGTGCAGATCCCTCATTAATCACCGAGCAACCGAACGGCTATTCCCTTGAATCAATCGATCGGCGAAGTCATTCCATATAAAACAAGCCGACCTTACAGAATATGTCCATCCAAGCCCAAAAAGTTCAAAAAGTCCAGATCGTGATTTTGATTCAACAGGCACATTTTAACCACCCCGACACTCAGCCAGCACGAAATCCTTTTCATTCTCCCAACTGAGCTAGTTGGCTGATTCCCAAAGACCAATGATTTTGGGTGTTTGAACAAGTCCTGGAACAAGCGTTGTCGCCATATTTTACTCTTGCAGAATATAATAAAATTCTCCTGTTCTAGTCCTTAGGCTCATGGAAGGATATATCTTCTTTTCTTCTGATTTCCTTTTTCATTCCTGATATTCATATAGGATCTGGCCGCGAATGCTTATCACACTTTACTCTTACGCTCCATCAAACAGCGAAGTATAAGTTCCCCCTTGACTAGCTTGACTTCTTCTTCATCTTAATCTGGTGCTTCAGTTCGGGATGGCTCACTTACATTGGTCGACAGGTGGCACAGTCCGTTGCCAGCTGCCAAGAAAGTTAAGATCCTTCTTCAATGGTGTCTGGTCGCTGTGACGTAGTGGGTAAGTGCGTCGACCACCGCGCAGAAAGTCTAGGTTCGATTCCCGGACGGGACAGCTCGCATTTTTCACCACATTACCTCTTTCGAGTTGCTGACAACACTCAAAGAGTATCAATTGTCTATGAAAAGCTTCTCAAATCTCGCCGTTCGGAGTCGAAAAAAAATTGTAGGTCCCTTCTACTCGCGAGAGAACAGTAGCACGCACAACACAAGTTGTTGTTGTAGAAGCTAGGCCCTGGTCCCCTGTGGGCTGTAGTGCCACTCAATTTTTATTATTATTCTTCAATGGTGTGCGACACCCTTCATTGGCGTGGATCAAAGGAATCTTCCACACGGAGATCTGTTGTCCATATGCTTTACATTCCTTATCCATCAAAAACGATGTATCCTTAAAAATAAGACTAGTCGTATGCCGCCATTCAGCTTATAGCTTTCATCGTTGAGTTAGCTCCTCCAGATGCCATAAACGCAGACAAGACAAAAAATTGAACATTTTTCCTTTTCTTTCGTAAGAAAGAATGATCAAGATACATCCAGCCTAGCTACTTTAGAGAGAGGTTCGATTCAATTGACGATTGGCCAAAGTAACAAAGGCAAGTGCAGTTGAGCGGTGCTGTCCATTTTCATTGCAAAGTCGAGGTAGACTACAACCTCAAGCCCTTTGCTGCCGATTGTGACACTCTGTACGAGACGTGGATTTTGTGAGACCTACCTTACTTTTATTGCCCTCATTTACCGGCAAATCCAATTTAGCCGATTCCGTTTCAAAGCCAATGCTTTATGGGCAGCTCACTGTGTTCGCTCAGTCCCTTCAATACCATCAGCGTAAGGAAGTGGTTTAACGAACTTATGAAAGAATGCCACAAAAACGTGGAGTTTGACTAATGTAGGCGAATCAACGAGTTGTCGGCGACAACTGAAAACTGCCACCAAAGGGTTGTTCTGTTAGAGAGCCGAGTTCTGTTTACAGCAAATATTTCACAAATTCGTTTGTATTTGTTTGGTTCAGTATTGTAGATCCAAAATTGCCTTGAATCCGTTGGCTCATCCCAATCAATATCAATTTGTAAAATTTTCCTTTTGACTTCCAATTGATATCGGCTCATAAAACACATCCAGCGTCAGTCTAAAACATGAAAAATTGCTTCCCCTTAATGAATTGAGATGATAAATGTGACTCTTCACACTAACGTCGGGACTTTCAGAGCATAACTCTATTATCACCACGAGAATAGATAGACTTGATATAAGAGACTCATAATGATAAAAATATTAGCACCCTATGTGTTAACTACTGTTGCCAGGCAAACAAGACAGAAATTAGCATGGGTTATGCCATGAAACTGAATTCTAACTGGTAAGGAGGTAACAGACGGAAGATCTAGAAACTCATCTGGCCACGAAAAGAAAAAGGTCTCATTAATCAGCAGTGTAGAAACTTTCAGAAGAGTAGGTATTTCTTACAATAACAAAATGTACACAAACATTGCTTGCTGAATGAAATGTATTTGTGTTATCACAAAATTACATGGAAGTCGCTTCATAAATGTGGGAAATGGGATGTAATGTGATGTGTGTGGAAATTTTGAAATTATAAATGGAATATATGTGAAAACGAAGCCCTAAAAACGTAGTAGTATCGTTGGTGGGATTTTAAAGGAAGAACGACCTCAATAAATAATTTTAGAGTCTTTTGTCATCAGTTGGATAAAATTCCGAAAATAATCAACAAAAACAGTAAGGAGTTCCAACAAATTGAGGGGTTTTTTGAGTTTTATCGTCCCCCAAAAATGTTTACTGGTTGAACGATATTCTATTTCGGGAAATCCAGAATATTGGACAACCTTTCTTTTAACATTGTCCATGTATGAAAAAAAAAATGTATAACGACAAAGTTGCAATATTATGAACTCACCCACTCTAGACAGGTTCAAAAACGATTTTCGAAAAGAATTCCCGCGAATAAGTGGCTCTACAGCCCATAAGGAACCAGGGCTTCTGCGCCAACTACTCGTGCTGTGCGTTTTAATGTTCTCTCACGAGGAGAGGAGACTTTGCCGACACCAAACATCGAGATCTGAGAAGCTTTTCATAGACAATTAGAACTCTTTAAAGGTTTTCCGTCTGGGAATCGAAGCTGGGCCTTCGGTGTGTAGATCGACGTGCTTAACCACTACTCCACCGCGACCCATTGTGGCGATATATTAACATGTAACAATTCCGGAGGCATATATTTACAGATCATAGGCCCATGTCTATTTCAAAGGGCCTGAGACTGTGTACGACAGTCTTTCATCGATGAAAGTTACTGATACTGACGAACTTCACGTCAGAGCGATTGTATATTTTTTAGGCCTCTCTGGCATCGATCCAAACATTGAGTCATTCTTCGATCTCTTTAGAAGATTCGAAGCGGTAACCTACCAAATCTGTTTTTATTCATCGAAGAAGTTAGTCGTCGGCAGAAACAAAGTCTGAAGCACATGGCGGGTGGGGTAAGGAATCCCATTTGAGCGTTTCCAGTTTTTGACCAGTATAGCCACTTTGAGCCGAGCGTTAACATGTTGCGAAAACACCTGATCATGCCTTTCGGTCGATTCTGGCCATTTTTCACGCAATACACGGATTCCCACCAATAGTGTTGTCTGGTTTAAGCATCTCAAAGCACATCACATAAGTCTGGTCCCAGCATATGCAGAGCATGACTCTTGAATCGTGGATGCTTTTCCTTGGCGCTGATGTAAACAACGATGAAACGGGTTCACCAGGCTTTGCATGGAATTTTTACATTGTGGGGTTATCGTAGCATATTCACTTTCCATCCCTAATCAAGATCCTGTGCGAAAATCCCTTCCTTTGATGTCTTTCGAGAACCAGTTCCGAAGTCAAAATTCGTAAATTTTGTAAATTTAACTTGTATGGCACCCAATTTCCTTGCTTTTGAGCAAAACTAAATATCTCTACCCGACCGGATATTGCTTGCTGAGTCACTCCCAACTGTTCTACGAGTTCACTTTGCGTTTGGCATGGATCTTGATCCAGTAAAGACTGCAATTTCTCATCTGTAAACTGTCTGGGCTGGTCGAGACGCTCCTTTGGTCACGATTTTTGAAGCGCCGAAAACAGTCTTAGCATGATTTGTCGCTCGAAGCAGATTCTCTATAAACTTCTACAAGCATTCGGTGGGCCTTAGCAGCTCATTTCTTCAAATTCAATAAGAGAGTTACAACTTTCCTCCGGCTTATTTAAGACAAAGCTCCACATTTTCCAAGAGCCGAAAAACAAGGTTGTTATCTTAAGCAGATGCTGGACCGAATAACTTTGTACCCCAAATGATTTTCAGTCGAAAATGTGATTAAAGTAAGGTCTTCCAATAAAATTAAGCTTAAGATATCCCCTTTCCCACAGTATTGCCAGATGCAACTAATATTAACAGAGGCACGATATTCCAAACATCAAATAAAACCCAAGTGCTACTTTACCACTAGCTCCCAAGGGGATGATCGTGCCCCAAGACCGTGTCAAGTCGGAAAACAGTCAAGGGCCATCTTTAGTAGTCCTCGTTCACATTATTTGGGTTTTTGTACACAAGACCCTTACTCACTTCTCCCACTGAGATGATGGACATCTTTCAAACGCACGAAGAACTAGTGTCTTGTCTCCGTCTTGTGCGATCACTCATTCTTTCCCATGAATTGAATTTCTAAGGCCCCCCCTACCTTCCTTGTGAATTTGGAAAAAGGCTTCATACGGTACATACGTTCCACATTCCGGTGTCTTTCACACAATCGAATTTCCCTGTCAGTCACTTAGTCATTCACGGTAATTTTAGGTTTCCCCCAATTTTTGTTCCAAACCTAGGTCCGCAGTCCAAGCTCCAAGCCATTTCGCCTTCAAGAACAAATCTGTTCTCAACTCCCAAAGCCATTCCAAATTTCAACGTTAAACATTCGACATGTCAGCACATTTGACACCAGCCCAATTTCCATCGGGACTTTCTCTTGTTTCCGCCGCATCTTTCACACGATCATCCCCCTCGGGCGAGTGAGCGAACAATCGATTTCCTCAGAATCTCCGGAGGACCGAACAAGCAGCAGCGAGTAGCCAGCAGTGACCCACTTCCATCGCTAAACAAGCAGCTCGTCAAATCAACATTGATTAGTGCTGCTTATCTTTGAATTACTTTCGCAAGCAGCCAACGCACACAAACTACGCCGCAAAACGCAAACAAAAACAACAAACACAACTCGACGCGAGAAATTCAAAATTCGCACAGATGACGCGTATTAACGCGGAAACGCTATCGCGTCGAGCGATCGCAATGAAATTGCGTACACGCGCCCCATTCACCGCCGCCAACCCCCAATCGGAGGTGCGTGTATTTATAACCGTCTAATTCTAAATATCTGTGACCCAGTTTCGGCTGGCAATGCGTAGACGAGTGCGAATTCTGCCCCCTCCCCATTTGCCTAATCTCGCATTGGAACTTGCCGACTTGCGCCACGCAATGCGTGTGTGCACCAACACACTGCGCGAAGTGTGTGCCTGTGCGAGGTGAACATTTTTGCGAACTTTTTTGTTTGACGTCCTTGACACATTTTGCAAAAAAAAGCGCTGCTTTGCTTTCTCGCACACACGCTTTTTGGGGGGTAGCAGCGAGAGAAGACGCGTGAGGCGAGGACAGCGCACAGTTCGCGAATTTGGTTTTTGTTTCTTTAATTTTAGCTCGTTTTTTTTTCTTGCCTCCTCCCCAGGTGCAGATGTGTGTGTGTGCTCTGGGGTGGAAGGGGTTCTCTCCATTCAGTGGACAGGGTGAAACTTATCAGTTGCTTGATGGTGAATTAGTATTTCTCTTCGCTCGGTTTTCTAAATTTACGATCAGTGCCGGCACAGCGTCGCGACGCGTTGAGAGTGAAATGATTTATGGAAGTGCGTGTGTGTGTGCATGCGTCTGCATCACACACCGACTAATTACTAGTCTGTGCGCACTCGCCGCGTGAGTGCGAGCGAGAGTGAGCCAAGGGGGCTTGGAGAGGCGCAAATATAGGTTAATTGGCATTTAAGTCAACGAAACGGAGCACAGAAACAAAACCCCGACAAGCAGAATATTTTAGTTAGGGTAGGTGAGATCTGGGACTTCAAAGTTGCACAGAAATTTTTGATAAGATGATCTCTGCGGTTTAAAAATAGCCGTTGCTTGCGGGCCAAAGTTGAAGTTACGTGTAATCAAGTCTGAGTGTCTAGCACAATCTGAGTGATGAAATTATTTTCTTTCCCGTTTTTTTTTTTTGCAAAGCATTCTGAAGTGTCCAGCAATCGACAGATGAGAGGCGACAGATGACAGATGACAGCCGACAGATAGCAGATGACAGATGGCAGTGATCGCACACGGGTTATGTAAGGCGGCGATGACAAGCGACACCCGTGTGTGCATGACGCCGGCGGTGGTGGGGCCAGATGAATGCCGTTCGAGTGTGCAAGAGTGTGACGTGTATAGAGGGCGGTGGAAAATGGCATTTCTGTGTCGGAGTTTGTTTTAATTGGAATGACAATGACATTTGTCGCATTAAATCATACATGAACTTGGATTGTTTGTGGCAGCTTTGTTTGACTTTTTGAATGACGCACACGTGGGAGGACTGACATTTTCGGATTCTCTTGTTGACCAGCAACGTAAGGAAATGTTGAACAGTGTTTCAAGATTTTTGAGGCCGGAGTAAAGGGTGATTCATTATGAGGTTCGATTTTCAATAGGCTTTTTTTGGCAAATTGCGTGTGATTTCTCTCAAACTGCATCCTCATTGTTGTTCAGTACCATTTGGCAAGTCATCGTGGAAAGAATAAAACCACAAGAGCATCTCCTGCATTACGAAAACCAACCTGAAATGTTTCTTATTCGATTTGATGAACTAACGACGTACTGGCACCGCTATATCCAATGCCAGTTACAAATTTAAGTCCGAGCTCATATTAGTGGATTATACTCGCCTTGTTAGACCACATCCAGCACGTAGTGAAGAGACTATAGCTATAGCTGAGTGTGAGTGGGGCCAATCAGAACAAATTTGCCAATAGGAACCTGTATCGCGCCACGTTTATGAACTTTGTGCTTCCAGAAGTAGTAGTTTTGGTGACCTCTGCTATCAAAAAGGCATCGCTACGAGCCACACAGCTTGTAAAACAATGAACTTGTTGAGTGATCATTTGGTGAGCACTTACTTTCAGGCTTTCCAACTATAAATTGCTCGCCAAGACAGTTCGTTGGGAATGTGTAAAGTGTCAGGGCTTCAAAAATCAGCCGGCTATGTTTGACGCATTGGAAGCCAACATTACAGGTCTGTCCAGCGAGATACTAGTCGCAAAGATCGAACCAGTCGTCTAAAATTTTATCGTCCGAATGAACCACCCTATACGTAGTCGTAACCAACATTTACAAAATATCTTTTCAAAAGAGTAAATGCCATGAACTGCTTCTTTAACTGATTATACAGACTGTAAGTTTTTTTTCAACTTTATGTATTTTATTTGACATTGCAAATCAAACCTCAAGATGAATCACCCTTTAGTTTGGTCCATTCGCCCTACATGACTCAGTCTTCCTCAGCTTCCTAACACTCGATGCATGTCGCTGTGTACTCTGTACAGTAGGTTGTTGAAACTTGTCCTTCAGATAGCAGCGCATACAGAACTTTCCTTTCGAAAGGGCTTCCCCGTCCTCTTATCTGTAGATTGTTTAAAAAAGCCAAATCCGTGCTTAAATTGCCTCTTGAGCATAAGGATACGAAGATCTTCAATAATTCTAGACCTGAGTTCAGTGCGACTTACAACAGCGAGTTAACCGCTAATAGGTCAAAATGACATTGCCATTCTTTACCAACGCGAAAGCCTGGGTTCTGTAGTCATCGCTCTAAAACTTTTCAAACTTCGAGTGTTCTTGCAGAGATTGTTGCCTCATCTCCATGAAGCAATCATTCTTATCGAGTTGGAGAGCCGTTCAAGTTGCTCAAATCCCCAGAACTTCAGTCAAAGCTGCCTTCACATTGATTGCTCAACCTTGTGGTGCTCCACAAATCCAATTCAATTTATCTTCCAATCACTTCATCAGCCAACCGCCCCTGCTTTCACTCGCCCAAAAACACACATATGCGCATGCACACACACACACACAAACATCAGCTTCATCAACATAATGATCAACCGTAACAATTTATTTAATAACAGTGTGTACGCCTCCCATGCGAGGACGAATAGTTTAATCGCGTGGGAGCCCCTAGTTCCTCGGGCCCTTTTTCAATGAGATATCCATCATCGGATTCGATTCGCACGCAATGTGCACTCCGCGCTCCACTCCACTTTTGCATTCGCACACATTGTGAGAGCTTTGTTCGCGAGCGTCCCAGCGACGAATTAACGCGTCGCTCCCCCCCAGTCCGGTCTCTCAGATAGGAGACGTATAATTTGACTCACCAATTACGTTTTTTATTTCACTTCGATAAAAATCATCATCAAGACGAAATAACTGCAAACAAAATGGAGCCAACAACAACATCGGCCGGAGCAAGAGCAAACCACCAGCAGCGACAGCGCTCTGTGCAGCAACAGCAAAAAGTATCGCGGTAACAATTAAAATTATCCAAACAATAACCGCGAGCGGTGCTGTGTGTCTCTGGGCGAGATACAAGTACAACAACTGTGCTGCTGCAGTTTATCTACGGCGGTGGAGTGTGGTGAGTGTGTGGGGGGCAAATTTACACGTGTGTGCATGCAGAACGAAAAGCTCAGCGATTTCTCACGCTTTTCTATATCGCCGCAGGGTGGTGGTGGTGGTGGTGGTCGGAGGGGGCGAAATTCGCTGTCAGAAGAGCGATAAAAAGAAAGAGAACGGTTGCATCAGAGTGCAACTCACACACGCAACGCAATCGTGTCTCTTCGACGGATCGCGGCTAATTGCGTGAACTGAAGTACACACTATCTCTCACGGGTGGTTGTGGTGGTGGTGGTCCGTTGTTCTCCCATGGCCTTCACCAGTGTGTGCTCACTTCCTACCCCCTCCACACGCGCCCACGTTCTGAGATATTGGGTGTGTATGAGTGCACCCATTGTCGTTAACTGTCGCCTACGCGATGCAAGGCAATTAGACAATTGACGGTAACCTTGACGTTTTCCAGAAAAAAAAAAATTCCAGTCCCCGCTCCGTCAAAAGCCTCTTTCACGTCAAAAGGGGGTGGCGGTGGTAGGACTTTGTAAACTGCTGTCAGAGTGACGTGAAACTGAGCTTTCCTCCTCTGCGGCCGACAAATGACATCACACTGACAAGTGCGAACGTCACCGTTCGTCGCGCTCCCCCGTCCCGCCCCGCACCAGCCATCAAGTGCATAGCGAAAAACAATGAATAACGATAATTATTCGATGTAGTGAGTATCTGTGGCCAGCACCTAGCTAATTATGTTGATTGTGCGGTGGCCACTCTCTGCGATGGAGTTACCCGATACGAGTGCAAGCGCGAATGAAAAGAGCAACTCACGGCGGTGGACACGGCCGGGGTGTGTCGGTGGCACTTGCAAGCGCTCCTAGTGTTTCGTTCGGATACAAAGGCTGCATCAATTACTCTGGGCATAACTTCTAAGGTGACATGTGACATGTGTCACGTGACTAATTGTGGGCTTTTTTCCCTCCCTCTCGCTCGCTGGCCGTGTTGTGTGCGCAGTGTCAGACGATGACGCCATTGTGCGTTAAATTGCAACGACTAACTGATGGAGAACGGTTGGCGTTTATTGAATAAAAAAGCGATAATTAATTGATTTGGATAGTTAAACTCACAACTGGCAACCGATCGGGTTTGACTTTGCATGATTGTGTGGAAGTGTGTGTGAACTCTGATGCGGACATCTGCTTGCCTATGGCTGCGAGGCGATTGCGAAAGATAAGACAAGGGTGCTATTTATTTCAAATGTGCCTGATAACGCCTGGGAATGTGCATACACTGAGTCTGTTGTTTGATGTACATGCAAATATGTGGATTGAGTTGAGAATTTCTGACTGAATCTGACTGTATCTGGGTGAGGAGGATAGCGATGGCGAAAAGAATATTTTTTGGGCTTAATTGCGGTTCCTTCCTCGAAAATGCATGCAATGTGGAATTCGTTTGCATTTTTAGGGTTTCGTGTTGAAATTTAATAAGAAAATAAAATAATTATTCTTTGGGACCACAATAAATTGCACATCTGGCGCATGTCAAACGTTTTAAGAGATATTCAATCATTTTACAGAATCAACCCACTTGCCCCATGGACACGCACACTTATGAAATAAGGATTTCTGACGCCAAATGTACTGTAGTTCAAGCTATAAAGGTGTGACAGGAGGCCTTTTTGATCTGTCATAAGTAAGCATCCACGTGCATGAGTGATTAAGTGGAAAAGAGTGTGTGAACAATTTGTGTTGGACAAAAACTACTCGCAGATGGAAAGAAATTGTTATTTGATTTCACTGAACATGCACCATCGCCAGGAAAATGTTTTCAGTTGTTTAAAAATTGCGACTTTACTGTTTCAGACAAGGAACGTGGAAGAATTCAAAAACTTCAGTGGATTGACAAGCATGTGCCATCTCTAGAAGGATGATCTCAGTAGTTTAAAAATGTCGAATTTTGCTGTTTAAGACATGGAACGTTAAGACTTAAAAAAATTACTTAGCGTTAGATTGGAAAGCACTGAAGGAAGAAAATGATTGGAAAGCACAAAAGGAGCTCATCAAGCAATCAGAATTTAATCAACAATCTTTTCCCAGTAGGCCTTTAGGAATGAGGCCGAACCAATAGCCCGCTTGGACTGTAAACTACTTGCTTTTGCGTTAGCGGTGCACTTTAAAGTACTTCGTCATCTGCCCCCTTAGATGCTGTTGAAAGACTAGTCTGCGTCTAGTTTCGAATCACTTCACTGGTGGAAGGATTCCCAATAAGGGCACATACCATGACTTTTCTATTCTCTTTCTGACCTGATCTCACTCGATCTCTTCTTCGAGATGTATTTTTCCACCAGAGAGTGACACTCCAGAGGTGGAATGCCACTCAATTATTGTTATTAATCTCTGTAGGGTTAACTGGGAGTCTTACACACAGTTGATGGACGACTCATTGTGAATTATCACAGAGGGATAAAAAACGAATGTGAATGTAGGGATTGGTATGCCTTCTGAGAACCTTAACTTTCAATCTATCGCCTGGTTCTGGCTGGCGATAAATCTGCCTTCTGACCAAAGAGGCCTATCCTGGCTAAAGGACAACGTGTTACCCAAATAGAATATTGACCCAATAAAATTTCTGCACAAGATAGCTATGAATTTCTTGATATCCCTCTTGCGGTAATGAACTAAGACATGTAGCTAATGTAGTAGGCGTATGTTAGTGGGTCGAATCACACTCCGAATGTGTCCGGTTCGATTCTTTTAGGGCAACATCTCTATTTAGTTGCTGACAAAACCCAGGGAGTACTAATTGTTTATGAAAACCTTCTCAAATCTTGCCATTCTTAGTCAAAAAAGCCGAAGGTACGTTCGTAGCTGTTCCAAAAGCGGCTCCAGCTGTAACGCCAAAAAATTCGACTTAAATTTAAAACGCTCAGTAAGCTTCATCAAAATAGGCAGACCGCTAATTAAGACCTTTGTTGGTGTCATGGCTAGTCACACGTGTTAGTAGATGAAGGCGTACCCACAATTACTACTGACAACGCTTAAGGGACTAGAAAGGAATGGAAAGTGGATCTATCACAAAGTGAGTCTCTGTAGAAGGGCAAAGATCCAAGTGTAGACATACGTTTTCAATGATTTCAGTAATCTGTGTGAACTACAAAACACCCAATTCGTAACTTCACCGACAGTTTTCAATGGTTTTAGGTTTCTATGGCTTAGAAGGATCTCGAATTCACATGACATCAAAATGAGACTACTTTAAGTCTGGTACTCCTTTTAGTCCACCAGTCTAGCATTACCTATATTACCACACGAAATGACAGTTTCGTCTCTCGGCACATATGGATTTACTTAGTCATCAATTAGAAATCGTTAATTGGTGTGTGCGACATTGATGGTATTTTGCTAATGACGACTTCAATTCGTACTCCTTTCCTTTGATTCAATTTGGAACTTTTTGGCTGTCGAAAAATAAGTGACGCATATGCGAACATAGCACCAATCGAACAAACTTTTCGGCATAAGTTTGGTTAGTTCTATTTGAACGATCCTAAACCCATCAGGTAATGGTCTTGCCACACAATCCACATCCTCTGCACCAAGTTCCAAAAAAAACCATACTCCGTATTTAGTGGAACCAGACTGGTGCTGCCTTTTTTGAGCTGTGAAAGTGCTGGGGAAATGGTGATCATATTCAAGCAAGAAAAATTAATCGATGTCAGATTGTCGATTCAAGAGAACATTTGAAAGAACTTTCTTCAGAATTGAAAAAAATCAATTAACAAGATAAATACAGACACAGATTTTTGATTCCTGAAAATAGCAAACCCCACGCCATAGTCGATAAATTTGATTCTCATGAATTGGCTTATTAGGAAAGTCCTTCTTTCCTGTTTCAAAATCATCTCAGTTGTCGGAGAATACTATGCATCCAGTAGCAAGTTCCGAAAAACAAATTAATGCAGAAAGTACAAAGAGAACATTTTTGGGGAATCTGCTCACCGTTTGCTTGTTAAGTTGGTTTGTACTTAACATGAATTTTGAGACAATTGTAGCAAATCTGGTGTACAGTGTGAGCTTTGATTGACCTCAACCAACATCTCTCTGACGATTTTGTGGCTTTGCGAGCATTCCCTGAATCTTAGCTTTTGAGAATGTTTCTAAAGGCAAGAACATACTTAGAAGTATCTAGTAAACTTTTGCTTGAGCTACCCAGTTTTGTCATGACTATGGTGACAACATTGCCTTATCCTAGGTGTGGTTTCAGCACAATTGTGGAGTCCAGGGAGTCTAGGCACCAACCTCAAAAAAGCCCCTAGTTTTTTTTGTGATTGGGATTGTTTGGTACCCTTATGGGACAGCATGGGCCGAAGGTATAGGGAAAGAGGGGAAAAGGAGGTACCGGTGCACAATGGTTTTGAATGCCTGTGGATATTAATGAGGGGGAAAAGTTGGGCTGGGAAGAGCACTCCATATTCGTGTGTTGCGACTGAAAAACGAATCTCGACACTTAGCTGCACGTTCGAAGGTGGGCTTAAGGGTGAACGGGTGGGCATTCCCAACGGCGGCAAGTATTGAGGGTAAATTCTTGAATGGGAGGAATTAGAGCATTCTTTGTTAAAATAAATAGGTACTGGACACACTTCTGTTCCCTCATGATAGGACGACGACCTGTAGTCTTATACTCACTTTAAACGGCGGAACTTGAAAAGCACTCCATTGTCAGCAACTGAAGAGTCGTGAAATGGTTGAAGGTCCAGTTCGGGATCTTAGTGGGTCCAATTGGAGATATCTTTTACAAAAATCTGTCCACAAACCAGACAACCAATTGGTCCAACTGCAGTGTTTTCTCAACAGCAGTTATCCAGAATTTCGGATAGGAATTGGAAAATTGGGTTAAGTAGCACTTGTCAGACATTTTGATCTGCGACAACTAATTTAAGGAGTTCTCCCTTCACACCTTCTACTTTCAACATTCAGACTGGACACGCCACTTCTACTTTTTAATTTGATTTAAACCTTTTTCTACGGCACACGCTTTTGCTAGAATAGAAAACACATTCCTCTGAATTCACTTCAATCTCATTGACAACCTTACTCCCAAAACAGCAAATACCGCCAACATCCTTTAAACCGCCTCAAAATAAAAAGAATCCTACAAAATTGCAAATCTTATGAAAAATCTGCCCAATCTCCAACCGTTCCCGTTGAGAATTAATTTCGATTTCTTTGACATCATGTGCGACACAATAAATTACAACCACCTCATCAGAAGCCATCAATCTCCCCGCAAGGACAGCACCCTCACAAATCTTCACCGATCCCGCCATAACATCGTCCGATCACAGCGGTCACAAATCGCTTATCCAATCGTGACACATCATCGTTCCGTTCAAATAAAGAAACAAAATCTAACTCCACCTCCACCTTAGAATTAGAAATTCTCATCACCTCCCTAACCCCATTAGAGCCCGACACATAGCAACCCACTAAATTATACCCTCGCGCATCTGCAGCCCACCACCGACGTCAGCCGCGAACAATTTCAATTTCCTAATCACTCCTCCGATCAATTTATTTGTTATTCCAGCCATCATCGCGGTTCGAACCGCCACCAAGCGCGAATGTGCAGCAACATAAACAGACCTCCACGCCACCGTCGCTGCCCAGTGCCCACCGCGAGGCCCCATCAGCGTTTAACAGCGCTGCCACCACTGTCAACGGCTGCAACGCAACGAAATTTATAATCAGCAGCAAGTAAGACAAATAAATACAAGTCGGAGGAACAATAAAAACGAATGCGACCGACAGCAGACCAAAAGAGCAGAAAAAACTTCCACAGAAGATGCAAAACACTTTATGAACTGATTGCATAACATCCCCGCCGCACTCACACTCCCACAGTGCGCCCGAGATGATAAACTTCAACGCAAGACACAGATCACACATGTGTGCGCGGGCGGAGGAGAGCGGTGCGTGTCGCCCGTCCCAGACGAACCCTCCACGCGCTCATGTGTGTGTGCATCTCTCGAGACAAGAGCACAAAACGACCGAGAGGAGAAAAAAAAGTCCCTCCGCTCAAGGCCAAGGCCACCATATACCACGGACGTATCGAACACGAGCGATGACGACGACAACGGGCACATTGCGATCTTGCCGGGCTTCCCTCGTTGCCGCTCCTGGTCGCCCCGCGTCCAAGCAGAGCGACATTCAGCCCGAGTCCCGATCGAGAGCGCATGCCGCACTCGCATGTGTGAATCGATCGCTCGGTTAGTCAGTCAGTCTGTCAAAGCTCTCGCCTGGACGATCACGCATCCGATCGCAAGTGGATCGTGGGACATTCGCTCGCCCCAGTGATGGAGCGACGGAGCGGTGCCATACCGGCGGCAGGGTGGATGCATAAATCATTGCGAAGCTTTCGCGATATCAGCCCGGGCGCAGTGCGCGATCCCCACACGATCGTGCTCAGCGCATCATGTATCTGGCAACTTACATCATCGCTGGCGTCCGCGTTCGCATGTATGGCGGAACTAAGTCCAAATCGAAAAGAAAAACGAATTCATGCGAGTGTGTGTGCGCGGCGCACACGAGAATCATGTTGCGCTCCGCGGGAAGAATATGTTCGCCGACGATGATCAGATCGCGTTGCTTCGCCCAAAGAACCAGCCAGCACAACATCAAGCACACACCGAGCCCCAGAGATAAGTGATGGCGATTGCGAATGCGATTTATGCGATCATCATTAATCTCGCAATGCGAGTGTTGTGGAATGCATTTGAAGGAATGGCGTCTCTTCGTGATTGAGTGACGGTCATGGGAACGAGGTTCAGCAGGAGGAAATGAGAGAGAGAGAGCCAAAGTTTACGTGGCGTGTTTGTTGGGGGAACTTGATCGTGACAGCTATGGACGCGGAACACTTGAACGTCAACTTGCTTGAGTCGGAGGCGAATGCTTGGTGGTGGTGCATGACACGGAAATGCCGGGTAGGGTGACCTTTAAGATTAGAAAAAAGTGGTCACATGGGTCTGCCAGGGAAATGTTGTGTTTGGTTTTTTTTTTTTTTAAACAGCGATTGTCAAGATCTTGGAATCGATTAGAATGGAGAAGAGCTTTAGGAACGTCTCTTTCATTTATCAGGCGTGATTTTGAGGCGTGAACAAAAAACAAAATTGTATGGCCACGCAGTGTTTTCGAACTTCAGTCTTTTCGAAAATGACAAACATTCAAAAGACGTGCCAATAAAAATGCACACAAACCGAACAAAACTTCTTTAACGGTGACGATGTTCGGTTTGGCTTCTATTCGACCCTAGCGGCAGAAAAGAAATCGGCACTACCGCTACATCAGTTTGGTTTCTGTTAGGTACCATCTTTTATGTTGCCTTCCAACACTTCAACAAAATTTGGTACAATTTTTACCAAAAATATTTTATCACCATTTTACATGAAAATTATAAACAAAGTGTGTGAATAAATTTCACAACCATTTGAGCCTTTCTGAAATGAGAATGAATTTCATTTGAGCCTTTCTGAATGAATGAGACCAAAATGTGAAATTTGGTAGAAGACCGGGAACTTTTTAGCACAAGCCTAAAAGACAAATAGACTAAGAATTTTCATAAGGTCGAAAATTCTATGCAAGTGTTAAGCAATTTCTAGACAGTCATTTGATCAGAATTCGAAATTTGGGCCTTTACTAAAAATTGTTGAAAATTGTATGAAGTTCCACAGAGATTTCTAGGGCATTCGTGTGATGGCTTGTCAAATGGAAAATCAATTAAATTCAAGACACTCTCCAGCCCATTAGACCCGAGGCCTTAAATTATTTCCATCCATTATGAAAAATCTAGTATACAATATTAAAAGTTTTGACATAAGACAGGAGCGGGAATGGATAAATTGACTTCTCTAACATGCGAACACACCCCTTGGAAGCTTTTTGACAACCATTTTCTGATGAACGGTCAAGTATAGGGCTAATCTAAAGAATTTAAATTGTATCTTCAAAATTATTCAAACAATTCGTAGCTTTAAGCTTGACGTACATGCCGAAGTAGTGAAACTTTTCATTGGCATCAGTTGTACAACTTTTTTAAAAAGTCGCTAGATGGGGACTAAATCCTAAAACTTACAAAAAATCAAAATGACCAAAATGTCAAAAATTACGAAAACCCAAAGCCAAATAATATCACAACCGATTTGATGGGGAAAGCTATAGGACTCAACGTCTACACGGAATTCTGTCAGTTTTCGAATCCCGTCGCGTTTACATTTATTTTTCACAGATTTCATGAATTTCTGAATTTTGGCTTTTCGGAATTTTGAACATTGCAGAAATCTGACGAATCGGGACTTGGACAAATTGTGATATTGACAAATCGGGATTTTAGATCTTTCTAAATTCTGAATTTCAGGGCTGTCTGACTCTCATTTAACATTGACACAATTTGATAACCTTGTTCGTCGGTTAATTTTAAATTATGAAAAGCGCAGTAGGACCTCCTCAACGTACCTTTCATCTTTTCATTTCAATACTGGGCTCGATGTGTCACAAGGGAGTCTTTCATAAGGTTCTTCATCTACGTTATAGCGCTATCGCTCTTCAGCATATTTACACACACTATCCTGATTCGAAGCTCAATGCTTTTGGCGTTTCTTGTGAAGTGACTCGTTAAAACGTCGCCTCCACATAGTCAGATTGTCACACTGACATAAACGATGGCGCATCCTGTAGAGTTTCACATCTTAGTCATGTATATGCAAAAAGGATTCTCCTGTTTTTGAATCCCTAACAATCTAGAGCTGACTGAAAAATTACAAAAAAACTGACCCCAAGGTAAGCCGGACACACGATTTTTTTTCCAATCAGAAGCCTCAAAAGCGGATAAATTTTCTAAAAATCTTATTGTTTTTTCTTTTTTCAAAAAAACTTACCTTAATCTAGAACACTCGCCAGTCGGGCGTTACCCGTCCAGCAATCCATAAGATAGTAATTTATCTTGGCCGTGTTGCCAAATTTCTCCGTGGTCTTACAATACGTTCGTGGTGGCGGTGGCGGTGACAACGACAGCAGCGTTGACGGCGGCAGCAACTGCAACTGCAATACCGCAACAGGCCCTCGACAAAAATGTTAATCAACAATAACGCGTCTGTCCCTTCGGGTGAAGCTTCTTCTTCGCGGTTGTTTGCTGCTTTTTTGACTTGATCAGTTTGCTGGATCTGCTTGACAGTGAGTGCGTTTATCCTGGACAATTCTCAGATATCCTTGTTGCAAAGGCAAAGGAGATAATTTCTTTTTCTTGTTTGTATGTGTGTCTTGTTTATGCAAATCAAAGTTTTAATGGGCCAAAGACAACGCACTGGAGCGCTCCGCTGTAACAAAGAAAAAGCAAATGAATTACTTATACAAGTTCAAGTGTGGAAATAATAGTGCACCCCTATCAGGATAATTACACGGAAAAAGTTTCTCCTCTAGCACATCCCACCCCTCGGTCCCACCCTCCGATGCCGTCGACATGCAACCGCCCTATCCAATTACAGAGCTTGTGTGCCTTGTGTGAGAGTGTCTGTGTTACTAGCGAGTGCCACTAAAGAGGCACTGACTGTGTGGAGAGGGGTGGATTAAAACAGAAAAACTTAGCACAAAACTCTCCCTCCCCCTCCCCCGGCAGTAACCGAAATCAATTCCATCTCCTACTCGTTGTCGTATTTCGTGCTTAAGCTTACAAGGTTCTCACATTCATTCGTCGTTCTCTTTCTCTGCGTGTGTCCTTCTCTTTCAGTCAGTCTCGTAAGGGGTAATTAAAAAAAGTGAAAGTTTTCACACGATTTCAACCCCAAGAATCCGTATATGCTGCATTCTCTGCATAAATTATATGCACCTACAGTGGGGGCATCCCTGGCACCGGGGAGACGTGGCACAGGCACAGGCACAGTCACAGTCACATACATGACACCCGAAAGGAGCATCATTAATATACATTCACCCGGCCACCCGCACCCCCACACAGTTACCCGGTGCCCTTCGAGTACGAGGAAAGAATGCCGTTCAAGGGTGGTGGGCCGGGTCGGTGCAGGCATGGGGATGATTGTGCGGTTGAATGTACAGATTACAGCGCAAAGGTTGTTGCCATCACTCATTCACAACGTCATCGTCGTTGTGTTGCTCGTCGTCATTTGGGAGAAATGAAATTGCACACAACGCACACAGTTGCAGCGGCACACAAGTGCACAGAGAAAAAAAGAAAAACACTTTCGCTGCTCTCACACGGATCGAGTGGGATGGGAGGATGCAGCACATGTGTGCACAGATGCTGGCATCTTGAAAAACTTTCATTCAAGGATTAACTCGTTTTAAGAAACGGTGAAAATGGTGAATCCTGAGAATTAAGCAACATTCGGTTGTGGCGCATTGGTAGTGTAGGAGGACTCTGACTGCGGGTGATGGGTGAGCTTGATGCAGTCGTTACTTTTCGGCAACTAATGATCCACCCACGTAATTGTGACTTTTTTTTTGCCTTGCCCCACTCCTCCGTCTTGCAGTGTGGAACTTTTGAAAGGAGTCCAGGGCGGAACGCGAGCTGAGTGCACGAGTGTGCTTGTGGGCTTTTAACTGAGTGGATGATTACATAATGCGGATATATTTGCGAAGAGATAATCCATTCAAAACTATTCTGTTAGGTGATGGCGGTGATGGGTAAGGGGGTTTCAATGCATTGGCTGTGAAAGCACGTGATTGTTGCATGCTAGGAGGAGGAGTGAGAGGAGTTTGGTCAAAAGGTAGGGGCTTGATACAGAAGAATTGACTCAGAAAACTCCATTCTATAAACTAATCCCTTAAAATACTGCCTCTGCGCAAAGTCAAATCTGCTTGTGCTGGCTTATTTGATCAGGATCGTCCTTGTCTTGACATCAAATCAGCCTAATGCGTTACAGGGAGGGATGCTGGGACATTAATTGAAGTCTGAAGTCGATTGAAATCTAAGGAGGCCACCTGAAGAGTACTTAGTAAACCGAAAAAACTCAAAGGGGCATAGTAGACAGTTTTCAAGAGATATCGGAGGCACTAAGCATCAATTGTTTGACAGGTTGGAATAATCTACCACAAGCAGTTCGATGTTTGGTTGCCACATGAAGTCAAATCGATGTTCTACTAACCACAACTCATCCGTTTGAATGATGCAATCAAGAAAGAGCGACCAGAAGTGGCCAGCAGAAGGAAGATTTGCATCATGACACTGCTTCGGGACACACATTATTGATGACCCGTCACAAATTGACGGAACTTGGTTGAGAAATTTCGATGCAATGACGCTAAAGCCAGTTTCTGCAAATCTTTGTTGAAAATGATTGAAAAATGACCAACCTCACAGTAAATTTTTTCGTTGAACAACCACAGCGGTTCTTCACCGATGGAAGCTTTAAGCTGCCCGAAAAATGGCAAGAAATGATGAAATTAGCTCAATGCTTGTAAAATGTTAACAAGGGACTAAACAGCGAGGTTGATGTACGGAGAGGCGCTTGTAAAATGTTAAAAAGAGGCATCAGCCATGAACTCAAAATTATGCTTCTTCATCTTTCTTCTTTTCATGGCGCTACAGTCTGGGGTGGACATGGGCCTCAACCAACATGCCTCTCCAGCAAGCACGATTTCTCACCAGCTGCCTCTAGTTGCGCCCTCCTACTCAATGTTGGTTGAGGGCCTTCTCCACTTCTGTGCGTCATTTCAACCTATGCCATCCTCTGTTGCGTTGTCCCAATGAGTCGGATTCGAAGAGTTTTCTGAGCGGTTTTGTTCATACGCTCTACATAACTTCGCTATCTTCAGAAGACGTTTGATAAACTGCATGCCGCCGTACAGTCTACAAACCACGTTGAATCTTCTCTTCCAGACGCCATCAACGCAAACAGGGCCAAAAATGGCACCCAGGACTTTTCTTTCGAAAAGACGAAGGGCTACGTTATGCTATGAACGTCAAATTTTAATTAAGCTTAAAGCCACAGACAGTCACAGAGTCGAACATCTTAACACCTTTATTGATGCTAGGTAAGGGACAGTGACTGAGCCGCACAAAGTCCTTAGAGGGCCAAATTGTACAATCACCTCACTGAATGAACCTAAGATACAGTATTGAGTTGAAGTTCACATGAACAGAAGCAGTTTTGGCTTTATGAATGGTCTTCAATATTTCAGGGAATTAGTCAATGAAACCCGTGTGTTCGTAGTTTCTTCTTTATGACTTAAAGCCTTATTAGAGCCTAGCGAGCAAATTTTGGAGGTTTTTAAAGACTTAAGCACATGAGGTAATATTGAGGAATTACATCAATTTGATGATTTTGCATTTAGTTCCGTTTAAGCTGCGATGAACTCAAGGAATATTTCTAAAATACCAAAAAGAAATTTTAACACCAATTCTCATTCTTTGAAAGGACAAGTAATGATTAACAGAACAAAATTTCGCTGTGACACCGTCATTTAAGAATACATTGTCAGATTTGTGCAACATGCAGTCCACGTTATCATCATCATCTTCTTTAACCCGCTCCTTTCACTAAAGGAGTCACAGGATGCAATACACGAACGAGAGACCTCCAGGCCGATTGAGTCTCCACCATAGACTCTATCTCATAAGGTGCTATTTCCAAGTGCAACCAGGCGAGTTTATGGATTTAATCCAACCACTTCGTCCTGGGTCTTCCTACCTGATGGAATTGCATGTAAGACACGCCTCAAAAGTCGTCATGAAGTGGACATCCATCCCATGTGGAAAAACCAACGAAACATCACCAACATTCCGCCCGAAGAAATAGCTGATCAACATTGTGTTCCCCCCAAACCGTCACGTTTCTCAGCATAACCCAGCGAGTAACTCCCTCTCAGCAGCTTGTGTTCCCGATCTTATTAAATTTCATGACCATAGGTAAGAGCTGGAGCAAACATTGAATTAGAAGCCGATAACTTGGCTTCGACACCAAGCTCGACATTTCTTATTATCTTCCAAGCTGCTTCAAAATTGATCCAGCTTGAACAATCCTTCAAGAAAGCTCACTCGTGAAAAGGACTTAAACTTCTTCATCCGTTCCAATGGGGCTCCACTAACATGTAGAGTGGTCTGAACAGGAGTTTGAAAATGAGCTTGATTTCCGACTTGTCCACGTTTACGCTCAATCCAGCATCAGGTAATAGGGCCACAAACCTATCGAGAGCGCGCTGGAGTTACGTTTTGGAGGATGTTAGGGCAACTAAGTCATCTGCGAAAATGTGATAACTTACGCTCAACTCTCCCAATGTAAAACTTTACTCGCCTCATCTGCATTCCAACACCCAGTCCAGACATGAGATCCAAAAAGTGATTTTTGGAAATAGTCACTTTTGTCTTAGATCATACTCGAAATAAGTGTAAACTGTCAGGCGTGTTGACAGGTTTTTCGACTGCAACTGGTTTAACTAAGACAGGACCCTTTGTCACACTACAAATTAAACCATGTGAACTCTGCAACAAAGACTTCATCTCCGCGAAATATAAATAAGTCGCTTCAGACTTGAACGATATTGGGAAACGTCAATTGTCTGGACGATGACAATTTGCTACAGTGACGCTGCGATGGAGAACCGTGAAATTTAAGCCATGAGTCAAAGCTCGAATCCACCAGCAAGTTCTTTGGGATTTGGGGATGACAGTAAGATGACAGTAACGAAGTTAATAACTGAATGACACTACAGTGCACAAGGAAGCAGGCCCTAGCTTCTTTAGCATCTGCTTGTTTGGTACATTCTACTGTTCTGAAGGGGACCTACAGTTCTCTACCGACTCCGACCGGTAATATTTAAGAAGCTTTTCGTCTATCTTTGGGCGTTGGTTGCAACTCAAAAGATAAATTCGAGGTGTTCAATACGGGAATCAAACCTGAGACCCTCGGCGTGTGATCAACGCACTTTTAAGCCCTTTTAGAATTTTACGACTGGAACGTTTCAAATTATACAAAAGTCCTAAGCCTTCTGAATTAAGAAAAGGTACACTTTTCCAATTTTATGTTACTAAAGCTAGTGACTTCCAACTTTCGAACCCACACCATCTTCATTGAGTCCAGGAGAAAAGCTTCCACACCACCATGATGATCCCAAGGTCTTAGCGTAAAAAGTAATCCCCTCAGCAAACATCTCTCCTCCCCTCCCTCATTCAAAACTCTCCCATTTCAATAATTCACATTCAAAACTCGGATCATTGTCGGCGCCAAAAGTCAAGCAACAAAATCCGTCTCCGTCTCTGTCTCCTTCTCCGTCCCGTGCATTCGAATGCAGCGATCATCTCTACTTACAGGCCGACTCACGATGACTGCAGATTCCCAGAATCGCAGCCACATTTCTTTTATCGCTTTCCAAGAAGAAAACACAATTTTCGCTACTTTTTCGCTGCCTGCTATTTTGTTGCTTCGCGCTGACGCTTTATAGACGTTTTCCAATCGCAATTATCGCACAAAATCGTAAAAATGTTAATTTTCCTCCCGTCGACGTCGTCTGCTTCGTTAAATTCGTACGTGTTGGACTTCTTCTCCTCTCATATTTTGCTGCAGTCTTTCGGAGTTGTTTTTTTTCTGTTTTTTTGAAAAATTCAAACTCCTGTCGCGAAGTCGGTTCGATAGTTGACACATGTAAGCAACGAATCGAGATCAGATTTCCGTCGCCCTGGAGCTTACATATGTTCCACACAGGAGGGGCCTCCTGTTGCATGCGGTGTGTGGAGTGAGTGAGTGAGTGTGTTCCGTGTAACTCGATCGAGGAGCGATAAAGACGCAGGCTGCAGTTATGACGAAATGCGGCACCGCGTAGGGTCTCACAATGACCGGGTTCTGGGGAAGAGAATCGTGTCTAGTGCACGCGTTTGCAGTGTCGATTGAAACTTGATGAAGACAGAGGGAGAGGGAGAGAGAGAGGGTGGAGTGGATTGTTTTGAGTAGGGCGGGTGTGTCGCCCAACGAGATAAGAGGGTTTTCTAGGAATTTCTGAAGGCTTTGGAAATTGGAGATGATTTGCGGATCTTTTCGGGAAGGTTGACGGACTGGAGTTGGTCAAAGTCAACATAAAGTCCATATTCATGACGGCAGCAAGGTAGCTTGTTAGAAATAGTCAAAGCCCAGACCCTCACGCTCCTGCCTCGAAAAAAGATCTCCCAAATTCAATCCCTGCGTCCTTGTATAGTCCCATTTCCAGAATCTCCATCCGCTGCAAGATATCTTCCACAACTACCCTCAGCTTCCCACCACAATCAAACTGCAGAGAATTCAATCAATGTCCTCATTTTGTCCCAAAGGAATTTAATACATCTCAACTACACCATGTTCCTCGCTCAGTACATTTCTCGTCGTCCATATTGCGGCCCTCGTTCATCCGCACCGAACAGAACCCACAACCAAAAGTTTGTTTGTCTCGTCAGACCTTTCCACCCTGCAGTCTCGGTTTTCTGCTCCATTTAGCACTATCCAAAACAAGCCTCCTCCATCCATCCACACTCACACAGCCAACACGATGGCGTCGTTCGTTTTCATTGTCAATGTTGCGTCGGCAAGGAACTTTCTCCAAACAATTTCCTTTATGGCCCCCGCTGTCGCTATGCTCACAGACGACGACGGCGACGGCGACGGAGGCGGTGGTGGCGGCCGCATACGAAAGTCTGATTAAAAGCGATTAAGGCTCTTCCCCCCAGTCGTTGTTTTGGGGGGGAAATTCTCATTACCGCGGCGGGCTCCTGCCACCTCCTGGACACACACTGCATGCCATCGTCGTCGCGTCGTACACGTATGACTTATTAAATTCATCAACCCATTCTTGAGATTCACCCCGTCGCGTCGTCGTCGAGCGAAGGAAAACACAGCACAGCAGACGAAAAACAACAAATCGCCAGCCGAAACTCTTGCAATTTAATGCTAACGTCGCGAAAACATGCGACATCACACCACTGAGCGGCGGCCACCAACACAGCCGTACAGACCACAAGCAGCAGGAGCACGTCACAACAGCGGCGAGGATGAGTTCCTTCGCGATGGCGGGGCCATAGATAGTTGAAGCAGGCCACCTTGTAGACCGCCCGAGATGACTCTGTCCCCGACTCCATATGCGTCGGAGTCCCGTCTTCCTCACCAGCCACCACCTGTTTCCACACATCCAAGTCGTAGTTGTCGTCGTTGTCGTTGGCGTTATCGTTGTCGCTACGAGCCCACTGGGCCGACGGGATATTTGCAAGAAGAATGTCAGATCCTTTCCATGACTTATACCAGGAAGAATGTGTGTGTGTTCGTGCTTGTGTCACGGACAACAAAGGGTATCCTGGCCAGCTTAGGAGCAAAAGCTACAATGTGCAGTGCTCCGTTCCCGTCCTTGTCGTCGTCAGATTTTCTCTGTTCGTTCTTTGGGCAAAATGCGCGCACCTCCAGACACAGACATCACCTTCGACTCCAACCACCAACCACCACCCACCCGTCGATCGATAAGGAAACGACGAAAAATGAAGAAAACGCAGGAAAAAAAAAACGAAGAACGCAGAAATAACAAATTTACCGGGAAAAATATTAAATACCCTCGTTTAGGACTCGCTGTCAGTTTGCGCGACTGTGTTGGTGTGCAATCCACCTGCGAAACAAAAACCGTTCCAGACACTGCAATTCCGCGCCTGCAAATTCATCAACCATCAAGGAATCCGTCGAAACAAACGGCCGAGACCGACAACGACGACAACGACGATGACGACGCGAACGACAAAATGAAAAGGGAAAACATCCACCAAGGAGCACAGGACTGCGGGGCTGGCGGGAAAAAAAAAAGGAAAAGTGAAATAACCGTCTCGTTAGACGGGAGAATATGTTTGTGTGTGTGTGCATTTGTGTTTTTTTTATTTATAATTTATTTTTGTTTTTGTTTTTGCCACCCCCTGCACCCGGTTTTAGGAGTCTCTTCACACACAAAAAAAGAAAAAAACACGCGGCGGCAGACAAACTCATCGACCGTCAAGTGAAAGCGAAAGTGAAAAGCCCTTCACATACACACCGACACATGGGCGCAGGCACACATCCATTCAGCGAGCAGCACACGTTCATAATAATTTCCTGATGTTTGCACTCCTTCTTGGTTTGGATTTTTCTGTGTTTCTGGTTCCGTCGCTCCGACGTTCCCCCCCTCTCTGCAGTCGCTCCTTGGAGTCCGAATCAACCACAAGCCATCAAAGGGAAATCTTTTCATCTACAGCCTGCGCCGTATGGGGGAGGGGGTGGTGCCTAAGTTTGCATTTTTTTCCTCCTTCGTCGCAGCGCACAAGAAAAACAAAAAAACGATTTAAGGCTTAACTCAACCTCTAGCACCTGCGATCTTTGATTTTCTTCGGTTCGCTTTTTTGCGCTTTGTGACTTGGTTCGGCTGGATGTTCTTGTTGTCGCTTTGCAGCGGCTACAACCGGCTGCCGGCACAACCCACCCACCTCCTGGTGATGGCTACTTAGGTCGTTGACGGCCATTGTCGTCGTCTTTGGCGTCGCCGTCTGATGGCTGGGATGTCTTCGCGGTCGAGTTGTTGTTTAACAATAATTGCATTAATTAAATTGGCGGGCAATGGTGGGGGTGCCTGTGACCGGAGGAGGGCTGTGGCAGGGCGGTTCGGCGAGACAGCGACGGATGTCTCCGAGGATCTGTGAACACGATTAAAGGCGAGACCAGTACGGCGTTCGCGACGACAACGGCGACGATGGCGGTGTTTGCTGGGAGATATTGTGGGATTGAAGATGATGCGAGCTGAAATTTGAATTATATGGGATGGTGAGGGGTGACAAATTATGCTTAAATGGGGCTAGCGTGGCGTATGTGGAACTTTTTCGTGTCTCCTGTGACACAATGGTGTCTACGATACGTTTGGTGGGCGTGAAGGGGGAGCACAAATCGATTGTGATAATTTAAGGAGGTGCAAATATATATATTTTGACTAAAGCTTGGCATCAACGTGGCTGTTTCGTAGAAGATGGGTGGAGGGTCAAAGGACACTCACGCTATCAGGTGTGTGGGCAAAGGGAACAGAACCTTGACAACGAATTTGTCGTCTTCTTGCTTCTAGATGAGATTTTTGTTCATTTACAAGAGAATGCAATGAAAATATGCTTAAGGAATCTGAAAGAGGAAAACTGGGCAATAATTGCAGTTCATTCCGCAGGACTCTGAGAGGCTTTTTGTGGAGCAATAAATTCTCTTGTCCATCATTCATTACGGGTGGTCGTGTGAAAAAGAAGACTTGGATTGCAGGACTTGCCGTGTGCGGACCGAAGAACATGATATCACGAGTAACGCTGACTGTCATCGCCTTTTACGTTAACTTTATGGTGGAGTCTAGATTCTAATCGCAAACTGAAATTTGTTGATTGCTCAAAACTCTTCCTATGTCGTTGAGAGACACCCTCTGCTGACAACAATCAAAGGGTACAAATTATCAACAAAAAGATTTTCATATTTCGAAGTTGAGAGTCGCCTTTAAACTACAGATCTCCTCCATACGTGAGAGAACAATATTTTCTGAAGTAGATATGCCATGGTTCCCTCTGTAGTCATCCAGTTTGTTGGTTTATTTCCCGTTAAAAGTTCCAGGCAGTCAAGGCAATAAGAAGCAGCCTGTCAGACATAAGTGCAATTTGCCACTTATTGACTCACAGAATTCATTTTCAGCAGACTTAAGTTATCGAATGTCGAGCCGATGTTCGTAATCAGCGAATTTTTCAGAATTCCTTCAGTCGACAGATTAAAAATTACAATCTGGCGAATCAAGAAGTCTGAGGAAAAAGAAGAACACTACAATTTCTCAAAGTTAGCAGTGTTTTTAAAATTAAAAAAAAGTATCACGGCAGCAGTCCCATTATCACCGTTGCAGAGTACCAGACTATGGTGAAAATTCGAAAAGTCATTTCTGTAGACTGTTAAAGGGAGTTGAAGACTCAAATACATCCACCAACAGACAGAACGGTGCATCAATGTGGACGAAGATGGACAAGAAAATAAATTCCATTAAAGCAGCTGGAGATAAAGAATGATGGCGCATCCAACAATTCATCTGCAGGATATGGTCAAAGCCCGATGAGGGAAACCATCAGTCTTTCGTTTCCTGTTTCACAAAGTAAGTTTCTTCTTCTTCTTCAGATGGCGCTACAGTCCGGGGTGGACCTGGGCCTCAACCAGCATGCCTCTCCAGCTAGCACGATCTTTTGCCAGCTGCTTCCAATTGCGCACTCCAAGTTGGTTGAGGTCCTTTTCCACTTGTGTGCGCCATCTCAGTCTAGGACGTCCTCTGTTGCGTTGTCCCTGTGGTTCGGATTCGAAGACTCTTCGGGCCGGAGCAGTGCTGTCCATCCACTCTACATGGCCTAGCCACCTTAAGCGTTGTATCCGTAGACGCTTGACTAGGTTCATGCCGCCGTACAGCCCATACAGTTCGTGGTTGAATCTTCTTCTCCAGATGCTATCAACGCAAACAGGACCAAAAATCGCACGCATAACTTTTTTCTCTAACAGACCAAGGGCTTCCTGATCCACTTTTAGTAACGTCCAGGTTTCTGCGCCGTAAAGCAGAACTGGGATGATCAAGGTGTTGCGCAAAATCACTTTGGTCGTTCGGGAGAGGGCTTTATTACTCAATTGCCTCTTAAGCCCAAAGAAACAGCGATTGGCAAGAGTGATTCTGCGCTTGATTCCGGTACTGATGTTGTTGTCCCTATTCACCGCGGAGCCGAGATAGATGAAGTCCTTGACTACCTCGAAATGTCTGCTGCCCATAGTGACGCTCTGTCCGAGACGTCGATGTTCTGCGTCCTTCTTCGATGACAGCATATTCCTCGTTTTGCCCTCGTTTACCACCAGTCCCACTTTAGCTGCTTCCGTTCTATGCTAGCAAACGCCTCATTGACGGCTCGCTGAGTTCGGCCGATCACGTCAATGTCATCCGCATAGAACGGACTTGTGGAAGATCGTGCCTCTGGTGTTGACGTGTGAGTTACGCACGATCCCCTCAAGAATGATGTTAAAGAAGTCGCATGACAGCGCATCGCCTTGTCAAAGTAAGTTTACTTACACTATTTTCTTACAAATTTCGAAATTCAATCTTCTGCTGAAAAGCCTACAAGGCTTCGCAGAAATGATTAACAATTGTCTAAATTTTTTCCGAAAAATAAAATGAATTACAAAAAAAAAAAAAAAAAAAAAACAACGACACCCCTACGAGTGCATCGACATACGAGTGATCAGTCTACTTAACATCACGTACAAGGCCTTCTCTCTCATTTTGTGTGAAACTCTGAAATCGTTCCTTACCTGTATCGCTTCGGGCCAGGAATTCGCACACGGCTGATCCTGGTGAAAATCCAAAAATTGCAGGTCAACACCCGCCGTCTATTTCCCGGTTTTCGAGTGCATGGAGACGAGGCACTCAGTGTCATGTTCGCATGCCTACCAAACGCGTCAGATTGCGTAGGAAAATAAAGGAACACTCTAGCCGCTCCGAAAAGGTCGGTACTGAACTCACGACGACCTTCCATTTTAACAGGATAACGCCTCTTCGTGTGACTTTTTCATTTTTGAGAAAATCGTGGGAAACGCCTATATCAACACCAAAGGCACGAATGTCCATAGATCCATTCAGATGCTGCCCTTTGTGGATAACATGAACGTGGTTGAAGGAACAAAGCGATCTGACTACGAAAAGCTGCTGAAATTTCTCCATTTCGAGTCGGCAATAAACCCTGGGTCCCTTACACCTGGCTGAAAACAAAAGGACGACCAAGATAAGTAGGCAAGGCCCTCACAAACACTCCTTAAGCAAATTCGATCCCCTCTTAATCCAAGGATCACCAGAAATTAAGACACATTTAACTTAGTCCAGGAAATCGAAGTCAGAATTCAAATCTGTCTCCTTTTCGCCAGCACAGTGAACCTTTGCCGACTTCTCCGAACATGAAGCAAGCCAAAACATTCCATCCCAAAAGGAATCAACTTGATGATGAGTCTGGCAATTCAAACGTTCCAATCGGCCACAACTCGTTCTGCAATCATAACTCCCACATGCCAACTCCAGCCAGAGAGAGAGAGAGAGAGCGAGATAGAAATAAAAACTCCCCGACTTCTCGAGTGTGTCTTCATCCTCTCAACACAAATTAATTACGTGTTCAACTAGGTGCAAAGAAACGACGACAATGTCATTCTTCGGCCGCCGTTTGGGTTGGTCGGCTACGATGACGATGACGATGATGACGACGAGGGCACAGACGACGACGACGGCGACAGTGTCGGAGTTGATGGGGAGACGCCTGCTTTGGTTGGCCGAACTCCAGTGGTCAGTCAGTCCATGCCCTCCCGTGCATGGATCAGCAAAACCTTAAAAAAAAAAAACAAAACAAACAACAACAACAGAAAAAGAAACCCCGAACTCATGAAGACCCAAAAAATTCCTGGAATTGTTATTGCGATGAATGCGCCCTCCCCCGTTGGTCGGGGCCCTCCAATGATCGTCGAGTGTCGGTTTTGCTGGTTTTTTTGTTTTTTTGTTGTTCTGTGTCTGTTGCTGCTTCCTTCTGATTGCAATTCTCCATTTTCAAGACACTTCACGTCATGTTCTTCTGGCTGAGCACGACATGCGAAACCTGAGCTTGTAAGTGAGCGACTCTGCGGCAGCAGAGAGTGCATCACTGGCCGCCGAAGTGGCGGGAAAAGGGGGCATCTGCAAATAATATTGTATTTGTTTCGGTGATATAACGCAATTAACGATTTAAATTAAATGCAATTGCAACTAATCTGTCTTTGGTATCGCTTCGGTTGTGGCTGAATGTGTGAAAAATGGTCGGTGGGGTGTGGGGGTGCATGAAGGTCCCCTTTCAAGTGTTCACCTTTGGTGCGACCAACGAGAGACGGTGCACTGCACACACTCTACCATGGGGGAGGGTACTTAAGAACTTTGTTTTGACTTTTTGTTGTTGTTTTTGTTTGTCGCTCGACGTGACGCGTATTAATTTTGAAGTTAATGGCACGTTCTCATGTGGCTGCGGTTCGAATAAGATCCCATATCCGCACGGGCGACGGTTGCCGAGTCACTGGAGGGTGTCAACACGTTCATTTCAACTTCTCTCCAGCAGGGGAGAGGCGGCATTATTGGATTTTATTGCAATTGTCATCGAAATCCTGAGTATATGTCGTTCCAGTTCAAACTCAATCAGATTCAAGTGCTTTGTGACGTCCTTCAGAACGGGGGGGGGGGAGAAACCCCAACTATCGCCTTGAAGTAAGGTGACCCCATGACGGGGTGTGAAGTGCATCCTCTATCTCATGCCCAAGTGCCATTCGGTCTTTGACGAAAGGCAAGCGAAACAAAACTATCGCTAGTCCTTTAGCTCAAAGTGAACCGAAGGATGACAGGATCCATGGAAATCTCAGTTCCCAAGAGTGGCAGACAGTGATAGAGCAAAAAGGAACCGAGCAAAATGAAACAGTTCAAGAAGGTCTGCCTACTTAAGCACGCATCCCTTTCTTTCTCAAGGATTAACTTTGTCTGTTATCCCTGCACATGCTGTGTGCGTTTCAAACACACTCGCACAGGCGCCCACATGCAAACAGACGCTCTGCCAAAGGATGTAACATAAAACTTTCCATTACAAGTAACTCTCATCGCTCTCATCGGCCTCCCCCGGCCACCCTCCCCCTCGCTTTTGCTCCTCAAAACACACTGAATTCAGTCACATACGCAAATTACAGTGAACCGAGAAATTATATTCCCTTTAGCTCAACGCAGCTGCATCATCATTACACACCAACGCCGCATGGTGAGCCTCGCTGCGCCCCGCGGTCCCCTCGCAGTGTGTACTGAATCATTTGGCTTTGAGAAGCTTCCCAGGCTTTGTAACGAGTCCATCTTCAAAACGAGCAGAAAAAAAAACCGGTTACTTTGAGATTCAAACGCAGTCAAAACGTAAGGAAGCCAAATTCCTTTGAAGTGCAAGTATTTAAATATCCTTTCAACGCAAGCCCTTCCGCCATACCGACCCCCCCCCCCCCACCCCTCCATGTCGTCCCGCAACGTTCGCATTGAACAGGATGAAGATGCTCCCGGCGAAAGCCCCCCCTAAGGCATCACAAGTGCGCACAGAAAAGGTCGGAAAATGCGAATTACACAAAAGTAACAGACGAGAAGAGCCGACAAATTAAGGACATTCACACAGAGCCGCACAGTTGTTGTCAACAGCAACATCGTAGTTGTCCTCATCGTCGGCATCATCATCAACGGTGGCGTTGTCGTTGGAGGCATTTTGCAGCGCATCGGATGTCACGACTGCATCAAACGCTGTCACGTGAAACCGCCACACAAAAGGATATTGGAACCGAGCCCGACTATGGGGCGCAAACTAATCAGGATGGCAAGACGATGTAGGTTACAAGTTGCATTCGAATGCATCTTACGAGTGCGTTCTCATCAGCAGCTTTATCCTTGTGACTGGGATCAGAGAGCCTTATGTCCTCGCACTGAAACGCACCCCATGCAGTTTGCTGCACTTGCGGTGAATGCACGTACATACGTACTCCATCAGCGGGACGGGCACAGGGCGTCAGAACACACAGATCTGTGCGAAGGACAAACACTTGATAAATTCTTGGGGGGGTTAAAAGAATAACCCGAGAAAAGGACACAGGGGTGGCATTGTTACACAGTTATGCAATGCATCACCGAGATGCCGGCAGAAGGGGTTGTGGCGTCTTGGCACACTTAGATCACTTTTGTTACGCAATGACGGGGGGATTGGGAAATGCGTTGCCACAGCATCGAATGGCACTTGGGCTGCATTTCTATTGTCCTGTCCCCTGTCTGCTGTCATGTGGAATTTCTTTGTTTCCAGCCATAAGTGGTTTTCTGTTGCGGAGGGGATTCGAAGGACGTGCGCTTAATTTGACTGAAAGCTTCAGTTGAAACATCACTCCTCACCAACGTCGTCTAATCGCAACTATCGCACTCTCCACAATGTGACACTGCAGTGGCAACGATAACCAAAGCAATAGAATTTCAAATGCAAGTCAGAGATGCAAGCCATCGCTTCGCCAGCCCAGCCCGAATGAATCATCGTCTCCTGGCTTGTCGAACGTCAGACAACGAACGACGAATACGATTTCTCGTTTTATCAATTCCCTCATCGTGTTGTTCTGTCAAATTTCCGTTGTCAAAACATCGCATCTGTGTGCGTTTGCATCCCAAATGAGAAGAGCGGCATCAGCGTGTCGCCGCTTACTTGGCGCGTTATGCATCTGAGTGTGACCCTGACTTTGACTTTGAAGAGGGTCGATAAAACCGGTCAGATTAATTACCAGGCGGGGGACCGCATCCACACACACCACCGCACGGCCATCACTCATTAACACACATACTTAGGCAGAGGCGTACAATTAATTTTCGGTGAGAATCTCTCGCATCAACCAAAAAACCACGACAAACGTTAGTTGTCTGTTTTTTTTTTTTCATTTGCGCCGCTCTGGGTGCATACGAAATTTTTGGCCGCTTGCTGCTTGTTTGGCTTCTCAGTCAGTGGTCAGTACCGGAGACCCACGACGGCGGCTCTTTTTTTTCCCCCCTGTTTATGCCTTCTTGTTGCTCCCGTCGTCGCTTTTAAGTGATTTCTTAATTGCGAAGGTGGATATACACGAAAAATGGGAAAAAAAAACGCGCAAAATTTAGCACTCCACCAAGTGGTCGGCAAGGCGAAAAATTCAAAAGGAAGCAGTCCAGACGAATAGAAATTCAAAATCCACCCGGACCGGATGGCTGATGGAAGGGAGCGTGTGAGCGAGAACGCAGCGCCCGGGGGTGAGCCGTGAATGCGCACGGGGCCAAGTGCGCACGGAAACTTGAAGCGTCGTCGCCTCTTTGTGCTTCGTTTCGATTTATTTGATGGCGGCTATAGATCGCCGTAAACTGCAATTAATGAGATGGAATTACTCAAATTAATTCGAAACGATACTTGACGGGGTTTATGGGGTTTTCGGTGGCCGCTCAGCTGTAAGGACACTGATGCCGAATGGAGGCAACATTCCGGTAGGTCTTTAAATCACTTAATTGAAATGAAATCGAAACAGAAGATCTGGTCTTTTGGTGGGACGACACGTGTGGATTGATGCCTGATGATGTTGGCAGCGATTTCAGTGGGGATGCTGTGGATTTGACAATTATTTGGAGATGGAGGAGGGGGGTTATTAAGGTGTTCTTGTTCCAATTTATCTAGAATTCTGAACCCAAATAATATCGTCTTTCAGGGTGTTGTTTTCAATTTTCCACTCGACAATGGTTCTGGATGTCACATGTAAGGATCAGTGAATTCAACTTGATATTCAATTTTCAAGCGATGCCAAGCCTTGTGAGAAAACAATTTTCCATTAAGGAAATATACATCAGTGTCCTACCCGTGAGTGAGACCTGGCGATACATAAGACAACTTACTTTCTTGACAAACTGGTGGCCCATGAAGGGTCAGTCACTCTCTACGATCCTGAGTACGCTGTGTCCTGTCATTTAGATAATGTTACCGTCAGCGATCACTTAGCCCTTACACAGGGCATTAAGCGTTCTTATTCATCTTTTCTATTTTGAAGGCTGGAGTTCAAAAATCCTCATAGCTTCAGCTTCCATGCGTACAATGTGGTCGAGGCAGTGTAGTCGTACTTTAATTTCTGGCCTACATCCACATCATGTGTAGTACAGAGGTGGGATTTGGTTTAACGTGATAACCTGCCTTACGGCTTATATCACGGCGTCCATTTTCCCAAGAGTCGTAGAAAATGCAAGACTAGGTACCCAAGTACCAAATGAGATCATGCTTGAGGGACAATCAACCCACCTTGGTATTGAGCGAGGCCTTTCTAAGTGCTCTTCCGCTCTATGGGTCGCACCACCCGGTTGAGAATGTAACTCCACACTGAGCCAGAAAAGTCCACTAACCGCTTGGCCTGAATCAGTAGGATGAACAACCTGATTCAGATCAGTCAGCACGGTACACTAACCACGGCTCTTTCGGCGATATATGTATTAAGCCACAGCCACCACACAGCGGGACCTAATGCACGGTCAGGCCGAAACCGAAGTTCCAAGGGCTCCTGACCTCCCGTAGCACCAGAATATACCCTTTAGTCAAGCTGTCACTACCAGTCAGGTTCCCTCAAAACCTGAGCCTGGTAGGCGCCATTTCGCCACCAAATGGACTTTGGCTCCACCAGTGATTCCGTATGCACTAATAATAGTGCTACGGATGTGATATTGAATCAATTGATTCATAAATCGAGTCACATCCTTAGTACAGCTGGTATTGTTAACTATGTGTCTTTTCCTTCATTGGGCCTATTCACAGACTGAACCATACATCCAGTGTGTAGAAATCTGCCTCGTCTTTTGATTTAACATCAAACATTTGGCTAAAAGTAATAAGCATCTTGTGAAGAACGATTTTTTGAAGCGAAAGCGGAAGTGACTAAAGTCGATCTACCGGTGAATGCGGGAAAAGCAAACTAGTACATGCTTTCATCAGGAAATGAGGCACAATATGGACGACTCGGACAGAGTGTCATATTGGGTTGCTGCTTCTTTGGGCTCATGAGGCAATTGAGCAAACAAAGTCATCTCTCGAAACATCAGACTGACTTTGATTATCTTCGTCCCACTCTATGGTGCGGAGATATGGACTCTGTTGCAAGTGGAAGAAGTCCTTGGTCCTTCAAAGAGAAAAGTTCTGATCTTTGATCCTGTTTGCGTAGATGGCGTCTGGAGGAGAAGATTCGACCACGATCTGTGCAGGCTCTAAGGGTGGGTGAGGGTCTTCGTATCTAACGCTGTGTGACTTTTTCTGTGGCTTTGACTTCGGACCATGCGGATAAGTTAACAGAGGGCGTCTGGTGCACACACGTGGAGAAGGACCTCACGCAACATGGTGTGCGCAACTGGAGGTATGGGGCAAAACATCGTGGTGGCTGAAGAGGTTTGTTGTTCAAGGCTCTGGTCTACCCACAGCACAATCTTGGTGGCTTTAACAATTCAAAATAGTCTCGGCATTTGGATAAACGAAAATAACATCGGTGGTCAAGGATTCCCAAAGGCATGAAATTCCCATGAGTTGAAGCTGTTGGAGAGCTTTTGCCCTGGCTGGTGCATGACTTGGTCTTATCCTTGTTAACCTTAACACTAGCTCACTATACTTGGTCTTCAACTGCCGTGAATGTTTCTACGACGCCCCTCTGTGTAAGCTGTACGTTCATGTTAGCTGTGTAGCCAAGCAGTTGTACAGAAGAATATGTGAGAACCATGAGGAACACTGCCTGGTCAGAGTAAACAACCTTGAAGACATGTTCTAAGGGAACGGGTTCTTGTTTACGATAAACTGGTAAGTTGTCTCCTTGTCGGTTGTGATAGCGTAAAAGAAGCGAAATGTTCTGTGCGGGCTGATAGAAGAAACCTTTCCGAAATTGACTAAGCCAAGCAGATTGTCCACAAGCCGATGCACACTGAAAAGTTATAGAGTCAAGTCAAGTTAAACAGGACCTTTCGATTCCTCAACTAAATTTTTCACAAGACCACCTTCTTCGAGTTGATGACAACGTTCAAAGAGCCTTAACAATGTTGCCATTCGGAGTTGGCAAGAAATTGAAAGTCGCTTTTGCTTGCGAAAGAAGAAGCTGGGACCTGGCTAAGCCATAGAATAGGGTGGCTTGTAGTTTAAGACCAAACCCACAGTTCCATTAATAAATTTAAATGTCCCATCGATTCAATTCAACAAACAGAGTGCGTTCGTTTTAAGTGGATCTCCCTACGAAGTCCAGGGATCGACTTCCATGGTATGCAGAGGTTGCTCCATAATGAAAGTCAATAAAGTCTTCAATAACATGCCCAACAATTGGAATTCTTTGTAGAAGCTTATTTAATTTATTTTTATTTCAAACTGTCCAGTTTCATGATTTGCCTGTGGACTCAGGACTCTGCTTAAGACAAGTCTTGACTGACTGAAAATCCGCAGAAAATATGCGTGTACAACAAACGGAAGCTTACGAACGAACATATGTACATAACTGAGTTCCATGAGCGCCATGACCTTCTCCAAGCAAGTGCAAGTTCATCCTACCCCCAAGCAGTCCTTCTCCCCTGCCCGATATGTCGCACTGATCACACTAGTTCCAATGCATACCTGACCGGGCTGCGCCGCAACAATCACCAAGATCAACATTCCGCAAGCAATTCACAGCTCATTGCTTAATTTGCATCGCAGCGCGGAGGAATGATCACAAGTCGTACATCGCCGTGCGACAACGCACACGGCCCCTTGTGTCCACACAGTCACTTTGATGTGAACCAATTTAAACTGATTAATACCCGTTAATTGTTGCGGACAGGCCGCTCGCAATGTCGCCGCATGTTGTCGGAAATGACTTCTCCTCTCGCGCGTACACACCCGAGCGGTGGGACGGCAGCGCGTTGTCTCCTCGTAATTGCACGCCGCCGCCGCACTGCCGCACCGCGGCGCAGCCGCTGCCGACCGACTGCCCGTGTAAATGCTTAATTATATTAAATTAAAATTACACGACGAAAGAGCGTCTCTTGGAATTTCAAAATTTTACAAGCGAATGATGAATGGCAACAATTTTCGAATCATTTACGATTACACGCAGTTCCGTAATTGGACACATTCCGACATCAGCTGGGACGGCTGTGGCGACTGCCTGCTCCTGCTGCTGGCCGATGGTGGCAATCGACACGGCGGCGGCGGCGGCGGTCGGCTGGTGACCACGTTCTGCAGATCTCAGTGCCGACCGACTGTGCTGCCGCCATCGTCATCGCCACCGCCACGGCGGCTGCCATCGAGATGTAAATATCAGTTGGACAACTTTGTTCTTCTTCAGCCATCGTGCGTCCATCGTCATCGTCGCGGTCTCCATCGCCTTCCCATCTCCCGACCCACATGGCGACGCAGACAACGACGACAAAGCATCCACGGCCGAGGCGAAATGAAGAGATTTGCAAAAAAGGAGCGTACCTGACGGGGATACACGATGCGCAGGATGACATCCAACCGTGCCCCCGTCCCCGACCCGCGCCTGAGCGGCGTCCGAGCAACACTCGTGCAAAAATTTGCTTCCTAATCAATTACAAGGTGATTTTTTTCCCGACCCTTGCCTGCCCGTCTGTTTTCAGCGGTTTTTTGCGCCGAGATCTTCGCGTTCTTTTCCTTTTTTTTTTGCTGCGAATCATTTATTCACTCTTCATTTGGACGCGCGGCTATGGCTGCAGCCCGGATGGCGTTGCTGGCTGGTGCTCCTCTTCCTTATTCGCAATCGTTTCTGCTTATTGCGATTCATTACGAGCTAATGAACGATCTTAATGATACACACCGACTAATGGTGGCGATAGTAGCGCGCATAGAGCGGGTGCAGGCACTGCAGACACACGAGCACCGATGTAGCGCCACTGCATCGTCATCCTCATCAGCATTCCCATCCTCATCATCATCATCAGCTGCGGCAGCAAAAGCAACATCGGGAGCGGCAGCGGCCGCAGCAGCGCGATTTTGTCGGAGCACAGGCGAAGCATCATCATCAGCATGAACGGCAGCAGCAGACGGACGGACGGGCACGGCATTAAGATGCACAAATGGTGATGAGGTGAAAAGAGGAACAAAAAAGGAGATCACGCGTCGCGGTAGTTAGTGGCTCATGTGATGCAAGCGGCGAAATGCATCTGGACAACTGGCAGGCAGAGGACTTTGACGAACGAATGGGCAAGTGATTGGGAATGCTGGAGGTTAGGTTATGCAAGAAGTACGAGGAATCCTCGCAACGGCGGAATAAACGAATGATTTCAGTGACAACCGAGCGGACAAGTACATTTACTCGGCACTTCATTGGGCGCCACCGATTTCTTGTGAGCTTGTCACAAAATCACGGCGCCCGGTGCGGCGATGCTTGGCGATGGAGGTGAACAGGTGATGAACGGACTGCTCGCCTCTCCCCTGGCGCCAATTTTTATAATTGACTGGGGCAAGTGAGGGGCGTTTAGTCCTTGATGGAGGGATTGCTTAGTTGAATGCCTGATCAATGGACGATTATGGCCACCTATGCAATGTCAGCCACGAAAGAATCCTGAATTGACTTAAATTTCGCTTTTTGAGATTTTTGGCATTTCGTTCGTCTGGGTTGCATTAAACATCAGTCCAGCAGTTAGCGTCACCTTTCGTCTTTGGCGCCCTTTCAGAGCTGCGCCCGCAGGTTTGACGTCATTTCTGACATTTGAATGCGCTGCCATTGAGCGCATAATTTAATTTAGATTAACACGGGCAATTATCAGCCCCCCGCCGCAGTAGCCACACATAAGGCCAGCGGTGACTGCACTTGTACGCTGCATCATCGCCGCACGCGTTTTAGTCACATGGCATTGATTGCAGTGCCCTCCGCCTCATCCCACAATCGAAAACGCAGAAATGTCGCATTGAAGCCTATTTCCAACCAATGCAAGCCTACCCTCCAAGACTGGCTCAAGAAAGCCGCTTTCCTCTTATGTCCGTCCAAGTGCGCCATTGATTGCGTTTTTCCTCCCCTCCGATTGGGACCGGGTGGAAATGCCATAAGCCCACTTAACTGATGAACACACAATGGCCCCCCCTCACGGAAACGGGCATCCCCACAAAGCACAGACCACACACTCACGCCCCGTGTCGCTTTCCGCTCTAGAAACGCAATCGAATTGCTCTGTTCCCCCTTGCGTTTTCGAAAATTGCACACATTTTGCGTGTTTTTTTTTTTTCATTTTTCGGCGACACACACACACACACAGGCAAACGCAGAAACTCACGCGACACGTTAGCGCAGCAAACCGCAGACACGATGTGCACCTAACGCGGCCGTTGCGTGGCGGAACAAAGAGTAAAACTGCAATTTGTTGCAACCCCTACTTATCGGCATTCGTTTGTGCGTTGTTTGCCGTCGCTCTGGCCATTTTTCGTCTCGTTATTATGTAAACTCGTCACTCTGTTGTTTTAGCCGCTTTTTTTGTGTGTCAGAAGTGTGCGTGTGTGTGCCTTTGCGGACCTATTTTGGGCCGCAACACGCACGCATTGGCAGACAGTTGTTGCAGGTTTTTATCAAAACCAACTTGTGACCCCTTGCGGCCTTCTGTGCCTCGGCGCTGTCTGGTGTGCGACGCGCAATGAAGGGTTGCCCAGGGTAAACAAACAGTTAAGAAACATTTTCGTTGGCCCAAAAAAAGAACGTTTGTGATGCGACAGGAAAGAGGAGAAATTTGCCCAACCGCAGCCGCGCAAGGACGACAGGTTCGGTAGGCTGTTTTGAGTTTTTTTATTTTTCTTTCTTCTGCGAGCCGCTTTGACTGCAGGAATTGTTGACACACAGGCAGACTGGGAATTAATTGGGTCATGAATTTGGTAGACGAAATTAAATGCAACTCACCAGACGGGAAGGAAAGGCGAGAGTTTGTTTTTTCCATTCTCTGAGCTAAGGGTTACATGCTAGGACGACACATTGATCGATGCTGTGGACAGGGGACGATTTTAAAGAAAAAGAAAATGTTATCGTTCAACTACACGCAAGATCTAAAGTGCCGAACATGTTGGGTTAATGGTAGGAAATGAAATGAGATCGACAAGTAGCTTTAGACTCGTTCGTCGTATATAGAGCAAAAGGCAGAACTTAGAAGTTCTTCAGAGCATGAAGGCCCCTTAGAGCAGGAGGCCCCTTACAGCATGGGAAGAATCTAAGTGGGATTTTCTTAGATTTAGTCAAAGAAAATCTTTTTCAACCACATCAATAGAAAGCTTCCGGTTGTCCGTTTTTGGGTATACATATGTATGTCCTCTAACCCTCGTTGAATATAATGTTCGGCTAAATATCATAAGGATATTTTCCCTCGTCTACTTCTACATTATGGCTCAAATGTCTGCCTTGCTGCATCCATAGGGCGGAACATTCGCAACTTTTTCAGAACGTGGACAGCACTCAGAACCAGCGATAATGCCAAATAGCGGCAGCATATCGCGATAAGTGTTGGTTCACTAAATAAAGAGAAAGATCTACTGCAGCTGAAAATTTAGCAACTTTGTTAGTAGCCATACTTGAACCTCTTCGTGGTGATGGGAGAGTACTTACGGCAAGTCTCCTGCACCATATATCAGGATCAGTGTCCGTATATCTGGGTCCTTGCGAGCCTCGTGAAGAGAATAATAAACAAATGCTTCTCGTACGGGTGGAAAAAGCGTTTGCTTACTCAGACCAACGTGCAGTCTGGCCGAAAGCAAACAATGCACGGAGGGAACAAAATTCAAAAATGCTCAAAATTCCGAAAATTTTAAAATGGCAAAAATGCAAAATACATCGGAATTCTTTAAATTCCAGAAACCTTGAAATTCTGAAGATCCCGATTGGGCCAAAAACGGAAATGTTAAAATTCCGACATGTCAGAATTTCGAAAGTGATCGAAATTCTCACAATTTGAAAACCAAAAAAATTCCAAGCCGTCAAAAATTCAGAAAATCGTGAAATATCGCGAAAGCCCGAAATTTCAAGATAACAAAAACTCCGAAATGTGCAAAATGATAAAAATGATCAAGGTTCTGATATGGCCGAAAACCAAAAATGTCCAAAATTTCAACATGTCTAAAATTTTGAAATGTTTAAAATTCCGATAATCGCAAAATACTCTTGATTCTGAAATGACTAACATCGCGAAGTGTCCAAAATTCTAAACCGCCAAAAATTCCGAAAATCCCGAAATACTCTAGATCCCGATATGACCAACATCCCGAAATGCCCGAAATTTCGAATTGTCAAAAACTCCGACATGTGCAAATTGATAAAAATGCCGAAAGTTTTGAAATGTTCGAAATTCAAAAATGCCCAAAAGTTTTCATATGCCCAAAATTTCGAAATGTCCAAAATTCCGATAGTCGCAAAATACTCTTGAAGTGACTAACATTGCGAAGTGTCAAAAATTCTAAAGTGCCTAAAATTACGAAATACTGCAGAACCAGAAGAGACATATTTCCCAAGATTCAGAAATGGACAAAATTCAGAAATGCACATAAATTAAAAATATCCAGAATTTCGAAATTTTCAAAATGGCCAAAATTCAAAAAAGACCAACATCCCGAAATGCCCAAATTGATCAAAATGTCAAAAATTACGAAATGTTCAAAATTCAGAAATACCCAAAATCTCAAATCTAAAGGAAAGGACGAAAATGCAATTATACACGATTCTGGTAATTCTTGCCCTGCACCCCTGCTATTCACTCGTGGTGTCAAAAGTCGAGGTGTCAAAAGTGGAGTTCAGAGAGAATGAAATTCTGTTTCTACGTCCTACTTTTCTTGAAAGGTGTGCGGTGCTTGGCCTGCGTAAAACGGGCCTTCAGCTGGGCATGGCTTTCAATTTATCGGCATCCTTTTCTCTGCCAAAGAAAATAGTTGCACTACAGTCCACAAGGAACTAGAGTTTAAACTTCTTCAAGCAACTCGTGCTGTACTCTCACGAGTAGAGGGCAGACATACAACTTGTTTGTCGGCTCCGAAGGAAGCATATCATAGCCAATAACCACTTGACAAAGGCAGTGCCTTGACAAATGCGAGATAAAAGAAAGTGTAGTGCCGGAATCGAAGCTAGATCTTCGGCGTCTTAGTTGACCCACTCATCTGCTTTGCCACGGTGTGCTGTTTCTTTCCGGACCTACAGATGGACTCAAGATTAATTCAATTTATAAATCCCAGAGCTGAAGTGTAGTAAAGTCTGCTGCGTTGAAGTGGATACAGAACGTTTATGAGTCTAAAAACTTCAAAGAAAGTGTGAATAAACCTGAACTACAGTTTCAAATTGATTGCAGATGTCCCACAGTTGATTTCCTCTGTCAAACTGTGAGAGAAGGCATTGTCAAATGTCTGTCCGAATACGCACTTCACTTGTCCTGCTTGAGTACTCACCCTCCACATGAGTGTTGCACACGCCCCATTCCAAAGCCTTCTTTATCAAGTCAACTAAAAAACGAAAAACAGGACATCCCCCCAAAAAAATAAAAATATGGAACCATCACGCAAAGCCCGCTTAAGCGAATCATTCACAAAAAGAAACTCAAAGCGATAGAAAGAGAGAGAGGGAGAGAAGAAGTGCTAGCGCGTCCCCCAGTATTTGCAGTTTCTGCGACCGGCACTGCATATGGTGATGAATAACCCCATGCCCACAGGACCACATTGTCGTCCTACATAAAATCCTTTTTTTTTTTGCTACCCCCTTGCTCGAAATATTCTCGACCAGAAACAGGAAGAGAACGCGCACGACGACGACGACGACGAGAATGACGATAACGATGATGAACAAACGCGCAAAGAACCCCCGAAAATTTGCCAAGGCCTCGTGCTTCCTCTTTACGTTTTTTGAGGCCGGCGTCTGTTCCTGCAACGAACACAGTTACCATCAGGCCGACAACAACAACGGCAGCAGAAGCAGAAATGAAACGCTGCACTGCACACTGCGTCTTGGTTGTTTTATTTGGTTTTTGTTAGATAAACCCTTTTCCGCCCCCTCCGACTCGGCCAACGAGCGGGTGTGTGCGAATGTGAGTTTGCATTTGGCTCTGTGCGTCAGATCTGCTTTTGGGCAACCGCGCGTCGGCGTCAATGCATTTCGCATCAGAGAATGAAATTTTTGGAAGTTTCCCCCTCATCCTTTATCGGCCGCTGGCGGTGTTCGCCGTCTCTTAACGGTTTTTTGACGAATTTCATTTTTTATGCGATTTTCTTTCGGGACACTTTCGTCCTCTTGATGCGTGTCTGCGCGCGTGTGTATGCGCGCTTGTGGCGGTTGATTTTTGCTGTTTTGCTCGACAATGTCCTCGCGCCACCCGCAAATTCTGTGTGTGTCCAGACAGGATCTCATTTCTCAGAGTTTGGACACATTTCTTTTTTTTGCGAATTTTTTTTTTGGAACTTCTCCTGTGCGTGCATGTGCGTTGTGTGTTGGGACCGGACTGTCTGGCCGAACGGGTGGCGGGAGGTGACTGAATGTGTGTGTGTTTTTTTTGCTCATCGTGTCACTTACGTTCTGTTGGGGCATGAGGCTATAATGCGCCGCGAAGAGGGATTCGATTACGCTGCAGCGTGTACCGGGGGCCTTCAAGTTTCTCATATTCTTTTTTTTCGTTCATTTTCGGGGATTTCTCCTTTGTTTTGTTGCGTCTGCTTTGGGGTTTTGATAGGCACTGGTGATTTCTTGTTTGTGTGTGTTTTTTTGTAGGAAGTTGTCGGCGAAATGCGTCTGCGACATAAATGCGTCTGGCGTTCAGTGAATCGTGGCATTGTATTGAGTGTGGTCTGGAAGGGTGATTAAGGAAGAGGTAGGGGAGACGGGGATGTATCGATGCTTTAAATATAGGCGAGTTTTTGACATGAAATCAGTATTTGCCAGATAAACTTATAAGAGCTGAGAAGTTTTAAAAGAACATTTGAAGCCTTGAATGACTCCAGAACAGTCCAGAACTTCTGTTGAAAGTGATTGGAGCAATCAAATTCTGTCAAAGAATCGACTTTTGCGACTGCTACCTTGAGTGCAACTCGTAGAAGGTCATGTTTAAAATAAAGGTTTTCAAATCTTGAGCTGAGCTCCAAATTTTTTGAATATTCCAGATCCACTCCGGACTGTAGCGCCACAAGAAGAAGAAGAGAAACTATTTAGGATTTTTTTTTAGATTAGACCTTAGCCACGGTTCTTGGCTGTATTACACAGGTACTGAACTTTTGCCTCATGATTCAGGCCATGTTCAAAATAATTTCCCTTAGCTACAAATTTCTATTCAAACTTCTAAAACTTTCCGAGAGTCTGTTGTGTAGAATTACATTCTTACTTTTTAAGACACTGCAGTTGTAAGCCTAAATTCCACACGTTTCACCAAAATTCTACATTTTAGGTAACATATTGTATTTCCACCCAAAATTTGACATTTTTGACACACAGACGTTACACGCTTTAACGCACAAATTTGACATTCTTCTGATTTTTTTGTTCGATTAAGGTGCCTAATTTTCACATTTTTGGCCTAAATTTTATAATAGTGACGGGAATTGAAGATATCCGACCTAACTTCAAATCTTTTTGGCGCAAACTGCACAACTTCAGTACGAATTTTATATTTTAGGCCAAATTTCAATAATTTAAGTTCAAATTTTTAACTTCTGAACGTCTCTTTTTTTCCGTTCTTAAATTTAATTAAATTTCGGGAAGGATTTGGATCAGATGTTTTTGTCGTTCATAAATGTACACTCCGTTTTAGATGTGGATGGCATTTCAACAGATCCATTTTCACGTCAAGTTGATGCATCTTCCAAATACATCCAAAAAATTGACTCTCTTGTCGGTCTTCTGCACAAGAGGAGACTAATGCACACATTTGACGAGCTTTGAAGATTTAAAAGATATATTTCCACCTGCAGAGTCATATTGCTTGCAGCTTGGGTCAACCCCTCAACTTCTGCACCGCTCTAAAAAGAAAAAGAAGATTTGTGGTCCGCCCACGTACCAAGTCCTGAATCAAGCGCTGAACTCCAAACTGTCATCAAAATGAAGTCCAAATTTAGAACTTCAGTTTTTGGCTGGAATGTACATCTTTCACTGTGAATCTATTCTGCACAAACACTGCACTTGCACGTGAATTGCAGAATTGTCCTCTTCAAAGGTTTCACTTAAATTCAGCCGCCAAATTCAAATTTTTTTTCGGGTTAAAAAGAGAAAGCCCAAGGGTTCGCCGGAAATTTATTTTTATTTGCAAGCTTAAAATGGAATGAAGGACATCTGTCTATACTCGTCTGGGATATTTCGCTGATATAATTTATTGCACACTGACGAATGCATCGCCGAGCCCCAACCTTCAAACCACCACCACCACCCCCAGTGGGATACCTCTCAAAGCGGGAATCGGGTTTTCACCGGGTGCATTCGTTAGCTATAAATTGCCACCAATGCCGACTGTTGTTACATTTTTATTTTATTAAAACGAACAAAATAAAAGAGATTGACAAGAAAAAGGATAACAGGCCGATACAATGAAAAAAACTTAAAAAAGAAATTAAAATAAGAAAAGTGCAAAAAAGAATCCTTTTTATAGATATTCCATTTGCATGTGCGGCGGGGCACAAGTCCTCGTGTGTGTTTGTGGATAAAGGAATCGGGACACGAGTGGGGACCCGGTGTATTTTGCATTGCGAATATATCCTTGTGCCGTGGCGGTGGTGGCCGGTGGCCGTGTATTTGTTTCTCTTTGCACACGCGAGTGCACCGCACAAACGGTGATCCGTCGTATTTTTTTCGGGTGGGGGGGGTTTTTCGGCGCGGTTTCTTGTTCTTTTTGGCTTCTGCACATTTCGACAACGGCCCTTGTACTTATTCCTTGTTTTATCCTCATCCTGCTGCCCGCCTCAGCGCCGCATTTCTCTCGCACTCTCGACCCTTGCTGTTTTGTGGAGTTTTATATTTTATTTCCCTTTATTTCGTTTTAAGTGGCAACCCGAAATAAAATTGCCAAAAATTTTCCCGTTGATTAATTGAAGTGCCAGGATAGCGCAGCGCACTCTCTCTCGTTCGTGCCTTCGGCCCGTTGATTTTGTGCAAGGGCACACATATCGAAAGGAAACAAAGGACGAGGCAAGAAAAAGAATTAAAAAAACGGAACATAATGCCTTCATACCCGAAAAATGTTTGTACTTCTTGGTCGTCGCCGTCGTCATCGTAGTGGTCCTTTTTCTGCACCACCGAATGACATACAAGGTGAAAGGATAGACTTTGCAGGACGACGTCAGAGGGTATTAAAATATTTTCAGGCATACATTGTTGTATGTAAAATTTTATTTTATATGTATTTTTTTTCAACTTTTTTTGGCAATTGCCTGGCCCAGCAGGACTCTTGCGAAGGACACCACATCACACCACACCACACCACTACTGTCGTCAGCGTCGCTGTCGTCGTCATCGTTTTCAGTTGCTTTCGCGGTGCTGCACACGTTGCAGCGGGAATAGCACGGGGTCCTGTGTCCGTGCTGGCTGATGATGTGTCAGTCTGGTCGCAGTCGGAGTACACGGTTAGAATATCTTTCCGGTACTGGATGCGATTCAAGCTTCAGGGAGATGAAAGTGACAGATTGAAGGCACTAGGCAGAGGTTGTATTTGGCTGACCACTCATTGTTGGTCAGTCTGACTCATATCGACAAGTATGGCTTATAACCTCAGTTAAGCACAAGCAAGTATACGTTCGAAGGACGAAGGCAATAAAAACGAGGAAAAATCTGTTTACTTCTACGTTGAACTCTCTCCATTCAGTAAGATTATGCTTTATGGACTAGCTTCAGCGAAGGTACGTACCCCTTCTTCTTTTTGATTAGTGCCAACCATGTATCGGTACTACTTGGGTATCATTTAGCAGATGTGACTACAGTTAAGCTTCAACCCGTTCCAATCAGTAAGGAATCGGAATTGGATCGCAACCTTGCTTGGATTAACTATGAAGCCTAAAGATAGCACAGTCAGGGGACATGTCTAGCTTAGGGATGATGGGCGAACTATGTATTGCGCCGTTGCAAAAAGGGGTATCTTAAAGTAACCAGAGGCAGAAGTGACGGAACAATGATGAAGTCTACGCATTCATCTCTGTCATACAATATTTCAGGTTGCTTTCCGATAAACGAAGCCGCCCACCACATTAGCAAGAGCTAACTTAAAATGAGAAAGACATCCATTTCGTCAAATAAGATTTATCCTGATCATAGGTCAAGCAACCCAAGAAGGTCAGAAGAAGTCATGCAGACTCCATAATAAGTGTTCTGTCTCTCTCGTTCACACAAGAAATGCACAGCTTCCATTTATAAAAGTCAAACCCTCAACGAAACCCCTCAATCCTTTCACATGAATAAACAACGTCCTTCACCAAGTGACATACGCAAGCTGAGCGCCGCTGGTCAGAATAATGCCAGAGCGACTCGCCGATTCTGTCAACTGTTTAGAGGTTTTAAAGCCTCTGTTAGGATTCCTGAAAACTCCTAGGACTAACACAATCGGCAATAAGTCAAAGCACAGATGATGATGAACTAATGCACTCAAGTCCCAAGCTTACCAAGAAAACTCTGCAACTAAACCAAACTGATTTGAGAGTCCTCAGTGAAGTATAAACGTGATACAGAGCATGCAATTATCATCTTCGTTAGCCACGAAATAAGCAGAGACTGTGGTCATGCCAAAATGAAAGTATGCGACATCTGTTAACTGATCGGCCAAAACCTAGCCAAAGACTGAATGAGACCTTTTGACAATTCATTCGTAACAGCGAAAGAGAGTCGTAACAGCGAAAGAAATATCATTGAGCGAAGTTGTCAAAATTGTGACGACTTCCTCTTCATTTTTAAGTGATTCTATAGTTCGAGTTAGGCATGGGCCTCACTCTCTATTCCTTTCGAACTAACATGGTCTCTCGCAACATGCGCACTTATTTGAAAGCCTTCTCAAGAACAAGTGTGTCGTCTGTTATGTTATCCCAAAAATTCACAGATTTAAAAACTCTTTAAGTCGAAAATGTGCTTTCCATCCGCTCAACATTACCTCGCCATTAAAACCACTGTAGCCGTTGACACTTAACTATGCGAATTCAGCCGTAGAACCCGTCGTTGAATCTTCTTTTTCAGATGATACACTTCTAAAGGGAGCAAAATACAGAACTTTTCTAGAGCTGGAGTTAAATCATCCGCTTTAAAAATGCCCCCGCCTCTACACCATACAGAATGGCTAAGAAGAGCAAAGTGTTAAGGCTAGCTTTCTTTTTGAAGTCTGCATTTGAGCATATACATACAAAGAGGGATTTAGAAGCGTAGCTCGAACTTTAATCTCAAATGCTGATATTGCATATATTTAGAAGTACTTCAGAACCTCGAAGTTGTTCTTATCCAATGTGATGAGTTTTCCTTGAAGTCGATGGTTTGCATTCTACTTTGGGGAAAACGTATGCATACAACATTTTGTGCTTCTTTACCACGGATTTGTACGTATCCTTAATTGAAAATTTGGAAAATCATTCCTCCTTGTTTTACTATGAGTCTTACAGGAATGATGTTAAAAGCTGACATGACAGCCCTGTGCCCAGTTTAAGACCATTTGTGACACTGAAGATCGCGGAAAATTCGTTTATGATCTTGCTAGAACAGCGAGGGATCTGACAGACTACACAGTCTGACAAGTTTGGGAGGAATTTCAAATCGAAACATTCTGCACACAGCGTACAAAGAGCATGGCTTTGAAATTACAAAATTGGGGAAGGGTGTTGAATTACACTTCTTGGGACTGACGAACTGTGAAGATCGGGTGTATGAGGAACTTCTTCTGCTCTGAAGCACATTTCATGACTAACTAGGATTTTGGTGTTTTGGAAGTGGAAGCATTTTGAAGATTTCAGAATTTTAGCAATATCGAAATTTGGATAAACTCACCCTCAGTGACACACATTTAAGGTTCCTTCAAACATTTGTGGTCAAAAAAACTGGCACATTTATAGTTTGCAGTCATGCTGTTTTTTTGGAATTTGGGTAGTGGTGGCTTAACAAAACCACAGTGGATGAACCTATTACCAATTGAAACAATTTTAAGATGATAAGGAACTTCAAATAATCGGCTAAAGGAGTGTTACTGAGGTCGTGCAGAAAAAAATTGTGTGTGTAGGTATCTGTTTCTGAGCTGGGTTCAGGATAGGTGTTGGACGACTTGTGGTTCATCTTGATCTATACACGAGCTTCTACAGAAATCGTTCGAGGGTACAGTTGCGTATTTGCCGAGCAGACGGTGTTCGATAAATGTTTCCAAATCTTGACTCATGTCTGATCTTCTAAAAGGTACTCACAGTTTTAGGTGTCTACTGCTAAGGGAGGGCCAGACTTCTTTTGAAACTTGTCAAAAGACATGGTTACACCATCTTTGTTATCACCTTACATGTGGCGAGAGTTGTACCTAGTTGTGCGTATTCCAAGAGTAGTCAGCAGTAACCTAGAGTGTTGCCATGTCTTTGCATTCACAGCACAGGCAAATATTGAATTACTTAGTCATTTCATCTAAGGATACCGGCAATCAAAGACCGGCATGAAGTTTAGTTAGACTGATTCAAAGACCTTCAGTCCTAAATTAAAGACTTGCCTAACTTCGCACACACTAACCCTGGTCCTTATTCAAAATATGAAAGGCATTTACTTTCTGATCGCATGTAAAGAATCTTGAATGTGCTTCACAGAAGGCTATGTTTGTATAAACCTAAGTTGTCAATTCGGTTGACATTTAACCAGAAAAACGACCTTTTTCGGAGTGATTGCAAGATTTTGAAATTAGTCTTTTTTTCAAAATGTACATATTCGCCTAACTTTTTTGAGCTTCATAAAAATCGACGTTGAAACTCATCCGTCTGAATAAGAACTACTGAAACTTCATGTCATGTCCTTGGCCCATAATTTTGACCAAACTACATTTCAAAACAAATCCATTTCGCTGAGAATCAAAATCGGCCCAAATCTTTTGTACGGTGTAGATGCCCCCACCATTGTAGACGGAGCTTTGTTGCAAAAGGTTGGTGCGCATTATTCCCGTGTTCCTGCAAATATCCTTGCACTGCCGAAAAACGTCCGGCAATTCGTACAAATAAAAATTATTATTTTATTTCATTTCCATTTCTTCGTTTAATTTTTTTTAAGGATTTCGGTGTGTTTTTCTGTTGTCGTCTTTATTTTTTGGTTTCGTGTGTTTTTGCGCCTTTTGTTTTGTTTTGGGGAACTTTTTTGTTTTTATCTCCTTTGTTTGCGTGTTCGCGTATCCTCTCGTGCATGCACTTGGAAGGATCCAACAAATGAACGCACATTCTCGTGTTTTTTCCCCCTTGTCTTGTTTTTTTTGTTGCTTGCACAGTCTGATATCCTTTAAGTTTAATTTTGTTGCACATGCATACACACAAGGACTAAGAATGTGTGTGTGTGGTGGGGGGGTGTATGGTGGAGGAGACGAACGAGATAAAGAAGGATGCAAACAAGATGTTGCAGTCAGATTGCACCAGCAGTGGCACGTTGCTAAAATTCAAACATATCTCCTGGTCGTTTTGTCAAAACTGAAAACTTTTGAATGAGATTAGGCGGGGTGCTTACCATCTTTTGCTTTAGCTCTCTCTCTCTCTCTCTCTCTCTCTCTCTTGCTCATCACGCTCTTGGGATCAAATGGATGAAGTTAGGGGGCGAGGGACATGGACCGCTTACAGTTTGTTTGTGTATTCTTTTTTTTCATTATCTCATTCATTCCCGGCTTGAAGACCGAGGCTAAGCAAATTTTTATGCTGACAACTCCCTAGGGTTGCTTTCGTGTGTAGGAAGTCCACGCACTGCAGTGCTCCGCATCTGCAACCGCCTTAAAAAAAATTCAACACGAAATGGAAGACCGTTAGCAGCATTAAGAGGATATGTCAAAATTTGACATTTCAAAGAAATGCTGTTTCCTTTTTGGCAGTAATAGCGTTCACGCAGCGACAAAATAAAACAGATGCAGAAACCAAAGAATATTAATGTCTTTGATAATTATTCATCGTTTCACCCATCTAGGCACTCCTTGACCGGACAGCGCAGCGCCGCGCCGGTCGCAGAATTCTTTCATTTCACCTTTCGAGCGAATGTCAAACAATACCCCGGGGAAGGCAGCCGTTAGAAACGGGGACAGGCCACTTGCATCTTATGTCACTTAATTGCTGTCACTCTAGCGGTGAATTTATGAATTCTAATTCGTGCCAGTGCGAATAACATTTATAAGCCTCTCTTAATTTATTGGATGCATAAAATTAGAAATATAAGAAAATACAAATAAATAAAACTTCTATACTTATTTAAATAACCCGTTATGCCTCAGTGCTGCACCCCACACCCGCCGGTAGAGCAGCGAGAAAACGAAACGCAAAAGAAATGGTTTGCAAACCACGTTCGGGCAAACAAAAAAAGATACAGAACGTGTTTCACGAATTAATAAGCCCGCTCCCCGCCCAGAACACAGGACCTGATTAGCAATTAACATTTATGAAAGTGCAACTTACGTAACACATCGCCCCGCGTCGCGGACTTTCTTTTGCTTTTTTTTCTGGTCTTGGTGTTCCCTCAATCATATTCCTCTTGCTTAATTTTATTATTTATTTATTTTAAACATTCTCATCACGAATGCGAGCGGCGATCGGTGATCGGTGATCGTCGCGTTGGCAACACACAGAATCTCTGCTCTCTGTGGATGGGAACATTTTCGCATCGATAGCGGTTTTCCGATTGAAAGGGTTCACCAGAATGATTGATGCTTTGAATTGGAACGTAGATCATTTTGCGATGGATGGTGACAGATGGTGACGTTTTGACTTTCAGTTGTTGGGATGACACTGGCCAGGCTGAAAATGGCGCCACGTATGTGACGCGGTAACTAAGTGCTTATGCGCGTGGTAATAATTTGCACTCGAAAATGTCAGTTGCCGTGCGCTGGATGGAGTCTATTTTTATCTACTGCAATTGATTTTTTTGTCTGAGGATGTGGAACATAGTGTTTGACGTTTAATTTTAGTGAAACAAAGCGATCAGGTCTGGGTTTTGACTTCTAACTTGTGACGGTTTCGGTGTTTGAGATGGAATTGAATTTTGGAGCGTGGAGGACATATCAGTCTCCTTTCAGTCCCTTACACGACGAGTTGTCTCTAAACACAAGAAACGACGACAAGAAATAAACCTGTAACTTCATACAAAAATCAAATTTCGAAATGTGGGCACTATGGCGAATTGACTCATTACGTCAACATCAATTGTCGCAGTTTTGATTCCCGAACTTTTATGAACATTCATCTCGTATTTTTTTCATATAACCACCATAGAATCGAAATTGTCTATGAGATGTTTCTAAAATGTTTCCAAAATGTTTCCATTTGACGTCGACAGTAAACTGTAGGTCTCCTCTACTCGTAAGAGACGGGGTTGTTTAAGAAACTAGGCTCCGGTGCCTTTTTTTCTTATTGGTGTCCAACGTCTAAAGCTCAAAAATAAGTGGTGGTACATTCTTGCCATGGCCAAATGGAGCTTGACCCTCTACGACATGCCGACAGTGCTACTTTTGAGTTGTCGTCCCCTGAGACATTAGTTCTCAAAGAGGCGTCCGATAGTCTATTCGGTCTAGGTAGAATTTAGCGTTTGTCCACAGCAGTGTCAATCGTCGTGCGATTGAACACAGAATGAACTTAGACGCAACAGCATGACACCAGCAATTTTTGCATTCAGTCTGCCGATCTATCTCCTTTAATAGACGACGTGGCCTTGTGGGTACGTACATGGGAGCTCTCGTGCATCGCCACCTATAGAGGAGGTCTCAAATTGAATCTTGAACTTGGCTTTTGTTTAATTCCTTTTCTTGATTCAATTCGATCACTTCGGGAGTACTAGATAAGAAGGAACGTGGGGCAATGTTAGCCACCCATGATCGAACAACAACTCGCCCTACTCTTATGGTTGCTCTGGTTCTTTGTGGACCCACCAATTTGTCTAAATCCACCCACTTTACTAATTTTTTTCCAAGTGCACAGGTTAGCATAGAGTTCGACACTTAATCCAGACACCCCGTCCTCTGTTGCAATAGATCACATGCACAGACTCCGCCGATCGAAGATTTTTGGTCTGTTCACCCTTCATGGACCAGCCATTTAAAGCACTTATCACAGACCCTTAGTTAGACTCATGATGCCTCAGTCGAGCCCTTTCTTTATATTCTACGGTATCAGTGCAAGTAGAAGGAAAGGACGTTTTTTATTTGAAATCACTGTAGGAGCAAGGATCAAGAAATATTTCGTTTTGCCTTTGCCAACTGGCAGACATCTTTCGATGCCCTAAAGCTCAATGTTAATTTTGAAAGCTTAAAACCAATCTAACAAGTACATATGTCAATGCCATCCGTGTTAGCTAGCGTTTGGGCAAACTTTTATGATAGTTGAACGATCGAGAACTCTCCCTACTCCGTCAAGGTGGGTAGCAAACTCTCTGTTACCCTCTATGTTAAAAAGGTTAAGAATAACACGACGCACTTGTCTTAAGAAAATGCGCGATCTTCCAAAAGTTCATTCAGTTTCTAGGTGACGAGAATGAGCTTGATGTGATTGGGGGTACACAGTGTGCAGCAAAGTCCAGCACTCTTCCCAATCACTGTTTCTTCGGGCTCAAGATGCAATTGAGGAATGGAGTCCTTTCTTGAAACCATCCCCGTCCTTCCCTAAAGTTCATGCATCTGGACATTATTAAAAAGAAGTTTGTGTGGAATTTATCTCTTGTTTTTTGCTGATGGTACTTGAAGAAGAAGACGGACTCTATGGATGTTCGTCGGCACGCGTATAGTTAAGCGTGTACAACACTTAGGATGGGAAGGCTATGTAGAACGTATGGGAAACACACAGGTCCATTGTGAAGAGTCTTCGAATTCGAGGCATTGGGACAAGAAGTTTTCAGCGTCTTAAATGGCAAGCACACAAATGAAGAGGGACTTTAATCAACTTAATGTGCGGATTTGCTGGCAACTGCCAAGGAAACGTACTTAATTGATGAGGAATATAGTTTGGGCCCAAATCCATTGTGGACTTTTGCATCAATCAAAGGGAGAAGGAGAAGAACGTATTTTTTCTTTTTGTTAATATTTAAGAACTTGATTTATCTTGGAAACACAAGAGTTACGCAGCTCATCCCACAATATTTCACGGCTTTCGTTGGAAAGTTAAAACTCGGCTGAGTGCTTTATTGTTGTCTGGAGTACGTACACCAATGTTTTAAAATCAACAAAGACAATCATTCGTTGTCTACAACAACAGAGCCAAAAAACTGCATTCTATACTCTAGAGCAAACACAGTGAAAACTGAACAGTCTACTAGGGCTATACTCGGATTTTACTTTAGAGCGCCAATATTTCATATGAATAGAGTAACAACAACAGTAACATATAGCTTCTTCAAAAAGCACGTATGTCACGCAAACTATTGCTCTCTCATGAACTGAAGGGACCTACAGTTTAATGCCAACACCAAATTGGGAAGTTTGAAACTTTTTTCTAAACAGTTCTTACTTTCCGAGTGATGTCGGTAATTCAAGATAATGTATTCTAGTTTTGTTATATGAAATCTCGTCCTTTGAAGAAGGGGCCGGCACATTTTTCCATTACACCATAATAAGGGTTTGAGGGGACAAATAAACAACAATTACCTCTAGAAATTAAATCTGTCTAATGTCAGAGTTTCTAATTGTTTCGCTGACGATGCCATGCATTGAATGACCATGAAAAGGGAAGTATCTCGTCATGCCAAATTAGAATTGTTGCTGTACCCTTATGGAAGTTGGAAAAAATGGCTGCCTTGAAAGTTGCTTCATATAAGTGATTCAGCATTTCTTCTCAAAGTACAGTTCCTGCCAAGTGTTGATTAAACAAAATCTTTACTATAGACTCACTAAGCTAGACTCTGTTTAAGTTATGAACCAGGGAGTATTTATTATTATCCTTTGGGAGAGTAAATCCCATCTATGTGTCCCTAAGAATAAAATGGCTTTTATTTGCAAGCAACGATGTCTACAGGAATGTGGTATATTTTCGAAATTCGGCCTCTTATCACAGGTCCAACTTTGCCTATCCATTCCCTTCGGTTTCAATATCTTAATGTGCAGAGACTAAGTGCATGCTTATAACGTTTTGATTGAGGTTATGCTTTTTTATGAAGTCGTGCTTTAAGAAGAGATGGATCTGGATATCAATAGCAATTTTGAGCAGTTACCAGTAATGAAGGAATGAATCGAATATCGGTCCTATCATTTAGCGGTAAAGATGAACTTAGAAATGAATAGTGTAATTTTTTTGAAAATGAGTTTTAATCCCTTTAATCTTGTCAACACCATCACGTGCGCGATCGGATGAAACGTCTCTCAGGGAATGTTTCACCAACTTTTTCTCAAATGAAAAGTAAGCTGTTTATACACTCTTGAAAAAAACACAGTCCCTCTAAAAACTTTCTTGACTACTTCATCCTCATACATTGCAGGCTACTTGTAGTCCACCTGTTACAGCGAGTATTTCTTCTTCAAGCTGTTTATGCAGTTGTGAAAGAAACACTGTCACTTACTCAAAATTTTTTAAATCGACCATTGTTTTGGTTTGTTGCCTGAACTTCTGCTGTTGGTTTATTTTGCTGTGCCTTACATCTTTTTGTAACATTCTTCTTGCAGAAGTTTCACTTTCCACTCCAGCTTAATTTTTCTATTCACTTCCATTACTCACTTATTTAATGCGTTTAGTAGCTTCCACGCTGTAATCGCTTTCCCGTCCTTTATTCGCTCTCTTCTCTCGCCCGCAAATTTCACGAGCTTAGATTTAGAGGTTCTGTGCCAGTTAACGGTAATCAGAATTGCTACCAATTTGGTAACCATCGTCAATTCCTTCTTTGCAACCTTTGGACTCGAATCTTTAGAAGCATAAGTGAGATAAACCTCTCTCGTTATTCCCTCGAGGCAAATATGGCGGACGTTATTCCAATCGACTTGGTCCTTGTTTAAAATTGGTAAGCCACGTTAAGCGACGAATCAGTTGAAAACTCCAGAAGCCTAGGAATTCACTGTTGATAATTATGGTATCTTAAACGGCAGCAGCCTCTGTTCCAATCTTGTCTTATTCAGAAGGACGAATTTGATCGCAACAAGAAAAGCCCAAATCAGATAACCTCCATGGAGGCAAAATGACACATGTGTGATCGTGCAGTGGCGATAAGAATCCTACTATCGGCTACTTGCCAAACCACCTAAAATACCTGCACCATCAGATATTCCGTCATTTCCGGCTGCAAAGCGAAAAAGGGGATGGATGCGAAATGGATGACCTTTTCGGACATCGCAGTGGAATTCTCGAAATTTGAAAGTGTAGATCCTTTCGATTGGCCGCAAATTAGGTAGTCAATGCGCTTGCAAAGCTCCTCCTCCTGCCTCCTCCTCTCTTTCGCTGCATAGATCGATCTTGCTGGTGGACTTTTTTATATTCCGCATTAAGTGTCAAACATGTCGTTTAATTATCTCATTTTATTCAAGTTTATTTTATCGCATCCTACGAGGCAAATTAATTTGTGCGCAACTCGATGGACTCAGTGGCGCGGTGGCCATATGTCAGACATGCGATTTAATCGCATTCAGCATCGCACTCGCCTGCAGGCCACTGAATTCGCTACCAGCTTTCAATATTCATAAAGTCAACGGAGATCGCCGATCAGCACTCTTGAAGGTCAGCTGCATACTTGAATTAATTGCCGCCAACCGGCCAGACCTTTACGTGACCAGTGCACGCCGATCACGAAAAGGGCATTCAACACCCAATCGGGAGTCTCGCCGATCGATCACAGATAACGATCGCCACCGATCGACGCACAACTTTGCTGCAGCCAGAAAGCTTTGGATCTGCAACAATGTTGCTCAACATGACCCGGAATGCAATCCCTTCTCCGATAATCCTCCGCGGAGCAGCACACACATTCCGCTTCTGGGGGAATGTTGACAGCGGATCCGTCCCGCAGACACACACTTAACAAGGTGAGATGAATGTGCTGTGCATCTGTGAAATATAATACCGAGCAATTTGATTTGCCTTTGAAATCACGCGATTTGCTGGAAAGTACAATTTAATCACGCCGCCGGATTGGTGGACCCCCTTTCGGCGGAACTAAGCTCTCCTCCGGCGGGGCAGTGATAAATGCATCATTTGAAGACTGAACAGCTTCGGCTGACGACGACGCGAGACGAGGTGGCCGGGCGAAGGAAGGACGGATGGTGTCGGAGATTCCCGATTTTTCGTTTGTAGTCTTCCGCGTGCTCCTAAACTCTGTCCCTGGGTGAGGAGATGGCTCGAGATTACTAGATTATCTGCTGCTGCCGGTTTTTGCGCTGCTATGCTGCTCTGAGGTGTGTGTGTCGGAGTGCAGCTACAACTTCTCCCCTGCTCTCGGCGGTGGCCACCTGAGATTAACAGATAATAATTGCAATTAAAATTCACCCCACACCACGGGCGGGTGGAACACACGTTGAGACGCGCATTAATATTTATTGCCGAGGGGGAAGTGATTATTTTGACTTAATTTATGTTTTTCTATCGTTTTTTCGCTGGTGTCTCGACTTTGTTGCACGGGACGCGAAAATATGAGAGTTTCAATTAATTAGATCCAGACGGCAATGGTATGCAATTTGGTTCGATGTCTTCACTTAGATTGAATTACTGATCCATACGTCCTTCATGCAGTGTAAATCGTGGCCCCAGTTGGTGGGGGGGGGGGGGGGGTTTTGTCAGGTGCCGTGAGGGAATGCGTTGCAGTCTGGTCGGAAGTGGTGATTGTGTGAGCGGCCGTCTAAGGTTGGTGATAAATGCCGTCGGTAAATTGATCTATTGCAGTTTGCAGAGGTGAACGTTCGACTGGGGTTTTTTTGAATATTTGTTGGCTGAACCAAGCTGAACCAACTCACAGATCTTCGTTCAGACTGTTTGAGACTGCATTTTGGGCAACGAACACAGGGGGAAATTTCAACTGAAGGTTGAGCAGGATTTAAAGCTACAGACCGAACATTTTTTCACTGACTTCTGACTGAGACACTTCGTACAGATAATCTCCGATCAAAGTATGCGTAAGCAAATGCTGACACATTCGGTCAATAAACGACCACTCCTCGCGAGTCGTTCCTCAATCAGTCCTCAATTACTCAGTTGAGTTATTCGCTTATCAGTTGGTTCACGTTGGTCCTTAAATTGCTAGTCGATGAGTCGTTCGTCGGCAACTTAGGTGTTCGTCGGTTATGCGTTTGTGGGCTGGTCGTTCACCGATCAGTCGTTCGTGAACTAATCGTTCATCGATTTGTCGTTCGTTGGACAGTCATATGTGGTTAAGTTGTTCATCAATTATTCTTCCGTCGGTTGTACATTCGTAAGATAGTCGTTCGTTGATCAGTCGTTCGTAGATCAGTCGTTCGTAGATCAGTCGTTCGTAGAACAGTCGTTCGTAGATCAGTCGTTCGTTGTCAAATGGTTTGTCACTCGTTTGTCCATTCGGACTATCATAACGAACGCCAGTGGACTAGGCGTTCGTTATGATTTGTTCATCAATTAGTGCTTCATGGATTAATCGTTCGCCAGTAAGTCGTTCACCATTATGCGTTCATTGGTAAATCGTTCGTCTATTATTCCTTCATCCGTATGTTACTTGTTCCTAAGTCGGTTCATGACATGGATGTCGTATGTTGCTTGATCTTTCGTCTTTCTTTCGTCGGTTAGCCGTTCGTCAATTATTCATTCATCGGGTAGGCATTGGTCAGTTATTCATTTATCGTGCAGTCCTTCGACAATTTGTTCATCAGCTAATCGTTCGTCAGTTTGTCGTTCGTCATCATACGCTCGTAAGTAAGGCATTTGACGATTCCTCGTTAGTTCTTTAGCTGTTGGTCGGTAAGACTATAAGTCGTGGGAAAGTTAAACTGTCTTGGGAACGTAAGTCGCTTAGTCGTTCATCGATTATTCATTTGGATCGCATTCGTTTGTCCCTTCATCACTCCGTTATTCGCAAATTATCGTTTTATCGCTCCTCGTTCTCTCATCTGTCGTTCAGTAGTCCAGTGGTCAGTCGTTCGTCGATTTTTTATACCAAATGTCAATCCGTATTCATCTACCAATCGTTCGTCGGTTATTTTTTGGTCGTGCATCAGTTAATTCAGACGATCTAAGCAAACGATGCAAGGACCTTGAAAAAATTGTCATTGCGATTTTAAAAATTTTTAGTAAAACTACAGAGTGGAATTGTTAAACACATCTCTCGAATACTTTCGTGGACTTAAACGCTACTGTCCAATGCAGACTGTGGGGGTTTGTTCCTATTTTAAACAAGACTTAAGTTTCCTTTCAAAAATCCATTTCTTTGTATGATTTGTCATATCTGCTTTCAGGTTTTCACTCGTCTCATGAATCATACAATTGACAGTCCACCTATCTGACTTAAAAATTGTCAATAAAACTGCTACATATTCCACACATGCAGTATTATTTCACTTCTCGACATGAAGATGATTGTAAATCTGATATTTACTGCAAAACTTCGAAGACGGTATAAAATGGAATCGTAAAATTAGCTAATAATTCGAAGAGAAGTCCCATTGCCACCTTGCCTGATCAGACAGCTTTTGTTACGAATTGCAAGTCTAGACAATTTTATTATTTCAAAAAAAGATTTCTATCTAAATTTTTTTGCGTAGAGTATGTCTATGCGATAAATTAAAATGTCACATTACTTGTATGCACATAAACGAAGTTTTGAATTTTTAATGTGACATTTAAAGGTTTTTTGGAGGTGGACAAAGATTCCAATTTGAAGCAATTTCATCTTTTGCACGACGTTGTATGATTGGTTTATGAATTTCTTTATTTTATTGATACTTCCATAGGTAATAGTCTTCTCAAATAGATAGCTAGTTGTGTCTGTGGTCTTTTGAATTTTGGATTGTCTATGACCTCGAGAGCTCAATTTGTAATGGATACACAAAACGGCTTGAGGATCAGCAGATTTAAGTGATGATTTGGTCAGCTGAATGCTCCCATTCCAACCCCATTGAGATGTGGGTGTCGTAGACGAGAAAATTGTCGCAGTTCCAGGTTGTACCGAGACATCTCAACCAAATGAAGTCTAAAGTGCGTTAACATTGAAAAATTAATAGGAGTCATGCCAGAAATAGCCAAAATCTTGAAAAATTCCGACACATTGAAGTAAACAAAGTGGACGAATAAGCCTAGTTTGAGTTTTCTAAGATTTTCATATCTGGGATCAGGATAAAGAAATAAATCAAAAGAAGCCCTTGTATGACTATAAAAAGAATACACAAGATTTTCAGATTTTCATTTTGTTGACACTTCGCAACTGTGCATTGGTATTTCTCTCACTTCACCTATTTTTCCTACGACTATATTAAGTTTATTAAGTGGTCGCCGTGACGTAGTGGTAAGTGCGTCGACCGCCGCGCAGAAAGTCTAAGTTCGATTCCCGGACGGGACACCTCGCATTTTTCAAAGCACCACCTCTTTCGAGTTGCTGACAACACTCAAAGAGTATCAATTGTCTATGGAAAAGCTTCTCAAATCTCGCCTTTCAGAGTCGACAACAAGCTGTAGGTCCCTTCTACTCGTGAGAGAACAGAAGCACGCACAACGCGAGTAGTTGATATAGAAGCTACTCCCTAGTCCTTTGTGGGCTGCAGCGCCACTCAATTATAATTATTATTATATTAAGTTTAACATTTAAAGTAAATGCAAATTATACAAAAAAAATAATAATTGCACCTTCATAATTTGGTTAGTGAATAGTTTCAAATTTGAATTGTCCCTTCTGACGTGTGCTACACATTTGACAATTTACCCAAATGTCCGATATGAGTCAAAATGTACCACAAATGCTATTTTTTAGCAATAATTCATGTTCTTCATGCAAGGTTTCTAAATGAAAATGGACTGATTTGATTGCCGATTGACATGGAATTTGTTTCATGTTCAGCTGTTGTACTCGAGGGAGTACCCTTTTTTTCAATTAAAATGCTTCAGTGAGTAGCTTCCACCTCCCTTCCTGGAATTGAGCTATAACAAATATTTACTTGATGTCCTTTACATCAAAATGAACATTAACTGAAAATAAGTCGATGTAGAAACATTCGAAAAAAACTGCACTTAGGTGCTTTTGTTCGGAGACATTGTTGGCAAGTTGTGTTTTATTGACATTTGTTGAAACCTTGTCTCGAATCGAAGTCTTGACAAGACTTTCTTTGCTTTCCTAACTCGTCAGACTACCTATCACATTTTTCAACTGTGCCATTCGATAGGAAATTTTAAATTTTCTGTGCGAAATTCCATTATGTAGTAGTGACGACAAGAAATACACAATTTTGAAATATTGGACTTTTTCCATGTATATTTTTTTCATTTTTAAAACAAAATGAATTCCCGTATATATCCGTTTAACAAATTCAACTTTTACTTGACCAGTTGGAACTGAAGGTGATTTCCAAAACTCTACTGCGTGCACTTAGCCTGCTTTGAATTTGTAAACAGTCTGTGCACATTTTTCAAAGAAAACACATTGACGTTTATTTTGCCCTGAAGTCCTTGAAACCTGATCGCACGATCATCCCGTCTATCTCACTTTATTTAAGATCGTGTATCACACATTACGGCGCCTAAAAAATAGATAAAAGCGAGAGAGGAACGAGCAAAGATGTTGTTTCCTTTAAACCCTTTCTTGTTTTCGAAAATAGAAATCCGTTTATAAACGTTTACGACATTCATTGCTCAAGAGTTCTTTTAATTTGTAATAACATCCAATTGCGCAATTTCCCGATCAGACTTCAAAGTTCGAATGCCATATCCCGAAATCACTTTTTAATCAAAACCTGCAGACAACTAAAGTCTGTTCCCTATCTGTAGGGGACAACAACTGTATTGATAGGAAATGAGACAAGATCTCTTGGAGTCTTGCAGGGGGCCGCATTTGGATGCTGATTTACAAATTTGTAGAGATAATTATAATGCAAAGGTGTTTGTCTTGCTTGTCTTTAATTTTACAGAATATGACAATTTTTGAACGGATCATCCTTCGCCGGGAACTGATTGTGGTACGATAGCACACTTTATCGTCAGGAACTTGAGGAGTTCAATTCAAAAGCAACGATTTTTCAACGCACATCTTAATGGAAGAGATTTTTCCACTGACATCTACTGATTAAGTGATACACCCTACCATCGAAGCTGAACTGGCGACAACACAACCCCATACCACAAAGAAAAGTCATCGACACAGGGATCTGATAACAGACTTATTTAAAATAATAAGTTTGGCATTTTTTAAATTTTGTGATCGCACATTGTGTTTATATAAGAAACAACAAATTTGTGCACGCCACTGCAACTGACTGTAGAAGCTAGGCCCTGGTCCGTTGTGACTTGTCCCCCATACTTATTTTGTAATAATCACAAAAACTACCTGTGTTCGTCTGAGATTCATCGAGTTAGTTAGTTTTTTGACACCGAAATCGAACTGTAGTTGGAACTTATTTCCCCAAACAAAGAGTGTCTAATTTCCTGGACATTAAATAATTTTTAAACAGGAAGAAGCTGAATGTCTGCACACTTGCCCTAAAAATCCTTTTTAAACTCTCGTCAATTTACCTTTTCGAAAGATGAGGGGAAGCATGACAAGTGTACTTTAAAACAATAATCTTCTTCATCTCTTCCACTCAGTCTCACCTCCTGTAAGTGTTGCAAAGTGTGTTGTGACTAGTGGGAATTTGCTCCATGTCCCTGAAGCATATATCTTCAAAATCACACATTGAACACAATACATAATTTGCACGGCACGTTGATCTTTTGATTTATAAAGAAAGATCGAGTTAATTTCATCCTACTTCCGTTTCACATCCTTTTTGATCCTTTTTGCATTTAGCGAGTTAATCTATCTGTCTGTAGAACTTTCTAGGCGACGTTTTGTGTCACAGACTGTAAACTTGTCCATATCCAGTACAGCTAGAAACAAAGCTTCTCTGTCTAACGTCAAATGTTCTTGTGGTTGATGTCCTTTTGATTAATTACCACCAAACCATACTCTGGCTATGGTACAAAATAATAAAATTTGTCCCGAAAAACAGATCTTGGTCAAAACGAGAAAAACTTTATTTTCACCTTATTACGCAATAAAGTGGCGAATCTGAATGGAACCAACTCGTAAGTAGGCATGACTAAATGAGTGATCCTGTGCCGAATGTGGCCACAATAATATGTTGGGCTGAATCAAGGACTTAGCAGAAGTCTATGATGGAGACAAGTGAATCATATGCCCCTCGTAGGAAAGCGCAAATATCCTTTTTATAGTGAAACGGACCCTGAGAATAATTAATCTTAGACAACAAATATTTGAGCAACAAATGTTTGCGCTTCAGCTTTGAGTTTCGGCTCCATGTCTGTCTGTTGTGAAGGATGGTGTCTAAGAATCACATAGGCGCTCCACACGTCCATAGAGAGAGTACCATAGCACTGAAAAAATGCCTAAAACTTAAAAATAATAATTGAATGGCAGTACAGTCCACACTAGGACCGAGCTTCTACAACAACCTTAAGTTATTGAGCAGAAAGCAACTACTACTATCAGAAGTCGCCAATGTCTCTTAAAGTCTCAAAGAAATGATTTACATGATTCTAGTTCTGGCAACCGCCTTGCACTCGCGTAGTAACTGCTCAACAATTTCATTTACCCCATTCAATTCAATATCCCGTAGATGAAAGTGATCTATGGACCACAATCACATCAAATAATTTTCAAATTTTCTCCCACAAAAGTTCAAGAGCCACAAAATTTCCCCAAGGACGATCTTGTTAGGAAAAAGAAACACTTTTCGCGTGAAAGCCTCCATATTCTTCTGCAGGCAACAAATCCGCCTTGAAATTAATGAGAACCGTTTGTTATAAACAAAAAATGCTGACATTTACTTGGTGACAGACTCTTCCTACTTAAAAATGTATATTCCATCTCTCCGAGAGTTATTGAGCGGCAAATGCCAAGTCGCCATAGTTAAGCATTCAATATTCAACGGCATCGATTTTAAAGGTTACGAAAGACGAAAGAATTTTTTTTTTCTTTAATTTGATGCTGGAAATGCTTTCTTCTCACCTAGTGACCTTTAATTTGAATTTGAAGATTTTTTTTTTGTTGCGTAGAATATTGAAAGTGAATGAATCCTCGCTTAGCAACAGATCACACAGGCAACTTGAATGCATCAAAGAAATAGAACTTGTTTTATTTTACGACACTTTCAGCTTTATGAACACTCAAAATTTCGGATTGATGATGAATTGGCGAAAACATAAAACGCGTCCAAGCGGCGAATGCAGCGCAGCGCAAGGACAATTCAGGGGGTTTGATTTACGACACTGAATCGGTACCGACACTGGAATGACGCGATTTAGAGGATCGTAAAATGAAATCCTTCGTTTTTCTAGCGGTTTGCGTTTTGCCCACTTTGCGAGACCAGTGACAGATTATACGATGACAGATGTGAATTTATAAGTGTTCGTGGAACGGTGTTGAATCTCTGGTGACTGGAAGATCAAAGAATTTTGTTTTTTTGTTTCTGTGGGATAACTTTGGAAATGTACTGAGATGATGTCGGTTGGGTGAGATTTTGATTATTTGTGTTTTGACATGATTTTTATATTTTTTTGGAAAGGATTTTGTGGGTATTAGGAGGAATAAAAATGAAAGATCCTTTGATAAATTTTTAAGGACTTCAGTCTAATTCAGAAGAACTGAACTTTTGTGACAAATGGAGAGGAACTGAGATCAAAAGTGTGACTAACTGTTCGCATTGAAATTTAAGGATATAAAAAGTGTGCAGAATTGTTCGTTTTGACATTCAAGGACATCGAAACAAAAATTCCAATAAATTTTTGATGACTCTATAAAAGTAAAGATCATTTCAAAGTGTGAATTGAAAACTCTGTTTCTCTTCGTGCTCAGAAAGTTCAGAATCGCTTCTTAAACTCATCGTCTAGACATTGGCAAGAAACAGTAGATCACTTGCATTTGTGAAAAAAAACAAAGCTAAGCTAGATTTACTTTTGGAGTCCACTTTCAGTATTAAGGAAGGCTGTTAGTAATTTATTTAAATTCTGCATAAAATTTTAGACTTATGAATGAAAAGTGCCACTATACAGCATTCCATCAGGATTCTTCAAAAAAAAGTCAAATAGAACATGCCTAAAGAAGCAGTGGCCGTGATAGTCCACTGTGTACGCCGCGTAAGGATGCATTAAACACAAAATTGAGGCAAATAGGAAAATGTAAAGTTTTGAAATACATTTTGAAGGAAATAAACTCTGTGGAGATGTTGAGATGCAGAAGGAACCTTAAAGAGATGTAGAGACGATTCTAGAGGTCTGTTCCTTACAACTGTCTTCGCGGAATGCTTGCCATTTCAGAAGCTTGTTTCAAACAGAACTTTTTCCAGTGGCCTGTTTCTCACTCATTTTTGAAAACGTTTCTATTTTTATACACAGATGAAAAAAAAACTCATAAAAACAGGATAACTAAGATTTCTCTGTGCTTGACTGAGTATAACGAAACGTCATCTTGATCTTGAAGGACTTAAAGGATTTGAAGAAATATTGTTACATCAATGCAAGCTCCTAAGACATGATCACAAAGCAGTTCTTGTGCGGTCTAGATTACCGTGAAGGGGCTACAAGGTAAGTCTTAGGACCTTATTCAAACTCAAGCTCCTACTCGATTGCATTGAAGGACATCTTTCTTCCACAATCAAACCCACAAATTCTTCACAACTCCATGATTTTGTAATCAATGTTCAGGAAGATCCACTATTTCCACGTGTGGCACAGCAGTCCCGAAAGGACATAATCCTCAAAACTGACGAGTCTCTCATTCTTACACATTTAAATGATATATTTCTGATTTCAGATCAGAGGAAACATGCCACTTACTCTTTTGTAGAAAATTCAATAAATTTTAAGCACAATGCAAATCATACGCGCCGTATGCCATATTTAAATTATGCCAGACCGTGCCATTATGGTTTATTCGAGTCACGGCGGAATGAATCTGATTACGGATAAATAACTTTGATTTTCACGACAAAAATTAAGACTCAATTCTGGCGAGCAAAAACGAACAAATAACCGCTAATTGTAGATATCGTGAACATGCTCTTAGCCGATCTCTAATGATCGTCTCTCGCAAGATGAAAGGATCCCGCTCACCGCAAACTGCACAAGATCGTATGCTTTTTTTTTCACTTTTTCCGGGTAATAATCACATCAAGAGAACACATCTCACCAAAGCAAAACAAAAAATCAAACAAAATACTTACTTAAGATGTTAGTGATGAAGACAAAAACAAAAATTCCTTGGTAATCCGTTTTCCGATGTATCTTGACGTAGCGATGAGAAACTGTGTAAGTTCATTCAGAATCATAGATCATAACGAAACATTTAAGAACCAGTAAACTTTTCAATTTTCTGCTGATATCTTCTGACTTGCCGTTGAGATAACTTAGTGAGATACGCAAAAAAAACCGCAAACAAAAATCATCTGAACATCTGATGGTTTCTTTTCAATTTCAACTTCTTTTCGGTACTTTTCATTTATTTCTTTTGTGCGCGAAATAGTTAAATAAAAATTCTATTTGCGTTATCCTTTGGAATACGTTTGCAAATCAAATATCAGACACATAACCAACGCGTCACCACTCACTATAAACAAATGGCAAAAACAAAAAAAAAACAAGAATTTCACTTTTAAGAAAATTTGCAAACAAAAATAAATTTGAGAGAGACAAATCAAATGAGAAACAAAAAAACGAACAAACACGTTACACGGAGGACATTTTTATTTTATTTTATTTTTTTTTTTTTGTTTTGTGGAAATTTTTACCGCACTTGACTTTTGTTTATTTGAAGTTGTAATTTTTTTTTGAGGTTTTGTCTCACAACAGAATGGAACGAAAATTGAACAGAAACAGGAGCACACTCCGAGATGTGATTAATTTGATTTTGTAATCCAAGTTTGTTTTTTTTTGAAGAGTTTTTTTTTGGTTTTGCAGTTTTATTTTGATAGCGGACTTCTTTAGGTATAAAAATAAAAACAAGTATGCAGATGATAATTCAAACGTCAGATACTCTTCTCCATACACCACGATCCTTGTGAAATTTTTGACTCTACTACGACTTTGCACTTGACTTGATGTAATTCACTTCGATTTTTTCTTCTTCTCAAATTTTCATTTTCTTAAACTTTTATTTATTTTTTTTCTTTTTTTCCTTCAACTCTATTTTTATTAATTTTTTTTTTAAATTTAGCTGTTTAAAATTTCTGCAAGAGAGAGGGAGAGATATAAAAATTTAAGCAAAACAAAACAAAACAAAAGGGATTTTCTTTTCGAAAATTCGAATGAAAGAATAATGAATGCACAAAAAATTTAAATCAATTTGATTTTGGAAATTTTTGAAATTCACAGAAATTCACTTTGAATGTGATCTTGAGAACCGCGCGCGTTTCAACTTATGTCACAGCACATATCCTTGTTAAACATTTCTTTTTTGTTAGCGGTCCGTTGTGCGATTGAAACCGTCGTACAATGTCACGGTGCAGATGCAGAGGAATGCTTTTTGGCGGAGAGTGCGAAACACAAACGATTCAAGTCCAATATTGTGGCGCCATTAAGAATGTTCCTACTACAACTCCCCAACACTCTGCTGCTGACAGAAAGTTAGATGGAGATACTCAGTGTGTATCTTTTTATCTGCGCTTATTTTTTCCGGGTGTTCGTTTGTTTTTTGTTCTTCTTTCTGGCGCGAGTTATGAGCGCGTAAACTTTTACAACCGAACGTGAGAATTCGAAAAAAAATCGTCGTCGTCTTTCTATAGAAAACCAAAACAACAGCGCCAACAATAAAGTCTCGTTGTTTTTCTCAAAAAAAAAATCAAGAACTTAAAAATTTGTTAAACTTTTTTTTTTTAATTTTACAAAACTCTTAAAACATTTTTTCCGTTTTTTTTACGAAAATTCAGCGGATGGGAAAAAATCTATTTTGAATCTTCTCCAGAGTCGACTTTGCCTTTGAGAATGCAATTTTGTTTTCTTTTTTATCTTGACTAACCGAAAATGATATTTCTAGAGAGCAGGCAGCAGCGACTTGTATCGAACTGACGACACTACTGACGTTCCGAACGTTTTGTGGATTAGAACCCCGCAACGCAGTCCAGAGTCAGTCGGTGTACACGACCACTGCGTTTTTCTTATTATTTTCTTTTTTTTTGCAATTTTTTTTGTTCGCTTTTAACTGTTCACGATACACAAACCACCACCAACAAGCCCCGGCTCTGTAGTGTGCGCCGTGTGTTGCTAGAGTGCTGCTTCGCTTGGTGCTACTGCTGTATATGCTGCTGCGACTGCTGCTACTAAAGTCAGTCGTGCCTCCTCTACTCTACTCCAATGGTTTGTGGAGCTCTGTTGCTGGTGTTACTGATGGTTGGTGGTGCTGGTGCTGGTGCTGCTGGTGGTGCTGCTCCTCTGTGCCTGTCGTCGCGCGCGCTCCCGCAACTGTCGTCGTAGTCGCACAAACGTCTCGGTCTACTCATCTAGCCTTGTTGCCGATGGAGTACTGCTGATGCGGCTTCTAGTATGTTGCTGACTGGCCCTAGAAAATACTGAACAAAAAAAAACAATAACGCCACACAGACCCGACAAATCGCTCTTTTCTTTCTTCGTCTTGTTTCCTTTGGACTTTTCTTCACCAGACCAGAGACTAGCTTCCCAATTCTGTCTGTCCTCTTCTTTTTCCCCCAGCAAACTAACACCGACACACCAGTTTCCAAACCGACAAAATGCAGTTCTCTTCCTTCACCAGAGGCCGCAGCAGAGGCATAGGCGCGCACACACTCGCACACCTCCATCCACACCATCGCATCACGACACCAGACACATCATTCAAGAAGCCGCACACACTTTTGCAGCGTTTGCAACGTTGGATATCCATCCGTCCCGAAGAGAGAGCCGGTGGAAAGAGTCCGACCGACGACGACAACGGCCGAAAGTCTCCCCCACACACAACGGGTGGCATTTGTTGCCGTGTTTTGGGGGGCGCGCGTAAGTAGGCCTTTTCTGTGGGGCCCCACAACTCCAGCTCATCTCTCTTTCATGTTGCCAGCAACATTCATTTTCATTCATACTTTGTTCGATTTTTATTTTTGCAGTTCTACCCCCGTCTGCATGTGCATGCGAGCACGCATACACCACCCTGTCGGTGTGTGTGGGGCTGTGTATCTAACAAACACCTGTTTGCTAAATGGGAAAAGCTTCTCCACCTCGGTACACATTCCCCAGACACATTGTGCTGCACGCACACAGAATGTCACGGTTCTCTTGCAACACTGTGTCTCTTCGTGGTCCTCGCGCAACATGCTGCCGCAACACGGTAAGAGCCACCACACGCTCTGGCAACACGGTTTTCTTTGTCTTTTTCGCTTGCCATTCGTGTCCAGCTTCTTTTTGCAAATTTGCAAATTTTTGCTCTTGCCCCTCGAAGAGCACGCCAATCGACTCTCTTCGGCAATAGTTGCCAAGCACACACATGCCTGTTGAGAGGGAGCCGATGTGCGAAAATTTTTGCAAACTCTCTGATCTCTTCGCTGCTCCACTCAACACTTGCAAAAATTTTCGCAACAATCGCTCTCTCCCTCTCTCGTACGCATCTCTTCGCAACCGTCAAAGAGAGTTCAAAAACGCAAAAACAAGCACAAAGAACTTTGCAACAATCAAACAAAAAAAATGTTTGCAAATTTTTGTTCTGCAAAAACGGCCAACAAGAAGTTCGCAAAAAAGGAACGAAAACAAGCAAAGGCCCACGAAAATAAAACGAAGGCAAGCAACGAGAAAAAGAAAAACACCGTCATCGTCGTCGTTCTCGTCGCCGGTAACTCACTCACTCTCTCGCACACAGATCCCACCGCACACAGGCAGGCGGCACGGAGGTGGACTCAGAAAATGAGTTCGTTTGGAGAGATAGATTAATCGGCGGGCTATGTGTTGATATTTCGTCGCCAGCACATAAAGATTTTTGCAAAAACCCAAAACGACCGAGAGGACTTAGAAAATAGCTTCTCAGTGTATGCGAGAAATATTCGCGAACAAAATAAAAGAAAATCGTTTAATCAATCACTTAAGCGGGAGAGGAGGTAGTGTGGCGTGCTGTGTGTGTTGGAGAGATTCTATTTTTTTGCAAACGCTTTTTTTTCATCTTTTTTTGCGAATTTTTTCGCAATTTCTTTTATTTTTTGCCTTTGGTTGCTGCCTGGCCGCTGCTGTGCGGCTGCCAGCTCGCAGTGGTGTTTGTGTCCTATTGCCTAATTCGCAGTTCTGTTTTTTTTTTTTGTTTTTTGTGTGGTAGTGGGAGAGGGCGCAGCGAGTGTGACCCCTTTATAATAACTATTTATAAATTAATTTATTTATTTTATTTCGCGGAGCCGTTGTGGTACATAGTTCGGTTTATCTGGCCGAATGTGAAGTGTTTCAGTTTGAATTTGCAGCAATTGCCGGAATTCACCATGACATGTGGTGAGTAAATTTCCTTTCTTCCTTGTTGTGTTGCTGATCTCTGCTGCCTCTCTTACGCATCCTGGAGCGGACTAGAGTGGAGTGCTGTTTCGCATTTCCCCGTAAGGGAGTTTGGGTTCGAAGCGGACTCATTTGGGGACTGTTTTTTTTTTTTTTTTTTGGGCGGCGGTGATGCCGTTGGCAAATGTTTACTCCATTACCGTCGGCAAAATGGAATTGAATAGGAAATAGACGAAGACAGTGTTCTCGTCGGCATGTGATCTTTAGTCGTGTCTCTTTTGGGATTTGGTTGCAGTGTGGATAGGGAGTGAGAGGAGATCATAAGGATATTAGATGCGTTGCAACTGGAATCGATTTTCAAATATACGACAAGTGAGAGATTTTCGCTTTGTCTGCAGTTTTTCGTCAAGATTTGGACGCAATTGTGATTGTTCGGTGGAAAATGGCATTTTGAGTGTTCACCCATCTCCATAGTTTCGATTTTGGGAGAATTTTTGCCGAGATGGAGGCAAGTTCTTGTCTCCTTTTTGTGAGGTTCAGTAATTGTTGCTGAAGGTGTCACAATTAGAAAAGGGCATTTCTGTTCTGTGTCTTGCCATCTCCCTTCTTTCGACAGCAAGGGACGCGACAAAAGTGGTAGATATGTTCATCTATTAAGTCATAAATGTCAAGCAATCGATTGTAACTGTGACCCAATCAAAGACCACAGAGTTCGACTGTTGCAATGCGTGCATATGCACAATATGAGGCATGATGAAAATGCCCTTCAGACGAACCATTTGTTTTGAAAACTCGGAGTAAGTAATTCCTAACCAACGGCACGAAGATTAAGCCTTCATAAGTCCCTGAGTAAGCTTAACAGTATATCATTGACATTGATCTCGTTACCGTTAGTCACTACAGAATGCGATTGCCATAGAATCTCTCTCAAAATTTTATTGATTTGAATACAAAGGGGGAGTCAGTTGGCACAACGATCACATTTGATCTATTGTGTTCTTTCGTTGTCTTCAAAGCAACCTTGAGAAAGTTTTATTTAATCAATCGGAATACACAAAATGAGGATGTCACATGGCAGACCACAAACGCCGGCAATGCAATGTTCAGCGTCCGTTTCCCAACCAATTTTGAAACTCTTCTAGGGGCACTGAAGTCAAGTCCGACGCCATTGTGTGGCAATTGATGAATCTGGCATAAGGATCGGACCATCGTGAATCGTGAAGAAAAATGAAGGGCCCAGGGCCTATCTTCTTAATCAACTTTTCGTGTGTGAGTTCTAATATTCTCTCACGGTAAGAGAGACCTACAGTTTATTTCCAACACCGAACGGCGAAATATAAGAAACTCTTGATCGACAATTAGTACTCCATGAGTTCTGTCAGCAAAGTCAAAAGAGGTGGTTTCGTGAAAAAATGGGTAATGGAGTGTCAAGGAGTCGTGGCAACTTTGTATTTATGGTTCGATGAGCTTGAATATATCTTGCGACTAGTGGGTAGGTGACACTTTTTTGAGAGAAAACCTAATTGAAACCACAAAGCACTGAAGTAAGGAAGCAAATCAATTACGCAGCTAACTTACTAAATCGAATGAGACAAGGAAAGCGTTGTCAGGCCAGATAAGTGCTGAACCAGCACAAAGGAAGTGAAGGACAACTTGTCGCCTGCAGCAGTGATCCTTATGTGGAATGTCCATTTTGAGAAGACCTTGAAAAGGTTCTTGGATAGTTCTTCCTAGGTTGCACTCAGGCCATTTTCTCCAACATGTGGTCCTTGATAAAAACGAAATATATATGTAAAGGGTGATGTTTTAAAAGCTATAGGAAAGTTTAAAAAAAACACATAAAATTCAGAAAAATGCATTAAATCTTTATTTGAATCGATAGTAGGGTATAATTTAATGTTTGAAGATTATTTCATGTAAATGTTGACCTTGACTCCGCCTCAAATGGTACATCCGCTTAGTCCAATTTTGGCATACTCTTTCCAACATTTCGGCCGGTATCTCACGAATAAATGCTTTAATGTTGTCTTCCAATGTGTCTATTGAAGCGGGCTTGTCTGTACAGACATGAGCTTTAACATAGCCGCACAAGAAATAGTCGAAAGACCTTAAATCGCAAGATCTAGGCGGTCCCGAACGTGAAATAAAATGTTCACCAAACTCGCCTCTTAATAAGTCCATTGTTGAGCGTGCGGTGTGGCATATGGCACCGTCTTGTTGAAACCACATGTCATGTTTTATCTAGTTTTAAGATTTAAATTCACTGATGTGTAGAAAAATAAAATGCATTTAAAAGAAAGAAGAAAGACCACATGTCATGCAAGCCAAGTTCTTGCTTTTTGGGCAAAAAAAAGTTGGATATCATCTCACGGTAGCGCTCACCATTCACAGTTACGTTACGATTCGCATCATCTTTGAAGAGGTACAGTCCATAAACCGCACCAAACTGTGACTTTTTCTGGATGCATTGGTAGCTCTTGCGATGCTTTTGGCTGATATTCACTCCAAAATCGACAATTCTGCTTATTTACGTACCCATTGAGTCAAAAATGAACTGATCATAAAATGGAAGAAGCGAGCGATGAACTTTCTTAGCAGAGTGCGCATTTTGATAAAAAAAATTCAATAATTTGCAAGCGATGTTCGTTTGTAAGACGATTCATGGTTAAATTATAGACCAAACTGAAGATGTTTGACAGTGAAACAAAACACGAAACGTGCATCAGCTGTTTAAACCAGTGTTACCAAAAAGATAATATCTAAAAAATAACCCTTTATGTGCATCCATGGTAGCAACAGCCCCTCGGCCTTTGAGTTCATTGTGCTTTTCGTATTCCGAAACCCAGACTGGGTTCAAATTGAACTTATCCATTCTCGAATACAGATGGATGGAGTTTTTATTAAAAAAAAAAAAATCGTAAGTAAGCTTTTGAATTAAAAAAAAACTTTTCGCAGGAGATGGTCCAATTCCTTCGTCGAGCTTACCGAAAATAGATCTCCTTTGTGTCCTTATTGTGGCGTTTCTACTAAAGATGTATAAAAACCTGCTTACGACAAGTAGCGACTTGGATTGGATTGCCTTTTTATAAAACATGCCAAAAAATGTGCAGTGTGAAGAGCGAAGCATAGTTTACATAAGACTGCCGAGGGGAAATTGGAGGAATGTTTCATTTTAGTGATTATATAGATGAATGAGCGATAAAGAACACGAACGACACAACAGAAAGCAACCCCACTTAACAAATTTCGCAGTTTTCAAAAGCTACCAGATAATGGTTGTGTGGTCGTCGTGGCGTAGAAGTAAGTGCGTCGACCGCCACGCAGAAAGTTTAGGTTCGATTCCCACATTTTTTTCACGGCACCACCTCTTTCGAACTGCTGACAACACTCAAAGAGTGTCAATTGTCTATGAAAAAGCTTCTCAAATCCCGCCGTTCGATATCGGCACAAAACTGTAGGTCCCTTCTACTCGTGAGAAAACAGTAGCACCCACAATGCGAGTAGTTGTTGTACAAGCTAGGCCCTGGTTCCTTGTGGGCTGTAGTGTCACTCAATTTTTATTATTAGATAATGGTTGGGGGAAATTATTCCAAGCAAACGCCTGGAGAAATCTATAAGCCATTTAAAATATGAAAAACGTCAACAGTGGTGAAAGTGCTGCAATGACATTTGACAGACCACCTTACTCTTGGTGACAGTCAACACTAAGAGTTGAATGATAAGTTTAAAGTGTGCCATAAGATTAGGTGATACTATAGCCCACCAGGGACCAGGGCCAAGTTTCTTTACCAACTTTTCATTTTGTGCGTGCTACTGTTCTTCGCGAGGTGGGGAATTTCAGTTTTTTGTTAATTCCGAACCGCGAAATTTGAGAACCTTTTCATTGACAATTAGATCTGTTGACATGTTATAAGCAGCTCGAAAACGCTGGTGCCGTCAAAAGATTCGAGATGAACGTTCAAGTCCAGGAATCGAACATAGAACTCTAGACTTCTGCGAGGTGCAGATAGAGAAGGCAATCTTTTGGAGGAGAAAGGATTCTGTCTGAATAGGTCTATGAGTATGTGTATTGTACTTGAAGAAATTTATTTTGCAATATGTCTGTACGTCCACGAAGTAAAGTTTCAGTACCAATAAATTCGAATCAGCACTCGCACCACTTGTTAGTTCGTGTCATAGAACCCATCTGTTCTTGTGACCAGCTTTCATAACCCATTAATTTCTGTAAAGCCCGAATCTCACTTCTCACAGTGTGACAAACGTCCTCTCAACACTTCCCAATTTGATCTAACCAGCTCCTAAGCAAATATAGCCCATCAACACGGATTTGGTAGGTCACACGGTAACTCTCTGGAATAATTTAATTCCAACGCTGATCTCATCAGCTATAATCGCCTGCCTCAAATTGGCAATAAAACTCCACAAGAAATTCAAGATTTTGGTGCATGGTCAATGATATGCAATACACGAGATGTTCGGATTAAGACCATGTCTCCGACGAATACTGAATCTTCCCACGAACTACTTTTGATGCAATTGCACGTGTTCTGGCGATTATTAAACAATTACATGAACTCGACATGTTTACGCAAAAATTACAGCCTTACGGAATTTCAAGTTTTTTTAAATTTTCTTGGAGAAATATTAAGCAAAAAAAAATGTAGTTAGATAAATTTTAAGCTAAAAACATAAAAGAGGCCGAAAGGCATAATAAAAAGAAAAATCCTAGATTAGCTTAGAGTACTCGTAAAGAGTCAGTAAGGTAGAATTAAGATCAACAGATCGTATGTGTAAGCTAGTATTAAGTATTTTTGTCTAGCATGTAAGTAATTTGAAAAGAACTAATAAAAATGCATTTAAATCTAATCTAAAATTACAGCCTTCGAGCAGACGAAGGCGATGAATTTAAAGTTGGGGAAATTTGTAGTGAAATAATATCCGTCGATGAGTTAGTCATTGTGAGTGCATCTGTGCTAAAATAGTTCTTCATGTCCGCTCTCCACATCTGCTTGTTTAAAGAGGACCAAGTTTAGATGTACTATTAAAGAAAGATCATAAAAACATACCCGATTAGAATGACGCATACAAGTGGCTCGACGTTTGAAGATTTGATCTGCCATAATTATTGTCTTAGCAACCATTGATCGCAGTGCAACAGAAAGAAGTGAAGAACGAATATTTCGTTGTGTCGTTGTGCATCGACCCCCTTTAGCTGCCGGGTGAAACACTTCCTTGTTAAAGTGCGTCCAAACGATTTCTTGAACAATGTTTAGAACTGAGGCAGTTGCAGCAATGCTTGCGTGTCGGTTCTGTGGTTTTCTGTGTAATGCTTCATCAAAACATGAAATTCAAAAAAAAAAAAAAAACCTCGAAGTCATTTTTCATAGACACCTGTAACTTCTTAAGCAATAGTTCAAATGACATGAAATTTTTAGAAGTGTCAATGCAAGGTTGATGCTTTCTAGAAATTTATTTTTAAATTCCAGTTCTATCCCAGCCTCAGGGTTCAAGAAGGAGAGGACGGCCGAACCTCCGATATTTGATTGCGGACGCTAGAGAGCTTGGTCTTAGCGACTGAAAGCAGCGCACCCGAGACTGTCTAGAATGGAAGTCAGCTATAGCTCAGGCTCAGACTCTTCATGGGTCGCAGGCCTGATAAACCAAACAAACCATCTGAGTGTTGCAACAGAGGGTTTGCAGTTGAGGGGCCGGAAATATAATTTTAAAGTTTTTAAAAGTAGATTAGCGCCAACTGCAGCAGAGTTTTAAGAATATGGAAAGAAAAGTCGAAGTCCTTGCACATGGCTTAAATATTGAAGAACTGAAAATATTTTCAACTGTGACAAAAATAGAAATTTGTTTTTTGACTTTCTGTGCGCTTAATATACTTCATAGCCTTAGGCGGTGCTGGCTGGAGAGGCATGTTGGTTGAGGCCCAGGTCCACCCCGGATTGTGTAGCGCCACAAGAAGAAGAAGAAGAAGAAGCCTTATGCAGTGAAAATACGAGGGTGGTCGAATTAGTACTCAGCCACATGCCCCATGGCAACACCGTCGCAAAGAAAATTTACTTCGTAAAGATAATTCTCGTGGATATCTACTGTCTCAGCGTAATCGGACAAGTAGTTCTGTTTTGATGGAAGCGGAATAAGTGAGTGGTGAGTGGAAGCGCGTGGGTTTTTGGAAAATTGGGAACGAGCAATTGGTTCTAATTGTTAGAAGGAAAATTAAAAATCACACAGATGAAAAAGGAGTAGAAGGAATCTCGTAAACCGCTGATTGGAGGTGCCCGATATATCTGTGGCGCCACAGCCCACAAGGGACTCTGCGTCCAACTATAGAGGGTACCTTCAGTTTTTGCTGACTCCAAACGGCGAGTTTGCGAAGCTTTTCATAGAGTGTGGTGCCGGGTAAAATGTGAGGCGGAAATTGAACTTGGACCTACGACGTGTGAGTCGACAACACGGCGACCATGGCTTGACTGGCCTAAGGCATCTCAAATGACCGCGTTGGCCATATTTTGCATGAAAAAGTGGGCATGTGAAAGTTGTCTGCGAGATGGGCGCAACGTTTACTCAATCCTGACAAAAAACGCTACCCCGAGACCAATTGGAAGCAGTGTTTGACGTTGTTCAAATGCAATCCAAAGGAGTTTCTTTGTCGTTTTGTGACCACGGACGAAACATGAATCCACTTGTACATACCAGAGACCAAATAACAGTTGAAACAGGGAACTTCTGTCAACGAACGTTTTCCCAAATATTTAAGACTGTTCCATTAGCAGGAACGGACGTTATCTGGGACTCACAACTTGTAATCTAAATCAACCACATCTACTATGCTCTTCAATCTTGAAAACTTAAAACGCACCTAGCCACACCTCCGTCGTTGACTTACACCAATTGGGCTAATAAGGCTACGAACTGCTGTGTCATCCACATTTTTCAGACTTGCTTGTTTTCATAGTTGAAAGGGTTACTCACCGGGCGTAAATTTGAGTCAAATGATGGAGTTAAGGTCGCCACTTAAGCCCACCTTGCACATAGCTGAAGGCATTGCTGGTTCAAGTGTGTTAAAAAAGTAAACTTTACTATGAAAAATATCCCCATCGTTACTCTTTTGCTGACTAAGTAACACACCCCTCACACACTGTCCCGGGACATATAGGGGGCGCCTCCAACCCCCAAAAAATTAATTCTCTTATTAACTGAATAATTTTTGTTAGTGGCACCCCCTTATTTTCCGGGTCGTATTAAGTGATTTGTTACTTATCGGACTGTCCTTACCAACACCGACATCAAATTGTATTTCGTAGAAACCGCGATTAAATCCTGGTGTAGCCTGATCGTCCTGCATATTTCACATTTTCTGTTTTTTTCGATTTACAAACAACAGCCAGTGTTAGGTTGTCGAGCATAAAGTGCCCAATTTGGGCCAGTCGGAAATACGATGTGCTCGAGTGAATATTTGTGCCAAGAGGTCTTATTTCATACGCTTTTAGGGTTACCGAGAAGTAGGACACAGTCGTGAAAGTGTGAATTCAAACTACAAAGATCAGTCTGTGTGAAGAAAGACAGAGATAGATATAAAAAATAAGTAATTTCAATTTTTTTTTATTCTTTGTGCACTTAAGCTTTTGCCTGTAAAAGTGGTCTCTACTTCAAGAATGGCAGGGGTTCCGTAGAATTCGATCTACTCTCTTCATAAATGTTATCCGTGGGATGAAAAAAGAGAAATAAGTAAGAACCCCTGCATTGGACACATCCCTGACCTGAGGAAACTTTTAAAAATGTGGTCGTGCAAGCCGTTAACAGACAGCAGCTCTCTATGTACGTATGGCCCTTTTGCTACTTTACCAAGACAAGAACGAGAGAAAAATCATTTTGTGAAGGCATCTCTCTTCTCTTCTCTGTTCTTCCTCGATTGGCTTTTTCTTCTCAAATGCCTCTAACAAATCTAGGAAGTAAAAAATGCGTGAATTTTGGCGTTTGGTGACGTAGCCTTAAAAAAAACCAAACCGTTCAAGATTTTAGCCTGGAAAATTCCCCACGAGGAAGACCGAAGGCAGTAGTTGGCGACGATGTTCTAAGAACAACGCTGGATGCGGATCCCCAAGAATATCGTCTCGAAAATGGCAGAAGGCATGCTAGTATCCCCAGTGGCACCTAAACGACACCTTTCTACTAAAGGAAAGGTTGAACCACATAAAATTCAATTCAACCTCTTTGATATAAGGGCCTTAGTCCCTTGATTGTGGCACCTCTAGTTCCTGTTATTCGAATACTCTTCCATTTCAAAATAACTTCCTTAAAGTTTATAAGACTCCATAGACCTACATATATCTCCATGTATATGTGCTATCAAAAAGTATTAAAATTCCTTTTACATCTCGAACTACTCACTCAACGCCAATGGCAATACATTCACGGAGAGATAGAGAAAGAGAGAAACCTCTGAATAGGCCGAATGTCTATGCACGCACACGAGTTCACGAAAAGTTATCAGAACCAAAAAAAAAAATTGCTTCAAAAACAAACGATAAAGCGTACAAGACCCCTGATAAGTGGGATGGGTCCTTCAAAGAGAGCTTTCCCCTTTTTACATAGAAAAATGCGTTTTGTTTGGTCTTTGTTGGAGCGAGGCTCGTCGCAGTAAATTGGAAGGGTTTGTACATATTTCATGCCTTCCATCCCCATCTTACGCCTTGGGAATAGATTTTTCCTAAGCCACTTGGATAGGCTTCGGTAGAATATTTTCATGTTTTCCTTTTCTATTTAATCGTCCTTCGTCTGCTTGGGCTTTTTTTGTTTTTTTGTTTTTTTCAACTTCGGTCTGTATACATGTTGCAGACAGTGCCGCGGTGATAATGACCGGTTCTGATTCGATAACACGTCGAAGGGACGGAGGACAATGCCTGTGTAGCTAGACAATAATTTGATATCCTCCGATACAATTTCTTGGGAGAAGATGTTTTTTTTTGTACTGGGAATTCAATTAATTAGGGATTTTTTTCACTTGAAGCATTATCTAACCAACAGTTTGATGAACGTTGTAAAACCTGGAGTGGGAGGTGGTGCAGATATGGAATCCAAAAGTAATTTGGGACAAGTTGACAAATAAATGAATACTGGTAGGAAAAGCACATCCTTTCGCAGATGAAAGTGTTTTAGGTACTGCAGGCAACGACCTCGTTTCAACTCCAAAACTTTCCCTTTCTATCTGAAGAATGAATTGCTTAGCGACGTAAGTTAATGCTTGTACAAACTTTCTCCTGACTTTTAGAGGCATCCGCAAAGACAATTTAAATAGGTTGCAAATAATGAAATGCAAAAGTCATATGGATCGCTTTGAAGACGTTTTCAACACTCGACGTTTCAATATAGGTACGATTTGGTTCCTTTTTCGAAAGTTTAGGTTAGTTTGTTTTGTATTGTTTTGGCACGGCCACTGTACTGCCATACCATGACATTATGAAGCGAACCACTTGGGACAGTTCGGGATAATTAGGATGTTTAAAGGTCACTCGGATTATCGAAGAAGAATGAAGCGAGATAGTGTTGGACAAATGTATGGAAGGTGGAGGATGATTTCAGTTTCTTTATCTTCATCCGTGCAACTTCTGTAAAAGTCGTTAATCGGAGAACTCCTTGTCTTCTTGCCTCTTTCAACAAACAAACATTCGATCGACCTAACGCCATAAGCAGCTTAAAGCGTTATTTCTCATGAGATCTATGAGATCAACAAAGAAACACACACGAATGTAAAAACAAAACAGCCTTGGCTGTACAGACCCCAGTCCCAAGTGAAAGTCAAGTGAGAATTGAAATCAAAAAAATACGAAAGGCAAATGCTCACATTTTTGGATAATTTCGAAATTTTTTATGTGTGTTCCTTTGGCTCTTCTTGGAGGTTTTTCGGGGTAGATGGCATGCAAGTCTGATGGCAGACAGCTTTGCCTGGCGTCGGAGACAATGAACATTACCCCCGAGCGGTGTTACATATGATTCGGGGGTTGATAGCGGCTTTAAGACGGTGCGTCGGGAATTTAATTTTGGGCACGAAAGGCAAACCTAAGAATTTTGTGCCCACTCTGTCTTAGATGGAGTCGTTACGTTGAATGTAGGGGGGATTGAGGTGTCTTAGATTAACACGTATTCCACTTTCATGCAATGGACATATGTAAGTAAATTGGCCATTTGGCTGTATGGCTAATCAATTGGGAAGGAAGTATAAGTCTTAGCTGTGATCTTTACCGCCTCTAAGGCTATGAAGGTAGCAGATGCCCAGAGTATAGTTCCATATCAGTCTCATACATGCTGCTTCTTCGAAATGCATTGAAGTTGCTTTCCTGTCTGATGTCTGGTTGATGCTGTCTGATGTAATCAAACAGATGCCTTATCTTTCCATTTAGAGATTTCAAGCCTTTGGAATTGAAATTAGATCAAATTTCTTTTAACATCCAACAAGAGTTGCCTGTTACCTATTTTCTGTTGATGGAGTCCAAGTTGAAGTACGACTTGCAAGTGGCGAGAGTGCGATTTTTGGTCCTACTTGAGTTGATGGCGTCTGGAGGTGAAGATTCACTGACGAACTTTATAGGCTGTACGGCGACATGCGCCTGATCAAGCGTCTTCGGATACAATGCTTAAGATGGATAGACCATGTAGAGCGTATGGAAACCTCAGGCCCGAAAAATCTTCGAATCCGAGCCATTCTCAACAGTGTCCGGGCTAGGTTAAGATGGCGCTCACAAGTGAAAAAGGAGCTGAACCAATTTAGAATTAGCGACTGGAAGCAGCCGGCGAGAGATCGTGCTGGCATGTTGGTTGAGGCCCGGGTCCATCCCGGCCTGTAGCGTTAGTAAAAGAAGAAGAAGTGGCAAGAGTTATACCTAGACTGTCCTCTGTTCCCATAACAGAGGCAAGGTTGCAGCGAGTGTGATCAGTTCTCCGCCCGCCGTGTTTCAATGGCTTGCCACTGATTGATTACTTGACGATCTCATTCAAGGATGTGCGATATGCAGCGACTATAGGCCATCATAAGCCGAAAAAATGTTTGGTTTCTCGGAAAATAAAATATCTTATTCTCGGCAGAGGGTTTAGTTGTATCGTCACAGATGTCACTTGAAGTGTTACAATATTAGCTGAATGGTTGCCATTTACGACAGAGAATCACTTAACAAACAAAAAATAGCTTACAAAGCTTGAAGCTTACAAAAGAGGAAATTTACACACTTTGCGGCTTATACGATGATTATGGTGGTCATAAGCGAGCGAGTTCGTAAGCGACCGGTAAAATTGTAAAAAAAAACTTAGCTCACAAATAATCGAGGAGGTGCCACTGCAACCAGAAAAAGTTGCTGTTTGGTGTGCTCTATGGTTAAAAGATGCAATTGGTCATATTTGTATTTTAAAGATGGCATTTGAAAGGTTATGAATGCTGGATCGGATCCCTGAAAACAGGGATAGCTGGGTCTTTGAAGTGAGTTCTCTTTTTGGGTGGTGGAAAGACACACAATTAACATTGATTTTTTGAATAACATATTATTCGGTGGGGCTCAGAAAACCCCACAACAGCCGAAATATAGGGCTTAGAAAACCCACAAATGATCGAACAGTTACTGTCTGGAAAAAAATGATTATTTTGGTGTATCCTATGGCCGAAAGGTGACATTGATCCGTATTTCGTCGAAGATGCCGAATGGGCGGAAAGTTACGGTCAATTCGAAGTGATATGTTCCAATGATTACTGCGTCTTTTTTTTATTGGCCACCGATTGAAGACTGTGGACTTCTACGATATATGGTTTTAAGAAAACGGGGCAACATCACACAACACGGCTTATTATTGCGTGAGATTTTTCCTGGTCGCATAACTTTACGATTTGGCTATGTCACCATGTCTATGCATTTGATGATTTCTTGCTGTGGGATAAGGGGGAAAACGACATTAATAAATTTATGAGCGAGATTCCGCCCAAAACGCTTCATAAAAGCGGTTAAAAAATATCTTTAGAAATCTCACGCTGCGCACCGTCTCGAGGTGGCCATTTGAATGATATTGGTTTTCAAACTTCTCGTACGTCTGTGATTTGTCCCTCAAGTGCCAAGAATATGACTCATGATTGACGGGTCTACTTGGGGACAAAATATTGCTTATGTCTAAGGCAAATGCTAATAGGACAGATTCGTCTGAAAGCCACTAGTCATTGGTGAATTTGTACACCTGTTTATTTGATGAAATTTAAAGGAATCTCTTTTTCGGCTTTTACCCAGTAACACAAGGAATATTTCGGACGTCTAATATCATCTGTATAAAACTATCATCTACTGTAAGAATAGATGTAGTTCTACCAAGGTAATATTGTGTTTCTACAAAATGGCTGCCAGGAGTCGCCAAGACACTATGGATATGTGGTTAAGACCCTGTGCGGAGAAGAATCGACGACACTGTTCTGACGTTAATTTGTACACACTTCTTTTGCCATAGAACAGGACACACATGACGCAAGATCTTACTGCAGAAATTGACTTATCCTTGACTGCTTGTAGCTTTGTCATCGACTAAAGAAGAGTCTCTCATTGATCTCTCCTCTTAAAGCAGCGGATTTCGGTCCTTTCCCGTTTTAAATGCAGCTACTGAGCGAGGCTTTCTTTGTTAATTAAATCCATAAGTCGGGATTCTGAATAAGGAAAATTCTTAAATGTTGCGCAACAAAATCTCTGACAACCAAGTTAAACCCATCTTTTCCAAGACATCCCTAAGCTGGGCTCTGCAAACAAAAAACCGTTTTTGGCACAGGGTAAGGGCTCTGATAGCCCTCGAAGAAATCACCATCAAACACCGTGCCTTTTCAAATATCCTCCATCCATCGCAAAATCATCAACCCCTCCAGCACATCTCCATTTTGTAACTCCTTCAGGTTGTGGCAACTTCTTACACAGCCGACCGTATACATTTGCCCAGCAGTGCCTTGCAACCGAATAAAAACAACCTGCCTGCCACCCTTCATTCTGGTTCATCAAAATGTGTCTTGCTTTGCGAGCACAGAAAATAACTTCTCAGATCCCCGAAAACGAGATACAAATGTTTTTACCAAAACCGCTGCCATGGCATAGAACTGTGGCAACACACTCGCACAATCAAACGCATTTACGTGGCAGGGTTCTGTGTTTGGTTTTTGCTCACATTTTTGGATAATTTCGAAATTTTTTATGTGTGTTCCTTTGGCTCTTCTTGGAGGTTTTTCGGGGTAGATGGCATGCAAGTCTGATAGCAGACAGCTTTGCCTGGCGTCGGAGACAATGAACCTTACCCCCGAGCGGTGTTACGTATGATTCGGGGGTTGATAGCGGCTTTAAGACGGTGCGTCGGGAATTTAATGTTGGGCACGTTTTGTGAGGTTATTCCACTCTTCTGTACTCTCGTGTTTTCTTGCGTTTTTCGTGCATGTGTGTGTGTGTGTGTGTGTGTGTATTTCGGCAGATTGCCTAAGGGAAATTGGGATCATTGCACTTGGAGTTACTGTGAACCGTGACACAAAAATGTGTGTATTTCGTAAGTTTCTTGGCCTCTGACGACTCAGTTGGGGAGGCATTTCACTGGGGACGACAAATTACAGGGTATGTCTGTCGTTAGACGTGGCGGGGTGTGTGTGTGTGCGCGCGACTTATCCCGTTTTTTGCGATTGTTCGTAACGTATATCCAGTGTAAGCCATTTGGGTTCTTGTGCTTAATTCGTGTAATTAAGCGGCGAATGATTGATTTTGATCTAGAGGCACTTCTCAAGTGGATTTCATGTTCTTGCACCTAAGGAAGGTTTGCAGCTGGGAAGGTTTTGTGTTACAAAGGTGATTGATTTTGGGAACTTTTGTTTCATAAGTGTCGTGTGATTATTTTATGAAACTATTCGTTTCAGGAGTTCCCGTTTGTAATCGAAAAATTAAAAATGTGTTTCTAAATGTTACATTGTGTATATTTAAAGAGCGAAAGAAGTAAAGGCATGGTATCCCACATGTGTCGAGTATGTTAAGACAGCCTTTTCAAAACGTTCATCATGCACTGAGGCATAAGTAAGTAGTACAGTAGTTGATCTATAAGGACATTGTTTCGGATATTTTCAAAACCTGGGTCACTCTTAGACTTTAAAAAAATCATCAATCATAGAAAATGTCGCTTGTCAGATAGACTTAGACGGACAGAAACGGAATACTTTTGACAGCCATCTGGAAATAAAAAGTATACAAGGTATCTGGTACATTGTTGAAAAGTAACATTTTTTTATGAAAAATCAATTTCAATCAATTACATAATCTTGGACCTCTTTTCATTTTTGTATCATCATAACTCCGTAGTTGTAAGCCTTCTTAGTTTTCAGCATAATCCTTAGCCAAGTAATTTTCAGCGGCTCTACGGTTTGCTAATTTTTTATTTACTAGAGAGCTTTGCAGAGGGTCCGGGCTATACAGTTGATGTATCGAAATTTCCCAATCAAGCTCCATCCGCCCGTCTGACCGTTCCGGGTCATGAAAGATATGTTTGACTCAGCATTTTCATGATGGGAAACAACCCTCTTTCTGGCCAAATCTGGTCGCTCTTGGTTGGTTGTGCTACGCAGAGGATTCAATGATTGTTTCAGCTTTTAGTAGCCAGGCTAGTAGTAGTAGACAACTTCCTTTCTATCCAAACACTCTACCTATCCCTGTTTGTCGCCAACCCAGTCTAAGTTTGCAGCCGTTTTTAGCCAGTCACCGATCAATGATCCTTCCCGCTTGCGTTGGATATTCTTGAAATTTGTTAATTTTTCATCGACCGTTATGAATCGCATAAAAGTTGTTTCCATTTCAATACTATTACTTTAGAATAGAAATATTAGAATATACGATTTTAGTCGCAGCTACTTTATTTATCTGCAAGCCCTTTCCCTGCCTATGCCACCAGGAGTGTAGCACCTTGTGGTTAGTGTTGGAGGCGCTCCCGTACGGAGAGTTGTTGTTAATTTTTTCTATATAGCCAAGATGTCCTTTAGATCTCTTTTTCAAATGTAAAAATCGCATACGAGGAAAGTGGTAATATTATAGAAATGTTTTTCCTCTTAAGGCGACCAAGAATCTCCTCGTCTACGCCATATGCCAGAGTTTTTTTTGAAATAGTTTTAGTTCTTCAACGGTAGGCCTTAGTTCTTAGTTGCCTTCCAAGCCTTTCAAAGATTCATCAGTTAGGGGGTGATCTTTCGGGTTATCGCCGCATGTTATTATCTACTTTAGCTTTAGGGGCGAAGCCTACAAAATGTTTCACCACTTCATGCTCAAGACTACGTTTAGACCAAGAGCTCGGTATTGAAGGGCCTCTTTCGCAAACAGCATTCGCATTACTCTCATGCATATCAAAACCAATGTTAGCTGCTTTCTCCTTAATTCCTTCGAACGCTGAATTGACCTTACTCCTTTCGCCAATGTGATATCATGGGCACTGGCGGGCAGTCTATATATCTTGAATATTGTGTTGAGTTTTGATTTGACTAAGTCTTTCCTTTTTTTGACATAAAAATTGTCGGTTCTTACCGATCTTGAGAGAACAGCAGACGTCTTTCATCTTTATCCTGAGAATTAGATGAGTTTTACGGGCCAGATGCCATTTCATTTCATTTTTTTATTGTTAATTTTTACGGGCCAGATGCTTAAACTATAGATATGCTCTTTTTAGTAGCTCCCTGTAAATACCGTCATACAAGGCCTTAAATGTGATGAATAGACGAAGAACGTCCATTTAGATCTCATCCTGAGACCTCTCTAATACCTGCCGCACTATAAATGTCTGTCAATGGTGGACTTTGAAACCTGAATAAGGCTGCTTACTGAAAAAATAAAAACTTAAATAAATAAAAAAATATAAAAAAACACCCTTTATATACAATTTTTAAGAAATTCGTTTTGTGAAAAGAAATTAATAAAACCCTTGCAGTCTCCATAAGCTTGGCGTGTTCTTGGAACGATAATTTCACGTGCATAGTTGGGGTAGTTGATTTTAAGCAAGTTGTGATACATTGCAGCTAGGACAACTTCTATACAAATATTATGGTGTGATAATACATACGATATACAACAATGTGATAAGTTCTCAACGACCGATAGCGCACCTACGAGTGTTTTGCCTCGTAGGTGGCTACTGCCCATATTTCAACTGAACCGGCCTAGCAGTGTGCACAAAGAGGTGCCCTATAAAGTTGTTCGATTTTTGTTTAAGAAGGGATATCGAGCAGCGAAATCGAAGAACGCTTGGATGCAGTGCACGGTGAGTCTTCCCAATAGCGACCATCCAAAAAAAAAGGGTCAAAAGAGTTTCAGAGCGGTTCCACTTCTTTTTTGAGCGGCTACGCCAAGGTATTCCGACACAGAAAAGGCTAGGTAATAAAAATTCACCACCCAATCGAAGGTGCCTGAGAAAACTAGGAATTTCAGAAGCCTTTCTAAATCATATGCAAAATAATAATAAAAATGGCACTACAGCCCATAAGGGACCAGGGCCTAGCTTCTATAACAACTACTCGAGTTGTGCGTGCTTCTGTTCTCTAACGAGTAGAAGGAACCCACGGATTTTTGCCGACTCAGGATGAAATATTTTTTATGAAGAAGCTATCGACACGTTATGGTCCGCGTTTGCTCACTTTAGAAAACAAGCGCAAGCATATGTCTAGTTAAGAGTAGCATTTGACGCCATCCGAATTATTTTCGCATCGTCTCGCGACCATTAAGAAAACATACATTCAATGGTATACACAAAATTACAGTGATAGAAACGTACAGTGTGGGAAAACTGTCCGGAGAACATGCTCCAAGGAAATTGAAGACTGTTCCTTTAGCCGGAAATGTAATGGCCATCATTTTCTGCGACACACAATGTGTGACTTTAAGGCTCAGTCCAGATAATTGGGAAGATTGAGAAGAGAGTTGCTTGCTGTTCAATTTGGCAAATACAAAAATCCTTCTCCACCATGACAATAATCACACCTTTGTCGTCCCCATGGCCAAATTGGTCAAACTAGGCTACGAAATGCTGGACCACCCCTCATATTTTCCAACTTGGCCTCGTGCGGCTTCTTTTTTGCTTTTTTGTTTCAGTCTTTTTGTTTTTACGCACCGGGTGAACATTTGAATCGAATAATGGGGTTATCGCTGATAGGCAGACTGACTAGAAAAATAATTTTTCAGACGGCTTAATGAAGTTAGAGCACAGCTAGGTGAAGGGTAGGGGCGATTAAAATGTTTGTTATTCTTTTGTAGGACAAATACTTACTTATCTGACCGCGATCATGTTATCCGTAAAATCAGTTCACGGTCACTTTAGGTTTACCCGACAGTAGAAGTTATGAATCTTCTGAATTGATTTGCTTCTAAGTATCGACCGAAAAACCAAATCTCGAAAACGACGTCCTGAAAGAGAGATTTCAGGAATATGGCTTGACATGCTGCCCTCTTCAACAACTCTTCTTGAGGGGACTGTAGGATATGGAGTGGGTGATAAATTGAGACAAAACCAACTTTCAATTGGCAGAATTGTCAAGTTATATGATCCTTGGATTTTTTTCTTATTCGGATTTTGGGCATTTTAAGATTTTTGGCTTTCGCGATTTCGGGCATATCGTGATTTTGTCTTTTTAGAATTTCAAATTACTGATTTCTGTTCACCTCTCGTGACACAATGGGAACAAACAAAGGGGAGGAAAATTGCAAACAAAAGCTTAACGCGACAAAGAACTAAGTCAAAGTCTACTTGAAATGAGTTAATCTGCAGCTCATTTAAAATCAGACTAATCAGGGAAATATAGTTCAATCCGCGTTATATCATGTGTTAGGTCATCATCACCAACCATCTAAATCTAAAAGCCAGTTACTAAGGATCCACAAGCTTTCCCTCTATGTGCAATACACTAATGCCTGCATTTCCTTATGGATGCGTACAGATAGGTGGGTGTATATTCTTGCTGGGGGTGAAGTGGGCTATGTTACGATGCATGAGGGTGTGGCTTGGTAGTGAATGGTCCCGATGGACTAATGCTGCGTGGACGACTCCATCGTTGACAATTAGTGTTCATGGGACGAATTTGCTATTGTTTTTCATTAGCGTCCGATGCTGAGTACAGTGAATAAAAAAATATTTAAAACAATTTTTTGAAAACAATTCAGGGAAAGAAATAACTGAACAATACAAATAAAGAATGAATTTATAAAAGAAAACGGTAATGCAGCAATTATAAATTTGGCAGAAAAATTACCTTGCTACTATTAACTTCAGCAATAATGATAGAAGACATGAAGGAACACAACATTCTACAGTTATTTTCATTTCAAAAATGCTGTTGCTGAATCGTCATAATCATCACATATCTGGTCGAAATTATGAGCAAACAAAAGTAGGTTATTATAACACTTGGGGTAAGATGGCGGCCAACATATCTGCGTTAACTACACTTCTGTCTGAAGGTAAAGCTCATCAGGAACCACTCTGATAAGCCTGAAATCAGACGGCCATTTCGTTTTAACTATCTCCCACTATGTGAGGAAACTGTGACAAAATTCAGTTCGAAACTAGTTCCATCGATCAGAATTAGCGGTAGCCAAACAACCCGCCCGAAGGACTTTACCGCTTCGATGAATTCTTTCTCGAAATACAAATATGAAAATGAATAAGACATAAATTTTAAACACCTCAATTTAATTCAAAGCAAAAGAAAAACAAAAAAACTATAAAGAGGTGTTGAAACTCCATAAGTGTATATAACTTCGAAAATCAAAAACCGTCAATTCCACCCCATAGCTTACCGCTTGATCGATTTGCTTGCATCATTCTTAAAGCTCTTCCATTGTTTTTCAGAATCCATAGAAACCCATCTGTTGACATCCACATCTGATACCCACCAGTGACATCCTTTTACCGTCAATTTACTGAAAACCACATCTGAATACATAAAAGTTCAACAATTTTCCTTAATTTTATTTCGAAAAACTCTCCCTTTCAGCGATGCATACGATACTACGGTACAGCCATGTCCTTTTATTGTTGCAAAAATTTTCCTTTCACCGAACGAACGCTGTGCTCTGCTCACAGGATCATACGCGGTGGCTGGTGTGCTGCGCGTCTTTTACTTCTTCTTCATCGTCCTCGTCGTTGTCCTCGTTGTCGTCGTTGTCGTAGTCACCGTTGTTGCAGACGTCTTCGTTCCACTTTGACTCTTAGTGGAGCGTCTCCGCGTTGTCTAAGAAAGTCCAAAACTATTTTGCATGTGGAAGGAACGGCGAGGTTTTCTTTTGCTTTTGCAAAACTTTTATCCACTTTTGCTTGCATTTTCCTCAAGGATAACAACGACGACGACGACGACGACGATTATTATGATGACGGCAAAGGCGATGATGACGATGATGATTCATTCTGCTCAGCATTCCGTATCGCTCGTCCTGGCATTGAGATATTCTTAAGGATTTGTACAGCGAGAGGGGGGTTATTTGATGGCGACTGGAGTACTTTTCCACCAGTTCCCTTCGCTTTTATTGCACTTAAACGCACATGGCACTTTGGTATTTTAGTGCTCTGCGTCACATGACGTAATGAGTTGTAAAATGCAAGAGAAAAAGGCAAAAAAATAACAAAAGCGAACGAATACAGCGGAACGAGGAGCGATACATGCACTCGTGAATGCACAGCAGCGCCACAGCCGAGTGGAGGCTCTCTTGGCAACATCGTGCGCACGCAACATTTTCGCTACCCCTGGCAACACACACGGGAGAGAGGTGAGGTTGTTGTTGCTTTTCTGCACGGCGCAGTGCATAAGAGAAAATGCACACAGAAGAGTGTGCAAAACTAGTCGTGCCACACTGGGATAGTTGCACCGTTCACACCAATGTCGGTGGCGACAACCGTCTCTTGGGCCGCAAGTGTGAGTAGAGTGTGTGCGTGGCTCTCACACACCACCGCAGTGACACTACTGCACCCTCTCGCCGGTGGGTTGGGTTTTAATTCAGTTGTGTCGGCTTTCCTTGAACGTGCGCGTTCTTTCTCTTTCCCTTTCGATGCGTTTTCCTTACACAGGCGACCACTGCCTGTCGTTCCGTGCCATGGTGGCGACGATGACGACGAGGACGGGTGTTTGTGTGCTGACCGGTGGTAGTGGCGTAGTGCAGTGTGTGAAAGGGAGACGGTGCGAAGGAGCGGCGTCGGTCGAGCGATAGAGAGGGAACACGAGCAGAGGATGCACTTTTTTCGATCGTATTCTCCCACCGATTGTGTGTATTGTGCGAAAGGGGGAGGAAGAGCACGAGAGAAAGAGAAACAACAACGTGACTACGTTATTGGAAATCGCAACGCAATGGTCGCCGTCCTGTGCTTTGTTGTTGTTGCAGTCGGCGTGTGAGTGTGTGTCTGCAGTTTTCTGTTCTGTTTCTGTTCTGTGTGTTTTTTTTTTTGTTTGTTTGCTTCCTAATTCGCACAGTTGCCATTGGAGTGGGCAGAGTGGGTGGTGCATGCTGGCCCCCACTCTAGTGCTCTTATATACAGCCGAGTGTAATTTGTAAGGCTAATCCGTGTGTTGGAAGGAAAAGACGAGAAAAATGCGTTTTTTTCGTCTTCTTGTGCGCCTCCTGCACTGTAGGCGAACGGACGGACGGTCGCCTAGGCGAGCGCGTGTGTGTAGGTGAGTGATACATAGGCTGTGCCGTGATGCATGCGTAAGGGATATTTTTGAACTTCTGCCAGCGTCACGGCGGCGCTGTTGGTAGTGGTGTTGTCGAATGTGTGGGGAGTATGTTCTAATTGACGGTGCATTTTGTCATATATTTCGTGTTGTTGTTGTTGTTGTTGTTGTTGCTGGTGTTCGTCTCTTTCGTTTCGTTTCGTTGGCTCGGCGTGTCGATGTATGTGCAGGGGGCTTTTTATTCTTTTCTTTATTTTCCATTCGCCCAATTGATTGGGAGTGCGTTTTCGTTTTTCTTTTCCTTTTTTTTTCTTGCGAAAAGGGTAGCTGCAGATGGCAGTGGAGTGGGAGCGAAAAGGGGGATTTTGAAAAGTTCGATTGGGGGTGTGTTTTAAAATTTTTCTAAAGGCTAGGTATCCGGCAGAGAAATAGAGTATTGTAGCTTGAGATATTATTTTTGAATTGATGACTTCTGGATGAGGAAAAACGCTTTGTGGGGAATATTATAAGTTGCTGTCAATTTTTCAGTGACTGGACCTTGTTTACCGACAAGCGTTGTGGTGTTTAAGGTAACACGTTCGCGAAAGCGATCCAAGTGGATGTCAACGGTGGTTCTTGAATGTTAAAGTATGTGGGTTGGCAGTTTTCTTAAGTTTAGTGACGGACGTGGAATCTTCTTCGGCAAGGAGACACAAGTAAATTTAACTTATGTCGCCTCTGTAGGTGAGGGGCACACAGTTTAGCATAAGATAGGGTGAAGTGCTTTCCACTGATGATAAGGGAGTGTTATTGTTCCTCTTTTTCGTTGCTTGAGCTGTTCTGGTCATTGTTCGAGAAAACTCAACAAAACGTCATCGGATATTTGAATCTTTCAAAAATTGGAACCTAAATTTTAAATGTATCTAATGCTCTAAAATTAGAACTTGATATTTTTTTCTGACCGATTTCTTTCTTGGCATTGTACAAATGAGCAAAATAAATACAATTGGGAAATACATACATACTCGTACATGTATGTATGTATGTGGGGGGAATAACCAAACTTAGTATTTGTCGTCACAAAGAATGCTTAGTTAAATTAGAACTCGGGCTGTGATCAGAAATATGTACATACATATGTACTTTACTGGGGCAATATCCAATCTCAGAAAAGTGAAGTTATGTATTTCCCACCTGAAATGGGTAACGATTTCACCATTAATTTTGTGAAATTATTTCCCATCCAACTTTACGTACATTCAAACCTTTCCAAAACTAGGAGTGAAGTTAGTTCCCACCAATAATTACAGAATTTAGGTGAGAAATAATTGTTTTTTTGTCTTTTATATCTGTATAGAGGAAACCGAGGAATAAAGTCAAGGAGTTGTTAAAGACACATCTAAAGATGTACTGCCTAGCGATGATGAGGTTTCAGATATAAAAGAACAAAATAGCCATAATTTACAAGAAGATTGAGTTATTTTCCATTGCATACTGTACTTCTCTCTTGGATCTCCGTGCCGATATCGTTTTTTTTTTTTTTTTTAATTCATTTTTATTTCTGACTTCATGCAATTCTTAGGTACTAGACAAAAAATGCTTAAAACTAGTTAATCGAACCAATGATACAAGAAACTTAATGACCCTTTGCGGGCACTCTAAGCTAAACCTAAACTTATAATATGTCTTTCGACGAATGTAAATTAAAAAGTATTTGCACTAATCATGAATATTGAATTTACTGAAATTAAGAAAAACAAAATCGAGAAAAACTTAATTACTGGACTGTTTTATTAAAAAACTTATAAACTAACTTAAATACTACCTTAAAATAACTTAAACTACCTAAAGCTAAATTTACCCATGTACATATACACATGTATATACAATGAAATAGACATGTATATCTATATGTGTGTGCTTAGTATGTACAATGTATACACATAGGTGCACGGTGGTGCATGTATGTGTATACCGATTAAGTGCCGATATCGTGTAACGGATTTTATGCCACAAAAAGATGATTTTTTCATAAATAACAGACATTTGTGTGAAAATTAAGAAATTGGGGGTAGTTCAGTATGTACCCCACTGCTCCGGTCAGAGAAGTCTTCGAATCTCGACCGGGACAACGTAACAGAGAACGGCCTAGGTTGAGATGGTTTGGAGAAGGAACTCAACCAATTTGGAGTGCGCAACTGGATGCAGCTGGCGAGAGATCGTGCTAGCTGGAGGAGAGGCATCTTGGTTGAGGCCCAGTTTTACCTTTAAGGTAAATAAAAAAGCGTTCAGAGATTAGAACATTTTGGAAATTTGAATTACCCCTGGTTTTAATTTCTCAGCATCCGCTGTAATTGATAAATTTCAGAATTCTTTGACCTTAGTGCAAACTAATTTTGCGAAGACAACCTACATAAGTACATCCCCGTAAATATATGTATAACGATTGTTGCTGATATGGAATTTCGTTTTAAATTGAAGATTTTGGGCACATAACACTTCACGATATACCTCCCCTACATCATTTAAGAGTCACAAGAAAATGTCACAAAGTTAAAACTACAAATAATTTGTTGACTACAAGAACTGTGTACTTTTCACCCATTCTGTACGGAAAACTGAACAACAAAGTTTTGCTTGATTGCTTTGCGTGGCCGCTGTGTGTTAACTGAAAGTATTAGGGACGGTAACAAGTATTTTGAAGTGAAAAAAAAAAATAATTTAATACTCACCTATTTGTATTCGTCGACTTGCTATGAATTTTTTTAAATGTATTTTTATTAAAATCTAATAATTCATCTTCTTACTTTTAGGCAAAAAATACTAAAAACTAGCGTTATTAAGCTTTCTTCCTTCTTTTCTGATTTATTTATTCTTTTTTTTTTTTTTTTGCACAAATTTAAATTTAGATCGGAACTCATGATGTTACAACCTAAAACTATGGTGGTTTGGCAAGTTATCAAATACGACTTTTCCTAGTTTTCCTAGTAGATAAATGATAGTGATGGTAGAAAGTTTTTAGATGGAAGTGATGATAGAAAGTTTAAAATAATATGTATTGAAATAAGTTAAAAAAATAAAAAAACTGAATTAAGTAACACAAAGTCTCCAAAATTTGCACTTTACGAATATCTTTCACCATACATTTTCTTCACCAATTGTTGTCAAGAATTCTATTCGTTCCGTGTCCGACCAAAGGACACTTTTTCGGCCGAAGCCGAACTTCTGCTTTTTGATCACCTTCGGCCAAAGCCGAAGCCGAATATGCTGGTATAAGAAAGTACTAACGAATATAAATAAAAAATCACTTTATTTTTTTTTTAATTAATTAATGTTTCATTTATTGGCTCATGAAAAAAGCTTAGTCAGCAAAGTAACTCAATAGGTTTCGATGATTAACAAAATTTAAACAAAAGAAGTTCAAATTTTGAAAATTAGTAAATAATTAAAAATAAACAACTTGACAATGTACGCAAGAAATAAAGGTTTATCAATTTATTTCCGTGTAAATTAGCCCCGCTATCAGCATAAATCTGTCCAGCAGCACTAAATAGTTGCTCGCTCGCTACGATAGTTGGAGGTGCTGATAAATATATTATTTCTACTTTTTTTTAAGTAGTTTAAGGCCTTGAAGCCCAGTAATATAAAATGTCAGCGTTCATTGTAAGCAGCGGTTCATTTAAATAAGATTTGATATGTTCTTCAAAAGGTGGTAAATTTCTTGAATTGGAAGATTCACTTATTGGTGACATGTTGTCATGCGAAATCCACAGATTTTCGATTTCAGGATTAGTATATTAAGAAGTTGAAGGAACAACAGGTTCATCATTGGTAAAAAATTTGGTTTTGGATCGTGGATCGATAATCGTTGCAATCGATAATTCAAAAACGTTTATTGAAAGACTCACAAAAGCGGGTTTTTCGAAATCGTTTTCTTTTACTGCAAGTCTTATGTTCCACATAGCTATCAATGGTATGATAAGTGACACGGATGCAGAATCAGCAGAAATGCCAAGTTTAGCTTGATAGAAACATTTTAAAACGGTCATCAAGTTGTTCACCAGAATCCACTCTTCTATAGTCAGCACTTGAATTTCGCCACGTTCTGCCATATTAAGAGTGAGCGCAACTTTGGGTTCTTTCTACGTGAAACCAGTACAAATAATTGCATGTATAAAAATTCTGAAAAGTTTATAACTTATCAACTTCCAAATGCACATTATATTGATTTTAAAGCTGTCGAACAAATGGAACTTTCAAAATACACGCAAGTAAATATTGCAATATCAGACAAACACATATATATCCTGCAAAGAAAAATACCGTAATTCACAAAAAAATCAACATTCGGCTTCGGCAAAATCTTCGGCCTCATGTAACCGAAGCCGAATGTTTTGCCGAAGGTGATATTTTTAGCCAAAGGTGGCCGGAACCGAAGCCGAATGTTCGGTCGGACTCTAGTTGTCCAGTATTAACTTCTGACTGTTGAAGAAACAGGATCATTACTAAGTGTAACTGATTGTGTTGATAGTAAAGATAGCAATATTTCTGACAACAATGATGAGACATTTTTCCAAAAGAAAATGTTTGTATTATGATCATGCAGTATGTTTTTTTCATCATAGGATATTTATACACCTTTCTGGGATAAAGTCACGAAAGGTGAGTATGTTTCTTTAAGACTTCTTGCAATAGAGCTCCCACCGCGATTGTTTAAGCTTGTGCAAAAAGATCATGTTAACGGACAACACTCAGGAACCTTTATCTTATTGTACAATGCGCACAGACGCGTAGTTGACTACTGTGGCCGAGAGTGTAAGACTCAATTGACGAACATCATCTCGCTACTAATGGCAACAGCTCAACAATTCAGATACTAGTCTGAGGAAAATTATGCAAAAAGATCGATATCTTCAAGGTCCAATTGATTTGGAAATTAAAAACATGCGACCATCTACTTTGATATGACTGACAATGACCTTAGACGAGAAATCATTATCTTTTCTGCATTTTCATCTCGGCGGCTAGATGACGAACAAAGTTCCCAAATTGCCACTGAAAACTATGCGTTCAACGGTGGGCATTAAGACGCCATGTTAATCGACTTCTTTTTAGTTAAAATGAAGACTTAGACACGGATGACTTCTGGTTCATGCAAGATGCCGCAACTTTGTGAAATTCTTATTTTAGTAGGTCATACGTCGAGTACGTAGAGTCATTCTCTTAAGGTTCCAGATTCGACTCTGAGACTAAACATCTCAATTTTTTCACGGCGACACCACTTTCGAGTTGCTAACAACACTCAAAGAGTATTAATTGTCTACCGAAACTTCTCTAATTTCGCCGCACAATACAAAAAGTTTCTAAAGAATTTATGCCTAAGGTACTTATGCCTAGATAATTAAGTACGAATTTGTCAATTCGTGTAGAAAAAAGAACAAAGTCTTTGTTTTTATAAATTTCTTTATATTTTTTGAGATTTGGCACTACAGCCCACAACGGGCCAGTGCCTAGCTTCTACAACAACTACTCGTGTTGTGCATGTTACTGTTCTTCACGAGTAAAAGGGACCTGAAGTTTTTTGCCGACTCCGAACGGCGAGATTTGAGAAGCATTCCATAGACAATTAATACTCTTTGAGTGTTGTCAGCAACTCGAAAGAGATGGTGCCGTGAAAAATGACAGGTGTTCCGCCCGGGAATCGAACCCAGACTTTCTGCGTGGTGGTCGTCGCACTTACCACTACGCCACGGCGACCAACTTTTTTGAGATTTGTGCAATAGAAAAATTCGACAACTCAAGACATCCTTTTTTGTATACATACGTGAAACATGTATATTACAAATATTAACTTCGCAGCTAGCGGCTAGAACGTTACGCTGAATAAAAATTTGCGCCATTAAGACGTCATCCACTTTGATTTGGCTTATACGAATGTAATAATGTGCTTCAGTCACGGTTTCAGGTCATCAAAACAATGCAAAATGCGATTGAGTTCGCTTAACTGCAACCTTGATTCAAAACTATTGAAGAAATTGGCAAGTTCTCGTCTATTTTATTTTACGGTTGTTTTAACTGATAAGGTGTCACTTTCACCGACATCGGTTAGATAAGTAATCGAAGCCTAGTGACTTAATTTTCGATAAGTAAAATGGTCTTGTTCGCTGAGAGAGTACAAGGGAGTGGTATCTAAATGAGGTCGACGGCCGACAAATAATCTAATCAATTGATTTCTGGTTCAAGGACAAGCAGAAATTGTGCAATAATTGCACAATTTCCGATTTTTCATTTAAGTGCTGAGCGATTGAAAAAAAAACCCATCGACAGCAGGAAATTGCCAAACATACTGAACACTTCTACATGTTATGCCTCTCACAAGCAAAATAAATGTGCTATATGTTCGAAACGAGTTAACCAACATGACAAAATGAAAAAAACGATAACTGAATTTATGTTACGTAGCCCGCGAAATTTGAAAATCTTCCTTTTTTTGAACAGACCTTGTAGTTGCTTTCTTGCAGAGAGAGAGATGTGTAGGCGACATCTTGATCCTATTACACTATGCTCTACCTTGCTGTCAAGAAAAATCTTGTTAATAAAATCCTTGTGCGGAAGATGTGGTCTTTGAACTGAACGAACATTGTTGTGAGGTGAGAGTGAAATAGCTTTCTACCAGTTTGATCATTCAAAGAACGCACATTCTCCTTGTAGGTCTTTACGATAAAAAACTATAGTGTGTTTGTTCGTATAGATCTTCTCCTTCTCTCTATGGCGCTACAGTCCAAAGTGGACCTGGGCCTCAATCAACATGCCTCTCCTCCAGCTAGCACTATTTCTCGCCAGCTGCCTCCAGTTGCGCACTCCAAGTTAGTTGAGGTTCTTCTCCGTCCTCTGTTGCGTTGTCCCACTGGCTCGGACTCGAAGACTTTTTGGGCCGGAGCAGTGGTGTCCATACGCTGTCCATGGTCTAGCCATCTTAAGCATTATACACGAAGACGCCTGACCAGCCACCGTACAGCCTATAAAGTTTCATAGATGAATCTTCTTTTCAAGAAGCAATGAACGCACGCAGCATCAAAAACCGCAAACAGAACTTTTCTCTCGAAAAAAAATAAGGGATCTACGAGCCCTGGTACAAAAACCAAGCGGTAAAGAAAATGTGTGAAAAACAACGATAGTCTTTCACAGGACGAATATATTTTGAAAACTTTAGCAGTTTTCTATTCATTTGTGGTTTTGCTTCTCGTTTTTCATTTGTCAGTGACTTATCAGATCTTCACACTGCGGCAGATCCTGAAGAAGTCCCAAGAAGTACAAATCGACACCCACCACCTATTCGTCGATTTCAAGGCCGCGTATGACAGTGTGCATAGAGACGAGTTATACAGTGCAATGTCTAGTTTTGGCATCCCTACCAAACTCATCAGATTGTGTAGAAGGACGATGGAGAACTCTCGCTGCTCCGTCAAGGTCGGTAGCGACCTCACCGAGACCTTTGATGCCAAAAAAAGGATTTGGACAAGGCGACGCGCTGTCATGCGACTTCTTTAACATCATTCTTGAGGGGATCGTGCGTAACGCACACGTCAACATCAGAGGCACGATCCTCCACAAGTCCGTTCAACTGATAGCTTATGCGGATGACATTGACGTGATCGGCCGAACTCAGCGAGCCGTCAATGAGGCGTATGCTACCATCGAAGCGGAAGCGGCTGAATTGGGACGAAGTATATGCTGTCATCGAAGAAGGACGAAGAAGGGCAGCAGACATTTCGAGGTAGTCAAAGACTTCGTCTATCTCGGCTCCGCGGTGAATAGGGACAACGACATCAGTACCGAAATCAAGCGCAGAATCACTCTTGCCAATCGCTGTTTCTTTGGGCTTAAGAGGCAATTGAGTAATAAGGCCCTCTCCCGAACGACCAAAGTGATTTTGTGCAACACCTTGATCATCCCAGTTCTGCTTTACGGCGCAGAAACCTGGACGTTACTAAAAGCGGATGAGGAAGCCCTTGGTCTGTTCGAGAGAAAAGTTCTGCGTGTGATTTTCGGTCCTCTTTGCGTTGATGGCATCTGGAGGAGAAGATTCAACCACGAACTGTATGGGCTGTACGGCGGCATGAACCTAGTCAAGCGTCTACGGATACAACGCTTAAGGTGGCTAGGCCGTGTAGAGCGTATGGACAACACTGCTCCGGCCCGAAGAGTCTTCGAATCCGAACCACAGGGACAACGCAACAGAGGACGTCCTAAACTGAGATGGCGCACACAAGTGGAAAAGGACCTCAACCAGCTTGGAGTGCGCAATTGGAAGCAGCTGGCAAAAGATCGTGCTAGCTGGAGAGGCATGCTGGTTGAGGCCCAGGTCCACCCCGGACTGTAGCGCCATCTGAAGAAGTGCTCCATATAACATTCTTAGGTCAGCTTTGTTGAGTTCTAGAACTTCTTTGGCTCTTTTGGGACTGGAGTTTTGTTGCATGAACTTCCGGGGTGTTCGATGCAAGACGCTTATTCTACCCGTACTCCTATACGAATCCGAGTTCTGGGTGATAAGCAAAACGGCAGAGCAGATTCTTTGTAAATATGTTTTGTCTTTCGAGGAAGGTCAATGGAGAAAAAGCGAATCTATGTACCAAGATGTAGATGTAGTTCGGAAACGACTACAATGGCTTAACCTTATCGAGCAGGTTGACAACAACGCTCCAGCTGAGAGGGCCTCCGAATTTAAATCCCCGAGTTCGGGAATGAGAAGAAGACCGAACCCAAAGTGCAATGTGTACTTCTTTAGTACTTTGAGGGCCGCTTGGCTATCTGAGAATTTGTTTATCTTGTTATTGTTATGTTTCTGTTACGACACGTTAGTTGAAAAATAGTCATTCAGGCATAGTTCATTTCTTTAGCGGTTTTTAGAAATCCTACGAAGTTTCCTTCCTTGTAATTGCAGGTTCTATTTAATGTTAAGGCTTGTCTTGTAGCTTCAAATTTTTGGTTTGTTCAGTATTGCCTCATCCATGTGGTGCAGCTCCTTGCCGGCCAGAAGTACATTCCACAACTCAGAGCAATACTCACTGCCTTTTCATAAGGCCTCGTCTGACAGTAGTTATAAAGACGAGCTGTGTGACGTTTTGTCTAGTTTCAACATTTCAGGGGATCCAAAAGTTCTTCTTTTAAGATTACAGATAATCCATATCGCTTCGCCTTTCATAACAACAAATAACTTAGCATAGGGAATACCTCGCAGTGACCTCAATACTAGATGCCCTGTTCGCGCATGTCATTAACATCAGTTACTCATCAGGCTGTAAGTGGTAACATGAAGAACGAAGATGAAGTAGAGATAAGTCGAAGATGATGTATGTACGCTGTTACTAACAAGGTCTACCAACACCGGTCAAAACATTAAGCTCTGAAAGAAAAACAAGTGTGCATATAAAACGGAGGATAACTCTGGTCAAATGTTGTGTTTTTGAATTAGGCAGCAAATGGTAGAAGGAACACAAAGCAGCACCCGGAAATTAGAAACCAATAAAAGAGGGATATGCATATTTGCTCAGCTGATGTCACTTTGTCGTCGTTGAATCTTCTCCTCCAGAGGCCATTAACGCAAACAGGACCAAAGATCGCACGCCGAATGGGTCAAGGAGCCCTGACACAAAAACCAAGCGGCAAAGAATATGAATGAAAAATTGCAAAATACTTCCACAGGACATTAACATTTTGCAAACTTTAGCAGTTTTCTTATCTTTTCCAACTTTTCTTTTCGTTTTTTATTTATTAGTGACATAACAATCAAAGCTCTAATTGATCATATTTGAACAGGCGTCAAACGTCATAACGTACCAGTGAGTAACTAGACACAGATACTGTACCGTCTGTTGCATCTTTTGCTTCAACCACCTTTCTTCGTGATTGTTGCTTGAGATGCATTCTGTTGACTGCTTAAAGATGTGGGATATCACTCTCATCCTGTAAGCTTGCGATTATGTGGTTTTCAGTAGCTCCGGTTCCTACAGTCGTCAAGTTTGTCGTTAACTAGAAAATTATAATTTTTACGCTATAATGCGAGTTCTTTCCACATCTAAAGATAAACAAAAAAAAATTAAAAACCATCAGATCAAGCGAGAATCGAACAGACTTCCCACAAATTACTTCAGTTGCTCTTTAAACATTAAGTACCACTAGAACCGTTACATTTTATTTGAATTTAATGTTAAACTAATTTTCGAAGAGGCAAATAAATGAAAGAGACAGTCAACTGGAGGTTGTTTTTTTTTTTTCAAATTACCCATATACTGAAAAACCTTCTACAAGCGAGTGTAAAAATTAGTCAAGAATCCCTTAAATTTTTTTTTTTTAATTTTTATTAAATTTCGTTAATTTAATTTAAATTTTATCAACAAAATTTGTCATCAGAAAAAAAAAATAACAACCCAAACACAGTACAACTAGGAGCTTACTGCAGATCAGACTTCTTCTGCGTTTCTTTAAGAGCAAATGAACGTCAAATTTAACGTTGACTTAGCAATAAAAAAATAAAAATATCTTTCACTCATTATGCTAAAGAAGACCTTTTTTGATTTTGGCAAAAAGTGATGCGGGTAGGGTCCGATCCTACGATTCTGCGTGCATATAAAGATCAATGTTGTCTTTCCAATATACGCAAGCAACCGCACCGCTAGATCCTGTCTTAGATTGTGGTTTCAGTTATTGAAACATATTTTTTCATACATCATAGAGTTTTTGTTTATATGATTATTCTCGAAATTGATTTTTTTAAATTAATGTTGTGACTGATTCTAAGTTGTTGTCCTAATTAGTGACCACATTGAAATCAGAACTGAGATGTACAATAACGGCTGTCAACATTTTACCTAGGCGCTCTTTCCACTACATACACAATTCAATGGCTCCAACTTGCCTCCATACAAACGCCTACACATAATTTCTAAAAAGTAAACCAGTATAGAGTGAAAAAAGAAAAAGAAACTGAAACGCATCAAGAAATCCCGCACAATTTCAAATTTTCCCGTGTAAGCCCATCAAAAAACACAACCTCTCTCCAACCTCACACACAAGAGAACCACATTTTCCTCATACTGTCAGTGGCCCGCCATACCAGAGTATAGACAGCTGTTCCACCAGCCATCATTGCCATCGATGTGTCATTTCAAAGTGAATTCAAAGTGCGGTTCGTGATATTTTATTGTTTGTTGTTTATCCAAAATTCCACTATCTGCGACGTTTTAACTTCATTTAAATTACGATAAATCAAATCTTAAATAATCGGTAAGTGCTGTGCTCACATAATTTTCAACCAAATCTCCGTTAAATACGTGCATTTGAGCAACGAAACTTTGCTGAACCAACAAAGTGGGAGAAAAAAAAATGTGAAAAAAATTGCGTAGAACTCTCGGCTGTGGCCATGATTACTGTAGCCGAACCTGGAGAAGGAGAGTTCTCCATTTTGACTTTTCCATCATTGCTCCCAAAATGGGAAACGATTAAGTACAAATCTTGTTGAAAACTTGACGAATAAATAAATTCAATTTGTTAGCAGCATCGATTTGTTTTGTTGGGAAAAATCGATGCGGTAGGAGTTTATGCAATTACGCTTCCCTTGTTGAGCGCGGGGTGCTCCGCGATGGCGATGTGTGTGCAATTTGTTAGACTACGTGCTGAATTCGACGGAAAAATCAATAAATTCTCGCTTGATTTGTGTCTTTCCCCACCCCCTTTCTGACTCAGTTGCAGTGATGGTCACATGGAAGTGGAGGGCACAAGAAAACTGAAAAAAGAAAAATAAAAATAAAACACCGCATAATGTGGTCAATTATTGGAAAAGTAGTAACGAAATACAAGAAAGTCTCGTATGCTCGATCTGTGAGAGTTGGCTGCCCGAGCAGTTCCCATTTGTTTCTCGAAAATTCGCTCGAAGCGCGAGGAGGGGACAACGATACGACCGCTCGTTCTTCTCCTTTGTTTTCAGCGTGAGTGCGGAGAGGAAAGCCCGAACAAACGAAAGATGCATCCAGGTAGTATTAGGTACGTGGGCAATTTACTGCGACTAAATTAGATCTGACTTCGGGTTTATTTGTTTATACACGAAATTCATTCCGAGCGGAAAACAAAAATGGATTTCATTCATCCAGAGCGGAGAGGAGCCTTCCTCCCGCATGTGCTGGTGGTTTTCTTCGAGTTTCTTTGTGCGGCATGAGTCACCTCACGCGCGATTATAAATTTTATTGGTTGCATGAAGGTCATTGTTGTCTGCAGTGTATCGCAATCGCATCGGATTAAACCGCATACTGCACGGACCCACATATACAGTGACATTTGTCCTGTCATTTGCGGGGAGGGCGAAGAGCAAACATTCTTGTGGACACTAATTACACATGTCTGCCGGTTGCGGTAATTCGATTTAGCTGGTATTGGGCTGGATTTGAAGTGCTAAGTGCTAGTTGACAGGGGACTTATTGATTAATAAAATTATTTTTATTTTTGTTTTACTCCCTTTCAATGTCATTGCCAATCGATACCGCTTTTCGGTGTGACTAGCCAGAGTCGATTTAATCGATTTGAAGCGCTGTTTCAGTTTGAATGAATTTTTGTGCGGATTTCTTTGTTTTAGGGAATATTTTCGGGGCGATTGATAGGGCGAAATATTGATCATTCATCAATCGTTTGCTCTCACAGTACGTCTGCAATCAAATCCATTGGTGACACTAATTTGAGATAAAGTTTCGTCTTTAAGTGTCACCAGTTTTCTCATGGCAAGACTAAGTTTACAGGAGATGACAGATCGCAGTGATATTCAAGGACATTGGGTTGCAATTGAATTGAACTTGACAGACGTATCAAAACGTCATCAATTTCACCTAAAGGCCTTTTCAACCCATCGCTGCAAAAAATACTCAAAACAGATGCACTTAGCCTGGTAAACAGACGATGTTGGTATAGCACCAAGTGGCTTAAGACGAAAGTCGAAATGACTACAGGTAAACTGTAACCGCTCTCTCTGTCCCCATAATGTGGTCACAACATCTTCAAGGTTCCTGAAGCGTACGCAGAAGGTCTTTACGCCTCTAAGTCTTGCGTCCTCACAATTTTTGTAGAAGTTACAGAGAGGAGGAAGGAATTGAATTCATTCCTCATTTCCACTGTGATTGTGAAGCCCTTGCAATCTTGAGGAAAAAAATTCCTTGACAATATGGGTGCTGAGTGAGTATCAGTGTAGGGTCCCTCAAAAGTTATGCAACCAAACACATATAAATTTTAGGCTATTTTACACCAGCGTGGTGTTAGAAATGAGCCGAAATATGTCCCATATGTGGATTTCCAATCGGCAAGCAGTCGCTCTGACCTAATCCAATTTACGGTAGACTGTGTACCTCACGTGGCCCGAACTTGCAGAAGCTCTCGAGATGTGAGTACATGGTGATGGGCACTATGTGCCTTAGAATTAAAAATTCCGAAATTCTGCGCTTTTGAAAGCTTGACGAGAGCTAATACAATCTTAAAGTTGAATGTTACGTAACGTGCTTCACACAAGATCGTTGGTTTTTGTCTTGGTAATTTCCTGTAATAATTCTTGAAATGAAAAAGTTTTTAAACATCGGAACGGTTAGATAAAATCATCCCTGCCCCTGGATATGGCATCTTATGCGAAACTTCAATGGTTCTTTCACGTTTATACCTCTATCTACACCCCACTCTGTGAGTCCTAGGTCCCTTCAGCAATTTAAAGCCTAGGTGACATGTTTACGTCTTGTCAGCGTAAACAGTAGAAAATACACGATCAGTATATGTCACAGATCTGAACTTGAAGACTACAATTGGCGAGATAAATACGCCTTAAAAATTGTTTCCCCTTGAAGACGCTTCGGTTCGGAGCTGTAGTGTTTATGCGCCTTAATAACCTCGCCAAACCACACAACCAGACCATTGTCACTGTATCATACTATATGAAGCAACGGGAAAGGTTCTCTGAGATGTGGTTTTGGTCGGTAGGAATCCGACGATCAACCTTTAGCAACGTCTATATAGTTCGTCCTCCAGGCATCATTAACGCCAACAAGATCAAAGACTGCACGCAGAACCAAAAGCGCCCACAACCGCTTTCAATAGTGCCCGTGACTGCGCCATGTAGCAGGAGTGGGATGATAAGTAGCTTATGAACTGTTGGATAATTTTCCCTTCGAGAGATGAGTCTTCTACCCACTTACCTCTTTAGTCCAAAGAAACAGAGACTAGTTTTGTTGTTTCTGTTGCTTGGGTGGAGACTTAAGTTCATGTCGGTCTTACCAGAATAAAAAATAAGAAGAAGAAAAGCTCCTTTACCATTCATGATCCGCACTTTTCATGTCGGTGCCGTTCCGTCAAAAATCGATCGCCGTGAGACCGCGTTTGGCCTTTAGCCTACCGAAGTTGGAGCTCTTTGTTGATCCTAGGTTCTTACTTGCGTCTTATCATCGGAAAACTACATTTCTAGGCCCGAAGTGCCTTTAAAATGTAGATAACTCAGAAAAATGATGTAATACCCCTGCTTGCAAACAAACAAAGCGTTGTAATATATAAGGAGAATTGATTCATTCTCCAACCTCTTAGAGGGTGGACTAAAAGTCCCTAAACGATCTTGACCCTGGTCAAAACTGAATTGAAAAGATAATTTCACGAGTTATATTACATTTCTTATCTACAGAAAATTCAGGCCGCCATTGGAATGCAGTTACTCACGTGCTCTTTGATTGTATGAACACGCTTCATGACTTTTTGAAGTGTTGCCAATGTAGAGCGATTTCTTCTCGAATATTGAGTTTCAACCCCTGCGTAGTGTGTGTGGTCTGATAATGAAGTGTCTTCTTCGAGTACCTCCACAAAAAGTTCTAGATCCGATAGATCAGGCGATCGCGGTGTTTACTCAATAGCACTATTTTGTTTTTTTATTAACACGTTTTGATATTTTTCCCGGCAATAAGTACGCTGTCAGTGTGGTCGCCGTGGCGTACTGGCAAGTGCGTCGACCGTCACGCAGAAAGTCTAGGTTCGATTGTTGGACGGGACACCTCCCATTTTTCACGGCACCACCTCTTTCGAGTTACTGACGGCACAAAGAGTATCAATTTTCTATGAAAAAGCTTCTCAAATCTTGTCGTTCGGAGTCGGCAAAAAACTGTAGGTCCCATCTCCTCGTGAGAGAACAGTAGCATGCACAATACGAGTAGTTATTGTAGAAGCTAGGCCCTGGTCCTGTGTGGGCTGTGCCACTCAATTATTATTATTATTAAGTACACTGCAGCTCTTAGTCTTTTCGAGAGAAAATTTTTGCGTGCGATTTTTGGTCCTGTTTGCGTTGATGGCATCTGAAAAAGAAGATTCAACGGCGAACACTATGGGCTGTACAGCGACATGCGTCTAGTCAAGCGTCTTCGGACACAAAGCTTAAGATGGCAAGGCCAGGTAGAGCGTATGGACACCACTGCTCTGGCACGAAAAACCTCAACCAACTTGGAGTGCGCAACTGGCGAGAGATCGGGCTGGCTGGAGAGGCATGTTGGTTGAGGCCCAGGTCCACCCCGGACTGTAGCGTCACAAAAAGATAAAGAAGTAGTACACGGTGTCGTGACACACTTAACACTTTAGTCTTCGTGCATGAGTGAAAAAACCCTCAAACAGTGATCTGTAGCTGTAGTATGTTAACAGCAACCCTCTATCGTTTTCAAAGATTAAGGCAATTCCACACAAAACAGTAACACGAAGTGAGGGTAAGGACGTTGGTGCAGTTTTGATTTTGGGATTCTCGGAGCCTCGAAATCTCCAACTTTGTTACTTCGCAAATCCACTCAGATGATAATGTGGTTCGACGCTGGTCATAAAATTTCCCAAAAATGTTTGATCAATTTTGGCCATGTTTAGAACATTGTTATAGTACTCCTAAAATGTTTTTGTCCTTATTACACCAGATCTTCCCTCATCTGACGAATCATTTCATGCGATATGCCTAACACTATTGATAAAGTGTATTGTCTGCAACACCTTTACCAACGACCTTAACCCTTTCGGTCTATCGTCCAGTACGAGGTTCATCAGTACGCTTCGCACTGCTAACTTTCCCATTTTGCTCGAATTTGCACATTATTGCGTGAATAGTAAAAGCTGTTGACACATTTCGATCTTCAGAAAATTGAAGGTGGGCCCGTTGAGTGGGAACTAATGTAGTCGGGTAACAAATGAGAAGATTTCGGCTCGTTATGGCATGAAGTGATCATGCTAAAGATCCCAAGTCTTATGTCTCCAACAAACAATTAAATTTTCATAATTCAAAAATCACCCTGTACTGGTTCTCATATGCATTGTCGTTCGTTTCATATCAGTGTTATTCGATCGATATTTGTTTGCCGAACGTCTCTATCGACGTTACCTTGTCAAGTATAAAATACTCCTTGGCGCCCCGTAGGTTATACCAACAAGTCTAGCAAAAGCCCCACAACCGGTTCATTTATTTACACACGAAAACGTCAATTTGGAAAACATATCACTCCACAAAACCTTAGATCTTAAAAATCCAAATACAGTGGAATGTGATTTATTGGGGAATTATTTTGTGAGAACCGTAGCTTAAGTGGGACAGACTGAAAAATAAAATTGAACAGATGACCATCGGAAAAAAGTATGTTTGTGGCATCGCTTTATCGGGACAAAAAAAGAAACAAGCACGATGAGCCTCAAGTTAGTGAAGCGCGCAGTATTTGAAAAATAACTCGACACAGGTAGGTCAGTATCCAAATATACCTGGAGATGGAGTTATTGACTCCGGAAACCTTAAATCCTTCGAAAGTCAAAAATGTCTAACTTAACTTCTTCTAAACCTTCAAGCAAAAAAAAAAAGGGTAACAGTAGATGTGGAAGGTGCTAAAATTTCTAGTCAAATGAGAACCTCTTGCGACAGTGATTCAGGAAATTGGTGATTTGAGGTTGTACTAGTCTCTCCCTTCTTTAAATTCTATAGTGAGGTTTCACGTCCCTTTTCCACAGATTAAGACTTCTTGTGTTTACAAAAACCCGCAACTTCTTTTTAGATTGACGCAACAGTCCGAAATGCATCTCAAAAAACAAGCTTCTCAAGCTGGTACAGCCCTTCCCCTGACAAACTGCCTCTCTGTGAGAGCCGTCCAAAAATGTCTTTAACTTTTCTCTTTTTATGAGAAATTCGTTTTTCCTAGAAGGACACCCTTCCAACAAATAGTCACAGTACGCAAAGATCGATCGTCATCGAAAAACGTTGTGATTGAAAAGCTCTCGCAAAATAGTCTCTTTCTTTGCCTTAGAGTCCCACAAACAACATTCAGTTCACCCATCTAGAGCTATCCAAAGTTGATGCGCCACTTGTCTGCCAAGGATACCACGATGTCCACTGTGTTTTCATTCCACCGCATGCGATTATGATCAAAAACTCCCAAGGAAACGTACAAACGTCCCCCACTCAGCCGTAGCGCCAAAACGAAAACAACGTAATTAGGTTTCGAAGTTCTCGTCGCCATACCCAGCGTCATCCGCCCAAATCGCACCAGTGCTCTGGAGCAAACACAATAAAACATAACCTCGTTGCATAAATTTCTCGTAAATTCTGCAATTCATTGAGAGAACTGTCGTTCGGTTTTTTTTCTCTTCCTCCTCCTCTCCTCCTCCGTTTGCAGTCTCTTCGTTGGCCATTAGGTCGTCGCCGTCCAAGTTATCAAACCGCATGAATGAAATAAAATGACGCAGAAAGGAGTACAACTTCCGCCAACCATTCACATTCACGTTAGCTGGCGAAGAAAACACAACTGCCTGGGATATTGCTTCCTTTGCCGCCGCTGCTGCTGCTACACATTTGAATAAAACTCCTCTTTAGTCAAAAGTAAAACTTTCTTCTTCTTTGTCGTCCTCGTCGTCTCCGTCGTCGTCTTCAAGGACGACGTGGAAGTTTCTTCCTCGGAGTCAGTCGTCTGATCTAGTTTTCCTGATTTTCTGCTCGTCTGCCCGCCCCACCTCCGACCGACGTCTAGCCCTCACCGCATGCATGTGTGTGTGAATCAATTCTCCTTCGACACTCAACTTAATTTCACTCGTCCTGATAAAAAGCGAAAGCACGTCGTCTTCCAGATACATGTGCACACACACACACGGTTCAGCGCTAGTGCTAACTCAAAGGATATATGGTGCAGCCCCATTCATTCCAGATAGCTCACTGCCGCCGACGTTACCGTCGCCACCGCCAAGGACTGCATCCCAATGTTCGCCCCGCTGCAGTGGAGTGGAGTGAACTGGAACATCATCACCCAAAGTATTCACTTTAAGTGTTTATGTTTCATTTTCATCCCATTATGCTGTGCGGAAGCGAAGGACGACTTTAAATGCATTTAAAGTTTGTGTCTGGGTGGCAGTCAGCAACACTAACGGTATCAACAGAAGTAGCACCAGCAGCAACGGAAGCTCAGTAGAGAGCAGAGCAGTGCAGAGCAAGTGAAAGTTTTTCGTTCCATTTTGCTCACATATGTCGTGGCTGGTGTCCTTGTCTCGGTGGTCGTTGTAACCGACAATGCAGTTAATTGCCCTTGAAAATTTTCATTGCATCCTTGGCGAGGAAGAGCAAGGAAACTCATAGCAATAAACCAAGAAAGAATCAGGTTAATGGCCTCGACTTACCCCGGAAGATGAGATGGCCGTGAATTCGCACCAAACCGGTTTAACATCAAAACTACTTGGAATTTTTGATTTCTTCACATGTCCCCCCTTTCTTTTTCTCTTCTTTGCAGGAGTTTAAAATTGCGCAACAAGCAACAACAACCACAAAGAAACAGCAAACATGTCCAGCCTACCACGTCGCATCATCAAAGAAACCCAGCGTCTCATGCAGGAGCCAGTCCCGGGAATAAACGCAATCCCAGACGAGAACAACGCCAGATATTTCCACGTTATCGTAACCGGCCCAAATGACTCCCCATTCGAGGGTGGCGTCTTCAAATTGGAGCTTTTCCTACCCGAGGACTATCCGATGTCAGCACCGAAGGTCCGCTTCATAACAAAGATCTACCATCCGAATATCGATCGTTTGGGTCGCATCTGCTTGGACGTGCTCAAAGACAAATGGAGTCCAGCATTGCAGATCCGAACCATATTGCTGTCGATTCAGGCTCTCCTCAGTGCACCCAATCCAGATGATCCGTTGGCGAACGACGTGGCCGAACTGTGGAAGGTAAACGAGGCGGAGGCCATTCGAAATGCACGCGAATGGACCCAGAAGTATGCCGTGGAAGACTGAGCTAAGTTCTGAGCTGCGGCTACCGCCGACAATACCACACATTCACCTAATCCCCCCATCCTCCTCCCCACCTATCCCGATTTCCCTTTGATCCCCTCCCACCCCCCCTGCCACAAATAATCCCCCAAGGGCAGTTTCAGCCGAAAGTTCGAACATACAAACACATACACTCACACTTGCATTAAACAACACCAACAACAAAAAAAATAAACAATGAAATGAATAATGAATAAAAAAAATTGAAAACAAAAAAAAATAAATAAATTATAATTAATTAAAGAATCGTCGTCTAAGCGAGGAGCGGGGAGTTATCCAACTATAAATATACGTATACACATATATGATTTATTTTCCTCTTTGTCTGTGTTTTTGGTTGCACCCTCTATCCCGAATCCTAGTTCTTCATTTGCGCCCGTCTCCTACTGAGTATTTATTTTTTTTTTAATTTTTTTTTCTCTTTTTCAACTTTTATGCTTAAGTGAAAGGAAAACAAACATACATACATACATACACATGTCTGTCGAAATTAAGGATATATAATGTCTAAAATTAATTATAAATAATTATGAGCTATGTAGTAGCGCGGGGGGACGAACAAAAGATAGATAAGCAAACAAGAGAAGAGAAAACAAAAAAAAACGCAGATAACCAGTCAGTGGGATATGAGAATACGATAGCTGAAGAGATACAAAACATGAAACGAAAACGTTGAAATCAATAAAAGAATAAATTTTTCTTGGGTTTTCTTGGAAAATTTAACAACAAAGAAAAAAATCAAATCTGTGTGTATTTTTTTTTTTCGAAGTTTGCTTCATTTTCAGCTGCAACGGGAATTCCATTTCAATTCATTGACCAAACGCTCACCGTTTGTGTGAGTGGCGAGACAGGCTTGGTTGTCGCATTCGGTGTTTTTCTTTTTTAGCGAATACCATCATCAACGGTTACGAATGAAGTGTCTTGTGCTATTTCTTGCTTTGAAATTACACGTAAGTACACAGCTGGAGTGAAGAGTTTGAATTGACTGAGGAGGTTTTCGGTCGGGCGCCATCTGAAAAGAATAACAACTCAAAGGATGTGTCGCAACAAGTGCACATCACGTAAGTATCTCCTTTATGATTCAATGCAATGTTACTTATGAGAACCATGCCCAGACTTGAATTCAAACCGCTGAAACAAGCCTTGTTTTAAGAGACTTCGTGAGACCATCGACGGCTTGTCCATCGATAAGAAGTGTCAATTCGTCATCGTGGTAGTTTGCCAACCGTTGTTGTCTCTAAACTCAAAATGAAAAGAACTTCTGTGAATCACAGATATTCTGAGTCATTGTACAGGGTCATTCATTTTGTGGTTCAAAGTTGAAGGCACTGCCGTTGTCGCTTGCCAAACTTAGCTGTCATTTGAAGTATCACAATATTGGCTGAATGTATTCCATTTATGATAGTGGATCGCTTAGTAATCGAACAACGCGTTAAAATTGTTAAAACTTACTTTAAAAGTGTCGAAATAAACGAAATCATTTTTCGTGCCTAACGCGATGGTTATTATCGTCATATGACCATCCATGTTTTAAGTTGCTTCTTTTCTTTTAATGGCGCTAAAGTTCAGTATGAACCTTGGCTTCAACCGAAATCCTCCTCCAGCCAGCACGGTCTTTTGCCAGCTACCTCCAGGTGGTTGAGGTCCTTCTTCACTTGTGCGTGCCACCTTATCCTTGGTCGTCCTCTGTTGCGTTGTCCCAATGGCTCAGATTTAAAGACTTTTCGGGCCGGAGCAGTTGTGTCCATACGCTCTACATGGCCTAGTCATCTTAAGAGTTGTATCCGAAAACGCTTGAAGAAGCGCATGTCGCTGCATAGCCCATAGAGTTCGTTGTTAAATCTTCTCCAAATGCCATCAACGCAAACAGGACCAAAAATCGCACGCAAAACTTTTCTCTCGAAGAGACAAACGCTTAGTCCTCATCCGCTTTTAGTAACGTCCAGGTTTCCCTAAAGCAGGACTGGAATGATTAAGCCGTCGCCAGCTTAGGACTCTTTTACTCAATTGCCTCTTGAGCCCAAAGAAGCAGTGATTAGCAAGAGTGATTCCGCGTTTGATATCGGTACTGGTGTTGTTGTCCCTATTTACCGCGGAGCCGAGATAAACAAAGTCCTTGACTACCTTGAAGTTTCTGCCCTCAAGTGGTACTCCGTTAGAAACATCGATGTAGTCCGTCCTTCCTTGATGACAGCATGTGTTCCGTATTGCCCTCATTTATCGTTAGACCCATTTTAGCCGCTTCCGCCTCAATGCGAGCAAACGCAGCATTTACGGCTAGCTGTGTTCGGCTAATCACGTTAAAATCGCTTAAGCTAGTTGTTCAACGGACTTTTCGAAGATGGTGGCTCTGGTGTTGACTTGTGAGTAACGAAGGATTGTTTGGTGTGGTCTATGGTGAAGAGGCGTCATTGGTCCGTATTTCTTGAAGGATGACAATGTGTGTTTGCAGTCATTCTGAGCGATATGGTAGAATAAAAACCGTGTAAGTTTGTTTGTTGACATATTGCAAATGGCGCTTTCGACTCTAAAGTTGTGTATATGTACTTTTTGGAACTATAATGGCTTGAGGCCAATCTCATATGTTGAGCTAACGAAACAGTTTTCTTCCACTTCGACGTAGATCTCACTCAATTCGAGGCTTCACTTTCTGAACCACTTCTGCCGATGTTGCTGTTTTTTTAAGATCACCTCCTAGTGTTTTGCAACGGTGTCAGTATCACGGTAACGAGTCATAGTTCGAGACACAAATCTTTTGACGTTAAAGTTGTCTGAAGTTGGTTTCAGTTCGAGCGACACAGGAGTTAGCGTGTGAGGATGAAGATAGATGCCGATGACTATCTACTAATTTATTAGACTTAAAAATCCTGAAACGATTGCATGCTAAGAAATAAGAAGTAAACCAAAAAAAAAATTGGCCAAGTGGGAGTTGCTTTCAAATATATGTAGGTTTCCTTTTTTGACACAAGTATTCCAATTATATGTCTATGTTCGAAATTTTTCTACATTGCCGTTTTATAACTCTGCAAGGGTACGTCTATTTCGCATGTAAGGATGCGATACAATTCACAATTTTGATCAAATTTCAAAATTAATGTTCATGCATGGGCCATGATCGATAGGTAAACTCGCTTTATACAATAATTTCAGGAGATCAGAAACCAGTGTGACACACGTGACTGACGGTTATACCAAATCATTGGAAAAAAGAAACCTTAACGAAAGTGTTACCAAAGTGCGACCTAAAACAAATGGTATTCGAACATGTAAGTAGTGAAATCAAAATATAATTTCAAAGCCTATTATCATAACCGATTCAGGAAGAACAAACCGGTTACCAGCAACACATTGAAGAAGAAAAGGAAGAGGCGGCGCGTGCAATTGAATTCAATGCAAAGTTGAGAGTTTTGTCATTTTGTTCGGAAAAAGCTCTTTTCCGTCATGCGCTTAAAGAAAACCAGGAATAGGAGGTTCGTTCAAAAATGTAGTTTCCTGAGGAATCCATACATATTTTCCAATCTATTTAGTTAGTCAATGCCATGCCTTAATCAACAGTAATATGATAGCAGCCAAGAAAAATGTTCTTCTCAAACAAAAAGAACTATTCAGGAAGGTCAATGATCATATGTACATTAGTAAGTACACATAGGGCCATATGTGTACACAGCATATCGCATCGAGTCATTCAGAGCAGTGTAAGCATGAGTTATCTAAATGAAATTCAACACCAACGGGATCAGATGGAGTTGTGCTGACAGATAAAGACATATCATGTAAAATACATGATTGGAGAACAAATACATGTTAGACCGATCAATTTAAATAGAAAACGCTCAATTCTCCGGTCACCAATCTTTCCGGAGGTCTGTTATAAAAAAGGTGAATTTTAATTTTCCTTAACAAGTATTTGGTTATTCATCAATTTCTATTTTGTCCCCGTCAAAGTAGTCCCCCTTAGATATAACACCAGTGCCATCGTTTTTTTCCAATCCTCAAAGCAGTTCTGATATGCAATTTTCGGTATTCCCGTGAGCTCTCTCAGCGATTCGGTTTGTATATTCTCAATCTTCGCAAAACGGGACGATTGGACTTTGGTTTCGATGTCTTAACAATGTACCTATGCTTGGCCACCAGTTATGACCCTTTCAAAAAAATCTGGATCGCCGTTGACGTCGTTCAACAATACCTAAGCGATGCTCATGCTGTATGTTGTTGGGTGAAAATTCATCAATTCGAGAAAGAACTTTGCTGCCATACGCTTCGTGCCCAAAATTCCAAAAAAAAAAATGCATGGTATGAGAAACTGAAAACAGAAACTTCTAACTACTTTCCATTACTTGACATTTTCATTGTTGATTTGCTGGAACGTCCAGGGCGAGCATCGTCATTCAAACCTTCTCGACATTTTTTGAAAAGCTTGTACCACTTGTAAATATATTTTTGACTTACGAGTAGAGTTCACTCACCGCCACTGTCAACAATTCAAATGTTTTTGAGCATTTTTCAATCTATTACATAATATTAAAACCAAATTCTTTCAACTAGTTTGAAATTCGAAAAATTTTCGAAAATTTCTCATCTGAAAATTTTAAAGAGACATATGGGGGGTTCGGTCAGCATACTCCATTCCCATACCTTCTTCACTGTTTATGTGCAGATTTGAGGCGAGTACTCGACGTGTGGGGATTTTGTGTTTGGGGATTTTGATTTCGGCACTGGTGTACCAAACCCCATAACAAGTTGTCCAGGTTTGTTGGGCACATCGTAGGACTGTTGTTATAACATAGAGTTTTAGTTTTTATCTTTTATCTTTTATTTTTTAAATCCTACCAAGGCCACGCATAAGTATATCTGTAAGATGTGGTTGAAGGGGGCTATTGCAAGTGCAGCCAGTGTCGTTTAACCTGTGTCTACAATTCATTCTGCGTGAATGCCAGCAACTGTGATGCACTCTTCTTATACTTTTTTACGGGCGCTACAGTTCGGGAATGGACCTGAGCCTCAACCAACATGCCTCTCGAAAAATCGACACTCACCAACTATTAATCTACTTTAAAGCCGCCATGTGTCAGCATGCACGAAGGCAAGTGTTGGTCTAATTTTAAACACCTTGTTGCCAAATTCTTTAACGATAGGAAACTCAAAATAATCCGTCAAGCTCAGTAACGCACTCACCAAGACCTTCAATGTTAAGATTGCTTTTAGACGGAGGCATCCCCTGTTACGTGCTTTTTTCAACCTCAGTCTTGAGCAGATCGTGCAAAACTCACAAATCAACAACAGAGGCACGATTTTTTACGAATCCGTTCAACAGTTAAATTGGACGAACACAGCTAGCGGTTAATGAAGCGTTTGCTGGCTTGACGCAAAAGCGGCTAAAATAGCGGGCAAGACGAAGTGCATGCTGTCATCAAGACGGGACATACAACGTCGGCTCCGCGGTAAATAGGGACAACATGAACAACATTAGTACTGAAATCAAACTCTTGCGAATAGCTGATTCTTTGGGCTCAAGATGCAATTGAGTAATAGAGTCCTAAGTATGGAAGGATTTCAACCAACTTGGAGTTGATCGCAACTTAAGAAAGATCGTGCTGGCTGGAGAGGCATGTTGGTTGAGGCTCAGATCCACAACCGACTGCAGCGCCACAAGAAGAAGAAGAAAAAGAACAACGGGATAGAGGACAACCTCAACTGAAATGGGACACACAAGCGGAGTGTGAAGTGGAAGGCAACAGTCGAGAGGCAGTTTGCTTCTGATCCAAAGCTTTTTATGAATTTTGCAACTTGGCGGAAGATAGTTTCATTACATTTCAGTCAGTTTCGCCTAGGTGTGTCCCTCTTGATTTAAAGAGGGATTCAAGTAAGCAGTGAGAAGTCTTCTTCCTCTTCATCTTATTAGCTACAACAGAGGTCACTGTGAATAAGACGCACTCTGCAGTCTGTCGTTCGAGAATATAATACCCCATCTCCTAAGAGAAATGACGAAAACCAATCTAAAATTGAAGGACAACCTACTTCACCGAAGACGTACGACCTATGTCACTTTGGCATAAGATAATTTCCACTTTTGGGTCTCCATCAAACCGTCACTCATTCTCCATCCAGATTATAGTCTCTCCCCACTTGGTCGATTCAGTAGCCACCCCATGGTGCGCCACAATGAAACCGCCAACGTGGCAAAATCGGAAAACCATAGACTCCCACGTTGACGGTAATTTATCGCTGTTCATAATTTCTTTTATTTGCCTCTTTGATTTTTCCCTCGTGCATTCTTTCGATTTTTCGTGCCAATTTCGCCTCAAACATGCGAGTGATCATATAAATTTTGCGAACTGCATTTCATGGAATAGAGTGCACTTATGATTTAGCCAAGAAGTTACCGCCAGCCAGCACCCGCATCTCCGCGCCCTCCTTCGCAATTGGCAATATGCACTTTTATTTCGCCTCCGACTACGACACCGTCATCATCGTCGTCGTCCTCGTCATCGTCTCAACCGTCACGTAATCTTCAAGCATACCTAGACGAACATGTTCTTCGTTTTCTTCTTCACTTTTTTTTTGGCAAAACATCACAGCACAGGAGACGTCAAACGGAAAAATTCACCGGCACACAGAGGAACGTGTAAAGGCAAAAGAACTGCAGTTAAGTTCTTCAGTTTAATGCCATGTAGACCGGTACACGGCGTAACCATCGCCAAGAAATATCGAGAAACCCACTCAATGCAACCACCAGGCCCCGCCGCGCCGACCGCCCCCTCCCATCCGCCCGCCACGTTTGAAACTCAACATTTTTGCGAAAAATTTCGGCAATGGGCAGGAATTCAAAAGGCGATATGAATGCGATGCAATAAAAAGTCCTTTCGTAGTTTAGCTACATTCCTCCTACACCACCACTTCACCCTCTTTCACCCCTCAGGCAGTTGGCCCCTGCCCAGGTGCGATATTTCGATATTTTCCACTTTATAGTGGTTCGATGGGGTTTTGCGGAGCGACAGGGGGAGGTAGAGATAGGGAGTGGGGCCTGGAGGAGCCAGTTCCCAGCAGTGAGCCTTAAAAATTACAAAAAACTATGAACAATTTGACAGGACCCAGCAAAAGCAAATCGACCGCCATCCCTTCCGCCCGCCGATCCGCCTTTGAAGCGTCGGAGGAGACCGTACAAGCAGCGAGTGGGCTGGTGCGCGAAAGGATTGGTGGAAGGGATACTCGTTGGTTCGGTTTTTCGGTTTTTTTTTTGGGGGGGAAAAGTTTATTGAGAGATAATTTCTGCTACGCCGCGCCGTCGTGTGGGGCGAGTGGGTGGAGCTGCCGCTGCATCAAGGACTCACATGTCAGCTTTTATGTGCAGCGGAATTTTTATGGATAAAGTTTGTTTGTTTGTGTGTTTTTTTTTGTTTTTTCTGAACATTTTCGGAATCATGTCCGAGATTGATATCTTTATGGTCCTTGAAAGGAATTGTGTTTGCTGCCCGGATATGGAGCACACGGCTTCCATGGGGGAGTCGAGGGAATTTTGGGTGAAAACAGGATTTTATGGCTTCCCAGTGAAGCGGATTTTTGATGACTCTGCTCGATGTCTCAGAGAAGGTGCAGCATGTTTTCGGCGGTGGTTTACGAGGTTCGGTGGGGAATGCGGGTTGTCCGAAAGTGCGATATGAAATTTTTGCGGGAGTGCACGGGGAGACAAAATCGATGGAACAGACTTGAGATTCGTGAGTTTTCAGGCGCTCAACTGATCGGATTGATTGTATGCGTGTCTGAATTTGCCGACTTCATTGCTATTCGTCAAGGCTTATCGTGACAACGTGCCTTAGCGATGTGATGGATGAACGGGAAGCAGTTTAAATGACATTTCCGTTGTGTGAGTTGGGAAGCGAAAAACATGACGCATGCATATTGCAGGATAAAAATGAGATGAATGAAGATTATGCATTGGACTGTTTTGGACTGCATTTTACCGATATAAAAAAACAATTGTCACATAAAGCAATAACGAGCAGGAGTTTGAAGCAGTTCAACCTGTACGCGCTGTCAACCAGCCTATTTGATGACTAGGGCTCAAGTCTGAAAGGTTTAATGTAAGGGCTTGGGCCCTTAGTTAGCAAATTTTGAGAGGGAAATGATGAACAGAACGGGACGTATTTAGAATAGAAACTTACGTCTTGAACTGCCTGTGAACATTTATGTCCTGGTTCCAGCTAGGAAACTTTGTTGCATTTTTAAGTGCTCCTTAAATTTCAAACATCTTTTTAGATAGATTGCAGGTGGCGCCATCTATTAAAACAGATAACGAACCAACTTGAACCCCCGATACTTTATGTGGTAAAACGTCTCTCATGAGTTGATGGCGTCTGAAGGAGAAGATTCAAGGACGGCGCGTTTGGTCAAGAGTGTTCGGATACAACGGTTACAATGGCTAGGCCATGTGGGGGTTACGTACATTACTGCTTTGACCCGAAAAGACTTCGAATCCGAACCATTGGGACAACGCAACGCGGTACCACCAAGTTAAACAGAATTTAATGCTGATCTGAACAATCTGTTGGAAAGAAAAGGCAACGCCTTCATTTGACCAGCCAGAATGATAGAAAAACATTCACCACCCCAGCACATTTCACTAACCAAAAGAAATCACAAGCCTTGTACACTTAACGCCTGACTCTATTTCTTTTACGAGTTAAGTTCTTAGAGGCATAAAACTATAAGCTGGCATCACTACTTTGCCTGACAGCCCTTTGCTCAGCTTTGGTTCAACTTACACTGGAGCTTTGATGACCTTGCGCACCGCATCTCCTATGACACTAGTCTCATTGCCATCTGGAGCGGGGACACGAACAATCCAATCGCGTCGTTCGTACAAAGTCGACTTTTCCTGTTTCCAGGTCTGGTTCTGGGCAGAAACTGAGCCGGAAAGGGCATGTACTTGGATTTTCACGGACGGCTCCAGGACGATGAAAGGATCTGGATCTTGGGATCTTCGTGGAAAATGACAACATTAGACTTCTCACCTCTTTAGTCAATTTCGCGTCGGTCTTCCAGGGGAAAGTGTTTACGGTCCTTATGACCACGAACTAAATTGTGAAGAATATGTAGAACGGGCGGTAGCGACAGTCAAGTTGTGCTTAAGGTCTTATACAACCCTTTAACCACTTTCAAGATACAGATACACTTTCAAATATAGAAATGTAAATCTTCCCTTAATTTGATCGGCAGACTTCATTCGCTAAGACTTATCTGGGTCCCGGGACACCCCGTGATCATGGGAGGGAACGAGATTTTCGATGAACTTGCTAGGCAAGGACCAAAAGATGGCCGAATCCACCGTGGGACTGCCCGTGTCCTCGGTTAGGGTTTCCGTCGACGGTTGGATCTCCCGACAGCACAACCAGAGATGACATAACTCTCCAGGATGCAGCCTGACCAAGTGCGTACTCCCAAATGTCAGCATGAAATCCGCTGCCGATCCGATGATACCCTATGCGACGCCTATAGAGAAGGCGAAGACACTGCAGAGCACTTCCTCTGTCAATTTCTCGCCTTTGCTCGGATCAGATGACGGCCGTTTGGCGCAGATGTGGTGGGAGCTGAAAACCAAGACTATTTATCACAGAAGTCCTTGCTGGTTTTCCTCCAGAAGACCAAGAAATCACATTGAATGTACGTACTGACCAGTTTTCGAGCGCACCAGTGCAATGTTTCCTAACCTCCAACAAAAAAAAAACGAAAGCGAAAACGAACATGAATAGACTGACGCCTTAGCATCACTTAAATTATATATGTATAAGATTGCTGGTGATCCCAAATTTTAAAGTCGAATTTTGTTTAGAGGTGAAGATCACTTTTGGATGATAGGCGTCAAGGAGTGATGATGATCCTTAATCCTGACTGTTCGGTATGCTTGATGGGTTGGCGAAATAGCTGGTCTGCACTTCTTTAACGACAACGGTGGCCAAAACTTTCCGTTCAATGATGACTGCTATAAAGCTATGGTTGCTGAATTTATCAATCAAACAACCAGGAGCTGCCTGTGCCACAAGACCGTGCAACATGTCACACACCTCGTGTCACAATTGATCTGGTAACCGCATATTGCCCCATATTATCCCCCAAAATCATGCGATTTAACGCCGCTTTACTATTTTTTGTGGGGATATGTAAAGTCGCCAGCCTTCGCAGAGAGCTCTAAACGTTTACCCACTTCGAGCACAACATTCGCCACGTTGTTGTCTATAAGGGAGACAAATGTTTGAAAAAGTCATCGAAAATTGGATCTCCAAATTGGAATACGTTCGATCCAGCCGTGGTGGTCATATGGCAGAGATCATATCAAGATTGCCTTTCGAGGAAAGTAAATTTCATGTTAATCCAAAAGAACTATCTTTGTTTTAATTAATTTCAAAGTTCTACACCTCTAAAAGAACACCCTCTACAAAAAAGACTAGAACAGTTGTTTGATGCCTAAGCTGGTCAATCGCTTGCACCACATGTTTGACATTATACTGATTGACTCATCTGGAGGTTGAATTTGTTTTTGCGAAGACCTTTCGTTCTAAATACGACATCCTCTGATTGAAACTCTTTTCCATGAAAGTTCTCAGCGATGACATCACGGCCAAAAATGCAAAGCGACTCAATATTTTCTATAAAGAGAAATTACATTAATTTCTTCTCGAAAATTAACAGTTTCGGTAGAACGCTGCAGGCAGCAGCAAGTTTAAGTGCAGACAATATCGTCCGCTGTTCGATTCAATCAAGAGTAAGTAAGGTCAAGGATCCATGCGTACCAGTCACAATGCTCAAAACCCAATCTTCTTAAAAAAAAACTTTTTCTAAAAAATATTTTCGTTGCATCGTCTTCCTTTGTTCTTTTGGTTCAATTGGGTTTATTCCCAAAAAAAATCCTCTCTTTTCCCAAAAGAATAGCTTCATTGCCGAAAGAAACTTATAACCCCCCAAATGCTTACTCCAAATAGTCCCCCTCACTGTCACTGGGACATAAAACCAAATTTCCAATTGCATATCCTTTCATTCATTATTCCCATCGTTGTCTGCAGTTTGACTTCAAAGGGGAAAAAACTTTGCATTAACAAGTGTTACGATTAACCGTCTCACAAAAGGCGCTCCCACGACCTCCTTCCGCCCAGGGATGCCAGTGCATTCAAACGAGAAGAAGACAAACTTTTTGCTCTCGCCCCATCACCAGCACGCCCTCGCGAGCCATCAAAGCAGTCTCAAGGAAAGTGAGGGAAAACAAAAAGAAAACCGGGAACAACGCTGATGCAACGACCTTGGAACTTTACAAGGTTATTATGAGAAAAGTCCTTTGTGTACACACGGAAAACAGGAATGGCCTTCTCAACGGCACACACACACACACACACACACGCTTCTCCTAGCTGCACCACAGCCCGGTGCAGTGCGGTGGCACGTTGACAAAACGGCGAAACGGTGAAACTTCGAAATGGTGTTAGAACGACCCGACTCGGGGTGATTAACATAAAACTTCATTCTCAATGACAACAGAAAGTCATTCCGAATGCAAATGATGCCGTGCTCTCTGCTGCGCTGCACTCGGTCTTTTGCGCTCTCCCTCTCCGACTGGCTCCAGCGCTGACGACTCGCCTCGATTCACTCCGTCGCTGAGCGTTGCGAAGGGATAAAGAATAAGGATCTCATTTCAGCAGTTCACCTTCGTTTCGCCGTTACGCCGACGGACGGCAGAATTCCATTGCTCAGCGTCGGCGGTGGTGGTAAGTATTTCACCGTCGGTACAGGAATTCCCGGAACAATTCTGGAGAAGAAGAAACACCCCATTCCAGCGCACACCACCCCCGGGGAGTGCATGGGATAGCTATGACCACCACCCCACCGACTGATGGTGAAGAGGAAAGAATAGAGGTGGCGAACAGGATAAAAATGGAAAGGAGAACCAAAACATGACTCTGTGCCGAAGTAAACATGCAGCAGCTTTCACCCACACACACACACAGGCAGGCGACAGCAGAGATGCGAAGCCAAGGAGAGGGGCACTGACGAGAAGGCCACACCCTTGCACTGGCTTCTGATTGGTTCCTGGTGTGGAAAACTTTCGCTTCAGTCGCTAACTGTTTCACATTCCTACCCCAGGAGGGGGTCTTTTGTTGCTGTTTCTTGTTGTTTTTATTATTGTTGTTGTTGTTTTAATTTTTGTTTATTTATACATCCACATATTTTTTTGTTATTTTTCACAGGGGGGTTGCGGGGGCAAGCACTCGCCGTACACCCACTGCCTTTGATTGCATTTGTGTGTAGGCTAGGCTGTAGTTTTGGTCTGACGGGCCATTACGTCGTTTCGCAACGCACTCAAAGCACACACACAAGCACAGCGGCGCACACACACACACACATACCTGCACACTGCATCGACAATTGAGTGGAGATCCTGGTGGTCCTGGTCCTACTCGGGGGTGCCTTTTGACATTCTACGAGCATTTATCCCGAGAAAATGATGTTTTGCCAGGAATTGAAGAAGATGGTCCATCGACAAGGACGGTGACGTCTTGCTCGGTGGACTGGGGTGGTGTATACAAAGCGGTTAGGATGGTCGGAGAGAAATATTTACGAAACGAGGCTGCACATTGGAATGCGAACGCGGAGAGTTGCCCTGGGTGTGTGTGTGTGTGTGTGTGGATCGAAGAATAAGGCACGTCCTTTTAGCTGAATGTTGGTTCCTTTTAAGTAAACAACGCACAAAATTCGCCTGTGTGTTGGGTGTGATGGGTGCCGACTGGTGAGGGGGAGGTGAATTTAAAGGAGAGATGATGCATCCAGTGAGGTGTAAGTCCTTGGTTGGGAGTTGATGTGGCGATTTAGTTTGTGAAAAACAAACGTGATCCGTGTTGCTGATGTTATTCAATTGGTACGCAGATAGGACTGAAGTTTTGCGCTCGAAATGTAGGCTTGAAGGAAGGTCGTGGTTTTTAAGTTGCTGATGAGTGGGAATGCCGACGAAAAATGCCAAGTCATAGAGAGAAGAGAGTTAGGGAAACTTGTTCCAGCAGAAAGTGCATGAGATGTTACTGCAAGGGTATGGCCTTTAATGGAGTTATTGAGATTGGAATTAAGCTGTAGGCTCAAATTGAGGTCTGGTTCCCAGACGGAGCAAAATATAACAGAAGCTTTGTTAGTGGAATCAAATAATGAAACACATTTGAAAAATTAAATATTCAACGCTCGTGGACACCTAAAACTTACCAGCCCTATGAATAACAGGCCAAAAGGCCGTTGAATACAATGAAGGACATTCTGATCCGATTCCGAAAAACTCGGAATGACAACAAAATAAATTTTCCGGTATGTAATTACTTAAAAGTTGTACTCAAAAATTTCGGCTTAAAAAAGCATATTACACATCAAATATTGGGTGTTCAAAGAAGAAGCAAATTTTCGTCAGAAGGCCTTTGAAATGGACTGTCTTTGATACTATAAATCACATCTGGCAGTAAAATACATTCCGTAAGAGGAGACATCTTAAACTATATTTTGTTAGAATGTTTATTGAAATCGCATATTTCCGTAAGAAGTTAGAGACTTTAAAAAACGTATGAAAGTTCAAAAAATGTCGGTTTACATACGAATCGGAAAAGTAATAAATACAATATTTCACTTCAAATTCATTTGGTAGCCAGACATCGATCTTGTTTGTGTATTCAGCTGATTGTGTAATTTCTAAGCAGGGTCCACGTTGCAATGATTTCGTCGACATTTTCAGACTAGGCCAGAGCGAAGTATATCATTGGATTTGAATTATCTGATGAAAACCGAGCAAAATATTTCCCCACCTATTCTTCCACTTACAGCACCATCACCGTGTGCTACTACATCATTTCAATTTTTTTTCAGATGGCTGCCATTCCTCTTAACTTTCTTTTGAAAGAAAAACCAGAAATGATGATAAGGTTCAGGATTTTCACTCATTTTCAAAAGTGAACTATCTTCCATAGAATAAAACGGTTTAAATAATTCTAGCTAGCAAAACAAAGCTCAAGACATTCCCCTTGACACAAGTTATAGTATAGGCAGATGGTATCAAAACTAACAGAAGCAATACATTTCAAAGCCATCAGACGACATCTTTTTCGAACACCTAAAAATTACCACAGTTTGTAATTTCTTTATTTTATGCAGAAATCATCTCATGCTTAAATTGGGTGTCAATTGTCCTCTCATTTGTTGGCAATTAAACATTTGTTAAATTTTGTGAATTTATTATTTTAAAATCTTGTTGAGCATAACATAGATAAAACAAGTTTCGGGTTGCCAAAAAAAAACGTCAAATACGAAAGAGTAAAGAGTGTTGGCAGCAATGTAAAAGATTTCAAAATAATTTCGAACATACCAACGGAAGAATGGGCACTGATATGCCTAATCACAGTCCTTCCATCCATCAGTGCTTCTGGAAAGAGTCGAACAAAAATTCAAAATCGATGATTTTAGCGGCGAATGCAAAGGACGTCTCAAATAGCCGAGAAAGTTTGAAAATGAGGAACTGGAGACTTTATTGGATCAAGATCCGTGCCAAATGAACTTGTAGAATAGGTGGCATTAACTTAGCAATCAATTTCTGTTCGGCTAAAGACTTGAGTGCCGTGCGAGTTGAAGAGGGAGAGAGAGAGAAAGAGAGAGAGAGAGAGAGAGAGAGAGAAAAAAGAGAGATGTCGAAAGGCGATTCGCCTAGGAATTGCTTCTTAAAAGACATCAAAGGAAGGCACCAGATAGTGACTGCAGATGAAAAGTGGAAAGAAAGAAAAATACTGTACTATGCAAAGCCTGATGAACCCATTTCCATCATCGTCTACATCGACGCCAAAGATCAGCATCCACAGTTAAAAAGTCAGACTAGTGTGATGTGCTATGAGCAGCTAAATCCAGACGAAACCAGAGATGGGAAATGTTATCGACTTTGACATCACCTATAGCTAACTAATGAACCGTGCATTGCCAGAAAAACAGCCAGAAATGACCGAAAGGCATAACGATGTTATTTTGCAATGCGATAAAGCGTGGCCCCTCTTGGATGTAGTGATCAAAACCTATCTGGGAACGCTGAAATGGGAGGTCTTACCTCCATCGCCGTATTCCCCATACCTTGCTCTTTACGACTAATGCCTTTTTCGACAGATGCAAAATGATTTAGGGGTCACCGCCTTGGGTCTTATAAAAAAATCGATGAATGACCTAATGATTGGATCGATGTAAGAGGGGACTCATTTTTTAGAGACGATATTCGAAATTGGCCAGAGAGTTGAAAAAGTTAGTTGCTTTCGAGGGACAATAATTTGAATGATGTATTTTTTTTAAAGTTTAACAATTTTTTTTTTGATAAGCATCATAACTCCCAGTACGAGTACAATGAACCAGTTTTTGAATCTGAGCGCTCCAGTGCAGTGTAAACCAACTTCCAACAAAAAAAAAATTCCAACTCCCAATAGAATGCCACGCGCGGTGCAGTGAAGTTTTGTAGAAAAAACTACCTAATGAAATAAGAAACTTCAGTTTCGAAATAGGGACATGTCTCGAATGTGAATGATCGACTGCTGGTAACCGGTTGAGAACATGGAATTTGAGGTCTCTAAATGGTTAACATAGCGGCTGCTATAATTTTAATTATAAATAATTAATAATTGAGTTGCATTACAGCCCACAAGAAACCAGGGTCTAGCTCCTACAACAACTACTCGTGTTGTGCGTGCTATTATTCTCGCACGAGTAGAAGAGACCTACAGTTTTTTGCCGACTCCGAACGGCGAAATTTGAGAAGCTTTTCATAGACTATTGATACTTTTTGAGTGATGTCAGCAATACTCGAAAGAGGTGGTGCCGAGGAAAAATGCGAGGTGCGTCCGGCAATTGAACGCTATAAGGGAGACATAATAACCATCCAAGATGTGCTGCGTGTGGGCCTGCTAAGTAAAGAATGAGAAACTCCGATTTGTACTATGGCGAGTAGGATGGAAGGTCGCTTATACTTGGACTCAGATTGTTATTTTGAAGGAAATCTTCGTCTTCCTTGAGTGAAAGTCTGATGTGAACCTTTGCTTCACAACCAACATGCCTCGCCAGCTGGCCCTATCTCTAGATACTTGTATCGAGCTGTACCCCCCAAGTCGTCTGAGATCTTCTTACACTAGTGCGTGCCATCACGGTCTAAGTCGTTCGAGTAGGAGCAATGTTATCCACCCGATCTGCATGGCATAGCCGTCTTAAACGTTGTATTAGGAGGCACTTAACATGCTAGCCTAGAGTTCTTCATTGAATGCGCAAACAGGACCGAGAATTGCACCATGAACTTCCTTCTTGAGTGGTTCCTTCTTTTGTTCCTCTTAAGCTATGAATTTATAAGCGACTACGGCTTTATTTGAATAAAAAAAACGGATTGATTTTCGCTTCTTCGTGAAGAAGAGTGAGTTACAACAGTCTGATCCCGAACGTCTTTTATCACACGTCTTTTCTTGATTCCTAAGAAAGCAGGACGAACAAGAAACTCAAAGGGATGTAGTTTGTCGTCGATCATTGACTTTCGTTGAAAGCACACGTCCAGTGAAAGCGTAAGAGACAATATACAAAGACAATAAGATAGTGAAGTATTAATACGACAAGTGGTTGAGCGGGTAGAGTCATTGCCCAGTCGTTCACAGACCTCCGCGGAGTATACACGTGTTTCGGCTTCGCAAGTAAGGAACAGTGATTGGTATAAAGTATTAAGACAGTGAATTCAAAAGCGATTGGTAGCTCAGTTAGTAGAGCAAGAGTGCAGTGACTTGTGAATCGCGGGTTCGAATCCCGGCGAAATTAAAAAAAAAAAAAAATTTTTTTCTTTTTAAATTAATCAATAAATAGACACAAAGTGTGAGTGAGAGAGCAATGGAGAGTGACGAGCGTCCCGAGCTCAGTAAATCGGGTGATTTTAAAACACCGGTGGCCGGGACGTCAGGCCACATTACCAGCGACGGTAGCATCCGCGTGGCTAGTCCCACGAGTCGGTCTACCGAGACAAAGAAGAGGAGAAAGAGGCTGCAGCCGCAGCCCAATCTCACGAAACGGCGGACAACTACGATGACGTCGGAGGAAGAAGCGGTCGCACCGAAAGGCGGGTCGGTGACGACCAAAGAAACACCGCCAAAGACAAAACCAGCAACAAAACCAACAACAAAACCAACTGCAGTAATTGACATCGATGCCCTCCAATGTGAATCTGAGGGCAACGAATGTCGATTCTCATACAAAGGGAGCGACAACTCATTCAAGGTCCTAGCTACGTCGGACGCCGACGACGAGGAAGAAGAAATAAGGGAGGAGGAGACAAAGCTCAAGAGGCTCGATGAGGAAAGGGCAAAATTAGACGCCCACATCAAGTTTCTCCATGAGCAGGCTACAAAAAGAAAGGCTGCTGAGAAAGCGGCCAAACAGAGGGAACAGCTCAGCGATATTTTGAAGCTGCAGCAAAGGAGACACACACAACAGGAGAAGGAAAACCTGCAAAAACCTCAAGAATCGCTGCCTTCCACTTCCAAGGCAGCGCAACGGCTGCAAACAGCCCAACTGCAGCAGCAACAGCAGAAGGTGCAGCAACTTAGGCCCCAGCTAATGAAGCAGCCGCAGGAACACCAGCAGCCAAAGCGACAAAGACAACAGCAGCCATCACAGAGGAAACAACAACAGCCAGCGCAGCAGAGACAACAGCAGCCAACACAGCGGAAACAACAGCAGCCAACGCAGCAGAGACAACAGGAGCCACAGCAGCAACAGCAAAAACCGAAGACCAGATGCCCACCAATAAACGTCTTCGACATGGGGACGGATGAGTTGGAGACTTTATGTGAGTTGGCCCTAGAAAATAAGACCTATTTCATTAAATATAAGACTCCCCGAATTCATACCGTCCATTGCCTAACAATGGACGGGTTTAGATTTTTAAAAGAGAAGTTAGCGGCAGCGAACGCTGATTTCTACACCTATACCCCCAGAGGAGAAAGACCTCAGACACTGCTCCTCAAAGGCATAAACCCCTCTGCCGACCCGAAGGTCCTCCTCAACAAGCTGCGCCAAGTTGAGAGCGACGAGGTCCAGTTCGTAGGGGTTAAGCCTTTCAGCACTGCGGCAGCAAAAGCGAAGAAGAAGGCACTTCCCTTCTTCTTAGTACAGGTATCCCAGGGCACGAAAATTGACAACCTACGAAAAATCCGTTTCGTAGGCGGTCTAAGTGTAAAATGGGAGAGATTAAACAAAACTGACCACGTACTTCAATGTGCGAGGTGCAGAAGGCTGGGGCACGTCGCGGAGAACTGCAATATGGAGTTCCGCTGCGCACGTTGCACATTCAGCCACAACAAAGGGGAATGCCCTTTGGGTACGGATGAAGTCGAGGATAAGACGCTCCTCAAATGTGTACTCTGCGGAGGAAATGGACACCCTGCAACCTATCTGGGGTGTCCACGAATAAAAGAACTCCGGCAGAGAGTAAAAGAAGCAAGGATAAACAAGAAGGTAGAAGCCAGGCCGATTGCCAGAGCTTTAGCTACCACTGTTACGCCGGCCATCTCCTACGCCCAAATGGTGTCAGGCAGAGAACCGACACAACGGACAGTGCCGAAGGTTGCCCCAGCCCCAATGGCCAGGCAACCCGAGGCAGAGCCCTCTATCAGGGACGTAATGTCCTCCATTCAGTCGATGCAAGCGCAGATGATTGCCTTGCAGAAACAGATGGTCGAATTACAGACCAGCTTCCTTGCGCAGACGGCTAGAGTAGATTTCCTCTTCTCTCAGCTGCCCGCAAACAAACGCGCACAGATATAATGGGCTCACGCGAGGTAAGAACCCTTAAGATCCTAGGAGTGAATGTTAATTCGCTGATTAGGATCGAACGAAAATTAACGCTCTCAAACTTGTTGCAATCCCACAATCCTGACGTGCTGATGGCTAGCGAAACTAAGCTAAACCAGACGCGCATTCTCAGGTACAAAAATTACCACATAATCAGAAGAGACCGACCCCAATCCACTCGAGGTGGCGGGGTCGCTCTCTTGATTAAAAAGAACATTTTTCACAAGGTCGTTTATAGCAATGTAGTACGTAGATTTAGCGTGCTAGAAGCATCCATCGCACGCATCTCTCTCCAAGGTGGAAAGAAGCTGTATGTGATCGCTGCTTATGCATCGGAGCCTCAAAACCCTAACTTTCTTTCGGAGCTCGAGGCTCTCTTCACTAGCCTGCGCTTGAACTCGGAAGAAAATTACTATATCCTAGCCGGAGATTTGAACGCCAAACACGGTGAATGGGGTAATAATGTTCCAAATGAGAGGGGAAACGCCCTCTTAGAGTGGATGGAACAGAACAATATCGAGTTCAGGTTAGATTTGCTTGCAACCGATAGACCATCCTTTCCTCGAAGCGGGTCCTATCTGGATGTGATGCTAATCGACAGACGACTGACGATACTTAACGTGGAGCGACGCACGAGGAACTGTTTAACTACGGTCGAGTATGACAGTGATCACTGTGGTCTCGCCGCGGTAATACAGCTCCCGAACGAGCTGGAGGAACTAGAGGAGTATGTCCAAACGCATCCTTATAATTATAATAAGGTGCGCTGGCCACGTTTTTCTAGAGCCTTATCCAGAGAAATAAGTTCGAGTGTGATCAATCCTCCCACAAACAGAAACCTTACGAACGAAGAGGTTGACAGGTACCTCACACAAATGGACGAGGTCATTAAACGTACAATGGATAGGACGATTCCGAAGGTGTCACAAACCGACTATGGCGACATCTATCGGAACTCTGAAATCGACGCACTTCACGTGCAAAAAAGTAGACTCCTGTCAAGGCTAAAACTCTTGTACAGGCGGTTTACAGATCCACAGAGTGCAGAGATTCGCTCTCTGAAGTCACAGATCAAAGTACTCCAACAATTAATAAGACAAAATTACAGTCTAGCTGTAAGCTTGCACTGGGGCAATAAGATTCGGGCTGTAAGATCTAACAACCCGAGCATGTTCCCGCAAGTAAATAAAATCTTCCGGAGGAGAGATCATAATGACATTCAGTGCGTTCGACTTGACAGAACAACAGACAACGCGAACTTACTTACGTCAGTTGGCATCGATCCAGATGGGGCAGTGCTTGACAACGACTTCTTCGTAGTGGAAGATCCCCAGGAGAAGGTTAATGCAATTGGTTCTGTTTTCCAGAAAGTGTACACGGTCAACGACACTCGTAGTCCGAACCACGATCTGGAGAACAGAGCCTTGCTGAACCATTTCTATCTTCGGAACGAAATAAGTCAATGGCGATCCGAGAATCCTGGTTTTACCAGATTCAGTGACGATCTTCTGGCAAATAATGCCGTCGCCGACGATGGAAACAACTCCATCCTTATTTCGAAAGATAAACTCCAGGGTATCTTCAACTCACTGAAGAATAAGAAGTCAGTGGGAATCGATGGGATACCAAATATTGTTCTGCGCCATCTACCCTCTGAGGCGGTGGATGTATACACAACACTGTTTAACAATGCGTTGAGTAATGCATATTACCCGAAGCATTGGAAAACAGCTGTGGTACAGCCAATTCCGAAACGGGACAAAGATACTTCCATCCCGACAAATCTCCGGTCTATAAGTCTTCTTCCGTGCATAAGCAAGGTATTCGAGAAGATAGTCATTAGAGCTCTCAAAGAATGGGTTGAGGTAAAGCAAATAATACCGGAAAATCAATTTGGCTTCAGGGCGGGGCACGACACAATTCATGCCGCGTCTAAATTGGTTTCCGACATACAGTGGAATAGAAACAAGACCCAGTGTACAGGCGCCTGCCTGATCGACATGGAGAAGGCGTTCGACACCGTATGGTTAGAAGGTCTCTTCCTTAAGTTGGTCAGGCTCGGCATCAATAAAACATTGCTATATATGATCTATGACATGGTCACAGGTAGGAAGTTTGTTGTGAAAAATGGCAACGAAATTTCAACTACAGTGTTCCATATAAAAAATGGGCTGCAACAAGGAGCTGTTGGTTCTCCGATCTTGTTCAGTATATTCATTAGCGATCTCATAGGTTCTATGCCTAACATCATAGCGTTTGCCGATGATCTAATCGCGTACAGATCAGGTCCGAAGGTAGAGGTAATAAATGTCTTGTTGCAACGCGACTTCGATACAATTCAACGGTTTTGCGACGACTGGAAGTTGAAAATCAACTACCAGAAGTGTGAAACTATCCTTTTCAGAACCCCGTTGTCCAGGGCCTCAAGGGACACGAAAATGAACTGGCGCAAGTTCGGCATAGTTGACCCACAAGGACAACCATTAACTGTAAAAAGTGTAGTCAGGTATCTAGGCATCTGGTTGGACCAGTATCTGTATGGTGGTATCCACATAGATACAGCTCTGACCAGGGCTAAGAAGGCCTTCGCTATGGCAAGAGGGCTGTTTTACAGCAGTCAACTTGACACCAGAGTGAAGGTCATCTGCTACATGGCCCTCATCCGGCCAATTATGGTGTATGGTTGTCCTGTGTGGTTCAACGTGAGTCCTTCCCAGATGGAAAAGATGAGGGTGTTCGAGAGGCAGTGTCTTCGGGCCTGCCTCCGTTTATATCGAACACCAGAATCTCAGTACAAGAAATTCTACCCCAACGAGGTTTTGTACAACGAGGCAAACCTTATAAGGATAGATAATTTTATTATCAAGTTGATACGAAGTCACACTGCTCGAGGCATGGCTTCAACCAACAGTCTGATCTTTGGGGCTTACTACCCAAATGAAATGTACCATGAACGGGTACGTCTTAACGGCTTCATTCCACCTGAAGCTTTCGTCTATTTAGACGCTAAAGGCCTGATACAAGATGGGGAAGGCTGCCCTATCATCTTCCACGTCGCACGCCGAACAGTCGAGAGGCAACTTCAATACGAGCCGGACGTCGCTCGCAGCCATGAGGAGCTCCTACGGTTCAGCAGGGCGATTTCTGCCCGCGACAGAGCAGTATCTGCCAAAGAGCGGTATTTCTACTGGTGGTTACACCAGAACCAGCGTTCGATGCCGCTAACTTCACAGACAAATAGACGGGATAGTTGAGTCTACAGGGCCAACTCACATAGGTTAAGGTAGTCTTAAGCTGTTATTATAAAAAAAAAAAAATAAAAAAAAAAAAAAAAAAAATAAAAAAAAAAAAAAAATAAAAAAAAATAAAAAAAAAAAAAAAAAAAAAAAAAAATATAAAAAACACAAAAAAACAACAAAAAATAAAAATGAAAAAAAAGGTGCATCACGGCGTATTAGATATATATGTAACGCATATAAATAACACATACGCCCTGGTGCACGCGTCCGTATATTTTTACGGACATAGTTAAGCATAATGTAGATAGTTAAGTAGAATTAAGTTTTAGGTTAATTTAATTGTATATAGTTATAAGTTTTAGGTGGTAGGTAGTTTTTAAATTTATTTTTAAGTTAGGTTAAGAAGAAAGAAAAATACGGAATTCCAAGTTTTTTTAAATTTTCTTGGAGAAATATTAAGCAAAAAAAATGTAGTTAGATAAATTTTAAGTTAAAAACATAAAAGAGGCCGAAAGGCATAATAAAAAGAAAAATCCTAGATTAGCTTAGAGTACTCGTAAAGAGTCAGTAAGGTAGAATTAAGATCAACAGATCGTATGTGTAAGCTAGTATTAAGTATTTTTGTCTAGCATGTAAGTAATTTGAAAAGAACTAATAAAAATGCATTTAAATCTAATCTAATCTAATCTAGAGTCATTGCCCGTTGCCCTTCGAAGTGCGGGTTCGAATCCCAGTGATTCTTAATTAAAAAAGAAAAAAATCGTTTTTTTTTTCCCTCACATAGAATTGTGTGAGGGAAAACATGGAAACGCGCGAAAAATCCGCGCGACGGCAATCGGCCGATGATCAGCCGATCCAACCGTTGCTTGAATCAGCCCATCAAGCAACGGGGTCCCAGGAGGGGGCTGGTAAGAGAAGGAGGAAACCAACCTCCAACAAAGGAAAACGCCGCAACATCAACGTCTCTCGGGAACGGCTGCAGGGGGAAGAACAGGGTGTTGCGGCAACGACGATTCGTCCGGCGGCTGCAGCCGAATCTGTATTAGATGGGGACGAGGAATTCCCCTACATCGATGGAGGTGGAGAAGGCCTGTTCGGTGTAAGTAGCAATAGCTACGCGTCTCTGGACACCGACACAGAAGACGAAGTGGAGGACCTCATCCGCTCCAAAATGGATGAGGTCTCCGACATGAGGGAGAAGACGGAGGCACTTCTCAAGGAAATCCGCCTGCTACGTGAAAGTACTCGCGCTAATAAAAAACGAAGCCAGCAACAAATACAGCAGTTGCAGCAACAGAAGCAGCAGTCACAACAACCAAAGCAACAGGCTCAGCAACAAAAAGAACATCACTTGAATCAACATTCAAAACAACAACAGCAGAAGCTACCAACAATTAAACGGCCAACATTACAGCAGCCACAAAAGCCAGCTACAAAAGCTCAACAGCAGCAGACACTTAAGAAGGAAAAGGTGCCGCCAATCAACATCTTTACGGCAGATATGGACCAGACTGTGAAGGTATGTAAATCGGCCATAGGTCCAGGTAATTTTTATATATACAAAAACAAAGGCGCGAATAAATATTCAATCCGCTGCAAGACAGCGGATCAGCACAAAATAATAAAAAAATGTCTAACATTATCGACGACGGAGTTCTTTTCGTTTACGCCCAAAAGCGAAAAGCTCCAGTCGATGTTATTAAAACTCCCAAAACCGCTCGAAACGGAGGAGATCCTCCAAATGCTCAAAGAGCAAGTGTGTGATGGTCTCGAGTTCGTCGGGGTCAAGCCCTTCACCACACCAAGGGCAAAGAAAGAGGGGTGGCAATTACCCTATTACATTGTTCAGCTGTCTCCCAATAGCAAACGAGACAATCTAAATAAAATAAAGTTTTTAGATTGCTGGTCTTGCACCTGGGAAAATATACGAAGGAGCGACGGCATTCTTCAATGCAACCGCTGCCTTAGGTTCGGACATGCCGCATCGAACTGCCAAATGGAACCTCGATGCGTAAAGTGTGGCGAGAACCACAAAACTGGGGACTGTGGTCTCGAAAAGGGACAAAAAGTGGACAAAAGCCAACTAAAGTGCGCGCTTTGCAATAACGTAGGGCACACCGCTAACTATCGGGGTTGCTCTGCGTATCAGCAAGCTAAAGCAAAAATGGTTCAGCAAAAGCAGCCCGTAGTGAAGAAGTCACTCGATACTGCCATAACCGTAACACCTCACATATCCTACGCCCAAATGGCGGCAGGGCAGAGGAATACGGGAAAGCGGCCATTACCAACGGTAGTGCCGCAAACCTCAGTGCCAAGAGCACCCGAACCAGCGCTTGAATGGAAAGCCTCCATTGAAAAGCGTATGGATCGCTTAGAGGAGCAGGTTGGTCAGATTCTGGCGCTCCTGCAGAACCAAGCACGTCTCCAGTCATGATGGGTACGCCGACGGAGTCTACTTATAGGATCCTTGCAGTGAATGTAAATTCACTGATAAGGATCGAACGAAGAAACGAACTCTTCAAACTGTTAGAAGATCAAAGCCCGGAGTTGCTTCTGATTAGCGAAACCAAGCTAACTCAGAGAAACAAACTGGAGCACAGCAAATATAAAGTTATAAGAAGAGACCGACCCAACTCTAACTGTGGAGGCGGTGTTGCGATCTTCATAAAAAACGACATTAAACACAAAGTAGTGTATAGTGGTGATGTGCGCAGGTTTCGAGAGTTAGAGGCTTGCATCGCGTGCATTTCTCTCCAAAGTGGAAGAAAGCTGTACGTGGTGTCACTCTACTCGGCCGGCTCCCCTCAATCTACAACTACCATCTCAGAGCTCGACTCACTCTTTCGATGCCTAAGGCTGGATTCGGAGGAGAACTTTTTCATCATGGCCGGGGATCTTAATGCCCGTCATGGATATTGGGGCAACAGGTCTGCCAACTCCAGAGGTGACCAGCTTTACAACTGGTATAATTTGCACAATATCGAGTATAGACTCGAGTTGAAAGCAACGGAGATCTCGTCGTTCCCTAGGAGCGGCTCATTTCTGGATCTGATGCTGCTAGACGCAAGACTGCAGGTGACTAACTGTGACGAACAAACGGTGAACTGTTTGAACACATTTGTGTACATCAGTGACCATTGCGGCCTCAGTGCCGAAATCAAGATCCCCAACGAAATTGCGGATTTAGGAGAGTTTGTTCAAACGTACCCTTACAACTACAGTAAGACACGTTGGACACACTTCTCCAGACATATGACGAGAACAGTCTCCTCGAACGAGCTCCACATACCGTCCAACAGAAACCTGTCAAACGAGGAGATTGACAGGTATCTATCTCAATTGGACGAGATCACAAAACGAACAATGGACAGAACAATTCCACGATACCGACAAACTAATAACGGAAATGTATACCGCAATCCCACAATTGACTCACTTCACCAACAAAAAAGTAGACTGCTGTCGAGATTAAAAACCTTGTACAGACGGTTTACTGACAGACGCAACGAGGAAATTAAGACATTGAAGTCACTCATTAAAAACATTCAAGTCCTGATTGCTCAAAATTACAGAATAGCTGCAAGTTTGTATTGGAACAACAGAATTCGGGCTGTAAAGTCCAACAACCCGAGCATGTTCCCGCAAATAAATAAAATATTCCGAAGCAACAGGCATAACGACATTCCGTGTCTTAAATTTCCAAGGACGACAGTCAACGAACAACTACTGACTACAGCAGGCATTGATCCAGATAATGCAGTCCTCGATGACGACTTTTTTGTGGTGGAAGATCCGCAGGAGAAAATGGAAGCGTTGGGTGCGGTTTTCCAAGAAGTGTATAAGGTGAACGTTAGCGTCCGCCCGAATCACGAATTGGAAAGTCGCATCGAAACGAGTAACGCACGGCTCCGCAATGAACTGGAAAGTTGGCGAGCTGAGAACAACGGCTTTGTCGGGTTCAATGACGCAAACATGGCAGATAATGCCATCGCCAGCGAAGGGATGCACATCCCGTTCATTTCGAAAGATGAGCTCCAAGCGATCTTCATGTCACTAAGGAAAAAGAAGTCAGTGGGGATCGACGGGATCTCCAATATCGTTCTAAAGCATCTGCCTCTGGAGGTGGTAGATATGTATACTATCCTGTTTAACAATGCTCTGAATAATGCTCATTATCCAGATCATTGGAAAACTGCGATTGTACAGCCGATATCCAAACGTGGAAAAGATTCGTCTAATCCAGGCAACCTCAGGTCGATCAGTCTCCTCCCAAATATCAGCAAGGTGTTCGAGAAGGTAGTTAATAGAGCTTTGCTCAAGTGGGTTGAGGACAGAAATATTATTCCGGATAATCAGTTCGGTTTCAGGGCGGGGCATGACACTATTCATGCTGCTGCGAAACTAGTATCGGATATCCAATGGAACAAGAGCAAGAAACAATGCACGGGTGCCTGCCTGATTGATCTGGAAAAGGCCTTTGACACCGTGTGGTTAGAAGGACTTTTCTATAAGCTCAGTCAGCTCGGCATTAGCAAATCACTACTATACCTACTCTGTGACATGCTGACCAGTAGACGGTTCGTTGTCAAAAATGGCAACGTGACGTCTACAGGCATATTCGAAATAAAGAATGGTCTTCAACAGGGTGCCGTTAATTCGCCGATCCTGTTTAATATTTACACAAGTGATCTTATAAGTTCTCTTCATCATGCAATTGCGTACGCAGATGATTTGATAGTGTACAGATCAGGCCCAAAAATCGTGGACATCGTCACTTCCTTGCAGGGTGACTTCGATTCGTTTCAGAGATTGTGCGACGACTGGAAGTTGAAAATCAACTTACAGAAGTCGGAAACAATTCTATTCAGGACGCCCTTGTATAAGGCTTCGGCGGACACCAAAAGGAATTGGCGGAAGTTCCAAATCGTGGGACAGCACGGGCAACCATTGGCGCAAAGAAGTGTCGTCAAATACCTAGGGATTTGGCTAGATCAGTACCTGTATTTTAACAAACATATGGTTGCTGCTCTGGCCAGAGCCAGAGGCGCTTTTGCTCTCTCAAAGAGACTGTTTTATAACAGCCAACTCGATGCGAGGGTGAAGGTTATTTGCTACACGGCCCTTGTCAGGCCAATGCTCACCTATGGATGTCCCGTGTGGTTCAACGTGGGAGCAAGCTTAATGGAAAAGATGAGGGTGTTTGAGAGGGCTTGCCTGCGGGCATGCCTTCGTCTCTATCGAACACCACAGTCTGAGTACAAAAAATTCTACTCCAATGAGATTTTATACAACAGGGCGAACCTGATAAGAGTGGACAATTTCCTGATAAAACTGACTCGGGCTCACACTGCGAGAGCGATGAACTCGGTCAACAACCTGATCCGGGGGGCTTACTACCCCAATGAACTCTACCATGAAATGGTACGGCACAACGGCTTCGTCCCCCCAGAAGCTTTTCTTCATCTTGATAAGCACGGTCTGATACAAGATCATAATGGGGTACCGCTTATCTTTCATATCGCCCGATCAAGTGTGGATGGGCGACTCAACCACGACCGCACCGTCACACAACGAGCTGAGGAGCGTCTCTTTCGCTTCAGTACAGCGGTGTCGAGTAGGGATAAAAAGGACGTTGCAAAACAACACAAAAAGTTCTGGTGGCTTCAAAGCGAAAGAACTCCCTCGTCGAATCCGTTAGACCCAGGGTAGGGGGAAGTGCTGTTCCCGAAAAGGGAGAAAATCGGCTGTCTTGCGGTTGATTGGATATCAATCCGTCAGCGGTAACTTATGGCCGATTTACATATCTTAGTGTAGGCTAGATTAAGTTAGTTGTAAGTAGTTATAAGTGTATAAATAAAAAAAAAAAAATAAAAAACAAAAAAAAAAAATAAATAAAAACAAAAAAAAAAAAAAAAAGAAATTAAAAATAAAAAAAAAAAAAAAAAAAAAAAAAAAAAAATAAACCGCATACACATATATATTATTATGTATATATGTACGCTCACGTATGCATTGTATATATTAACACTCAGGTGCATATACGCGAGTATGTACTCATACATACCAGTGTGTATGCACCTGATTGTTGAAGATTGTAAGTTAGGTTAAGCTTAGTTAAGGTTATTTAGGGTAGATTTAAGTTAGTATGTAAGCTTTTACAAAAAAAAATACGTTCCGTCATTAAGTTTTTTTTTTTTTTAAATTTTCTTAATAATAAATTTGTATAAACATAGTTCTGTTATACTCGTTAGATTAGGTCGAAAGACATAGATTAAGATTAAGTTTAGCTTAGAGTGCTCGCTCAGAGCCAGTAAGTTAGATATAAAATACGTTAATACATCACTAGGTTAAGCATTTTATCTAGTTTAAGATTATAATTCACTGATATTTCCAAAATAAAATGCATTAAAAAGAAAAAAGAAAAAGGGATGTAGTTTGTGTCTTACATACGTCATAGTGCGGTACCCTGAGTGACACAAGACGCGGTGTCTTCAGTGCGTCGTCTTTGAGTGTCTTAGAATTCCTACACTCAGACGGTTAGCATGCGACTGGACGCATGCACTTTGTTCATGATTCTTGCCTTGATGCAGAACATCTTAGCCACCACAGCCCAAAAATTTGATCAGTTTAGAAGATGTTGAATCAAATCCTTCCGTCGCTAAAAATTGAAGTTCTCGAACAAGTAATTTCCCTGCCCCTTAGCGGTCCTTGTTCAAAGAAGAACATTTTCTTAGTCCATGTCTTCGATAAACTTTGCAAGCACTTTCAACAACAGCAACACTTGCACACATCCCAAGCGCAAACTGAAAGCGTACATGGCCCCGCTCACACCCGCCCACAATTCCATCATCAACAGAAGTCGGCTTCTTCCCAAATTCTCCTCCCAAGGTTATCCCTGGCCTCTATGGACGGCTGAATGATTATAAATGCGATAATACACCGTAGGAGTCGAGTTGTTTTTATTCCACCAGAGTCCTTAATACGCCAGAACATTCTGGCTCCGGTGGCAGCTGAGCTGATGGTATGCTGGTGAGTTGGCTGGTGGGCGCCGCCGCCGCCGCCACCGCACAGTGGGCCAGTGTGTACGGCAAAGTGCTCGGTGGTTGAATGGCTGCTGCTGCTGCTTCTGCTGGTTGCCGATGGGGCTGGATAGCGGTGGCAGTCATTACTAATAGACGAAGAAATTAGGATCTATGTGTACACGGCGAGTGGTGGTGCAGTTGGCATTTCTGCCAGCGAAGCAGGAGATGAGAGGGCAAAAAAGGAAAAAACGAACCAACTTCAACCTCCATCGGTTGAAGGTACACAAATTCGACGTGAGACCCCATAATGCCTATACACCACCCTCACTCCCGGCGTTATACACATCTCACATCGCCACCTAGCCCACATCCATCAGCAGGCAGCGTTGGGGTTCTACGAACGAATCCAGGAGATGTGTATCGGTTGATGAATCTTCTTCGTGCTCTCCTTCACCGATCCCTGAATTCGGGTATCCTTTGCCTTTGTTTTCGACCAGTCCCGTCCCGACTGACGAGTGGGGTCGGGGCCACTGATGGTTTCCTTGTACGTTTCAGTTAATCCTATTACATAAATAAAAAGCCTCGGTGCCTCCGGAATCCTCACAGGCGCACAGACAAGAACGCACCACCCGTACTCGGCCCGAGGGAGCGAGTGAGCGGGCAACCCGCAGCTTAGCCTACCACCCCCGTCGGCGGCGGATGGCGAAATTCCAGTTAGTTTTTTTTCTTGCCCCGGTGATTGTCGAATGCATTCAGCTGGAATGAGGAGGCACTGGCGACGTCGTCGTCATCGTCGTCGGCAGTGACTAGGCGACCGTCTCTCCGGGTGCTCGAATATGCGTGTGTCCGTGTGTGGATATTGATTTTCTCGCACAGACTTGTACGGAGGCCTTGTGGGAGAGTCAGTCGTCAGACAAAGACCAACGACGACGACAACGACGGCGAGGGGGCTTATCCTTGTGTAGTGTAGGATCTCTCTGCGTGTGCATATCCCATCGAGGGAAACAAAAACCGAACCGACCCGAAGCGGAGGAGTGCGGAGTTTTTGACATGCAAAAACAGGATATGGGAGGACATTCGCCGGCCCTGTGGTGATTTTGCACGTACCATGCTGTGCCGAGCACTCCACGTATACGATGCGATATCAATTAATGAATAGTGGTTGGTTGGCTGGCTGGTGGATGTGTGGTAACCCTGCTCTGTGTGTCCGTGTGTGCGTGTGCGCTCGCAGGACTGCACATGCATATGGCTAACTGCATATGCAATAAGCCTGGCGTGGCATGGCGTGTAACGCAAGGGTTCGCATCGTTCGCATTTCGGTTGGAGGGATGTGCGCTGCTCGAATCCCTGACGCTGGGTGTTACTGCTGTCGTGGCGGTTTTTTTCATTCCTGCTCGTCCTTTGCTGACATTTCATCGTTAGTTCTTGGGAATTTTCCGAATGTGTCGGCCGTTGTTGGTTTTTCGTTTTCTGTTCCGTTTTTTTTGCCATCCTGCATCGCTGTCGCAGCTGGGTGGGCTTTTACTACGCTGCGAGAGGGTGCAATTTTCAAAATGGCTGCGAATGTGTATCCTTTCCGTTTTTGTGTTTTTCTTTGCAGCGTTTTTCTGTTGTTTTGCATTCGCAATAGGATTTGCAGGATGCTTCTTCGCCTGAAAACGTGTGCACATGCACATGCGAGGGTGGAACACACGACCTCTCCCCTTGTGTGGGTGGGTGGGCTCATGCGGGGATTTTCGTGTTGCCTTCATCACTCGATCGCCATTTTGTGTGCGATGCCATTTGGCGGGATTCGAATGCACGCAAGACAGTCCTTCTGTCGATTGCAGTTGCAATCGCTGCGTTACACGACACCCCTGGAAATTCTACACGACGCGCCGTTGCGAGTCATAATTCTTAGGAACTCCCTGGCCTGTCCGTCGTCCAGAGAGCGCACTGCGATTTCTAATGGTGTGGAGGCCATTGAACAGAGAATTTCGCGCTGCCATCAGCGCAGTTCTCAGATACAGTTGTCGTCGTCGTTGGTCGTCTAGAGTTTCTCAACTCACTTCCCATAGATTTGCTCCCGCAATCTCAGTGTCGGTGTGTTTGTCCTCCGTTTGGCGGCTACCGGGCGGTCTTCGGCTTGCCGGCGATTACCCAGAATCGAATACGAATCCACACACGCTACTCTTGATTGCTTTTAAAAGTGCAAGTGCCCTGGACGACACTTGTGGGCATGAGAACGTGGAGCGGGCGGTGTGTTCATAGTCTTGATACAAGTGGGTTGCAAGCGGAGATCTTTTCCTTGAAACTTTGTTTTCGGAAATTCGATGAAGAAACCACAAGTGGTTCTTGGTGATGTCTGTGTTTATGCTGATTTTCCGATGGAGATGTGCCCTGTCACACGGATACTATTGTTCCGAGGTTGCTCAATGAATCATAGAGTCCGTCGCCGTTCGTCTTTTGGTGGAAATGTTGCAGAAATCTTTCGAAAGAAGGTTGTTGTTCGAAATGCAGTTGCACGATGACACCGATTTCTCATGCTGTCCTCAATGCAAGAGGAGTGGGTGAACTCGGTTTGCATGAGAAAAGGTCATTCGAATGATTTGTGCTTCATGTGTACGGTTTGAGACCGAAAAAGCTGGAGAAAGTTTTTAAATATTTTGTGTAGGAGGATACACCCACGCTTAAACTTTCAGAGGGCTCTGCATAGGATGATGGGTTCAGCACCCACTCGTTTAACTTTTTATTGTGTTCAGCTGATCCTTGCAAACAGAAGGAGGATTATGAAATTCTTTTCCGTTCATACTTTACTTTTTTACTTCGAAATTGTTAAAAAAAATGAGATGAGTGTGTGTTTCAGTTGTAGTCAGCCCCATGGAGACAGTTGTCAGCCGCTTGAGTATCTAGCAGCCCGTCACTTTATTTTTGTGTTGAACTAAGGAGTGATTAAACTTAAATGCCATTGAAATTGCTGATCAAGTACCGGGACCCTCATTTCAGTGACACAGTGCTGAACACAAGGAAGACAGTAATGGTTTCTACCGGGTGAAGTATTGTATAGGCCATTCAACTCTCTAGGCACCAACACAACACTTGTTTTAAGGCAAAATCAAATATCATCGCCAGTATCATCCGATATACCTGCCGCATCAATTTCCTTTACTCTCGGGATGATTTTCTGATTGCCTCCTTTGTTAAGATATTGAAAGTACATCTGGTGTCCTGAGGCGCAATAGTTAAGATCTATCGCTTCTCATATCAAATTGTTTTCCTGTCTGTGCTGGGTGCTGATCGTCGCATTGGCGTAGTGGGTAAGTCCGTGGACTCACACGCAGAAGGTCCCGGGTTCGAGTCCTGGACGCAATAACTCACATTCTTCATTATTAAATTATTAAGTAAAGTTTAGACTGCTTGAGAAAGGTTAATAATAACAATAGTTGTGTGGCACTACAGCCCACAAGGAACCAGAACCTAGCTTTAAGAACAACTACTCCTGTTGTGCGTACTACTGCTCTCTCACGAGTAGAAGGGACCTACACTTACCACAACGATCACGGCTTGAGCAAAGTTGCTAAACCCAATTAAGCCACCGTGGGGATCATTGTGATGGCGTTTCGACCGGAGGATTGTCGTTTTCCTTGTTCTCTTTTCAAAAAGTACATATCATCAAAACTGCGTCTGCTTTAATCGATTTGTTTCCCTAGAGAATTTGTTGACACTTATATTAGTTTAGTCATTTAGGCTGTTGCAGAAGTATTTGCCAACTTTAGCCTTTCTTACTGTTGCAAAATACGCCCTGGTTTCTGTGTAATGAAGGAGGATCGCCTACTTACTCACGTCTCAGCCACCCCTACCAAAGTCAGGTTGTCTAACTTTTTGGCATTGCTACCCCTCAGTAAGTATGCCTGTTATCAGACGTATGTACATATGTACGTCACTTCTGCCCGGTCTGAATAGGTCGGTTGTCTATAAAAGACTGAATTTCGGCCAAAACTGCATTGATATACGGTACGAGTTTTTTTCGTTTCGTTTATACTGTTTGATGGTTTCTAGAATTTTTAAGTAATTTTGACTATTACTAGCCGAATCGGAGTGGAGGGTGCTTCCTAATTCGCTGCCATCGACAGACCCGTCCCCTTTCTTGCTGATTCATCATATCTTTATAGTATAACATAGGAGTTCATCAATCCACTTCTCCTTACAAAATACGTTCGGTCTTTAAGTTTCTTAAATTTTCTTACTAATACATTTATTTATAAAAAAAACAGTTTTGCTATACTCGTTAGATTAGGTCGAAAAACATAGATTAAAATTAAGTTAAGCTTAGAGTGCTCGCTAAGAGCCAGTAAGTCAGAAATAAAATATGTTAATACATCACTAGGTTAAGTATTTTGACTAGATTTAAGATTATTTTAATTCACTGATATTTACAAAATTAAAATGCATTAAAAAGAAAAAAAAAAAGAAAGATCTGCTTCTCCTTAAGACATTGGCAAGTTTAACTATCTGAAATTTTGTCAATACCGTTTCCAGATCACTACCTATTCTCCTATTCTATTCTATACCACCTCCATAATTTCGCTTATGTTTATGCTCTACAGTCGCCGAGGCGTAGTGGGTAAGTGCGACGACCCCCACGCAGAAGGTCTAGGTTCGACACCCAGGCGGGACAACTCACATTTTTTCACGGCACCACCTCTTTCGAGCTGCTGACAACACTCAGAGAGTATCAATTGTCTATGAAAAGCTTCTCAAATCTCGCCGTTCGGAGTTCCTTCTACTCGTGAGAGAACAGTAGCACGCACAACACAAGTAGTTGTTATAGAAGTTAGGCCCTGGTCCCTCGTGGGCTGTACCTGTGCCACTCAAATTTTATTATTATTATTATGTCAATGCTCCAATAGCAGAAAGAGAGCAGCCTCATGAATAAACACGATTTCTGCGTATATGCTCTACCACAGTCGGGAAGGCGCAGTGGCGAGGGTATGTTGGATGAGATGAGAAAAACTACATCGATGAGGAAATTCGCAATTGTTGCAATTTCCTTTCAAAATATCTGTCGATGGATGTGTCGTATTTGTATTTGTGGTTAGGACCAAATTTACATTTTTGACTGATTTCCTGTATAAGGAGACAGTCCACTATTGTTACTTCCCAAAATTAATAGCTCATACAGGGATCATAATCGCTATGTGAAGTGCTTCGCTATGCATATATCCCATACTTCGTTAAAATCGCGTCATTAAAGAGATACGGAGACCGCCACACAGAAACTATATTCAGAAGAAAGAAAGACAGAGAGACCATCCTACAAAGCACCTTCTTTGAAGGCGGTTACCACCGAATTTTAAAAGTCTTAGCCCGCCAATGGACGGTGATCAATGACTAGCTTCCTGAGAAATCACTCGTCTTATGCGTCGTTTTTTGCTTCTTCCAATTTAAGAGATATGTATATGGGAATTCTATTATCGTGATCATCCACCTAAGCGGCATTATACAACGGCCAATGCAGGACTAAACGTCCCATCACTCAATCATTCCATTTTTGTAGAAGAAGGCCCTTTTAACACATCTGCCATTTGCCTGGTTCACAGCGCCCGAGTGCATTATAATTCCTTCCACACTGAGTCAGAAGAAAGTACCCATAACCATCTAATCTGCGGCAATAGGGTAAGCAAAACTGTTTCAGGTCAGTTATGGAAGTACTCAAACCTCAGCTTCTTCGATTCAAGCCAAAGCCACAACGACACTCCTACAAGAGAAGTGGCTGATGGCTGTGCCACCTCTCATGACACCAGAATATAGGTCCTGGTCGGTCTGTGACTATCTCTCAGGACCCTTAACACTTGGAGGCCGCCATTGCAGCAAATCTTTTGTCCCATCATTCCGTCGACACAAGTTATAGCGATACGGATGTGATTCAGAAATCGTGGATGTGATCCATAAACCCATCTGAAAGATGTCGGTATCGAAGGGCGAAGGGTATCTTCTAAGCAATTATTGCTCAGCAGCCTCTCCAGCTAACATGTTCTTTTCACTGCTGCCTCTAATTTCGCACTCCAAGTTGAATTGGGTGCTTCTCCACTTAAATGCGTTGCTCCTCCTGTACTGTCTTATTCACTATTCATCCACAACAGACCGCATAATCCACCAAGGGTAACTCAGACTCAATATCCTTTGTTGCTAGTTGTCAATGAAATCTTGACCAAATAGTCTAAGGTACCAAGGCACCCCCATTCCTTGGCATCAATTTGACTCAAAGGTGAACTAAAACTGGTTCTTATCGTGAATGTTCTTTGGTCCAAGTATGAAATGAGACAACTCTCTGGAAGCTGCACAGTAAATTCATCTAAGTCCGTTACTAATTCCCAAAGCATAGCCTGGGATCTGCTTATGCCTTTTTCCAAAAGTATGACTCCCCTTTCCCAATATCACTTTAGAACCCCTCTGCCATCCACCGCGACCGCGTTGAGAAAATATGAGGAACAGACAAGTTGTGGGCAGTAAATAACTTCCTCAAGGCGCGGCCGGAAAGCCACATCTCCAAGCCATAAAAATTCCTTACCGCCTGAACTTCGAAAGCCTCTGCACTGTAAAGTGCCCCTTTCATAGAAGGTCGCCATTAATCCATCAGTGGCGCACAACCGAAGACGCTCCACTTCTGGTGAGCGCTGTAAAATTCTTCAAAGTAATCAACAATAATTTATTGTCCCTAAACCCATCATCCACGATGTGCACGTGCACGGATCCGTTGCCATTTAAAATGAATGACACAACTAAAGGATCCAAATGAGCCGAGGACAAGGGCACAAGCCCAGATATCTCCTCCTCTCGTGCGCACACGTACGAGTATCCATCTGTTAGGGCTGATGTGTGCGGTTAGGCTGTGGGACGGGTGTATTTTTGGAACTGTCATCCAGCGACGGGGCCTGTCACTGCACACACCACACACCAAGCACGCTCCCCGCATAAACAGGATAACAACAATGAAAGCTGCAGCGAAACTAATATAAAGACGTAGCCTCGATGCAAAGCCCACCATCGCACCGGCATAGCGCACTCACGTCAGCCACGAATCTGCAGTCAGTCCTTCCCTCAGCCGCGCCCGCATTAAGCCGGATTGCGCGGAGCTCCACCACCCGAGATAAATGAGCAGTGAAATGAGTTTGGCAGCACTTTGAGCCTGCAATTAATGATGCGTGGTGCAGGGAGGACGCCCCACCCGTTCGCGCCCGCTTTGTTTATTTAGCAAATTCCCGCGCCAGGAGATAAGGATGTGCCAGGGCTTGCCAAAAATTTATAATTTGTCATTGTGCGCCGGCGGAGCGAGGGGCGACCACGGAAAGTTCAGCGTATTTGACGTTTGAAGTAGCAGCGCTGCAGATCAAGGATGTGCTGCGGTCCCTTGAGAGACGGCGCGCCGGCAGCCCGATTTGGCAGTAAACTTCAGGTACACATGCAGGTGAAGGATGTGCGGCGAACTGAAAAATGATAGACAATTCCAGTAAGCGGATGCCGGCGCTCTCTGTGCCCTCTACAATTGTTTGTTCATCGCTCATCATCCAATCGGAGGGAAGTCGGAAGCGAATTGAACCCGCCGTACCCCGGTGCCGCCTTACTGGCGTGAAGGGTCATAAGTCATCGGTTTCATTGTTGTCCTAGGCACTAGGTCTGCGCCTCTGTCCCGCAATCGATGTCAATAAATTTCCCCCATCGCACGACAGATTTTTCGTCCAATTATGGCGAACTACAACAAGAGGCCGGTGGTGGGGCAGGGGACAAGCAAAAGAATAAATCATATCCGGCGCTAGGAGTCTCATAAAACTCGGAAACTGTGAAACACCAAAGCTCGAAGAGCGCTCCGGCCTGCACACCACACACAATGGCGGGTGTCTACTCATAAATAATTTCGTCTGTCCGCCATTTGGTGTGGTATCGGCGGCTGCGAGCGCTTCGGAGGTCCTACTGCTGCGCCAGGCCAAGCCCATCTGCGATAGGACAATAGAATTGAAAGGATTTCGATTCGAAATGCGCTGCACATACATAACCGCCCTTTGCGATGGTATTTGCATCTCCTCGCCCGCATCGTTACCGCGGCTAGTTGTCTGCCCCGAGGGTGCACAGGTACATCACTGCGCGGTATCGCATCGTCTGTCGACGGGTTTGCTTGATATTTGGAAGCCACTGTTGGCCCCGCTGCCGCCGATGATGGTGAGCTGGACAACGCTGAACAAAATTCAGATTACATTTTCGGAGACCCAATGGCGATCATATCGACGTGGTCTGCATGCTGAGCGCTTCGAGTTTTTCCAGTCCCTGTCCAATGTTCTGTGGGGTTCGTTGGGGGGGGGGGGATAATGTGGTGATGGTGGAGATGGGTATTTATTTAGTTGGAAGCGCTGCACAATCCCTCTAGTGGTCACTCATCATCATAATCACCATCATCATCGTCATCGCCTGTGGATGGCGGTTGGTTTTTTATGTTCCGGACCTGAAAGGATTCTGCGAATTCAATTGTACGCGCAACGTTGAACTGGTTGTCAGAACCTGTGGGATTAGAAAACTCGGTTTTAGGACTCGGTTTATGTAAATGCGCTGCTCGGAAAATGAGTAAACAGAAAAAGCGCATTTCGGAAGTCATCTAAAATTTCACTGCAACCGGATGTGTAAACTTATATACAGGGTGTCATAAATATTCACTTTAAATCACATAAGTCATGTGTTAGTGTTATCGAGGCAAATTTAGACCCCTACTCTGACTACCAGAAGTTAGGAAGTTAATATTTTTCAGTGACCTGTTTTACACTTGATCACAAATTTGGCATTTTTTTGTGACTCTCTGACTCTCTGGCCGTAGTGGTGCGCCGAAATAATCAAATTTGCGTCGAAAATGGGAAACCTACACAAGAGTTCAATAATTAAACCAGGCGTGCAAAAAATTTCTGAACAAATTTTGAGCTTGACTGTAATTTTTGAAATGGGCGATTCTTCATTAATTTAGAGTGACAGTAATTGAACGTTATTCTTTGAAGGGTTACAACGAGAATGCATCTTGCACGAGACTAAGTTCTCTTTTAGGTGGGTCCAACAGTAAGTGGTAGTCGATTTTGGCACACTCCCCCTAAGTGACACCGGTATAGGATTTCAAGTATTTATGTAATTCGGATAATGTGAAAGTCGACAACGCTGAACGCAGAATGGTCTCGGGTTATGATTTTTGGAAGTTTTTGCATTTCGGAATTTTGGGCATTTTGGTATTAAGGCAATTCACAACTTTGGGTACTACAGAATTTTTGGTACTTCCGGTAAATGCTCAAATTTCCGTATTTGGGGCATTTTCGGATTTTGGGCATATTCAATGTTTTGGCATTTCCGGATTGTGGGAATTTCCGGATTGTGGGCATTTCCGGATTGTGGGCATTTCCGGATTGTGGGCATTTCCGGATTGTGGGAATTTCCGGTTTTTTGAATTTAGGCCATTTCCGGATTGTAGGCGTTTCCGGATTTTAGGCATTTCCGGTTTTTTTTTTAATTTTGGACATTTCCGGATTGAGGGTATTCCGGGTTGTTGGCATTTCCGGATTTTTTTCTTCGAATTTTGGACATTTCCGGATTTTAGACATATCCGGATTTTGTGCATTTTGGATATTTGGGGACCTTGAGTGCCTTTGAGGTATTTTGAAAATATCGCAATCCCGGGACTTTGGCATTTTGGTATTTTCAATATTTCGGGAGTTTAGTCCTTGCCGACGCTGGGCATTTTAGTAATTTAAACATTTGTGAATTTTGTGACATTTCGTTCTTTTTGGGTTTTGTGGCAGTTCGTTATTCTGCTAGTTTTGTTGTAGAATTTTCGCTTGTGAGGATTTCTGCCATTTTGGTGTTATGGGTATTTTAGGCGTTTAGGACAAAGGCTTTTCGATATTTTTGACTTTGTGGGATTGTAGGGCTTTCGTTATTTCGGCATTTCCGGACTCGACGTATTGAGCATTTTGGAACTTTCTGCATTTGGGATTTTAGTCACTTCAGGTCGTCGGGCATTTCTCGATTTCCGATCATTTAATGCATTTAGCCTTCTCGGTTATTTGGAATTAAATTTTTTGGAAATTTCGGGACTTTGGCATTTTGTTATTTTTAAAATTTCGAGATGTAAGGCATTTCCTGATTTTGTCAAGATTTTACGATTTATCGATACTTAGACCATATGGCGATTTCTAGCATTTTCTGTATTATCGGCATTTCGGGACATTAGTCTTTTGATATTTTAGACCTAGTGAAATTTCAGGTATTTCGGCCATTTAGGAATCTTAACAGTTCAGCATTTTGGGCATATGTAGATTTTGTTTTTCGTCATTTTTGTTTTACTTATGTGTTTCAGGATTTTTATTTTGAGCCTCCGAAATTTTTGATCTCCGAAACTTTGTCTTTATGCCGAGAAATTGGTCTTTGACCCATGTTTCAGATCTCTTATAAATATTTTGGAGAACAAATTTGCATACCGTTGTCTGTTGCCAACCGGATTCAGTTCCTCTCTTGTAAAACTTGGATGAAACTCCTCAAGGGACCAGGTCATAATTTTTTGAGCAACTAACCGTGTTCTACGTGCTACTGGTTTTTCATGATTAATAGGCGACCTAAAATTCACCGCGAAATCTAAAAAGGTTTTTATAAAAATTAGTACTCCTCTGGCGTTTTCATTTTAACGCGCCGTGCGTAGCGCGCAATCCGCCGTACTGCAATGCGAGACGGCCATTCAGGTACAGAAATCGAACCTAGGACCTTTAAAATGTAAATTTTTGCACTTCCAGTGAGCGTTGCACGAAGAACTCAGGCTCATTGGTATTTTAGAGGGCTCATCACCAAAACTACTACCTTCAAACAATCGAAGAACTCCATCAAAAAAGAAATCCTAAATTCCCATTCCTCGCGAAGGCCATTGACTCATTTCCAGTTCTTCGAATTTAGGGCTTCGAAACAATCAAAACAAAAAGTGAGTTTTTTTCCTCATTTGCTTTTCCGCTGAATTCCTGTACACGCTCCATGTTGGATTCCTGTTACATTGTCAAGAATTGGCGCCTCCTCCATTTCCGCGCAGTCGGCGAGAAACCCAATTCACCGGCTTGCCGAAGAATTACACAAAGGCGAACCCAAAGCCTCTTTGGCTAAGTCCAGCATGGCACAAAATCCGTGGCATGGGAAAGGGCAAACCGAGGGGCACGTATCAAACTTCAGCGTTTAGTTTTGTGCGGTAAATTGTTCGCATTAGTGAGTCGCAGCCATTCAATGGATTTGATAACATTGTCCCCCATGCCGCGTTCCTACCGATTTTCAATTCCAGTCACAAGGAGAAGCACAAGCAAAGGGCGTCATTAACCGTAATTCATGGCTTACTGATGTTCGACTGCCAAAAGAGATTAGGGGCAACAATTGAACCAGCCAACAGGGAGCACATATTAGGTGGCTTATCTCACTTTACTCAAACGAATTCACTAGATACGTGCGCTTCGTGAACGTCGACAGCGTCGACAGCGCTGACAGTTGAGAAGTTGATGCCCAAAGTTTGATGCTCGCTCCCGACGATGTCAATCGACTTGCGTTGCATCCAAGTGGGAGGCGAACAAAGCGAAGGGCTGTCTTCGATAATGCCTGACGGCACCTTAAGGGTGCGCCTTGCCAATAAGAAATCCAGCAAGGATCCACGCCTGGAGTGGCAGGCAGCATCTCACGTGTACGTCACGTGCAGGAGGGAAAAAAATAACTTGTCCACCACCCCGTTCAGCTGAAGGGTTAATGTATCCTTTTGACGTGGTAAACCCACCCCTCCATGCACAGCACATGCTGTCGCAACCCCTTCTGGCGGCCGTCATTCATCATTAGGTTGATTGCATGATGTTGACAGTGATGACAGCGATGACGATGATGATGCGGTGATTGCCAGGATGAATCTCCCTCACACACACGCCGGCGCCAGATGTGTCCCTTTTTTGCACTCGCTCTCGGACTGAGGCAGGAGCACCCAGCCCAGAAGCCGGGGCTTAGGCGATGGGATATCAAAAGATAAGCGATCAGGATTCGTGTTTTAATTAGAATTTGCTTCCTGCTAGTTGTTGACTAACACATCTCCCCCGGATGAGGGTTTCGGGTGCGCGAGGCAGAACCGGGATACAGCCCTCAAGTGCCAATACACAAACTTACTTTTTTTTTCTTCGCTTTTGGCAGAAATTCCGTTCGACGTTTGTTTTGAGAACGTCGTCGTCGTGTTTTTTTCCTGCAGCACAGGTGCACGCGGGGGAAATCGAGTGATCCTTATCCGCAGTTAATTTTTTTTGTCATTTTTCTCACTCCCTTGGATGTGCGGAAACTTAATTGAACGTGTGGTTGTATGTGTTTGGGTATTTTTTTTGCCCTTTCGAGGACACGAGTTTGGAGAGTCAGAAAAAAGTGGTTTGTTAGCTGAGAACAAGTAAATAGCAATCAAGGTAATCAGGACATTTGTTCCTTGACAATGACAGCACAGGCATGTGTACATTTACACACTAGAATGCCTTGGTTGGGGTGTGTAAGATGTGTGTCTATGTATGCTGGGAACTGCAGAATGGGAGTCTTTGTTATCGAACATCTCCTGGAGCAGTCGAAGTGGCTGTGTTTTTTTTTTTTAATGGAGTGGGTTGTGTGGGGAGGACTGGAAGGGTGACCTGTGTAGGCCTTATATTGGAGTTAACTGTCAGATGTTGTCTTTTCGATGTTGAACGAACATTGTCTGAATGCATAGAGGGTGGGTCACATACAAGATTTCTTTTCAAAATTTTGTTTTTCAAAATGCAATTAAATTAAAGAAGAAGTATTTATCTATCTAAGTATATCCTTGCAATATGGTTGTATGAGTAAGAACAAACATTCAAAGTTGTAATGAAAAAAGAATTCGTTCAAGTGCCTAGTAGTTGATTCTGTCGCTCCAAACCAAAATCCTGTCAATGGTTTCGGCTTGTACTCAAGGATTGATTGGATGATGCTGGAATTACATATGTGATTTAATCGTTTACAGGTTTTAGGTAAATGATTGGTTCTTAACGGTTTCACACAAAAAGAGTGCAAAGGGTTCAAATCGCATCTTCCAGGTAGTCAACTGGCATTGCCAAGACTGTCTTAGCGTTACTCAGGCATTCAAATTTTGTTCTTTGGAGTTACGTATCCTTCTGACTTTCTGTGAACAATTTGAGTGGAAATCAGCTGTCAGTGTTAAAGAAAAAACACAGATGGCGCACCCGGTAGAGTTGTGCCTGTGAAAATTTCGATTTAATCAAGTTGAGTGGCTTATTATCGAAAAATTGAAAGACGACAGAGAAGAAGTAGTTATAGGGAGACAGTCTTCAAAAAATGGTTTCTTTGAGAAACCCTCTTTCTATCTGTTGAGCGAACATTCCGAAATCAAAGATCTGCATTTTCAACATACTTCTTTTTAATATTCGATAGAAGGTGTGTGCTGTCCAGAGCGGAACTGAAAGCGAGAAAATGTCGGGCCTTTCATTACCAACGTTTCCTACTGAGGTCTATACGTGAAGGTTGGTCCAACGTGGTGGTGATTGTGAGCCACGCCTTAATGCTGTCCAGCTTAATTTGACATTTCTTTGTTTCAGCGTTTGACAAATCAACAGGGAAGTACATACAGAGTTGAGCAGCGCTTTGAGATTGTTGAAGCCTGAAGCGGCTGTCAGCATCATCGGGCCATACTTTTTCAAAAATTAGATCGACCAAGCAGTTAATTGTTTCCAAAAATTGAGCATATGGACCTGGACGTCATGTGCTTCCAATTGAATGGTTCCACAGCCCACGAAACAATGAGTCATTTGCAGGAGAAACTCAACAGCCGTGTTATCTCACGTCGTGCCGATGTTAATTAATATTTGAAACCATGGATTTTTTTCTTTGAAGATATTTAAAAGCAAAAGTATACGTCAATAAGGTAAAAATAATTCAAGAGCTAAAGGATAACACAATTCGGTACAACCTCCAGTGTATCTCAGATAGGGAGAGAGATAGAGACAGAGATTAGCTGCTAAATCCCGAAGTGGGCACCTGTTCTTTTAAGTGGGGCGAAGAATGGTCCGGCAAAATGAAATATATGCTGTCATCGAAGAAGGACGCAGAACATCGACGTCCCGGACAGAGCGTCACTATGGGCAGCAGACATTTCGAGGTAGTCAAGGATTTCGTCTATCTGGCTCCGCGGTGAATAGGGACAACAACATCGGTACCGAAATCAAGCGCAGAATCACTCTTGCCCATCCCAGTCCTGCTTTACGGCGCAGAAACCTGGACCCTACTAAAAGCGGATGAGGAAGCCCTTGGTCTCTTCGAGAAAAAAGTTCTGCGTGCGATTTTTAGTCTTGTTTGCGTTGATGGCATCTGGAGGAGAAGATTCAACCACGAACTGTATGGGCTCTATGGCGGCATGAGCCTAGTCAAGCATCTACGGATACAACGCTTAAGGTGGCTAGGCCATGTAGAGCGGAGAGGCATGTTGGTTAAGGCCCAGGTCCACACCGGACTGTAGCGTCATCCGAAGAAGAAGAACGAGAATGGTCCGACGGTGTAGGAATTTGATACAATCGGTAGAAGTTGTCACGTCCACTGATATAAATGAAATCCGACCAGAAATGCTTAAGGCGATGGGTGAAGACAGAGAGAGAGATCCTGGTGGCTCTGTTGTCTCATTAAGGTGGACTGGGAATGTGGCGAGACAACTGACGATTGACAAACGAGAGTGATTGTTCCTCTTTTCGAAAAGGGGGGGCAAGAGAGAGTGATTCACATACGGGGCATATCTCCTTTAAATCTCGCCGGTAAGGTTAACGTTAAAGTTTTGTAGGCCTGTCCTTGAGCTATGGTTGAGTTTAGATTATAAGATGAACAATGCAGCTGCCGTCCCGGTAGAAGTTCAACTGACCACCTTTTTACAGCGAGACGTGGCTTAGATGCTATATCATCAGGCAGGCTACCGCTCGGCGGACCTAGGGCGACACTCTCCTGTTTGCGCTTTGGAATAGCTCCTGATAGGTAAGAGTCGATGGCGGAGGATGGAGCTGTCTCGAGGTATCTCGTATATGCATTGCCCTACTTTAACATGGGTTTAAACGAAAATGATGATGATGAAGGTGATGAGTTACTGAAAATATGCACCATCGGATATAGGTATGACTCTGAACTCTTGGCGAGCATTTGGCCGACATCTTGTCACACATAATTTTCATAGATCCTTCTATCATAAAAAAAAGTTGTAATGATAATTCCTTGACCACTTTTTGTTTTATTTACAATTATCATTGCGAGTTTCCTTTGGACCACCCTTTACATATGATAACAAAAGAAATCATAGAACGACAAAGTGGGCTTTAAGGTTTGTCCAAGTGATCCTTCTTGTGACAGCCGCGGCGTAATGGATAAGGTCGACGTAGAAGCTAAGGTTTCGATGTTCGATTCCTAGACTTCAACTTTAATTTTCCACCACTTCTTTTAAGTTGCTGAAAGCACTCAAAGAGTACTAGTTGTCAATGAAAAGTGACTTCTTTTCAACAGTAAAATGTAGGTTACACTCACGTTAGCACGCAGAACATGAACAGTTTCTGATGAGGGCTGTACGAACATTTAATTCCACTAGACTAGACTGATAGAACGGTTCTGAAAGTGTACTAGATAAAATGAAATTTTTTGAAATAACCATTCCCATCCGGAACCTACACCTCAGTCCATAAACGGGAATGTTGTGTATTTTCAGTATTGTCTCGCTTTCAAATTCGCGTGGAGGGTGTGTTAAGTGGCAAGGAGCACTCCTTGCAGATCGAAAATCAGTCAAGCTGTAAGAGCTACCACAGGACGTCAATATGCATACCTACACTGTTATTTAGAACAACTTACACCAGACAGCGATGAAAAAAAATAGCCTTTAGTATATCGCCTCTACAAAACCAAAAACAGTCTACTTTGCTAAACAGAGCATAAATGGCAGTGAACTCTTGGTGCAGTGTTTAGCCCGATAAGCAAATACTCATAAGAGTCAAACACAGTCTCACATAAATTTTCGTTGCAATTAACAGGAGCGGGAGCTTCGAAGTTCAAAATTCACCTCCCGCCTGAGACACCTTATGCAGCACTGACGCCGACATGAAAGCAACCCACCCTTCAATCCAAAATACAATAATCCTCCGAACTCATTATCTTGATATAATGATCTTGTTTAATCTGAGTTTTAATAACCACGGTCATGGCTACAGCTAATGAGGCCATCTCCTCGCTTGATGACTACCAACACTTTTTAAGTCGGCAATGGCGATGGCCCCAACCGCTCTTCCTGATCAGATCTCATTTCCTTCGGTTCTCAGATCATTTTCTAATACACTTGGATTGGGAACAGAATGCCAAGTGCATTTAATCACAAAGCTGGTCATTTAAAATATTTCAATTATCCATCCCCCGGCCTTTGTCGGAATGAAATCAATCTCCTGGCCAACTACGTGGAACTGATTACCTTAGCAGTGTCCAAGCTAAACCTCTCCATCAAGATCACTTCGATTTCACACCACCTGCGAAACTTAAAACCCAATTCCCCACAAAAGCTTATAAGCAAGAAGCAATTCGCTTCGGTATTTAGATACTTTGCTTACAAATTGGATACTTATCTCCGCAAATCCATCGGGCGGGCAGATCCCCCGTGATCAAGCCCCGCTCTCGGTTTCACGACAATTAATCCACCGCCGCCGCTGTGCGAGGTTTCGCGTGATCTTATCCACTTTTAATCCGAAGTCTGCAGCTAGTTTGTCGCACACAAATGCCACTCTCATCGATGGCTCCGTGCTGGCGCTACGGCGGCATGGGGGTGGAGGTTGTGTGTGCGAGTGTGCTGGCAATTTCCAGTGCCACTGCACGAGAAAATCACAGCGCATCTCCCGGCGTCTCGGGCACGTCTTGTATGCAAATTTTGCGATTTTCACCAAAACACGAATGTTAATCAAAGTAATTGCCAGCGCCCGCTCCACCGCACGATCCTCGCCCGCAGTGTGTCAGCCGCGTTCACATACACGCCGGGCTGGGGGCGTGGCAGGCAATGGCAATCACTTCGACTGTGCGAATTTTCTGCTTGTTCTCCGTGTAAGCGATGCTGCTGTTCGATGCAATTTCGGATGCATGGCCTGAAAATGGGGAAAGAATTGAATTCAATTTGCCCGCGATGTCAACACCCCCTCTCAAATATGGTCTTCCATGCGGTGTCGGATTTGCATCCGCCCGGCGGAGATGGCTTCGCAGTGAACTCTCGCTCTCCTGCTGAGTCGGCTGCACACTGTTTGTCCATTTTGTTGTGCTCCCAAACGGAACCGATGGGGAGGAGTGAGTGTGAGTTCACCACTCGGCGTGGGGTGGTTGGCTGGTAGTTGGCAGCGCCGAGGGATGGTTGATGAATGTGCCGCAGAAACAATTCGCCCCTCTGTGCCCTTATTACCATATTACCTTGTAATTAGCTGCAATTAGTTTTAATTGTGGTGCCGGATTTGGAATGGCAGCGACGTACGTGCCCGCGTGTCGGCTGGAGCTGCGGGTCCGTGCAGCACTGTTGTGGGTGTGCATGTGCGAAATTACTGTTCGGCGAGGTGTGGACGTAAAAGTGAAACTCGCTATGAGTGGACAATGGAGAGCTGGAACGAACAACAATGACCACGGAGCATTAACATTTCTGTCTGAAGAGTCCCCAAAATCAGTTCAGTGCTCCACCGTTACGTGAACAGCACGAGGTAGCGTGCGTAACTCGATTACTCAGCAATTCAACGCCTCTGTCTGATACCCTCCACACTGTGGGTAGTCCTTTTTGCGGCTGAAATCCAAGCAACCTCAATAAAATCCCCTTAAAGTTCAACTGCTTCAGCCGGCCCCCACCCACTCGCACGTTCCTTAACCTCTGCGACGTATTTTTGGGATAGGTCGTGCACACATCGCTAAGGATACCCAAAATATTGTGCTCTTCGCCGTGGATCGATAAATTTCGTCTGAGAATTCGGTTCGCTGTGCGTAGTCGTGCCCAAACACAGACACACGCAGACACATCCTCGTTGAGTATCCAAAATAATGAAAGAAATACACAAATAAATACACGAAGCAGGGCGGCGGAATGGTGGGCTCCGTTGCCTGGCACTGGGACTGAATATTGGGGTAAGTTACTGCTATTTTATGTCACCCGGCGGGTGGGCTTTTGTTTTGTCTGAAACAAGCTGACGTGTCTCGCAGGAGTGCGTAGACGTTGCCAAGTACGTTGACCTTCGTTTTTTTTCGTTTTCTTCTTTCGGGGGTGGATTGGAGAAAGTTTAGCCCAAATGTTGATAGACAGGTGCAATGTTGAGGGGCTCATGATGTTGCGAGAGAAGATTGGTGTGCAGATTGATGAGTGGAGGGGCACATGACGAGAGCTTTTCGTTTTGTGTTTGATGTTGAGGAACAAGTCTCGGGGAATAGTTCAGGGTCCTTAAAATGAGAGCGTTACAAGAGGCAGGAATGTTCGCGAAATTTCTGAAGAGAACTGAAGACTTAGGGTTGTGTGCGTGTGTGTTGCCCTCGCTTTGTTTGGGGGTGAATAAGTTTAAGAATTGAGAATAGAAGTTCGATTTTTCAATTGATTGTCGTTGAAATCTATGATATGGGTTGTGGTAGGGAAAAGCGGTGACTTTAAGGTGAGGTTTTACTTTATTCGTTGAGTAACTCTACATTTTAGATATATGTCATACGTACATATATACGGAAATAACATTAAACCTGTTTGAAAAGCCGACCAAATAAGTTTTATTTCTTAAAAATTTTTACTGAACAAAGTAAAAGTCTAGAAAGCAAATTCTTCAGGTTTGATATAAGGGGCATTTTATGAAGTCTTTGTAACTTTTCGTTAAAAACTTTGAGACAATGGTTGATGTGAACGTTTATACAGGTACGACGGTTCGAGTTTGGTAGTTCACGACCAAAATTCCATTCAAATCTCTACATGAATGTTGGAGACATATATTTCGCAGCTGAAATCGAACCCATAAATGTGTATAATCCTTACTGAAACCTTCTTTATGTAATCTGTAGTGTTTTCAACGAGGTCGAACTTCAGAGCCTCTAGAAGAGGTCCATAAGTATTTGTGGCTCGAAATCATCTGTTTTCATGAGGCGATGGTAATGGGTGAATGCCTTGACTCCAACCAGAGAAGTCCATATTCGTTACTTCGGATACCCTTGCTCACTAGATAACTTTAACAAGCACAAGACAAGTATCTAGAGATGCTGTTCCCCTTTGCTTTGTGTTCTGTATTTTTGTTTATTTTCATTCGATGACGGCTCACTTGATAGCAGCGTTGACTTAAAAAAGCAACCATAAGCTGGTTGTGTAACTACAAGAGATGACTTGTAATCATTCTTTGAGAGTAAAAATTGCGTGAATAGTACGGAGTGTTTGCCGTGGCGTAGTGGTAAGTGCGTCGACCGCTTCGCAGAAATTCTAGGTTCGATTCCTTAACAGGACACCTCGCATTTTTTCACGGCACCACCTGTTTCGAGTTGCTGACAACACTCAAAGAGTATCAATTTTCTATGAAAAGTTTCTCAAATCTCGCCGTTCAGAGTCGAATATGGCGAAAAGCTGTAGGTCCCTTCTCCTCGTGAGAGAACAGTAGGAAACACAGCAAGTAGTAGAAGCTAGGGTCCTATATGGGCTGTAGTGCCACTCAATTATTATTATTATTATTATTAGTACGGAATCGACTTAAATAGAACAGAGTTTTCCAATTGACAGCGCCAAACGATAGCCTTCTTAAGCGATCACTTAGATCGTGCACTGTGGCCAGGTTGTCCATCTCAGTGTGTTGCTTAAATTCTCAACTCAATGCTCAAGATCTTAAATTCATACATTCAGCCGGAACTTGAGCCACAATAAATAAGATTTGTCATATTTGAAAAGACAAAGGATGTTCTTAAACCTGAACACTCAGACTCAATATTCAATTCAGTCTCATTTTCAAATTTATCTTAATTCAGTTGTAACTTCGATCGGCTCTTATTCGAGTGCTTAGTCGTCTTACTGATACTTCATCTGAGAATCGGTATATGCCTCATGGCAGAATTGAAAACATGATCGCTCAGCTTAAATGGAATTACTAGACAAACCCTCAAAACTCGTAATAACTTCTGTAGGACAATCATGTCTTGCATTTGTAGCTGTCAAATTGAAGACTTTGGACATAAATCTGAATATACATAAAGTAAAGGTGGTGATGTCCCCCTTGAGTGGACCGCTTTCGTCTATAGGCATCTTTAAGCTATCCCAACTTGGGGTCTCCAAAGTATAAAAACTAATATAAAGTGGTATTACATTATTACCCACAAGGTATTTAGCTTCTTCAGCAATTACAGCAATGACCCAAAAATTCACTGTCGACTGCAAACGGCGAAAATTGTGAAGCATTTGTCAGCTAAAACCTGGACACTACTAAAAGCGGATGAAGATGCCCTTGGTCTCTTCGAGAGAAAAGTTCTGCTTGCGATTTTTGGTCCTGTTTGCGTTGATGCCATCTGGAGGAGAAGATTCAACCACGAACTGTATGGGCTATACGGCGGCATGAGCCTAGTCAAGCGTCTAGGGATACGACACTTAAGATGGCTAGGCCATGTAGAGCGGATGGACACCACTGCTCCGGCCCGAAAAGTCTTTGAATCCGAGCCATTGGGACAACGCAACAGAGGACGGCCCAGGATAAGGTGGCGCACACAACTGGAGAAGGACCTCAACCAACTTGGAGTGCGCAACTGGCGGCAGCTGGCGAAAGACCGTGCTGGCTGTAGAGGCATGTTGGTTGAGGCCCAGGTCCACCCCGGACTGTAACGCCACAAGAAGAAGAAGAATTCGTCAGCTAATCGAGGGAAGTGTTGCTGTCAAACAATTGCGGGATGTTCAGTCCAACATAATTTTCTTTGTCGATCTGGCGTAGTGAGTAAGTTCGTCGACCCACATGTCAAAGGTTCAGATTCGATTCCCTGCCTGTACACCTCAAATTTTGCACGGTACCACCTGTTTCGAGTTACTGACAACACAACCATTCGGAGTTGGCTGCAAACTGTAGGTCTTCTCCATAGTGAAAGAAAAATAGCACGCCGAACACGAGTAGTTGCTGAAGACGTTAGGCCCTGGTTCTTTGTAGGCTGTGGTGCCTCGCAATTATTATTCATTTTATTCAGTTTAACTTTCGAACGACGTTCAGTATGTAGTTTGACCCGCTACACTACTACCCACTAGTTCCCAATGACCACGTCGAAGGTTACGTACAACGTACAAATTTTTTTCTGACTGACTGGTCATCTCCAAAAACTCATTATATTTTCAACAGTATTCTAACAGATAAGTTAGGACCAAGGGGGTTAAATCCCGGCTTAAAAATCCAAAATTACAGAGCTGACTTAAAAAATAAGTTTCTGGACGAAGAGTGATTCACCATCTGGCCTGATTTATACGAAAAAAAGAGCAAATAAATTTGAAAGCAGACCTAAAATTTGTACTATTGGTTAATAGAACAATTCATGGCATTACATTTTTGACATTATGCAATCGTTGGCCTGAACTACGTCTAAGGTTGTCAATTCGGAAGCTACAATTTTGGGCGCATCGTCTGAGCAAAGCGACTGGTATTTCGCAGATAATAATGATAACGAATAATGTTAGTATCAAACGTAACTGGCCTATTTTTGAAGAATTACGTATCCAAAGATGTGATGTCGCAGCAAAGAGTAAAATTATGTGTTCGCTAAAATGATTTATCAACAAGTCCATTGCTTCACGTGCTGTGTAGCGCCATCTTCTTGAAACCAGAGCTCACGGAGATCATGTACTTGAATTGCAGGAAGCCAATGGTCCGTTAACATGGCCCAGCTGATGAAAAAGGCGGCGAAGCTCCTCGCGGTCTTCACGTACACTCTCAGCAACAGCTGCTTTAGTCTCTTCACTACTCTTGGATGTGATTAAGCCGGTCGAGTATCATACACTTATGTAAGCTGGGACCCGAATTGGAGAATGATATTGACAACAGTGCCTTTAGTAGTCTGATTATGGTCAGTCCTCTAGTCGCGCAAAAAAAAAATTTCTCGCAATGCAACTGAATCATTTGGAGATACAGTTATGGTGTGAGTTCTTCCGTGATGACTTGCCAAACGATACTGAACAAAAATTAGAAAGCAGTTTGATAGGAATCAAGCGTAGACTGAAAAAAAGGCCTATTGAAAATCAAACCTTACGATGAACTACCCGATATATGAACAGTGATTCCCAGGCAGAAGAGTCAACATATTCGGCAGCTTAAACGAGATTAGGGATATTCATTTGACCCGGTAATTAAAAGCAGGACATTGTTTAAAAATAGGTTTTTCGGTTAAAATAGTCCAAACTTGGCTGCCGAAAAAAACTAATTTATGCTCGTGTCCAAGATCGTTTTAAAAAATTCTTTCTTCTTTAAAATCCATCTCAATATCATAGCTTAAGGCATTTTTATTCTACGTAAATAGAGTCTGCCTTCCCGTCTTCCTGAGGGTACATCGCGATTATGTATGAGCCTTCAAGTACCCACTTATGTCATGGACAGCTTAAGTGAGACTAGGTCAGCAGTTAGCAATGAGGTTGCATGAAGACATAAAAGAACCGTCAAACTTGAGAGATATAACAGTTTAGCTGAGATGTTCAAATCACGTGTTTCTATAGAGGAAGCGAATTAGACCAGTGGACTTAAATTTAGAATTCTTTTTACCAAGCCGCTGACACGGGTGACAAAAACATTCAGTTAAGTCAAAATCAAACAAGTCCTCTTCAATTTCTTGACGAGACAAAGAGAATGATGAAGGAGCAACCTCTCCATGAGGCACATTGTCCTTTTCAAGATCCACCTAACTGCGCAGCAGTTTGACACTCGTCAACTGGTTAACCACTCTCAATCTGAACTTCTACTGACCCTTCCACCCGCCGTTCAAACTTCTGACAAAATAAGGAACTTCATCCAACTCTTCGCACTCTCCGAACAAATTTCAACTTTTTAACCAATCCCCCACTCTTGGCCTGACCTCGACTTCATCCGTGAATTTTGCATTCCCACTCACACATGGCACCATGTCAAACGCAACGGCCAAAGGACCGCGCGACTACGTAATTCCTTCGTGCGCCCAGATCGTTGCACCTAATCCTCACTACTGCGATGAACTCCTGCACCAGTTTCCTCGGCGAGTAGCTGTTTGTATCCATTTCACATTGTTCGGCAGGGGTGGAGGTCTGCCCGCCCTCGTAGCGAGATAAATTTCTTTGTGCTCCCAAAAATAACTTAACCAAGTTCAAGGATCCTGCCACCTCTTCCCACCCAAACCCTTCTCACCTTTGCGGTTGCCGTAGTCGTCGTCGTCGTCGTCGTCGTTGTCGCCGCCGCGCCGCGCCGCTGTCGTCACAGCCACTGTCGTTGCTGTTCTGTCGCATACAAGTCGAGAAAATCAATTTCGTGTCCTTTTTGTGCTCAGCTGTGTGCGGGCGTGTGTCTATCATTTGGGTCTGCTGTTTTTTATTTTCGTTGTCGTTTTCTTCTTCTGTCAGCTGGGGATGTCCTACGAGTGCATATGCCACCGCAAATAATCTTTCGATTAGTGAATCAAGGCGGTGGGGCTGGATGGGCGGCGGTGATGATGTATTGAGGACTAGTCGTTGCCTTGCCTACGAACTGCGGGCTTGTAGGGCGAAATGTCTTTGACTTGCGAAATGCCAGTGGCTTTTAGGGTTTTGCTCCTTTTCGTCCTTTTTTCGGTTGTACATCAAGTCAATCTGATTATCCTCTCGCGCGAGAAATGTACGCGCACGTTTTGTGCGGAGATAGCGACTGTGTGTGTGTGTGCTTGCGCGGCGGTTGGGGGGACCAGCATTGGCCGTCACTTGCCGTCATTGACTTGACTGACTCTTTGGTTAATATGAGTTCAAGAACCTCTCGTAGGGATGGCGATGACTGGAAGCTTCTTTTCCTACGCACACGGGTGGACGGGTGTGTGTGTGTGCGTCCTGTAGTTAAAGTCGTGGTGTATCTTAGTTGGGTTTGATATTTGTTCGAACGTTGAACTTGACATGTTCTCTTCTTAGTTTCCTTTTCGTGAAATTTTATGGGGAGGGTGTACGCGGACTAGTGTATGTGTGTGTGTGTGTGTGTCAATTTGGTGGCGTGTCAGGGCTTGGGCCTCTTTGTTTTGTTCCACTTCAGCCGGCAGAGATATGATTAACATTTGCAGCGCACTTTTTGGGGTTCCTTGCAGTCCTGTCTGCAGGTTGAATGACCGATTTCGGTGGAAGAGCACGTGTCTGGCTGGCTTGTGAGGGTGTAGGGATGTCTGTCGTTTGTTTCTGTATCTGTCGTTGTTGTCGTTTTGTTTTGTTTCTCTGTTCGATTTGGGCAAGCGGGTTACGCGTCTATACAGTGTGTGTGTGTGTGTGAAAAGAGATCATTGCCCCAGAGACCAAGTGGTGGGTTTAACCCCTTATTTGGTGGCTCATCAAGGTATATGGTCGTTTACCTGTTGGTTTCAGCGCTGTAAGGGTGTTCTGTTACGTTTCGCGTCTCGAATGCGAATTTTGTCAAGAGGACAATTCAATGTTTTGCTGTTTGGACTGGTGCTCCCTTTTGTTGCCGCGAAATGATGTTGACATTACGAAGCTTTGTCAGTGAATCATCTCTATACATGCACTGTCTTTGTACTACTTCTTGTAGATGAATGGTGGGTGTTTGGTTGGACTAGCTGTGGTTACATTTCGTGAACTGGGAAAGTGTCTTTTTGAATGATTTCAAGACTTTCACGCAAGAACAAGCGCGTAACAGAGTACTTCAATGTTTTGAGATTTGCTGAAGTGTATTGAAGGGAATACACTTTACTGAAGTGGAACCTGGACTTAGGAATAGCAACCAAGTCGCTGCCTTAAGGACTTCTCAAGGGTTCGGAAATTAAAGACTTGCCTGTGGAGATAACTTGACAAGCTGTAAGGTAAGATCCTAATAATTGTGTGGGTTGATTGACTTTCGTTTGATTGAGTTCACCTTCTCAAGGTGTTGTTTTTTTTTTTCAAATTAATTTCAGTTCTCAGAGCAGCCGACAACAGGTTGGTAAGTTCTGGTTGGATAAAAACATGTTAGGTCAGAGTCCTTCGATGAATGTAAAGCGACCTCCAAGACCTTTTCTGCCGCTTTCTAGAATCACCAGACAGCAATCTGCTTTGTCAACATAAGTGCTGCCTTTTTCTGTCAAAGGCCATTAATAAATTCCAAGTGACTTTTTTAAAGGAATGGAGCGTCTTCAAGTGTAGGCGGCCGATATGGGAGAACTATCTCTTTCGCCAACGTGCATGTTGAAGGAATGAGAAACGGAAAGCTTGCACAATATGAAACACTGATGAGAAGTTTCTGATTTTCTTTAAAATAATACTGTTTCCCATTCGCTTTGATGGTGTTTGGAGGAAATAAAGAAAAGAGAGAAGAGAAGGAGGTTAACGATTAACGACATTTGTGGACCTGGCAAACACAACGAGTTCAAATCATCTTTTAGTGGACAGCCTTCTTCAGTGAACGATTCTCCAAATGGTTGACTGGAGCGAATTTCCAAATCTTCTTCTTTTTCTTGTGGTGCTACAGTTCTAGGTGGACCTGGGCCTCAACCAACATGGTTGTCCCAATGGCTCAGATTTGAAGACTTTTCGGGCCGGAGTAGTGGTGTCCATGCGCTCTACATGGCCTAGCCATCGTAAGTGTTGTGTCTGAATACGCTTGGCTAGGCGCATGTCGCTGTACAGTCCATGGAGTTTGTCGTTAAATTGTCTCCACCGAATGCCACAAGTCTGTAGGTTGTGCGGGAGACCATACAAAAAGAACCCAGTTCAAAGACAACAGCATGGCTCGGATATGGACGGATCTAATGTTGACGACCCCAGCAGACGAATAAAGGTTCTGCAAGTGGAATGTGAGGTCCCTTAACAGACCACGTGCAGCCGAACAACATGCAACAACTTTTTGGTCCTGCACGGACGAGGATAGCGTTGGCAGTTCGCCATGTTGAGTGCGATCAACGACGTTGCCTCGTGTTCACGTTTCGCGGGCTACGTACATTCGATTATCGATTATTTATTTTATTTTGTTGTGTTGGTACACTTGTCTCGAACATATGTTTACAGTTTCAGCTATAAAGCACATTTATTTTGCTTGTGAGAGGCATACAAGATAGACGTGCGTTTTGCGTTCTCGGCGTTTTCCTGCTGTCGAAAATTGGGTGAAAGCATTTGCAGTCTATTTTGTGTGGAAAATGGATAAATGCTCGAAAACACTTGAAATGTTGACAGTGGCATACGATGCGTGTACTTTGAGCTAAAAAATTTTTATATGCCATTGATCTGTTTTCAAAATCCGTTCTCTGATCTCAGTATTCAGATGGATTTGAACTGCAACACTAGACCTAAAGTAAGAAGTTGAGACCAGTTATAGAAGAGTTATATCATTCAGCTCTCGAAAATGAATGCGTTCAGATCTTATTTTCTCTCGGCCGATAATGGCTGGCAGGTATGTAGAAGTTTGAGTATAATTCCAATTAGTTTCTCCTCCATTAGACGGTGGTGTTCTGTTTTCATTCTCTCAATTAGACAAGTGCTCCAACACATCTTAGAGTATTTGCTGTCATAGTTCCTCTACCGCGTTGTCCCTCACGGTTGGAGTTGAAAACTTTCCGGGTCAGAGCATTGGTTTCCATTCGCTCTACATGTCCTAGTCATCTCAGACAAAAGACTCAAACTCTTTTGGCGAGATCAATGACCAAAGGTAATTCGCAGGACTTTCCTTTCTATGTGATCAAGAAGCTTCTATTCCGCTTTAGTTGGTTCGCAAGCTTCAATACAATCTTATATAGGAATAAATTGGTTGGTCGAGAAAGATATGTTTTCCTCAATGGCTTTCCATGCACAGAGTTTGAATTGGTAGTACGCCCACTTACACCTCTCTGGAATTTTTTTTTTCGGATTTTGTTTTGGTGCTTGCATTTTTCTTTGACATTTTGAGATTTTTAGATTTCGGGATCTTGAACTTTGGGTTTTGGGCTTTTGTATTGTAAGATTTTGAATTTCGAGATTTTGTTCCATCCATTTAAGTTGTCTTAGTTGGCTGATTCTGCTAAGCGGACGTTTTAGCTTTATGAAATTTTATGTAACGAAAATTACTAGATCCCGATATCATTTGTCCGTGAAAATTTAATATGATGGTTCCGAATTCAAATCTTAAAGCGATCCCAGGGAATCTGAGAGGTTGCCTTCGACAACTAAGTTTTTGGACGATTTCCAAGGGACTTCTGATTTCTGAATTTTGTCACAATAGTTCGAAAAATTTAGTTACAAATTTCCTTTTGAAGACCCTGAAATGTAATAGGTCTTGTAATAAAAATTGCATCTGGCAATACTATAATAACAATTAAGTTTCAATACAGCCCACAAGAGGCCAAGACCTAGCTTCTGCATCAGCTTCTCATGTTGTGCATGCTATTATTCCCTCACATGTAAGGCCAACTCTGAACGGCGAGATTTGAAAAGCTTTTTCATAGACAATAGATACTCTTTGAGTGTTGTCAGCAACTCGAAAGAGGTGGTGCCGTGAAAAATGCGGGGTGTCCCGTTCGGGAATCGAACATAGACATTCTGCGCGGTGGTCGACGCACTAACTACCACGCCAAGGCGACCACCATGTCTAGCACTATCCAAATTTTGAGGCAGAACGGTAGGGCAGTGAGTTTCCTCTTTCTGGGAAGGGCTTCCAAATTAAATTCGATTTCGTGCGTAGGAATCTACAGGTTACGAAAAAAACACGCATTCCTTCTTGAAATTGTGTAAAATTTAATATTCTGAATCGAAGCCCAAAGGAAATGCATGAATTGGACGAAATGAAATGAATGAAGAGATGGATGAAATGCTAAGAAGAAATATTTGCTTCAAGGTTAATGCAGAAAGATCCACCGAAGACTGCAGCAAGCGACTTACGATCAATTGAAAAAACCGCTCGCCGGTGATTCAACTACCGCTGCTCTTTAAATTCAAATCACCAACGAAGTTCTTCGCACGCCACAGCAAATCACCTCTCACCGCTTCCACACCGTTGGGTAATTTTTCATCAAGACTGTTCGCTTGAGCACAGTTACGGTCAAATAGGATGCCTCCCAGATCGAATGTTTGGTGCCACTTCCAAGCCAACCGCCTCGGCCCCATTCCGTGAGGAACTACTCTCAATTTTATTGCTACATAATGTATCTCGGGCCAAGCCATAATCACCGTTCAACCGTTTAATGTCAGCCACAAGAACAAAAGACCCCCGAACCGGGTGCGTACACATCCAATTTTTGCGTTTTTTTTTTCTGCGCTTTCTTCGAATGCCGTTCTCCCTTTCTACACCTTCTTCGGGTGCTTGGTCTATGGCCAAGTTTTTTGCTTGTTTTTCGCAAAAAAGGCACGAAATACAGGCGAAAAAAAAATTCGGGCGTTCATCGACCTCGCGTGCATGAAATTCGCGCCGATTCCGCGTCCCAGCAGATACTCGCAGCACGCACGCCCCCCACCCCGCCTCGTAGCGCTGTGCCATTTCTCTGTAACTTTAGACCTTGAATGCTAATTTCCTTTGACCGATGGCTGTGTAACGCGGCGCGGATGTGTGTGCGTGAGCGCTGGAGTGTTCTATTCTCGTTTTTGGGTGATGTGTGCCATGATTAAAACGCCTTGTCGTCAGCATCGCGGATGGCCGCGGCTCTGCCTGCTGGCCTATTTAAGGCTGTTGACTCCGCTACTAGATACACATATTTCATTGAGCGACACTCTGTCCATCCGCTCTTCCGTGCCGTCTCTTGCACACACTTTTCGGCTCTCGTTTTGCGAATTGAATTGAAAATCCATTCGGGGGACAACTGACGATGATCGAGTTCCAACTGCCGCACGGTATTAGATCATCGGCCATGTGGATAGTTGCGGGGAAGTGGGAGGCGTTTCTTTTTTGTGGCGAATTTACGAGCTGGAATCAGGGAAACTTTTCCATTTCAGGCCGCCGAGTGGTGTGGTGTTAATTCATGAGGAAGAACAAAGGCCCCCACTTGACAATAAATTTATGATCTTCACGAGTGGTTAATTCTTTGAGCTGGGCGAGGAGAGCGGTTCACCAGAAAAGGGTTTTCTGGTTCGTTTACGCGGCGATAAGCACTGCGGATTTGGATCTCAATGCCGGCGGTGGCGTGGGTTATTTGGATTTCACGGATCATTTCCGACGTGGGGGCCCGCTGCTGTCCGCGGCGGGGAATAATTGTTATTACACTTGTAGGCCAATTAATCAGATGCGACTTTAGATATACAAATTAAGTGCAGCCAAGTGGTTGAGGGGTTGCGTGCTGAGATAGGACTTATGGTCTCTACGATTGCAAGACGATTCATGTGGCATGGACGTATGTCTTCTTTTGCTGATAGTTTGCTCTGCCTGAGCATGCTTTACATTCACTGGATGTGGCTTTTTGTAGCAGGTGCTGTGGGAATGTCTCCGTTTGGAAAAGAAGGAAAGCAAGGAACACGGTGTAAGCTACTGAAGGCACTGTACCAGGGAAAGAAACTGCTGTTTGAGAAGCTACTGCGTACCGCTAAAGCAAGGCGTTTGCCTCAAACCACTAACATGCAAAAATGATGAACACAAGTTTACCAAACTCCATTGACAACGCTCCCCTATTATGTTCGCGCCCTAAATTTGCATATAAAATCTTATTCATGGCAGAATGACGTCCTTGGTCGGCTGCTTACTCTAACCGGTTAGTGCGCAAGTTAAGTTGTCTTCGTGGCGTCTATTGAACAGCCATCACAACAACCATGTAAGGTGATGGTGTAAATGACCTAGCCTGAGAGTTGTAGCTTGTGTGTAGAGTAATCTGCGTTGCTTCGTAAAAATATCAAGCCTTGGATATCCTACTGAACGACGTGGGGGCAATGCTTGACAATGATTCTTGGTTCGGGACTGTTACCAAGCAGACATTATCGTCATTCAGAAAATGTGATTGGATGCACCAAGCAAAAGAGCGATTTAAACTACGGCCCCTAATTGGATGAGAATTTTTGTTCATTTTGAGCTATGTAATGTCCAAGTGCAATGTAAAATGCTTCTTTGATAATTATTCAAATTGCAAACAGGGGATCAAACCTGACCTAGCCTGAAGATCTGTCAGTTACAACATTTGCGAAAGCTAACTAAATTTGTTTGGAATTGCGAAACATATTTGATCTTATCTCAATCCTGTGCAACTAAGGAATCAAACAAAATAAAAGTAAATCCTTAAATTTTAGAACCTAAGACTGAAAGCACCGCGTCAAGATTGTGTAGCAACTTGAATAGAGACAGCTTTACAGCTTTCAAAGATAGAGAAGAATTCACCTAAAAAGAAAGGATCGCATCGACAAGTGTCTGTAGGGTTCGAAAAAAATCTTTACTGGAAGTGCATATATAAGTTGAATTTGAAATATTTGTCAACTCTTATTTATTGTTTTCCAAGGGATGATCAACTAAGCAATCGTTTGTTTTGTTTGTTGGAGGTTTTCATATCCTAGACTGAAGCACGTAAGCTTAAAACATGGTCCTTTGTACGTCCAGGCAACAGCCTAAATTTCCAGTATTTTCTTGTCATTCTAAAGGAATACTTAGAGAGTGGCTTAAAAGGTTTCCGGCCAAACAATGAAACATGACATTTCTTATTTTCTTTTTCCTTGTCTCCTTGTACTTCTTCTCCCATTGATACTCCCATCTCTCTCACACGTACTTGGCCTTTTTTCTTTGCAAAAATAGTGGTTCATGGATGTGACTGTCTTTTCATTTTTCGAAAAGCTCTGTCTTCTGAGTCCAGTTCTTTAGATGACGGAACAAAAAGCTGTCGCTTGGGGCTAGATCTGGTGGGTAAAGCTGATGGTTACGTAGTTCAAATCGTGGATTTTCGCCATCGCAACTGAAACCGCTGAAATGTTAGACGTCGAGTTGTCTTGGTAAATAGAACTTTCCTCTTCTACAAAGGTTGCGTTTTTCTTTTGCAATTTTTGCCTACACTCTCGCAAGTAACAATGCGACAGTGAGTCGACATCATCAGCTCTCATCACGTTACTTACTTACTTATCAGGCCGGCGACGCATGAAGGATCAGAGCCTAAACAATTGCTGCCTTCCATCGCTGACGGTCCTGGGCACGCTGCTTCCAGTCATCAAGGCCAAGCTGTCTTACGTCCGCGATGACTTAGTCTCTATACCGGAGGTTCGGTCGTCCTTTTCTTCTCAGATTCGAAGACCTTCTTCGCTGGAGCGTTGCCGTCCATGCGTTCGATGTGGCCAAGCCAGTGTAGTCGACGGATTTTTTCCTTCCGGACTACATCCACATCCTGGTACAGCTCGTAGAGTGCGCGGTTCCTCGCAGACGGGACCATATATCCGACGTAGAATTTTTCTTTCGAAGGCACCAAGAATCAGCTCTGCAGTTTTGCTTTTCGTCCAGCTTTCAGCTCCATAAAGCAGGACTGGCAGTATAAGCGTCTTGTAGAGCATGACTTTGGTCCTTTGAGTCAGGAGTTTCGAACCCAGTTGTTTCGACAAACCGAAGTAGCATCGGTTGCCAAGGGTGTTTCTACGTCGGATCTCCACTGTGATGTCATTTGTGGAGTTAACGTTTGCCCCGAGGTAGACAAACTCTTCAAAATTCACCACCCGATGATAATGGTGAATGAATGTTGTCTTCACCACAGCTTCAACAGAGATTTTCATCGCGTAGCCTAGTACATTGCTTGGCGAAAGCGCAGTTGCCCGTCTATACGCAATTCTGTCATCTGAAGTAGTTTTTGTTAAGAGAGAACAAAAAAATCGTTAATTTTTTATAAACATTTGGAAACACATACCACATACGATTGTGCATTAGAAAGTCCCAACCATCTACGAAAGCCCAAATCAAAGACTCGGCAACTCCAAAGTGGATCGCGACCAGAAAGTGCCTCCTATGATGATTTCGAGGCATGTTCATGGGCTGTATGATTCCTCGTGACGCAGTAACGACGCGGATACCCAAAGTGCCTGTCGATGATATGAGTTAATTTATAAGATGTTTTAACCTTAAAGGTATATTGGTTAATTTGATAGGTTTAACAACAGATGGCGTAACATGACTACTATTCCAGTGCATCACCTACGCTGGTATTCATTGGAAAGCTACTGTCAGGCTCTTTTAGAATCAGTATTTGTCATTCAGTTTAAGTGTAAACAACAACAACTTTCACTGATTATGTCATGCTTTCTCCCAAATAAAGTGTTCTTACAGGAAGTAAGTTGGGAGCTTATAGGGACCATTCTTTAGCCGAGTGACTGTGGCAGAATTAGTTATTTTGGAAGTCAAAAAATCTCCCGGACATCTTAAAAGTTTAAAGATGAATATTAAGACGGATTACTTAATCAACATCGGGTACAAATGAAAGAAGAACCTAAAAATACACTTGGAGCCACTCAACAAATCACTTTCGATCAGTTAAGAATCTGAGTTGGGGTAGAAACCAAAATACGTTGAATGGATATGTTGCATATCTGAAGCGCTAATTGAGAATAAAGCTGTTAAAAGAAATCGTTTTTGTTTGTTGTTGGTGATGAAGAGATGCTCTATGTCGACAGTTTTATCGTCAGGTTTCGTATGAATTTCGCGGCCATGTCGCGTCGTTGACCAAGCCACGCTGGCTTTTCACTGTAAGAAGGCTATGTTCTCTATTTGGTATGATCAACTAGGTGCTGTTTGTTATGAGTTGCAGCAACAGAATGAAACAACTACAGGCCAGTTCTGTCGATGATAATTGGTGCGTTGCCCCAAGAATTGAGGAAATTGAAAGAAAATGTCTTCAGGCTATCACAGGATACCATTAGAATATTTTTCAATACGGCAATACTCTGCCACATGTCACAAGACTATTCAAAATATTCTTAGAAAGGGAAGTCTACTCCACTCGTCGTATGAGCTTACCTGACCGGGCTGCGCCGCAACAATCACCAAGATCAACATTCCGCAAGCAATTCACAGGCCGTTGCTTAATTCCCAGTGCAGCGGGGAGGAATGATCACAAGTCGCACATCGCCGTGCGACAACGCACACAGCCCCTTGTGTCCACACAGTCACTTTGATGTGAACCAATTTAAACTGAAAAATATTGGTCTTACTATTCCCAGCTCTCATATTCGAGCAGAAGAGTAAAAACGGACACTCAGCTCAGACCATTACTCGTTTAAGACTGTCTCCTCTTGACAAGTGGACAACTGGCCCAAATACTTCGCACTTGAGTAAGTATTAGCCCAGAAATTATTAACAGGCAGATCTTAAAGCTTTATTGCAAGGATCTGAAAGCATTTAACAGCTTAACAGAAACGGGAAAATCGTGCATAACCTACCCCCAGAAATGTATGTATCAGCACGAAGACGTGTATTTAAGAAGTTTGATGAATTCCTACTCCAAAGCTGATGATACTTCTCTTCAGACTAAGGGACACGCCCCCCCTCCTCTTCCATACGTTAAGTATCATCAATCTCAGAAATGTCAATGACACAGCTTAACCGCTATCCCCCTAAATCTCCCTCCTCCAGGAAGAAAAGCAATTAAATCGTTCTCCACCAATTTAAATTTAAGTCCATTACGGCCGTTGTCCTTTCCCACACCTCTTGTTCACCTTCGCACTCGGCTTTCCCACGAAAAACAAAATCAAAAAGAATCATTTCATAAAAGAGTCCCCTCTCCCCCAAAGCCAAACGTGGCTTTTCCTTTGTTTATGTGTGCGCGCTTCGTTTTCGTTACAAATTCCATCCTTCAAGTTGTCATCATCGTCGCCATGCACAAAAAAATTTTCCGCAATCCTTATCCCCAAATGAGATAAGATCTCGTGTCCTCTGTACGTTCGCCAAAACGACGACCTGTCCCGTCCCACTGCAAGCCGTGCAACGCTGTTGGCGTACAAACGTACGTACAGCCGTGAGCTTGTCGTTTTCATTTTCGTTGGTTTTGCATGTCCTACGAGTACGGTTACATTTATTATTTAGCCTTGATACGCTGCGGCATATGCAATGTGTTCCTTGAAACATCATCAGCTGCAGCGCCCGGCAAAGCGTCATCAGCGTCAATGTCTTAGACGCAAACATGTGAGGCATCTTGATAATATCCTGCAAAGCTGGTTGCGCCGAGGCGTGCTGGGCGGAGGGTGGATCTCACCTGTGAGTGCGGCAGCCGAAGGATTGCAAAAACTGTATGTAACCGAAAAAAGGACATCAAGGACATCGCACGGTTTGTTCAAGATAACGTTTCCTGTCTTCAAAATGCATGCGAAGCGCTGATGAAAGTCCTTCCCTCTCTCTCTCTCTCTCTCTTTCTATGTCTCTCTTTCTCCCTCCCACTCGTGCTCCATCTCCCGTTTTCATCGTTTTCTTTGCTATATTTTTTTTGGGATTTTTTGGGAAAAACATTTTGTGCCCTGTACGTCCTTCGGTACACACAGGCACACACCTTCGCACACTGTGTGCGGCTTCATGGACTTTTGGGAAATTCTGCTGCCTTTGCACTCTGCATCGCATCTTGTACTGTTTTGGCATCGTTGCCATATGCCTTTGGGCGGGGGTGAACGACGACAACGACAACTACGATGACGACGACGACCAAGGAGCCACGGCGAAAAAATAAGGAAAAGGATAATAGAATTGAAAATGAGTCGCCTGTACGAAACGAAACATTGGGGGGCCGACTACAACGACGACGACGACTACGACGTGGATGGATGAATAGCGGAGAGTAAACCCCGAAAACAAAACACAAAACAGAAACAAAATTGTGAAAGGACTCTTGTGCTCCTGCCGCTGCTGGTTATCGCAATCGCCGGCGTCTTTCTTCTCTCAGGTCTTCGTCAACTTTCACGTCGTCGTCATCGACACTGTCTTCGTCCGCACGACCACTGTCAGTCGGTCGAGAAGACGAAGAAAATGAGACGAAAAAGGATTTCTCAAGGGAATCGTTTTACAGTGCAATGGCACATGAATACACAAGGATAATGCCGCAGCTTGAGGAACCCCGGCATAAAGAAGGACGAGCGTTAGTAGTGCACTATCAGAGCGCACTACTTTCCACTCACTTGTATTTTTTTCGTCCTTTTGGGATGCCGCTCTCTAGGATCTCGAGTGATGATTCTCTCCCCCTCACTCTCTCTTTCCGCTTCTCGACTGATGGCCTCAGTTTCAAATTGAAGACACGCGTGCTCGTGTGTGTCAGCTTCATTCCATCAGACATCCTTGATGACCCTAAAGATCAAGTTAGAGTGGTCGTCGTCATATTCTATTCTCTCTCCTTCGAACGAACTAACAGCCTCGTCTGCAGAACACACACCCACACTAGTGGGTGGGCAGATGATGAGCGATGAAAAATGTTGAAGGAACGATAGGAGAGAGGATATTTCTTTCGGTCGTTAAGCCTTCACCAGTTTTATGGGCCAACACATCGTCCTCACTCCGCTTGTCGCTACGCCGCCATCCCGCAACCCACTTTCAATCGGTCTCTGCCCCATCGGTATTCCACCCCCACCGAGCTGGAATGACACATCAGGCCAAAAAATCATCAGGACACGGGTGCGGAGGCTTGTGCGGCCACATCGACAGCAAAGCAATTTTCTTGCGGGTATTCCTCCTTGTTCGTCTTATTTTCGTTATCCTTTTCATTATGCTCCGAGTATCCTTGTTTTATTCAATTTTTCGTTGCTGCAGTTCACCACCCCTCGAGAACACAAAAATTTTACAAAATGAGCCCGGGAAGGAAATGCACATTTTACCCCCATCCCCATCCTCCTCCTCCGCCTCCCTTACCACCCACATCCAATCCCTACCGAATCGTTCCTGATGAAATGTAATGGCAGTAGATTTTGGAGACAGTGCGGCGGTGGGCAAAGAAGACAACCGAGGACGACGGCACAAAACAGGCCGCAACCAAGGAAACAAAATGAAAAAAAAAAGAATATGGAGAAAAGGAAACAGTTCCTCGGCACAACGTCCTTAACGGACGGAGATAAGGAATGCACGATGTATACGAATGTACACATCCTGTATTCAGTGTTCTTGTGTCCTTTTTGGGGAGATTTTCGTGAAAACCGATTGCTGTTCGGATGGGGGACAGCGAATATCCTTGGGGATTACAAGATGATGAGTGCACTTTTTTGCATTATCCATAAGGAGAGTCCTTTTTTGTTCCGGCTCGAGTTTAGTTTACAGGGTGTTGTCGGATAGCTATTGTCTGGTATTAATTAAAAATTGTCATATACATTCCCCCCCCCTGACGATGTCGTCGCGGATACTGGCCAGCGGGGGAGGAGGAGTGCTGCTGTATCGTGAGAAATATTAATCTTCCAAGATGAATGACACAAATGAATGGATGGCGATGGCGATGGCGATGGCTATGGCGTTGATGATGATGATGGCTTTGGAGGATTTGTCCAGGATTTGGCGTGAAATGGATGCCGCTGTCTGCTGCATTCAATACCCGTGAAGAATGAGATACACAGTAAGCCTCTGTATGCATTAAGAGACTGGCGGCGGAGTGGCGATATTTTTCAATTTTGTGCTATTTAGCTGATCACACTTATATCACCCCGCAACTGGGGAGGTGGTGTAGTGCGGTCGAAACCAAAAAAACAAAACACAAGTAGAGCCTTTTTTAAAGTCCCCTTTGCTGCATCTGATGAAAGATATCAGTGCAAGTCGAAACGAAGTAATTTTCGACGAAGGAGGACGATTTGCTGACTGCAGTGGATTTTCTGCAACATTCAAAGGGTTCCTATGAGAGGTATGCACCAAGGGACATAGTCAGAGAGCAATTTTCGATTACGATAAGCCGACTTGGTTTGATAAAGAACGGGCTCTGGATGAAGTCTAATTTTAAGTATGTGGGCAAAACAAAAACGGTGTATTACATTCATCGTCAGGATAATATCGCATCTCACAAGTAGTTACTATGTTTGTACACAGATCCAATACGGTTGCAATTTTTAAGACGGGGGTGGTCTTGCCTAGGATGACTAAGGACTGTTGGCAAATCTAGAACCAAATTGTTTGAGGTGCTTTAGCAAATGACAGGATCAGAGCACGTGTAGGATCTTGTTCGTTCCCTTGTCCATAAGCCTTCTACGAAAGTAATTTGAGAGTACTCCTTAGTGAATTAGAGAACGATCAGTTATAAGAGGCCGAAAGGCATAAATAAAAAATCCTACATTAGGTTAGAGTACTCGTGAAGAGTGAAATCTAACGATCAGTTATTGCTGCTAGAGCTAATGTACGATCACTTGAGCGATGGAAGCTTTTTGAAAAGTCTTGGATGAAGGAAAGCCCACACTTTCATCTTTCGAGAGATTCGGCATGACGTCTGTTTAGTCTATTTTGTATTGGGATCAAGTCCAATTTTCACTTGAATTTGGCAAGATATGTTAGTGTTCCTAAGGCTTCGGTGCATGCCTGACTTGCTCGTCAGCCTTTCCGTGGTACCTGGAATGATTTTATGAGTTCGGACTGAACTTTTCAGCAATTTCATTCAAATATGCCCTGAAGTCAATGACCGTTTGGTAGTTTAACGAGACTCACTTAGTTGTCTTGAGTGCTGCCAGATCAATTGTTGGGATGAAGATGTACTCCGAGGATGCGTTATTCCATTTAAGCCTTGACAGTGCTTCTCCTTTTTTTCAAGAACACACTTAAGCGATTGGGAGGTCTAAAAGGTACAGCAATACGTTAAGAATTTCGGAGTAAGTGCCACACTCAAAACTTTTTTTTGTTTCGAACAGAAAGAGTGAGATCAGTTGACCAAATTTTCGCAGCATAGTAATAAAGGTCCAAAGTAGAATTTGAGGTTAACAGGCTTGGTGAGTCTTTTATTATGAGGAGATAAGTTTCAAGGCTGTACTTCATCGAAAACTTGAAACTGTAGAGCTACATCTCAGGGAAGAGAACTATATAATTTTCTTACAATTAATCTCACCTTATGTTGACAGGGGCGGGCTTCTTTTATGGATTTCTTAAACACGTCCTTCTCGGAAAATTATATAAGTCTGGCTCTATCTTATCATTAAGCGACCATAATATTTGTAAATTCAATGAATGCCCTTTTCACTAATTATACCTAAAATATCACTCAAGTCGACCCTCAGTTCAATGATGGCATCAGTAAGCCGATCTCGAATGTGCGCAATATCTTACCCTCATACTAGACTTAACTGGGAGCTCAGGGTTGCAGATATACAAATATATGCCAGGAAAGCAAATGCGGCGTCATACATGACCAAAGTGACCATCGTGTGATCTCACAACTGAATGAGACACTGGATAACACATAATCAGCAGAGGCACGCATGCAAATATTTCATGGGAGTTTGCAATAGCATCAGTTGGGACACTGATGGGCTGGAAAACCATTTCTTCACTTATGCCGTGGGCATATTGGACAATATAACTTACTGAAGTGTGCCTTCCGTCCAAAGGTATGATAAACCTCTGGCCACGCCAATATCTAACCTTTAACAACCAAGACTGCACGTCGCCTTCAAGTTTCCACAATCAGAAAAGAGTTTCGAAGTGACGATTCGACAGAGACTACATAGAAGATGATACTAAATCTGACTGCTTCAAACTGAGAAAATTCTTTGTGTACCTACTCCCTGCGGTTTGTACAACGGAAACAATGATAAATATCAAATTCGGTAACAGCAGAGGAGGCAGGTAGGGAGTGAATCACCTCTACTGAATACTAATTGCCAGGCAGCTCCATCATTCACATCATTCTCTAAAAACTCGCTAGTAGTAACTGACTGACGCACAGTTTGACAATGGCCTGTACTTGGTGCTAGGTCAGAGAAACATCCCGCTGAATTGCGTAGCTGAGCAGTTGACCGCAGCAGATTAAACGAAAAGGAACTCCTAAGGCTTTCATCAAATTACACCAGTCACCACCATCACGATACTGGAGATGATCCAGTTCCGTGCATGCCCATATGGTCAGAGCATGAGCACGAATGGAAGCACAGTGTTGCTCGCCCGGTCCATAATGAAGCAGACCTCATTTGATTGCACCTACTATCGAGAGATCAGTCTCCTTTAATCGCGCATACAATTCTTTATCAGTTTGTGTGGAGGTAGGAGGCCATTTGTCCTTGATAGGGCATTTTAATCCTCTTCACACTAAGGCATATCCTTAAAAGGACCATGGTCAACCGCTACAGATAAATTTATCGGTTGCAAGGCAGCACATGGACGTGTGAGTCGACATTCCCACCAAACTCGTATGAAATGATGATGGAGAATTCTGGTTACTCCATCAGAACCGGTAACAAGCTCACTGACATTTGTGAATGCGTCATGAGAACCACACGAGTTAACACAACAGCCACGAACCTTAAAGAAGGTGCCTGCTGGCTTAGGCGGTCTACATTGACGTAACTGGGCGAACAGAGCTAGTCTTCCATAATATCATGTTATTATTTTCAAAGAACCTAAGGCGGAAAAAATAGGACTACTAGAAACACAAAGTTTTGCGTTCGACAAGGAAGGACGTCTCATACAGAGCATTGCAATTGGCAGCACAAACCTACTTTGAAATCAAATGTAGAAACCGTTTTGCCAATCGTTGTTTTTTTGGCATGAAGTTACAGTTTAGTGCTGAACTTCTTAAAATGCATCAACTTTGCTCTTTGAAGCAAAGACATGGACGCTATAAAAAGCGCGTGGTGAACCTTTTATTCCTTTTGAATTTGTGTCGTGTCTTCGTTGATGGAATACAATTCAAACACGAACTAAGCTGGCTGCCCTGTAACATACGTCTTGTTAAGCGTCTGCAGACACCATGCTTACGATTGCTAGCCTACTTAAGGAGATAAAAAAGACAAAGAAAAATTGTCCAATTCCCAAGTCGCTGCGACAGCGCAAGAAAGGACGTCCACTTTGAATGAGAGCTGAAACAAGTGGGGAATTATCTGATTTAACTTCACCTGCACTATTGTAAACAACGGAAGATAGGCTGTTCCAGAGCTGAACCTTAGTTGAAGTCCATGTCCATACGAAACTCGAGTGCTTCTTAAAGATAAAGCTTATCCCTTAGGCCTTCACGCATAAGAATAAGGTTTATTCTTCAAAGACATCCGAAGAAGATATCTGAACGAGGAGAAGAATGGAATTAACTTCTCTGCATCTGCCTTGTGCTTTATTCATTCCGAAAATCTACGATAGTCTCATACCCCTACGAGAATTCAAGTTATCGCAGTGAGACATCGGTCAACGCACTTTGGAATTTTAATCAAAACACTAGCCATCTGTCATAACGCTCACGCCAACTTTCTCTTTTGTTTGTAGAGCCCATGCGTCAGTATGATGGGTCAAAGTACGTCTCCAAAGCCTTCTTGATTTCTTTCATAGTGGCAGATACCCCGACCTTGGAGTTGTAGTCTTTCAACGCATTGGTTTAAAATTCCCTACCTCTAGGAAACTTGTTTCTCCCTTGATGGCTGAGTATTATGTGAGATCCAGATTTCTGCCATGTCTGAGTAGGTGGCGTACGTGGGATTTTTGTAACATCATAACAAACAGAGCAGGGGTGTCGAAGCAATGAATGCTCATAAAGCCCAAATCAGGGAAAGTGTAATTTCCTGGGTAAGACTTTTGTCACAGTTTCTGCCCTTAATCGCTCAATTTCTACTTTAAGCCCACCAACGATCAACTCCTGCCCTTCTTAACTCGCCCTCGGCTCGCTTATTTAATCAGCGAAGCCAACAGACCTGTCAACTGAAATCCAATTCAACGTTGTTGGCCCTAAGAATCACCTCCCTGGCTATTAACTTTTACTCTGAAAGCAAACCTCAAACGTTACCAAAACATAAACTGACAGAGGAAGAACGCAGAACACAGAAAAAAACACAACCTCATCCATGCTGATTAAGCGTTTCATCCTCTTTGTTGTCACACTCACACCGAGCCACTCCTAATTACCACTTAACTGCAGGCAATATCTGACACGCAGCCCCATTAGCACGCACAAAAGACGAAAACGAAAATGAACTCCACTCCCCCCCCTCCCCCGCCCCCTTCTCCAACCAACTCACCCAAAAGAGAGAAAAAGAAGCCCAAGGCACCTCTGCAACATTCCACTTGCCACTCCAAGACTCGGACCCTCTTCCCTCGGACGCCCTCGCTTCCAGCGCACGACGACGACGACGCACGGCCTTCCAGCAAGTGAGAAGAATATTTCATTCCGTCATTCTTTGGCGCGGTCTTTTGCGTGCTTATTACGCAATGACCGTGCAGAGCCTACGTTCGGGCACAGTCCATCTTGGACACGTGCGTACGCCATTGCCAGGTCATCGACTTCCAATTAACTGGGCTTGCCCTGTCGTCACGGCCCACGAGACGAATGCCAATTCCAGGTAGGCTTCGTTATGCGCATGTGGCGAAGGGCCATGGCGGCTGAAAGTGAGATCGCGACGAGGCCCGTGATGGTAGGTCATGATCAGCCCTTCGATCGCTGACTTGGGCCGGTTTCTCGATTTTTTCCGCACTCGACAGTCAAGTTCTGACTGCCGAGGAGCATCTTGCAAGTTTTTGAGCTGCGGTGAGAGTTGCTGCTACGAGAATGGGGATACCCCCAAAGGGAACGTAATCAAGTCGAGAAATTCGGAACGAGGCTGCGAGGCGAGTCGACGCGCTGTTCGTATAATTAAAAGTGACGAGCTCAATGGGAAAATCCGGCATTTAACTGAGCAGTGAATTGCTGCCGCCGGCAGGGGTTCAGTTTCAATCAGTGGTCGTTTGGGAGTGTGCTTGTGGCTTTTTTCATGATTTTTTTTCCGGAGGTTGCAATTAGAAAGATCGCACACTTTGCAGTAGCTTGCGTTTCTGCTTTCAACAAAGTGTGCCAACAGTGGCGTCGTGGATGGTTCTGCGGCGAATTTAAGTCAACGGAGTCTCCGCAGTCTACAGTACTGTGTACAAGGTGCGACGAATTGCTTGATCGAATCTGTAGCAAAGATGGGCAATAAGTGTGACGGTAGTCGGATTGTGGGGATTAATTGGGAAAGCTGGAGGTGGTCTATAGACTTTGCTCCAGTGGGGAATTGGAAGATGGTGAAAGATGTTGAACGATGTGCAGGGGAAAGATGAAGAGTGGGCAAAGAATGTTGATTGACGGGACAGACCAAGGATGGAACGTGGTTGAGGAGGGAGTCTATTCCCTGTATCTGCGTGTAGTTTTGCATATATTTTATATTTACTACTTCTATACCAATAGAAGCGCAGAGAAGCTTGTCCTGTCCTTAACGACTAAGGTGGGCATCTTCAATTGACAGTCTTTGGTTGTTCGTCTTCAGATGGATGTCTTCAGTTTGGTGTCTTCGGTTGGACGTCTTCAGTTGGGCGTCTTCAGTTTGCAGTCTTCAGTTGGGAATCTCCTGTTGTGCGTTTTCAGTTTGGTTTCTTCAGTGGGGCGTCTTCAGTTGGCATACTTCCATTGGCAGTCTCCGGTTGGACATCTTCAGTTGGCAGTCTTTTGTGGGACGTCTTCAAAAGAACGGTCTTCAGTTGGCAGCCTCCTGTTGGGCGCCTTCAGTTGGCAGTCGTTAGTTGGCAGTCTCCGGTTCGGCGTTTTTAGTTGGGCGTCTACAGTTGGGCGTCTTCTGTTGGCAGTCTTCAGTTGGCAGGCTCCTGTTGGGCGCCTTCAGTTGGCAGTCGTTAGTTGGCAGTCTCCGGTTCGGCGTTTTTAGTTGGGCGTCTACAGTTGGGCGTCTTCTGTTGGCAGTCTTCAGTTGGCAGTCTTCAGTTGGCAGTCTCCGGTTGGGCGTCTTATTTTGGGCGTCTTCAGTTGGACATCTTCAGTTGGCAGTCTTTAGTGGAACGTCTTCAAAAGAACGGTCTTCAGTTGGCAGCCTCCTGTTGGGCGCCTTCAGTTGGCAGTCGTTAGTTGGCAGTCTCCGGTTCGGCGTTTTTAGTTGGGCGTCTACAGTTGGGCGTCTTCTGTTGGCAGTCTTCAGTTGGCAGTCTCCGGTTGGGCGTCTTATTTTGGGCGTCTTCAGTTGGACATCTTCAGTTGGCAGTCTTTAGTGGAACGTCTTCAAAAGAACGGTCTTCAGTTGGCAGCCTCCTGTTCGGCGTTTTTAGTTGGCCGTCTTCAGTTGGGAATCTCCTGTTGTGCGTTTTCAGTTTGGTGTCTTCAGTGGGGCGTCTTCAAGAGGGCGGTCTTCAGTTGGCAGTCTCCGGTTGGGCGTCTTATTTTGGGTGTCTTCAGTTGAACTTCTGACTGAAGGACGTCTTCAGTTCGGCGTCTTCATTTTGTAGTCTTCAGTTGAGCGTCTTCAGTTTGCAGTCATCAGTTGGCAGTCTTCATTTTAGGATCTTAAGTTCGCCGTCTTCAGTGTCTTCAGTTGACCATCTTCATTTGTTCACCTTCAGCTGGACATACATAGTTGGTTGTCTTTCATTGGCAATCTTGTATTGCATATTATCAGATCGAAGTCTTCAGTGATTTTATTTAGAAGGCTGCCTTCCACTCAGTGTCTTCAGTTTGTCCTCTTTAGCTCGTCCACATCATTTAGCCGGAAGCTTGTCATACAGAAATTTGACACGTCTAGGCAAGCCAAGGATGCGGAAAGCGGGACGAATTATGCAGCCAGTGACTAACGTATGTACATACGTATGCATGTAACATTCCAAATGGAGCTGAAGCGACAAAATTAGGCAACCTTGGAAGAATTCGAGGTTTGTTCAAATCTCGCCATCACAGCTGGCGCCAGGAAAGAAAAATGTTCAAAAGTCTGAAAAAAAGTTCAGAAGTCTTTAGTCCATTTTTCAGCAAAAATCGATGAAAAAGTAGACATTGCGACTCGAGTTCATTCCTCTCTGCCCAATTTTGCGAAGGTTTGACAAAATTTCAGATTTCTGATCACAAGCTGCGTACAGAAAGCAGGTACATTTCTAACAAACTCGAATGTTTGAGGGGCTGAAGGCAGCTGTATTGCAAAAAAATGTATCCCTGCTTATCAGAAGGGTCAATGTTAGGAGAAGTCAAACTTTCCATGCCGAGATATGATGAATAAATCACGGCAAACCTCACGCTTGCACACACATGAAAATCATTCTTCGCCTCAATAAATATCCATCCGAAGACAAGCTGAGACAACATCCATAAATTCCCAGATCACCGACCTAAAACCAAAACACAAAATTACCATAACCGATAAGCTCGTCAAGAGATAACACTCGCCTCGTCATCCCGCCTACAAGCGATCACCGGGCATTTCCTCCCCTTCACCGCGATCATTACACACCAGCTCCCCCCTTTCTCTGTCTCTCGCACACATCGGCACACAACTTTCCACCGAAAGCATCGTCGCCGATTAGAATTTCAATTAAACGCCGTGAGAGAAATGTCCACACGCACATCAACCCGAATCCCAATTCCCAAACAAATCTCGAACCTGACAAGTCCGGCTGTCGACCGATGGTAGCCGAGAGCCCACAAGACTTTCGTCCCCCCGAAACGAAAAAAAAAACGCCAAAACACGGCCAGCACATCCCGCGAAAGAGAACGACCTCTTTGAATAATAGATTCTAATTTCGACACACTCTCTCTCGGCGCGCGCACACACGCTGCTCCGGCTCCAGCAGCAGAAGAGGCCCCAACATGCGAATCTGTATCTCAATCTGGAGGCGAAAACAGCAAAACCTAGCAGAAGAAAAAAATCGCAACAAATAAAGCGTCGCTTGGTCAATGACCCCGATCTCGTGCGAATTTTAAGATTCGCATTCGCACTTGAGCGCACAGCTAGCGTAAGCGCGAGTAAGACACGCCAGAGCACGTGTTCCCTCGTCCGAGGCCCTGCTCTGGGCTCGACTCGCTTTGCGGTGATTCCTCCTTCCAGCTGACACGCACTAGGCTCGCAGATCACATCACGACCACGATCAATGTGGCAGCGGGCGGCGGTGGTGGCGGCGTCATCACATGACTTGCGCGTACTTTGACTCCTCAGGCCTCGAGTCACTCTTCAAATTCGCACCTCGACGGTGTGGGTACGTACGTTGCGTCTTGGCGCACCCCCCGCCGCGGTCGGACAAAACGCTGATGCGTGCACTGGCAGAGGGCGGCAGCGACGGCAAGCGGCCGGCCCGTAGGAGGCTGGTTGCCACTGAGTTCGTTGCTCGTATCTGTGGGTCGTGCTGCGTGAATCTAGTATTCCGCTGGCCATGCTCTCGTTTTTGCCTATTTCTGCATTCTATTTTGAATCTTCTTCGGATGTGATGTTTGTATCTGTTCGCAGGTAGGCCACGTAAGGCCGTAACCGCCTGGTGAAAGTCTGCTTGTGATCTCGGCCTGCCGCTCGAAGCTGATCCGATGGATTTGCTTTTGTTTTGCGATACGGAATCGGTATAAATCAAGTCAAGCGAATGGAATCTGGCCGGCGTCGATTTATCAGGCTTGTGGTCTTTTGGCGATGGAATATGCTAGATAAACGGATTTTTAGTTTTTTTTTCGCTTTTTTTGTTTTTGTGGGAATTTCAGGATGATGGCCGGGAATGGTTAAAAGGGTTCCATTGCGTGGTGCTACTTGATAGCGCCAGCGATCAGGTAGATGCCGCAGCTGAGGCGCGTTTTAACTTCCGCTTGGTGATAGAAGTCAATGACTTTATTAAATTTCACTGAACGTTTTCTCCGTCCCTCTGAGACGTTGGGAGGGTGGCCAATGCCCTTATATAAGTCACAGAATGGGGCGAATGGAAGGGGAGAAGAAAACATTGACCTGGCAGAGCAGCAGATTACATGTTTCTATGCCCCGAAGAGCGCTTAAAAGTGAACTAATGGACGTGGATTGCGGGTGAATTGTTGGCTAGGAGGAGTCCAAATGTCTTTTTGAAACAATGATAAAATAATTAAAAAGACTAGACATTACCTTGGCCTCCTATTACTTTCCCTTATGAGTTGCAATGCTTTCCAATTCTATTCAGTAGATGCAGAGAGACAGCACAAGAACAGATAGAAGCACTTTGGTACCAGGAGGGGAAGGGATCAGATGGAGTGAAATATTTTATGCTTCATTATGAGTAGCTGTGATGGTTCCTCAGGACAGGTTACTTTTCAGTGCCACAAATGCCATCCATGGGTTATGACTTGAGGGGGTTTTGGTGATAGAAGACTCACGCGTCTTGACCCCATTTGATAATGCCATCAAAGTCTGAATTTTATGCGCAAAACATAGAAAGCCCTTCCAAGTCCATGCCAAGAAGAGGTTTCAGCCAAGGAATGCATTGAAAAAATGAGTAAAACTGAGAAAAAGTGATGTACACAAAGCATAGCCTGGGAAACTGATGTCGCAACAGAGATGGACCTGGCCCATAGCCAATAGCTCCTTCAGCTAGCATGGTCTGTGGCCAGCAGCCTCCATTTCCGCATATCACGTTGGTTGAGGTCCTTTTCCACTTGTGTGCGCCTTTTCAGATAAGACGCGTTGCATTGCCCAAATGTCTCAGAAATTTATTTATTCACTCGACATGGCTTGTACACTTAAGTGTAGGGCCATGTTAGCGTTCAGTCCATAGATAAAATTTTGATACACATAGTTCATTTCAAACGTGACTTTGAAGTAAAGGTCGATTCATCGTGAAGTTTGATTTTCAATGGACTTTTTTTGACATATCCCGCTAGACTCCTATCAAACTGTTGCTAGTTACCAGTCAAGAAATTAGAATTCTCCAACATCAAAGTGGGAGACCAGACAATTGGATCCAAGGAGTGTACACCTGGAAAACAGGCTCTCCTTCAAAGAACACTCAAATTATGCCAGTAAGAAACCAAAACTTACACGGAGCTCTCTCTAGATTAATTCCAAACATCGGTGGGCCCGGTTATGTAAGCAGAATTCTACTCTCACAAGTAGTCAGTTCAGTTTTCCGATTTGGGTTAGAGCATCAACTTCAGGCGAGTGGAGCGGATGATTATGTCAGCCTACAGACTCTGCGCAATACAGACTATCAGTGGTTTTAGGACCATTTCTGATGAGGCGACGTTGCACATGGCAGGAATGCTACCCATACTCATTCTTGCAGACGAGCTTATGAGGGTATACCACCGAAGAACCCCGAACCGACCACAAGTCAAACTGATACGAGTAAAAGGAGAAGAACGAGCAGCATCCATAGCAATGTGGCAGGCCAGATTAAGGGCAAAAGTCAGATGGACGCTTATGCTCATCTCCGTCATCGAAACCTACATATATATTGAGATCCGCAGAGGAGCGCAACTACCAACTCTCCTTCACAGCTCCTTTCTGGAAACGGCAGCTACTGAAAAATCTTCACAGGTTTGAACTTGATATCTCGCCGCTTTGCCCAAAACGTTCAAATGCCGAGGAGGGCGCATAGCATGCAGTTTTTCACTAAAGCCGCTTTAAGCAGGAGAAACAAATGGTAAACCTACCAAGAGTCGACGATATGATTCCCTACATGATGAGATCGAGAATGAGGTATGCTTAGTCATTGTGAAAGTGCATTCAAAACTAAGACAGGCTGAAGCAGAAAGGGCTTCCCTCCAGAGCAAAGCATAAGTCGCTAGATAGTCATACCTAACAGCAGTTCCCTGGAGTAATTTTTTAAAATGTGCAGGATGTGGATGAGTACAAGTATGTAGACATTTTCCCGCGATCGACTATCTGGAGTTGCGAATCGTTCATGCCGCCATCTCGGGCTGCTAGTATTTTCAGAAGATTACCACGTTCTTGAGTACATCCTATGAAACTGTCCCTACATTCCTGTGCAGAATTCGGTTGGCAACCTATCATGACATCAGCGTCTCCAAATTGTTCAGTTGCATCAGTTGCGTTCTGTGAGAAATGTTTTTCGAGCGATTGGAGGAGCTTAATAATTGAGTGGCACTACAGCTCACAAGGGACCATGGCCTAGCTTCTACAACACCTACAACACCTAAATTGCGAGGTGTCAAGTTCGGGAATAGAACCGAGACTTTTTGCGTGTTGGTCCACGCACTTACTCACTACGCCACGGCGATAAGCATCCTATTCACGATCCCTCACCAGCTGTCTCCAATTGCTCACTCGAAGTTGATTTCGGTATTTCTCCACTTGTATGCGCCATATCAACCTAAGCCGTACTCTGATGCGTTGTCCCAATGGTTCAAATTCGAAGACTTTTCGGGCCTCGGCAGTGGTGTCCATACGCTCTACATGGCCTAGCCATCTTAAGCGGTGTATCCGAAGACGCTTGACTAGCCGCCGTAAGCCCTATAGAGTTTGTCGATGAATTTCCTCTTCCAGACGTCATGAACGCAAACAGGACCAGAAATGGCACGCAACATTTTTTTCTAGGACAGACTAAGCTCTTCACTTTCCGAATTTAGTTGCGTCCCGGTTTCTACGTCGTAAAGGAGGACTGGGATGATCAAGTTGTTGTACAAAGCCAGGTTGTACTCTTGAGCCCACAGAAACACCGATGGGCGAGAGTGATTCTGCGTTTAATTTCGATACTCGTGTTGTGATCCATATTTACTCGTACCACGGAGCTGAGGTAGACGAAGTCCTTGACTACTTCGAAGTTTCTGCTGCCTAGAGTGACGCTCTGTCCGAGATGTCGATGTTTTATGTCCCTTTTTGATAATAGCATGTACTTAGTTTTATCCTCATTAAACACCAGACCCATTTTAGCTGCTTTCAGTGTCAGCAAACCCCTCATTACCAGCTCGCTGTATTCGTCCAATCACGTCTAATTCATCGGCGTAGACTAGCAATTGAAGGGACTTTTTGAAGATCGTGCCTCTAGTGCTGACTTGTAAGTTACACACGATCTTTTCAGGCATGATTTCGAAGAAGTCACATGACAGAGCGTCGCCTTGTCTAAAACCTTTTTTGATATTGAAGGTCTCACAGAATTCATTATGAACCTTGACGGAGCAGCGAGAGGTATCCATTGTCATCCTACACAGTCTAACGAGTTCGGTTAAAAGAACCAAAACTGCACATGGCATTCTATAGCACAGCCTTAAGATCGACGAATATGTGGTGCGTGTCGATTCGAATTTCTCGTTATTTATCCGGTCCACAAGAAAGGAGACCCCTTTGACTGCACCAACGATCGAGGGATCAGTCTCCTTAGCATCGCGTACAAGACCCTCTCAACAACATAATAGGTCCCTTTCAGTATGGTTTCAGGCCAGGAAAGTCAATCAGCGACCAAATCGTCATACTACAGCAGATCCTGGAGCATACTCAAACAAATTAACTGGGTAATACCGTTATTAAAAGAGCGGATGGAAAAGTATCTTGAAATTGAAAAGCAAACCAATCCACCATGACATTCCGTCAGCTTTCAATTACCTTTAACGAATGCTGGACTGCAGTGCAACTCATTGAGGTACTCTAACGTGTGACTGCCATGACCTTGTGGGTGAGTGCGTGGAATCAGACGTCAGTGTGATACCTGTACGAACAGTGCATCTTGCAGTTATTTGACGGAACTGCTTCTTTCGAGAAGCTAGGCCGTGATTCGGCGTATAAAGACAAACTAAGTTTTCTTCTTTTGTTTCTGAAGAATTGTTATTGTAACTAACTAAAACACCTTTCTGACAAGTTAATAAAAATTGAACGAACAAATGTTGTGCTTTCGGACTTATGGCAGGCCAAGAAGTGAAACATTGTTCAATCCATCCGACCCGAAATTCTTCTAAACAACAAGTTAATACTCGCCTGGTGCTATATTTGCCCCAATTTACATCGTTTGAAAAGCATGGCAAACATTTTGTATGCATTTCACTTTTTCAATTTCATCGCAGTTTAGCAAACTAGATTTCTATCAACCTACTAATTCCTTGTGGCTGTAGCAAGAGTTGAAATCTTGCAAAAAACCCCCGTTCTGGCATCCTTCTGTTTGACATAGTTTCCGCTCCGGGGATTTTTATAGCGCTGGCAGCAGTCTTTTCACCAAAATTTGCAATAAACTCCATCTCACCGGTCCCACATCCCGAATTAGATAACCACCTTGCACCATGCAAACAATTTCCCTCCGTCAAGGTGTGAATTGAACCCACCGGGCTGCCGCGATGCATAAAATTGCGTTGTCAATTTGGGCAAAATCCTAGATTAAGTCTGCAGGACATCTGCGTAAACCGATCGCGAATTGCAAACGCTCGCAGTTTAATTTCCCATTAGAATGCGCCCCGAGGGAGTCACGCGGTGTGCAGTGCGCAACTACTTCACTGACAAGCGAACACGGTGCCGCATATTTATGGACATCATGTTGAACAATAAATTTCATTTCGACCACCGCCATGGGATTCGCGAAACGACGCTAACCGCTTGCACCACGTACATCCGTCGCGTCTGCAATATTGGCTGGAGCACACACAAACGCACGCTGGAGCCGCGCGAAGTCGGTCCTCGATTGAGAGCGCGCCTCAGATTCAGGTTTCAGGTTTCGACGGCTCCCCAGTGTCCCTTGTGTGCACTCGTTTCAATCGAATCGAATGGACAATTAAAATCCAATTAATTTTGACATTTATTGCGTTTGAGCTGGGAATAGGAATTCGATTGGTGATGCTGGCGGGTCCTTACGAGATGTTGAGCGATACAATGGACATTAGCACTTAAGTTATGATCCTGGTCCAGTGCTCGTTCCCCCTCTGAAGTTATTGATGAGGCTCGGTGGTGACAAATGGTGATCAGCTAGCTTACTCTATTCCAATGGGATGTAGCGGAGTGATAAGAACAGATGTATAGCCGCCACAGGATGCCAACTGAAAGCAAGCAATTGATTAATGAACATGTCCTTTGCAGGTTGACGTGATTCTGTCCATCCAGCAAGGAGCACAGTCACGACGTTCTCCCGCAGATCACTGATCCTTCCCCGTGGGCCTTGTCTGAACGTATTAATCGTCTGCCTGACATTCTCCGCGGGGCGTTTCTTTCCGTTTCTCACGAGACCAAGGCCAGATCTGTCAAGGTCTGCCATCCGCCACTCATCGCATTGACATCGAAGGACAACCAACAAGCCCACCGAGCTCCTGTACAAGTGATAAAACCGCGGGACCTCCAGGACACCAGTCATCATCATTTGCATCCGCTTCCATGTATGCCGCCCGGTTGGATGGCCTTCGGTTGTTCCTGCCATCCAGAAATCCCAATTAATTCTCGTGTACAAATTAATTTGGGACGGCAGCGGCGCGGCGGCGGTGGCGCTCTGTGAGTCTCTGTGGCGCTGTACCGCCGCCACTAATTAGTGTCATCTGAATGTTAAACAACAATTGTTAAATGTCCTCGCTGCCGACGAGCGTAGCACGCCAGTCATTGCCGCAGAATGAGTTGGGCTTCCTGCGGACTGCCAGACGTCTCTTGCCGTTCGCATGTTGCAGCATACCTGTCGGCTGTTGGATGGTGGTGCTATGTTTGCTTGGCGTTCATTATTGCAAGGAGAGAGAGAGTGTATGTCTCCGCGAATGGGTGCTGATTGTGCGGAACCTTTGAGAAGACGGAGGGAAGTTGAAAAAGTTGCCAAATGCAAGGCGAACTGCGTGGCTTTGGAGTCTGCATTCGACTACTGAAAGATGACAGGCTACAATGTGGCTTTGAAATAGTCAAGTGATTGGCTGATTCCTAAGACAGGTGGTGGATCCTAGAGAGTTTAGCTTCACTCCCATCTGCCATCCATTTGAAAGGAGAAAGACACGGCATTCAGAACTGAAAACAATCCTCTCTCCTTCTTTTAACAAGCTGCTAGTCAGCGTTAAATGTCCTCCCAACTATCACTGTTTAGCAGGCTTAATGATTAAATAAGGGTTGAATTCCACCGCACTATTCTAGTGTAATCTCTCCACTACACAAAAACCACCCCCTACCCCAGAACACATGAAAAAACGGGACACATTGGCACATTGTGATGTTCCTCCGGTTTCGTACCCACTTACCCACAAATCGTTGGTTTCCTTGCACTTTTTCCTCCGTCAAAGGATAACTGCACCGCAGGAAAGGGTATCCAGGATAAGGACATTAACGCGAAATCAGTTGTCATAGGTTAGGGTCGATGTCAATTGCGCTTCCGTCGCATAGAGCCCCTTTCTCTGGCCCGCTCGGTAACATGAAACTCAATCAGGAATTACATACACCTGCACGAACGTCTGTCAGAAGAGAACCCTGGTGAAAATAAGGACTAATTCCAAGCGAAAATCATTCAACCGCAGATTGAATCAGATACATTTCGCTTTAAGGTGGGCTGGGTTTTTTTTTAGGTCTCGAATCCTTGCAGAAGGACGCGAATGAGATACCCTAGCCGAATGTGAGGCGGGAGATTTCGATTTTGTTCAATCCATCCGGTGTACAAACGACGCTCTGATGAATCTGCATGAAAGGATTTAACTGGGGATGGATGGGTGAGTGGATTGATGTAAAATGAGGCTGAAGTTGAATGCTAGTCCTGGAAAAAAAAAAACAAAGCCACATCATTTCGTTAAGGTTGGGCTTGAGTTTTTTGTCGTCCTTCGGAGGATACTCGGCATTTGTGGTGTGTTGGGAGTTCTGCTGGTGAGAAGGTTGAGTTAAATGTTGGTGTTTAGTTATCTTGGCTGAGTAAAACTTTTCTACTATTACTAATCCTGCCACGAATCCTGCTACTGCCTAATTTGTCTGAAGATGATCCTGGAAGTCGGTTTAATCTGATGCGACTCTGCTAGAATATTGAATAAGTAATAGGCAAGTTCCCAGTCCAAATCCGCGCCACGATCAAAAACTCTACAAGACATTGTGGATAACGATGACAAAGCTTTTCTTTAGTTGTCCCAAAAGACAGCAAAGTTTGAGCAGCATCTAAATAAGGCAAGGTTGAACCTGACCTAAATTTAGCACAAACCAAGTCTAAAGTGAGCCTAAACTGCTGCGAAACTAAGCCAACCCAAGCCGAAGCTTAGAACTTAGACTTAAGCTGGTCTGAAGTTAACACTAAGCTGAGCATAAGCTTATTTTCAGCCGAACCAGGATATGATCAAAATTCAAGTAGGACTTTGTGCGAATTAAGCCAAAATTGGTTCAGGTATGAGCCTTAACTGAGCCACATTTATGCTTGAGTTCAGTCTGTGCTGGAGTTTAAGCTGAAGAGACTTGAATCGATTTGAGTACGAGCTGAGATAGGACTGAGCTAAAGCTTAACCGAAGTAGCCTCAGAGATGTTTCAGAACTACTGGCAACCTGCTTCGATGTTTGACCTGACATCAGTTTGAACTTTGCCAGAGTTAACCTCTAGATAAGGAAGTACTAAGCCAAGACTGATGCTACGATAATTCAGTTTAAAATTAATGCTATGTCTGAGCTGAGTCTGAAATGCGAGTATGTTTGATCTGAAATCCAAGTTTTTCCTGTTGTAGGATTGGCCTGCTCTGTTCCAAAACTGAGTCTGTTCTAAGCCTGATCTGATCCTGATTTGAGCGTGATCTGTGCCAGAATAGAGTGTCATAAAGACAGGCGATGCAAAGAAACTGAGCTGAAGCCTAACCGATGGTTAGACGAAGCTGAGTTTTAGCTGACCCCATGCTAAGCTGAAGCTGAGTTGGAGTAAGACTAAATCTTAGACTAATCCGATTTTAATTAAGTTTTGTGTAATCCTTAGCCGTCTGAAACAGTTTCTTAAAAACTCTTTTCCGGACCCTTTTCGTCCTTAATCCCAGACACTTGTCAGCAAATGAACAAAAAACACAAACTGTTTGTGTCTGCCAGCCAAACAGACTCTAATTGCTCTTAATTTGATTTTCCAAGGACACAGCTTCCTACTCATTTGGTCATCAGTCTAGCCGCACTCAAAATCCACTTCCACTTAATCGAAGGCCCTCTCCAGAATGCCGTCTCATTACAGCCATGTCAACACGTTATGAGTCCCGTCCATTAAAAGCCAGTAAACATCCCCAGCCATCCAAAAGGCTCTCAAACTTATCGGCCAGCTAAAAGCCTCACAACGCAGACACAGCGGGCGACGGTAATGTATACGCCGCCGCCGCCTACACCTCCGAGGCTTTCGAGAAATTTAAGGCTTTCGGTGGTGACGGCCGGTGGTCGTATGACACTTGGCGCTAATGCATGAAATGAATATTTTCGCTTGTACAAGTTGTCTGCCGACCCCCGTGCTAGGCTTTGCCACCTCACCGCCTGCGCCCGCTTAACTGGATTCAGATACTCAACCATTTGTCGCGAATCGCTTCATAATCCGTTTTTAATTTTGTTTTGCATTTCGATGGGGCTCCTCGATTTGCTGCTGTCGCTGTCGTTTTAGTGGACGACGACACTGTCTACCCCCCGTCTGGAGTGGAGTGTGTGAATGGCTCGGTGGGGCGGCAACGAGCTCATAATGTGCCACCAGCTGAGGCGCTCCGTCGGGGTGGGTAACCGAAGACGACTCTATTCACTTCTTCTGTGTTGCGACTAATGAAGAGGACGTAGTCGACGACGACGGCGACAATAACGGTAAGCCGACGAGGTATATGTGAAATTTATGGGATTATGACGATTATTGGATTGCAGCACGCGAAACGGTCGCAGACGGCAGGCGTCAAATTAAATCAAAACCTAACCCTTTTGGCCAGTGAGGGTTTCCTGTGTTCCGTTGAGAGGCAGAAGCAAAGCCACCTCTAAAGGCGTTATTCTGCTCCTTTGTCTGAGCCAAGACGAAGGAAATTACAAAGCCAGAGAGGCACTTGCACCGCTCACCAAGCTCACTCGAGTGTGGAAGGAAGAGATTAGTGACGACTAATTTCTTGGAATAAGTTCAACTCACTTTCGCTCTTTCCCTGGCGGGAGACCACTGCAGGGGCGGTACCTTCGTCGTCGGGGCATGGTGCAGCATACTCCCCAAGTGCCGTTCATTAGCGGTAATGGCAGTGACTGTTGACGTGTCATTACGCGACACGAGGGTGATTGGGTTTCATATGAACTTTTCTTTTATAACTCGAGCCTTAACACTTACCACACAATGGTTTCCTGTTTATGGTGATGAGTGCTGGTCGGGAATGGGTCAGGGGCTAAAGCAGACTGTTTAGACGTTGAAGCAACTGGGAGGTATTCTGAATCGGTTCGAAACAGATTAAGAATAAAAAATAGAAAACAAAGCAAATCTTAACAGAATTTTGAATGAAAGGCTGAACGTCAACAAATTTTCAGATATTGCACAGGAAGGATAAGTTTAGAAAAGGAAGGTAATGTGTTGTGAAAATGGGCTCACCGGAAGTTTAATGCATTAGGATCACGGGTTGTCAAAAATCAATCAGTCAAGAACGGTAGGTGTATACATTACGGGCAGTCCAAAGACGAAAAGTCGACATAAGACAAAAAATCATAAAGCGGCTGAATACCGCTGTTATCGGGGCAATACACACGCTTCTGTAGACATATGAGGTAAAGACGTTTCAGCTAGACAAGTGTTTCGTCTTAAGAATCTTTTACTGTAAAGAAAAGAAAAAGGCTACGACAGAATTTAACTTTATTCAGTCGAAGGGGACGAAGGGGACAGAGGAAGATGACGACAGACTACCTTACTACAATCTTGGACTTCAACATCGAATAATGAACTGAGATTCCTTACAAACAACAATGACAGTCAACCCTGTTTCCAACAACTGATTGGGGTTAGCAAGTAGAAGCACAAATTACGGATATGATTTAGGGCGCGGTAATGTTTTCGATGAGTTAGATTTCAAGTGAGAACTTCGTCATCTATACTCGAATCACTACCCATGAGATAACAACAATGAGATATCAAGACAATGAAGCCTTACGACGTTCTACGTTCCTGGGCACAGAGACACGACAGGAAACTGTGAACCAGAGAGAAAGGGCTTGCAACTATCTAGAGAAATTTCACGTCTTGGGAGAGATGGAAAATCACCACCACCACTCCTTATAAATTCTGCAACCAACCATTTTCATTGAGCACTCACTTACGTCTCTACGTGGATCTTATACATTTTTACGTTTACAAAAGATTTGCCGTCTTTTTATTCTCATTCTTCTGATCGATCCTGCATCCTATTGAAATATCATTCGGGACACATTTGAGCTGTTTTTGGGCCTCATTTTGGATATTCTAGATATATAATAGCTTGATCATCCCAGTCCTACTTTATGGCCCGGAAACCTGGACGTTACTAAAAGCGGATGAGAAAGTCCTTAGTCTTTTCGAGAGAAAAGTTCTGCGTGTGATTTTTTATACCTGTTTGCGTTGATGGCATCTGGAGAAGAAGATTTAACAACGAACTCTATGGGCTGTACAGCTATATGAACCTGGTCAAGCGTCTTCGGATACAAGGCTTAAGATGGCTAGGCCATGTAGACCGAATGTACACCATTGCTCCGGTCTAAAAACTCTTCGAATCTGAGCCATTACGACAACGCAACAGAGAACAGCCTTGGCTAAGGTGGTGCACACAAGTGGAGAAGGACCTCAACCTCAACAACTTGAAGCACGCGACTGGAGGCAGCTAGTGAAAGATTGCGCTGGCTGAAGAGGCATGGCACAGACTCCGGACTGTAGCGCCACAAGAAAAAGAAGATAAATACGATCCCTCAAATTATTAATAAAATAAAGGTCTATTCTGGGACAGAAAATATATCGATCTTCAAACATAGGTTAACAAATGATTACATTGCGCTACAAAGGGGCTTTCTTTGAGTATTTGAGAAAACGTCTTTATTACAACAATTCCTTGTATTGCTGTTCAGTTTGTTAGCTACACAACTCAGTCGCTGCTTTTTTTTCTCGTTTGCGTGCTTAAAGTCCTAAGTAGAGTTATGCACTTACCAACAAAGCTCTCAAGTCGACACGATGTTTTGCAAGATGGGCAAACAAAAATTGGTTGATATCCGCCATCTCAATCTTGTACTTCCCTTTTGTTCCTTGCCCCAACTTGCTCGGATTCAAGGACTTTCTGGGTCGGAATCGCTCTACCTAGACTAACCATCTTAAGCATTGTATTCATAGACGTTTGACTACGGGCATGCAAGCACCATACAGCCTATAGACTTCGTTGTTGAACCATCTCCTACAAATCGTAGGCAGACTTTTTCTTTCTCCGAAAAACACCATAGTCAATCAATGTATTGTAATGGGTGTCTGTTTTGGAGATAAATATAACTTTAAGTTGGCAACATCCTGGTGTGGTCGCGTGGTCCACACAACGGGACAGCTCGCATTTTTCATGGCATCACCTCTTTGTGTTGCTGACAACACTCAAAGAGTATCAGTTGTCTCTGAAATTGGTCCCTACTTCTTTAAAAACGATGCTTGCCAGAACATTGCAATCAATGGCTAAAGTCATGGTCTTTCTAAGTCTTTCATTCATCACTTGAACAACCATGATGTGCATAAGCTGCGACTTCAGCAAAACGGCGCAACGTGCCAAACAGCTCGTTCCATAAATGTTTAATGAGGAGAACGTCTAATAACCACTAAATTTTAGGTTACGGACCCGTGAATTGACCTTTAAAATACAGCGACTTAACACGACTTGGTTACTTTCTGTAGAGATATGTAAAGTCACTAGCCTTCGCCAATAAGCCCGAAATGATTAACTACTTGGGGGCCACATTCACCGCTTTTTTGCCGGCATACAACCACAAATGATGGAAAAATGAATTTAACGAGGAATCATCTCTCTTTCGTTAAATTTCAAAATTTATCTCTACAAAGCAGGCTTTATAAAGTCGGCTTGAGCTTTCGAGAAAGGACTCTATTTCTCGATGGAGTCTTGACCACAAATGAACAGCGATTAGCAAGAGTACGCTGGGCTTCCTTACTGATGTTGATGCCCCTTCTTACTACAGGATCCAACTGTCCTTGTTTATATCCAAATTTTAACTTTCTATTGCTATTCTCTATCTGCGACGTTGATGGTGTGCGCCTTTCCTGATGAAACCATACACGAAACTTTTCCCTTGCCCGCCTCAAATTCTGTGACGATTAATTATGACACGTGGTGCCTAATTAGTTGCGACAATATGATCTATTTCAGGCAACTATGCCTCACATCTCTTTTGAGTTTGCTTAAAATCTCACATAACGCTTCGCGTTTGTCTTACCGTCGAAGATCGTTTGACCTTAATGAGAGAGCGATAGTCGTTCAATTTCGTAATGTGATGTGTGGGAATTCTAAAACTAGATCCGAAAATATGTGTATTGACAGACCTTTGGCTCGTCTTTGTCGTTAAAGCGAGAAATAACTAGGTAGCAGGTGACGATTTGCACTTCCTGGATCTATTTTAGGAGTTGCTTCGTTGTGATAATCGCATCATTTGGGGAACTGCCTGGTCTAAAATAACAGACAAACAATACACCCATTAGGTTATCTAGAGAAGATTTCAAGAGGATCTTATGGGCGATGTTAAAGTGGTTTCTGCATCGGTTATTGTCGCATTGGAAGTGGTCTCCATTCTAATGGCAACATTATAGGTTCCTTAAACGGAGCGTAGGCGCCGATCGGCTGGTTGCCAGAGATGTATCCGTAACGTTCCTTTACTTCGTCGAAAAGCAGCGGATAGAAACCCCAAGGACAATTCAAAAATGTTGAGCCATTTTTCAAGAGGAACTTAATTGTAGTTATGGAATGGCGGGCTCAATACCTATTCTTGGTCCCGACAGGAAACTAAAGGGGCAATGTCAGAAGGGCACTTGGTCGCCCCAGGTATAGACATTAAGAAAAATTGTCGAAAACACAGCGAGTCGTAAGGGAGCCTCCTTAAAAGTGGCCGAGACTGTTTGAGTCCACGTCAAGGACATGTTACAAAGTGAAAAGTTTATTTAAAACAAATGTATTGACGTTGAATCATTTTAAAAATTCGTCTACTACTCGTCAATGATTTTGCATGACTTTCAATTTTAACCAACGAAAGACAGATTCGTTGGTGGACATGTTTTTTGACAAGGTCATACAAGCTGAATTTACAAACCAAAACAAAACAACCTGCTCCCATCAGCGATCACTCAGAGACAGTGCAATGCAAAAAATTAGCCAAAAACTTAATAAAACTTCAACGACAGGGGGTGCCAGCCGTACCTCATGTTTTCATATGATGGACGAAATGACTGGCATGCCATCTGCTGATGTCAATCATTTTGTCAAAAATTACTCAGGAATCCCATGGTTTCTAGCGCACATGCAAGGCTGCATTCAGACCAACGCAAACCCGCATACAGCCAAACACGTCCATGTTAGATGACCGTTGTCGTACGTTCCGGACGACAAATCATCTAAATTATTCTCCCTCACGAACCTACACACGCACACATACACCAACATACACTGCCGCAATGGCAACCATCGATTGGGTAGCAGCCCTCCCCTCTGTCACCCGCAGATGGCATTTTTCTAATTACCAATCGGCCAACTGGCATCTCCTCCAAAACAACGTCGAAAAAGTGAATCCTTTGAGCGTTGGCAACCGAAAAGAAACAGAAACCCAAAGTCCTCCCATTCCATGGATGCGTGTAAGGGGCCTTCTCATGCCCAATGCACCGCCTCATCCCACCCACAATCGACCGTTCCTTAACTCACCACAAGGACCTAAGGAAAACGAAGACCGTTCAATATCGGACGTCAATCGGGTGACAGCTTAGTGGGTGGCTTTGGCGAAAATAGTTTTCGCCCATTCACCCCTCAGAAAAGCTCTCGATTCTCATCAACATCGTCATCATCGTCCCCCTCGCTGGCGTTGTCGTTGTCGTTGTTGTCGCTGCTACGTCGCGCTGTCCTCTGTTGTGTCGTGTTGCAAGCAAGAAAGACACAGAGGGAAACTATGACATTGGGCCGCCACCACCACCCCCAACCACCGCCGCCAGCCACACCATAGCCACCCACAACTCGGCCAATCACAGTTGTACAAGGAGGAGTGGCTTAAATGCAGTTTTACCCCACCACCCTCACACCCAACCCCTGCGAGTGATGTGTTTTTTGTGCAGAGTGCGTTTTTACTCAGTTTTTTGCACTTTCATTCCTTCTTCTCGCACACACACACACACACACCACCGTCAGCACCAACGTGCTCGTCAATTGAAGGGGTGAAAATTGAGTAAGCAGAAAGTAGGAGCGAGAGCGAGTACACGCCGCAGTCACTCTGTGAGAGCGGGAGAGGGAGGGAAACAAATTGCATTCGAACACGTTCTTTTCGAAGGGTTGAGACTTAACCGAGGGCTTGCTGAGCGACGTCGGCGACTACCGATATGCGGGAGGATGAAGGTGCGAGAATGCACACAGAAAGAGAGAGAAAGAGGCAACGCGGGCATCGCATGTCGCATGAAGGCGCACAAGGCTCTGACGCTTTACACACAAGCAAGCCGGATGACTGGCGGAAAAGGCCAGATCCGAGTTCCAGTGGTCATTCCTGAGCTCTTTTCGTTCGTTCGTCGGTCGTCGGTTGTCGGTTGTCGGTCGTTTGTTTTGACCTTTCTCTTTCGCACTTTTCGTCGTTGTTTGAAGAGAAGGGCTAAAAAATGGCGGCTTTGTTCGCAGCAGACTGCAGATGCCAGTGACAGTCATTGAGATGCGGGATTCCGATGGAAAAAAAAATTGCTCGCCTCTGGATGTGTGGTTTTGCCTTTTGACCCTCATCTTGGCGCACTGAGGAGCGTTTGATTGATGATGAAACTGAGGTTTGCAATGCTCCTCGAGCGGGCTGTGGGCTTAGGTATAAAGACATCATTACGGGCGGGATACGTCTCTGTACTTTGTCAGGCTCAATCCTTCGTTGTGCTGCCGGTTGGTCTTTAGATTAACTCTTCACGTATCTCGGAGAAATTAAATTTTTGAAAGAGCTATTTTAAATTAAAGATAAGGTAGCAACTCACATGGAAATCGCAATCAGGCTGCGGCGTAAAAGGTCGCACGATGAAAGTCCCAGGTTCGATTCCGGGACCGAACACCTCAAATTTTTTTCGGCACCACCTCTTTCGAGTTGCTGATACTATTCACAGAGTACTAATTGTCTACGAAAAAATTCTTACATGTTGGAGTTCTGAGTCGGTAAAGAACTGCGTGACACCTTTACTTGCAACAACGCCACGGGTACTTCTAGGGGCTACGAATGGACGGAGATAGATGAAACAATTATTTTTTTGTTCGAGGGTTTTGAACACTTCTTTTAGAGCACACTGGTCCACTGTATCTAAAAGCAACAACCTCCATATCCTTTTACTTTAGACAGGGGCTTCTGTGATAGGCAGTTATCAGCTTCCGCCAGCTCAATCGAACTAAGTTGGGACTGTGACAGATTAAGTTATCTGCTGTGTCTCCGTCTTCTCCACAAGCGTTGATGATGATTTCTTCGCTTAGTTCATGTGTTTGCCAAAGGTGTACTTACTCTTTATTACGCTAGTCGTCTTTAGTCTTTTATGTAAAGGGATAACGACAAAGCCTCGGATTTCGTGAAGACAATTTAGGCCTGCATTCTAGAGATTCATTCCAACTCTGCTTGTGTTCTTAAAACGCCTAACCATCGAAAGCCTAAGACAAGATCTCATTTGCTCATTGTCTCCGTGAAGATCCGGCATCCAAACTAGTCTTAATAAAATTTCATTAAACACGAAGAATATATTTATAACTCACCACCTATTTGCCGATTTGAAGGCAGACGCATATGACAGAAGATCTCATCTAAAATAGCACACACAAGTGAAGAAGAAGTGAAGAACCTTAATCGAAGTAGTGTGCAAATTGAAGGCAGCTAGAAAGAGTTGGTTGAGGTGCAGATCCATTCCCGGACTAAAGTGCCACTCAAAGTAGAAGAAAAACAAGCGGGGACAAAGCAAACATTCTTTTAACTAATACGAACAGCGATATATAAGAAGCTTCATCGTTGAAAATTGGAACTATGTGATTTTTGGCAGCAATTCAAAGAGGTTGGTGCTGTGGCCAAAATGAGGCGAGGCATTCAGTTCGGGAATCAAACCAAGACGTTCGGTGTGTGAGTCAGTGCATTAACCCATTACACTACAACATAAAACAAACAAAACCATCTACGCGCGAGTAAAGCAGTTTATACAACTTACCTTGTCACACAAGATCTCCAGTCTATACTCACAAAGATGACGTAACCGGCGGTTAAAGAACCCCTAGTTAAGGATAGGTTCTTTAAGGATGTTGGATACAAATTGTGACTATAGCGGCTGTGATATTTTCGTTCCTATTCACAAACGAAACCATAAACAAAATTTAAGAGAACATGAAAGTGCAATATTTTATTTTTTTGGATTTCATCTTATTCAGACCGCAATTAACTCCATTGCATTCCATAATGCGGTTAAGATATCATGTCCATATTTGTAAGGAAAGATAGGGATAAAAAGTGCTCTCTAGCCACAAAGTATAAGTTCAGGTTTAGCTTGGAGTGCCCGCCAAGAGCCATTAAGTTTCATTTATCATTTTGGTTCATCTAACTAGTTTCAAGCATTTTTGTCTAGTATCAAAGCATTGCATGAAGTTAGAAACAAAAATTAATTAAAAAAAAAAGTCGGTCTTTTCGACTCGGATTTGTTATAAAAATTTAGCATGATCATGGCTGGGGCAGTCACCAAATTGAGACAGATATCCTGTAACACTAATTAAGACGAACTGGTGACCTCCCAAATACAGTGGCTGAGTAAAGACCTCCCTGCTATGCGTTTCAAGGCAGTTTTTGACCGCCATAGCCACGTGATGCCGAGACTTATCATGTAACAAACTCAGCTTGTCATGTCCTTCAGTCGTTTCTGGCAATTTTACACGAAATCCATGGCTCAAAGGAATTTTCGATATTCTTCTGCTTCTTATGGCGCTATAGTCTGGGGTGGACCTGGGCCTTAACCAACAAGCCTCTCTAGCCACCACGATCTTTCGCCAACTGCCGCCAGTTGCGCACTCTAAGTTGGTTGAGGTGCTTCTCCACTTGTGTGCGCCACCTAAGCCTAGGCCGTTCTCTGTTTCGTTGTCCCAATGTCTCAGATTCGAAGAATTTTCGGGCCGGAGCAGTGGTGTCCATAAGCTCTCCATGGCTTAGTCATGTTGAACGTTGTATCCGAAGACGCTTGACCAGGCGCAGGTAGCTGTAAAGCCCATAGAGTTCATCGTTAAATCTTCTCCTCCAAATGCCATCAACGCAAACAGGACCAAAATGTTGTTGCAAGTTGTTCGGCTGAACGTGGTCTGTTAAGGGACCTCACATTCCACGTGCGGAACCTAAAACCTTGTCCTTTATTCGTCTGCTGAGGTCGTCAACATTAGATCCGTCCATATCCGAGGCATGTTGTTATCCCTGAACTGGGTTCTTTTCGTGTGGTGAGGTAGTTAGCCTCACGCACAACCTACAGATTGGTAGAGCAGAAGAGTTCGTTGCATACATTGGTTCACCACACAAGGGATGTTGTGATGGCTATCCAGGGGACGCCACGAGGAGGCTGTATGACCTGTGCACGGACGAGTTGGCAGCTTGCCATGTTGAGTGCGATCAACGCCGTTGTCTCGTGTGCGTAGGTCCATGCCACCCCCCCCCTTCCCAATAATAGTCGATATTATGTTCCATCTAAGCTTTCGGCTGGTTTTAGCAGCTCACAGTACATCACAGCCGCCTTGTCCCACCCTATATGTACAGAGTATGATCTTTGGATCGTGGATATTTTTCTTTGGCGTCCATGTAGACGATGATGGAAATGAGTTCTTCAGGTTTTGCGTAGTAGTTATTCTTCTTTTCACTTTTTACTTCCAGTCACTATCCGGTGCAAGAACGCCTTCCTTTGGTGCTTTTAAGGAATCAGTTCCGAGGTGCAAAATCGTGTTTGACATCTCTCAGTACTGTACTGCACTCGAATTCCTTGCTTTTGGATAAAACCAAATTTCTTCAACCGAACGGAAAGTGCTTACTCCCAGCGATCCTACAAACGCACTTTGCGTTTCGCACGGATTATTATCCAGTAAAGACTCCTATTCCCCATCTCAAACTTTTTTGGCCAAGAATTCCTGACAAATGTTACATCTTCCCAATGAAGTTACATGTGACGCCATCTTTCGAAAACAAACCGAAAAAATCGATACGTCCGATACAAATTGAAATGTTATGGCAAACAAATTCCAAAGTTGACAGTCAGGCGTGACCATCAGAAATGTGGCCGTTTACCATAAAATCAGACATTTCAACCCCAGTGCTAAGTAAAGTCATCATATATTGTTGTTTTGCATCATTCTTGCTAAACGTCTATGCAGGTTCACGATTTTGCTTAAACGGCATCTCTCCATGCCAACACGGTACCAAAGAAGGAAGTACCTTAACCTACTTTAAGAGTACCGATTGTCTATGTAAGGCTTCTGAAATGGACAATAAAACTGCAAGCCCCCTCTTCTCGTGATAGAACAATAGGGAGCACTAGTGTTTGCTTAAATTGTCGAATTTTGAAAATGATATTGAATTCGGCCGCACCAACCTCTCTCCCATTAGAACAGAAGCTTATCCATTCACTTAGTGTCCCGCCGCCTCAATACACGTCGTTCGCTGCCTACAGATTTCTTCCCATTGAATTCCCACCATATTTGCCTTCACATCCTCACACAAACCTAAAGCGCTGGCTGACCAAAGAACTCGAAAGCATTTCACCCTTGACGCTTAGTCGATCCCATTTCACGAGCACAAATTCAATTGCACGTCGCGGTCCGTTTGTCGGGTGCTAGGCAACGATGTGCCCCAGAGCGTCGATATGGAATGGCATCTCTCCACTTCCCGCCGCCCCATTGTTACCCGTCAGAGTTGTCAGCGAACCCATCCGCGCCGAATCAAATAAATACTCCGGCGAACATTAATTACGAAACTAAAATCCATTCAACACTCATCGATTTATGGCGGCTCGCCATCAGCGCGGTTCCCAGATACACTTCATCCTCGGGCCGGCTCCGGCATTCGCCGCGTCCCCAACTCCATCAATTACGATTTTAGCACGAAACTGAAACCAATTTCGTCTAACACATCATTAATTTAATCAGCTACACTCTCTTCCGCAGAAGCACTTTGACCTTTCTGGAATAATGCACCCGGCCGGCCGGTCGGCCGACTGGTTGGCTGGCTGTAACCGGCCGATGACGACGACGACGACGATGGCCAAAGAGCTCTTTTAATTTTCCATCGCGCCGTTGTCGGCGTCCACCACGTCCGCGTCATGTGGCCAAGGCTTTACAACCGCAAATAATCTCCTCGGCACTCTGTGCACGTGAACCCATAGATCACATCACGTCTGACTTATCGATTCATCTCCGACACACGCTGCAGCGGCAACAGCAGCAACAACAGGAGTTTCATCTTGGATCTCCAGGCTGGACCGTCATCGCTCCTCGCGTCGTCGCATGCTCTGCGAGGCGATTAAGTAATTGGAATGTGCGCTATCTCTCTCTCTCTCGTGAGTGGAGTGCGTGTGTGTGTGCGAGGCTGGCCAACAATGCAGGTGAACACGATCGCGATTAGCTACGCGATCCACTCTGATCCTTTCACTATCTCGCGCAAGGCAGGCCAGCGCGAACGAGCAGTGCTCCACGCACTGTGGAAAATTGACCGATGCTGGGCAACGTTTAGTCATCCTCGATCGCACCGGCTAACACCACGGTCTCTGGGGACTGACTCCCCCTGGCCACCCTCCCCGCCCAAGACGACGACGATAATGATGACTGCTTTCCGAACGCCGCCACCGCTGCCACCAAGCAGCGGGTTGTACACACATTTCGACGATTTGTTGCGCGCTGTCAGATAGCATCGATCAAGCGACGCACTGCCAGGAGGCAGCCGGAGTACTGCGCATGTGTGCCACCACCAGCCACCACCAGCCACCACCAACCGGACCAGCGCACAGGACACCATGTACGGGAAGAAGTGATCGCGGCTGCAAATAAATTGAATGACCATCGCGAACGATCCACTCGCATCGAGAGCTGGCCCGAACGTGAAGGCTCCGCGGAGCGGTTCCTGGGCAATAAAATTACGCAAATGAGAAAATGAGAATTTGATTTTTATTGCCCGCGGAGAGCGCGGCCGATACTCTGGGGAGCTCTAGTCTGCTGGTTTGTTGGTTTGGTGGACGCAGTTGTGCCACCCTCCGGTCCCGGTCCCGGTCGAATCAACCGTGCTGGGGCCTGCCAGCACTTTGTGTGTCCAATTATTGTGATTGGCTATGAATGAATGGTGCTTTAGCGGTTTCAATTGGAATTTATGGAAATTTTATTGATTTTTGGTTCGGCGGCAGGAACCGATGCGCGCAGCCGCAGTCCACCGGAGGACAGAGTCTCTGGTGAGATTGATGGGTTGCGAACGTCGCTTGTAAGGGGGTGGCGATGGGGGGGGGATCCGAGGTTCGGTTAACCCAGTGACCAGAGTGGCAGCTGATGTGGGACACATGCTAATGGCTTTCCATTTTTGACTTAACTTGCCTTTCAATTGCAAATTCAATGTTAGACGAAAGGCTCATGAAGCTCAATAGTGATCAGTGCATTTGATGTAACTGTATTATGTTGAGATCGAGATTAAGTTCTAAGTCTCTGCCAAATATATGAAACAGGTTCTATTCGAGTTTATAAAGTTATCAATTTTTCAGGTTTTTCTTATTTGAATTTTATCACAATCTTTTGCCTGTGGTAGCAGACAACTACCTGTAGTACCCACCAGTGGAAGAAATTATTCACTCTTGAAAATGCATTTCAATACACGTGTCCCAACGTATTTCCCAACTGTCAACATATGTTCCTTCTTCGTCATCATTTGAGGCTGAGTGCCGTCCTAAACGTGACTTTTTTCTTGACCCTGCACCGCTCGTTAACTCAGAATTTGGCACAAAAGTGAGTCAAAATGAGCGAACATCAATATGTACGTCTATAGCGGAATCGAAAAAAGGAAATTGAATTAAAATTTCCTCGTACTTTGTGAAAGCAAAAGTTTGTGTATTTTCTTTGACCGCGTTTTGTAGAAACTCTATTCTCTATTGGCGACTATGAAATACCTAAACTTAAGCCAGTTTTAATTTCGTAAATTTGAAATTTTTTATCGCTTGGGGTAAATTTTTGCCCAATCCGATCTGTCGAAAATAAGGACTAAGATTCGCAGATCATGGTGAATGGATTCTTGCAAGCTATTTGCTCAATGTTAGCGAGCCTGCAAGAGCTTGTGAAGTTTCTTCATTTTTCGCTCCTCTTGCTTAATGGTTATGGTCTTCATAATGAAACAGTGTAGATGTCCATTCAATAAGGTAAATCTTACTGTCTGACCGCCTTAACCATTTGACAAGGCTGGACACGAAATGAAAATCTAGTAAAGAGAAAAGAACCTCATAGAACAAATTTCCTAAATCGATGAATCGATGAATTACCTTAACGCCGTCGTCCCCGATATTCGATGGATTCTATTCGTTATGCGTTATAGTCCAATAGAGCCTTCCGAAGCTTCATATCTAAATCTAACTCACTCACTAGGACCTATCCTTATTCCTTTTGGACTACCCACTTAATAATCTCAATGCGTCGAGGAAATTTGTGGTAAGGAACGTGTCTTTGATGAAAACTGAACTGTCCACTCTTAATAAGATTATAACAAGCCCTTTCATTAAGTCTAGCTCACACGCGGACCTTGGCACTGAGCTCTCACTATTTGAAGAAAGGCTCAGATGGAGTAATGGAGGTTCTTCTGTATTAAAAAAGAAGAGGCGCCCCATAACTCCCGATTAGGGAAAGTCTTATTATCACTAGGAGCAACTCCACATCTGCTTCAAATAGACATTGGGACCCCCAACTTGAAATTTAGCCAACAACTTGGGTCTCCTAATTGATACCCACTTCCTGGCAAACTGCAACGTCGAAAATACTATCACAAGCAACCAGAGGCCCTTAAGCAACTACTTGTGTTTATTTCATTAGCAACTAGTACTCTCTAAGTGTTGACAGCTGCTCAAAAGAGGTAGTCACCGTGAAAAATGCGAGGTGTTCAGTCCGGAATCGAACATTGGATCTTGCCCACTACACCACGGCTGAGTGTGCTTTAAACAGCTTCATGTCGCCTAATTCAGAGGTAGAAGGACAAAGGACAACAGACTTCATTTAGGGCACGTTCCCAACTATTGTACAAAAGTCTGAGTGTTTAGACTCTAGACCTGCTGTACCAAAATCTCAAAATATCCGAAATCTCGACATCATTTTAGCCTGAAGCTTGAATTACCCGAATTCTGCTCTAAATCTAAAGAGCAGAATTCGGGTAATTTAGCGCCCCTATAAAGCAGGTGGTTGCAAAGCGGGCATAAAATCCCGTCGCACCAAATCCTCCTAAATGTTCTTTTTGGAGTTTCATCTTCGAGATAAAAATTTTGGAATTGTGGCTTTGTGAAATTTAGGCTTTTCGAGATTTTCTGAATCTTAGGATCTTGGGCTGCAGCCATTCAGAAGCCTTGAACCTTACCTCGAACAGATATGGGATTTGGGTATAGGTGATCACCTACCTTAGCGGCATATATCATGAGGTATATTTTAGCAAGATTCGTAGATAACTCAAGACTAGATGCCTTAATTACCCAAGTACCAAATGAGATCATGCTTGAGGGACAATCACCCCACCTTGGTTTGGAGCGAGGCCCTTTTAAGGCCTCCCCCCTTCTCTGGGTCGCATAATGCAATGGTTGAGAATGCAATCCCACACTAACCCGGGAAAGTTCCCTCAGCTACCTGGCCTGATTCAATAGGGCCAACAACCTGATTCAGATCAGTCAGCACAGTACACCAATCTTAACTCTGCTCGCAATACTGGGTTTTAAATCACTGCCATCACGATATTACCACAAGGGGGTCTACGGCACTGTCAGGCTGACACCAACGTTCCCGTGGCACCACAATATAGACTCTAGTCCTTGCTTGTTAGCGTAACCAAAGGAGTTGAATCATATGTAACTTAGTTCCAGGTATTGTGTTGACTCGTCCAGTCACCAAACGATGCCCTTCCAGCGTTTGATCGATTATATATAACTCTGTCTTCGTTTTTGTTTGAAAAGAAAAGGTACAACATTACATAATTCAGTTTGTCCCTTTGGAACTTCTGGCGATTGATTGTAATCAGAAGTCAAGTAGGCAGGCGGTCTAGCTAGGCAAGGTTCTAAAAATGCATTCCTAGGGTCCGAACTCACCCTGGGACTACCCGCTTCCTTGGTTAGGACTTCAGCCAACGATTGGGTCTCCCAACAGCACAAACAGAGATGACATGACTCTTCAGGATGCAGGCTGACCAAGTGCATGCTTTCGAACGTCACTAAGAAATCCGCGGCTTTTCTGTTATCTCTGAACAGAATAGAGTACAGAAAACTTGTCGGCGTACAACTGGGACACTTTTCCTTCGCTAAAGTACCTAAGTCTAATTGGGCTTAGTGAAGACACCTTTAGCGACGCCTGTGGAGAAAGTGAAGACACTTCAGAGCACTTTCTCTGTCAATGTCCCGCCTTTGCTCGTATCAGGTGGCGGTTGTTTGGCGTTAATGTTGTGGGAGCTGAAAACTTAAGCAATTTATCACAGACGCGCCTGCTGGTCACTCTTCAGTTAACAAATGTTACTGCCTGGTAGTATAATTGACCAATTTTTGAGCCTACGCTCCAGTGCAGTGTATCCCAACCTCCAAAACAAACACAAAGGCAGGCGGTCCTTACACTTCGGTTGAACCTTTCGATGAAATACAAGCCTTTATTATGAAGAACTGGTGTCACATGGGCCTTGCCAAAGACTGTTCAGTTTATCTGACAAAAAAAATTGCCAGTGCTTCAAAAGTAAAAAGAAAAAAAATTTAATGTGCGTCGGCCGGGAATCGAACCCGGATCAACTGCTTGGAAGGCAACTATGCTAACCATTACACCACCGACGCCACATGAGAACATTTGTATTCAACCGCTGTTTTCAGCTACCTCTCACTGTCTTCTGCTTCAAACTGGTTTCGGAGCATAATCAATTCAACGAATGAACCAACCATGACGACATAAACAATAAAATTCATAATTCTGATGCTTCGGCGATAAGATAACCTGACGTGTGTGACTGTGGGGGCGCTTTAGATAAGATACGAGCGTGCGCCTTCCTAACTCTGAATTTCAATTTCGTTTTGGGATCTGAGTTGTCTTTGTTGCTCGGGGGGGAAGAGAGACGAGAAATTGGAGATAATTTTCGATGTTTCATAATCGAGTTGTGATTTGCATCAAAGAAACGGCGAAATGATGACTTATCGGCTGAAAAGAGGTCAAAAAAGAAAAACCGGTTAGGATGCCGAACTTTTGTATCTGTGCGATTCTTAGGTCAGCGGTTGAACTGGGTCAAAGTAGAAAAGAAGCCTCCATCGATGAGGAGGTCATCGAAAATTAGGTGAAGTCAAGGGAAAGTTGACTCAGGCGAGAGCGAAAGCGTTCCTCAAATTTGGCTGCTACACCAATGGCTGAACCACCGATGCACTTGTCTAAACAAACCCCAGCACATACTCGTCTCACAGTCCACATTTGTGCTCGTTTCTCGAACGTTCACCGTCCCAAGCCACCTTTGCCACTGCCTCACTGCCGCAATTGCAATCTCCTGTCTATCTCCAATTACTCAAGAGCACAATCATGGCACGACGACCGTCCAAACATCTTCATTCACCGCGCGGAGGTCTCATAAAAGTGTTCACGATATTCACCCGTCCATAAACTAAAGGTCATAATTAAATCGGTCTCCAAACACCCAGGACCGCCGAACCGCGCTCAGTCCCAGACCGAAGCTCGGCGGCCGCGAGACGTGCGTGCGTGCGTCCGCGCTAAGTGTGTTTGGCTGTTGCAACGTCCGATTCGAGATTCTTTATGGTGCCATCTTCAATTATAATTCAATTCGGAGGTGAGTCTTAAGCGGATTTGTCTCGCGCGCTCATGAAACGCCGCGCCGAGTCCGCCGCAATGGATAGGCCGGGCAAGCGCGATTTCCATGTTCATAAAATCGCGCGGCTCATAACTCGCGTCTGGGGGGTTGTAAAATGCGACGCGACAAACGCAAGCGGACAGACAGTGCTTGAGTGGGGCGATTCTATGCCCGGAGCCCAGACAGACTTCGCCGCAGTCATTGCGTGCGCGGGAAACGTCACAGTCGCAGTCTCAGGGCCGTGGCAATCACATAATTGGGCGAAATGTTGCTGTCGCTCTTTCTCTCTCTCTCTCTGTCCAGCCGCCGTCGCGTCGTCTGGAGATTTATGTGCGTTTAGACGCGCGCAAGTATTTTCCCAATTAAATATGACTGCGAAGCATGCATGCAACGCGCAGCCGCAGTACTGGATGGATGGATGGACAGCGGACGGACAGACGGGTCAACCAGCATGGCTGTGGCTGTGTGCTGTTCCTCTTCCTTCTTCTGCGTGCATTCTCACATTCAATTGTGCGACTTCTGGTTGGCGGAGATGGCTGTCACTGGAAGGGAAATGTACGCAACAGCCAGCCAGCTAGCCAGTCGCCTGCTTGTCCCTCCGCATGACATCCTTCAATTAGTGGCAACGAGAAGCAGTAAACGTAAGTTTTACGGTTAGCGACCGCATAAAGATAGCCGCTGTCGATTCGGGTGACATCTAGCTGCGGGCTGCGTGAGCTGCATTTTGTCATCTGAGTTATTGTGACAGTTGGGCGATTTCCGATTTCGTGAAGCCGGTGCAGACGGCAATGAGTTTGAGTTCCGTGCGGGTCCTGCCTGACAGTTTGACCTTTTGGCTGATTGAAGAAGGGGGAAAGGATGGTGGTGACTTGTGGCTAAAGAGCTGGTGGCTTTTGAATGTGTTCCTGGAATCGGCGAGGGGGAATGTGGGGACAGATGGACGCGACGGCTGGTGGATGGAGATGTTGAAGGTGTTCTGATGGTTGGCGTGAATTTTTTTGCATTTGAAGCGTGATTTGTGAGCGGAAGAATTTTGCCAAAAAATGAACACATCAGTTGGGTACAACACTCTGAATTGTCGGGGACATTTGAACCGCATCTGGTGTTCCACAGCCGGAAAATAGCGTTCTCCTTGATGAACCTTAACATCCTCACTCAATCAGACACATTCCCCCCTATCGCTCGCAATCCATCGACTGCCCTGCTTCGGCATGAAAAAATAAATCATTAGGCTGCCATGGTGCCCAACTGTGCTGCATCCACATCCTTATGACAATTAATTTATCAACGAAACCCCCACCCGCCTGTCAGTGTCCTTACTTAACGCTGAGACAAATATCCTGCTTTATGTCCGAAACTGCTTAAAGAAAATTACAAATATTTCAGACTATCCTCAAATCCCCAAACATTTTTCAAAACCACCATCAACCATCCTCCGCCATTGCGTCGGGCCGACGCGCTCATGCACCACCCCCCAGTGCATTATGCAAGATGTTGGCGACGAAAAAGACGAAGACGGCAGCGACGACGACGGCGTTAGTGGCGGCGGCCACATCGACGTCGACAACGATGACGGCAAAACGGAACTCATTACAAACGGCCATTTTTCTCCTCATCCATCCTAACGATATCCTTTCTTGACATTTTTGCTCGTCGGGGCAACGAAAGTGAGAGCAAGAGAGAGAAAGAGAAAACGCGCAGGAAACCCCCACAGAACTTAATGCATTTCACCACCCACCCACTAACCATCGCGTCTTGGGAGCACCATTCCCATCAACTCATCCCTCTGCTGCGTCGCATGGAGATGCCGCCGAAAAAATCCGTCGAAAATAGCTCTGCAGATCCGCTTAAGATGACGAACAGAAAATGCCCTCCGCGCTACGGATGGGAAAAGAAACCAAAGGCATGAGGAAAAGCATCCTTCGCTCGCACACTCACACACGTGCGCCTGAGTCACGACGAGAGCGTGGTGAGAACGCAAAATGCAATTTATCTCATTCCGCTAGAGGTTTTTTTCTTCCTTTTCTGTTTCATGAGCGCCATCCACTCCCCGCAGGATAATGCAATCGTCAAGGACCGTGGGATGAGTGGGCAATGTGCCCCTCCACTGGTTCGACCAACGCGGCGGCGGCGTCTTATGTCGAAAATCCTCAAAGTGGAAGAGTTTGCCTCTCGTCAAAGACCGTTCGACCCCACAACTGCCACCAGAAACACACACGAAAGCGCCGGACGCTCTGTCCTGCCCTGACAAATACGACAAAGACGACAAAGATGATCGGCGACGGCGAGGAAGCTGTTGAGAGTGCACACGCTCCGCTATGGGCGAGGAAGAGAATGATGGCGGTGGCGTGAGTGTGGGGAAGGGACATTTGACATTTTGAGGTGCCACTGTCGCATATGCAAGTGACGGTTGACTGTTGGGACGGAGGGGGCGCTTTGTCGTTGCTGTCATAGCCCAAGGAAATCAATAAATTTTGGACAAGGTCGCATCGGTGCGGATTGGGAGTATCCACGAACGTCGGCGACGAAGACGACGTGAAGTGCTTGCCAACAGCAGCCGGTAGCTGTGTGCGCCAACATAACGCAACGCCAGCCAAATGAAGCAGCAAAATTGAAATGCTTGGAATATCCTTGTGCAGGCGAGGAGAGGCGAAGATGCACTATCCAGTGGCGGGAACGGGCGCCCAGGGAATGGATATGTAATCAACCGCCGCCGCCGCCGCCACTGCAGCCTCCCTACTCACCCCATCGCCCACGAGCAAACGTTATTAGTATTCCGAAGGAGAGCAATGGTTTAATATAAATCTCAAAACTGCTATGCTCCTGCCGTACGATACGTCCTTGGCGTGTCCTCTGTCACGAGGACGCCTGTGACGGTGTAAGATGCACCCACACACACACACAGTTTCACTCCTACGCCCATGCACAACGAAATGAAGGAAATTTTCGTGTGCGTTTCGGGTGGCGGGTGACGGGTGGGCCACAGCGGCGGCGAAGGATTTTCTTATCGCAACAGCAGTCATTACTGGTAATTGGTTTCCCTCGATCTCCTCCCAACGGCCTCGAGGATTTCTTTCTCGCTTCTTCATCGCCATCCTATTCTTCGCATTTTCGGTAAAACAGGATGCTTACAAAGAGGAAGGAAGGAAAATGAAGGAGCACCGACACGCTGATGTCGGTGGTTAGTTGCCATTGCACGCTCGTAAGACTAATGGTGGAGATTACCACTTTAGCCGCTGCAGGATGATTTCGAGTGGAATAGGGAGGACGCACATAGAGGGGTTCAATAAACGCGTAGGATACAATTGTGTGTGTGTGGGGGGGGGGGGGGATAGTAGTAAAGTCAAATAGAGGGCGTCGTCGGTATGTCGACCATAGTCATCGTCGTTTTTGTTTTAAGATCCTTTGCCTTGGTTTGAAACAAATTTAAAGGGATTAGATGTCCCCTAAGGACTCTTCAAAAGGGTGGGGTGGAGAGAATTGGATTAATGACGGAGTGCAGGATATTTATTTTGTTTGAACTGAAAATCGCTGCTGTTCGTGCTGGCTGTCGGTTCCCTCATGCAGTTGATCGGAATTGTTGCAGTTCGTAACGTGGGAAGTTGGTTGGCGAATGCAGTTGGATATGGATGGTTTGTTGGATGTCATGTAGAAAAAAATTCCTCCACTGGACCTAGATGGAAGCGGATGCAATTGGAAGAACAGTCGGTGGCTGAAAGGCGTTGGTGTTTTAAGAGTTGGTGTGCCTTATGACATTTTGAAAACCAGTTTTTTCAACGACTCATCAGTTGCTTAAATAGTGGGTATAACCCTAGAATTATTTCTCTGTGATAAAGGGAATGTTACCTTTGATATTCTGCTAACGTAAGGTCTAACACCTAACATGCCGGACACGAAACTTAGTGCGGTGCGACGGATTAAGATTCAACTAGTTTGATTTTCACTCCGGAATGAGACAACTTTTCTTCATGTTTGTGCAAATAAAAACAAGAGGTGACCTCCACAGGCATCCATGTTATAAATGGCGCCCGGTGCGTCATTAGCATGCTTTTGTAACGTGACGTCGATTTTGCGACGACTGGAATTTAAAAATTAACTACAAGAAGTGTGAAACCATTTTTTTCTGAACTCCGTTGTGCAGAGCCTCTAGGGATACGAACGAAAACTAGCGTGAGGGCCGGCCATTCATTGTGAAGAGGGTAGTGCGATATCTTGGCATTATGTTGAACCAGTTCCCAAACACCCTAATCTGGGTACAAGAAATTCTATCACAATGAGGTTTTGCATAACGAGGCCAAAGTGAATATAGTAGATAATTTCATTATTAAGCTGATTCGAAGGCATGTTGCACGAGCAATGACATCGGAAGACGAACTCATATTCGGGACTTACTACCCAAACGACGCATATAACGAGAACGCACGCCGAAGTGGATTTATTCCACCGGAAGCATTCGTATATCTTGATCGGATGGGTTTGATCCAAGGTGAGAAAGAATGTCCACTTATATATCACGTGGTAAGGAGGACAGTGGACAAGCGGCTGCTGTACTAGAACTAAAGGGTGATTTTTTAAAATCCATATTAAAGTTTTTTTTTTTTTTTTTAAAGACATGAAATTCAGAAAAATGCATGAAATCTTCATTTTAATCGATATTACGGTCCATATAATTTAATGTTTGAACATTATTTCATGCAAATGTTGACTTTGACTGCGCCTCAAATGGTCCATCTGCCATAGCCACACAAAAAGTAGTCTAAAGGCGTTTAATCGAACGATCAAGGCGGTCAATTGACCGATTCCGCAAGTGAAATAAAATGTTCATCGAACTCGCCTCTCAATAAGTTCATTGCTGCGCGAGCCGTGTGGCATGTGGCACCGCATTGTTGAAACCACATGTCATGCAAGTCAAGCTCTTGCATTGTAGGCAAAAAAGTTGGATATCATCTCACGGTAGCGCTCACCATTCACAGTTATGTTACGATTCGCATCATCTTTGCAGAAGTCTGGTCCAATGATGCCACCAGCCATTAAACGCAACAAACTGTGACTTTTTCTGGATGCATTGGTAGCTCTTGCAATACTTCTGGCTGATATTCACTTCAAAATCGACAATTCTGCTTATTGAGCCAAAAATGAGCTTCGTCGCTGAACACAATGATGCGCACGATGAACTTTCTTAACAGAGCACGCATTTTGATAATAAAATTCAATAACTTGCAAGCGTTGTTCGTTTCTAAGACTCGTTTGTAAGATTCATTGTTAAATTATAGACCAAACTGAAGATGTTTGACAGTGAAACAAAACACGAAACGTGCGTCAGCTGTTTAAACCAGTGTTGGCAAATAGATAATAGCTTAAATATCACCCTTTACATACATACATATATAAGAGCAGAAAGTCCGGGTGATCTCCGGTTCAGTACATCCATCCCTTTTCGGGATAGAATAGAAAGTAATATACATCGAGGGTTTTATTGGTGAATACAACGCCATCAAGCTACAGTTGTCGTCAGCTCTTCAGGCTAACGTTGTTGGTCGCCCAACTTACATTCAGGATAACTTAGAATATAGTTTGTAACAATAAAATAAAACAAAAAAAGTAAGTATTGAGCTAGTGTTAGGAGTTATGTAGGTTAGTTAGAAAAGTCATAGATTAAGATATATGTAAATTAATTTTTCAAATAATTGATAAGATCACTAAGTTTCTTATGTAACAACTTCCTTAGCCTTTATAACACCTAGAAATAGTACATAGAATAACGGATACATACAATAAAAAATAAAACACCGAAAGGTACTAGCAACTTAGAGCGCCCGCATAGGGCCGGTAAGGTAGTTTTAACAATAATTATAAAATGTTTAAGTATTTTTATTTCTAGATTTAAGAAATTAGAAAACAAATAACTATAAAAACATGTGGAAATGAAACAAAATAAAAAAAAATGGCGCCCGGTGCAAGATTTCTTTCCACTCTCCCATTTCACACCTTCCTCCTCAATTATTTCGCGATCTGCTTTAAGTATTTAATGGTTTTCTGGCTTATACAGATAGAAGCTTCTCACTAAGAACGTGTTTGTATACAAACAAAACTGTCTTTCCTCCTAGAAACTGTCACAACAATCATGGCAGTCGTGTAAATACGTATTTTTTGCTTGCATCTGCTCTTTTTGGCTCTTGTCCAGTGTGAGATTGTGTTATATCGTGAACTTCGAATTAGTTAGGATCGGCGGTAAGGATCAAGCACACGATGTTACGAAGACTCATCTCTCGTTAGTAGACATAGCTAAGGTTTCTCCTTTGCTTGTTGACCGGGCAAACAAAACTACGATTCTACTCGTGGGGAATGATTTCCTCCGATCGTATGATAAGTTGGAAAATCATGGTCATTTTAAATTAATTATATGGAGGTGTTTATTTCAGTGATCCATAACCTGTACGGTGGCATGCCCATAAACAGTCTACATCGGATACAACGCTTTGCATGGCTAGGTGATGAAAATAAAACTAGGTTTCAGCCCTATGGGTCTTCTCTTCCACTTCGTCCAGCCAGTGAGACAATGGAAAAAAGGACGTAACCGATGGAGAATACAAGTCTTAAAGTACCTCACCCAACTTGCCGTGCGAAATATAGGGCTGCAGGCTAAAAATCATGGTTGAGCATCCATGGCTGAGACCCAGGTTCACTCCAGACTGAAGTGCTGTACGAAGAAGAGGGAAACGAAGCTTATTTTACATGTAGAACGAATGAGAACGAGATGCGATGTTTCAAAGTTCATATCCAGTCATCCAAATCAGAACCTTAAGTAAGTAAGTAAGTAAGTATCCTCATTTGGAAGAAGGCTTCCAAATGAGGATACTTACTTACTTACTTACTTATCAGGCCGGCGACCCATGAAAGGTCAGAGCCCGAGCAATTGCTGCCTTCCATTGCTGACGGTCCTGAGCACGCTGCTTCCAGTCGTCAAGGCCAAGCTGTCTTACGTCCGCGATGACTTGGTCTCTATACCGGAGGTTCGGTCGTCCTCTTCTCGAACCAGGAGGCTCATATGCGAAGACCCTCTTCGCTGGAGCGTTGCTGTCCATGCGTTCGATGTGGCCGAGCCAGTGTAGTTGACGGATTTGCTTATCGTCCAGCTTTCAGCTCCATAAAGCGGGACTGGCAGTATAAGGGTCTTGTAGAGCATGACTTTGGACCTTCGAGCCAGGAGTTTTGACCCCAGTTGTTTCGACAAACCGAAGTAGCATCGGTTGCCAAGGGTGACTCTACGTCGGATCTCCACTGTGATGTCATTTGTGGAGTTAACGTTTGCCCCGAGGTAGACAAACTTCTTTAGTACCTCAAAGTTATAGTTGTCGATTTTGTCCTAGGTGGTGTGTGACGGAACGTTTCTTAGTCGACAGCAAATATTTTGTTTTCCCCTCGTTGATCTTAAGACCAGCTCGCTTCGCCTCTTCTTCAATTGCCGCGAAGACCTCCGCTACGGCAGGTTGGAAACGCGCAACGATATCGATGCCGTCCGCATATCCCAACAGCTGGACTGTTTTGTAGAAGATAGTGCCTTCCGTGTTTACCTTGGCCCGCCGCACTATCTTCTCCAGTACCAAATTGAAAAAGTCAAATGGGGATAAGGGACATCTATTCGAATTGACGGCATAGACAAGCTGCTTACACTTACATGTGTAGGTGTTGATCAGCGATTAAGTAAGCCTCTTTTTTTAAACCCAGACAGATTAACCTTCTCTTTTCATCAGGCACTCCAGTAACAGAGGGTAGAGCAAACATTAAGTCAAACACCTTAAGAGCCTCTAAATTGAATCTCTTCAACCCAGCGCACTATCTCAACCAAAGTCTCAAACTCCTTGCTTCATTCACAAATCAAGCCGAAGATAGAAACACCCCTTCGCTCAGTGCCCTTCGCAGTCATTGCAACAGCCATTTGCAGGAATCAGAATTAGCCGCGAAGAAACAAAATGTATTCCCGAACCCTGAACACACAAGAAAATTTCCCAGAACATCAACACCGCCCCCACCTCGCAAAGAGTGCCGGTGAGGGAGGGAAAAAGCCGAAAGAAACCAAAATGGAACTAACCTACCATAACGCACTTCGCATTCGCAGAGGGTAGTTATACGGGCCACAACACCAGTGGAACAAGACGTCGTCGTCGTCGTCGTTGTTGGTGTTGGCGGCGGCAAAGTCACCCCCAAAACGCCATCGCCATCGTCATAGACAGCGCCATCTACAAGACAACCGACATGATGCCCTCGTTTTTTGTGCCTTTATATACTTTCAGGACAACCATCCCCAGCCGTCCCCGTGACCAACCCCACTGTGAAGGCAATCGGTCGACTTTCAAATGACTTTTCGCTCAGCGGTGGGATGGCGACTGGGTGGGTGGTTGGGAGTGGTGCGGGGGTGCAGCGAAAGGTTGAAGAGGTGAAATGCCTTTTGCCTTTCAAGGAACTATGCTTTTCCTTCTCCCTCTCACTTCGGTGTGTGGTGGTGCACTTCGGCATTTTTCGGTGTTTGGCGCGAGGGTGGATTTTCGCGTCGTCAACATCGTCCCTGTGGTTGCCGATAAGACCAACCGGTGGGATGGCGGGGTGGCTGCTTCTTGGCGATTTCTTACGCCATTATACAGTTACAGCCTTCCCGCCCCTTCTCGACAGACACTCCGTCACGTGCGATTATATTGCTGCAGCTGCTATGGTGGTGTGCTGGTAACCCCTGCGAGCTAGTGGGTGGGTGGGTGGATGAGTGAAAGACAACAAAGGCATTTCTTTGGTGTTGTTCGCTTTCTGTTTTGGGGGGTGCTGGTGTGGGGCGCTCTGTCATAACAAGGAATGGCGACATTTCAGTTTATTGATGAGCGTATTTGTTACGCGACGACGACGGGCGACGTTTGTGTTAAAATGGGATTGTGTGATTGCGTTGGTGTGTGTGCGTGTTGTTTTCAACTAAAACGTGTCCGTCGCTTTCGTAGTTTTCTTCACGTCTTCGTTGGTATTGTTGCTCGAGACAAGGACAGTGGCTGGGAGGGGAAATAGACGCTTGTGAGATTTATTGAAATCGGAAGGGTTGAGAAGTCCTTGCGGATGAAATTGTTTTCAAAGAGTTTCGAGGACACCGCCATTAAAGCATGACTAGTTTTCGTTCTTCAATTTATGATGCGTACTGATGGATTTTGCTATAAATTTGAAGAATTTTCTAAACAAAGAGATTGCATTGGATTGGGCTAACCTAAGTTTGTCTGCCTGTATCATAATGTTGCTCGTCAGTCAAACTGTGTTAGGTATTAGCAGACATTTTAAGGCATAGAAGGGTTTCAAACAGAGTCTCCAGGGTCTCTTAGGAGATTGTTTCTGTGCTCCATCGAGATCTGTAATGAAGTGAAATCTTCAATAACATAAAAACTTGTAAACAGAGTAACGATCTGAAAATCAGGCAAAAGTGACAGATCCGGAGAAGAGGGCGATTTTCCTAATTTTCCTAAGTCTCTGTCTTACCATTTAATAAACATAGTTAGACAATTGCTGGTCTGGAAGTAGTGGCAAGAAGGCTTCGATCACCGAGACAATGGTCATTCATATATTATACCGAAAATATTCAAGTTATTGATGGTGATCTCATCTATCTCCTTTCTCCCTCTTTTGCAATATTTTTCTGAATTGAATCTGCGTGACACAGTCGTACGGTGATGATTCATTGTGAGGTTTAATTTACATTGTAAAATAAAACACACATATTTGAAAGCAAACTTAAAGTTCTTTTTTTCAGTTAAAGGAACAATTAACGGCATTTACTTTTTGAAAATGAGTTAATGTAAATATTGATCACCACTATGTTTTTGGTAGCCCATTCAAAACGGTAAATTTTTTGCAACTTGTTTGAGAATAGCAATTGGAGAATAACACAAGAGCTGTTGACTTTCAAAGCATTAACCGTACCTTTCTAATTCTTGAAGATATTAGATTTTACAAATTCCTAGAGTAAATAGTTCGACGGCATGATATCGTCGATATCTAGGCGGCCAACTTACTGTAACAAATCGTGGAATTAAGTGCTCACCAATTTGCGTTCTTAACAAGTCCATAGTTTCACGCGTCGTATGGCTGCATGGCGTTGCCCAATCTTATTAAAACTAGAGCTCACCAAGACGATTCAAGATCCAAGCCCAGAGCCAGAGGTCTTGAATTTCCTTGAGCACATAGTCCATTAACATATGGAAGATGATGAGAACGACCACGAATCGATTCGTCATGGTTTTCGCTTACACTCTCAACTACAGCTTGCTTCTTGGGCTCTTCATTACGCGCTGTGGTCTTACCGGACTAGTATGGTCCACATATGTAAACTAAGACTCAAATTTGCGAATTTTTTTTTTGTTGGAGGTTAGTATAAGCTGCACTGGAACCCTCGGACTCAAAAACTGGTCCACCGTATACTATGAGGCAGTAACTTTGCGAATGGTATTGGCAATTGTGGTTTCAATGTGTTGATTATGGGAACCTTATGTTCTTTGAATCGAAGATCATTTCTCATAGATGACTCATATTCGTAATATAGCTGAACGGAGACGCTGCTATTTAGGGAGTGTCTTCATGATTACTTGCTACATGAGACTGAATAAAAATGTCGAAGCAGTTTGATAGAAATCACGCGTGTTCTGTAAAAAAATCTTGCGATATATTCAGTTTGGTCTATAATTTAACCATGAATCGTCTTACAAACGAACAACGCTTGCAAATTATTGAATTTTTTTCTCTTAAGAAAGCTCATCGCGCGCTTTTTCCATTTTATGGTCAGTTAATTTTTGACTCAATGGGTACGGGTAATGGGTTGGTGGCATCATTGGACCAGACTTCTTCAAAAATGATGCGAATCGTAGCGTAACTTTAAATGGCGAGCGCTACCGTGAGATGATATCCAACTTTTCTTTGCTCAAAATGCAAGAGCTTGACTTGCATGACATGTGGTTTCAACAAGAAGGTGCCACATGCCACACAGCACGCGCAACAATGGACTTATTGAGAGGTGAGTTCGGTGTACATTTTATTTCACGTTCCGGACCGGTCAATTGGCCGCTAGATCGTGCGATTTAACGCCTTTAGAATACTTTTTGTGGGGCTATGTTAAAGCTCATGTCTGTACAGACAATCCCGCTTTAATTGAAGCATTGGAAGACAACATTGAAGCATTTATTCGTGAGATACCGGCCGAAATGTTGGAAAGAGTATGCCAAAATTGGACTAAGCAGATGGACCATTTGGGGCGCAGTCAAGGTCAACATTTGCATGAAATAATCTTCAAACATTAAATTACAGGGACCGTACTATCGACTCAATTAAAGATTTCATGCATTTTTCTGAATTTTATGTGTTTTTTTTTTTTGAAAAACTTTCCTATAGCTTTTTAAAAATCACACTTTAGATGGACCAAAACAGTGGTCTCATAATGTAGTAACGATCGCAATATGAATTTATGGAATTATTTAAAAATATCGATTAAGATTTAATTGTTTAGCTTAAGGCGATGAATCTGCGCTGTTTTCATTGACAATGATTAATTTTGAGTGCCTCCAACAAACGTGTTTTCCAATGGCAAACGCATTCCTATGAGTTGAAGAGAGACCGTGATAGTTTAATGAGAGCCAACAGAAAATCCAATTCGATGCAAAATGTACACAAAATATTTACTGACAAAATATACGATACTGACACATTGTATAGCATAACGAATTTTGATGTCTTTTCAACAGCTTTGAACCATTCCTATGTATCGGAACTTTCTTTCTCAAATATTTGCTAATTTGAACACTTTATCTAACCATGTTCATCATCATCATCTTCTTTAACCTGCATGTTCCTCTAAAGAGGTTGCTGGGCAATGCACGCACGAGAGACCTCCAGGCCACTCGATGCTCTGCCATCCAGTCTAACTCATAAGGAGCTATTCCCAAGCGTAACTAGGCAAGTTATTGGACTTGAACCAACCACTTCGTGCTGGGCCTGCCGAAAGATCGCCTACCTATTGGAATTGCATCTAAGGCACGCCTCGGAAGCCGTGATGAAGGAGACATCCATACCATGAGGACTAACCAATAGCTGCTCAACATAGAGTTCCTCGACATGTCATCGATGCGATAAATAATTCCAGCCTGAATACACTCAAACAAAGGGCAAATCACAGGAAGGACGAAAAGGAACGGCATGGCAAATGTTGATGCCCCAGAGATTTATTGAAAGAAATAGAAATAAATAAAAAAAAGCAGTTAACTTAAGTTAAACGAAAAAAAAATCATTTGCGTCGGCCGGGAATCGAACCCGGATCAACTGCTTGGAAGGCAACTATGCTAACCATTACACCACCGACGCAACTGAAATCTCGTTTGCTCAATAACTTACTTGAGATTAACTACTTATGAGCTTATATACTCGTATTAATATTTTTTTAAAGGTTTACTGACAATTAGGTGGTTGGCTTACGTTCCAACTCAGGTGCAAATGAAAGTGTCCTCTTTTCAAGGTGCGTGGGTACAGAATTATATCAAAAGTGTGAAAATAATAAGTAAGCAAAAAACCACAAGCACACGCAACATTAACTTTTCACAGTCTGTCAGAGAAAAAATCATTGAACACACGAACATGATATCAGCGTACATATTTGGGAGGAATACATGTTTGGGCGTACGTCGACTAAATGATCACAGACGTTAGAACATTAAAATTGTGTCTGCAGCACAAGAAAGCAATTACCAAACGATTTGTGTTTTGTTTTGTAGCAGAATTAATTAACATGAATCATGAAAATGTAAATGAACTCCAAACCAACAGAAAATCTCCCCATTGAGTTAGTGTTCTGGAACTACTATGCAGTATGACGATTAAGGAACATTCTATAAGCTTTATTCAATGAAGCTGTTGACAACGTAATTTGGACAAATGTTGCACATAAGATATCCAGGAGATTATGTGGCGAGCTGATTGAAAGTATACAGACCGACAGACAAACCCAAACCTCCGGGAAAACTTTGAACACATCTTCTTCTTCTTATGGCGCTACAGTCCGGGGCGGACCTGGGCCTCAACCAACATGCCTCTCCAGCCAGCACGATCTTTCGCCAGCTGCCGCCACATGCGCACTCCAAGTTGGTTGAGGTCCTTCTCCACTTGTGTGCGCCACCTTATCCTGGGCCCTCCTCCATTACGTTGTCCCAATGGCTCAGATTCGAAGATTTTTCGGGCCGGAGCAGTGGTGTCCATCCGCTCTACAAGGCCTAGCCATCTTAAGCGTTGTATCTGTAGACGCTTGACTAGGTTCATGCCGCCGTACAGCCCATACAGTTCGTGGTTGAATCTTCTCCTCCAGATGCCATCAACGCAAACAGGGCCAAAAATCGCACGCAGAACTTTTCTCTCGAAGAGACCAAGGGCATCCTCATCCGCTTTTAGTAGTGTCCAAGTGTCCGCGCCATAAAGTAGGACTGGGATGATCAAGGAGTTATATAAAGCAAGCTTAGACTTTCGAGAGAGGGCTTTATTACTCAATAGCCTCTTGAGCCCAAAGAAACAGCGATTGGCAAGAGTGATTCTGCGTTTGATTTCGGTACTGGTGTTATTGTCTCTGTTTACTGCGGAGCCGAGGTAGACGAAGTCCTTTCAACACATAGTTCTGGTATTTTGCGTCCTTTTAGTGGTTTGCGGAGCTGAAACAAGTCTACAAACCTGGGCTTTTATTTGTACCACGCGTAAACACAAACTCGTAACCAACACAATGCATCTGCTACCTATAATAAAGGGAGAATGGGTATTCCTTCCGCCAATATCTTTGAAAATGAGTTAGCTCAGTAATTTTGTTGCTCTCAATAACATGCAAATAGAGGTTGACGGATTATTCAAAACGTGTTTCAGGTCATGGAGATAGAACCGACATAAAATTCTTCTCACTAAGCTGTGGCAGAGATAGCGAGGATATCCGTTTGTCCCCCTTCAAGCCTGCATATGATTTTCTTGTTGTGATACTTGCCTTGATTATGAGCCGACAGATCTCTAACTCTCAGTTGATCCTAACATTATCGATTCTCTTGAATTTTATGTCGATCTCCCTTTAGTCTGGTAGTTGACTAGAGATCATCCTCGACTATGCTGCTATTAATCGGATTTTCATGTCAACTTTCATTCGCAGATTAGCCAGAGTTGGTTTGAACGATCATGGTGCACGCAGTGAGTCAGTGACTTACTGTTTCTGTCCCTGTTTCCAAGCACTCAGCATAGAGTATCGCTTACCGTGAGTAAAAACTCGGGTACAGCTGTGATTGGCGGTATTTCCAAAATTGAATTTATTCCGGCAACTGATTTGACAGCCAGAACCTTCGATTGTAAGATACAAGTGTGACAGAGCTGTGAATGCATAACGATTCGGAATACATTCCTGAGCCGATCCTTGTTGAAGTCTTGGATCCATCAGGCACCAAACACGGGATTTAAAAGTTCAGTTTGATTTCAGGTACAGCTGATTAATCGCAAGCCTGCTCAGGATGTTGGTATGTCCAGAAGATGAGTGAGTCTCGCATATTGCAACGAAGGCCTGCATAGAGGGAACCATCGGAACATGGCTAAGCTTCGCCTTAATTAATCCCCAAATCAGAACAGCAAACACACCAGCGCTAACATGGCGGCTTTAAGCACTTCGACAAGAGTTCACCATGCAGTCAACCAGAACTATCATGCTCGGATATAACATCCGTTTCCTAAGTAGAATTCAGAGGCATTCACTTTAGAATAGATGATTCCTGTGAACTTGTACTAGAAGGCCATCTGTCACCCGTCCAGCGCAACTATGCAACTGGATTTCGTGATCTGCTTGTTTCAGCGTCTGCAATGATTTACCGCACGTCTTAATTGATCATAAGACGATCTTACAAATTGTCTCCTCGTTACCGCCGAGCTATTAGGCAGCCAGATTCCGTTCAATGATAAGTATTTGCATACAACAAGCCCAATCTGTTCCCTCGCCGCCTGGACGTTGATTTCATGATCAATGGCAACGGCAAGGGGAAGAAATTGTTCATATCCAAGAGCACAAAGTTGCAGTCGCACATTCATTTAATCAACTTCAAGTGGAGCCGAGCTTACACGCTATCCCCTCAAGAGTTCCTGTTTTTTTGTTTTTTTTTTTTCTGAGAAAACATGATTTTATGTTAAGCAGGCTCAGCACCAACAGCGCAACATTTTATGCAGTCAAACGTTATTTATAAATACGCTTTGGGCCGGGCTAAGGTGGCAGTCATGAAAGGAAACTCACTCGGATGTCACTAATCAATTCCAAGCGAGAGATGGGGTATGTAAATCGCGTGCGCGCACTGCGCATTAATACTGATAATCCGCAACGGAGGAAAGTGGTTGTTGCTGCTTAAGGGGCAAATCTGCATTCGACGCCTGATTTCTGGGCTTGAAACTAAATGAGTGCAGTAAAGAAATCGTAGAAAAACTTGAACTTCAATCTCCCCTAGCGACTAAAGTTGTGATGTTTCAAACTTCCTTTAGATGGGTAGAGGCATAGGGGTTTGTGGATCAACCCTTCGACAAGATATCGGTATTTATTGGATTATGGTCAGCTTAAGCGACTCCTCAGCCTTTGGTTCTTTGTGAGATAGGGAAATAATACAAGAGGCGGAAACAAATGAATTTCAAATATTCAAAAACAAATTTGTAGTTGACTTGAAAGGTACTTTCAACAAATCGGCCGGCTTTTACATTTCTATGCACGCAAGTGAAGTTTTTGTTCGATTTTTCTTAGCCTAACCAATAGAGAGACTAGAATACCATGAGTACTCGTCCGGTTTTACAATAACCGCGCAGGTAATGCATAGTCTTTCCTTAAGCCGGATTAGACTTATAGAGGCTCCCCCTCTAGCCAAAGCCATCACAATAGAAGTTCTTTGGTGAACTAATTCATGCAGCGATCGCCCTAAACAAGAAGACCAACACATATTCCCGTAGTAGACTGTCGGTTGTCTACTCACGCACGGAAGAAAGAAGTGAAATATCAACGGATGAAACTACGACGAAGCTAAGACACGAGAAGATTTACTCGGGTTTACTCCTCCATCGACAAATAAAATAAATCCTCACCTACTCGTAAATTGTGTCAGACAGAATAGGAGGGGCGTATTACGATGCTAATTCGTTGTGGAAGAGCGGCCTAGTAATCGCCTTCAAGCCTTCAAACCTCCCTCCCCTTCAAACGGCTGTAGTCTGCATTCAAAGCAGGTATTACAACATCAGCCTCATATGTGTGTGCCCATGCTTCATGAAACCGCTTAAGACTTAATTTAAGAGCATTTTTGACGCTTCTTACAGAGCCTGCTCCCGATCCTGAATCTCGAGAACTAACATGGACTCTGAACATTTTCTCATCGCAACATGATTAAGAGCTCGGTTATGAAATCCCAGAATGCTGCTCTGCTTAAAGAGGAGTTTTGACATCAGACCTTCGCCCTCAAAAGTCAACTAGAAAAAATTGTCTAACAAAGACACGAGACAATCATGTGGTTGGAAAAACAGTGCTGCAACGGAGAATAAGGACAGCGGACAGGAGAAACCACGTCCACGGCTGAAAAAAAGGAAAACCCTAAAGCATACACTTCTTTGAAAAGTTCACTCTATTGTGGCCTCTGCTATATACCAGTGAAGCAATGTTTCATCGAAGGTCCCTAAACGACACAGAAACTCCTAAACTCCTCCGCGCTTAAACAGATTATACGGAATGGGGATAAAACCAATTTTCTGACAGAATGGCGGCTACCAGACCCAGATGCTGTAGGAACCTGACTGGTAGTGACCGTTTGACCAGAGACTTTATTCTGGTGTCACGGAAGCCCCTGAAACTTCGGTTTTAGCCTAATCGTGCGGTATGCCCCTTTGTGAAAGTATCGTGGTGGCTGATCTTATTTGGTAGGCGTCACGTCGGACCGTGACTCTGAACCGTTTCATAAAGCGCTTGTCAATCAAGATTGGTTTAAACCCAATTTCTTGGACACAATAGATTCCAAGTTCTCCGGATTGCAGTAGAAGTCCGAAGGATTTTTCTGTCTCTGGTATACTGAAGGTGAATGATGGCGCAAAATATACCAAAACTTGAACCACCTCAAACAAGCACTTCGGCGGGAATGAGCCAAAATATCGCAGAGCCACTTGCCGGAAATTCATCCTTTGGTGGTCTCAAGGCGATTATTCACGACAAAGGTTGATATATTGAAAACTACTGAGACAATTCGAAAATTCTTGTATTTTGCAAAATTGTTTGCTCTGGCACAATAAAGTTTATCAAAAAAATATTCTAGAACTTTAAAGTTGGGGTTCGAGTCACTCACCCTGTAACGAACCGTTCAGTGAGTTAACGCTTACCAACCTTCGTATTCTGCGTGTTCTGTACTCAACAAAAGGCATTCTAAATAAAGACGAAAGTTAAAGTCGGTTTCTTCATATTTTGTACTGTACTGGATGTAAAATTGCGAAGAAAACAAAACACATGTATTTTTTGTTTGTTTTTGATTAACTCCATAAATTAACCAACCTCGTGGACCAGACCAGCTTGCAGATGCTTTATCATATTTTGCCACCTCAAAGAGTGCCCGTGACTATATCTGATTTCCCCCCAAAAACCAGATTCAAATAGAGCTCTGAGAACTGAGCTAAGCGCTCAAGCTTTAAACAGAGCGTCGGTGGTGTAATGGTTAGCATAGTTGCCTTCCAAGCAGTTGATCCGGGTTCGATTCCCGGCCGACGCACACCAATTTTTTTGTTTCCCATGAACGACTCATGACGTCAGTCTCCAGCAAGCCCTGCAATAAACCATCGTAGAAACTTTGAATTAACTGAGACTGCTGCCAAAGCGACGAGAATTGGAGACCAGAAGCACGAGAAAGGCCAACCTCTTATCCGATTATTTATTTATCCCTGGTCGTCCTTCTGTGTGCAGGCTGGCAGGCAGGCAGGCAGGCAGGCAGCACACAGAAAGCTTCGACGCATTGTCCAAATGCCAATCACTACGTGCAGCAGCAGTCCTTGGAGTATACGGGGCATGGTGTGTGTGTGCGCACATTGTTTTGTCCTTTTGTTTTGGAGAGTACAATTTTCAGGAGCCTGTCAGTCTGTCGCTACCCTGGAAGCTTAGGACGCAGGAAGCGAATTAACGAAAACAACCAAAGCCGAAAGAGGAATGATCGAAAGGCGGGACGGAGGAAAGTCGGATATACCACCCGTCGGCCGCCTCATCGATGTGAAATGCAATTTGAGAGTTTGTTCAGTTTTTTGTTCCTTCTCAGTGTGACGTGGTGGTGGTGGTGGTGGTGGTGATTGTGGGTGGTCGGCGGCGGCTAGTGGCATCGAAATCCGGATTGAGGATGATGTGCTTTGTTTTGTCCTCCGGGTGCCGGTGTGTGCTGGCGAGTGGGGCATTTCCAAAAAAGTATTACCGCCCGCTTCAACCGGCCCCGACACAGCCACGTACACAACCAATGGCGAGCTGCTGAGCTGGGATTGTGTGTAAAATGTGGGAGTGGCTGAGTGGCCTCCCCCCGTCATCGCCATCGGCAGCAGGAGCTGCACGAAATCCTTTGGATAGACCGAAAATGCTGTTGTCCATCGAAAGTCAACGCGGGCGGGAGGGCGAAACCTATTCGTGGAGGAGCCTAAGGAACGGGTGAACCGAAGCCGCTGGACGTGCAAAAAATTGGAAATTCTCTAGTTTTTACATTTTTGTTTCGTCTGGGCCCTCGCCTGCCAATAGATGGAGTCCGTAGGTGTCTGAAACAAGATACACTGTGCGCTATGAACTGTTCGCCGCTCGGCGTCCTGGTTCGGTGTTCGCATCCGGAGAGCTGCTGCCTTGAATATGGAATGCGAGGAGGGAGTTGGATGAGTAGTTACTTTAATTTGGTCGTGTCTGCACTCCCTCCAGTGGGGACAGTTTTTTTTTCTTTTCTGGCAACTTTTTGGGATTCGTCCTTTTTTGGAATACGAGGACGACAACGACGGGGTTAATTGTAAAGAGAGCCAGTTTGGCAGAGGGATACTTTTCGGTTGCGGTCGTTGTTTTGTGGCAACCATGGGGCTGAGTATGTTTGCCCTCTAATGATAGACATTCGTTTGAGGAGCGGATTGAGCTGAGGTGGTGCAGTTGCCGTTGCGATAATTTGTTCTCTAAATTCAAGCTAGAAAATTAACGCAAAAGTAATGCGGGAGCCTGTAATGAGTGGGGTGATGATATTTTTTGACGCAGTAATCTACTTGGTTTTCTGTTATATATCGTGTTCAATTCAATGGCGGACTTTTCGGCAGTCTTTCTCCTCCTACAGTGTCTGACATGCAACGACTTGAGCGGCAGAATGTGACCGCATCGAAGTCCAAGCCTCAGCCTAGTCTAAGGCCGCATCAATAACGCAGTGCCTTGGGTACAGACGTTTAAAAATGTCTCATTTCCCTTTCGCCTAGGCACTTTCCGACAATCCTCCCGCACCAAGACCAGCCCTGATCACACGAAGGTAGGGGTTTCGCGTCACCTGACTGCAACCATGATTCGACTACCAATGAGCTCTCACCTGTTTCACTGCCTAGCGGCGGCGGCGGCGGCCTGCCTTGATGTTTCCTCTCCAGGAAGCGAAACATTGATACAACTTCATCTGTAAGTCACGACATGTCTAGTTGGCGAATCCCCTCAAATTCATCCATCAAAAGTTCGCCTCCCTTCGGTCTTTGTTTTTTTTTCGTGTTTTGCCTCCTTCAAGACATCTGCGCATAATTAACGCTGCGCTCCGCTTAAGTGACCGAAGCAGCGAATATATCGCTTCCAACGCCATTCATTATACCTCCTCGAGTTGTATCCGCTTCCGACAAATAACTAGTCAATTGAGGGCCGGATTAGCATAGAACATCTCCCCGAACGTGCATGTGTCGTGCTGGTCTGCCTCTGCAACAGCCAGGAGCACGACACTGTGATGTTCCCTCGCGCTTCGGTTTTTAATTTAATTAATCAGTTTGGGGTGTTCTTCCTAGAGTGCACGGAACATAGGACTCCTGTGGAAGCATGATGTCGGTAGGGGGAGCGGGGGGACTGGGAGAAGGGTGCACTGCACTGCAAAGATGCAAATGCTGAAGTGCAGTTCTGCGAATGGGAGTGTAATCATTCAATGAAGACACGACGCGAGAGCGCTACACGGCGATGATGAGATGATGGCCAAATTCAAATTTCCCTACCTCACACGGTATAGGCATGGAATTTAATTAAGATTTCGCAAAAATGCCGGTGAGCTGCAGGCCAGGGATGAACGCACTCCCACCGACCCATGACTGAGGGGATGTGTACTGGTGGGAGAAATCTGTCGTTGAAGTTGAAAATGAACTGATGACATTGTGTCACTGATGCTGTCACTGGCATGAGTCAGGAGGGATAAACTTTTCCCACAAACGCGGACCCTTACCGGAGGATCCCTGGTGACATGGTGAACACTTTTTTGGCGATTTTCTCTCCGTAAAGCTGGAAGGGATAGTGTTAGTTGGCATGGGGATTCTAATGAGGGGGGCAACAGGCTCTGGAGCAGTCATTTGGGGTCGCACTGAGAAAACAGATTCGAGAGCGTGTTTGGTGCTTTTTCGAATGAAGGGCTGGCTTCGAGTGACATTCACGAACGAGGGGTGATATTATAGTTTTTCCTGAAAGGGATCAGTTCTTTGCTCTGATTTGTGTAGTGATTCTTTTCAAACAATGAAGCGAAAAGCTTTCAGAAAATTGGGTCACTTTTAGAGAGATCTCATTTTAATCGCCCGAGGAATCATTTTAATCCTCCCAGATGACGATAACTGCCTTGTCTGCCTTCGTATCAGCGTCATCTCTTTAAAACCCATCATCTGTGTAAGACTCCCAAGACTTGTACCAGTTGTGGAGCCTTTCTAATTTCTACAGTTTTCTTGTAGTCTCGGGATCAACCATAAAACAAGGAATCACCAGAAACCGCGGAACCGTCGAACCAATAGAGTTACCCATCAAACGTGGTACGAAAAAGGTGATGGCTGCCTCTTCTACCAGTCAGGTGACGACCGTGTTCTAAGATTCACAAGGTCATCTACCCAGAGAAGTAAACAACAGTCAAAGCCCAAATATTGAGTCGAGTCGATGCCGAATTACATTTCGTGGCCTCATCCTACAAAATGGCTCCATTGAGACTTTAATCAGATCAGACGATGAGATGACACAAAGAACCCATTCGCTTTTTCATTTCCCTTCAAAAATGCTTCCCTCTGTGAACAACCGCCAGTCCAAAGGCGCACCATCCACACCTCCAATTGCACTTGTTCTCTCTCGCAACGCACAGAACCACATCGAAGCTCGTAACTTGCACTAAAAACCCAACACAACCACACAACCATCACTCGGAATGGGCACTCGTAAAATAAATTCCCATTCCCACTCGGCAAAAAACCACACAGCAATGTCGTCCATCAAATCAACTGTCATCACGTTGCCGAGTGTCACCACACCAGCACCAGTATCGCGGCCCCCGGTCCACTGGCCACTGCTCCACTGCTCATGAATCATCTCGCGCTCCATCGCCGGCCGCGTTGCGTTCTCGTGTCAAAATTTATGCACTCGCCCGCCTCTTTCATTTCGAATTGCACAACTCACACACATGGCCAGACGATTATTGTCCCTCATGCCAAGCGGCTGCCGCCGCGACGCCTCCACCTCGCTAAGGACTCCTTCAAGATCGCATTACGGCGCAACACACTGCACCGCTTCGCAGCATTGAGTGCCCGAGCAGGAGCATCGTACAGCATCGGCATGTCACCTGCTGCTGTCTCGGTGCCGTACAGACACACAACACACACCGGACTTCATTGCACCGAGATGCCATTGGAGCGACATAATGGACCAATTACCTTATCTCAGATGGCGCGTCGATTATTTATTACCCGCCGTCCCAGTGCCCACCAATTTTATGAGCTCCGGCTCTCCTGCCTCACGTTCGACGCGACGGTGGCGCGGGGAAGTGTGTGAGTGCGCGAGTTTGTGTGCAGACTGAGCCCGATACACGACAGTGGACACATGTGAGCATTGTTCGAGTGTTGATTTGCTAGCTCAGTACTCCTGGACGCACTCGACGGCGGCCTGCGATACGGATCTGGAGGACTTCGACGCCGTGCACTGGTGGTCAGATTCTCTCTAGAAATCATCCTCGAATCTCCACGCTCTGCTCTCATAGATTTCACTCCTAACTGCTGTCTCATAATTTTCAGCTCCGCCGGGGACCCTGAGTACGCAATCGGTGGCGGCAGCGGCAGTTTCTATGCAGGCCATCGATCTCGATAGGCAGAGCCGCGGCCAGGGCCTTCGAGCCTACTCCTTGCGGTGGCATTACATGGGAGGGCTTCACTGGCAGCCGGCTTATCTGTCGCACATAGAGATTCCAAGATATTCGTCCGTACCGCAGACGCGGAGGCCCGGCGACCGATCGGATCGCCAGATTATCATCTGTTCTCTGTCTGTTTGTCCAATCGACAATGACGACGACGACAACGACAACCATGGGGACGAGAACGAGAGGATCATCGCACTCTGGAAGCATAGACGAGCGCCCGAGGAATGCACCGTGCACTGCCAGCACTGATGCCAATTATCGCCATTATTCTCCAATTGTCAAGAGATTTATTGCAAGCGGCGGGATGAGCTCCAAGTCGGCTTCCTCCGGAAAGGGGAGGTCGCATTCAAATGTGCGCAGGCCGCCGTGCCGCCGCCGCCGCCGCCAACCCACCCGTCCTACCACCACTGCAATTAGCATGGGAGCTAAAAATTAATTTTTCCAATTAAAATAAATCAATTTCAGTTCCGCGCGGGGCACGGTAGTAATCGGTTTCCATTAATGCGCCGACAAATTGAAAATCAAAAAAACGGGCTCTCGGCTGGCTCTCGACTCGGCGACTGTTGTCGGCGCTGGCTCGGCTTGTGCATTCGCTTCAAGGACGATTCGGATTCGATCTATGAATCGCTTTAACTGCGCCCATTTGCCGACGGCGCTTTTGTTCGATTTGACATGGGGGCAAGCGCAGCACACAAGATCTGTCAGTCATGGGAAAGGGGGAAGCAGAGACGGAGAGGTGTGTCAAATGATGGAATGCTGCGCACGCAGAGCTCCAGGGTTATGGTGACGATATCCGGGGTTTTCTTTGATTTGGGCACTTGTTTGTCTTTGCTGTGCCGTGAATAGGGACATTTTGTTGTTTCAAAGGGTCGTTCCATATCCTTATTAGTAAGATTAATAATTTTCATTAATGATGAAGTACAACGTGCGTGCGCTTCGCAGTAGCACATTCTCCCTAAGCCCCAATCTCGGAAAATGGTTTGTGACTGTAGCTTAAGCATTACTGGGATTCTGTTCACATTCGGTGCTTGAATTTATTCCTGATCGTTGACAGAACATTGGTCCTTCAAGGTTACCCACAAAATCAAAACTCCAAAAGGGACAAAGGTGGCCAGTTGACTGCTGATGAGACCATTTAAGAACTTATTGCGCGGAAGATCGATTGAGGCATCAGATGAGTGGCATCCTGTATAAAGCAAAGGTCATCCAAATCCATGTCTCCAATCCCCGTAAGGCTGCTATGTTACGCTCAGCCTTGATAAAAACCTCGTTCCCAGACTCATTTTCAGAAAACAATGTTTTACTGGAGCCACCACTTTACAATCCGCACCAAACTGTCACTCTCTGTGGATGCATTGTCTTCTCGATAGCAACGTGCTGGTTTTTCAAGCTCCATATGCGACAGTTTCACTTATAAACGCAGCTGTCATCAAAAAGAAAATTCTCCTCAAGAAAAAGTTGCTTTTTCTGCTTTTATTCAAGCTGCGCCAATGCCCAAACTGGTAAGCGAATGGTCAAGCTCCTTCAGCTCGATTGATCCATGTGGAAAAATTCTTCAAGCTCCTCACGGTAGTGCCTTATGCGTTTAGATGCTGAGTTCAATGGCGAGTTGGTGTACGTGGATTGAGTCCCACACCCGTGGCCACAGCAGCCACATTTTCATCTGTGCGATGACCGCGACCATGGGTGCTGTCCACAAGCATAGCAGTGAAACAGGTGGGGATAGGTGCTTTGTTGTCGGCCAAAACTTCTTTTCAGTTTGCTTGAAAAAATTTTATTAAACGCTAATGGGAAAAACTCCAAAACAAATCAGTCCAGCTACTGGGATACGCAAGACACATCGATATTGCCGCGCGTTCCCAAAGTTTGACAGAGAAAGCATTGACGGCTATTGAAGAAGAGCCAAAGCAAGATGATGTTAACACCAGTGAGGCAGAACAGACACCATCTAAGAATAAATAATCCGATCGGCATCAACAACATCGGAGCAGTAAGGGTGTCTATCTCGAGGCGAACCTAACCTCCAAAAACAAACGTAGAAATCCTGCGTAGAATCGGTTTTGGTAATCGGTATTCCTTCGGTTTTTGAGTTGAAAACTCCCGATAAATAATAATAACTGAGTGGCGCTACAGCCCACAAGGGACCAGGGCATAGCATCTACAACAAATACTCGTGTTGTGCGTGCGTTCTCTCACGAGTAGAAGGGACCTACAGTTTATTACCGACTCCGAACGGCGAGATTTGAGAAGCTTATTATACTCGCACGCAATTATTACCCTTTGAGTGTTGTCAGCAACTTGAAAGAGGTGGTGCGGTGAAAACTGCGATGTATCCCGTACGGGAACAGAACCTAGACCTTCTGCGTGTGGGTTGACGCACTTACCCAGTACGCCATGGTGACCAAAAGAGCTCCTGATTGCAAGCACGAAAATTGTTTTATACAAAATTTTCATTTTGCCAGTCCTGCTATATGAAACCGATGGCTGAACGCAGGAACTGCGAAGCTGATGCTTGGTATGTTCGAAAATCAATCCCTGTCGGATATATGGTCTCGTCTGCGAGGAAGTTGAATGGAGCAGAAAGCACAATGCGGGCTGAAAATCAAAATTCCATTGACTGCACTGACGTAGCCACATCGGGCACAAGGACACCAACGTTGAAAGCAAGAGGGTTTTTGTATCAAGGCCTTCTGCTTCGAGAAGGAGTGGAAAGACGATTCGTAGAGTATAAGGACCAAGTCAAGTCGAGAATGGAACAAAACTTGGTCTCGATGAGTGGAAGGAGTGTGATGTCAGCGATCATGTAAAGCAGTTGGAAATCCATCGGTGGGTCGCCGGCCTGATAATGTGAGGGAACTGAAACGACAATCTAAATTCAATATATACACATCATTACACCCCGTTTAAAGAATGTCATACTTTCTACAAGGTATTTAAGCAGTCTCCGGAGACAACTGAGTTATAGAGACCTCGAACGGCTAAACTAGTTTGATCATGCCACTTCTCCTTTACGGCACGAAAACTTGGACCTTTAAAAACTCGGTTAAGGAAGCCCTAAGTCTTTCCAGTGAAAAGTTCTGTGTGCGATTTTTGACCCTGTTTCCTCTGATGGCATTTGGAGGTGAAGATACAACGACGAACTTACGGCGGCTGTACGGCGGCATGTCGGGTCAACCTTCTTTAAAATACAACGCTTAAGATGGCTAGGTCATGTGGAGCGTTTGACCACCACCGCTTCGGCCCCAAAAGTTTTCGAATCCGAGACATTGGGGCAATGCAACTGAGGACGACCTATGTAGGGATGGCCTACATAAGCGAAGAAGGACTTCAACCACCATCGAGTGGGCAGCTCAATACAGGTTTCAAAAGACCGTGCTAGCTGAAGAGGTATGTAGTCTGAATCCCAGGTCCACTCCCGGCTGTAACGTCATTACAAGAAGAAGATGAAGAGCATTCAGCATTGCTAAGGACTGATTCAATATCCTATGCAATGTTCGAAGTTGGGAAAAATGTGAAGAAACAATGGTGAAGCAAGATAATTGGCGACGAAACTCAACTGTATTGTACACTCCACATCATCTCAGCCTCACAGATGACTTGGCAAATAACACATTTCTTCGGCAATGCCAAGGAAATAATAAAAAAAAATAGCAGTAACTAATTCTAACGCTCGAAAATCTAAGCTCCAAATGCAAACTAAAAAATTGGAAAATATACTCGTGTTCTGATGAAAGAGAATGGACCCATGTAACCTTAGTGCATTTGAAACAAGCCTGTAAGTCTCTAGTGAAGTATCACGTTCAAAATGATAATATTTCAGTCTTTAGGTAGCAATACCGAATTCAGCATGATTTTTGGTTTTTGATTTTTTTCTTTAACCGAACAGAAGAGTTAAGATATGGAAGAGAACAAAAGTGAATTTTGAAAATCAAAAAAATTAATGTGCGTCGGCCGGGAATCGAACCCGGATCAACTGCTTGGAAGGCAACTATGCTAACCATTACACCACCGACGCCACATGTCAAAATGAAGCTAAATTTTGACAACGATTTTTTTTTTGTTCATGAAACAGCTAGAATCGTAAACAAGTTTGCTGATTTTAATCAGTTGCGGATGCTGCAGGGAGAAGTCTATGACTGCGTGCCAATGACTGCTGAAAGGTACATTCTTCTACTAACTGCTTTTGGCATTTCAAATGGCATGTTAAACAGACAATAACTGAAAGTTTGAAAAATCAAAGGAATGTCATCACACACCTACAGATTTTTGCCAATTTGTGATCAAAGAGAGAAAGGGAAAACAAACATCTTGCTGTGAACAGGTTACGTTCACCTGATGCACGGAAACTAAAAACAAGTTACATTCAATAGACTGTATCTATACGACAAGCTGTTGTTAAATTTGTTTGAACAATGTATTGGGTTGAAGATCAATTGCACTTAAGCTGCATCCATGAATTTAATTGAAGAAATCGGCGTGTGTCACAAATGCCTCTTCCCCCTTCCTTTGAAAGAGGTTTGGAGTGTTAAATTCAATTCAATTTAATTCATTTTATTCTGTGTGCAAGTGTTGCCTACAAAACTTGTACAACTTTTCTAAATGGGATTTCTTCATGCTTCTTGTTTGAAATCGTTCACGGGCATGGCTTACGTTCCGTAGTTTCCTTCGTCGGGCTATAGTGCCTCTATTGGTGATAGATTGAATGGAGATATCCATTTTGCGGAGGTGGTAATTATAAACTTCATGTCCAAAACTACCCATTGATAAGGGACGGGGATTAGTTAACAACTCCATTACATCTTGGTAAGACAAGAGTGAGAGTTAAGGCTGGTAGGTAGCCTAGGATCAAGATAGGCCCATTCTGATGCTACCCGGATGGAAGATTGCCTCTTCGTTAACCTTCTCTCTAACTTCAAACCAGTTTTTTGTTTTGATAAAAATCGTAGGCTAACTGATACTTGTTTCATTTAGTCACCGCAAAACAGTGATGATCTCACATAGATGTGCTTTCTATTTCCTTCTCAGCTCTGCATCAGCGACAGAAGTCGTCGTGGGATAAACCCAGTGGGCTTGCACTTGGCTCAATGCCGATTTTGGATACCGGTATCTGCTCGGGTTGGGAAATGATTCAGAAAACATAATACAGAGAAATTAGAGAATCTCTGAGGAATACATATTCCCTCTTCTGCTAGCTTCTTGGGCGTTTCCTAAGCCTACAACAGCCTGTTTGGAAGTCGAAGGTTGTTACGAACCTCCTTATCATGATAAAGATTTCATACCAATTTCCAAACAAGGAGGCTAATTTGTTTTCCTTTTCTGAATTTCCGTCTGAGGACTTGACTTTCTACATCGCGTAGAGGGCTTAAAGGTCTTCAAAAGTTCTGCTTTCCCAGGGAATTAACCATCTTATTGGCTTTCATCTCCGTACGACCAGGTATCCTGCAAAGCCTTATTCTCTTCATCGTATCTTGTTTAAAAAAAGGTTGAAAATTTGTACAGGTCCTCTTACAAGGCTATTGAGTTTTAGAAATCGTTTTTTGGAAACTTTATCGCCCTCTGATAATGAGAACGGGAACTTCGATGGGAATTTTAGGTGAAAAAAATTCTGGAAAGACAGAAGCACATTATAACAGGGACATTAAGGCAGAGAAGGACAATTTGGGACTTTTTACGTATTTAACCCCAAAAAACGAAGTGTCTCGAAAGTTTATTCCAGAAAACATTGTGGAACCTATTAGGCCACTGATCTAGTTCAACTTTTCCGTTTCTGGGAAACAGATGACAGACTCCGCTTCCTCCGCTTCTTATCCAAATAATCACAGAATTCGTCAAACAAAAGCAAAACTCATCCAAATTTGTTGTTAACACGAAAATCTTTTGACTTCAAAACTCCGCATCTCCATTCCTTCACTTTAGGGGGGGGAAGCAAATCCTCTCACGTCTAACACCCAGTCCCTCCGCGCCACATCAGTTCCTATCAGCAAAAGAAACATACAAGTGCAATTTCAAGGACACGAAGATGACTTTCTTCTGTCAAAGTTTTCCGTTATTCCCTTCCATCAGACAATGAATGAATTTCACCCGGTTCTCGCTGCAACCTCATCCGTATCTCCATCTGAGATTCATTCATGTGCTCTTTCATGGGAAACTGGTACGAAAATTTTCCTCTCACTTTGTGAAGTTCAGTGGTTCCAAAGGACATTCATACATAACGCTAGCACACCCCCCCCCCCCCCCCCCCCCCGCACCAGCATAGCGGAAGGGCATTATGTACTTAATGTGGCTGCACGTCATTATGTATCAAGCCGCACACTTGCACACATCGAGTGGAATAGTTTCGCCGGGAAAAGAAAGGACAAGCAGCGGGTGCTTGCGAAAGGTGTTGCGCACCGTCTTTGGAACACGGTTCAGTTCTCAGCATCTCTCGGCTAACAACATCCAAGTGCAACAAAGTGCAGCAAGGCTGGGGCACACCTCCTTCTATCCTAGAGCACAATCCCTCCCCCCACGAACCACTTCTGCTCCCCCCAACCCACCATCATCTCGTAGAACATAGAAAATGTGTGAAAGTGAATTTAAATTTTCGATTTTGTTTTAAAGTTCCACCGCTAGAGCACCATGCAGCGGGGAGGTGAGCAGCCGTCCCGACTCGACTGCATTCAGTTAGTTTCAAAGTTATCAGAAGTGTACAGAACTTTGCAGACACTGCGACGCGAATAAACCAAACAAACACTTTCCGAACTGGAATTTAGGGCAAATAGTTTCAAAAGCGAAAAGTTCTGCCGAGTTGTGAATACTTTTTGTGCACACATGCACGCAGATGAATGACAGAAGGAGTAACTTTTCAGAAGCTAATTGAGTTAGCTCGAGGATCACACGTCTGAATGTTTCGGTTTCAAAGGAATCTCTCCAATTAACGCGAACTCGGTTGAGCTCAATTTATGCAAAATTAAAGATGGTTTACCGAAAGAGAGTGGTGAGGGGGGGGGATTAAAGAGAAGCTTTGATATCTGGGAAGGGGGCAGGAAAATTGAATGAGTGATGAAATAACGGAGGTCAACTGACAACAGTGAAGCGATGATGTCGCTTGGGAAGAGATCACTTCTAGCGCGATCTTTCCAAAATGAGCAAAGGCACAACACCATCGATATTTCAAGTGTTCTCTGTGAAACGGAGAGTTTCGATGTTCGCTAGAAACAAAAATTTAAAGGCTCACATGAACGCACATATAGTGGCTGTTTGTGCAGCACCTAAGTGACGCGCAGTACAAATCTAACGAAAAACTACCAGAAGCACCCTCATATTTGAAAGGGAGCGTGATCAAATTTCAGTACACCGGGCAAAAATCAGCTATCATCTGCGATCTAGGTTCTTATACACATTCGCTCATTTAACAAGCTATTTCGTCGGCCACTGAATTGTACCACATTTAGGGGAGTGCTATTAAATGAATCAAAATTTACTCTGCTAAGACTTACTGTGTAAGCATTAACCAACATTGTCCAGAAGATGAATTATTATTCTTGAACAGATTGATAGGCTTGAGGCAAATGCCTCAGACAGTGCACTATACAAAGGATTATAGGAAAAACAGGGCTTGATGTTGGGAACAGCACGCAAACTGTGGTTACTAAGAGCGGCTTTGAATCCCATTCATAAATTGCAGGTTCTTTCACACGAGGTCGATTTTGTCAATGTCTTGTCTGACAGAGGTAGATTCGTTTTCCTTTGTGCGTGTCTGAAAATTTGTTTCCACATATGTTTTCCTATTTGTATTCTATATTCGCTCACGTTCTGGCGGTCGATAAGGGCAGTTGCATTTACAAAGGAAAGGAAGGAGGATGTCTTATAGGCGCTATCTCTGAAATAAAAAAAAGTCCACATCACGTAAGCCCGTCTCACAAACAAATCAATTTTCGATCTCTTCCACCATGCACACACCGCTTCTTCCGGGATTGATTGGTCTCTTTGAATCTGAGTCTCCTTTTGTCACCTCTCCTTTTCATAAGTATTCAAGTCTTAGATATTTCAACACCAGATCAAAGGGAGGGTTGAGGGTAAGTGTCTACTCATAAGGATGCGGTTATGGTTATACAATGAATGCATATCTGATGCATTCTAGGACGGGCTGCTCGATTTAAAAGCAGCTTGCAGGTCCCTAACGAAAAAAAAATTAGACTAACGCCATCTGACGTTTCATCATCACAAAATTCGTAAGCAACTCCAAGAATAATTCCGCATTCTGTTTCATTCTGTTTTGGGATTTTCTGGCTGGGAAAGAACTCCATCTTTCTGTCGCCTCAACGACAGTGCACGAGAATGTCAATGTTGAGCAACTGCAACGAACAACTCTTTCAAACGAAAGAAAATAATGATAAGTTAGTCCATTACGGCATCTTGAACGTGCCAGACCGCTTGACAGACTCAGAATGAGACTAAAGAACAACTCTTTGCGCTTAGTACGAATTATAGTAGATGAAGGTAGCTCGGCGTCAACAACAACGCCCAACTTTGTGTATTCTTATTTAACAGATTGACAGGCTCGAGACAAATGATTCAGACTGTGAGCTATACAATGAATCATAATAAAAGCAAGCTTCAGATCCCTTCCATAACTGAATTGTCAGACTTTATGAAACCATGTATCGACGGCGTACACAAGAGAAGTCTTGATTTTCGAGGCATGTTTTCAACGCGATTCCAGCTTGTAAATATTACTGCGTCCATCTGGCAGACACAAAACGAGGTGGTTGGTAACGAGTGTTGGCAGTAAATCGAGCATAGTGGAAAACTTAAATGAGTGCGTTGCTCTGCTGTCGGATCAGCTTTGCAAAATCGGCGATGATGATAGCACTTGAATCTGGGGTGGACCCAAGGCTCAAACTACACTTTGGTATCTGCTTCTGGGAGTGCATGTTGACTGAAATAGTCGCAGCTGTACATATACGCTATTGGAGGTGAGGTCTTTACTAACGCCTTTATGTCTTGAAATTTTCTAGACCTTATCTTTGTTATTGCTTTGCCTTACATGCAACAAACTTCTGGGCAAAGAGATAAGAACTAGTTTTCCAAAATTAATGACGTTATATCATCGTCATCATCTTCTTTAACCCGCATGTTCCACTAAAGGGCCGCTTGATCCTCCGCCATCGAGTCTAACTCGTCAGGAGCTATTCCCTTACTTTCAACCAGGCGGTTTATGGATATGATTCAACCACCTCGCCTCGGGTCTGCCGTAAGGTCCCTCACCTGATGTTAATTAATCTAAAGCACGCCTCGGAAATCGTGATGAAGGTAACATCTGTACCACGTGGTCAAACCAACGAAATAAAGCCATTTCCTTCAGAAGAAGTTGCTGCTCAACATTGTCGCATTTCTTAGCCTATCCTGGCGAGAAACTCCCGCAACGTCACGGTGAAATCTCATCTTGGCAGCCTGTATTCGCGATCTTATTCTTTCGGTCATAACCAAATTTTTATGAACAAAGATGGGAGTTGGAACAAACACCATGCCTGGCCTTCCTTATTACTGATCTACCAAGCTGCTTCAAAATTGATCCGGTCTGGCCAATCCTGGCTCAGTTTTGTTCCTCCCACCACACGAGAAGAAGACCGAGACACTTAAGCCTCTCCACCTGTTTCAATGGGACTCCAGTAGCGTATGGAGTGCATTGGAAAGGCGTTTTGAAAAATGCGTGTCGAAATCTGTTAAGTTATTTATCCAAAAAAAATTTTGAAGACTTTAAAGCAATCAGAAATTGCCGCGTCTCTGGTAAGTTGGCGTGAACAACAAGCCAATCAAGGTATGATATACGTTGTTTGGTTACAAGGCCAATGATGTAATGATTGGCAATGATGATCATTCGTTTAATAAACACTGAGATCCAGAAACATCAAAGTTCGATTAAATTTCTTAATACTTGATTGTACCTCTCCAAAGAGGTGCTACATACAGGAGATGCCTGGCAATAAATAAGTTTTTCTGCTGGAGCATTGTATCCCTTCTAGCCGCACACGGTGTCCTTTCACTGCTGGCTATGATGGCCGCATATGCAAGAAGTGACACATACTTGTGGATGAGCTTCTGCTGCAAGGAACAACGCAGGGACTCCAGGTTTAAACAATTTACTGTACAGCGCATATCTCCTGTTGATGTGACTCAATTTATGACACGCATCCGTAACACTATTATTAGCGTCAACGGAATCACTGATGGAACCAAAGTACATTTGAAGTGATGGCGGATACCTGACCCACCTGTTGATGGAACCTGACTGGTAGTGACAGCTTGACCAGAGGCTATATTCTGGTGCCACGGGAGATCGGTAGCAATTGGAACTTTGGTGCCAGCCTGACTTGCGATAGGCACCCTTGTGGTAGTATCGTGGTGGCTGTGGCTTAAAACCCAATATCGTGGACAAAATCGAGGTCAGTTCACAGTGATAACTGGTCTAAATCAGGCTGTTCACCCTACTGAGTCAGGCCCTGCAGTAAGTGGACTTTCCCGGCTAAGGGTGGAGTTGCATTCTGCGAGCCAAAGAGCGGCCGAGGTTTAAGAAAGGCCTCACTCCAAACCATGGTGGGATGATCGTCCTTCAAGGATGATCTCTTTTGGTACTTTAATAACTAAGGCGTCTAGTCTTCCGTTATCTACGACTACTTGGGAAAAAGGACCACGTGATATAAGCCGTTATACCCTATATCCCTCATATCTAGTTATGCTTTTAGACAAGGCGCGGGTATCGCCTTCTGAATGTTTTCCAACATATGTATGCCATAATAGGGGCATGCTGCTAGATTTTGTCTAACTGACCCCGGCAATCATACTGATCAATCAGGAAGTTTCTCCTGTTTCTAGTAATTTTTAAAGATGGGAGAGATATTCAGTGATATTCAGAAGACCTTTACTTGTTACAGTTTAGGGGGTAAGCTTTCTTTGGAATCGGGATAAGAAATTCGATTTTCATCATGAAGCTCAAGTCATCTTCACACGAGTTAAAGTATTGCCAGATGCAAATATTTTCACACACAGGAAGTCTTCCTATTCAGAGCCATCTGACATTTACTGAACACCCAATATTTCTTTCACTCGCCTCTAAATAGCACTGCTCGTAGTTTGTAAGATAATCAAAATGTTTCCTTCTGTGCTTCTCGCAAAACCAAGGCACCTACCTACATTTAATTTAAAAACTATCCCAAAAAGGACACTTCTCCAGCCACAGCTGGACTTAACTTTCTGTCTTGGAAAATTCTCTGGTGCACGCTTGCACATCATTGACTTCAGTATTCACCCTTGGCTTCTGTTCAAACTCAACCCATGAATAATGCATTCGCTCATCCACAACCACCCAGTGCCTGATTGCCCAGGACCAATTACGTTCACCCAATTACAATTGGCGAGCGGCAATTTGAATAATTCCTCACTTATGCCGATGATTTCCTTCAAACGTCCATCCATTGTGAAAGCGATTCTTCCTTCCGCCACCTACGCTACCGGTGCAGGATTGTCACAGACTTGACACTGCAATCAAACGTGAAACTGTCAATAACTCCCAGTACCCGAGGACTGCCGGCAGGACAACCGCCAGTAACAGCAGAAACAATTCAGTCGGCCCGCTCTCCAGCCACAGTGTTCCTTTTACTTAACAACAATTCGGAAGTGTGCCCACAACTCATCCCCCCCTTCGGAGGCCGGCATTTCAGGTATTGCATGCTTGAGAGACAAAGACTCCGAGGAAAAACGGCCATAAAATTGGCTGAAATGGGCAAAATGGACGAAGTGGTCTAAATAAAAAGGACAAATTAACCCCAGACCCATCGAGTCACTGAAAGCGCCGAAGTCTGGAGGCAGGACAAGGCAACGGAGAGAAAAAATGCAAGAAAGCGGTTAGAACGGAATGGGGGAGGGAGGCGAGATACCTGCAGACGTAACTCCCAAGGGACTCATATATTTTTCAAACGTTTGCTGCCCAAATGTCCCTGTTTCTCTCGTGCTCGTTGTCCTTTTCTTGTTTTTTTTTTTTTTTGTTTTGTCGTGTACCGTCGGTTTGACGGTTGACTGGCGACCAACACACAACCGATGGCGAACAAAGGAGATCCACTGTTTGGAGGTGGCTCAGAAGTCGTTGAACTTTGGTCCTGATACTTGAGTTAGAAGTGAATTCTGCCAAAACCAAGAGACGTGCAAAAATGCAGAGGGTGCACACGGCGACTGTGCGCTAATGAAGGTAGACGCTCTTTGGAGCGTTGCAGGCCGTGTCAATTTGTCTGGTCCGTCTAAAGGCAATTAGTCGCCAAAGTGTCAATGCGCAATCCGTGCCGGGAAGCAAGCCAAAATTTGACTGCAGTCATCACTTAACGCCGTGTAACCCCTGACGTTGCACACGTCGTGATATTGATTTTCAAACGATTTCGTTCCACTCACATCCAGCATCGTCTTCCCACGCTTCGATAATCGCCGCAAATTGCCTTCCAATGCCTCTCACTTTAGCGCGTTTATTAGCCGAACATGGAAACCCCATTTTAGCAGGCCTGCCCCAACCCTTGGCCACGTTGTCGCAATGCGATGTTTCAATTAGCATCGCATCCTGTCAACAGCCCTCGATGACAGTAATTCCCGCGCTTTTGACCTCGCGCCGTCGCCGCAGCTGTGTGTCCGCTCCACACACATACAATCCACGGCCACGGCAGTAGTTCCCACACGCCATCTGCGGAGCGGCCATAAATATCCATTTCATTCAATTTAGATCCCAAAACAGGTCGGCCAACTCCGGCCAACACGTTCAGTCCGCAGCCCCAAAAGGCCAACCAGGGTTCAAATAGATTCGGTGTTAGCCGGCGAGCCCTCTCACAGTGTGCGCACACGGCAGAAACATCTTCCTGTGTAATTTTCTTAATTTCCCCGCCCCCTCGCCACAGCACATCCCGGGCCGCAACGCACCGCCAGCAGCCCGCTCCCATTCAGCCGGGGCGCTGTGCATCGAAAAATTAGCGGAATGCAGCTGGAAAACACTCCGAAACTCGTGAATCGCCCGCTGCTTCTTCGATTCGGCTCACCGCTAACTGAACACCGAAACGTAAAACAAAACGGAGTCGTGCGGCTCCAACAAGGCAGATATTCGGTAACGTGGCCCCCAGACCGAAGGTAGTGAGGCATCAACAATGCTGTAGCCACCTGCGCAGCGAAAACGGCTCCAATTTTCACAGTCATATTGTATCGCAGCGGAGCATCTTGTGGCTGGCTGGGGCGGCGCGGGGGGCAGCGGCCTGCCACTGCTCCGTGTGATGGTTTTCACTTTGGTCTTTCCCAGAAGATGCACGACGCTTCACAGATGGTGACGGCCACGATGGCAGCGGTAGCGGTGGCGGCGGTGATGGTGACCAGTTCCGACTGCGGTCATGGTTTATGGTGGATGCGGCAGCACCCAACTGTGGGAGAGTCTTATCTGGCGATGATAAGTGGTTGGCCATTGTTGGTGTTCCTCATGCAACCTTGTTGCAAGGAATTTTCCACAAAACGAGAGCTCTGCTCTAGATTCCGTGAGACCAACGACGGATTGAGTAATGAGTCGAATGCGGGGAAACGCATTTGGAGCAAAGGGGTCCAGACGGCATGTGTTCAGCGCTACTAGGATGCCGCAGGTCATTAAAGGGGGGCTGCAATAAATGAGTGCACTCTCTGTCTAGTGTGCATCACGACAGGATTATCCTTCGTATGTCGTCGTTAATTTCCCCCTTTTTGTCAAGGATTGCAACGTAAGATTATAAGTCCGTTGAATTTGTCTCATCGTTTTTACCGATGGTTCCATAAAATGACGGCCGCATGTCAAACAACAGCCATTTGGATTTTTTTTTTAATTTTGAAGCGACACGACGGGATGTCAATGGCCAACTAGACTTAGGCCGCCATTGTGATGCCGCACAGGTAGGTCTCAGAGTATCCTGTAAAACCATCGTGGGCTAGCCATGAAGCTATTGAGGTGTCCCACCCTTGGGTGAAATATGGTTTCAACCCTCTAAGGTTGATGGGCCTAGAGACATAAAGTCTGAAAGCGCAGTGGCCTGCTTATTGCCTATTACTGTCCATAGACGTAGGAGGTGTGTTACTGTAGTGAATTGAATATTATTTATGTCTCCTAGCCTGTCAAGTTCATCTGCTTCGCCATGCCTCTGGGTTTCACTGTTTCCCGGCTCCCTCATTCGGGTTTATCTTGATATACTTGGTCATCTCATTGAGAGGTAGGCTGAGCTCGAGGAACGTGTTCGAATGGAAGTTATGGCCTCATAGGGACTTGATTGCAGGCCGGATGTCCGAATAGATAATTATATTCTTCTTGAAAATAGTATTGCTTCATAGTCATGGTAGTGCCTTAACTGCCACAGTTTCTGTCTTGAAGTTGTGGCAGTGCGGAAGACGAATGAGGGCGAGATGAAGGCTTAGCTCTCTGGAGTTTAACTCCAGCCCCTCCTCCGTCGTTTATCTTTGACCATCCATGAATATATAAAGTGAGTCTTCCAGCGGCTTGGGATCAGTGTCACAGAGTCCCTTGAGAAGTCTTTCTCAAAGAGTTTTGGGAAAGGGTTAGACGATTGGGAGGATGTTAAACTGTTTTAGGATACCGTAATGATCGTAACTTGGTTCGGGTCATGGCCTAATAGACAGAAGAATGATCGTAACTTGGTTCGGGTCACGGCCTAATAGACAGAAGAAATAGTAAAGATCTAGAAGATATTGATCTAAAGACTAGAAGACCTAGTAAATGAAGAAAGTGGATTATGCTTAAGGCAGCGGAAAGGCTCAGAATTGCGCATTTATATCCACTTGGTAGCCGTTTTACTCGCTTGAGTACCTTAAAGTCGTGCTTTTGTCTAGGGCTGTCCACCAGATTGCAATGAGACCTTGATTTGCTTTAACTGCCTTTTGTTTGATTGCTTTATAGGCTGAGGGATGAAATCACAGAGAATAGTGTCATCTCAGTGCCCCGCGAAAAAATGCCCTGAAGTAGACAAAGATTAAATCTCTGGTATAAAGACAAAGTCATCACGGATATAAGACAATGCTCTAACCTTCAACATTCGAAAGCTGATATTGCTCAGGACGATTCCTTTCTTGGTCGCCGACTTATTAAGTTCATTGTCTTTGTTCTTCACAGCTGTGCTATTCGCCATTTAACCTTAAACATTGACAAAGAAGTGTTTCCTTTACAGGGAGAGGGCTTCACATGAACAGAAGTGATGGGAGACGCTTTCTTCTTTCACCTTGTCTCTGCAGTTATGACAGATCTCATTGTGACCCACCCTGTTTGCACGTGTGCCAATAAAATAATGTCCAGTGAAGTTACCTCCTTCATTTTTTTCGTTTGGCGCTACAGGTCGGGCTGGATGTGAGCCTCAATCAGTAAGCCTCTCCGGCCAGCATGATTTTTCGCCAGCTGCTTCCAGTTGTGCACACTAAGTTAGTTGGGGCCCTTCCCCACTTGCGGGCACCATTTCGTTTAAGGGCGTCCTCTACTACGCTGTTACAATGGTTCGCAATCGAAAACGAAGCTGTAACGTCTATTAGCTCTTAATGATTTAGCCATTTCAGGCGTGTTGGCTTAGTGATCGCTGATCTGTCTAATCCGATTAAGCAGCGTCTAAGGTTTGAGTTTGGGCCATAACATCAACAGGTTTAAGCAACTTCTTGAGGTCGATACGATCAATAACATCGAATGCAGCTCAAGAAGTTACTTAGGGCTTAAAAGGAAGTTTTTGTGGAAATTGTTTTACGAGTCACTTCAGACGATGACATACATACATCTGTCAACCATTTGCTAGAGGAGAAGAGAGGGGTAGGAGCACCGGAAGTCATGATGAAGTTCTGATTTGCAATTTTCTGATGAAATTGAAAAGCTACGATAAGAAATGCTCCAACGTAAATGCACGCTCACCCAATTGCTCCTTGGACCAGCTAGAAGACAGCGTCAAAGGAAAATATACCAATCGAGAAGACCAAATAATAGTCCTTTATGACAACTTCAAGCCCTCAAGAGTTCGAGTCTGCTAAGAATAATAATAATTGAGTGGCACTACAGCCCACAAGGGACCAGGGCCTAGCTTCTACAACAACTACTCGCGTTGTGCTTGCTACTGTTCTCTCACAAGTAGAAGGGACCTACAGTTTTTTGCCCACTCCGAACGGCGAGATTTGAGAAGCTTTTCATAGACAATTGTTACTCTTTGAGTTTTGTTAGCAACTTGAAAGAGGTGGTGCCGTGAAAAAATGCGAGGTGTCCCGTCCGGGTCTAAGAGTCTGCTAAGGGTCTGCCTTATTTTTCGGACCTTGGACTGTCTATTAACTATCTTTTCCGTTCCCTATTGAAGAATATGAAAGGATGGCAGTTCTTTCATTGAATTCTGTTACATCTTTATGCCCTAGAGCAACTCTGCGACATCTAGTGGAATTTGGTTGGAGCCTATATAACACTCTTTCAATCTTGCTTGACTGTACAAACTATAGTTAAAGTAAATCCTTGTTACTTAAGGAAGATAAAATCACGAAACCGATTTTCGAACCTGACAAATGTTGACAGATATTTCAGACTCGAATGCATCGTTAAGCTGTGTTTTATTTTAGAACATTTCTCTAAGCTCAAAACGGGATAATTAGAGCGAGAGTTCCTTTGAAGTCCAGTTCTCCCCGCCTCTATCTCCCTTAGGAAGCAACTTAAAATCCCTCCAGTTCCACGAAGAGCACGGCTTAAGCACTGATCTCAAATGCAAACCAGTTCAAGACTCTCATTTATAATTGTGAATTAGAGAAATACAAAATGTGTGCCATCTCCTAGAACGAACAATCCGAAATCCCTGCCACTGCTTTGGACCTGATACTCCCTTTCAAAGTGCCCCTCCCCCCGTACACAAATTGAGGAGGAAGGACGAATGAAAGGTAAAGAGAAAGCTTAAGGTATTCAATGAAACAAAATTCCTGGTACAGTTTCAATTAAAAATTCAGGAATGAAAGGACTACTCCCAGGAAGAATTATTATTTGATATCTCACATGCAGTCCTTAAATACTTTTCCCTACTGCCTCCCCCGCCCCGTGTCCCTCTTGGCCAAATGAAGCAAGAATTAGTTTCGATTCTGAAGCACCTTGATTAATGCACATGTACATGTACCTGCACAAGGACTTACCTTCGAGTGCACATCAGAGGCAATGGATGGATCCATCGAGAACCAATGGACACCGTGAGCACAGCAGGACCGAACCGAAGCTACGCTTCGATGAATTTCGTTTCGATTTCTCCCTCACCCGCTGTGCGGCCCATCTTGTTCGTTAAGGAGCCTTTCCTCCGAGTCCGAGTATTGAGTGTCGCCCACTCCCTCCCCTGCTAAAGGACCTGTGTATGTACTGAAGCTCCTGTAAAATAATAATTTTCCCTCCATTTTCTCCTGCTCAATTTTTGGGATAATTTTCGACGGCGGCGCAACGGAGGAGGATCCTTGATAAAGAAAAAATAATTTGCACCAATTTCAGGTGCCCACGTTGAGCATCGTCGTCGTCGTCGTCGTAGTTGTTTCTGCAAGGAAATGAACGGGCGGCCGAACGGATACTTTCGCGCGGCCAAGTGGGCACTGTTGTCACTGTTAGCTAGCCCAACCGGTGGTATGTCCTGGCAGATAGTGTCAAGCGGCCGCTCGTCTGCCTCCCGCTGGTTGGACAAATTTGAATTTATACCATCCATCCGAGTGACAGGGCTCTGCACTGGCCAGCAATCACTGTTCGGTTGGTGTTTGACGTCGAATTGCTTTGCTGCGCTAGCTGGAATGGGAGGAAATTGATGAACAGCCTGGCAATGGGGGCGGGGGGGGGGGCGGCGAGAGTTTTTCGTCCTTAATTGAGCAATGGGACCGTTCATTCATTCCTCTTGATTGGATTTGCCCGGGCGCCAAGTGACGTTTCAATTTTGTAAATGTTGACCAGTCGATGGGGAGGGGGGAGCCGTGGAACGACTAAAATCGCTTTTGATTGGAAGTAACGTTGGATTCTATTGTTGTGCGCTTGTGATTTGAATTTTTGATTGACGGTGGGTCCTGATGAATGCCTCCCAACCGAATGGCGGTTTGGGGAGCGCTGACACTGGGAGCTGGCAAATCTTGAATAGTCATTTTGCGGCAAGCGTTTATCAGAGCTTCAGGGACGTGATGGTGTTTAGAGTTTTGACGGGACGCCAGCTGGAAGCTGACTTCGAGAAGCTAAGCGAACTATGGTTTGTGTTGAGGGTGGGAGTGATGAGTTTTTAAATGTTTGGAGTTTGAGAAAAGAAATGTGTGGCGTATGTGAGGGAGAACCTAGAAACACGTGTTTCACAAGCCTTCAGATGTGAAGCGATATGATTTCTTTAACACTTAAAGCAGCTCCTGTTCTATATGCAAATCTGTCTCCTGTGGCATTGGATTGAACGCATTTGAAGGTCATGTTAAATTTCGAGGAATATTTTTGCGTTAGTCTGACAACATTCCATCCCTTTAAGGTCCCTTTTCCTCCTTCGCACACACACACGGAATACAGTCAAGGGTTGGGGGGGGGTTAACCGATTTGACCTTTTACCAAGGAATATTATTTTTATAACAATGCCCGTGGACAAAGGATACACATCGTTTCCCCCTGAAACACACACACGTGTCTGGTATGGACGGAGGAAAAGCGAACCATTTCGATGGTCAGTCTGTTGTCGTGAATGAGTGGGCAGTGAGAATGGCAGACCGTACTGCGACACCAAAAAGCACTCTCCTCATTAATCGCAATTACACGGGAACAATGCACAGGATACTTGTGGGGAGGGGGGATAGTGGAGAAGTTGCTGTATGGAAATTGATTTCATACATTCCAAAAATGAAAAATTTTAATTATAGTTTCGAAGATGCAAGAAACCTTAGTGAAGGGCAACTTTAAGATCGGCTAGAGACATAGGTGATAATGACATGTAGGTGAGATGAAGTGGAACTTTTAAATCGCTTAAGAGTGTGGATTAGCGGACAAAAGATGAACATTCGTCTCTTCTTAGCATAACTTACCGCGATGGCTCACGCGACTTAAACATCAAGGGGATCAGAATATAAGCATGAACTTAGCAAGATTTATCTTAGACACGCTGATGGCAATTAAGTTAAAATAAGGTCTTTGAGTAAGTCAACACCAACGACATTATTTGTACAGGACCATAGTTTAGCCACACATTAACTTGATGTTAATTTGCTCATCAAGACCAGTGTTAAGTATTGGATACATAAAAGATGAGAGAAAGGAGCAAACACAGTCGGGTTAAAATGCTCGCAAATCTACAAAGCCGTCCCTTGACTTTTTCTCTTTTTAAGCTCTTCAAATAGGGATTGAGGTGATCCCAGATCCCACAGCCAACTCTTTGTAAGGGGCTGATGAAATTTAAGTAATGAAATCTTTCGGATCTCGAATGCCTACTCTTATGGCCACAGACCACGGGGAACCATTTTCACAAGAGCCCAAAGTAACGCAAGACTCGTCGCCTCGGTTATTTAAATTCCAAATGAGATCACATTTTAGGAACAATCCACTTTGGTTTGGATTGAGGCCGCCTAACACTTCTGCCATTCCAAGAAGTTTCAATTCCTCACTGAGCTGGGAAAATCTGCATAACCGATTGGTCTAAATCATTGGTAAGCAAACTGATTTAGACCAGTCAACAGGATACACTTACCTCGGGTCTGTTGGCGATATTGAGCATTATACCGGAGCCACCATGAAACTCCCATGTGGGGCTCTACCTCACAATCAGCCTGAAACAAGGGGCTTTTGACCTCCCATGGCACCTGGTCTCTGGTGAACTCTGTGACTACCAGTCGTTTTTGTTTGAATACCTAGGTCTGGTGGCCGCAATCGCACCAAATGCTCTTCGAATGAGCTATTTCGATCATGTGGGTGTCACTCTGTCACTCCTGACCGCCAAGGACCTTATTTCGGGTTGAAACTTAGCTTTGCGTGAACTTGATGATATTGGCCTTAAGTATTTCAATTGCTTTTGACTTGTTGACATAACATTGGTCTTTCACGGTTCTTTATAAAAAATTGAGTATAAAGGAGTTAAATCCAAACTCCGAAGCGGACAATTATATAATACGACTTGGGAATCGGTGCGCGAAAGATCGATCGTGGCATGAAGTGTGTGGGATGGCGTCGTTTAAATTCAAGTCTCCGTTTTTGTTAAAAAATTCATGTGTTAACAAACTATTAAGTTCAGCATCGAACGAAACGTTGATCCTAGCACTTCAGATTCATAGAAAAATGGTCAAAAGATTCCATCACTTCACAATCCGAAGTTAATTGTCACTCTCTGTGGATGCATTGACGTCCCCGAGCTTTGGGTTTTTCGGAGGTTAAAATGCAGTCAATATGAAAATTAGAATAAAGTTGCCCAGAAGTGATGATTTTTTCTTAGAGGAAGCGTTTGATGATTTTTCAAGAGACCCGACTTAAAATCTGGCAAACGAAAAACATAGTGACTAGACTAGTAAATTACACCTAATGTCGACTCTTTTTCTTTTTCTTTTAGTTACATGGCACGATGCTACTATGTTACTCTCCCATCCGTCCCTGGACACGTATGTAGTGTAGGCAGTGAACAAGCTAATATGTTCACCAGAGCTGGCCCGCACTTCATTCAACTTTGTGTATCGTTAATTCGACGACGACTGCAACTTCGATCAATAGTTGAGAGAGAAAACTCCTCCTGCAATAATGATACACGTGGAAAGGGGTCAAGCAATACACATTGAAGGGAAATGCTTCATGTTGTGAAGACGAACTAAAGAAAGCTAGCGTTGCTTCCATAACAGCCTCTGAGGCTTGATATGCCACCAAAACAAAATTAAATTGTTCCAACCCACCAACTATGTCTGGAGGATGATAAATCTGTGCCTGTGTAATTGTCCGTATTTTTTCAAAATAGGAGGCCCCTTTAGTGGAAGGGTGATGCAGAGCAATGGTCTAGGTCTAGGGACTAGGTGTATAACCCATGCCACCTCTATCAACCTACGCAGCTGCCTAATTTCTTCTACCGTTCATGTTTAATGGTCGTATACTTTAAAATTTGACAACACTCAATGAGATGACCATACAATGCGGCCTAGCGATGTGCTGAACTCCTGGTCACAGAGATATACCAGGAAACTGTAAAGCATACGAGCTAGCCAGAAAAAAGGTTTCTTTGGCGACAGAAAAAAAATTGGGGGCTAGTTATAAGATGTGCTTGTAAGAAATAAAAAAATATTATTATGGCCAAAAATTGACTTTTACAGAGACTAGGAATACAAAACAAAAGCTTCTGCTCCAGGTGCTTATTTTGGATTTCTAAATGACTAATGCTTCAACCAACGGGAGCGATAAGGCACTGCGGCTATAGGAGATCTTTGAGCCATCTAGCCAATCCGGCTAGGAGCGTTTTTAATTTTCAAAGGAAGTTAAGAACGGATCATGTAGGAAGGGAAATGCGATCTTCAAGATTCAAGATTTTTTTTTAAACATTCTCTTCCAAAGCGACGTAGAGCAACACACTCACATTACTGCTCCGCAGTTTTTTTAATCCTCAAAACAGAGTCTGCACTCAGTTTCGGATAGTTAGCTTGAACTTTTGAGAGGGAGAGAGAGGCCCGAGAGGTGGCTAGCTTCCTTATACCTTTTGACATAAGAAACAATTTTAAGAAGGGGTAGATGTTGGCATTTTTCCCATTTGTCAAGAAACATGTTGACACTAGATTTTGGAATACCTAAGAGAGATTCTGCACAGATGAAGTCGCTAAGAAGATCAACAAATTCGTTGCCTCTTTATTCGGATACCCATTAGACTTTGATCTTAGTTCTGTCGGCTAGGTTCTGTACAGCGCCCGGCAATAAATGTATGATTTTGAATTAACGCAGTGTGAGGCCATCGGTACTGGTAGATTGGATTGAATGAGAAAAAAGAAAAAAATTTCCACAGGCCTACCCTGTTAGGGCCCTTAAGAGAATACTCTCTTAACAGACTTATAAGAAATGGACGTAAACGTGTCAATTGTCTCAGTGGCAACAGAATGGACATTCTTGGATCTAACTGAATACATTCCGAGAAATGAAAGCCACCACCCTTCCCTGCCTGCCTATCCTCTAATCGAAATAGCCACACTTTCACATTCCTACTTGCATTTGGAAGTAATCACCTTCCTTCTTCTGTGAAAAAAACGGTATCCTCCCGTGGTGCCTTAGGAGAAGTGTTCCATTCGCTGGCTATCCCTTCATCATCCTGTTTGTTCCTGGAAATTCTGATCTCTCGAAAATATGAATTCGAAAGTTTAATTTAATTTTTTCACCAGGCAAGGATTAAACTGTTGGTCCAATACATTCGAATTTCGGATTCTTCTCAAAGTATGGCTCCAGTATGGCACTATGGCTTTCATATGTCTAGAAAGATAAGAAAATTGAAATCAAATCAGACATCAATTTTCAGACATGAACAATCAATCTCCAAGAAACAACTGCCAAGGTATCAAACTGAAGAAAGTTCCTCGTTTTAAAATGAATGAGCTTATGAGTTGTCCGATCTTACGACAAATACGGAAAGTGTGTGACAGGGGGTAAAGCGTCAGTCGTGAGGACCCCCATGTCACCAAATGTATCGTTTTCACTGTAAATAAAAAGCCACGCATTCATCAAAGTCCTTGGTTGACCCCAAACAGTGACACGTTTCACACTAGTCAAAGCTTCGTTGTTTGTGTGCTCCTCCGATTTCCATCAACTGACAAAAAGATAAAGAAATTTATAAAAAAAATCGACAACTATTTACAAACCAAGTTGGCAATAAATTGCCACATCCAACCCCAACTGTCACATTCCCTCGAAATTGCGAAACCAAATCGATGCTAAAGTGTGCCACAAAACCCGTCGGATCTATTTATCGAATATTTCCAATCGATGGCAAGCAGATGGCAGGGAAAATTTCATTTCACCGTCGGCAGACTGCACTCGAAAAGCTCTCCGCCTTGACAAAACTATCCCGATGCCGCCCGCACACTCCTACTCCCACCCACCACATCCCCAGCAACCCATCCACCCACGCTCCTGAAAAAAGCTCATTGAACATTGAAAACTCCGAATTTTTTTTCGCCGCTGCCGTGTGCCCCCAAAAAATAATAATTTCTCTTGTAACTGTGTGCTTGGGACATTCTTTCGCCGAACCTAAAAACAACGGCTGAGGACACCGAAAGTATCCCGACGTACCGAGTCATTGTGGAGAAACTTTCGATTGCCCCTACCGATGATTGAGCGCTACGGGGGGGAGTGGAGAGGGACGCAAACGGGACGACGAAGCCGAGAGACAGGGATAGTGACTTCAGTGCACTTTCAAAAAATTAAGGGGCTATCATCAGGCCACACCCTCGACAAACTCTCCGATTGGCTGGCTGGCTGGTGGATTCCTGCTCCTGCTGCATGATTACTTCTGCTTGCAGCACACCACATGCACACCCGCCGCTGCATCCCCCATTCGACGCGCACCAACACACAGCATGCAAGCAACCCCTTCACGGTGTACTCTGTGCTGGCTGCTGGTTGCTTCTGCGACCAGCTGCTCCGCTGCTTGGCTGCTGGCAGGCGAAACAAGGGTGCGTTGCGTATCCTCTTACTCGGCCAGTGTGAGAGGACTTGTTAAGCAACGACCGGGCGACGGGCACGATGAAGGGTATGCCTGCATAGGCGGTGGTAGGTGACGGCTGTATCGGAGCTTTTTGCGTGTGTGCACACAATGGAAAGTTTTGCGTCGCCTCTCGGACATAATCCGTTGTTTTGTGCGGCGGCGGAGGGCTGCCAGCCAGGCCTGCCCGGGACGGTTGGTGTGTGTTGTCCATTTTTCATCGAAGTCATGTTTACTGGCGGGCTGCGCTTTGGATGTGGGTGCGAGTGTGGGTGGGCTGACGACTCGGGGGAGGTTGTAGGTCCTGGTCATGTGTGCGTACTTACAACACAAGCAGACTGGAGTGTAATTAGCACATGCATCGATTGCAGAGGACATGCGGGTGCTCCTGTTCCGTGGTATTGGTCGTTGATGGAGATGCTCGACCGTGGTGGTAGTGGTGCGCTGTAGTGCGGCGACGGTGGTGGTCGTCGCTGTGCAGGCGTAAAGGGATGAAACGTGAAACCATTCTCCGTCGACGCTGTCAGCAAAAAACGAAAACAAACGAACAAAGAGAACGTCAACATCGCCGGCAAGGACGAAAAGGACTTTTTGACTTTTGGCTAAATGTGTGTTCGCATGCATGTAACTAAGGATCGGCCAGGCGCTGGCTGCAGGCGGATGGGGGATGGTCGGACTTCGATTGATTGCGGCAGAATGTTGTGTTGCACTGGGCGCACTGATGAAGACTGCCGCACACACATGCATCCTTAGGTAGGACTTGCCTGTGCGGCGGGGGTTCATTCGGTTGGTGGGCCTGTGTATCGACGACGTTATTGGTTTTGGGCCTGCAGTGACCGTGTATTGAGAAGATGCGACGGGCGCCCCAATCCTCACCGAAGTGAACCCCGATTGGCTAGCTGCACATCGATTTTCGCCTCGGGGGAGGGGGGGAGGGATATTGCTTTTGATTTTTGGGGTTTTGCCGATTGCAATTGACTGCGCCATGGGTGTGTGGGTGTGCGTCGGACTACATTGGCGCAGCTTTTCACAAGTGTGGAGTGTAAGCCTATGATGAATGGGTGGAAAAACTTGGTGTGCGTGTGTGTGTGTTGGGTGGAAGGGATAATTTTGAATTAATTGCCGACGACTGGAGCATGCTGATAAATGAATGACGACGTCGAGTGTTGAAGAAAATCGAAAAAAAAGAAGAATTGCATCGGCCGGGAATCGAACCCGGGCCGCCCGCGTGGCAGGCGAGCATTCTACCACTGAACCACCGATGCTCCATGTGGGGGCGCTGCCAATGTGAAATCTTGGGATTTCTGGGGAAACGATCCACTTTAGAGTGGAGTTATGCAATCAAAGTTTGACTATGACATCAGGAGGGTGGGGGTTATCTATTTTTGGATCGCACACACGTAGCCTATTTTTTTGCCTTGTCAACGGAACTTTAGGCATCCACGCACTTAAACAAATTTAAAATGACGACATAATTTGTCAGGCACTCAGTTGGAGTAGAATTACTTAATTGGCGCTTTGTGGAGGGGGGGGGGGGGGGGGGGGAGGGCTGAATAAGGTATTCAAACTTGTGTCGGCAAACTTGTTTGGTATTTACTTAGCCTCTTTAGGAAATCAAATTTTTCCTATTGATGACCAGCTGCACATGGGCGAGACAGTGGTTCCGATGGGTTTTTTTCATCTAGAAGCAGGAGTAGTGTTTAGGGTACGGCTGAGTATTTTCTTAGGGTTTTTGACTCTGAATGCTTCTTCGGGACCATAAGTGGATTGGATTGAGAAAGTACTTTTCAACTTAAGATAAAAAAAGATCAAAGTTCTTAATTTTTTAAAGCTGGTTGTAATTAAATTTTAGAATTGAAAATAAAGGTATAGGTTCATACTAAGATGATAAGATGCGTTGCTCGTTAAAAAGTAAGCCTGCAGCGCAAAAGGCGTTTTCAGGAACTTCTTCACTTTGAAGATGACTTGAATGTGTATAAATCAGTTCCAAAGATTGACATTGCCATTTTATTACAGAGCGACTTCGACTCCTTTAGGCAAGTTTGCGACAACTGGAAGTTAAAATTATAGTTGTTCCGGACGCCGTTGCATAAAACTTTGGCGAATACAAAACAGAATTGGCGTAAGCTCGTTATCTTTGGACAACACGAGGAACAACTGGCGCAGAGGACGGTGGACAGATAACTTGGGATCTGGTTATCACAGATGCTGTTCTGGTCAGGTTTCGAGGCCAGACAAAGAGACTGTTTGACAACACCCAACTCGATTCGTGGGTAAAGGTAATCTGTTATATGGCGCTAATCAGGCCAATGCTCACCTTAGGCCGTCCGTGTTATTCATTGTGGGAGCCTGTTTGATGGGACGGATGCAGTTGTTCGAGAGGGCATGCTTTCGGGCCTGTCTTCAACTTTACCGAACTCCTTGGTACGAGTACAAGAAATTCTATTCTAATGAATTCTTATACAATAGAGCGAAAATGATCAGAGGGGATAATTTCACATGAAGCTGATTCGGAAATATACTTCGAGAGCAATAGTCTACTGTAACAACCCCTTACTCTGAGGCTTTCTATTCCAATGCACAATACCTTGAGGCTTCATTCCTACAGAAGCATTCGTCTATGTTGATAAGCTAGGTCTGTTACAAGACAAAAAAGCTGTACCGCTCATCTTTCATTTCGCCCGTTCTGCTGTGGATGGGCGACTCAACTACGACCGTTCCGTTGCACGACGAGCTGAAAAAAATTTCCTCCGATTCAGTATAGCGGTATCCATTTGGGATTTGCGAAGCAGCATAAGCTATTTTGGTGCCTACAGAGCGAATAAACTCCCTCCCCTCTAAACATAGGGTAGGGAATCCACTCTGGTCCCCACTCTGTGGCTCATTCGTTCCTTTTGTTCTCTATTGGCAGAAGGCCTCCCATCTCTTACGCGCAGCTTAAAGTTTGATTCGTCGATTCAAGTGAGATGATTCCGAGCCTGGAGATATATTTTTTTTTTGTGATTCTTTGTGGAAAATTCGACTTCATTCGACTGACTTGAGTGCTCTGAGCTGAGCCTTTTCCTTACTGAGCTTGATAAAGACTTGATGCTGGCGGCTTTATGTTAAAAATAGTTGTCTTTCATTGAATTCTTCTTTTCTGACCTGACAATAAAAAACATTGAATTGTTTGCACTGTATGAACGACATGTTGCTACCTAATGCAACAAAAACTTGTAGCTCGCAATAAAATGTTTGATCGGCCTAACGAAAGAATAAATGGTTCAAGGAATGTCAGATCTGCGTTAACGGCAAGGACACCGAGGAAAAATTTCATTAAGGCCAAAGGGCTTCTACGAAGTTCTTGACAAGAAGGGTCACCATTTCTTCATCACTCTTCGAATATTCTTCATTACCTTCCCCGGTTGTGGGTTGTCAAAGATGGGTGTTATTGAATTAGCATTGCTCATTCATTAACATTGAAATTTCCAAATATTGAATTTTTTTAACCAAACATTCATTCAAAATCGTAGAAGATTCGGGAGTGTGACCGCTAAGACGGATGGACACATTTCGTTTTTGAACGAAACCATTAAAAATAAATCTGCTCCATCACTTGACGTTGATTTATTTTTTCAAATATTTGGGTACATCGGTCGAAAAACAATGTGGGTAGAAGGACTGAGGGTTTTTTGACCTTAATATCTCTGTAACGATTGCTCCTGTCAAAGGATTAGACAAAAAGGTCAAACGTTGCGTCGAGTTCTGTTTCTCTAATGGGAGTACGCCCAAAAATTTCCTCAATTTTATTTTAAATTGTGGTATCCTTGCCTGAATTTATCTACAGTACATATGCTACATTCTTGTGAAAACGAAACCCTAAAAACAGACACGAAGCTCTTATTCATGCACATGGGCAAACGTGTGCTCTCCTCTTCACCCATTCAAGTCCTTAAGCAACTCTTATAAGCTCTGCTTGGTGACGATGATGAATGACACCCACAATCTATATCGAAGCCCGGAATTTTTAAATGAGTGTCATTTGCTTCTGGAAGGCCAGACAATTTTTTTTTAACAACTTTTTGAGAAAATTTCCAGCCTCAAGCAGCTGACAGCAAGACAAATGCCAACTTAAAACAATCGAATTCTCTCTTTCCCTTTCAAAATCAATTTACATATCAAAGCAACCCCTTTCCACCATCGACTGCCCCCATGAGTGCTGGTGGCTTAATCAAATTCCCACACCATCGCATTATGAACCGAAGTCGAGGTGTGAATTTCACAAAAGCAAAGACCTCCATTGACCTGCTCTTCCCTCCGCCACCCGTCCTCTACACTGAGCCACCCGTAACACCAAGTTATCGTCTCGCACAACGTTATTTACATGAAGACAATCCGAAATGTCAATTGATTTCCTTTTAATTAGTTTCAGTACACAATCAGATCCTTATCACCCCCATCTCGAGCGACTGCTGCTTGTGCCGTCACCACAGCCCCATTTGCCCACTTGCCCACTCGCTTGCTCACAGGCGGTGCCGCGCAACTGAAACAACGGCACATAAATACTGAAGTCGAATAATTTGCTGTCTCCTCTTGAGCTCTAGTTGCCCCCTCCGCACCTGGCCCTCAAGGGGGATGAATGAGAGTTTATTATTGAGTGACATCCAGTGTAATGGGTAGCAAAAGGGTCGCGCGGCGCGTGTATCTCGGTACTGGGGATACAGAAATTGGGAGGTCCTCATGCATCTTCCGCGGGGCTAATTTTAGTGTTCACATCTTTTTGTGTGGCGGCGCATAGACACGATGACGACGACGACAACGATGATCTGGATGTGTGCTGGGTACCGCCGTCGCTGCGGTCGCGTCGTTCCTCTGATCTAGTGAGGGGAGGTTATCGGATGGCTTCTTCGATACCCGCCAGCTGAAGCCAACAAACAGCGTTCACCGCCACACAATGCAATCGACGCTTGGCTCGGGGCGCATAATGCAATTGACAGAAAGTTTATTGCATCTCTGCAGCCGGGGCTGTGAGAGTGGCGCGCACCAGATACCTCTAGGATAGGGGGATAGTCTTCTTAGACGAGAGTCTTTTGCCTCTCTAATCGTAGCGGTGGCATCGAGACACTGCCATGGCATCGTACGCAGGAAACAAGTATGCGCTCGTTGTGCTAGAGCGGCAGCGGCGGCATTTCCTTTTGAGCTTCATCCTCATTCCTGGCCTCATCGACAACGACGAAGACGACGACGTCGCTGTCGTAGTGGCCGTCGCAGCCGTTGTAATCGTCTTTGTCCAACCTTTTGTAGATTGATGCACCAGATACGCGGAATGGTTCATATTTTGCAAAGCGGTCGGTGCCGCATGCAGGAACTTGACACACGCAGGAAATTATCTAGTGCACTGCTGGCTGAGAAGCAACTCGGGGAGTTGGTGCACTCGTGCCTGTGATACGTGATTTGTGCGTTGGGAGTTCCTAATTAATTTCCTGTCAAGCGGGGCCAAAGTGGGAGGGTGGGAGCAATGGGTGCCAAGAGATCGATTTCTTGGAAGAGAAGGAGTGATTTCCTCTTACCAACTGAGAAGGCCCTCAGGCCTTAAGTAAAACAGATGCAAGTTGGGCCTTGTGGCACAGAGGCAGTCGTTCGTCAACTCCATTTGAAAGGGCACTTCGATAAAAGCCGTCTCAATCCAAACGTCGTTGACCCAGGCTCTAGTCGGTCATTGCTCCTTCCCTCACCAAATCGTCTCCCTGTCCGACCTTAATTTGCAAGGGAAATCAATTTTCCATAATTTCTTCCACCCTCCCCCCTAGACAGACTCGAAAAGCTTGCACAGCATAGCACTGGTAATAAATCATCTCTTCACACCACTCGACCGGCACAACGACGAGCGACTGCGAATTGAAATCAGCTTATCTTGGTGCACCCGCAGAGTGTGAATTTCGTAGCCACCATGCCACCGACGACCACCCACCGGCACAGCAACCGCCAGCCACCACCAGTCATCAACCAGTAGCCATCGATTCGGCTTCTAATTTGATTGCCTCCCGAAAACGCGCGAATAAATCATCAACCACAACCGCAATCTGTGTGTCCGCTTAGTGCCGTCCTGCAAGCGCGGCCTCTGGGGCTCTGCCGCCGTCGCCGTCGCTGCCGCGCACACACAGCACACCGCCCCGCGTTATCGATTACGTGCAATCGAAATCGATAAATTCTCGATTTTTTCCATCGCGCGCTGTAATCATTCGCCGTCGCCGGGACACTGAGAGTCGGCATCTCCTTGCTAGCATCTCCTCGCCCGGCATCTCCTTTGCGCTCGCAAGGATCTGAATCTGAAGCATGGGGGTCCGCGGCAGCCGCACACTCTCGACGGTGGTGTCCAATTAAAAAGATTGAAACGGCACAAGACAATGCAACTTGTTACCGCAGGCAAGTTAAAGAAATACGACCCGCCGAAGACAATGCGAAGCCGCTTGAGGTAGGTCTCGGCGCGCCGCAGAGCACAGAAGGGGCCGACCTCTGTGGGCACAAAGTGGCGCTTGCGACAATACCGGACGGCGAGGGGCCCGAAAAACGAGAATCTCGCCCGAACACGGAAGCCATACCATAAATGGCCAATTATTGGGTGCGAGCAGGGTAACCACGACCCGCTACCCAGGTGTGATGATTTATGCGACCGCCATGGGGAGTTGATCCAATTTGGGGGCGCATGCATAAACTGGGGGAATTAAAAAAAAAAGAGACAACTCTCGCTGCGGACAGGATTCGAACCTGTGCGGGTAGAACCCAATGGATTTCAAGTCCATCTCCTTAACCACTCGGACACCGCAGCTCTTGGAGATGCCTGTGTCAAAATGCAGAAACATTGATAGCTGAGTGAGGAGGTGCGTCGAAAAAGGTGCGATACGCTTGTGCGTCGGGCAGGTAGATATAAAAAAATTCAATTTCCCATTCAGGTAAGACTCTGTGAATGAAGCGGGGGAAAAAGTAAATGTGCGTCGGCCGGGAATCGAACCCGGATCAACTGCTTGGAAGGCAACTATGCTAACCATTACACCACCGACGCCACATAAATTTTAGGAGTTGGAGACACAATAGGTCGAGAGATGTTGGCGCTAGAGGAGTTTGGGGAGCTGAGGATCATGATAGTAAGATTTCTTCAAATGATCATTCAACGGTTTGCATCACTCGAGTAAACTCCTCTGAATTAGATTATGATGTATCTATGGCAAGGGTTGTAGAAAACGTTTGCAGTTTGATACATTTACCGAAAGGGCTGGAGTGATTTTTTTACGGCCTTAAGGCGATGTGCATATTCAGAGTATTTAGACTTTGGACAATTTCGCATGAAGAACGGGGAAACTCGTTCCTCCTCCTTTCCCTTTCTTTCGCCCATGCTGTGACTTCATTCCGGTCACTTAATCCCTTTAGTGTGCGCCAATTATAGAAAACAGAAAAACTTGCTTGCAATGAGCATGTACTAAACGATCTGAGCATTATTTAGTCTGGTTAGCTACACGGCTGTCAGCTTTTCGAAGTTGATTACTTTCACTTCCGTTCTTTCACTTTAACTTTTTATTGTATTTTTATTTAAATTGAAATTCCTTTACTTATATTCTAGCTAAAAATACTTAAAACTAGCTTATACTGTGTGAACTTTCGCTTCTATATCTATCTTACTGACCCTTCGAAGGTGCTCTAAGTTAATCTACTTTATTTTTAATTTGTCTTTCTCTATCTCTATTTAATTTGTCTACTCTATCTTAATTTAACTTAAATATGTGAAATTTGTTTTTATTTTATTTGTCAAGAAGAGTAACTTGACCTTCTGGTCTTTACTTAACCTAACTTATTCTAACTTAAACTTAAACTACTTACAGATTCTTAAATCTACTTATGGTATTCTTAACTATGTCCGTTGAATTGTACGGACGCGTTCTCCAGGGCGTATTGCGATTTTTATGCTTAACATAGAGATGCAATACGCCGTGATGGAGCTTTTTTTGGTTGATTTTGTTGTTTTATTTATTTATTTTTTTTTTTTTTTAATAATTTTTTTTTAAACTTAACTTAACCTAAACCTAGCCTATGTAAGTTCGCCCTCAAGGGTCAACTACCTAGTTCTATTCAATAGAAGTTGATGGCGTATTGGTGCAGCCACCAATAAAAGTGGCGTTCTTTGGCAGATACTGCTCTGTCTCGAGCAGAAATCGCCCGGCTGAACCGAAGAAGATCCTCGTGGCTGCGAGCAACGTCCGGCTTGTATTGAAGTCGCCTGTCCACTGTTCGGTGTGCGACATGGAGGATTAGAGGACACCCCTCCGTATCCTGTATCAGGCCCTTTCCATCCAAATAGAGGAAAGCTTCAGGCGGAATGAAGCTGTTAAGACGCACCTGCCTTAAACTAATTTTCACTTCCGTCTTTGTATAGTGATGACTAATGGTTCCCAATCCCTTCTTTGCTCTACGTTGGGAAGGCGTCTGTTGATGAACGCTTGTAGGTCCCTCGTGAAAATGGAGGTCATTCTCCGCGTACTGTGGCTATAAAAAAGTACACATTGGTGGAAGGAATAGTTCAGCTTAGTTGCAGAGTACCGCATGCGGAGTTTGCCAGTTCCCTTCCGTCATCCAATGGCAATGGCTTATATTTTTTTTGCCGTTTTGTGAATCTGATTTTTGAAGTGCTTATGTAGTTCCCTAATTTTGGCTAAAAAATTATGTTCCAGAAAACGTATGATAAAACATTCTATTGAGTTAAACTTTTAAACCTTTAAAACCAAATGTGTTTGAACTCATTATACATTCACCTTATATTGGGATTCGTTTCGTTTTTTGTGTTAAAAAAATTCAATTTTTCTCAAACAAGTAAAAAATAAATCACTCAGAGTATTGTCTGTCAGAAGCGACTACTTCTTCCCATATTTCTGGTAATTTTTGAGTACCATCGCTAAAAACTGAGTCCTCTCTGAAATCAATCTAATCATTGAGTTTTTCTTGGATTTCTTTAAAAGACCCGAACCGGAACACCCCTAATCCATTTTGCATCCTTCGAGAAAGCCAGTGAGGCAAGGTCTAGAGAATACAGCGGGTGGGGTAAGATCTCCCATTTCAGCGTTTTTAGGTGGGATAGGACCCCTACAGCCATATAAGGTCGAACTAGGTGACAAATCACCTTTCGGTCGTTTTTCAAACAATGCACGACTCAAACGCATCAGCTATAGTCGATAGCGCTTCCCATCAATGGTTTCGCTTGGATTTAGCAGCTCATAGTACACCACACCGGTCTTGTTCCAGAGATCAGGTCCTTTGAACCGGGATGTTTTTCCTTGGTGTCGATGGAGACGATGATGACACGAGTTCACTAGACTTTGCGTTGTATTTTTTCTTCTTTTTGCTTTTCATCTATAGTCAGAATCCGGTGCAAACATTTTTCAAGAAGCAATTCCGAGGTAAAAAATCTTCCTTCCGACTTGTCTCGATTTTATCTCGCACTGCAGCCAATTTGCCTGCTTTTGAATGAATCCAAATTGCTCCAATCGAACGAACATTTTTTGTTGAGTCACTCCCACGAGTTCACATTGCGTTTGGCACTGATCTAGATTCAGTAAAGCCTCCAACACTCTCGCCATGACGCTCTTCGTCTTCGACGCTAAAATCACCAGTTTTAAACCGTCGACACCAATCATTGCATGGTTTATCGGTCGGAGCAGATTGACCATAAATTTCTACAAGCATGCAATGGGCTTCAGCTGCACGTTCCTTCTAATTGGAAAGGAAAATCAAAACTTTCCGCAAATGCTATTTACTTAAGACAAATCTGGGCATTTTCGAAAAGGCAACAATCAATATTGTTGTCTAAAACAGCCGTTAATGCACACAAATGTCACACCTTTCCAATGAATAAGGTAGTCGATTCCAGAATCAGCCACAACAATCATGTGGCACCAACTTTTGAAACCAAATTTATTTGTGCCTCCAATAGTATTTCTCCTTTTTCTGAAGTTGGTTTTATAGACCGGGGTTGGTGTGGGCGTCAATCGGCATGCCTCTACAGCTGTCTCCACTTTCGCACATCGTTTCAGTTGAGCTTCTTCGCCTCTTGTTAGTGTCACCTTCTTCGAGGAAGATCTCTGTTGTGTAGCCCCACTGATTCTGAGCGGGCAGGAGCAGTGATGTGCATGTTTGAAAATCAAAGGCAGAGTGATCAACGTACTGACGTTCTTTTCCCTACATATGCGAGGTAGATGAAGTCCATGATTGACTCGAAGTTAAGCCCCCTATAGTGAAGCTCTGTCGTAGAAGTCCATTTTGTGCGACCTTACTTGAGGAAACATACAGAAAGTGTTCTCAATATTTACCGCCAGTCCTTTTGTGGTAGCCTCAATATCTAAGCCTGCAAGCGTCTCAGGGATAACTTACAGTGTTTGTCCGTGTCGTTCGCGTAATCCAACGTCTGGAGGGGTTGGTTGCCATTACATTGAAGTATCTTGTGTGTTAAATACCGACCCATCAAGAATCAGTATCGTCCGCAATTAATTTGTGGGAACGTCAAACAAGAAATTGAACTTTATCACCCAACTCTATGCACGCTGCATTAAAATCGATAAATTGATGGTGGGTTTTGATTTTCATTTCTCGTATCTTTTCCAAAACCTGTGCAAAAATATCTGTCCTTGGTCTAAAATAACACTTATTAGACTACCTTCTCGTTTCCAATGTAATAACGAAACCTTCTATATGTGAGTTTTGCGTGCAGTTCAGGAACAAAACATCTTTAACTTGTGCTTTTACTAACAATGGTTACTTACCCTTTCTGAACAGGGAAAAGTCTCCCTCCTACTCCGGAACTGATAAAAAGATATCATGGTTGTCATTGAACTGATTTTCCGTCAGTCTAGAATGACAGTCCTTACCGACCACTACCTCTGACAAAGAAAAATCTGGTGATTGCTTTCTCCGTCGTTCATGCATCTCCATTCGACACCGGAGAGCGCAACGCTTCCCAACAATCGCCTTCTCGGAACGACGCCGCCGCTGCAGACGCGCACACCATTGTTGGGCCCCGGATCATTTACACTTCATCCATCGGCCGTCCTCCGTGCGAACCATATGTGTGTCCAGTCGCAAACGAAGCAAGAATTCTGCGTAATCTGGATACGATCTCCTGCAAGTGACACTGCACCGTCTGGGTCCGTGTCCGAAATGGCTACTGTTGTTGTGAGTGCCTTGGTGATGATGTTATTTCCCCCAGCAGCGGTCGCGTCGCCGGTGTAGTCATTAAGGACACGGTCTTCGTCGCGAGGGTGGTCGATCGCATTTCGCATGACACTCAACTCGAGCTCGGGTGTGCGTCTCCGCCGCACCCACATGCGCCCTAACCGTGCCCGATCTGAGATTTCACGGGAATTCGACTCGAATGCCAGCCAGCTGGGCCTTGGAACGGAACGAGGGAATAGCTTAATTACACCCCCAAGATGGCGCGCAGCAACGCATCCCTGCCGCATTCCGTTTGCAGCAATTAATCAAATAACGCCGCTCATGCAGCCGGCCAATGGAGCTTGTTCACACATCGTTAACCGCTGTATCTGGTCCCGGGATCTTACGCAGCGGTGCCACCTGTTTGCGGCCGCTCTCGTGATACGTTTGACTCTGGAATTATGATTGCCTGCGCGTTTAAGTAACCGGAATTTTTCCTCACGGCTGTGCACATCCAGCGCCCGGCGGGACCCACCAACCGGCCGCGCGGCAACTGTCCGGCTGTCCAGGGCCAATGTGTGAATGATTGCGCATCACCAAACCGTTTGCGCTGCCCCAGCCTGATGAAGACAAGAGCGATGATGTGCTGGTTATGATTGCTCAATCCGGCCGGTGCCCGGTGCCCACACACCACCGAGGCGCTGCTAAGTCCGTGAAGTTCATCTCGCATCCGCGGAGCAGTCAAGCGGGCCCAAGCCGCGCTTGGATGAGATTATTAATCGCCGTCATCGTGTTCCGCGATGGATTCATTTTACTTTTCACTGCTGCCCCCCTTTTTTCCCGCGCGCCGCTAAATGCGTGCGCTTGTCACTCTTTTTTGTTCGCGTTCCTCCGTGCCGTGGAGACATTGGGATGGATTGTGCGGTGTAAGGAAGCTATCGTCGCGCAATTATATGCAAATCTTGTTTCTGCGGTGTGGCGTGTGCATGCAACGCACCTGCAACGCGGCGGGAAATTTCTTCACGCAATTTCACATAATGTGTGCTGCAAATGAGCCATGATTTATTGTCTCGTTAAGGTGTGCACTCTGAGGCGTCGGCGTCGGCGTCGGCGGCGGCAACAGCAGCGCCGAGGTGGTTAGCGCGATCACAGCGAACAACTTAATAAGTGATGGCGGAGGTGGCGACTCCAACTAAGGCGGTTATCTCTAATTAAATGCATGGCAAAGCTTTGTTGATATTTCCCCGAAGAGGGTCTGATGGAATCTCTGCGGGCACGCAACGCGCTATGGTGGGCGCTTTCTAGGAACGATCTTATCGGGAAGGGGCCTGCGGGCTGAAGGCGGTCTACAGGAAAATGTGAAAATGAGGCAAAGGGCTTCTGGGTACAATTTGAAAATGGGAAAGATTTAAGGCGGAAGACAGTTTACCTCAGGCGTTGAGGAGGAAGCTGTCAATCACAAGTAAGGCTTTACCTAATATGAACTACATTTTGCATAATTGGCCGATGAGGGCGTGAAATTTGCCGCCTTTGCTGAGATCGAACGCGATGAAGGGGCTTAAGAGCATGTTGGACTCTTAAAAAAAGACTTCTCAGTCTTGAACCGCAAATTTGTCATCGATCTCAGAGTAAAATTAAATTAGATGAGACTACAGGCGACAAGGGACTAGGGTCTGGCTTATTTGGCTTCTTCTCGTGTTGTGCTTGCTGTTGTTCTCTAAAAAGTAGAGAGGACCTACAGTCATTGTAAATGCGAACTTCGAACTGCGAGATTTGGGGAGCGTTTCATAGCCATCCTTTGATGCTGTGAGAATAAGGTGAAATGTTCAGTCGGGCAATCAAACTTTGAAACTTTCAAGGTGTCAGTTAACGCACTTTCCCCACTGATCCACGGAAACCAGTCAACGTCGATTAGGAAAATTAAGAAAAAATTACAAGTATGCACCTAACAACGCCACTGCGATAGAACTTTCCGCAATTTCAGAGAAAGGTTGGGGCATTTAACAGCTTACGTCCAGAAATCATTCGCCGAGCGTTAATTACCTTCAGCAAACTGTGCAGCGTGGCTAGGCCATGTAGAGCGTATGGACACCACTGCTCCGGCCCGAAGAGTCTCCGAATCTGAGTCATTGGGGCAATGTAACAGACGACGGCCTAGGGGAAGGTGGCGCACATAAGTTGAGAAGGACCTCAACCAACTTGGAGTGCGCAACTGGTGGAAGATCATGCTAGCTGGTTGAGGCCCAGATCCACCCCGGACTGTAGCGCCAAAAGAAGAAGAAAAAGAAGAAGAAGAAGAAGAAGAAGAAAAAGAAGAAGAAGAAGAAGAAGAAGAAGAAAAAGAAGAGGAGGAAGAAGAAGAAGAAGAAGAAAAAACTGTGATGCGATGTATTTTGATTTTTTTCAAAATCTTAGTCTTTGTACTAAGGGCAACTGACCACGATACGCTAGATTTCCTACTAAACCAGCCATTTGATTCTTTTGCTAGCTGTCTTAAGTTGGGAGACAATTGCTTCCTTACAGGTCCTCCTTCAATTCGGTTCGCATATTTGGATTATGTCGACTTATTTTGTATGCAAATATTTCAAACAATCGATCTTCTTCTTTTTCTTAAGTTATAGTCCAGCGTGGTCCTGAGCATCAACCCATACTCTTCTTCGTCTAATACTGTTTGCGGTAGTCTTTTACTTGTGTGGGACATTTTAACGTAGAAATTGCTATGCTGAACGGTCGCAATTTGTCAGAAAACTTCGGGCCAAAGCAGTACCGTACGTGGTCCAGGCATTCTAAACTTTATATTCGTAGTGTTCCTGCACAGCTCATAACATACAACTCGCCATTGAGGATTTTTCCATCACAATGGACGTAAATAGGATCAACACCCGCTGAATTCTAAATTAAACCATTAAACCAAAAACTGCTTTCTCCTCTGCTTTCAATAGCAAACTGAAATGCTAAATATATATATATAAACCCAGATGAGTCTATTGGGAAGGATCCAAACTAAAGTTACTCATCTAATATTTAGGCGAAAAGAAACACCGATTGGCAAAAGTGAGACTCCCATACAAATATTTGTTTGATCTCTAATCTTTTGCTGTCTATTTTGGACGCTCTGACGATGACACACTGCACTGTAGACTGAGCTGAAAAAGGAAGGTTATGGAAAGCTTGGCCAGGACCTGAAGTCTAGATCCATTTATGTATATGGATCTACAGTCGTAGCAAGTTCAATATAAATGTTTGGTGACTAGTATTACAAATTACAAATGCACGATGATTTTTGTAAATAAAACACAAAGTTTTCAGAGAATTGTCCAAATTTTTTATCCCGATAGAAAGTAGATTCTTGTTTTATAATAAAAGTATAAAATATCGACCAAATATTCGCCATGGCTTCGTCGACATACATACCTTTATCCGTTTGTCCATATTTTCAATAACTTTGAGACATGATTTAGGTTCAATGTCTTAATTTGACGAATTATCTCGTTCTTTTGCCTTTAAATGGTTCTTGGTTTATTGAAGTACACGTTATCTTTTAAATATTCTCAAAGAAAGAAATCCACCCGAGTCAAGTCACATGAATTTGAATTTGAATTTGAATGCATTTTTATTATTTTTCACTCTTCATTACTTATATACTAGACAAAAATACTTAAAACTAGCTTCTTAAATGAATCGATTGATCTTAAATCTAACTTACTGACTCTTCACGAGTACTCTAAGCTAATCTATGGTTTTTATTTATGCCTTTCGGCCTCTTGTATTTTTTAAATTCATTGCTTAAAAGTAATAACATTTTTTTAATTCATCCAAGAAAATTTAGTCAAGTCACATGATCGAGCGGCCAATTAACATCGCCATGACATGAGAATCGTGGAAAAGCCATTGTTTTATTGGTTTTGTGGAAGGTGTTGAATGCACATAGCGTCCAGGTCCATATTATCAATTTCTAGTGAACAAGAAGTCCCTTATCATCCGCAATAGCGAACACCATCTTCTAACTTCTTTACCGACCTCATTTTCAAAGAAGTTCCTCTCCATAGTTGAATTTGTCAAACACATGAAACATAGAAATGTTAAATTAAGTTTGGCAATTAATTTGACGTTAAGTTGTAACTCAAAATTATGCTTGGGTCACCTTTTACAAAAAAACAAAGTTTTTCAAAGTGCAGTGACTATCATCTAGTCCACGGGGCCTCCTCGTTCCACACCTTCTACTGAACTGAATTCGCTTTATAGTTGTTACCCATTGATACTTACGGAAACCAACTCCGGAAGCTTTGGGTGTAAGTGAGAGCAACGGTCGGTGCTGTGAGCGGTACTTCGTGCACGAAAAGAGTTCTCAAAAGGAATACCTACCGACTTTTCTTATTTTATTCGACGAACCTATGATCCGAATAATGAGGATCAAAATCCTACCACATTACTGCAACCCTATTGGTCCCCTTGTGGGATTCGCCGATTCGACGTTTATTGATTTTGCCTTTTTAACGGGGTTCAAATGATATCTCCTTTTAACACGACAATACCAACTGAGCCGCTCAACTTTTTTAGAGATGGATTCTTTAACGTGAAGGCTTCCTCGAATCTATGAACTTCTTATTTTACAGCTTTCTTTCTCCCGAAGCACCTTTATCTCAGTTGCTGTCAATTTGTATAACTGTTACACTCTTAGGTCCATCACTTTTCCTTCAAGCAGATAATCTAGAACTAAAGTAAGCAACAAAGGACTTAAGATGCTCCCTCGGTTTACAACGACTTTGATTGGAAACTCCTTGGTGACTCTAGTAGAACACTAACTCTCGGCATATCTACCAACACATGCTTATTAAATGTGTAAAGATGACTTCACTAAAAGTTAAACAGATCAAAAATCATGCCACATAAACCAATGTTTGGCTATCACTTCGCCCTCCCGTCTATTGTAGTTTCTTTTCGACAAGATCAAATCAATTTATGATAGTTCTAGTTTTCTGTTAATGAAACTAAGAGGTTCTATTGTTGTTGCTCTACAGACAGTCAAGCGGTCATTGAAGTCCCAGATGGTTAAGCCTTGTCGCCTACCGCTTAAGGAAGTAGCAGTCAAATGCAATCTTACCTTATACTGGATACCTCAGTTTAAAGATATTCTAAGCAACGAACCACCCAATGAATTTGTTAGAAAAACGGTTCGGTTGGAAATATCCTTCCCCACCAATCAAGTACCAAGAAAAAACTACTAAAACTGACTCAATAAAACTGTTGCACATACATACATGTGTACTGACTCAACACTGTCTTTTTTTTTTTTTTTTTCTTTTTAATGCATTTTATTTTTGTAACTATGGGTGAACTATAATCTTAAAACTAGATAAAATGCTTAACCTAGTGATATATTTACATATTTTATTTCTAACTTACTGGCTCTGAGCGAGCACTCTAAGCTAAACTTAATCTTAATCTATGTCTTTCGACCTAATCTAACGAGTTTAGTAGAACTATATTTATAAAAATGTATTATTAAGAAAATTTAAAAAAAACTTAATGACAGAACATACTTTTTTTTTTTAAAAAAAGCTTACATACTAACTTAAATCTACCCTAAATAACCTTAACTAAGCTTAACCTAACTTACAATCTAGTCAACAATCAGGTGCATACACACTGGTATGTATGAGTACATACTCGCGTATATGCACCTGAATGTTAATATATACACTGCATACATGTCTACATATATACATCATATTATATATGTGTATGCAAGACTCAACACTGTCTTATGGATATCCATGCAAAAAAGTTTTGACGACATTTGACGACAAAGTGAGCTGCACCAACATTGCTCGAGCAAACTTAACCGCCAGATCCATCTTCACCTCGGCTCCAGTTTATCCTTCATCCCTTCGCCCAATCGCTTACCCCCTTAGGAATTCGAAACAACAGCAATAGGGACGAATAGTTTTCTGACTAGAGATTTATAAGTGAACGTGTGAGCCAACGCGTTTGTCGCTCCTGTGATACTACACATGTGAGCTACCACCACCAATAATATAAAATACTCAAATTCACAAACACTTCCAATCGATTTGCAATCTCAAATCTTCATTTTGAATATATCACGGCCACCGCAGACCGATTCCCTCCAAACACCAATGATCCGTGAAAACAAAAACCCTTTCAAAATGAATTCAATATTAATTAACGCGGTTCACGGTGGCGATGAGGACGACAACGCAGGGCGACGCATCGCAAGAACACCAAATTAAGGCGAAATCAACACCGTCGATGACCGGGAATCATCATCGTCCTCATCAAGCCGGGCCGAGGCAACGACACTCGGTACACACCAACGAGTCCATGTCACAACATTTATGCAACAAACCTCAGCCAACGCATGACTCTCGCCGGCTCACTATCACGATGGCGTGAGGTCGGCCATCAGCAGCAGCCCAACATGACTGCACTCAGAATAAAACACAAACATCCAAGCATCCGAACGTCAACGAAAACAAATTCTGCGTAATCTGGAGCTGATCTTGCTCCGTGGATGTCTCGCTGGCGAGCTCCGAGGAGTTGCGAACTCATTAACACAAAAACGTGAGGGTGGCCGAACCGACAGCGGAGACGCTAAGTGGTCTTAGCGCACACAGCCAGCCCACATGCGCGCGCACTGAAACTCTGAAACCCTGAAACCTGAGCCACCGTCTCGTGTCCCCCGTCCGTAAAGTGGCGATGGATGCTGCAGATGCGTTTTCTGATGACCAAATTGATTTTGCATTCTCCGTCTTCGCCTTGTCTTCGGAGAAGTGCACCATGACAAGGGAGGGGCGGGAGGAGTAAGCAACACACGCTACTTGAATGCGCTGAATCGCAAATCATTTCCCAGGCCACTCGCGTACGTGGAATGCAGACGAGGCACTTCCACACGGCTCCTCCGGCCGACGCCGATGCTAGATCATTGATTTCCCGAGAAGAAACTCATCTGCTTCACGTCAAAACTGACGTCTGTCATGTTTGCGCTCCAGTCGGGGTTCGGTCACTCTCCCCGTCGACTTACGCCCACGCCAATCGAAATTGCCTTGAGGTAGGACCACTCCCCCGCAACGCGCTGATGTACGACCCTAACCTGGGTCACAGGAAAGTCATTCAAAGTCGAAGGGGACTTGTTGGTTGTGCGAGTGTTTGCTCGCACTACGCTCTATTTGGCTTCACCCTTGTCGCTTATTGCGCGCGAAGGGAGACCGAAGGGCAATTATGGTGGCGTCGTTGTCCTTGGCTGAGCAGGGGACGGAAATGGAAATGTGTGAGGGATCCCGTGAATTCGTGGAGGGGAGACGAAATTGGGTCAAGGATAATTTTTTGAAAGGAGTCCGACAGTTGGGCGGGTGCTTTAAGATGAAATGTGTTGGCGGGGATGCCGCGTTTTTGAGGGGAGTACGTGTAATCTGGGACTTTGTTCGAGGGCTTTCGTGAATGGTGCAGGTTTTCTGTGTGACGTTCCAAGGAAAAATTGCATTTCCCGGGCGTCTCCCTCGTCCGCAGGCTCTCATCCTCATCCGCAGGCGGGAAAATGTAAAATCCACAAAAGTGTGATTCTGATGGAACCTGTCTTGCATGTTGAATGGGTCTGAATGTAAAGATACTGAAGGATAACTGAGCTTAATTATAAACTCACTTCTCCCACCTTCCAGTCCTCAATGAGGATATCTTAAAGTTTATACCATCTTTTGTCCAACGTATCAAAAACCCAGATTTATCCTGTCGGAGCAAGAATACCTTAGTTTTTTAGGATTTTATACAGAATTTGGGTCAAAATCCCAAATTCAAAAGTCCGAAACTCAAAATTCAGCCAAACTTTGCAACGGATTCCATACTCCCTACAAAGAGAGGTTCTTCTCTGGCCCTCTTGCATCAGTCCATTGTAAGACTGATGGGCAGATATAAGGTTTGAACTGAAAACTGTATAAATTGAATATTTTGGAAATCTATTTCGGATGTCATTTTTTGCATTCTAAGTTAACCTTTTTCAGAAATTCAAGTCTTTGGAATTTTAGATTTTTCTTCAAATTTGGGTCTCCAATCCGACTAAACTTCTGAACTTTTCCCAATTTTCCCTTTTTGCCATATTGTTGTAGGCAGTCTTTTTGGCCTCTCGTCGGTTTTTAAATCTATCGGGCTATAGGTCTTAGGTACTTTGGGCCTTTTGAGAGGCTTTCAGATTATTTTGACTTTCGGAATTTAAAATTTTGGCAATATCTGGCCTTTCAGAATTTTTACATTTGCAATTTATGGAATATTGGAATTCCACTCTCTTCAGAACTTTGAGCAGTATGCAATCTTGGAGTTTTCGAGAGCCTGGGACTTTTCAATTATTAGCCTTTCGGAATTTTGTAACCTTCGGAAGCTTAGGGTTTCTTGGAAGTTCTTAGACTCTTGAACTTCGAAGTCTTGGACTTTCTGTATTTTTGGTCATTCGATGTGTTTGAATTTCAAACAGAGCGTAACACTAAGCAGCGAAAACTTCGAGGTAATCAGGGACTGCGTCTACTTCGGCTTTGCTCTAAATAAGGGCAACAACATTAGACGCAGAATCCTTCTTGCCAATCGCTGTTTTTGGGCTCAAGAGACAATTGAGTAATGGAGCCCTCTCTCGAAGAACTTACCTGGCTTTGATCATACCAGTCCTCCTGAACGGCGCAGAAGCTTGAACGCTACTTTAAGCGGATGAGGAAGAACTTAAGTTCTGCATGCGATTTCTGTTTGCGTTGATGGCGTCCGGAAGAAAAGATTTAACGACGAACTCGCGGCTGGTCAAGTGTCTTCGGATAAAATGCTCAAGATGGCTACACCATGTAGAGGGTATGGACACTACTGCTCCGGCCCGAAAAGTCTTTGAATCGGAGCCATTGGGATAACGCAACAGAGGACAACCTAGGTTGAAATGGCGCACACAAGTGGAGAAGAACCGCAATCAACTTGAAGTATGCAATTAGAAGCAGCTGGTGGGATATCGTGCTAGCATGAAGAGCCATGTAGACTGAGTTATTTTAAGGTAGTATTTAAGTTAGTTTATAAGTTTTTAATAAAACAGTCCAGTAATTAAGTTTTTCTCGATTTTGTTTTTCTTAATTTCATTAAATTCAATATGCATGATTAGTGCAAATACTTTTTAATTTACATTCGTCGAAAGACATATTATAAGTTTAGGTTTAGCTTAGAGTGCCCGCCAAGGGTCATTAAGTTTCTTGTATCAGTGGTTCGATTAACTAGTTTTAAGCATTTTTTGTCTAGTACTTAAGAATTGCATGAAGTCAGAAATAAAAATGAATTAAAAAAAAAAAAAAAAAGACTGAGGCTCAGGTTCCCCCAGAATGTCGCTCCAGTAAAGAGGAAGAAGAAGAAGTCAGAATCTACTCATGGGCAACCCAACTATGTTCGAAGTATTCCTAGTCCAAGAGATCCTGCAAGCCACAAGTCACAGTCAGAACTTCCCTGCCCTTCTTTGGTCAGGACTAAGCTTAAGCTGCTTAATTTGAAAGTACTGCAGTAGAGCAGAATTCAAGTCAATTCGTTTCCCAAATGAGTTTTCAGTTGGGAACCTCCGTAAAAATCACCTCAAACAGATACATCATTGCATCTGAAGGCATGTAGAACTGATGTGTCAAGAAATGAATCAACTCAGTGTATCCATGCAAATTCAGTTGTCCATCTATAACAGAACTTTTGACTTCCTCAGTAGTCTCAACCGCTACACATCCCACCCACTCTCTCCTAAATCACTTCAAACTCTGGCATCGCATCCTGCATTTCGCACAAAAAATTCGATTAAAACTCGAAAGACATCCAGTCTGAATCCTTCAATTTCCATTAGCCAATGTTCATAGCTCACAGGACACTCCCATTAGGACTTCAAAACCACACACACACACACATACATGCAAAGAAAAAACTGCTGCAAAAAAAATGAATCTCAAAAGCAATGGCATCAATCTTCAACCAAACGTCCACCTCCTGTCAGATCCGTAAAATCAAAAAGAATGTCTACTCAGACAAAAAGGACGAAAGAAACTCCAAAAAACGGACCGCACACATCCTTGCATCCTTGTGGGGGCCCAGCATGCAGTCAAAACCAGAAAAAGCCATCCATTACCAAACTTCCATCATGTGTCCAGGCTCAGTGGTGGCCTGACACACACACACACACACACACACACTCGTCTGAACACAGAAGGACACACAGTGCGCTCTATGCAAATTGTAACGCAACAAAACAAAGGCAGCAGAACTCGTTCTCCGCCCATGCACCACGGAGTATGGGCTACCCTGCATTTTTCGGCACTGTTGGTTTTTTTCTTCGCCTGCTCTGATGTCCTGCAAATGAAGCAAAAACAGCCAGAATCGTCCTCGCTGTCCATCTCTCTGAGCCGGCAACAATGAATTGCATCCAATGATTTTCCATCTCTCCACCCATATCTGCAAACACACACAACACCCACGACCACGACGCTAGGACGATGCAAGGACGAATACCAAAAAAAAAAAAACACAACAAGAAAAGAAAAACAAGAGATTTGCTGCTGATGGGGCATTCTCTCTGCACCTAGGCAATGCTTTTACTGACGAAAAAGAATGACTTCCACTCGGATGTAGTCCTTGATGTTGATGTTTTTGGGAGCAGGTTTTTTCTCTTGCCGAAAATTTCTTCCCCGAGACACAAAAAAGATATTGCGCCAACACAGAGCGCCGCACACACAACGCGCACACATTCCACACAAAACTGTGTGCACGTAAAGAATGATTAATCGAATTACCAAGGATCTCCCACTGTTTTGTTTGTGTGGGCTTAATGTGCAGGCATTGCATACATATGTGGGCGGTGGTGGAGGGAGACGCGGTACTGTTTGTGGCAGCCATTACTTCCACTCATGACAGCGGCTAGGATATCGGGAGTATCCTGTTTCTATTTGCGAGTGTGCATCGGTGGCGTTTTTTTTGCCCCTCTCTCGACCCTTTGCCAGTTTTCTTGTGTTTTGCGAGTGCCCACCAATCAAAGGATTTCAGTTTTCCTTCATCTCCACTGCATCGGACAGCCGGGATTAGATTGAAGGGATTTCGAGTTCAAACGATGCTTGGCTGTGTGTGTGTGTGTTTGTGAAAGAGAGTTCGTGTGGGCTTTGCCTGCAATCTTTGTCAGCTCAGTGACATTTTTCTTCATCAGGCCACATCATCGAAGGATGGCTACAAAGACAAAAAAAAATTCCCCTGTAATCCTATCAGAGACACTGCATTTTTTGTGTGAATATGAAGGATGCCCTAATCCGGATCTGTCATTCGTAAATTCAGACAAAAGGATCTCGTCGTGTCCCTCACGACGTAGTCCTCCATCATTTCTTTTTTTTTTTTTTGGTCTGCATCTCCTTGGTTCATGTAACAAAAATATGAACGGAGGCGAAAAAAAATGGCCAGTAACACTGGAAGCGGTAATAATAGCCAGGATAAACAAATATTTATTTAATCCTTTCGCTTCCCGCTGAACGATCAAAGTGTGCGGCAAAAATGCCTTTGTTGTGTGCATCAACCAGAAGCATTCTCGCCACACCACCATCGCCGCCGACGTCGCTGTAGTCCTGTGCAATTGAGGTGAGCAATAGTTGTTGCCCCCCTAGCCCACTCCACTCACTATCAATCTCACGGTACATCATCGCGCGAGATAGTCCTTGAAGGAATGGTCTTGCGAAGCATTACAATTAGGGCGGCGGAGCATGCTGATGGTCATAATCCTCCTATGGATGGAATTCAGTCTTCTTTTTCGTTTTTTTTCGCCTTCTTTTCCTGGGCAAAAGTAAACAAATAACACTGACGAAAAAAAAATAGCAAGCGATAATCAAAGGACAAGTGACTGGGCACAAGAAACGAGCCTGAGATGAAAACCGGCTCCCGCCGCTCTCGCTCTCGGTTTTTTTGTTGTGTTCAGCGATTTATCGCTGTCCTTGCAGAAAGTTCCTTTTTGTTCCCTGCTCGTCAGATCCTAATAAAAGCCGAATGAAAAAAAAACATAGAAACAAAAGGTAACAACATCCAGCATCCAGGACTCGCTTAAAACTTGATGTGTCCTTTTTGTTCGAGGAGAAAAAATCGTACTTCTTTTTTTTCATTCTTTTCACTTTTGCGATGTTTTTTCTATGTTTTCTTTTTTCTTCATCTCCCCAGTGTTTTGTTGTTTTTATTGAATTTTTTCGTGGTGGCGTTTTTCCTTCCAAGTGAATGCAGGTCTTGGTACTCTTGCAATCCGAGAACGTGCGGGGGAAGGGGAATAGGTTTGGGCTTTGTGCTGCATACAACAATGGACGTTTGGTGCGCGCATTGGAGCCTGTGAATGGTTCGTTAGCATCGGTTCAAAGGACATTTCTTTGAGATTTTTCCATCGTGATTTTTTTTTTTGTTGTCTCTGTTGTTTTGCCACCCCTGACAGAACTTTTACTTTGCCCCCATCGGGTGGGGTGGTGGAAGGTGTTAAGTGAAAATAGGATAAACTCATTGAGGGAGACAAAGAGCTCGAGTCAAATGGTCACTTTTTTGGCATTGTTAGGTTGTCCTGATTTCATGATTAATGGCCGAGGGATTATTTTCGTTTTGGCGCCTCCAAGTGTCAAGAGGGGTGGCGTGTAAGTGGTTTCCCCTCGAAATTGCAACAATTCTGCAGGTCAATTGAGGCACTTCTCACCAACTTTCCATAAGTCATGCGGACCGCCCCACGCTCCAATTACCATCGCGAATCAGCAGAGATCCCATTCAATCTCCAACACAGTCGCCACTGTTGCCCTATCCTTCATCTAAGCCGAACGGTATTTATGCAGATGACAAATCTGCGCCGCATCCGCAGCAGTAATTAAATCCAGTCGGGGCACTGTCCAACACAGCCAACAAGCTGCAGCAACAGCCAGAGCAGTCCTAAATAGCCTCATATCAATCCATTAACAAAGGCCTCTCCAAATTAGGAAGCTTCCCAGAAGCACATCCCAGGCAACGGCAGCAGCAGCAGCAGCTCCTCCCACATCATTAGCTCTCACATTTCGAGAGTTTCTACCGTCTGCCACGGCTGCCGCTACCACAGCGATCAGTTGCCGGGGATCTGGCCAGGCAGCCAGCAGGAACAACATTCATTCTCCCTGGCCCTGGCCGCTGATCATGAATTTCAAATCTCGAAGAAATCATTTCTCGTGACAAATGGAAATTACTTACCACCAATGTCAAGGTGCACACATCTACTCCGGCACATCGTCCGTTTGTCGTCTCCGTCCTCCTCCGTGGCTGGGGCGCTGGAATTCCGCACACCAGAAATGGGTGCTGTGATTCTGCTCGTGTACACTTGCGGGAGGAGCCTGTGGAACCGGTGTGGGGATACGGTGGCCGCGGGAATTAGAGGAGATGTCCTCGCGCGCAATCGTTCAATTGAAATCAGAGAGCAATTCATTAGTCCTACAACCTGCGAGATTATCTTAATTCACGTTGTGGGAGACTAATGAGACGAAACATCGTTGTTCTTGGTGGCTGGCGATGGCTAGCGAGAGCTGGCCTCGAATCCTGCACAGAGGTGTGCTCGCGTTGGCCCCCACGTGTGACGCGTATGCGTTGCTGGTGAACATTATGGGCCTGCCTTTTCGTTCCGAGGATCGTTTTAATTAACTAACGCGACTAGATATGAAGTGGATCTACGCAGGGGACATGATCATATGACGTGCTCGACGGGTTCATGAGCGGGAGTGAGAAGTAGGAGGGGCAGATACATGGTTGTTGCGTATTGACACGCAAGCATTAGATTGACATCCTAACATAGTGCAGGGAGGGCATCATGGGACCGCCTGAGATCGGACTGTAACGACTAAAGTTGCAAGAGCGGCTCTGTGGACAAAAACATGTGCACAAGATTGGGGATCTTATGGGACAGTAGGGCTAAGCCTTTATTCAATTTTGTTTTAACTTTTTGACTTTTTCGGTCTAAGAACCTTTACAAATTTTTGATTTTCCCAAATTCTGAACAAATTTCGATTTCAAAAAATTTGTAAATCTGTATGCAGTAGTTTTATTCAATTTTTGTACGTTTTCGAGCATGGGACTTCATCAAGTTTTGGGCTTTTTTGAATTTCTGACTTTTCCAAATTTTAGACTTTACCAGATTTTTTGATTTTTCTTAAGTTTGCGCTTCGGTTTTCCAAATGTTAGACCACTTTACCAAGATCTAGATGTTTTGGATCTCTTCACATTTTTGACTTTTCCGAACATCGGGCCTTCTAAAGTTTTGAACTTCTCCTAACTTGGGACTGCTGTAGATTTTGATCTTAACAATATCCAAATTTACTTTTTCGCAAAATTCTCAAAACTTTGGTCTCCTTATGTCTTTTGACTTTTATTTTCAAAGTGCGGATTGCTCCTACTTTCTGACTTTTCCGAATTTAAGACATCCGGAAATAAAAAATTTCTAACAACAGTTTTCCAAAAAAGTTACTTTTTGCAGAAATTTAAATTTTCCAAATTTAGAATTTCCCAATTTTCTTAGAACTCTTCAAATTTTGAACTTTTCTGACCTTTGCTTTTTCGAGAGTATATGTACATTCAAGCACTGTGCTCAAAGCCCTGCTCCGCACCCCTTCCGCTGTTGAGCTTAAGTAAATTTCAGCTGATTGAAAAGATTGCACCAAGCCATCAATTCAGCGTCTCGTTGACGAGCTGTTTGCATGTCACGTCTTGTCGCAACACCCCTCGACACCTTACATGCTCAACGAACCAATCAAAATGTGTACAAATCCACCAGACCAAGTGACAAGTGAAAATCGTCCACGTCGCTTCCACCAGACCACCGATGCGGATTCACGCAACCGAGCCTATCAGCCCACAGCCACAGCCACCGCCACAGTCGTGATTACCATCAAACGCCGGTTAACTCATTGCGAGGGCAACCTGCACTCCTCCCCCCTCCCCCCATGCCCATCAGTCGCTCTACCAGCCACTGTCACCAGCAACCGCAACAAATTGGAATCGCGAGACCGCAGGAGATGTCACGATCATCGCTGTCCCGCAACCGTACACACTCAGGTGCACCAACTCGATCGAATACACCGAGTCAAACCCGAAGAGAAGAACATTCCAGTGCACTATGGACCCGGGCAAATCGTGAGAAAATCCCCCGCGTCACCCCGTAGACAAGTTCCGAAACGAATGACATCGCTCACACCAAAAACGGCAGCGCGAAGCGGCGCGATGCAGGTGTGTGCCCCCCCAAAGACGACCGAGGGAAAGTTTACTCATCATTAACTGCCAGCTTCACCCAAGAGCACCCGGCCAAGGGACAACGACGAGCGTGTTTGGCCAAAACCCAAAATCCATTATCGGAACGGGACTGCATTCCTCGCCGCCCATCTCCATCTACGGCCTTGTCTTCGTGCTCTTCCTCGTCGTCAGCTGCGTCGTCGCCTGCCGCTACCGCCGCCACAGTCGCCGTCATCCGTTCGTGTGCAGGGCTGCCAGTTGAAAAATGATTCGTCATGAGTCGGGGCAGAAATGCAGAAGATTAATGCGATTCAAAGTGGTTGGCAGCGACAGTGCCGGCGGGGCGTGGGAGTAGGCGGCTGCCAGCCAGCTTCGATGCTCCATCCACCGCCCAACCCTGGCCCCGACACTCACAAAGGCGACCACCATTCATTCACTTATCCATCCATCGTTACTCTTCGCAGCTCCTCACTCAGTTGGCCCGGCAAACAAGCGACGGCGACGAAGCAGGGACCGCCGCCGCTTAGCCCTCAGAAGAAGCATTTTCACCCTAACCTCAATTTTCGTTCAGCTGATTTGATGTGTTTTTGTGCCACCCCCTCCCCGGTGGGGCGCTGTGTGCGGGTAAGGGATTTTGACAGCGCGCGCTAAGAAATGGATGAAGAATAATAAAGGCGAACAAAAACAGAGTTCATTCCTTGCCAGGACACTGGCAACGGCAACGGCAACAGCAGTTTTCAAGGCGTGTGCATCAGAATGCAGGATGTTGTGAAGATCCTGAGAGAAATGAAATGAAAAACAACCCAGGCCCACATGCAGCAGCGGCAGGAGCAGCAGTACACAGGGCGTGCATGGCGAAAAGGACCCTCTCGCCGGTGAGTGTTGGCGAGAGTAATTTTTCATCGTCAGCGGAAAAAAACACGAGCCTGAGAGCCTGCAGTGGCTGCAGAAGGACCAGAGACCAAAGCCGTACAGCCGTACCTTGTAAATCCAACGCCTCCCCGCTCAACGACGACGTGGACGTGGTACGGCACGAGGATAACAAAGGACGAGTTTCCCTCATTTATAGCCACCCCCTCCCCATCCTTCCCACGCCTGTGAACAGTTTCTAAAAGTCACCGATATTTTATTCAGCGGATGCAATTGGCCGCAGAGTTTGACAGGCGACGCGCCCCATGGCATGCCAGCGTAAAGTAGGTTGACGTACTGGGCGGCGGGTGTCCTGACTGCCGGATCTCAACGCCACGATGGGTGGCTTAGTTTTTCTTTTTTGAGGGACGAATCTTCGGCGCAAATTCCCGCCCGCACGCCCCACTCTCTGGCAGATTGGCAAAGATTGATGAATTTTCGGATTTTGCTGGTGGTATGTCTCATTCTTCAAAATGACTGTAATCCTCGTAAATATATGGTTCTCCTTGAAGGAACGACGATGCGGTTGAAGGATGCAGGAGGCGACTGAGTGGGACAGAGAGAGAGAGAACAGACCCTTGACAGGCCTGAGGTGAGTTGGAAAGACTTGCAGCGAAACTTAAGAAGCGACTGTCGGCCGGGCATTCATTAACAATCTTAGTGGACAACTGCATTTTGACAGTTTGGGTGGAGGTTAATTAAATGAAACTGTGCGCGGTTTTCACTTTGGCTAGAGGGATAGTAGATGGTTGACTCTGATGTAAGGTTAGTGGTGCCTTGAAAAATGCTTATTTAACAAGTTATCCGCGGAGATCTCTTGTAAATGGATGTGAAATAAGAACAGCACGATGAATGAAATGCAGCTAAGGTCTAGCCGCTTACATAACAGATAGTTTGGAAAGAAAGTTGTTTCTGGTATATATCAGAATGGCAAAAAATAAGGAAAGCAGCTAGACTTGCTTCTTTCAGTAGCCTTAAAAAAACAGTGTGATTCATCGTGAGGTTTGATTTTGAGTAGGCTTTGGTGACATAACACGTGTGACTTCTATCAATCTGCTGTACCATTTTTTTTCAATATCGCTTGGCAAGTTATCGTGTAAAATGTTCACACCATAACAACGTTTCCAAATTGTTCAGCTGTATTAGAAAATTCTAGGAACTTACAGTGTGTATAGCTGACCTGCTGAAATTACTAGTGCCAACACCATTCGCAAATTTGAATCTGAAGTGCAAAGACCATAGAAGCTAAGCCGTAACGAATCGATTCTTAGTCAGTCTCAGCAGCTTAGCAACGTTAACGGACTATGTGCTTCCTGATGTTCAAACTTATGGTTTCGGTGAGCTATGGGTACAACAAGACGGCGCTGCGAGCCATACAGCGCTTGAAGCAATGAACTTGTTAAGAAATCTTTTAAGCGAGCACTGAATTTGATATCTTGCTTTGAAAGCAAGTAACATTCACATAATATAATTTCCTTAAAGCTAAATGCCACGATTGGTTCTTCTGACTGATAGTAAGAAAATTTTAGTTCGCTTCCAAATTTGTGTGTCTTCTTTTGCATTACTAATCAAACCCCATGATGAATCACCATTTACGAACTTTGGCCTCTATTGACTGAAGGATACTACAATCCTCACTGACTTGGATTAGTGTTGTTTTTTGTGGAAATTATGTCTTCCATATTAAGCCTCCACACTAGATGCGAACACTTTCCTAGGCCTATAGGTTTTCTGTAGCTGTAGGGGTCCCATTTTTGTTCCTTTATATTTTCGCTTTGGTCTTCTTGTGGTTAAATTTCTAAAACCAATGTGGGTGAAGTGATGATTCATGAAACAATGAATGACGAGCCCATTGAGCCAAAAATGAGTGACGAATTCCTGAAGGTGATTTTGCGATGAAATTATTCATCTTGGCGAATTCTTTTCAGTTTCTTTCAGTTCAGAACTTGCGTCGCCTCAAATGAAATTGAGTCAGCTTGATCTTGTATGTGTGTATACCAAGCCCTTACAAAATACGCCATTATGTTGTCTGACAGATGCCAAATTCTCGAGAACGCCATAGATTTGACTGATTTCGATCGTTTGCGACAGACGCCTGAATGGCAGCGATGTTTTCGATACCTTGATCAACTCGTTGTCTCACTGGCACAGCAACATCACACGATGAATATGTAGACTCAAATTTTTGAAATAACAAGGGCGAGAATTGAAGTCAAAGCTCATGGAGATGCGTCACCAACACCGAATTTCAACTGAAAATTTGTATAATTTGTAAATGATGCTCTTTCGTGTACTTTAGACTGATGAAATTGTCGAGTGTTTTGAATAAATTTACAGTGACAATTAGATGATAAATGAAAGAGTGTATTCACTAATTAAATTTAAAATGGTCATGTCCCCATTGGAAACCCCTTACTTTGATTGGAACTTCAGGATCTTCATCGTCATCTTCATCTTGACTTCTAGAAAAAAAGTTTCAGAGAACACAACGCATAAATTGACGGAGCACGTTGTTTTATTAGAAATCATTACGATTGTTCATCTCATTTCCACATAAAGCTGTACTTGCGCCTTCAGAGAGGGTTCCACACATTTAACAAATCGAAGCATTTTTCTTCGTTACAAATGTTCTTCTAATAGTGGGTTATTTGATTTTGTGCAAGAACTGTTCCTCGACCCAAATTTGCTTCGCTTGCTGAATTGTAAATAAAAATCATCTGGCAAATTCAAAATGACTGAAAATGTCCAAAATGTCCCAAAATGATGGACACTAAGTCTGCACAAAATTAGTATTTTGTTCATAAATGGTCTTATTCTATTGTTTAAAGTCCTTGTTTTCTAGTTTAATTTTACTTAAAAGCAAATAAGTAGCTGGGATTCTTTATTTTCTAGACAAATGAGTCCCATTCAAAGAAATCAATCCCATTTTCGACAGCACTGCATTGACTTCTTGAAATCCGTCATCTTAAGAAAGGGCAAGCAATTGGCACATCATCAATCAGTTTCTTTCTTCTTCTTTTGCGTCATAGTCCAGGATGGACCTAGGCCGCAACCAACACGTCTCTCTAGCTGGCACGATCTCTTGCCGACTGCCTCCAATTGCGTACTCTAATTCGGTTGAGGTCCTTCTCCACTTATGTGCGTCACCTTAGCCTAGGGCGTCCTCTTTTACGACTTTTCAGGCTTGAAGAGTGGAGTCCCTCAATACATGATGCTTGGCCATGTTGACATGCTAGCAAGCATCAAGTTCTTTGCCATCCCAAAACTTAATATGTATCCATGAGTTTTGTAACAGATCTCGAAGCTTCTCTCTGAGCACTTGATCTGAGCAAGTGCTACCTCGAAAGTTATGCGTAAAAGCTTGGCTTACAATGTTGTAGGGTACCTAATAGTGGTAGCAAAAATGTTGTAATATTAAACGGTGTAAAAATGGTAAAATGTTACCATAAATTGTTTCAAGCAATTCGATAAAAATACTCAAACGATAAAATTTCCTAAGACGTAAGATTGCTCAAAATCAACGTAACTAATCCCGAAACTGCACATGGGTTGACATTGACTTTCTAAAACTGCCACAAGTACGGTTTACCTCTTTTACGAAGGAATCATCAAGTCACAAAGCAGTTTCGATCCGAGCTGATGGCGAACTAGGGCAGTTTAGAAGATTGCAAGTATAAAGAGCAAGGCCTTAAAAGGCGACTTAAAATCAGTAATTAAGGTGACGTAATGTTTGGTCAAGTTTTCGGTAGTCTCTATACCGACTCATACGCCAAGTACGTCTCAGTATTTATTCCCGGACTGAAGATCTCACATTTTTGAACAGTACCACCTCTTTAGAGTTGCTGACAACATTCTAGGAATACTAATGAAACCTGCAATCTCGCCGTTTGGAGTCGTCAATAAACTGTACGTCTCCTCCACTTCACAGAGAAAAATAGCACACAAAACAGGGGAAGTTGCTCAATTGAGATCCTGTTCCCTTGTGAAATGTTGTGCTACTCAATTTATTCCTTCAGAGTTTCCACTTTTCTGCAATTCTACTAAATTCGGCTTCGTGTGTTTTTAAATAGAATGTGATACAAATGATAGAAATATGAGCTTCAACCGAAAATCAAATTACATTTACGCCATAAGATCTAAGCCCCGGAAAGGAACCGAATCTTTAGATGGGATACTTATGTTTGTAGCCAAGTGCATATATTCTTATTCTAACCAGCCACATCATATCTCCATATAACTACCCTCACCATACCCCTGCCGACAACATACGAGTACACATCTAGTCCTAAGTCAAATGCTTGAAAATATGTATGCATTTAGAGGTTGAAGTCGGTGTTTGGAGTTCAAATTGATTGCTTGGCCACTGTTGAAATTAACGGTTATGTTTGGGAGACATAAATTTGCGATTTCAAAAAAATATTCAATCAGTCTATGAACTGTAAGAGTTCCCTAAAAATTGCTTTCTTAGATTTTTGAAATTCGCATTTTGATCAATAATGCCAAAATCATTGTGTTAAGAATGGGATGCTCTAAATGGTAATCATTGGAAGCTTCCTTTGAAGGCTTTATTCGGCGATTTCTTCTTTTTGGGTATCTACATTCACCGTAAAATGCTGAAGAGTCACGCTGAAACCTAGATAGATCTGAAACAGTAGTTCAAATCAAAAAGCTCGAAAAGAAATCCCAAATTCTGCCAAAATATAAAAAATGTCTTGCTTGACTCCACCCAACGCATCGTTTGTGAAAACGAAACCATAAAAATGGGACAAACATTTCTCTTTTTCAAAAAAAACTTCAGCAAGACCACGTTTTCCTGTGTTTAAATTCAATGGCGATACAATAATGCACCAGAAGTCCGTCACCTTGCCCTTCTAGGACCATTTTCTTCACAACTTAAGTCATTCGAAAGACCACAAGAGACAGGTTTTTCTACTTTTTCTTCAATTCTGAGTGCCCCACCAAAATTCATCGCCCATCTTCCAGCACAGGGCACACATTTCTCCCCCAGACGCAATCCATTTCTCTAGAAAGGTAATGCGATCAACTGAAAGTAATGAGATATAACATATGAATGCCGACATACGTTTGTGTTCTCCCCACCATGGCCATTTGAGTCAGGCCGATTGAGTCACAAAGAATTTGTCAAGTAATTCCCGTCTCCTGCCAAGAGAATAACTCCGACCAGTCAGACAGCTCAGCAGCTGTCTTTCAAAGGACACCCGGAAAGACGATACGATGGATACAACAACATTATCATTCAACAGACAGGAGAACAAATAAAAACCTTTCACAGGATAACTGGTGTTCCCGCCACCACTGTCGCTGCTACTGCTGTCCAAAAACTATAAACAGGGACCCAATCCATCTATCCATCTCCGCTACCCATTATGCCGAGCCCCACAAGGCCCACCGTCAATGCGACGACCTAAACAGTCAACAGATACCACCGAAAGTGCCAGTCTTCGGTCGGTGGCAAGGTGAAAAGCCGAAGCGGGTGGTGCAGTGGGGCGAAGGAGCCCACAAACGAATGCTCAGAACTTATGTCCCAGAGCAACTGACTTCCGGAAAGGATTTATTTCCAAAATACACGATTAGCCTGATATGTGGGTGGTGCGGGGGAGGGTGGGTCCTTGTGCCTTTGGCAATCCGTACACACGAAGGTATCCGCTGGGAGTCTACAAAGGTGGCAATGCCAAAAATAGAACTTTGAAATGCAACCCGGGCCAAGTAACACACACACACACACATATACACATGGTAACAGACTGAAAGGATCGCCCGCCTAATGTTTGCCGAAAATGCCAAAAATTCAAAATTCACCTCCTTACACCCTACCCACTCGGTCTAGTCGACGAAAGGCGTGAGGACGGGAGCCACGGGTGGACTTTTGATGATTTCATCCCTTTTTCGGCTGGTCTACCTGCCAAGGCAGTCCCCACCTGAGTTTTTCGTCGACTTTCCACATAATGTCTGACGTCGTGTATCCGGCAGAAGGCAGCGTGACAGCGTTCGACAGAAACATGACAAAACAACGGCAGAAAAAAAAGGCAACAACACTGGAGCAAAACAAAACTTCTTTGAATGACTGTCAGCCGACTGGGGAAAGGGGGTTGGGGCAGGGGAAAACTTTTCGACAATACTGAAAACGAATCCAATTCGTCGTCCCTCCCCTCAACGGGGAGAAAATCAACTTCAGACATGGCGCGGGTGACGGGAGTCGATGGAAACTTTTTGGATGGAATTCAAAAATTCATTTGCCCCGAAAAAAGAAGCGGCCGGGAGTGAGGAACATGCGGAACATGACGTTGCGAGTGAACGTAAAGTAGCCGCGCAATGAAATTAGGGAGTTCCACTGACGCCAGGGACACCTGTAGCACCACCAAGCCAGCCAAACGCCTTGCATGTACTGAACCTCCCAAATGCCTTCGCATTCTCATTCACAAGCGGAAGCAAATAATTAACTGCAAGTCGAACTAATCCCCGGCTTATCCCAAGGATTTAGGAGTCACTGGCCACACTGTGTGCAGCAGCAGCCCCCAGGCCAATCGATGAATGATTAACAGCGTCAGTGGCGAGTAAATTAAAATTCCGCCTTCCACAGTGCGGAAAGATTGCCGGGCACCACCAACCACCGTGGACTCAAATTCCAAGCCCACGCACAATGACTGGATACGACTCTTGCAGGTGTCTAATACGCGGACTAGATTAACGTCGTTCCCCGAAGTCGGTACACAACACGATGGGCGGTTAATTGAGGCCTTCATCGAGCGCGAAAATCACCGCTATTCTGCAAGGTATCGACTGGCATACACGATCCTAGTCTGCAACGCTTGTACGTCGAAGTGTTTTGATAGGCAACTCGCTTCGCGGACAATCCCCACTCAATCGCTCATTAATCCGACGTGCACTCATTAATTGCACGCATACAGTGCAGAGCAGTCGCAGGCGATGGAAAAGGGGAGCCCGGCAGCCAACCGCCTACCGCCAGCCTGTGGGGCCCATTAAACACGACTCCATTACAAACATCGCAACAAGCCGCGCCGCATGGGGTCCACATGAATCTGCATAAACAGCACATCGCATACACACACGGACCCGAAGAGCACCCTCCCGGGCCGCCGACATCGGCCGCGTCGACCTGTTGGCGAGGAACTTGTCCTGCGGTGCGCCTGGCGCGGCCTACGCACTCTCTATCTGCGCCATTTATTGACGCGAGCGCACCAATTACGGTAATGGATGTCAATTTCTTATCAAATCACACGAATTAATTTTGCGATAATTAATGGCCGCGCATGCGAATTGGCGAGGGGGCCCGGGACACCCCCTGGAGGTGGGCGCCGCCGCTGCCGCACGGATGCGCATAAACACAAAGCCCGCGGGTGTCGGCGGCGCTCACCGATCCGGTGCGGTAGTTTGCCGTGTGCGCATGTGTATTGCACCCGAACCGCTCGCGGACTAGGGCGGCTGCTTAATGGTTTCATTCAGCATAATTGAGATGTTAGAGTGACAGGAGTGACGACGGCACAGGTGACGATGGCAAGCGCACGCATTTGCGCCGTCGGCTCAACGGATTGAGTGTGAAGTAGCTCCTAGCTTAAACTTTGCAACCGGGGCGGCAGCCTCTAATTGCCTGCGAACGCACTTATCTGACGCTAAGGCGTCAGCTTAACCTGCGGCTAAGTGCCCGTCGACACCGATGCGCGGATGAGGTGTGAAATTAATAATCATTCGCCCTGTTCGCAGTGACACTTTGCAAGGAGTCGACGCGGTGACAACTCCGGGCACAGAGTGGGCCGGGTGACAATTTATATGCGGCCGTGCTCGGGCAGAAGGCGCGGTGGCAAGAAGGCGGCTATTCGAGGATGCGACACATGACGGATGTGACAGTATGATGGGATGCAAATTGATATTCAAATGTCAGGCGGGACTGCGGCGGATGAGCGATTGGTGGGTAATTGGATGACGATACCTGATCGATGGAGGCGCTGAGATGGCGCCGAGGAGGCATTAATCGTCAACCACGATGGAATGACATATTCATCTTGTCGACGAGATTGAATATGCAAAGGAGGCGGCGATTAATTCGCCGACCATGGGCAGCATGTGGCGTTAGTGGACGACGAAGCCAGATGCAGGTCGAGTTAACTGTCAGCACGGAGGCTCTTCTTTTGACTGGAAACTCTGGAAGTCTTTACTGGGCATGCTTACAAGAAAGACGTTCCAATGCAGCACAAGCTCTGCCATCACTCAGCCAGACAGGGCACCTTCATTGTCACCGATATTCCGTCAGACTCCGCACACACGTCCACCCCCACCCGAAGCACAATCCCAAACCAATCCAGTCGAGCAGCATTCTTTATCTGTTTCCGCACCACGGCCGCATCCCGGTTGGCATTATTCATTATTTCCATGGAATTCCACGGCATCGAGAGTCTGGCCGGTCTCTGGACGGGTGGTGAGCGCTTTGCTGCTCAAATGAAATTATCAATTTCGAATCTTTCACTTTACAACACGGGAACGCATCACGACCTAAAATGGTGCACCGCGCGCAGCCAGTCCGCTCTGGGCAGCGCTCAGGTTGTGCCGCGTCTCGATCATCGTCATCATCATCTACGCTCACCTCATCATCATTCTCATTCCCACATCCTCATTGTGCCGGCGCGCATCGTAGCAGGTCGTTGTCGTCGTCCTACACCTCCCCTCCCACCCCCTGCCATCGTCCTAACAGTCGCCTCCTTTCCGATGCACGGTGCATGGTGCACAGTTGTCGCATGGAGACATTTCTAGCTCTGCGCGAAATTGGAATCAGATCAATTCTGCCCCGCACGGAGCCTTGCTGACTCAGCCATGCCCCGGCGGGGCTAGGTTCGATTCATTCGGGAAGCAATCAGATCATTGAACAGATATATCAGTGTCAATGTGAGGTTAAGGAGATTTGCATTTGTTCAGCTCCGGCCCCCCTCTACGGCGACGTCCACGACCAGGTCTAGCAAGTGAACTTATGAGGGATGCCCGCGCGTACAGCAGGCTAGCACCACACACAATGCAACAAATTAATAGGACGACGGGAGATGTCACGACTATTGGCTGTGTAGCTGGGTCTGGATCGGGATCAGTGACTACGAGGACGGCGGCGACAACAACGTCGTCGACGACGACGACGACGACGACGACGACGACGACGGATTTATGTATGCATTTCGACCATGAAAAACGTGACAGTTGGCTGTTACCAATTCGAGCGATCGGCTGTTGTGTGTGAGCTGGGGTGCTGGCTGGTGCATGCCAATGGACTGGGATGCGTTTCATTGTCGATTGGATGCTTCCCTGTGCGCGTCTTTATTGTGGATTGTGCTTGCGATCGCATGTGCATGTACAGCTTGAACTCTTGATCTTGAACTTAAGTCGAAAATGAGATTCGGGCCAAGTTTGGGAACCTGCTGGTTGGATGGGACTGTAGTATTGTGATACAAGTTAATTGTGACATTCGAATTGAAACATTTTATTTAATTCAGCAAGCCCAATCGTTATTCAGCAAGAATATGTTGCCTTGCGGTCATAAAACTGACGAGCTATACAGGTTATTTTTCCGCTGAATGTAATTTGGAGTAGCTGAATGTAGTATTCATGCTCATTTGTGTATTCAGCAGTTGAAAGCATATAATTTATTAGTATTAAAAAGCTACAATTATGAGAAATATATGAACTTGAATCATATTCAGCAATTCAGCGGAATGGAAAATTTCAGAATTTGTACGGATTATGATCCAATTGGAATAGAAAAAAGGAAACAGTGGATTTATCCTTCAGTGGACGACGAATCTCACAAAAACCATTATAAAGAGCCACCCCTCATGCCCTCACAGGCAAACATAATAAAACACAGCGATGTATCTCAATAAAATTCTGGAAAAAATTTACGATTTTCTCGACAAGCATCCAAAGCAAAATTCCCATATACCGTCACATAAATCTTCCCACACAAGTACATAACTCTTATTTATCCTGACTGCACTTTCCATAGGCTGCCGCCTTCATATGCCGCACTCGTTTACATGTGCATGTGTACTTTCCGCACAGCCGAGCAAAACAAAACACCACCCCCACCCACTGCAACGGTATGGGCATGGCCTTCCCACCAATCGTACCGTTCGTATCCTAATCACCGTGTGATGTGCCTATAGGTCGGTCTCTGGGTGCATCCTCTTCTTTTTTCCCACATCCTGCACCGGCCACCCCTTTGCAGATCAAAGGCGCACACACACAAGGGGCTCATTGGCGGCGATGAAGGTGGACTCGGCAGAAAAAAAGCGGCCGATATGTGCTGGTGTGCTGGCATGCTATTCTGGTTGCAATCGATTGGACCGAAAGAATGATGATTCGCCAGAGCGCGGCGCGGCGCAGCATCGTCCTCGGCACTGCTGCAATTAATTTCACCCTTTGATTTGACCACATCAGCGTGTGTACATCGAGATGTACACACGGTCTCCCATGGGCGTTCTTTTGCCTGTGCGCCCTGTACCTGTGCACATGACGCAGCAGCAGGAGCCCTAGCAACATCAACAGTAGCAGCAAACTCTGGCTGCATCCCTTTCAATTAAGCCCCATGCAAAGGACCGAAGAGCAATCCCTTCACCTATCGACTGGCCATCGAATTCGACTCCAAGTGGGTGGCTGGAAAAAGAGCACGAAAAGCAATCGCAACGTTTGCAGCGTTAAACCACCAATGGGAGTTAGGAGGCGCAGATATCCCCAACGGAGCATGTTCACCGTTTCCGTTCTGCTTTCCAGGCCATCCTCACTGCTGGGCGTTAATTACTGCATCCTCGGACGGGAGCTGGCTCCGAGCTGGAACCGGGGAAAAAAAGCAAGCACGCCGAACACAGGAACACCGAGTATTCTTTTGTCTTTCTCCCGGATCTTTTGTCTGGGCCGTGTCCTTATCAGAGAACTCTTTTTACCTCCACATGTGTGTGTACGTGTATGCAAACATGAAAAACATGCATCAACCATGCAATTGGAAGAAATATAATTGAGTTTGCTTCGATGTGCAGCTGGGTGGCAGTAATCAATGGCAGAAAGGATGTTCGTTTCTCGTTGGCGCTGCTAGCCCCCGGTGAGATTCTCAATCAAGTGGCGCCCGCACTCTGCCCCCACTACGATGATGAGAATGTCGATGATGAAGATGATGTCCTTTGTGAGACACTGGAGCGACAGCGAGCACAAAAAATGAACTCCAAAAATATCCTTCCTTCCTTTTGCATTTCTTTCGGCAGACCCGTGAGTTCCGTTTCTGTTCTGCTCGCCGGTCGTCCATTTTTTTAATTAATTCTGGGAACTTCAACAACAGGCTAATTGCATTTCCCTGTTCGATTGAATTTGCATATACGGGGCAACCCATAACGGAGCACACGAAATGACCACGGGGACTGCTGTGTGTGGCGCACGGTGGGAGTGTGTGCGACATTCCTCCCCACCCATGGACAAGCGGGTGGGGGCGAGTTTGAAATTTGAAAAATCATCCAGAGCGCGGACTTCTTGATCACACACGAGGACAATGGGGGCTCTGGATGTGAAATCAAAGCGCGCTTAAGCGAATTAAAGGATTTTAATTAACTGTATGTGCTGCGAGGAGACGAAATCCTTTTCATTCGCTCACAACCGAAACGGATGTGCAGCATGTGGATGCTGAGGGGGCTGGTGGGGCGGAGATAGGAGCTCAAAAGGAACTCATTAGGTAAATGTACGAGTATCTGCAGTCTCTCGCTTGAAAAAGAGGGTTTCATTAGTTAATTATCGGGAGTGAAATGGATTCATAATCAATGGTCGTGTTCTCTGGGAGACGTCCATTGAACGGGTGTCCTTTTACGAGATTTGATGTAACTTTTCAAAATGGTTGTCACTGCATCGCCAGTGGCATCGGATTTGAGGGGGTCTCGAGTTGTTGTCGATTTTTAATTTGAGGGAAGGACTAAAAAATGTCCTTCGAGGGAGATCTGTGGACTCCTAATCATATTCATCGAACTTTGTATTTTTTCTCTGGGATCCTTTATGCATCCGTATGAGATAGTTTTAATTTGCTAGATATGCTTAGCGTATTGCCCGGGATATGACACATTTCTTTGTTTTGTCCTTTTCATCTGTCTATTCTTTGGAGTATTGTTTAATGAGAGTGAATGAAGAAGTAAGGGATGTATAAGTTATTGACGAATTTTAATGTAGAGAGCTGAATTTTTTTTTAAGATTTGAATTTTCTATTTTCTCTGATGTTTTAATCCTTTTTCACTTTAAGAGACCTTAGCTGCTTAATGTAATTTAGTGAAGTAGAAAAATGGTATTGTATTGCTGAAAAATTTGTGTACTTCAAAACAACAAAACTGTAGTAAGAGCTGATTAAGGATAGGTGGCTGAATAGAAGAAATATATTGAAGTACCAGGTGATTCATCGAGAGGTTTGTTCTCAAAAGGCTTCTTCTGATAGATCACGCGTGCCTCCCATCAAATTTCTTTGTCATTTTTGTTTAGTATCGTTTGGCAAGTTATTATGGAAAAACTTGATACTGACTGTATATTGAAAATCGGCGTTTTGTGACAAATGTTTTTTTTTGTGATTCGACGAGCTTACGGTCAGTAAAATCAATCTAGTGAAACCACTATTGCCAATACCATTCGAATTTGAATACAAATATGTATTAGTGGATGATAATCGGCGGGTTTGACCAGATACAGGACGCAGATTGAAGCAGTTGTAGCGAAGAGCGGACGCGAAGACCTTGACGAATTTCGTTTCCTCGTTCTAAGTACCCTGGCCATGTGCTTTCTGAAGCGGACAGTCTCGGCGAGCTCTGTTCTGTTTGCATCAAGATAGCGCTACTAGCCATACAGGACGTAAAACAGTGCACTTGTTGAGAAATCAATTTGGTAAGCACTTAACTTCATGTTTTGCCACGGTTAATTGACCGCTTGGATATTATATCATACCTTTGGTAAATATTCCCTGGGCATATGTAAATATTCTGGTCTTCAGGAATAAGCTAGCTTCAATTGACGCCTTGAGCACCATTATTACTCGGGTTATCATTTAGATACCCTTCATTATGTCCAACATTAACACGATGTAATTTTCAAAAAGTAAATGTTGTTTCAACAGACTATATAAATTTTAAATTCAAGAAAATCACTTCATAAACACTGGTGATGTGAAAAGTGTGACAGGATTGACGAACACAAAAAAACTATAACTAAGTGAAACATTAAAAATGCACGCTCCATTTGCTGATATTCGTAACGATGGTATGTCATATGCCTGATAATTTGGTTCAGGGCTGGATGGGCATGTGTAAAATGTTTTCACATCAGTCAGGAATGCAAATGTTTCAGTTTCAATTTTTGATTTTTTAAGTCTTAAAATGGCCAAGTAACTCTCTTACTTCTGAAAAGAATACTCAGCTTAATTTGAATAAATCTTCTTCTTCTTCGGATAGCGCTACAGTCCGGGGTGGACCTGGGCCTCAACCAGGATGCCTCTGCAGCTAGCACCATCTTTTGCCAGCTGCTTACAATTGCGCACTCCAAGTTGGTTGAGGTCCTTTTCCACTTGTGTGCGCCATCTCAGTCTAGGACGTCCTCTATTGCGTTGCCCCAGTGGTTTGGATTCGAAATTATTGAATAAATAATTTCTTTATTTTCTAATTTTTTCCTTGTAAGTTCCCGCATTCGAGGCGAGTGCTTATGATTTTCAAAATGCACTTAAGATGTATTTTCTTTTCTTTTGTCCTTCAAAGTTGAAATAAAAAATGATAAACAAATTCTTAAAGAGCAATTTATAAAGTGTCTGCAGCCGTGTTCTTATGCCTTGTACCTTCTCAAGACATTTCTCATGCGAACAGTTGGTAGGCCTTTAACTGAGCGAAAGAGCTCAGAGTACCATTATCCTTTACCCCAGATAGGCATTAATACAACTTCAAGGAGTTGTATGTGCAATCAGGTAAACTGTTGAAGCATTCTTTTGTGCACCAGTATTTCTTCTTTCAAACTGAAAGCAGGCAAACAGGCAACCAAAAGTGACTCTGAATAAATAAATAAGTCTTTCACATAAATTCAGGAATATTATAAAATATTCCTCGAACTTGGTAGGTACGAAATGAAGACCCGAAAGGGGTTGAGTGTGTCACCACCGAGTTGGTCTGCTCCCTTTTAGGCTTCTGTATAAAAGTCAATATTTGCTTGACACCCATCTCGTACGTTTATAATAATTGTGTGGCGCTACAGCTCACATTGAACCAGGGTCAAGCATCTTGAGCAACTTCCAGTGCTATGAGTGCTTCTGTTACTTCACGAGAAGAGGGGCCCTAATATGAGATGTTGAATCCAGGTACTGATTATGTAGCCTTCAGCTTGTGAGTCGTTGTACTTAACCACAACTACATGGCAGCCACATCGACTACAGATATCTCCAATAATCCCTTGAGGTAGAAGTCTCATCGGGTTTGTTTTCTGATGGAGAGCCCTGCTAAATAGGTGCAGAGTGAAAGCTCAAGCAATATGGTAGCTCTAGTGTGGCGACATTTTTCTCTATTGTCCAGTGGATCTCCTACAAGGTGTTTTTCAATTTTTCTTAGGCCAGCCATGATCCTGTGGAGATACGTTTTCGAAAACCTTTGCTTAAGGTTCCTCCATTTCTCGCAGTTCATGCTGACTGGTGGCTCTAAGATTTTGGCATTTAGTGTTTCCATTGGCACCAAAGCGTTCTTATCGACAGCCAATCAGCGACTTCAGAAATATGTTCAATCTTCACTTTGAATACAGTACAGAGAAAAGATCGGAGATTTGAGGCCCAGGTCCTGGATGGTCTTGGATGAACTTGGGCCACAAATAACAAACCTCTTGCCAACCGTCTCTAGTTCATTATAGTTTCCCTCTACTTGTATGGCTACATCACTCTGAGACCTCATCGCTCCCGTTGTTTTAGTGGCCCGACTACGTAGATGGCTAGTGTAGTGTAGTCGCTATCTGTCCTAGCCATCTTTAGCGTTGTACTCGTAGATACTTGACATGCCGCCGAATAGTTGGAACAGTTTCTTCCTTAAATCGTCTTCTATTCTTTGCACTATTATGTGTTTCCTTTCCAACACTAGTTAATTGTCCACCCGAGTACATCTTTGTCACCCGCCTAAGCCAGCAGATTACAGAACTTTTCGAAGATTGTGCCTCGGGTGTTGATATATGACTTTGGCATGACCTTCTACGGCATGATGAAAGTCAACTGACAGCCCGACGCGTTGTGTAACACCATCTTGACATTGAGTTGGTCCTGAGTCCAGTACGCCCCGTTTACAGCTCGATAGCTTCGCCCAATAAGGTCAATGTAGTCCACATAGCAGCGGCAGAAGAGACTTTTGGACGATCACGTCTCTAGAATTAAATTGTGAGCTTCACACGGCTGTATGTTTTTAAATATTCATTCACGAAAATGTTTTTAATTTCCTCTCCTCGTCGTGAGACTTGTGAAACTTTTACCTCAATTCTACTCTATTGGTATTTACGATTTTCTCTTCGATTCGCATACTACTCTTCATCTCTTCTCACACTCTGTTTCCCGCACCCGTTGCTGTACTATACTCAGACATGGCAATAGATTTTTGATGAGATGAGAAATTTTGTTTAAATTTGTCCTTGAATTTAACGGTTTTCCATGAACTTGAGCGTCTTAAGTGTCATCTTCAGTGGACTTCTTTAAGAGCTGAACTTACAGTGATTGATCACTTCCAGTGATGGATCACTTAACAAACAGACTAGTTAAGATCACCCCTCTTAGATCACACTAAGTGCTTGTCCAGTTTTGATAAGCTCGAATTACGAGCATCATTAAAAAATCGGATTCTCCTTCTCCGGCCAACTGAAAAAGACTCCGGAAATCAAAGCTTCCAATCTTCACTTAGCCCTCGCCACCATCGCCCACACACATCAACGTGTGCGTTCCAGTAATTTGACCTTCAATCCTGTCGCAGATCACTGGAACAAACAACTAGCCCACCAGAACTGGCCTTCCGACTTGCTGCTTCAGTCCGTCAATCAAACCATTGGTGGTCCAAGCGCGAAAACGCCTCCAGTCCTTTCTCCGACGTACGCACGAGTTCTGATGAAAACCGTCATAGATCTCGGCTTAAATTCGCCCGTGTGGGCGATGCGGCACAACAACTTGCACATCGCAGCCAAGCAACAATCAGTCTTCCTCGCCTCTGCCGCCGTTGCAGGGCTAGTCCGAGTGCATTGTGCAATTAAAACGGTACCAAGTAATTATGTTGTCATTACGAGGAGAGGGATTTGCATGCACACTCGAGCTCCGGGGAGCTGAGCACAGCATCTCGTCGTAGTCGTCGCCGTCGAGCTCTAATGGAGATCGGCGGTGGGTGTGGGTCGCGCAGATTGGTCTGTGCACGGTGGAGGGGGTTGCTTCTAGGGAAAAACGTGATGAATCCACTTGTGCGACAAACTGCACCACACAGGACGAAAGCGGTTGTTCTAGTTCTCCAGGGGCTCGGGGATAGGGAGTTTCAGCTGCCACAACGACGTGGATCTTTCCTCCGATGGATGGCAGACTACGTGCGACGCACACACATGGCAGGGGAGTTTGTGGGCGAAAATGATGCCATTAGGTGAAGATGAATGCGATATGGATAAACAGAGATTTTGAGATTTGAGGTGAACTCTGGAGAGGATGAGGACGTGTGCGTTCGCTCGGACCGTACACTCGGGGGCACATCGGTTGTGTGGTCTTGGTCTCGGATGCTGCACCGAGTGATACATATGCGAGCAGTTCGACACGATTCCCCTCAGAGCAAGCAATCTCTGTTTCGGAATGTTTTGCTGACCTTTGCTGGGTTGTCCCACAGACTGGTGATAGATGCTTCAGCATAAAGTGGAAGTTCGGCTTCACAGATGACGTTCTCATGACAAAGTGCAGAGCCGGAGGCAACACTCAAGTCCTTTAGCACTCAGACACGAACTTGGAAGTCGTCTAGGCTTCTTTGTAGCCTTGGTGGTCTTGCACTTTTGCTCATTATATCCCACCCCCTTTCCATCACTTATCTGGCCGCGCCGACCGCCACATACAATCGCCCCCAGAAACCTGTGTCGAAAATCGTTCTCATTAGCGTCAGTCTCTAGTCACTCCCGCATCGGACAGAGGTAACAATTTCCAAATTAGAACAATTCCTCGTCAAAGCATGACTCTCCATCGCTGCATTCCCACAGGCAGCCCGGAGTCATGCGCAAGGGCCCCGACCGCCGCCAGCTACCGCCTCGCAGGCAAATAGCTCCGCTCGCAAAAGCGCCATCTCCATTTGCAGAGTCACCTCTGGACAATAAATCGCATAAATCAAAACGACATCCCAGCCAAGGCAGAGGCCCTCTGTGCGAACTCCCAGACTCAGCCTCCCGTTCCAAGAACCCGAAGACACGACACAAACTGATGCGACGGTTACGAATTGTTTATTCCAGAATTTATGTACTCCAATCAGCAATGAGTAGCAGAACACCGCATCCCCTGCCGGAGACGGAGGAGACTCTGTCAAGGTGAGACACCGGGAAGGCATACAGGCATCTTAGCATACCCCCGCCACCATCGCAGCCCGCCGTTGCAACGTACTCACACAGGCAATCAGAGTTCAACCGCAGTTCCACTTGCTAGCCAGTGCCTCAGTCAAGATGAGTCGAACGGATTCCCCTCCCCGCTCCCGGCTCCTCCCACCGGTTTCTGTTAATTTTTATGGAACTCTATGTTTACCGAAGCCCTAAAATCACGAAGCAAATCGTGCACGACTATTTTGCGTGAGCCATGATCAATCCAAGTCGAGCGAGAATTTTTGTATCTGCCCCTGAAGTGGTGGTATCCCACCGTCACTGGTCGTCCTGTGTGCGGACAGAACGCAGAGACGTTTGCTGGGATCTGTGTGCGCTGGCCAAGAAGTCTATTGTTACATAAGTCGAGCGTTGCCAATAAAAAAAAGGCTCTTGCGCCGCCGAGTCGAGGCAGTGGTTGAACTTTTCCTTTTGTTTCCGTGGAAGAACGAACCAAAAATGTGTGAGCGCGCGCACTCGCAGCGCAACGAAGCGTCTTGGCGTGCCACTCTCTCGTTGGGCTGTGTCTAATGAAACAGTTTTCATGTGGTGCATGCAGCGGCTGCAGGAAAATCGTGGATCTCGTTGCATCGATGGACGGTGAGAGCGAGGACCGTCTTTGTGATCTGCAGGGTTCAATTGTTATGTCTTTTCAACGGTCGAAATTGGCTTGCATTGGTTTTGCTTATTTCTCTTTCCTTCGGGGCGATGAGGTGGATGAGTGTGGGTTGGGGGTGGAGGTAACAGTTATGAGTGCACCTTGACGGCGACATTGAATTCAAATAGAGTGGAAAAGAAAGGAAATGGATTTTTAAGTGTCAGCTGCAAGGTGGACTGATTGGAATGTGAGCGGGTGGGATGTATAGAGCACAATGCCAACTCTTAACAAGAAAAACGTTAATTAAGAGAGTCGACATGGACTAAACCTTCTGTAAAGTATAAGCTGAAAACAATGACAAATGCATTGACATCCCGGGAACAGAATATACTTCACCAATAAATAAGATTCCTTTTACCGCTTAAAATAAAATAGGAATATGGCCGCATACCGGGAATAACGCGGCTAACGTTGCCCTTCAAGTGCGCAAGCGACTTTGCCAATCCACATCGAAGATAGTCAAACGGCTTTAAGTCGCACGATCTTGGAGGCAAACTCATAGGCGCGTAACGTGAAAGTATGTGGATACCAAACATTTCCTTCAATAAATCGATTGTGGCACATGACATGTTGCGCCGCTTTGTTTAAATCAAAGTCTCTGCACATAATCGTTGTTCGATTGATGAAAGAAAAAGTGAGTAATTATGGCTCTATAACGGTCTCCATTGACTGCGACGTTGTAGGCAACATGGTTTTAAAAGAAGTTCGGACCAACAATTTCATTAACCCCTCGAGCACATCAAACAGTTAGTTTTGTGGATTTAACAGCGTCTCAACATAGAGATGATGATAGTCACCACACCAAATACGATCGTTTTCTGGACGTATCCATTCAACCGAAAGCAAGATCATAAAAATCAACGGCAATGTTATAATATATTTGGCACATTTTGAAGCGGCGTTCACCCTTTTCAAGCTAAAGTACCAAATCAAACAAAAAATTAATCATCAATTCCGAGTTTCAGTTTGTAGACAAACTACATTCTGACAGCCTATATTTCCATCGCCATTCTCTGATCGGTCTGCAACAGAGCTGATCAGGGATGCGTTCAACAATGAATCAAGTCAATGAATATTCATAAAGCTTAGACGACAATGCAGTAGATCTTTTTTAATTACAAAAATGTTTGAAGTAACGACTATTTCTATGAGTGTTACCAAAAGGGAAAATTATCTGTGTCGGCGGGATGAATTTGTGTCTAAAATACAGTCGGGTATGCCGGAACATCTGGCAAACACTACAATGGAGCGCTCTGCGACGACTGGAAATTGAAAATTAATTTCCGGAAGTGCGAAACTATTCTCTTTAGAACCCCGCTGTCCAGGGCCTCAAGGGAAACGAAAAGAAACTGGCGCAAGTTCGGCATAGTTGACCCACAGGGTCAGCCGTTAGCTGTGAAAAATGTAGTTAGATATCTTGGCATTTGGTTTTACCAGTATCTGTACTGCGGTAAGCATGCAAATACAGCTCTGACAAAAGCTAAGAAAGCCTTTGCTGCGGCAAGTCGGTTGTTTTACAGCAGCCAACTTGATTCCAGGGTGAAGGTGATCTGCTACATGGCCCTTATCCGGCCAATTATGGCGTACGGTTGTCCGGTGTGGTTCAACTTGAGTCCTTCCCAGATGGAAAAGATGAGGGTGTTCGAGAGGCAATGTCTTCGGGCCTGCCTCCGGTTGTATCGTACACCTGAATCCAATTACAAGAAATTCTATCCCAACGAGGTCTTGTACAACGAGGCAAACCTAATCAGAATAGATAATTTTATTATTAAGCTGATCCGACGGCACATTGCACGAGCGATGACTTCGTACAACAGTCTGATCTTTGGGGCGTACTACCCTAACTTCAGGTACCACGAGAAGGTGCGGCAAAACGGCTTCATCCCGCCCGAAGCATTTCTCTACCTAGACTCCAAAGGGCTGATACAGAACACGGAAGGATATCCTATCATCTTCCATGTCGTACACAGAACAGTGGATAGGAAGCTCCAATACGAAGCGGACGTCGCTCGTAGCCACGAAGAACTCCTCCGGTTCAGTACGGCGATCGCCACCCGAGACAGAACTCAGTCTGCCAAGGAACGTCACTTTTACTGGTGGCTCCACCAAAACCAGCCCCCGTCACCGCTCGTAACTAACCCTGAAAGCTGACCTTGTGGCCAGTTTACATAGTTTCTAAGGTAGTTCGTAAGTTTTTTTTATATAAATAGTAAATAAAACAAAAACTTAAAAAAAATAAAGTGTAGCATAGCATATAAAATATATATGTCATGCATATAAATGCCGTACACGCTATGGTGCACATTTCCGTATTCGTACGGATATAATTAAGTAGTTGTAATAGTACCTCTTAGGTTAGTTTAGGTTAGTCTTACTTTAAGCTAGGTTAAGTTCAGTTCAGATTGCCGAGTTTTCTATCTTTTCTTGTGACAACATTGAAATATATGAATACATGTAAAAAAAAAAGTAAATAATTTAACGCCCATTATGCCCAAAGCCACTTACAATTAGAATAGATATAGATTAGCTTAGAGCACCTGTGTAGGGTCAGTAAGTTAGATTTTAAACTATTGTTAAGATTCAATAAGCTAGTTTTAAGTATTTTCCTAGGATTAAGAAATTAGACCTCAAACATTTATTAATTAAAATGCACAAATAAAAAAAAAAAAAAAAACAATGGAGCGCTCGAAGTCTCATTTAATGTAATTTCTTAGTCTTCCGGCGAAAAACAAACAAGCGCTTTTGTGATGAAGAGCCTAGTTAAGCTCCAACCACAGCTGCAATCTTATCCAAGCAAAGCAAGACATTGACGGAGGAAAAACTCTGGAGTGTCTTCACCTTCTCTATATGCATTGCATAGAAAACCATTACTAATCCCAAGTACTTAAGTTACTTAGCGAAGGTGAAGTGTCGCGTTTGTACGCCAGCAAGTCGTATGCAGTCTTTCCTATGTAGAAATAACGGAGAAGCTGCGGATTTTTTGCTGAAATTTTTGAGCATGCGCTTGTTCGGCCTGCATCCTGGAGAGTTTCTCCAACTCTGGTTGTCCTTTCGAAAGACCCACCCGTCAACGGAAGCCTTAACCAAGGACGAGGACAGTTCCCAGGGAGATTGGGGCCTCCTGAACCTTATGATCCTTGCCTAGCAACTTTGGTGCCCGTGGTGTCCCGGCATCCCGACGAGTCTGCCGATAAAATTATGAGAAGACTTGAATTATTGTAGTCCCTGGAAGTGGTTAGAGGGTTGAGTAAGGCCTTTAGCACAGCTTGGCTGTCGCAACAGACGCCTCATCCACCTATTCTTCACAATATAATTCGTAGCTAGGAGGATCGTTTCTGCGTGGAAGCCCGACGAAAAGGTGTGAAATCGACTGTTGTCGTTTTCAACAAAGGCCCCAACTCCAGATCCCTCCAGTCGTCTGTGAAAATCCGAGTATGATCCCTTTCTTGCTCAGTTTCTGACCAGGGCCAGCGCTGGACATAGGGAAAGTTGGCTCTCTATGAACGATACAACTGGATTGTTGTTGTCCTCGCATCAGACGCCATGTCCTAGTGCCATAGGAGATGCGGTGCGCGAGGTTATTAAAACTCCAGTGCGTTTTTTTCGTCAGGAGATGGCCTTCATGAGATGATGTGGGGGTCAAGGGGAAAGATTTAGCAATGCATCAAGAGCAGAGCCAGACGTGCTTGTGAAAGCTCCTTCCAGCCAAGACAAACCGTTCTTTGAAACTTGGGGAAAGCAGCAGTCACGCACTTGCACGAAACCCTTGTTTCACCAAACGATTCTTGCGTAGAAGAGAAGGGGTCTTATCATTGCCGTATAGATCCACTCAGATCATTTTGGAGATCGGTCCCAGGTTTTTCCAAAAACTCCCTTCCACTGCCAGAAGTCCACTCTAGCAAAGCAAACTTGGTTCCTCTGCCGTGTGGGAACACAATCGTTTTGTAAAGCAATTGTAGAGATCAAAAGAAAAGTTTTTTTCATCCCCGTAGCCTAGTTTCCAGAACGGACTTTGACATTTTCAGCTGTTTTCAACTCTAGACAAAAAGACAGCATCCCACCTGCGTGGAACAAAATGCCTCGCTTTACAAAAAATTTGTATGATGTGCCTTGGGTCTCTCATTCGACCGCCTCAGAGCTCCGATTAGGCACCTTTGGACTGTATTTTGTGAGTAACCAGAAGGGACCAAGTTTCGGAAAGGATTCAAGGCACTTAAGCCCAGCTGAATCCATTAACAATGTTTGTAAGGCTTGTGAGTGACAGACAGCAAGTTATTTACAATTTAAAATGAAATTAAAAAAAAAACTAGTTTGAGCCACCCCGTTTATTGGGAAGACACAATTTTTATCTTAACAAAATGCATGGCCTTGTGCAAGTGACCATTTGACTAAGGCTAACCAATATCAATTCAGTCAGATGATTAAGAAACGTGCATGTCCTCTAGGAAATGTGTCCGTGGTCGATCATCGTGATTGAAGCATGTTCGCGATATGGTTATGGTTCCGCGAAGAAGCACCATTCGCATCGTTATCATCACAGCCAGCGATGATTAGCCATGTGAATCGTTAGACATTGACACCGTAAGCGGAAGAGACTCACCAGCACCAGTAGTCCGTTTCGCGTCAATCAAGGGTGAACGAGTATTTCATCACCATTAAGTGAGCATCTAAGTGGCTTTTCGAAATTCCATCGAGACATTGATTCCAATTACCACCACACCTCGACACGGGCGTCGTTGACGACGGCGACAATAACGACTGCAGCTACGAGGGTAACGATGCCAGTCAAGGGACTGCGGCGGAGGCGGCGGCAGGAGCGGGACGCGTTAACCCCAACCTGTTGTTCTTTAATTACCGAGATATTAAATTAATGCCCTCGCATCGCGTTCATAGGAGCCAGCGAGAGCGTAACTAATAATTCGAAGCATGTACCCATTATCATCTCTCCATAGTTGGTGTGCCCGCGCCCAGGCCATGTGAGAATAGGTGAGAACAGGGCGGTTGTGGCGCACTGTTGTCGTGTTGGTGGTTATCCTCGCGAGGTCTACCCCCCCTTCATGTGCACACACACACGCGGTTGCGAATGTGAACGCATTTGATATGCAAATTACCTGGCTGCGGAGGAACAAGACAAGACGTCGAGGTGCACCACCATCCAATCTCTCTCTCCTGGCGAGGGCAATTTGTTTTGCGCTCAAGTGAAATTGATGAGACCGCCAAGTAATTGTCTTTAATAATTATTTGAACCGCGGCATGGAAGGTCGGCGCTGCGCATAGATAGGCAGACGCGAACTCACGACTCGCAAGACATGCGACGACGTCGTAGACGAACAGCCATGTCATCCATCTGCATAACTTTCAACTCGGCACTGGCACTTGTTCTCATGTAGTAGATAGCCTCATAATCACAAGCAATTATTGCTGCTCACCGCGATTAGCCGAGAGGGGGGGGCCGATGGGGGAGAGGAGGATGTATGCCGATCGGGCGATGTGAATAATTGACGTTCACCGGTGGTGTTCTGTTCGCACGTCGTAATTGTTCTCGACGGAGGGGTGAGAAAATCGTCGTTGTGACGCAATGCTGAAGGTCACACTAGCCCCACTTCCCTGCAGGATGTTGCGTTCTTCGGCCATCCTCTCGAATGACCATTAAAATCCGCGACCACAATCATAACTCATCCAGCCGGAGAGCGCAATGCAAGATCACGATGTCTGCCTCCATTGAGGCAGTTACCGCAATCAATCGGCGAGGACTCAGCTCAGGAATGACGCGCCGGGATGGACCAACGAAAAGGATATCTTCACTTCATCTTGACTGACGTGCGCATTCACGGCGCTGACATAATGATGGACATACCCTCTCGTCGGAGTTCGACGAGCGTGTCACTGCCACGTCTGCTGATGAATTTGTGCGATGGCGCTTTATCCGGCACCAGGACCGCCTCTGAGCCTCGGTACGATCAAACGATCGGCCAAAGATGGAGCCCAAAAATCCACCACCACCCATAATTGAAAGGACATCGGCTCCCGAAACACTCCGAACGTCAATCAGCCACCACAGGCACTCGTGCATCTCTCACGGGTGACGTGATGTGATCTGACGTAATAGACCAATTAAACTTATCTCACCAGATCGCGGCGTAGTGCGGTACGACTGATGCGGTCGGCTGAAGGTTGACACGCTTCTGCGCTCTACTCCCGGTCCTGCTGCCGGTCGCGAATGCGTTTTGACGCCGTGATATACGACCCACTGACGACTTCTTAATCTGGGATGAGCGCTCCCGTGTGCGAGTGTGTGCGGCACCCATATCCATCGCTAATGCTGCAATCTTCGCACGTTCATCGTTTGTTTGTCCATCGGTGCGATGCTTTCCCATCCAATTAAGGTGACGCAGGCGAGTGAAAGAGAGACCGAGAGGAAGGCAAAGGATGTCAGACGACCGATTTGGGAGGGATTCGTATTAAGTGCTCCCCAGGCGGGATGCGGGTGTGGAACAATTGCTCTGCATGCGGCACACATCAACCGGAAAAGGGTACGATAAATTATTCTCCAATCCACAGATCCAGACGCTGCCGCTGCTGCTGCTGCTGTGTTGGGCCGAAAAATCGATTAAACGCTCAAAAGCACTAGATTTTGGGCGTACGTTCGTACGTATGAGCACGTGTGTGCAACCACACCAGACAGAGGCGCTGGGGCTGTGGTGGCGGGGAGAAAGGAAGAAATTAGTGAAAGCCTTTTTTCCACCTGCCTGCCACCTGGTGAGAGATGGGGGCGGCTGATTCCTGGCGTCGTTCCCGTTCTTGCCGCCGTCTAGGGATAATTCATTTTGCATATGCGAATGGGAAATTTTTGAATCGGAAATTTTGAAGTGCCTGGCAGTTGGGACATGGCCCGGAGAGGATGGCTCTCACACACACAATCGGTATCCTTCGGGACATTTGGTTCGAATAATTCAAATGGCCATTGAGGCGGAACACTTGAGGATAGCTGTACGTGATGTGGACGACGACGAAGGGTGTACGGAACAGAAGACTGCCGGCTCAGTATCGGCATTTGGGTGAATGAATCCATTTAAGAAGGAGGACGAAATTAAATTTTGCGTCTATTGTTCGAAAGGATTTCCTATTTTTTTTTTTGCAACAGCCAGATGATTTTGACAACATTGGCTGAATGAAACGAGCAAGAACTTCAAATTGCAAGGGAATCGATATAAAATGTGAATTGGCTTTAAAGGGAAACCAATCTGTTTCTGAACCAGTCGCAATTTGCAGCAAACATTTTGTGGTTTCAAGTTGGCAGCCCTGGCATCTGACGTCTGTCAAGCTTAGCTGTAGTATGACAATAATAGCTGAATATTTGCCATTTACGACTATAAGGGAGTTAAAATTCCTAAAACTTTCTACAAAATTCTATTCAAAGGTAGCCATTTGTCGTGCATTAGGCGATCATTATTGCCGCCATAATCTATCGGAGGAAAAGTGAAAGCATTACCGTGTCGTGAGGCCTATGCTTTATTGTAAGTGACGGAAGTGCAGTTGTTGCTGTTAATTAAAATTTTAACTGAAAATCGATCACATTTGTGTCTGCATCCTTTAAAAGTTAATCTCTCGCAATAATTAAGGCCTACTGGCCAACAGACAACAAAAATCGAATTTTCGAACAACATTCATTTCATTTCATGGTCAAGGAGTCATAAGCCTCTACTTCTTGGGAGATGCGTTACACTCAATTCGGAGCGATATGGTCAAATGATAACCGTTTTGTTTTTGCCTGCGAAAGAAGTCTATGACTAGGACGATAACTCTGGTCCCGGCGAAACAACACGAACAATTTTGACTTTGTCGCGTAATCACACCACTTGGCAACTTTAATTAACCATTAAGATCAGCAAAGGACATTGGTTACGATAACAGTGCCCTAGATGCAATAAAAATCAACTTTTAGCAATTTTTTGCTGAGATATCGCCAGAAATGTGCGAAAAAGTGACTTAAATGATCGTATCCTGCGAAGCGACCATTTGAACTATTTTTCTTTCACACTTAATGGCAAGGTCACAGCTTTATAAGGAATTAATTTGTTTATCAAAAAACCATTCCTGTGTATATTTTATTAAGCTTTACTTTCAAAAGTGCAAAATGAATGGCTGCCATATATGCAGTATATATAGAATTCCAGAAGAGTAGATAAATTTGGAAAGTTGAGGGGCTATCAAGGTGACACATGTAGTCTAGCCTTGGCCATGGTGCCCATATTTATTTAAGAACGGCGTTGGCTAGACAAGGCGACGTCCTTTCATGTTACTTTTTTAATATTATTCTAGGCAAGATTGTGCGTAACTTACAAGTCATCACCAAAGACACCGTCTTAAAAACGTCCGTCCAACTACTAGCTTACGCCGACAACACTGACGTGATTGTACGAATCCAGACAGCCGTTAATGTGGCGTTTTTTTGGTATTGAAGCGCAAGCTGCGAGGTATATGGTTAGATTATCAAGAAGGACACACAACATCGACATCTTGGACAGAGGGTACCACTAGGCGGTAGAAACTTGGAAGTAGTCTAACACTTCGTCTACCTCAGCTCTACGGTAAATAGGGAAAATAACTTCAGTACCGAAAACGCACGCAGAATCACTGCTTTTGCTTTGGGCTCAAGGGCAATTGAGTAATAGAGCACCCTCTTGAAGTATTAAACTGGTTTTGTATAACAACTTGATCATCTCAGTCCTTCTTCGTCGCTTCTACAAGTGAATGAGGAAGCCCTTAGTTTTTTCGAAAGAAAAGTTCTGCGTGCGATTTTGGGTCCTGTTTGATGGTATCTGATGGTAGATGGTATCTGGATGTTGTGTATCCTTCCTTGATGGCAGCATGTACTTCGTTTTGACCTCATTAACCACCAGACCCATTTAAGCCGCTTCCGCTTCAATGCCAGCAAACGCCTCATTGACGGCTCGCTGTGTTCGTCCGATCACGTCAATGTCGTCGGGGTAAGCTAGCAATTGAACTGACTTTTGGAAGATCGTGCCTCTGGTGTTGACCTGTGAGTAACGCACGATCTTCTCATGGATGATGTTAAGAACGTCACACGACAGCCCGTCGCCTTGTCCAAAACCTTTTTTGATATTAAACGTCTCGGTGAGTTCGTTCCCAACCTTGACGGAGCAGCGAGAGTTCTCCATCGTCATCCTACACAATCTGAAGAGTTTGGTAGGAATGCCAAAACTAAACATGGCACTGTATAGCTCGTCTCTATGCTCTCTATAAGATTTGGTCGATAGTGAACGGTTTCAGGCGCTCACACAATACGGCAGAGAGGATCTTGTATGCGATGTAAAGGAAACTAATCCCTCGATAGTTGGCGCAGTCGAAGGGGTCTCCTTTCTTGTGGACCGGACAGACGACGCTGGGATTCCACTCATCGGGCATGCTTTCTTCCGACCATATCTTACAGATGAGCTGGTGCATGTGCCCAACCAGGTCATCTATAGCTGCTTTAAACAGTTCTGCGTACAGTCCGTCCGCGCCAGCAGCTTTATTTGACTTCAGTCTCGATATTGCTATCTTGACCTCGTCTAAGTCGGGGGGACGGAATTATTGCCTATCATCTTCCAAATTGAGTGGAACATTCTGCCTAACAGCGGGATTTGTGTCGTCATCGCCGTTTAAAAGTCTGCAGAAATGATCTTTCCAGATTCTCAGCATCAATTGCGACTCTACTACGAGGTTTCCGTTTTAGTCCCGGCAGGCTTTGGTCCGAACTCTATATCCACCGGATAACTGTTTCACCTTTCGGTAAAACTTCGGACTTCATTTCTCCCATAATACCCCTCAATCTCTTTGACTGCGCTCTCTCTTTTTCCTTCTGAGAAGCCGGTTCTCTTCCCTTCTTTTCTGTTCGTAGAGCTCTCGAACAGCTCTCGTTGTCCAATGGAGCGTTGCCTGGTAGGCCTCGTGTTTAGCTGTATGTGCCTGCCTGCACTCGTCGTCAAACCATGGGTTCCTTCTGGATGTTGCCGTGAAACCCAGCACATCAGTAGCAGCTTCTTTGATGGTTTTTTGACAACGTTGACATTCTTCTTCTATTGTCAGTGCAGGTTGCGTCAAACTTTGGGAGAGTTTTTGAACATCAATTACAACAAATTAACTTTGAATGAGTGGCTTGTCCATTTTAATTGGGAACACAATCATCGTCATTGTCTTGTCCTTTGTCTGTACACTCCCAAAAGCGGTAATTGATTCTCACTCTTATGATACATATGGTTTTTCAATACATTCCTTAGAAAAAATCCTCTCTAGCAACACTCATAATAACATACAACTTCACAGAGTGAATTCCTTCAACAGCGTCCCCACTGAATCATCATTTGAATCTCAGAATTCATCATCTCGCTCCTGCCCATCGCCTGCACCACCACCACCCCCTACGATTCCGCTTGATTGAACTGAAAACTCTTTTCGAAGATAAGCAAATACAATCCCGCCCGTGGTCTTTAGACGGCTGTCCATCATTCATTTGCACCGTTCCGCTCTGGCAATTCATTTCGTTTCTAATCAATTCCTCCTCCCTCGCGAATGTGTGCATAAATCCCCATAGTCAATGTATATTTTTTTTCGATTTTTTTCTGGCGTCCAAAACCAATCCATGTCGTTCGCATCCTTTTGCATATTCAATAGTTTTCGTCCTTCTTCCAGTTTGCCGATACATCCTTTGATTTTGTTTTTCCATTGTTTTCCATTTACACCAGCCTGTGGTGGATGGGGGCAGGGGGTCGCTGTATGTGTGTATGTAACGAAGAACTTTTCATCAGCAATGGAAGGATCCAATCGAGCCGCAGCCAGCCACCGAAATCATCCAACCATCTGACTCTCTTCTGGCCGCGTCGGCCGACCGACCGATGTGTGTCCTTGTTGTGCACACGTGTGTGTGGGTATGCATTTGATTAGCTTCCCATGTTTATTGCAGCGCAGAGGACCAGGCTGCTTCTAGTTTTTTCTCACTTTTTCCCTTTTGTTTTGTCCCGTACCCGATGTGCGCCGTATTGGTCCAATCGATCCTTGCACACAGCAGCATTGGCGGCACTGGCGTGACGAAAAGCAAGAAAAACTCACCCAGCGCAGCGCATGGACTGTATCGGGGAACAGAAGAAAAAATTGCTTCCTCCTCCCCACCCACTTGCCATCCCCTTGCGATGCGGAATATGTGTCCTTTGTCCTTACAGAGGCGGCGGCGAGTGCAATCTGAGCCTTTCATGTGCATGCGAGTGATTCGATTAACCGTCCGAGGCTTTCTTTCTCCATTTTTTTTCGCCCTATCCTCGGTTGCTGTTCCTAAAAGTTCACCATTTTGCAGGCAACAGGACACTCGCGAGCCGGGCAGCCTCTAAGTGAGTGTCCAATATCCTGTTTCGGGTGTTGTTTGCATCAGAGATGCTGTTTCACTCGCCTCGGCCCATTCGGAGGATTTTTTTCTGTGCAGCCAACACGGACTATCAAAGGGAGAGCCAAACTAAGCCTTTTAGGGATAATGAAATTGAAGGCTGGGCGCACGCTACTTCGTTTGTGCAAAACAAAAACAAAAAGGCATCACCACCAGGGCAGATCCTTTGAGTCGGTCTCTCTGGTTAATGCGTTTGTTTTTGGTGTGCATGCCCACCGAATGACCGCGCCGCATCGCCGTGCACATTGAGGTAACGCTGGCGAGAGGATGTTTTGCATTTGCTCTCGTTTCGTCTTTTGTCAAGGCAGAGCAGATCGTTATGAGTGTGTGTGCAACGAATGGCAGGGAAGTGCTGTTCTGGTTCGAATTATTTTTTTTACGCCTTGCCATGGGATACATCCTTTACTGCGCCTTTGATGAAAGACTTTTGAGGTTCGTTTTTATTTTCTGGTCGTCCAGAGGATAACAGGCGAAGGGAGGGAGCGAATGCTGCATTGATAACCAATCAGGAAATATTGTGGGTGTGTCCAGTTGAGGGTGCATAACGCAGGCAGCAGTTTGTATGCAATTAGAAATGGAGAACGAAAAAGAAATCTTCTGGAAATATGAATTCGGAGTTTTGTTTTTCTGATGTGGTCGTATGTGTAGATGGGCGAGTAAGTTTGTGGGAATGGTTGGAGTCTCCTTCATGTCTCATCCCTATGTGCTCTCATGCTTGACTTCCACATAAGGTTGTAGTGGAGGAGTGAGAATCTTACGTTTTCATGAAAAACTTTTTCGTTAGTCAACTGGATGGCCTGATAATTCACATGTCACCACCGCAAAGCCTTTTCAGCAGCTACTCATGTCGAGCGTGCATCTGTTGTTGTGCTTGTGGATGGTGCATGGAGTTTAATGGCGAGATATTAAATTCTCTGGTATTCCCAGAGAATTCTCAGAGACCTTATAGAGGCAGAGACATGCCTTCGTGTCTTTCATTTCCTAAGAGTTGACAAACTATCCCACTTTTTGCCTATTTGCTGACCATAAAAGGTTGCTCTGTCTTTGGTCGACATCAAATCATGTCCCTTTAGAAAGTACGACAAAAACGAGGTCTTACCTTCACCAAACTTAAGCCACAAGAGTTCTCATCGAAACGCTGAGTAATTGCATAGTCCTTCAGTTCCTACGATGGCCCAGTCGTCAGTGCGAAAGATTAAGTATTAGTCCACTTACATAGCGTATTGAACCAACAGCTCGAATATGTCGATATTACCGAATTTATTAATATCCTCCTTTGGAAAATCGTCGCTTCGTAGAATGGACCTTCCAATGGATGAAGTTACAATTGGAAGTCTTTGAATACAACGGTGAATGTAGAACTTTGCACTTAAGCGTTTCCAAAAAGTCTAAATGGGTTAAGCAACGTGAGGCCACAGGTGGTCATCATGCTTATGCCTCTGATCATTGCTCTGCTTATATTTCGATCGTCTTTCCGACTGTGTTTGACAGATTCTCATGAACTTTAGTAAACTTAATTTTTCCGTTAGAGTATCTTTGGTTTATCAGTTCATTGTAAATGACAGCGTGAATATTCGGCGAGCTCTCAAGATAAAATGAAGAAGCATGTGAACAAAAGCGAAACACTGCATCCCATGGATTCGAATAGGAAGGTGCTCAAATTTCGTATCATTCAGTTTCGGCCGATTACTTATAATGCTAAAGAGAACCATCCTCAGATTTGGCACGAATTTTCATCGAGCAGTGTAGCGTTGTTGAAGAACTTTGCCAATCGTCAATCTAGAAGTCATAATCTTCAGAGCAATGCAACGAAGTGTTGGCATCACTTACATTTGCTTGCACGTACAAACATTTTTCGGAGCTCTAGAGGTGGGACTCAGTGCTCCTCGCAAATCACGATTATTTGGCATCAGGCATTTTCACACAACCAAAATCAAATGGCATCTTCTTCCTTTTTTTTTTTTACTCAACAGACCTGTCATTTCCAGTTGGCACGATCGTTTGGGCGCCGTGGCGTATTGGGTAAGCGCGCCGACATACACGCCAAGGTTCCAAGTTCGATTCGCAGACTGAATACCTCAAATTTTTCACATCACCACCTCTTTCGGCTTGATTACAAACCCAGAGAGTAAAATTTCCTCAAATTTTGCCGTTCGGAGTCGGCAAAAACATGTAGGTCCGCTCTACTTGTGAGAGTAACAGCACGCACAACACCAATAGCTGCTGATGGAGCTAGGCCCTGGTCCCTTGTAGGCTGTAGTGCCATTCAATTATTACTATAACGATTGTTTGCTAAAACAACAACTCTTGCCTTGTGCCAATTGCCTAAATTAAAAGAATTTGCACGTCACAGTAATGTTACGCGTTAACTTTAAATGGCCTAACTATGTTAAACGAAACATCGGTGCATGATGACGTACAGCTTCAGTTCTCTCCTCCAGATGCCATTAAGGAACGTTTGTGCCTTAACATCGTTCATAAAACGTTCCTCCCGGAAAGATCAACGGCCTCATCTGATTTCAATACTGTCCATGCCTTTTAGCCATTGAGCAGGACTAGGATGATCAGTGTAATGAGCTCTTGACCTTGTAACTGAATTGCCTCTAGATCCCAAGGAAACAACGATGGACAAAGATTCATGTTCTTGTTCACATTCATTGCGGAGATGAAAAAGGCGATATCCTTAAGTATCTATTCTTTGCCCAAATGTGACAACTTCTAAGTTAAATTAGTAACCCCGCCACCGTAGTGCGTCAACTCATGCGATGGGAGTCTAAGTTCGTCGGACTATATATTCTTCCGTTTCGCATTATTAACCGCATCACTCCCTCCTGACTGTTGACAACACTAAAAATGTTACTAGTCAGCATTAGACTGTCGATCCCCTCTACTCATGAGAGAACAATATCACGCATAACATTTGAAGTTACTGATGGTGCTTGGAAATAGCGCCGAGCGCAATAACGCCGTTTTCTGAACTCGTAGCTAGGGAGGTAAAGCACAGTACCTATTTGCCTGTTTGAGCTCTAAAATCTACTTGAGACACTAAAGCTTCTGTTGTCCCGAATCTTGCATTCTGAGTAGCTTAGGGCCAACCACACTTTGATAGCCGTTGTGCCCATTGTGACACCGCGCTATAGTCTCCCTTATTGTCCTTAAAACCAGTGTGAGCTAGTTTTATAGCTGTATTGCACACTAATGTCGCTTCTCTAGGAGTTTCTTTTTTTTATTTTAGTAAGAACTTGGCAGAGGAAAGGAGAAATGATTTCAATCTCTTCCTCATCCCATGCTAAACCTAAAGGCATGTATTCTAATACCGCAGTGGCCTGAATTGGGTTGAGCTTCATTATTCAGACAGGTCCTGTTACGCTTTGGTAGAATGAAAGTGTAGACCTAAATTCCAAATTCAAAAATGAAATAAGGCTTAATTATAAAAGGTGGAGCATTGCGATGGGTGGTATTGGGTAACCTAATTGGACAGTCATTGTTCGCGTAGTTTATACACAAGTATGGAATAAAGGTAAATGACATTCGACCTTATTTAAATGTGTCTAATAAAGACAAAAACAGCAGTACCAAAATCAAGTGTTAAATCCCTCTTGCCACCCTCTTTGTTTTTGGGCTCAAGAAACAATTGCCCAAAGCATTCTCCCGAAAGAGCAAGTTGAATTTTTATACTACCTTGGTTCCCCTCTTTTGCCTAATGGTTCTGAAATGTGGAAGTTTTTAAAACCATGAAGGGATGATTTGGTCCTGTTTGCTTTTATGGCATCTAGCGCCTTGTCCAGCGTCTGCAACGCTTAAAATGGCTAGATCTTAAAGAACAGAAGAGTCTTTGAATCGAAACCGTTGGCAATATGCATTGGAGCACTACATTGTCTGAAATGGCGCACACAAGTGGAAAAGGACCTCAACCAACTTGAGGTGACATTGGAGGCAGCTGGCAAGAAACCGTGCCAGCTTGAGAGACGTGTTGGTTGGGACGCGGGTCCACCCTGAACTGTAATTCTGCTCAAAAAAGAACATAAAGACATTAGTCCTATCTTACAATTTCCTTTTTTTCGACAAATTACAGAAACCGAGCAAAGAAACCAATCCTCCCGAAAATTGGATCAAAGCTGTCTCAACACAGCTCTACCTTCCGAAACGGTTTTTATTATTTTCTTCATCTGGTTTCTGTTGCCGCTTTCCTTGCGAGTTTATCTTCAAATCATGTTGCAAGCAAAACAAGGTCTGTTTGATTGCCTATGGAAAAGGTCACCGTTTGAATTTGTTATATCATTCCGTGAACGTGCCCCAGATGCGATTCTATCAGGTAGGACGAGGTAATTGGATCCATAAACATAAACTCGCCTGGTTGAGCTTGGAAATAGCCCCTGAGGAGTTAGAATTGATGGTGAAGAATCGAGCAGAGACCGCTTTGGTGGAACATGCTGGGCACTGAAAACGATGATGATGACGATTTAAAGTCCTTTCGTTACTTGTCAAAAATGAAAAATTGGTTTAGAAGGAAAATTAAATATGTTCGGACCTGACATCTGTGTCAAATTTTGGGGGGAAAAAAAATCGCTAGTGTTCGAAACACGCATTGACATAGACGTATACATTGAAACTATTTTAAAATGTTTACTCCCGAAACAGTGACATTCTTCAAAAGACTTTCGTTTGATGAGTGGTAGAAAATGTTCCAAAAAATCTCAAAAAAGTGTTGACGAAGCCGCACCCTAGGTACCTCAAACTTACATAATGTTGTCACTTTAAGGCCACTCAAAACTTGTTTTCCTCACATCAACCTTTTAACAATAAATAGTGATTTAACTTTAAGCCCCTGCTTCAACCAAATGTCAAAACAGATCAAACATCACTTCAGACTTACGTCTGTAAGACGTCGAAGAGTTTCGTCTATCTGTGAATCAATTTCAAACCCCTCCAAAGACTCCCAAAAGTCTTAACTGCCATCCATTCATTTTGGTTTTGAAAGTTTTGCGGCGGCGGCGCGCCACCGACCACGTTTCGCAGAATAGCACTCCTAGCAATATACACCTGTTTGCGCAGCAGTCCCCATGACATGACAGTCCGATCCCGTTCAAAATTAAATTCAACTCCGAATGAGAATCATTTACTGCCTCAGACAATGGCTCCAGTGGGAGCATCCCCCCATCGTGAATTGGGCCACCCTGTTGCCCATCTTTACTCAAAACAAATTTGCTCCGTCTAAGTCATCAATTTTGGATGCGAGAACCATTCGCCTACGGAAGCCGTCACCAGAGACCGCTCGCTCGCCCCCGCACACCCCACTTGGTCATCTGGCCGGGAATGTTATCCCTCACAAATTCAACACAAACACGCTGCACATCTGACACTGTCAGCAGGATTCTGTTCTCATCCACTGATGCGACCCCGTGTACTTCAAACAACGCCGAGGCTCGGTTGAACTCCACACCCTCTCTCTCACAGTCTTCTCAAGGAATTCTTTCATGCTTGCGAAGCTTCACACGAAAATTACAAACTCCCGTGCGGCGACGACGATGGCACACAATGGGAATGACGGGTGGCGGTGGCGGATGGTGTTGGGGGCGAGAATGGTTAGGGAAGACCATCATAACAGTGCACTCCGAACACGCAAGGACATTTCAAGGATATTGCAACGACTCCACGACCAGCACGGTAGAAAGGGGAGTAGAAAAATTTAAGCACGATAATAAAAATTGAAAATGAGCAGTTGCAACGGCCCCAGTTCCAGCACCGGCTCCGACAGCTCCAGCAGGCAGCAAGGGTCGCAATGCATCTGGTTGCATGCGAAGCGAGTGAGCGAGGGACGAAGGAGGGCCCCGAATGGAACTCGTCTCTCGTTCATGCGATATTTTAATAAATAATCCGAAAAACGTGCCGTGGATTTTCGTGGCACATAGCCGTTGCTATCTGTTTTCGCACGACGACGAGGACGACAACGAGCGGGAGGATGAGAAGCGTCAGCAGTGCGGGAGCGGCGGTTTGTTTTCAAAAATGCAAGAACCTAAGGAATCGGCTGTTCTTCAATGCACGCCTGTATTTGAGTGTGTGTGTGTGGGGGGGGGGGTTATATTCCCTGAATTGCCTTGCAGTCGTCTTTCCAATGTTCATCGGTCTCGGCCGGCTTTATACAGTTCTCTGAGATCCTAGAAGAGAGTATGAACTTGAAAGAACTGTGGGGTCTCGGTGTCAGTCCTTTAATAACAAAATTTAATTTTTTTTATCCGGCTTCAGTCTACAATCATCCTTTCTCTGAGTTTCTTTCGATATTTTAGATCAGACTCTTGTTTGCTTTCAAGTTCGTCGAGTTCGCTTCAGTCTTACTCAGTACCTTCCGCATTAAGCCTTCACTTCAGTCTTTAGCCCTTCCATACTTCGCTTCACCCCTCACACTGCCATTCTTCGGCTTCGTGTCAATCTTCAGTCTTTGCTTCAGAAGTCAGTCTATGCTTCATTTCTTGAGACTCAGTTCATTCTTTAGAATTTGCTTCAGGCTTCACGAATTGGACATTAATCTGCAAGTTTCCCTTCAGTCTGTAGAACCCCTTGAACTCCTCACAGGCTGCACTGTCCACTGCTCCTTGCAAAGTGCACCACCACCACCACCACCGCTGACTGCCATCAAGAGCGGCATAACCCAACCAGCACCCCAGCACACGGATAAATCCACTTTACGCGATGCACAACGTTTTCACGTGAAATTGTCTACCGCCGCCGCCTGTAACGCCGTTCCTAAATGTGATGCCGTAACCTCCGGTTTTGACTCGCTTGGTTATAAAATAAAAATAGGATATCGTCGTGTGTGTGTGTGTGTGTGGGTGAGGAAAATACGTAGGGAGTGCGAAGACTTTCATTCGACGGCAATCTAGCGAATAACGCGCACCAGGAGCTGCATTTGAGTTCGGTGCACTGCACGTTACGGCAGGCCGGCGGGAGGTTTCCTTGGTGTTTCGTGCATTTTTCATGCGAAGCAGTTGTATCCTTGTAATGGCTGTTTTGAGCTGTGTGCGCGCTGCCTCGAAAGCGAGTCATCGCCCCGGGGGTGGTGGCCGAATGGAGTTTGTTATCCCCTTTGTTCTCGGGTCCTTGTTGTTTCGCCGTGATGATGTAACAAATAATGCTTTTGTTTCTTCCGTCCCCTCAGAAAGCAGTTTGTGTGTAATAAAAATGTCCTTGCTGCACTCAGTGAATTATTTTCAATATTTTATCAGTCAATAACTTGACAAATGGGTTGGCTCTTCTGATCCCGAAAGGGTTCCACGGAAATGCATGCATGTCCTTGGAAGGAGTAGTGTGGATATTTGATGAGGACGCGTTGCCTGGGAACAAATTTTCATCCCCCATCATCATCCTGTCACTTCTGAATGTCTTCATCTTCCCTCAGTCTAGCCGGCCGAACGTCCAGTCACGTCATAGCTTCCCTCTCAGGACCGCCGGAGAAGGCCGACGAGTGACTGGCACTCCCTCTCCAGCAGCTAGAATTTATGTCGTGATCATATCACGGAACACAAACCACTCAATAATTCCCCGTCTCGACCGATCCGCGGCTCGTTGTGTTTAACTTGTCCCAATTATCTAATCTCCATCCTAACCGCGTTTGTTGGACAACTCATGCGCTGGAGAGTACGATACGCCGCCATCGTCGCTGCCGCACGGTCTCTATCGGCGAATCCATCTACGTGAGGCTCGACCCCCTTTCGTCGGCCCAGCGATCGGCACAACTGCGTGAGCAATTTCCAAACGATCACCTATGCGGTAATTTGCCTGCGAACACAGCCGCGGAGGGAGATAACAACCCGATACCCTTTTTAGTGTAGCAGAGAGGCACGTCCACACGTCCATCATCATCGGTATGTTGGCAGTGGCGGTGGCGGTGGCGGTGGAGCGCGTTGTCGTTATCTTATCTCTGCCGTAAAGGAGTTGCCTTGCGCTCGCACACTCTGCACACGCCGCATCCGTCGTCCGTCGCCACCCCACTGCTGCTTCCCCAATCTAACAAGCGTTTCGCTGCTCGCGCCCATATTGGATTTCCCATCGCGTCGTCGCGTCTATCTGAAGCTATCAATTTATGCGGAGCACTTAGAGATGGATGGATCTAGTGGTGCTGTTGTTGGGGGAGGGAAACGGCGCACCGGCTTCTGCTCCTGCTGCTGCCGCCTCAGCCACTGCCGCTGTTATTGTTATCTGTTTAGCATTCATTGGTCGTGTTCTGGTCATGAAGCGACTACGAAGCCCGCCTCAAAGAGTCCGCTCGGGCTGGCCGGGGGTTGTGGCGTGATTTCTGGAACACGAATCTGAAATGTCTGGACTTAGGCGGCCGCGATGTGTGTGTGCAATTTGGATCGCCGTGGTCATGAAATCGACTGAAGCGAAAATTACATCGTGTAAATTGACTGAGGGAAATTTCGGCGACAGGCGGAAGGAAATTTTCCGTGACCCGTTATGCGAGCGAAATTGTGGGTGTGAATTCGATGAAACTCAATGACGGGCGTCTGTTTCGAGCTGGGCTTACCTGAGTCATACCGTTCTCTTGATGGATAAATGCTAAGCCTGGGGAATCCAGACGAAGAGAGAAAAACCCATCCATCGCTGCGATGATGCGAATGGAATACTTTGTCATGATGTGTCATACCTTTGTGTTTGGCTTAGTTTGATAGTGGATTTCATCGAATTGATCATGAGTGGAGTAGTTTCTCCTGCTAAGTGAAAGGACGTCATGAAACGCCAGAAGCTAAGTGTGGAAGAGGTCTGATCTTGGCTTCATCTTGAATTCATCCACTTTCCGTCAATTGCTGACAGAACCGGGACAACGATCGGCGTCATAAAATGTTTCTAGTCTTTTGTTGGGAGCGAGATGGCACAAGGAAACTGGACTCAAAAACATTCTTCCGTCCCAGGGGTGTCTGAGTTGTCTCACGAGAGTTGTCAAGACAGCATGTGAAAGTTCGCCTCAACAATGATTTGGACTACTTTTCGCTGTCCAAATGCTCGGTAATTGGTATAACTTGCTCTAATTAGGATTTCTCATTCCCCCCCACCACCGTGGACTGTCGGTTTTGCCAAAGATTTGCACAAGCGAAGAGAAAACGCTTACAAGACCATGAAACTTCGAGTTTGTCGCAATCTTCTTGGGCTTGAGAGAAGCGCGTCTGCTCCAAAATCTGCTTCAGTTCCGTTTTTAACTACCTTCTTCTTCTTCGGATGGCGCTACAGTCCGGGGTGGACCTGGGCCTCAACCAACATGCCTAGCACGATCTCTTGCAAGCTGCTTTCAATTGCGCACTCCAAGTTGGTTGAGGTCATTTTCCACTTGTGTGCGCCATCTCAGTCTAGGAAGTCCTCTGTTACGTTGTCCCTTTTAGTTGGAAATAATTGTCTCCATGGCGGGGGAGAACGTCGTGTATGTAGCATCAAGTCGTACCACATTGGAGACCAGGATAGAATTTCTTCAAATTCAACTCTTATTCTGCCTACTCTTACAAGAGAAGACGGTTCGATGCCGATTCTTAAGAGATTGTTTTCAGAAACCTGGACTCGTTGTCGTGCGTAATTAAACATCTCAAGAAAATCACTGATGCGAATTTTGAATAAACGAGGTTTAAACAAGCCTACTGACCATTTCAAGCGCCGAATTGTTGGTTGAACAAACAGACAGATGTGAATAGTGACGACGAGGCACACGTTCACCTCAGTGGATTCGTAAACAACAACAGAACTGTCGCTTTTTGGCAAATGAGAATCCACGACTGATTGTTGAAAAGCCGATGCATCTACAAAGTGGGACTGTTTGCCGTGGTGCGGTTGGGGCTGGCTGCCATACACCGGGTCGTACTTCAAAAATGAGGTCGGCCAAGCAGTTACCGTGAATGGTGTTCGCAAATCGCAAAATGGTAACGGACTTCTTGTGGCCAGAAATTAAGGATATGGACCTCGATGACTTATGCTTTCAAGAAGTTACCACTTGGAGGAATTCAATTGCGTGGTGGCGACACCGTCGGAAGAAAGAATTCTTTGGGGATATTTAGCAGAAAAAGTGTACGTTAGTAAGTTGAGAACAGTTTTAGATCTAAAGTATGTGATGATTCAATGCTTTTAGGACTATAAATTGAGTCATTGAAAATATGTGCCATCGGATAGAGGTATGTCACCGAAGCGGTAGCGAGCATTTGGCTGATATTTTGAATCACACATAATTGTCAGAAATTATTTCATCATCAAAAAAGAATATTATTCTCTAATTCTCTAAAAAAATGTTTGTTTTATTTACAATTATCATTGCGCGCTATTGTTGGACCACCCTTTAGATCGAAATGGAACATTTCCTGTGTATACCATTTAAAAACCCACAGCGACTATGTGATCATTTAAAACTGCAGCGACATCTTGATGGAAGATAATTCGAAGATTCAGAATCAAATGTTTTCCAGGAATTTTGTTTTGACTCTCTGGGTAATGTCTGGAGAACAAGACACAAACGCGAACTTTAGGTACACTTCCACTGGTTCTGGCAAATAGAGGATATGGACAACATTGCTGCAGTCGTGCAGCTGCACGATGGTCTTTAAACCTCCAATTCCAGGTTAAGGAAGACCTTGTGGTGGAAGGACTAAGTTATCCTGGCGCTGGGGTTTACTTCCAACAGTGTCATCAAAGCAGTCAAGGATACTTTAGTCTTTTCATACACGGGCTTCCGGTCTGACAAATGAGTAAGTATGAATGTACATATGTACACTCTGCAGATATTTTTTTACATGCCGAATCATCGTCCCAAACTTGACTCATTTTTTAAGAAGTCTGTGAAACCTCATGCCTTAACTTTTCACTCCTTTATAAACATGCGATTTCTATTACTAGAGGATTTTTGATGACAATTTGTTGCCGAAATCCAAATATATGCTAATAACTCCTACAGTGTTACCAGCTTATCCTTTATTTCAAATTGACACCATGTTCTCTAAAGATTTTCGACTGAAAACTATACATTTTTGATGCAAGTCTCCGCACCTGCAGCAATCTATATTTCGATTTTATTAAGGTACAGAATGGCACATATAAGTTTGATGCGTCTATAGAGGGCACAACTGAATTGCGTGCTCCGCAATTCGAAACCAAATCTTACTTGCACCTCAAGTGTTGCATTCCTCAAATAGCAACACAAGCACTTGTCAATGATTTGCACAAATGAGTATCATATCACGTCACCTGTGCATACATTTTAACTAGGTACCAACTTACTGGACAAAATTGGGTGCATAAGGAAATTTAAACCTTCATTTCTACTTGCCAAAGCCTTGAGAAGGAACTTTTGCCTCCACCCCTATTTGAAAAAGCTTGAATGAGATAGAATAAAATTGTGTCTACTGAAAGTTCCAAAATCAGCTGCCACTTTGATTTCAAACTCAAGAGCCTGTCACTGACCTGCGTCAAGTTCGTGATCTTTTCCATAAGCCGATCACATTCCTTCATCTATCACGACTCCCCTTCTACACCACGCACCTTCGCCGATCATCAGCATCTCCCTGCGACTGGGCACAAGGAAGTCCCTTCCCAATCACGCCTGAATTCAATCACTCTCCCGGCAGACTCTCCCGCAAACCACACCATCTTATCATCTCATGATTTCTCACTCTACCGCGGCCGTCGTCGCTGCCCAGTAAATTCCCAGCCATTACCACGGTATCTGGTGCTCATTTTTGAACGCAAGAAAATTTCACGCTCCACATTCGCCACCATCACATTGCGCCTCAACCACCACCACCCACCCACCACCGTCCGGTGGAGCCCCCAAATTATCGCCGCTCCACAATCTCGGCGAGAAAACAAATTAACAGCAACCATGCGAACGTCGGCCATCATCCCACACGGATCCCGGTCGAACCGCAGCGCCATCGCATCGCCGTCGTCGTCGTCGTAGTCCACCAGCATATTGCACACGGAAAATTGGTCCCTCCATCTTGGCTCTTCGATCTTTTCTAGCTCGCGAAAATAATTTCTGTAATTTTCATCCCGCGTGAATCGCGACGCGGACTCGCCGCAACTGGTCCTCTTCTCCCAGCCGGTGCTTCATATCGCATTCGGGTAATTGAAGTAATTGCACTCCACTTGAACCGTTGCACACAGGACTCTCAGGCTCGTCTCTCCGGCCGCCTCTTCATTCGCGGTGTGTGCACGCCCACGATCTGCGACGATCCGCGCCAGTCTACGCAATCCTCCAATAGCCCAGTCGGCCAGTCTGGCAACTAGGAAGAGAACAACAACCACAAAGTGGACTGATAATGATGATGAGGCTGATGACCAACATGGAAGGTGCTGGTGGTTCGCAACAACTTTATCGGGTGAATACACATTAAATTGGGCCATTATGGGATTCACTTGAAAAGTCGTGATTTACAGGTTTGGAGCACCGCAAACTGAGCGATGGACACGCTGGCGCACTCTCCCTGACCCCGCGAGTTCAAATCGCTTCCAAAATCAAATTCAGATCGGGCATAGATAATTGGGAGCTTCACAGGGCTGCTCGGTGCAATCAGTCTATCGCTACCGAGTCGGGCTCGTGTTTTCCGATTCCCTGAAATCATGGGAACCATCTGAACCGTCTGAACTGCCACGGTCTGAATCTGTTCAGGAAGCTGTTCGAATTCAGCGATGACGACGGCAGAACGGAATCATGGAAGAATCTGCTGCACTCTCGCGCTCCGATTGTTGACCCCCTTGGGAAGCACAGCACACGATCGGCTGCGCTGTTCTGTGAAATTGATCTGCATTCCTTGGCGGGCAGGAAGTGAAGAAGAATCTCTGCTGCCTCGCGCCGCCATCTATCATCGCATAGATCACACTCACGGGCGAGCAACATTCGGCAGGTCGTTCTATCACGTTTACACTTCGATGCCCGTCTGGACCATGCCCAAGAAGCCACCATGGTGAGCCTATTGGTCTGGTGGACAGATTCGATGCGCTTCTTGAAATCTGATACCGATGGCAGCACCACCACCGCCACCGCTGCCAGCCGGGAGCGCTGAATGTCTGCGGGGCAAGTTGGCACGTTTAATAAGCAATTTCGCGATTTAGAGCAGATTACGCCGCCTGGTAGAGGAGCGAGAAAGCATCGCAGCAACAACAGCAGCCACGGCGGCGGATTAATCTGCGCACTGGGATCTGGATTCTTCGGTCTGTGTTCTTTGTGGTGGCAGCTCCTTGCATCGGGTCGCCATCGCGATCAAACGGCAAAACGTGCGCCTTGGCAATTGAAGATATGTTTGGGGGGCACGCCAACTAAGAGATGCTGGGGCCAACTGACGGCGCGCTCTGCTGGTGATGATGATGATGATGATGGGGGTAATGATACAAGCCAGATGCACTTGACTTCACTTGCCATTTGACCTCTGGTGCTGGTGTGTGCGGTGGGGCGGCTCTGCGCCAGTCCGTGACAAACGGCTCTCCGTGAACGTGAACCGATCCGATGTGGCACTGATTGGCGCGGAAGAAGGAACTACGAGTACATTGCGCGGGCAAAGAGTTGAATGATTTAATCGATAACTTCGGCACTGTTCCGTCAAGGGGCTGATTGTTTTTCTGTTTAACGAAATTTTAAAAAATTTCTCTGAGGACGCCTTTTAAAACAATGTCGGACTTTGAGGGAACAGAGAATCCGATCCTTGGTCTAACAGTTAAATGAAGAGTGGGATAACGGTTTTTTGAGAATCTGTATAACGTACAATGGCGGCTTATACACAAAATTTCATTTAAAACCGTTCGCAAAAATTTGCCGCGACTCTTGAAATCAGTTCGATGTGACAAAAACTGCCCGAACGACACGATAACGGTCTTCTCGAATCAAGTGCAATTGAAAATGGCGAATTACAAAGTATATTTGACAAGTTCGCTTCGAAATAATTCACCCATTTCGACCCCCATCCTTGCAGTTATACACGTCTGAGCGAGTATTTTGACACATGTCACATTGAAGAGGCCAATCTCAAGCCCTTCAACAATCTAGACGTTCTGTATCAATATGCTGTGAGTCGCAAAAAATTACAAATTAATCGATTTACCCGCCCATTGCTGCAAACATCTGTCACAAGGGAAGCTAATTGACCTTCCTTCTCTCTCACACCCTCTCTATTCGATTTGAATACGACAACCGTCGAAGACCGCAGGCAAACAGAAAATAATGCGACATCATCCTAATCGAAGTGCCCACTACAACGGGGGTGGTCACGTCGATTGAACCCCACAAAGGGGTAGAAGTGTGACAGCTTAAGTAGAGCATTACACGCACACACAAGCAAAGGCCACCATTTGAATTTTTGTGTCAACCGCAACCTGCCTCAATCGCCATCGCGTTGCGGTCGACAACTACTAAGCATTTCTGTGTGTGTCACACCGACCCACATCCCACGTCGCGGCAGCGCATGCATGGCTGTCACTTAAATGTCAATTAATGTGACACGAAACGCATTATCCTGCCCACAATCCAATTACCAATGGTCGCACGCATTTTCACACTTGACATGCGATGTGGTGTCATCTTTGTTTGACCGTCACCGCCACCGCCAACTATTAAATCCACCACACGTTCAACTGACAGATTTATGTTATTCACCACGGTGTACAAAAGCGCCGCCGCCACTGTGCTGCGCGCCGCAACGCAACTTACAACTGTCAATTGACGCATTTTGTGCGGTGTAGTGTTGTGCCCCGGTGCAGCGTTGCAAAATAAATTAATGAAACGTAATCGCCAATCCACGACGACGATGCCAACGACGGGGCACACTCATTCTTCACAGTTGGCCGGCCGGGCCAAGACGGACGACTCTGGGGTAAATTGCCACCTTTTTGTCGGCGGCGATACTCTCGCTGTCTCTATTCCGCGGTGACGCTGCGATTGGGCAGGCTCACACAGTTTGAGGATAATTAATGCGTTTGTCGTGCGCAGATTAAATTAAGCTTCGGCGCTCTTTGACGCTCTTGACGTGGCGATTTATTAGCTCGACGCTGGGCGCGTGAGGCCGGTTGCAGTGCGTAAATTAGATCACCATCTCCAATGTGGAGTGAAACCTAGAGACGGACAGACAGAGAGAAGGTGACACATGAGGAAGCGCACATAATTTATGTAATGGCGGAACTCGACGCGGGTGCAAGTGGCGTGGCAAATCACGATACCGATCATGGAGCAATTTAAAGTGACACACACTCGATTGTCTGGGAATAATCCATCTGACAACCGTCTGTTCTAATTACGGTTGAAGGTTGATCGCATGCAAATGCCGTCACTGGCACTGGTGTGGGGTGTTAGCACACTGCTCTAGTGCCTGTACGATGTGACGAACGAGCGGGGGAAAGGCGTTGTGTGGCTGCACTGCATTATGCGACAGCGACGACGGCGATGACGATGACGACGAGATGCGAATGTGGAAACAGGGAAATGCTTTTACAGTTGCGGCAGGTTGGCTGCCTTGTTTGCCGTCGTTTTTTGCGTCATTGTGCGCCCGCAAAGTGGCTCAAGTGCATTCACTTGTTAGACCAATCAATGTGACAGCTTGAGTGACACTTCAATGGTCGATATTTGGGATAGGACTGTTCCTCTTTTTTCCTGTGCCTTATTTCGACGACACTGCAGCACAGTGGGTTTCTGCAGCTCATATGGCGCGCGAAAAAAAAATTATCGGCGATGGATGGATGAACGGTGGTGTGCGCGTGTGTGCGACGATGGCTTTACTGACTATCGACGTGGTGACGTGCATAATTTGAGGGAATTTTCGCGTCAGTTTATGAATTCAACAGGCTGGTGGTACACGCAGGATTGGATAATGATGTCGATGGCAGTTTGACGTCTGATTAACTGTCACACTACGCAACGCATCTTATCTGACGGAATGCAAAATGCAACGAAGTGTGTCACAAACTCATGCCGAGCATAGAAAATGATATTGTAAATGCGCCAACGCTCTGAGCAGCAGACTTTGCTGAGTGTGGTCGGGTAAAACCCTTACGTGTGGATCGACGAACGCATCCCTCATAATTTTTAAATTATGCCAAAAGGGCTGAAGAATTGTGACGTTAACCCGGTTGACAGACAACTGTAGAAAATCAACTCAAAATTGACAATTGGAGCTGTCACATAGCTGTCGGTTTAATGTAATCCACAAATCGTTATTACGTGCCAACTGCGAGGCGCCAGGTCTCCCGTCTAAGTAGCCAACTCTTCAATTGTCAAATTTCAACGGACAACGGTTGGAGAACGTTATTATTTGACTGTCTTCCACAGAGCAGTCAGAGAGTTGTGACTTTGAATCGGTTGCCAGTTCTAATGTAAGTTTAAGCTACCACAAATGTAATTAAATTGACAACTGCTTTCTTTGGACACACCCTGGAGTCAATGTAATGGCTTAAGTTTCTCTGATTGTCAATTTATGAGATAACAGGTTTGATGGGAAAAGAAAAGTGCGAAGTTTGAAAATCTGTTGAAAAGTTGGAACTTCATCTGTCATGGCTCTCATCGACATTGTCAAATTGCAATTAGTGAACACAACCCTTAACACTAAGAGATAGAGTTTAGTTTTTTTAAAAACAGGAAGTGCTTTCGCAGTCCCACCGTATTGATAATACTTTCGATCTAGAACATAAGTATGCAATAAAAAGTAAAGGAGGAGGTAATATTGATAATCCCCAAACGGCTGCAGATATTTCTACGGGTCCTACGCTGCCAAAATCGAATCCTGCGATTTAATGATTTTGCCTTTACGAGAATTTCAAAGATGATGATTGCTAATTAACATATGGTACATGGAGAACACAGCTTCAACCAGAAGTCTCAATGAATCTGAGTCACTAAGACAACGCCTCAAATAAGGCGCCAGCTTGATGTAAGCAAGTAGAGTCAGCTGACGAAAGATCGTGCCGTGGCACTAAATCGCACAAATTTGGCAGCCAACTGACGTGACAAAAAAGTGAAATAACCCAACCGGGAAACTTCTCATGCAATAAAGCCATGATTGCTTGCGTTGTGTGGCTTGTTGTTCCGCCTTGTTGGAACCACATATCGTCCAAACTATAACCTTCAATCCATATAGCTCCGAATTGACTGTAACCGACCTCCCAATTGGCAAATTCGAAGAAATGTGGACCAATTACAACTTCAGACCAATGACCACACCAAGCAAGGGTACCCCTCCGAGCACTTGTGCCTTTTATGAGCCCCATATGCAGTCAGTGAGAAATGTGCTTCATTGTTCAAGAAAATCTTGTCTTTTGCCCCAACACATAAAAAGCGTATCTATAGCGTTGTTAATCCTTAGCAAGCTTCAACGGCTTTCTAATTTTAAAAATATAAAGATGGAGATGGTCGTCGCCGTGGTGTAGTGGTAAGTGCGTCGACCGCCACGCAGAAAGTCTAGGTTCGATTCCCGGACGGGACCAATCGCATTTTTTTTGCAATAGTCTATGAAAAGCTTTTCAAATCTCGCCGTTCGGGGTCGACAAAAAACTGTAGATCCCTTCAACTCGAGAGAGAACAGTAGCACGCACAACACGAGGGGTTGTTGTAGAAGCTAGGCCCTGGTCCCTTGTGGGCTATAGTTCCACTCAATTATTATTATTAAAGATGGAGATGCAAGCCATAGTCACGGTCACGGGTGAGGGTCACGTTTAATTGATGCGAAAATTAGTACATCCAATAATTGCTCTTACAGCAGCGAAAATTGGACTACCAATGCATTGCGCTCCCTTCTCATCTAATTCCTGCACCATTTATTCGATTGCCTGCGTAGTCGCCCGATCATGGCGTCCATTGCCATCACGTGATCCCTGATAAATGGTTTCGTTTGAATCATTACTTTTGTAGTAGATTTTTATGAAATTCTCGTCTCGATTGATTGTCCTTGCCCATTATTGTAAACATTTAAATATTACTGTGATACTTTAAATGACAGCTGAGTTTGGCAGTTGTCATATGCCAGTGCTGCCAACCTAAACTTATGAAATACTGGACACACTCCACATGGTACTCTTTAAGAGTAAATCCTCAAAAGACGCATAGTCACGCTCAAGATTTTTTTAAATTTTAAGGAGACAAAACGTAGCTTGACGATTATTCTTTCGCCTTTATGCTTTACGCATTACGTTTGGTTGGAATTCATTTGACAACTCGAGTAACATTGGCTGAAGCTCTCATCACGCCCTTTCGCAACATTCTAAAACAGGCATGCGGATTAAGTCCTTAAGAATCCTTAAAAAACCTGAAAGAGGTTCATCGAAGCCGAAGCAGGACTCAGCATCATATCAGCCTGTTTTTTCACGATTTAGTTTGACAAATATACCGACCTCCGAACACAATACCCAGTAAAACAAAATAACTTAAGATCCTTGTAGCACAATCTAATTCGAACACATCCTCACACATTTTCTTGTTTGCCTAATGAACAGGCAAGTGGGAAAATCAGTTACAACTGCCAAAGAGCTGTCATTTCGTGATTTGGATCCTGGAACAGACCTATTATGACAGCAGTGAGATGTCACGAAATATATGTCAGGATTTTGTAGCCTTTTTTTCCAACTTTTAATATCTGACAAAAAAATCGACTTTCAGTCACTTTCCGTCACTCTTCTAGAACTGCCACAGCGCGCAATAAAATGTTGCAAATTTCTTCCGTAAACGCAAAGCAATTCAAAATACCAGTTATGACGTCCAGTTCTTAACACACATTTCCATCCCCAGTGCACTCCTTGGCGACATTCTTTCATTAGAACACATTTCAAGTCCATTAGTCCGGCACTCCTTGGCACAGAAACACAATCCGCTCAATCAACACCCAACTTCCGCATAAGAGGAAGCCCACCACCGATACCCGAAGGCACAGATAGCTGCACTCTCGGCAATCTATCATCCTCACTCCACTACCGCAATTCCTTGGCATCCAGAGCGTCATTCTAGCAGCAGCGGCATCCCGACCTGTTACCACTTTCACCCGCCACAAGTATGATTGAGCCATTTACTAAGCCTGTCATCGTCTTAATGGTACGCGACATTAAGCGTAATCAAGACCCTGCTGCACGGTGCTGAGCCCGCAATCCTCGTCAGGATTACCACCACCTACCTGCCTGCGTTCGCTTAACGAACACAACACTCCGCCAGACATCCATCATTATCATCCGGCAGCAGGTTTGTTTGTTTTGATAACAAATTGGCACACCACGCCACATGCACGGCTTCGCTCGCGCCCTCCGCCACCGGCTGATGTATCGACTGCCGTCGACCCACGGCGGTATATGGTGCACGCCTGTGCTGTGCGGTTAGACCCCAAGGCGTTTAAGCGTTTTCCAATTATGATTAGGTGGCACACTGAGGTGGTGAGCACATCCTGCCGCATCCCCCCCATTCTACCCTACCCGACCGCGGCAGCCGAAGATTAAGTGCAACCGAGCGGTAAGGATGAATGCCGCGAAGGCAATGTGTGCTCCTCTAATCACAACAGTTTTCAGGTGACAAAAGCCGATGCTGCGTGCATAGGGGAGCACGGGCTGTTTTGCCTTTTTTCCGGATGACTCTTCCCTGGAGAGGTCTTTGCCTGCAATTTTCAATTGAAATTGATTTATCGCCGAGCAATTTGTTAAGTGAAGCGTTAATGAGTTTGAGACGACGACGCCGAGGACGAAGGCGACGACTGGTTCGTTGAGTGCGTTTCACATGCGGTGCATTGGGCGCACGGGCTATGCACGGATGCGACGGGCACAGTTCGATGAAGATTAAGCGTTTGAGTGACTTGACTTGATTGGATTACGTGTGTGCGCCAAGAATCAGCGAGGACATTTGTCAAAGCGAACTGAGGCTTAGCCGAGGGACTTAATTGAAGACGGAGAGCGGGTAGCTGCGTTTAATGAAAACGATTAGAAGTGGATTTGCAATTTTGCAATCGCAGATCCATGGCTAATCTAATCAAAATAAATGCAATCAACTGCAAGGCTGTTCGCACATTGAATTAGTGAACGGTGCACTTTGGCGTCAGTCACACACTCGATGAGGACTCGGTTCACGGAGAAGAGAGAACGCATTTCCACGCATTATTGCTTCAATTACACTCCTCATTTGGTTAATTGAGGTTTGCTTATATCGATGTAAGGAGAGATTTGTTTTGATTTGAAGATCTTTTCAGGAAATTACATCAAACGGTGGAGAAGAGTCAGCTGGACAGGTGGGTAGCTAGAGGCTGCTTTAAAAAAGTCTTTTAAAAACAGCCAGCTTGAGATTTCAGCGTCATAAAGGTTTGGGTTTGCGAACGCCTTGCTTGGGTGCCGAGTAAGCTTACCAGCACCTTAAGCAACGGTTCAGAGCATCGATAAGTGACACTGAATAAAACTTGTGTCCAACACTCAGGAAACCAATCGGCAGTGAGCTTGGAGGAGTGCATGCGACGAACGGAATTCAAAGCGTTGATGGTCGCAGCAGTCACCCGGAAAAGTCGAGGCGTCGGGGACACTATGCTAAAAAATGGGAAAAATAATTTCGATTTTGAATTTTACATAAGCGACCCTACAATCCTTCTTCTTCTTCTTCAGATGGCGCTACACTCCGGGGTGGACCTGGGCCTCAACCAACATGCCTCTCCAGCCAGCACGATCTTTCGCCAGCTGCCGCCAGTTGCGCACTCCAAGTTGATTGAGGTCCTTCTCCACTTGTGTGCGCCACCTTATCCTGGGCCGTCCTCTGTTGCGTTGTCCCAATGGCTCAGATTCGAAAACTTTTCGGGCCGGAGCAGTGGTGTCCATACGCTCTACATGGCCTAGCCATCTTAAGCGTTGTATCCGTAGACGATTGACTAGGCTCATGCCGCTGTACAGCCCATACAGTTCGTGGTTGAATCTTCTCCTCCAGATACCATCAATGCAAACAGGACCAAAAAATCGCACGCAGAACTTTTCTCTCGAACAGACCAAGGGCTTCCTCATCCGTTTTTAGTAACGTCCAGGTTTCTGCGCCGTAAAGCAGGACTGGGATGATCAAGGTGTTATACAAAGTCACTTTGGTCGTTCGGGAGAGGGCTTTATTACTCAATTGCCTCTTAAGCCCAAAGAAACAGCGATTGGCAAGAGTGATTCTGCGCTTGATTTCGGTACTGATGTTGTTGTCCCTATTCACCGCGGAGCCGAGGTAGACGAAGTCCTTGACTACTTCGAAACGTCTGCTGCCCATAGTGACTCTCTGTCCTTCTTTGATGACAGCATATACTTACTTTTGCCCTCGTTTACCACCAGTCCCACTTTAGCCGCTTCCGCTTCGATGCTAGCAAACGCCTCATTGACGGCTCGCTGAGTTCTGCCGATCACGTCAATGTCATCCGCATAAGCTAGCAGTTGAACGGACTTGTGGAAAATCGTGCCTCTGATGTTGACGTGTGAGTTACGCATGATCCCCTCAAGAATGATGTTACAGAAGTCGCGTGACAGCGCGTCGCCTTGTCTAAATCCTTTTTTGACATCGAAGGTCTCGGTGAGTTCGCTACCGACCTTGACGGAGCAGCGAGAGTTCTCCATCGTCATCCTACACAATCTGACGAGTTTGGTAGGGATGCCAAAACTAGACATGGCACTGTATAGCTCGTCTCTATGCACGCTGTCATACGCGGCCTTAAAATCGACGAATAGATGGTGGGTGTCGATTTGTACTTCTTGGGACTTCTCCAGGATTTGCCGCAGTGTGAAGATCTGGTCAATTGTGGACTTCCCTGGCCTGAAACCACACCGATAAGGTCCTATCAGGTTGTTGACGAATGGTTTCAAGCGCTCGCACAATACGGCAGAGAAAATCTTATACGCGATATTAAGGAGACTGATCCATCGGTAGTTGGCGCAGTCGAAGGGGTCTCCTTTCTTGTGGACCGGGCATACGATGCTGAGATTCCACTCGTCGGGCATGCAGCTCTGCGGATAGTCCGTCCGCGCCAGCAGCTTTGTTCGAGTTCAGTCTTGATATTGCTACCTTGACTTCGTCTAAGTCGGGGGGACGGAATTCTTGTCCATCGTCGTCAAAATTGAGTGGAACATTCTGCCTAACAGCGGGACTTGTTTCGTCATCGCCGTTTAGGAGCCTGCAGAAATGATCCTTCCAGATTCTCAGCACCGACTGCGACTCTACCACCAGTTGACCCTACAACCCACAAGCTCCTTATTTGTCTTCTCAAGAGTAAATGAGTCCTTTATGATTTATTACCGACTCCGAGCGTCAACTTGTGAGTGTTGTCCGCAAGTCAATAGAGAAAAAATGCAAGACGAACGTAAAGCTTAGGAATTGCAAATGGGTTGTCCGACATATTACACAAAGAGCAATGTGGTGTCATGGGGGCTGAAAATGCAACAGCGTAATAATAGTTTTTGATGAACGAATCGTGACAAAACGGCCCCATTTGAAGGCGATGACAGTGACTTCCTAGTCAAGACAATGCATCATTGTGTGAAATAAATGTCCATCTAAAGGAGACCCACTCAGCTTAATTTAATTTTCACCGCGAATGAAATTATTACCATCTTATCCCCACCTGACTTGCAATCGTTCCAAGAAAACAGTTCAACAAAGAAAATGCAAAACAAATAAACGATAACTTAATCCACAACAATCGCTTTGAGTGTCCTTTCAAAAGGGAAACAATGCAGCGGTAAAAAAAAGAAGAAACATAATAAACGCGACGAGGCGCAAATCCAACCATTACTGCCCTACCCTGTCCTGCCCAGTCCATCAACGGATTCAGCCGAAACAAAACCCACCTGTAAAAAGGACGTAATAGTCCCGACTGCGGCGGCCACCACCCCACCAACCGATTTCTGTTCTGTTTCTCGGCTCCCTCTCTCCTTTTCAAGGACTCAATGACAGTCGTCGTTCATGTGGCATGTGTTTTATTGCACCGTTCCCTCGACCAGGACCTGCCTATTTATCTACCTACCCACCGAGAATGTCTTCGTTCACTGCCTCGCACCGGAGTTCAATGACTTCCAAAAATGTTCAGCCAGCCTCATCGAAAGAACAACAAAAAAAAAACCGACCCCACACCCCGGGATAACACTCCCACACATCCCGTCCACATGCTCAGGACACACAGCACATACCATCGGGATTGAAGGACCCGCTGAATGGCAGCGCACCAGGGCGGGGACGAGAACCGGGAATAATCTACGGAGAAAGAAATAGGATATATGATTATTATCCCTTTTCGGTCTTTCCCCGAGGGATGAGGGGATCGCCTGCAATCGCACACATACCAAAACGTCGTCGTCGTCGTCATCGCCGGTCGTAAACGTGAATGTCCTTACGTACACGTGACTGAATCCGAAATTCAAGTCTATCGCAGTGCCTTCGCCCGCCCGACCACCCGCACAAGGAAAACAACAAAAAAAAACGGGAATTAATGTGCAAAAACGGTATTTTAAGGATGCCAAGGGAATGGTCCGCGTCGTTTCGCTGTGTGCGTGGCTTTCAGCGTATGAGTCGATACGGCATCGACGTCGCTGCTGTCTCCGTCGTGTTCAGGTGGGTTCGTCGAAGTCTCAAAATTCACCGAAAAAGGTGCGGGGTCATTGTTTTTCGTTTCGTTTGACGGGTTCTTTTTTTTTTTTTGTCGTTGTTTCTTTTTTTTTATTTTCTCCTTCCTCGGTTGGCCTTCGTCATCGTTCATCGTATTCTTTGGAGTGAAACCAACCCAAAAACACGAAGGTGGGCTTCTTCGGTCGCATCCCGGGTCCGATAGTCATTGACTCCTTGCCGACGTACAGGAGTTTGTAGGTTTCACGGACGTTGCCTCTATCGTAGTCCTCATCGTAATCATCGTAGGAAACGTTGTCGTCATCATCATCATCATCATCGTCGTCGTCGTCGTAGTCTTCAGCGTAGTCCTTGGTGGCGGAGTGGTGTGCAAAATGAGTTTGATGGGTTTCGCCGGAGTATTAGTAAATATACTCGACTGTCCCGTTCCCTGGCACTGCCGCAGACAGTTTTTACAACTGGGCCGGGTCTTGGTCTTGGCCTGATGCCGTGGCGTGGCTGTGTAGTAAACCGTAGGGAGTTGTAGTAATTAATAAAAATGCCAATGAAACTTTACTCTGCCGTAAGACAGGTGGTAATCGATAATCGACGATAATCTGCAATCAAACGGCTGCAGATAAGCTGATGCGGCTGTAGATAATCAGAAAGATGATGAGTGCAAAATTGAGATTTCGTAAGAGTTGGGATGGATTGTTCAAGGATCCGTCTGCTCGATGCATCAAAAAGGCAATAGGATGGAGCTCCTAAATTTTATCTGTCATTCAATTTGAACACTGCCAAATGAACCATAAAGTAACCGACGCAACCATTTTTATAATTATGCCGATGTTTCCGCTAAAAGTTGCAAAGTCCAATATTTCAAAAACCTAAGTTTCCACAAAATTGTAAGTTCCTGAATTTCAAAACCGAGAAGATCCAAATTTCCGAAATGTCAGAAATTCAAAAAATTTACCAGAAAGTTTGGAAAACATTTCCAAATTTATGGCTTTTAATGCCTTAAAAGCCATAAATTTGAAAACTGTGAATATCCGAAACCCTTACTAAAAAGATGGAAGTGATTCCAAAATAAGGTTTTTGGCTAAAAGCTTTGAAAGTTTGAGTCTAAGAAATCCGCTCGAATTATACAGACACTACTTAGAGCATATTTCTTCCCAAACTTTTAAAGTTTGACACAAAAAAGAAGGCTCCTCCTATTTTTTTAAAATACAGAAGCAGTAAAATTCCCAATTCCAAAAATTTTGAATTTCGGTAAAAAAGCTCAAAATCTCGAAAATCAAAAGCTTGAAGCCAAAGCTTCCATTTAAAGCAATGTCTAGAGAAGGTTGTAATCCTGCACACTTCAAAGAGTTGTTACCCAATCCAAGAAAAACGGCTGCATGTGGTCAAAAGCCGCGACTTCATATTCAGGGTTTTATTTTCTGACTTTTTCCAGGCTTGGCTTAAGATTCACTTAACGAGGGAAAATCACTTTGAATGCCAATGATCATGGAGCCCAAATGAAAGTTTTGCAACAGGTACACAGTTCAGTTCCATTTTTTACGCCGCTAGGTACAGTTTTCAAAAGTCAGAACAATGAAGACATCGTTCTGGAAGACTTCCAATCTTATCGTAGCCGATGGATTTATTGCCAACACAACAAGCACTAACCCAACCAACCGCTGGGATCTGCCAAAATCATCTTATCTGCATCCAACACGTAGTCCAACATCCGTGCAAACAACCGCGCGATAGCACTCTGTCATCCCCGCTTGCTTGGGCAACACCTTGCTTATCGTCGCCACCGCACCGCAACCACCCTTTCGATGGAGCGTAGTCACGATGAATAAACATCCCCAACCGCATTTATATCAGTTTCATTAAATTTAAGAGCTGTTCGCTTTATCGCTTCGTATTGTGCTTCCACCTCGCAGCCGTGAGAGGCGCGTAGTAACCGTCTCTTCCTCGTCCGCGTCCTCGCCGTGCAATTATCCGCTAGCTCTAATTAGCGGGAATAAATTAATCAAGCAATTGCATTTGCGGAATTAATGCGCCCTAATAATATGTACGCACATCAGGCGTCGTCCAATTTATAGCCGCGCTCTTCGAAGCAGAGATAAGCGATGCACCCAAGCCCCGTCGCAATTAATGGGCTCGTTGCGTGCTGAGCCTACTTAAGACGGCGGCGGCGCGTTGCGGCGTTGAATGGAAAGCAATTTTTTTCTTTCGCGTTTTTTTTTTTTTTTGTGTGGCTCTTTCACTTGTCGCCCTTTAAAACTGAACTCTTCGAAGTGAGAAGAAGGGGAGGCTCTGCGGAGTCAAAAGAGCGTAGACGTCGAAAAGTTTCGCAAACCCCCTTCACGGGATTGTGGATGTGTGCCTGTGTGTGTAGTTAATGGCTTCTTCGTCACGCCTGACAGATAATCAATTTATTTAAATTTGTTTGACGTTTGCTTTTGTTGTTGTTGTCAATGATGTTGTTGTTCGAGCTGAATACCTTTTGTTAACGTAAATGTTTCTGGCCAAGCGGTTAAAATTACTGCGCCACCTGCAAGCACGAAGGGTGCATGCACTTGACTGGTAGTGGATGGCGGCACTGACTGTAGGAATACATCAAATCTGAGATGTCACAGTTGATGGGAGAGTTCAGTGGGAAAAGAGTTGATTATGTGCCAATGAGATCAAAGTGTGAAGTTGAAGAGGACGCCCTCTCCGATAGTTTTGACATAAAGCGAAATAGTGGAATATTAGATTCACAGAACTGTCGAGTTCATTCGGAGCATATTCATAAATTATTGGGAGCCTATGAATTACACCGATGGCGTGTCAAAGCGGAAAATTACTCTTAATCATTTGAATGAACAACACCTAAAGCTTCTAGCCTATGACCGCCGTAATTTAAGACGCGTACTTGCTGAGACTTGACTCCATCAAGGATGGTAGCCACGCACTTGTATTTCACTTCTTGTTTATGTCAAATGTGGCACACCCGTTGTCATATTTTCTTTCTGTTTCCGGGACTCCGAATGTACTTTCATTCTGCGTTACATTACATCGCGTGGTTTGCTGTGTGTAACCAACTTTCGCCATTGTATGCTCAAGCCTACGGTTTCATGAGCCGTTCTCGTGTTGAGCTCTTCATTCGGCTCATTTTGCTAAAGAATCTCTAAAGAGTAACCTTCGCTACTATAAACGAACATATGCAGCTTAGCACAGCAAAGGTCAATCATATCAGCCAACCCTCCAAACTCCCGAAAAGTGTAACGTTTCGGGTTTTTGAGAGAGAATATTCGTGAAGGACCCAAATCGGAAAATTTCCACAACCCAAAATCTAGAAATTTTGAATACCTTAACTCGGAAGCATTTCTGTAACAGAAAGTATGGGATAGGATCCAAAAATGCCTAAATTATTCTTAATTCTGAAATTTTGACTCCTTTCCAGGCATTTGTGGAATGAAATTTTTAACTGAAAATCTTCTTCATCTTCTTCTTCTTTTTCTTGTGCTGCTAGAGTCTGGGGTGGACCTGGACCTCAACCAACATGCCTCTCTGGCAGCACGCTCTTTCGCTAGTTGCCTATAGCTTCGCACTTCAAGTTGGTTGAGGTCCTTCCCCACTTGTGTGCGCCACCTTAGACTAGGCCGTCCTCTGTAACGATGTCCCAATGGCTCAGATTCGAAGACTTTTCGGGCCAGAGCAGTGGTGTCCATACGCTCCACATAGCCTAGCCATCTTAAGCGTCGTATCCGTAGACGCTTTACTAGGCTCATGCCGCTGTACAGCCCATACAGTTCGTGATTGAATCTTCTCCTCCAGATACCATCAACGCAAACAGGACCAAAAATCGTGCGCAAAACTTTTCTCTCGAAAAGATTAAGGGTTTTCTCATCAGCTGTTGGTAACGTACAGGTTTCCCCGTCATAAAGTAGGACTGGGATGATCAAGCTGTTTTATAAAGCAAGCTTAGTTCTTCGAGAGAAGGCTTTCTTTCTCAGGTGTCTCTTGATCCCGAAGAGACAGTGATTGGCTAAATTGACTCCGCGTTTGATTTGGGTACTGGTGTTGTCCCTATTTACCACGGAGCCGAGGTAGACGAAGTCTTGACTACCTTGAAGTTTCTGCGACCTACTGTGAGGCTCTTTCCAAGATGTCGATGTTATCTGTCCTTCCTTGATGACAGCATGTATTTACTAAATTTTGCCCTTATGACACAACAGGACTATTTTAGTCGCTTAAGATTCAATGCCAGCAAACGTCTCATTGACGGCTCCTGTGTTCGTCCAGATCAGACTCTGTGATCGTCGACGTAAGCTAGCAGTTGAACGTACTTTTGGGAGGAAGAAGTGGAACAAGTGTCTAACACAAAATATCCAAAATCCAACGCCTGTGAAGCTTTGATTAACGTAAGCCCGAAAGAACCTAAAATTGACAACATATCAGTCACAGAAAACTTGCTACAAAAAGTCAAATATTCACAGTTTTAAAATTCCAAAATTCGAAAGATTGAATATCGAGAATATTTATGACTTCTTAGATTTGACTAAAAACACTGCAACCAATATGGAATAATGCTGCAAAGTTGAAAATTCCAAAAGTTTAAGAGAAAGTTTGGGCCCGAGAAACTTGGAGCAGAAAATTGGTAAATAGAACTTCGAGTGAACTTTCCGTAACCGCAAAAATAACAATTTAAACTTGTCATCTCCGATCAGAGCTAGTCAATCTTCTTGACATTTTAGACTTTTGTTCTTCTGAAATATCTTCCTTTCTTGTTGAAGGACTTAGGACTATAGACTCAACGTGTTCCGAATTCCCACTGGAAGCAGATTTCCTTCGTTAAAGCCCCACATCATTAGAACAATTCTGACGTCAAACTGTCACTTGGCCGGACCATATTCCACTGGCATTCACAGAGTCTGAAATTTTAATTGCTCGCCGTGCTCACGCGCTGGCCGTCGTCGGCCACCGCTGCCTTACACAGCATGACATTGGAATTCGATTACCCGCACTCGGTGCATTGGTCACTTATTTTTCGACTGACAACGAAAGCGTACACACACACTCCACCGGCCGCCCGATACAACCGCCTGATATGCAAATCCTCGGGAAACTCAAGGCAACCACGCTCGAACGGAATGCCCCACACATTTGGCATTATGTTACATTTCCTTATGGTAATTGACTCGCATCGGAGTCGGAGCACAGCGCACAAGCTTTCCCAACTCGGCCCCGCCGCCACCGCCGCCGATCCGATCTGCCGATGCGGGCAAATATGACAGGAGCTGTCAAATTCCGAATTTGACCGATGTCATGCAAATGCGATGTGGTCCGCATTAGGAGAAGGCCCCGACCGTCCGCTGCTTAAGGTGCGCGCACATGTGCGCCCGCTCTGTAGAGTAGGACAGTACAACGGTCCTGCGGTGGAACACTATGCAAATAATTGCCTAGCCACAACCGTATACGGCCAGACTGGGTAATTACTTGGACCAGCGCGAGACGGTATACGCGCCAATCTCCATTTCAAATTAGCGATTGCCCTGTCGGGAAAGGCGATGTCAAATCCTTTGAAGGATGATTGTGGCGCGGCGATGGTTCAAGTGAATTTCGCGGCAGCAGAAAAAAATCTCCGGATTTTGGGTCAATTAAACAAAGTAAACGAAATGAGAAAAAGTGTGACAAGCAAGACACAAGACGACCCGCAGAGGCAGTCAAAAGCGCAAAGAAAACAGTGGCTCCAGACACGGCCCAAGTGCCCTGGCCTCGTCATCCCGGCAATCATCGTCGAATCCCTTCAGACCGCTGCCAGACATTCAAGTCGAGAGACAACAAACACAGTCACCGAGGAAAACAAGGTCAGACGCTGACTGACTGCGGAATCACAGAGGCATAAAATTAACCTTAAACAAGTGGGCAGTTAGCGCTGCGGGCGCGCGGGCGGAGATGCGGCCGACCACGATAACGATGACGGCGACGATGTGCAAATGAGGGAGTTTTTCAGAGCTTTGCAATGCACCGCGGTGCTGTGTGGATTTTAATTGCTCTTCCATTCGCGGCAACGCTGTGACGAGAAAGGCGCGGTGACGGTGACGAGCGGCGTCTGAGGAGCTACGAAGAAGAGGAGATCTTTGTGATGTTTCCTGATGCAATTAAATGAGAAAATGTGAGGCGACGAGGACGCATAGCCGACGGCGCTTAACAGAAGACGATTAATAATGTACGGCAGGCGGGATTTTTTTAACAATCCACCGTAGCACTGAGGGCATCCGTCAATAATTCAGTTGACTTGGTCATTGGGTCGATAGCAGTGTTTGATCGCATCTGAAAGGAGAGCCAAAAATGGGTAAGTGAATCGAAAAATTAAATAAAGTTGATTGAAGGACCTTAAGGATATGCAGCAGTGAACACAAAGACGGGTAACTGAGGACTGAAGACTGAAGACTGAAGACTGAAGACTGAAGACTGAAGACTGAAGACTGAAGACTGAAGACTGAAGACTGAAGACTGAAGACTGAAGACTGAAAACTGAAGACTGAAGACTGAAGACTGAAGACTGAAGACTGAAGACTGAAGACTGAAGACTGAAGACTGAAGACTGAAGACTGAAGATTGAAGACTGAAGACTGAAGACTGAAGACTGAAGACTGAAGACTGAAGACTGAAGACTGAAGACTGAAGACTGAAGACTGAAGACTGAAGACTGAAGACTGAAGACTGAAGACTGAAGACTGAAGACTGAAGACTGAAGACTGAAGACTGAAGACTGAAGACTGAAGACTGAAGACTGAAGACTGAACACTGAAGACTGAAGACTGAAGACTGAAGACTGAAGACTGAAGACTGAAGACTGAAGACTGAAGACTGAAGACTGAAGACTGAAGACTGAAGACTGAAGACTGAAGACTGAAGACTGAAGACTGAAGACTGAAGACTGAAGACTTAAGACTGAAGACTGAAGACTGAAGACTGAAGACTGAAGACTGAAGACTGAAGACTGAAGACTGAAGACTGAAGACTGAAGACTGAAGACTGAAGACTGAAGACTGAAGACTGAAGACTGAAGACTGAAGACTGAAGACTGAAGACTGAAGACTGAAGACTGAAGACTGAAGACTGAAGACTGAAGACTGAAGACTGAAGACTGAAGACTGAAGACTGAAGACTGAAGACTGAAGACTGAAGACTGAAGACTGAAGACTGAAGACTGAAGACTGAAGACTGAAGACTGAAGACTGAAGACTGAAGACTGAAGACTGAAGACTGAAGACTGAAGACTGAAGACTGAAGACTGAAGACTGAAGACTGAAGACTGAAGACTGAAGACTGAAGACTGAAGACTGAAGACTGAAGACTGAAGACTGAAGACTGAAGACTGAAGCCTGAAGACTGAAAACTGTATAACGAGAACAAGTATCAAGAAGCAAGACGAGTTAACACCAAACTTTTCTCCGCCCAAAGGATGATCATATCGGAAAGAATGCACATCACAGCTGTGTAAACTCTGTGAACCGCTAATGTGTTCGTGAAACTCCACACAATCAGTAGGTTTATCCGTTCATCTTGGTATCGATTCTCCTAGACACAAATTGCAGCCTCGCGGAGCCTCAACGAGTCTCGCCGACTTAATGAAGATCCTCCTGCGCGTCTATATCACACCACATGTTATGACTTACCCATTAGATTAACCGCGATAATCTCCGCTAAACTGATGGTTGCGATCCGATAATACCACAGCGATCACACGTTCACCACCAATGGGGAGATCATCACAAGTCACACGAGCACGTTTCGCGTATATAGCTCACGCAGCAATTACTTATGCTGTCCCGGGGCACTGTGCGCACTCGCGCTGGAGGGACAGAGAGAGCTGGAAGATGATATCTCATGACCTACCCTCCCAGCGGATCGGTGCCGTGCAACCGCACATCGTGGCACGGGGCGGTCGGCGGTAAAGTCGTGAAATTTTTGTGTAAACGTAATCCAAGACCTAGGCCACGCACAAAATTCCGAACGAGTTGGGGATCTGTAATCTCAGGTACTATATGGCGATGGTGGTTAATTTGCTGGGGAGTTGGCCCGCACACACACACACTCATGCATTCGCCGTCTGGGGGCATAGACTTTGCGGTCGGCCGAGCGATCGGTCGTTGTCGTTGTCGTCAGGCCGCTCTCCATAAGAATTTTGCAAGTAATAAACCTGGTAAATTCATGACGATGTTATTTTCCCTTTTGAAAGGCCAAGGCTCTTCCGCACCCCTCCTGCGCGAGCACACACAGGAGTGGGGCGCACGATGGCGCTCTCTGTGTTGCTCTGCTCCTTTACACATGAAGAATGCGTGCATCTATGAGTCGTGATCATTGCGCACGCTATGATTGAACTGCACGCGGTGGATTATCCAGTCGACGTCGCTGTCCTCATCTAAAAACGGTTTTCTCTTAAGACCTAACCGAAAGTATGAAAGCGAAACAAAAACACCGAAACAGACCAGCGAACAACAGGAGGTTGGGTTGGAGAGAAAAGGAGTGAACCGACCTGGGAACACGTTCCCACGCACAGGGGCCATGAGGTACACAGGGCTACAAGTATGATGTCTCGTCCTGTTCTCGGTGACATCATAAATATGGGGGTTAGTCGATATTATTTTTTGCAAGTACATAGGATCAACCAAAGCAAATACCAACCGACCAAGTTTTGCAGTTGAGAAAATGTTGTTTCGCTCCTCGCAGTAAAGTGAAGCTGTACTCGATTCTCTAAGACCTTATGGAACTATGAAGAAAATGAAAAAAATATCTTTGCTCCTACATAATTATGTACATGATGTTAACTGGGTTCTTAGAGAGTAGTTCCGAATTTTGCCCGAATCATAAATATTGACTTGATTGTGGACATGCAGCCAGGTGTACGAAGGATCGTCAACTACTGAGGTATCATACATTGAGATCATTCATCGAGTCTTAATCCACAAGAATAGAGAAAGATTGACCCAAATATCCTGCAAGCTTCAACGAAAAAAACAAACTGGGGTAGCAAAAAGGGAGTCTTGGTTAGACCTGTGCAGTAACCTCAAAGCTGCTATCGAGGCAGCGAGACTTCGAGAGATACTTCTCAAAATCCTTTTAATTCTTGGATACAAATCTTGGACTTTTAACAACTACTCCTAGAGTTTCTCCTAAAAACACAGTTTCCTGGATGCACAACGCAATACACAGAAGCATGTGGGTCGCTTAAACCTCTCAACCAGAAGGACCTGTTAAAAATAAGCTAGCAGGGGTATTAATTCCTTTCACGCCCTTTAATCTGCGGCACTAGATGGTATCTCACGTATTTTGTTACAATGAACCAAAACATTTACTATTTTTAGGTTTCAGATAATCTTCATGGCATGCTACTTCTTGGGCGTTGTTTCACATCAATGCAATGGGGTAAAAGTAGCTTTCATCCCTAAAGGAAGAAACACAAATCACACTCTAACAAAAAACTTCATCCCTTTGAAAACTTGTTGATCTACACATAAGAAACGTGCCTTGTAGATCAACCACACAGCTACATTAGAGGCAAGTCGGTAAGGATGGCTCTGTATGAGGTTACAAGAACTATTGAAAGTTGCCTAAATTTCAAAGAGTTCACTCTAGCTGTCGTTCTTGTTTTCTTGTGACGACGTGCACTGATACCATCAGTGAAGATCTCTAGAAGATCTGGAACTTCATAAACTCTCCATCAATTGAAAAATATCATGCTCAGAAGCAGAGTCGAAAATCCGAACCTAGGTGAAAGTAACACAAAATAGAATGTTATGAGAGAAACTCCACAGAACGGAGGATTACGTCTCTTCTTTGGAACATCTCCATCAAACAAATTCCTTAAATCTCACCTAGTTTACCAGGTTCGTTGTCTACCCCGATGACTTATATTTTCTGCCACCAGGTACACTTTTTCCCATCATCAGTGATCTCATGCAGTCAAAAATTCTGTTGCCACATCAGCTGTCAGATTAGGAGAGTGACATTCAAAAAACTTCGAACATTTAAGTATGCTCAAGTCTATACACAGACTATAAAACATCATATTATAACCATTACGTCCTTATAGGGACAGGCAAAATTGTAACCGATGAATTGAAGGCAGAATACAAGACGAGACGGAAGCGCGAATCTTATATAAGACACTCAAATGATGATTATCGGCTTACTCACTGTTAAAGAAAGCTGCGCTGATTGTGTAACAAATGTAATCTTTTCCGCATACAGTCAAGAAACCTGCAGGGCGAGGACATTCCGTCTTATTACCTCCAAGCCTGTCAAAGATTGCATAAAGAAGCTTATTAGTCCAAAACGTCACAAATTTTCATCTTCTGGGACGCTTGACATTCTGGCATTAATGAGAATGGACTGACTCTGACTGGGTCACGCTCAAACACTGAGTTGCTCAGGGTGCTCATAAGCTCAGCCAAAACGCTCTTTAAAGAGGTACGGTTGACATCAGCAAGTTTTAGCGGCATATCCCATTGCTTCTGTCTCTCATGATAAGCAACAGGAAAAGTATACGCAATTGAATAGGTGACCACAGATTAAACCTACCGACAAAAGATCTCTGTAAATGTCGTTGGGATGACAAAGAAATAGAATTAGTGGAAAACTTACTTTGTCAGCCCTAAGCTAGCTCTTCAAGAATGGCGTCTCATTCATTTGAAAGTTGCGTTCTTACAGCGACCTGGTTTGGATTTCTGATCTCAGGAAATGTACGTTAAGACCGCGATGGTGGTGGTAATCGTATGCTGCATCAGCGATAATCGCTATACAGTGAGTTTTCTTTTAGGGCTGTGGACCTTCGAAATGAAGTAGTGCGTAAGTTCGACGACTCACACACTGAAGGTCCCAGGTTCGATTCCGGGACTGTACATCTCGCATCACCTCTTTCGAGTTGCAACACTCAAAGAGTCATGAAAGGCTTCCCGAATTCGTCCGTTCGGAGTCGGCAAAAACACTGAAAGTCTCTTCTACTTGTTAAAGAACAATAGCATGCACTACACTACAAGTTGCTGAAGAAGTTAAACCCTGGTCCCAATTTATTTATTGAATTTTCAACTCCAAATGTCCAAATGTACATAGACCAGTCATTCTCCACACTGCGTTATCATGTAGGTAGAAAATATGCCAGATTCCTAAATATGAAGGCGCTCTGTGAATTACGTTTCGAACCACAAAATGACTCCGAAATCACTCCGAAACTACTCCGAAATATCTTCAAATTCACAGAATCACTCAAAATTCACATTTAGGATCCTTTTTTTTTCCACCCCTCTTTTATTCAGCAAGTGTTGGCATACTTTCAGATCTTCCACACCTAACGGTATCTCGGAAAAGTCACTAAATTCTGTATTTGAACTCTTCCCTGCCTTCAATTAAATATATTTGATAAAAGTTTGAAATTTCTTCAAATCCATTTTTACGTTATGATATCCGCACATTCTCTGGTGGTCCTGTTATTCGTCAGTTGCCCCCCTGCGGTCGAACTAGAACCAAACCATCCATCCAGCCAAAAAGATTTGCATAAGTTTTCTATAAACAACTCGCAGCTCGAATCAATCAAATTCAAATATCTTGCGTTCTGCGTTACCCCAGCACGCATTCCACTCGAGCCCACCAGCGTCCGTCGTCGTCGGTCCATCGGTCCCTATCCCCATTTTGATTAAAACATCAAAACCCATTCCATGGCGGAGAAGAATGCATAATAAACCCGATGGATGTTGTCCTCCTTGGACCAGTGCGGCGCAGAGTGCCCTCCTCTCAGGGGCTGATACCCTGACTCTTGGTGGCTGGCTCATGCAAATTTTATGCACCGTCATAAACTTTCCAACTTTTAAATGTCCACTCTCCAGAAGCACCATTTCCCGGGCGGGCACGGGGCGGTTATTTGGGTCGGCAGCGTCGTCGTCGTTGTCGTTGGCATGCGATTGTGCCTGCTGCTGTTGTTGTTGACGCAGTCCTTATGCGGGCTTCGTGGAGCTGCGTATTTGTGCAGCCCTGATGGACGAATAGAAATGTGTCATTTGTGTCTTGTCTTGCATTTATAGCCTTGCCGTACAGCCGTTTGGTGCGGTCATTTCAGATTCCCTAATGTGCAGATGCACTTGGAGCGCAGGCACAGTCCGTATCTCCGAGGAGTCAATGGGGCGGCGAGGGACCTGCTAATAAATTATTTCCAAACGAAAATCTATGCAAAGCAGTGCAGTGCGGTTGTGAAGAAGCGGAGGTTGTCGCAGCACAGATGGATGAGCTTTAAGCCGCGTTGTGTTGCACTGACACACACAGCGAGTGGATGACGGGGCGAGCATTTGCATCCGATTTGGGTAAAATGGAGGATCTAGGATGGATTTACGAGCGACTCGATGCAGCCATGAAGTGATTGTAGGAAATTGAAAGAAACGAGGGGGTCATCGAGTGAGGCGGGGACGCCAAAAGGAGGTCAGAGGGTATGCGGTCATTCTGGTTGGAAATCTGCTTAAGGGGTCTGCTTGAGGGGTAAGAGACGTTTGTTTTTCGAGTTCCTGGAGCAGCTTATCAAGACGAAGCTAAAACAGATGTTTTGAAGAAGAAGACGTCGAGTCTGTTGCACTTTTAATGAAAGAACATTCAGAAGGAGTAAGCCTAGAGGTACAACACGTCCAGCATTAATCTTTATGTGGCAGTTAGTCTTTACATTTATCGAGCAGTTCGGGAGCGGTAACTCATCCACAATCTCTGTTCAACCAAACCTCAAATCAATCAGGAGCGTCATAAATTTCCACTCAATCCCCGACCAGGAAGTGAATAAACTATTGACATGCCCATCCACGGTTACGACATAATGGCTACCACTATCCCCGGGTAACGCAGCAGAAATTCCACCGCCCCCAGTCAATCTACCCGACCATCCGCGGATCTAATTCCCCTCCGCAGCTACAACCCTGCTAAATTTACGATAGCAGTTAATGAAAAGTGTGTACGTTGACTTTATGACTAATAAAAATCACCACGGAACTGTTTATAGACTCCAGCACCGATGGACACACACATAACCCGCACAAACGCCTTCTCCTACACCATCATCACGATCCTGGGGCCCGTGTCGTTTTGCGTCCCGATTTGCACCTCGCATAGGTTAGATTTTTAGACTAAAACATTTCCAGAAACAACTACCTAGATTGCGTGACTAAGTCCACCCCGTGTTAGCCGCAAGGCTTCGCAAAGCGTACGCTCCATAATCCATATCCCCTTTCCATTCCAGAGAATACCGGGCAAAAGTCGCTTTAACACTCCCAATTGTCATTAGGGCGAACAATAGACCTCACGACGCGCTGTGGTGGATGACTATGACGACGAGCATTCCGCGCCGCCGCCGTCGTACATGTTTGTGGTGATTTCTACACCAAATGGGTGCTGAACTGGGCGAGCGATGGCAGTACGACGACGACACACAGTGGGATAGAACGAGGTTTACCGTCTAGAAACTTTTTTTTGTTTCTTGGAATAATTTCAAATTAAACAAGAAATGAAACAAAATAATTTTTAGTTAGACTTAACTAAGTTTAGTGGTCGCCTTGCGTAGTGGGTAAGTGCGTCAACTTACACCACGCCAAGGTCCCAGGTTTAATTCCCAAACGGAAGATCTTGCATTTTTTCACGGCACCACCTCTTTTTAGTTGCCGACAATGCTCAAAGGATACTGGGACTAGTGGACCCACACACAACCGCCAAATGTGTGTAGAAAACGACAATAAAGTTGTACAGTACAAATAAAAGTTCCTACGTTTGATTTTGGTAAAACTTATTTTTATTGTTTAAGTATGAAACTTAAACAAATAAATATAATATATTCTACTATTATTTTTATTGATATTTTAGAAGGTGATATTGTGGAATGTATCACCTTATATAGATGTAGACTTTTTTTCGTGCTTATAGGGCGTCTTCAGAAAGTTTACTTTTTTGATAAAAATTTGCAATAATATGAAAGCTCCTTAAAAATATTCCTATTAAATCAGATGTAGATTCAAATTATAAAAAAATACGTGGAGTGTTGCCAGCACTAGCGCTATCAGTCCCTTGCCGAAGTTTATTTTACATTCTTTTGTTTTTCCTATCAGGCGTTAGGTTTCACTAACTACTTGCAAATTAAAACTTTATATAGATTTATTCATTTTTCTTTTTCAAAAGGAAAGTTTTTTAAAACAATCACATTGATATATATGATGAATATTTCAAAACTTCATAGATCTTAGACTTTGCCATTAATTTTCCAAACCAATATTATTTAAATGGCCGCCTCGCTAGATGCACAACATGCGACTCTTTTTCGGTAATTTTTGACCACTTTTTCGCACATTTCGGACGGTAACTTAAGCGTAACTTGAAATTGTTGGTTTTTAATGCTCCCAGAGTTCGAGATTTTAAGTACGGTCTTATGCGTAGCCCTACAGAATAAGTTTTACCGGTAAAAACTGTCTTAATATTCAAAACGTCACCAATATGTGAAATTACGCTACTAGAAGAACTATTACGCCATAGCAAGTTGTATAGATTGTTGCCCCACCTTGTTTGAACCACATATTGTTCAAGTCCCAATCTTCTATCGCCGGCCAAAAGAAATTGGAAAACGAATTCATTGAAACCGCCTATAAGCATCTTTTAAAATACGGAAAACTGACATCATTCGCACGAGCCCACCAAACTGTCATTTTGTCTAGATGCAACGACACCTCTACGAACACTTGTGAACTTTCTTAGCCGCATGTGCAACAACTTTGTGAGTGAGAGTGTATTCCATCACTGAAGAGAATGTTGCTCGAAGAATTTGTGTTTTTTTTTGTTTCCTCTCAAAACACCCACGAAGTATATCTACGTTGGCATTGTGAATGTTCAGCAGGCTTCCATTGCTAGGTTGTTGATCTTTATGACGAGAGAGACAAATTCAAATATTACACCCTTCCAATGCTGCAAACGCCGGGAAATCGATGAATTTGGATCAACTTGCACTTACAGCAGCAATTTTTTTGAAGGAGATCGTGCATTCCGGCGATTCACCGATCGTCGTCAGTAACGCCTTCACTCTCTTTACAATTTTACCACTTACTTGCGTAGTCGGTTGAATATGACGACTCTAATCATGATGTATTGTTCGAGAAGTGGCTATTTTTGAAGCCCCACTTTTGTATTAACTTTAAGTAATTTTATTGCCTTGTTCGATAGCTAAGCGATCTATTATCCCGAAAGGCAAACATGCAAATAGTGCTGTAATATTTCAAATGAAAGCTGCACCTAGCAAATCTCAAATCTCATTTATCGAATTCCGACGTTAAAAACTTGAGTGGTCCTCTTGCCATAACGACAGTTACAACAGCTTTAATTTTACACCTGGCAATGTCTGCCCGATATCTTCAAAAATAACCATTTGAAGCTACCAAGCCAAAAATCAAAAAGTGAATTTTTAAGCACACAAAACCCCACTTTATCCCACTGTGCGACGGCATGGGATAGTTCACGACTATTTTCGATCGAGTTCCGTAAGTCTGGCCGAACTCTCTACCACCTCCATCTACATGAATCCATGCGACGTGTGTAAATCTTTGGAAATGTGGATCCACCTACAATTCTGGATGGCCGGCGTTGCGGCGGCGATGTGATGAGTGTGATGGCGAGTGGAGGAGAAGTCGAGAGGAGAATGTCATTCTCAATGTTGGGGAGAAGAAACACAGGAAATATGAGTGGAGCGGATTTATTGATGAATGGGCCTTTGGGGCGCCTCCTTTTTCGAGATGACGTAATTTTTATCCAGTGGTAAACAAAAGATCGTAAAGGATCAATTGGAAAAGTAAAGTTTGTGCCAACATTTTTTTTGCGCCTAAATTTTATGGCTTGTTCGTCTTTGGAAGCGAATAGCTGTCCAAGTGGCAACACACTTCTACATGCGATACGACAACATAACAGTAGCCAACCATAGAATGTGATGTTGCGAATGTGACAAATATTAAGAAACATTTGAGCAGTTTGGTGCTGACTTCTAGATGGCATTTTAATCACCGGAGGTCGTGATCCAAAATCATAAAATCTAGAAATCAGTGCGGAAAAGCATAGGTGGGGCTGTAAACATCTTGCAAGCGACGAATTCAGCGGTTCAAATGATTGCATAATCGTGCTAGAAAAGTCTTAAAATTTCGGACTCGCAACATATTGAAACATATTGGTTTCCGGTGACCATCTTTTACTTTCAAATTGTAAGCACCAACTTCTGAAACTGTTAGGCCCAAATCGCAACCCTCTGTCCATCCCTGCATCACTCCTAGTCTCCCCTCTCTTTCTCTTTCTCTCTCCACCACACTTACAGTGCAAGTGTAAGAAAATCGTGCATCTTATGCGATGTATCGCACTTGAGGGCACGCACGATTTCACTGCTCGTTGAGGAGCACTCTCTGTCTCCACGACAACGCTTTTCTTTCGCGCAGAACGTTATGCCCGCCAGATATCACAGCATCACAGCAAGTCCTCTATGTCGGTTTACAACTTCATACGGGATATCTGTTGGAGGACCAGAAGCAGGAGCAAATCTAAACGCGAAGTTGTACACTCGTGTCTAGCAAAAGACGATGTCAACAAATCGCGCGTTCCTCGAATACGCGCACGCTGCCAGACCCCACCCCCGATCACCTGGCTGCAGCGCCACAAATCTGTACCGAAAATTCCTTAAGACACAAATTCCCGACCAGGCGACACTCCTAAGTCGAGGCACGAAAAACTAATTTAAATTTAAATGGCCAAAGCACGACGCGGCTGACGCGAATGTTTGATAGTGGTGAAGTGTGTGTGTGTGTGTGTGTCGGGTGGCGTGTGTTGGTGTGCAAGTGTGTAAGGACTCTGCGGAGGCGAAGGTGGAGGATTAAAGGTTATCTGCGCACCGCTGCAATTAGCTGGCAGCGATCGCGGAACCAATCACACGCTAGCCACCGTGTCCTCAGCAGCGACACTGAAACAGAAACAGAAACGGCTACACCGCAGCCGCAGCAGCAGCAGCAACGAACATGACTTCCACTTTGTGTCCTAATTGAAATTATGTGATAACAGGTTACAACTGTTGTTCCCAAGACCTACACAGTCAGTCAGTACCCGTCGGCCGGGGTGGGGAACAAGTCATCTGGGGACCCGCGAAGTGTTGGCCGGCTCGGCGAGCTGGTTTATGGGGTCCTGCCTCTTTAACGCGCGACACCAGTTTTCCATGTTTCGCCGAACGAGGAACTCTCCCGCTCGGGTCAGGTGTAGGTTGTTGCCGGGGTTTCCGCTTATTCTCTGCTCGTTTTTTTTTTTTCGGTGTGCCTCTGTTCGCCTGTCTCCATCTCGCGGCGCTTGGACATCACCGACAGCGGGGAATGTGTGTGTTGTGCAGTACATCAAGTGGATTTGATCGGGACGAGCAGGTACATTACTCTAAGTCCTGAGGAAATCTCAGCGCGTTACTTCTTGTTTTGTGAAATGAATTTCCTGCTCCGTCCGGAGCGTGGAGCGACAACACAAGCAGTTCATGTCACATAGGCGCACATTAAATGAATGTACTACAAGTTGGATGGACATTGAAGTCATTAGTTTGGGTCCGTGTCGATGTCGGTCGGTGGGTCGGTCGCTCGGCTGATGGGTAGCGGCGCAGTGGCGAATTTCCTCTCAGAAATTGGATTTTCAAATGGAAAATCCCCGAACGTTGGCAAATTGAATTACATTCCGTTCGAGGCTGAGACTGATGATCGGGAGTGTGCCTGCAGAATGGATGGGGCGTGGAATGAATTCTTTTCAATTTCCGCTACTCCTCTGAGGTGACTCGGAGATGTTTGCAGACGGAATTTAAGCGGAATTTGAAATGAGATTAATTTAAGCTGGAGAGCAGTTTGAGACCCTTGTTCAGAGCGGGACTCATGACTGTGCCAAACTTAAGAAAACGATCGTTCTTTGATCATAGCATGATAGGGAAACGGACAGAAATCTTGTACTAATGTAATTTGTTAAAAGGTCCTTATTTCAGTCACATGAAAATTAAGTAAACAAAAATGGAAAAACAATTTTGGAGAGCGAATCTTATATTTTGTGTCCTTCTCCTTCTTTTAATGACGTTCCAGTTCGGGGTGGACTTGAACCTCAACCAACATGCTATCTTCAGTTGCGTACTATAAGTTGGTTGAGCTCCTATTCCACTTGTGTGCGACATCTCAACCTAGACCGTCCAATGTTTCAGTTTAAAAGGCTTTTCAAGCCGGAACAGTGGTGTCCATACGCTCTACATGGCCTTGCTATCTTAAGCGTTGTATTTGAAGACGCTTGACCAGGCGCATGTCACCGTGCAACCCATAAAGTTTGTCGTTGAATCATCTACTCCAGATGTCATCAACGCAAGCAGGACCGAAAGTCACACGCAGAACTTTTAACTCGAAAAGTCTTAGGGCTTCCTCATCCGCTTTGTTTGTCCATTTCTTTTTTATTTGACAACACGTGAGATTTCTAAAAGATGAGATATTACTCAGGAAACTGAAAAAAAAAACCCGTAAAATAAAGATAACCAGCATGAAGTAAGGGGTCAAAAAGGCCAAAACACATGACCCCAGTCAATGGTCATTTCTGGTCCTATTCAAACATTGGTACCGGCTTCGGTGGATCTGAGACACAGGAAAAAATAATTTCTTCAAGCTCAGGGAGGAAAAAACTCGTAGAAGTTGAAGTGGAGAGCAATTAAGTCAGAGGCAGAGAATTAATGATTGTTCTGGGCTCAAAAGTATTTCACTTGAACTCAAGATATGTGGACCAATGTAAAGTTTAAGCTGTATGTTAGAGCTGGGAACATTTTTCCCGAAGTGATTCAAAGCAAAGACTGAGTTCATTTTTCGGATATCCGTCAAAACTAAAGATGTAATGATTTGGAGGTGCTTCTCTGAAGATTAAAACGATAGACCGTCCATCCTTATATCGAAACTCACTGCAGGAGTTTACTGCCGTGTTCTGGGAAATTTGCCTTTTATTAACACGTGCAGACTTTCTTTTCAACACGATAATCATGCACCTTGCCTGGTAGCCAAAATCATAACTACGAACTTGTTCTTTTTTAAAAACAATATTAATATAAATTGAGTGACCCTACAACCCACAAGGAACCATCGCCTAGCTTCTACAGCAACTATCGTGTTGTGCGTGCTGTTGTTCTCTCAGAGAGAATTTAAAGTTATTGCCAATTCCGAATGGCAAGGTCTGAGTAGCATTTCGTAGACAGTTAGTAATTGTAGTTCTGAAAAGCCAAAAATACTGGATACTCTTCCAGACAATTTGCTGATTTTGCCATTCTAACCAAGTCATGTACATATCTATGTGTAGGTGTGGGGGGATGCTACCTCTAGAGGTGTCAGTCACGTACTTCTTCCTCATAGGCGGACGTTAGAGTCCAAGGTGAAACTGGTCCCCAAGCAGCTTTCACTTTCTTGCGCAGGTTGACAGCCTCAATAAGTTGGTTGACACTGTCTGATGGGTTGGCTCGATTCTTTGGCATAGAGGTGCGTGGTCCTTGTTCTACATACCTAATGCACAAAAGTTATCCGTCCGTAAAAGACGTTGTCAACGTGTTCCCTTTTCTTGTATACCCGAGAAACAGAACTGATTTTCCCCGCATCGAGTAGGCTTTGCTTTAATCACAATATGCAGGTGATCTGGTGCCATATCCGTGCCTGCAAAGGAACGCGATCTTGGTTCAGTTTAACCAAATGTTTTCTCACCGGTTTCTATACTTATTTTCTTTGTAATTTTGCATTTCGGAATTGGTGCCTTACTCTTACTCTCGTGGACTCCCATTCAGTCTCCAACAATGTGACAATCGGCATCAAAAGCTTACAACAATCTCGCCCACTAGCAGCAGTTTGACTTATGGAATTTGGGTGAAGTATCCAATCACAACAAACATCCAACTCAACTCTCAACAGAACGTAGAAACTGATTGAGCTGTGTTTTTTTTTCGGGAACACTTCTTTCCTGTCTCAACAGCAATCAACTGTCAGCGTGAATGCGGCTCAATAAAAAATCCCAACAAATGAAATTTTGGCGACTGTCATTGGCTTCCGCTACCGGGAGGTGCATGTACCCGCTACTGCCATGTTTCTGCCGCTGGCTGGGAATGTTCTCATGCAATCGGCGCATATTTTATTCAAATGCATTCGCCTAGAAAAATGCGGGAAAACAAAAACATCTCGCCAACGACAAGCCTGACAAGACGGGACGAAGAGCAAAACTTTTGCGTCGTTTCGATGTGTTTTCTTCATTTTTTTTTACCTGGCCGCGCTCCTTGGAAGTTGCAGGACAAACGGAACGGAGGATAAACAAAACTTCGCAACCGATGAGTTTGTTATTTTTCTCCAGAAAAATAAAACGACGAGTTAGGTGCGTCCCTCCCCCGCGGCCGGTGAACGACAAGTTTAGTTTAGAGCCCGTGAACACAGATCCTGAAGTTTGTTTACGCTCGCTCCCTGTTCGAGAGCGTGAGTAAGAGGGACCCTGTTTGTTGGTATCGTTTCGTGAACGGAAGCAATTTGTTTTTTGGCCAATTCTTTGTTGTTGTTTTTTTTTGTTCGCTGTCCCGGTATATGTGGCTAGCTAAGACATGGGTATGTGTGTAGTGCTCCTTGAGGTTGACACATTGAGAAATCGCTAAAGTTGCGCTCTTTACAGTTCTCCAGTTCAGCGACAGGATACGGGCTTAATCATTCCGAAGCCGCGTCGTCGTCGCCGTCGGCGGTTGGTATGAAGGATCTGAGGAATATTTTCGCTTGACATGCAAACAATTTCCACGTATGTGTGTGTGTATGCCAATTATTCATTCTCATTTCAGGGGGACTGCGGGACAGTGTTTGATGGTGAATAATGCAACAAATGGGAATCCTTCGTAGAACGGGTATAGTTTGTCATCAGACAAGTGCGGCTGATATTGAATTGTGAATTGGGTTGCATTCAGATGTCATTTGTTATCTTGAAGGAAGAGATATTTGGTGCGCTAATAAAGGACCTTTTTCGAAATATTTGAACAACTTAACTCTTGCTTCTTGATTTTACAAATGGATGCGGAATTCACGCCACTGCATTACACAGACTCCGACAACCCTTGATTTCTTGTTGAAAAAAGTGCATAGACCAAGCCGTTCCCATTACCATCATCATGCACTGCTGCACTTCAAATCTGCCCAAAATTCACCTGCAGTCCATGGACATGCAAATAAGTTAGGTGAAGCAGATTCGACAAGCTGTGTTCCTCTACCATTTGATTATTAAAAATTAATCTCCGCCACCCACCCCTCTAAGAGAAAACATACAGCACCCCATCTATCTGCACGTTGATGTCCTTCACCGGTACCGACGTGTCCTGTGTTCTTGTGAAGAGAATTTTTTGGCAACATTCAGGATGTTAAAAATAATTAACATCAGCCTCTACCGGCCCCCTCCCCCCTCTCTGGCAGCACCAGCATCAAATATGCATTCTCCATTGTTTCCAAGTCACCCCTACATCTGATGCATTTCCCGAAGCCCACCCACGTTCATCTAGCCGTCCCTCCCTGGTCGTCCCCATTCCGGATGGTTATTCCATTTTATTTACAGCTCCTTGACAAAAATTCCAACTGGCACATCACCTCAAACCTCCTCCAAGCTCCCCCAGCCGCCGCGTAAAACGAGAAATTCCATTACCAAAGCATCCGCGAGAATATCCCTCGGTCCTCATTAAGAAGTAACCGAAGTGAAAAGCTGTTTGGGTAAGTTCTTCCATATCCAGGTTCACTCCTGCATCACCACCCTCAACTTTTGAGCTCCCACACGAAGTGAAATTCGCCCAGGAGCACTCGCTGTGAATAAGTTTCACTTGATTTCAGGTTATCCTTGTTTTTTTTCCGTGTTTTCTTTTCGCCGTCACTGTCGTTGTCGACGTCGTCGTCGTAGTCGTCCTTCGTCTTGTGTTTCGCCAGGACATTTACAAATAATAAAAGCACTGAACCGAAACTGTGCTGATGTGGGTCGCTGTTTGTGTCTGGGAGTGAGGACGGTCCCTGAATGAACTCGCTAAGGACATGTAACATGCAGTTAGGCCTGTTCTTCTTCTTGCGCTTTTTATTTTACCAAATTTTCGAGAATGCATTCAAGGGTCCTTTTTAGCTGTGCACCCGCATATCGAATTGTCGGTGATTTCTTTGCCTTTTTGCTATAAATCCATATTGCTAATGCTCTATGCAAGACAGTATGCAATGTGCACAGAGATTGCATATCCTTTTACAGGCGGGCTTATTAATTACATCGGATGTTGTCTTGGCGCTCGAAGGAGAAAAACAAAATGCTAGCATTGGCGGAATGCAAATTCTTTGAGTTTCCCCATGTGGATGCACTCCGCTCGGCTAACAGTTGTCTATTAGGCAAATTAAAAACGTAGTCATACCTTATCGGTACGAAACTTGCGACGTGACTACAATATGCGGAAGGGGATGTAGCTCAGTGGTAGAGCGTTCGCTTTGCATGTGAAAGGCCCCGGGTTCGATCCCCGGCATCTCCAATTCACTTTTTTTTTGTGTATTTTGAAAAGATAAGATAAGATAGCAATGAAATATTTTTGGCAATATATTCAGCAAATTCAGCAGTTCAGTGAAATTGCCTTTAAAACTATAGGGTGGGCCAAACAAATTGTTCATCTTTAAAAGTTTATTTTGAACAATTTTTAGTAAATGCGAAAATTCCCATTAATTACGAAATATAACACCGTTAAAGTACGTGCCCTATCTGGCCTAAACCTTATCGTTGGTTTCCGGTTTTATCTCACGGACTACTTGGTTGAAAATAGATTTGAGCTATAATTTAAAAATTGTTGGTATAGCTTCGTTCCTGAACGGTTCTCCGCAAAGAAAAGTTCAAAAATAATCAAATCGCAGCTGCGAAGCGGGCAACACACAGCGCTCACTTTTCACAACGTTATTAAAGCGTAAAGCTGCTTATTTCGTCCAGCAGAGATATGATGCAATTTCCACTAAAACGGTCGCGGAGGCAAGGCACGCTTGAGGAACCTCCAGGCCGCTCGATCCCCCGTCATCGACTTTCTTGCAAACAGGTGAGTTTATGGACTTGATCCAACCATCTCGCCCTGGGCCTGCCGAATGGATGCCTACCTTATGGAATTGCATCTAAGGCACGCCTCGAAAGTCGTGAAGATCCGTACCACGTGGACAAACCAACGAAGTAAAGCCCTTTCCGTTCGAAAAAGTAGCTGCTCAACATTGAGTTCCCTCTCACCGGCACGGAGTTCCCTCCACACCGTCGCATTTCTCAGACAATCCCGGCGAACAATTCCCGAAACGGCACGAAGAAATCTCATCTCAGCAGTCTGCATTCGTGATCTTATTCTTTCGGTGTTTACCTAAATCTCATGACCATAGGTGAGTGTTGGAACAAATACTGAGTTAGAAACCGATAACCTGGCTTTGACACCAAGCTCGGCCCGCCTTATTACCGATCTCTCAAGCTGCTTCAAAATTGATCCAACCTGCTTAGTGTTGCTCCTCACATCACTCATGAAAACCACCCCGAGATACTCAAACTTCTCCATCTGTTTCGTTGGGAATCCACTATCATGTAGAGTGATTTGGACAGGTGTTTTGGAAATTACCATTTATTCGGACTTTTCCACGTTCACCTTTATTCCAGCGTGAGTGCAAAAGGCCACAAACCTATCGACCGCGTACTGGACTTCCGACTGGGAGGATGTGAGAAGGACTAAGTCATCTCAATGTGAAACATCCCTAGTCTCGGCTGCGCTGCAACATTCAGTACATATAAAGAAAAGTTGAAGGACAAGACGCACCCTTGGTGAAGCCCAATACCCACGGTAAAAAGTATTGATTTACTACCGTTTACTCGAACACAGCTGCTACAGTTGGTGTAAAGAGATTGAATGCCACTCAACAATTGACCATCAATCCCATATTCCTGTAGAACACTCTAAAGTATACTTCGAGGGACTCGGTCGTATTCTTCTTCTTCTTCGGATGGCGCTACAGTCCGGGGTGGACCTGGGTCTCAACCAATATGCCTCTCCAGCTAGTACGATCCCTTGCCAGCTGCCTCCAGTTGCGCACTCCAAGTTGGTTGAGGTCTTTTTCCACTTGTGTGCGCCATCTCAGTGTAGGACGTCCTCTGTTGCGTTGTCCCTGTGGTTCGGATTCGAAGACTCTTCGGGCCGGAGCATGGCTGTCCATCCGCTCTACATGGCCTAGCCACCTTAAGCGTTGTATCCGTGGACGCTTGACTAGGTTCATGCCGCCGTACAGCCCATACAGTTCGTGGTTGACTCTTCTCCTCCAGATGCCATCAACGCAAACAGGGCCAAAAATCACACGCAGAACTTTTCTCTCGAACAGACCATGGGCTTCTTCATCCGCTTTTAGTAGCGTCCAGGTTTCTGCGCCGTAAAGCAGGACTGGGATGATCAAGGTGTTGTACAAAGTCCCTTTGGTCTTTCGGGAGAGGGTTTTATTACTCAATTGCTTCTTAAGCCCAAAGAAACAGCGATTGGCAAGAGTGATTCTGCGCTTGATTTCGGTACTGAGTTACGCACGATCCCCTCAAGAATGATGTTAAAGAAGTGGCATGACAGCGCGTCGCCTTGTCTAAATCCTTTTTTGACATCTGACGAGTTTGGTAGGGATGCCAAAACAAGACATTGCACTGTATAGCTCGTCTCTATGCACGCTGTCATACGCGGACTCGGTCGTATGCCTTTTCCAAATTTATAAAATAACTGTAGATCGGTTTATCATACTCCCTAGCCCGCTCGAGTTTCATTCTCAGAGTGAAAACCTGGTCGCTTGTACTTCTGCCGGGAAGAAAGTCGCACTGTTCATCCCTCAAACTGGACTCAACCATAGAACTCTAGAACGGGCCTCCAACACCTTCGCATAGACCTTTCCGGAGATGCGAGTGCGTACAGGGAAACAGTTGTCAGTGTTAAAATACTCTATGTTTTAAGAAAAACGCACAAGATGGTCCACCTTATTCGTGATAATTCCGTGATGATGCCTTTACGTTGAAATAGAAGTCTTCAGATGTTTATTCTTCCTAACTTTCCTTCACTCTCACACAAAACACGTTCTCTCTTTCTAGTGCGCACCATACTCCCTCTCTACAACAAGATCTATTACACTGAGTCCACCTCTCTACCCCCCATTTATCTGCAGATGAGCCGAGAATCTCAGTACCTCTCGATTACCATACCATGGCCTCCTTCCAGGAACATATTCAAATCAAATTCCGACCTCACTCACCACCGGAGGCAGCAGCAGCAAAATCGGCAAAAAAAAACCGCCCGGCTGGTCCTCCATTCATTCATGAGACCTAAGTCCGTCTCATAAAATCCTGGACACATTGTTTCCCAAATATCCTCTGACATCTTCATCGCGCCAGCATCGATCGCCACACTGGCGTTGCAGCAGTTCCTGCGAAGCGCTTTCGAGTATGCAAAGATGCCCCATTTTGCATTCGTGCACTTAGCATGAATTCCAGACCAGACCGGAGGCGGTGTGGAGCCAACGCACACAGCACATTTGCCATCTGTCGCTGTCCCCCTGCCGCCCAGTGCCGGCCACATATGCAAAAAACCGACTGCGAGGAATCTGGACAAAAGAGCCCAGGATTCTAGTGGCAACAAAAAACGAAGCAGAAAAATCGGTCAAACTGCCGGATTTGTGAAGCTCTCGGCACACACGAAGGATACGCGCCACGGCCGGCTCCTTAGGTATGCAAACATATGCGGAAGGTCCGCACACACTCCGGCCCGGGGAGCACACCCAGCATAACAAATGCGCGCGATAGAATCGATTGTAAGTCAAATGGAGGCAACAAACAAATCGGCGCTGCATCCGTAATGAGTCTGCGACTGTGGCCAGACCGGAGCCGCCGCGCCGCAGCCGCGATCTCTCCACACATCGCGCAGTGATATCCATCGAGGTATCAATATCTCTGGATGTACATATGAAACATTTGTAGCTCGCGATAGCCTCTGGACTCTTCGGGGCGCATGGTGCACGCTGCATAGCGGCTGCGGCTGGTGGGTCTGGTGTTCGGCTTTAACTGTTTCGTGTTCATTGTTTGACTTGACCGACCGGGGTGGATCCTTCTGGCAAAATGCAAAATTTTTTATCAGTTCATTATGCAGGCGCTATGAGGAGGTAATCATGTGCAGATTATGCAGGCCTCAGGCCGGGAAACATCTTAATGCTGGGCGGTGGCGGTGGCGTTAGCCGGGACGCAGATATGAAACGCAGGTCTAAACTGAACACAAAAGTCTGTCTGTTGCCGGAGAGATTAAGAGGAACTCGTGTATGGGGTTGTCATAGTCGATTGGAGAGACACGAAAGAATTAATTCCCGCGCGGAATTTGCATTCAAAGGTGATGCCCGACGCGAGGTGCTGGCACAGTGTGTGAGGCGTTTTGTGCGGTTTGGTGTGGAAGGGGAATTCGGAGTTTACAATATCATTACTTGAACGTTATAGGTAATGGGTTGGCAGCTGTTGACCATGGGGTGCCTTACAGGAAGATTGATGCAAGCGAATATAACCTGAAAGCTGCACTTTTACCAGGAACGAGAATTGTTGACGGAAGGAGTGGTAGTCTCTCGTGTTCAATCCTTTCGAAGATTCTTGGCAATGTTCCGGGTTTCTTCACTCCTTCATTTCGGTATAAATTTTCTATCAAACGTTAGTAGTACATCTAGTCAAAGTTCAGAAGTTGATTCAACTCTGATTGTGGCCAATCCTTGAATGCCGATCACCACACCATACTTTTTTCCATGCAAACATCCATTCTCTTCCCTCTCACTCACAAGAATTCTACCACCGCTTACGCTCGATCTCTGACGAGCGACGACTGACGCAAGCCTATCTCTACAGATATGCTCACTCACCAGGGAGCCGTGGCTATTAGTTCGACCCTCGGTCTTATCTGTTCATCGGCTTCCTCGCGACACGCAGTGCTTTAATCTACATACAAACAAGACAAGCTCCGATTAACATAGCCCCGGCCACATGTCACACACAGAAACGCTCCTCCCCCTTGACGCCTACATAAATTAGGTCAGCGGCGAACAAGCAAGTTGCGTTGGCCCAAACACGACCAGGACCACCTTATAAATCGAACTGCCAGCTAGCAAGCGCCCATCAATCAGGCAAAATCGGAAATCAATTCCCAAGCCCCCGTGTCACTCGGGCGCTGGTCCATTCCTCCGGCAATCACTTGTGACAACATTAGTCCTCCGCCCGCCACACCGGCTGCAGAACGATGCGGAATGTCAACGGCCTGCGTTTTTGATTGATTGATTGATAAGGCCTGACACAGTACAAAGCTCTCGTGGCCAGCCAGGACTAAGCTACGCGTCTTATCTGCCCCATGTGAGCGGCCTAACGAAGCCGAGTGTTCCAATCTCCCAGAGCACGGCCCATAAATTACCGCGCGGATGCAAAGAAGACGAGGAGGGAGCACCGGTGGACACGCGAAGGAAACGATTTATATCTGATTTGCGAAATTAAGCTGTTGACACATAACATCATGTACCACTTGTCCGCTGTGTGTGTATACGAGGTATCTAACAGATACGACGCCGGACGCATACACACGGCAACGACACAGCGACGCTGTGCGGACGACGACGACGCCTGCCTGTCCGAATGCATTCAAATAACTCTTACTCACGACTCTGCGTTCGATTTGAGATCGCGGGGCGTGCGGAACGGCAGCGAGCGCGCCGGACCTGTGTGCGCAGGAAAATAGACACACTGTCCCCAAATGATTAGACCATATCTCTTGGTCAAGTTGACAGAGCAACAGAACGACAGGGTCGCGAACACGGAACACAGCGCGGTGCCTGACCGATGATTAGGAGCAACAATGCAGCCAACCACTCCGGCAAGCCATGCGTGCTCCAAGGGCTACGCATGCGCAGACGAGTTCCGTATCTGTATGTATGTCTCCAGGGTGCGGCGGACCTGCGCATCCCTCGCCACCTCGTTCCCGCGCGCAAATGTGACGCGATCGGCTCATTATCTCATTATTGTTGCGGTTGCACAACACTCGCGCCCGGTCTGGCCCGGGCCGGATGTGTACTGTGCGCTGCCAGGCCGGGGGCCCAACACACACATCGGAGACGGCGGCATAAGCGCTCACATGGCTGGCGGCTGAAATTTATTCATTCGACATAATATCGTGATTTAATGAAAAATGCTAATCGTGTCATGTCTTCCGAATGTTGTGCACGTGTATGGCGGAGGAGGAATGCTGGATGCTGCTGGAGACCTCGGGCCGGAGTCATGCTGCACATGCAAGTGCTCGCAGCTTGTAGCCGCTTACGACAGGCAGCCACATAGGTCCGGATCGCTTATTGTCTTGCGAAACGAGACGAGCGGTCTACGCGGTGCCACCGCCACCGCTACCGCGATATAGATGCGTTCGCCTCGCGAAGGTAATGAGTTGGAGGAGATATTGGGGTCATGTGTCGACACGGTTGAGCTGAAATGGCACTGAAGCTGTGGTGCCGAGGCGTGACATATTTATCAAATGACAGAGTCATCTGTCACTGGAAGAGCTTGAGGGTTGACCTACTCAATGAATTCACTAAAGTTAAGGTCTTGAGGTCGTCCAAGTTTTTTTTAAGGAACTCTACGCACTCTACGCTCAATTAAGTTGAAGATCGACTGTGGAGGGTAAGCAGAGGTTCTCTGAAGGCAGGGACTCTGATTTTTTACAAGACCTACGTCGTGATGTTGTGGCAAACAGAATGTAGGCATCAATCCTGCCGGCAACCTCAGTCATATCGTACAATCACAACACGGAACAGTGGTCAACAACTAGGTCTATAAACACCAGTCGTGTTCTATGGCACAGAAAAGAGCCTTTCTCGGGAAAGATTGTGCTTGTGATTTTTACTCTTGTTTGTCTTGTTATTTGCAAAAAAGAGTTTCAAGCATTCGCTTAGACGAGTGTTTCCGAATTTAAATAGGAAGGAGAAAGGAAATTAAAGCCAAGAGCGAGACACCGCAACAGAGGAAGTCGTTGACTGACTGACGCGAGCTGCGACTTTACGCGGAATAGTTGAAAATAGCCAAAAATCGCACACTCCCATAATACGGTCTTCTTTTAGAAACAGACTCACATTCCACTCCTTGCTAGCCAGATGCGTTCGGACAAACTGAATCTTACCCCTTTCCATATGCTTCCTTCCGTGTACAATGAATTTAGATTTTTATGTTTACGGTCTATTTGACTGTTTGTTTGACGAAGGTTTACTGTTACAAGCGTTTGTAATTTAATCAGATACTTACTTACTTACTTACTTGTCAGACCGGCGACCCATGGAGGGTCAGAGCCTGAGCAATTGCTGCCTTCCATCGCTGACGGTCCTGGGCACGCTGCTTCCAGTCATCAAGGCCAAGCTGTCTTACATCCGCGATGACTTGGTCTCTATACCGGAGATTCGGTCGTCCTCTTCTTCTCGAACCAGGAGGCTTAGATTCGAAGACCCTCTTCGCTGGAGCGTTGCTGTCCATGCGTTCGATGTGGCCGAGCCAGTGTAGTCGACGGATTTTTGCGTTCCGTACTACATCCACATCCTGGTACAGCTCGTAGAGTTCGCTGTTATGTCTTCTCCTCCATTCACCTTCCTCGCAGACGGGACCATATATCCGACGTAGACTTTTTCTTTCGAAGGCACCAAGAATCTGCTCTGCAGATTTGCTTATCGTTCAGCTTTCAGCGACATAAAGCAGGACTGGCAGTATAAGGGTCTTATAGAGCAAGACTTTGGTCTTTCGAGTCGAATTTTGACCCCAGTTGTTTCGACAAACCGAAGTAGCATCGGTTGCCAAGGGTGGTTCTAAGTCGGATCTCCACTATAGTGTCATTTGTGGAGTTAACGTTTGTCCCGAGGTAGACAAACTCCTTTACTACCTCAAAACTATAATTGTCGATACATAAAATTTAATCAGATAAACTCATAAAATACAATTTGCCTATTATTGGCTTCTAATGCATTCATCCACACCGTATCCTAATTCTTGTTCGTCTCATTCTTTTTATTCCTTCCGAATTCATTGGTTTTCGTTCTTTCGAAATTTTACCATTGTGAACTGGCAGTATTCGTACGAGATGTACATTTGTTTGCCTAGAAGTATGCAACATTATTCAACATTTAACTCTAAAAAGTTAATTGGTGCGGATATACGATAAACCTAATTGCAATGTGCTCTGGATATATTCAGTTTTTTTGAGAATCAGTGTCAGGAAAAGGACATTAACTGCGAAAGTGCGCAAATTACGTTCAGGAGAGGACTGTGTGTCTGTTTAAAGTCAATTGAATGACAGTACTGGTTCACCAAAGGAGTTCCTAGAATCACTGGATTGTTTTTATTAACGATTGAGTTGAGTTGTCCCTCTGTATTCACATATGTTTTGATTGTACGTCAAGCAAGTTTAAAGGACTTGCACAAATTTATATTTTTCATTCTCTAAAAGGGAGCATACAAATTGATTGTAACAAAACATAAGCTCGCCAGATTGTGCAGAATAACGTTGAAGCACTTTCGCTTCTCCATCAGGGTCGGTAACGAATTCACTGAGTCATTCAAAGTCAAAGAGCAATGTAGAGAAGTCGATTGCATACTTGACATATTGATGTTGATCATTTTACTGTGATTGGACAAAGACCCTGAGTCACCAACAAAAGGGTTTGCTGGCATAGAAATGAAGACGGCGAAAATGTATCGTGACGTTAAACGACGGATCACAACAAATCAACGTCTGGGTGACTGTGTCGCATGACTTCGTCTAGCTTGCAGCAAGAAGTAAGAACAACATCATTAGTACCGAAAATCCCCGAAGATTTTCTTGCCAATTCGTATCACTAGGAGCTCAAGAGCCAGTCTAATAGAAGGCTCATCTCTTAACTTAATATAGTTTGAAAATTGGAGAAGTACTTACATGTACGTAGTACCTGCTATTGCGATGGTGTTCACTGAAAATATTTTGGAGTAAAGGAAAGAATACCCCAAAGACAAACTCGATGCTGAACAAGCATTTTTCCGAACTGGATCTTCTTGTGTCGACCAGAGCAACAAATTGCGAATCATCATTGAGCAATGTGTTGAATACATGTAGTTCCGCGCTTCGCCTGCTATTCATTGATTTTGAAAAGATTCTTAAGAGTCTTTCCCATAAATTAGACAGTTGCATGTTTCCACTCGAAGAAAACACCAGCAATACACGCTTTGCTCAGAATGTCCATCTGATCTTAAGGCTCATTTTCGAACGTACAGCTAAGTTTAGAAGCTCTTTAGCCGCACCACACGAATATGAAATACTCTTTTTGGAACTCAAAGTTTCCTCTCCATATATGTATGTATGAGTATCGGTTTCTCTTGTTCTGACCTGACCTGAAACTCGAAATCTTTTTAGCGGACTTAAATATGTTTGTGGCTTTTTAGAGGAATTCGAAATACAAAGTGAAGTAAAGCAAGGCTGCATCCTATCACAGATCTTATTTCTATTGAAGAAATGTGATGTGCTTCGATTACTTCCGAAAGAATCCAAAGGACTCTTACAACACAATTCCAAAATCTGGACTACGCGGATGATGTAAGTCGTATTTTACATAAAGTAAGGGAACTCTACCAAATGAGGGAGACACGCATCATGGCTGGCTAAAAATTAATACAGAGCATTTATGGATCACACTCCCCGGCCCAAATCTACTGCGGAAGTGCGGTGTCAACCGATGGCGGAGCTTAATGAATGATTAAGGCAAAGTCTGCATTCGGTATGTTGCCCGAAATTCCGGTCATGAATGTAATCAGCATCAAAACCGATGTTCGGTTTTTGCTCTTTTCACTATCAAGATCCTTAGTCAAAAGCAGCGCAAATTTTCTGACCATTTCGTATCTTTGATGAACATTTCTACGAAAGAACAGTTCAGTAGTCAGTGGCCATGACTGTACAATGACGGAAGTTGCAGTGGATTGATCATGCACTTCAAAAGGGTGAAGCTAACTAAGCTGACAGAACAGCTGACAAAAGACCTATGTCGCAGAAACGTGGTGATCGAAAGGTGCCAATTCGTAAGCTAAAACTATAGCTGGAGGCGTATAAATGCGGCTGAGGCCCCACAAGAGTCTTCTTCTTCTTTTTGTGGCGCTACAGTCCGGGGTGGACCTGGGCTTCAACCAACATGCCTCTCCAGCCAGCACGGTCTTTCACCAGCTGCCGCCAGTTGCGCACTCCAAGTTGGTTGAGGTTCTTCTCCACTTGTGTGCGCCACCTTATCCTGGGCCGTCCTCTGTTGCGTTGTCCCAATGGTTCAGATTCGAAGACTTTTCGGGCCGGAGCAGTGGTATCCATAGGCTCCATATGGCCTAGCCATCTTAAGCGTTGTATCCGTAGACGCTTGACTAGGCTCATGCCGCTGTACAGCCCATACAGTTCATGGTTGAATCTTCTCCTCCAGATGCCAACAACACAAACAGGACCAAAAATTGCACGCTGAACTTTTCTCTCGAAGAGTTGTTGTAATTATTTACCGCGGAGCCAAGGTAGACGAAGTTCTTGACTACCTCAAAGTTTCTGCTGCCTAGTGTGACGCCCCACAAGAGTACACAGGAATTTAAGAAGAGGATCTCTCGGAAGACCAAGTTGGTAGAACATTTAGACCACACCAATTCTGCCTTTGCCCCAGTGACATGGCCTCTATGGAAAGCTTATGAGAAAGCTCTTAATTTTTAAGAGAAAAGTTATGTGTGTTATTTTTAGTTTTAATTGCCTTGATAGCATCTGGGAAAGAAGATTCAGTTTCCAACTATACTTGCTGAACGGCAAGCGGGTAGTCAAACATGTACAGATCCGTATAAAGTGCAAGGGCTATATTATTCGGGGCAACAGAGTCTTTGACTCTGATCCGTTGGGACAACGTAACAGAGGATGAGATGAGTGATCTTAACCAACTTAGCGTTCAGAATTGGAGATAGATAGCGAAAAACCGTCACACTTGAAAATGCTTGTTGGCTGAAGAGGAAGGAAGACGAATAATTTAAGAATTCAAACCGATCTTCAGAGACAATCCACAGAGCCTGCCACTTAGTATGTCCAAACGCCATAAACGTTTGGACACAGACTCTTGCCCACCTCCATCGCCGAAAACGTGCATGTTCTTCTCCAACATCAAGTGACAGTCACCCCTTTTCTCCATTCAACTTGCCGAAGACTTAACAATGAACTCAATCCGTAAACTCAGAAGAAGGAAAAAGCAAATCATAGATTTCTGCAGAGATTAATCGATCAAGTCATTCAGGTTTAGCTCGTGAAGGTGTTTGATGTCCGATCGACAGGTTCCTGAATATTCCAAATTTACGAGGTGTTAATCGATCGGATCGGACCAACAGCATTAAAATTGTTTTGCTCCGCCTGACGCATGCGAGGAAAGGCAGGAACAAATCGTTTTGCAAGCACTTGACGAAATGTGTTTCAACTTTCAAACGAGTGCCTTGTGGCAAAGGACCTTGAAACTTACCGATGAATGACTGCTTACCCTCTGGAAACGCATAATTAAGTGAAATTAATACAGTATCCCAAAAAGCGAACAGAACAAAACTCCCGACCGGAGGAGGAAACTGGTTTCGGTGGCAGCTTTGTTTATGAATAATAAAATTCATTGGATGACCCGCAGTCGGAATATTTGCAAAAACCATCAACAAAGTATTTATCTACATGACAACAGTGTGCCATGAGGGGGAAGAATACCTCTTAAAAGTTGTGGCATATGTCGGACAAGAGCTATTGCGGTTATACATCAAAGGTGAGAATCAAGTACGGGTTTCAATGAAATTTGTGACTTTGCGCAAAGTTGAATGAACACAAGGGAGTAGCGTTTTTTTCAGAAACGTACGTTTGACATGTTTAGAGCTGTTTTCATAAATTTCTGTTGGCACTCGTCATAAATATAAATATAAGACCCGACAAAGAGGAAATTTAGTATTGCCTCCTAAGGGCAACAAAATTGGAATCACTCCAGTTGGTCTATATCATGCACAAATGTCAACAAAATGTAGTTGCATTACTGCTCAGCCAATCACGAAGTAGCCACATCCGCCCAAATGGTGCGGGCAATTTCGTCTATGTGGTCGCCGTGGCGTAGTGGTAAGTACGTTGACCGCCGCACAGAAAGTCTGGGTTCGATTCCCGGACGGGATACCTAGCAATTTTTCACGGTACCACCTCTTTCGAGCTGCTGACAACACTCAAAGAGTATCAACTGTCTATGAAAAGCTTCTCAAATCTGGCCGTTCGGAGTCAGCAAAAAACTGTAGGTCCCTTCTACTCGTGAGAGAACAACACGCACGCACAGCACAAGTAGTTGTTGTAGAAGCTAGGCTCTGGTCCCTTGTGGGCTGTAGTGCCACTCAATTATTATTATTAAATTTCGTCTATGCTGTATGGGACACATACAGACAAAAAAAAACATCAGTTCTGTAGAAAGGCGTAGAATTCGACTCGATACACAATTTCGATAATATCTACACCGCACGCCTGCTCCAAAAAAAATTTCTGTCCTGCAGTCCTTTAAGCCTCAAGCTTAACACAAAGCTCGCGGCATGATGCCGATACAAAACAAAAACATGCAACTGACACAACATACACCAAAACGTTAGGATAGAGCCGGAAACCTGAAAAAGGTCTCCTGGTGTCTCTCAGCAAAATGATATGGAGTAGTTCAAACCCTAGAGCCATTTACCAAATACAACCATTTTAAGAAATCCTGAAGGAAGTTTTAATAAAAATTCTCGAGGCTCTTTGAAATTGCGCAAGAAGCCCAGTTGACCCGTAGGAAATTATGAATTTGTTCAAGCAGCGTTAGGAAAGGACCAGGCGGAGAACATAGGAATCCTCAGTTCAGTCTCTGAAACAATGTCGGTACGACAATAGTCGTTTAATAAACAGTTTTATAACAACAATGCTTCAGGTTCAGTTAACTTGCCACTACAACTCTTCAAAGCTGTCGGCAGTGTTGTAGTGAAGAGCATGCAGTAGATTATCTGTCGAATCTGGGAAGACGAAAGCTTGTCTGATCCCCATTCACAATTAAGGAGATTTAAGATCATACAATCGACTAATACAGTACGCCTACAGATCCTTTAGAGCATACTGAGTGAATGTCCAAGCCAATATGGCAACGCACGGTACCATACGGCGTCCGGTCTGCAAATCCATTATAAGCCCCAATCTTCACACTAAGGTAAATATGCGATCAGCGAGTCTCAATTTGACACACGCACGCTATTAAAGTGTTCTAGAATCGACGGGTTCTATCGCGCGAACAATTTTCGCTCAGAGTCAGTTAATAATATTGTGGGTGGGTGGCGATACAGCACTCAAGGGCCCAAGGCTATGGTCCTTCAACAACTATTCGTGTAGTCTGTGGTATTCTTCTTTTGGGTGCCAAGGGTAGTACACAGGTAGTACCGATTTCAAACTGCGAACTTTGAGGAGTTTGTTATCAGTGACTCAAAAGAGGTAGTGCTGTGAAAATATGCGAGATGTTTAATCCAGAAATTTAACATTTCTATTACCGAAAACGCAACGACGGCAAGAGTATTCAGGTTAAATAATTCCTCACCCTCTTGGAGTTTTTCAACATTAGTTTCTTTGAAACGCACAGTCATTTAAGAATCAACTTTCAAGCATTCCATTGAATATTTTCAATCCCAGGCATATAGCAAATTTAACAAGTAACAGTTTGATGTTAGTGGCAAGCTGTTCTGAGTAGCTCACAGATTGCGTGGCTCGCAGTTAACATTTACAATGAGAGAAAAAATTCTTATCACTACCCCAAGAGAGTGCTCACATAAAGACCGATCAAGACGCAACCGATCAAGAAGCAACCCATTCTATGAGTGAGCTTTAAGAGTGCAAGGTGCGAAAGGTGAAAATCCGAGAGTTCACAAAATGACACGCTATATCTAAATAAAACATAGCTTCCCGAATTGCAGATACATACTTAATTCATTGTGCTAAGTTCACTTATACCGCCTATAGCTTGACGACTAGCCCCCATAGATGATATTACTGATGTCCACATCAAGAAGACTCGTCTGATCGCAACCGCCTCAATATAAAGCCTTTCACTCTTTTTAAAACTTTTTCAAACATCGGACTCTTTTATTTCCCAGGAAAACCAATTTCAAGTGACACATCGATTGTGCTCGAATTAGTTGCGCTCCTCTCACCACAAGCCAGTCAAAGTATAATTCACTTTTCCTTTCAATTCCTTTGTATTTTTGCTCTTACCGCAAAAGTGTGCCTTAATGAGATCAGCCTTGAGACGGATTCCGTATCAGTCATCGATCACCAGTGACTTTCTCCTTTCAAATTCGACCGACACATCTAATCTGGCTCGAGATCTCAACTTATGTCAGGCAAATTCCAAAAACTCTCAATTCGGAAAGACCTTGCTTACAATTTGCAGTCAACCTCACTCGCATAAAGAAGGAAACGGAAATATCTTAGGCAGCAGCCATTCCAGGGTTCAATTGGATCATAATTCGCAATACCAGCATTTGAGTGGCAGGCCCAGTCACCGCTTTTGGTGAAGTCATCACATGCAACCAGCCCACACCGTAAACCTCGTTGTCCAACCCTGGGGTGGCCGTGCTGACTGACGTGGTTTATGGCAACAAGTCCTCTCAAGATTCTCGTAAATTAAACTGATGTTTGCGTTTAGTGTTAGTCTCATTTTATGACTTTAGGAACCACTTGCCATCGCGTGTGTGGCCATGCACCAGAAAATTGCGTGGATCGTCGTCATGCGAACGACCATGCGAATACTTTGTGACCTGAAAGATTGAAAATAGTTGTGCCAAATTGCCGCATGCCGCGCCCCTCTTCCTGCATCAGAATGCATTCCCAACACAATCCACCAAGTCAGGCACAAATGCTCGTCTATCTAGCGAAAAACATATTCTTGGTTCCGATCTTCAATGAATTCCATCAACGGGTCCTTATCGAGAGCCGATCTTTAATGCCCAACTAATTTGGTTTAACGACATTTTCTGGAGAAGTGTTTGAATAATTTTCGAGAGCTCTCTGCTCAAAGCCTCTCGGACCACGAGCAATTTGATTAGATGCGAATTTTGCAATGGTTGACAGAAAGATCGCCTGTAAATCAAAACAGAAACTGTTTATAGTGCCAACACATTTGACATTGAAAGCGAGTGTAGAGCAGATTGTTTCGGAAGATTCTTACGCGACCTTGATGACCGTGTTTTACTTCGCCGGGGACTTACAACTTGCTTGAAATGTGTTCAAATTCAATCCAAAGATAGATCAGTAGTTACAGGTGACTGCTGAAATTCAACTTTGTGGGAGAATATTGTACAGAAAGGATTTCCAGGTTTGATACAGCTGCAAAGAAGGATAACTATTGCCAATTGGTATGCTGAGGTTTTGAATAAAAATTAAAAATGAAACCTTCGGTTTATTTATTTATTTAAGTTAAAGCTACATTATCCCTCGATAGTTTCAGTGCCACTGAATGGATGGATAAGAGAGGATGGAACGATATGATGCTTGGTGGTTTTCGAACCGAAGTGTAGACAATGCTCCGGAATTTTTCAAATCGGACAATGACGTTGAACTGGTCAAACGTATTCGAAATACCAACACAATAAATTTCCCGTAATGGCATCTATTTCATTCCCTGAGAGCTGACAAACTTCCTTGATTCCAAATGTTGGCCTAGACCTCAGTCAGCTGTTCGTATGAAAATTGAAGTTAGAAACCCATGAACCTGCTAATTGGACATTAATGTGTGTTGACTGTATGTATGTTGACTGGATGCAAAATATCCAAAAAAAATTATTTTTTTTACAGATTTTTCAGTGCAAGGTTTTGGATAAATCAGGACCGATTATACCGATACCGTGTCTGGGTTGAAAACGGAATTAAATGATTGATTCATCTCTCGAAAAAGAAAGCACACTGTACAGAACACATTTACTTTCCAGATTGTGCCATATGGCAGGGACATATTAAAGGTGTAGAAAGTGGATATAAAAGCTCTTTGAACTTTGAACTTTGGTACAGGGTGAAAAGTATTTGCGGGCGAGGATTCAACCACGTAAAATGTTTGACTACACGGGTGCATCAGTAAATACAAATATAGTTTCAGTTAAAAGAGTCGTGAACCTATATTGGAATTGTGCGCACAAGTGAATTAGAAACTCAAACATATTCGTGCATTCAACTAAAACGATGGAAATAATATAGGAATTTTTAATTCAAGTTTATAGTCTGCTTTTATGCAATAAGACATAACTTCTGACTTTTAATTCACGAAAAAGAACTCAGAAACAAAAAAACACGTTTGCTTTCAGCATCACTTTTATCTGTCCAGAATATACATATATTAATAGCATAAGAACATATTTTAGTAAAATTTTTTCTCTCGACGTTGGAAAAAGAGAAATGCAATTGCAATACAAGGACCTGTCTTTAACATGAAAATTAAGAACTTGTTTGACCCGCATAACTGTAAAAAACACAGATAGGGTCAACTCATTTCCCCTGCATTGACTATGGAAGTATTCTAACTTGTTTTTAATCTTAATTTAAATGAAAAAATGGCCGGAACACTATTTTAAACCAAAAAAAAAACAAATACTTTACACTGTAATGTATGTTTTATTAAGTTGTGTTTCGTAATAACTCCACTGGCCCCGCGGCATATTGACGGACCGACCCTACTGCCTTAAAGACACAATTTGTTGAGAGCACACTCCGAAGTAGATTTCAATCGCCGAAAGCTAGCTTATACATTGCCGGGATTGACTTATTCCACAATGCGGAGGGATGTTTACTGTTCTGCCACGTGGTAAGACATACAGTTGACAGGTTAATGCTCTACGAAACTGATATCGCAAGCATAAGTCTGGGTGACCTCTGATTCAACACATCGATCTCTTTTCACAACCGAAAAAAATTGTGACTGCTAACTTATTGGTTGGTTGGTTTAAGAACAACTTAACATTGTTTAAGTTAAGAATCAAGTTAGAATAAGGTTTTCGAAAAAAAGAAACCAATTGAATGCTTTGGAAATATTTTTTCTTAGTTTTAATTTGCATATATACAGTTTTTATAAACAAGAAAAAAAAAACAAAAACGGTCTAACGACTCCGAAAGGTAGTAAAATATTTGGAATAACTTATTATTTAATATCAGTTGGATAGTTTTACGAATATCATTTTATAATTTTGGCATCTACATTTGAAGAATCAAGAAAATAATCTAGAAAATAACATTTAAAACTACAAAAATTAGAGTGGACAAGTGCGAGTTTAATTTAAATAATAAGGGTTTCGTTTTTTAGTTGACACAAAAAATGCCATTATGCATTAAACTTCGAACTTGTTAAGCTTTCCACATCCATGCGAATTTCAAATATAATCGCTTATGCTGCCGCGCCCTTTGAATCTGAATTTTCACATATATGTTACACATAATTACATCAAGGTAGGTATACGAGTACCATAAACACATAGCCTTGCCCCTAGCATAAACATCACTACTCATACTCTTTCATTCTACGTGGGTGTGAGAACATAAAAGTTAAATATGCTTGACCCTACAAAGATTCGGATTTATTGGTCTACCTAGCTCAAACATATTTATATTATATCATATTTTTATACCTCCGATAACTTTACGTTTTTCAATGAATGCATACTCCGACTGAACACGAATAGAATTCAATATTAAGTATGTGACATACTAGCTATCTTAAAATAAATAGAAAAGATTGGTATAGTCTGCTCCTCTGCGAGGCTTTCTTTGTCCTATTACGTGTTTGAGAAAGTGAAACTCATTAAATTCCAAGTGATGTAACGACAGCTCCTAGACACTTATTGCTGCCATGCCATCCCTTGACTCTTTCAATTTTTAAATACGTGTGCTGGCTCTTAATGTTTTGAAAGCAAAATCAGACGATCAAATACATATGACTTACATGGAGGATCAAATCTTCGTCGCTGATAAACGATATAAAATAAGTCAGATTTTCCCATGTCCAATTCTACGTTCGTATAAATGCCTTCTTAAGGGAATGTTTAAGTCCTTAAATGCAAAAATACTTTAATTTTTAGGAGATCCCCAAGAAGACACTAAACAGAAATGTCAATCTTCCAATTATCAATTCCAAAATTCATAAATTTTCGCTTGTCGACCTTGTCAAGAACATCTGCTGAATGCAAAATGAAACACATCGTTAGATATAAAATATTCTTGATCTATGACTCAGCACTGAATGCAGTGAACTTAGACTACTCGTTCGGATCCCAAACAGGTTCAATTGACTCAGTTGAGTAATAAATACATAAAATAACACCTAAAAGCCCCATTAGAGGCTAAAAATACATCCGTTCGCGACCTAGTGTAAGGAAAAACCAGAAAAGAATGGCATCACATTGTTCGCGGAAGTTGTTGACTTTGACAATTTAATGCAAAAACCTTGCCGCACCTAGTTCAACTTGTTTTTCATGATTTCTTTCTGGATTAATGTGGTTGCGAGTGTCTTAGAGGTTCACCCCAAGTCCGTTAAAGAGCAAAAACTGCAAAAAAGTGTCCAACTTGCAGACTTGAGCATACATTTTCGCGCCATTTAGTTAGTTACAACATTCCCCCAAAATATTCACACGCTGTCCCGATATTCGAACAGGGCTAAAAGCTGAACAAAATTTCCATTTCAATGAAGCCCCCGGCTTACAAATGGCCACTGTCAAACTAATGACAAGATAATGACCTTTGTCGGCAAGCATCACCCGCTGTTGTCATTCTACGGGCACTTTAAATTAGTTTGCGGTTAGCAATGTGCGAAATGAACCTTGTTCCGCTTACCACCTCAGACCTTGGTAAGCAAATTTTTGCCACCCGCTAACATTTTATTTACAAGCACGACCTGGAAATATTGATCATAAACTATTCGCTCCCTAACGGCTTCGGCCGATTGCACTTCAAGACCAACCAGAAGTCATTAAATGATTATCCGTTCGGCGCATCTACGTCTGGCCGCTTGCCGGCAATCACACGCCCTCGACCGAAAACGCATCCACCAACGCCGACGTGTGTCTTAAAGGGACGCCTTGAAAAGCAGACAAATTTGACAGATTTCGCTTTCATCCCCTGTTGACTTTGGCTTGGGATCGTGCAATTGTCAACAAACACAACGCTGAAACCGCAATCGTCAATAATGCTCTGTCGCGTCGTATGCTAGACAATTTGTCGATCTAATTGTAAACATTGCGTGTCAAGAGGTTTCACCTGCAGCCAACCACATGCGGTGGAACCGGTTTGGGCGTAACAAACTTCCAGACGGCACGTTCGAAAAATAATGAGTTATTATCTGTCCAGAGACCACGTCAAACGGGCAGTTCAAGGTTGCGTTTACAGTCAGTGTCTTTTCACTTGGGACTCGCGTAAGAAGATTACGGAGAGCACACAAACAAGTTGGACCAATCATCTCGGGGGTCTGATGAAAACAACCAGAAGCCAATGCGAGCCAGTTGCCGGCCCGTCAATCGCATTTACATAATGAACGATGAACGAGAGGAATATCCAGTTCGAAGGGACGGGCTAAGAGCTTAACTGTGATTGAAAGGCGAGCGAAAGTGGTGAAGGCGCAATGTCATCTGAAACTCCACCGAAGCAGGTGCTAATTTGACTGATAAACAAAAAGACACCAAAACGAATTGAGTTAAGGACGGCGGTGTTAATGATGGTCTCGGTTAGTAAACACTAGCTCTGTGTCGGTTATGATGCGTTTGACAAAGAATGACAGCATTGATCGGCGATAGAAGGATGACAGCTGAATATCGGGGGAGTTTGTGCAGACACAACTAACACCTTTCGTTGAAACTTTCTCAATGCAGTCGCAGCAGACAACGAAGCCGTGAATATCAGCTGTTGTCTTGAATTTGGTGTTTTTTTCATGCATGACACTTTTGCGGTTTTTGCGATTCTCATCGCAACACTTTCGATGACGCGAGAAACTACTTCAAAGAGATTAAGAAATAAAGTTCCCGCTGAGTGACAGTAAACCAAGTATCCGGCTGGTTTCTTGTGTATGATCTCATTTTTCATGTTCAATTGGAAAGTTTGATAGAATCACTTTGATTGCTGCAACTTGGACAAATTGAGTGTTGGCATTTCGATTGTGAACGAACTGTGACAAAGAGCCAAGCGAACTGCTGCTTGTATGAATAACGAAAACAATTTCTTATGTTGAAAAAGAAACACCGCAATTAAGACATATGTCTCCAAGTCTGCTTCTATAAAAAAAAAAGTAAGAAACTAACTACTCCATCCGGACACTCCGTACAGCGAAGTTTTAGTAGACTTCCAAAAACATTTTTATTCTTTGAGTGTTGTCAGCAATTCGAAAGAGGTGTTGCCGTGAAAAATGAGAGGTTTTCAGCCTGGACATCGAACTTGGGATGGTAGGCGTGTGAGTCGACGCACCTACTCACTATATCTTCTTCTTCTTCTTGTGGCGCTACAGTCCGGGGTGGACCCGGGCCTAGCCAGTTGCCGCCAGTTGCGCACTCCAAGTTGGTTGAGGTCCTTCTCCACTTGTATGCGCCACCTTATCCTAGTCCGTCCTTTATTGCGTTGTCCCAATGACTCAGATTCGAAGACTTTTCGGGCCGGAGCAGTGATGTCCATACACTCTACATGACCTAGCCATCTTAAGCGTATGCCGCTGTACAGCCCATACAGTTCGTGGTTGAATCTTCTCCTCCAGATGCCATCAACGCAAAAAGGGACCAAAAATCGCACGCAGAACTTTTCTCTAGAAGAGACCAAGGGCACTATATCTAGAAAAAGCATAATCAGCCCTAGTTGAAGTACTTGACAATTTCAATCCACGGGAATCCGAAAATGCGGGTATGTCAATCTAGACGTATGGAACAGCTGACATCTGTATTTTGTTTGTGCGTTCATCAGATGTGTTGAAAGACTCATCAATTTTACAGTTGCTTTGTATCAGGCGATTCACCCTGAAGTTCGATTTGTATAAATCGTTTTGCTACAGTGAATTGGCCCCCTAGATCCTGCGATATCACACGTTTGGCCTATTTTCTCTGGAAATATATAAAGTTTGTAAATAATGACTTCTTGAGGAATAAGTCAGCTACAAGTGACGCGTTGGAAGCCAACATAACTCATGTTATTTATTTATTTTTTTTTTTTTTGCAATTTTTGTTTATTTGAATTTAGTATTTTTTCTTACGTGCTAGACAAACTACTTATCGCTAGCTTAACTAAGTGAACAATGTTCTTAGCCTTACTTATGACCCTATGCGGGTACTCTAAGCTAATCGAATCTTAACTTTAACTTTATTATGCCTTTCGGCGTCCGAATTTTTTTTTTTCGATTTCAATCTTAAAATTAACTTACATTATATTATATTATAGACCAAGAAAACTTTAAAAAACTTGGCTATATGATCTCAGTTTTTTTTCTAAAACTAACTTAATCTACCTTAAAATAACTTAGCCTAACCTAAGAGTAAATCTACTTCTACCTTGAACTATGTCCGTAACACAATACGGACGCGTGCGCCAGGGCGTATGCGTTATGTATATACCTGACATATAGTGACTTTTTTTTGGTTTTATAACTCATGTTATCTGCGAGATAGCAATGGCTATACTCGAACGAGTCATCAAAATTGTTACATTCCGAAAACATCGTTGTTGTGCTGTGAATAATAGCTACTCGCTTTTATTTTTCAAAACTAAATGCCGTGAATAGTTCTTTATAGCGATACCTTAAACTGTAAATTCGCTTTTAAGTTTATGTGCCTTTTTTACATTATGAATTAAAACTCACAATGAATCACCCAGTATGAATTTCAACGACAGAACGAGGAAGCGCTAAAAATTTGAGTATCTCGAAATTGAGTGATAAGTGCTTCAAATGCATGTTTGTACCAACAAGAGGGGTCCGGGTCAATATTAAACACGAGATTTGTGACCGGGCTATGAACATTTTTGTTCAATAATAAGAGAACGTGCTCGTGGTGAAATGTTATTTAATTTTTCATTAGTTCAGCTCACCACAAGAATTTCAATTATATGTTAAGTCATCTTCTGTCATTAAATTTTGGATAAAAGCACTTTCAAAAATATTTTTTGATTACTTATTTATACAGTCCTTCATCTTGTGGTTTGAAGTTGGCAGTGCAGAAATTTGACACCTGTCAAACTAAACTATCATTTGAAGTATCACAACATTAACTAAATATTTGCCAATTACGGTAATGGATCGCTTAATGATCGAACAACGCACTAAAGTCATTAAAACTTACTATAAAAGTGGTAATGCAAACGTAGTCATTTTTGCGATGCGATGATCATAGTCATCATAATCATCAAAAATGTGGAATTTTAATTTTAAGAGAGTGAAAGCGCTTCTGATGTCATAAGGCCTGTGAACCATCGTAATGTCTAAAAATTGATACTTTAAGAGCACGTGTTACCGATGATCGGAAATTATCGATTTCCCAGCGCTTACAGCAATTAAACATGTTGTACACATCAACATTGCGCGTTTAGCATTTGAATTTGCATTTCTCTCCTCATAGAGTGAACTTGCGCAACAATTGAAGCCTGCTGACAATTTATAACGTCGTAGATACGCTTCTTGTGTGATGAACCGACAGACAGTAAACAACGATTAAGCGAACAATGTTTTCATCAGTGATGAGGTGATTTCCTACTTGTTGCGTGTAAACAAACAAAAAACTCACAAGTGATCGAAGAGATGCTGTCGCATTTAGACTAGACTCGAACGGTGTCAGTCGTCCGCATTTCTTTCAGGTCATCGTCGTCGATTATACACTCGTAACTTCGACAATATGTGATTTCAACAAGGCGGGACAACGAGCCACACAACCAAGGTCAATTGTAGCTTTACGACGTCAGAGACTTCTGGTCAGTTTGGCAAGGTTCAAACTTTATATGATTGACTCTAGGCATCGTCTGCATACTCACAGACTGATCTACCACTCCCTCCCTCACTCAATTATTTAAATTATATGAACAATGTAAGTGCCAAAGAACGTTGAACCGCATGCTTCGCAATATTTAAGACAATCAGCACTGACATTTAACATATTCGAAGATAGCTCTCCCGTGCTCCTCGATATCTCCATCTAATGGAGTTCAAAGCACTTTTGGGTAAATCGCTATCAGCAATTACGTCAATTTGTTCGATCCCAATGTTCGATTATCTCATTAAAATTCACTTTCGGCCAGATAAGTGGAGGGGGTGTTCTTTATCTCTTCTTATTTTTGCTTGGTAACACTTTTTGTTGAATCCCAGATAAATGGCTTGTCTCTTTTAAGCCCCTCAATCACGTCTGCAAAATGTTTGAAATGACCTTTTAAGCATCAACCCACGATCCGATAATATATTTTTTCTTTTTCAAAAAACACGGGTGGTAATTGATTTCAGTCAAACCTTAACAGATTATTCAATCCTCAGTCAAGTTTGTTGCTTCAGTAGACTTTCAGTAGTTTTTTGTTACCGAAATTTTGTCTGCTACTGTCATCGAGCTCTAAATCGCTGCTAAGATCAGTGTTTCCTTGACATTCAAGATATTCTTGTAAAAATCTATTTGTAATTTCTTCATCCATGGTCCATGGAAGAAATGAAAACCAAAGCTCAAAGATCTTATTCAGGTTTTCTAAAGATCGAAATCGACTTCATTAACTGATCAATCTGTGTCACAACTGTAGTATAAACGAGAGCACACACACTTTTAACAGCTCTGCTGGCCTTGGCTTAGTATCCATTTCCTTCTTTACATGCCAATGAAATTGACACGTTTGTCGTTTTCCTTCGCACACTTCCACTTCCTACGGTGGCCTTGCTCTAAACAAAATCAAGAATTCGCATTCGCAGAAGTCACAGCAAATGTTGCACTCTTGTTGCACCCCAAAATCCATGTCTCCTTCTGAATTACAATGATCGATCGTCGTTATATGCGTTAATTTGTGCCAAATCCGCTTTCAAAACACGCTTAGCCACTCGTTCGGTTACAGCTCGTGCTCATATCACGTTTTTGGGATCTCCTCGTCTCCATCGGACTTTCTTGCATCAGGTTGACAACAGCCGCGCTGTCATGAACTTCCCTTTCCAAAGTCCTCTCACAAGACAGCCAGACTCTTGTCAAAAACAGATCACATTCAATGTCATCGTCGATTAGCCGGATTTTGATGGACGTAAGCCCCAGCTGATTTATCAATATTTACTTAATTTATATTAATACACTGTGGCTTCGCCGAGATGCTGCTCAATGGGATGTGTAATTCGTGATGGCAGTGAGTCAGGTCGGCATACCAGCAGCAGCTAATAGCGGGTTTATGTAAGCGCATTTCACCACTTATGCTGGCCAAAGTTATCGGATGACCTCAAGCCATGGCACGCCGCAGTAGCAGCCGTAGGTCCATAACCCATCCGCAAGGACGCGTTTTCGGAGAGCAAACACTGGCGGTGAGGCAATAACTTGTGTACGCGATACTAATTAGGGACCGATAGTCTAGGTCGCGAGCAAACTCCTAGCTAATGGGAGTTGCTCAGGCTGTGTGCTTTGTCATTAGCTTTAACCGTTGGTCGGTTCTGAGAAAGAGCAGTCAATTCGCTTTAATTATGCGATGATTTAATTGAAATTATTGTTTGCTCGTTTCAAGGCCCTTACCTGCTCGATTTCGCCGGGTGAGCGCGAGGGATTGCCTCTCATTAGGTAAACCACACACACTCAATTGTTCAGTTATGCTGTGGCAGTGGCAACTAATTTGTTTGGATTCGCAAACATCGCGTTATGGCCGAAAGTTTATGAACGAGTCAGTGATTCAGTTGACCTAGGCGTGCAGTTGGTTGCACAAGCCGTACAATTACTTTTGGCACGAGTTTTCGATTACCCTGGATCTCTTCTTTCTTCCCAATAAAAGTGCAGAGCAGGTGATGACTTCCTTCTTGGCTGAGGAATTAAAATGATTTGTGGACACGTAAACTTACGGCGAGAGCAATGAAATGGGGCTAGATTAAAGATGTCAAACGAACTTGAAAATATGAAGAACCTTGAGTGTGAATTTAAACGCGGAATTTCAACATGAAAACGAACATAACCATCAACACCGGCATAAGAATTTAATGTCTCGGAGATGAGGAAGAGTGCTGGAATTTGGCTAACTTCGCAAATATGACGCGCCTTGATGCGAAATCCAAGTAGTATAATTTAAAGCAGTCTGAATAACAAATTGTAAATGTTGTGAGATGAACGGAGGACAGATAGACAATATGTATGGAAGGGTTTCGAACGGAGGACTACTGAAACAATTTTTGAAAACGAACCGTTATTGATGGCAGTTGAATGACAAGGGACCAGGGCCTGGCTTCTTAAGCAAGTACTCATGTTGTGCATGCTATTTTTACTGCATTTTCTGCCGTCACCGAACGGAGAGACATTGAGACCTTCGGTGTGTGAGCCAACGCATTTACCCACTACGTCACAGCGACCAGTTACAGTTGCAATGATTAAATTCCAGTCAAAGTTAGGGATAAGTCGTCAAAAGCGAACCTTAGGAATATTAAAGATATTATTGAAGTGACCCGAAGACAATGTTGACAGTTCGGGAGAATGAGCGATCCATATATTTGACGTCATCTTTTAACGTGGACATAAAACTTGATCACGTCTACCGATTATCATGAAAACAACGAAGCCGTTGTTGTTGTGTTTTCCAGCCATCATTGCGTTCTCATGTTTGGTGATTCTTAAATGTCATGCTTGAACATTCTTGGAGCAATGGTAAACAACAAATAGCAATGAAAACATTTTATCTCGCTTTCTGACTTTTCAAAGCAAATGGAACTAGCGAACAGCAGCATGCGCAAGTGCTTTCTTCTAAAGCTGGATGATCTTTTAAAGGCTGAGCTGCAGGATATCCTTCGGTTCATGCACAAGTAAGGGTGAGTCTTAATAATGCGATACATCAAAAATTATGATGGAAACTGGGTCCTTAAGAGCACTATGCACTGAATGAAGGAGTAAGGCTAATGCGCTTGGTGATATCAGCAAGGCTATGACGTTCATATAGTTGGATGTGTTCGATATTTTGCCCCCAAAAAAGGCAATCCAATTTAATAATTTAAATCAGGAAACCATACCAAACATTTTCTTCATGGGATGGCTTTATTTTGTGCATATGTTTGCAAAAGTAGTTCAGAAACGCTAGAAAAACGACTTGAAGGAAAAGAAAAAAGAATTTTTGTAATTTGAAACCGAATGCTACATTCTCATAGATTTCTGAGTGCTTCTTGCAGACAAAAACTCCAGCAGCTTTTATTGTGGCGACCGCAGCGTAGTGGGTAAGTGAGTCAACTCACACGCTAAAGGTCTCAAGTATAATTTCGGAACTAAACATCTCACATTCATTTCACGGCACATCCTTTTTTCGAGTAGCTGACAAATACTCAAAAAATATTGATTACCAGTGAAATGATTCGGAAATCTAGCCGTTCGGAGTCCGCAATAAACTGCAGGTCTCCTATACTCGAGAAAGAAAGAGCGCAGAATTCTATTCTTGCCTAAGGAATCCACTTAGCTGTTAATTTATCGATGCCGATTGAAATGTTGTATAAATCAATAAAGTATTTAAAAAATCTTAAGATCATCTTCTTCTTCCCTTGTAATTAGGCACGAACTGAACTCGCTTGGATGGCTTGGATGTGGGATAACAAAGTTACGTGACATAGGGTTTATGGCACTTTCGATATTTTAGTTTGCAAAGGCGTCATAAAGTCATTATGGCCCAATCTCATTTTTAAGTTATTTTATTTTTCTGAAGAGGCAACTGCGTAGGTGGTATAAGACGTATGGTCAATATTGGACTAGATACACGGGAGCATGATGCCCCCTACTGCACAGGGTGCGTGAAACATTAAATATATCCAAACTCACACCCACCCCAAATCCTATCTGTGGTCAAACAGAATCTTAGAATACTTTGTTGGACACTTCCCATAGGCTGTTTAACATATAGTCTTTAGTCGCTTAAAAGTGTGATTTGATGACGCTTTGCACAGTGACAGGCGCCCTTGTGCTTCACAAAGGGACACATTTTGAAGTCTGGCCTTATTTCACATGGATTTATGCTATGACACCAAATGAATATTGACGCTGCAGCGATATTAGCCCTTAATCGTTATTCACAGACAATAGGTCTAAATAGGCCGGAAAAATAAAAATGTAACTCACATCCTTCAAGGGTTCAGCATACGAGTGCAGTAACGACTGCGTTTTAAAAACTAAATGAAAACTGAAAATATCCACATCCGTTGCTGATTCCTTGCTGCAGTCAAAAGGCACAACCGCATTGAGGATGGTCGGAATATTATGAGCAAACTAAGTTCAAGTTGTACGGTTCACCCTCGCCAACTGTGTCACATGGCAACCACTGACAAAATGCCAAAATGCCCGAATTAAGTCAATGTTATGATACTCATGAAGATAAACGTGGTTATCCAAACACTTGCCGCCTTCAGTTGCCGCATAAGATATTCCGATTTGCTGAGCCGGATACATTAATAAGGCAAATATCAAATGCCTAGTCATACCGCCGCCCCCGAGGAAAAAGCCGCTCCAAGGCGGCACTGAACACGTCACTCCGCAAAACCCAATTCTAATCGCGCCCGATACATCCCGGCTCGCATCAGCACACCATAACTTACTAATTAGCGTCTGTGTAAACATGACCGATCGCCAGCGTGGACTAGAATCGATAGCCGAATGAGAGACGCGAAAATAAATAAAATTTATCGTCGACTCGATCTGGACGCGTTCGCTGGCAGTAGTAGCCTTGCTAAACGATAAGAGACCGGTCTTAATCTGCACAGTTCGTCTCTCAATACGTCTGCTGGAGCGGTGCCGACAGGTTTTCTTGCTGCCTTCCTCCCTTCCTGCATCCATCAGCTGCTCTGCTCTTCAACTTGACTCAGCCGATGCTGTAGCACGCCAGATGGGTGGATAGTGCGGCTTGCCGAAATGGCTTTATGATCGTTTCGTTGGCTTTTTTCCCTCTTGTTTTGTTGGTAAGTTTTTTTTGCTGTCTATATCGCTTTTTCGGCGGTTTATCATCTTGGCCGCTATGGGTTATGCTCGGTGCGGACGGAATACGCTTTTGGTATAAATTGTTTGGCCCGCCAGTGGGAGAGCATCAGTTTCTGAGTTTTGTTCGAACATAGAAAACCATTCCAACTATCAACATGGTTAGTAGCCAGTGCTTGTGTTTATTCCATTCCGGTGCTTAAAGATCCCTTTGAGAGTGAAATTGATCTTGTGACACACGAGCCTTGCAAAAAGGATTTAGATGCAATGGACCCTAGTGGACTTTTTTCAACAACTCCATTTGTGTTCCCATTAAGTGCGGTGTTTTATTTGCGAATGTGTCCCGTCGCTGACAGTTCATGATGCAGTTAGGACTCGGGTGGACTTGTCAGCTTTAAAATCGGGATGCAAGACTTAAAAAAAGTGTCCCTGTCACAAGAATCAGTTTCAAAGACTTGAAGGATTTAAAGTTTACCAACGTTTTGAAATTCAGCAATTCAGCGGAGTGTACTGAAATGTTGCTTTTGTTTTTGCAGAAATTCCTCATCGTCTTCGCTTGCGTTGCCTTCGCCGCCGCTGATGTCAGCCACCTGAGCAATGTTTCCAAGGACTACTTGCCCCCAGTTAGCTCAAGCACTGTTGTGAAGAGCGCTCCAGCTGTCACCCGCACCTTGTCCGCCCCAGCTGTCAACACCTACTCCGTCAACACCTACTCCGCCCCAGCTGTGAACACTTACTCCGCCCCAGCTGTCAGCACCTACTCGGCCCCAGCTATCAGCTACTCAGCCCCATCTGTTGTCAGCAGCTATTCTGCTCCAGTTGTCAGCAGCTACTCCGCTCCAGTTGTCAGCTCGTACTCCGCTCCAGCCATCAGCTCGTACTCCGCCCCAGCTGTCAGCTACTCTGCTCCATCTGTTGTCAGCAGCTACTCAGCTCCAGCATACAGCAGCTATTCCGCCCCAGCTGTCAGCTACTCAGCCCCAGTTGTCCAATCATACTCTGCTCCATCAGTCCAGGTCCTCAGCAACGGCTATGAAGGAGGTCTCCTCGGCAACAACGTCTACTCAAGCGGTTTGATCGGAAACGGTCTTGTCAGCGGAGGCTTTGTTGGAGACAGTGTCAGCGTCAGTGCTCCAGTTGTTTCCGCCTACGAATCATCCATCGATACCGAATACGGCAGCAACGGTGGCTACGTCTACAACAAGCACTAAGCTTCTCACCTCTCTCTTAATTTTTTCAGCGATAGTTGCAAAGTAAAATAAACAAAACTCTAGCTTTTTTTTACGAAAACAAAATCAGTTGAATTTTTATTCCGCGGGAACAATTTTGCCGGGCTTGATGTACACGTTCTCGGGGATCACCCATGGGTAGCGGGGCGGATCCTCGTGGAAATTCGTCGGCGACGGAAGGGATCCTATTCCACTTCGGGTTACAATGGCGCCGGGCTTAATCCAAACATTTTGCGGGATCAGCACGTTAAAGTTCTCCGGGAACACCGATGTCCGGGAATTCTGAGCAACTGGAACTGCACTCGCGGAGCCAGACCACAGCGCCACCACACCGAGAATCACGAGTAGAATATTCTGAAACGACAAGCAAACTCGTATTGAAATAACCAACGGCTGAGTGGCCGTGAAACTTGCCATCACTTGGCGCCAGCTGCTTGATTCAGTCGAACAACGGGTACTGAGGGGACTTGAACCCCGAATTAAGTGTAGGCATTCTTTTATACATATCACAGTACAGTCATACTTGTCCGCAGGTATTGTCTGACATTTGCGAACAACAGATTCTCAAAATATCAAAATTCGTGTAAACAAGTCCCCGCTGGGGGACCGGTTGGGGTTCGCATAAAATTACGAAATGAGGTTATAAATGAGTTTTTGAGTGGATGATGCACCTAAGTGCTGCCTGGAAGTCGTTTCTGAGTCCTAATTAATTTGAAATTAATCCTTAATGAGGGATGCACTTGCATGCTGGAGGGATTCTATAGAAAATACTGATGTTCAGCAGAAGGGAACAACCTTAAACCGGTTGCGGAGAAAGTATTAATTTACACCGACAACAAATGCATTCATTTCGGGTTTTAATTCGAACTTTGGACTTTTGTGCAAAGCGGGCGACGAAGTGCTCGAAAATGAAATGAAGGTGCCCGATGCTTAAGTGTGACTCAATTTATATTTTGGTCTACCTTTTGAAAAGTATTAAGATTGTCGGGGGTTATTGTAGACTGTGTCGCTTTTTCATGCTGAACGATGAGTTCACCTTAGTGTTAGTCGCCTAGATTGAAAATTTTAAAGGCTTTAAACAGGTCTTCCAAACCAAATAAAGGGAATTTTCTCTTGTCTTCTGGATGGTGCATACGAGTAAAGTTCTCTCTTAAGATTTTCTCTACCCGCAATGCAAGTGGGTAACGAGAATTTGGAGGGATAGGCCCCGAAAGATCCGGTGTACTTGCTTAGGGGGTATCGAAGATGTATTTCTAGCATATGCATGCATATTGGACCTCTGTACATTGGATTGAGGAAAGATAGGTAAGATAAACCTACAGGCGGTTTGCCTAAATAGGTAAATCTTAAACATACCACTTACATCGCTGGGCTGTACCAGACTGCAGATCTAGTCATCTAGCCTAAACCGTTGGGAGATAAAACAGCTAAGAAGACTGTGAACGGCATTCTAAGGCAGCAGTGTAGCGTCATAAATCGTAAGCTGCGGAAAGGGAATCAAGTCTGTCAGACGACAGACAGTAGCTTTCCAATGCATGTTCCAACGGAATAATAACAATGGAATAATGCAAGTTACGCCATCTCTTAGCAAACCGAACGAATTAAGTTAATACTCAGATTGACTGGATCCTTGCTAACTTTTATTTATTTCAGCCAAGTACCCGTTTAGCAACTATTACTTAAATATACATTTGAATCGATTGTATCAAACAAAAGAAAACGAAACCATTTATTTGTGTCTGTAACTCGCACGTGTCCAGCTTCTTCAGAGCTTATCCAAAGACAGAAACCTATACGTGTGAGGAGGTAATGCTGGGGTGTGCAAAAATTAGCTAGTATCCTTTGATTAGTGACTACATTTCATATTCGTGATTAAAACATTAAGCGTTCATTTGAATATTTTCTTGCTAAATAATTTTCCAAGACCACAAAACTAATAATATACGAAGGAATCGCTTTAAAATGTTTTACAAAAGATTATAAACCACGTAATTCATTTAAGTACACCAAATTTAGACTAGACTGCTTACAATCTCAATTCACATATTTTATAGAAGCGCTGGAAATTAATGGAATGCGGACCCAGAACTTTATTTTACACTAAGTTATCTTTGTTGGAATTTAATGAAGGATTAAAATGATTATATCGGTAGCTTGCCGTGTAAAGCTTAAGGTATCAGCTTGAGGTATCAGTCGCAGACGGATTGTTATTTCAATCAAATCCAGACAGTCATCCGTTCACCAGCTGCCATTGTAAAGACCCAACTGTCTGGAAATTTATTTTACGATGGTATATACACTGCGAATACAAATTAGGTCAGCTGAGAGCAATTCTAAGGGACAAACGGCTTCTAAAAAGACAGATGATGTGAAAGCCAACTGGACATAAATTAATAATGGATTGAAACTGATGATACAAATGAATTTCACCTCTCGAAGAATAGTGACAAAATATTTTTGTCTTTGCCGAGTGTATAAAGTGATGAAAACTGTAATCATCTTCTGACTGATTGCACACGTAGGTGGAGAAATAACTCACACACCGAAATATTGCAATTGAAGGTAATTATCGAGAGATTGTGCCAACTAGAGAAACCTGTTTCATGGAATCTAGGTGTAACATATCAGGCCAACACAACAACTAAAATAATCCATTTAATGACACACTTCGAACTAACGTGCTTTCGACTTGAGATCGGCTAGCTCCCCGTGGAAGGCTTGTTAACAAATAATTCTTGTTCTATCCTCTTGAAAAATGGCGACGGATTAACCTTACACCGCAGAACACTCAGGAGGAAACGACAGCGATATTTCAATCCGAGGCCCAAGATGCAGAGGTAGAATTGCCCAACCGTATCATCTAAATACGCGCAGCAATCAATGACCGTCTTAGAGTTTAATGGTACGGATGAGATTTGGGAAGAGGAGCTTGCGCATACAAGGCAACATTGTTTATTGCATTCAACCTGACAAAATGCAAACACTATCCACACCTTACGTTAATGTTCTTACGTCTCTCTTGTTACTGCCGTTTTATAGCCACGATCCCCTTCCTATAAGTTTTAGGTTGTGCACCCTCAGCGCTTAAGAAATACAATTACTTTCGCTTCTGCAAGTGCAATGTGAGGTGTCTTAATAGACCACATGCATGGTGGTGTGGGATGTGCCAAGCCAAAGGATCATATAAAACTGTGCTGCTACTACGGCGATTGCTGTAAAGACCTTCATAACAACAATCTACTCAAGGCCAAATTTTGGGACATCAATATGTACTGCAACCACGCCCAGAGGAGTAACATGATAGGAATGATAAATCCTAGAAAGAATTTCCGATCGATGTCTCTGCTGCTAAAATAAGATTATTCTTTGAGATTTCAACGTTCAGTTGGGATGTTAAGACATATATTTCAAAGTCATCGGAAAACGAAATCTGCACAACAACTCATTCGAAAATGGACTTAGGCGAGCAAACTTGGCTTCGGTTAGTACGCAGTACTCACACTTCAACATTCACAAAAGGGATCATGTGGTTTTCCGATAAACCTCTCCCAGCAGCCCAACCAACGCCTCCAGCTCTTTAAGCCTTCCAAGCAAATAACATCGACTCGAAGAAGAAGAGACAACATTCGAAACGGGTCACAGAAACTTTGCCAATTGAGTCCCAAAAATATTTCAGGCTGCTAGCATTTACAATAGAAGATAAATGCAAGCGTTGTTGGGAAGCCATCCAAGAAGCTGCTGGTAAGAAAGGTTAGACTTTCGATTTGCATTTAATATTTGAAAAAATTGAGAATGTCTGCAGGATTCTGCCAATAGTGGCCAACAATCCACTGCATAATGCTCAACTTTCTGAAACTACTCAAAACATCTTAAAAAAAATCAAAGAGTAGGAAACGGTCAAAAATTTGCACCTCACTTTAATTTAATAACAAAGAGAAAAAAGTTGGATAGAAAACAATTTTATTTTTACTTAAATCGCGATCGCATCTTAATTTCACACATATTTCCCCGCACCAGAAACAAAACAACGGAGTTCTTAACAATCTTCTTCGACTAACACTAAAAAAATGAACAACAACAGTTTTCAGTTTTTCATTAAAACTTAACGATAGACAAGCGCAGGTATTATCGATTCACAAAGACTATCAAGGGACTAGGCGCTTTCGTACATCGTCATCGAAATCTGCCAGGGTTCCGGCACCATCAACATCGGGTTCCTCCAGTAGTAGACCCGTGGGTCGACCGGCAGGTCCAAGCGACTGGAAGTCCTTCGCCTGTAATAAGAACAAGTCAATGTCAACAACAAGTCAGAGGAATGTGGTGTATGTGGTGTCAGACCTCTCTTTTCGTCTCGAGGACGAGCTCGGATCCCTTTGGGCCGCGTAGTAGCCGCGGAATAGGCATCCCAAATTGAAGTTTCTCCTCGCCGGCATTGTAGCCCGTCGCAGACATGCCAGACGATGGATTTTGAAAGCGTGAAAGAGGATTCTGGAAATGCAGGTTGATATTGAAATTGCGGTGACCCTGCTTGCTGCGTGTGTAAAAGTACCCAGCCAGGCAAGCGACGACGAGGACTCCCAGGAGTGTGTACCAAATGGCCGCGGCTGCGCTTGACGTCGAATCTTGATGACCGGCCTCCTTAAGAGCGAGACTGGAGGCGATTTCGTTAGACTCGTAGTGGGGGCACTTGTAATAGATGTCAACGACGCCGCCATCCTGGCACATGCACTCGTAGCCGTACATCCCCTGGACGCAAAGGCCAGAGCACTTTTTCTTCTCGCACACGTTACGGACCTCCTTTTGCCGCGAACCACTCACAATGACAATGTCCTCGGCGTTGTAGACATTCAGATAAAAGGCCTGACAGGGCGCATTTCCGTAGAGTGGACAGCGGACCGCCTCCTTGGCGCCGGTGTTCACGATGAATGCGGTGTTCTCGTGAATGCTCAGACCCGATGGGTGGACGATAGCGTTGTCCCGTTTGATTATGGTCTTGACGGTGCGGTCACCTCCGGGGCGATAGCCGACCGCCTTGAGGGTGCGTGAGTAGGCATCAACAAAGTAAAGTTCTTTTTTGTATGGGTCCGCGCCTAGGGCAGTGACCAGTGCCTGCCTGGTCGCAAGAATTGCGTGCTTCGAGCCGTCTAGGCCGGCGATGCAGATGTGGGAGGAGGGCGACTTAAAACCCTTGGCCTCCACAGCAGCGTAGAAGAACTTTCGGGTGATGGCGTCTAGCGTGATAGCCCGTACCGCTTCCATGGGTGGCAACTTGATAATCTCGGCGCAAATCTTCTTCGTGAAACTGCACACCTTGATGCTGTACTGCTTGCTACGACTTACGACATACACGTTCCCGGCTATCCAGTCAACGGCCACCTTGGAGGGGCTATCAATAAGAAGTGCCCCAGTGATCGTTCCCTGCTCCATGTCCCACTGGAAGAGGCCGTTCTCGTCGTCGGTGGTGTAGTAGAGCTGCTTGCGACGAATATCTATATCCAGGCCGGTGATCTTGGTGTCGTTGACTGTCCACAGCACCTTCAGTGTAACCGGGAATTCAGTTATGCTCCTTATCTCGTTGTGCGTAGTGAAGAGCACAGAGTAGCCGCCCTCGAGCGACTTACAACTGGTCTTGTCAGAGCGCAGCATGAATCCACTGTAGCAACTGCACTGATAACCACCGCGAGTATTGGCGCAGACCTGTGCGCAGGGACTCGCCCCCTCGGAGCACTCATCAATGTCTACGCACTTCTTGTGGTCGACGTCCAACTTGTAGCCGTCGAAGCAGCTGCACTTGGCCCCGTAGGGCGTCGGTCGGCACTTGTGTTCGCACGAGTTGCTTGTCACGCAGGCGGTCTTGCACATACTGGGCTCATCCTGAGCGTTCTGGCAGTCAACTTTGCCGTCGCAGGTTCTAGATTCGTCGATGCAGGTGCCGTCTTTGCAGTCAAACATGCCCGCCTCACAAGGCTTCACAAACTGTGCATGGGTACTCGCGTTATGTCGGTCACAGTTTAGCTCGTCGCTGCCGTCGCGGCAATCTTTCTGCCCGTCGCACTGGAACTCCAGACGAATACATTCAAGCGGCTCTTTGCACTGGAACTCATAGACACTGCACCCGTGACAGCCGAACTCATCCTCACCGCGCGGGCACTCCGCAGTTCCGTTGCAGACGGCACTCTTTTCCAAACAGAGACTCGGCTTGGACGGGCATTGGAACTTTTTCGGTTTGCCGAAAGTGTCAAACCCGCCCTCGCTCTCGTTACAAGTGTCCTTCGGTTTATCCTCCGCGCAGTTCAATTCGTCGGAATTGTCGCCGCAATCGTTGTGGCCATCGCACAGCAGCCGCGCATCGATACACTGGCCGAACTTACACTTGTGCATCCCTGCTTGGCAATCACTGTAAACTGTAAGGGACCGGGGTTAGTTGAAAAGACTTCATGTAGACGCCCTGGTACTAACCGCATTTCTGGTGTTCGTCAGAACCATCAGCGCAGTCCATGCGGCCATCACATTCCCAGTTCTTGACGATGCAGGTTCCGGACGAGCACTGGAACATATCCTTGCCGCAGCGGGATGCGCCTCCATCGGTGTTCTTCTGGCACTTGACCTCATCAGACTTGTCGCCACAGTCGTTGTAGCCGTCGCAAATGACACTCAGATCCACACATCGTCCATTGTCGCACGCGAACTGGTGCATATGGCACAGCTTGGTCTCATCTGAATGGAAAATCAATTTTATCATGCCGTGTAAAGCGAGACTTAGACATAGAGGACGTATCGCTCCGTGTGCTATATACAAAAATAAAAAACATACCGAAGGTCTCGCAGTGTTCCTCGTCGCTGCCATCATGACAGTCCTTCTCCTTGTTGCACCTGCGCTCGTTAGGCACACACTGGGTGGAGTCGTGGCACATAAACTCATCGAAGGCACAGATGACTTTCGCCTTCTTTGGCTTCGAGTCGCAGAGTGCCTCATCGGAACCATCGGGACAGTCTTTACGGCCGTTGCAGCGGCGGGACGAAGTCAGGCACTCGCCCGACTTGCATCGGAATTCGCAGTCCCACAACTCAATGCAGGTCTTGTTGCCGGCGTCTTTAAACACCAAACCGGCAGGACACAGGCAAACTGCTGAATTTTTGCCAGACGCCACGCAGACGTGCGAACAGTCGCCGTTGTTCTTCATGCAGGGGTGATCGCCAACGTCGTGGTAGTAGCTAGAGAGCAGCTGAATCCTGTCCGTCATCTTTAGGCTAGAGACTTCCAACTGGGTCTTCTTCACTGAGCCTAGGTTGCTCTTGTGAGTCCAATAGAGATACGGCGAACCGTGAAGTGTCCAGAAGACGTCATCGTCCACCAGCGTCATGGAGACTGGCTCCTTTAGGCGCGTTCGGAGCGAATAGTTGCGCAGATCGTCGAACATCGAGAATTCGATGCGTCCGCCGTCTGAATCGACCCAGTAGAGGGTCCGTGTGTCATGATCAGGAAGGATTTGGATCTCACCACTGCCCTGGATGCTTTCGAAGACGTGCGCATGGTCACCGGCCCCACTGAGGGAAATGTGGTCAATGTGCGAGTTCCTGAATGACTGCAGGGCAATGAACATCTTCCTGCAAGGATTCTCCGCTAAGCCTACGGATTGTCAAAAAGCACAGAAAGGTCTTACCCGTCCTCCGGCAGAAGTCCGATTCCGATGGGCGCGTCAGGCCCGAAGAATGTGTGAACAATGGCCCGCTGGCTAGTTCTAGGTGAGAACACCTCCACGGTTTGCCGCTCAGAGTCAGTCCAGTAGATGTTCTGTGCCAGGTTGTCTGAAACAAGAGTCTGTGAGCTTTGAGGCGCATGCTTTTTGCCAGTGCGTCCTTACCAAATGCCAAGGCGGTGACGTTGCCTATGTTCCCGCGGACGAGAGTCTTCAAGTCGTGCGTGGTGGGGTCGTACTCCGAAATCACCTTTTGGATGTTGTCGGCGACAAGAAGCGTACCGTTAACGGAGTTATACGCCAGGCGATGGATAAACATGGGCAGCGTGTATTCCTGCAGGACCTTGTGTTTGCCGAAGTTGGTATGCTCCATCTCCAGAATTACGTTTCGCAGACCCACCCACAGTTTGTGCTTCTTAAGGGACTTGACGCAACGCGTATTGTCCACGGACAACCCTATTCCGTCGGGGCATGCGCAGGTGGAGCCATTGTTTGCCGCCAGTAGGCACAGATGTGTGCAGCCGCGGGTCTTGCAGGCGTGGTTTGTGTTCGGCTGATTTGCGAAGTGGTAGATGTGCACCGCGTACGTGCGACGGTCCTTGGCGACCACCTCGTGGCCTTTCCCCGAGAACTTGTTGCACGTGTGGATGCTCTTGGTGCCCCAATCAGACCAGTAGATGTTGTCCTCGAACACAGCGATGCCATAGGGGTGCTTCAGGATGTCGGACAGAACCACTCTCCTGTCGGAGCCATCCATGCGGGTGCTCTCGATGGTCATCATCTTGGCGTCGGCCCAGTACAGGCGTTCATTATGAATGTCCAACGCGATGCCATTGGGCCAGTGGATGTCTTTTCTAACGATCGCCACAGGGTTGGCTCCGTCCATGGACGCCTTGGCAATCATTGGCTTGGAGCCCCAGTCTGTCCAGAACATCATGCCCCTCTGCGGCCACAACGCAATGCCTCGAGGCTGGTGAACGTCGATGACCACTAGCGGCGCGCAGTAGTGCCCGTTGTTCGAGCATACGGCTATATGCCGCAGCACATTATCCGAGAAGTATATGTTGCCGGTTAGCCAGTCTACAGCCAGATCCTCAGGAGCGTCAAGGCCAGAGGTGAGCAAAATCTCCTGCTTGGAGCCATCTTCTCGTGCCTTCACAATACTCTCCGCCTCGTGGTGTATGTTGGTCCAGTAGATGTTCTGACCGTCATAAGCGACACCAATGACCAGGGTCAGGTTGCTGGCAACAGTGTAGATCATCCGGGACTTCAGATAAATGCCGACCACTGACTTTTGCGTGGAGTAGAGGAGTAGCGGCTCTCCGTTTCGCACAACGCAGGTTTTGTTGTCGTTCTTGAGACGGTAGTTCTCGGCGCATATGCATTTGTAGGAGCCGCGAGTATTGATACATCCCTGGCTGCAGACTCCGTATGTGTCGCATTCGTTCACATCCTCGCAAGTGTTCGTTCGGCTGTCGTACTTGAAGCCCTTGGTACAAACACACTCTGCTCCAGAGGGTAGATTCCAGCATGTACTGTCCCTGGGACAGTTCTTGGAGCTGCAGTCTTCTTTGGAGTCCTTGCACTTACCTCCCTCATCGCTGCGATCATAGCAATCGAAGTTTCCGTCACAGGCCTTGTGCAAATCTACGCAGGTATCGTTGTCCTTGCATAGGAACTTATCGTTTTCCAGCTTGCAGTTCCATACTGAACGCAAAATAAAGATTCGCCATGAGAACAAGTTTTTTTGACTGGAGACTCGCCCCACTTACCACACCCCTTCTCGTCACTTCCATCACCACAGTCGTCCATCCCATCACAAACCCACTTGTGGCTTTCCAGGCACTTCTTGTTCGAACAGAAATACCCCGTGCATTCGAGTTCCGCCTTCATGCAGCCGGCCACCTCATCCGACCCATCATGGCAGTCTTTCTTCCCGTCGCACATGAAGTCTTTCGGGATGCAGGTGCGGTCGTCGCACGTATACTCACTCTCGGTGCAGTTGCGAGGTTTCCAGAGCTTCCTCGTGCACTCCATCTCGTCGTCGCCGTCGGGACAGTTCTCATTACCGTTGCAAACAAAGTCGGACGCTATGCATGTCTTGTTGTCGGCACACATGAACCACTTGGGCTTCCTGCAGAGCCGTGCATCTAGAATATGGCGGACATTTGAAAGTCCTTTCACCGTCAATAGAAAGCGCGAAAAGTTAGACTCCACCCTACACTTACCACAGTCCCTCTCGTCCGAGTTGTCGGGACAGTCCTTCCGTGAGTCACAGACCTTATCCTCAGCTATGCATGTCCCATCTCTACATTCGAACTGGCCATCATCGCAGAACTGTATCGCATGAACGCTGAAAAGGCTTATCGCCGCCAGGGCCAACAGAAGGTGGACCTTGGCCCTAGAAATCGAGGACAGGGAACACGTGGTCGGTGAACGCTTTTTATTTTGCGGAATCAAAGCCCAAGACTTACATTATCCTTCACTAAGGTGTGCTAAGAGCCTCTTAGTTCTGGGCGGGAATCGATTTGTGGACAAATTTTACAGAAAAAAAATCAATCAAGACAAAAAAGTAACCGACAACCGAACTTTACACGGAAAAGAAAACGAAGAACAGGCAGCCTGTTAGGAGATCAGGCTTGAACTGTTCACGGGGAGTTGCAAGTATGCAAAAAAACGGTTAATTTGGATCGTCCGGCTCATTGCATGCTTTCTCCAGGCTCCGCATTTTTTGTATGGCGGGTGGTGAGAAATGGTATGTTACAGTGAACTACCTTACCGACAAACTCAAGCTCCATTCACACATGGTTTAGCAAAGAAGCAAACCAATGATGAAACATTCTCTACAACTTAGGAGCATGTGTTTACTTTTCACCAGTAAACTGGCGTTTTTATGGTTCCCTTCTCGACTCATCGCAGCAGAGACACAGAAGTGGCATATTGTGTGTTCTATGTACACTACAAACCAATATTGCGCGGAACTGATTTAATAATGCTAATTCAATGGCAAACAAATTAAAACACGCCTCCAATGGTTTAACAATCAAATAACGAATTTTTAATAAATCATTTAATCGATACTGTTGCAGTAGAAAATATTTGTAAAGAGGGGTCTGCACCCTTATTGTGAATGGTTAACATATTTGAGCATTTTACAATTCGTATACATACTACGTTTCTCTAAATCTATTTATAAGACTACGCATAAAGCTACTGTGTTCGCCCAAAGCTTAGACAGACTTAATTAATTTATCCTGCTTCTCGTGTATTTTGTTGCTCGGCATGCTGCAACTTGTGGAAGTAACATTCCCCGATCGTCGATCCTTTTCCAAATCGGCTAAGCACTCCCTGAAGCCGAGCAGAAACTCGTCAGCATTCTCCGTACTGAAGACCATGGGAGGCTTTAACTTAATCACATTATCGCGGGGCCCATCGGAGCTGACCAGAATCTTGTGCACCTGCTTCATGCGGTTGACTACTCGATTGGCCTCCTCTGTGGCAGCCTCTCGAGTTACTTTGTCCTTCACCAATTCAATACCTATGAAGAGACCAGCTCCTCGGACATCCCCAATGCAATCGAACTCGTACTTGAGCTCTTCGCACTGCTTCATCAAATACTGCCCAACTTTGAGGGCGTTCTCTTGCAGTTTCTCCTCATCAATCACACTCATGACTGCGTTGGCAATTGCGCACGACACAGGATTGCCGCCGTACGTGTTGAAGTAGGCTACACCAGTGGCGGCGAATGAGTCAGCAATCTCCTGAGTCGTGACCACAGCTCCCACGGGGTGGCCATTGCCCATTGGCTTGGCTACGGTCACAATGTCTGGCACAACTTCCTGCATCTCGAAGGCCCAGTAGTGTGACCCAACCCGACCGAAGCCCACTTGAACTTCATCAGCAACACAGACGCCGCCTGCCTCCCGGACAGCCTTGAAAACTTTCTGAAAGTATCCCATTGGGGGAATGATCTGTCCTCCGCAGCTCTGCAGGGTCTCTGCAATGATAGCGGCAATGCCCTTCCCCTCAGCCTTCAAGCCACTGAGGATGTCTTCCACTTCCTTGACGTACAGGGAGCACAGGTCGTCGCCAGAATGGTTCTTGTCTGTGTACTTGCCGTTGTAGACGTCTGGAGTGGCAGCGACGTGGACAAAGTCGGGTTTCTTATCCCCTCCTGGCTGGTTGAACTTGTACGGTGAGATCTCCATCACCGCCTGCAGGTGTCCGTGGTAAGCACTGTAAAAGAAGAGCAAAAAATTATGAAAAAAAGTTCACAACCGTTATATCAGCACTACACACTGGTCCAGAGTGATGACATCCTTCCGCTTTGTGTGGTTTCTTGCCAAACGCAGCGCCAAATCGTTAGCCTCTGAACCAGAATTCACAAAGAAGCATACTGACAGCTCTGAGGGCATTCTGTTGGTTAGGTTTCTGGCGCACTGTACAAGTTCATCGTGCAGGAAACGATTGTTCGTCGACAGCGAGGCCATCTGTAGGCACCCGGCTTTCACGACCTTCGGATGACAATGACCCACTGCAAAGAAATTCGAAAAAAAAAGAAAATCGTCAATCGCCATGTGCGTACTGTGTCTCGACTTATCAGTCACACAGTCAACATTTAGCGCACGCATGTGATGTTCACATGCAGCACGAGACCGGATCAAGAAGAAAACACTCCGGTCGAGAGTCGGTTTCCGTCTTATCGCGCTTATCGCCTCAACAAGTGTTGGAAAATTTTCGAATCCCATGCACGCCGCACTCGTATGGGAAGGGGCCACTTGAGGTGGACTGCACAGAGCATGTTTTTGTCGTGATGGCGATCATCTTGTTTGTCTGACGGAGGGGTGCGGCAGCAACGACAACAATGTTCACTTATCGCATTTTGTCACGTTGCCAAGGGATTGAGAGTGTTTTGGGATGCGACTGGGTGGCAAACAAAATAAATTGTGCTTACGCGATTGTTATGTGCTTTGTCGTGGAATAAAAAACGGATTAAGTGCATCTTAGGAGGTGATTTGCAGCGATTTACTCGCAGACATAAGATAAAACAGTTTGCGAAGCTAACAACTTGTTGCAGTGTTTGTTTGCTGTTGAAGTGTGTTTGCATTTGTATATGTATGCAAGCATTTGCGATCATTCACGCAAAAAAGGACTCTGCAATAGACATCTTTTTGGATGAAAGCTTTACTGTATAGCATAGCCGATCTTCCACAAAAATTTCCAAACTAAACAAGAGCTATGTCCAAGCACTACCAGGTGAGTTTTTTTTTTTTTTTTTTGACTTGATTTAATGTTCTGGGTGTTCAAAGCAGCCGCCTATCTGATGGAACTACATCCAAGACACACCTCGGAAATCGTGATGCTGGGTCATGTCACGTGACCAAGCATAGTTGAACACAGTACTTTCCGTTCAAAGAACCAGTTGGTCAACGCTGATATCTTCTCACAAGGCCGCGTTACCCAACCTAGAAACGTGAGTTACTCTTTCGGTCAAAATTTCATGATCATAGGTGAAAGTTGGGGCAAATACTGACTGACAAAGCCTAACTAACTTAAACGGATACACCTTGGCTAATCCTTCTTTGTATTGCCAATCCGCAAGTTTCGAGCATTGTTTTTTTTTTTTTTTAAATTTAGGGTTGTACAATGCTTTCTTGAATTAACGCATTTCTACAGCCTCCGCACAATCGAAACTTTTGAAAACTTTATTAATGTTCTCCACCAACTTAACAGCAGGAGCCAAAATCATTTGCATTAGGGAACTTTAAACAAACAGATTATTGGCAAAAATATTCTTCATCAAGACGCGTCACATAGATCAAGGTGGAAAACTTGAAGAACTTTGCTTGACTTGATCGTTTATACGAGACATCATCTGAGGAGAATTTTAACACTCTTGTTTCATCAGAAAAAAAGTGCTTGATGCAAGCTTTCAGACATGTGTCGAATCAGATTCAGCAAAAGATCGAAGGAAATTTACATATAGTTCATGCCCAACTTGGCAGCATGTTACGCTAGAAGCTAGTAACCACTGAAAATATGGATCAGTCCACGGATATTATTTTGGACACCGGGAAGGATTTTCAATGCTTCTTGCGAGATTCAAGTCAGCCTTCAGCCTCCTAGGTTTGGAGGACTTTACCACCTATGGCTGGTCGTCTCCAGGAAACGCGCTGTAATGATGTGTTAGCCAACCCGAAAGGTTGTATCTCAATTGATGCAAGAAGATGAAGTGAAAGCCACTCGGCCATCTCTCTTATTACCAGATATTTTGTTAAGCAACTCACCAATACGCTAGGACAATCTTTAATGAGTTTCCAACTAATACAGACGAATTCATTAGCCCTATTGGCTACTGACTGAAAAAAATGAGTTTTGACGTTTTTAAAATGGAAAAAAAAGAAATGTGACTCTAGTTCTAACTGCAAGCTAAATTGTTTACTATATTTTCTCATTAGTATACTACCTTGCTCATTTGAACACTTGATAGTTCAAACACAAAATTGTTTACACTTCGTATTAACTAGAATAGTGGTCGCCGTAGCGTAGTGGTCAGTGCGTCGACCGCGGCGCAGAAAGTCTAGGTTCGATTCCCGGACGGGACAGCTCGCATTCTTTTCACGGCACCACCTCTTTCGAGTTGCTGACACTCAAAGAGTATCCATTGTCTATGCAAAAGCTTCTCAAAATCTTGCCGTTCGGAGTCGGCAAAAAACTGTAGGTCCCTTCTACTCGTGAGAGAACAGTAGCACGCATAACACGAGTAGTTGTTGTAGAAGCTAGCTGGTCCCTTGTGGGCTGTAATGCCACTCAATTATTATTATTATTATTAACTGAAATACATGCCAAAAATTTATCTTTCATTTACTAATTCTGAAGATATTTCTGAGAAAGAGAAGATTGGTGAATCCCGTTGTCTGCATCTAACGTCCTTAACGATGGCTAAGGACACCGAAGTGTGTTGCGTAAATAGTAGGACACCAAGCCTTGTGTTCCCTTTCCTTTTTTAATGTACTTTTAAGGTTAAAGTCTTAAATTTTGCCATGTACCGCGCTCAGAAGATACATACTCCTTTTCCCGTTTGGAGTTGGCCAATCGTCTGTAACATACTTACATGAAACAAAACTCCAACAATTATTTGTCAGATTTAACTCAGACTTTGCCAAAAACTGGAAACCGAAAAACGTTGTGTAGGAGCAAAACGAAAACGCAGCTTGGCTTTGAACACACTGTCTTTTATTTTTTCTCGTCTGCGTTTTTTATACATTGCTTATATACATTGTGTGTAGAGTTTTTCGGGGTCATTCACCTGATCAGTTGTTCATACACATATGAACATATTTTGCAGACAGATAACTGACTGCATTTTGCTTTATATTTCCAAAACAGTGGTGCATAAAAGTGCTGATAAAAATATTTCTTACAGTTGAAAATGCCATAAATACCTAAAACGCAGAAGACCCGATTGGAAAAGTTTTACAAACAACGCAAGCTGCATTCGCTGGTATAACTCACGTTTGCGGCTATATTAAAATTCTGTTTATCCGAATCCATAGCAACTGCCAGCAAAAGGACAGCTCCTTAATTTGGTAATCTACCAGCAGATTGTTTAGAAGAAAATAATACATTTTCTGTTACGTAAATTGTCTAATTGAATAATTTTAAAAATTCTATCGTTAAGAAAACCGTTGCAAAATTAATTTGTCAATTACTTACGCAACTGTAAGCTTTGAGTTGACTTTGAATTAGATTACTCATCATTCAGTGCGAAAACGTATCTTAAATAAACTTAGTTATTATATTATTGTAAAATATTTATCTGACCTCATATCTTCTACGAAAAGGATATCCGGTAATCCGAAAACCTCCGTAGTTCAAATTAAGGCAGTTTTTTTATTTTCTTCAATTTTAATAACCTAGTTTATTCATACAAAAATTAAAGATAAAACGAATACTATACTTGTAACAATGTTGTTGTTGTCAATGCTGGTAATTGCATCACCTTATTTACCACTAAGCCACAGGAGTTTCCCTCAGTTGGTCCTACGAGTACGTATTCATTTCCACTGTCCATAAACAGCACGTGTACACTCAAATTTATTTCCATTCCCCTTTAATCTGCCAACTGAATACTGTTTCCATGTCATGTCGCAAAGGGCACATCACAACAGCAAACCCCATCACACACTCTATCATCGTGCACTCAGCAAACGCCAAACCCACAAACAATCGTTGATACTCAAAACTGCACAAGCCTCGAATGACAGGAACGTCAAAGAGCGAAATTATGCAATTAACCTTGAAACTGAGTGCAATTTAAATAAGCTATGAATATGCCTCCCGCAACATCTGACTGGCACTCAGTTCACCTGAGAGAATTCGCTTGGCGAATTCTGAACATGAACAAATTCAATTTGCGTCTCAATTACATAAACTGTTTGATTTGGCATGCAATTGAATCGTGCTGACAACTCAATATCGACGATTCAAAGATAACCAGCGAGCAAGCATCAGCTGGCAATGAACACGTGAATATTAAGTCGTAGCGCACGTTTCTCTGTCGCCGTCCGCGTAAAGTGGCCCAGTTATGAGCGACAACTGACAGCAGAGCCATGAGTGCGTGGTTGAATGGCCTCGAGGTGCGTTATCAGCCGCGAGCTGACTGACTACACTCGCGATTGGTATCAATTCAAGGGATGTTTGCTTGTTTACTGGTTCCTCCACTATCATTGTCTGGGGGCACGGCTGAAGAGGTTTGTTATTTGTGTACTTTCCCCTCGTTACTGGTTGATAGTGACGTGCGCTCCACACTTTTCGATCACGTGAAATTCACGAGGGGCATTTCGAATTCTATGTGGTGCGCATTTCAATCGGGTTTGATCGCAAATAGTAAGATTTGTGTCATGGAGGCTTAATCGTCGTCATTTCCTGTCACTTAGAGTCGCAAAAGCATGTTTTCTTTATCAGCAGCATTGACATCAACGATTCAATGAAAACTTGTGTGTATGTTTATTTTTTTACAAACTCAACTCATAATAGATGCATTTCGACGAATTATTTTAATCTTAATTGCTTTTGACGTAATGCGACTACACTGATGGCATCTTTCAAACCCAAAATAGAAAGGCATATGCCCCAGATCTTGATAGCAAACTGGATTGGTTAAAGCTTACGTATGTGAGTTTATTGAACGGAGTCCATTCCCTGAGCATGACAGTCAAGCATATTTATTTGGTTCCAGTCATTAACTTGCCATAGGAGAACTGAAGTTATTATTCTGGCTTCTTTGAACAAGCTGTCAGACTTCAAGAACTGGTAAAATAATTAGTATATCCTAACAGGGAGGAACCACGAGGCTTGCCTCTCAAAGTATTAAATATAACAAAAGGCAGCCACGAGTTATATAGTGAAGCTGGTGAAGGCGGTGGCGCCTTTAACTGTAACAGTGAAATAAAACAAAAGTGCGCGTTGCCATCTATACTTTTCATAACGTTGCTGAATGTAGTACTGGAAACTGTTCTGCTAGATACCCACTGCACGACTAAATTCAAAATCTAACGTTAACAACTTCACCTGGCAGATACTTTTGAGAGAGAAAAACGAGGAGTGCCATAGAATAAAAGGTTGTCTTTGATTCAAAATCGTAGCAATTTAACAAAAATTGAATTGGTTGCTTTTCTCATAAAATAATTTTTCTCAATTTTAAAGCAAGTTTACAGCCTTAGCGATGCATGCTTTGACTTATATATGCTGGTTTAAGCTTGGATGCAAACGCAACCTTTGTACGGCATCAATTCAAAGAAACAGCCCTGTTCTATAGAACATAAAGTAGATGATGGATATTATGAAATGACTATGGAAACGATTAATCTCTCCAATGGAAAAGTCATATGGGTTATATTTTATTTTCACTTTTATTACTTACTTTCCATTACTTGCATTGCGAAGAAGAATCCACCGTGAATGTAACGAGTTGCATATAGGTCAGCAGACGTTTAATCAAGCAAATTTAGATTGAAATCTAATGAAGTCAAATCCACATAATGGAACAATGTAAAACAGATCTGGCCTAAAGAATATAAGACCCTAAGATAAAAAAGCGTTTCTAAAAGCAGGTGACGAAATCCTTATTCTTTCCGCCTTTTTTTCTTTCCGATTTTTGGTCCTGTATGCGTTGATGGCATTGACGACGAACTTTATCGGCTGTACGGCGGCATGCGCCTGGTCAAGCGTCTTCGAATACAACGCTTAAGATGGCTAGCTCATGTAGAGCGTATAGACACCACCGAAAAGTCTTCGAGTCTAAGCCATTGGAACAACGCAACAGAGAACGGCCAAGGTTGAGATGGCGCACACAAGTTGAGAAGGACCTCAACCAACATGGAGTGCGCAATTGGAGGCAGCTGGCGAGAGATCGTGCTGGCTGGAGAGGCATGTTGGTTGAGGTACAGGTTCACCCCGGACTGTACCCCCATATAAAGAAGAAGAAGACAATAAAGCAGTAAAAATGGCTGACGTCAGCCCATATAGAAATTTTTAATTTGGCAAACTATAAAACCGGGTGCTGCTCTAAGTGACTTCTCATTGCCCTTTCTATCCGTGTATAAAATATCAAGTGCTATTTAGTAAGAGTTATCGTTTGGTGCATATTAATATCTTTTACCACAACTACGTATGGTTTCGACAGGACGCGTTGCGATGTAATGCACGAGTGTCATACACCCAATTTGAATTTGTGATTAAATATGGTTCTTTTGGGCTTGCAAATCTGAGTTGGAATTATTGCTAAACCTTATACATTGTTCAAAATACGTTCTAGCCCCCTCAATGTTGAACCCTGCGTATGCAATACATTTTTGCCACTGCAATGAAGTCGTTTTTCGGCAAAGATATTGATGGGTGTCCTATACATATGTGCCTCGCCTTTATCGGATTTCTTTCTTTCTTTAAACACCCTTTACTAATTATAAACGGAGCTTAGGCTCGGAAGGCATTTTACAAAGTATCGCAATAGTTTCTTATATTTAACAAAAAATACACTTGTAGTTGTTTGCAAAAGGACGCCATCAGTAATAAGGTGAAAATTGGCCGAAACTTCGGTATTATCGAAATTAAATTCAAGTTCTCCGGTATTTTGTGCGTCAGTAGCATGCGACGAAGAAATTAAAAGCCAAGCATCTTACTTGCAAGACTGAATAGATGTAGAATGAATACTTCTCAACCAATACCACGGCGAATACGTAACGTCATTTATTTCTTTTTTAATTCTTTTTAGATCTTTAACCTCAACTTAATCGTATCAATTGTCAATTATAAGAATTTTTATCTCTTTTCTTTCTTCTTTTCCATTTAATAAAATTTCGAATAATTTCCAGTTTTTTGAGAAAGGAACGACCACTCAGACTAAGAAATGACGTCTGACTTAAAACGTAAGCATTGACGTTTGCTTTGCAAATATCATTTTTTGAAATCTAAAATTAGTGAACTTCGCCGTCGATTTAATGTCATCTTTGTTTCAGTAACCTCCGAAGGAGATAAGTTTCCAGCCGAAATCAATTGAGTACATATCTCGATTCAACGAGTTCAATCCAATTTCTTACGAAAAAAAAATCCCCAGATCGTCAAAGCAAACATAATATGATAAGACAAAAATATGTATGTTTTGGAATTGTACAATCTCGAGGAATAAAACGAATTTAACCGACCCCAAGGTTACGTCTCGTTTGATTACTAATCTCGTCAAAATGTCCCCTTAATACATTGTTTCAAATCAATTCTACGCAAGCAAGCTCTCAAAAATCCCGCTTCACGGGGGGCCAGATGAATTATCAAAAAAAAATATGTTTAGTCTATTGATAAAGCAAAATCAAGAATAAAAACAAAAGCTTACCATGAGCGACATTGTTGATGCAATCCAAGTAGCGTGTGCCCTGTTCATCGAACATGTACTGTCCTTGACCACGTACTATCTTAAGTGGATCCGAGCGATAGAAAAGCTGACATGCTTTGCTAAAATGATTTTGATAAATATTTTATTTTTATAGTGAAAACGTAAAACATAATGAATTTAGAAAGTGTAGATAATGTGGCGGCGATTTCGACTCAACAATAGACAATCTTGATTTCTGAACGATAGGTGGAATAGAGTTTAAAGAGTGTGTTGTGCACATTTTGCGGTAGTTTGCAATTTTTCAATTGATGCTTAATTTATATAATTGACAACTTGTTGTTTTTCCTAGGACTGCTTTTAATTCTTCTAGCACTTCTTCAACAAACGTTCCATTCTAACGTAAGTGTTTGTTAATATTTCCTTGTAGCACAGCCTTGAAGCTTCTTAATTTATATGTTGCACTGGCTGAAAGGTTTACCCTACAGTCGACATGGAAAGCCTGACAACTGTGAGTTAAAATCGGTCGCAACAAGTACTACTAACCTCAAAATCGACTTACTTATATCAAAATTGCGTTCTTTTGCACAATCCGGTTTTATATGCTATACTCTTTGCATATTTTTATCACTTAAGGTAACTGACCTGAGCAAATCAAAACTAATGGAGTTTTCATTTCGTTTTGAACTGAAATTTTACTGGTCACACATTTAAATCCCTCTTCTGAAAAGCGGCGAAGAGGTATTGCTTATTAGAAATACTCGTATGTGGCGTAAATATGTGGCGTTCAGGAATGCATCAATACTCAGACAAATTCTGCGTCATTTGTTTTGTCTTCCTTACAAAATCTGTTTTTTAATTTTGAAACCATAACAAAATCGATTCAGTCACTGTGGTGAACCATAGTCAATCAAACTTATTCTCGAAATTACCAAAACTCTGTTCTACTAAAATTCAAAACTTACTTTATTACTCTTTACGTCTAATCCTTTGGTATGAAATGTATTTATGAACATTTGCCCAAACGAATGAACAGTTTATGAAATATACAAGCGTTACAGTCAAGCGTAAGTTCTACCGATGCTGATCATAAATAACCACAAATCTTGTATTTAAACTTGATTCAAACAAAATCAACATACAGTCAAATCTCAAATCTGATAAAAAAAACGTCTGATGCCATAAACGATTTTGAACCTTAATAAAATAAAGTAACCACGCCTAAACAAAGTGTGATAGCATGTATCTGGTACACCTACATATGTAAAACTAAAGTAAGTAATTCGGTAATATTTAATTTAAAGGAAGAAAAATATGTGTGTACATGTCATACATACACGGCGATATACAGTTACCGTTGTATAGGTAGGTATAAAAGATGATTTTAAAATTGCTCGTAAAACTATCGCAAAATTATGCATAAAGAAAAAAAAACAGTTGAACAAACTAGTCTAATGAACAGTGACATCGTTTACTTATGACAGTGTCTAATTATTTGCTGAAAGGTTCATATTTATTTTTAAGAAAATTCTAAAAGTTGTAAAGAATACCGTCAAAAACAAGTCAACAGGCACCACTGTTTCATGTCCATCAAACAAAAAAGGAATAGCACCGCTCCTTTTGAAACACTTTAACTCGAAAATGATCCCAAAAAGATGCTGAACACGCACAAACTCAATCGGTGGAGGGCACTGCACGCCAATGTGCTGTTAAATGTACAACGAATAAACTTCCGTATAAAAACATGACGTAAATTTAACATTTTACTTGAAATACAATTTCAAAACTACTATTTTCAAAAACAAACAATACTATTTTAAAAGCCAAACTTTAGTTACTTATGTATGTTTACTTTTAGAGGTATAAACTTACTTAATTGTTTGTCTTTTAATTTTAAGTATTTAACAAGATAGATTAATTTGAAATCTCTCTGCATCACAAAATAAAAACAATAACAATTCAAAAATATTCCACCTTCGATTCTCCTCGAATGAAACGCAGAATAATGCATTCATGACGTATGTGTGTACGTACGAATACCGACGACACAAAACCACAACAAACATCTAAATATCAAAACAAACACACAAGCCCAAGCCAAAAGAATCAACAAAGCAACGGATACGTAATGCCATTTTCCCACTTGAATCAGGAAATGCAATTAAATAATAGCGTATCCGCCGTTGAAGAGATACTCAACACAAATTCACTTTTCAAGGCGGCAATGTGACCTTGGCAGAGTAGCATGAGCAAAGCCACAGCCGAAGGTTTTCGACCTTGAAAGGGAAAGTTCAGGGCAAAAACGACGCAAAAACAAACCAAAAAAAAATCAACCCCCTACAGAAGGACGCTCAAGGACTCGACTCGTCGACACCGCCATCGCCATGGGATTCGTACTTACCCAATGTGCTTGTTCCGTAACTTGATGGTGTCCGACTTACACAGCTGCTCAGTGGCAGTGCTATCTAGCAGCTCCTGTGCATACGGCATTGCTTCACTTAAAATAAGGCACGAATTGATTAAATTAACACTAGAGCGTAGAAGCGAACGCAGCAGACCGCGAATGAGGCAGCACAACGACTGAGCGTGACTGTCAAACTGACGACAGTGCGCTAACAGAATCCACAAATTCAACGCGCACAGATGCGAGCAAGATGCAGCGTAATTCGTAAACTAATGACTGCAACAACAGATGACGGCCGCTTGTGTATGGTACTTCTGTCGAGGGTAGTTGCCACCGGATAACGCTGGGGTGACTTACACTTGACGAATGTGGGACTGCCCGCAGTGTAGGTTGTTTTTATGTTAAAACGCGTCAACGAATATACACTCACACACATGTACGATCCGGAGGTGTATAAATTCATGCCGATATCAGCGGTGGATTGACCGTTCGTCAGCCATAGGGGGTGGGTTCCCGCGTGAGCTTTCGCCTATTGGACGTTCTTTGTGCGAAATTTGTTATTTCTGTGCGAATCGAGGTATCGGTGATGAGCTTTTATTTGTTTTACTGTGATAAGGTCGAGCTTTGTCAGCTTTCGCTATTCGGCTGCTGCCAAGGGGCTGTTGGGGTGATATTTATTTAGATTTGCTTTGTCTCACAAATAAACACATGAGATTTCGCAGACTGTGTCATTGGTCTATGTGTGGGCTATCTAAGGGGCCTAGTTTCACTTATCGAAGCACATATGCATGGCAGATTTATCAAACTGCATGCATATATTCTCTGATTTTTCTTTGGAAATGTTGCTTTGTTAAAACCCTAATTCTTTTACAGGAGCGTCAAGTTGAATAAGTTAAAATAAAATATTTTTAATTTACTTTCTTTGTCAAACATTAACTTTTTTTGAACTCATCTCAATTATCTCTCACAATTTATCCTCTTACTTATCTCCTAATTATGGTGAAGCGATTTCGTTCGGCGCGAAAACTTTTGAGCGATTTCAACCAAAGAATCTGTTGGCTGTTGGCTGTCAGAGCTACTTATCGCCGCTAAAATGAAAAAGTTGTGATTTGCCGTACATTCAAATCAAATTTGACAGGGGATGGGATGTAATTCTCTCACCGCAGACACATGCATCAGTAAACAGCTTAATATCAAGTACATATGTATATTTAATTTAACATTTCTCAGTTTCGAATTAGAAAGCAGCAGAAGCAACACTGCAAGGGAATGTAATCAAGAAAAAATCTATTTCTAATTTGATTTGGAGCACAATTAACAGAGATCAAATACAACAAATTACCCGCAAAAATTTCTGGTGTTGAAATGGAAACTCGGACGCTACTTAAAGCGGACGAAAGCCCGCAGAGAAAAATTCTGTGTGCGATCCTGTTTGCGTTGATGGCGTCTGGACGATAATATTAAACGACGAACTCTATAGCCTGTACGGCGGCATGCACCTGGTCAAGCGTCTTCGCTAAAGATGGCTAGGCCATGTAGAGCGTATGGACACCGCTGCTCTGTAGCGCCAGTAAAAGAAGAAGAAGTTTAGTGTACGGTATGAGATGAGGGCTTTGATTAAATGCATAAGCGCTCCCAGCAGCACTCTTAAATCTCAATTTTAATCGCTCTATATAATTCCTTTTAATGGATTTCTGAAAACGGATGCTAACTGCGTTTCTTATGAAGATAATACGCAGTGCACATTAAGATTGAGAAAACTAAAATAAGAAAAAATAATTCAGTTTCGTTTACTGTCGATATGTGATGTAATCTTTCACACAGTTTTCTTTTTTTTGACAAGTTCAATCAATATTTATATCAATAATACACGATCCATTCTCTAGACAGGTTCAAATTACTTTGATTGTAATTGTTCTTACCTTCAACAGCTGTCCTAAATGCGTTCAGATGCTTAATTCGCTTTTCGTAACTTCGTCATAAACACGTTCACTCATACAATCGCTCACTCTTCGTAAATCGATTCGCAAATTCACTTCGTAATAAACCTAGGGGAAGGCGGCTGGCTGTATTACAAATGCCTGGTAGATTATGATTTTATTTACTACTACCTCAAAGGAAAACCGGGGCTCATAACATTTGTATGAATACCAGACGGACATTAAAACTTGCTTCATTTATGAACAAAGGTACGTACTGGGTTGTTGTACGTTTAAATTCAATTTTCTGTTCTCTTCGTTGCCGACAAAATTTTCCATTCAATTGGAAAAACACATACCAGAGGAAGAAATTTACTTCCTGTGATAAAGGTTCTCCCAGAACTAATTACTGAGCTGATAGTTCGAACGTGATATGCGCTCAAGTGCATTCAATTCATTTACTGGGGAAAACAATTTTTCACTTGGGTATAATTTCCATATGGCGCAGCTATGATAAAATGGAAAATAGAATATTATTATTCTATTCCCGTGTTAGCTAAATGTAAAGATTGTGTTTTTCATTTTCAGAATTTAGTAGAATTATTTGCAAGGTGTCCCTGTCGAGAATTTAACAACTATGTATGTCCATAGTTTCCTTATGATACGAGTAGTTCAGAGAAAGAAATTAAATTCATGGAGTTGAACAAAGAAACAGAAACAAAATTCACAAAATTAATAAGTAGTGAAACAACAATGATATAAATGTGTGCCAGGTTATCATCTAGCTGCTTGCACGAACAAAATCTAAGTGGATGCGTATAACTTGCTGGCAAAAAACAAACATTGTAGAAGGGTTTGTTACTGGCTTGCTCGTATGAATTTCCGATACAACAATGTCCAAATGTTAGTGCAAATATGAACTTCAATGTTCTTTATTACAGTGACTAGCAACAAGAACTTACATAAATGCAGTGACTAACTAAAAATACGATACAACTTTTGAACATTGAATAAAATAATAATTTATTTAAAATTTCTTTGAAGTCAAAACTAATATCTTATAAGATACTGTATATTGAGCCTGTGGTAAAGTTAAATGGAACCTAAACTATTAGGCCAGGTTAAGTTCATTTATATTTACGAGCAAAGATGTATTCATACTCGCTCCCTCTGGTACACTTAGTTGGAAGACACAGATTACGCGAATAATTTTTGTAATTGAATTGGTAGACCAAGAGCACTCTGTGGATATAATTCTATCGCCGTATTGAATCAGAGAGTCGACTAGTTGTGGTGCCTGGCATGAGCTTTTTTTTATCTTGCATTCACTCACCCTTAAACGTCCCTCAAGATATATTCTCAAATAGACCCGTTTGAAGATGGCATCAAACTTCTGGTTCCGTTCACTCGTAGCGCCCACAAGACGTTTTGTTTACTGAAGCTAGGCCCTGAATCTTTGTCGACTGTAGCGTCACTAAATGAATAAATTTCTTATTTGAATTATATTTCTGGGGATCAAAACAATCATTGAAAATAATTTGACAGCATTGTTTGATTTGAATTTGACAGCATTTGTTCTTTCGAAAAATCTCCAAGGCGTGGGAGATATTAAATCATGGCATACACCATTACATTTTCAAGTAAGTTTGTTTGTGTTTATTTGTTTTCTCTTATTGTGGATGATGTTATTAAATAAATTACGTTTTTCATCCAATCCTTTTCAAAACACACATCCTCTCCAACTCCCGTTTTTAAGTATCAGTGTTCCAAGTAATTTAATTTCAAATCCAGCTTACCTGTAACAAATCAAATCATTAATGAAGTAGTAAGCTGCAGCCCCTAATAATGCGTTCTCATAAAATTAATCAAATAAATCTTAAACCCGATTTACTTTTAACAAATACAGTCATTGATCAGTCATAAGGTGGCATTGAGCTGTGTAATATATTTGTAAACAGGAAATACTTGTCTTATTCTTCGGTGAACTTGATCCTTAATCAAAATGCGTTTCCAAACAAGTATGCTAAATTCGTTTAATTTCACTGAAAATAAGACCACACATCTCAGGCGCAACCGACCAAGTACAATTAGCTGTACAGAGCCTTAACCAACAGTAGTGACTTCAAAAAATTACCGTCACCAAATTTTGAAACCCCAGGGAGACAAAGAAATTACGTTATAGCTTCAAGCGGATTGGGTAACAAAAAATTAAATCTTCCTCAGTTTCTTGTTTTTTTATTTTTCGTTAATTTTGTATGTATATTTATATTTAGTAAGTGTATATATAATTTATATTTATATATTTATTTTAATTCGAAAAAGTTACACCGAAAAAAACAATATATTTATAATTGTATATGTTTATATAATGTATATATATATGTTTTTTGTTTCATTTTTATATATAATATATATGTGTGTATGTATATATAGAAGGGAGAGTATTCTGTTTGTGGGTGTATTTTAAAATATGATCATTTATTTATTTACTTTCTTTTTTCTCAAGACTTTTCTTCATATTTCGATTTTTTTTTTCCATTTTTTTTAAAGAACACTTCCTTGTATGTTTTTTTTATAAACCATTTTCTTATGTGAATTCAATTTGTTATGAATTTATTTATACTACATTAGTTTAGGTTTAGTTGCTTTCATTATCCTTTCATTTGAAATAAAATATAATAGTTTTGGTTTTCACCTCTTAACTTGTTTTTCTCTTTAACGCTTTGAATAGGTTTCTGTTTTTTTTTTTTTGTTTAATTTTTTACAACTTTTTTTATGAATTTCTGTATTCAAGCAATTTTATGTCTAGTCATCGTGCACTGAACACTAAAAACAAACAAAACAGCATCTACTTTAATTGTATATGTTTATGCATATATATTTATATATTTATATAATGTATGTATGTATGTATAGACGTTCCAATTGAAATTTCTTATTTCTCTTCAGCATCTGCACTTAACATCAAAATCATGCTTTAAATTATGTAAAACCTCTGTGTTGATTTTAAAGTTGCTTGCGTTGCATATTTTTCATACTTGTTGAGTATATGACTATTCCTATTACAAAAGTGATTAATATCCTTACGTCTACATGCAATTTATTCAATTGTGTCTGTTTAAGCGAATCGATAAAAGTTTAAAACAATTTAAATGAGGTAATCGAAATGACCAACTGCCAGTGTATCACCGAAATCATCAATCACACATCTCCTTCTAGGCCACACTAAAAACAATTTGTGTGCTTTCAAGGGTCAACGAATATTTAAAAATTAAATGCAAAATGTCATCTTGAAAAAAACAATTGAATTGTGTTGCTTCAAATATTGGCAGTGTGTTTTAGAATGAAAAGCAATAAACCAAGAGACTATTCCTTAAAATTCCTTAAAACGTGTGTCGTGTGTCGGTGCATCTGCGGGCGCATTTTAACTGCTAAGTATATAATTTATCTTATTATCTAATAATTACGAATAATATTTTAAACACTTAAGAATTACACTTACTTCCTCCGAAGTAAGTTTTTACGACTATGAAAAAAAAACTCGCGTAACAATTAATCTGTTTCATATTGAAGGAGAGGGGCGACTTATCGGACACTTTCTTTTCTACAGTATTTACAGGCTTTTACTTTAAACTACCAATTGTAGTATAAAATGCATAAAACTTATGTTTGTTTGCGCCGGAACACTCTCTCTCTCTCTCTTTGTGTTTTCTATTGTGTGTATTTTCTTACAAAATTTACATTGCAATGCACTTTCAATTTACATTTTATTCGTTACAATACGTGCTGAAGATATCTTCATGCAGTAGACAAACAAGTTTAGTACAAAATTTTACACTTTACTCACAATCAATTGTGTGTTTATGTTCAACTAACTAAATGTACTTAATTGAAGGAAAATTTACATCAATGACTTAACATGCTTAATCGAATCTTTTGTTCTGTTTCATTGCCGATCGTTTGGAGTTTATTTACAAAATTTAATCATCTATTTCCTCATGCCATTACATTATAATTTAATGACACTTTATGTACATTTTTAGGCAGTTATCAATATTCGTAGCAACAATTTAAAAGCAGAAATCAGTATTTAATATTGTGAAGGCAACTATATGTAGCCAAATACTCATCTAGTCAAGCAGCAGGTCGAGCATGTGGAGTGTTTTGCATGCTACCATTGTTTTTTCACAAGTGGAAAATTAGAGGAACGGTAAATTTTGAAAAGTTGTTTTTGCAAGATCTAAGCATTTCCAGGTCGTATTATACATTATGAAAAACACTCTGTTCACCACGGGATTCAAAGCTAAGCATACTTTGACATTTTCTCTGCTTCAAATCTTTATAAATTAATTTCTTTAGTGCCTTTTCAGGCAACACTATAGATGTTTCTCAGCGATCAGTAGATTACATTGAGGCGTCTCCACGAGTGTGTGTCATTAAAGTTGCGGAACTTTTTGGTGATATTTTCAATTCAAAAACAATATGTCCCTAGACTTACGTGTTCATTACATGACAGAGACTGTGGTAGTAATTTGTTTTATGAGAGACCGGACCGCGTACAAGCACTAATGCTAAAACTTTCAAAAATTAAAAGACATAAAATTGAAACGTACCAGTTTCTCGATCGCTTCTTTTGGCATATTTTAAGTAAAGATTTTGGCGTTCGTTAACGGATCTTATAGTTACATGGTCAACTCATTGTCTTAGCTATCACCAAAATATAATATATAAATATGTATTTAATGCTGACCGACGTAAAAAAAACATTAGTATCATTATAAAATCGAAAGACACATTAACACATGAAATAAACCGCCCGCATTGGCCAGTTGATTAGAGTACATCATTATGTATAAGTAATTTGAGTACTTCCATATATGCCTAGAACTAAACACACCGATTCCAGGACGAAGAGAAGAAGAAGCCGAATTAAAATTGTCTTTATCAAGCCTTCCATTCAAAGAATGGAGTTTAAAACAAACTAAATGTAGTCGTCTGATTTGATGCCATTTTCATATATAAGAAGTTATGCAAACAAAATGGAAGGAAGCACAATGCTGATGCCTTCGACAGAACGTCGTAATGGCAGCAGAAACATTGTGATGATTAAGAACTTTGTCTATAACGTCAATATCTTTGAACTCAAGTAAGGAGGCTCTTGGAGGAGACCAAAAAGAAGTCGAATTTGGATTTTAGAACATTCTAAAATGTTTGCAGATCCACTTTAATTTACTGCATTTTTGTTGAAAACTGCTAACAAACTCGATTGAGTGTCATCAAACCTTCAAACCTTCAGAATAATTATGTACATACGTTATTACAGAATTAAAAACTTACTTATCCTAACACTTAGCTATTTACAATATTTACCGTCGTCATAGCCGATTAAGAAAATAAGACGATTTTTTTTTTCAACTACATTGATCTGATTTTTGTATTTTTGTATTTTGCGTCCGTCTCTTAATTGCATGTTGAAAACAGCAGATAACAACGGTAATCCGGACTAGTAGTATATGTAAATGTGACCACGCTTCTTTAGAGTGAAACCATCCAATAGAAGAATAGTCCAAACAAACTGGACAGGATTCAAGATGACCTTGAAATAACTCATTACCAGATGGTTTCAGTACACACCTACATATAGAGTACTCCTTGCGCAACTAGAAAGCGATATTAGGCTAATCAATTTCTGTCCTAAATCATTACCTATTTGTGATAAATTGATGAAATTTCATTAACCTAACGCAAACTTATAAAGTATTCTTATGTTCCTTACAAAATAGTTCTTAAAACTATGTTCTCTTTAATAGTAATATAATTTAACTTTAACTACAAGTTTAACTTAGTTATAAACACGTACCCTTTCTCATGCGTGGGTAAGTGCTGATGTCGCAGATGTAATTGTTGGTTATTTACACTTTTACACAAATCAAATTTAGACGTTGACGAGACTGGTATTTTCAGTTTTATAGATACTTAATTCATTTTACGCTTCTGACTTAGTTTATTATTCGCTGAGTGTTTTCTGTTTTATGTTTACCTACTATTCAATAGTTTAAGCAGTTTAATACTTTTGACTTAATGTCTAAGATTAAAAATTTTATTTGAGTATATTTATACAATTTACAATTTGGTTGGTTACGAACGAGAATAATCATTTAACAGCTGAACTAGATACTCTTCTCGGTGCGAGATGAAGACTAATAAACGAATTCTTGCTATTTACAGTCAGAGTGTGTTCATTGTTTAACTTTCACAATGTACCGCCATTTATATTAATTAAAAATTTTCTTAGATAGCATTTAGTGTGACCAATGTGTTGGAAGGATATTTGTGGAGGTGTTTACGATTCTTTGTTAATTTTCCCTTTATGAGACAGAAATACGAAATATGGCTTGCGAGTAAAAGCCTTGCTTGCTAAAAGGAAGTCTGGAAACGTGAATAGGGAAATTCTCCTGCCCTGAAAATGTTACCTTCACGTGAATGGATAGGACTTATGGTCTGTATCTGATTGGAATCGGTGAAAACTTAATAAGAAAAAACCGAGTAAATCTATAAGCGGGGTTAGATTAGTCTGCTTTAAACTTATTTCTCTACTCATATGAGTATAAATTTAAGCAAGTATATTGCGAGTACGGTATATGGACAGATTTCATAAATGCCAAATAACTCAAGAAACACATACGGTGTAACTTCTTATGTTATTCTAAGCACGTAAACATTGAATGTTTTTGAAGTAATTTTTTGAAGTAATTTAAATTTTTTAATTAATCCCGTTGTTTGAATTTAAAAGTAGGGAACAATGAAGGCAACTAAATTTGTTTTATATTTTGCAATGCACTGTACAGGCTTGTCCAAAATCTTTTAGAAATAATCCATAGACACTAAATTCATTTGACTTCATTTGAGGATTTAGATATCTTGGAACGCATCACATTAATCTTTAGAACCGCTTAAAATTCAAATCAATTAAATGCCGAATGTTGAAATTATTTCGAGGGGTTACTATTCACTTGAAATAAACAGTTTACAGTTGTATTCGATTAGATTGTAAAAAAAGACTGTTCGTGAAGGTGTAGGGAATTGGCGTTCAAGTTTTTGAGACTCCATACTTGTTAATGTAAGTTGTTTTTTTTAGTAGTTTTAAGAAAAAGCAAGTTTTGTTTACAAATGTCAAGAGTTAAATGGATGCACCAAACACTACTTATTACGAAGCAGAATCCTCAGTCAGGGATGATTTTTCATTGACGATCCAGACAAATTCAAGAAAGGACAACGGTATTCGGAAAGTCACGTGATATATTGGAATATTTTAGAGTTGAAATCTCATTTGGGAATGAATTATGGTGAGAAGTGCTTTAGTTTTGAAAACTTAACTTAATTCCTTTTGATCTCTGAGACTATAGAACGAATATATTTGAAGACTAAACATCCAGCCTTTTACTGAAAGAAAAGTGAATCATTTCTCCGCATATTTCTGTCAATCGCTGTTTAAAAATATTAATAAAATAAAACATAAAGTTTTTAGAATATTGATGTATGTACACTTTTAATATTGGCGCACTATAAAAGGCCTTATTAATTTTTCTTCCTTCCCATAGTAAAAATTGAACAAAATAAAAAGAAAACATATTTCCGCTGTGTGTTTACAAATAAAAAAATATTTTTATTTCATTCAAAAAAAAGTTCTTCAAAAAAGAAGATCAAAACAAAAAAGACAAATAAAATTATAAAAAAAAAAACACAATTTATCTCCTCCGGGTGTAGAGCGCTCTACCTTCTTTATTAGTTACTTACGGCTAAAATGAATATGAGAAACAAATATAGTATTATAAACTGCTCTCGTAACAAATCGAACAAAAACAAGTTGAATTGAATTTTGTCAGATATGAACGTTGTGGTGAATTGATTTGATGAACGTGAACAAGATGTTCTTTTGTGATTGGTGAAAACGTGGCGTCCTTATTTTCTTTTTCAACGCATTTTTTTGTTTAATTTCTCATATTTTCAACTTTTCACACTTCTTTGCAAAATGCGATAAAACCTCAAAAAATATGTCAAATAAAATGTCTATTTAAGTGACAACCGCAATAGAAATGAATTAACCATCGGTATTGTCGCCAAATGCGAGAATAGTGGAGCCATGAAAACTATGAGTTCAATTCAGTTCATATATCGTATCTACAACACGCCTCTTCAGCCAAAAATCGTCAGTAAGATGGAATTGAAAAAATCCAACCGGAAATATGAAGGTTAATGGAATATTGGAATATTGGCATAAAATGTCAATTCCTTTTATCAGAGTAAAGGGATCCAATTTTGGGGAGTAAGAGTCAAAGTCAACACGAGTTCTGCGCAAGAAATGTAGCAGACAAACATTTAATAACTACTAACTGGCTTTATGATTTTAGTAAGTGTGGATTAAATACTGTCAAAAAGTATGAAAAATTGAAGAAGGAGAGAACAGAATACAATCACATTTGACAAGTATCACAGTTTTCAAAGGGTGTCAAAGAATGGTAAGGAAAATATTTTCGAATCAAACCTTGACTTGATGGGGAAATTATAACTCTCTTACGAGTACTCTTTTTGTAAGAAGATTGCTCCTTTTTGTATAGATTTAAAAATGTTTGTTGTGAATGCGGACTTTTTTTTTGGTACATGGGACAAACTGTCAGACTTTCGTAGATAATTGCGTTCATAACGGCGACAGCGAAAATGTACTTGCAGCGTTTCGGTGATCGTAAATTCTAAATTTACTCCTTTTACAAAAATTGAGTCAGTCCAACAACATTACCGATTTCAAAAACTTGTTCAATGTTACGAGAAACAATACCACATTCAAAAATATGAAAAAAAAATACATAAATGTATTAATGAAAATGATTAAATATCAAACAAAATAAAATATATATATGTGCAAAGCAAAAAGAAAATGTTGAACAAATGTGAACGAATCATGACGAATGCATCTAAAACTAGTGTAAAGTAAATATAAAAATATAAACATCTAACACATGTAAATTAAATTCAAGAAAAAAAATACACGAAAATTCATTATTTTACATCTAACTCTGATGTTAACAGTAAACTACTCGGTACATCATTAATGAACGGTTACGCAGCTAAACTAAAAATAAAAAAGTTTTAAACTAAAACAAATATTTTTTCTATTTCTGAACACAGTTTTTAAACATTTTTTTAATGATTTTTTATCATTTCTTTTTTTATTCGTCTGTTTCTGCAAGTCTTAACATAGAAATTACAAACAAATAAAATTAGTGAAAACAAAACATTTCCGCGTCGTATGCGTAGGACAGAGTCTATTATTTTTGTTATCTGCGATTATTTCAGTCTAACATTGACAGTATTTATATAAACAGAAATTAAATAAGAAAGAAAATAAAAAGAAAATATATCTTCAGGTGGAAAGTTATTGTGTCTATATTTATTATCGTTTTTACTAGAAGTGGCGATTGTTATAAATCTGTACAATTGTTTCCCGGGTTTTGTAGACTTCATTCGATTTTTCTTTACAAACATTTGACGACTTTCTGTAACGGGTTTAATCATGTTTTCTTATATAAAATACGCATACTCATGCAAAAGATTGTTTTTCTAAAATGTTTATCTTTTCAAAAGCACTATTTCTGCAAACCCCTTTAAAAATTCAAAAGAAGTTCGTCAAATGTAAGTTCATTCACCTGCTTTTCATAGAATATAATAAATTATGCAATATAAGTATTCAGTTATTTGGATAGGTGTACCTCATTTACAGTCGCGAATATGCACAGGGAAATCCACTTTCAACACATTGGTGAATAACAAACGATATCTCTATTTGTTGTTGTGATAATACAAACCTCGCTAGCGAGATGATCATTTCTGCGAAGAGAAGAGTGGTGGCGACGATGATCTCATGTGGCTTAGGCTATGTACAACGTGCTGCTGATGCTGATGTTGATGCGAGTGTTGCTGATGATGATGCTGTTGCTGATGGTGCAGTTGATGATGATCTTGATGTTGCTGAGTGGATGGTGTAGGCGGAGGAGGATGTGCAGTTAGACAATTCACTGTGAAGTTGCTGAAATCAACCACAATGGGTGCAGCTGCAATAACGTTGAGATTTTGATTTGGTGCTGGGCCACCGGTGGCGGCAATTGTGAGCATTGCGGCGGGATAGACCTGCTGCTGCTGCGTTGGTGGCGGCTGTTGCACAGTTGTCGTGACAGGTGGCGGCATATTAATCGGTATATGCTGCGACGCGATCGTATGATGAGATTGCTGGGAAGGAGAGGACACCACCGGCGGCGGCTGTTGTGTTAACAGTTCTAGTGTTGTATGGTGCAACTGGTGCGGAGGTGGTAGATGATGGTGATGGGGCATTTGATGGGTGAGTGGAGGATGCTGATGAAGGTGATGGAACTGCTGGGAGACCTGTTGATGATGGTGTGATGGGGGAGCGAGGATTTGCTGTCTATGCTGCTGCTGTTGCTGTTCCTGCTGCTGCTGCTTCGAATGATGATGGTGATGGTGGTGATGATGATGATGCCCGCTAGAGGTGCCGACTATTGATGAAGAGAGTGCAATAGAGCTTAAGCTGCTATTACTCGCTGATGACGTGGAAGTTGTCCCAGCGCCTATTGAAGATGACGATCCCATCATAAACTGCTGCGGCTGTTGGTGGTGATGGTTTTGATGGTGCTGCAGGTGAAAAGAACTATTCGACGGGGTTGACGAAGACGACGGAGGCTGATTAACACCAGGCGATGCCGAAGGTGGAGCTGATGAGCGAGATATTGTAGGAGCCACCATCACAGAATTTGCAGGTGATTCCGAAGGGGACGGCGTTGATGAAGATGACCGATCGTGACTCATTGTAGGTGTGGAGGCCTCCGATTCCGCTAGTAATGATGTTAGAGATGATGCATTGCTTTTGAGAGTATGTACTTCGGAACTGGCCGAATCAAGTCTTTGTCATTTAGAATTGCTCTGTAAAGCTGCGTTTATTTGCGTCCATAAGTCCTTTTTACAAGATTTTGATCTGAAGACAAAATAGAAAAGCAATTAATTGCGAGTTACTTTCACACAGTAGCTGTACTCACTTCTTAATGGACTGCAGCCAGTCTTTGAACTGCGCGCTCCCTTCTGGTGTTATCTGGAACGCCGCGCGTGCTGCTAAGATAATACTGGCGAAATCTTCGTAGCCTGCTTGTGTGAGATGATACAGCTTTTGATGGATGCATTGAATGTACCTGAAACAAGACATCAGAACATTAAGACCGCTATAGCACATAAGACCGCCATCTTACATTTGCTGACACTTTTGAACAAGCGGTGTCAGCGCCGATCGCAAATGCTGCATCACCAGTTGGTGATTGTTGCGACCCAGATAATGCGCGGATTCTATAGCGACATCGTGCAAAACAAATGGGCTGACAATGGAGTTGACCGCACAGACACAAAACTGATGCAAGTACTGCGTGCCGAGTTTCTTCGAGATACGTAGTAGCCACTTGACGTCCTCGCCATAAGGAGGGTTGCGGGCATACTTTGCCTGCGGGCGATCATCGTGAACCCTTCGCGCAAGAGTTTCCATCGCTAACATGCCGACGTTGTATGCTGCCAATAAATAACGCAACTGCGTCGGGCTGGAATAAAGCAGGCATCAGTCACTTCGCTACAACAAGAGGAATCTATGTACATACCTGAACTGATGTGGATGTCTCTGCCTCACTTGCTGCTGCGGTTGTGGTTGTTGAACAAACGGATACGGCTGCTGCCGCATACCGTTGCCCTGTTGGCTGGCTTGAGGCGGTGGCTGTGCTATCGTCATTGCCTGCCCGTAGTACTGTGGGGGCATCTGCTGTGGTGGAGGTGGGGCTCCGGTGTTCACTTGTACAGGCATTTGCACAGCAGCATATTGTGGGGTTCCTGGGGGCCCAGCGTACCCTCCTCCCGGCGGTACTTGGGGAATAGGCTGCATAGGTTGGAACGAACCTGGTTGAACGCCGTACGCTGTTGGCGGAGGTCCTCCCTGCGGAAGTGCTGCCTGCGGTGGATACGGTTGGTAGGCCTGTGGAGGCGGTGCCGTCGAAATGTACATCTGCATTTGGCTGGGAGGATAGGGCAAGTTATGATGGTGATATATGCCTTGACAGAAGCTGTAGGGCGTGTAAGGGGTAATTCCAATGGGCGCCAGGGTAGTCACGCCCTGCTGGAACGGCGGTGGAGCCGTGGTAACGACCACTTGCTGATTTTGTGACGACTGAGTCTGGTTCGACTGCTGCATCTGGGCATCAGCGGACTCAATTAATGCACTGAGACTGACGGAATGATCAATGTCGTTTACGTCGTGATCTTGTTCGCTGTTGGGCGTGTTCCGCAGATACAATTCGTACCAGTAGTGCGCAACTTGGAATAGAACCTCTGGGTAAACTCCACCTCCCTTGGCGGCATTCTCAACGGTTATGCACGCCCGTTCAAGCATCTGATCGCTCTGTTCTTTACACTGTAAGATTGCTCGCTGAATCTCATTCGGATTCAGGGCAGCTGCGTGGGGAAGAACTGAGAGGGCCAATTCAGCAGCTGGGTAGATCATGTTGTTATCCCATCCTCGAGAAGCACGATCTGCCATACTCGCTGCTTCCGGCGGTGTCAGGTGCCCCTCCCAAGTGTCGATCAGGAAGGATATCGCCGGAGCGCCAATCTCCATTGCTTGGCCAATTATCCAAGAGACGTGTGAGGAGTATGTGCGAGATAACCAATTTGGGCTAACGCAGTTATGCAGGCCGAGGGAGTAAAGACCCAACTGGAATGCACACATGTGCAGAGCCCGATGCGGTCCATGGTGATTCTGGTTGGTAGTCGCTTGTGTGAACAGAGATGTCGAACTAGTTCCGCCTGCTTTCGTTAGAACGATCTTTGCGAGTTCAAACATGAAATGAGCACTTGCTTCCGACGGTTGATTGGGTATGGACGGATAAGCTCGTTTGCCCTTATAGCGAAGATCTTTGCTGCGGCTGCTTGGTCCGGGTCCCCCGCCAACACTGTTGCTTCCTCCCACTGCCTGACTTGGTGATGCGCCGGCAAGATTGCTCTGTCCTGAGCAAACACTAAGAGCCCCCATTCCGATCTCCAATTCCGCACTTGTGCTACTGTGTGGCCGACTGCCGTCTGAGGATGGGAATCCGGATGAATCTGCGAAGTTAGATGAAGCAGCCACGTGGGCATTAAACTGCTCCTGTTCGTCACGACGGGCTTGAGATGCTGGCGTCCGCACGGGGGGATTGTTCGAATAATAAGCCGGCAAAAGTGGGGTCTTAAGCAAAATATGTATGTCCTTGTCCAATAATTTATCCATAATTTTTGCTATCTTCCTTGGCTCGTCCTTGTAGTACAACAGCAGGCTGAGTGCAAGATCGCCCCTTTGACGCCGTGTTCCTTCGCAAAGCAAGGGGTGCTCTGCTTCTGATACATAGGCCTTGAGACCAAGAGCGGCCACAGCAGCCTCGAATCCCAGGTTCTCGTCGGTTGGTAATCTACAGGCGGAGCTCATTAATCTGTTACGATTTTCTTTACCCGTGACGGAGGGCATGACGAGGGCGTCAAATATGAAGCTCGCCAAGTTTATGGGCAGTAAGGCTTCTCCTCTCGATTTCAGAGTTCCATTTTTCAACTGCTCGGCTCTTTCACGAATCACTCGCAACTTAGGCTGGTTCAAGTGAATTTTCTTCAACAATGCCAAAAGGTCTGCCTCCTGATTGGCCAACTTCACTTCCAGAGGTTTGGTACTGGCCGGGGGTCTGGGCATTTCGAGGGCGAACAGGCAAATCCTAAACGCGTTGTGGTAGTGTTCAGAGTTCTCCGATAAAACTGTGCAAAGGAATGCACACTTAGACAGTGTGGCAGACGCCAGCACACTCAACTGATGTGAAATCGGATTTATGTTGTGCTTCTTGCCCTTACGCTTTGGTGGAGGTGGTAGTTCAACCATGAAGTTGGGGGGATTTGCTAACATTTCCTCTGCGAGGCGCACTGCTAGAATGCAAGCCTCTCTTCCATGTCCATGTGCGTGGAGTCCTTCAGCCCTTGCAAGGAGTATGTCCCAGGCGTCCTCCGTGGGTCTTACATTGGAGAATATCTGTGGTTTCTCAGCTGAAAGAGGCAGAGTCATTGTTTTGCTACATCCCGCAACTGGACTGCACTCGGGGGCGTTCGAAGACGCCGCAAAGACCGAAGGTGGTGTAGATTTTATCGGCTGACATTCTGGAGTTATGAATTCGTCGCTGGAGCTGGAGAAGGACTCGTCCTTTGACACTCGACGTGTTTCTGCTACAGGCTCACACATCACGGCTTCAGCAATGCCTGTTGATATTGTTTCTGGCGTCGCGGGCGGAGGAACTGGCAGCTCTCCCATTTTTGCTCCCAACATCGATGACGTAGACGATGAAGCCGATGAAAGAGACGACGTTTGCCTTGTTCCAGCGCTTCCACTAGCGCTCTCCACGAAATTGCCCAGAAACTTCAGTTCCTCGCCGGTAACTGCTGGTTCAGCTTCTAGTGGTAAGGAAAGTTCCAAGCTATTTTGTGAATCCGTTTCGCTGGTATTTTGTTGTTTATTTTGTACAGCTGCAGGCTGCAAGGTTCGGCCACCTTCGTTGTTGCCACTACTGTCACCTCCGAAGTCCTCGTTCTCACAGAATCCTTCACTGCTTGCGCTTGAGCGATTGCCGTCTCCCGGTTTGGCTCCAGCACCACCGGCACCACCCATCGTCCTGTCCATCACGATGCCACCCATACCCATGCCGGGCAGTCCTGAGAGAACACCTCCCCCCGAAACTATTATTGCCTGATGATGAAGTCTAACAGGTACACTCTCACTGCTAGAGTTGCTCGAGTTATTGCTGCTGGAGATGTAGAAACGATCCCGGAAAGGACGCTCGTAGCGATTCTTGTGCACCATGTGCATGGTGTGATGGTCCGAGGATGTGCTGATGTAGTTGTAGTGCTTGTTGTTAGCCATGACCGCTTGAGTGGCATTCAGCTGATGGCTGTTCGAGCCTGGTTCACTTTTCGAATCCGTGTGCTTGAAGCATGTGAAGGGCGAGTAGTAAATCGGATTTGTGTCCTGGGTGTGCGTGATTCCCGGGATGGGGTACTCCTCCCAGTCCAAGTAGCAAGCCTCGATAGCTGGCTTAAAGCCCACAAACAGTTCCGCGTCAGTTCTACGTGGAATAAATCTTTGTGAATAATTATTATAATTTTCAGAAAAAAACCAAAAACAAAAACTCAAACATGGTTAAAACGACGACGACGACCTTGGGTCCTTACCTCGAATTCTGCTGATGCTTACTGCTGTACGAAGACGGGAGCATTCGGCATTTGACTACCCGATCGAGGATTTTTAAGTGCCACGCTGTGAACTGCGCGTGAAGCATGTCCCTTTCGTCTGGTGCCAGTCCGGGATTCAACGCAGCCAAACGCCAGAGAACAACAATCTCGTCGCAAAGGGACGAGCAAGCGTGCTGGGAAGCATTTGAGTTACTGTGGGTGTTGCTATGTTTTCCTCCGTTGTAACCGTGAGATCCCATCATCATCGACAGCTTCGTCTGAAACCACCAAATTAGTATCTGATCGCAGGCCATACACTCCTCGGTGATGATCTCAAGTAGGCGCACTGCATTACGATCGCAGCGCCGATACATCTCTCGAACGATCGAGAGGAGGTTCCACATGCCTTCCGGTTCTCGACCGCGTAACGGACGCAGCAGGGAACTCCATTCGGCAGCGGCCGGTGGGGCGGAGTTAGTTAAATAATTTACATCACTGAAAGCAGAGAGTAATAGTTAAAATATGTTACCGCAAATATATCAATGCATCCCCACGCTTACCTATATACAATTGGAGCTGGTAAACAGAATTTGATCAATATGCGATTGATATTCTCGTGTAAAGTCTTCTCATCCAAATACCAGCTGGTTTGATCGTTTGCCGAAGCGCCTGCCGTTGGATCTGGCGCACCACAAACCGTGTTTATTGCAGTCGGCTGAGCGCTTAGGAGTTCATCCAGCAGACGCTGCGCTGTCGGCAGAATCTGCTGCGGCAGCTCGCTAATAAGATACTGAGCAAACTTCTGCAGCTGATCTCGTTGTAAGCGAGTGAGTGATTCCGAAACCGGTGCCCGCAGACAAACTTCATTAGGCTTTGCGAAAGGACGACAATCATTAAGCCGCATTTGCGAAAAGCTTCAAGTATACTTACGCAATGTATTCGATGTAAGCACACAGCGACCACATGGGAACACCAATAGGCTGACGACTCACAAGTGCAGTTGCACGATGATATCCGCCGTCGATCGAAAGTAACCGCTACGTTGAAATGACTCCTGAGCTGGATTTGGCCAACCACAGTTGCCGATAAATGAAAACCTAGACGGGGGATAAGAAATTGTGAGATGGACGTCGATAAATTTCACCATGTTACCTATTTGCAATGAATCCTTAACTGCACGATGCTTAAATAACTGATCTCCACGATGGAATTCATCGGCGGAGCTATTCGCTAAACAGGAGTACAAACGAATGTCTTCCTCGTTGTCGGGGAAGCTCCAAAAGGCTATACGCAACTGTAGCTGTTCTGGAACCGGTGGATAGACATGTTCTACCAATTCGAAAGGTATATACGATGCTACACATTTAGCAGCTAGTTCCGTTAGAGAAGAAACTTCTGAAAATAAAAAATATAGTACTGGACTTAGATTACGTGTCAACCACTTCTCATTCATCGACGGGAAGTAAATATTACAAGGGTGATGATCATACAATTTCATCATGGTCACCCTTGACAGGGCCTTAAAGTTAAATTGAAGGTCTCCTTATTAATTTATACAAAATGAAATAAAGTTCCAACCATCTGTGACTCCATGCAAGCGACGTCAGGCAGACAGACAACCGTCCGATTGATGTGCATCTTAAGGCACAATATCTTTAATCCAATTTAATACCCATCACAGACACACACACAACAACGACGAAGAGGCAAGTCGTTGCTTCATCTCGTTTGTCTCATGTAAAGTCCGTTCGAACAATGCAGAGGGTGAACCAAAACCCTGACCTAACCAAATCACATACGACAAGATAAAAAAAACGGCTTCCAAATGGTCTCCTCGGACAGGAAGGAAAAGAAAGCAATGACATGAAAATTGCGTGATGCAAAATGATTAAACGACACACACACATACTTCACCTAAGCAGACCTGATAAGTCTTCGAAACGAAACGAAATCACTAGCCCTCTTTCGCATGAGAACGTATCAATGCATTCAAAAGCAACCGTCGGAGGACGGAATAAGATACACAGTCGTTTGGAAAAAAAACACGAACCAAGGAGAGGGTCGACAAAATAAAACGAACGAAAGAGAAACCGTCCCAATGGAAGGAAACATGCTCGGCACTTGCATGAACTGCACATCGTAGCGAAGACCAGGTGGCGAAAAAGTAAAGTGTACGCACACGATTCTGTTGAAGAATGTTCATGCCCATGACGATGATAGTGGCAGTGCTGATGACGATGATGAGCCAATGCATAGGAACGGCACACACACACACACACATCGGCTAGTGGGTTATCAACCACACAATTGCAATTGCCTCCAGGCCGAATGACGAAGGCTGTTCCGGCGGAGAAGCCAAAAAGAGCTATGATGGCCCTGCGGTGGGCCTCTATGGTGTTGCGAAATTACATGTTGCACACTTTACTCGCTGCCATGATGAATTCACGGTGTATAATCTGCGGGAGATCGCAAGTGGGTAGGTCAAGCCTAAAGAGCCGGAAAAGGCAAAGCCGGCTGACGTATCTTTTGTTATGCATTCAATGAACAATCTTAAAAATGAAACACATTTGCAGTGACAGCGATGAAGAGGTGTATTTAACTGTTTTGATGGAAAGCTTACACACAGAGAAATTTGACAAAAAAAATAGCACGGCATGCTCTTGATCTTTGTAACAATTACATTTAATAAGGTATAAGTCGAGCAATTTCTTTTGTTATAAAAATGCATTTCTGTTTAGTCTTCAAAAAATAATGTATGTTTTTATAGAGAATTCTAGTTGGCAAAGCTCTGTACTCTTATTAAAAACATTCAGAAGTACCGTATGTTTTTAAACTGAAAAACTGTGTAATCTGTTCATGAAGTACATGGGTTGTGGTTGTTGTCTTACTAAAATTAGTACAAATTTTACGAACCCGTCTAATCGGCGTTTTTTATACAAAAATAAAAACTTTAAAATAAATTCCAAATTTTCGACACCCTTGCTTTCTAACATAACACTGACTGGTATTCTTTATAAGTTAGTGGGTATGTTACACTTATAAATATTTTTTCTAAATTTAAAACTCTTCCACGAAAGAGATCAAGAAATTGTTAGTTTGTGTACACTACACGAAAATGATTCGGCCGTATTATATTTCAGTTCTCCACCAACATGTTCCCAGGCATTGTACAAAATTGCTGTTTTCAAGTGGTTTGCCTAGTTTCTGTTTCGTCAGAAAATAATTCAATTCGTTTTTTTTCGTTTTTAAGAAGTTTTTTAAAATCTTATTTACATCTTTATCTTCTACATACGTTTTTGATCTGCTCAATATTTTTGGTTACGTGAATCGCAGAATTTCCTTTGGAAAACATTGTTCATCTAAGAAGTCATAGTACCTATTTCTTTTTGCAATTTCGCAAGCTGTGCGTACTGCCATCAACATTCTTCCAGCGGTTTTACCTATCTGTTGATAATTTGACGTTCAATTAAGTTTTATAAACATTCTTCGCTTCGTTGCACCTGCATCGATGATAGAAAAAAGATGATATCAAGCAATGTATGCTGTTTTCGCATTAAACTCGCAAACACTTTGCAAAAATAGTGTGTATTACATTCGCAGGGGGAACGCATAAAACAGAACTATGACCGTGCAGCACAAATTTGGTGGCTGTAGTTTTCAATTATATCACTTGAAAGTGCCTGGAGTTGGTTCAGGGTTCAGTTCGTGTCGTTAAAACAAAGTAATATTTTTCAAATTATCGAAGTATCTTTGAATTTGATAAATACTTTAAAAATAGACTTATTGTAAGGAGCGCAAAATTATGATACTAATTGTGTGTCATTTCACAACACAATACAATACATAAGAATGTTCCACATTAAACAACACCAGATTTGGTAAGAACTTCCGCTGCTCTATTGACGCTAGTAAACAGCGTTCTGGGTCTTTTAATATCTAAAAAGGTATTAGGCTAGGTGTTAGGTCTTAGCGACACGCTGTCATTCTGTTGTTGTTGTTGTTGGCAGAGAAAGACGCACTATACGGATGTCTTGGACAGAATATCAAAGGAGACAACAAACCCATTAAAGAAATATTTCAAACCATAGAACCTATTAAAAGGGAATGAGAAAGCTCATTTTTTGTAATACCTTTGGCCCTGTTTTCGTTGATTACATACACTTTAGTAGGCACATGAACATGCATTTTCAACGTCTAAGATGATTAGGGAACAGCTTTGAATGTTATTCAACACAGACATGCTGGTCTATTTTAGAGCTGTCATAATGTCATACACACCTCAGATGCTAGAGAATGGATTCGTAAGTACCAAAACAAATCATGACAGCTAGGGGAAATGTACATTTCCCTCTGACGACCGATAAAGGAGGTAATTAAATCTAATATAGCAGCCTACCTTTAAAGCCACATACTTAAAATCAATTTGTCAAACTCGTCCCCAGATCGTGTACTATTAAAGCAACATGGAAGGTTACATATCTGTCCGTGACCACAGTTTCTATGCTTTCTGCGAAGTTCAAAAACCTTAATTTTGCTTCTATCCGCATTTATCAAGGTTTATTTGTTATCAGAACTAGCAGTGAACTAAACACTCTAGTGAATTTGTTACCACATGGTCACAAGCATTTTGTAGTACACCAAAAATCCTATGCATCCTTGTAGTCTTTCATCTTTCCGTGGCAGCGAGAATTAATGACTATCCCCACATAGACTTACAGAACCCCTAGTCAGAGTGCAACTTTAAGCAGGATTGCGTCTGGTACCAATCAACACAATTCCAATTTTGAACATCTCGAGGATGTTTTATTCATTTGACCCTTATAATCCAGATGAAATTCTCTACACAATTGAATTTCTTGCCACATGTTCCACCCTTGCACCACCGTTCATAAATAAAAAAAAAAAATTATTCCAGGTTCTACCGAGATTTGAACTCGGATCGCTGGATTCAAAGTCCAGAGTGCTAACCATTACACCATAGAACCGTTATGACGATTCTTGTCAAACTCAGCCCATGAAACGAATTCTTCGTCATTCAACTAGCCACCACATCCCTTCACTGCGTGCCACTGACAATAACATCCGAAAACGTGAACTTTCACTCTCGCCAGAGCGAAACAAAGTGTAGAGTGAACGAGACGCAACGCTCGGAAGCCCTTCAGTTATACCCGCCGCCACAAATATTATGCACGCAGACATTCTTCAATGTAAATAAGCTGTCAATTAATTATTTTGTCTTCTTATTCCCTGTAATTTAGCTCTTCGTGCCAATTTCTTTGTTGTTTGTCCAATTTAGCTGCATGGCAAAAAAAAAGGTCATTTGATGTGCTCCGTTGTTCCGTTTACTAGCTACTCGTACATAAGTACTTTTTTTTTTCCTTTGCTTCTTGTGCCTCTTGTGACACATTACATTGAGTGGTTTCACGCAATCAATTTTAGTGCGCGCTCTTTTCGTTTTGCTTGCCATTCCTCAAGGGGAAACCGAAGAGAGGGCAACACACACAGAAAAAAAAATAATAAAAGTTCGTGCCAGCAGCTGCAGCAGTAGATATAGAGTAGCACAGTTTCATTTTACGGGGATAATAAGAACAAACGAAATCAAAAATAAAGAGACGACAACAAACAAAGAACAAAAAACGAAAAAATAAACCTTGTGTGCATGTTTCCTTTCGGGATGACAACCCTTAGTGTGAGCATGGAGTGCAATTGCCTATACAGTGAGTCGCAACGTAATGCAACCAGTTGCAATAATGCGCAACGTTTGTGAGTCTGCCCAACTTCGAACAGATGTCAAGTATCTTGTGTTAGGGGGTATATTTTCCAACCGTGAAAGGAATGGTTGATAGTCGGGAACTTTTCGGGAAGTCCGTGGCGTTGTAGGACTTTCAATGTTCGATCATGATTTTTCATTCAGTGGTATCCTTTCCATTGATATCTGGTTAATGTTAACTGTCCCGAAAGAGTCAAAGATAGAAAATACTAAAATGTCGTCCGATTGCAGTGGGCACCGTCTTCTAGGACCTTTCAATTCGAACGAGGCCAATCATAAAGATATATTAGGTAGGAATCGGGTCCGGTTGTCTCTAAACAAAAGCAAAAACGTCTAATGTTTACTTTATAGACATTTTTTCGTATCCTTTGGTTTTTGTTCAGTGTTTACGACAACAGTCTTGGCGTATTTGAGGCTTAGTACCGTCTTTGAACTAATGTCCTTTTTGTGGCTAGCAAATTAATCCAACTCAACAACAACAAATAGGAGGCTATCACAGGAAAGTTTTATAAAAAAAACTGTTGCGGGTAGTAGTCACTAAGAACTTCAATTTATACCTGATGAAATTATAATGGGTAGAGCATAAGACTCTTATGCATCTTTCACATCCGTATTTTAAACGCTTGATTTCGTGTAAACACGGTAAATTCTTTGAAGCTAGCTTCAGTAGCAAAATTTTTTATAGCTTCTCTCCTAATTCTCTTTCTTGCTGTTCCGCAAGCAAGGTTCGTTCGCTTGACCTATTCTCTACATTTTGATACAAAACGCTGAACTATATTTTATACAGCATTTCACACCTAAACTGGTAATGACCATTAAATCTTAGCAGCGTGAGTTCGAGTTCCGTGTTGGGCGCCATTTTTATTCCAGTGAAACTAAGCCCTTACTTATTTCGAGAAATAAAGATCGCATTCTAACATAATGACATTTTGTTAGTCTTTATTAAGACAATGCTAGACAAAGTGCTCTTACAACAAACCAATTGTAACATCTTGATTTCGCGGTTTCATCCGGCAGCTGTTTCAACATACTTCAAGGATTTCATTTCGAAAGAATCCACAGCAAAGCACAAATTGTTGTATTAACACTACAGGCATATTAAGAATTTCTTATCGATGGTGACAATGGCGACTTTTCTTAACTTCATTCTGAGCTGAATAATTCTCATCTGCAACGAACTTGTAAAAGTCATTAATTGAATAATTTTATTTAAAGACAATCTCCTTTAAGTCACTGTACATGCATACAACAAGAGAGAGTAGGAGAGCGACAAGTACACGCAACATATCAACTTCAATATTATCAACAACAGCAGCAAACACCAGAAGAAGACCGTTCGTTTTGTCGTTAAGAGTTTCAGAACTGGTTTTGCATTTTCATTCTCCTTTTTTCCCATTTCGTTTAAATATCAACTCTGGCTTTTTGCACACAAATAGCAAGAGGATATGTATATTCACAAAGAAGTACACGACCAATGAACGTAGTACCATCATCAGCAAGGAGCCAGGGGTGAAACGGCATATTATGAGAGGACAAACGCGGGCCCAGGTTGTTGGTCTCACGAGTAGAAACTCACCGCACACAACAAACACACAGCGTGCAAGAGGGAGTGCGCCCGTGAGAGAAAAGGTACGAGAGAGATCAAGCACAACAAGGGAGAACGAGAGAGACAGGGCAATTTTTTACATGTTTTGTTTACAATCAAACGAACAGGCGAATAAAAGTCAAGGAACCTTGCCAAGGATTTGACTCTTCTTTTTCCCGAACAAACTTAAAAAGCAATTGACATTGGGGTTGCAAAGTGTTTCAGGTTCGTTTTTCGTTTCTTGTTTGTCGTTCCTTAGGGTCTGGCCGCTCTGCGCGGCTCTTCTGTCGCGGGGTTTCTACATAGGTATATGTCTGTGTACTCAGCTGAGTGCATCCTCATAAAATTTCGAAGGACGAACGGCAAAAGGGAAAACAATGATTGATAGAAGCAAACTAAACAAACGGCTTATAATTGTGCACAGACGTTGTAGTCTCGCGTGAGCGGCACTTTTGGAATGGTCCCTAAATGTGGGACACACAACGATTATAGTTTTGTGGAAGGACAACGCCACCACCGCCGCTGCACAACTTAACACAACAGAGTCAAAGGTGTAATCGGAGCTGCTTACCAGGACGGACACATCATTCACCTGTCAAATCATGTGATTTTATGCACAAATGTTTGCTCAATTTCTATGTTCTCACACATGCATGCCCATTTTTTATCTTCTTTTACTCACAGACGCCAATATGTCTCGCAGTATTCATACTGCTCCAGAGGGAGTTTTGTGTAAATGAATTTTGGGGAGGCCATTAAAGAAATATGCCTCAGGTCAAAAGCAATTTTGACACACAATGCGCCATTTTGTTGCAGTTCTTGATTGTTTTGTATGGACAAAAGCGTATGCGGTCGATGATTGTTTTTGCAACTTGTTTTATATAAGTTGCAGGACCTGTTCGATTTAACACACCACAAAATAACATTTATTGAAAAGTTAAATCGGCATATGTGTACCCCCGCAATAGCGCCAATGAATTTGATAGTCATCCCTACGGAGAACAATAGCACGAAAGTCCTAATATATAAATACGGGACATTATGTGGTATGTTACAAGGATCAGGAGAAAGTGGAGTGTGTTTCGTGCAAAAATGATTAAATCTTTGCACAGTAAAACACTTATAATGGTTTAAGTGACCTCTTAAGACCTTACTAAGATTTCTACTATAATGACATTTCTGCCCTGGATTTCGAACATGGAGGAGATATGCAGATATGAAAACAGCACAATATATAAAGCCCATAAGAACTTTATTTGTTCGTCGTTCACTTAGGTAAACAAAAAATCTCGTAAACTTACCTTCATCGTTAGGCTTTTTTGAAGAACTCGGCTGATTGAATATTGCTGAGCCCATGCCAACATTGTTCCCATTCTGAAACGGCCGCTTCCAGCCTCGCCAATTGTTGCACACCGACTCCGGTTCGGAGCTCCAGCTGCACAGAGAATCCTCTTCAAAACGATCAGAATCATCGAAGCTAAAACGATCGATGTCCTCCTGATTCCAGTCACCAACTCCACCGCCCGCTTGTTGGTCATTATTCCCCTGGTTGTTGTTATTGTTTGGCCTGTGCTGTTGACCTCGCGGGTCATTGTTAGGTCCATCGGCCGCACCAACATCGGCGGCTCCATGACCACCTCCACCTGCAACAGCGGGGCTCGGATGTCCACCTCCCCCACCACTGTTGCCTACACCGTTCGCCAGCTTTACAGCAAAATGTTTACAACGCTCTTGAGAAAATTTTCAAGTCAAAGCGCACGTTACGAGTGAACGAAAAAAGGAATATTTGATTGTGATTTTTTCCCGTTCTCAAATTAAGGAGACAACGATGAAAAAATATACACGAAATCTCCAAGCCAATTCAATCGTGATGTTGCTGTAAACCGATTGTATGAACCACCACCACGCTACACCACGCGCCGAAGACAAAGGATTCACCTCTCGTACTCTTTCGCACTCGCTCTCCGGGTTCTCCTCCACCACCACCAACACTTTGGAATGGTGTTTTCCTTTTACTCGGTTTGAATTTTCACTTTTCCCCGGAATGGTGTCGCATTTGGGAGGTAGTTTGGTAAAGTAGGTAGGCAAACGTTGTTTCTGCTGCTCGAACTTAGATGTTTGCGTGTGTGCGCTCTGGTGGTGTGCATATGCGTGCGCGCGAGTGTATGTGTGTTGGGATATAGATATACAAGAGATGGTGGCTTTTCTTCTTTTTGTTCTTGGAATATTTTTCTTCACGCTGAAACCAAGAAACACTTGATCAGCTGGCGAACGGACACACTTGGATAGTTCTTTCTTTCTTTTTTGTTTCGAACCTTCTGCTTCTTCTTTTTGCCTTTGGGTTCCCCCAAGTGAAAACAAAGAAAACGTTGCTAGTAGCGAATGAAGATTCCAAGAATACTTTACTGGCGCATTCGATGGGGGTGGGGAAACGAAAAAAAAGGAAAACGATGAAAATCTATACACAGCAAACAAACAACACTGCACAGCGCCCAGCCGTACTTCTTTTTTTGCTTCCTCTCTCTCTGTATTATTACTCCTTTTGCTAACTTCACCTGATTCAATGTAATTTACTACAACCTTATCTTCTAGCTCTTCCCACTTCACCTTGATTAACAGTCTTAGAGTCCTTCGTTTCTTTGTTTTTAATCACCACCATTGCTGCCAGTGTTGAGGGCACCACAATGATTTGGGCATAAGTTCGTGCACTGTGTGGACATTTTCACAGTTTTCTCTAATCACACACACTTTGTGAAAGTGCAAAGGGGGTGCTAATAAGAGCTGCTCCAACGACAACGATCACTACTCGAATGGGGGGGTCTGTTCCCTTGGATTGTCTTTAAAGTTTTTTTTTTCGCTAAGCCCTTTTATGCTATTCCACTTTTTTCCTTTCGGGGGAGAGAACACCAATTTGCTTTGTTGGGTTTCAATGAGACGACTTTTTTCCGCACTCACGTCACGCAAATGTCGCGATAGGTGTTCGAAACGAGAGCTGAAAGTGTGAATTTTATTTTGGCCAGAGATTTGAGGATTTTTACATTATTTCACGCTCACTGAAGACAAAAAATTATTGGTACTTGCTCCCCGTCGAAGAAGATAACAACAAATATGGCGACACACAATGCGAGAATGAAGTGGAATCTGAGACCTTCTGAGCATTTTCCTTTTGTTCATTTGTTTCTTCAATATTTCAATATCAATTGGGAATGATTTGGAAAATGTTTCAACGGAATAGTGCGAGAATTGAGAGTGAATTTCTTGGGTATTTTGTGGAGAAGATATCACCAGCTGATGAATGAAATGGATGCGTTCATAGGGTTGGTGGTCAAATTGCAGAATATGATATTATTTTAGTTTAGAGACACGAAACATAAATTTTTAATAATATTCACGATTAAAATCGAATCATTAACGTGTTTACTCATTGAAATACGTATTTCATACGGAAGTCAAAAAAGTCCTGTTCTTAGATTATAACCTTTTGACACAAATCAAGTGCCTACTTTTTACAAGACAGTACTCCGTTTTACGTAGCTACCTTCAGTGGTATATTGCCTAGTCGAGATTCATAAGAAATCCAGAGGATAATAAGTATTTGTATTTTCCTATATGTTCTTTCATTGCAGAAAATCTAGCTTCAACCACGAAGAGATAATGAAGAGATAATGTAAATTCATATAATTTGAAGACTAGTATATAAAAATAAAAATTATATTAAAAAAACTAATCAAACGCTGGATTATTTAAATTTACGCGAAACAACAATGCATAAAACTACAAAACATTGTTTTGATTTTAGATACGGTTAATATCGAATAACACATGAAGTGTGCGAATGTAACTCAGCCCCAAGATATTTCTTTTCCCACTCATTTCGAATGCATTTTCCGTCGGTACTGTACGAAAATGAAACATTCTAGCAGATATCTGACAGTTTTGACAACTGTCAATTTTCTGTACTTTCTTTCCCTTATATCCGGTACACGCCATTGGACTGTGTTTTTCAAAAGGTCTTCAAAAAAATTCAATTAATTCAATAATCCTTCAATATTTGTGTAAAATAAAAGTGCAAATTACAAATTCAAATTGTGATGCGATAGTTTGCTGAAATTTGTTCTATGATTTTACTCATTTACAAGTGGATGTTTTCGAATTACCTATCTCCTTAAGAACCTATATGCCCCTTTCGATTCGATTACTTATGTGAACAATTGTGTATTTATTTACAGAACTAACTGAAAATGCCACCAAGGAAGAACAAAGCTCAAAAAGAAGAAGTCCAGGTATCCCTTGGACCACAAGTGCGTGATGGCGAGCTTGTATTTGGTGTCGCTCACATCTATGCCAGTTTCAATGACACATTCGTACATGTCACCGATTTGTCTGGTCGTGAAACAATTGCTCGCGTTACCGGCGGCATGAAAGTGAAGGCTGATCGTGATGAGGCTTCACCCTACGCTGCTATGTTGGCTGCACAAGTATGCGAACACAAATCCACTCACATCTATGAAAATCTAAACAATGTTTTGTTTCTTTTAGGACGTTGCTGAGAAATGCAAAACTCTTGGAATCACTGCTCTGCACATCAAACTGCGTGCCACTGGTGGCAACAAAACAAAGACTCCAGGACCTGGTGCCCAGTCTGCACTTCGTGCCTTGGCACGTTCTTCAATGAAGATCGGTCGTATCGAGGATGTTACTCCAATTCCGTCAGATTCCACACGCAGGAAGGGTGGTCGCCGCGGTCGTCGTCTATAAAGTGTATGCTGGATTATTTTTGTGCGACGCTTGCTGGACTTGTCCTACTTGTTGAGCACAGAATTGATTTTTTTAATAATATAAACTACAAAAACCAAACCTAGAAAAATGTATTTTTTTTTTTGTTTATTTGATTTCATGATAGTGGATGTGAAGCTTCTGTGCAATAGTTTTCTCGTTGGATGTGTTGTGTGAAGTTTTGGATACAGTTTTAGATAGAGTGGTGTTATATATTCGTTTCGATTAGTAAAGGGGTTCCCTCCAAGGACGAGGGCGACGGTCAACACTTCTTTCCTAATAGATGTAAGCATTTAAAATTTGACGCGAAATTTTGTACAAGGATTCCAAAACAACATACGTTTTTCATAATTATTCAATTTTCAAGCGAGCTTCTAATACATGTAAACTTTCTGAGTTAAACAACTTTACGGAAAATTATGAAACGTCTTATTAAAAAAGAGGAATACATAAGTAATTCAGCGTTTTAACACCGAATTGGAAATCTTCTTACAGACGCCAAGTGGACGTCGTTTAGTCAGGTCTTTCGTTGAATTTCAAAAGTAAATAAATCCTGACGACTATACCGGCTGGTTTGGCTACATTGATTCAAAGAAATCACTGGTTCAGTCTCTAAACCCCAGGCCCAAGTTCAAAAAGGAGCTTATATTTTGCATATAGAGGGTGATCGTTTATTCAGTGATGTTGAGTGACAAATTTCACGTCGCGATGAAGTAAAATTTATATTCTCCGGGAGGACGTTGTAAAATTATATTGTACAGCTTATTATACTAAGTCAGTTGATTCTAGGTGTTGAATGAGAATTCGTTATAAAATTGTGTATAGTTCTAGGCGCATCTGCCAAAGATTTGACTATCAACTGACAGATTGTGTTTGGTTCTGTTCAATAGCTGAACCAGAGGCCAATAGACCAAAATTATATTATATTCTTTTTAAGGCTTCGATGACACTAAAATCCTAAGCAATTTTCTGTAGTTATTTACGAACGCAATCTGTTGAATATATAAAAAAATGGCTGACGAATTTACGAATTGTGGGCAATTTACGAATGTTTGACACTATTGAGGGCAAAAATTCACAAATTAGCGGCCATGTTGCTTTTTTGGAGGGGAAACGTAAACAAGTGTGAGTAAAATGAGAAAATGTTCGATGCTCCGTAAATGAGTTCCGGAAAATTAGGGCTATATCCACCACAATTCGTAAATAACTCTCAAACGGTAGATGGACGAAGGGGAAATCAGCTGTTTTATCAGCTGTTCAGTCGACCATCTCCTGCCTTATTGGTTTCTGAGCTGAACTAACTAGTTATACCATTTGCATCAGAATATGTATAACTAACGTAATCCGATCAATAACATCGAACATGCGTTCCGGTCTGCGTCAACGCATGATCTAGACGTGTGCATAACACATCCATGCGTTGCACTTCTACTTAATGGAAGCACATTTCTGCCACAATGAACTATTTCTCATTTTTGATTCGCAGATTAATTTGTTTTCTATTTCACATTATTTAAATTGAACATTATTTTATATTAGTGAAAAGGTAGCTACGACAGTGTATGACACGGTGTTTTCGTTCCAATAAAATTCTGCCTTCGTTGAGCAAAGTAAATAAAATCTTTGTAAAACTTATGAAACCGATTTTCTCGTTCATATAATAATTCTGAAAGCGAATTGCATGCACTGACAACAAGGTAATATTTAATCTTTCAAAAATATCTCAAACGGAAAGGAAATCAATTCGAAAACATAGCAAACGTTTTATATAATTTTATTATTAACGAGTACAAAGCTTTTTAAACAAACCTAGATGCAGTGAAAGTAGTGTTTATGATTAATGTCTTTCTAAATCAGAGGAGTAGCCGTTACAACTTACAAGGACAGTAATATTTTCTACGAATTTCCTCCGTCTTCAGCCACACAAGTGCTTGAGCGCACTATCGTTTTTATCGTTTTGTGGTGCAACAGTTTGGCGCAAAATTAACCAATAGGCGTTTCCAGTCAACACAATCTCTTATGGAGGTCCTTTTCCACGACAGTACGTTATTTGAATTGACGACGGTCTCTGTTGATATGACAATTTAATTTATAAGTTAATAAAACACGACAAGGAGGTTGCCGCCTCCTTGTCGTGGTCCCAAGGTGCGTCGACTCACACAAGGTCCCAGTTTAGATTCTTGGACTGAACATTTTTTACGCACCAACTTTTGTGAGTTGTTGACAACACTTAAATGTTCTTCTTCATAAACTTTGCCGATTGGAGACTGCGATTAACCGCAGGCCCCATTTGTTCGTGAGAAAGCAAACAAACTCATAACACAATGAGTTGCTGAAGAAACTAAACCTTGATCCCTTATAGGTTATAGCACCACTTAATTTAATTTTAATTAGTGGTTAAAATAAATGAAGAGTACAATGAATTTTTATTCGTGTAAAAAATTCAAGTTTTTGGCTACGATCGTCCACAGTTTAGTGAGGAGAACCCTGCAGAGTAAAAAACAATTGAAAAACCGTTTCGGAACAGTCGACACATGCGACAAGCTATTTCAGCTAGATCTTACTGCTTTAATTGTTACCTCTTCAGCGCTAACAGTTGCAAAAGTTTTATTGACGATTATCTCTGTTTGACCAATAACGGTTACGGCGTCTTGCCTGAAGTCAATTCCTGATATTAAAGGTCCGGTCTGTTTATCACCGACATTTATTGCGTGGACAAGGGACCAAGGCCTAGCTTCTTCAGCAACTGCTCGTGCAATTGTTCTCTCACGAGTTAAGGAGATCTACATTTTTCTGCCGTCTTTGATTTGAAATGCTTTTCGTTGACAATTTGTAAGTATTCTTGGAATGTTATAAGCAACTCAGAGGAACTTTACTTAAAATCTTTGGCGCGTCGTTGGACACTACGTTTCGGCGACCGCTTTAATGGAGCAGTTAAAGGCAGCAAACCTTATTTTTAAAAGTAATCCATTCTAAACTGACTGCCGAGCATTTTTGAGAGTTCTAATCTATCCATGCCACTGTACGCACTTATAAGTTATACACACCCTTGAAGTCAAAAAATTGGGAGGAGTATATTCTCAGTTTTAGCCATCTGCTGCATACTGTATCGGCCTCTAAAAAAGTCGTTGGGCAAACAAAGCCAACTTCAACAAAGAATGCGCAAAAAAAATACACACACACATTTGGATATTTATACATATGCAAATACATTTGGGTAAAATATATCATATAAAAGTGTACATTGTGATTATTTTGATTCTTCAATCTAAAATGCATTTCAAAATCATCGCGTACAGTGTACAGCTGACGCCTGCAAGGCACCCTTGCTCATAGGCTTATGTTTTTCTTGACTTGACCCCTAAGAAACCCCTGGTTCAATTGGTTCCATTAGCGGCTTTGATGGGATCCTGTGCAATGTAGTTAAGCAAGTCCATTTTGGTAGCCACCCCAGAGAGGACACTCTTGCCGTTGATCTCGTCAATAATCATGACCTGTGTTTCAATCTCGAGGACACGGGCCAACTTCCCTAGGATAGCGTCAGAGTTCAACTTGATGGGCTTTTTGTTGATTGCCTTCATTGCTGGGTCAGAGTTCTTGCGAGTCATGCTAACCATTTGGCTGACGAGTGTTTCCTGGCCCACTACTCCAATAAGAGATCTGAAAAAATAAAGAAATTTAAATTTTCGTACGTCGGCAGGAAAAGGGGATCGTCTTGTATTACCCAGATTCCTTGCAAAGTACCGGAATTGTCTGTACATTGTTCTTTGTCATCGCGTCGACAGCCTCTTTAACTGTAGCCGACGAATAAATGACAGCTGGTTTGGATAGTTTCAGGTCAGAAACCTTGCGATTCCACCACCAGTGGTTGTGTTCGTTGGAGACTTCCTTGAAGTCCCTAGCCTCCATCCAGTTGTCCGAAAGGAACTTCGTCATGTAGTTACGGATTCCGTCGGGGAGCACAACCACGCAGCGCTGGCCTTCCTTCAAAGTGCGAGCGTACTTGATAGCGCCGGCCATAGCCGAGCCACTGCTTCCTCCGCACAGGATACCCTCCTCCCTGTTCAGACGTCGCGACATCAGGAAACTCTCCTTGTCATTTGTCTTCGTCCACTCATCGATGATGCCATGATCCAGAACGGTAGGAATAAAGTCGTAGCCGATTCCCTCAACCTCGTACATTTGAACATCAGTCTTGTTCAGTGCCATTGGACGAGCAAGGATTGAGCCATAGGGATCGACACCGACCACCTTGCATGAGGGCAGAACGCTTTTAATTTTTCGTCCAACTCCCGACATGGTGCCACCAGTTCCAGCAGTGCAAACAAGCATGTCGACCTTGTTGTCCAACTGGCAGAGAATTTCAGTGCCGGTTCCGTCGTAATGCGAGAGGGGGTTACTGGCGTTCGTATACTGATTCAGTACAATTGAGTTGGGAATCTCCTTCTGCAGTCTCTGCGAAACGCAGATGAGGCCTTCCGGCGAATCGAAAGGCGCCTCAGTAGGGGTTCGGATAACCTCGGCACCAAGCGAACGCAAGGCGTACACTTTTTCGTTGGACATTTTCTCTGGCATAACAATCAGGCATTTATAACCCCTGACGGCGCACGCAAGTGCAAGACCAATTCCGGTGTTTCCGGAGGTGGGTTCGATAACGGTGAAACCGGGTTTAAGGAGACCCTTCTCTTCCGCGTCCAACACCATACGGAAACCAATACGATCCTTAACCGATCCACCAGGGTTCATGAATTCACATTTTACATCTGAAAAGGGAGATGGGTTACAATGGCGTGCGCTGGGGGATCAGCCGATGCATTTGAATACTTACACATTTCGCACTTAATGCCCTCCGACTGCGGAATTTTGTTCAAGCGAACCAAGGGCGTAAGTCCAATGGTGCTTAAAATGTCTGGATAGATCTTCTTGCGTTCATTGCTGAATTTGGATAAAAAGAAATAATGGTTTATGAAATTAAATGAATTGTAATGACAGTTTCAAAGGTAAAAAAGGGAAGACAGTGTGAAAAATGCCCAGATATCAATGGTAGTTTAATTTTTTTTGTTTTATCAGAGCGCTGTCAATTTAGCCGACGACATTATGCGAAGAAAGATTTCTCTTTTACCATGCATAGCTTCAAAATTTCCAAATCGGCAGAACACGAATTTTTATTTCTTTCATTTTAATGCCACTCGTGCACTTTCTAACAAATCTAAAATCTAACAGAGTTTGTATATACGCGGGTATTGTTTTGGAGTAAATCGGCAATCGGTGTAAATCCGAGATACGCACCTTCAGCGCCTCAAGGCAAGAGGATTTGGTCTTTGCGAGATTTTGGCTTTTTGCGATTTTGATCATTCCGGCATTTTTGATTTTTGACCGCTTTCGTCAAATTTGTTGGTTTCACTTTTATCACGGTGCGCGATTTTTAAGAAATTTGAAGGTTTTTGCGCTTATTTTGTTTTCAAATTGCTGAGAAACACCCGAGAGTAATAATTGTCTTTTGAAATTTTGGCGTGCGTTTTTATTAAGCAATTACTTCTCTCTACTTGTGGGAAAAAATGGTGGCTAATTAAGCCGGGCTCTGGTGCCTTTTGAAGACTTATTATCGCCTATTTATCTAATGTCTGGCATTTCCTACAGTTCACGAGATACAATGTGTCTTAAAATATACGATAAAGATTGCTATTATCATTAATAAAGCGCTTCATGCGATTAATGCACAATGCATTTGCTTCAGCTTATTCAAAGCATCGAATAGGTCAACAAATGAAAAGTCAGATGATACATTTAACATGTACATAACATACGTCATAAGTCTGTGGCATTGAACTCGCTTCACCAAGAGAGTCTTCACGTAACAGAAGCCAGTCATTTGCATTCGTATCCAATTGAAATAAGACAGAAAATGAAATGAAAAACTGCACCATCACAGTTCAATGATGTCACCCAATGACGCAAACAACTCACGCAACGACAACACGTGGTGGCCTCCTTGTATTTTTTCCAACAACGAAACAGGTTTCGTCTTATCACTTCGAAAACAGATCATTTAATTGTTTTTGTTTTTTATTGTCGAAATCAAATCGAAGCACTGATTAGTTATCGCGGCCACTGTATGCTGTATAATCATATTTTTTAAGTACACACTTCTGTTGATATTTAATCGGGATTTAATGACAAGCGCCAGTTACCCCCCGGTGAGCAAAAGGAAACTCATTGGTGGATGTAAAGTTTCATCGCCCTTCAAAGTGGTGCTCATTTTCTTTTTGCGGCGACTGACTTACAAACGTTAATAAGTGTGTCATATTATACTTACATTGGCCTGGTGGTATGAGGTGACTTTTCGGTGGTTCCCAAATGCCAGGTGCATTTCGACGGTAGTCCAGGGTTGACGAAGTCCTTTGGTGTTTCGTATGACTTGGTTGCAGACATTTTGGAGCACGTGTTTTCTGTAAAAGACAGAACCGGTTTTTAGTAATCTAACCCCACATTTACCTTAACTACAAAACACACATTTACAGACTATATTTGAAAATTTTTAAAACCAATCACACGAATTCTGTTATACAGAAAAGTGTTTGCCGTCCCAGCCAGACCACACGATCGCGTCGAAGTGAAGTGATGATCTGGCTCTGTTATTGGCACCTAGAATCACTTGAAGCGTGGCAAAACGTTGCCACCGGCCAGGAAAAGGGGCCCGCGCCTATCAGCACAAATATACTATATACTTCGACCTAGTCTTGGGTTGCAGATAAAAATTAAACACGAATAGAATAGAGAACACACACGCGACTTTTTGGGGGGACACAACAAAGGCGACAGTAGACTGTAACTGCAGATGGATGAGTTAGAAGTGGACGATCGCGTAATCTGTGGAGAGAATTTCCCTGCTAATTGCCGATAAGATGATGATAGGTCGCCGAAGCGGAGGTGTGTCAAGGGAGACACAGAGAGAGGGAAAGAGCGATATAAAGAGAAAGAAAGAGGGAGAAAAATGAGAAGACTGAAGTGCTGAAAACCCCAAGTGGGGTACAACTGCAATCTGATTACATTTGAGAAGAGAACTATTGATGTAGACTGTTCAATTGCACACGTCTTAAGTTACATTAATGAGTGGATGATTTGATTTACTTGGACTTTTGTGTGCAGTGAATATAATTTGACTTTGTGAAGTAATGAAACTTGTATTTGATATTTTTTTTAACGTTGAACACCGGTTCCTGGAGGAAATGGATGGATTTTATTTTAACTTGATCTCCCTTGAATGTTAATAGTTTGTTTACCACAGTTTGCCTTATCCAAGTAATTCACAAAAAATTGTAGGGGCTTTACTCCGATGAAATTATAGAGCTAACCAAAAAATTACCAGAAATAATGAATGAAATGAAGACCTTGTATTTTATTTCTGCAATTATGGATTGAATTAAAGAACAAGGTTTTTCTTTTCACATCAATTTTATGTCAAATCAAACGACGTCGATTATCGGGAAGTAATGCAGTAATTTGATATTTCAATCAATTCAATTTTTAATTCATTCTTTGCTGTTTTGAATAAATGCATAAAGACATATCTTCCTCAATTTACTTTTCAATGCTATTACCCTACGAGTTTAAAATCGACAATCTGTAAGCTGAGTGGTTTCCCAGTGGTAACTGTTGTTAGGGTGGCACTTTAAAATCCTCCCCATCAGCTGATAATTCAATTTGTTGTTATTTCTGTTAAAAGTTCAAGTTCAGTCGAAATTATTAATGAGACGATAACGGATCTTGCCCCAGAGTGTCGTTCGAATTATGTTCTGATAAGGCAGTGAAATGAATTCTATTTAGAAAACCGTGGTAGGTACACGGAAGTATTCTTGCTTCTGAAAGGTTGACTAACAAATATGTATTCTCAATGTGTTTTCTATAGAGCTGGCAAGTGGGGAACCTCTTTGATAACAGTCAAGTGGAACTTTGCACGTGTTCAATGATAAGAAAACTGGATTGTAGTTTGTGTGAAATATGAGATGACGTCTGTCTGAAGGTTTAATTTAATAATAATAATAATTGAGTGGCACTACAGCCCGTAACGGACCAGGTTCTAGCTTCTACAACAACTACTCGTGTTGTGCACGCTACTTTTCTTCACGAGTAGAAGGGACCTATTGTTTTTTGCCGATTGCGAACTGCGAGATTTGCGAAGCTTTCCATAGACAATTAATACTCTTTGAGTGTTGTCAGCAACTCGAAAGAGGTGGTGCCGTGAAAAAATGCTAGGTGTCCCGTCCGGGAATCGAACCCAGACTTTCTGCGCCGCGGTCGATGCACTTACCACTTCGCCACGGCCAAACAAAAAGATTTAATTTACAGTAAACAAAAAAATCGGATTTAGCTGAAAACACTTATAATGCATCGAAGAATGCCCAATCACAAATAACATCCATGTAATTTCTCTTACAACATTCAGAGAGTAGCGATTCTCACGCCGAGTGTGCTCTTCTCAATTACTCTCTTGAGTGCGATTCTCCTGGATACTTTTCTTCAAATATATGAGTGGAAATTCACGCGCTTTGCCAATATTGCAGAACATCATCAAAGTCAAGGTGAAGAACAACTTCGCCGGTTCAACAGATAAGAGATAAAGTCTAATTCAAAAACGAGATAATCCGCTCTAGGGGGCACGCTCAGTAATCTGAGCTGTGTATGTATGACCATGTGTACTAAGAAAAAACAATGTTGCCACATTAGCCGTACTATGAGATGTGGAAATTACTGCAAAAGAAAATTTTATTGATAATTGGCAGAAAATTGGACAATCGTAAAAGGAATATGCAATTGTTTTCTGCGCCACTATTTTGTTATGATGATGTGTCAATATTTAATCGCAATTTTATGAGACGTTTCCCCAACAGAAAAAGCCGTTTCCCATAAGTCGAAGATGTTTTTATGTTTATTTGTGACTAACTATTATAATTGATGACTTAAGTTCTATTAGAATATAATGATAAGTCATTCTCTGGCAAGCAAACGAAAAACAGCGAAGTTGATTAACTGATTGACTAGCTTGCAGATTTCAATTTCATGGTAAGCAAAGAGAGAATCTCTGGAACCAGGAAGTGTGAGATGGGAAATTTTTTTATATTTCCAGAAATTCGGAGTAATTTTTCAGTTCTTTTGTGAATAACTTACTAACTCACTGATTTTCTTTCATGAAGATATTTAAGATAAACGTCCAGTCCGTTCATTATAGGAAATGGGTTAAATTTCTCTCAATTCACTGTCATCGACTTAAAGTTTATTTGTGACTAGGTAACTGACTAACAAATTGTTTTGGACTTTTATAATGGATTTCATGGTGCGTCAGTCAAGCTCGGTTATTGAAGACATGACATTGAAACAGGGGAATATGTATAGTTTCCGCAGTTCAACGTCGTAGTCATCTTCTTCTGAAGAACTGACTAACTGTCTGAATAGGTCACTCATGAACCACACTAAACAGATTGAGCAAATTGACAAGTAGATACCAGTTTTGGCCAATCATGTCGATGAATACTATTTGAATGTACTCCTGTCTCTAGCGTTACTTACTCATTTACGCCCTAGATTGTCCCTGCTCAAAATATCTAACTAAGATTCTTACGATGAATGAATTGTAAGAGAGGAAGAAATCTAGCAAAGATCAATTAATTTTCCGCTTAAAATCCCTATATATTTGTTAAATTTCTCCATAAATCAATTATGCCTTTTAAAGAGCTAAAACTTTAGCAAGACTACAAATTATATAGACATACCTATCCACATAATTTTTTGGATATTCTTATCAAAACTCATCTCATTTAAATGTTTACTTTTTTTGACTTTCAGTCTGAACAAAGAAAACTGTACAAAACTCATTTAACTATCACTGCGTAAGCATATTGTTTTGATTTTGTGGTTGACGCAGTCTTTGAAATATTATCAACCTCTCTGAATGTCAACAGGAATTGGGAAACGTGATTTTCAAAGACATTCTGCGTAATCGCTTATGAGAAAATCGAATAGTCCAACTAACCACAACGCTACATATAGTGCGTGTTGTTTTTAAATTTAGTAGCAGACCCCCATGAATTTGGGTTGTTCAGTGGGCAGCTGATAACGGTGGTTTGCTATTTTTGTGGTGTACTTAAATTTTCAAAGATTATCAAACCGGATGCTTACGTGGTAAAAGAAAATCGAGAAGAAAAAATGTCTTGTTCTTTAATTTTGTTTGGTTCAAGGGGAACTATGATCATAACTTCAATTCGACTTACAGAGATGTAATTTAGAAGTGGCTTGCTTCTTGCTGCTGTTTTTACCTCCGGTGGCATAGAATGTAACGGTGTTTGTGTTACAATTTAGTCCTACAAGTGTTTAAAGCGTGTTGTAGTTGGTGATACTTGAATACTCTCTAAAATATCTAGGAATCCCGGAAGAAAAACCATCGCTTGCGTTGAATGCTTTTGAACTCAGCAACTAGTTGACAACAGACTCAATTCATATGTCTTAAAATCTTAATGGATAATTTTTAAAGTCAACTGCTGCTACAATCGCTTCATAAAAAAAACACATTTATTATAGATTTTATCGCTCATGAATGCACACCTCCAAAGAATGTGAGTGAGTAGGTCACACATAATAAAAGAACTTTGAAAGTAGACAGTTCATGTAAAAGATCCCTTTTACAAAGTGTGAAAGAACTCCTGCTGGTTTAAAGAAAAGATATTGCATAATCTCTACAATATTCTTTGTCCAGAAAAAGGGGGAAAGAAACTGGGAGAAATTGATGTCGAATCGAAATTGTGACGAAAGCGAAAGTAAAGTATTCTAGATGCAATAAAAATATTGTGAGTAACACTTCTTTCCCTTCTATTTACTCAAGCCATCTTTCCCCTTGAATGTCTTGATTTAATTTTTGATTAAATGCATTGGCGAATCGTAAAAAAAACTATTTAATTCAGACAACAAAGCACGAAAACAAACAACAGCAAGCAACTCAAAATGCTTTGAGAGAATTTAGTAATTGTTTTACGAACTTGTTGAGCAAGAATTTTCGTGTGTAGTTCATTTCGAAAACCGGTTTGGGGGTATAAATTGTGAGAGGAGTTCAGTAGATTACAAGAAATTCTCAACTCAGAATACTCAATCTCTGCAGGTTTTCCCATAAATCCTTAAAGACCAAACAGGTTTCGTACTACTGTTCCGTCGAAAGATGTGATTATGATGGAATACGTTGAAAGAATGATATGAGCGGGAGGTGTAGGGGCAATATAATAGACAACAACTGGAAGAAGAAATCAGTCATTAAGACAGTATGATGCAGTGTGGAGTAGTAGGGATCTTTTGTCTGTTTAGTTCGACTTAGGAAGAAGATACATGTCTGTCGACAATGTCATAAGTATGTCATTGAGTTACTTTAAGAATTTAATCGATCGCCTCGAAGCAGCAACAAGATGATTTCGGATGTTTGCTGTCAATGCCTGCAGCTAAATATTCACATTGTAGACTGCCCTAAGCCAATGCTGAAATTTAAGTCCTCGGCTTGTTAGTTCTAATTTACAATTCAGTCTCACATAATATTTCAACGAAATCTTAACACAAGATCGTTTTGGCGGTTAAGCAAATTTACTGGACTGCATACTTTTTCCAATATTTGAGAACAAACTTTAACGTACCTGCGCTTACGTTCAAACATTTAAACAGGCACTCCACAAAAACTGCAAAGCGTGCGGCTAAATTTACAGACAAAAATATTCCTCAATAATGCTACCAAGATTTATCAACTTTAAGTAGATTACATTATACTGAACCATGACAATAGTTCACCTTCTATTAAGTGCACTTGTCACTTTCCGTATTACTTAAAATGTGTGCAGCTTTAAGCATATTAACACTTATGAAAAAACTCCGCTTATAAATTAACACAAAATCCAAACAAATAAAAAAAAAACGTGTGAACAAATAAGAATCTAATCAAAACAGCTGCTTAAGAACCATTAAAGATTGTTGTTTGTTTATCATAGAACTCTTGGCCAAAACACACGCAAATTAAATTTCATGCTTTAAAGTTGAATTTCATCAGCGGCCGGAGTTTCTGTGGTCATTCATAGTAATATCTATGAGTACTATTTTTTACGACAATGAACTCATTATCATCAATTACTGGTTTCAAAATTTTTTGTATATAGTACAACTCCAAAATGGCACAGTATCTACCCTTCACACACCTTTCATTCTTGTGTGTTTGCGTGCTATTCAAGAATTACCAAATGTGGTGAAATTGCTAAATGAATGCAAAAAGATTCAAGCAACCGAAAAAAAACACATTGCCGGAAATCTTATCAAACCGGTATTTTTTGGGCATAGGAGAATATCATAAGAGTGGGGCCGAGTAAATTGTTCAAAGATCTATGCGAGACCATGTGGGAAAGTGCGTTTTTTTTTGTAACGGTAATCGATCTATCATAAATGTTTTTTTTTTATTGTACAGAGGCTTTCCTACTGGGAATTTTGATAAAACTCAAGGTGTTGAAAAATTAATTCAAATTTTACCGATTTCAATTTGGTTGTTATCGAAGTTAAGCGTGGAAGGTGGTATTTTTCCGCTTAGATTTTGCCTATCGCATTTGGATGTCAATTGCGTACATCGATCGATCGTGCGATCGTGTATTGTTAATTTCACTTGGTTATCGGTACGTTAACAAAACTTAAAACAACGATAATACCAACTGTTTACGCATTCAATTGGGATATTGTATAATTTATGGTTATTTTGAGTACATTTTTCGTTCAATCACATCTGGTAACACTCATTTTTCGGCACGCGATGTTAGGGGCGCGTTACCTTTCGTATGACAGGTTGATTCTAATTAGTTTTGTGGAAAGTTTTCTAGAGTGGCAATCTCAATGCTGATAATAATTTATTTAATTCTAGCAAAATCGTTGAAAGGCCTTGAAATTCAAAGTAGTGACGGTTGAAACGAACGAATGTTGGGTTGGGTCTGCATTGCAATAGATTGCAATATTTGTTTCTTCCGTATTTGGGATATTAGGAGGGAAAAAATATGTGTGTCATATACAAAAGATATCAGTGATAGGTTATTAGATAAGTGACTGCTTTGTTAGACTAGGGAGAAAATTGAAATTGTCAGTTTTGTTCAGTAAATATTGTGATAAATACGCTGATTGGAGTAGAATATTATATTATATAGCGTGAGTCAGGTGGATAAAACAAAACAATTTTTTACTCTGGTATGTTGAATGGGCAAACACTGGTTTGCTGTACATGCAACCGATTTAAAACTATTCACTTTATCCTCAAATTATCATAAAAACACCTAACACAACACATGGTGTATTAGATCGTATATCAGCAGGCTTAAAGCTTGAATCGCACCATAATTTCATACACTTCATCCCTTTTGACAATACGGTTGCTACTTTTTGCTGAAAAATTTCGCTAATTGAGACGTTTTAACTCGCTCCAAAATAAGGGCATAATCTCGTATGTGTGCATTTATTGGAAAGATTTGAAGATTTCGTTTTTTATGTTGTATATGTTGCACAATAATACTACACCTTTTTGGGCAGTATACACATTCTATGACTATTTCCCTCAAAATAACAGAACATTTTCTACATTTTGTACTTTGTTCACAAATTTGAAAATTCTTGATCTTATTATTATTATTTTTCTAAATTTTTATTTTCTACTGTGAATTGCCATAAGCTTCGAACATTTTAAAATTGAATAAAAATACCGTTCCTTTTTTAATAAGAAATTTAGAAAAAAAATGTTTTGAAGTCCTTTCGCCTATGTAGTGAAATTTGAAATAACGTATTTCTAGAATTAAAAGCACATCTTAAGAGTTAATACTCAATTTCTTCTGGCGCTTTGAATAAAATGTACTCTTCACATGCAACATGTTCGTCCTTACAAAATTCTGACAGTTCACACTGAGCACAAACACTTTTTCTCTGAAAGTACATTCCTGTTTTTCCCCAAGCACTCACTCGATACATTCAATCCCAAACGCAAAAAAGAGAAAACTTGACAGAAAACGAAAAAAGAAATATTTCCAAACAATCTAAACTCACCTTAGTAACTTCACTTGAAAATAACAAAAAAGGATTTATTACTTGTTTTGATATGTTTATTAAACCGAAGGACTGGTTTTTAGATATGTATTTGTTTAGAATTTACGAATATTCAAGCACACTTCTAGAGTGGAGCACAACAATGTGGTTAGTCGGTAAAACTAGAAGAAACGTTGAACTGAGAAGATATTTATAGGGATAAACTCTGGTGGGCTTGTGCTTGAGTGCTAATTATTTGTTGATAGTGTGGTTGGTGGTTTTTTGTTTTTGTTTTTCATTTGAGTGAGACTGTAGTGAAACTACTCAAGTGTGCTCTTTCGAATGCGTATGCGGCTTTGGTTAGATTCAAGAGAGGTAGGGGGTTGTTTACTTTGATTTGATTGGTGAGGACATTGTTTCACAATTCGTATAAGTTTTGGGTATGTGATTTTGGTCGTGCACGTGTATCTATGTACACATTGTGGTCATGATATGATATGATATTGCCAAGCTTCACTAGGTGCCGATAATTGTATCTAATTCTGATTATCTCGGAAAAGCAAAGAACATCTGCTATTGATAATTGATTTGAATTGCGTGTCGAAAGAAATTTCATGTCTTTTTGATGAAATTTAGTTATAAATTTGATCACTAGCTAAAAAAAGATTTACGTAAGTTGCACATTTTGAAGGACATGTTCGTTAGCAAAATTAAGTGTTCACGGTGATCACCAGTTAGCAACGACAGAAAATTGTTTGCTTGTCCTCCTAGGACATACATATACATATGTACATATGTATGCATATGCCTATGGGTATAAGAAGTTTGATTATTCTACCAAGCAATAGTTCATTTCGTCCGAATCAAAATTGCATGACCTCATTCAAAAGAGTTCAACGTGCGTAGTTACCTATTTTCGTTTTATGCTATCGACTTTTCAGTCGTCATTGTTCTCACGAAAAAAAAAAAACTAAATTGCATGCTACATCAGCGCCGAGTAGACCTTTGTGTTTTCATGTGTGGCAATCATCTCATTTCCTCCCAATTTTTTTTTTTACGGCCATATGACGGCCCAATTTCACAAGTGGTCATAGGGCCTGATTTTTAGATCTTTTTTCTAAAAGGATGTTATAATTTAATAATGTAAGATACGCTCTGCCTTATCATTTGGGAATTCAGGTTGTAAAAGTTAAATGTCATATCAAGGTTAAAATTTACCCTACAGAAGCCAGCCGCAACAAAGACAGAAACATGATACATGCATGTATGTATGTCTGGCTATCAGCTCTAACATATTTATACATGAGAATGTATACATCTACGTATCTTCTCTTGTTCTATCTGAATGATTATAATTTTTAAATTACATATATTTTGAGTGTTCAGTGTTCAGGTCGATCTTGTCAGATTGGCCAACGTTCTGACCTCCACTCAAGTCAAATTAAACAAAAAATGTGATCATTTCTTTACGTAGGTAGACGCTATATTATTTCTTGTCTTTACATTCGCAATGACATTTTAATATGTCCTCAGTTTGGAATATTTTCTTTCTAGCCTCATTCTAGTTAAGCTTTATCCACATTTTGGATTAGTTTTGGCTGCAACTTTAGATTATTTTGTTAAGATCTAATGCCATCAATAGATGAAGAACTTGACCTTTCTCTTGTGGCGTGTATTTGAACTATCGAAATGTGAAATTAAGCTAACCCCGAAACAATGGAACACCTTCCTTTGTCAGGTTTTCCGAAAAAAAAAAAAACAAACGGTGCTTTTGACTTGTGTATAACTTTTTTATTGTTTTATCTTAGCCGTACAACCAATATGTCATCCAGGACATTGGGGTTATTGCCAAGAAAGGAAGCTCTTATATATATTTCTTGTTTAAATACATAATACGAATATATCTACTTGAGTGAATTGATGGATGCAGACAGTCGAGTAATGGTGAAAAATGAGCTGTCCTCTAAATTTTGTATTGGCTCATAATTTTTACAAGAAAGATGATATGGTGACGTAACGGTTACGATTTCGGAAGTTATAGTTATGGTTTCATACTCTTAGATTGTTAACAGAGAAAACCGTTGCTCCAACTTAATCATATACTGTTTCCGATTGTATATGTGCCCCGAAGCCAAAAAAATGTTCGAGTTGTCTTTTTCTTCTTCATATGGCGCTTCAGTCCGGGGTGAACCGGGACCTCAACCAACAAGGCTCTCCAGTTGGCACGATCTTTAACCAACTGCTCCCAATTTCGCACTTCAAGTTATTTTAGGTTCTTCTCCATTTGTGTGCTACACAAATACAACCTTGTGCGTCCTCTATTGCGTATCCCAATGGTTTGCAGTTGAAGACTCTTCGAGCTGGAGCAGTGTTGTCCATGAGTTCTTAATGTTCTAGTTATTTTAAGGCGTTGAACCTGAAAACTCCAGGCTAGGATCATGTCGCTGTACAATCCGTACAGTTCGTGATTGAAACTTATTCTCCAAAAATCAACGCTAACAGGGCCATTGATAGAACGCAGAGCATTTCATTCGCCTTCTTCATCTGCTTTTGAAATTTTCCAGTCATCTGCATAAAGCAGGACAGGAATGATCAGGGTGTTAAATAATGTAGCGTGGTCCTTCGAGAATGGGCTCAATAGTCTAAAGAAACTGCGGTTGGGAAAAGTTAATCTGCGTTTAATATAGGTTAAACTTTGGAGCCGATTACCTTCATTACCTCGAAATTATAGATGTCTAATTTTGAGTTTTCATCCTTTCTTGATGACAGAGTTTCCCCCTGGTTCATCCTTAGGCCAACCTTGGTCGCTTTCTCCTACACTTTTCGAACAACCACTGGAATTTCCTCAAATTTTTGAAGAAAGATCCTCTTGTGTTTGCGATTGTGTTCATGTAGACGGTGTTGAAAAAGTCTTGTTTAGTCTTTTTGACATTGAAGATCTCGCAATTCCAAACTGATCCTCTGAGAATTTTCCATCGTCATCCTGCATATCCTGATAAGTTTGACAGAAATGTCAAAAATATGCACGCTCTAATATGTGGCATTTAAAACAACATATACATAGACGATGAGTGTCATCTTCTGTTTTTTTTTCCTGAATTTGCCGCAGTGAGAGCATTTGGTCAGTGATTTTCCATAAAATTCGTTAAGTGCGACTTAAACTCATTCAAAGAAGATTTGATTTGACTTAGACAACTTTTTAGGCAGACAATTCTTGATATTAATCAACAACTTCAGGATTTTCTAGTAAGGATCTTAGTATTATTTTTATTATTTTGTGGTCGCTGTGGCGTAGTAGGTAAGTGCGTCGACCCATATGCAGAAGAACCTATGTTCGATGGGACGACACCTCGCATTTTTTCACGGCATCGCCTTTTTCGAGTTGCTGACAACACTCAAAGGGTATCAATTGTCTATGCAAAAGCTTCTCAAATTTCGCCGTTCGAAGGGAACAAAAAAACTGTAAGTCCCTTCTACTCGTGAGAGAACAGTAGCATGCTCAACACGAGTATTTGTTGTAGAAGTTAGGCCCTGATCCCTTGTGGACTGTAGTGCCACTCAATTAATTGTTGTTATTATTATCCTTCTATTATTAACAGTAAATACAAAGTAGTTCAGTTTGCTAAACCAACATATTTGTAAGAAATTCGATTTTTTTTTATTTCCCGTTATACTTCGACATTTAAATAGCCAGTAACCCTCGTTTAATAAAGAAATCTGAAATTGTCTAATGACACTGTTAAGTTAAGAATTATATATTATATATTTTAATTGTCTTCCATTACCGTTTTAGGTAATAATTTCACAATTCTTGGAACATAAGTAATATTCTAGAGCGATTCTTAATCAGTGTGCTGCGGGAACTCAGTAGCGTGTGTCGTCAAAGTTAAGAATGAATAAGGTAATAATTAAAAATAATAAAATGCATTGCGATTTCGAGCTTCATTACGTTAGGGTCCTCAAAGTGTGCTGAGTTAAAGCCATTAACAGTGTTCCGCGACACAAAAGATTGCTCTAGAGGGGATCCCTATTGATCCCAACCCTATTGATCCCAAAATCCTATTATTCTTGAAATCTTAATGGCATAGTCCAACAATATCTATTGATAATTCTATTTTGCTTTTTAAACTTTTGAAGGTCATATATAAGTACCTTACAGTATATTAGTTTTGAAGAAAAATGATATTGTAGCGTCAACTTAATATTTACATCTTTATTCCTCTTATCAAAATTGTCAATTTACGTTTTGACAAGATAGAAATACTTGACAAGATTGTTTTCTTGCGAAATCAACCTCTTTCCTTTTCTTGGTTTTTTTAATTTTTGCCCCATCAATAATTGTACTTTAACAATAAATAAAAATAACTCAGGATAGAAACGAGAAAACCTCAAGGATTTTACTGTCGCATTGTAATCTATAAATATGAAAATGAATACTAATGGAACACACAGTGCAACAATTACTTAATTTAAAAAATATCTACAAAATAAGATATCGACTCAACTCAGATTGCTGGAATTCTCGAAACCGCTCCTATTCTGTTTCAATTCCAATAATGACGTTGAAAGTAACTGCGTAAAGATTGATTAACTTATTTATAGCACAACGTAGAAATAGTATTTAGTTAGGGGAAATATTTAGCAGTTTTTAGAGACCGTTTTAAAGTATTCTCCCAAAAAAATCGGCAGTTAACATGTTCCAAGCAAATTTCATTTGGAAATAACAGTCAGTGGACTATGGCTTGTAATTTAAGAAAACAACATAAAAGCGGTATCTTTGTAAGGGAAATTTGAAGTAGTTTCACCAAAACATTTTCCTCTCAATTTATTTTTTTGTTAAAAAAAAAAACAAATAATCTTCAAAATATTTTTTAAATTTGCGTCAAATTATCTACTCTACTTCAACGAATGATTTTAATTTATTAAAAAAAACAGCTACTTTCTCTACGCTATTTTATTCGATCTGCAATGAAACATCATTTTTTTTTTTTTTTAGTTTAAAATGTATTTTTTTATTTTGAATTTCATTTGTCTTAAATCTAGATATAAAATACTTAAACTAGTTACAAAAACTTTTATTTAAATAAAAAACTATCTTACTGGCTCCATGCGAGCACTCTAAGTTAATCTATGAGTTTTTATAATTGCCTTTCGGCTGGTGTTTTTTGTTTATGTATGTTCAAGTAAAGGACTAAAGTATGTGATACTTAATACTAAGAAAATGTTCTGTAAATCAATGAAACATCATATTTACCCGTGCGTGGGTACCTTTAGTACACGATAATTCGCAAAATTGTACTAGATGTGATAAGATTCTCTTAAAAGTTAATGACAACCGATCTTGAACATGACCACATATCATATTCAAAAACTTTTTTAATAGATATAATGCCAGATCCTTTAGGAGAATATTTACTGACAGTTTAGTCCCATTTGAAGGATTTTTACAGTCCGAACTAATTACTTCATTGACTTTTAAAAGGCCACGCTTATCAGGTCAGCCACCTGTCACTGTTTTTCATTTCTCTTACTTGCCAACCACTGCTGCTGGCAGCCTCAATACACTTGATCAGCCAGTTGGCCGCTATCTCTCTTAGACGACGGAATTGTGTTATTCTTGGGCCTGGTTGTTGCTGTTTTCTTTTAGCAGTTCGCGAATCGAGACAGAAACAAAGACAGACTTGTAATTTATCATATTTCAATAAAACATTCCGTGTGCGATGGCGTCTCACATTTTAAGGCATTCTTCCATGATTTTTAGAAATTACCTCCCGCGGCACCTGATCAGTGTAAGTGGAAAACAATCAGCAGAGTATTCTTTTTAGCTGTCAAGTGATTATATAACCAGCTGCGAGCGGTATACGATGTTTTGTTGTTCGTGCGTGTTCAATTCTCTTAATTGGGTAAACAGCTGATTGCTGTGAGTGGCAGTAGTTTGCGGGGGGTGTAGTGTTGTTGTGTTGTTGTTTTCGAATCATTGTGGAACACGTGTATTCCTGACATTTTATTTTCAATAGAAATTCTGTTGATTTCGTTGCCTTTGGGGGTGTGCGCTTATCTCGTGCAGTTTTGTTGTTTGGACTGTGAGGTGGAGAATTTCCGTGTGGCTTGTGAGACGTTTGCAACAACAAAATATGTCTGTGTGAACGGAAAATAATATTTTTTACCGAGTGAAGTTAGTTAGGAACTAAGCTTCCCGAGGTTAAGATAAAAAGGAAATCACCCGACTTTTTTTTTGGCAGTTATTGATCATTTACCATTTGGATCATTAGGAGTTTCGAACTTGAATTGTTTACAGCGTTACTAAGATCTAATGCATTTTTAGCACTAATTTCAGGAATAAAGAACCTTACCTTTGCCCTATTTCAATTCTTTTCTCCTAACTAAGGCTACGATTTGAAGTTGTTTTATTACATTTTAGGTTCCCACAAATCAATTTCGTTCATTCCACTTGTCGCCGTGCTTGGAAAAGATAGTTTCGTTCAATCTCAGTGACATTGGTGAAGGTATTCGGGAAGTTACCGTTAAAGAATGGTAAGCAATGATGCACGTAGATACACCAGTTCTTAGTCCCATCATTCTTGTCAGGTTCGTTAAAGTTGGAGATACTGTTGAGCAGTTTGATAATCTATGTGAGGTGCAATCGGACAAGGCTTCCGTAACAATTACCAGTCGATATGACGGAAAGATCACAAAAATACATCATAAGGTGGACGAAATCGCCTTAGTAGGCAGCCCATTACTCGAATTCGATGTGGAAGAAGAGGCAGATGAATCTTCTTCAAGCGATTCATCTTCTAGCGACTCGTCTTCTAGTGAGAGTGAGGACAATGTGAAGCAAGCAGTCGTTGAAGAGGACCAGCACAAATCAATCGGGCGGCAAATAGTCTTGACCACTCCAGCAGTTCGTCGCATCGCCAGGGAGCATAACGTTGATCTTTCAAAAGTCACACCAACTGGACGTGGAAATCGAGTATTGAAGGGAGATGTAATGGAGTACTTAGGTCAAGTTCCTCCAGGCACCAACGTTCCACATCCCACCATTGTAGCGGCTAAGGCAGTATCGACACCTATAAGTGTTCAATCTCTTCCCGAAGATAGGGTGGAGGTTTTAAAGGGCGTTCGTAAAGCAATGTTGAAGTCAATGACTGACTCCCTGGTGAGTTATTCTTGCTCCCGAAATTTAAAAACCTGTTTTTGACCATTCTCTTGCAGAAAATTCCACATTTCGCATACAGTGATGAAATCGATATGACCAAACTGATTGATTTTCGTGATCAGCTAAAGGATGTTGCCGCAGATCAAGGCATTCCCAGACTCACATTTATGCCGTTCTGCATTAAAGCCGCCTCGATTGCCCTTAAAAAGTACCCTATTCTCAATAGCTCCTTGGACTTGGAGAAGGAAGCAGTCATCTATAAGGGGGCTCACAACATTAGTGTTGCCATAGACACCCCACAGGGACTCGTCGTGCCGAACGTGAAAAATTGCCAATCAAAATCGATTCTCGAAATTGCCAAAGACTTGAATGTTTTAATTGAGAAAGGACGTTCCGGTAGTCTGGGCCCTGAAGATTTCATGAACGGAACGTTTTCCTTGTCAAACATAGGAGTTGTAAATAAGAGCAAAAACCCAAAATAGGATAGATGGTAATTCAATTTTTGTGCTTTCAGGTTGGTGGAACATACACACATCCGTGTATTATGGCACCACAGGTGTCTATTGGTGCCATGGGTAGAACGAAAGCTGTACCGCGATTTAATGACAAAGGCGAAATTGTGAAGGCCCACATCATGAATGTAAGCTGGTCCGCTGACCACCGTGTGATAGACGGCGTTACAATGGCAAAGTTCTCCAATGTCTGGAAGCAGTATCTGGAAAATCCAGCTCTGTTTCTAGTTGCTGGCAACTAATTTAAAAATTGGTTTGGAACTGAATTTACTCTTTGGCAACGAATATCCTCTGGAAAGGCTGTACTGATGCATTTATTAAGCTTTTAAGTATTTTGTTCTTAGTGTTTGTAATTAATGTTTGCATTTATTTTTCGATTTGATGGAGAGGTTAGTCTTTTTTTGTTTGTGTATAAATATACATACAAATGAGTTTCATAAGACATTTTTTTTCTTAATGAAAATCCACATATTGTTCCACTGCATACATACATGCAGAATAATTCATTCCTATGTCAGAGCTATGGGAATTTTAAAAAAAATGACTCCTGTACCGAGACATTTTACTTTTACCGCAAATAAGAAGGATAAGAACTATCTTAACTGAATATTTGATGTAGTAACCTCTTTGTTCCCTCGGAATGGAATGAACAATGTGAAAAACAGAAGCAAAGGGTGATTTTTCAGCTATTATCTTTTTGGCAGCATTGGCTTAAACAGCTGATGCACGTTTCGTGTTTTGTTTCACTGTCAAATATCTTCAGTTTGGTCTATAATTTAACCATGAATCGTCTTACAAACGAACAACGCTTGCAAATTATTGAATTTGATTATCAAAATGCGTGCTCTCTTAAGAAAGTTCATCGCGCGCTTCTTCCATTTTATGGTCACTTCATTTTTGGCTCAATGGGTACGTATATAAGCAGAATTGTCGATTTTGGAGTGAATATCATATCATAAAATCAGCCAGAAGCATTGCACGGGCTACCAAGAGACAATCCAGAAAAAGTCATAGTTTGGTGGGATTTATGGGCTGGTGGCATCATTAGACCGTACTTCTTTTAAGATGATGCGAATCGTAACGTGAGCGCTACCGTGAGATGATATCCAACTATTTTTCGCCCAAAATGTAAGACCTTGCCTTGCACGACATGATTTCAACAAGACGGTGCCACATGCCAGACAGCACGCGCAACAATGGACTTACTGAGAGGCGAGTTCGGTGAACATTTTATTTCACGTTCGGGACAGGTCAATTGGCCGCCTTGATTGTGCGATTTAACATATTTAGACTATTTTTTGTGGCGCTATGTGAAAACTCGTGTTTATACAGACAAGCCCGCTTCAATTGACGCATTGGAAGACAACATTGAAGCATTTTTTCGTGAGATACCGGCCGAAATGCTGGAAAGAGTATGCCCAAATTGGACTAAGCAGATGGACCATTTGAGGCGCAGCCAAGGTCAACATTTGCATTCTTCCAACATAAAATTATATGGACCGTACTATCGATTCAAATAAAGATGCATCTTTCTGAATTTGATGTGTTTTTTTTTGAAATTTGCTTTAGCTTTTAAAAAATCAATCTTTAGAAAAAGGAAAATATGATTGTAATCGATCCGTTTAGGATGATTTGAAAGGATTTGTATTTGCGACTGAACTTATATTAAAGTAGCAGCATTTTGGTGAATTTAAAGCAACACTATAATGAATGAATTATTCCCTGGTTGGAGCTTTTTAAATGAGCTCTGATCAAAAAAGATAATAAAACAGAGTCGATTTGAAATTAAGGCTTACTTTGAAATAAAGGTTACTCTGATTTCGGATGCCTACTAATTAAGGAGCATAACGTGAGTATATTATAGATTGTGAGGGAAAATGCTCGTCCCAGGAGTGGTTTTGTGTCCTCTCCCAACGCTGACACAGCTCATCTTGAACGGTTTCTTTTGATTAAGGATGTAATATTTTCTGCTCACACAAATCACATAATGCTTTTAGAAAAGATGCATTATAGAAAAGTCAGGAAAAACTTGTCAGAGATTTGAAGGAAGAGTAGTTCCCCATAGTGTGTATCTTAGTGGTTGCCTGCAGGATGAAATTCCAAATAGCACAAAGTTAAACAGTAATCTTCTTAAGAATACAGCCGTAGTGAACAGGTGTTTAGGTCCGCCGCTTTAAACATTCAAACATCGATGGTAAAATTAAGCCATTATTCCAAGATAGAGAAGGTAATGAATGTCGAGCCTTCAGGATGGAAGTCAAAAGTGCACGACAACTTGATCAGCATAACGCGAACCAGCATATCTTTGACGATTAAGATGGGCCATCCAAGCGTTACCAGCTTTTTCGCTAGATATGCACATTATACTAAACTCACCAGCACTAGATGGCTTCCCGCATAGCAGTTTTTTCTCTGTCTTCAACCCGTATATGACCAAAGCAGGTAATGAAAGTGTTTAACAATCACTCGAAATTCTTGTATGCATTTCAGCAAGCAAGTAGTCATTGGCAAATTCTTTGTAAACTCCTTGAGTTCAATTGTCTCAATGATAATGAAAATTTCGCGGCTGAATGCATTAACCGTCAGTCAACAACTTTTAGCTCAATTTAAGACACTGTAAACGAGTTCCATTTTACGAGTTAAGATTTCTTATCAACCGCCTACATTAACGATAACTGATTCCTACTCCATCCCATCCACGTTGTCTAAGGTTAACTACTATAACTGGAGCATCGACACATAAGCGGGTCCCGCAGACGACCCACATTTCGTACATAGCCACTGAAAATGATACACTGTGACCCAGTTTTTATATGGGACGCTGCATGTGCAGCAGCCTCTTCCTCAAAGGGGAGAAAACTATCACAGTCTCACTTCAATTTCCATTTACCCACAATGCTGTCCTTCATATTCCCTCAAAATCAACTATGCTAATTCGTTCTTATCTCTGCGGCAGTTAAATAAAACAGTATTTACCAACAAGTACATATGGAATGCGAAGTCACTCGCTGCTCTTCCTAATGGCGAAAGCTCAATGTCCCCTTACAAGAGCAGAGCAGAAGAAGACAAACAAATTCACCTCACACCTGTCACCGTAACAGCGCAGAAGTTCTTATCACCACTCAACTTACCACGCAGAGAAAGCTTTCACATATTCAGCCAGGACAGAAAATAGTTACGATTTTCCCAGCATCGAATATTTTATCAGTTACTTGTGAGCTCTAGAGAAGGAAAGTTCGGAAAACTCCAATAGCCCCCATAAAAGTGACATATCACCCCATAAAAAAACAGTGGAGAACAAGAACTTAATTGACAAGAAAAAGTGAAAAAAAGCAAAGGAAGGGATATAAGAGGTTTAGTGTGAATACCGTTTAAATGAAAACTGTCGCGAAGTTATCCTTGCAGAGCGTGTTCTAGTGAAGGGTGTACCGAATGTGAATTTTCCCAGATTTTCCCAGGAATCCCAAAGTTCAGCCAGCCACAAAACGCAGCGAGTCACATTCTCGCTTCAATTAACTGTAAAAATGCCTTGGTAAGCGCCATTTTAATGCGAAATATGTACATTTTTTGGGCTTTTGTCTTACGGAAAGAATTTCAAGGATTTGAGTCGACAGGAACCTTTGATAGATACTTCAAGGGAGTTGGGATTGGCTGCTGCAGGCAGAACTTGAAAAAATGGAAATTTTGCTTTTTTCGTTTCCCCTGTCGATGTTATGAAAGTTAAGTGTGTGTGTATACTACAGGCAGCAGTGGGACAACAGAATTTTCAGTTCGCAATGTTTCTCAGCTATGGTACATACATACAAACGAACTTACGTCGCGGCCGTTTGTCGACGTCGTCGTCGTCGTAGTCATCATTTTCGTCGCTGCTTTTAACGATTTTTCCAGTGACCTTGTTGCGTACAATACTACTACCGAATCTTAAATACACATACACGCACGGACATTCACACTCATGCATGTAAACGACTCATATACACACCCCTCTGTGTTCGATACCCAATGGGGGGCTCACCAAAGGCATGGAGAGATAGCGAAAAAAGTATGGGGTGGGAAACTGATGCTAGGCATAGGTTGCTGGTGATGTTGGGTTAAAGGACGATCGATGGTATGTGGTAGATGTGTTGATTTTCTGAGTGATTGTAAGATGTGGTAAGAAATACAAACAATACCTTGGACGTGTTGTTCGCATTCAAGTAGTATTGCCAGATGAGTTTAGGTGACATCGCGCGTAGTGTTCATGACTTCAGTTGTACTTTTGATGATGACCTTCATGTTCGCTCTAGCCCGAGTCGGAGTCCGTGCGTAATTTAAAGTGTACGTAATTGTTAACGTGGAGATGGCTTTCCGTTTCACAGAGTAACAAAAGAACAATTGTTGACCTCCGTTTTAAGTGTAGACAAAGGCAATTGAAAAGCTTCTTTTTGCTTGCTTTACATTTTGTGCCTTTTAAGTTGGTTCAAAGGCAATTGTTGCCGAGAGTGGACGGAACAAAATTTGATGAAGGAGCTTGTGTCTGTAAGGAAAACTCTTTTAATAAACATGTAATTAGCAACTTAACGAAAATTTCTCAACCATAAACCTTGGTTGAGTAACACGAAACTTGTTATGTCAAAATTCTGTCAGACTTATTTCGAGAGTCCAAAATAGATTAGGCTGAGAATTCTAAACACTCTTGGGAATTGCGAAAAAAACAATTTCTACAACACCAATCTACTGAAGTGGTCAAAATGCCGAAATACTAAATCTTGAAAGTTCAACACTTAACTCTTAAATTGTAGGAATTTTACGAGATGACTAAAATCTCAAGAGCACAAGCGGCAAACATTTTAACCGCCCGAGATCGAAAAGGAGGAGGAAAGATTTCTAAAATATTCGAAATACCGGAAACCTAGGTCAGGCCCAAATTCCTTAAATCACCTCAATTCGAGAATATCCAAAAGTCAACGTTCAGAAAAATTACAAAATTCGAATTGTCGGAAACATCCAATTCAAAAAAGGAAACCCAGTTATATACGTATTCAGTTAGAATAAACCCCCTGCATCCCTTCAATCCCGATTCACTGACACAATGAAGTATGTTCAACAGCTTTGGAATTGTTGGTTTTCTGGATTTTCGAAACTATATTCCTCAACCGTAAGTAAACCTGGATTCGTTTACTCTTTGCCTTTTCCATCTCCTTAGAAATCGTATTTGCTCTATATCGTATCGTATTTCAGTATCTCTCTGCTCTATATCGCTTAGGTTCAGTATATAGCGCCTTAGTAAATTATGTAACTAAAGGCTTCCGTGCAGAGGAAGCCATATCCACGCAATCCTTTTTTGGCGCTCTTGGTGTATACAGGCTTCCATTTGGTTCTGTAATCAATCAGCTTCCTTTTACATTGTTTTAGATTTATGTATGTAAGTCATTCATTAATTTCTCTACACAATTCCCCAACGTGCGTTGAAGGGACCATCCCTCTGTTCTGTCCTTCACATCAATGAACTTGCGGTTAGAATTTCTAAACTCAACTCTGGTAACACTTTTTTCTTCTTTTCTCCCTCTTTTGAGTTCTCCGCCTTTTATTATTGATTTTTTCTAACCAACCATCGTAAGATACACTTTCATTTTTCTTTTATTTTAACTCTCCGTCATCGCATCACCACCAAACTGTGTCCAAAACTTGTAGGGCAATAAAGATTTTTGTTTGCTTTTTCGCAGGTCAAAATAGGATGCTATCCCCCACCCCCCCCTCCCACAATCCCACCCGGGGCTTTCTCAAAATACACCCAGCTGTGGATGTGGATAGCGTAAAAGAGAGAGAGAGTGGTAAGGAGGGTGCTGCTGGGGTTTCCTCGTGCGATGCTTTTCCTCCAATTTAGCATTGCCCTTGTGTGACAGGAATAACATTAAGGAATGTGGCTGAAAATGAATTAACCAAAAAAGCCGAAAGGCCCAGGATGGTGGTGTTAGTGAAGGAACAAAGCTTAAATCATTTATCTCTCAGATATTATCTTAATGACTGCATGACATGTGTACACACAGAGAACGTTTGTGGTACATTTCCTTAAAAGTAATCCTCAAACCATCGGTAATTAGTGGCTCATACGAAGCATAATTAGATGCAAACCACCATCTGGATATAATATTTGTGTGATGCAGGATTCTTTTCATTCATTCTCGTTGTTTGCAACGTGTCTTACGTCGACGGTCTTATTTTTTTCCTAAGAAATGGATCCAATATAACTGGTTTGAGGTTGAAATCAATATGTGAGAATTTTTGGAGTGATTATAATAGCGTAGTGCCTCGTTATCAATATGGTGTTGGAATTGGATTCAAACCCAAACTTTTGAAAAAAAAAACACAAAATTAATTAATTACAAATAGAGACTAGGCAAGTGTCTACAGCGTGTGCACTTGTTCTGATTGCCTTTGTTAATTCAAGGATAGATAAGGACTTTCAATTTAATGCCATTTTTGATTTCAAGACAATTAATACTGATACCGCTCAAAAGATAATACGTTATGGTCTTTAAAACATTTGACTACAAGATTTTCGGTTTTATTTTGGCGAATTTTGAGGTTTTTGTAAACAAGGCGTCTTTTTGCTGGCGGAACCTATCAACTAAAGCTCCGTACTCAATTCAAGAAATCACTGATAGGAGATGAAATGAAATTATTTCATTATCCGTATTAAGCTAAATTTGTTCAAGACTCTTGTGCTAATGAAGACTTTGTAAGCAATTAAATTTCGTTTTCATGTCCAGAAGCAATACAAATATGTACTCAATACCCGCCACTTAATCTCAAGTTTTATGGACATACGTAGGTTCATGTACGTAGTTATGTCCTCCACAAGCCGACATCTCATTTATTAAATGGAATACATCCTAACACGAATAGGGTTTAAACTAATACGTAAGAATGCGCTTACATTCAAGTTATAAGTTGGTTTCGATCGTAATGAAATGTGCGGAAAACTTAGAGACTTTCAAATTTAACAATGGATGCGTGTTTCCTTAACGCATTAATGTTTTCTGCTTTTTAGCAACTTACGCCTAAATTATGCAAGGTCCTTTCAAAGGGTTTTCTTGCAGATTGGATTGGACATACTTTTCCCATCTTTGAAGCTTAATAGCCATGTAACACTAATCCATTCAAAATAGCTAGAGGGAAAGCCTTAAATTGTTTTCAAAATATCAGTCGACTGATATAACATATATAATTCGGGATACGATGAAATCAATTTTCTTGATTCCATTTTATGTATACAGAAATCACTTCTAACTGTTCCGCAATCTGAACATTTTTTTAGCATTTTGAAATTTTGTAAGTTTTTGTTTGAAAACGAAGATTTGAGTTGCTTAGTAGAAAACAGAGATCCTCAAAATATCCAATTAGATAGACAACCGCGCACTTCTGCCACAACCTCAAATAGTCAAAGGAGACCAACGAATACAATTAAAAATAAAATTGGTTTGTGTCAAATAATAAGTAACAATAATCAAAACCTTAAATGTAGAGGAAATCCATTCTTTGTAAAATTGCGTTTCAAGCCACAAAGTCATCCTTCTTACTGCCACATATTCCGTCAATGCAAGCATTCATTTATAAATTAAGTACTTTTATGAACTTTTGAATTTACATTGATATAAAATATACACAGAACACGAAATCATTATTGTACACTATTAGGTACAACAAGAAGGAAGAAGGTTTGCATTGTTCTGACGACGTCTACTGAAACTTTCTTCAAAACCTAAGATGAGGAGCAATGAGAGACACCAATGACATCAATTGGCAATGGATTCAAAAACGTTCTCTACACGATAATGTGCTGTGTGTAAAGTTCTTACCGCCACAACCGTCATTTGACCTTCAAATGAATGGGTTTTCAGAAGAATGCAAAATATAGTTTAATCCTTGTTAGCTGACGCAAAGATGGGGATTGCAGTGGGGAGTGGGTCATTTCGTCGGTTGGTGGCGTGATTGCTTTTCGCTGTACTATTGCCGTCATCATCATGTTTTGGATTTTTTCCTCCGGTCTTGGAACAGCGAAAGGATTCCACCCACTCACACTCTGAAACGAGTACTTATCGACGTTCATTCACTCACAGCACACTTGTGGTTTGCATGCAACAAAGGCATTTTATGGGAGCCAATTAATTGTTGGAAATGTCATGACGCCAGAGTTTGGTTTGTTTTTTGATTTGTCACTGGCAATTGTCGACGTGTCTTGACTTGACAGAGTTCTCGTAACAAAACCATTTGGCTACCTCTTGTGTGTACAGAAACACTGGTAGACATTCAGCAATCAGATACCAGTCAACTTACAAACGTGACTCTTTAAGCACTCGAAATTCTGAAGCCAATCAAATGGAAAAAAGAGAACTATATCAGACTATCAGTTTTTGCTCATTCATGTGTCACCGTATGTCCTTTAGCAGAGATAAAGTAAGTTGTATAATACGAAGTGTCAGCAAAGAGGAAAAAGAGACGCATTCTAGTCAAAGAAGGAAGTCCTATAATTGCCTTTCAGAGCAACGGAAACAATATATGTATCCATATCGAAGGGACGACTCCAATCAGAGGAGGATAATTGCATTTAATCAATTTTACTTTTATGATCGAAGTAATTGAGTTTGTCGCCCGGCACATGCCAGTGGGGTGTCGTGTGAAAGTGTGACATTTAGGTTGATGTCAATCTTCTGATAGGTCATATATTATTCGTGATAGTACCGCATGTTGATTGAATTCAAAAAGTTGGTTCAATTCGACTGAATCTTAATATCGATAGGAAAGTGATGATGTAGAATGTTGCACAGTAAATTCCTCTGGTCAGTAGCTGTAATACATTAAAGTAAGAAAACAATTCGATTGTGACATTGGCTTTAATTCGTTACATCTTCTGTTGAACTGGCGTCAGTTCTTCAAGCTAAATTATATGCTTTTCATAAGCTATCCACTTTCGGCATTGATTTTAAAGTTACGCGACAAGATTGATGTCGCTGTGCGGTCTAAAAGTTCTCTTATGCCTCGCGTATCACAAAAATAAAAAGCAAAACACTATCTTATGCCATTGGCGAAGAACTGGGACGGAATATGTTATAACTAGGTTAACATTTTTGTACATACTCGTATGTCAAATACTAGCATGCAAGTTAACTTGAGGTTAGGGTCCTTACAGGGATTAAATAGATTTAGGCAATTTAAAACATTTGCGTTTTTTGTGATTAAGTTTCGAACATTTAAACTAATCTTTCGTCCTATGAGTAGCAGCCTTTTAAGGGATTATTTGACAGTGAATACGTTTTAAGACTGAAAACAACTGGGACTTTATAGAGGAATAGCGAACGTTTGTTCTTCTTCTCGTACTATACCGAGTTCGTCTGAATAAAATCTTGCATCTCTAAACTGCCCATTGAGCCTTATCTAGAGCCCAATGTTGAAAGGGAAGGGACCACTACATTGATCCACGTGGACAAATAACCTTCCTTGTTCCATCGTGTGTCCTTCTCTTTGGACACCATACCAAACTTTTCGGGGCCCCAACAAGAGGTAATGACCCTCGCAAATTCTTGTTCAACAACATATGTACATACACGATTGTATTTTTCAGGAAACCTCTTACCCGGCGCTCTTTTTGGAAAAACGAAACCTGTAGGTGTGCGTACATTTTGATACACTTAGTGCCACCAATCCCCATGAGATCTTGAAAAAAAAACCATAAGGAATATACTCGCACATGTTGACACATGTATACACTTTCACAGAAAATGAGAAGACATTTTTCTGCTCAGCATTTCTTTGGTTTAATTGGAATTCATAATACTTTCCCGACAAGGACGACTATTGATTTAAGGGCACTCGTTCGTCTGCGTGCAAAACACAACCCGCAGGATATTTGCGTTACTTTCCCTGTTGACAATTCATGCCTCGAATAATTCGCATTTGGCTGTGTGAAATGGAATCTGAGTGGAAATTTGTTGATACCGTCTAATGGAATGTAAACAATTTTAAACTTTTTTCGCGTTCGTCTTACTTTTGCTCATCATTTATTCAAGAGTTTACTTAATTCCTTTGCGGGGTTTTCTGACTTACAGTCTAGCTGCTGAAGGTGCTCATAAATAGCGAACCTTTCGGTTGCCGGCATAAATTGGTAGGAGTGATATTAAATTTATGCGAATTTTCATTCGCGAAGAGATTTTAAATTTTATAAGAAATGCGTCACATTCCAGGCTATAAATAGAATGGAAAACATAACCACGAGGGAAATTAAAAATTCCCCGATGCCAAGAGGTCGGGATTTTTAGAAAATGTCGGAGCGTTGCACTTGTGAAGCGGGTATATTGTGCGTGGACGGTTTTGTTTTTTTTCCAATGAGATACATAGATATGTCTCGTATTCATCATCTCCGGTTTCTGGAAATTCGAACGGTCGTCCTAAGCTATGGAAATATTACAAGGATGGGGACTCCAGTGGACTTGCAAATAAGTGGATAATGAAGTGAACTTTATTTTCTCGAGAATATTCAATTTCTGTTATGGATTTTGATCTTAAATATTGTTTCCTTTAGATGTAAAAAGTTTTGTTACGCCTAACATAATTCGTTGAAATGACAGTAAATCAACGCAGAGATGGCTTTCTAATGTGCATAAGAATAAATATAGAAAAATACTATTTTGTTCTGCAGGGTTTCCCAATAAGGCAACGTGGTGCCTCTTGGTTGCAGCGTCAGTTAAATGCCTTGATTAATATTTATTCATTCTACAAAATTTAACGTCGAGCGAAGGCTGACGTTCTGAACTCTGATCGAGTTATTCTCAAGTAATTTTCTAAAAAAAAATATTCTTCCTTAAAACCCAAATTTTTTTTAACTAAAACAGAAATTGGTCGAACTTATGGCTTGGACCTATTGTCTTTTTGGTATGGTACATATATATTATATTTTGGTCCTTTTAGGATTCTTTAATTCCCGTTTGTTGATTATTGTAATAAGATATTATCGTCGCAATGATGGATTGAACAAGAACAGTTATGACCGCTTCCCTAAGTACAAGAATCCGGTCTTCCTGAACTTTAACTTGATGAATTTGTGGTCGAAACGTAAACTGAACTGAGAGACATGGACATGAGGGTTATCAGAATCGCATTCAAATTGCAAACATTGAAAGTCTTATATCATACAAATACACACATCTTTGATATATATCTTAATTTGAGGGTTGCCTCACAGTTGATTTTAAAATAATGGAAATAAAAGTATTGAAAAAACACATAAAAAACTCTTCGGAAGGAACTGTTAACAAAAATGTTGTCGGACATCCTGGCCTAAACTGTTTTTTTCTTATTAGTCAAATCCGGTAAAACATTAAAATCTAAAAACACAGTTTGGGAGAAAGCTTTTGCAGATAATAATGAACTAGTTTTTTCGCACGTTATTACCGAGATAAATGCATCAGGCTGTGAACTTGCGTTCAACCCCTATACACAAAACTCAATATATGTACATATATTCGCACACACATATTTGAGCGTGACTAAGTATATAAACATAAATATGTTTGTGCATATTGAAACTTAAATTCTGACTAAATTCCTTTTTTTATGCTAATTACTTTATTCTGGCTAAAAAGGAACCGTATATACTCTTATAACCACATTTCTACTACATATGGAGAGAGTGATTCAGAGAGCGAAAGTAAGAGAATCAGCTCTCTATATTTGCTCAAGTCGATTTGTCATTGACACCCTTTCTCTAGTAGGTAAGAAACTAGTAAAGAGAATGAAGTTGTTGATAAGTCTGATAGTAAATTGTTAGTAGGAGCTTATGAGGCTAAGATTTATGTGATCGAATGCTTTAAGGCCTCGTATCATAATTTTTGTCAAAAGTTGAAGATAACCTAAGAAACAATTACTAAACTGGTAGTGTGCCATACCTTCCTAATAACTCTATCGTTCTTTGGGTTACAGCAACCGGTTGCAATGCTACTTCACACTGATTCAGAGAACAGCACAGATAACCGTTTAAACTGAGACAGAAGGGCGAACAAGATTGGAACTCTTATGAGCTTACCGCACGGCCAGGCTAAAATCAAGTTTCAGGGACACAGAACTGTCACTTCCAGTCAGGTCCCTTACCTTTAAGCCCGGTAGGAGCCGTTGCACAAAATGGCACTAGTTGCAGTGTTACGGATATAAGGGCACACTAAATTCGACATCCATAGGTAACGGTGAAACCCCTATCTTTCGTCATCACAACAATACTGCAAAAACGCAGAAACTGAGCAAAAACACAAAAAAATCTAAAAGACCATAACTATCGCCTTCAATTAGTTTACCTTTCAAAGAGCTCAATTGATCAAAGTCTATATTGCCAGACTGACTCCAAGATTTCGTACTTCTACGTGAGTAGTTAAAGGCGTAATAAGTTTTCTCATGTGAAGAAGAATCTAACGACATGCGCATGTTGTGTACCGTGTCAGAACTACTAACAGCAATAATGAGCACACGCTTTGCAAAATAACATCTTCAAAAACACTCCACCGCCGAGAAGGCGACCAACTCCGACAACAACGCAACAACGACGCCCCGACCAAGTCTCCAGCGAACAAGTTCTGCGTATGTTTCATCCCACTGGCAAGGAACTCTCTTTAAATTGTCAGCCACTCGTCTCGCGGCTGTCGCCCTTGTCGATGTGTGTGTGCGTACGTCACTAATATCAAATGACATGACCACGTGTCTATAGACCAAGTTCATGTGCCAGCAATTTGTGAGTTGCAAGTGAAAGGTCGAGGGGAATGACTGCTGAGAGTGAACGAAGTGTGTTCTTTGTTAGTTGAGGAATTTGCACTCGAAAGGATGCTGTCATTTGCAAAGAAAATTGGCGGTGGCGGTACAGTTCCCATTCAAGATTGATAAGTACCATATATCCATTTCCATATCCACTACATCCTTGAATCTCGTGCACTGAACAATTCACTGCCTGCAAGGAGTGAGCATTAACTTTGAAACGATGTCTATTGCTCACCGATGTGTGCGGCGTACTGGGCGTGATTTCAACCGGGGCAAGCGGATAAGATTCAATTACTCTGAACTATTTTTGCTGAATTAATTGCATTTTGGTCTGTTGTTGGGCTATTTCTGTCTACGACTGGCATTGGGATTGTGCTTGTTCATGGGATGAAGTAGATGAATACATCGTCCTTGAGTGCATGAGTGTGGAGGCGGAGACAATTGTGGGAACTGCCCTTGGGATTAATTGAAACCATTTCCAAGGATTATTTTTATAAAATCATTTTTTGTCTCAAACTTGAATTACTCCACTCAATGGGGCAAAGTCAAACTCAAAGTCATTTGAGAACAAGGAAACTCTTTAACCTGGGAATGTGAGTTCGCCTGCCATTGTTGTTGAATGGATATGAGGTGCATGTGTTCGGTGGAACTCAAACCTGCGGCAGGATTTAATTGCTTCGTCCAGATTAGACACATAAAAAATTAATCGCACAAAGTTGAGTTCAGACCATAAATGAATAGAATTAAGTAAACAATGTGATGAGTTGAGTGCGTGGGTTTGATGAGATGGATTTAATTAAGACTCCGTAATAAAACAGAGAAACTTGAGTCTGGAGTGGAATAGCATGAAAGAAAGATAGACAGGGAGAAAATTTATGATTAAGCTGGTTAAGCTTACAACACTCGTTGAATGCAAAGAATCATTATTTCAGGGTCTTACTAAATGGCGAAACTCAGCATTGAGTTTTTAATTTATCACTTTATTTTGAGTGGCAGCGTTGTAACTCAACAATGGCAGAGCCATTTACTTTTAATTTAACAAAACATAATAAAATTACCGTAAAGACTAGAGAATGAACTTTAGGAAATATTTTTAAGTTTAAGGTTTTCTTTACCCCGAATCAATATGACACAATACATGATGGCCATGCTTCGGTAAAATCTCTTAAAAACAAAACCGTTAAAGCCAACGCGGGATTAAAAAGTTTGAAAACGTTGGCCGCGTTAAAACTGCAAAGTCCCCTCTAGTTTGGGTAGCGAGAAATCTAGCTTACTAAACGTTGGGTCATATTGTAATCGGATTGACTTAGCACTCTAGCCCCAGATAATCGTCTGAGATCTCAATGACAAGCTTCTATAAAAATCAGTTACATGTGCCGAAGGACAAATGATTTTCGATTTAGCAACAATTTCTGGCCCGTTTATAACTTAAGTAAAACTAGACTAGTATTTTCTAGAAGGAATTATGACAAGTTATTGCTTTTTCAATTGAATTGAACCTTCTGTGTTCCTGCACGACTTTGGGTAGAACTCGTCAAAAATCTGGGGCGACGGCTATTCAACCATCAGAGACAATGCTGTCACAATTCCACAACTAGACTCGATCGACTTTTCTTGCTCTATTCATCGATAGTTCTGCCCTTTTTTTGAGAGAGCTTCAGTTGGCACGAATGTAACATGCAGTAGTCTCTCGATAATTTGAACTACCTAAAACAAGGCATTATCGGCTTAAGAGGTGTTCACATTACTGTTGGGTGTAAAAATTATTATTTTCCGTCTGTTTTCAAAAGATGACGCCAAGCGTGCAAGTTGTGACTGATCTTGGTCCCATGAGGCTGTATGCGTTCAAAAACGATGTACCTTCAGACCTTGCGCCTTCGGAGTTTTTAGTTTAAAAGGCATTTTTTTTTATTATTTATCTAATGGTATTTTAAAACTAGGTATAAAACGCTTAACCTAGGTACGACAGAAAAATCGTATAACTACTTACTGGCTCTATGCGGGCGCTCTAAGCTAAACTATTGATATATTTGTTTTGTTTTTACCTTTCGACGTCATTGCTAGTTATTTTTTTTTTTTTTTAATAAAACCTATTATTTATTTTGTGAAACTAAGAAAACGTTTTTTTAAAAAACTTAGCTATCTATGAAATTTCTATGAAATTTTCTACAAAAATATCTTAATCTACCTTAATATATCCTATTCTAACTTAAAAATACTTACGACAAACTTTTTTTTTTTTTTTTATTTACAGTTTTTTTTTTGTAATCTTAATTACTAACTTAACCTAACTTATTCTAAATGTGAGTTGGCCGTGGGGGACCAACCCTAACCTACCAGGCTGACCACAGCTGGGGTTCCTGGTGTGGCTCTAACCACCAATAGAACCCCCGGTCCTTATCCGTGTCCATCCTATCACGGATGGAGATGGATGTGCTGAACCGGAGAGCATCCCGACTAACGACGTTCGCGTCGTACAACAGTCGCCTGTCCACTGTCCTTCTCACCACGTGGTAGATAAGTGGACATGCCTCCGCATCCTGGATCAGTCCAATGCGGTCAAGATACAAGAACGCTTCCGGTGGAATAAACCCCTTTCGGCGAGCGTTCTCGTGGTACTCGTCATTTGGGTAGTAGGCCCCAAATATGAGATCATTCTCAGAAGTCATGGCTCGTGCAACATGCCTCCGAATCAGCTTAATGATACAATTATCAACCCTGTTCACGTTTGCTTCGTTATACAAGACTTCATTAGGATAGAACTTCTTGTAGTCAGATTCCGGGGTTCTGTACTTCTTGAGACATGCGCGAAGACATTGTCTCTCGAATACCCTCATCTTTTCCATTTGGGAAGGACTCACATTGAACCACACTGGGCAGCCATATATGGATACCTCCATACAGATACTGATCCAACATAATGCCAAGATATCGCACTACACTCTTCAGGGCTAGTGGCTGACCCCGTGGGTCCAATATGCTGAACGTGCGCCAATTCTTTTTCGTATCTCTTGAGGCCCTGTATAACGGAGTCTGGAAGAGGATTGTTTCACACTTCTGGAGGTTGATTTTCAACTTCCAGTCGTCGCAAAATTGCTGGACTTTTTCGAAGTCACGTTGCAGGAGCGTGTTAATAACTTCTATCTTTGGTGCCGTCCGGTATGCGACCCAATCGTCGGCGAACGCGATCAAGTTGTGCATGGAGCCAATCAGTTCGCTAGTGAAAATAGTAAAAAGGATTGGTGAGTTCACTGCACCCTGTTGGAGCCCATTTTTTATTTGGAAAACATTGGTGGAAACTTTGTTGCCACTTTTGACAACAAAACTCCTACCCCTTACCATGTTATAGATCGTGTAAAGCAGCGGTTTGCTTATACACATCCTCGTCAACTTAAGGAAGAGGCCTTCCAACCATACGGTGTTGCGCCTTCGGACTATTGGCATTTATGACCGATGCAAAACGATTTGGAGGGTCTCTGGGTCGGGTCATTCCAAGAAATCGAGGAGTGACTCAATGATTTAATCGATAACAGAGTGGATTCTTTTTTTAGAAATGATTCTCGAAAATGACCGGTCGCTCCTGACGGACAGTTATTCGAGTGATGTATTTTTGATGTTTACGTTTGTTGTACTCCTAAGGAATATCATTCGTTCGCTGATAATGCATTTCAAAAAACTAAGAAACATTTCAATGCACTTAGTATCAATTATTGCTAAAATAAAGCTTAAAGCTGGACCTTTCTAAAGTTTATGTCTCGATTCATTCAGATTTTTGTTTAGGAGCCAAACACAATTAAGCTTATTTTATCAGACAAAAATAGACAGTACAAAAAAGTACGTGCGACACTACTCACTGTAAAATATATCTACAAACCGCTGTTATGGGCATATGAAAGGTTAAAAAAAATCCAAAAGCCAAATGTTGCGTTGTGGGTAAAATATTAACTTCATCCTGATGAATATCAAATGTAACCTCACGCAAGAACTTGAATTACTTGGGGAGAATCTAGTGCTTTATTGATTTTCATTGTGTTTTTCTAAATAGGAAACATTTGTCTGTGAGTAGTAGTCAAGGTCATTAGAAATGTCACTTTAATAAAACTTTCACGCATGTCCTTCAACTTTACAAATGGCCAAATGTACTTATAAGTTCTTATCACAGAGATTCACTTACATTCCGTGTCGTACCATTAGCTACGTCCTTATTTCAAATAAAATGAACCCGTACATCCTTTCAATCAACAGTCCTTTGTTCGACATTCAATTCGTCAGACAAAGTGTTTTCCTTCTGAATAGACTTTGCAGTTCCTTAACTCGTAGCTGGTGTTGCCTTTCATTGGCACGTTCCCTCTCAATGCTAATTCTTCTTCAACACATCACTGAGCAGTCGTTCGAACTTTGTCCCATCTCGAGTAAGATGTTTGCATTTTTTTTTGTGTGTTCGCTTGAAACGTGTTTGCCCGGGGTTCGTGGAAAAGGAAAATAATTTTGCTCTGATGCTCCTTTGTGACTGAACATCCCCTGGGGGGTAATGAGTATTTCGAAGAAAAATAACAACGAAGATACAATCGGCCGTCGTTCGCAAAGCACCTACTCATTCGCTTTCTTTCTGTTCACTTTCAGATCGACACACAAAGTGGAGCAGAGACTACAAAACTAATAAGAAACGTTTGCGTCCCAGTTAAGGAGGATACGGAGGAGTGTGCGGTGGACAGGGAAGGATACAGAAAATGGCAGAACAGCAAAAGTTGTCGCTCTGTCCTCGTTTGGTCGACTACCTCGCCATTGTCGGTGCGCGAACTAGTCCGCCTTCGAGGACAATTGCGGGCAACAAAACACCACCAGTGCAGGTTCGCTTTCGTTTAAAGGGAGGCGGAGTTCCCAGAGATGCTTATGCTTCATTTTTCAGATGCCGGAGCTGCTGCGGCGGTATCCACCGTCGGACCATGCTGACTTTCCGCTCCCATTGGACATGGTGTTCTTCTGTCAACCGGAGGGTTGCACGAGTGTTGGTCCAAGGCGGACGGGATCTGCTGTCCGGGACGCAACATCGTTTGTCTTCGCTCTGACGGACAAGGACTCGGGGAAGACGCGCTACGGTATCTGTGTAAATTTCTACCGTCCCGTGGAGAAGCACGTTCCTGCTGCGGCCGCAGCTCCCGTGCCTGCGCGTGGAGGTCGACGCAGCTCTGCTTTTCGGCGAGAGTCATGGCGTAAGAGCATGGAACGTAGCTCCGACTCAGCATTCAGCAGGCAAGTTACTTTGACTCACCTTCTCCCCGTTCGCTGGATCCCTTTGTCCCATCTCATTTGCCATCTGTAACAGTTACGGTATTTTGACTACTTCTAGCGACTATAGAAGTAACGTAGCGCCAAGTGATTCAGATCGTGAAGTACCCAGCCGCCGGGACTCGGATCCTCCGCATCACCAGACACCGCACCCCATCCAGCAACCACCGAAACTTGGCCTAATTGCTCCCAGTGCCGATTCGGAGTCTGGCGGTAGTCACTCACCTTCACCGAGGGCGTCGAGGAAACGCACAAAGGTTCGCAACCAATCACTGACCTCACTCTGCATCATCTCGCACCATCCGTTTTTCACCACGTTTCGTGAATGCTTGTTCATTCTGAAGAAGCTTATCGACGCCTGCAATGAATCGTCGAGTCCAAAGAGGGTCGGGGCGTCCCACAAGAACAATAGGTTAGTTTCTGGCAACGGCTCTGTGGGATATGTTCTTATTGCATTTTTCTCCAAAGAGAAAACGTTTGGACGGTCCTCACGGGGAACGCGACGGATGCTACTCCGTCCATTGTCATTCATGATGTGAAGGAAATCGAGACGTGGATCCTTAGGCTATTATCCACGCCGGTGCCGGTGCCTGGCTCAACCAGGGTGGAGGTAAGTAATCAGACGCCCTTATGAATGCGGCGGCACGTAAGCACCCTTGTGTCACTCTTTTGTTGACAGGTGGAGGTGCTGTCACCAACAGTGCATGAGCCCTTGCTGTTTGCACTGCCCGACCACACACGGTTCTCACTGGTCGACTTTCCGCTCCATCTGCCTTTGGAGCTGCTCGGCGTAGAGACGTGCCTGAAAGTGCTGACCTTGATCATACTCGAGAACAAGGTATTATTTCAGTCGCGGGATTACAATGCTCTCTCGATGTCGGTTATGGCATTTGTAACGATGCTCTATCCCCTGGAGTACATGTTTCCGGTGATACCGTTGCTGCCCACCTGTATGAGCTGTGCGGAACAACTGCTTCTGGCGCCGACTCCCTTTGTGATTGGGGTGCCAGCTACATTTCTCCTGTACAAGAAGAGTTTCAGGTGAGTGCTTTACTCGATAACGAATGAAGGAGGGGTAGGGTGACGGTGGTGTCACGTGGGGCAGCACTTTATAGGGTGTGGAGTGAAAATCGATAAGGAGAAGAGCAGGAGAGTGTGTCGCAGGTTGCCAGGATATTACTTAATCTTTTTTTTTGAAAGCAGGAAAAAATTGAGTGGTGTATGCTTAAGTGGTTCATCCACCGCTTGGGTAATTTCGATGAAAGCCATCGGAGATGACAGGAACATGGTTCTCGCAACGGAATTATGTGCTGCTGATGGTGAGCTTCGAATTGTAAGGACGCAGAAACGCAAAAAGTGTGAAACAGCAAAACGATTATGACTTGACACTTAGGCAACACGCTCGTGGTGAGTGCTTCCTTTGTGGGGTCATGGTTTATTCCTTCCAGACTTCTAGTGGAGGTTGTCACAAAAATAAAGAACACACGTGTGTTGCGTTGCGTTGAAGTGTACAAAGGAAAAATGATTAGAGTCTGACAAGGGACGGATTTCTGTTGAAAGGGTTACGTGTCCTGGTGAAAAGGTCAATTGTGGGCAAGTTTTTGCTGTTGGCTAATGGCGTTGTTAAAATGTTTTGACGTTGTTCGAAATACATGCCTCTGCCAATGAACCCTCTACCTAGAGGATTTTCTCTTTTCACTTCTTGAATGCTTTTACTAAAGTTTAAACCACCGGAGTGAGGGGCCTTTCAACCCAAATATTTTTTAGGCTTTTGTGAAACGAGCAGCAGTGATTCAGGTTATGAAAGAAAATACTTTTGGGGCATGTTGTGACCTTAATGTTATATTGAATTAGTGATGGAATGAATTGTGACGGATGAAAAACATTATTTCTGATTTCTTTAAGTTGACACTGTTTAAGATAGTACTGTGGACAAAAAACAGAGTTAATTTATTTATAAACCATTCTTCAAAACCTGTATCATTCCTCTCAAAGTAGTTGCAACGTTTCTTCCTTCCTTATTAAAACAAAAATATAAGTCCCGAGATTACTTATAAAAACACATTTTCTAGACAAAATTTGACTTTATTCATCAACATAGTTTTCTTTAAGAGTGATACAATCAGACCAACGCCTCTTTAACATTACGATCCCTTTTTTATAGAAAGATTTATCTTTCGCCTCAAAATAGGCTTAAGTTTCGGTGATCACTTCTTAATTTGACCCATATTTTTTCCGGCTAGCATCTTTTTTAAGGCCTGAAAAGATGTAGAAGTCGCTGGAGTATACGGTGGATGCGGAAGCAATTCAAAGCCCAATTCGTCCAATTTGGCCATGGTAGCCAACGATTTGTGACACGGTGCCTTTTCCTTCATATGGGACCGTTTTTTGTGCAACATCTTTCTTCAAATGCACCAATAATGCCATGGAGCATTCGCTGTTGATCGTTTTGCCTTTCTGAAGATAGTCGATGAATAAAATTCCGTGCGCATCCCAAAATACCGATGCCATAACCTTGCCAGCCGACCTTTGTGTTTTTGGATGCTGAGTGCCGATTTAACTGGGAGTATAGTCCGTCCATGTTTCATCCATTGTGACATACCGATGCAAAAAGTCTTGTTTATTCTGGCGAAACAGCTTCAAACAGCTCTCAGAATCTTCGATACCTATATATCGGTCCAGGGACTTTTTGAGTGATGTTAAATACCCAAAATCGCGGGTAGTGTCGAGGTTAGTTTATAGTACATTTGAATTTATATTTATCTTACTGCGTCATATGCATTAAAAGAAACAACTCAACGATGGTATTCTGCGATTTCAAAGTCAATTAACAAATGAAACACTTATGCGAAAATGTACGTACAACCCCCAAGGACACCACCCAATGCATTGTTTTCCTTGTTGAAAAAAAAATTCATTTTGTCATTTCGTGTTTTGGTTCTTCACTCATTTGTTCTTGATAATTCATATTAAGGATCATAGTCTTGATTACAGACTCCCAGATGATATTTGGGTAGTTGATTTGGATTCCACAAAGCTAACACCCCCGACTGGTGGCGCGGAAGAAATTCCCGGTCTTCCCGAACCGGAAGGGACAATTTTAAAAAATCACCTTAAACAGGTAAGATATAAACTATGCAGTATTTCCTACAGATTTCTTCTAAATGGATTCTCTACTTGGCCTTTAAGTGTGAACATTTAATTTGTAATTTAAGAAAATAAAACAAACGCAAAACTCTAATAAAAATGTAAAATATATAATTCGTTTCAAAATGATTTTAAAAAATCTGTAAAAATGACATCTTAAGGTCGGAACGCGTCTCAATTATATATTTTGAATGTTTATAACTATTTATACGATATTTATGATGTTTGTTTTAAGCAAATAACTACTTTGAAGGAGAGATAAATGGAAACTTGACTTTTTACTTGAAACTAGATTATAACGATGAACAGAATTGTTATTTCAGTAATATTTATTTGTTGGTAATTTCTCGTCACTTGCCAAAGTTATGACACTACGACATCTCTTCGTGTAAGAGAGAGAAAATGTTCTCCTTCAACCAATAGTTCCAAACAGGAATTTCAACCACCGTATGTACCCCAATATTATGTCCGGTTTGGGTGACATTGATTGGATGTTGCTTATCTATTTGTTATATTATTTTCTTCTTTTCAAAAAGGTCAAGGGTCTAGGTGTTTCTGCAATCATTCTTGCTGTGGTATTTGTGGTACGTTACAGGTGTAGGAAACCACAGTTAATACACCCCCGCCCAAACGAGTTCTAATTGAATTCGATCTCTGAAACTAGAACTGTAGCTGTGATGTAGATAAGCGTCGCAATGCACCGAATGACATGTTTGTCTAGTTGATTAGCGGGTAGAGAGAGATGCGGATACGACTACGTTTTACTTAGGAAATCATATTTTGTTCTATCCCTCTTAACCGGAAACTATAACCCGTTCACCTCATAAGGCGGATCTTCAAGACAGCCTTCCACCTCAAAGCGGACACAGGAGGTTTTATCCATTCTGATCCAAAATTTCCTCTTTCGGGAGATTAATAGCTACCTCATAGCCGGTTATGTCGCTGTGTCCAGGCGTCTAGCATCGTGTAATTGCATGCTGTGATGCAATGAGATCTCATAGACACCTTGATGTCTACATTACAGGATGATCGCCTGACAGCATATGAGATACTTAATATTAACTAATGGTGTTGAAACGGGAACTTATCGGCAGACGCGTTGCATGTATATTTTGATGTTCACATGGTATGTGTATTGTATATATTAGATACACTTTACGATAATAATAAATTTACATTAAGTACTCTGGATACTTACTTACTTATATTATTTTAAATTTATAAAAGTTGTACAAAATCAATTGAAAACAACCACCATAAATATGAACGATTCTCCCTCCGCCTACAAACTAGTTAGTTGCTTAAACGAATAAATATTTTTCAATTTAATTCAATAATCTAAATGTGCAGTTTTTATTTATTAATTTAATGAAAAATCAAAAGAAAGTGTATACATTTTGTGTTTTTCTGTAAATTTTCTTTTAAAACATAATTCATTAATCACTGTCAAATATTTTAAACACACACTTCTACTTCTACTTTCATTCTTTTCCAAATGCTCTCTCATCTTAAACAAAAAATAATGTAAAACACAACACATTACATATATATATATACTCGTATATATAAAATATAAAAAAAATCTTGAGCAGGCTATGCAACTTATGGATCAAGCTGGACTTGGTGTAAATATTCTTTTTTTATTTCTTTATTTTCAACAGAAACAGAAGTTTTTGTTTCATTTACTTCTTTTTGTTAAATATTTGTATCGTTTTTTATCTATACATGTATCTATTGTATTGCATGTAACTTTGTTTAAATTTTGTTTAGATGAAAACACCTTTACTACAAGGTCATCAGATGTCTGATGTATATATGTTGTTAGATGTTAAAATTATCCAGTGTAGACTGAACTTAACTCTTCAGTATCATAGATGTCCCTTGGTGTTTTGTAAAAGAAATTGATTTTATTTTATTTGTAACTGTCCAGGATGGCGATAATTCGTATGTTAAAAGTGTTTTACTATTAAGAAGAAACTAAACGATAGTTTTAAAATTGACAGTTAAGATCGTAGTGGCAGTGAGATGCAACTTACGTTCATACTCCTCATTAATGTCAAACGCTTCACGGAACGAACCGGTCAACGATTTTAAAAAGGATTATTGTAAACAGTTTATGTATTAGGAAAACCAAAATGGAAATTTTCAATGGACATGGGCAGTAACGAACATTCTGTCTGTTGGCGAAGTAATCTATCCAAAAATGCGCTTCAGTAAATGTGATGCAATTCTTAACATTTTTCTTCTTAAAAAACCGTCACCGAACGATAGTTTCGGAAAGAAATCATTCTTCTTTTCTAGCAATAATTGTGCTGTGCGATGCCAGTGGATATGTAGTAGGCTATGTAGCTTAATTCCAACTCCAAATATTAGTATACCAGATGAGGGAGTTGCCAACTGTGATCGTATTGGAAATAACTTACTAAGAATACAGGCAGGTTTTTTTTTTAAATCGAATGTACGAAAAATGTTTGTGAACACATTTTTATTTTTCAAACAAACAGCAAAATGGAATCAGTTATCTAACTGCTAAAAGATGATCAATACACATAAGTTCGAATAATTGCTCAGATAAATTAACCCGAGCACTCTGCAGTAACTGATGCATGAATATTCAAAACACAAAAACTCGAAGAAGAATAAACGGAGTGCAATTCAAGGGCACTGTTGTGTTTTTCTTTATCCTCCTGCTAAATCAAATTGGTTTTATATAGGAGGGAAAGGTAAACACCCGTTCACAAAAATCACAAGTTGCCATGCAGACCAAAATGCCATGAAATCATAATTGTGGAATACATTTAGTCTAGTACTACTGGAGCAAGGACTACGGCTAAAAATCTAGCGCTAATGTTTCCAAAGAGGTTAACAGTTTTACACTATAGCTACACTGATTTTTTTCCAATTTAAGACGCCTTCATAATAAGCCTTTGTGATTTTAAAAGAAAGGAAAATATTATTTAACCATATGTCCTTGCGAAATAAATCATTTATTTCTACACTCCAAGCAAAAAAAAAAAACTGCACCGTCTGTATATTCCACACCATCATGTCGCCATCCTGTGTTAGCACACAAAAAAACTTTCACCTTAATCGAGGTTAATTGTAGATAAAATTAGACCCCCTTCCGATAACCCCAAAAAAGGTTAAATTTTTTATCATTTCAATTTTAATAAATTGTTTGTCCAAAATTGTATACTTAACGCAATCACACCCTAATCATGTCGAGTTCATTTACTTCATGTTTAACGTTTTATTCGCTTTTCAGTTAATTGCGCGTTTTTCCTTTACGTCCTTTGTGTTACTAATGTGTTCGAGTATCGTTGAGTGTTTATTTAGCTTTGGTCGCGAATCATTTTGTATTTTGCATGATCTAAGCGCCAGTTCAAAGAATAAATGACAAATTCATGCATTAAAGGGCTTAAGGCACAGTTGACGTTCTCTCAAAGTAGTGTAAACGATTCTGAAATCCTCTTAATCGCATTCACGTTGAAACTTTTTGTAATCCTCTTACGTCAATCGCATTGAGTTATCATTGAAGTCTGTTGCGATAATGGTTACGTCGATTGTGCCTGAGGCTCTCATCTACGAGCGAAACATGCATTTGGCATTTAGTTATAATGATAATCCTTTTGATGCTCAATTTAATTGGCTGCAAGAGTTAATACTGCTGATTTGTGTACATTTAAGGCGCTCACGTCAATGTTTGCCAGCAACCAGGCGGCTTCGAATCAGCAGCTGATGCCTTCAATCAGGGACAGCCTTCAGCAACCACCGATCCTTGGGTAAGGTCATATTATCTCCAGAGGCTTGTTTGCCTAAATTTGTCTTTCGTCTGCAGAGTCTCATCAGCCCGACTGCCTTTACAGTCGCCAACGTCAGCTCAGGCCAGTCAGCGGAGTTCGATATCCGCCCAAGGAGTCGCGTCTCGCCAGCCAAGTCCTGCTGCTCCGCCAGCTGTGAATCCATTTATCTACGGGACCGACGTGGATTCTGTGGACGTCGCAACAAGGGTTGCTATGGTGAGATACGCACAAGTCCTTTGCATAACTGAGATGTTAATATCTAATATGTCGGCTTAGGTGCGTTTCTTCAACTCGCAAAATACTTTGGCAAATTTTACCGAGCACACACGGACTCTGCGCCTCTATCCGCGACCAGTTGTTGCATTTCAAATCAACAGCTTCCTTCGGTCACGACCCAGGAATTCGATTTTTCTTAACAAGTTCGCCCGCACCCAGGCTGTGGAGTTTCTCTCTGAGTGGTCGCTTACCCCAACAAATGTTGCATTTCTGCGGGTGCAGACTGGCGTTTTAGACCCAATCCAGGTCGGCGACAAGGCCAAATGGTTTGCTCATAGTCTCACACCAATTCGATTTTCCGTTTGGGACGACGGAAGCTCTCTGAACGGAGCTCTGCGCAGTCTTCAGCAGCTAGAAATGCAGCCAACAGACGAGAGTGGCTCCGACTCGGAGGGTGCTGAGAGCACCAGCTCATCCTACTCATCACTTAGTGACTTTGTTTCGGAGATGGTGTCATCAGACCTGTCCCCAAGTCTGCACGACGTATTCGGACCTCATCATCATCACCATAATGTGCCCCAGGTATTTCTTTTAAAATTTCTTGCAGATCTTATCTCAATCACAGCTATCTGCCCCTTTCAGACTCTTTCATCAAACTTAGATCCTAGTTTAGTGTATCACCCACCAAGTAAATTGCAATATCCCGAGGGTATGATTGAACAGTCTTCCAAGGAGGACGATGATCGACCTGAGACGCCACAGTCCTCGTCCTCTAGCCGCTCAGATTTGAGTTCGCCCAGTTTCAATCGTGATTCTGAATTTGATTTTCCCTCAAAGGCAGATTTTGAGGGCGCAGCCAAGCTTATGTCCAAAGAGGAGGAGGAGACTTCCCCAGGTGAGCTAAAAGTTGAATATTTGCTGTCCTCTTACCTAACACTTTCATTTTTAGGATCGCAAAAGCTGCAGCGAAATGCCTCAGACCTTGAGAAAGGAAGCTTGGCCGAAAAACGGAAGACTACGGTAGGCCAGAATATTGTCTTCTATCATTCTATATTTAATTGTGTTCAAATTCGATTGCAGGTACCACCGATAACGCCAACAGTAGCTCGCCAGCCCAGCTTCACCAACATCCTAGCCCGCACCAGTTCAGGCTCAAGCTCCGGCAGTCCGGGTGGCAGCCAACGTCAAGGATCTCAAGGATCTCTGTTCGAGAACTTCGCTTCGCACGCAAAGGAGTTAGTCCGAGAGACGACCAGGCAAAGCAGTCAAGAGGGCATTCTAGCTCATGTCGACAAGGTAAGATTCGACGCTATCGCCCGCCCACCCTTCCGCAACAGGTTTACGATCAGTGTCTGTTTGTATGTTCAGTGCTTCCGTCCTGATTTCTTATTCAGTTTTAAGTTTTAAATTTTGTATATAAATCTTTTTTATTTTTCTTTTTTGTTGTTATTTTTTGACATTAAAGGAGACCGCAGAAGAAGAGGAGAAACTCTTTAATCCTCTCGAAAAGGTTTGTACACACACGTTTTTCAAAACATTTACGACGCATCACGCTAGAGTTCCGTATTCGGCCACAGTTCAAATAAAATTATAATCTAATATATCACAAAAATGTAGCTTAGTGCTGTATTTGATTTAATTTTTGTTTTGATATCTGAAACTGATTATCAAAATGGACGACTTGTAGATGTTTTTAGTTCACAGTAGATAGAATATATCAAATGTAATGTAATTTTCTTAATTCACTTCAATGAGCGGCAGAGCACAGAGATGCCGAACTTCAAAGATTTCTTTTCTTTCATTCATGGAATAGGTGGATGCCAATTATTTACCATCGGACACTATTTTTATTTTACAAAGTGAGTAGGTGTGTCGACTCAAACGACGAAGTTCAATTTTCTGGAACGAACCATTAAGTGTCCGTGAAAAAAAATTCTTAAACTTCTCGAAATCGGCAATAAACTATGAGAGAAGCTTATAATTGGATGTACAATATTTCTCGTTCCGTTTTTTGTATGCAAAGAAATATTTATTGAAAAAAAACGGAAAGAATTCAATACTCAATGTATTGTCCATCATTTTTAAAAATGAGTCCTCTCTTGCATCGATACAATGATTGAGCTATTGTTCGATTTTTTCTAAAGACCCGAATCGGTGCGTTCCCGAATTGTGTTGAATTCGTTAAAAAAGCCTCCCATTTCAGCGTTTTAAATAATAATAATTGAGTGGCACTACAGCCCATAACGGACCAGGGCCTAGCTTCTACAACACCTACTCGTGTTGTGTATGCTACTTTTCTTCACGAGTAGAAGGGACCTACAGTTTTTTGCCGATTCCGAACGGCGAGATTTGAGAAGCTTTCCATAGACAATTAATACTCTTTGAGTGTTGTCAGCAACTCGAAAGAGGTGGTGCCGTGAAAAAATTCGAGGTGTCCCGTCCGGGAATCGAACCCAGACTTTCTGCGCCGCGGTCGATGCACTTACCACTACGCCACGGCGACGTGGCGTTTTAGGTAGTTTATTTAATCTACGTCCACGTGAGGCCGAGAGTTATCATGTGGCAAAAACACTTTGTCATGCCTCTCAGTAGTTTCTGGCCACTTTTCACGCGATGTACTCTTCAAACGCATCAGTTGCAGTCGATAACGTGGTCGACGTGGTTTACCTGATCACCCTCTGGTGCCATCGTTTGCAGAGCACGTTTGCAGAGCACCTTACAACCGTGGACTGGTGAGCTCATCAGTCTTTTTTTTCTTTTTCACTTTTCATCTCCAGTCACTATTCGGTGCAAAAATCCCTTTCTTTGATGTCTTTCAAGGAGCAGTTCCGAGGTGAAAAATCCCCTTTTGACACTCGTACGGCACCCAATTTCCTTGCTTTTGAATAAATCTAAATTTCTGTTACCGAACGGAAATTATTAGATTTTGCGAGTTCTTTTTGCCTTTGTGACTGCTCTTGATCCTCATTTCCAAACTTTTTAAGCTGCCTAAGACGTTCTTTGTTTTCGACGCTAAAATCACCACTTTTGAAGCGTCGAATTATCGGTCGAAGCAGATTTAGCATATAATTCTACAAAACATTCCCGTTGTTGCTTATTTAAGACAAATCCGGATATTTTCGAAGAAGCAAGAACCAAATGTTTTTGTCGAAAACCGACGCTGATGCACCCTTACTATATTTGACAAATGTCACACCTTTCCAATAAAGTAGATAATCGCTTCCAAGATCAGCCACAACTTGCAGGTGGCGACATCTTTTGCAAAACGGAAATAATATGTATCCCCAATTTTATAACGATGTGACTTTCTGCTATATTCACAAAACTGTCTGCCTTACAAGTATTCTTAGTACCTTTCTATAAATCTGCTGTAATAGTTTTGCAAAACAAAATTTATATTATGTTATAAGCAAAACAAAAATAGTCTAACAGAGTTACAAAGCAAGAGAAGAGGGACTTGATTGTCTTCTGTTATTGGCCACTAATAAGAAATAAAGTCGACAAAAGCTAAAAGGTATTATCTTAAAAAACTATCACCCACTTTCGTTAAGTATCGTTCACTTTAATCAATTGCGTAGCATAGTCATACGTAGCTCATTTCGGGTTCATGAATTGGTGCGTATCGACTTATTCCCAATGTTGATTGCCGGTCTCTTCGGGCACTTTTTTTTTGTAAAGAAGCTACACGGAATCTTTGGCCATCACAATATGCCAGTGTCACCGAATCAATTGTTGCAATTCGACAAAAACAAACCGCAAAGTTGGATGTTGGAGTCATATTCCTTTCTTATGAAATAAGCCATTTATATGTATTAATAACAAATTTAAGATACGCAAGATAGAAACTAGGGAAGACGAAGTTGCCTGCGGGCATTCAACGATTAGGAGAACAAGTTATTAAGCCTGTATTGGGAAGCTCCTAATCTACCTCTTCTGCAAATTTTGAACTGATGTGACTTGAAGTGTTCCTCTAATCGGATTATTCATCGTTTACGTTTGCATTATGGTAGGTACTATGAAGAAAAATTAAGGTTCCAGTAGCTCATGCGTTGAGCATCTGGTGGAAGTTTGTTAACTGCTTTTGATGTGCAGACGATTTATTTAGTATTGTTGCGGGCATCGTCCATTTGTTTGATTATTTTGACTATCTTAAACCACAAATCCACATCATAAAATTCATCTACATATCTGGAATATCTAACTCATACAGCGAACTAATCGACACTTTGATCACTATACACACATTGAAGATTGTAAACACATTTTTATCCGTTCAATTTAAAGTACGCTTATTTTGAAAGTTCTTATTCTCATTTTGCATTTTGCTTTTGTTTTAACTTTCTCTCACTTTTATTCTTCAATTTGATTTAAATTTAATTGCAATTTGCAAAACCAGTAGATAGTGTCCCTCTCCGACTGTTCAAATTTCTTCTAATACGAATGTTTAATTTCACAGCTTACACTCCATGCAAAGAAAGCTGCTGGAGAAGCCTCTAAACAAGCAATTGAAGTGTCAAAACAGGCAGCTGGGGTGAGCAAGAACACTTTTGAAGACTTAACGTACGTGGGCAAGTCGACACTGGGAGACCTCACGAAAACCGCCAAGGAAGCAGCCACTAAGAAGGGCCTCATGAAGGGTAATGAACAAGATATCAGTCTTCAGGTGCCTGGAAATCAGGTCGCTACGCAGAAGCAAGGTGGTCTCATGCAAAACACTGGACGGGACTTCTTTTCGTCCATTGGCAGCGACATTAATGGCCTGACCTCTTCTACAACTGCAATGTTTTCTGGGATGTTTGGTGGAAAAAGTAAGTGAGCAACGTTAGTAATGCCAACAGCTGAGTTTTGTTTCGTTTAGAACAACAACAAAAATCCCAGCAACCGCAGCAACAAAGGCAGACTCAGGTTCACCAGCATCAGGGACAGGCGCAATCGCAAAAGTCGAAGAGCGGTCTGTCGTTCGATCCCTTCCCAGGACGTAAGGGTCTGGCCGAGCGAACCCCACTGATCCGACATTCAAGCCCGAGACAGAATCAAGAGGAGCTCCAGCGGCAGCAAAATCAAGAGCGCTCACACAGCAATTCCGAGAACCAAGCGTTTTTAAAAGATGTCATCAACCAGGTCATGGCAGGAGAAGGCGTGGGTTGGTTAAAATTGAATCGCCTTCGAAAGCTCATGGAGGATGAGTCCTACCGGATGCTCGTGCTGGGTAAGCTGAACAAGACCTTGGATCGAAAGATTGCTCCTGACGATCATATTGATGATGTGGTAAGCAGACAAAGCGTCACGTCGCCAAAGTAATAGCGACCTCCATGTTGAACTCCGTTTCCTTCTAGTGCGTTACAAAGCCCGTTTGGAAGGGTATGCTGAAGTGCTTGCAAGCAATAGCCTCTGGCCTGGATAGCACCTACTCAAATTTTGGCCTCGGTGGGATGGCGTCCGTCTTTCAAATGATGGAAATAGCACACACACACTACTGGAGCAAAGAATTAACCGATTCCACAAACGAAATGAGCTCCAGCTTACTTTCGAGTCACGCCGCCAGTCCTATGGGAAGTCGCGAGAATTTACCTTCACCGTCAAGTCCAAATGCATCGGCCCAGGGCAGTGAATGGGCATCTCCTCAGGAATCGCGAAAGAGCTCAACGCAAGGAGATCGCGGTTTGCAGCGAAGAATGTCCTCGGCTGACAGCCAGGATGGCCAGTCTACCACAGAGATGTTCAAGGACATGCTGACCCAAAAGCGAAACGTTCTCCTCAGCAAGCTGACCTCATTCGACTCAGACGTAAGTGAATATACCATAGTCAGTTGCATCACCACTCTGCCATCCATAGGGAAAAGCTTTATCGTATAGCTGTGTATAGTGTGCTAGTTGTTGTTTAGCTTTAAACTCATTCGAATCCGTGCGCGCATCAGACTTTGACTCGTGCCCATCTCCATTATTCCGAATCCATTTTAGCCACGGACTGTCCGCTCCACTGACATAGATATAAACATCATCTCCTGCTTCTTGCATCCTTTGCATCATTCAGTAGTTTAAATTGAAGTTTTTTTCAAAATTCATTCTTTTTCGTTTCCTTTTCAATAGTAATGCATCTATCCGTCATATAGTGTTGTGATCTCGTGTTGTGATAGATACATATTTATCTCTGTGATGATGTGTCTACAAATTTTTGTATATCATATGTTTTGGTTTATTAGGGTGCCGGCTCTACGGGGGCACTATCGGTGGTTAGTGATCTTCTGCCATCTGGTCATTTGGGCGCTGGACATCGAATGCCTTCCGTAAGCTGCCGCTCAACTGTATCTGATACTGAATATGAAAATGTAAGTAATTTATTTGATTTTCATTCCAAACAACAGTGTTACTTTAGGATATAGCGCGGAGTTTTCACGCATGTGTCTGATTTTTATTTATTTTGTTGAAGAATTTATCTTGAAACTCATCTTTGGGTAGTTTCGTTGGAGTGCAGTGCAGGACAATCCACAATAATAAGTAATGTAAGGTGTGTATTATCTTGTGGTCGCCCTGGCGTAGTGGTAAGTGCGTCGACCGCCACTCAGAAAGTCTAGGTTCCCGGACGGGACACCTCGCATTTTTTCACCGCACCACCTCTTTTGAGTTGCTGACAACACTAAAAGAGTAATTTTCTATAAAAAGCTTCTCAAATCTTGCCGTTCGGAGTCGGCAAAAAACTGTAGGTCCCTTCTAATTGTGAGAAAACAGTAGCATGCAAAATGCAAGTAGTTGTTGTAGAAGCTAGGCTCTGGTCCAACGTAGGCTGTAGTGCCTACAGGTGGTGCCGACTCTGCTTGACAAATTAGAAAACTCAAATGTGCGACCAGACGCTGGACTAAAAACTTGATTAGAAATTTGGTATCAATTTGTTAGGCATCTTGTTGCAATAGACCCGACCTTGTGCAAATATTTTATGGCAAATACAATATAATACATCAAAATTTTTTGGCATCGATTTCCATTGCCTGTTTCGATCTTTTTGACTTTTTAAGCCAACACTGTCCTTAATTTGAATCATTGTTTTTATTCAGTTTCAAATAGAATAATTTTACTAGTCACTTTCGTCTCACAGTACGAAAGGTGCCGTTCTATCCAGCGAATCGTCAAGTTCCGTGTCCTTTGTACGACTTCAAAGAAAAGTCTTTTTCTTCGAAATGCGCAGCGTGTTTTTCCATCTTTCTGATAATTTTTGGATCCCGTACCAAAAGAACTGCGCCAGCTTGACAGCCAAGAATGAAGAAGACTTCCCATCCACTGTTTTCCAAATTGTTCTTAACCGGAATAGCAACGTGTGGCCGACCGTTGTCATGATGGAAAATTATTGCCTCGTGTCTGGTTGCATATTCCGGGCGTCGTACGTCTACTGCTCTCTTCAAACGGATTAATTGTGTTTGATAGCCTTGTCTATTGATGGCTTCACCCGGTTTTGGCAGCTCATTATACAGTTCTCTTTGCTTATCCCACTAAATACCTTCACATTAGCATTATCTTTAAGATGGCTAGGCCATGTAGAGCGTATGGACACCACTGCTCCGTCCCGAAAAGTCTTCGAATCTGGGCCATTGGGACAACGCAACAGAGGACGGCCCAGGATAAGGTGGCGCACACAAGTGGAGAAGGACCTCAACCAACTTGGAGTGCGCAACTGGCGGCAGCTGGCGAAAGATCGTGCTGGCTGGAGAGGCATGTTGGTTGAGGCCCAGGTTCACCCCGGACTGTAGCGCCACAAGAAGAAGAAGAAGCATTATCTTCGCGCCATGAATATTCGACTTTGTCATAGATTTGGCTCTTTGGCCGGGTTTTTAATGTCGTGTTTTGCGCTAGGGGTTAATGGAACCATTTTTCATTACCAGTAACAATGCGATGCAAAAATGAATTGCCTTTTGTGGAGTTCCAGCAGCATTTCAGACATGCAAAACCACCTTTCGGCGTCTCTTGGCTTGAGTTCATCTGGAACCCAATTTGCTTTTAAACGTTTTGAAATCGCTGCTGGAGTGACACTCAAAGATTCTGCGAGCTCTTCTTGTATTTTGCAACAATCTTCATAGAGTAATGCTTCCAGGCCTTCACCTTCAAACTTTATTGGCTGCCCAGTAAGTTTATCGTCTTCCAAGCCAAAATCAACACTTTTTGGCACGTTCGCTCAGTTATAATATATTCACCATAAGCTTCCACCAAAATCTGATGACTTTCGGCAGCAGTTTTTTTCATATTAAAGTAATGAAGAAGAACAGCCCGCAAAAACACATTTTCATACACAACGTTCGACATATTTGAGTGAAACAAAAATTATTGTTGTATACGCTTCAAATGAATGACATACATGTATACTGAAATGACGTACAATGACAGTAACTTTCGAACACATGGTCCAATGGAATAATAAAAGTTCTCTTAGAAAACCGCACGAATTAAGTAAGAGATCCAAGACCAAATATTAAAGGATTACCTTTACAAGTCATCGGAAAAGTTCAAATTATTTGTAAACAAATATTATGTCATACAAAAATAATATATCTTCTGTTAGTTTCACACAAACGTAAATGGTTTCGTTTCGTTATTTTTATAGTTACAAGCAATCCAAGTACATACGAGTATGTATAAAACTTGAATGTGTTATACTTTCAGACCAAGTTTGAAATATAGACATACATATTGGGGGGAGAGGATACGTCCATTGGTCGGTTTATGATATCCTGTATAATTTTGCCTCAACTGGATGCATGTGCATAAGAGTTACCTTCTAATGTTCCGACTATTAATGTTTATGAAGTTCGCTTTATTCGTTCATGGCATGGAAGTCAGTTCAGTCATGACGGATAGATCTATATACACAGCGAAACTACTTCGTTCTTTGGAAATGGATAATATGGATTGATCTGTTGAGTGACAAATAAAGTCGTTGGACAGTCGCGACGAGATATACGAGTACATTTTCAAAGCGCCGGTAATATTACGTATTTCGGTTCGTTTTTCCGATGTTAGATATTAGTTCGCTTTTCTTTATATTTTTTGTATCGAAAGTGTTCAGTGCTAGCAATACAGTTTTACATTACACACTTTCTGCATTCTAAGGATATCCATAACAGAATTAATGGTTGTTTTCTGTATCGAATAATGTCTTTCCAATATACGCAAGCAACCGCACCGTGGCGTAGTGGTAAGTGCGTCGACCGCCGCGCAGAAAGTCTAGGTTCGATTCCCCGACGGGACACTTCGAATTTTTCACTGCACCACCTCTTTCGAGTTGCTGACAACACTCAGAGAGTGTCAATTGTCTATGAAAAGCTTCTCAAATCTCGCCGTTCGGAGTCCGCAAAAAACTGTAGGTCCCTTCTACTCGTGAAGAACAGTAGCACGCACAACACGAGTAGTTGTTGTAATGCCACTCAATTATTAATTATTATTATTATTTCTGTATCGAATAGGGGATGCAAGTATAGTTGATTTTAGGCTTAGCACACACAAGGCCAAATTTTAACCCAGGAACTGTTAATTTCGGATCTAGGATTTTCAAATCTACTATTTCTTTTCTGTCAGAGAAATTTAATTTAGGCATAGGTGCACCCTTTAAATCTTCAGATGAATATTTTTTATGGGTCTCCACCAAAAAGCACAAAATTGCTTGTCTGCCCCATTGAAAATTAAATTTCTCTTTTTTTTAGACAAATACCTCGAAGGACACAAAGAAGAGTGCAAATTTATGGTCTGGCAAGTCGACTTTAAGCGCAGGTTTTCGGTACACCGGAGGTCACCTCATCAACACGTCGTCCTCTCCATCGCCTGATAGCCCTAGAGTGTACCTGTTCGAGGGCTTGCTGGGAAAAGACCGACTCATGCTGTGGAATCAAATGCAGTTCTGGGAAGACGCATTTTTGGATGCTGTCAGCCAGGAGCGTGATATGATTGGAATGGATCAGGTTTATTTGCCAACATATTTCAAATACAGTTTACACGAATAACTTTAATATTTTCTTATGCAGGGTCCCGGTGAGATGATGGAGAGATACAAGTCACTCAGTGAGTCTGAGAGGAAACGCCTTGAACACGATGAAGATAGGTTGCTGTCGACGATGCTGTATAATTTGACAGCCATTCTGGTGATGCTGAACGTAAACAAAGAGGAAATCAAGCGGAAAGTTCGGCGCTTGCTTGGCAAAAGTCACATCGGCCTAGTCTACTCACAGGAGGTCCACAATCTTGTTGATCAAATAAATAATTTGGTAACTTAAATAGTTGAAATTTGCCGATCAGACTAATGAGTTCTGAATTTGCAGAATGGAAACGACATTGACTTGAAACCATTGGGATCGAGACTCCTGCACCGGCAAAGTTTCACTGTGCATCAGGGGATAGATATTTCAGGTCCCTTGCGGTTTATGGAAGTTCGAGATGATGGCTTGGTACTGAGGTCGGTGAATGGAACAATTGTGGAGCGTTGGTGGTACGAGCGACTGGTGAACATGACCTTCTCACCAAAGACAAGAGTCCTTTGTCTGTGGAGGCGCAATGGTGGCCAGACACAACTGCACAAATACTACACAAGAAAGGTGAGCATGCTTCATATACCTGTAAAGCGGCCCACATAATGGCTCCCCTAAATTGATATGATAGTGTAAGGAACTGTATACCTGTATCAAAGAAGCCATGGAGCGTGGTGGCACTCCAACGAATGTACCTGAACTGGGCGGAGAGTTTCCCGTGCAAGACATGAACTCCGGTGAGGGTGGCCTCTTGCAGGTCTGCCTCGAAGGTGTTGGTTTGTTATTTGCGAATAGTAAGGTAAGACTGTTTGTTATCACTTCACACTCGCTCAAATTTAAATTTTCAAATATCCTATAATAAGTAACAGCAATTAAAACAAATATCCTATTATTAACACCTCAAATATCGTTGCTGTTTGTTTTGTTTCCAAAACAAAATCTAATTTTATGTATACAAATATATATATATATATATATTTATTTATTTATTTATCGTATGGCTACGTGAGTTGATTGCGTAAAAAAATTTTTCCGAACCAACAAATTAAAAATTATTTACTCCTTATTTAAATGAAACCGAAAAGAGTTTCGAACAAAATTTACATGCAAATAGCAAGGACCTTCTCAATGATTTTTTGGATTAAAAAAATAACTTGTAAAAAAAAAATCATTATTCAAACAAAAGAAAAGAAAAAAAACAGTATATGACTCTAAGGCATATTGATATATATTTTTTCTTATTTGATGTTTTTTCCTTAAGTGTTAAGATATATTTACCATCTATCTCTCTCTCTCTTTCGTATTTATTTCTGTTTTTATCTTCATTTGTAAAAAGGCAAAAAACAAAAAAAATTCATTTTATTTAATCATTTCTGTCGCCCATCAATAACATACATATATAAATTTTTTCACATAGAATATACATAGAAATATTTTCAATGCAAAACCACTCTACTTCTACATCGATCTTATATGACATACGTGGCCATATTCGTTTTTCAGTTTATTTAACTGATATAGTTTTTTGAGTGCTATTTAAAATAAAAAGTATTGTTTGTCTAGGTATAACTATGATATGTTTTTAAAATAATATATTTTTGTTTTTATATTTATTCAAATACCATATTGCATCATTCGCATGAAATTATTTATGTTATTTTTTATAACCTTAGACCTTTATTTTATAAGAAAATATTCTTTACAATAAAATAAAATGTCGGAAGGGATTGGGCCATTTTTTATTCATTTAAAGTTTACATCCTCAAGGCCATTTACATTTACTTGTCAAAGCTATTTCAATATATCATTCAATGCGAAGTTACTTAACTACGACTTTCACTTACTCAGGTTTTAAGAGAGTCACATTTCATGTCACCAAATTAATAAATAAGAAAAAACAAAAGCAGAGTCAGAGTCATGTCCGTGTTTGTCGTAAATGCGGTAAGCACATTGTTCATAAGTAGACATGTTTCATAGAATAAGATCTGTTGAAGAAAGAGCTTTAAACTATAAGCTATAAACATTCGCCGCCGTGGCGTAGTGAGTAATTGCGATAAATCACATTTGGCATGTGGCATTTATTTATGCCTATACCCTACTAGTGAGAAAAAAATGTATCACACCACACGAGTCGTTGCTAAAGAAGCTAGGCTTAGTCCCTTTGAATGAAGCGCCACCAAGTTTTATATTTGTTTAATATTCTCGTACACAAAAGCGGTGAAGAAGAACCAAAATCTTTCGTATCCCTTCTCCAACTATAATCTCACTACCCACTCTTATACTGCTAATGCTAATGTGCTAATCTTTGCTCTTGCACTAAAGCGATGTTCCTTGATAGTTCTCAAGACTCTACTTATATTGTTCAAGACTACGTTGTTTTACATTCATGATCACTTTGTGTTGATCGTCGCCCCTCCTCTACTAATCGGAAAATGAAAGTATGGTCCCATTTCATTGCATTTGAATTATTGCAAAGTTTTTTTTACTGTGGAGGGATGCTTCCTACTCATGGCTGGGATGCTTCCTATTCCCCTTACATTCCCATCACACCAAAAATCATTACTTTAAAATTGTTGGTCTCTGAACAGCATTTACATGTGTGAACAACTGGTTAAGTTCGCAATTACGTTTTTGACATAATATCCTTGGTTGTACTTATACTCGAAGTCCAGAATTTATATATATATATACTACCGTGAAGCATGATTTTGGTCATTCTGGTCAGAAATGTTGATCTTAAGTTAGAAGATAGCCCGAATTATCATGCCAATGGCGATGCGTCTCTGCATCTTTGTAGATACACTTCTGAGCATTGAAGCATAGACAATACTAAAATCCTCAAATTGTTGTTTTTTTGTTTTTTGGGTTTATTTACAAGATTTTTAATTTTCTTGATTTTGTGTTTACAGAATTTCCAGCTGTCTTAGATTTTCTTTTTTTGAATTGCGTTTGAGTCCCAGACAAATCATCTCAGTGGTCTATAGTAAGTAGTGTATAGTTTAGCATCAGTACACAATTTATTGTTGACATATGCATTGACGAATCTAAAAACCCATTCACAATAGTCTTCACACAGTGACATGCGCAAAAAGAACTGACTTGGGTTAGTAACGATAAACAAGCACAAAAAAGTGAAATGAACCTTACGTTAAGTTTAGCTCGAATCTCGTTGGAATAAGTAAATTTTCTTAAAATTACATTAAAAAATGATTACATTTTTTTCAATAAATGATTTCACTTGCCAATGTTCTGCCAATTGTACAGTTTCTTTTTTGAGTAATTGGAAGTCCCAATTCAGACCGAAACGTTCTCTATGTGTCATCTAAAACAAATGACCAAGATAAGTAATTGATGTGATTGCCTAATTATAAGGCATAAAAGACACGTATGACGACCACATTAATTTCGGTGATTTGGTGACAGATTTCATCGAAATGTTTCATGATGTTTCTGATTTTTGATTGTGCTTACAATTCCTTATTAGCAGTTGTTTGTCTTTGCTCCAAAACATTTTAATATTTTAGGCAATTCCAATTTCTATAAGCCAATTCTTAATTGTTAATTAATAGTATTGTTGTCTGTCAGAAATATAAAAGTTTGGTTTAATTTATCGCAATAATTTAAGAACGTCTGATGATAATGAAATAACTTAGTTAACTTTTATGTTGTTAATTTTCGCGATGGTAAGTGAATTTAAAAATATCGTTGAAAATTTGAACTACGACCAAAATTCAGTATGGTTTCAAACTACTGTAATATTTTTGCATTAATCTTTTCATCTTATTATTATTTCTACTCACTTACATAACACTTATGTAATTGCCCCTACACATCCCCATACACACACATATTTTTTATTAAAAATAAAATAAAAATACAAATATTTTCAATAATCTTAATATATAATCTGCTAGTGAATGTACTGAATGCTATATATATTTACTAATATTTAATATATAACAACTTAAAAAATTCGTATAATAAAATACATAAATATATATATATTTATTGTTTTTTCGTAAAAAGTTTTCCTATACTTTCATCTTAATTTTATTCTCCTATCATTTTGGTTTCCCTTTGAAGGAAAATTCAAAAGAAAAACACAGCAAAATAAGCTTAATTTATACTTCTTTCGAAAATTCGGATGAGTGGTATTGCAAACGCGTAAACATTTTACTTTAACTTTGATTTTATATTTTTATTTCTATTTTCGTTTTCTTGGTTATCCTCAATTTCGTTTCTATTTCTCTCTTTCCCTCTGTCTCTCTCTCTCCTTTTTCTTGACATGTAAATATTTTTCAGATTAAATATATAATCGATTTTGTCCTCTTCAAATATCTCGATATACAATTTATTTATATTTTCTTTTGAGTTTATTTTCCAATTATATATTGTGTCGAAATTTTTTTCTTATGTAAATGTTTATTCAAAGAGGAAAATAAATGATGTCTCTTTTGATATATATATATATATATACATACATATATGGAATAATTTTTGGTCATACCTCAATTTTGAATTCAAAATCGAAATTCTTAATTGGTAACTTTTGAGATGGTCCTTGTGTACATTCGCTAATTAATTATATTTTTCTTGTTTGTGTTAATTTTGTTTTCGAAAGTCAACTAGGTTAATTTTCTGACTTTTTATTTTGTCTTTGTACCTTCGATTTCTCTATCTTCAACGTACTTTCCATCCCTTCATTGAATTTTTCTTTTTTTCGTTTTTCGTTTATATTTTTATTCATCAAAATGTAATATTAGGAAATATATATATAATTTTTCTTTTTGAAATATTTAACAAGAAGTTAGAAGACTGTAAGAAAATTATTTAAATGAATTCAAAAATTAAGTTAAAAAAAACAGAAAGTATACAATCAATTAAACTCAAAATACTTGTGTCATTATTTTTGCGGATCGCTGCCGCTTCCCTTTGGATTGGTCTTCTACTACTACCTACTACCTACCTACCTACTACTACTACTACTACTACCACTACTACTATCAACTACTTCTACGATCTTCGAAAAAACGCGTGTTGTCAACGCAAATCTTTATCGAACAAAAACAATTATGTTCGTGCGTGTGAATTCGCATCCAATTTTTTTTGAAACGAATCTGAAAATATAAAAGGATTTCGAGGTACTATTTCAATCAACAAAAAATATTTTGTTAGTTTTTGTGTTCTGTTCACAGCAATTCACATTTTAAATGTTTATTTTATTTTAGTTTTATTATTTCTTATTATACGCAAACTAACACACACAAGAGACTTTCCACTTCATTGTTCAACAATTTTTATATCAATGTTCATGAGACAAATTCGTTTTGATTTGAATATCATTTCTCTTTGAAATGTTTTCGTTTATTCTTTCGTTTTTTGTTTTCAATTTCAGTACCACTAATCACATAAAAAAAAACATATTTGCGATTAATTTTTAATGTTCGCCCTTTACACAAAAAAGAAAAACACCAACAACCTTCTTATTTCTATTAAGTTTCTTTGCTATTAGAGTTAATTGAGTGTTTTCTTAAGAAACTAGTTCTGTTTGTTCAAAAAATTATCAATTGAAAACAATAAACAATACTTCCACATTGAAAAAAAAAACGAAATCACAACACCTGTAGAAAGTAATTGTTACCATTGCTTAACAAAATGCAATAGAAAAACTTAAAAAAAAAATACAAAAAAATATATATAAAAGATAAAATGTTAATGTTTTTCTGCTTGTGTAGATTTTATTTGTATAGCAACAGTTTTAAGGCAAGTAGAATGTAGTTTAATATATATAAATATTATTTGATTTTTTTTTAAAGAAAGAAGAACAACCTTTAAATAAATACGTTTAAAGAACCATCCACTTCAACCAGCCAATGTCCAATATTAATCTTTATCATTTTTGTTTATGTTCACCAACGAAGAGTTTGTACAAAACTATCACAATGCATTTAAGTTAGATCCCATAACCTGTTTTTTTTATTTTCTGTTCTCACTCTCTATATCTTTCTATTCCTCTCTTTTTCAAAATTAAAAAAATGATCAATTTCCAACTAGTTTTCTCTGTTTTGTTTTCAATAACTCATAAATTCTAAGTAGCATGACAAAAAACAATTTGAACTGATTACAGAGGAAAACTTGGACTGTGAATTTCCAAATTAGATTTTTGTTTTTTCTTTATGGAAAGTTGCTTTGAATTAAATAAATTATTTTAATTTCTAGACTAGGCAAAAAAAAATAAATCAAAAATAATTTGTTTTACATCCCTAATCTCTCAACTTTGTGTTCAAATAAAAAAAATTAAATTTAAAAGAAAAAAATATTATAAACAGAAACTAAATAAAAAAAAGAATTTTAAGACCATCTCACAAGTGCTAATTAGAAATTTGTTTTTCCCGAGAAAATTGCTTGCTTATTTCTAGAAGAAAACAAAAACAAAAGATCATGTAACAAAACAAAACTTTTTTCAATGTAAAACGCTTTAACAGGAAAAATTTTATTTAAAATTTTTGCTCACATAGAAGTAAATAAATCAATATCATACATGTGTGCTTTGAGTATATATAGATTCGCTTTCAATTGAACAAATGCTTAGAGTTCTTGCCTTTTGTTTTCTGTTTCTTAGCTGAGTTGAAAATGTTGAAGCTTTTGTATAATTGCATGTAATACTCCCACAACCACAGAAACAAAATTTGATTTTTCTTCCGTTTTCGTTGGTTTAATATTAACAAAATGAAAACACCCACGGAAGAAAATTATTAGCACAAGAATTTTTAGAATTGCTTGCACACATTATCAACTAAAGACGAACCAACAAATTTTTAGTTTAGTTATCTTTTCCTCTCCACACATTCAACACGTTTTGGTTATCTGACATTTTTTTTAATAAAAAAACAAAATGATATATGGAACAACAATAGTTTTAATTTATTTAAATTCACAGTTCCGTTTTTTTTCGTATAATTTATTTTAGTTTAGTTTTTGAGTTATATGCAAAATTACTAAACGTTCAGAAAATAATCAGAATTTTTAAATATTTTTCAGTTTTTCGTTCGATTGGATCATATTCGAAAGTGTTTTACACAAAAAGGAGGAATATTCGTACTAGAGGAATATAGTAAGTATTCACTCGAAAAATTGCTACTTTTTTTCTAAAAACATAACATAACACCGTCCCGGAAAAAAATGTATAAATGACTAAAATCTTAAAAGCGTTGAATTTCGAAACTCGAAAATATTCCAAAAGGCCAGAGTCTCCAAAAAAGATAATCACGAAAACAAAATCTTCCATTAGCGGCGTAAATTTAAATGAAATTTTCTAAACTATGTACACTTGACTCACTGTGAACTATGAATATTAGTTAAACGACCCCTATAGGTATTTGAAACAAACATTTGTGCGGTACTGTAATTAAGACTTAGTGGTTAGTGCTTAGATACTATATTATCACTTCTCTCAACGGTGATTAGCTTGAAGTTTCTCTTGTACTTTAGTATTTTTCCTTCAGAAGTGGAGTATGCCTCACAGTTTGCTTAATAAATCTGCTCATTACACCACATTAAAGGTATTACAACTTTTTTAAGGCCACTCTTCTCATCAATTAAAGTTCAGCCGTGCACAAAAGCTTCAAAAAACAAGCTTTAAGACGAACAAACCATGTGAACAGCGAGAGCACTCAAAACAAGAAAAACTAATTAGAAAGTGGACACTGACATCTCTAATAGTGATTCGACGATTCTCCATAACAATTTTCTGCACTTTCCCAACATTTTCATCGGTTGTTGGTGCGGCCAGGGCGAGCGTCGTCATTCCTCTCTTTTCAACTTTCTTTAAAAAGCTTTTACAACTATTAAACATGTTTTGACTCAGAGTGCACTCGCCGTATGCCACGGTGAACATTTCAAAAGTTTTTGATCACCTAAATTTATTTTTCACACAAAATTGAGTGCAAATTCTTTCATCCATTTTTTTCGAAAACGCATCTACCTTTTATGCCTCTCACTGCAAACATATATTTGAGAGGAATGGACCAACATAACAAAATAGAAAAAATTGATAAGCTCGAGAAATTTTAAAAATGACTCTATTTTTTTTAAATGACCTCGTGCACTCTCTGTATACTACATATATTCATCTATATTCATTTCTGAGCAACATCCCATGACTTCTGTGAATCCATCGACTGGCCGTCATTTTTTATACATATGGACCATTGTTCTTGTAAATTCATCAATCGACAACCATCTTGGTTGAAATGTAGCCAAAAATCAACGGATTTTATAAATATATGAGTTTAAGCAAGGAATTGCTTATACTATTACAAAATGCATGAATAAGGATGAGTATCTTGCAGTAAGCCTGAAATACAAAAATTTTACTTTGACACATAAAGTTCGACATCAACTCTATTTAACTTGGACATATGCGCAAATAGTCTTGGCGACAGACAGAAATTTATAATCACTTCTGGTGTATTTACATTATTGGAGTGTATGCACTATTCCTATCGCAAATAGATTGAATAAAGACTTGATAGTATTGGACGAAAGTCTCTTGTGAATTGCAGAAGAACTAGGAACAAACAAACAAAGTCTGAGATACATTATACGTACATTCATAAATAATATAGGTGGAAGGAAATATAAGTATGGATATTCATGTCGAGCCGATTAGTAGGCATGGAAATTTGACTAATAATAACCCAAAGTCAACCAAAATACCTAAAAGAATCGTATAATTCTCGGTACCCTGTCAAACTAATTGCATTAAGATCTTAGTAAGGGCATCACTTATGCTTGACCAGGTTTTTTTTTTTTTTTTGCTTTATAGCATCTGAAAAAACTTAAAATTCTTTAGAGTGGCCGAATAACTATACCTACATTTTTCTTTAAATTGGTGCTCCCAATCCTCAAATTAACACATATAACTTATTTTTTTTTTAAATTTTAGATCCAAAAACCCGACAACTTATTCAAAGGAAATACAAATCGTCCATGGTAAGTTTTATTTGGCTGCCATTAATGCACTCTGACTTTCTCGTTGTTACTGGCTTAAAGTTAAAATTAGCGCAATCTCGATTGGTGTGCCTCAATTCATTTCGTTTACTTTCCAAAATACTTACATTTTAGAAGAAATTTCATTTTGCATCGATATAGTTTTTCAAAATTTTATAAAATTCGCATAAGTTTATTAATTCTATTTATGATTTATTTTCTTTTAATTTTCTTTTCTTTTCCTTTTCCATTATTTCTATGTTGTGTTGTTGTTGTTGTTTAAAACAAAAAAAAAACAATAAAGGCATCAGAAGCTGTTCTATGCCTACATAGACTGTTCTCAGTAATGTTCGCCCGTAAACTAATGGAAACTGCTAAAACAGCCAGCGACTCTGATGACTCTCAAACATCGCAAGACTCACAAGCCTCTCAAGACTCTCAAGTGCGGCAATCCGAAGACGAAGACGACGTTACTCTGAGCTAGTCATGCGCCTTATGTGTATATACTGTGTATCTGCATGCGTTTCTCTAACTGTATTTAATTTATCTAAAACTATAGTCTATGAATAAGTCTTCCGCATTTGTTTCTGTTTCTTAAATAAAGTCTAATGTAAGTGTTAAACTGCTTTTGGCTTCGTGATCCTGCAGTGGATTCGAAATTTAATTGAAAAGGTACTTAGCCGTTTCTGTTCATATTGTCTCTTTCAAGGCCGATCAGATTTGTTACTCGGTCCTGTGTGTATTCTCGTATGTAGCCGCTGGGCAGGACAACAAAAAGAATCCCGTTGTGATCACGCCTCAAATTCAGGATATCCACACACAACAGCAGCAACAACAGCAACAACAGAACCCCCATCAACAACATCAGCCGCAACACGGGCAGCAGCAGAGTGGGCAAAGCCACCGGGTGCTGATGCCGCAAATGTCGCCAAAGCCAAATACGCATCAGCAACAACCATTACCTCAGCAGCCAGCTAGCAAGCTTCAGACCGTTACCATCAAGCACAGCGTGTCACCGCAGAAGCCCACCACAACCACATCTGCAGTGCAGCCGCAGTCAAAGAACATAACATCCACCTCTGGTCAGCCGCAGCAACGGTCCACAACGCACCTCCCCTCCCGCAGTCCAATATCCACAACTGCGAAAAATCTTCCACAATTGCCACCGCGAGTCCCATCCCAGGCATCTGTTGAATCGCCCAAGGCCCGCTCTGGGCCACCTGCAGGTGCACCCCCTGGACCGCCGCCGGCGATTCCACCCCGCACAGGAACCATTTCCCGATGTGGGTCTGTTCAGGTTCCCTCTTCAAACCCCGGACGGACTTTGGTAAGACAAGCGTCGGCCAATTCGATTCCACCGCAATACACCCCCCAGCCACCCCCACCATTTGTAATCCCTCAGCGGAGGAGCTCTGTTAGCCGACAGAGCTCAGTGAGCAGTGGAAGCGCTTCGGGAAAGGCCAACTACAGTGGCGTTGGCGGAGGTGGAGGAAATGGCAACGGCCACGGCGGATCACCGTTCGGCAATCGAAAGCACTGACAAAGGGATTCGATTTTTCAGCTGCGATCGGATCACCCCGTCTGCACTTCCTACTGTTTGCCATGGCTATAAATTCCTATAGGTGCCGACAACCAACTTCACCAAAATATCCTGCCCTAATCGCAATAACTCACAACTTACATAGTTTCCTTTAAAGCTTTAAACAATTTATTGAAGAGTTCTATTAAATGAGAGTCGCCTGACCTAAAAGTTTTGATGCAAACCAAATTGCAATATCCGTGTTACAAAATATTAGCAAATTTATATTTAGCAAACAATTGAATTATATTTACTTATTAAGGTTTACTAGCAATGTGAAAGAGGAGGTGAATAAGCCCCTTTGATAAGTCGATGAACAATAACTAAATTTAAAGTCTAAATGCAACACAGAAGGAAAACGAAGAAGAAAGGACGCGCAGAGTTTATGTGTAGGAGCATGTTTTTCACAACTAAACGATCGGTTTTTTTTAAATGAAAAAATGGAATAATACTATATACTACGGAAAGGTGAATTTACTAGAATTTGTATGGATACCTTGGGACTGGATGTATTCCTATTAAAGATTTAAAACTAAAAGAAATACTTTTTTTTTATTTGTTACGTAAATTAAATGTGTATAGAGATGTGTGTATCGTTTAAAGTTTTTGTATTATATGTGTATAAATGTGTATTTTGTACTTAGAGTCCTTTACAATGACAAATCCACATGTCTAGAATGTTTCTCGGATAGATCGAGGAGGGTTATGCTAATCAGAGACGTGCAAAACGTACGCTCTGAGAGTGCTTAATGTGTGTAATTGGCAAAAATATATGATTTAGTTAGTCTTATGACAAAAAACACAAACAGAAAAAGTATGTCGTAGAGAAATTGCATCAAAGAGAGCATTGTTCAACAATCAACAATCTGTATTTCTATTTAACAAATGAAACTATATTATGTATAAACAAAATAAAGGGGAGGTCATTCCGTAAAAGTTAAAACAGAATTTTTAATTTGCTTGCTTGATTTCCGGTATTTAATATAAGATGCGTTTGATAACTTCCCGTCACAGCGTGGCCTTATCTTGTTAATTTACGTATATAAAGCTTATAGCCGCCACGGGAATTATTCGGCTAACCTAAATAGTTCTAAGCACATGTTGTGGGGCTTTTCTGAAGCTGTCCAAAATTATGTCAACATTCTTCTTTTTCTCAAGCCAATTTCAAGTGAAGAAACTTATTAAAATTGGACAAAGAATGATAACAGATGACCGCTTTGACAGACTGTCGAACGCACTCACTCAATTCGTAGTTTCAAGTTGGTAGCATTGGTCGTTACTCTTTATAACGAGTGTTCTGAGTTTAACTTTTGGCCATTTTGTCAGTTGTCAAATGAGTTATTTTTAGTTTGGTTTGGAATTTCAACATCTTCTTAACCACGTTCCCAATTTGTTAAAATGTGGCCCAAAGAAAGAATACCGTTGATCCAATTTTTGTAAGCGAATTCTTTAGCGATGAAGCTCATTTTTTACTGAATGGATACGTTAACAAACAAAACTGTCGTATTTGGAGTGATGAAAATCCTTAAAAGTGTATTGAGCCACTGTTTCATCCACAATACCTTACTGTTTGGTTTGCTTTATGCGTTGGTGGAATTATTGGTTCACACTTCTTAAAAACCGATGCTGTGGAGAGCATTAATGTTAATGATGACCGATATAGAGTCATGATTACTGACTTTTCAAAAACTAATTCAAAGTTGTCATACAATTCATGCTTATTGCCTCCAATATTTTCGGTGACAGGCCGAATTAAAAAAAAACACTTGTTGTGTGAGTGATATTACTTTCTCACGAATGAAAAACAATTTTAATGCTAAGTCGGAAACCGAACATGCAAACGGAGAAAAGAAAAGCAAACCAAAATCCAAGACTTATACTAAATGAAAGAAAAACATATTTTTACATTGTACTGTACTTATAACGGCACAGTTTTATCTTAAAATTTATTTTTTTACATAAAACAAATAATCATACAACAAAAAGTTGACTTGAACCTGACTATTAACACTACTGTCTACGTGGACTTATGCATAAATTCTTTCACTTACAACTCCCTAAGCGTTCCTCTTCCTTAATCTAACCTGAATTCCATTACCACTTTTGGTCACCAACTCTGCTAAGGGCAGAGCTTCGAATCCCTCCACGGGGAGAATCTCAAAGTTTCTCAAAATGTTAGCCAAACTGCACTTCAGTTCCAACATGGCGAATTTTTGTCCTGAAAAGAGCAAAGAAAAAAAAATTGAAGCCATCTCCATGATTTAACTTCTAGTTCGACGTCTTACCGATGCAATTCCTGGGTCCAGCACTGAATGCCACAAACGAATACGGGTGCATGTTCTTTTCGTCAAGGAGGAATCTATCGGGCTTGAAGGCTTCTGGCTCTGGGAAATGTTTCTCATCCCTGTGCACCACGTAGGCTAACACGGCAATACTGGTACCCTTTGGCACCTTCATTTCACCAATTGGTACGTCCTCAGTCATCATGCGACTGTAGAATGGAACGGAGGGGTAGAGGCGGAGAGTTTCTTTAATGACAGCCTCCAGGTACTTCATAGTTTCTTTTTCTTGGCCTTGCATAGCTACGGCTTCCTCGTATGCCTTCTGTTGCTCGGCAGGGTGTCGCGAAAGGAGATAGATGGCAAAAGATACTGCTGAACTTGTGGTATCGTGACCCTAGTAACAAGAATTAAGATCACTTATTATGGAAATGTTCTTTGAGTGATGTACTTCTGAGAACTCACCTCGAACATGAAGGTATCAACCTCCTCACGGATATCAGCATCAGTCAAGTCGGCTCCTTCCATCTGAGCCAAAAGCAAAATATCCAAGAAAGCAAGACGCCTCTTTACACCAACATCATCGACTTTTTCTAAAAAAAAAAATACATAAATTAGCGCTGTTCCTTGATCCGTACAGGGTGGGCATGCTGTTATGGTAAACGTACCAGCATCGGCCAAGCTGAGGACATTTGACTCCTTCAGAGTTTTCCTGCGCAACTGAATTACTCTGTTGGTTTCACCGTGGAGAATAGCCAGAGCACTGCGACGTTCCTTGGATTCGGCGGTAAGATTGAATAGCAGAGGGAAACGCTTCCACAAGGAAAATGATTGCTTGTGCGAAATACGGCACATACTACAATGAGAGGATTGCGTTAGTGAATTGCATGTCACTGACACTGGTTGGACTTACTTCTGCACGGCGGTCACATATTCCGATTTGCTTTGCATCTGAGCGTTTTTCTTGATGCCCATGGCAGTCTCGCAGATCACATCGAGAGCCAAGAGTGTTATGAAAGGATAGATGTCGAAAGGCTCTCCATTGGCTTTCTCCGCGAGTTTCTTAATGAAGATCTTGCAATTTTCCTCCATGGGTTGCTTGAATTCACCCAACATCTTGAAGTGGAAAGCGGGTGTCAACATCTTCCTCCTCCTGTGCCATAATTCACCGCCGCTGGTAAGAAGGCCTTTTCCTAGCCATGGCTCGATGACTTTGTAGTTTCTTGATTTATACAGCATTTGATTGCTGCCCAAAACGTACTTGACATCATCGGGATCGGTGATGAAGAGTGTGAGATCTTTACCAAACCAAATTCGGAAAGTTGCCCCATATCTCTGACGGAGTTCCTTAAGCCAGTAGAGGATTTCTGAAAATTGGTGTAAATTTAAAATGTAATTCAATTCAAGCTTTGTTTACTTTGGAGGATATCAGTTTGTTTTGTCTGCACAGTAGAGATAAAACCAACAACAAACAAAGCATGGGCGTGTAGATCAACAAAAAAAATCAGAAGTATGTTGACACGCGACCAAAAGAGCCAAATGATGTGCAAAAAAATTTATCAAAACCGGTAACAAATATTTGAACAACACATCCAAACTAAAAAATTAAACATTGAATATTACGCATTCGTCTGCTCAAAGTTCAACAAAAGTAATTTATGCCGACAAAACCCAAACAAGAACTTGTTTTAGATAAGGCAGAGCAAGGAATTCTTGGCTTCAAATTTGTCTGAATAAAAACTATATTAGTAATAAGGTGCATCGATAACCCCACATTTGTCATTTAAAAAACTATAATTGAGATTAAAGCTTGCTGACCGAAAAAGAAAACGTCTCCCGTCGTCGATTAGACAAGGGAACTAGACGGAGTGGAGCTTATTACTTTGTGCCAATTAAAAAAAGCAGACGATGTGTGTTATGAATGTCTGGAGTTGATAAGGAAATTTTGTGATGGCTCGTGAATTAGCCTTGCTTTGTTTTGTTTTGGTACTTGCATCTTCTTACTATGGGGCGTGGTCCACTGTGTTTGCTTCCTTGCAAATGTCGCACTTTGAACCACATGACTTGATACACATGCTTTGTTGTCTGCGCAAAAAGTTGTTTTGAACTTGGGATCAGTGTCTGATAACCTTCATCAGCCCGACGCTCAGTTAAAAGGATAATAAGAACGAACTGTAATCGATGGCGGTGGCAAAGATGACTGACCTTTAACTACGATGATAACTTGAGCAGTTTAGTCGTAGACTTTACTCTGGTCAATTCGACACATGGACTAGACTTTGCCTTGCTCTCAAGGTTTTTTCGCCATATTGCAATAAGCGGAAGTTTGATTCTTAAAACATGATAAGACGGAATTTTTTTTACAGGAAGTACCAAAAACGGATATTGTTAATGCGTGTGTCACTGACACTATAAATGAATCATTTCAGTCCTTTGTACTCAAGAAAGAAATAAAATTTGATGTGGAGTAACCTGATTGATGACACTACTTATTTTTATGCTCACCGATTCGATCTTAATGCATGAGTAATAATATTTTTTTCTCGCTTCTCGTCGATTGTGATTTTCCATCAGAACTGCACAGGTAATAAAAAGTTTATTTCTTGCTTCGAAAATGTTTCAAATGGCATTTGGAATGCTGGAATAACTCAGTCGATTGCACTGCAGCAGTTTCATTCCTGCAATGAAGAGGGACAGGAGTTTGACTGTTAATTGTCAACAACAGTCTGCCCTAAGATATCGAAATCTAAGTTTTTGCCCCATTTGGCCATCATGAAGAACACAGCTTGTAAAATATTTTTGAAGTATGATTAATTCCTGATATCTTATTACTGAATAAAAACTACATATTTCAATCTGACATCTCCGAAAATTGAAAAATTTAATAAAACAGGCATAAACAATACCTTTTGACAGGGTGCAGCCGGGGCAACTTTAAAATACATTTTTCGAATGTGCGCAGTGCTGCAACATTTTTCAATATGATGGCATTAAAAACATATATCGAATCAGATCGACCATTTTCCTAATTCCTCACTTTATATAGCTATTTTTCCTCTAAGATTGTTCAGTCAGAGGCAAATCGAAATTGAGTATCACTTTGCACTACTTGTATTCCATAAGAACCGAATATGCTCTTAACCTTATAAGTCTCATATTTCTTGCTTTAATCATAACAAACTAACTGTAATGTGTTGAGTTTTTAGTAACTGAATCTGAATATAGATCCGTAGTACTTTAAAACAGGACTCATAGACTCATCCGAAAGTAACGGATTTTTTTTAAAGTGATTTTATAGATAAGGAAACGAAATTTGATCAGAATAAGAAAAGATATGCCGCATAAAAATCGACGTCCTACTTTATATGAGAAAACAAATCGAATGATTTATGGGTAGTGTATAAATAGTGTTCATAAAGGTGCACCTAATATAATGCCGGCTATATCTGCATCAAGATAATAATCTTAACTTAAAACATAATCACAGTCACAATATTGTCTTTAAAAAGCAGAAGATAGAAGCACTGATTTAACAATGAAAGATTTGTTGCAAGTTTCATGTACTCTATGAATAGAAAATCTATCTGACAATTGCATTGATTTTACTACTGATAAACAAACTAATAATAATCAAGCAAATAAGAAGATTAGGTAATTAAGTTTTTTCATTCTTCGTATTTTTTCAATTTAAAATATACCCTAACATGTAGATGATCAATTTGTGCAAAGTGCATTTGCACCTGCGACTACAGAAAATAATACAAACATTAACAAGTATGCAACAGTACAATCTTACAAATACTGGCAAATATCAAGGTTCCGTAATCTCCAACTCTTTTTTACACAATATGGAAATTTTAGGCCAAACCCAACACAAGGAAATATAACAAAAGATAAAATGAAAACAAGAAAATCCTTCCTCAGAATCATGCGCAGTGAACTTTGGACTTCAACTCTTGATTTGTGTGCAAATTTATTCGGACTACTCGATATATTCAGCAACCAATAAAATATAATATGTTGGTCACAACTTGAATCGCGCACTTCTATATGCCAGGTATTTTTATCATTGTTCACTGCACTCTGCGTGATTACACTTCACTTCACGGAAAAAATACTCTTCAAAATGAATATTTGTACTCACTTCCTTTGCGAATATTCTCCACCAACTCCAACGGACCAGGACCAGGAATATTTTTTGAGAACTTAATCAATCGAATAAAGTTGGATAATCTCGGCAAAAATTGCAAGAGATAGACAATTAGCAGAGCCAAAACGACTAGGAGAAGATTCATCTTGCTAGACTACCCCAACCGAATCGCTATTGAACGAGAATATTGATGTGTGTTTGCTGACTTCTGAGCGAACACTGCCTTCTGAAGTGGCGAGCCCTCTTCTATTCATAGTCCCAATCCGACGCTAATCCGGCAATAACAACAACAAGTAAACTTCGTTTGTCTAACCAGTGTCGGGAGATAAGACGTTGTTAAAACAACAGAAAAAACATGAAAGAAAATGTGCTGCTTTACGAGGAGTGTGTGAATGAAAACTGAAATCTGATGTATCTGCAAAGGCACTGCAGGGTTCAGTAACTCGTATGCTGGTATAAATTGTGTGGATGCACTTCTGGTTTATTAAGATGCGGCGCTTAAAGGTATGCCTTGTAGTAAGCGCCTGAAAGAAGGCGTTACCGCATTGTTTGGTGCCTATTTTTGGGCAGCAATTGTAAGTTTTTTTTTATATCGAAATAGGGTATGATATGGTGTGACGTAGTTAGGTCACTTTGCAGATTGATTTATTTTAAAGAAAGAGAGAAGAAACTCTATTTTTTAATCTTCTAAATGTACGGCTGTTTTTATGTTAGCCTTGCAAATACTCAAAAATAAGATCATCTGCATGTATTGTAGATATACTTTTAAATATTCAAAGAAAGGTGTACAGACTATGCTCTAAATTGACAATAAGAAGCGTTTGTATTCCGAAAGTAATTCCCTAGGTGTCACCAATATAATAAAACGGACTAGAACCTAGCTTCTTGAGCAACTACTCCTATTTCGCGTGCAATTGTTTTAATGCAGGGTGATCAATTTCAATTTTTCCCAAATGTGCTTTCTAATTTATTCACGTCTGTCCTAAAGAGACTCTTTGAACTCATTACACTTTGCTCGGGAAATATTACGTGTATAAATCGATTAAGATCATTCTCATTTTGTCGGGAAGATTGCCTATGCTACCAGAGCTACATACGTACAAACACAATGTTCCAGGATAAAATTGATAGAAATTAGATACGTTCTGCTCTTTCTTATCAAGATTGATATAACAAGATGATCACTCCATCATTCTTGCCAAGGTCGATTGGCCTTCGTCTTAATCAAGTAAATGGTCAGAGATGAAGGGTGGGGCAATGAAAACATCGACTCATATCTCAAGAAAAAAATACTGAATTTGAGAAAAAAAAACTGATAATTCGTATTGAAGTCCGACCTTTGAATGTGGGCTCGTGTTCTATACAAGCTTTGTGACTACACCACGCTTATCTGCATAAACATAACATTCATGGACTTTAAGTTAAAGTTTGAACAGATGATCGAATAGGTTTATGTTCTAATCGGTGAATGAGAATAGACGATGCCGTGACACATGCAGTTTTTAATTTGAGCATTTGCAAGGAACACACATGTGCTGTGGTTTTTTTTTCAAGAACATTTTTAAGGGAAACATCCTTAGATCAATTTTACGAGAGTTTTTTGGACGCGAAATATGTTATTTAAGTTTTGTGGAGCTTAATTTGCTTACGATCGGAAAATCAACAAGTATTGGGAATTTTAACAGCCAATTTGAGTGCTACCCACTTGCCAGCTCATTGCAAACATGCACACACTAACGGCTATAAAAAGCTTTACGCCCGCATAATTGACACGTTAAATTTTTAAACGAAACCTTGAGCAAATGGTGATTCATTCCATTCCAGGTGTTTGAGTCTGTTCAACTTGATTGATTAAATTTCACACCACTCCTAGTGGACGATATAAAAAGACATCCTATCCTGCCTTGCGCTTTTTATCTTTCTGCTTGTCATTTGATCGAGAAGGCAAAAAAAGTCCCGCAAAATGTCTCGTTGCCTGTAAACGACTTTTGTTTGGCTTTAATTCAAATCACGTGTGTATGTACTACGACCAAAACGATGGAATTACCACTAAAAGAATGTTCCTGCAAAATGTGTAGCTTAATTTGAACCACAAGAATACGTTTTATGTTTCTGGCAAAAAGTTTGACATTGGGAGGTACAGAGAAATGACGCAAACGAAAAAAGTTTTGGTCGAGTGAACTTGTCCTACGTGCCGTGCATAGGAAGTGATTTTAAATAATTAGAATTACTTGCAATTTGAGATTTGCCGATTTCTAACAACGCGTGTAATTAGTTTTGGACTAAGCACTTGTTTCGCTTTAAGAACTTTTTCTTTGAGATTTGTAAGCACGATTGAATTTTGAAACACGCGGTAGATATCTGGTAATGATGAATCTTTATATGTCTGACAACTGTTTGGTCTGATGGTGTTGACTTGAAGTTCATAAAGACAATAAGTCATATGCCTGTGGACATTAGATGGCAGAATTAAATAACGCTGTGCGAGAATACACTTTTGTATTTTTTTATTATAAATTAACGTTAATTTAGCTGCATACAATCAAACACTATTGCGATAGATTTGTTGGTTTTTTTATGTCAATCATATTAGCTCTAGTTCTTTGACTGAAGAATACATTAAACATTTATGAATATAACGCTGTCGAATGCAGCTAAATTAACGTTTAAAAGAGATTAATCTTTCATTTATTCAGAAAAGAATCTAACCGTGGTATATCGATGGCAGCAACAAATTCAAAACAAAAGTCCTCCCAACTCGGAATATTTTTAGATTTTCTACTACAGGTGGAACTAAAGTTTACTCAATAACCACATATTTTGTGTATCCAATAAATGATACTGACATGTGTTTCGGACTTCAAAACTTGACAATAGAATTCTGCAGGAGTGAACATAAATATTATAAAAAGTAGTTGAGTAAGTAAGTGTATGTAAGTAATCCGTTGGTGTTAGAATTTAACGCTGTTCTAAATATGAGATGAACTTGTTATCTCCTTCAAAAATTGTTCCCATCTTGTTCATATTGAGGAACCAGAACTCTCTTTTTATGTCTTCCTGAATGAGTTAAGCCACACATTATATTGTAAAACTTCCTGAACTGGACTTTGGTTCATATGGATTTTCACCTCGGCCTCAGTTTCGCATTAGAGTCGGTTCAACCCACAATAGCATGCACACCACGAGCGGTTGTTGAAGAAGTTAGGTTCCTGTTCCTTGGAGACTGCAGCATCAACAAATTTAAATTTTTTTCTTTACGTCTCCTTTTTTTATTCTATCTTTTTCATCTCTTTTTTCTTGTTCTTTTCTCTCCTTTTCCTCCTTTCTTCTCTTCGTCATCTCTTCTTTTCCACATCTTCTAAACTTTTCCACGTCTACCCTTTACGTCATCTCCCATACGCTTTTCTGAGGTACTTCATTTTGAAGTGGACATTGTACTTAACAAAGAAGCATTTCAAAACTTCCAAAATCAAGAAAATATATTTTCCCTCATATGAAAAAGAACATGATATGTCACTGACAAGCCCCCATTCCATTGCAAACTCTCAGAATGACGTGTCTTCAAATCAACCTAAAAATTGCCCCAAAGTCCAGCTTAAACTGAACTCCTCCTTGGTGGACGTGACTTCCACCACCAAATGCAACTCTTTCCACACATGTGTATATGTGCCTTCTGACTTGTACACTTCGAAAAGCCAAACAGGCACACCCAAAAACCAAAAAAAAAATATAAACCTCTTATCAATGTTGAACCCTCCTGACACAGATTCATTCAAATTCCACTATTTTTTTCGAGATATCAGAGGTCAGCCGGAATGAAACCGCAGTGAACTTGTCCCCTTATCACCACACACAGAAAGTAGCAAATATTTTCATTTTGCGGTTCCAAAGTGTAACTTCACTTCACCACACGCCTCCGACGAGCCCCAGAATACACTTCTGATGACCTTTGACAGCATTCACGTCACGCCGACATCGTATTCCGTGCAAAACAGACTGCATTCCAGTCCAGACTATTTACTGCTTCACATCGGCGAACACGTCATTAAAAGATGATTATGATTTTCCATTGATTGCCGTGCACACATGGTTCGGGGCAAGGTCATTAAATTTCGACAATGAACTCACATCAAGGTCTTGAAAACCTCCCCAAGGCAAAACGAGAGAAAAGCCTGTCAAATATGGTCAACGGGCAGCACAAATTTGCGATTAATTTGCAATCAAACGTCAAATACCTGTAACTTTACACGCACCTGCAATCAAATCGCAATAAATTGTCATTCAAACCTCCGCCCTCCGGGTAGTAGTCGTTCGTGGTGTATTTACCGCCTGCTTATTGGATCATCGTTGTACAGAGACTCCAGCTTTTGCCAATGCGCTGTTGGTCTTCGCTAAAACTTCTTTGTCATATCCAAACGTCATTACGCATTCAACAGCGAAGAAGCTTAAGTAACCAAACCGCTGAAAATGGGACAACAAAACGTACAGACACACGCAACCCCATCGCACCCCGCACGCCGCATTCAGCAAGCAGATGTCACAATCACAAATGTTTGTTATCAATGCTGTCGCTCGTCGCCCCGTTTTCGAATCAGACGCGCTCACTGATTTTGCCAGTGTCAGCTGGTAAACGACGTGCATCAGTCACGGAGATACACTAAGAATTTATCATCGGCAAGTGGTCCAAGGTGGACGGATGATTCTTCGGTTCATTATGCGCCGACGTCCGCGGAATCGATGGAGAATCGTGGGTTCGTTCGCTTCGAAATGCTAATTGCCGCTTATGCGACGGTCAAGTCAGTGCGATGCGCAGTCACCGATGCACACCCTTTTCTGTGATGCCCAAAGCAAACAATTTGATTTTCGCTTGAACTCTGATGTGTAGCCGGGGTATACACTTAAAGCGAGTTAAGTGTGTCGATTGACATTTTCATTATAAATAGCAGTGTAGTGCCAAGGAGTACATCTCACCTACAACACGGAGCAAGTTTGTATAATGGATTCGGAATTTGCTTAATTAAGGGCTCTCACTGGAACTTCGATGACACGCTATGCATGACTTGCTACTCAATGATTAACAAAGTACAGGGAGAGTGTTGACTGACTAGAGGTGGCAACGTGACAAATAGTGGGCATCTGCCAATGTTCGCATTAGTAACAAAATAATTAGGACTTAGGCAAAACACAGTCATAAGCGATGATAAATTCTGATGTGTGGCGAGAAAAGCGCTATATACTCACGGGGTGGTGAGGTCAGGACTACGATTGGATGGTGTATGCATGAAGGATGGAACATTGGAATATTATGTGAGGGGAAATGGTTTGATGGAGAAAATGATAAATGTAGGAATAATGTGCCAATATCGGTTTTGGGAAAAAGACGAGCACATAAAATATTGCATGAAAATACTTTAAGTACAAAAGGGCACTTAGAGTAAATTTTGTTATATAAGAGCACTCCCACCATGCGTGTTTGTCCACACACTTACCCACTACGCCACGACGACCACAAGACTCATATTCTACTGTAGATAAAATATTGGGTATGAGCTAGGTGTTTGTCACTCCGGACAAAAAACATAATCGTAAGACAACTTAAGAATGGTGTTTTACTCTGTTAAAGATCAAGAGTTTCCGGTTCGTTTCATACCCATCGAGGAAACATGTATGCCGAAGTATGGCGAAAAACTGCTTACGTGTCTATGACGACCAAATGGGAAAGTGTAGGGTAAACGATTTGTCTTCATTCCTTTCAAAGGACAGGTCTTCCTCTTGTTTGGATTAACATATATTTTCTATGTCAGTCAAATATGACAAAGATTTCTTAAGACCTTACAGTGGCCTATTAATATCATACTTTGAAATTGATGGCAATAGTACTGAAGTTATTGGAAAATTAAAAATCTCGCTGTCAGTAAATTATTTCAAGCCAATCCTAACTACTCTTGAAACGCTTACTACCTCAACTGTTTACAGTTTAGTTCGAGTTCGCAAGCGAAAGCGAAAAATAGATGATTTGTTTTTAGTTTCAGCAGAATTTCAAATTGAATACTTGTTGTTATAAAAAAACAAGGGGCATTGGTTGGTAACCTTGAAAATTATCGAATTTACAAAGATGCGCAAGAAAACACAAGAACGTTCATATCATTAGTGAACATTGTCTTCAAAGATTAATTGCCCATTGAATCAACACACAACCATCATCTAGGCCAACTTCATGCTAACGTTAAGCAAGAATAGTTACAAGGCTTGAGTATAATGAAAGGTTTCAATCTAGGAAAGGAAACAAGATTTTAATGGCGCCGTAACAAACCGAAGTAATCCGCGCATTGCTTATTTCATGGTCAAAATACACATCAATGCTTCTTCCTATTTCAAAATCCGTACACCAAGCTAAGGCAAGTAATTCCACATGAAAGAGTTGGCTATTCAGAAACACTTAATTAATCAGTAATATTCCATAAACTACGTTGTACCCACAAAAGGGTCGATCGTAATTACACTTAAAATGTTCAGATGTTTAGGCCCAGTATCTGTAAACTTAATACTTCCTAGCCCACAGTCAACATAGTTCCAAGATGCTACCCAGCTTCCCGCCAGCAAAACCAATTAACCTTGAACTTGAAGTGGCTGAGCACTTCTTCGCTTGAATGGATCGTTTCACATACAGATGGGCTTAGAATCAGGCGCACAGTGGCGTGCTTTGTGGGCCTGTCTTGTGGAAACACTTCATCCGTAGACTGAGTACTTGTACTGTTTTTATTTTTATTTGAAGCCGTAAAATTCTTTTAACCATAAAACAATAAATTGTATGTGAGAAGCGCTGAGGTCACACGACACCGCCTCCACTGTCACTGCGGCCGCATTTAATTTGATAGATAATGTATGAAGTCGAGTAATTAGAGATTTTCCTTAGACGACCTTTACGTGGCGTACACAACTGACAGCTGCACGCATAGTGGCAGTTAAAGATTAATCATAACAGGCAAATTGATTGCAGTTTAGATGGATTCGGAAAAGATAAGGGCTATGGTCTTAAAATTGACGAAATAAAACTTGACTGGAGCAGCTTCTGCAATTTGAAATTGTCCTTCATATTATGTGTCAATAAGATTGACACTAAACGGTAAGCAGTGCTACACATAAAGTCAATGCAATTAATAGTGCCATTCCTGCCCAAGATAAATTGTGTACAGTTGTTGAGTAAAATGTGTTGTTCATATTGTAAGTCAAACCATGGTTGACATTGATGTGATGTACTTGAGAAAAATGAATAAAGATAAAAGTAGCACTGCTAGTCTAATTCTCATATCAAATCAGTGGCGTGAAACATTAATAAGGCAATTTTGAATCTGCAGTTTAACAATATTTTCATCCGTGGTGATTGGGTCAAATAAACTGTCTTATCAGAATGTAACAACGCTCAAAAGGAGTTTCAGACCCTACCTCAATGCCAAAAGACTAAAGCATTGATGACAAAGTATATCTAGTATTGCAAGTTATTGATGGATGGCCATAAGCCTCAAATAGATCTCGTTTTAATTTTTTACCTACACTTCTCTCTGTCGCTTAATCCAAATTGTGTTAACAGGCCCTTAAATTTTTTTCTCAGCAATAAAATCTTATTTTGGATTGTACTCAAAATTGTAGAAGCAAACCACAGCTTTAAACTTTTAGACCGCTTTGTGAAAACACAGTTTAAGACAACTTTACTGAAATATATTTTATTTCAAATGGATTATTGGTATTATTGTGCAGCAATCCATATGCAAGAAAACTCCTTCGCACCCTGATTCATTCATACATTTTCATGAATTTCACAAGAATAATCAAAGAGCAAAAAAAATACTCAAGCCTGCATCAGCTTTTCCGCGAGTCACTCAATTAACCGAGAATCCCCGCTCAAATTTTATGATTTCTGCAATTTTCTTGTGGCTTGCAATCCAAATCGAATCTCACGCTGCAATCTCGCCAGCGATAAAGTTAATTCGATGATGTTTTCTTACAATAATAACAACAAATTGGTTGGTGTTACAATAGTCAGTTCAACAAAAAGAAAGGAGAGACTACTGCGATTTATCAAAAGTTTACTACTTCCAAAGCATAAGCTAGGCTTGCACCAAAGACGACGCGCCACTCCAAAATCCACTCACAACTACAGGCGCACAAGACAAAAGCAACAGTTCACCTGAAGCTACTGTCGCTTGCTGCTACCTGCGTAAGCCTTCGTGTACGACCCCCTCCGTAGGCGCTGCCGAAAAGAATCGACTTCGGAATAAACTACAATACTAGCGGATTTAGTCACCAGCGCGACTTCAAGCAAATCTGATCGAAGCTTTTCCTCCCCGAGTTCGAAGCGGGACTTGACGCATACAACTTGGTTGACGGGACGGTTTTGACAATACGGTTGCGACGTGAAATTCAATTCTTTCGGTCTTCTTTCCGCTCCTCGTCGGTAAAGTGTTTGTGGTAGATTTTTTTTTTTTTGCTTGGAATATGACACAATTTTCGCAATAAAATCGTGAATTCAATTAGCCACAAAAAATGCATCTAACTCTAAGAGCACTGTACCTGTTGGGTGTTGTATGCACACTCGGTGCGGGTGCCCTAGATCACCCGACGTGCCAGCTCAAGGATAATTGTGATTTAAATGAAAAATTAGTGTCGAAGGAATCGAGTGATAGCAAATTAGAGAAAAAGATCGCTTCGATATTTGAAGACAAAGTGAACTATAGTTTGAAGCTGTCCTACCAGGCTGACGGGGGTGATGAGCAGCAGCCTATTGTCGGTTATAATTCAATTACGAACCTCACAGATATACGAAATGTTACTAGAAATCAAGAGATCGACGAGTATGAGTTGCTTGAAAGAGGTGAGCTGAAGGAACCGACAATTAGTCATTCATACACAATACTTATAAGTGCATTCTCTTTTTGGGATAGTAGTTTATTTTATTTGCGGATTGCCGTTTTGAAAACAGAAACTTTAACGAAGGACATCAATATCATGCAAATTTGTAATGTATAATCCCACGAAAGAAAGCCTATAAATTTAAACAGAATATGTAGCATCTGCGACAAGATTTTAAGTGCAAAGGTTTTCATTATTAGCGTGAGGCAATATTTCTTAGAAGAATATTGAAGTTTCTTGCAACAATTTTGCTCCATATTTGCTTAAAAAATTTAATTAAAAGTACACACAAATATAAACCCAAGGATTAAAATGTTTTCTTTGCTATATAAACGGTAAATTGAATTCAAGCACAGAAGCAAAATTCTCCATTCTTCGTTGAAAAAAAAAAACAAACGAAAAGAGTAGGTTTTTTAGGAGGACTGATTGACTAGAATTAAGTTGCAAATCCTTTGATCTTCGAGTTCTTTTCTAATTTGATTTGTTACGGAAAGTACAAGCAAAGGCTTCTCAGAATTTATAAAACGCCCTTGACGTCTTATTTTGTTAAAAGACGTTACAAAAATCTAAAAATGTATCTACGCTTAAAAGTCAGGAAGAATTCGACAAATAGCAGTTTTTATTTCTATTACAGAATATATAAAAGAGCGTTTGGGGGTCGAAAAGCTCTTAATAAATATAAATTTTTTCAAAAAACATAACGAGTAATAAGAAGAGAGGAGTCATTACACTTCATAAAAAAATAAATTAAAAATAGAAAATAGATGAAAAAATATATTTAATGAATATTTTTTTTTAATAGGTACAGTAAGTAGGTATTTGAAGTGGCCACCAAAGCAAACTTCTACTTGCTTTTCGTGTATTTATAATAAAATTTCTCCCAGAACAGACATATTGACCGGGTTATATTTATTTGGATCAACGCAGTTAATTCTGAGTTAATTTAGCAGCTACTCGTGGGAAGGCAAGTAGTTGACTTTCGTCTATTACTTTTACTGTTGAATTTATTGTCACAATGGCAGAGTTTTATCTACTATCGTTACAAGAAAAAATAATCAGGAGGATCATAATGTCTTATTTTAGACTTAAGTCTTGTTTATTAAATTCTTCCTTAAGAACTGTAAGTTCCCTTACGAAACGAACTTATCGATGAGTAGAGACAAAAGCTATTGTTCCAGGCCTTCAAGTATGCGCTGATAAACAGATAAAATATACCGCTAATTTAAAGAATTCAAATGAACTTCACATGAGTTGCATACACTTAATAATGATGAGAGTTTAGGCAATTTAGAAAATTAATACCAGATACCAGGTAGCACGGATCACATATCAAACTTTTAAATACATAGCGTCCAAAGTTCATCCAACATGAACCAACAATCAATACTTCTCTTAGACGACGACATCACCGCATAGTTCATTCATTTATAAATTTTGTTTAGAAAAACAAAAAATTTCTGCTTTTCTTAAACAGAAGATAGACTCCCTCCATTATTCGATAAATCTGTACTACGGGTCCGATATAAGCAAATTCTGGCTACATAAATAATAAAGCCCTCATTGTCAATAATTACTATACCTAATAATTGAAATTGAGTTTTAAGTTGCATTTTGATGTGATAACAATCGAACACCACAGTGAACCTGGCATTAGAAAAAAACATCCCTAGGTTAGCTTAGAGTACTTATAGAGAGTCAGTAAGTTAGAATTAAGATCATTAGATTTGACTATTTTTTGTCTAGCATAAAAATTAAATGCATTAAAAAAAAATACAAAATAAAAGTGAACCAATAGCACATATATATCAGTATAATCCTGAAAGCTGGAGGTAAACACACTAATCTGGAACTGCTGAACTTATCATAATTTTTTTGATTTCCAACACATTTTAAGACAAAAGCAATACTGGAAAAAAAAATAAAATCTAACACTCGAAAGTTACAGAAACCTCATACACCGTAAAACCGCACAAAACCAATAAACCTAAAGCACATCCCAAGATGACTCTTACTTACGTGAAAAAGCAACTTCAACCCTATATATGGAGCAAAGCTCCTGCAACACGACTGCTATCGGTTGTCATCGAATTTCCATCGAACAAGTCCCAATCAATTGCCCGCTTTGGATTTGTTTCATTTCGAAAGTCCACGCGTTTTTCACGCGAAGAAAGACAAAAAAACTTGCTTATTGAGCAAAAAACAACGACATTAGTTAGTAGATTTATATAAGTGCGCTTAAGCGCGCTGCAGAAACACAAGCTGCACACGGAAACGGCATTAGTCACTAATGACCAGCATCAAATCGCTCTACTGTTATCGCTTATGATGCGTTACCAGGAGCAATGGACTCTCGGTGAACATCATTGTCACCATTAGAGAGTTTCTTTGAGTGAGTGTGGCCTCATCTCAGCTGCACTTCCACATCCATTAGGTGTCATCTTATTGGAATTTCAATTTTTCTCTACCCAGAACACATGTTCAGGATAAGCAGCGCGGGTGAGTTGTCAGGTTTTTGACTAGTTTCAACGGCAAGCTTTTGCATCATCATTGTTTAGAATCGCTCTAATCGCTCAGGCACACTTCTGTGCTGTGAAAGGCGTTACGAAAGACTTGCAAATTGCTTTTTCCACTTCACTCCGGTCAAGAACATTCGAAAACAATTAACAGCCAGCGCGATGGTTTTAATTGATGTCCAAGGTGTGTGCAGATCTAGCTGCAATGGTCGTTCGGTTAGGATTCTGGGTCAGACAGTAACTCCCTCCCGGGTGGCATGTCACTCATGTTTGCCATTGTTCTTCAGGGCTATGGTGGCTTGGTGGAAGATCAGATTTAATTGCTCTTAATTGCCACTCCTGCCACCGATTTTCATTGTCCATGTACCTTGCACGATCATAAGATGTATGGCTTCAATTGAATAGCTGTCAAGGGCAAAAAATTCATGGATAACGATGTTAATTATGTAGCTCTTAACGAAACATTAAAATAGTTTACGACGCATTGTTACTACTTAGCTTTATGTTGTTTTGAATTAAATTTAAGTCTAACCGCAACTGTTTCCGCACTGCTATCTTAATTAATATTTCAATTTTCTAAATTGTTTCTATTTTTCGATTGTTTCGAGTTAATAGTTTGGGGAAATCCAAGTTTGGCTCTAATTTGTTGACATTTTCTTCTTATGTCTCTAAGGCGTCAAGCGTTAAATTAAATTTTCAGCATTTTTAGCAAGATTTGTTTTAGAAATTTGTATGTATTTTTTTTTTTCTAATAACTTTGTAAATTATTGTACTTACATTTATTTACTATATCTTCTATTAATTTTGTATTTTAGTTTGTCAGTTTATCCATCTATTTTATGTGATGACTCGGCATAAGAACGGATAGGGTCAAAATTTGGAAGAAGAAATATGCGAAATATTTTATTTTTATTTTTTATGGACGTAGTCTAGTCTGGAGATGGAATTTTCGATGACCTTTTCCAACCTTTATGGCGCTATTTCGGCAATAATGCATCGAATGTTGTCCCTCCGTGTATTAATCTTTTCGGCGTAGACCAGCGAGTTCACATGTCCCCACAGACAATAGTCGATCGTTAGGAAAAATTAACAATAAAAAAATACATTTGGAAAAAAAAATAATAGTCAATCGGTCGGTCCTGTTTGTCCTTGCGGTCCTGTCCTTCAATGAAGCAAGTTGCTCCTGCCACAACTAAACACCGCATAGAAATCGATGGAGATAAAATTGGGTCACATGAGTCACGAATAATAAAAGTTGCCTTCTTCATTCATTACGTGTAACATATAAAATCTTAAGTAGACAATTTAGAAAACATTTATGACGTAATAAAGCAAATTTTTCCTTTCCGATCACTCATTTAACTTCACATTAGAAAGCGTGTCCACCTTATATGACCTAACTAATAAGACTTTTAATTTTTTTTCTTTTGAAAATCAACGTGAAACCTGTCAAATCGAATTGGAATTAAGTAATTTTCCAGTCTATCCTGAACCGCCCATTCAATTCTTTTCAGAATTTCTTGTATTGCACTTATGTAAGTTATGACAACATTCCAATCCAACTGTCAGATGGCACAGCACAGCCAACAACATTCCCACTCTCGATGGTCTAGTAATTGCTTGCGGTTTCATTTATCTTTTTTCCCCTCGAAAGTAAAAGTGTTTGTAATGAAAATTGCAGTACTTCAAGTACACAGACTGATATCTGATGCTCATTTACATGTGCATCACATATGACCCAGTATAGAGGTCTGCTTGATGGGACACGTTCATTTTGACAATAAAGCTGTTATTGGGGTATGTAACATGGTCAGTTCCTAAAAACCAGAAATGCCACTCGTTTTCATCGATTTAGGTGAAGTCAAATTATGCAATTTGAATCTATTCGACGCACGTACGTCGGTTTTATGCGTTCACAGAAAACTGTTCGTGTACGATACAAAAAAAACGTCATCAGGATTATTTGACACATTTCAAATTGTCTCATCGATTTTTGGCTCATATCACGCCGGTTTGTGTAATTATTTTGATTATAAAATAGTTCCGATCGTAATCCAAGCTTAAAGATCGTGGTTGACAAGCATTTACGCAAATTCAGTTTGTACATGTCAATTGTCTACGCAATGCAACGGACGTAATAGATTTCTGCTTTGAGATTATGATCACCGTAAAATCTGGGTGTGTGCATAAACTTTAAATTAACATCTGCATACATTCGATGAATTAATGACCGCGGGGGTGGACACTATTTATGCACACACAGGAGACTGGAGACTGGACGGTTTTCATGTAAAAATTTCACATGTCCTTCCACTTATGTGAAGTGCAGTCTTTGATTAAATCACTTACAAGTTGACCTTACCTAATGGAATTCAATAAATTATTTACCTTCATAACAGTTTTAATTTTGTGCAACTGCACTTGGGACAATCCATCAGTGTTGTTATGTACAAAATAAGTGTTGCCCTAAAAGAATCGAAACTTGAAACCACTAACATTGGCCCACATTCTTCGTCACCCAGGTGGTAAACATTTGAACTGCCGTAAAAGCAATATTTACATTTTTTTTTCTGCAGTCGCATTAGCACATTCATCATTCATGAGCACAGGTTTCGTGGAATAAGTGGCGTCAATGCGCTTGTGAGCTTAACAGAAAAAAAACGCTTATTTTGACAACATTAAATAATTTTTGTTACATTGACACACTTAAGGCACACGGAAGTATTTTTTCGCCAAGAAATGAGTAGGGTCTCACACATTTAACTAACTTTTATCTGTGCCTCATTTATTTCTTATTTGCTATCAAAATATCCATAATACGCCTCTTTAAAAACGTTTCAGCAGTCAAAACTAATCCAGTCAAGTGCAAATATGCTTTAAGCATACATCGAAATGTGGACAGTCCCTTAAACCCAAGGCATTTATATTCAAGAGACGTACCCGGTCCGTATTCTTATGCTAATTTACCAAACGTATTTGAACATGCTTGCGGGTTAATATCCTTTAACATCTAAGTGCTGTGCTCAGAAAAAAGCTGTTCTTTTAGACAGTTCAATGTAAAAGCATGGGCGACTAATATGCTCTCTTCGCTTCTGTATAAGTAATTATTTGTGCTTCCCCTCTATTTGTGCGGAACTTTGAAAATTTGATTGAAGTTAGATTGATAAGGGTCAATTGAATAAATAGAAGTGCGGGGAATTGAATTTTTAATATCTTTAAGAAGATTGGAACAAGTCACCAAGTAGCTGCGGTCGCAAAACACGCAGTATTCACTGCCCAACCGACAAGATAAATAAATCAATTTTAAAAGTTTGCTTATATATACATTATATATTATATTATACAAGTTGTTTGCAAATTTGAAACAGAAATGTTTACAAAGCGGTTAAATTTTAGAATTCCACTGTTACCCAATCCTAGTCATTCCGGATCTGGGTGACTTTCTCGATTTTGAGATCATATATGATATGTGATTGCCGTCTTAATAAATAAATCACCAAATTCTTAAAACATGAGCCAACACTGCCCCAATTGTGTCATCAGTTTGTCAAAAGTGCATTTTATGCGCAATCCCTGCTGATCGAAACAATCCTGAACAGAATTGTTTATCGTTACAATAGGGTATAAACGCCGGCAATAAATTTAACTCTCATATCTTAACATCACCCCAAAATTGATAATGTCATGCAGTAAAATTAGATCATCTAAAGTTATATCTAAAGTCCCTTGAATTTGTTTGCCTAAGGAATATTAATTTGCTCGAGAATTGTTGAAAATCATGCAAATTTATGTAAATTATTATTTAATTTTATAACATTCTTAAAATAGAATGTGATGCCTAAGATTAATGACTTAAAGGTTATTGTCTGAAACCTGTCAACTAAGTGAAAGTTAATTAGCGCTTGAAGACGATTACCGGAGTAAACAAATATGATTGATTATTTATTGTTTTGTACCTTATACATTAAAATTACAATAACGGAAGTAATCCTCAGAGGAAACAGTGTCACTTAAATTTTTTTAAAATCTTTTCCTCACGCACATTCCTTCTCTTTTTCCTCCTCAAGAGAACACTAACTTGTTCAAATATCGTCAAATGGCATAGAGACTTTTAATTTTTGGGAATTTGGGACTATATTGGTTACTTAAGTATAGAGTGAAGTTCAATTTTCAGTAGCTTTTTTGAAAGATCACGCGTGACTTCTAACATACTGCTTTATCTTGTTCTATATGGTTTGGCAAATCATCAAGGAAAGACTTACACGAAAATAAGCATTCTATAAGAAATGTTCTTTGTACAATTTGAGGAACTTACCTAGCGCATAATCGATCTAATGAAGCCACTATTGCCGATGTAATTCGCAAATTTGAGTCCCAGTTAGACAACATTCGGCACTTCAGCACATTCGGTGTACGCGAAAACCATGACGAATGAACTCGTCGTCGTTCTTGGCATGGTGTATTCTAAAACTTATATTTTACGTGAGAATCTCGACTTGAAGGTGTACAAAATTAAACTTGTGCAAAAATTAAAGCCAGGTGTGTTGAATTTGCGGTATAACATATTTTCACTGAATGGGCTGTGAAAAAAACTTGATAAAACTCCGAAACTGTGTTTAGTGATACGTCGCTCAAAGGAAACGTTAGTAAATAAAATTGCCGTATTTGGCTGTTCATATTTCTTCAATAATCAGAGTGTTTCAATAAAAAAAATATAAAAACAGGAAAAGGTATACTCGTATAAATGACAGTTTTGGAAATTTAGCTCCGTTTCGTATTTTAAAGGATGTGGATTTTATTTCCACACTGCATGTGGATTTTATTCCCACACTGCATGTGGATTTTATTCCCACACTGCATGGGAACTATGTCCACTAAAGTGGCTAAAGTGGACTCACTGTTCTCTAAGTCTAAGGTACTAAGTTTCCGAAAAATTGAGTACACTGACGACTTAAGTCTCCACTTGCATGATAGGGATTAATTTCACTTCCTTCTAAGTGCACACTTAAAAATACTTTTTCCATTAATTGGGAATAAAGACCCTCAAAGAACTTAATGCCCTGGGATTTATTTCCCTGCACCATCATAAATCGTGAAGCAGACTACTGCAGCAGAATACGCATGCCCTAAGCACATTCATTATCCCGTCCTCCTCTTGACATAACCTCCGCCTGCAATCCAGGACTGCTCACACGCAAACCCCCGCGAGCAGTGCTTCTTGACAGCTATGAAATTAAATCACGTAGTTAAGGAATTTTACGTGCCCAACATCACACTATCAGCAGTATCCTGACGTCTTTCATTCTCCACCCATTAAAAATCCCCAGACCCAACGTCAGCCACTGTGCCACCGCATGCGTAATGAAGTAGCAAAAACCTCAACCGCATCCGAAGCAATAAATTTATTCCGCCCGGATACATACGTTCAAAAGTAAACCTCTCAAGTCCGAGACCAAACAATATGTATGCTAGAATATTTTAATAATCTAAAGGCGAGCCTACCAAAATGGCAATCCCTCCTCCCAATCGGTTCATCTGGGCTTGGGACGTGCTTGGAATTCATTGTCCACACAAAGCTCAAAACGCCTGTACTTTGAGAAGCTTAGCGTCTTCCTCCTTCGATCTGGCGATAGTGCGTGTTTCGATTCGGCGATGATTGAAACCCAGCCTAGATTGGTGAAGCTGTTACGTCAATCATTGAATTTCAATTCTAATAATAATGGATATTTTTTTCTTATTTTTCATTTCAGAGTACATACGCTCGATTGGGGAGAAGTTTATCGCTTTCGCCAAACCTTTGGATCCATCAATCGGACCAACAGCGTCGGAAGCATGTCGTCGAGACACACGCCAGTTTCTGGCAGGACTGCAGAATCTCGAGCTGTGGGCAATGAAGAGTAAGTTTTAAAGTATACCTGAACACGTCGCGTTCTTCTGATGGCATAGCAAACCGAAAATGCTTACATAATTCAATCGTCAGGGTAGCACTCATCTGGCATATTAATTTCGCAGGTCTTGTCTTTAATTACCAAACGTTTGGCTGTGACTGGGTCTGTGCCGTTGGCGCTTGCAAGGTCGTCACAATCGTCAGTTGACAACCTGCATGTGTGTCTTATTGTTTAATGGACGTATAGTCTAAATATTTGGATTAGTATCGATTTCAAGGTCAGCTTACCTGGGTTAAGTTTGACGACACATGCGGACAATTGTTGCGTTGAAATGCATGCCGCGCTATTGTGGGACGCTACTGAAACATTGTGATACGTGACAGAGGTGGCTAATGGATATGAACACTTGTCAGTGTCGAATTGGTGAATTCATGAATGAATTCAATTTTTCAAACTGTTGCAATGGGTAAAATTCAGATATACCCCCAGGATCTAGTGAAGTGTCCTTTTGGGCATTTATGTATGCGATACAATTTTGAGAGAGTTGACGAGTTGGCTAAGAAAATAATAACTCCAGTATTTGGAATTCAAAATATCTAGAATAGATATTTTTTCAAACACAATCTTAAAACGATGCGTAAATTTAATCTTATCAATAGAAACTTACCTCTTTCAAGCGTTATATTTTATGAAAAAAGGTATTTAACGAACTAAGAACGCCTTCGAATGTTTAAAGCACCCGATGAGATCGTTAGAAAAACTTCAACGATGTAAGATTTGAAAAAGATGCTTGTTTTGTTTTGAAGTTAACTCCACACTTGTCAGATTTCATCAGCAGCCTATTAGCCTTAATCTGCATCCAAATATTTAGTCTCTCCGATTATGTATGCTTTGTTTTTATTGCGATTAAAGTATGCTGGGACTCAAAATTTCCTTTCTTTTGCTTCACTCAAAATGCTATTTTGCAAAAAATAAAAGTGCGTCAAATGTTACGTATCTTTTGTAGGTTTGTTCTAACTATAAATAAATGAGCCCACACATGTGAACAAGATAAACTTTTCAGGCGAAATGTTATTGATGAATCAAAGCAGTTAAGAGAGAGATAAAATCGTTACTTAAAACTGTGCCAAACTGAAATTAGCCGCATAACAGCTGTTTAGGTGATTTGGCTTAAGTTTTCAACAACTCTTAAACCAAACTCAACCAACTCTTAAATTAATTTACGACCATTTGCAATAATTAATTTTAGTCAATTAAAATCGCTAACCTGATAACATCCATATTCTTCCTCTTACCACTATTTGAGTTGGACATACATACGAGTTGGACTTCCCATACTCTAATCATAATACCGCACTCCGGCAAGCTTCTTGACCAAGTAAATTCAATCAAAACCGCATACGTGAGCTACGAAGTTGTGCAACAGTGGTGCACTCTTTCAAGTGTCAAGCGTACACACGTGAAATTTGCAGTCGGCTCGTCACACATGCAGTCCGCAAATTTGAACCTTGCTATCGGAGGTCTGGGGCCAGCGAAAATAGCTTCACCAGAACCGGCTCCAGCTTGCAGGGTATAACTAAACGATAATGACTTTGGCATGAATATGGTTCTCACTTGTGTATACCTTGTATACCTCTGCATTCACAGAGTCGCCAAACGTCTCAGTTTGGGTGATTTTTTATTGCAGCGCAATACGTCATAGAAACGCGATTTGTAGCTACATACGTTCGCCGGCTCATGAGAATGTGCAGCGCGCACATTGACTCCAAGGACATCCGCCAAACTTTACCTACTTCAGACTCAAGCTGAAGCTTGCTGCATTAAATGTGTGCGTCTTGGAATTGTGAGTTTTGTTGAGTGTGATTCGAGAAATAAAAACAACTCCGAAAGTTTGAGGAGGGAACAGAAACTTGTTTTTGGTCTTGTATGCGCTTTGGCGCGATTGTATCACTATCAAGGACGGAATTAGCTAGTAGTTGGATCTGCCCCGGATCTCTAGATATTCTGTACTCCGTCAAAGTTCGAGGCAACAGTTATTTGTGTGATGACGTTTCGATTAAACGGGTGATTTAATTGAGAAGTTTCTTTCCAAATAGGGCGCGAACTGACTAATAGTCACTTACCGTCTACATAGTTTGTTTGTTTAGTGCCTGTTGTGTATAGTCAACATATTCGGCTAGAACGAAAGCTTCCATTTAGGATTAACGCGATAGTTCAGTAAACGTTATAGTAGAATAATTCCACGTGCAAAGATGTAATATGTTGTTGCTTTATAATCACACTTACTATATATGGCGCCATTCGCGTAATTTTATTCAATTCAAATAAATTCCAAACACTTCTGCCACTAACAAAATTTTCCTTATTCACTTATGGTTCAGACAAACACCTACATCCAAGTAGGTAACTATTTTCCTTTTACTACTCTTTCGGTTAGAAGTATCTCAACGAATATCAGATCATAAAGAGACATAAATAGGCAATTAAAATAGAAAATAACAAAATTCGTTTTTTCGGTGCATCACTAAGAAAACGATACCATACAGTGATGCTACGCTGTGCCGCATAGATTGAGAGCTTGGCTTCAATCATTGGTTTCATCTGCGGTGATGCCGTCGTTTGACTCAATTACGTCTAGAAAGGGACTGAACCAGGAGCGAATCTAGTCAAGCGACATGATTCAAACACTTAAAATGCTTTTACTATTTCGGACGTATACATTGCTCCATTGTGTTCGCCGTGGCGTTGTGGGTAAGAGCGTCGGCCCACACGCAGAACGTCTAGGTTCGATTCCCAGCAGGATACCTCGCATTTTTTCACGGTACCACCTCTTTCGAGTTGCTGACAATACTCGAAGAGTATCAATTATCTATGAAAAGCTTCTCAAACTCGACGTTCATAGTCGGCAAAAAAAACTGTAGGTCCTTTCTACTCGTGAGAGAACAGTAGCACGCACAACACGTGGAGTGGTTGTAGAAGCTTGGCCCTGGTCCCTTGTGGGCTGTAGTACCGCTCTACTATTATTATTTTTAGACTGCTCCAGTTTCGAAACCAAAATAATAGAACAGCTAAATAAACAATAGTTACGAATAATAGTCGCACAAATAGCAAAAGGTGCAACAAACAGCTCGAAAACTCAAGCGATCGTGCCTAGGAGCGTGAGAGCGGTTTTTAATTAATCGCAAAGTTATTTTCCTCAGCTAAGCATTGCTCATAAATCTAAGAGCAAAAAAAAAGTTCAACCGCTTCTTGATATGGTATACATACATATGTAGACAACAATACCCGATATCTGGCATTCGGTTACAGATATAAACTAACAGCAATGGACTTCTTGTTGTGGGCATCTTGTTGGATTTATAGTGGATGCAATGGATTCAAACTTAATAAAACTACAGTAATTTCAAAAAAATATCTTAGTCAAACCAGGGTTTATTTATGATAAAGATTAAATAAATATGATACTCGAATTTCAGGAGTTTATCAATGAATAATGCAAATAACACAAGTGACAAAATATCACACGAACAAACTTCTCTTAACAATGATCACTTTGACATACAAATTAAATAATTGCAATAATGATTAAATTACTCTTAACATTCCCACCTTTATTCTCTCCCACAGTGCACGATGCCACCGGTAAACTGACATCCGGAATTTTGAATGGCAACATCAACCAGCACGGCGACTTCGATCAGTGCCTACGCATCCAGAGTCCACCGGGAAGCGAGTCATTTAGGGGACAATACTGCCTGGCATATGCTCAGCCTATTTTGCCGCACAAGTCCAAGAAGCTGAAAGAGTTTTTCAAACTCATTCAGTCACACAGTCCATTCCGCAGCGAATTCAACGACGTAAGTATGCACTGTTTTGAGCATAATGCCCTTGAACTTGAGCGCAGAAGAAAAGCCAAAAATCGAATTGTTTGGGTTAGTGAACTGTCGAATTTCAATCACGTAAACAACCGGTTTTAGTATAGATGGCGAGTGGCAGTATGAGTGTGGAAATATGATGCTCATCTGACAATTTGATTTATGTGATCATTTCGCCAGTTGTATGAAGTTTTGAATAGATTTGCATTGCTAGCGGGCTGAGACGATTCGCATTAATTATGGATTATCTGAAATGCCACATGCGTTGGTTGGAATCTGAGGGAATATCTAACAACACAATTTTTTGTTCTCAAATGACAAATACAATAGGATTTAAACGAGAGATTTTGTATACAAAACAATGAGAATATGTTTTTATGATGGAAGCAGTAAGGAAATCTAAACCAAAATAGCTCCTTAGTGGGATATGTAAATATTTATGGATGCGCACTATGATAAATGGATACAAATTAGAACCAGGACACGTCCACTGTGATGTAAGTAATTTAAAACAATTAAAAATTGGTCGTCTCTCCTGTTTGTAAGAAAAAAGTCGTAGGTGTTCAAACTCTTAAAAATACATCCCCTTTGCGTAGGAATTGACTTGCAATGTCTTACATGATAACCTTATATATAACATTCGCAAGTGACCAAAGAAACAGACTGAAGAAGAAGAGCAACTGCTTCAAGCAGCTGGTAGTAACTCTGGGTGCCATCCAAAACTAAAGATTGGACGACTAACAAGGGAAAAGTATGTGGCTTCTATAAGCATAAGGCGTTGGGTGTGCTTTTGTTCTCTCAAGATTAGAAGGGACCTGAAGTTGTGTACCGAGGTCAAAGTTCGAGTAAGCCTTGTGATGTATGTCTGTTTGCAGTTTTATCTTTGCCTTATCCCTTTCGAGCACAATTTCGATTTTTTATATTTTTTTTTAATTTTTTTTTATTGCTTATGATTGTGGATTAGCGTCTGTTAGGTCGGGATATCCATTCCCTCCTAACCCAATGACCCAATAAACCCTCACCTCCAAGTGTTTTAATTTTTCTTATTTCTATTCATACTCCAGCCCGGCCATCGTGTTCCCCGTTACAATCTTATCAACTGGGGAGTTTGTGTGCCGTCTTCATGCCAACCTCAAGACGTAGAATACGTCGTAAGGGAATACCTTACCAACTTGACGACATCGACAGGAATTTCATTTCAAGTGCGTGTCGATTCGAAACTTTGTCAGACAAACGAAAGCGTTCCTTGGGATCGTAATACGACTTGGGCGGTGTAAGTAAATTTATTTCCAGTTAAAATTTGCCCATACATAGATCTCTTTCTCGCAGGCAATTTTTTTTAGCCATAATTTCGTTATCGATTCTTTCGACGATCTACGAGTTGCGATCCAGTGGAAAAAAACAGAGTAAGTTCTTAACAACTATGTTAACTACAAAGCCCCTAATTTTAACCGTTTTTACAGACGAATGGTTGACGACGTTTTCACTTCGCAAAAATGCTAAATCGCTTTTTAGCACAAAATCTTCGGGCGATGACATCGAGGCCGTCCATGGAATACGATTCTTGAATGCCATCATGTTGCTCATGTCTCACAAATCCATGGCGGTTTTCTTCAATACATTCAACAACCGAACGGAAATGTCTGAAGTAAGTTTTAACTCTTACAAAATTTGCAAGAATCAATTTAAAACGTATGCAACAGGATTTGGGACGCCCCTGGACAGTCATTGGAAGAGCTGCCTCCCTTTACACAGATCCGTTCTTGATGTTTAGCGGAATGTTAACTGCTTACTCACTCTTCGGCCGACTCTTGAAAGGTCAACCAGTCAAGCTAAGAAACGAATACATAGGAAGATTTATGAGGTAAGCTACGTCCGTCTATGAATTTGCCGGTTTTAAGAATTCTTTTGCAGAATCGTTCCACCTCTAGCAGCGCTAATCCTCTTTTGTACGTTCATCTTGCCGATGTGGGGCTCTGGCCCCCAGTGGAATCTCGTAGTTGGTCACCACTCTGACATCTGCAAAAAGAACTGGTGGAGGAATCTGCTCTTCATCCACAATTACTTCGGATTCGGTGATATGGTGCGATTTCGAATCTTTATCTTTGGCAACAGATATGTCAATAGACTTTTCTTACTCCCCCAGTGCCTGACACATACACATCACTTAGGAATCGACACGGAGCTCTTTGCTGTGGCACCTCTTATGATCTTTGCGATTTGGAAATGGCCCCGCGGAGGAATGTTGGCTCTCTTATCACTCTGCGTCATTGGAACCGCTGCTCGCTACTACACGACGGTTGTTAACGAACTGTCCAACTATGTTTATTTTGGAACAACGTATGAGTTGCCTCTGCGATGATTCTAGTATAAATTAAAACATTTTGGTTCTCCTAGGATACAAAGACTCTTCAAAACTGCGGACTACATGTACTCATTCCCTCCTCACAGATCTACGGTGTACATAATGGGCGTTTTTCTTGGCTACGCGTTGAGAAAATTGGAGGGTATCAAACTGACTACATCCCAACTCACTATAGGTTGGGCGGCGGCTATATTCTGCTTGATTGCCTCGCTTTTTGGTCCAGCCCCAATGGGCGATATATCCTACGTATACAACGCCACCCATGCAGCAATCTACGCCGCCTTCGCCCCGGTCGCGTGGTGCTTCTTCTTCGGCTGGATGGTGTTCGTCTCACACATGGGATACAAAAGTAAAAAATATGCACACGCTCTCTTGAAAGCCCACTTTAATTGAATTTCATTTCAGATCGCCTCACGAACTTCTTCTCTTGGAAGGGTTTTCAGATTGCAACAAAATTGTCGTACGCCATCTATCTGACGCAATTTCCCGTGTTCTTCTTCAATGTTGGCCGGCGTCGACACACACATCACTACTATAACTTCTTTTTCCTTATGGTAAGACGGTCGACAAGACTCCTCAATGAATTCGTCACAGCTAATTTTGTATTTCAGGCGGATACAAATGAACTGTTCAGCATATTTATAGCATCGACACTACTCACCTTGTTCTTCGATATGCCATTCCAGAATATAAAGAAACTTATCCTGTATCGGGCGCCAAAGAAAAGAATAGCCCACATAAAAACCCGTGAGATGCAAGCCTGTGATCAATGTAGCAACAATAACGAACCCTCGCAAGATTTGGGGAAAGAGAGCAAAGCGCACGGGGAGTAGACGGCTGTGCTACAGGGTTTAGCCACTAACGCTTATTGTTTTAGTATTAAATTATTTCCATTTAGTTAACGAATCCGATAATTGAATGAAGCACAGAGGAGAGATAACAGAAAACCCTAAGAATAGTCATTTTGTATAGTAGTTTTTAAGCCTGGAGCAATGAGATGTTTAGTTTGTAAGAGGAATTGTTTTATTTTTTAATAAAAATCTGTTTACACTGATGTAAGTCAAATGCGGGAGTATCAGTTTCTATAACTATAACCTACAAAGAACCATATGTTAGTGATGAACAACAGAAACTGTTTCAGTTTGAATTTTAACTTTTAAGTGTGACCGCACCTTTAAGAAAATGCCAAACTTGTTGATGTCAACGTGGTTGGTCATAATTTCATCTTATCATTATTCTCTTCGGAACGTTGCAGTAGCAGTGAAATAACGATTGAGTCGAAACAACACCCGTTGGAGATTAACAAGACAAAGAGGAAAAAACTGTTCTCATATCCAATAATAATACGTATCAAATTTCATATCTATTATCTATTATTGCTTGAGATGCGCGTAAATTAGGACTATCTTGAGAGTGATGAAATGACTTTAGAGGAATGATTTTTTTTTATTTACAAAAAATCACTGGTGTTTCACACAGAAGTATGCACGAAAAAAATGTTCAACTTCAGCAACATAAGCAGTACACATTTCACAAATCGTATCCTATCACATGTGGCCTGTGATTATAAGGATCAATGCGTTAAGCTTAGTTAAGGTTTTATTCGCTTTGTTCACTGAAATCGCATCAAATGGAAGCAAATTGATTACTCTGCGTAAGTGAGCGAGTATATTGACACTTATGATGACAGGTGATTTATGATTTGATTGAAAGGGACATGGGATGTTTAAGCTAGACAGAGGGGAAAAATTACGACCCAATTCGATGAATCAATTATCATTTTTCTCTTTCCATCGTGATTTATAATCAAATCTCAAAAACAATGCCATCACATTGAAACCTGAAGTTGTAGGAAGGATTCCAAGAAAAACATCTCCAAAAGATGACGTCCACATTAAACGCTTTTCAAAGAAAGACCGGTTCTTGTCAGCTACAGACATCAAACGATAACTGGATAACTATCTGTTCTACAATGCGAAGGAGGCTAGAAGAAAGCACCACTTACCAAAAAAAAACATAGCTAAAGATCTGAAATGGAGACCCAGAAAATGGAAAAAATGACATAATATTCTTTGGTCGGCAAGAAAGCAATATCAATTTAGTGGGATCAGAAGAGGTGGGTCAGGTGTCAAAAAATACAACATAATTGCCTCAGTACATAAGCAAAAGCGTAAAAAATGGAGGCGGAAATTTTATGATTTGGGTTTACTTTTCTTGGTATGGGGTTGGTCCCATCGGATAAAGGGTACCATCGACCAGCATTTGTACACGAAAAATATGCTGAGTGGGAGATGCCACTAAAGGGGCGGTCTATGCATGAAACGTCTCAAGGCATACGGCGGGCAAAGTAAAAATATGGTTATAATAGCATACAAAAGCATAATGTCCCATAATATAATAATAATTGAGTGGCACTACCCATAAAGGACCAGGGCCTAGCTTCTACAACAACTGCTCGTGTTGTGCGTGCTATTGTTCTCTCACGAGTAGAAGGGACCTAAAGTTTTTTGCCGACTCCGAACGGCGAGATTTGAGAAGCCTTTCATAGACAATTGTTACTCTTTGAGTATTGGGAGCAACTCGAAAGAGGTGGTGCCGTGAAAAAATGCCAGGTGTCCCTTCCGGGAATCGAACCCAGACTTTCTGCTTTGCAGTCGACGCACTAACCACTACGGCGACCATCCCATGATATGGTTCTCTTAATCTCCAGACCTGAAGCCTAAGAATGAGTGTGTGCTGAAATAAATAATAAATAGGGTAGAGGCACTAGTAGCCGGACAGTGCCAGTATCCGGACACTTTGTGTTTTTTTATCAAAAAACAAGATAATTTTCCATTTGTAGTATGAAAGTTAACACAAAAATGACCTTTTGTGTTTGTTTTATGCACACATCTTGCTTCCAATAGATGTGATGACTGGTTCGCGAAGTATGCATCAGAGAGTGCGTGTCAGTCCTGGAGCGTGCCACAAAGTGCGTTTTTTCTCTTAAAAAAATAGTGGCTCTAATTTCGAACTATAAGTATTTTAAGCATTATTTCTGCATTTGAACATCAAAGTAGGTTCAATTTCTGTGTTAAATCAGAAATAATGAAAAAAAATTTAATTTTACGGAAATAAATTGGTGTCCGGATTCTGGACCCCAAATTTCATACTGATTTTAGCTTCCGGACAGAGTGTCCGGCTATTGAAATTTAAATGCCTATTTTAAATTTAAGTTTAAATACTTTTAAACGATACCTATGTGTATTTTGCTTACTTGAAACGAACAATATTGCATGATTCTTTAATAGTTTCAGTATGCGGACTGTGTTTTTTAACTAAGAACCGGCTTTCCGAGTACTGAAAAAATAGGTTTAGAATCCTGACAATTGATTTTTACGCATTAAGATATCTAAATATCATTATTGTTTTAGATTCAATTACTTAAGCATGGCGGAAAGTAGTTTAAAACGGTCTTTAGAATATATTCGGACAAATAATTTGAGCATAAGAAAAGCAGCTATCAAATAAGGTGTGTGTCGATCAACTCTTCATGACCGACTAAAAAGCAAGAGATTTATTGGTGAAAAGGCAACAAGAAAGCGTCCTGATCCTTACTTAACACCTGAAGAAGAAACACAAATTACTGATTGGTGCATCGATATGTGCAGATGCAGGTTTCCTATGAAGACTGATGACCTACTGAATACTGTACAAAAATTAATTAAGGATTCAAAAAAGAAAATACCTTTTAAAAATGATTTAATACGTAAAACATGGCTTAAATCATTCATGAAAAGAAATCCTTCTTTGGCTATGGGAGAAGTTGAACGCATAAGCAAAGACAGGGCAGACGTCAGAAAAGAACATATTTTAAAATGGTTAAAAGATCTAGAAAACTATGTAAAGAACATTAATCAGGAGCAAATAATGCACGACCCGTCAAGGATTCTCAACTTCGATGAAAGCAGTTTTTGTCTTAGTCCAAAAACTGGAAAAGTAATAGCACCAAAAGGTTATACAAATATTTGCCAAACTTACGTTGGTAATGAAAAAGAAACTTAAACCGTGTTTATTGTTTTCTCGGCTGATGGAAAGCTCTTTGAGCCGATGATAGTGTTCCCATACTTACGTCCTCCAAAGGACATTGTGGAAAGTATGCCCCAATCTTGGATCCTAGGAAAAAGCAAGAGTGGTTGGACGCGCAGTGAAACATTTTATGAGTACGTGGCTAATTGTGTACATAAACGATTACTGATGGATCAAATAAAACGTCCAGTTATATTATTTGTTGATGGTCACAAATCCCATTTGACTTTGGAGCTAAGCGAATTTTGTAGCAAGAGTGTTAAGAGCACTATTGAAAAATTAGTAGTAGTAGTGCCGAAGCACCAAAATCGATAGAATCTTCAGTGGATAGGTTTAAAATTGCTGCCGAAGTTATTGAAAGCCTGTCTGAGAACTAGATACTTTTACAAGTATCCTTTATATGCATTAAATATCTTTTTTGAATTTCTTTTCATTTTTATTGTAAAGGTGTGTATATATATGTTACAAGACTATTTAACAAGTGAATAAATCTTATTTTTTCGTAAATAAAATGTTTCAATGAAAGAAAGTCTGATAGAAAATTTTGGTGTCCGGCTTCTGAAACTCAAATGTCCGGAAACTAAATATCGCTGTCCGGATACTAGCGCAAACTGAACTTTTTTTAAGGCTTAAGAAAACAATTATCCACAATAATATAAGTATTTGAGAAATTTTACGACCTTCTTCAAAATTGTCTAAATTATTTATGTATTTAAACCTTTTCACTGCCTTAATAGTTAAAAAATAAGAAGTCAAAGTTAAGATTTGTGTTAAGTGTCCGGCTACTAGTGCCTTTACCCTATATGTACGTACATATATGTAGGCAAATATACTTATGTAGAGGGTTGTCGGTTCGAAAATTGTAACATTCAAATTAAAAAGCAGAAAAAAATACTATTTTGTATTATATACTATTTTGTATACTGTCCATACAAACAAAAAAAGGTTTCGTTTTTTCCATTCAAATTTAGTTATAAACTGTAAGAAAGCGACATTCACTTTATTTAAAATTTACTACAAATACCCACATCCAAATCGCAGTGAGTTCAATAGATCTTTATTTTGGATTGTTTGTTTCCAAGTTGAGAAGTACTGTTAATTTGTTTTTTAATTTCAATGCATTTTGGGCATATGACGATGGAAGCTGTTACCTTCAATTTCTCTAAAATGTCGGAAACTTTCCATATGTTGAAACCTCTTTAAAGCTTTTTTTTTTTTGATTACCAAGAAAATGTTTTACAATTATAGCTAAAACACTATTATATCGAGATTATAGCTTACGCAAAGTAAAAGATGGGAAAGATTGTAAAATACCATTTTCACCGAAGAAATCAGGAATCGAGTCCCAAATGCCTACACTTCCTCGCCTTACTCTACTTTTTATTAGGAAGAAATCGTAAGTTTTCTTTCGGTTTACGATTTCAAAAGAAAAATTCATTGCTAAGCATTATTTATTTAATTCGCTATATGAGCGAAATGCCAGTTTGGTGTTTTATACACTGTCACCCTCAGAAAATTTACCATGATTAATGTATCAGCAGTGTAAACATTGATCACGAAACTGCTTTTAAATCATCTACATCCCATTGCCCTTTGCCAGAAACGGTTTATTCATCTTATTAAATTTATTTTTTTTTTTGGGTAGGCAAAAAACATTCCCCTAGATAAACCCATTTTTAGGAATTACTTTTCAAATAAACACGATTTAATGACACACGTTCCTATGTACAAAATGACACCGACATTATTTTCCTAAGCCGACTGTCGGGCGTTATCAAGAGGTGCCAAAAGCGGGATTACTTATTTCAAATCTGTCAGCATTTAGCTGGAGCAACTTTAAAACACAACTCAATAAGCAATACATTTGGCAAATAATCCGTATTTCTGAACTTCCTGGCAACTAACAGGTGGCCAGTTCTAAAAGGAAAAGAGCTAAAAGATCCGTTCAAAAGTTACTTTATTGTAAAAGAAATGGTTTAAAGTTTAGTTTGCCTTCTTGGGCTTAGCTTGAGTTCCTTCACGGAATCCGTTGCGGAAACGTCTTCGCACAACCTTAAGGAAACGCATGCGACCAGTTCCAGTGGTCTTCCTCCTCTTAGCCTTAATCGACCAGTTATCTGAAAGGAAGAAAAAAGGATTTTCATCAATAAATCAAGAGACATGGGCTATGGGCTATGGGAATGTACAAGTAAACCAGAAATAGCAAAAATCACAGTGATACATTGCAGGTCTCGAATTTCACTTGTGAGATTTCTCTATCTGTGTGCTTGGGACAATGTGTAATCAATGTACAAATGACCTCAAAATCACAGAATTACATTTCCAAATTTACTTACATGAACGCAACTTGGCGGCGGGGTATCCACATTGGGAGCATGTTGACTTTTGAATGTGGTACGAACTGCGTCCGCAACGACGACACAATGTGTGCGTCTTGTTGTGGCGTTTACCAAAGCTTGATGTACCTTTCGTCTGAAACGGATATCACATCATTTAATAAATATTTTGCGCGTGAAACTTCCTCCAAAACATATCCCGCTTTGCTATCCGAATGAAAAGACTTTCAAGCACAAACACACAACAGTGAATTCTGAATATTTTTCGGTAATGAAAATTTCAAATGCATTTAGATTAAAATTCAAGTGGATTTGATAGTTTTTTAATTCGGATTGCATTGATATTTCAGGATTTTTATTGGAAATTTGAACAGAACGTACCATCTTGGATGGCGAACAACAGAAAAAGGAAAAGAAAGAGAAAGAGACAATATTAGTGAACAATCTGACACCGCACGTCAAGCACTGACAGCTCAAAATTCAAATTGATATGTAGATGGCGGTTGTGTAGTTTAAAGGAATAATATATATAATTTGCAATATATTATTATTAGCATAAAAATTACAAAAAAAACGCTGTAAGCAAATGTAAATTATTTTCGATTTTGCAAGCTTGTTGATTCTATGTAATTGTATAACAAGTAAATATACAACGAGTACGGATAACATTATTGATATTAAAGATGTTGTAGACATGAATCTCAAATTGATCCACAAAATTCAAAATCGAACAACCCTTTTACAACTGTCATTGTTATCAAAACAAAAGTTGTAAAACATTGTTTTGTTTAAAATACATAAATATTTGTCTAAAAGCAAATCTAAAATATTAATTTTTCAACCCATTAAGTTAGTATTAATGCGCACAGTTTGTTAACTTCGAAATGTATTCTGCAGAAAGCCCAAACGACATGGTAGAGTGTCCGTACAATAAGCTACACAGAATGACCAGAAAGCGTCTTCAGCCACATTTAATTAAATGCCGCTTAAGCTATCCCAACGCTGAGCTGTGCAAATGTCCATTTAATGTGTCTCATTTAGTTCCTGAGCCAGAATTCTCAGTAAGTAGTTTGGCGACCTAAACCACCGTCACTGTTTTCAATTTGCTATTTTTTGCTAGTGCCATGTTGCAACTTGCCCAGATAAAGGCCTCTTAACACAATATAAGTACAACGTAGCCCCGGTTAAGCCTGAAGAAGAAGATCGCAAACAAGTTGAAGTCGATTGTGACGAAAATTGGGATGATACAGAGGCCGAAGCCTACGACCCAAATAAATATGTAACTCAAGCGAGTGTACTTCGAAATTGCATTGGTCAGTTGCCTTCAACACGCAAGGAGTTCAGGAAAAATGAACGAAAGCGCTTGGGGGATGATTTTGATGAAGATAACGAAGACGCATTAATCAAGGAGGAGGGTTGCTGGAACTCAAAGGAGAAGAATAAGCCATCCAGTTCAAAATATAGAAAAGCAGAGAAAAAAGAAGCTTATGAAGATATGTTGTCAAATTACAAAGCGTACAGGACAGAAAGAGGAAAGGAAAAGTACTACTCTAAGCGGTATGATTAATTAATAACTATACCGTTAAGACTACTTCCGAAACAATTAATGAAAGTTAGTTGGAATAGACTGTCGCTTGAATCTTTTGTTAGAAATAAAATAAATGTTAAAATGTAGATTGCGTTTTGTGAACAAATCGAACTACGATTAATTTAAATACTTATGCAGATTTGGCATCACTGACAGTTGGAATGGTGTGAAAATTTGGTAATATATGTCAACACAATTCATTTATGACAATAAAATTTGAATTGAAGGTCCGGGTCGGCATATATAGACTCATGCAAAGCATTAGTAAGAGCTTTTTCTAATATAGGTTGAATGGCTAGAATCTCCAAATATATATCGAAACCCTAAAACGTTATGTTGACAAAATCAAACTGGAGAGTTTTTTGGGCGTTTTGTAGTCATCGCGGACTGTTGGTTGAGTACACGAACAGACCTAATAATATTCTTCACTGACAACTGACAGTCAGTATTGACAGCTGACATATGCAGGAACTACAAAAAGTCACTCTCTGAAAATAAGAGGATTTGGAAATTGCTTACACTCTCTAAGAATTGTTGTTTACACTTTTGCATATAATTTTGGTTTCAAAAGTTTCCCAAATGGTAAGATGTGCAGTTCAGGGCTGCAAGAACTACCAAGGCAAAAAAGACGGTGGCAAGAGTCTACGTTTTTTTTGCTTCCCCCGGGATGAGCATTCTGCACAAAAGTGGCTTGAAGCCTGTGGAAAAGTGATACAAATAAATCTCAACATCGCTAGAGTATGTTCTGAGCACTTTGGTGAAGACGACTGGAAACTCCAGGATGTTCTGTTGAATGTTCCAATTCATAAGAGAAAACTGAAACAAGGGGCTGTGCCGTCAGTAAATGTTCCCGGAAGCAGGGTTCTAACTAAGCGCGAAGAGAGAACCAGACGGAAGGAGCAAAAGGAATTAGTAGAGGAAGCAATTTTAACATACAATAGGTAGTACAATGACAAACGGTTCATGGCAATTTTCTGGAAAATTCTTGATATTTTAGAAAATATGTGATGGAAATCGCTAACCATTTTAACGAGCCCGAAGTGGATGTTCAGCCATATGTTCCAGAATCGGAAGGGGATACAATATCAGAATTGTAAGTAATTATTAAGGAAATTTATTCATAATTTAATACATTGAGAATACATGATAGGGAAGACCCGCTAGCAACCCCGGGACCAGAGGTAGATAGTCTGAAGAAGGAGAATCGAGCTCTGAAACTTCACATCAACAAACTGAAGAAACGTTTCCAACAGGCGGAAGCTGCAATATCCTCAGTAGAGCAACTGTTTACACAAGGTCAGATAAAAAGGATTATGAACCCAAGCAAGAGATTTAAATGGACCTACGAAGAAATATCGTCGGCTGCGTCGCTCTACTCTGCAGGTCCAGAAGCATACGCCCAACTTGTCAAAAGAAATTATCCCTTCCCGTCAGTAGTAACATTGAAGAAATGGACGTCAACACTGAAAATGAAGCCTGGAATACTGGACAGTATTGTCAAATTGCTCTCAAATCGGAAGTACGACGAATTCCACAGGCTTTGCATTCTTTCATTTCACGAGATTGCTTTGAAGCACACAAAACTTGACGAAAATCCAGATCGAAGTGAGGTTTATAAGAGTGCTCAAGCGATCGTTGTCCGCGGCCTTGTGAGCACCTGGAAACAAGTCATCTACTACAGCTTTGATTGTGTTAAGATTCAGGAAATCTTGTTGGAGATTATTCGGTCGTTGAGAGAAATCAACTATGTTGTGGTTGCTGTTGTTTCTGGTGTGGGGCATATGAAACTACCTCTTTGGCTGGAAATGGAGGTGGACAAGGAGCGGCCATATGTTGAAGTTGCTGAGGGGCAAAAAGTGTTTTTCTTTGCCAATGTTCCACATCTCATTAGAAATTTCCGGAATCACTTCGTTGAGAGTGGATTCATTGTCAAGGACAAACACATCAACACAGACCCTTTGAAGGAACTCCTGAACCTTGACATTAAGGATCAAGAGCTGAATTTCAAATTGACTGAAGCGCATCTTAGTGCGAAGAAGGTCTCACGACAAAATGTTAAATTGGCTTGGCAACTGCTCTCTCAAGCAGTAGCCAACGCTTTGAGGAGAAGTGTGTCTGTTGGCAAAATCTATTCAGAGAATGCCATCGAATGCAGTGACATCATACAATTGTTTAGCGATTGGCTCGATGTGTTCAATGCAAAGCGTACTTATGAGAATGACGGAGACGGGCCCATCGCTTATGGACTGGACTTGGAGGAGCAAAATGCAACAATTGAGTTGATGACTGATACAATTTCCTCCATGAGTCGCGTCAAGTGCAAGAGTCTACTTCCTTTCCAAAAGGGGATTGCGATGAATAACGCTTCACTGGTGCAATTGCGCAACTACTTGGAAGAGAGACATCGTGTGAAGTACGTGATGACGAATTATTTCAATCAAGACGACTTGGAGAATTCGCTACTCATTCGACGACCAAATAGTAGCCTGGAAGGGCAACCTACCGCCTTGGAGTTTAAGTACTGGATTCATTCTGCTGTGCTTACCAACTTGTAGTAAAAATGTGATATACTGTGAACATAAAACTTGTCTTTTATTTCACGGCACCGAACGGCTAACTTTGCAGAGATAGGGTAAATACACTTTATTTGTTTCGAAAGCATTTTCATGAGCATTCTTCGACTACAAATTAATTACAGTTAGATTAGCAAAAATACCCGCTCGCAGTCTATACTTAAATTCAAGAGGTGTTGGCCTATGCGGGACGCCACCGTGTGATTTCCTTATGCCAAACGAGTGCTCAACGTCATCCGCATTCAAGTTATTCGTAATGACATACTGCAAGTGGTGTTTCTGCTTCAAATACACATATAAAAGCGGCAGAGAGCAGTTGTTTAGCACGATTCCCCTTTGAAATGCCTGTACAGCTTCTTCGCTCCCCATAACTTTAAGACTTCTTATGACATCGTTCATCAATGATATAATTGAATTTTGATATTCCAGAGCTAGTCCGTAAGGTAGTCCATGTTGAACGTCTGCAGCGTTGTGTTTCGCATTGAATAAACTGAACCAGTCGTCTACAATTTGTATAAACTCGGCACATTCGACAGCATTTGCAGACGATATGTTTGCCATTGCCACGCATTTCTTAAGTGTTTCCGCCACGGATTGGGAGAAGAGTTGCGCAACCACCTGATGATTGTGGTTCCCAATGACTTTCTGGTCTATATGCTTCTGAGTTAGGTCGTGGCTAACCCAGAGTTCAGAGGACTCTACTGCTAACATCTCCCTCAGTGGTTGGACTGTAATAGACTTTCCTTTTATCATAAAACCCCTCTCAATAAATTTGTTTCGCAATCTCTTCATCAAGTGGGGTACATTTGCAAAGAAAAACACCTTCTCCCCATCAAACACCTCGAAGCATGAATGCTTTTCGTCAATTTGAAGTTCCCTCCACAAAGACAATTTTCTCGGTCCAATACCACTGACGACTGCAACAACAGTGAAATGTATTTCCTTGAGAGCTCTTATAATATCCTTTATAATTAACCCTGGAAGCATGCAATCAAAGTTGTAATAAATAATCTGTCTCCATTCACCCACAAGTCCACGGACTATGAACATCTGAGCGTAATTATAAGGGCGCAGTCCAGAGTCGTCAGATTCATCCGTGTGCGCAGGTTTCCGCAGCCGAATCTCGTAGTACATAAGCACACACAGTCGATGAGTGTTCTCAAAATGATTATCTGCAAGTAGTTTTATTGTGCTAACCAGGATTCCCGGTCGAAGTTTGAGAGTGGCTGCCCATTTTCTCAATGTAGATGGGGATGGTAGTGGAAACTTTTTTCGCCAGAGCATTTTGTACATCAGGGGACTGGCGGTAAAAAGGGTAATTGCATTTGCAACTTCTTCATAGTTCCAGTTGCTCTTTTTGTGTGGATTGATTAAGCGTTTTATTTGACCTTTCGTGAATACTCTCTCCATGCGGGAGACTATAGCTTCGGCTTTTTTTACTCGCTGCTGTAAATCACGTGCTTCTTGACGCAGTTCTACGTTCTCAATTTTAAGTGCTTGCAGGCCTGTTGCTTGAGTCTTGTTTATCTTGTCACTTCTGTGAAGAAGAACGTTGAAACGTATGTCTTCGTCATAGGCCGGACTTACTTTGCTCTTGTACTTTGCTCAACTGTGGTCTCTAGGAGATCAATGTTTATTCTCTGAGTATCACTTCTAAAAAAGGAAATTCTTTAATGTGAACGATTTAAAGATTCATACAGAACTTACTCTTCAAACGAAGGTGAAAGTTCTACCCTTCGGTGTTTAGGTACTTTACCGTTCTCAGGTTCATACATCATTGATTACTTTGTAGATTTTACTGAAGAAGAATGTATGATGTGAATGTTGAGGCAATAAATTTTTTTTTTTTTCTTTTTTAGAAAGGACACTTAAAAAAAGGAACAATTAATTTCTTAATATGCTTATCGCAAGTAATTTATAAGAAAACATTTTATATTTATATTTACAAAAATATTGACTGACGCGCCCTAGGTTTTTGTTCGCAATACACAACAAACCACCTTTAGGTGTTTTTTTTTGAAAGCTGAAAGCAGAAACCAATAAGGAAGGAGATGGTCGACTGAACAGCTGATTAAACAGCTGATATCCCCTTCGTCCATCTACCGTTTGAGTGTTATTTACGAATTGTTGTGGATATAGCCCTTATTTTCCGGAACTCATTTTCGGAGCATCGAACACTCTCATTTTACTCACACTTGTTTACGTTTCCCCTCCAAAAAAGCAACATGGCCGCTAATTCGTGAATGTTTGCCCTCAATAGTGTCAAACATTCGTAAATTGCCCACAATTCGTGAATTCGCCAGCCATTTTGTTATATATTCAACAGATTGCGTTCGTAAATAACTACAGGAAATTGTTTATGATTTTAGTGTCGCCGACACTTTAAATTCTATGTTACTTAAAAAGTAGTTATTGTGCTAGAACTTAACTTAGCAGAGACCAATAAGGAGACAGGCCACTCCCTCGTCTCTCACCCGTGGGGAAAATTTGACAGCGTTTTTTATAACGTTTCCCCTCCTTGAACAGCTGATTCGAGGCAGTTTCACAGACAGGGTTTTTTTCTCTTGACTGAGAATACGTGTGAGCTGCGTAATCGGCTGATTAGTTTCCCGCGCAAACTGCTAATGTGAGTGAGAGAGACGGGGACGTTGACTGTCCCCCTTACTCAGAGATTTCTGCTAAAAATTCCACCACGAAATAATGGCCGACATTGGAGGCGTTCATAAATAGTATCATTAAGGCAGTATTTTCATCAGTTAGGCTATAACGTTAAAACCTTATAATACATTTTGAAACAAAAATACAACACGAATTTATATTGAACACAATAACTACACAAATAGTATTTTGAAATTCCCAAATAATTACTAAACTCCTATCACTATCTTTCACTATTCTAAGACTCGCATTTTAAAAACTATTATCTTTCACTTATTGTTGTAAACAACTATTATGTTTGGTATAGCAATCTCCATATTTTGATACTATTTTTTAAGAATACTAAGAAAGTAACTAAAATTGTAACTATGCGCTTTTTCCGAAACAGTTCAGTCTTTTTATTGAGTTGTTATATATATTATTTATATTACAAAATTATATATTATAATTGTCATAGGCGTTTTTAGTTAGGTTAACCACGTGAAGTTTTAGTGAAATATACTGGAGGGACTAATTTATTAATGCGCGCTATTATTTCATATTGAGATTCCATATTCATAATCGAATCATATGTTTTTCAAGGTGAAGGCTTGTATTTAGCTGGATGAAAATTGTGTTTCAAATTAATCTTCATTTAATTTTTATTCTTTAAAACGATTGCCTGAACCATCACCGACGTATTAGGTTAGGTTTCCTTATGTTTTTCAGTATTACACTTTTCATAATAAGTGATCGAAATTATAACTACAAATTTAATTTTCTATTACTTACATATTGCCGAATAAGTAACACTAGAATTACAATAGTCTTTATTTTGATTTAAATACACTTATCTCGGAATACCAGATGAAAAGAAATCCCTCCGTACTGCTCGATTTTAAAACTTGCATTGCTGTTTTAATTTTGTGCATATTTCTAAAGGGATCAGGAATATAAGTTCTAGCACAATAACTAATTTTTAAGTAACATACTATTAAAAGTGTTGGCGACACTATAATCATAAACAATTTCCTGTAGTTATTTACGAACGCAATCTGTTGAATATATAACAAAATGGCTGACGAATTCACGAATTGTGGGCAATTTACGAATGTTTGACATTATTGAGGGCAAACATTCACGAATTAGCGGCCATGTTGCTTTTTTGGAGGGGAAATGTAAACAAGTGTGAGTAAAATGAAAAAATGTTCGATGCTCCGTAAATGAGTTCCGGAAAATTAGGGCTATATCCACCACAATTCGTAAATAACACTCAAACGGTCGATGGACGAAGGGGAAATCAGCTGTTTAATCAGCTGTTCAGTCGACCATCTCCTTCCTTATTGGTTTCTGATTTTTAGCAAAAATCTCTGAGTAAGGGAGACAGTCAACGTCCCCGTCTCTCTCAGTCACATTAGCAGTTTGCGCGGGAAACTAATCAGCCGATTACGCAGCTCACACGTATTCTCAGTCAAGAGAAAAAAAACCCTGTCTGTGAAACTGCCTCGAATCAGCTGTTCAAGGAGGGGAAATGTTATAAAAAACGCTGTCAAATTTTCCCCACTGGCGAGAGACGAGGGAGTCGGCTGTCTCCTTATTGGTCTCTGGCTGAAAGCTCTATTCGAGTACGTCGTTACCATAGTTATCACAAAACCATACTAAAATTGTTCTTGTACAATAAGTTTTCGCAGTTTTACAGAGCTCTTCGAGAGAGTAAGCAATTTCCTTTCGTTACGGTTTTCATTTTGGATGTTTGAATACAGCATTTTGTATTATATTATCCTTTTACTGCGATGTTTTATTTTCAATGCAAATTTACATGTTTTTGGTTACATGAAATGATTTTGACATATGACATATTGAAAACAAGTGATCGACTTAGTTTAGTATTACCGAGAATTGGACAATTTGATGTAGAACACAAGCCACCTAAATATAGGTGGTTTGTGATGTAGAATTTCATCAATTATTGAAGTGGGCGCGGAAAAGTTTTCGGGTATGCAAACAACCCATTGGTACAAGTTTGTTATTTACAATTAAAATATACCTATTAAATGTATAACGTGTGTAATATATATAATATATGTATATCTTTCTGATGAACCAATTGTTCTCAACAAAATAGAAAAAGCTAACAAAAACATGTTATTGGCATCACTTTCAAAATCCAAAAATGCAAAAAAATATCAGCCATCCCTGCACAATATGCAATATGCAGTCAAAAAATGTTATTTATATCTGTGGCTCGAAAGAGTGTAGTCCATTATCAATTTCAAGTTTCGTAGAAATCTAAATACTAAGTACTGGAATAAACTTTTGCATGTTACACAAACATAATTGCATTTAACGTACAGTGCTGACAATATGCTCAAGACAAAAGGAGATGAATTTGAAAAACTACGCTGCCCTTACTTTAGCTCTCACCTAATTGATAGGTATCGCTTTGCAAAACATTTGATTGCGTGTAGAAAAAGTAAACCTGGTCTTCCACTTGCTGAGTGCCCCTTTAATACGACTCATGTTATCCCCAAGGTAGAAATGAATGTAAGTATGATTGCATAGTCTAAGAGACTGATTCACATACTCTACCTAATTGCAGTGGCATGTAACTGTTTGTGAGGATAGGAAATCATTCGAAAACTTCAAGTACAATATTGCACCATCGACTTCTGTCCCAGATTCAGTGGATAAAATACCTGAAGTCGAAACTTCTGAAGACTGGGACAACGAACCTGAAGTACCAGCATATGATCCGAGAACTTATGCCGAAAGCGCACCTGTGCTGCGATTATGTCAAAATGCACCGCCGCTAGAAAAAAAGACTTTTCGAAAAGCAGAGCACTTACGTTTAAGAGGAATAGAATAGATAGAGACACTTTTAAAAAACAGATAAAATGCGTGGATATGCCTTACTGAAGAACCAGACCTGTCAGCGGGGATATGCCTTATTGAAAAACCAGACCTGTCAGCTTGACAAAGATCGAAGAGATATTTAAGAATTATGGCTTTTCCACGCATTTCAGTTTATTTGTTACATGTGGATTGGTAATGTAAGTTTTATATTTATGTAAATAAAATGCATCCACTGCGTCGTTAATGTGGATTGGAATTTCTTTTTACAAAGATGGGATGACGAAAGAATTGCAGCATTTACAGTCCCCAAAAAAAACAATAACCTTCATTTCAAAAAAGGATCGACGACCGGATTGTGTAAAACTATCTCATTATTCTTTTTGTTATGTCGAACAGAAATTAAGGATTGCTTATACCAGGGGCAGATAACTTTATGTTTGGAATCAGAAAATTTAATCATCATATAAACTAGAATTCTACGTCGACATCCACGCACGCATATTAAATCAATCGCAGGGACATTGTTTCATGATCAATAATATCTATCATTTTGGATAAATTTCTTGTAAATATTTCCTTTACGTTGCATCTTCCTTTTTCCGCCATCAGAAAATTAATTTTACAAGAAATAACCATACTCACCCTGTACTTTTGATGGTTAGCTTCAACCAACACCAACTTCATATTTGTTTATGAAGTGTCAGTTGACCTTTCTCTCATAACACGTGCGCTACAACTTTGTTTTAATCATTAAAAACAGTAAAACTTAGTAAATATAATATGCCAGTTTTCGCACAGGAAAATAATCTATTAATCTACAAAGGAAGTAATTTTCTAAAGCAACGTCTTATCCTTTCAACATTAAGCGGAAAACCGGTTAAAATAATTGATATTCGAAGCAACGATGATGTGCCTGGTTTACGAGAGTATGAAATCAGTCTCATTCGACTACTGGATAAAATAACAAATGGAACCAAAATTGAATTAAATCCGTCAGGAACAGCAGTTGTATACAGTCCAGGTCTACTGCACGGTGGAACTGTTCACCACGACTGTTGTGTACAGCGAGGAATTGGCTATTACTTAGATGTCCTTGTTGCATTAGGTCCATTCTGCAAGAATCCCCTTTATGCAACATTGCGTGGTGTTACGAACAGTAAAGAATCACCATCCGTTGATTACGTTAAAACTGCAGGTTTTTGTGTCCTAAAACGATTCCTTGTCGTGGACGAAGGCTTGGAATTCAAAGTTACCAAAAGAGGTGTAATGCCTGATGGAGGTGGCGAGGTAATATTCAAGTGTCCCGTTCGCAAGAGTTTTCGAGCGATACAGTGTTTGAAGCAAGGAATGATCAAGCGTATTAGGGGAACAGTTTACGCTTGTAAAGTATCGCCTGCGCTTGCGAATCGCACACTCGAAGCGGCAAAGGGAGTGATGTTGAACTTCCTTACAGACGTGTACCTTTACTCAGATCAAAACAAGGGAAAACTCTCTGGTAATAGTCCCGGATATGGTGTGAATTTAGTGGCAGAGACAACAGAGGGAATCGTTTTTTCATCGGAGAGTGTATCGAATGTGAGGGAAGAGGTAATTTTGCTAAATTTCAGTCACTTCATGTATGATTGTATGTACATTTATCTCAGGGAAATGATCCATCAATTCCGGAAGACGTTGGCAGAGAAGCAGCACACAAGTTGCTGGATGAAATCTACCGAGGCGGATGTGTGGATTCTTCATATCAGTGGTTAGTAGCACTCTTTATGGCATTGGGGCAGAAGCATGTGTCCAAGTTTTTAACAGGTAATTAGTTACAAATTAGACTCATATGAGCAGATATTCGAGTGATTAGTTATAATTTCTAGGCCCTCTGTCAAATTACACCGTGAACTTTTTGCAACATCTACGCGATTTTTTTGCTATCACGTTTAAACTGGAGAATCCTGAAGAAGACGATGACGACGAGAGGCAACCTGGAGCGCAGAAAGTTTTAATGACCTGTGTTGGCATTGGCTATACAAATATTAGTAAACGAGTTATTTAGGCATAAAATAATACATTTTTTAAATTGAAATAAACAGTTTATTTTCGTTCCGGAAAATTATTTATATTTAAATAAAGTGGAACCGTTCGACAGATGGTGAACATTTTTATGCATCAGAACATATACCGCATAGGGAACTTCATTTAAATTTAATGTTAAAATAAAGTGGATGGACATTGGTTATATGAACATCAATATCTTGCTAAATCACGACATTTATTTTCTGTTTTTTTCCCGTCTTTTACATATTTTACACTTACGTGTGTGTTTCATGCTTAATAATTTACTTTTATTTAAACCGTAAACTCCACCAACTGCATAAAGTCAATCATGCACAATGCAAACGTCGTTTGTTTATCACAACCCTTCACAATCGCGAGCCCATGTGCCATAATATCAACGAAGTTGATGATTGATAGTATTTGTCAATGCTCAATTACCAATCGTCAATCAATCATAGAAATCCTTGCAGATAGGTTCATTGAATTTAATGCCTGGGAACGATATGAACGATATGAACTAGTAAGTCACAGTATGACTCTAGATTACATGGACTGTTTCAAGTTTATGCCATTTTTTCAATTGAACTTTCTCGCTAATAGGCCCACAATCCAAAGCAAAAACGTTTTTTCAAAGTATCAAAAGAGTTATCTTACATGTTTTAGCATTCGGATTCATACGCGTTCTGTAGTTTTTCAAAGCAAGTGCCTTGGCCCTAGATGTTTAAGCTTATAAAAATAAGATCGATTTTGGGAGATGCATTTGACTAAAATCTTCACTAACTGTTATAATAAGGAGCCTTTTTAAAATAAATAATCTAGAAAATTTGATTGTTGGCGTTGATTTGCCAATCCATTTCTTATCAGTTTGATAGGCTGGGGTTCGTGTGAACCTATGCTACCATTCCTAACCTTACCAAACCCATGCTTAACAAAAGTTTCTGTGACTACCGCCTAAGGACGCCTGCGGCTGAAACAATGTTTAGTAATGCCTCCGCGACTTGGGTATGTGGTCTATGCAATTCGAAAAGAGGAAGGCGGAGAAGACATTGGCCTTCGAAGTTGGAGCCAACGCACTCTACCACTATGCAAAGTGTTGCATTGTGCACTTGCTGCTTCATTTGTCGACCGAAATTTCAGATTTTAAAAATGATTTACAAAGGATTTGTTCTCTACGGCTTTGCTTATTGCACATTGATACATGTCTAGTAAACAGAATTTCCTGCTTTCAGGTGTCTTTCGTAAGATTTCTCAAGGAAGATGTTTGAAAGCTTATCTTCGTATTATTCACACCATACTAATACGCTTATTAGATTTTTGAAATAATATTTGTCATCAAAAAACCCTTTTACATATGTATGACTTAAGACTCCTAGCAACTTGAACTCCCTGAAAAAATGTCGGCCTTCACATAGAAATATGAAAACCGCTGAAGCAATTTGCTTTCTACAACTTCATCTGGACCTTAAAAAATTAAAGATCTCAAAATATATGTATATATGAAACGGCAGCACATCCAAAGTCCAATACAATTAGAATCGATTTTCAAATTCAACTTTGAATTGATGTAAATCGCATTTAGTTTCATTCAATAGAGCAATCAATATTTTAAAATGCAATCCAACACCTTACTTCCTTCGGATTTGCCTTTGTTTCCGATTTCTGTTCTTTTGACTTCTACTTTTTCCGTTACAGTGAATTATTGCTCCCTCGACATTTTCACATGAACTTGAGATTGTTGCTGGGTACGATTTGTTGATCTTTTGCGAATTTAGCAATTCTGCAAGTCTTCACCGGCTGAGGGGTCAGTGCACATCGACGACGACACTGCGTGCAAACGCACTGCTCAGCAAAAATGCAATTCGATTCGATGAGTATAAATTGATAGACTCGCTACTCCAGAAATCAGTTCACTTTCATTGAGTACTCCGAATCGAATCATTTGTTTAAAATGAATACCTTCAGGATTGCTTTGACCTTGGTTGCTCTGGCGGCCCTAGCTGCTGCTGCCGGCACTAGCCCTGGTACTGGTACTGGTACCGGTACTGGTACAGGTACAGGTACTGGATATGGTACAGGTACCGCTGCAGCTTCCCGCCGTGGGCCGCATCCCGAAAGAGCACACTTCCTGTCTGGTGCAATTAAAGGAGCTGCTAACACATTAAGTCCCCGCAACTGGTTGAACAAGGTGGCGGAACATGTGCCCAAGGTAGAGAACATCTCGTTTCAAAACCTTGTGGCTCTCCCATTGAAACAAGCATCGCTTTTAATCAAGGCATTTAGTAAGTCGAAAGGTAACTCTAAGTTTACAGCACTTATCGAGTAATTTTTTCAGTGCAAAACAGCTACCTCCAGCAATGGACCGGATACCTGTACTCTCCTAACTGGAACAATGTGAAATTCAACCTGATCACCGGCAACGGCAATGTTTCAGTTCAACTGAACAGTGTAAGCCAATTGAAGAGATACCAGGAGCTTGCATCTGGCGAGGTGACGATTTTCGTGACGGGCTTCCCTTCCAACCTAGAGCATTCAAGTGATTCAGTGAATGAACTCATCGAGGTATACCGTGAACGCTACCATATTGGTCAGCAGCAGGAACAACGTGCCAACCCATGGGAGTCGGCTACAGTCGGAAACCTCATTGTAAGCTATTAGAATAGGCTTCAAGTGGGACATCCCTTAACTAATATTTCTTCCCTAGGTGTGCGATTTGGGTGACGAGTTAAATACTTTCCAGAAGTGGGCTACACTCGACGTCGAAGATTGTGGAAAACACATCGGCCAGGCTATCGTTGACCTCGTTGAATTCGTTCCCTATTACAACATTCACCTGATCGGCCACAGCCAGGGTGCACACGTTGCTGGATCTGCAGCCAAGTACTTCTCACAGAAGACAGACAAACAAATCCGTCGTGTGACTGGTCTGGACCCCAACAAACTCTACACCCGTGCCCAACATGTTCAGTCGGAATTGGCTCGTGGCGTTGCTGACTTTGTCGATGTCATCCACACCACATCCAGCGGAGCTGCATCCAAGACCAACGGTGATGCCGATTTCTATCCTAACGGAAAGGGTGCCGCTGTTACCGGTGCTGAGAACATTATTGATGCCTCACTTAAGTCAATTGACTATTTCGCCGAGACTGTGCGGCCAGGTGGCGAGAAAAACTTCATGGCTGTTGAATGCCACTCTCTGGAAGCTTATGACAACCGCCAGTGCTACGGTATCCGCATTCCAATGGGTTACGCCACCCCTGTCGATGCAAAGGGTGACTTCGTTTTAAGAGTAAACGCAAACGCTCCATACGGCAAGAACCACGGAATCTTGAAAAACAGCAGGAACCGCAGCTCTGCGTACATATAAATCGACAGACCTGGATACCAGTGAATTTCTTTGAATTTGTTGAAACATGTTTTTTCTCATCTGAACAATAAATCATATACTTTTCATAGCATTTTATATTTGACCTGGTTTTCAATGAATTTTTTATCCCATAATTTTGGGATTTGGGTTGTCTTTTCTGGTTTTCATTATTTACATATTTCTTTTTCAAGTTTCAATTCTATATCGAGGAGAAATCTTGATGTTTCTTGATAATCTCTTTACTTCTACTTAGGGTGGGTTTTTATTGCAGCTATTTTTCGTTTTTTACTGCTCCCTTTTCTGCTTCAACTCAGTAGTGAAAATTTTCTCAAAAATCTGTTTCATGTTTTTATATTTCAATAAATCGCGAATAGGGGTACTGTTTACCATTATTATGTTCCTTTAAAACTAATTAGGTGAGAAACCTAGATTTTGAATCAATCGCTCGTGCCCTGCTTGGAACTATTTTCGAACGTTTTAAGAATTACTTTTCGAAACAATAAATACCATCTAAGCGTCTTCTGCATCACAAGAAGTGTGGGGCCTTGTAAGATAAACGAAAATTCGGATTGGGAATCAAACGTAAGCCTCCCTATGGCTACGGGAGATTATTTTTAAGTCTAAATTATTTTGACAGACTTAAGTACAAGAAATAGCGTATGTAATAATCCGTCACACGTCACTTCCACAAGGTTTCGTTTTGAAAAACGAAACATCACCAAAAATGTCAGTGCAGCGATGGAAATTTGAAATAAAGGACCCAGTAAGTCCTTTATTTCATAACCCAAGCATGAATAAATAAGCAATGTTTGCAGTGAAATTTGCACTTAGCTAAGGGGCTTTAGAGGAAAACCACTGTTTGAAATTACATTATTTGGTATTATTTCTTTTTTGTTGTGGAAATAAGACAAGCGATTTCGAAAATTACTTTATGTTCACAAACCGAAATAAAATCAAAAGAAGATATTTGGCTTTTATAAAACGAAATAAGTCAAGAGCTGAAATGTGGATTGATTTCGTTTTTGAAAAGGAAATATTTCGAAAATATTGATTTTGGGCTTACATATATCGCTTGGCAATATTTTACCACACTTTCATAAACAAATGATTAGTGTGCTTTTGCCACGGCATGAATATATATTGACAGAAGCAATGCAAAGATATGAAATAGGTTATACGGAATTTTTGGTCAAAACCAAGATTTGTCCCATGGTCATAGAAAGAAAATAATAGCTTATATTAGAAGTAATACGTTTCTCTGCAACTTAGCTGTTGTTCTCTTGGATAGCGCTTTACTACCAGTAGCTAACACAGGATGAGAAAAATGTCTTCATGTTTTTGTTTGTTGGATCATGTTGCAGGACCAAAATCGCTCTTATGAAGAGAGTTCTCAAAAGATTATCGTTGACATTAATGGAACTATAGAAGTTTATTACTCAAGCCTTATAAATAAATGTGATCCAATGATCAACTGTGGAATTGTGAAATGTGAAAAAGTTGACATACATACATATCAAATCTTGATTTGGACCTTCAAAACCAGTGAGTTAAGTTCAGTTAATTTCATTGAGCAGTAATCAATAATGTCATTGAAATTAAAATATTATTGATTTAAACATTTAACCAGCAAATTGTCAATTCACTTTCATTAATTTAATTTAAATTTTATTTAGTTACAAAAGAAATGCCACATGAGAGAGACATGCTTCGTTGCTTATATAAAACTCATTATAATACATTGACCTTAAAAACTAAGAAAATAATTACGAGCGGAGGAAGCCACGCAGTCGGAGGAGTATAGAGAAGAAGTTGAATATTTTAAAGTACACAAGAATCGTGATGATTTTTACAAAAAGTTGAAAGGGGGAATGCACATCAAATTCGCACGTCCAAAGCAAGTACACATCAGTCCAATAATTACACAACAATTTTGGGTTCCCTCCACAGAACCCAACACAAATTTTCAATCATTTACTCTTTGCAGCCAAGGCCGGCGGCCCAATTGCATATGCCGCCGACTGGATCATAACTCAAGCCCTTGGGACACGTGTATTCCCAGCCGACGACGCCACCGTTTTCGAATTTAGCACAGGAAATGAATTTCCGGCAGGAGAGGGGATGAGGGAAGTTTCCCTGATCAAGACACTCGATGATTCCCTTCCCATGCAGCACCACCTTCACCTGAAATAAGACCAGAATTGATATATGGATGACGATGGGATGATGGGATGGGGGACTTACCTGTGATGCAGTTGGTTTGTCCACGACTCTTTCATCGCCGTCGTCGTAATAGTCGTAGTCAAATGCTGGTTTGTAGGTCCTGTCTGGGGTTGAAGACTGGATGATTTTATTGAATGGCGCCGGTGTTTTGTGCGGCCGTCGTTGGCTAATGAAGATGGGTGCTTTTTCCGGAGGAGGTGTGGTTTTTTGGGGTCGACGTAATAGGGGTCTTCCTGCAATATGAAAGTTAAGGTATTACATAAGTTAAAATTACAAAATTCTTTCGTTAGTGTTTTACTTGTTGTGGCTATGATGTCTATCCGCCTTGTGATTGATTCGTCGTCCTTGGGCGTGTAGTTGGGCGTTGTACTGCGGAAGACTTTCGTGGAAATTGAAATATCCGGGGTGTGTTCGGTATCCCCAAATGTGTCTCCGATTTGATTATGGAAAATTTTGGAATCCTGAATACTAGATTTGGCCACTTGATCGATATCCTCTGGAATCAATGTGTCCAAGTAGATTGGAGAAGTGTTGTACTCCGTCGGACGGTTGGTAGAAAGTGGAGCCACTGTGGTTGTAAGTGGGAAACGCCGCTTGAAAAGAGGATTTTGAGTGCGCGTAAAAGTTGTTGGAACTACAAAAAACAAAAAATATATTTAGCTGATCAATTTCAATAAAAGTAGAATATAGCATATGTTGGTTCTCAAAGAAGAAACAGGCCTATGACTAAGGCTTATTTAAACTTAGTGTAACAATCTAAAACTAAAATATCATGTCATCCATCTATTGAAACACTTTTTTACCCAAACAATATCCCAGATCTTGTGTGCATGAAGATGCTTCACATAAAGTGAAGACTTTATGTTGTTCTTGGCCAATATCATAACCACAACCGTGCTTCCTGTTTCTTTAAGTTATGTGCGCTTACCCACTTGCTCAGCGTGAGTTTCCATATTTTAACATCGCGGTGCGGCTTTTCACACATAAAACGCACATTCGTGACGACTTACGCTTACCCGCGTACATCTTCAATCCTCCCTTCTCCCGACCCCAGTTAGTCACTTAAATTACGACCAATGGTTCAAATGGATAATTCAGGTTTTCGCAATCATAAGACAAGGTATGCAAGTAATTTCAGACTTTTAGTGGAAACGTCGGAAACATTTAATTGTGAGCGCACTGTTGGCGGCAGATGCTAGACACGATCACCTTGAGTGCAATTAAAAGCAAAAATCCGACGAAACACAAAAACATTCAGAGAAATCTCGCTACACAGTTGAATTGGCTGCGTCTTAAAATATTTGCGAAACGAATCGCAAACTGTAGCTGGGGGGTTTTGCTTGCGAGGGAAACTGACACAGAGTTATGCAAACACTGCCGCGGTGCACCGAAACGAGTGTAGTTTGTATTCAGCTGATTAAGTACCTCCTCCTACACTAGCCTCTTGGCAAAAAATATGTTATTTGTCACAAAAGGAAAGCGATGCTGTTAGTGTGAATATAGAAAATACTCACATGCTTGTGCTTTCTATTAACAAGCTTGAAAATTTGTTCGATCAAAAGACACCTTGATGTGTATGCAAAAATGTCTAAGATCAATATCTAAATATGCAAATCCGGGGTGTGGATGCATAGCCAATGAGGAGAACTCGTACCATCGGTGGCTTAGACTCTTTTTGTTTTTTAGCTCTTTATTGAATAAAACATTTACATTTATTTCGTGGATGGCTTTTTTAAAGACAAAACTGATTGACATTTCAAAGTTAACAAAACGATTCGACAGGAATTATTAAATTACCATTACAAAAGAATCTTAAACTATTCTTAGTTAGTTATTTGTCACAGTTTTGACTTTTTAAGCCTTCTTGTGATTACAGAACATCAATTTCTCTGAGACAAGAGACAAAATAAAAAATTCCCCACTTTCTTTTACTGTATTTAATTTTTAAGCCAAAATACTTTTCATGTCATGTTTCGCCACTTAATTGTTCGTGAAAAATGCTCCAAAATATAATGAAACTTCGCAAGAAATATTTAATATTACTGATTTCACTGTATTCGGCATAGCTCAAATGATTAAAAAAAAATAAGAGCTCTATAATCTTATAATCGACCATAACGAAAAGCACAGTTCACTAGACCACTGACAATTTTATCAACTTAAAAATGTTTAACCTCATCATCATAAACGATTCCAGGGAAATATGTAAAAATTAAAGATTCGCACGTAATCTGCCACTTAATTCATTTTTCCTGTTCGCAAGTAACCTAAGTTTGCAAAATAGAAGGCATCCTTTTAAGTAATTGCTGTTGTACAAAACCATTAACAATAACTGACAGAGTCTTTCAGCTCTGGATTATATATTGTATATGTATGCATACACTGCATTTTTTTTTAATTTTCAAACAGACATATAAACTGCGTTGCATAATTTAGATAATAATTTATATAATTTACAATGCGGCACAAACAAATAACAAATTAAGCAGAATGCGAGAATTTACCATGTCTAGTAAATACTTAAGCTTTTGTGATATGTTGAACAAGAAGTGTATGTAGCCTTCTTCTTAATTCAACTGAATTATTCCAATCCAAAAGCATATTGTCGACATTTTCTATAGATATACAAAACATTAATTTTCAGATTTTTTGAATAGATTTTCAATACTATGAACTGGAATGGAAGCAATATCTCCATTATACAAGTGGATGATATGATACAGGATCTTCATTTTTTAGAGATAAATAATTTTTTTCATAGCTTCTTTTTAACCTCGAACAAAACACACAAAAATTAGTTTTAAGAAACATCAATACAAATATATCATAATAATTGGATTAGATGGACAAAGGAAGAAATAAGATGCGATGAGCACCCAGTAAACGAAAAATATAATGTTGGCATGAATCCGGTCTAAACTCAAGGCTGTTATTGTTTTCCAAGACCAGTTTTGAAATCATTGGCCTCCTTAGCATTTTTAATAAATAGAAAAGGATTGAAGCACGAACTTTATGAACCTCATAGAATTATAAATCGCCTACCTACTTTTAAGAAGAGAGCGGCGGTTCATGTATTGATTTATACTTATGGGAAGCGTTATATACGAAGCTTATAAGATATTGGGCTTGTTTTGGTAGATACATACATACATGTAATATATTGTTTTTTTCATTAAGCTAGATATATTTTATTTTGTACTGAACATAAGATCTTGAATTAAAATAGTCACATCAAAGAACAATTTAATTGGCAACATAGCAGTCGATTTTATCTCTGTTTGTGTTTCTGAAATAATGAATAAGTAAATAAAACACAAATTAATTGGAAGATAAGTGAAAGCAATAACTCATCGCTGTTTTTCGGCCAGCACTTCACGAAATGTTTCCTTTTGACGGGCATCAATCATCTGCACCGCCCAATGTCATAACTATATCCCTCCTCACTACATCTTTCCACACCACACCTCATATTTGTTGATTTAAATCCAAGTTGCCATTCATAAAAGCACACACAAGCCCAAGGAGAAAACTAGAGACGCGTGATAATCACCTCATTGTATATGCGAACTAGGTGTTGTTTTTCGCATCTTCATGTTGTCGTGTTTGCATGTTGGGGAACCCGGAAGCCACTTGGGCGAAAAATGTTTAGAAACATCTAATTTGCCTAGGAATCAATCTCATTAGAGGAGACTTAGAAAGGGAAAGTGTCAGCGCACAGCAATTCGCTCTTAATCCGCATGCATACATGTATGAGCATGAGTCACGAGGGCACAAAAGTGAGTAAATGCAAATGTGAGGCACTTTAACTGCAATGGAATGCAGTTCACATCCGACAACGGCTGACTAGGGCAATAAACATCTAAAACCAAACATGGTCAAACCAGCGGCACTAACTCACCGACTTCTTCCGATGGCACAGCACTCCCCTCCTCGACGGTTGTGTCCGGGGGCGGCGGCAATGTTGTTGTGGATCGGCTAGTGTTCAACGGTCTGATGAATTTGCGCCGTATCACACCCAATGGAAATTTTTGATTTGGCTGTTTGTTAACGGTAACGAACGTGACATCATTCGAAGATGCCACCGCCGATCCGGTGGTGCTGGTAATCGCACTGATCTCACCTGGAGTTGAAGGCAGCGATGAGGATGACAAGACTTTTGCGGTTGGCTTTAGCTTTGCCGCAATCGGGTTGGTGAGCGACGGCCTAGTACGGCGGTTGTACTTGAAGAGACTGGTCGTCGCGGGCGTCGTCGTCGCTGAGGCAACAGCGGCATCATCATCCGCACTGATAGTGGAAACACTGTCCGTGCTCAGTTCATCATTGTTAGCGCTGGCGGCTGGTTGTGCTGTGGTGTACAGCCGTCTGCGTAGACCCGGACGTCGCCCTTGAATTCCGACCGTGCGCACCTGCAACAAACAAAGTGTATTTTGTTTAGTATTAGTTTCTTTGTTGTGAATTGTTTTACTTGATTGAATTAAAATCTAACTTATTTTCTTTTGGTTTTGTGGTTTCATTTTGTGAGCAAAATATCTAGAAGCGTCTACGAGGACTAATGTGAACTGTGCCTACTGCAAGAGTTTGTTTTTCCATCACCATGCTGATAATTGAAAGCGAGTGGATGGGGAAAGGGGAAGTGGCCAAACTAGTTCTTTGCATAATTCTGTTTTCGAATTTGTTGATTTTTCGTTAATTTCTAATCGAAGGCGCTAGTATTTTCGTGTGTGGGACTAACGAACAGCCAATCACGGGCTATTTACTTGGGGCTTAAAGAGAGTGGTTGCGCAATGGATAAATGTTCAATGTCAAATCTGTGTTGTATTACGTATCTCACAGTTTGTTATGGATTTGAGAAATGTTTATTGACATAGTTACTGCAGTAATTGAAGGGCCGCATGTGAAGCTCGTGCGTTTCGAATTTTGATCCGATTTGCTGTGTAAGAGACATTCAATAAGAGGCGTGGATTGGGAGCACAAGATTAGCTGTGATCAAAAACTGTTGATTCATTGTTAGTGTCTCGATTGAATATAGCCCGAAGTCCCTGAATTTCACTTTCTGAAAGTCAATTTCGTTTTGAATGGAGGAGAGCTGATCATCAACTCACATATTTTCAGTGACTGATGTCATGCTTCACTGAAACATAAGTGTGATGAGTGGCCTTGATTGCGTTGTTTATCTTGTCTCACGCGGGTTTACAAATAACCAAGCAAGGGAAAAGTAGTCGTTAATGATATAATGCAACACTTTGTTTAAAATGTTAATTTTCAAAATGACTGAGAAAGGTGAGACTATAAAATGCACACGGCAGAATCTGAAACAAGAAACATAGAACTTCAAGTGGCAATGAAAGAAAATAGTATTTTGTTTTCACAGTTATAGATTTTTTTTTATCAGTGAAGCTTTCTGAAAACTATTGGCACAACAAATGCTAACTCATGTCGCTTTTCATTTATCGTTTAATAATTTAGTTGTAATTTTTGTAGGGCAGAATTTTAAACTGAAATCTCATAGTTTCTGTATACGACAATGTTTATTTAGACAAGCGCTTGTTTCGAGGCACTACCAAGGAAAAACCCTAGAGCGAAGTGTACCATTAATTTGGAACGCCCGTAAGGGCACAATACAATTTTAACAAAGAGAAACTGTTGTAGCTGTCGAAAACATTGAACATAATGTTATCGTTCAACGAAACGAAACGAGTAATGTTGGTGCCGGTTTCAATATTTAATTTTGTTGGGTACAATTATAACTAACAAACATCCGTTTTTGTATAGAATGTAAAAAATTTGATTTGGAAGCCTAAGACATTGCAGGGCCTATATTTTTTCATGAAGGGCAGAAACACAATACGGAACTCCTTCAGGTAGTTTTTTGAAAAGATTACCAAAATTTATTAGATGCTTTTATTTTTTCGAAAAAAGGAAACGGAGACACAGCATTGATTGTGAGAGAATTTAATTTTTTAAATCAAAATTTAATTTTTTAGTTAATTCAAATTGTCATTTAACGAGAACATACTGCACTTCAAAGCATATTCGATGTATATTCACACAATAATTAATATAGTCCGGAGTCAACTTTTTAACTTGCAATATATTATTGAAATTGTGGTCGCCGTGGCGTAGTGGGTAAAGTGCGTCGACCCACACGCAGAAAGTCTAGGTTCGATTCCCAGAAGGACCACCTCGAATTTTTTCACGGCACCACCTCTTTCATTTATCAATTGTCTATAAAAAGCTTCTCAAATCTCGCCGTTCGAAATCGGTACCTTTTACTCGTGAGAGAACAGTAGCACGCACAACACGAGCAGTTGTTGTAGAAGCTAGGCCCTGGTCGCATGTGGGATGTAGTGCAACTCAATTATTATTATTATGTTATTGAATTTATGCAGAGAAAAAAAATGCAACACTTATGCCTAGAATACTGGAATTAAAGATAGAACTGCTTTTACAACTTTATTTATATTTAACCTGACTAGGCACCTGCTTTTAAAAATATAAGGTTCTTTATTTTGAATATGTCCATATACTTTATTCACTCAATTTTTTTAAATTCAAAAAACAAAAACAAAAACCGATGATTGACACAACATTAAAAAAGCGTCACAACTGACAAGCTTAACGAGTAAATTACAAAATACTAGCTAAATATTAAGTGCAAATGAACGATCATTAAAGTTCGAATATACATTAAACAAATTTTTACTCAGAATTAAACACTGTCATTTTTACTACCCAAATTCATTAGAATCACGAAATACTTTTGTTTAAACAAGAGTGGGTAGGAATCTGAGCCCTGACTTTTGAAAATTAAATTCGTTTATCATTCTCAACAACTGGAAAATTTTTCGGGCAATGAGATAATTTTATTTTCATTCTGCGAGGTATAATATCGTTTTCGAGTTCGAATATTATAGAGGGCACAGTAGAAGCCAGTGATACAAAAGTAAATGAAGTCATTTTTTAGTTGAAGACTTGTTTGTTACATACTCCATTTACACCTACGTTTAGAAAACAAAACCTCGAAGATAATAAAACAAGATGAAAGAAGTAATCTTGAAAAAATATAGAATATTCATAAATTACCAGTTTTAATAAAAACTTCCTTTTCTTTAAAATCCCTCAGTCAAATGTACAAAAGAAGCTTTATGACTCACCAAAACACAAATAGAATTAAAAACAAGAACTTATGTCAGCCAGAGAAGTTAAAGTGCGTTCAAAAACTTAATTAAATTGTGAGACATGCATAGACAAACGTGAATCAAATATTAAACCAATTCACATGCCGACTTGTAATTTGTTAACAAACTGTGCTTGTTTATTTCGTTTTATTGTAGCGGCTTCTGTGGGCATTTCCTTTTAGAGACAACAATTACCACGAATATTCATTACCACCACAGTTTATCCAATCCCATCGGATGGGTTTGGCTTCTATTGAGGTGTTTGCTTACATCTTAATCCCACGGTCATGTAAATTAAGTGTACGAACCTCATTGATTTCAGTGCCCCATGAAGAAGTCACGGGCATTGGAATCCAGTGGGGGATTGCGGCTGTTGTGTTAATTCCTCACCTCATTCGACATTGTCGCTGTATACATACAGACATGCAAATGAAATATTTGTACGTCGCAGTGACGGATCCGTTTAAGATGTGCATATTCGTGGTGATCAATCGAACGGATGAAAGCAAATGCCATCTGTCGCGCTTAACAAGCTCTAATCATATTCAGCGCCGAGAAAGTCCCCGATGGGCAGAGTCTTGATTTGGATCTTCTTCACATTCGAGTTGCTCTCACGTGTGCATACGCTTGTATAATCCGGCTACCTATGGACGCGTCCCCATTAGATCATCATAACTGCCGCGATATGGCCTTATGTAAGAACGTTAAATCGCGCGCGGTCATCCAAAGGGAAACAGCGCCGAACCTATCAAGTTAATAAGTGATCTGTGGAAAGTGAAAGTATCTGATATAGTTTGAGTTTTTTTCCTGTGGAAATAAAACGGAAAGCTGTACCGTAGATCACTGCACGGATTGCGTGAATGGCAATTGGCACCGCAAGTGACTTTGATTTGCTCACAGGCAAAAAAATCGCCTAAGCGATTGTTGAGTTTTGCAACGCAAGCGGTGCGATGGACGTGTGTGGAATTTAATGTAGAAAAACGTCCCCGGTAAATTGATATGCTCTGTGAATTTGATAACAGTTTTTATATATATCAGTGGCTGATTGTTATACCTTTTCTTCATCGATGCGATGGCATTTTGACTTTGGGTGGTACCGTCAATGAATTTATTGGCAAGAACTTCAGAGTTTACGCCAGATGGCAAATGAATAAAAGATGAGGCAATAAAAGATGCATGACTTATGCGATAAGTCCAGGGAGATTATTCGCGGCAAGTGTATAGAATGTGAGGTTTAGTCTGCAACACCGTCTGATTGGCAAAGTCCCAAATGGAATTCGCCCACGTGAATGGTGAATGCGAGACAAAAGAACGTTAATATGGGTATTAACAGCAAAATATTCTTCAATCTATTTTAGAATTCCATTTAACGGGAAAATGTTGTAGCCGTTATGATTTGAATCAGGCTTTGTACGGCTAATGAAAGTTGGACTAAACGTATTCGTAAAATAATTTCGTGTGTTTCGTTTATGTAATAGAGAGATATTGACAATATAAATAATGAATTTTTTATTATAAGATGTTTGCTACCACATTCCCATGAATTGACTGCGACTTATACGAGTTGAGGTTGAACTTGTAGCACATTGATGTTTTATTTGTAACCATCAAAATTGCTTACCGAAAACAACATATATGATATCTGCTCATATAAAATTTTACATGTGGATATCATTTAGCTATAAGGTACGCCCATTTTTACACCAGAGACGGCGTATATTTCACTACAGCATTTTTATCGAGTTGGTACAATATTCAGAATGGCGCAAATCTTCATAGTTGCTTTTACAACTAAATAATCCGAGAAGTTGCAATTAAGATCAAGGTATAAAATTTACTCACAACAAAGAGATAAAGTGAAATAAAGTTGAACCCTTTGGTCTCAAACAACCTTTCAGTTAATTTTCCTTCTATATAGATTTTTTTCTTTTTAACAATAATTATAATTCCATTTAGTTTTAATTTTTCCCAAAAATACCTCAATTTGAACTTCTTTTATTGGGATCATTGCGAGTATTTACTGCATTCTTAACAGACATCGATCTTTAAAAAGGGATCAAGGGTCAACATAATCTCTCGTTAAATTCCAATTTATAAATTTAACTATAATGATCCATCCCGGTAAATTATTTTTTCAACCAGAAGGAAGTACAATATCTCTTCTTATATTTCAAGGCGCACAAACTTGTTTAATAATAATAATTGAATGGCACTACAGCTCATAAAGGGCCAGGGCCTAGCTTCTACAACAACTACTCGTGTTGTGCATGCTATTGTTCTTCACGAGTAGAAGGGACCTACAGTTTTTTGCCGATTCCGAACGGCGAGATTTGAGAAGCTTTCCATAGACAAGTAATACTCTTTGAGTGTTGTCAGCAACTCGAAAGAGGTGGTGCCGTGAAAAAATGCTAGGTGTCCCCGTCCGGGAATCGAACCCAGACTTTCTGCGCCGCAGTCGATGCACTTACCACTGCGCCACGGCGACCACAAACTTGTTTGCTACAAAAAAATTTTCAACAGATCCTCTCCTACTTATCACATACAACTCAAAAACAATACAACAACCCTCAGACTAAAGTGCTTAAATTTGTTTGCTACTCCTTGAAGTAATCGCGTGCTTAACGACGTTAACTTATGCCAAGCAAACAAATTGACTACATCGCACAGTCAACTTAAAAGCATTAATATCCCCATGAACAATTTAAACGTAAATTCAACTCATATGTACTTGAGTATTTTTAGATCTTCCCTCATTGATCTTGAAGTGACCACACATTCATCTTTATGACCAGCTATAATGCAGTCCAGTGCGCAGCTTAAAGATTCTTCTTGAACACTCTAGCATAACCGTGAATTTTAATTTTATCCACGAATAATAAAAAATCGATTGAAAGCCGTGTACCATGGCAGGTGGAAAGATACCAAGCACATCTACTCACATACACACACACTTCAGCATCATCATAAAAAAAAAAAAAATAACCCACAAAGCATTCACCAAGAAGAGATAGGAACAAACTCAGATACACCGTAGATAGGAGTAATTTGTAATTTCTGTGCATACACGGCTGAGAAACGTGTTACGTGACTCTTGACATTCTTTGCATTTCGTTCGTGTGCAGTTGGAATGGACTCATTTAACCAGCAGCGGCAGTCATTCTCTGAAATTGTTTTCGGACGTGTGGACAGAGAAAGGTCAACGATATTTTAAGAGCGACGACGACTTCTGCCTTTGACCACTACTACTTGCCCAAAAGCAATTAAACTTCTCATAGGACGTTCTATTAAAAGTAATGTGTAACTAGATCTGTTCCTATATGAGTAATAAATCGGACTTTGGTGAAGATGAAGCATCACATGCGGTTTGCATTCCTGATAATGCGGCAAGAGTGACGACAAAGGACAGCATCGTTTAAATAGGTACATCACCACTTTGTGCAAACCATTTGTCGCCTTTTATTTACTGCATAGAAATATTATATTGAGTAGTACGGGTTTAAATCCTTGGTTTTTCAGGGCAGCACGAGCTATTGTTCTTTGAATTGTGAATCTAATAAGCTTTTTATAGAAAATTCGTATTTCCTGATAGTTAACAACTCGAGAAAGTTGAATTCGAACCTAAGCGCAAATTTGTAGATTTTCCGCGTGGGGAATGAGTATATACCGAATGAGCATAAAAAATGCAGCTGGCTGAGTTCTATAATGCACCTCCTATGCTTTCTGAATTCATAACCTGCATCCAGTGAATACCACTTGGAACACAAAGCAAATATTTGCCAAATCTGTTAGACTATTTCTTCAGTTTAGGAGATAATCGATTTGAGAAAGCAAAACAACACTTTCATATTTAAAAAAAATCAACATAAGTCGGCTGAAAGCTGATCAAAAATGAGAAAAAAAAACATTTTTTCACCTGCGTTCGAGAACTTATTCGACTCATGCCGAGAAGTATAGTGAATTTTTCAGTAATTTTTAGAAATTCAAAACCTATTTTTTTCTAGAAAGGAATATGATATTAGTTCAATGATATCTTACTCAATAATAATAAAACTTAATTAGCTGGAATATAGACCAAGTCGGGGTTTTCGATCTGCACATTGTAAGGACAAAAGCTTTTTTCAAACTACATATGTACACAACAATACATAAGTCTGCTGATGTAAATAAAAATGTAAATGAAACTAACTGCTAAGAGTAATCATCATCATACAAAAAGAAAAAAGTCATTCCCACGTGTTTACATTCGAAAAGGGGAAAAAACAAAAAGCGAAGAAAGCTCTTATGAAATATCATCTAAGGTCATATTTAATAAGCGCCAATTAAATTATACCTCTTCACGAAAATTGAAAAAAAAACAAACCCGCGCGGTACTGTGTATTAAATTAGTAAAATAAAAAACCGCCTTCAGCGCCACAAGGGTAAAAGAGAAATCCGAAAAAGCATTGAATTATATAAAGCCTCTGATTTCTGAATATCAAAAATCTGCTTGTTTTTCTATTTAACACTTTTTCCTGTTTGCCGTACGCATAATGGGAGTCTTGCTTAAGATTATTTTTAGTCAGTGTGTGTAGCGCTTTCAGAAACATCAACAATACCCCGGATTTACTCAAAAAAAAAAAAAAAAAAATAAAACCATACCCATAGTTATATCCACTACTTGTGCTTCTATCGTGTGTTGGCAGGTAAGGGAAATTTGAGGAGAGGAAAAATGGGTAAAAAACTAAAAAAAATATTGTGTTTATATAAATGTTGCGTAAAAATATATTATACAAATTACATTTGATAAATATTATTTGTTCTCTTAAAGTCTACACTCGTTTTTCATAAGATCTTAAATTTAAGATATATTTAATATTTGTCTTTGATTTAATATATATTTTTTTTGCACATATTTTCGATTGATCGTCATTTTAGTTTACACAAACTTCCATTATAAATATTAAATAAAAAAAAATTAATTTAAGGAAAAAAAAACAAAACTCAAATTTCAACTGAACCAATATAATAAATATTAAAATAATGATTTTTTTTTTAAGTGAATTTAAATTTTTGTTTCTTCTTTTTAGTATCTTAAGCTATGGCAGCAGATAGATTGATAGAAATAGAGTGAGAGCATTGATTATATAGACTTTAATTTAGTGAAAGCTGTTTAAAGTTAAAACAAAATTCAAATTTGTTTTTAAGCCTGCGATGTGCGACGGACGATGAGTTTAGACATTGTAAAATTATGTTTATATTTGAATGAATGACAGATGGGTGACTTTAAAACATGAGATGTTGATTCTGTTCCATTGGAGTCCAATGCAACAGTAGGTTTTTTACAAAAAAAAAAAAATAAATAAATAAATTGCACACTTAAAGCGTCAACATTAAGCAAGATTGGTCGCACATAGACAAAAAAGCAAATATATGCATTTTGAAGCTCGGATTGTTGTTTCCTTTTAAAAGCTGTTGATTGGAGACAAAATATTCTTGGGGTAAGTTTAATATTATGCATTAATTCCTGTTTTTGTTTATTCTCTGCGTAAGTTCTTTGCAAAGCTGATTTAGAATATATTCGACTAGATTGTAATCTATAATATTTTGTTGAGCGTGTCTGACAGCATCACGTGAGCTCTCTCTTCAGATCTATTTGATGTGTTTTTTCATAGTGGTGTGTGTCTGAATTCTTGAGATGTTGCCATTGTGAGGAGATAGTAAAAATGCCTGCTTTCCATTTAAATGGTAAGTCCGGAAGCGACATTTTTGGATCTAAGTTTTACATTGTGAAGGTGAGTTTTCAAATTCATTCAGTACACGGATTCTGTTCTATAAAATGTTTCTCATGACTTTTGACAGTTTCTGACAACTAACGCTGATTTCTTATTTTCACTCTCAAAACATGGTTTTTTTTACAGGTGATTGCTTTTTTACATGCAATCGATTGGAAACAGTTTGGCGGCGAATTTTCAGAAGTTCTGCTTGACATTTTTATTTCTTTTCCGCTGTCCCGAGAAAGATAGCAATGAAAATATAAGTTCTTATTGCCAGGACTAAATAATGAGTTTAAATAAACGCATAAATATTAATTGCGCAACGGCACTTTGGTCAACACATTCATAAGCAAAAATTTAATCGAAAGAATCAAAGGAATGCGTTTGTATTATCGAACTGAATTGACAATTGTCACTATTAATCTATTACAAAATTAGCCGCAAGCATTTTAGCTTCTGATATCCGCATAAGCCAAAAAACAAAGATTTTGGGAATCTCCAAGCTAATGTCACTCTCCCAAAAATGTCACAAATGTTCATATGACAAAAAAGACAGAAAAAAAGTCTAGAGGAAGAATTGTAGTAGATTTCAAGACACTTTTACAAACACCTCCATCTGTACACTCGATGGCAACAAAATCATTTTTATTTCTGAACTGCAAATACAACATGTCTTGATAGTTTGTTAGCTTTTGCATGATACTAAACTTACTCTATAACTAGAATTTTATGGACTACCCTTATCTTCTACCTAACACGAACCTAACTCTATAAGACTCAACTAAAGAGCCGATAGCTACAGAGAAAAGGCGCACATTTCCTAAAAAGCTAGAGTGGTTGCGACCTCATCAGTGTCAAGACTCACGCTACTAAGTGTTGTTGTTGGCCGTTTGTTATGTCTTGCCTTGTGCTTTCGTTTCGAATGTTTTTTGCGCTTGACCACGTGTGTCTCTGAACTAAAACTTGTTTCGGTTTGTATTTTCGTTTCTATTGAATTACTAGAACTATGACTGCTACTAATACCACCACTCTCGCTAGCTTGCAATACCTCTGTGGCATCCTTTGCGGGCGGCTCTATTACTGACTCTTGCCTAACTGACTGTGCTGGGTTTGAGTCCGGCTTTACGACTTTGCTGAGGATTACTTTGTCTAGATTTGCTATTGATATTACCAGTGGAAACTCGTTCGACTCTGGCCGCAGAAGTGGAATCAAAGGACGACTGACCAATGGAGCTGGCACTGGTGCCGTTGTTGATTCTGTTGTTGTTTCGTCAACACTCTCTGTGCTGGATGGCGCAATAGTTGTTGTAGTCGTTGGAAGAGAGGTTGTGGAAGTCGTTGTGGTTGTTTCAGGTGTGGGTGTAGTCGTTGTAGTTGTTGTCGTAGTAGTGGTAGTAGTGGTGGTCGTCTTTGGAATTGTCGCTTGAGTTGTCGCTAAGAACTGAGGTTTTTCATTTTTTGGCGTTGTTGGAACCTCTCCCAATGAGTACGCATAGAATATGCCATTTACTTCGTTCGCAGCTTCATTGATTTTTTTAGCCTGACGAGCGGTGTCGAATAGTCCTTCAAGAGATATGGTCGACGACTCGATGATGTCAACAATCACTTGAGGTACTGTGATGGCCTTAGACTTTCTCTCGTCATAGTCCATGTCGGGGATAGAGTTTCTGAATGGCGCAGATGTCGGACCCGGTTCGTAGTCAATCCTCGTGTTCTCCAGACTGTCTGGCGCTATTTCTGGACGGGTGTGCCTGACAAACGCTGACGATTCAGTGGGTGTATAATCGGTCACGCTGCTGCGTCCATCCACCAGTATTTTGCTTCCGTCGACCAGATGTACATACTTCACTCGACTAATTTCACCGAGCGGTTCCAGTTTGGGTAAGCCCTCCGGCCGCAGATGGGTGGACTCTACCGTTTGAAGCATTTCGTCCTTTGACTTTCGGCGGAGCTTCTCCTCCTTTGAGTTAATCTCAACAACGCGATTTATCGTGACCACCTTCTGCTTGGGCCTGTATAAAATCAATTGACCCTCGGCGGCTGACTGGGCCCCTTCGGTGACGCCCTCTTCAGTGACGCCCACTTCGGTAGCACTCTCTTCGGTGGAGGTCTGCTCTGTAGCGTCCTGTGAATTGATTAAATTATTATCTTCATTATCTTCATCAATAACGGTACTAGTATCAAAACTGTTGGTTGGTGTGTCTGTGGCTGTATCTGGCTGTGGTTGGTTTTGGATTAATTTTGGTTTAATAGTCGTGTGTTTCTTGCTGTTAGATTCAAAGATTTTTTTATTACGTGCGTTCAGGGCGTCGATGTTAAGGTCCTCTAGCAGGGGGTTTACCTGCTCCTGTGGAATTGCTTCGGTGGATGTAGCTGAGTACTTACGCTCGTAACTACGTGTGTTTGTGGATATAAAGACGGAGGGTGGTGTTATTGAGGCCGGTATTGTGGGCTGATCGGAATCTAAGAGGTTTGGTGGAAGGGTAATAAGTGTTGGGCGATTCACAACTCGCGTCTTGTTCTGCACTCGACCAGGGAATCGATTGGATGCTCCTGCTGCCGATGGTCTATTTGGGATGAAGGGCGTGTTGGCGGGCCGATTGAATGATGGCCGATTTGATGGACGAGTAGGACGGTATATGACCTGGGGTGGAAGAGATGAGACCTTGTTTTGTGCATCTTCTTCATCTTCTTCCTCTTCGTCCTCTTCATCCTCATTACTATCCTCTATGTTTTCGTTGTCTTCTTCGTTTGCTTCATTGTCATCTTCCACATGTTTGTCTTCTTCTTTGGTTTGACCTTTCAGTTGGTTTAAAGCATTTGGCCGAACGGGATCATCGACGAGCTCGTCTTCTTTATGATTAACATTTGTCGCATCGTCATAATCTTCGTCATCACCATCTTCCTCAAACCGAGTGCTTTGTGTCGTCGTTCTTGTTGGGAAATTGAATCGGTTGCGGCCACTGAAGTCCGCCTGTGGTCGCGCCGATGCCTGTTCAATGAAGCCAATGCCGTTGGCTGAATCAGACGGCGGCCGGATTGCCTTGAAATTTCGATTGAACTTTCTCACATAGGTTCGCGGAGTGGCGACTGAACTTGAGGCATCTGTCGACGTAATTGCATTGATCGAAGGCTTTGTTGGTCGGTAAGGTCTTCGGTTGATCAATAACCGTCGAGGTGTTGGGGGTGCCGGGGCTGTTGTCGTCGTCGATGATGACTCAGTCAAGGTTGTCTCGGTCGTTAATTCATTGTCTCCTAGTTCCGGGATTGTGGTATCTGTCTCCAAAAGAGACACAGTTGTGGTCAAGATTTCATCATCCGCAGATGACTCATTCGCCGCTGTTATACCTTTTTCTGTCGTTACAGAAGAAGCCAAAGTCGTATCATTCTCACTGAACTGACTAATGAACTCAGCGACATTCAAGGGTTTCGTTGTTGTTTCGCTGATGATTGTGGTGGTGTCCTGCAAAGAGACCGTCCTATTGGCGACAGGCCGCAGTCTCCTAATAACCTTCCTAAACCGTTTAGTTCCTACTTGTGCGTTGTTATTGACACCTACGTTAAGACCTATACTACTGTTATCTGCTGCACCTGTTGCACTTTCGCTAGTTGGAGTGGTGCTTGTGACAGTGGCGGTATTAGTAGAGTTATCATTCTCAACACTAAGACTATTATTTACAATAAGTGGACGTTTAAATTTCAGTATTCTGAAGCGACGTCTTGGCTTTGATGGCTCTGCTGCCGCCTCTGTGGATGTCGCTGTATCGATATCCTTCGTTGTGCCGCTCTTGGAATAAGATTCGTTTTCTAATTCGGATGTCAGTCCCATGATTGTGGTGGATGTCGAATCAATGACATTGACATCGTCTATGAACGGATTTACCTGAGTTAATGTTGTAGATGTTGTTGTTGTTGTGGTTGTTGTAATTGGTGTAGTTATGTTAGGTCTTCTACGTCCAGCTGTTCGGTTGAACTGAACCCTCTGAAAACGTCGATTAAGATTAGGTGTGTTCGTGCTTAGGTTAGAATTATTTTCAAGTATCGAGTCTTCTGGTACGGAGTCATCATTCGGAACTAACTCTGTTTGTTCAATATCAAGGTTATTAGCTTCGGTTAGTGACAAGGGATTAGTATGAGTGCGGCTATCGATGAATTCTACAGTGAAGTTAGTTATAGTTCTGTTAGTTTCATTAGTCAAAATTGAGGTGCGATTAAATGCTGTATCACTAGGGAACACTCGCTGAAGGCGGGTACTTATAACTCCCCCAGGACTGTTGATCTCATCAGCATCTTCGGAGTTATCGGCCTCCATAAGAGTAGAGGCGATTGGGTTTAATCGGTCACGGTTAAGGAGGGCAGCAATATTTCGGGAAGTTACTTCTTCGCTTCCATCTGATTTAGAATCATTAATTTCTTCATCTGCAGGCAGTTCTCCTTCATCAAAACCTCCTTGAGGCTGATCCAGGAATAATGCCGTTAAAGGCAGACGAGGCTGGAACTGTTTTTCTTCATTTTTCTCTGATTCAATCTCAGTCGAAGTTTCAATTCCAACAAAATCAGCTGAGGCAGCGTCCTTCTGACTAAAACTTTCGTCATGAGAAACATCTGTGTCTTCTGTCAGTGGACTAGAAAGAGCAGTTGTGGTACGGAATCTGTTAAAACCATTAAATGTGCGACGTGTGGTGCTGGGAACATTCAGATCTGAGCTATCGATTTCTGCGTCCGAAATTTTAGTGTCTTTGGATAATATGGCGGAAGATGTTGTGCCTCGGAATCGACTGAATCCACCGAATGTGCGACGTGTAGTGCTCGCAACCGTCGAATTCGGGCCATTGGTGTCGTCCGAAACATTATTATCCTCGAACACTCCCTGTAACGATGCAGTCGTGCGGAATCTGTTAAAGCTATTAAACGTACGACGAGTGGAGCTTGGAACAGTCGAATCCGAATTATCTAATTCTTCTTTCAAAGCCTCCACATCGTCAGCCAGTGGAAGAGAAGAAGCAGTTGATGTCCTTATTCTATTAAGACCATAGAATGTCCGGCGGGTTGTGCTTGGTGCGCTTTCAATCAAAGCATCAGTTTCCGTTGTATCTTCTTCATCCGGAATTTCAAAGTTTTCGTGTATTTGATTGGAAAAATCGGTTGTTGTCTTCAATCTGTTGAAACCGAATCGGCGTGTGCTACCAGCATTGATCTGAGCCGCATTATTGATAGCGGTTGCCACATTTGAACTTAAAATTGGAGAAGCTGACGTGGTTCCAAGTCTGCTTAGACCATTGAACTGCCGACGTGTTGTGCTTGAACTACCATCATCTGAATTATCAATTTCAGTCGTACTTTCTTCCTCTAGAAATTCGGAGTTTTCTGATGTTACACTGGAAGAAGCAGTTGTTGTTCGTAATCTGTTTAGGCCATAGAACGTGCGGCGTGTTGGACCAGAGGTGCTTTCATCATTATTTTCTATTACGGTTGTACTTTCTTCCTCTGAAATTTCGGAGTTGTCGGATGCTAAACTGGAAGAAGCAGTTGTTGTTCGTAATCTGTTCAGGCCATAGAACGTGCGACGTGTTGGACCAGGAGTGCTTTCATCTGTATCATATATTTTTATTTCAGTTGTACTTTCTTCCTCTGGAATTTCGGAGTTTTCTGATGTCAGCTTGGAAGAAGCAGTTGTTGCTCGTAATCTATTTAGACCATAGAACGTGCGGCGAGTTGGACCAGGGGTACTTTCGGCAGTATTATCGATGTCGGTTGTACTTTCTTCCTCTGGAATTTCGGAGTTTTCTGATGTCGGCCTGGAAGAAACAGTTGTTGTTCGTAATCTGTTGAGGCCATAGAACGTGCGGCGTGTTGGACCAGGGGTGCTTTCGGCAGTATTATCGATGTCGGTTGTACTTTCTTCCTCTGGAATTTCGGAGTTTTCTGATACCAGACTGGAAGAAGTTGTCGTTGATCGTAATCTGTTTAGGCCATAGAACGTGCGGCGTGTTGGACCAGGGGTGCTTTCATCTTCATTTTCTATTACGGTTGTACTTTCTTCCTCTGGAATTTCGGAGTTTTCTGATGTCAGCTTGGAAGAAGCAGTTGTTGTTCGTAATCTATTTAGACCATAGAACGTGCGGCGTGTTGGACCAGGGGTGCTTTCGGCAGTATTATCGATGTCGGTTGTACTTTCTTCCTCTGGAATTTCGGAGTTTTCTGTTACCAGACTGGAAGAAGCTGTCGTTGATCGTAATCTGTTCAAACCGTAGAACGTGCGACGTGTTGGATCAGGGGTGCTTTCATCTTCATTTTCTATTACGGTTGTACTTTCTTCCTCTGGAATTTCGGAGTTTTCTGATGTTAGCTTGGAAGAAGCAGTTGTTGTTCGTAATCTATTTAGACCATAGAACGTGCGGCGTGTTGGACCAGGGGTGCTTTCGGCAGTATTATCGATGTCGGTTGTACTTTCTTTCTCTGGAATTTCGGAGTTTTCTGTTACCAGACTGGAAGAAGCTGTCGTTGATCGTAATCTGTTTAGGCCATAGAACGTGCGGCGTGGTGGACTAGGGGTGCTTTCGGCAGTATTATCGATGTCGGTTGTACTTTCTTTCTCTGGAATTTCGGAGTTTTCTGTTACCAGACTGGAAGAAGCTGTCGTTGATCGTAATCTGTTTAGGCCATAGAACGTGCGGCGTGTTGGACCAGGGGTGCTTTCATCTGCATTTTCTATTACGGTTGTACTGTCTTCCTCTGGAATTTCGGAGTTTTCTGATGTCAGCTTGGAAGAAGCTGTTGCTGTTCGTAATCTATTTAGACCATAGAACGTGCGGCGAGTTGGACCAGGGGTGCTTTCATTAGTGTTATCTATTTGGGTGCTTATTTCTTTCTTTGAAATTTCGGAGTTTTCTGATGCCAGCTTGGAAGAAGCTGTTGTTGTTCGTAATCTATTTAGACCATAAAGTGTGCGGCGTGTTGGACCAGGGGTGCTTTCGGCAGTATTATCGATGTCGGTTGTACTTTCTTCCTCTGGAATTTCGGAGTTTTCTGATACCAGACTGGAAGAAGTTGTCGTTGATCGTAATCTGTTTAGGCCATAGAACGTGCGGCGTGTTGGACCAGGGGTGCCTTCATCTTCATTTTCTATTACGGTTGTACTTTCTTCCTCTGGAATTTCGGAGTTTTCTGATGTCAGCTTGGAAGAAGCAGTTGTTGTTCGTAATCTATTTAGACCATAGAACGTGCGGCGTGTTGGACCAGGGGTGCTTTCGGCAGTATTATCGATGTCGGTTGTACTTTCTTCCTCTGGAATTTCGGAGTTTTCTGATACCAGACTGGAAGAAGCTGTCGTTGATCGTAATCTGTTTAGGCCATAGAACGTGCGGCGTGGTGGACTAGGGGTGCTTTCGGCAGTATTATCGATGACGGTTGTACTTTCTTCGCCTGGAATTTCGGAGTTTTCTGATACCAGACTGGAAGAAGCTGTCGTTGTTCGTAATCTGTTTAGGCCATAGAACGTGCGGCGTGTTGGACCAGGGGTGCTTTCATCATTATTTTCTATTACGGTTGTACTTTCTTCCTCTGAAATTTCGGAGTTGTCTGATGCTAAACTGGAAGAAGCAGTTGTTGTTCGTAATCTGTTCAGGCCATAGAACGTGCGACGTGTAGGACCAGGAGTGCTTTCATCTGTATCATCTATTTTTATTTCGGTTGTACTTTCTTCCACCGGAATTTCAGAGTTTTCTGATGGTACACGGGAAGAAACAGTTGTTGTTCTTAATCTGTTCAAACCGTAGAACGTGCGGCGTGTTGGACCAGGGGTACTATCGGCACTATTATCGATCTCGGTTGTACTTTCTTCCTCTGGAATTTCGGAGTTTTCTGATACCAGACTAGAAGAAGCTGTCGTTGTTCGTAATCTGTTTAGGCCATAGAACGTGCGACGTGTTGGACCAGGAGTGCTTTCATCATTATTTTCTATGTCGGTTGTACTTTCTTCTTCTGGAATTTCGTAGTTTTCTGATGTCGGCCTAGAAGAAGCAGTTGTTGTTCTTAATCTGTTCAGGCTATAGAACGTGCGGCGTGTTGGACCAGGGGTACTCTCGTCTCGTCGTGAATTGCTTATGTCGGTCATACTTTCCTCTTCCGCAAATTCGGTGGCTCTTAATCCGTCTATATTATAAACATTGCGACTATTGTTGTTTTGGTCATCCTCAATAACGTTTTCAACTTCAGTTACACTGTTTTCTTCTGGAATCTCAGAGTTATAGAACACTAGACTTGATGAAGAAGTTGTTGCTCGTAACCTGTTGAATGTGCGATTTGTATTGACTTTAGGAATTGCCGTAATTGGTGTTCTATTGAAACCTCCATAAATACGACGTGAGTTTGTTGTAGGTCTTTTATCAATTTTCGTCAAAAGAAGGGAATTTTCAATTAAGTCACCTTCTGTATTGGCTATAGATGGAGGAACAGTGATGGCAATCAAGTTTTCTTCGTCGTCTATGATTTCACTGTCTGTATTACTGTCAGCACCACTTAGTAATTCTAATTTGGTTGAGTAAGTCGGCCTAAATGTGTTTCTGTTACTTGTCAGTCTTGACCTGTAAGACTTTGTATTTGAATTGGTTTGAGATGACTCAATTTGGTTCAGAAAGCTACTTTCTGTGTCATTAGATTGATATCTAGATTGATTGATTTGGGAGGTAAGTCTACGAGGTGATTTTACTGGTTGAAGGGTAGCAGTTTCCTCAGTTTCTGTACTTTCATCAGCAACAATTGTTGTGGATTCTAGTGACTCCATTAACGAAGTTATTGGCTTTATTATTGGTACTCCAAGAGAGGACTTTGTCTTAATCAGACGTTTTTGTTCAAAAGTGCGTCGGCCGGAAAACGAACCACTCTCCGATGTGCTAACCACCTCCTCTCCGATTTCAATATCACGTGGCTGATCTGTTTCGGAATTTTCAATTTTTCGCTCTTTAAACGTCTTCGCCGATCTATAGGATTGTGTAGAACTTTCCTCTTCCTGGACTTCTAAAGGCGAACTAGTGTCTGTATCTCCAAACTTATACGAATAGGTTTCTGTATACGAAGTGATGTCTGAATCTACAAAATTTCGCAACTCTAGTTCGGATTTTTTAGAATGTCTCTCTTCGTAGTCTTCTAGAAGCATACTGGTGTCTAAGTTCGCTTCTATGTCAATCTCAAGCGGTATTAAAGTCGTAGTCTCAGCTTCATTTTCAGGTCCAATCATTGGAGAAAGTGTTGTTGGTAAAGGCAGTTCATCCAAGACTGGCTTAGCAGTTGTTGAGTCTGATATACTTTCAAAATCTTGCTTAAAAGTTTCTTCATTTATTGCTTCTATGTCGGTCTCTAGAAGAATCGATGTTGTAGTCTCAACTGTGTTGTTATAAGTTCGATGAAGTTTATTTAATCCTGTTGGCTCTGTTATATCTTCGGCAATTTGCTCGGGAGTTACTTTATTAAAAGCATCTTCATTTAGTTCTTCAATAGAAGTAAACAACGCTTCGGGTTGCATCGTTGTCATTTTCTCTTCAACGTCTGTAATTGTGGTTCCCTCTTCAGTCGTGTAAAACCGAAAACCAAAAGGTTGCTTCGTTGTAAAGTCCAACCGCGGAATCTGTTCGACCATTGAATTTATTTCCGCAGCGTTTACAGCTTCGTAGGAATTTTGAAAAAGTGTTTTTCCTCGTTTCGCGTTCAAAGAAGGAGCAAGATTCATCGATGAGCCCCTTTCTAGGTCTAGTTCTTCCTTTGAACTTTCGCCCGACCCTTCGAGCAGCCCCACCTTTGATCCCACGCTCATTGAGTTCACATCTTGTGCTAGTTTTAACATTTCATCGTCTGCAGTGGTCTGTGGGGTGATCTCTGTTGTGGTGAACCCCTCGTCAGCCCCCAGATCATCTTCTGGCCTGGGGGCGGGAACTAAAAAATTATGCAACTCACTGTTGATTTCGTAAGCGATTGAGTTCCTTTCCTTGTCTGTCTTTGGCGGTGTGTCCTGTGGTCTCAGTGTTGCCTCACCGATGTGATTGTCCTTTGCGGGTGTTGTTTTCTTCGAGTCGTTGTACACGTCAAAAACTTCAAAAATGGTTCTGTTAATTTCATGATTGGATGAGGCTTTCTTCGGCACATCTGTGTGTTCCAGATTTCCACCAATCTTGCCAATGTAGATGATAGGCGAGTCCTGAAGGTACTTGTAGTAGTTCCGGCGACTAAAGATTGGAACTGTTGGGTTCTTGTACGTGTCGTCTTCCTGCTTTGATTGAACAACTTCTCCGGTGAGAAGGTTTTTCGATTTACCCGAAGAGAAATTTATACTCTTCCTACGGCCTTTTGCTTCCAATTCTATTTGTGGTTGCGTTGGAAGAGGGAATCCAGTTTCTAGTGTTGCTATTAGTTCTTCTGTGGTTGGAGACTGCATTTTTAGGCTGTTATCAGTCACAGCCTTTACGGACTCTTCTACTTCGTGTTTAATGCCCTCAAGGGTACCCTGAACGACTGATGATTCAGTTGAAGACATGCTTTCAATACCACCCTTGTACAACCCACTTGAGTTCTCAATAAAAGAAGCAGAGCTTAGTTGATTTTCGTCTGTATTTTTCGTCAGTGCAGTCTCCGTTACCTTCACTTGATTGACTGATTCTATCTCAGATTCGCTTTTGTGGCCATCTTCAATGATGTGACTGCTCGCATTCACGTTATCCGTCGTCCAAGCATTGCCGGAATCACCCAACTGACTTCCAGTTTCGTTTATATCAATGCTTTTTAAACCTCCTTTGCGTATTGAGTCGATTTCTCCAATACTTGCACTTAAATTCCCCAGTCCTTTGACTCCTGTCCCGCTTTCGGTTGACTTGAGTATTTTTGTTGTCGTTAGGTCCTCTTCTTCTTCGTGGCTATTCATCAGAGCAATACCTGAAGTAAGCTGTTGACTGGTCGTCGTTGTGGTGACTGTTTTGACACCTCCCTTGTTTGTTACTTTATTCTCTAGGTTAAAATTCTTCAATCCTTTGACTGCTCCGTCAAGATTCACTTCACCTTTAGTTCGTGCCAGATTTTTCTCCAAGCCGTCTTCTTCAACAGACTGCAAAACTTTATTACCACCAACTATGCTGCCAGACACATCGTTGCCGAATTTTTGAAGAAGCCTGTAGCCCCTGTTTTGGGTGCTTGCGTAGACTGACGCATTTACCTTCCGTTTGGACTCAAAATCAGGCGACAAAAGTGACGAGAGGTCAGGCAACTTTAGACGAGATTTCCCCCTAGGAATTGTTGGTTTTTCTACGGCTTCTGTTGTACTCGTGACTGGAGGTCCTGTTGGTGTTGTTCGACTCTCAAATGTATAGCGACTACGAGTAACTTGATTCGTTGCGGGAGTAGAGTTCTGGACTAGTTTTCCCTCAGTTCCAACCTGAGAACTAGAGTTAAAGTTTACTTGGACTTCACTCTCCGCAAGCATAGACTCATTTGTCACGCTTTTCGTGGTGCTGTCGTTGAGGAGATTCAATAAGTTCTCCTTGAGTGTCAGTTGGTCACTTCGCAGGCTTTGATCTTCCGATGAGAGATCAGAGTTCGAAGAAACACCGAAGGATGTACTTGAATCAGTCTGAATTCGATTTCGTATGATCTTTCTCCTGCGGACAAAATTGTCTTGTTGGGCCTGATTCACCTGACTTATTGGCCTGCGAGTAAAGCCACTCCCAATGCGATGCAGAGTTGTTGGTCTGACTGTAGGCACTGAGGCCTCAGTTGTGGTTGTAGTTCGCAGTGGTCTTGTTGGCCGGGGTGATCTCTCTTCCTCAACTGGAACTTCTGTTGTTGTGCGTTCAACTGGACGACGACGTCTGCCATCTTGCCGTGGACCAACAGTCGTTGAAGATGTTTGATGGTGTTTTGCGTGAACGTCCAAGGCCAGGAGGGATGACAGATCATTGAATTTTGGACGGAAACTGCCGCGGTTGATGACTCTTGGACGTCGGGTTGTGGTTGAGCTAGACATTGCTTCATACGAATAGTAAACATCTTCAGTGTCGTTTTCAGTGTCGGAAGAAACGGGACTTTTAATTGTCTGAGTCAGTGTTGGTTGATCTTTTTTGATTTGTGATCTCAATTCTGTTCTAGTTGTTAGAATCCTTTTCCTGGTGGACCTAGGTGTTGTCGGACTGGTGTAGGTGCCCCTATGACCAGAGAGTCTTGTTCGCGATGTGGTGAAGGAATTTCGACTGTTTCCATCTGTCTCGTTCTTGGATTGAACCGTTTTTGTTTCAGCTTCATTTGAGAATCCTTTGCCTTGGTTAAAGGAAATTTTTAAATTTTCGTTTTCGTCTGTCTCGGCTAACGGCCGGATTCTTGTTGTGACTCTGACTGAAGTTTTGTTTAAATTATTAGCAGTTCCAAATGAAGTTACTATCTTGCGACCACGAACAGTGGATTCAGATCTGGTTCCAGAATTACTGTCAGCACTAGTTCCGAAACTGGTACCAAAACGAGTTCGACTTTTGTTTCTTTGCAAATTAATTGACTTTTGACCAGCTTGAACTTCACTTTCGTTATCATTTGACACTTTCGTTGCTGTAATTGATAATGATTCATCAGAATTAGTGGAATTGTTAACAGAGAAGGATTGAGAATTCTTAGTTACTTCCTTCGAGGTAATATGTTTTGACAGGGTGGAACCCATTGTAGTACTGGTGTTGGAGTGGAGAGATTCATTGTCCTCGGAAGTTTTCGAATTGTCACTATCTTTGTTGTCCAAATTTGTTCGTTTATTCAATTCTTCATCATCACTTTGATCTAGTTTTGAAACCGTACTTTTCTGATTATTCTTTGCTTTTGTCAGGGAAGCACTTACATTCTCAATATTTTTCGACACACTTTCATTAGCTCCAACAGTGTTCACTTCCCCTTCAGATGACTTTTTACTTTGAAGATTTAAATCGTAAGCACTTTTACTAAATAGATCATCATTTCCACTGTCAGACATAGCTGTGGAACTAGAATCTTCAGAGATTTCTTTTAAAAAGACTTTTTCGTGGTTAAGACCTTCTGAAGTTCTATTTTCGTGAGAAATTGAAGAAAATCCTCGCGGTATGCTGAGATTTTTATTTGTATACACAGACTCGTCTACTACGCGACTTCCGGATCGTTGTGTTTTCAAGTATCCGTTACTCTTGCCTGTCTGATTATTTACATCGGAGCTTTGAGTAGATATAGAATTTGTCCGCTGACCCGAGATTGTTGTCACTTCTTCTTCGGTGCTGCTTCCTAGCCTGTTACGATTTCGTCGTCTCGCATAGCTCTCTAAATCTTTATCTTCAAGTCGGCTTTCGTTTACTTTAAGCAGTGTATGGTCTCCGAGCATAGAAGACTGTTCCGATTCGGAAATTGTTTTGATTTCGTAAGATGTGACATTGTGCTTAATGTTGCCCCTGTCTTCAAGCGTTTTCTGGGAATTGGAGCTTAACAAACTTTCGTGAATCGCATCTTGAGTGGACTTTATAAGGTTGCGTTCTTCCAATGTTTGGCCGATGACTGTTTCTTTAATTCCACTGGTACCGTTATTTCCTACGCCATTTAGGGAACTCTCTTGCGTGTTGGTTTTCTCAAAGTGCATTTCAAGTGTTTGTTCAGTTTTGATGGGCTCTCGAGATTTGCTGGCGTCCTCAAATGCAATCTGACTTTGAATTCCCAATATCTTGAGAGAATCTATTTCTTCCGTTGTATATTGACTTTCCAGAGCAGTTCGGCCTCCAACTCCAAATTCAGTTTTTGCCACAATTTTTCTTCTTGAACCAAGGTTTAGATCAGCTTCATCAGAGTCTCCATGTTTTCCCTGCCCTCTGGCGATTGCGAATTCTGTCTGCTTTTGGTGTCCTCTTTCTCTTCCTTCATTTAGGCGATCTTTAGCATTTCCACTTCCTAATCCAAATTCAATTTTCGATACAATCTTACTTTTTGAACCAAGTTCTCTTTGACCTACACCAAGGTTGGATTCACCGAGGCCTACATTCAGTAGACCCTGAACTTTTTCACTGCTTTGATTGTCGCTGTTTACTTTTACCACAAGCTGTCTTTGGTGTCCACCATTATCTCTATTCGCAGAATCTGATTCGCTTTGGATCCAACGCCACCGGTCAGTTCCATCACTTAATTCATGAATTTCGCCATCCTTACCAACGTCAGCAGTTTGTGTCCCGGTACCTTTAAGTCCTCCCTCTCCTTCTTGGCCAACTTGCCAACGGCTATGTCCATTCCATCCGCGATATATATCATATCCAGCCTTGTCAGATTCATGGCCTCCACTGTACTTACCGTCTCCTCGATCAGAGCTTACTTGGTAGGCATCCCCTGAAGATTTATCAACGGCTTCGTAGTCCATTCTGTACTTTCCATCCCCACGCTCGGCTTTCACTTGGAAGGCGTCTCCTGACGACTCATCAACAGTCCTTCCGCCATCGTAGCCTGTTCTATACTTTCCATCTCCTCGATCGGAGTTCACTTGGAAGGCGTCACCTGAAGACTCATAAACGCCTTCACTTTGATCACCATACACCCTGGTTCCTCGGTGGACGTACTCTCCTCCTCCGTTCGCATCCGAAAAGAGATATGTAGACCGAATGTCTTGCCCTCCTAAACCGTAACCTCTGCGGAATGAGCCGCTATCGCCGTCACTGGCCAAACTCTTAGCTCGCCACTTACCTCTGTCGTCTGGCACATATTTACCACTTTCAAACTTTCCTGAAAAACCTGCATAACCATTCAACCCGCCACCATTATAACTGCCACCATACCTTGAACCTTCGTGATATGTCAATGACGGACTGTAGGCTTGCCCCCAGATGGTTGACCAACCCCCGTTTTGCGTAAAGCGTTCATCGTCTCGACGCCCACCCGGGCTTATTTGCCAGTCATAGTAGTTCACTATCTTCTCGAGATCCTCCTTAGGGGATGTCTTACGATAGCGATACGTCGGATTGCGGGCATCTTTCCACGAGTAGGTGCGCTGCGTTTTAGTCACGCCATCATCGCTCACTTCATCACCCTTCACCAAACTATCAACTACTTTAGCTACATGATCTACAACAAGACTAGTGTCACCTTTTACGTTTTGAGCCCGGTCTACATTCTGGGACAAACGTCTGCTACTGCTACGTAGGTAAGACTCTTGAGCTGAACTCACCTTTTTCACAAGCTGAGTCGATGAATCCGTGGTACTGGCGACCGATGATGCGCTATCATCAGTGCCGCCAGCCGCAATGGTTGTGGAAGTGGTAGTAGTAGTGGTTGGGCGAATGCGACGACGTGGGAAACCAAAGGGTCTTGGACTAGATACGGTACCGAGGAATTCGTTAGTAACGATACTGGATTCTTGGTCTTTTTGGATTTTATCAACGCTGCTTGCGGTTGTTGTGGTTGTAGTTGTTTTCTGTCTTCGACCACCACCGGGGAACTTAGTGTTAAGGGTGCCCCTTATGCTATTACTATTACTACTATTTATATTGAGACTAGATTGTGACTTATTTCTAGTGGTCGACGTCTTGGTGGACAAGTTTGTTACCTCATTCCGGTTGGTATCGTCAATAGTTGTTGTCTCGGTTAGGATTTGATTTTGTGTCGAGTCAATTTCCTGTGTATCTAGACCAGACTCAGTCGCGAGGGTGGTTTGGGGAATTTTGGGAAGAATTGTGACTAACTGATCGTCGGCTTGGGAAGTTGATGCCGGTGGGTTAAGGGGAGTAGACGTGGTAAGTGTAGGAATGGGATTTATGGTTGATGATTGAATGGATAGAGTTTCAATGGGTATGGGATTAGTAGTTGTGGTCGTGGTGGTGGTTGTGGAAATGATTATTGGTTCAGGTGTTGTGGTATCAATTACAAAACTTTCTAGTGTTGCCGTTGTTGGAGGGTCCTGATCGGTTATTATTGTAGTTGTTGAGGATGGGGAGGTTGTTGTTGTTGTTGTACGACGGCCTAAACTTGCATACGCACGAATGGTCGTTGTCTGCGGTTGTTGTTGTGTTGGTGTTTGTGTTGAAATTTCATTTTGATCCGTATATTGTACCGTTACACTTAGTTCACCATCACTTTCACTAGGTTCCTCATCGACGTCATCCCTTGCAGTTACCGTTGCCGCTGGCCGCCTAGTTGGACGGGTGCGCTCCAAGAATTTGTACCTAAATTAAAATGTAAAACTTTGAAAATATATGCAAAGAAGTGAAAATGTCAGTACCTACCTCGTTCCTGCAATAGTTGTGGTTTCAATATCTGCTGGGGTGCTCCGTACTCGATTTCGATTCAGCGGTGTGTAGGTCTTTTTGTCAACCACCAGGTCCTCATCAAGGTCACCATCAGTTGTCTCAGGTTTCAAAGTTGTTGACTTTGTTCGTCTGATACTCGTGTAGGCCGGTGTAGATGAGACTGTTGGTCTTCTGCTAACGATCTTAACACCGTCATCTTCGTTGTCCTCATCTTCGGCATCCTTCAAGCTATTCTTCACTTCGCCTTCTTCTGCACTGACCTCATCGCTTGACACTAAAAGCGGGCGTGTCCGTTGGATTGTCACATACTTCTTTTTCTCCTTAAGGAATCCCTCGAACTCAGGTAACTTGTCAATGCCAGCGTTTTGTGGACCAGGTCTACTATTGCGCACCACCGAAGAATACTTCGAGCCAGAGTTAGACTTGACTGTCTCGACCTCTTCTTCGCTCTCCTCAACCGGCTTGGGTTTGCTTGTACTTCTGAAGAGTGTAGAGGAGGTGAATTTGTTTCTGAAGGCGCTCAAATTGTTCGGCCGACTGAGGACCTTATCGTAAAGTGATTTGCTGATAGACGGCGGTGTTGTTGTAATGCCGCTGGACGAGAGCTCGTCCTTCTTGAACATAATTGTGCCATCTTCTTGTTGAAGGAGGTGCTTCTCCAGCTCTTCAATACCTCCGACCTTCTTGATGAGATCTATGAGTTCCTTAATGACTTTAGGATCTTCCTCAGACTCTGGAACAACGGCTTCCTCTTCTTCGTCTTCATACTCCTCGTCATCATCTTCTGGAGCTTGCGTTGTCGTCGAAGTAAATCGGACAAAGGTGTTCCTTGAAGTTGCAGCTGTAATTCTTGACGATGCTGTCGTTGTTCGAGCTGTGGTGGTTGTTGTTGTGGTCGTTGTTGGCCTAGAATAAGAAAACCCTCTTTTTAAAATGATGGGTCGGCAAATGGCGAATGTCGACGTACCTAGCTGTAGTTGATGGAGCTTCCTTTGGATTCTTATTACAGGGAACGTTCCTCGCGAAATCACACGAATCCGCTGCAGGGTTGAAATACAGTCCTGAGGGGCAAGTGAACTGATGGGCAACAATTCCCAAATTGGATGGACCACTATCCAGACACCAGAAGTACTTCTTGCAATCCCTGGGATGCTGGAAGAAGCCCTCGTCTTCGCATTTAAAATCTAAACAAAGAGAGACCATTAAGGATGTAGTTCTTGCCTCGAATTCCTTGGGAGTTTTACCAGAGCCGGGATCGGGTGTGGTAGGAGGTTCGGGTGTTGTAGTTCGCCCACCGATGTACAATGAAGAACTAGTCGTGGTGGTGGTTGTGGTCGTTCGCCTTGGAGATTGCGGACGTTTGGTTGTCCTTTTCGTGGAAGTCGCGACCGCCTTTTCAACTACTTTCTCGACCTTGTTGCGGTTTGAAGACCCAACACGTGTTCGTGATCGAAGCGGCTTCTTCTTTGTTGCGGGTTTAGCTACTTCATTGTCGCCCAGACTTTAAACAGAAAAAAATATTTTAAAAACTGCCTCCAAATGATTATTTCGCAATTTTACCCCAATCGATCGAGGTAAGCTTCCTTTGCGGCTTCTATAAGTGGATACGGTTTGCCCGTACATGCGCCTCGGAAGTCATCGTTGTCGATAGCCCAGAACATGATGCCGCCCAGTCCATTTTCGGCGACGTATTCGGCCTTTTTTCGAACAATAGATTCGTCGTCGTAGCCCACCCATTGGTTGCCCTTGAAGGCATAGGGGCCCATGGCAGTAGGATTTGGTTGAACCACAGTCCAGTCGGGGTCATCTTTAATATTTTGACAAATCTACGATTGATCGATCCGCATGAGTTATACTCCCGATACCTTTTTGCAATTGTCTTACCTCATAGTAGGCCAAATATCCTTTTTCGCGTGTTGCATCACCTTGTTCTCCTGGTCCATCGGCAGGAGCACCTAGGTCTGTACTATCCTCGTTGATGAGAGTGTAAGAGCGACCGTAAGTGGGAATACCAAGTACAAGCTTATCGCGATCGGCTCCAGCGTTTAAGTAGTATTTCACAGAATAATCCTGAAATCAGGGATCCGTCGAAAACATTCAAAATTCCTACAAGTTGCAACTTACGATGTTTAATTCGGAATCAAAGTTATACTCGTCATCTTCTTCCAGGGAAAATAAGGGAGCATGGTGATTTGCAGACGGCTCGTGAGAACTATGAAAATCGTAAGTCAACATATTGAACCAATCCAGATACTGATTCAGCTTGGGAATATCATAGCCCTTTTCGATGTACTGAATACCAGCTGGGACGGCCATTGTCAAGAGAAGTCTACAGAGGGAAATACGTCCCAGATAAATGAATGAATTTACAGAAAATATGTCCAATTTACCTTGGTCGTCCAGTCTTCGCTGATTCCCTATCGAATTCCGTCCTGAGCTCTTGAACAAACTGCGCATAGTTGTCCTTGTCCCTAGGCTTGCCTCCATCACGATGCGCGGGGTACTCCCAATCCAAATCAATACCATCGAAGTGGTTTTGCCTTAAGAACTTTAAAATATTCTTAACAAACTGTTGCCTCCTTTCTGGACTGGCTACCAAAGGAGAGAAGCGCGACGAAGCCTCATTCCAGCCACCAATCGCGATCATTGTTTTCAATTGCTTATTGTACGTCTTCAGACCTGTGAACTTGGCATAACCACCTGTTTGACAAATGTTTCACCATTAATAAAGTCGACTTCGACCATTATTATCTGTAGGTTTACCTTGTTCAATGTCCTGATACTTATCAAAAGGCTTCATCGTGTTGTCTTTCGTAAATCCTCCAAAGGCATAGACCAAATGCGTGCAAAGATAAGGGTTGATGTTCTGTGGGTTGTATTTAGCCGCTCCTGGACGATAGACACTCCAGTTCGTGTAGTAGCAAACCACTCTTCCTTCTGAGCGGGCTTCTAAAATACAAAACAAAAGATTTGGGGATTTAATTACTTTTAAGCTGTAATCAAATAAAAAACACTCAAGTTTATGTGATTTAGAGAAGGTTTTGACATATTTTTTACCAACTAAACTTGTCATAAATATAACTATGGCATATTTTGCATTTGGATTTAAATCTCCATCCATATAAACTTCATCTGACGCAACAATTAATGCCCACTGACAATTCTGCTGCTGTTGAAATAACAAACAATAAACACCAATTTTTCGAACACCACTTTCTTCAGCGAATGTGGCTTTCTCCCTCGTTGGGAATGTAAACAAACATGTAGGGTTCAGAAAACCCACAACAGATTAATGCAACGGTTCACATTAAGATAAATTTGTTGCTTGGTGTGCTCTATGATCGAATGGTGTCATATCATTTGCTAATTCGGAGCGATATTGAATTGATTTTGCCCTCGATTGAAAATTATGATTTGGACAACATATGGTTCCAACAAGACAGAACTACAACACGAACGTTTATTACGTGAGAAGTTTCGTGGTTGGGTAATTTCAATTTTTGCAGACAAATATTATGCGATTCGACACCGTTAGTTTTTTTCTGAAGGTCTTCATAGACGGAATCTACGCATATAATACTCAAACTCTAGACGCATCGAAAAACAACAATATGCAAGTTAAAGCTGAGAAACCGCCCGAAATGTACGAAGAAGTTGTTAAACGAATCGCATTTTGCGAATCTTTCTGCGGTGACACTTTAAATATTCCTTTGCTATTTTTATTTATGTATTTAATTTTCAAAAAAAATACGACTTCTGTGTTTATGCAGCTTCACCTTCGAAAACGAAAAATGAATGACCTTAAAGTAAGAGGCAAACTTCTGAAGACATTCAATAGTTAATTAAGGCACACCCTGAGATGTATAAGATGTAAATCAAACAAAGCCTGAAACTTCATCTGATATTCGTGCGTGTCTAGAATGACAACATTTGAATTAAGGACATCCGTCCACATCACGAGCGAAAGATGAATACTTTCTTCGCTTTTTTTTGTGGGGGACATGTGAATCTCAATAAACATTACAACAGAAATTCTTAGGAAGGCCTACTCTCAACATAATGGAGCACTAGTGCGCTAGCACAAGGAAGAGAAACTTCTGCTAAGAACCTCATCATTACAGAGATTTACGGATTAAGACGGCAGAAGTATCATTTATTTCAAAATCTCAACATCAAAACAGATTATTCACTGATTCCTCTAAATTAATATCGAAGAAAAAGATCTATGTATGTATGCTTTAAGAATCCCAGGCATTGTCTGCCGTTTGTGTTGGTGGAACTTCAAACGGAAACTAAAGGGATGCGCTAAAGGGAAGTCATGCGCTCAACCCCGTCGATACGCATCCTGTCGGTGTAGAGCACAGTAGTATAAGTTATTGTAGCACATCGAAAAGTTAAAGAAGGATGTAAACCAGCCTACCTACCTACCTCAGCATCCTATTGTCAGCAAGGTAGGTCACCTCGGTCCGTGTCCTAATAGACACACTAATACTGACGCAGAGGAATAAAGTATGCTACAAATGCAGTCGTATAGCCCTTAAATGAGTAAAGTATGTGAAAGAGTAAACGAACTCCACAAAAGTGACAACAAGAAAAGACACTCATCCTTAAGTCGTGAGAGAGATGAGAGATTCGTGTCCCTTAACAAAAAAAAAAGGCAAGGCAAGGCATACTTATTTCTTAAAGCTACATCGAAGTTATAAGCAACAATTAAATCAACAATCTTCCAATTTCAGAAGGCAATCTCTAAACACCTTTGTGATCTCCCGGACATTATGGCCTAAGTATAAATTGGCGAATGTCACGTTCTGTAATATCAATGAGCATCATCACTCGTAGTGCTTTCGACTGAGCTCACAAGAAGATCAAACAAATATTTAAAGTTCGTAGCTAACGACTTCCAGACAACGTTGGAATATATTTGAATATGAATTAAATTTAAAAAAACAATTCATTGAATTGTTAAAGGCAGATAAGAAATTTAATTTGCAAAATATAAGGAGTACTTTCGCATTTGTTTAAAATAAAAAACTCTGCAAAAATACAAGCAACTTAGCGCACAAAAATTAACAAACTCAATTCCTTAAACCATATCAAATATGGACGAAAATATTGGATTAATAAATAAAGGTATAAATAAAAGAATCCCGTTTATAAAATACCATTTCATAATAAGTGAGCTGGTTTTAGCAGACAATCACCGTTTCTGCCGTTACTGCTAGATTCCAGTATTCATTGCCACGAATGCACCAAGAAATACATTTTATTATTAATAAATAAAATGACTCATTGCCGTTAGAGGGCAGGGCGATATGTAACAGCATATGCCAATCAATCTTAGTCACCTTCAGCATGGACATTATTAGCAACAGGTTTGAGTTAGTTAAAATAAATTATATGCCACGTTTAGTCACAGATCGAGATACAGTCGAGAAGCTCATCATTATAAGCTACTTTTAACTTACCATTCATCAGAAGCACCGCACAGAGCAGGAAGAACATCTGCCATACCGCTCCTCGCGGAAGCTGCAAATAAAAAAAAGAACATGCAACCATTATTTCATAAGATAAAAATCATATTTTAAGTTTAAATGTTAACCGACATCATATATATACAACTCAATTTCCCTTTAGCCCACACGAGCTTTGTGTTCGCAGACACCCGATTCGAGTCTGGTTTTGCCGGTTCGGTGACATTTTTGGCCACCAAATCACCTTGAAATCTTATTCGATTAGTAACACTGTTGTCGTTGGCAATGCTACAACTTCTACGTGTCGCCACGTCATCAATCAACACTTCCAATCGCTTGTCATTGTCACCTCTTGAAGTGAAACGTTAAATCAATAACAGGAAATCAATTTAAAGAGACACCGCTAACAACGTTACATCCGACTTTCGCTGGTCATATTGCAAAATCCTCTATGGCTACCGGATTTATGTTTTGTTTTTCATTAATCGAAACATGTCATGGTTCGGATAAACACCGCCAACTTGTTGCTTATATAACAGAGTCGGTTTTTGTAAGCTGCTTAAGATGATCGCCGACATTGTCAATATTTGCTTGAAGCGAAAGAGGGCGTTCACAGCGCGCATATGTATTTGATGTTCGGAAGAAATTAATATCGAAGGGCTTACATAATTTTATACTTCTTTTTTAGGTAAGGCAGGTTTCACTTTCGATGACCCGCACATGTCTGAAGCAGGCGCGTCATAAACACACACTTTGCAGTCAACCTTGTGGATGTTGTGTTGAAGATCAAGAAGTGTGCAGGCGAAGTTTGAACTGGTTTGAGGTTTTCACTTTTATACGGAAAAAACGTTGGGCAGCATGAGAGGAATTCTTCTTGTGGAAGTGAAGATTATTATTCGTTTTTTTTTACTTTATTTTGGTCTGATGCTGTGGGATGGTTGGGTTAGGTAATATTTTATGTGTCAGCCGATAAACTTTGAGATGAGATATTTACGCTGCCTGAAGAATTAAGACCAGGAATAATAGATTTTAAGGGGAGAATTGGAACATTAGATACTGCTTTACAAGTTAGCATGAAAAATTGTTGTAGGCTACATTGATGACACCCCCAATAATGTGAGATATATACACATTTCTTTTTGAATTTCTCCAAAATCAACGTCATCGATGATTGTTTTATATGTATATGTATAACTATTGAAGAACTATTAGTCACTTTCTGCTTACACAGCGCTATTCAAGTACAATCTTCTAGTCATTATTATTCCAAAAAAATCTCATGAGTCATTGATTTTTTTTTTTGTATCTTAAGATGTTCCCTCCAGCCATGAGTGAAATATTCCCACACATTTTCATTCGGTTAATGGTGAAGAAGAAAAAACAAAGCAAAAACGACGCATGTCACCATTCACATAAATTCAAATGCAAATGTAACTGCGACTTAACCTCAAAAATTCGTGGTCGTTGAATTGTCGTTTTCTATTTCCGAACATTTTAACATTTAAATATTTTCTGTGTGTCTTTATTCATTTCTGGTCTTTTGCGTATATAAAATATTTATGATAATGGCACATGTAAGCATCATGGAGTAAGTTTACGACACGAGGCCTTTTTCTAAAAAAAATCAGTGGCACAAGGACAATCACAATCATTTCAACGTAGATGAGTATTTGGTTTGTTATTTTCTTACGTTTTTGGGTATGAACTCTCAATCTAAATCAATCAATATTCATGTTCTTAAAAGGGGGCCCCAAAGTCAACGAAGTTATTGACAGTAATCATGCAGTACTAGTCTCATGAATAGAGGGAACCTACAGTTTATTCTACAGTTTATTGCTGACACTGAAAATCAACATTAAGAAGTTTTTAAAGATAATTAGTGCCTTTTCAGTGTTGACAGTAATACGAAAAAGGTGATGCAGTGGAAATTTAATTATTTCAGAAAATTAACTTAGGACCTTCGGCGTGTGAGTCGACACACTATACAAACCTCAGCCATGACGATAAAAATCAGCAAGTCAAAATCAATCAGTAAAGAAAACTGATACATTGTATCAGGAAACCAAATAGTCACCTGTCAAGAAGCACAACAAAATGCTTTCAGTCATACCGGTTAAATTTCTTTACATCCTCATCTCCAGCCTGTTCAATCAACTCATCAAATCCTTCCATTTCACATCTCTTTTAAGTGAGACTTCCGCGATTAACAGTCAATCAGTTGTTTCCTTTTCACTACACGACATTATGTAACTCGGTTACCTGACCATCTAACGGCTTCAGTATAACTTATAAGTCAATGTAGGTCTTACTCAGCGTCAAAACTGTTTTGTGGTCATAATTTCTGTGAGGTAATACACCGCCATGTTCCTTTAATGGTTCCATCGCAGACGTGACTACCTTGCTTAAGAACCGGCTTTTAATTCTTTCGATTGTTTTTACACTCTCTCACCGTACATCACACAACAATTACAAATCCCAAAATAGGAACAAAGATTCATTAGCGATTCCGTTCTCGAATACTGTGTGTAGGATGAGTTCCGAACAATTCGAGAACTAGTTTTGATTTCGTCGCTACTGCTGAGTGAACGAGCTCTCTGGAAACGTTGTTGTTACATGACGATGGGCGCACATGCAATTGGCATTCCATTTTGGGGAGAAAGTCATTGGGGCTACCTTGACCCCATGTCGAGTTTAGCTGGATTTTCAATTTCACAGTCTGCGGGACATGTGCAAGACTTGGCACAGTGAACGTAAGTGCGTTCCATTATCAAAATATTTAAGGTATCGAATAACGCTCGTGGTGAAGATACTCAATATAACAACTAATGTTAAACATTCCAACGGTGGCACATAGCCAGTCTGGCCGGTTGCACAAGTTGTGAGCTCGAGTGGATTGATATTGCCGGTGTAATTGCAAAGAAGGTCACTTGTATTTCCACTTTAATGATCTATCGGTGGGTGCAAATACCAGTTACGACAATATGTTATGTAAGCGTTAAGTATAACGATAAAATTTGTAAGAAAAAATCTTATTAATTTGAAGTCATTCATTTTACGTTTTTTTGTAAAGACGTGTACAATAATGTAGTGCAGTCTACATTATTGTACACGTCTTTACAAAGAATATTTCCATCACTGAATTTTCTTGAAAAAAATAAACCATTAGAACACGTTAATGTCAAATATCGGTTCGTGGTTGGAATGTAATAATAATTGAGTGGCACTACAGCTTACATGGACCTACAGTCTAGTTTCTACAATCACTACTTGTGTTGTGCGTGCTACTGTTCTCTCACGAGTAGGAGCAACCTATAGCTTTTTGCCGACTCCGAACGGCGATATTGCAACAGTTAGCCCTGTCACGGTTGGTATGTGGCTAGAAGAAAACGTGACTAAATTAGAGCGCCAACTAACTACATGTTATAAGATCACTCCTATTGTTTTGTATGAGCGCTTAAAACCGTTCAACAAAAATCAGTTAGTTTATAATACACCGACCGAACTTTTACCACCCGGCGGATTTTGAAATACTTCAGAAGTAGAAATTGGCATCAACCACCTATTATTCGATTTTTATGTAGCATAGGACAACTTGCCTCAACCAACATGCCTCTCCAGCTAGCCTAAGGCATGTTGGTTGAGGCCCAGGTCCACCCCGGACTGTAGCGCCATCCGAAGAAGAAGAAGAAGAATAGGACAACTTGCATAGAGGGGACCTCTACGAAGCTGTGTCTTGATTTGATTTTCCTAGCAACTCGTCAATTTTAGACAAAATTAGGATCTCTCGCTACTTTGCCAAACTCAGTAACAAGCTTACCTTTAATATGAAAAAGTGTTTTAGGGAAGGCTTGTGACTATGGCAATGAGAATATTGTCCGAAAATTGCAGGTCAGCGCATTGACGTAATTGAACAAAGACAGCTATTTGTAAGCGAAACATCATCAGAGACCGAGGCAATCAAAATGGGCTTGGCGATAGGCGAGAGCAATTTTAACGTCTTGGACAGAATGTACCGCGGCACCGATGTAAATTGGATTGGCAACATCAAGCGCAGGATTGTACTAACAGTCACTGTACCTTAAACATAAAGTTTCGTCCTAATAATAATAATAATTGAGTGGCTCTATAACCACTGCATCAACTACTACTCGTGTTGTGCATGCAATTATTCTCTGACGGGTAGAAGGGACCTATACATTTCTGCCGACCCCGAACGGCGAAATTTGAGAAGCTTTTTATAGACAATAAGTACTCTTTGAGTGTCGGTAACAACTCGAAAAAGGTGGTGCCGTAAAAAATGCGAGGTGTTCAGCCTGGGATTCGAAGCTGGACCATTGACGTGTGAGTTGACACACTTACCCACTACATCACCGCGACCACAAACTTTCTGTCTTATGGTGCTTAAAGGCCATCATCATTCACTTGGCCTGCGTGAACAACTCTCTCTTTCACAGGAAACTCTCACACAGGAAACTACCCAGCTTAATTCTTGTCACAATCAACATGGAAGTAAATGGCATACAGTTCGTCGTCGTACTGTCTCCAGAAATGTCCTAACTCACACACAAAGCCAGCTGAAGGATTGCATTACGGTCTATCAACTGTCAAGTCGGCCGGGCATGAATTTAAGGTAGTGCCATCATTCAAATATGTTATCTCTGGTCAATACTAGCAGTCGACATTAACATGGAAAAACAATTTTAATGTCAATAATTGTCAATGTTATTAATTGACATCCGATTTCAGAATTTGAATTTGTTTAACACTGCATAGAGATTTCTGTGTGTTTTGAGCACTGGCTACCATGGTCACTGTTATTTTCCGTGTTAATGGGTGTTGGAATAGGCCGGTTTGAATTTTTTTGAGGATTATAAAATTGATTGCTACTTTTAAATTTATGCGTGTACATCCAAGAACCGTTTTTTTTTTACATTCTTAATTACGTGGACGTACGGAAAAATTCCTTTAGTTTACACCAGATCTTTGGTTAAATACACATCAGGTTGCCATTTGTTAGGTTGATCTCAAATCTGCCAATCCCTAGTAAGGTAGCCTAAAGAAAGGAATGCTCAGTCGAAATAATTGTCAAATTATTGTTCATTTTTCGTCTTCAACAGAGCGTTATCCTTTCTATTGAATTAGTTCACAACTAAGACGGGCAAACAGGATAAGACGGTTTCGATAAGCACTTGCCTTAAATTATTTCCCAATGTCTCTATACATTAATACACAACCAAAATGAGTTCATCGTTTAGCTGGGCGTTGATGAAGGTCATCAAATACATAACTGCTGCACTGGTTTCATTCACAAATCCGCTTGAATTTACATAAATCTCAATTCAAAAAAAATGATGATGACTGCCAAACGTTTTAAATAAAACAAACAATCGATCACCACTGAAGAGAGGATACAGCACTCGAGGGCAAGCACTGGAGTGTAATTACAAGCGATTACACGAACATAATTCCCCGCAGATGCTAACAAAGCCGAAGCCGTGTAATCATGTGATCGCAGCCTTAAATTGCCCGAACACAATTGCCCACCGAAGTGGCACACATCTGTAAAGATGTGTACAGATCTCCCAGTGTTTGCATGACCGCAATCGAGGCGTTAAAGAAAAGCTCTTTCGAGTATAATGCCTGGGTACAGAGGAACACCTTATGGAAAGTAGCCATTGAGGCTGTATTTGTGGTAAGTTGAGGTTATGTATTTACTTTTGGACTCAGGCAGGCTTTGTGCGTCAATGCGGTTTCCTAATCCTATTCATTATGCATACTTCAGAAGCTTGGCTGTGGTCTATGGAAGAAGACGGTAGTTAATTGCCAATTGAAGGTGACTTTTGAAAATTAATCAAATTAATCAATTGAGTGCAATTTGGGGTTGGGTTGTAGATGTTTGATGATGGCTACTAGGTTCAACTAAACCTTGCGAGGTAGCATGGAATTTTTTTTTTGTAGCCACGGGCATTTACGTTAGTTTAAACTGAATTAAATGCAGTTTTCTATTCGTAGGCTTTTGGTTTGATTTTAGAATAAATAAGACATATTTAATTGTTGTTTCTTCGATGACGCACGTAGTGAGGCATATCCACATGTTTTCCTTTTCATTTGTAAGTGAACATTGAGTCTTAGGTTGACATGTAAGGGTAAAGCTGCAGAAAATGCCTTCATAACTTTCAAGTAAAATTTGGAATTTGGTGGCACTGGTAGGCATGCAGCTATGATGCCTATGGAATGGACCTATGGTGCGTGATTGAGAGTAAATCCTTTCATAAAGACGAGCAATGGATATTCGGCCTTATCGGCAATTCCGTGTGAAAATCGAATTCCCGGGGAATTATACTTTTTCCGGGAGTCGATTCCTCCTATCGACAATTTCCCGAAATTTCTTCGAAACACAACTAAAACAAACGAAATCCTCTAATCGAATATAGGAGACACTTCTTAGGAGAAAATATATTGCCGATACCTAGTTTTCTCCAGGGAAATGTTTTTCCCATTTGCGAAGTCGTATACGATTTTGGAGAAAAAAATGCCGGGGGAAATTTTATTCCCGATACGGCTGATGATTATGCCGGTCGTTTCTTAACGCGAAAGCCAAGTTTTAAAAAGCTCACTTAATGTGGGTACCAGGACACTGTGGCATGATTGGTCGTTACAGTGCTTTCGAATTTGGCAAAAGCACCGCCAACTCGATGCTTTCCATGCCAGATACCATTACCAAATTTCCTTTTTTTATCCAAACACAATTGGATATAGAAATTTCTACCAGTTTAAAAAAAAATCCCCGTTTTGTAATTTGTGGTACAGATTCTTGCTGACTTTTGTCTTAAAATGACGACAAAAAGCGTACATTCCACGCACCATGAAAAAATGAATTTTGCGAGCTTGTCATTATGAAAAGCAATCCGTTCATGACATAAACTAAACTTGGTCTAAAATTTATAATTTAATTTTCCACATGCCTCTAGCGCCTTACTATATTTGATCAAGGCTAATAAATAGACACAGATACTCGAAAAAGTAAACAAAACGAGACCAAAGATTGAATCATTTCCTTATATCATGTCACGCGCTACTGCTTCAGGTTATCTTATCTCGAATCATTTTGCATTCATTTTCATGAATCTCTTTTGAAGTTCTAGTTCCTGGGTTTAAGGAAATCATTCTGCATTCGATTTTAAGGTCAGAAAGAACTTCTGAAATATCTATAACAAATTATGGCATTCCTTCAAAGTCCACATCCACATTTTTAGTTATTTATTCTACAAACTTCAATGCCGTCTGAAACCGTTTTTCATTCAGCAAGCTAATCAATAAATCAATCGTCTCTTTTACTAACGTGATTCATAATCACTGTGTTGAAATCAACGCGTTTCTGTGTAGTTCTACACACCGCCTCCTGTGAGTGTATCGGCGCGTGTAAGCGTTCAGAACTGGATCGGTAACCTTGTTGGACATATTCACAGACAATAAGACACCTTTGGTGAGTGGTTTAAACGAGAGTTTCATGTTTCGATTCTAGATACTTCAATTGGACATTTTGAGAGCAACATCCATGGTCGGTCAACTAAGATACGAAATTGTTTGTGCTTGTAGCAAAATTTATTACAATTCCAAGGTAGTTATTGAATTGCACCACATGACTTGGCAGAAGAGATTGCCATGAATGCCAACTAAAATGCGTCTGATCGACATTAGTGGATCGTGCTCCCATTACTGACAAGCAACATGAAGTTGGCCAGAACCGCTCCGGCTTAGGCAATCCGCCGAAGAATGCTACTGCTGCTTGTTTATTTAATCTTTGGATTGCAATGCAACAAATATTTGGTTGTCTCTCTGTCTTTCTGCATCTCACTGAGATGTGTGTAAGTGCTTAGTCGAGATTGTGTGGATTTACGCCACACCACAGCCATATAAACGCGTTTAAATCGAAATACGGTCTGTAGATGCATGTGTTGATCTATCCGCATATTTTTTGCCATCCGCATGCAGCGTGTCCAAATTGCATAAGAGTTCGCCGCGGATGCATCAAGTCTGTGGTTATGTTGACATCATTCAACGACTGTTATTCTTCTGCGCAAGGCATTCGGTAAGCGTATCTCGGTGGAATCGTAATGGATAGCTGTGGCAAGTTGGCCTATTCACTGCAAAATATGATATTTCCTACAGTGAATTGGTATCAATTAGGGTGTCACTTGAATCTGTTGAAAAGGGAAAATGACAGTTGCACAGTGAATTGCATTTGTCGGTCGAACACATGCGATGGATAGTTTATCACTGGTTTGGTGATATTTTGCGCTGTTGTTGTGTTACTGTTATTGTGAGTGCTTGTAGTGGGTTTACGTATAATCCGTTATCGAATGATATTTAAAGCTTTTAATGGTTTCATTCATTTCATTTCATGATGTTAGGTGAAAGTAGAGGTGAGAGGATTGAATAATGTATAATGATAAGGAAATATTTCAAAATAAAAATTCTTTTCACGCGTGGGTGCCTTTTAAGTTTGCATCATTTTATGATGTACTATTTTATTAATTTATTTCCATCTTCGTTGTTTAGCTTGGAAAAAGTAAACCGTCTTTGGTACGCATATCAAGTCGATCTGAAGAAGAATTATGACACATCTACGTGATTTGGCCTTTCAAAATAATGTGCTACAAGATGATAATAATAATTTTCATTACTACTTCACGAACAAAGGGTAAACAAAGAGAACAAATTACCTTTCCACAAAAGAAATTTACAGCATTGAATTTTAACGAAAAGAAATGCTTCCGTTTACTGAAATAAAAATTCTAAGACTATGTTTTTCACAAGGAAGCAATCTGTTTCGATCTATTAAAAAAATAATTGTAACATTTATCGTTTAACTACAGCATAACGAAGATGCTTTGGTGAGGCAAGACGCGTTTAATGTTTCGCGAGAGGTCAAAAGACACACTTGATTGCACAAATATAAGTAACTAGTCGTTATTCTTATAGGGATTCCATGGTGTGTCCTTGAAAGGTTTTATGTCAGGGTGACGTATTACATCCTATATTAAATATTTTGTTTTGTTTCACTATTTCTAGTTTTTTGGTAAATTGTATATTTTTTTTCTATGAGTCACATCATTTGCATGTAATCCACTTATTCTCAATTGAACATATGTATGTACACTCTGTTTTGTGCAAAAAATCAAATTATTGTTTAAGTTTAAAAAAATTATCACGGAAAGAAGCAAACAAGAAATATGAAACTACAGGGTGGCCTATTTATTGTTTTACTTGAAGTCGGATCACACCTTCGGAGAATGAAATGAATCGTTTAACGCTTGAACAATACTGGCAAGTATTGAAAACATTTTCCGATGTGATTGTAGGTCTGTAAAAAGAAGGTTTGGCCGAATTTTGTTATCGCTTCGCAGTTCGAACCTAAGAGCATTTTGAATTGGACAACTACTTTGGGTGAAAAATCATCTTTTCTGACGAGGCGCATTTTCATCTTGGCGGCTACATTAACAAGCGAAACTTGTCGCATCTGGGATTCGGAAAAATCCCGAACGATATTTTCGAGAAGCCAATGCACCCACAGAGAGCGTCAGTTTGGGTTTGTGGATTGGTGCCATCTTTGGGCATTTTTCTTCAAATAATGCTGGGAACAAGATTTCGGTTATACTATAGCAGTTTCGTTGATCAATATTCAATATTGAAAATGGTAACCAATTTAATAATTAATAAATTATTTAGGCGAGCGAGTGAGCGAACATACGAGTATGTTTCAGGTGAAAAAAAGCATAAAACTAAAATAAGGACACTGGAATCGAAATTTAATGTGAAATAATGTTTACCAAATTGTTACAAATTCATTTCAGATAAATTATCAATTACATTATTTTTCACTGTTTTATACATCATTAGTTGGTGTGATGTGAGCATAAGAGAACTGCCAAAAATAATAGCACATTAAGATCATAAATTAATAATAATAATTGAGTGGCACTAGAGCCCACAACGGACCAGGGCCTAGCTTCTACAACAACTACTCCTACAGTTTTTTGCCGACTCCGAACGGCGGGACTTGGGAAGCTTTTCATAGACAATTAATAATCTTTGAGTGTTGCCAGTAACTCGAAAGAGGTGGTGCCGTGAAAAAATCTTAGGTGTCCCGTCCCGGTATCGAACCCAGACTTTCTGCGCGGCGGTCGACGCACTTACCACTACGCCACGGCAACCACAAGATCATAAATTGGACTTTCTAAACTAATTGACGTTTCATTTCAGTAATAATAATTCAATCTCCTATTGCCAGAAAATGTGCCATTCATTTCATTTTTATTTGTCTGAAGCTTGAAAAGGTACAAAATTTTTGTTTAAATCTATTGTAATTTAGCGTTGAAAAACAACTGTTTCGTTCAACTATAATATTATTACATAGATTATCAGAAAAGGAAGAAAGATATTGGAAAATGTGGGAAAATAAAATGTCTTAGTAAACCCAATGATTTTTTTTTCTTAAAAACTAACAACTTAAACTAACTTTACTTTAAACCTACGAGCTAGAAATTTGGAAGAAGTTGCCGAGCTAGTGGATTTGGCGGTTGAGAGCAACGATCGAAGAAACGGAAAGCAATATTGTGAACTCTGTCTCCTATTAGTTCGATTTTTGCCATAGCATGAAAACATGTGCCAAAACACATCTATACATCTATTTGCTGATTTCATGACCCATACCTATGCTAACAACCTAACTTACTAAGATTTTAAATGTGATTTATGGTGAAACTCTTTGATCTAAAACCGTGATCAGTTCACACGATCATGGGAAGGAAACCACGATCTCGACCATTCCTTCTTTACACTTTGGCACTATGAGAAAGCGCGCAATATTTGCCCACATCCTCGAGTCACGTTTCGTCGAACATGTGCATCCAAATTGGATTGAAGGCAAACATGAATTCATACACTTCAGATGCTAAATGTAGCGGTGATTACCTGCCACACCTCATTGACCAAACTATTTGCATCAAATCAAAAGTACAAAAGTCATTGCATGCAGTAGACAATAATTTGGAGCACACCCAACGAACCCATGGCCTTTTGTCAATTCAAATTCACTGAGAGGAATTTTAAAGGACAAAGGTACGCGTCTGGCGCCTAAACAGAATCTCTGCTCCGCACACAATGGGACAGTTGTTCCAACCATTTGACCTCACAACGGGTAATTTGAATTCAGCACACCAGAATGCAGAGCACCCGTTTTCAGCCGGCAATCCGTGGGAACCACCACTGGCCACTGGAATGGCATCCACAGCAGTTATCTGTCACCATTGTGTGCGAATACCTGCTAAGTTTCTGTGATAAATCTACTCTAGCATACTGTGAGAGGAAGAGTGTTTTGCAATTCGCACACAACAATAAGCCTGCAGTGCCAACACTATGCCCAAGATTCCGATCGACAGAGCGGGGATTTAAATTGAATTTCGTGTGTATTGACCCACATTTCCTGTCTGGCGTGAGTGCAAAGTGGTTGCATAGCTACTGATGCAGCGCAGTCGAATCGGGGCATCAGAAATAGAATTGTAATTATGTGGCGGTAACCGGCAACTTGTGACTCCCGGGGTTTTGTCAAGTCGTATTTATAGTTCGCCCATAATTTTCGGTATTTTGCTACTTAGAGGTGTGTAGGCATATAGGATGATATCGTCAATGGTGGGAAATACTTTTTCCTTGATACTTGAGACTGCTTGAGTAAGAGTTATAGGTACATAAATTATAGATAAAGCAATGCAGACTGTGATGGTATTAAGTACGCTGAGCTGAACTCAAAAAAGTGCAAATTACGAATCTTGTCCGCAACGGCTCTAAACTGTCTTAAATATTTCAATCAATTCGTATGACATTTAGTTGAGGCTTCATGAGAGAACACAAATAGCTGCTAGTTTATTAAAAACTACAGTAAAAGTAATTCTTTTGGCTGAAGCTTCCTGTATCAACTACTTCGGAATAAATATTCAAATAATGAATAAATTTAAAACGAATTGTACTGCGTCACATAACTTCATATCGATATGAGCCCACACACGTTCTTCTTGAATTTGACGTTAATGTGCCCTCTAGGTGAACATCTCAATTGTGAATCTGCAATGAATCTGCACAACGCAAAGGCGTTCCAAAAGCAATGAAATGAAAGTGAAATCATTTTTCGCCACTTTCACATTCTTCTCAGAGGTTAGTAGCTTACTGTCCATTCTACCCCGAGTGATACAATTTAAATAACTTTCACGCTCTCCCCGTGCACTAGCATCTTAGCGACCATTTCAACCGCCTTGCCACTCACTACCGCAATTAGTGTGCGCACCCCAAGACGATCAGTCATTGTTTTCATGAATGAATTACAAATCTAATAGTTTATATTCTCTCGGTCAGTATCCATTCTTTTTTTGCATTGGAAAGTAAACTACCTTGTATAGAGATCGAATTATTGACATCGGATGAGTGTACATTTTTTGTTTTGCTGCATTCAAGGCGCCGCGTTGACTTTATTCGAAATTCACAACGCGTCTTCGGTATATCTGATGAATTTCGTAAACACCCATCTCTGGCGCAAGCATATTGGCAATGGTTAGATGACGTGATGGCACGGCGACGACATCGGTGCAACTTGTTCTTTCGTTGACTTTCCAGTTTTCTCCTATCACACGTTCTCTAATGGACGTTCATTGGCAATTGCAGCAACACCCAGATGGGGACGCTCGCAGCAAATGTGATGTACAGTGAGCCAGTGATAGGATAACCTATTAATTGTTTTTCAACTTTCGCTTCCCGCATTTATTTATATGCCAAAGTTGACGAAGTACGATTTGTAAAGTTTCACATTCTAATGTGTTAACTATGCAGCTAGTGAAGGGCATGATCATTTGATGGAAGGAGCTGCGATTAATATTTACGTGGCAATTGAAAGAAAGAATTTCTATTGTTACCTTTTTTCGGCTATTTGAGGACACGAGCAAATTATTCTTCTTTTACTTACTAGCATGACTTGACTTTACTTACCTGCAAAAAAAAGAAAGTCAATTGATTAGTTAATTTACTCGCAAGCAATGAAAGTAGTTTTAAAGTATAAGATGCAGATAAAAAACGACGCAGAGTCAACCCCGGTTTGACGAAAAAAATGGGTTCAAAATTCCTGATCCTGATCCGAAGGAACAAAATTATGCTCTACAAAACATTTATTCTACACTTCTGCTACATGGAGGTAAAACTGGACAAGAAGTTTCTACGTCTGCCAGGAAGGTGAAGGGCGAAGAAGACAAAGAGGTTCTCCGAAATCAAGCCAACCAAGAGGAGAATCGTATCTCACCAAGACATCGCGGGTGTAAAGCAGGTCTTGGTCTTGGCGCCTGGAAGTAGTGTGCCCAGAGACATCAACGACGGCATGATACATATCTCAGGCGCAGACCCCCCATGAATCGCCGGTAAGCCGTCTTCTATTTGCGTTTTTTTAAGCCAAAATTATTTGCAGTATTTTTTAACTAGAATTCGGAAAAGTTAGTAAACCAAACATTACCACCGATCCATCAGCCGCTCGCATTGGTGAAGCTGCAAAAGTAATCAGCTTAAATCTAAGTACACTATGTTCAGCCATTAAAATATATGAATGTTCCTCACGTCATCTGAATTGCTGACAACACTCAGAGTGAAACACTTTTAAAATTTTGCCGTTCGATATCTTGAAAGAGCAATAACAAGCAAAACACAAGAACTTGCTAAGAAACTTGAAGCCTGGCCCCTTGTTGTTTGTACTGTCAAAAATTTTTTTGTTTTTAACATTCACCGTTATAACATAAAGAACCTTTTTGGAAACTAACCCATACTCAATTTCCGTCAGAATCTATAGGAAAATCTTTCACTCAAAATCCAGTTCCAACTACAAGCCACCATTTCAATCAAAAGCAGTTAACGGTCCGGATATTAACATCTTATGAAATTTCCTCGTACAGTTCTACACGAAATACCAATGTGCTAATAGGCAGCATCTCTGTCCTGGTGGCTCCTCTAACTCTCAACCGTCTATTGCAGCTATAATTCATCACACAATGCAGCCCAGCCTTGTGAATGTCATCACTCTATTTGGAATACCTTCACGTGTATACCGTCATCAGAAACGTCACCATGTTCGACGTTGTCTTGACTACCATCTGTTTCTCCCGGACCTCTACCGGCGGCCAGGTGAATGGACTCTTTCTTCGTTTACCTCTGTGTATCCACCCCTTTGTCGAGTTTGACTTCACGTATGTTTTTTTTTCGTTTATGGCTGGTCACCAATCACTAGTGGATGCGCACGTTAAATTTTCGGCGTTTTGTGAATTCCAAAAGTGTTCATACTTTGAGTACGTCTCACATGTGCTCTACGTGACTTAATGACTTTCGTCAGCCGATGCGTATCTCAGTGGCCGTAGGTCGCGTGAATTAAGAAAGTTTACCATGATCTTTGTTGTCGAAAACTCAAACACTATGTAGTTCGTGTTGTTCCGCAAGTTATCACACTTTCATTATCCGGATTCGATTGGTTGAAGTTGAAGTTGTTGATGGCACGCGAACCGCATTATACGTTGCACCGTTGTTGTGAATACTTTTCTTTCCTTTCTCTGCGTAGTTTTTGTTCTCTTTTCTCTTCCTTTACCGAAATTCGTAGTCAGCAAAACATTCAATTCAACAGAAAAAACAAATAAACTGAAGCTGAAGTGAAAGATATCCCAAAAGCGTTTCAATTGAAGATATGTCAATGTGTCGGCCGGATTGAAGAGGATTTGAGCATAATCAAGTGCGAGGATGCTCTACCCGATTGAAGGAAGTGAGAGAGACGCATATCTTAAGGCTGGTGGTGAAATTTTATTTTTCTCGTATCTTACAGTTTGCATTCATCAGCGACAGTATAGTTCTTATGCAATGTGTGATCTAGTACTTTCTCTTTTATTTTTGGTTGTCTAAAATTTGTCTAAATGCCAATTACCCAGCTGAGCATATTTCATATAATGATGCGGCGTATGAAAATTTAAATATCCGATTAGAAAGAGTGAAATTAAATCAAACCACCCATCAGTCAGTCAATGCACGGACACACAGAGTGTGAAGCGAACCAGAAATTTCGAACTTGACCACGTCACCCTCGCCTCCAACAGCAGTCATTTAACATTCAAGTTCAAATTCAAAGCATCTGCTTTGACTGCCGTTTTGAACTCTCTATCGAAAATCGTGACCAGGAAAATAACTAACCGCTGTGTTTCTCCTGAACTTCTTCAACTAACGCATCAGCCAAGAGACCAAATATTCAATACCATTGTTGTAAAGTATTCCCCATCATCGAACAAAAGCTTGTTCCTTGAAGAAGGTTACTCGTGACCAATTTTGTCTCTTATCTTCATCGAGGAGATCACCGGTGCTGGGGACCTATGTTCGCGCAGACAGTGGATGAGCCCATCTTCCCCACCTCCTTGGTTTAACTATAACTAATTGCGATGTGCTGTATTCGAATTGCCTGTATGATTTTATTTGCTTTAACGCGGAAAATCTTCGACAAATACCCAGGTTGGGGCACACTCCACACTGTGTCTCCGATGGCTGAGAATGTTGGTGTTGGGGGAGGGAATACATGCTTAAATTGGCAATGCCGAGGTGTACCCGAGGATATAAATAAGATGTTGGCCTTACCAATATGCAAAGCACGAAGATTGGCAGTAACTCATTAGAGGCCAAAAATTCAGGAAGTACCTTTCGATTGCTTATGTATCATAATTGCAACACACTGTAAGAGCTACCGAGATTACGTATGTAAATTGTGTTCCGTCATGCGTGCCTTTAGAGATTTTTCATATTTTACGTTTCTATACTTTTATCTGTTTTTCCTCTTGTGTACGTAAGGCGTTGCATTCTTAAAAAAATGTTATTGAACTTTACCCCATGTATCTCCGAAGTAAAATCTGTGTGCTCCGTTTCGATTTTCTAGATTTATATTATGAAGACTTAAGTTTTTGAATTTGTAGATTTGTTAAAAATTCAAATAGGTTTCTGCTTATCAAAGTTAAGACGGTTATGATAATTTTTTTTTTTCAAAGTTAAGACGGTTATGATAAAAAAAATTTTTTTTATCACCAACTTTTTCGACAGAACACTATCCAATATCTTTGGTATCCAGTTTTCAATTTACCACCTGGGTGCTTCTATTGAATTACAGTTGTTAAGTTGCATATTTTTTAATTTAGAATTTTTAACGAAAATATAGTCCTTTAACTTAAGAAACCAAACTAAATTAAGCTATATGCAGTTACGTAAGCAAAGAACAATGTTGCTAACGTCGATACGAGAGTCGAAAGTGAAACCCATCTTCCATGCTCATCTTCATGCTTATGGCGTTGAGTTGAATATATTAGCATAATTCATCTAACGCGTTGACATTTTAAGCCCGTACCTCAAAGCTGTACAGAAGACCACTTAATAACATTGCCATATGCTAATACAAACGTTTCTAATTAATGCACAATTCAAAAGAAAAAACGTATCACAGCCACATGAATACGAGCTAAACGTTCCATTTGCCAGAGCCAGGAAGGGATGACTTAGACACTTGTGGTGGTAATTAAAAAAAAAATTTCACAAGGTCAACAAGTTCTGGTGTTTTTCATTTGAGCCTTTTTTCACACACTGAATGAAATGGCATATTCTAAATGCATGATTCATTTATAAGATACACAACCCAGGCTACATAGATCCAATGGAATGTTGTATCAATGGCCTAGCATAAGACCCACACGAGTTGTGATGCTAATTGGTACTAAATATACACATCTGAAAGACCTGCGGAAACAAAAGACAACGTATAGATGAAATTGATAAACAAAATAACTTTCGATTTCACTTGATTAATATTCAGATTGTGTCGTTGGATTTGTTCCGAGTTGAAGATTTGCGGGAAATCTGTTAAATAACGTTCTCTGCAATCGAGGTTTATTTTTATAAAACGTTGCATTGCACTTTAAACGATTAAAAATGCCTTAAAAACTGCATGAATTTTGCCGTTCAGTGGCCTGATCAGATCAAATCAGAGAAAAATTATTTTATTTAATTTATTAATCTGAAATCCAGCTTCTCTCATCAAACCACTATACCATCCACTGCTCACATCGAGTCGTGGCAATTACACCCTTCTTCTTCTTCTTCTTCTTCGGATGGCGCTACAGTCCGGGGTGGACCTGGGCCTCAACCAACATGCCTCTCCAGCTAGTACGATCTCTTGCCAGCTGCCTCCAGTTGCGCACTCCAAGTTGGTTGAGGTCCTTTTCCACTTGTGTGCGCCATCTCAATCTAGGACGTCCTCTGTTGCGTTGTCCCTGTGGCTCGGATTCGAAGACTCTTCGGGCCGGAGCAGTGTTGTCCATCCGCTCTACATGGCCTAGCCATCTTAAGCGTTGTATCCGTAGACGCTTGACTAGGTTCATGCCGCCGTACAGCCCATACAGTTCGTGGTTGAATCTTCTCCTCCAGATGCCATCAACGCAAACAGGACCAAAAATCGCACGCAGAACTTTTCTCTCGAACAGACCAAGGGCTTCCTCATCCGCTTTTAGTAACGTCCAGGTTTCTGCGCCGTAAAGCAGGACTGGGATGATCAAGGTGTTGTACAAAGTCACTTTGGTCGTTCGGGAGAGGGCTTTATTACTCAATTGCCTCTTAAGCCCAAAGAAACAGCGATTGGCAAGAGTGATTCTGCGCTTGATTTCGGTACTGATGTTGTTGTCCCTATTCACCGCGGAGCCGAGGTAGACGAAGTCCTTGACTACCTCGAAACGTCTGCTGCCCATAGTGACGCTCTGTCCGAGACGTCGATGTTCTGCGTCCTTCTTTGATGACAGCATATACTTTGTTTTGCCCTCGTTTACCACCAGTCCCACTTTAGCCGCTTCCGCTTCGATGCTAGCAAACGCCTCATTGACGGCTCGCTGAGTTCGGCCGATCACGTCAATGTCATCCGCATAAGCTAGCAGTTGAACGGACTTGTGGAAGATCGTGCCTCTGGTGTTGACGTGTGAGTTACGCACGATCCCCTCAAGAATGATGTTAAAGAAGTCGCATGACAGCGCGTCGCCTTGTCTAAATCCTTTTTTGACATCGAAGGTCTCGGTGAGTTCGCTACCGACCTTGACGGAGCAGCGAGAGTTCTCCATCGTCATCCTACACAATCTGACGAGTTTGGTAGGGATGCCAAAACTAGACATGGCACTGTATAGCTCGTCTCTATGCACGCTGTCATACGCGGCCTTGAAATCGACAAATAGATGGTGGGTGTCGATTTGTACTTCTTGGGACTTCTCCAGGATTTGCCGCAGTGTGAAGATCTGGTCGATTGTGGACTTCCCTGGCCTGAAACCACACTGATAAGGACCTATCAGGTTGTTGACGAACGGTTTCAGGCGCTCACACAATACGGCAGAGAGAATCTTATATGCGATATTAAGGAGACTGATCCCTCGATAGTTGGCGCAGTCGAAGGGGTCTCCTTTCTTGTGGACCGGACATACGATGCTGAGATTCCACTCGTCGGGCATGCTTTCCTCCGACCATATCTCACAGATGAGCTGGTGCATGCACCCAACCAGCTCATCCCCAGCCGCTTTGAACAGCTCTGCGGATAGTCCATCCGCGCCAGCAGCTTTGTTCGACTTCAGTCTCGATATTGCTATCTTGACCTCGTCGAGGTCGGGGGGACGGAATTCTTGTCCATCGTCGTCCAAATTGAGTGGAACATTCTGCCTAACAGCGGGATTTGTGTCGTCATCGCCGTTTAGGAGTCTGCAGAAATGATCCTTCCAAATTCTCAGCACCGACTGCGACTCTACCACCAGTTGTCCATTTTGGTCCCGGCAGGCTTCAGTCCGAGGTTTGTAACCGCCAGATAACTGTTTTATCTTGCGGTAAAAATTTCGGACGTCATTCCTGCCATAGCACCTCTCCATTTCCTCGACCGCGCGCTTCTCGTGCTCTTTCTTTTTTCTTCTGAGAAGCCGGTTCTCTTCCCTTCTTCTCTGTTTGTAGAGCTCACAAACAGCTCTCGTCGTTCGATGCAGTTACACCCGGTTTTGACCCGGTTTTGATAATTCATAAGTAATCGCAGATTAACACAAATTTAAAAAACAAGCATATCTTTCATTATGAAGCCATGTCTAAGGGGGTGGCAGGTAACTTTCATTTTTAACACAGCCACTGATGAATGCAGCACAACATCTAATTGCCGTTACTGTTTATCTCTTCATAGACATCGTTTGCAACATTATCATTAAGGTGGATGCAGTCGAAACTTGAAGTGCAATGAGAAACTCGGGTTCCATCCAGAACTGGTACCAAAGTGGAAAGCTGATAGCAAGATAAAATTGTATTATTTTGCTCACTCAACGGGTTTCGTTTTCTATGCCAGCTGGATTGCAGATGTTGGAGTAACTCAAACACACATGCACACACCGGAGGAGTCAACATGTACGTCGTACACAATCGAAACTGCAGCCTTGCTTCGGATGCACAAACAAAAAAAAAGTTAAGTGAAAATAACTACTTTATTACAAATTGCTTAATATGAATTAATTATATAAATATTGTCGTGACTTTTGCGCGTACATTGAGGACGTCCTGAGCATACGTGATGAGGGAGTTTGGCATCGCAAAATGCATTTAATCGCCTCAAGCTACGTGCATAAACCCATCTCCGCGAGTTCGATGAAATCAATTTAACCCATTGTTAAACTCATTTAGGCGGTTAATTTGATTGGAACATCATAGCTCTGACGGTCTTCCTCGAAAAACGACGGCACTGATGTAACGGTAGGATGGACTGGTGTTCTCGGCGAATTTTTCGCTTGATTGAGAATGGTCAGTAACCGCCCCGATGCGATAGTAATGACGAATAATGCTGACTCCTATTGGCGATGACGATGTAAGGGGAAACTGCAATCATCGGAAAGGAAATAAAGTTTCGCGAGATTTCGTAATTATTTTCGGTTGGTGGGATTATTGAACCGAAAATTGATTGAAATTGTTCCTGTTTAACATGGGGTTTAACTTGAGAATGTAAAAAAAAATTAAGAACGAAGCTGGAGTAGGCGCTTAATCATATTTATGGGAGAAACTTTTTAAGTTAAGAAATATTCGGTGCTACGAATATTTGAAGACTTCGTTAGTTTGAAATTTAATTTTCTACTTAAGTATCTGGTTCTGGACATAAAACATGCAGGAATTCGAAACCATTTCAAAATAACACTTAACGCTTAAAGGAATTGGAATAGTGGCAATTTTTTTTGTTGCAGTTTAATCATCACTTGCCAATGTGCGTTAATGTCTAACGTCTTGCGACGTTTTCTACACGCTGAAGACGTGATAGAAAAACTTAATTCTAAGCTCATATACATAAAAAGCAGTGTGTTACTGGCGATGGGATATGCGCTTTTATGAATTTTAACAAAAAGTGAATAAATGAATTCCCGATACATTTTGCATTGTAGTTAAGTGCTTTTGAATGAATATATCATATATAGTTTCCAAGTGCTGTTTTATTGAACTACAGATTGGTGTCTGACAACAACATACATATGTGATGATGTTCTCTCGTGAACTCTGTCAGCGCCGCCGAGGCTTAGTGGGTCAAGCTGCTATCATATCTCTAACACCCACAGTAAAGCCGTTAAAATTAGTAGATAGTTGTTGCAAGGAAATATCTATTGATTGATGATGATGAACAAATCTCCTTGATCTGGGTTACCATTAAAAAATCCGCTATTACTTCGTTGCCAATCAACTACTTCTCATGCATTATAGTATTGTATTTTGTACATATGTTACAGGCATAAGAAATGGCTGAAGGGGGTTCGCACTTGAGGAATGCTATCAGTTTAAAAGCCCAATGTTCTTTCAATTTTTTACTCAATAATTCTTGGTTCTAATCAATGATCTTAACACAAAACCATGTTTTCATCTCCCAAACGTAAGTCAGTTACATTCAGTGAAATACTGTGTCTGTGAAATTTAGCAGATAATTAATTATTAGTGAAAAAAACTATAGTGAAAATTGAGAAAAAAAAAGACTAACGTGAATTCATTTAAGGGTTTAATATTACTATTTCGTGATCCTAGATCCGTGCGGGGAAAGTTAAAAAAGATACTATCAATATCCTTTCTATTTGATTTCTGTGCTCAACATTAATTTATTCCATATACATACATTTTAAATACAATAAAAACCACTCCCCTAAAAGCGACAAAATGTTGTAGGTGTATCAACTCCATAGGAACATGGAATCACAAAAATTTACCACTCAGTAAGTGATGTGTAAAGGGTATTTAAATTAGCTCATCTCGATTTAAATGCAAACCATATGTTTGTCAAAAATTCATCCGGATCGTGTGAAGTGTGTACGTGGGAATTGTATTGCTCTGCCCAAAAAAAAACTTCGATGAGCACTTCGCCCGTCATCCATGACATTAGTGAAAGTATTTTTGTTTGGACTAATTATGCTTTCATAATTGGAAAGTAAGAGGATTTCCGGTGCTAGAGTGTATCTTGCGGATGAAGGATATAATATATTTGACAGAGTGATGTTGATGTTGATGTAAATAAACGCTTTGAAGGTTTAATTAAATAAAATTATATCATTTGTTAAATGCTGCAAAAAACAAGGTTTTTCTACCTCATTACATAAATAGATATTTTCGATTGATTTGTGTATTTCTGAATTATGTAGTTGAAGAAGAGCTACGTCTCTACTACGTTAATTTTAAGATGACCTGAAGCAATGAAGACTCAATAATAAAAATATGCAATTTTGTCCTTCAGTGGCATCTGTGTGATACAGTCAAACACTGACTCAAACGGTTGAAAAGCCGTTAGGTATGCATTTTGTTTATTGGAAAATTCGGTTAACCTCCGGTATTGAAATCGGCAACAACCCCACAACGGTCCACAATATGAATATTAAGAGTCAAATGCTAATGAAATAACACAAATCAAATGTTTCCAACCCAAAACGCTATTGAAATAACTTAAAATCAATAAGAAAATGAAAACTATAAAATTAATTTTGTTTGGATGTGTAACTCCTTTGGAATACAAATTTTTCCACAAGATTTTATGTATGTGCACATTCGTCTTACACAACAACTTAATAAATTCATGAATTCTTCACATTACTCACGTGAGTCACTTTAATGTATCTCAATCTGCGTTTTGTTTCTTGTAGAATGCAAATCTGATAGCACATAACGTAAACAAGAAAAAAAGTCTTACAATAAAAATACGAAAACAAATAAGATTGTGAAGCACTGTTACTTAATTACAAAACAAATTCCTTAGATCTGAAATAAAACAAAGAAATTAAACGGCTTCAATCCTCCAGAGTCTAGCTTCATCAGCAACTACTCGTGTTGTACGTGCTATTGTTCTATCACGAAGAGAAGGGTCCTACAGTTTATTGCCAACTCCGAAAGGGGAATATTGAGAATCTTTTCATAGACAATTATAACTCTTTGCGTATTGTAAGCATCTCGAAAGAGGTGTTCAGTCCACGAATTAATCCTGTCACCTTTGGCGTGAGAATCGACGGACTTATTCACAAGGCCACAGTAGCCTTGGTTGTATTTAAACGAAAAAAAATGAAACAAAACAAATTAGTAAATGCTATTTTTATTTAAACATATACCTGACGCAAAAATGAAAAGGAAAGAAGAACGCACACGCGCTACAAGACAATTTCTGATCTTAAAACAATGTCCAATCACATAAATGAAACTTGATATTCTAAAGACGCAATTACCCAGAAGATATTTCACTACTAGTCCAATAAACCGGTTGTGCTATACGCAATTAGGATACTTGGTCGACACATTAACTGTGCAAACAAGACGATCAAGTTGTTATATTTGAAACCAACAACAGTTCCAGAAAGGAGATTAAATCTCTACATCATGTCATAGCCAGGCAGACAAGTATCAGTCAGAAATCTAAGTGAATATATTAATATAATAAAACACCTTTATTTAAATTGTATTTAACTATGAAGGAAACGCATTTATCTCCGCCGATCAGTTGTAAAGTTGAAATCAACTTTGACGCGTGTTAGAAGGCAAATTGTTTTTGCGATTTTAAAACGGACACAGCTTGGGGGAGAAGACATTTCCAGAGTAACGAAATCTGGTTGTCAAAACGAAAGCCGAAGCAACAAGAAATGAAATGAAAGTAAGTACAAGTCCATATTCACGAATAAATGTGGATATGTAAGTGTTTTGCGTTTATTTTTTTATATTTTACCTTTCAGAAAAAAAAAATCTCGAAGCGATTAATTTATTAGACATCACAGTTCGGTTGAGTTCGAATTCATGGAAATCTCATCACGTCCGATCGCTTTTACTATTTACGTTTAATTTCACTCGGGGCATGTTTGTGATACGTATTCATGAGCCAAGTGGAACTTGAAGAGCGTCAAGTGCCCAATTTGAATGTGTCTTTAGATCCGGATTGAAAATTAAACAGCAATTTTGGTTGAGGTGCAAGCGTGTGTGACATATGTCACTCATTCGACACAGTGAATAGTGTGGACTGAAATGGGAAAATGTTGTTTAATGAAACTCATGCAATTGAAAATCAATTTTTTTTCCAGAGTGGTGTACTTAGTGCCATGACATCGAACACATATTTGCACCAGAATCTGAAAAAAATACGACAACAACAGGCAATATGCAGCAATTACCGACTTTAAAAGAGCAGTGAAGAGCTTGAGTGGAAATTCCTCAGCGCAAAATAAAACTATGCAGCCCTATGAACTAACTGTGTAAATTGGTGTTTACTTTCTCCACATTTAACACACATTTCAAAATCGTTTTATATAATTAATTACATAAAAAAATATACATATATATATACTAGAGTCCACCCTACTAGCATAAATTGCATTCTTTGGCATGACTTTATACTTATACTACGCCGTGGCGTAGTAGTAAGTGCCCGACCACCACGCTGAAAGTCTAGGTTCGATCCCCGGACGGGACACCTCGCATTTTTCACGGTACCACCTCTTTCGAGTTGCTGACAACACTCAAAGAGTATCAATTGTCTATGAAAAGCTTCTCAAATATCGACGTTCGGAGTCGGCAAAAAAAGCTGTAGGTCCCTTCTACTCGTGAAAGAACAGTAGCACGCATAACACGAGTAGTTGTTGTAGAAGCTATGCCCTGGTCCCATGTGGGCTCTTGTGCCACTCAATTATTATTATTATTATATAATAGTATTATTATTATAAAATAAAATATGTATTATCTCTGCACAACTGACTTCTGACATTCATAATTTAATACCAAGACCAATCATTTGTCTGTCATACATGAAGTTATTCTTCAACCTAAAAGCTGGGGCTCAGAACAACTTATTTCTTACTTTGCTGCCGTGAATCTTTTTCATAGTCCATATTGTGAATATGTGAACAAATTAAAAAAAACGGTTTTTCTAAAAAAAGTTAAGCGAATGAGTCTCCCGCATTTTCGATCAAGCTGCAAATTTGATCCATGAACGAGAATAGACTTTAAAGACCTCTCATTTCACTTTCAAAACGATTTCCCTGAACATCCTATGTTTGCGAGATAACAGTGAACAGTGAAAAAATGTAAAGGTACCTTTTAAAATATTAAATCTTCATCAAGGAAACTCAACCAATTCACATTAAATATGCTTATTACCACAGGAATCTTGACCTATAAACTCCAATCTGAATTACAATTTATTGATAATTGCATCCTTTTAATGGTGGTTACATCCGAAAGATAACCACAAGAAGATAAAAAAATAACCCGATTGGCAGTAAATACTTCTTCTCACAAGGTCATCGAAAATGTATGCGCAACTTGGTAGTGTATAAAAAAGAAACGAACAAAATTATCTTTAGTTCGTGTTTTATTTAAACATATTTACCATGGAATCATGTTTTCTTTTTCGTGAGGAATACCCCTTCTTCACCTTTTCTCTGCACACTAACCATGTCGAAATGGTTAATACATGACAAGAGAAGAATACCTGGGATTTAGTTAGCCCAATTTGTTGGAATACAAACGGATCAACAGAAGCTACAACTTCTATTGTATCTCATCCATAAATAGAAAAGAAATAAAAAAGATATACAATTTAAAAGTGATACAATTTATTTCAATTAACTGGATCAGCCGCCTTGGGCAATTCAATTGAATTGTAAGAAAAACCTGAATAAGTATGTCATTCGCTTGACAATAACTGCAAAAAAAAACAGAGAAATACAAAACGAGGTAATTTCTGTGAAGTTCACATTAAGGTTAACTTAAGGGTACACTTGGTCGCGTGCTATTGAAAAAGAAGTCCATAACAACAGAAATTATATAACCAATTGGAATGCGCGGTGCAACAACGGATGTATGATTTATGTGGGTGTATGTTATTCAGATACAAATTTGAATTTAACCTTCAAGTTACTATAACTATAACCTTCAAGTTATAGTTTAGTTAGTTTAGTTATAGTTTATTTATTTTTTTATTCATCCCGTGAACATTTCCAACATTATTTTTAAAATGTGCATAGACGAGGTCAAAATTTAGAATAACTGGATGACTGCAGATATATAATAATTAATTGAGATCTTACTTAAATACTTATAAATACCATACAAATAATAATCACGAGTAGAGGGGATATATAGTTTTTTTAACTCCGAACTTCCGTCTGAAAACCGAACCTGGGATTTTCGGCGTGTGGATCGACGCGGTTGCTCACTGCGCCCCTGCAATAGCACATTGAAAACAATGGAAACGAATTGAATTATAACCGTCCTTTTACTTCACTCTAGTATAATGACGTCACGTCGTGAGAATACCTCTCAAGCACACTTTTTTTTTATTAATAAAAATACTCAACAAAAACAAGACAAACAAATTTTAAATTCAGCATCCACCAAACTGAACCGAAAAATAATTATAAAATAAGAATAAGAAGCGTTATAACAAAATACAGAAGAAGAAAGATCGAAAATTTTCGCAGAATGCATGCACATGGTGACACGAGTTAAGGCTTAAGCCTAAGAGCACCTAAATAAAGTTTTCTGTTCACGTAAAACGGGCTCTGAGTTCTGAAAGTCCAAAACTGAAAAAAAATCTAGGACTTTTTCAATTCCGACCTGCAAAATGTACAAAACCACTTCAATTGTCGATTCATTACGATAGTTATGTTATAACGCCAAATATATGATTATACGGTCGTTAGAAATAATGTATTTAACGAAAAATAGTCATACCGATTGATGCAAAGAATTTATGAAAAAAACAGCTATTACAATAAAAATCGTCAAGCAATCAACAAATATCAACGATTCCTGAAATTTTACAATTAATTTCAGGATCAACTTGTGCACATACATGTGTCTGCATTTGCAGGGGTTACGTTTTGAATGACACTTAATAAATATCAATGACTGATATATTTGATTTGCTTTTTCTAGCTAAATACATAACAGTACATAGCTTAAGCAAAACAAACATTTTATAACTTTAACAGCAATAACTGGTTTGCTTATTTTATACCACAAGAACATGTTTAACTGGACACTTGACATATTTCCTGTGAACACTAGGAAAAGGTGATGAACAGGCTACAACATATTAAGCCACGTCCCAAGTTTAAGTTTTTAGCTGGCTTGTTACAGTGTCTGTTACAGTGTGAAAATGCAACAAGAATATTGAATTGAAGGAAAAACAATTAAAGAATCAAACACCTGAATTTCGAGACCCCCATAGGTTTCGTCTTAATACATTTAAAATGTAACAGGGAACGAATTTCTTGAGCAGTGCAGTAACAGTTATCAAATGAAACCATTTCAATTCAATGCCAAAGCGCATCCATGTTAAATGGCAAAATAAACTCCATCCACCGAGTAATTAAATCCCTTCAGAAAAAATCAGGTCAAACCTTCAATTAACCGATAGTTATTGTGAACCATTCAATCGGGTAGCCTAACAATTTCTCAATTTACCTCTAATCCGTTCATGTGACAGATCATGCCTTTTTTTCTTTTGCCCAGCATGCACCAAAGAAACTGGTTTCCAGATGAACTTACTTCCAAATGAACACCCGTGCCAATAAGATACTCACGGGCACAACGCCTCGAAGCTCTAATATAACCCAAGTGATATATAAATTACCCATGCAACACGTACATGAAAAATGAAAGTAGTTTCTCACTGAAATTTCTTAACAGCGTTTTATTCCCCAGTAGCATCATTTGAATCGACTAACTTGCCAAAACCCCCTCCTCCCCTGGCAAAATAAAATTGTATCATCAGACTCAATCTTCAAGTATATTGTTAAGGGTGGCGAACCATTTGCATTGTGTAACCATAAAGGTAACGGAAGTGACTTAAAAGTTCAAATATGTTTACTCGAAAGTAAACAACACACACAACCACTCACAACTTACCGGAAGCATTTTTGAAACAATCTCTATCGAGATCGGTTTCCAAGGAACAAAAAGTCTCGAAAATTGTCAAAATCTCTCACAATTGTTCCGTCGCGCTCTTTTTTATCCTATCGTTGACTTTGCTCTACAAAAAAAGAATGCAAAACACAAATTTAAGCAGAATTTTCAAAACACTCGCGAACTTTAAACAAATTTAATCCCGAAACACTTTTCCTTTCATTGAAACTAAAGCACTTCACATTCATACCATGAAATTCCGTTCGTAGTACTAATAGTGTGTGCGTTGAAGTCGTGCTGGCAGAAGTGGTTGGTCACTTTTTTATTTATTTTCTTAATCTACTCCACGAATCTGAGGACCTTATAAACAATTTGATCTGCCGCTAAAATATGTATCCTTTCTTGTTCACTCGGTTAAACGAACAATTTCATTCAAAAGCCACCGATGCACTGAATCTTGTGCCACCTTCGTTCAACTACCACAGGTGCTCCAGACGACTGTTGCCATTCGGAATTTGAGTGAAAACAAATAAAAACAAAAAAAAATACACTGCAAAATCCCATGAAAAGTTGTTACCAAACCGCTTCACTGCGAGCCGAATAGTAACCGCCGTACGCGACCAGAAATATATAAATGAGCGTTATTGGTTTCCACTCAAACGCTGAGTTAACAGAGCGCTCACAGAAAGTTAACAGGAGAGTGCTTCCCGTGTGGCGACTCGTGGTAGAATTAAATCCACGTAGAGAAGGTGTAATAACACCGGTTAACTGTTGCGTCGATGAACAACTCGTCGGGCATTTCTCGGTCTCTCGGTTAGTAAGGGAGTTGTGTAGAGCATTTCTTGTTAACATTAAAGCAGGCGATGTCTGGTGGGAAGATTATTCGTTCTGCGTTTATTGTCATCCTGTTGAGAGGAAATGATTTCATTCCATTAAGTTTGTGCGAAGATGGAATATGCGGAGGAATTCGACAAAGGATATTGGTGCGCGATGCGTGATGAGGTTGTTGAAGGTCGTGAATTGAACCTCGGAATTCTTCGCAAAGTTTCTTCTTAGGAGGGTGTTTTATTATTCACACTGTATTTCGTATCCATAAGTGAGAAGAATGTTTGGGAACGTTTTCCGTATGTAAGGGATGTAAACCGAGAGCCACTCAAACGAGGGAACCATGTACCTTTAATATCGTAATCAATGTGCCTGTATCAGAGGTTCTTCCTCCCTCTCTATCTTGAACATTAGCGATATTATTCAAAGATCGTCTTACCTTAAGTATTGTCCTAAATTCTTTCTAATTGATGAATTCATAAGTTTGGGGAGAAACCGTACTAGTTGGAGTAGTATGTTAATTAAGTCCTACATTTGAAGACCAACCTGGACTAGTTTTATAAAGTTAGTATACACCCTTTGTATATTGGTATTAGTATTGAGTCAAGTTTATTTTTTATAGTAGTATAAGTATATGTATATACTGAAGTATATATTACTGTTCTCCTTATATAAATAACATTCATTGCATTAGAAATAGGTTCTCTTTCTTGTAAAAATAAATTTAAACACATCCTTTCAATAATAAATAACAAACTGCAAAAAATTAACACATGCAAGCGTGTTTATCACCATCTCCGTTGTTTAAAAAAAAACCCAATTGGGATAAATAATTCCTTCTTTGTAACGTCATCTCCCTGGCAATAACCCATCAAATCTCACCACAAATTGTCTGGTTATATCAATCCCGATAACCGATATGACTGGAATCCAATACTGTTTCTTGTATGTAGCTTGCAGTTGGTAGGCCTTTGGAGCATAATCAGCGGCAGGATGTCAAGATATAGTCACCTACTCCTTTACTACTCGAACAGTATTCCGGCTTTGTTGCAATAACACGTGCAACGTACACTCCCCCATTCTTTGGCTCTTATGCGTAACTAACCGTATGACTCAATAAGGGCTTTCCGTAGCCGTTGACTACCTGCCGTGCATGCGTATCCGATGACGATCACTGACTACTTGTCTTAAATTTTAATTCAATTCTGCTTGCCTAGACTGATGGTGGTTTGAGAAGATACTTAGTGAACTAGTAGGTTCAATGAATTGTCAGTAAAGGTCAGTGCAATAAAAACTTCATGGTTACTTTTGGATAAAATGTGACTTAGATGGTTGACTTGTATGAATCGTTTCTTGCTTGTAAGTGTATATTCTTGTAAATTAAAGGTTCTGTTGTGCATCTGGAAGAATAAACAGTACATAGTAAAACACAGCATAGGATTAAGCATGAAGCTAGCTTTTCGAGCGTTTACATATTCAACAGTTAAGAACAGTGCCAGTTCAGATAATTCAAAGTGTGATTCAGAGTGTATCGTCAAGCAAAGAAGTTTGCAAATACGAAACAACTTGCTCAAACCTTTAACGGGTCACTTAACTGCGAAGTAAATAAGTACCTTTAAACAGAGACGAAACTTGTCCCCTCATATCATGCTTTCTCATACAAACGTTACTTGAGTTTTTCCGTGAATAAATATACCGCACTTCGCATTAAATTCCACTGACACACTGAGCCCAGATAACGACTGATGCCGATCATCTGCACCTACTTGTGTGATGACGTTGGCGATTATCCAACATTCATGCATACCAATCTGAACACTTTCACTGCATCCAACTGAAAAGTCTTTCTCTCCCTCACATCTTGCGTATTAGTCATAAGTACATACACATATTGAAGCGTTCATCAAAATTGATACCCGCAATCCGCTCAGTCGTACGCATATTCATAGTTCTTAACCAAGATTTGAGTTAGGTAATTATGTGTAGACCGATGACATCACAACGACGACACGACTAAATACACTTACATGAGTACATATGTACATGGAAGTATTATCACCGAAAATCTGGTTAAAATTAAATTTTTCAAAAATTCAAGCCAGGAAATGAAATTTCGTCTAGGGGATCCTCAACATGCAGGGGTCAATTTGGTGAAGTTCTTTTCGTTTTTTATTTTTATATAGATCGTCTTAGTTGAATTTATAGGTTTGTTGACGTATTCGAAATGTCATACACATTTTGTTATTTGACAGTTGGTACTCCAACTGTCAACCAGCAAAAAGTTTTTGTCTGGCGTCTGTCGGAAAATAGAAAATCAAAACGAACATTTTTATCATAGAGTTATGTGCTGTTTATGGTGACGAAGCTTTAAAAGAACGGCAGTTAGTGATTTTTCACTAAAAGATGAAAAACGTTCTGGTCATCCAGTTCTAAGTTTCTGACGACCAAATCAAAGCAATTATCGATTCGGATAATTTTATTACATTTGACTTAGCAATCATAATATGAATGTTACATATGTATGTATATACATATTTATCATAATTTTATTTGTATTGAACAATTATGTTTGGATTTCATATAAGTGAATTTGGTCAAAATTAAAAATTGCATCGTACGCAACATATGATAAATACATACATATGTCTGTACATACATACATCAATCGACAAATCTTTTGAAATAAACTTGAGTTTCAGTTGTAGAACAAAGCAAATTAAAACAGTGTGGATCTTTTTTTATTTGCGGAAAGATGCTTGAACCCAATTGCAATTGCATATACAATTCAAATCATTCAAACAAAGCAAATACTTACAATGTTCAAATTTGGATTGTTTTAGAGTTAATTCCGATGTTATTGCTTAGACCACATTTCGCTTTAAAAAATGCTATAAGGCTGCCGAGAAACAAAAAGGTAAAAGTCGGTTTACTCAATTTTTCGCATTTTACCACGAATACCTATTTTCCTTAATAAATAAAAAAAAAACAGAAATTGTTAATCATTGCACATGCATAAACTTATTTTAACAATTCATAATGACAAGAGGTATTAAATAATAATTCTGACTTGGTTTGTAGCACAAGCACTCCCCTGTGCGAAGGCTTGTTAAAACTGGTTTTGAAATAACGCGATGGTCGAATTCGATTTTTTTTCTCATCAGCTTTGCCTAGATCACAGTGAATATGCTAATAAACGTTTCGCATTTGAAGAGGAGAAATTTTTTAAATTACTATTGGTTTCACTTTCGTTTTCATGTGGATACCTGACGTGTGCATGTGTGCGACTGCGATTACGGATGTAATTTGAATCGGCGGGAAGCAGTTCAGTTTGTGGAAGAATTTAAAGAGACATTTTCAAGAAGCGATTGATGACAGTGTGTATGCAAAGCTGTCTCCCAATCTACCAAAGTTTGAATACAATACGGTTAAATGCATTAATGTTAAAGATATAAATGAGTGCCCTTTTAAGAGGTCTTTGATCCTAAAATTTAAAGTTCTAAAATATGAATTCAATTAATATCAACTATACCGAATCGCAAGCAAAAACCTTGACTTGAGAGAAATGTCTTCACAAACAGATTTCGCATGCAAAGTTTTGCACGTCCAAGCCGATGTCGATAAGGAAGTGTATTTATATATTTTTTTAAGTATAAATTTAGTATGAGAAATTAAACAATTTTTATACAAAATAAGTTGGTGCGCGCAAGACTGTTTAAGAAACGAATAGAATTGGAATTGGAAAACAAAGGCAGGTGTTTTGAAAGACACAATAATTATTGAAAATATAAGCAAATATTCGTTACTAATAAAAGAGTTCCCACAATAACAGTTTCTTTACTTGAAATCTTCGTGTTTGTTTTTTTATATACGTATCAAAAAAACAAATTCTTCATCGCACCATAGAATGTCATGCCGACAATAATTCTCCCTAGAAACACAAACGAGTATTTTGTACTCTTGCGGTTGTGAAGGCGAGCACATCGGGTTGAGCAATTAGAAATACTTAATTTTTTTCATAAACCAAAAAATGAGTACAAATAGCACTGAACTTATTCGCAAACCACTGGGTGCTTCTAACAAGAAACCCATTGTAATTAGTTCGAATAAATATAAGAAAATTATCGGTACAATTCAAGAAGAGCAAGTAGCCAAAGAAGAAACTGAAGAGGACCAGCGATACAAGGACTATCTAAAAAATGGCTCAGATGAGATAGTTTCTAAATGGAAGACAAATCTTAAGCGGACACAAGATCAAAAGCAAGCAGAGAGGCATCACCGTCTTATGGAAAAACTACAGAAAGGTGTGATAATAATCGAAATAATAATTTAAATTCAAACATTGTATTTCGTTCTAATAGAAGAGAATGAATTTTTGAAAATTCGCGAAAAAGACGAACAAATACGACGAGAAAAAATTGCAAAAGCTCAGCAACTAATTGAGAAATCTAAGCCAGGCCCAAAAGAACTACAAAGTGCGGCAATTCAAAGTGAAACTATAAAAGCACGCGCCGTTCACAGGAACATCACGAAAGAATTTGAAGAGAGTCTTAAGAAGCACACGGCAGAGGAGCAATTCAGACTGGAACGACAAGCAATGCCTTGGATCGAGGAGGAACAAAAGAGAATTTCAAACAATGTTCAACGGCAGAATCAGTACAAGGCAGAAATATTGGACACGATTAATGAGAAAGCTCGTAATAAGGAAGAATATTCAAAGTCTAAAATATATGAGCACAAAATCTCTCAACGTATCCTTGATGAGGAAGTAAAGGCACAAATTCAAAAAGAACAGGATATGTTGAGACGCAAACGAGAAGCGCTGCGGAAAAACGCTTTAGAAGCAATGATTATGGTTGAGCAGAGAAAAGCTCGTAAGTTTCAAGACGAATTAAAGGTATATGTGTTTGCTGTTTATAAATTCTGTTTTCAGGAGAGCAGTTATATGATATGGTCGAAGGAAAACTTATAGCAGCTTACAATGACGGCAAACGGAACATCGATCAAATTCGCAAGGATCGTGATGCGCAGGTTCTACAAGACACAATAAAACGTAATGTAATTAATGGACAGAAGCTTGCAGCTCTAACACCCGACACAAAGCAGCTTGAGGAAGCACGTTACCGCAAAGACGTCAGCACAATTCAACTCCAATTTAGTGCCCAAGAGAGAGAAAAGATTCAAAAAAGTCGTCAACAAAAACTTGCCAGAATTCAAGAATATTTTAGGGAGTTAAATGCTCAAAAAGATAAACTCCAACGAAGTTTAGAAGAGGAGCGCTTGGCTATGGCAAATCGCCTAAAGAACGAAGAAATCAATGCAGCATTCGAACAGCAACAGAAGAATGAGAAAATCAATAAAACTCAGGAAATGGCAAAAGCCCTAGCTGAACAAGTAGAAGAACGAAAGCAAGCCCAAGCTGAGGCTAAGGAATTCGACAAAAAATGTTATGCCGTAAGTTTCGAAAACGACGATAAATTCTTCTTTGGCTATGCCAACAAATTGGTAAGCGATGCTGTTAAAAAGGATAGACCCTTATATCCGTTCGTAAAAGCCATAAATCAGTATAAAAAGGAAAATGGAATTGACGCAAAACGCATATTACCTCCTCATATGGAGTCAAATTTGCGCATCGGCGTTAAAACACCTCCACCAGATAATGATGACATTCCTAAATCCAGTGGAAATACACACAAATACGATTTGGACGAACTGAAATGTCTAAACCCGTATTCCCCACGACGTCATTAATTTTTTTTTCTCTTTATAATTCAATTACTTAAATTAAACTTTTCGTTTATCTTGATGTGAAACCAAAAAATCAGTACTGGGTTAAATCACAAAAACGAAAAACTACGTTGTTTTAAATATTGAGAAACATGTTTTTTGAGATTTTACTAACATAATTATTCATTTTGAATAAAATAATCACAATCGATAAATAACTACAATTAAAAATAAAAAGAATCAGTTTAGGAAAATGTAACACAGCTGAAATTGCAATGTGACCAATGGGATTTCGTTCAGCTTCCAGACTCCCTCGTGACTCGTGATCAAAAGCAAAGTAAGGAAAAGTCTAGAGGTTCACATACTAACGAAGAAATGTGTAATATTATGAAACGCCTACATACTGGGGGGGATACATTTTTGAATTGGTTTTGGAGAATTCTGAGAAATATTCAATCCCTCTGTTATTATGAGAGAGTAAAGAATTTTCTATCACGTTTTTAATTTGTTCGTTCTCAGTTGTTATGATCACTTCCTGATCCTTGCCCGGAGCTTCCACCATGTCCGCTATTTCGTCTGAGGTTTCTGAATGCATTAGCGGCTGCAGTCGTGGCAGCATTTTCTACATTGCCCCTATCTCGATTTCGAAGAGAATGGATATAAGCTAACATTCGTATCATAAATGCTGCCGGAACGGTTATTGTATCTTTAGTTTGCTTCAACATAATAGCGTTGCGTTCCATTAGCTGTAAAGAAATCAAAGTTGAGAATTTTGGGAAACGAAGCAGGGATAAAAAGTTACATCATTGGCTTCCTCTTCGTCGAAATTGGAGCTCTGTAGGATAGGTGCCCAAACTTTGACATCATAATCGATACCAGACGTAGCGAGATAAGGCAACTCTGGGTGCGGCTGCAAGCAGTTGACAACATGCTGATCGGCTTGCAGCAGCATTACCAATTTTCCAGTGTGGCGGTTCCACGTGAAAACATGCCCACAGTCTGAGCCCGACATAACAAAATCATTCCCCCAGAAGTTCGCTTCTTTAATCATTGTCCGCGCGTTTCGGTGGCCCACAAATTTCATTTTCATGTACTCAAATATCTGTTGCCTTGCATCCATTTCTAGGTCAGCCAATTCTTCGTTAATACTCTCGTCATGGAATTGATTATCAGGGTTGGGGTCTTTATTTGTCGTAGAGTAATCTCCATTACGACTGTTCGCATCCGCAGCATCCTGTTGTTGATCTAGCCATGATGATGGTCTGTATGTGGTAGGAGTTGTTGGAGCTGATGAGGTTCCTGATGGTCCTGATGAAAAAAAAATATTTTTGCTCTAAATTTTATATTCATCATATTCACCTGGTTCATCAGGATCACGAGTTGGTATTTCAGATACACTGGCACCTGCCACTTCCTCGCCACCTGTTCTGAGATAAGGCACATCTGACGCAAATAACGACGATGAATTTTCCTGGCGCCCACTCATATCGTTCACTTGACCCGCCAAACCGATTCGCGTTCGGGGATCGTTAAGCATACGCGATATAACCTCAGTCATTCGATGCATAATGTTGCCATGCAATTGCGGTCGAACTTGACCAATTTCAACCCGACCATTTGGATCCCGTTCGGGCCTGGCATCTGGGCCTGTGTCGGACCAATCACCACGCAACCGCAGCTTTCGCACCTGTGGTGGAGTTGAGTCAAGAATTGACTTGTTATCCGACTGTTTTGAATATAATTCGTTCACGTCGATTCCACGGTTCTGCAAATCAAATAGATACAAGTAGTCAGACGAGTAACTGACCAGTAAGTCAGCCTCATCTGCGCTATATTTAACCGAAGTCACTCGATAGGTTCGTTTTGAGTTCGATGGAATTGGAAACGCCTTCACAGGAATTGTATGTCGATCACTCGCCGCGGCACTGTTCGAGAAGTCTATGATGGACAAATATCGCCGGTCATAGATTCGAATAACGCTATCCGAACTTCCTACAGCTATATAATGATTTGATATTGGTGCCAATGACATTGCTGTTATAGCGGAGGGACTAAAGATAAGGATGTTTTCTTTGCAGCAAGTTTTGTAGCAGCTATAAAAGTCAAATAAGTGAACGTGAAAACATAATATTCCATTTTAGGTACCTAGAATTTTGTCTGAGATCAAACAGTCTTACGGTTCCATCCTCGCCGCAGCTCATGAAAGAACGCGGTTCTCTAGGTACTGTCATCACCTCATATGTTGTTCCGTTTTTATGACAGTTAAAGCACGTAAGCTTTGCTTTGCTCTCATAACGATCAGGATCCTGATTGAGGCCATCATTAGTTCGACGCACGTAAGGTGCCATTAATTCGGTGTGCAAAACCACGCCATCACCGGAACAGGATACAATTGCACTATCATTTGACTGGGGCATAAACCGGGCACTAAATATGTTGGCACGATGAGCGGATTTATACTTTAGCAAAACCTCCTGATTATGCGGATTTGTTACAGCTATAAATTGATCATCTGAACCGGAGAGTAAATACTCGCCAGAGTCATTCCAGCAGACGGTATTCACGCAACCCGAATGAATTTGTAATCGGCACTGAAGGCCTAGACGTTGCACATAATCCAGACTGTCTTTAGAAACGAAATGAAAATGTGTAATTTAATTGCAATTCAATGTGTATAGGGAATTAGTTACCTTTTGAACTGCTTATGATGTTTCTTCTTGCTCTCTTCGGTTCATACAATTCTTGATTGTATATGTCACGGAAAACGCTAATAGGACCTTTTGATATCATCTTCGCTCTTGATTCTGTATTCAGGAGTATAATATGCTATGATATTGTAACTATATCTACAAATGTAGAAACTAAACACAAATTAAAGATGATTATAAAAAAAGACCAAATATGATGACGTTAGATTAATCATAACCACAATCGAAAGCAAATAAGTGCGATTGTAGCGCGAATTCTACTTCTTGCATCTTGAAAAGATTAGATAAGATGCGAATTGTCGGCAATGCGTTCATATTACCATACAGATAAAAATACAACAGTTCTTGTTCTTAAATGGAAAATGGAGAAGGAAACGTAAACAATTAACAAGGGGGTTTGTCTTGCCAATTGGGATAAACTGAATGATGAACATTACGCACATAAAAGCAAATGAAAACATTTTATCAAAAAATCCTTTAAATAACTACTATTCTATCGGTAAGTTGCATACCATTTAGCAATAGCTAGGTAGGTATGCAAGGTATGCAAAAATGTGCATAGATGTACTTCCCACTTTTTGTCATAAGTAAATGCAAATAAACAAATTATTTTTCAGAAAAAATTATAAATGTAAATTCGAAATTACAACAAAACCAAACACCAAGAACAAAATCATGGTTACATCTGCGTTTCCAATTTATCACCCAGGAACCGTAAAATATTACACACGCGAGTTTAACATGAAAACAATAGAGATGGGAAAACGGGCAAATAATGAGTATTTCCTCACACATCTAATACAAACTAGTCCTTCTATAGACATTACATTGTGTATAAGCCCATTTTGAGCAGATTCTTACGTAGAACCTTGAACTAAAAAAAATAATTTACGGAACTTTTACATTGCCAAGAAAATATAAAATGGGATGTAGATATAGTATTTATACTTTGTCTTCATAGCAGCAAAATTTTATCCGAATTACTTTTAGCCTATGCATACACATTTATTTAAATAGCTGAGTATTGTATTATGTAAAAATAATAATTCACCCCTTACTCACCTTTTAATTTTTTACTACAAATTCTTTTAATTTCAAGAATAGCCTTTCCTGGCGTGTGACATTTTAAAGTAAAATTAAATTGGAGATTGCTTCAGTAAAAGAAGAAATCGTCGATAACTGAAAACAAAGAATAGTAGAGGAAGCTCTTTTGTTGCAAGAAAAATGTACTCTTTTACGACAGAAAAAACTTTGACATATTTGTTTTGTTTATATGTTTTTTTGTTATTCTTGTAATTATAAAAGTGTGTAACACTCAATATTGTTTCAACAAAAATAATGTAGTATGTGCCCCGACAGCGGTGCAATTTTAGCTCGACTGACGTTTTAATAATTATTCCGTTCGAGTACCCGTTTTTATTATTGTTACTGCAAACTGCTCAAAAATTGTTCCTGTACCTGAAATTATCGCATTTTTTTTAAGAAGAAAAAGCTTTTCTCCTTAATACTATTCAGGGGTCAATAGCAGGAAAGAGAAATTGCCTTATTCAATTCTGCTACTATTTTGTTATGAGTTTTCAGTAGATACATACAATAAAACCGTCTTCTTTACAATACAATGCCAACAATGGTTCGTGTACTATAAAAAATTACAATTTCTTGCAAATGAGACTGCTCATGAGGATAATAAATTTTCCCAGACAGTCAGAACTTAGTTGGGACAAATTTTTCCAACCATTCTATGACGCTTTTAAAATTAAACTGACTACTGTCAAAACTGTTGTTGTTGAGAAAACTAGTCAGGGCTTGTAAATTCGTAAATTCAAATATTCACGAATTAACCACCATATTACCTTTTATGGAGGGAAATTATAAAAATTGGGCTGTATTCACTACAATTCATCCGTCAAACGTTTGATTTGCCTATGGAAAATCAGCTGTTTAATCAGAAGTTCAGGAGTTTTAATGTACACGAACAAGCATTACAAATAATTGTAATGAACACCATAAGCAGATAAGAAATACCTCATTCATTCCTGGTGAAAACAGACTGGTTTTTATTAGGCGAACAGAACTTTGTATTTGTCAGAAACAGGGATGAATCAAGGATGAATGATTCTATGACATTAAATGAAATTGACAAAAAATAACGACTGTTTTTCATATTAAAAGCCACCCCAATAGTTTTCAGCGGGAATGTAATCGGCGGATTGAGTAGCTCACACGTATTCTCATTTCGGAGAAAAACTCTGTCTGTGAATTTGGCTCTCGAATAAGCTGTTCAAGAAGGAACTGAAAATGTTATAAAAAAAGCTGTCAAATTTTCCCCAAGGGCGGGAGACGAAGAAGCTGTGTATCTCCTTCCTTGTTCATCCCTGGGCAGAAACCAATAATGGTCTCTGGTATTTGCATATTAGCAAAACGTCAAAGTGCCACATTGTTTTGTAAAGTATTTGGTGGCATTTTCGTGTATTTTTCAAAAGTAGAAAAATGAATCAATTTCAAGAAAAAGAAGTTATTCAAGCTATTCTTATTGCTGATAACAATGTTGACAATTTTCGTCCATTTTCTGATCACATATCCACAGTAAATTAAACATGTCTTCTTTACTGCTTTATACTTCTGCTAATATGTACGCTTATTTCAGGCTCTTATTCCATTGGTAAATGTTCCTATGCTCGACTATGCCTTGGAAGCATTAAGCCTTGCTGGCGTAGAAGAAGTCTTTGTTTTCTCTGGCTACTTTCTAAATGCTGTCAGAGAACATATTAAGTTAAAAAGGACTATAATGCAATTAAACAATTGATTCAAAGTATTTATTTCTTTAGAAAAGGTATTGCATCACGTTGTTCATGGTCTGTGAATATGGGAGTTCACGTTATCGGCGGTGAGTCCTGTCGGTCTTTTGGAGATGCAATGCGTGATTTGGATGCAAAAGGTTTGATTCGGGGCAGTTTTGCTATAATGGGAGCTGATACGGTAACAAATGCCAACTTGCGGCCAATATTTGACCAGCACAAGTGGGTACAATGCAGCACTTTTATTATTATGATCGCCAATCGTTAATTACAGAAAAACGTTAAAGTATGACAAAGGAGCAGCCGCTACTCTCATCTATAAAGAAGCATCCACTCGTGTACGTACTGGTAACGAAGTAATGATAGCTGTGGACCAACACAATAACCGTTTACACTTTCATCAACGTACGAAAATGAATACAAAAGAGTCACACTTTGGAATACCCCTAGATATTTTTCTTAATAACTCGCAAATATCGCTTCATCACAATTTGATCGATCCGCAAATCGCAATTGGCTCACCATCAATGTTATCCCTATTTAGTGATAACTTTGATTTTGAAACTCGCGACGATTTCATTAAAGGAATTCTGATTAATGAAGAATTACTAGACAGCCGAATTTATGTTTCACTACTACCAAATGAGCAATATGCACGAAAAGTCAATAACTGGCTAGCATATCAAATTGTCAGTAATGATGTGATTAATCGTTGGGCCTTCCCTTTAGTCCCTGACATGGGAATATGTTGTTTATGGCAAAACTATGTATTCTTGAAAAACAATATTTACAAAAGTCCCAACGCGAGTCTGGCGAAAGTGACATTGCGGGAAAACGTAGTTGTACAGGAAAAAAGTTTCATTGACGCAGGTTCTGTGCTGACTTCAAGTGTGGTTGGTGCAAATTGCAAAATCGGAAAAGATTGTCACTTGAAATTCGCATATGTAATGGATGATGCTGTCATTGAGGACGGGTGTGTATTACAATTTTGCGTTGTAGGACCTTGTGCTAAAATCGGAGCCAAGTCAACCCTTCTGAATGGTGTAGTTGTGGGGGGAGGCTCTGTTATACCAAAAAATTCAGAACTCGAAAAAGTTCTTGTGGTTAAATCAGCTTCAGAAGATGGTAAGTTTAATCACCACTCCCTGCATACCTGAACTGATCCCAATTTCAGACACTACAAAGAAAATATCGGAGATGGCATTTATATTAGATGACACTGAAGAGCGTTATGTGTCTGATTCGGAAGATGACGATTTGTTAGAACCCGTAAAAACAGGTATACCAAAAATGATGAAACTTGTTTTAAACTGCGACGACGAGAGCGATTACAATTCAAGCACCGACGGAGAAGGCGAATCGAGGGAGGCATCACCCATACCAGATGACATTAACAGTAACAATATGAGCATTGCAGCAAAGGTCCGACTAATCATAGCCCTACTTCTCTTTTGCATTCTTCTTAGTATTTTTATCCGAAGTTGTGGACTCTTTAGCCCGAGGATTCAAGGAGAGATCAAATCCCGATTTTCTTATTCTTGAAATCAATTCGTCACGTTATGCATACAATATGTCGTTAAAGGAGGTGAATTTCAATGTTGTTAAAGCTGTTTTCAGTTTGCAGCCACTTAAAGATTCGAACAACATCCTTAGCGCTGTAATTCAAGTGTTGAGCCACCTAGGGCCAGTTATTTCAAACTATATCAAAAGCGATGAGGCAATGTTGGATTGTCTAAAAGCTATTGAGGTATGTACCATCATGTCATAAATTTCGAATTGAAGGTGTACACTTTTTTTTCAAGGAATGCTGCCACGAGCAACCTGCACTGAAGGTTAAACTGCCACAAATTATTCACTACCTTTACGATAAAGAGTATGTCACCGAAGAGTCTATACGATCATGGCACAGAGATTTGGGAGAGGAATCCACTGATTTACAGGTCCAATTACAAAAACTGATCGATTGGCTGGATCAATCAAGTGAAGACGATGATGAAAGCGATTCTGATTAAGTGTAGCAACAAGAAAACTTGAATGAATTTTTTTTTTAATTCTATTATCAACTCTATTATGATAAAAAAAAAATATATTGATACATTGAAGGTTTTATGAAATCGGAGTACTTCTCCCAGACTCATCACTCGTTGCAGCACCGGCTGTCGTAGCTGTTATGGAAGTATTGTGCATATTCCTTCCGGGAGACATGGCCAATTGCCCAATACCCAACCGAATATGATGTAAATGGATTTGAACATTCTTTTGAAACACTTCTATGTTGTCTCTGTCCAACAGTCCAGCTTTGACCTCCTCAATACAGCCGTCTAGCACTTTTGTGACTTGTGGATTTGACTCACTGCTCAAATGAGATGCAACCAAGAGGACTGTCGCCAAGTTCTTTATTAAGCGCAAGACTTGCTTGTCTTGCACTGTTCCTTGGTTGTTTCGCTCCACGGAATCATCTGCGGCTTCTCGACATTTCTCACGCAAGTATGACGGTGCTAACATGGCCTGCACCTGTGGATCACGTGTCAGATCTCCAGCAAAACTTTGTATTTCATTAAGGTAGTCTTGCATATCGCGATTCATTCTCTCCATTGATATAACAATACTCGCGTAACGTCGTTGAAATTCTTCTGAGAGGTTATGTTCCCCAGTCGACGAGGATGACGACACAGCTGCCGCGGCATTTTTAATTTCAGCTTCTGCATTTAAGTCCCTTAGACGGTTAAGCTTTGATTTCTTTATAAGAATAGCTCTTTTAAGTCGAACAATAGTTTCTAGAAGTTTTACTGGAAAACCACCGATTGTGTCGCGTTCGATAACAGGATTCTTAAATGGGCTGTCGAACACTTGTTGACCCAGTAGTGGATCACTACGATTCATTGAATTCCGACCGCGAGATGGCGTGTGAATGAGATTGCCATTCATCACGAAACGCGGACGAAAATCTTGCATAAGACTATTAAGCGGAAGCATTTCATCGAAATTATCTGAAACAATTTCAAAATCGGGTATTGTATGCGTGCCCAGGCCATTGCGTTCAAACGTCACTCTGTACGTAGAAGAGAGTGAGTCAAATGCATCAACAATACCGCTAAAAATCCCATCTTGGGGTACACGCAGACGGGCGGTAACCTTAGTCCCCAGGGGCAGGGGTAACGGTATTTTGTCGGGTAAGTCTCGAACAAAATGATTAATGTCTCCAGCCTGCTTGCGAGTCTGGAGAAACCGTATTTTCTGCCGCTTTCTCTCTAGCTCTCGCCGCTCTTCTTCGAAGAACGCCTGAGAACAACGCCTAGGCTTCCCTAACAGCGAGCGTACCTTCTGCCATTCGGCTCGGGTCAACCGTCGTGTCTTCAACTGAGGGAAAGTCTCAGCTAGGCACATCTGAAATTCGTTCTCACCATCAAACAAGGGCTTATCAACAAACGAGTAAAACCACTCGAATATAACCCACTTATGGGCTTTGGGCAATTTGAGAAGATTTCGCAGGCGTAAACCAATTTGCTGACCCATTCGTTTATCGGCAGGTATAAGGGAAGCATGTGAAGATGATGCTGTTGGTGATGTGTAATATTTGTTAGGTGTTCTCTTCTCTGGCGTGCCTTTATCTTCGTACCTCACATACCGTGATGCGGTTGCCTTTCTTTTCTTCAGCACTCTCGATGGGGTCTTCGCTGGGGAATTTGGTTTGGAGGATCCGGGTTTTCGTGGCGAAAGGCTGGCTCTAAGTGCTTTATTGTCGTTGACCAGCTCGTCGTCGAAAAAGAACCGATTTCGCTTACGCACACGGGCAGGCATACCACGTGCATTTAACAATTGAATCGGTTGTGAAGGCTGGGGCTTTGGGGGCAAGGTTGTACCAACACGATGTAGACCCAGTGTGGCTGGACTGAACGCTGGCGGTTCGATATGTTCATCGTCGGATAATGATCGCTTTACGCGTTTCGTCGGGGTTTCCTCATCAGACATCTTTGAGGAATCTGAAAAATAATAAGATGAAGAAGTAACATTATGCGCGCTGACCATATGGGATATTTAACGACGTGTTCGTCCTAAACTGCTTCTCTGTTCAGTTCAGATAGGTCAGTCTAAATTACTTTAGCGTCGGTCTTATATGATGCCTACCATGTCTGCATGTATATTTATCAATCAACGTTACATTTACTGTAAGAAAAGATGGCTACATATTTCCCTACTACCACTTCACCAAATAACACAAAGTCATGTCCGGTAAGAGGATATAATAGTTTTATTTTGAAATATAATACGAGTAAGTTAAATACACATTTTTTTGTAAGTTTGCTTCCTTTGAAGAGGTAAGCATATAAAACAACAAAAACAAATAACAATTTTAATTTATGGGGATTGCACATAAGGTATATTCTTATCAGATCTCAATGCCTTTATATGTATATGCGCATGCAACAGGAGGAATGTTAAAAACTCAACAAAAGGACAAACAAAAATTATTGTTGTTCTGGTTTACACGTTGAATCTAGTTTCGGAGCCATCAGCCAACATCAGACTAACCGTTCGATTGTTTATCCAGTACAGCTTGGCCAGGCGCATCGGATTCAAGCGCACAACATCGGGTATTGGGGCGGTTGAATAACCTTTTGTGCAACGAGTTTGGGATTGACCCAAACCAAACATACCAGTGCTGGTTTGCCAGAATGACAAACGATTCTCGCTGCAGGAGTAACTTACTAAATACTTGCCGTCAGGACTGAAAGCCAACGCGGTGATTGGATGAGTGTGCGCCGGTATCATCTGGCACTTGTTCTGACGCAATTCGTAAATTGCCAAATGACCATTGCTTGCTCCAACTGCAATTCGTCTACTTTGAGGACAATGCGATATCTGATTAAACTTGCAAATCGATGGGAACACTTCATTTAGGCCACGATTCTTCAGTTCGTTCACGTCAACACAATGCAGGGTGATGTCCATCACTTCCACCAATAGACTGGCGATTTCACCTTGCATTTTATCAATGAGCATGTCGACGCACTGGAGGATTTCATTTTTGGCCTTATAAAGCACTGACTGCGTAAGTGGGGCATTAATTGTTTGCGCGTTCTGTTGCATTGTGTTGTACCTAGCGACCTCGCGCGCCATCGTTGTTATAAATGCAGCTGGACGTGCTGTTGCTATCAAGCGCAGTGCGTGTCGCGCAGTTCGGCAGGCGTCTGCTTGCGGTGTAAGTGGTAGTTTGTAGTTCAAATTGGGAACCAACTTGCCAGCATCGCAGGATATTTCTAACAGACCAAGCAAAACTTTACTTACATCCAAATATGGTTCCCAAACGGTGAACCCACGTCCTAGCAGATCGATGGCTGCCCGACGTAAAGGTGTATACTGCGGAAGTTTGGCCGATGGTGGAGCATAAAGCAAATGTGCTAAGGCCATTGATGTAAGACGTGCTAAGTTATTTGCTATTCCAAATCCTTCAACCACTGAACTCTTACGACGTTCGCCGCTTGCTACTTTTCCAGTTCCAGACTTGGGGCTTTCTTGCGAAATGTCCTGTCCGAATTCAGCTCCGATAACGCCCAATAAAATAACTGCTGTGGTTTGCTTGCGCTTAAGTTCTGCTAAGCTAGAAGGCTTTCGAATGATTTCCTCCTCTTCCTCTTCGTAATCATCGTCTTGGGGTTCCGCCGGCTGGACTATTGCAGTGTTATTTCCTCCGGGTACCGGTGTTCCCCCAGTGCCGGTGTTCGCTACAAGTGGCTGTTGCTGAACAATAGGTTCGGTGTGCGTGTACAGAGGAAGATATTGTGCCCAGTTCTCGACGAGCTGTTTGCGTCCTTTTTTACCCATCCGTGTGAGTTCTCCAAGAAGAATCTGTTGAGCGGCTTCTCTTATTTCAATGCAATGGTGTTGCCAGCGTTTCGCCATCGCCTCGACTTGAGGTCGCTTAAAGTTCTTCGGTTCGAGAGCGTCAATTTTGTCCGGCAAGAGGAAACAGTGATGAGTGGAAAGCAAACTCCATCCTTGTTTTATCTGCGTTATATGAGTGTTAATGATCTCCTCGCGTTCTTCGTCAACTGACAAAATTGAATCTGTTCGGTTCGCCAGGCGTTGCAATTTCTTTCGCCTTTCACTTTCAGGTAGGAACGACGCCGACCGCATTGACATCAGCGTGTTTGACATCGCAACTAATGCTAAAATATGATTAGAGGTTAAAGTGGTGCTCAGTTGCCAATGAAGACAGGAAGTGAAAATATGCGTTAGTTTCTGCTGCCTTGCCAACTCAGGTGGCATATCTTTGAATTTCTTTAGCTCATCCGATGGAATCATAAGCATATCGTCGTTGATTTGGAAATTGTTTTGCCAGGTTGGCAATAGCAGTGACATATAGCCGGCCTTTGAAAGTACACCAAAAGAGATAGGGACCATGGGACGCAAAAGACCCAATTGGGATTCGCAAACCTTATCCAGGTGTGGATCCAGACCCCAAGAATGCAAAAGTGATAGCAGCAACTGGGCCACCTCCATTACGTGTGTTGCTTCCATTTTCGACACAATTTTTCGGTTATTCTCGTCGGATTTGTCTGTCCCTGTTTCCACAGCTTTATGTAGGCTCTCCACTTTGGCTTGCACCTTTTTCTCTATATTCTCAGCACCTTCCTTCATTTTTTGCAAGAATCCGTGCTTGTCCTTGTCCTTCAGGATCTTTTCCATGTCACCGGCCTTATTTTTGACTTTTCCGAAGAAATCGGAAATTTTCTTGGATGCGTCTAGATGAGATGACTGCGCATTCTGAGGGCCGAATGTTAGACCAAGTTCGGCTAAAGCTTCCTGGCTCAACGATGCATACTCCTCGCTGTGAAGTTCAAAGATGAGACCTTCTATGTCGAAGAACAGAATGTGACTTTCGGCGTCTTTCGGGTTCGTGCGAAGACCTTGAATTATTAAAGGACTACTGCGATGTTTCATTAAAAAGGAATTCTCCATTTGATTGTTTGCGTGCAACTGCTGCAGCTGATGAATGCCCCGCTGGGTGGCATGTCGGATTGCATTCAAGTTACGTGACTTTAACCCACGGAAGAAATGCACTGCTGGATTGGCCAGTCCCAGCTCTGAAGTAGAACCGGTTTGAGTTTCTTCACTGTTCGCTTGTTCATCGCAAGCCATTAGTACCTCTTCAGCTAACATTCCATGAAGTACACGATCCAAGTGGCCTGTTTCCATTTGCCATACGTAGACTGTTCCATCCGAGCACCCAACAATAAGGAAGTCGTCTAACGGCCTCCACTTTATGGTAACAACAGGAAACAAATGACGGCTAGCCAATGTAATACACTTGCGCTCCTGCAGACTTAATAAAGTTACAGAGTGATCCGAAGCTACTGAGCAAATGCATTTCTGTATTCTAGAGCTACAATTGTCAGGCGGCACAAGTAACTGTGTTATTTCTCCCGCATGCACACAGAATCTGTGCAAAAGATTTCCACTGTACAAATCCCACAAGCAAACAGCAAAATCAACTCCCCCGCTTAGAAGGTGCGATTTCTCGTATCTCGAGTGGGCCAGAGAAGGACATAATAAACAATTAACTCGTCCACGATGACCTGAGAGTATCTGGTGTGACGGCCAATCGCTGAAGTTTTGCTGAATTCCCACTAACAGCTGGAGCATTACAGTTTGTGTTGCTGGAACAATGACAATTGATCCGTCTTCTCGTCCAATAACAAGTCGACTCTGCTGTGGCAGATAGATGCTCGAAGTCAATTTTACAGGAACATCCGTTATACGGCTTAATTGATCGAGTATACCAACTGGTGGGGGATCCATCATAGACCAGGCTTCCACTAAACTCGTACACACGCTAGACTTCAAGCTTCGAGGAGGACTTTGTTTAGCTTGCATAATACTGATGTTGTCCAAAGGCAAATCAGGTATAGACCAAACTGTGATGAATCCCTCCGAATCACCCCGCAGTAGATGTGTCCTTTGTATAAGCTTCATAGCAGGCGGGCAAGACAAAATTTTCTCACCAGGTTGAGAAAAAACACAATATAAGTACGGGGCATCTCTTACCACAGATTTAGAATGAAATTCTTTGTTATCTGGTATACAGTTGGCTGGCAGCTTATACAAATAGCCCTTGCCTTCATCCGACCACAATATTACTCGATCAGATGAAATAAAATCACCACCCTGCCAGCGTTCTCTTGGGGGAGAGATAACACTGCAGAGGACGGTAAAGTCTCCAGCATCGTAAATCTGCCAATATTTAGTACAAACAATCAGCACAGTTCGCTGGTTTTGAGCACAACAATTTAATGTTATAGCATTTAAGCATCTGATCTCCTTAGACTCATTCTCGTAAATTGGCTCTGAGTACTTATTTTCATTGCCAATTAATGTCCATACCTTAACTGTGCCTGTTGTAGTAATGGCGAGTACAACATCATCCTTCCGTTTTGATGGGCGTAGGACATGTAAAGCCGAAATCCAATCTGGTTTTACTTTTGAGCTAAGTACAAAAATAACTTCCAAGCTGAATGGATCCATTACCATTATCTCAGGATAATACCCGTTGCAAAAGAGTCGAACGCCATCAGTGTTTGCCATTAGATAAGCTTGAATATTTGTGTGTACTTGTGGTAGCTTAACACTTTCAGTACATTTGCCGTCCACTAAGTCCCAAGTGCACATTTCACCATTCTCGGAGGAACTCACCAAAAAATTGTTGTCGGCCAAAATTGAAGCCTTAGCCAAGCAGAGCACAGGCGCTGAGTGTCCAACTAGAAGGCATCTTGGGGTCATTTTCATTGTCCCTGGTTCCACTTGCCATAAGCAAATTTGCCCATCGTAACATCCAGTTACTAGAATCCTTTGATCATCCGAAAGGTAGACGCTTGACACACAATGAGTGGGTGCTGTTGGTCCCCAAAGGACTACAGGGACTACCAAATTCGTACTCACCATTGTCGAAATGGCGTCGAATTCAATTTAACTCAATTTTTTTTGCTGAAAACTGTTTTTAGATCAGTTCGAGTTTTTAATTCCAACTCCAATAATTTATAATCGAAATTAAAATAATGAAATGAAGGATCTGTTCCTACTTTCTGCTATATAATTTTTTCACTCGGAACAGAATTTTCGTAGATAATTGACCTACAAGAAAAATGTATCGATTTAACTTGACTTGCTCGCTTAATGTCATTAGTGTCACTTATATCAGAACAGTGCTACCAAATCACAAGGCCGAGGTCGAGGTAAGTTTTCTGTTTATGTACCAAATAAACAATATATCTATTAGTGTTTTGTGTTCCGATTTATAATTAAATCTTTTCAATGCCACAAGGTATATATTTTTAGGAAGAAACGTACATTTAAATATTTGTACACTCAATCTGCAAATCAATAACCTAACAACTACGTTATTAAGTGGTTTAGCGTAGGCATAATGTCAGTAAAATTACGAAATAGTAAAAATCGAGTTAAGATCTTTATTATTTAATGTGAAAAACAAAGCAAAAATTATTTGCAACTTTTCTTTATACTCGACTTTTCTATCATCGAGAATTCCAATGAAAAAGGCTTGAAGATAAGTACGATACAAATTTCCGTCGTAAATAATTTAAACGTTTTTGTCTTTTTGGTATAATTCTCTTAAAGTTGATCTAGTACAACCGAATTTTGTAATGCGACGAACATTTTGTTTCCAATTGTTAAGTTTTGTAGATATTATATAGAAAAGCCTAGTTAATATGAGGAAGTATTTCAAATAATTTTAGCTCTAACTTAAGGTAATAACCATTTGATTTGAACCTATTCGGAGAAGCAAAATGGTCATTATATATGTATATTAGCATATATACTTGTGTATTTTATACACGCATATGCCTATGGGGACACATCTCTCCTCTGTGCTTTTCGGAGTCCAAATTGTACTTTTCTAAGTTATTATTTGTTTAATTATGAGATAGTCTGGATTAAATTTCTGAAGTAGATAAATTGCACGGTAGTCTATTATGTGAGTGCATTTGTACGATTGAAATTGACCACAGCAACAAACCTAACCCATCAAAAGAAGTTTAAATATTTACTTGACTTACCCAACATAAACTATAGTGTATATCAGGAGATAAAATGCTGGTATAAATGTTGTTTCAGTAATAAACAATTTAATTTTTTTTATTTTACACTGATTAACAAAACTAACCAAGTTTTTTATTCAAACGCGAAAATCTTTGACATTTGACACATAATGACGGTCGTTTAAAAAGGAGGTGTTCGGATAGTTGTGAACAACGGGTGAGTGCATTTAATGAACATTCTTATTTGTATTATTTATTTTTTCGTGCAGTGCGAAATTAGAGCAAAAGGATCCGTTGGTGATTCGAAATATATATAAGATTAATTAATTATTATTTTATTCAAAATACAAATTAGTTAACCATTCATTCCCTGCGTAGTACTTCTGTACGTACATGAGTAGAGTGGACCAACAATTTATTGTCGATTCCGATCGGCGAAACTTAAGAAGCTTTTAGAAAACATTCATAAAAAACGGATCATAATTTATATATTTTTGAAGCAATTTTATTATTTATTTTTATTTAATGCGCAAGACAGTGCAGATGTTATACAATTTCATCATTATTACTATATCTTTACTTAATTACTTCCTGCAAATTCGTCCTAACACGTATCTTAGTGTGGCAGCGCCATTGCATATTATACAATATATAAAACATTTGGCTTGACACAGAAGCCGCCTATTGATTTCAACAGGGGCAGACTTGTGGTCGCTGTGGCGCAGTGGTAAGTGCATCGACCGCGGCGCAGAAAGTCTGGGTTCGATTCCCGGACGGGACACCTAGCATTTTTTTCACGGCACCACCTCTTTCGAGTTGCTGACAACACTCAAAGAGTATTAATTGTCTATGGAAAGCTTCTCAAATCTCGCCGTTCGGAATCGGCAAAAAACTGTAGGTCCCTTCTACTCGTGAAGAACAATAGCATGCACAACACGAGTAGTTGTTGTAGAAGCTAGGCCCTGGTCCGTTATGGGCTGTAGTGCCAATCAATTATTATTATTAGGGGCAGACTGTACGGGAAATATGTGAAATAAAAATGATGCTCTTAATCCCTCCGAAAGCGGTTAGAGATGTAATTGTCCATAAGCGTAACATAACCTAGAAATGTTGAACAAACGGAAACCGCAAAACATACGCAAATACATATCGACGTACACAATACAGATTTATTACTATTGAATTCTTCCATTTTGGCGCAAATATATGTTCTATTTATATTATCGAATCTTATCATCTTATTATCTGCGATTGTAAATGTTGATATACGTAGACTGCTTTTTTCTTAAACGTATTAGAGACGTTTCCAAAAAGTTTCCAAGTAATATTGCTGTTAAACACAAGGATATACTATGCTAGTCTCTAAACACAAGGTCTTATAATACTGTTTCCTTTAATAGAATCATCGTCACCTTTCATTTCGTATAAACAAATCAAGTGTAACCTAAAGAACGATTGCCATTTACATATTGTAAATATCAAATGGCCAGATGGCCAAGATGGAGAAGAATATTGTCGAATTAAGTCTAAAAAACACCTTAACGTGCACATTTGAGGTTTCGTTGCGGTGAATATATGTATGCTCACCGCACCAGGTGATCAGTTTTCCCAAGGGACATAAACCACCTAAACTTAAAAGAAAAAGCACAGAATCGTAATAAATATTATTATTATTATTAAAGGAGTTACCTTACAATTAAAATGGTAAGCTAACTTAAAGCACAAACTACAAAGGTTTCGGTTTAAGATTAACTAATAGCTTTAATAATATTACATTGGTCAAAACTGAGTAGGTGGGTATATTACAATATTGTGTTTATTAACAAATTCACATATCCTATTTATGTTCTCAATATTTGATTTTTTAAGCAATGTGCAAGATGTAGGTACATTCTGATTGAGATTAGTATCTGTTGGGCAGTGCCCTAGATTATGCAGGTGAAAAATGTCAAAAAGTAGGTTGCAGGTGGTACATATAGGTGGATTAGCTCGTAGAAGTAAATGTTGGTGTGTGGTTTGTGTGTATCCCAGTCGTAAACGGACGAACGTTGTAGTTTTTGTTCTTGATATTGATGGAGGATAAGTTGGCTGCGATCTATCAGAGTTTATCTGAGCATAAAGATGCATATAATTGCTCCATTCTAGAAGCAACTAAGCATTTAGGTAGGACTTAATCTTGCGTAAAAGATCGGTTTTGGTGGCAGTCTCAAATTTGAAAACTGGAGTGAATCGTACGTTGGTGGCAATGGAGTCTGCTAGCTCATTTCCTTGGATACCCATGTGGCTTGGAGTTCACATTAGTTTGAATTTATAAGGGTACTGTATGAGATAATCTCTTATTTTATTTATAACTATTGAGTGGGAATAAGAGGGGTTCCTTGTTGCATTGATGACGGCGATCCGCGCAGATTATAAATTTCCCCCTTTTTTTTGATAATATTTTTAGAGTGTTAAATATTGCTGAAGCTTCGGCAGTGAAAATAGAGACGCTGTTTGAAAGTAGTCCAATAGTTATAATTACACTGTTTTCATAATTTAGAGAAGTAACGTATTTGTTTTTAGAACCATCAGTAACTACAAAAACCCACCCTGGTGCTTTTGAAGTAGATTTGATGGATAGAAATTTTGCATGAAATACTTCTTTTGTGGTGTTGTGCTTCGGCATATTTATTAACTGCATTATAAAAGATGTTTCCTTAATGCACCATGGTGGGAAACGAGGTATATAGCCGCTTAAAATCTTTGTAGGCAGACCGATGTGTTTAGCAAGCGTCACAGACTGGCTGATGGCGTCTCAAGTTCCTACTATTTATGGAAGATACAATATCATTGTAGATAGATGAGTTCTTGGAAAATTTCAGCTTAGAAAATAATTTTGCTTTAGTGTAGTTGATACGTTCTTCAACGGAAGGGAGTCCAGCTTCGATAAGCAAATTTTTGTGGTAGGGAGCTTTTATGATGTTGATAGTTATTTTTGGTGAGTTGTCGTAAATAGAAAGACCATAATCAATATTACATAACGTATTTCTATGAGCATTACATTTTCTGCTGGCTAAATATGAAATAATATTTACCATATCAAATAATTTTTTTTTTTAGTTCTAAACAGTGTGTTTTCCAACTATACTTATTATTAAAAGTTAAACCTAGGATCTTAAGGTTATCTACGTTAACTATATTCATATTGTTAGAGGTTAGTTGTATATTGTCGCAAGAAATTTTTCGACAGATATATAACGCCTTACATTTGTCTAACGAAAGTTTTGCACCGGACGAGGAGGACCACTGAATAATGTCAATCAAAACTTGAAACCAAGTGAATTCCGATTTTGTCAAAAGCCTTTTTCAAAATCGAGCGAGAGGATATATGATTCCGAGCTGACAGGACCTTTGAGATGTAGGTGTCAAGGTGGAGGAGTGCATCAATTGTACCTTTGCCTTGTCTAAAAGCAACTTGGTTAGGACTAATGAGTTTTTTTGATTCCAAGAACCAGATCAACCGCTACCATTTTTTCCATAACTTTAGACATGCAAGGTATCAGTGAAATAGGGCGATAGCTGTTTATGGAATCTAGTGTTTTTTTTGGTTTGGGTAATAGAATGATAGTTGCTGCTTTCCAAGTCTGTGGGATGTTTCTATTAGAGTTGTAAAAGTCGGTCTTTCAGACTATCAGACAGGTGAATAATAATGGGATACGACATTGTATCGCGGCCAGGGGTTTTGCCCTTTAGTTTAGTTAAACAAGCTTCTAACTCGATTTTAAAAAAGGGATGTTCAATGCGTTTGGCAGAGTTGGACAGGGAGCAGGTGATTTGTGCAGTTTCCACGGAGGAAGTTTTTTTCAGTCTGCAAATTTTTTTCAGTCTGCACAACAAGCGGAAAAGTTGTGACCACTAGAGGCACCTGAAAGAGAATGTGCAAAATATTTGCTTATTTCGTGGGGGTGGTAATAGGACCTGAAGGAGTATCAATACAGGAAATTGTCTGTTGGGTGAAGTCTCCCGTGAGGCAACGAATATACTTCCAGATTTTACTAATTAGGGAGGAAGGATTTATAGTGAAGGTGAAGTCATTAAGGCACTTCGCTTAACAAATTTTGACTTCCCTGCGTAATTTTGCATTTGCCTTTTTAAATTGTATTAGGTTGTCAGTATTGGGATATGATTTATACATTTTCCACGTTCTCATTTTGACTTCTCTTAGATTTCTCAGTTCTTGATTCCACCATGGGACGGTTTTGCGGTAGGTCTTGGGACCATTTTGTGGTATAGCTTTGTTAGCTGCGACACGAATTGCTCTTTGAAGTATGGCGGCTTCTCTGTTAACGGTCGAAGACACTGGTTTATCTGACACAAAATCTATAATGTATTTATTGAAACAAACCAAATAAGCTAGGTCAGTCATGAACTTCAGCTTTACTTTGGTGTTGGCGTAGCCTGGACCGATTAAAATAGTGGAAATTATTGGAAAATGGTCACTACTATGGAGATCATCCAAAATTTCCCACGAAGTTTATGTGAATAATTCAGGTGAACAGCAAGTAACGTCAATGTGTGTGCATGTGTGTGGAAAAATGTGTTTGAGACCCATCATTTAGAATCGCAAGTTTGAGTGCCATAGGAAATTTTCGATTATAAGTGCCCTTTGATTGAAAGAGGGGGAGCCCCACAAGTTGCTCCAGAAGTTTATATCGCCAGCAAGTATTAAAGGAGTTTGGATTTGGTTAGTAATTCATAATAGATCAGAGGTGGAGAAAGATTGTTCCGGTAATATATAAATATTTACGATGGTAAACTTTATATGGAGTTGCACTTCAATTGCAATTGTTAGTATATTGGATGAGATTTGGATTCGCTTGTGTGGAATATTTTTTTTTATAAGTATAGTTATTCCTTGTTTGTGGGTGAAATTGTAGGGAAAATTATGGAAATAGCCATGATAGGTTTTCGGGATTGTAGGCTGTGAGAGATGTGGACAATGGTTCTCTTGAAAAGCAATTATACCAGGTGAGTATTCCTTAATAAGAAGAGATAATTCGTCATAATTATTCGTTTTTTAAAAAAGCAATGTGGTTTTTAAAAAAGCAATGTGACAAGATTCGACTGTTAATACTCAAATTCTTCAATAAGTATACCACCAAGTACATGCCTGTTTTTAAATCCACCTTTTTGATAAGAGTGGTATAAGCTATTGTAGGAGGACGCAGCTAACGTTGCTCTTGAGAAGCTTCCAGAGCAAATCCAATTTGATACCGTTCGCTACTCACAAGAAATTTGAAACAATCATAAGCAAATTCAATTTTATTAATTAATCATGACACCACCTGAGGAAGTATGCGTGAATAAAGTAGAATGCTTGTTTTTTTTTAAATAAGGGCGTTGTGGCTTGCCTTTGGTCAGAAAATGACAGTATAGGAGTACTCAATGCAATTTTCTCGAACTCAATTACCATTTCTATTGTAAATAATAAGTTATATAAATAATTTGCACGGCCCAAAAGGATTTCAAGTAGGCGTAAAAAGTTCGTTTGAGATAGGAGTGTTATACTCAAGTTCGGGGCGTATAGTGGCTTAATATATTATAGCTTAATCAGAAAGAGTGAGCTTCCTGTATCGTTTTCATAAGCCGAGACATTTTACTGTAGTTTTGGTCTCCTCAAATACGTGGTTGTTCCAACTAAGTGTTAAGTAGATTAATGGCTGATTGTTTTGGGAACGCTTGAGTAATTGCGTCGTTGCAAGTCTACAACAGAAGAGAAGGCTAAGGAACGACTTTGAAAAGCTGAGGGTAACTCAGGGAAATAGTAAGTTAAATTACAAATGGCAAACAAGGGTGGTAGAGATAAACGGAGCTCTGGGTAACAATAGTATATTTTAGAGTATATTTAATTATTTTTAATTTAAAAAAAATCCTTAGCTTTTCGACAATAGTGTAAATCAATCATTCTCAGCCATCTTGGTCCAAAATTGGCCGAAAACCTAGGGCTTTTGTGACTGCATGCGTAATACGAAGTTAAACATCCTCATACCTTTAGAGTATTTTTCTACAATGACAAGGTTGGAATTGAAAGCCTATTTTAGCCCTTCTATTGTATAGCGTTTGATTTAAGAGTGAGGAAAAGTACGAATTACCTAAATGTTATGCACAAGACCACTTTGAAACAGATGCGTTACTTACTGTTCACAAAAATGCTTTAATATTGCTTACTCCTTATAAGCATAATAGAAAGCAAAACAATTTAATGGTATACACCGAAACATAAAAAAAATCTTGCCAGTGGAGGAATCACAGGAAAATATATATTTGAAATGTTGTATGTTTTATCGGAAAACAGCCGTACGATTAAAGGAAAGAAAATCTGTTACCATAAAGTGGCATGTCTCTTTATGAGTATAAGAAATCGGTATTCCCATAGTCATTTAAGAATTCATAAAATGACACTTGACATTTTGCTCCTGTCAGCTCCTGTGGAACGCATTTACCATTTTTTGGTATTCCCGTAGTCACTAAGCGACAGGAAAAGTGACAAAAACAGTCGATTTGAAATTAGAACACGACATAAAATGAAAAATGTCTAAAGCGTAAGTTTCTTATGTGTTTTTTTCTTGCTTTTGTGTTTCTTGATATATATTTGCTTATTATTTGTGGTTTCCAAAGGTTAAAGGTATCAACGCCAAATCATTCGCTTGGTTGAACTCATGGAAGAGAACGTGACTCTTGCCAAAAATTTCAAAAGAGGCGTTATTCAAAGTGAGGACATAAGAATTGGCTGGAAGGAGGTTGCGGCAATATTTAACAGTTTAGGACCACCTGACCACCACGCACAACAAAAGGGAATCTGAGGCAACCGGAGGAGGACCCTTTAAACCAACTGAAACGTTGTTGTGATCAGTGATCCGGTTCCCAAAACAACCAGCTCTGATGCTTTTCCTCAAATTTATTAAAGTTCTTCTTCTTCAATTTCGTTCTCTATATTAACAAACAGAGCTATGCTGCCCATGTTTATAAATAACACACTTAAAGATTATTTAAGAGTTATTTTATTGAAGAATTCAAAATATAATCAAAGTGTAAGCATATGACATTTTGCATTTGACAGTCAGCTTTTGTTGTGGTACATATTCCACAAGTCATTTTAGTTTCGGAATCCGATGAAAAAATGAGATGACTACTAAAATGACACAAGTCACCAAAATGAGATAACTGCCCGAATAGGGGTGATTATTACACCGGATATCCGCAAAAAAGTCAATTATGTTATGATGGATAAACATGACCTTGGTAAGTTTCATGCGAAGTCATTGACAAAATTTCTATTAAGGATAAATAATAATATTAATATGTTTGGGGTACATCTAGGCGCAGTCACAGTACATAAGTTTTACAAATTGTCTAAAAAGTGGCTACCAAAGATCGTAAGCCAAGTTTATACAATAATAAATATGGCTTGCATTTAAAAATGATTTTTTTATTTTTAGGAAATCAATGCAAAAGGTAAGGAACATTATGTTACAAAAGACAACACTGTTGACAACCATACTTCGTGTGTTTACTTTATTTTATTTAATTTTTCGGTCGTCGAAATCCACTTTTCGGTGTCACCACAGGAAATGTTTCATTGAATTCCTCCTCCGTGAAAGTATCTTTATGAACTCTAAGGAGGTGAGCTTTAATCCTAAAAATAAAAAAAAATTAAAATTCTTTACACATTTTTAAATATTGGCATTAGTTTACCCTGATCGAAAAGATTGCCCCAAACCACATATTGGACAAACGTATGGGTACCCGGTGTGCACAAATTTATGTTTCCGTAATCCTGTTACTGATTTGAACTTTTGTTCGCATCTATCGCAGCTATAAGTAATATTTTCGTGCACCGATTTTCGATGTTCCGACAAATTATTTTTTGTTGCATAGCTTTTGTCACACTGACCGCATTTGTAAGGCAAATCATTAGTATGATAACGCATGTGTATGTTGAATTGATCTTTACGCAGATAACTCCGACTGCAGTGCGGGCAAATGTATGGTGTTTCCGCATTGTGCTTTCTCTGATGGACTCTCAATTTTGATGGGTATTGAAAGATCAAACCGCAGTCTTCGCATTGATACTTATACTTTCTTTTTCCAATTGTAGTTTTGTCCACAATGTGTTTAAATTGAATGTGGGACTTGAGGGCGTATTTCGTTACACACATTTTATTGCATATATGGCATAAAAATTCACCACTTTGCTTATGAATTAGTGAATGCGTTCTGAGCGCTAAGCGGCTATCAAATTGTTTACCTGTGATAAAAAATATGTTTTATTGTTTCGAAGTAAGATATAAATGCGATGAGAATACATTTCAAGAGAATATAATGATAAAAGTTAAAAGGTTTATTTTATGAAAACTCACCACATTCTGTGCACATAGAATTATGCGGGCCAAAGTGTACTTCTTTGTGCACCTCCATAAATGATTTTCGTATCATTTTAAAGCAAACGGAGCACCTGTCCTTCTTTTCAATTTTCGGTTCCCTCATATAACCAGTTTTTGTATTTTCTTTTTTGTGATATCTAAATTTATGTAATATCAGCAAATGTTTTGAGTGAAATTTCTTGTTACAGTGTTTGCAAGAATATAGTTCATTATCTAGAAATTATTGAAAATAAACAAATTTATTGTACAACAGTAAGCACATACACATACTTTACCGTTTATATGATCAACAACGCCTAATGCCGACTTCTTGAAATCGACGGAGTTTAATTCACATGAGTCTGGCAGGCTATGATGTTGATCACGATCAATTGACTCGAAAGACTTTTCGTATTTACTATTGTCATAGTGTGATATTTGATAACTTTTGTGGTGATCATGTAAATTTTTTCGGGTGCTGCACACTTCTCCACAATCATTGCGTACGTATACACTTAGATTATCTGATTTATTTAATCCATTAGATTCTTTCATTGTTGATTCTGAATCGGTGTCCACAAATACGGAGCTCTTTGGCGAAGAAGACTATAAAACTAAAATTAATTAATTAACAAATTCAGCTATATGTAGCTCTTGTGTACTGACCCCTGATTTTTCGATTTCTGTAAATTCTGTATGTGCCTCGACGACTGGATCTTCCAAAAATATATCCACTTGGAGCTAAAAAATAATCATGTTACCAAATATAAGCCAATTTATTGAAATGTTTACATAGTTCTGCCTAATCAGCGTAGGGTTATGTAAAGAACTCAAGCTTTGAACTTCGTCATGTTCTGTTTCAGCTTTTACGGACGCATTTTGGCCGCAAGATAACTTGTTTAGAATAATGTCTGCGTTTTCAACACGCTTCCGAAATAAAAAGGCATTCAAAAGATCATTTCCACAGTAAGAGCATAAAGTTTTGGGAAGTCGATCATATAATTCAACTTGGCTTGGCGTAACCAACTGAAAAGCATCGTAATAAGTGATAGTGGCATCATTCACCAAGCAAAGTGTACTGTCGAATTCAATGTATTCCATGGAATAATTCAAGCAAACTCTACAAATAGGCAATTTTGATTCTAATTTTTTAATAACTTGATGAATATCTGGGATATCTTGCATTATTTATGTATATAAATTTTTTACTATTAACAAAGCAAGCAAAACCAACAATATTAATTAATTGATGTTATAAACAGACTACAATCTACTTCCACATGATACAAGGCCAATAAGAAAGAAGATGGTCGACTATACAGATTACTTCCACTAACTTGACGTTTATTTACCAATTGTGGTGAATACGGATGAATGAAGAATGTTTATCACTGGTGGTAAATAAGGCGGAGAGCAATAAACCAATAAGCAGAGACCAATAAGGAGACAGTCGACTCCCTCGTCTCCCACCCGTGGGGAAAATTTGACAGCGTTTTTTATAACATTTCCCCTCCTTGAACAGCTGATTCGAGGCAGTTTCACAGACAGGGTTTTTTTTCTCTTGACTGAGAATACGTGTGAGTTGCGTAATCGGCTGATTAGTTTCCCGCGCAAACTGCTAATGTGAGTGAGGGAGATGGGGACGTTGACTGTCTCCCTTACTCAGAGATTTTTGCTAAAAATTCCACCACGAAATAATGGCCGACATTGGAGGCGTTCATAAATTGTATCATTAAAGCAGTATTTTCATCAGTTAGGCTATAATGTTAAAACTTTATAATAAATTTTGAAAGAAAAATACAGCACGAATTTATATTGAACACAATAAGTAGACAAATAGTATTTTGGAATTCCCAAATAATTACTAAACTCCTATCACTATCTTTCACTATTCTAAGACTCGTATTCTAAAAACTAATATCTTTCACTTATTGTTGTTAACAACTATTATATTTGGTTTAGCAATCTCTATATTTTGATACTTTTTTTTTAAAGAATACTAAGAAAGTTACTCAAATTTGTAACTATGCGCTTTTTCCGAAACAGTGCAGTATTTTTATTGAGTTGTTATATATTACTTATATTACAAAATTATATACTTTAATTGTCACTCATAGGCGTTTTTAGTTAGGTTAACCAACGTGAAGTTTTAGTGAAATATGCTGGAGGGACTAATTTATTAATTCGTGCTATTATTTTATATTGAGATTCCATATTCATAATCGAATCATATGTTTTTCAAAGCGAAGGATTGTATTTAGCTGGATAAAAATTTTGTTTCAAATTATCTTCATTTAATTTTTATTCTTTAAAACGATTGCCTGGACAACTATCACCGACGTACTAGGTAAGGTTTCCTTATGTTTTTCAGTATTACACTTTTCATAATGAGTGATCGAAATTATAACTACAAATTTATTTTCTATTACTTACATATTGCCGAATAAGTAGCACCAGAATTACAATAATCTTTATTTTGATTTAAGTACACCTAATTCGGAATACCAGATGGAAAGAAATTCCTCCGTACTGCTTGATTTTCAAACATGCATTGCTGTTTTAATTATGTACATATTTCTAAAGTCATCAGGAATATAAGTTCTAGCACAATAACTTATATTTAAGTAACATACTATTTAAAGTGTCGGCGACACTAAAATCATAAACAATTTCCTGTAGTTATTTACGAACGCAATCTGTTGAATATATAACAAAATGGCTGACGAATTCACGAATTGTGGGCAATTTACGAATGTTTGACACTGTTGAGGGCAAACATTCACGAATTAGCGGCCATGTTGCTTTTTTGGAGGGGAAACGTAAACAAGTGTGAGTAAAATGAGAAAGTGTTCGATGCTCCGTAAATGAATCCCGGAAAATAAGGGCTATATCCACCACAATTCCTAAATAACACTCAAACGGTAGATGGACGAAGGGGAAATCAGCTGTTTAATCAGCTGTTCAGTCGACCATCTCCTTCCTTATTGGTTTCTGCCAATAAGCCAGTCAAAAACAAGAAATTCACGAATTTATTACCATTTTGCCTCTCTTGGTGTGAGTAGAATGGAATGAGCTGAAAAAATATTCGATGCTTCGTCCATACAAAAATAAGGCTTTATTCAGCATATATGTATATTTATATCGGATTATAGCATATATATAGCATCCATATAACAGAACGGATTTTACTGTTGGAATGTAATATTCTAAGCTGACTGAATTTCTAGACGTTTCCTAGTGTAAAGTAAGCGTGGCAGGGCGGGCTCCCTACATGTGCAAGAAAAGACGTCAGCTTCCTCATGTCCATAGTGCTGCGAAGGTAGCAGAATTTGTTGACGTCAGCAAACTCACCACAAGTAAATAAATGTCAAAAATTGGGAAATCATTTCTGAAGTTTTGCATCTTTCAGCACATTCATCCCAGTTTAGTAAGCAATAACCAGAGACCAATATTCCTTATTGGTTTCTGGCAATAACATTTTCTGTGGTTATGCGTTTACAAATGAAAAATCCTGGGAAGACGATGTTCATCCCTGGAAAGAGGAATGTTCATCCCTGATGGAAAATAAGGATCTGGTCTTTCTCTCAGAATGTCTGTAAAAACTCCTATGGAATTCTTAATAACTTCTTTCTTAGAAATTGCAAATATTTCACAACCCACTGGAAATATAAGTGCAATCAGAATATGTATTTATTAAAAGTTCATCCGATTTAAAGTTTGGATGACACTAATATCAAGGAATATTTTTTGTTGTGTACGAACGTACTCCCAAAGATATTTTATTTTGGCAATGCAGGAAATTCGTAGGCAGCTTAAGAATGTTTAAGACTGTGGTCAAAAATGTTGGAACCTGCCACAACAGGTTTGTTTCTCGAACAGCTGATTCGAGAAACAAATTCACAGACGCTGACGAATTCAAATTCATAATGGTTGACGAATACAGGAAATTCGTGGGCAATTTACGAATGTTTGACACCATTGTAGGTAAAAATTCAGGATATGGTCGACATGTAGCAATTTTTGGAGTGGAAACCGAAACAAGTGTGGTTAACATGAATAAATGTTCCATGATTCGTAAATAACTTTCAGAAATTAACTTATAGCCACCACAATTCGTAAATAACTGTCAAACTTTTGAATTGTATAGGGGAATTTCGTTGATCGATCAGCTGTGAAGCTGTGCAACTTCTTCATTCATCCCTGGTCAGTATAAATCGGCAGTCGAAAGAATATTTTTAATCATTCGAGTTTCGTTCTTCTTTCAGTAAAGTTCAATCTAAAGAAAATATTAGTTTCATCACCTATATATATCTTGCATTTACAATTCAAAGAACGCAAATATGGGTAGGTAGTCCAAAAGTTAATTCTGTGTTTTTAAAATGTGTGCCTTGATGTGTGCGCAAATCTTATTATATTAATGTACTTTTGCAGGTAAGAAGAAAGGCAAGCAGCAGCAAAATCAGGAACCCAATGATCCAAAGTCGGGAGGAGAAGTTGGGGAGAAAAATAATGGTAAGTACACACAACGAACTAATTGCTTCATCAACATAAGGCTGGCTTATGTAAAAATACGCCGTTTTCATATAAACATTAATTTTCACAACACTGACAATTAGATAAAAAGAACTCTGCAAATCCAAATGAGAAAATTCAATTGCAACCAAGTTCCTCTGGAACTCAAGAACAAAAAAATGTAAATATATATATATAAATAAATATGTTATTCGTGCGATGTAGCGATATTCCTTAAGAAGTCGGGGGTTTCCCTGTTTGTTAGGGCAATCGTTTGAATTAAAAATTAACATGGGGTTTTTGATTTTGATTGTGAGTGCTACAAAAGAAATTTGTTACGATTGATTCTTTTTTGTCTATTTGAATGTATGTATCTATTTTGAGAAAGCAGATTTCTAAATTAAATATTAAATATAATGGGAACGCGTGTATTCTTTATAAAATGTTAATTAGGCATGTTATAAAGTGTAATTTCAAATTCTTACATGTTTTCAGTGCATGGTACATAAGACATACTCTGCCTATCAAGAACATTTTGTTTTTTTAATATTCAAAAAGTAAATGATAAAATTGTCATAGTACTCTATTTGCGGTGTAAAATTCAAATCATATACTCAGCCTTATCGGGAATAAAATTTGCGCCCGAATTTTTTCTTCAAATAGCCTTTCCTTATCGCGAACAGGTTCGAAAATGCGAAAAATATTCCCCTTGAGAAAAGTTGGTATACAAAAAATGTCTCCTGTATTTGCTTGGAGGAATTCCGTTGTTCTGTTCGTGTTTCGGAAAAATTTAAAAATTGTTTATTTTAGTTTTTTTTTTAATTTGAATTTACTGATGGATATTCATCAAAAAAGGATGGATGGAAACAAGCAACAAAAGAAATAAAATTCTATGTTTTTTGTTTTCATAAAATACATGTGCAATTCTTTTTTTCGTCCAATTCCATCTTAATACTTATTCACTTGGGACAAAGTTCACGCTCGAAAATTTTTAAAACTTGTGATAAACTTCACTGAAGCTTGATTAGGCAAGCCCAACTTAAGTATCTCTTGTTACGCCTTTCTGATAACCACCTTCCGGAAAAAATTTCAAGCACGCACTCAGCTAAATAATTGGTCGTATGCCATACTCTTTCTTGGGTATTGTTATTGAGGAAATAAGGATATTCAACAAATATTTATATGCTGGTTTGTTGACACGATAATGTTGCTTGAATCTATAAGAACTTATTTTACATAAGATTGCTCGTTTTGAAAGTATAACTTACAATTGTTTCGGCAGTTCCAGCGGATTAGAAATTCATTCGAAGGTGGAATTGGAGGAATCGATTCCCGGGAAAAAAATAATTCCCGAGGCTGACTATGTTATGGCTCAACAATAGTCTCAGCATTGCCTTGTATTTATTTAGGAGATGTTACCTTACGTATTATAGAAAATGTAACTAGTGTATTTCAAGTTTATACATTGCTTCTAGCATAGTATCGCAGTAGTCTACTGCGGTCTTGACTCTAAATTGCAGCATAAGCTTTTGGCTGTCTTAAATGAAAGTCATATATGTACAGCATTGTGCAAAATAATAGCACCTTGTTCGACTTTATGACTATAATCCTAATTACATTCATAGAACCTATAAACAAGATAATAAGAAAATGCATCTTGTCATTGTCAAAAAGGTCTCGAAAATGCTACCGAATTTAAAATGCGCCAAATAATAGCACCACGTCATCTTGAGAACGTTTTCGAAGTGCACACCAATGTTTCGATATTTGTTGGCTTTAATATATTTTTATTTATAAATTTAAAACGCAAATATGGGTAGGTAGTCCAAAAGTTAATTCTGTGTTTTTAAAATGTGTGCCTTGATGTGTGCGCAAATCTTATTATATTAATGTACTTTTTCAGGTAAGAAGAAAGGCAAGCAGCAGCAAAATCAGGAACCCAATGATCCAAAGTCGGGAGGAGGAGTTGGGGAGAAAAATAATGGTAAGTATACACAACGAACTAATTGCTTCATCAACATAAGGCTGGCTTATGTAAAAATACGCCGTTTTCATATAAACATTAATTTTCACAACACTGACAATTAGATAAAAAGAACTCTGCAAATCCAAATGAGAAAATTCAATTGCAACCAAGTTCCTCTGGAACTCAAGAACAAAAAAATGTAAATATATATATAAATAAATATGTTATTCGTGCGATGTAGCGATATTCCTTAAGAAGTCGGGGGTTTCCCTGGTTGTTAGGGCAATCGTTTGTATTAAAAATTAACATGGGGATTTTGATTTTGATTGTGAGTGCTACAAAAGAAATTTGTTACGATTGATTCTTTTTTGTCTATTTGAATGTATGTATCTATTTTGAGAAAGCAGATTTCTAAATTAAATAATAAATATAATGGGAACGCGTGTATTCTTTATAAAATGTTAATTAGGCATGTTATAAAGTGTAATTTCAAATTCTTACATGTTTTCAGTGCATGGTACATAAGACATACTCTGCCTATCAAGAACATTTTGTTTTTTTAATATTCAAAAAGTAAATGATAAAATTGTCATAGTACTCTATTTGCGGTGTAAAATTCAAATCATATACTCAGCCTTATCGGGAATAAAATTTGCGCCCGAATTTTTTCTTCAAATAGCCTTTCCTTATCGCGAACAGGTTCGAAAATGCGAAAAATATTCCCCTTGAGAAAAGTTGGTATACAAAAAATGTCTCCTGTATTTGCTTGGAGGAATTCCGTTGTTCTGTTCGTGTTTCGGAAAAATTTAAAAATTGTTTATTTTAGTTTTTTTTTTAATTTGAATTTACTGATGGATATTCATCAAAAAAGGATGGATGGATACAAGCAACAAAAGAAATAAAATTCTATGTTTTTTGTTTTCATAAAATACATGTGCAATTCTTTTTTTCGTAAAATTCCATCTTAATACTTATTCACTTGGGACAAAGTTCACGCTCGAAAATTTTTAAAACTTGTGATAAACTTCACTGAAGCTTGATTAGGCAAGGCCAACTTAAGTATCTCTTGTTACGCCTTTCTGATAACCACCTTCCGGAAAAAATTTCAAGCACGCACTCAGCTAAATAATTGGTGGTATGCCATACTCTTTCTTGGGTATTGTTATTGAGGAAATAAGGATATTCAACAAATATTTATATGCTGGTTTGTTGACACGATAATGTTGCTTGAATCTATATGAACTTAATTTACATAAGATTGCTCGTTTTGAAAGTATAACTTACAATTGTTTCGGCAGTTCCAGCGGATTAGAAATTCATTCGAAGGTGGAATTGGAGGAATCGATTTCCGGGAAAAAAATAATTCCCGAGGCTGACTATGTTATGGCTCAACAATAGTCTCAGCATTGCCTTGTATTTATTTAGGAGATGTTACCTTACGTATTATAGAAAATGTAACTAGTGTATTTCAAGTTTATACATTGCTTCTAGCATAGTATCGCAGTAGTCTACTGCGGTCTTGACTCTAAATTGCAGCATAAGCTTTTGGCTGTCTTAAATGAAAGTCATATATGTACAGCATTGTGCAAAATAATAGCACCTTGTTCGACTTTATGACTATAATCCTAATTACATTCATAGAACCTATAAACAAGATAATAAGAAAATGCATCTTGTCATTGTCAAAAAGGTCTCGAAAATGCTACCGAATTTAAAATGCGCCAAATAATAGCACCACGTCATCTTGAGAACGTTTTCGAAGTGCACACCAATGTTTCGATATTTTTTGGCTTTAATATATTTTTATTTATAAATTTAAAAGTGAACTAAAAGTTTTTATTATCGCTTAGAAAAATAATTTATGACATTTACTTTTCGAAAATGATATGAAAATGGTAGACATTGTCGGTCGCAATGATTTATCAAACGGGTTGGGGCAATGACTGAATTTACCTAACATCTAATATAAGATTCGAAAGAATGAATATTGTCACCTCTAGGTTCAAAATGTCGATCCTCGAATGTCACGAATGACATTTTTTAAAAAAAACGATGACTATCCAAATGATGCTAAACAAGTGACAAAGCAGTTTGATAGGAGTCACATTAATTTGTCAAAAATAGGTTTGAATCCCTTATATATTCGCATTTCTTTCTCTCTCCTGCCCTTTTTCTTGATACTCGTTTAAGCATGGCTCTTCCCATAATAAAGTACGCAACGTAGCAGATGAATCTTGCCATGTCAAGCATTGGATCCTCTAAGGGAGAAAATTGAAAAATGATTTTCATATAGTAATTATACCTAAAGGAATCTACATATTTTAATAAAAAAAAGTTTCCACAGACCTCTAAACAAATATCTTTCAAACCATTTAACATTCACGGCTATGAGTTATGTTTTGTAGTTTGCTTCCATTTTTATTAATGTACACATAGGTTATTATTGAATCGCGGTTCGTTCTGGCTATTTAATGTGTTATATTGTTTAATGTTTTTGTGGTCGCCGTGGTTTGGCGAGGGTCAGTAACCGTGCGTCGACTCACACGCCGAAGGTCCAGGTTCGATTTCCGGACTGAAAAACCCAAATTTTTCACGGCACCACCCTTATCGAGTTGCTGCCAACACTCAAAGAGTACCACTTGTTTAGGAAAAGCTTCTCAAGTCTCGCTCAGAATCGGCAAAAAACTGTAGGTCTCTTCTACTCGTAAGAGAAAAATAGCACGCACAACATGAGTAACTTATGCAGAAGCCCTGGTCCTTGTGGGCTGTGGTGCCTTAATTAATTATTATTATTGTTTAATTTTATATTTATTATACGTCTTCTACTGCTCTTAGAGAAGGGAATTTGCGTAGCACGATGCGAAACAATGTGCGGATATAGAATAGTCCTTATATTCTCATGACTTGAATGCAGTGACGACCAACATTATTCGAAATCACTGAAAAGTGATAGTACCACTCTATTCGAATTCGCATTTTCAACATGTATATGTGCGTAGAAAAGTATAGATTGTTTTTTGTTGTTTAGGTCAAACGCAGAAAGTTGGACCTAATCAGCAAACGCAAGCTGCATTGTCGAGTCAGCGGCAAGAAGACGGATCTGGCCGACAACAACAAGGCCCATCGTCTGTACAACGACACCAACAGCAGCAACCTGGGTCTGATGCAGGGTCGGACCCATGGCAACAAGGCGGTTCTCACCGACAACAGCAAGGCCACCAACAGCGGCAACCTGGGTCTGATGCAGGACCAAATGCATGGCAACAAGTCGGATCTGGCCGCCAACAGCGGCAGGCGTGGTCTAATGCAGGATCGAGTGCGTGGCAACAAGGCGGATCTGGCCGACAACAACAAAGCGACCAACAGCAGCAACGTATGTCTGACGCAGGATCGAGTACATGGCAACAAGGCGGATCTGGCCGACAACAACAAGCCCCATCGTCTGTACAACGACACCAACAGCAGCAACCTGGGTCTGATGCAGGGTCGGGCCCATGGCAACAAGGCGGTTCTCACCGACAACAGCAAGGCCACCAACAGCGGCAACCTGGGTCTGATGCAGGATCAAGTGAATGGCAACAAGGCGGATCTGGCCGACAACAAGGCCACCAACAGCGGCAACCTGGGTCTAATTCAGGATCGAGTGCGTGGCAACAAGGCGGATCTGGCCGACAACAACAAAGCGACCAACAGCAGCAACGTATGTCTGACGCAGGATCGAGTACATGGCAACAAGGCGGATCTGGCCGACAACAACAAGCCCCATCGTCTGTACAACGACACCAACAGCAGCAACCTGGGTCTGATGCAGGGTCGGGCCCATGGCAACAAAGCGGTTCTCACCGACAACAGCAAGGCCACCAACAGCGGCAACCTGGGTCTGATGCAGGATCAAGTGAATGGCAACAAGGCGGATCTGGCCGACAACAAGGCCACCAACAGCGGCAACCTGGGTCTAATGCAGGATCGAGTGCGTGGCAACAAGGCGGATCTGGCCGACAACAGCAAAGCCACCAACAGCAGCAACGTATGTCTGACGCAGGATCGAGTGCATGGCAACAAGGTGGATCTGGCCGACAACAACAAGGCCCATCGTCGGTACAACGACACCAACAAGACAAACGGTCGGAGCAACGACAGCATCAGCAGCAAGTTGAGTCTAACCGTAATCCTACGGCCATTATGCCGGTATCAAATATCGAAAGAGGAACTATTGGTAAACCATTTCACGTGGAAACCAACTATCTTATCCTTAATCTGGATAAAATGCCTGATGTTGCCTACCACTATGACGTAAAAATAGAACTTTATAACAGTGATCCAAAAAAAATTAAGACACCCCCGAAAAAATTTCTGCGTCATGCTTTTGAAGCTTATGCCAAAAAGGTGTTGCCTGGGTACAAATTGGCGTACGATGGAAAAGCGAGCGCCTACAGTGCAGATAAATTACCAGAGGATATAATCAAGGCGAACGAAGGCGTCCTGGTAAGATTGTTTGTTCGCATCTTATATAGGGTTACCAACATCCATTAATATACATACAAACTTTCAGATTGAAGCACAAGTCGATCAAAAAGATGACCAAGAAAATAAGGAAGAAGAACCTAGACCTGTTCAATTTCTAGTTACATTAAAATCTACGGCGGATATGGAAATCGACTTAACGTTGCTCAAGACGTAAATCAATATTACACAATTCAGTTAACAATGCCCTACACATATTTTCCTTTACAGATATCAGAAAGATCGTATTTTCGATAAACCAATGAGGCCTTTGCAGTGCATTGAAGTTGTACTTAGAACTCCATGCCATGAGAAGGGAGTACGTGGGGGTTCCTCATACTATCCCAAACCCGACCAACCTGTGGATTTAGGTGACGGATACGAATTGTGGTATGGTTTGTATCAAGCAGCAATGCTTTGTGATATACCACTCCTCAATGTTGATGTGTCTCATAAGTCGTTTCCAAGCCAAGTAAATCTCGTAGAATTTTACAACGATAGGAGATGTTCTTCTGAAGCGCTAAGGGAATTTCTCAAAGGTCTAACTGTTGTTTATCATCCACCCCCTTGCTTTAAAGCCACTTCAAAGCGCTACAAATTCAATGCAGTTCTCAGATCAAGTAATAAAGAAATGTTAAATCTGGATGGAAAGAAAATGACTGTGGAAAAATATTTCCTGGACAAGGGCTACAAACTGCAATTTCCAGACTGTCCATGTCTGCATGTTGGCAGCACAGTCAAAAATATATTTATTCCACTTGAGTTGATTACTGTTCCTGCCGGTCAGGCTATATTGCGAAAAGATAATGACAACCAAATCCGAAATATGATTAGACGGGCGGCCACCTCGACACCGGAACGTAAACAAAAAATAATGGATCTTCTTAAACAGTTTCAATACTACGCTCACCCAGTTGTTGAAAGATTCGGCATTTCTGTAGGCAACAACTTTATTAAAATCGAAGCCCGTCTTCTCAATCCACCCAATATAGAATATCGCTCTAATAAAGTGATTAATTTATTTCCTGGCGAGTGGAGAGCACAAGACGTAAATTTCTATAACAATGGAAATGCAAGCACACCATGCAAATGGGCAGTAGTGAACTGTGCCGATAAAATGTCTATTCTGAAGTTAAGTGAAAGTTTTGTTAACATGGTGAGTAGATTTCTGTTTCTCTTTTATTAATCTCATACGAATATTACTGAATCAAGTGTATATTTAGATAAGCTCTGCCGCAAGCAAGATGGGAATGAATTTAGAAAAAACATGTAGCAAAATACAAAACTGTTTTGTAGATTCTCGTGATAGGAATAGCAACAAAATCCGTACAGAGCTTTTCAATTTAAAAAAAATCAACATAGGTCTCGTTTTCGTAATATTACCGTGGGGAAGAAATGAGCACTACTCAAAAGTAAAACAAATAGCCGAAATCGAATACGGTGTTGTAACACAATGCATCAAATATGAAACAATAAATAAATTTAATCCCATGACGGCTAATAACATTTTACTTAAAGTGAATGCAAAAATAAACGGAATAAACCATAAAATTGCCGATAAAAGTACAATCAAATTACAAAAAGATGGCAAAGTAATGTTTGTAGGGGCTGACGTATCCCATCCATCTCCTTTACAAAAAGATATACCAAGTATCGTGGGAGTAGTGGCTTCACATGATCCTTACGGTACACAGTACAATATGCAATACAGGTTGCAAGACCCAGGGGTGGAGACAATTAAGGATATGGAGGAGATATTTAAGGAACATTTACGCAGATACAAAACCCATAGAGGAGAATACCCCAATACAGTAATATATTATAGAGATGGTGTTTCCGATGGACAATTTAAACAAATTGAAAATATTGAATTGAAGGCAATGCGTCAAGCTTGCACAGCGGTAATTTTAAATTGCAACTGTAATGTTAGTATTCCTTAATGATTTATTTGATTTGCAGTTAAAATGCGAGGCAAAATTCACATGCATCATTGTTGTTAAACGGCATCATACGCGCTTCTTTCCTTTTAGAGAAGACGCTGAGGGAAAGTTCATGAATGTAAAAGCTGGTACTGTGGTGGATCGGACAATTATTCATCCTGGTGAAAAACAGTTCTTTATGGTTAGCCACAAAAGCATCCAAGGAACAGCGAGACCAACGCGTTACAATGTTATTGTTGACGACTCAAAAATATCTATCAACGATTTGCAGACCTTAACATACAATTTGTGTCATTTGTTCCCACGGTGTAATCGCTCTGTTTCTTATCCAGCACCAGCATATTTGTCCCATTTGGTTGGTCTACGTGGTCGTGCATACATCCAAGGGTATACAATTACTTTCTAGGTTTTATATGTTAAAAACACATTATTACATTTCAGAAGCCCTATTAACCTTGAAAATCTCAACGATGAAAATAAAAACCGCCGCATTTGTGATGATATGAAAAAAAACCCTATGCACTTTGTTTAATGTCGTGTGAATTTATCAATTCTTTCTGTTTTTTTTTATAATTATTTACTTTTATAAAATAAAATATGTGTTACACGTTTTCAATGTGTCCTTTAATAATCTTTATTGGGTTTACTGGACGATCGTTTTTATCCGTTTCAACCATCCCCATATGCTTTACTATCTTCATACCGGCATATATGCGACCAAAGATCGCGTGTTTGCCATCAAGCCATTGTGTCGGTGCCAAAGTTATAAAAAATTGTGATCCATTTGTATCCGGTCCCGAATTTGCCATTGATAATATTCCAGCACCGGTATGTTTCAGTTGAGGATGGATCTCATCGGCGAATTGTGGTCCGTATATGGACTGACCTCCTCGTCCAGTTCCTGTCGGATCACCTCCTTGGATCATAAAATCGCGAATTACTCGGTGAAAGATGGTATTGTCATAGTAGCCTCTTCGGGTTAATTCAGCTATATTTCGACAAGTTATTGGGGCATGTTTCCAGTACAGTTCTACTGTTATTCGACCCATTCTGCAAAACATTTAAACAGTGTTGAATGCAATCGTAAATATTCTTCGTTATTACTTACGTTGTATCAAATGATATAAAGGGAGGCTGCCATGATTTGTCAGGAATACCCACAGAATTACTTGGCACTGTATTTGCCATGTATTAATTTCGCTTCCGGCGTATGTTTATACCCAACAAAGTTCTGTGGCTAATGTAGTCTGCCATCATTCAATATTCATAAAGGCAGGGATAAATGAATAGTGGCCAATGCAGAATAATTTAGTCATCTTCCACTGGAAAGTCGCGAAGACACGCATACCACTTTATTTCTAAGAATGCCCATGCGTGCTCCAGTATTTCGTAGGTTGTGTTCGTTAATTTCTTGTTAATACCTTCGATTCACCTCTATTCGGAAATTCGGGTGTATACATTATTATACAAATGTAATATTATAAAATATTATTTTTACTGCAAAGTCGTTTAGTGTTATATTGTAGGTATTTACAAAGTTCTTAGATTGGTTTCATAACAAAATAGGTCATTTCGTAAACGTAGCCAGTCTGAGGTAGTACAATCGATTTTAGTTTTTCTTGACTCTACTATACATGTTACTCGCATTTACTTACCTGACTTTATTTTTCGTTTAACAATTTTTCCTTTTTCACAGTCAGGGATTACTATTGCTTAACTGAGAATACTTGTGAGCAGCTGAAATTCTCGATTCTTACTTCTTCCCTAAAATTAGTAGTTATTGTCGTCTTAGTCCAATTTAATTGATGTTAAGTTATTTCATTCTTTCTCTCCTTTTACAAAAAGTAGAATTAATTAATTTATTTCATACTACCTCCGTGAAACAAAAATCATTCTGAAAGTGTTTACACTATGTTACATATACCTTCGCCGAAATGTATGCAACATTAAAATAGGAGCAAATATTTCCGAGAATTCGTGCATTTTAATCTATGAACTTTTATCAGTTCTTAAACGTGAATACCGCCTACTAAGCTGATAACACGGCCCATTCATACAATGTTTTCCTTTTGTCACTGGCATCTTTAAAACTGTGTCACTCAATTAAAGGTCCGCGATTATCGGAATCATGCCCAAGATACTCCTGTTCTGTGTGCAATTATGTACATGTTATAATGGACTTTATGAATATATCACATTGCATATATAAGTTATTTTTACGTTACAAATGCGTAAGCAATTATCTTTGCAAGAGCAGATTGCAAGAAAAAAAGAGGTTTCTATTTTTTGAAGTTGTGATCACCTTACAGTTAGAAAAGAGGCACACATAAGATAAGAAAATTGCCATCACAAATCACACGTATTCACATACTTATGTATAAAAATAACTGTCAGTTGAAATCAAATAAAAAAGAGAAAGAAACAGAAAGTTCTAAGAGTGGGTGTAATTGAAAGAAATAGTAGCGATCCCCGCCAATAACTGTTGAAAATTAGGTTTTATTCCCTACATTTCGTAAATAAACGTCAATTTTTTAAGGCGTACAATGGGAAATCAGCTATTCCTCATTTGCTATTGGATTTTAGTAAAAAGTTATATACAGGGGCAGTAGTATAATAAAACTTAAGCTATAACCAGAAACCAATAAGGAAGAAGGGAAATTATTTTCACACATATAATTTGTTAAAAAATTTTCTAAACGTATGTCTTACAAGTGCAACTGCTGACGAACCTCTTGAACACGCACTCCCTCCGTCATGTTCTTTGATTATTTCGCATTGAGAAATTTACCGGTATTTTAAATGCACTTTGAATTTTTTATTGGTTCGATTACGTAAAATGTTTTAAAATAACAAAATATAATAAAAACATATTTTTCGACATTTCGCAGAATTAATCACAGTAATAAGCATTGCATGAGCAATTATATATTCTGAAGAAATTTACAAAAAAAAAATGTTTCACCTGTAGTAGGCAAACGACGTTTTTCATATCAGCTGATTAAGCAGTATTCGCACGTATTCTCAGCTCGGCGAAAAGACCCCTTTCTGAATCAGCTGTTCAAGGATGACAAGTGTTATAAAAAACGTTGTTAAATCGAATTCAATTGCGGGAGCAGGATGAACAAGGAATTCGGGATATGGTCGACATGTTGCAATTTTTGGAAGGGAAACGAACACAAGTGAGGGTAACAAGAAAATATGTACGATGGTTCGTATCAGAAACCAGTAAGGAAGGTGATGGTCGACTGAACAGCTAATTTCCCCTTCGTTCATCTACCTTTTAAGTGTTATTTACGAATTGTAGTGGATATAGCCCTAATTTTCCGGAACTCATTTACTTTCTGCTCGCTTTTTTGCTCATTTTCTTAAAGCATTTTCTAAAATTACTAAACAAAGCATTTTCTAAACAAATCGAACAGACCTAATCTAATGATAATAAATAATTTTTCCAACCAAAGCTTGACTGTTTCTTCCATCAGTTGCTACTTTTAATGTATACGAACAAGATTTGCACATATTTTTGGTAAACGCCAACTTGATTTTAGGTAAGCGAACAAACCTAATCTTATTCCTGATGTTTGTTTTGCTCGAGATACTGCATGAATAAAAAAATTTTCATGCTAAGGAAAATGCTGAAGAAAATATTGTTTGTTTACATTTGTGTGATTTTGTCTTCTGCGGTCCTATGTATGAGAAAATATACATCGGCCCGAAAAGCTAAACTAAGGTTTTTATAAGAAACTATGAAGGTATAATAATTTCCTATTTTCAATATACTTAGGGATGAAGTACGTGGAATGTTTCAACATGCTTACGATGGCTACCTTCGCCATGCAAGCGACTACGACGAATTACGACCTCTGACATGTGACGGTATAAATACATGGGGAAGTTATTCTTTGACTCTTATAGATGCTTTGGATACATTGGCGGTAATGGGGAACTTCAGTGAGTTCCGGCATGTAGCAGACATTATTATTAAAAAGGTTAACTTTGATAATGACATTAATGTGTCGGTATTTGAAACCAACATTCGTATTGTGGGCGGCCTATTGAGTGCCCATTTGTTGGCTCACAAAGCGGGTATGGACTTGGAACCAGGCTGGCCTTGTAATGGACCCTTGTTGAGGTTAGCTGAAGATGTCGCAAAACGTTTGCTACCGGCTTTTGATACCAAAACTGGGATGCCCTATGGAACTGTTAACTTAAAGTGCATATATTTCGGATTATTAAATGTATTCCGTGGATTTACTCTTGCTTTATTTTAGACATGGAGTCCCACCTGGAGAGACACCAGTTACCTGCACCGCTGGTGTAGGCACATTTATAGTTGAATTTGGTGCATTAAGTCGACTAACCGGTGATCCTATTTACGAGGAGGTGGCACTAAATGCTATCTACTCATTGTGGGACCATAGATCCCAAATTGGTCTTCTGGGAAATCATATAAATGTGCAAACGGGTCGATGGACGGCTCAGGATGCTGGAATTGGTGCTGGCGTTGACTCATTTTTCGAATATCTTGTGAAAGGCTCAATTTTGCTTAACCGGCCAGATTTATTAGAAATGTTTTACCAGGCTAGAAACAAAATTGACAAGTATATGAAACGTGACGACTGGTATGTCTGGGTGAGTATGAATAAGGGGCAGGTAACGCTTCCAGTGTTTCAATCACTTGAGGCGTATTGGCCTGGTGTTTTAAGTCTCATCAATGACATAAGACCAGCTATGCAGACATTGCATAATTATCACACTGTTTGGAGGCAATATGGATTTTTGCCTGAACTGTATAATATCCCTGGAACTGAGGCGGGAGCAAATCGCGAGAGCTATCCACTTAGACCGGAACTTGCTGAGTCAGCCATGTACTTGTACAGGGCAACAAAAGACCCGTACTTATTGGAAATCGGAGAAGATATGCTCAGAAGCATTCAATACAGCGCAAAAACGTCTTGTGGCTATTCAACAGTAAGTATTAAAAATATAATATAATTTTATAAATTTGCTGAAACAATTTAATTTTGTTAGATACGGAATGTGCGGGATCATCGGAAAGATAATCGGATGGAATCATTTTTCCTCTCGGAAACCACGAAGTATCTGTATTTATTGTTTGACGATGAGAATTTTCTGCATAATAACGGAGGTAAGGGAAGCCTCCTTGAGACACCAAATGGTATTTGCATTATTGAAGCGGGTGGATACGTATTTAACACCGAGGCGCATCCCATGGATCTATCCGCATTGTCATGTTGCTATGAACTCCCTAAAAGAGACATATTTGCCAACTTCGACGTAGCAAATTTTCAAGGAGATCTTCTTAGACATAACGAGCGGAAAAAACATGATGAAAAAGTAAAGCAATCAGGGAAATACTCTTGCCCCGACCCTTCTATTGTAACTGGATCAAACAAATTCGACACCAATCTCTCAATTGATATAGAAGTTCTGGATTCACACGAAAAGGGAATACATTTGGCAAAGGAAATGTTGGACAATTTTCAAAATATTCAAATGGAAGATCTCGTTCGAGAGCAACAGGAGAAAACATTTAGTGTAGAAGATTTTCTTGCTAAAGTTAATAATATAACACTTGTAGATGAAATGCCCACTATGCTGCTGGAATTTATGAAAAACTCTACAATTCCTCCTAATAGAATCAACAAGGTTTTCCAAATGAACACATCCGCAATTTCGATCGATCTCACAAAGTGCAAAACTCTTTGGGGATTGTATGTGGAATATCATCGTTTTTTGGCTAACATTATCGTTTATGAGGCTTTAGGACTCCAAAAATTCGACAAAGATCAAAATGAAACATCCACAGTCTTAAATGACATCTTATTACTTCTTAACTCATTAAATACAACGATACAGGAAAATAATAACTCACAATTACAAGATATTTTTTTTGGAGCACAACGCCTTTACGCTGCAAATATAACCAATGTTAGTAAAATGTTATATTTTACAATATTATTAGCGGATGATGCGAATGAATCTGAACTACAATCACAAATATGGAAAACAATAGAAAAACTAAACACTTTGCCGGAACAAGAAATACCCGTAGTAACGAACATCGACCTAGAATTATTTGAGAAATTATATGAGTATGCTAAATTTAAAAAACGAATGATAGACACATTAAATAAACTGCATTCATTGATGGAGTATAGTGAGAAAATAAATTCAGATCAAGTGTCACATTCAGAAGTCCGACAAATTGATGACATCATCTCAATAGCTGAGAAAAATCACGAAATACCAAAAAAACAAATGGAGGCGCACAAAAGCCAGTCAGAACTTGAAAATAAACATTCAAAGCAGATGGAAGAAGCTACAAACAATTCTATTCTCACTGAATTTGTACAGTCTTTTATAAAATCATCTATACCATCTAAGCCCAAATTTGATGAACAAATGTTCCTCAAAAGAATTAGAGCTCAAATGAGTTACATAAATAATACCAACAATTATGAGACGTTGACATGTGATACTCCGAAATTTGCCGAAAGATTTACATACCGTTATGAAGTGTAATTGCTTTTTGGCTGTTATCGTTGCATCATTCTATTTTATATTTATTATTTCAATTCCCGAAGACTGGAATTTTATTTCAAATTGTGCAGGATGCCGATAGAGATTTTTCACAACTCCGTCAGAGTCAGTTACGAACTCACGGAAAACGTCAATGTATTAAATGAGTAGCGCATTCTTATCGTTTTTGGAAAATTTACAAGTCAGAACCTTTCCAAAAAGTTAGTTTAACTCCAAGCCCTAGTTACTTCTTTTTTTACTGTTTCTTTCACACCATTCTATATAACATTTTTTGTTTGAATTCTTTTAATATAGACTGATATAACTTTAATTTCTAACGTAACATTCTAACAATTAAATTTTGTTTATTACTACTTTGTATTTTGTTAAGAAATTTATTGTAACAGGTTACCTAGTTTTAGATTTACCTTAACTCTGGTTTAAACTTAAGCTGATTAGAGCTTCAAACTATTGTAGTGCCAAACAAAAAGTAAACTATTAAAAACGTAGCGGGCGACACCCATCATCTATCCCAACCACAAGCGTGCAGGGGACAAGAAAAAGAAATAAAACTGCGAGAAAATAATATTTCTTATTTAAACAGAAGCATTTCAACAATTCATAGCATTCAAAAATGTGATAAATTTAAATCACGACAGGGATCTCGACTTCCTTTGAAATTAAAGCAAGAAAAAAGTCTGCGCCAAAAAAAAATAGCGAAATGGTTGAATACAACCAGATTTTGGGACTTGCATAGAACTTCAAAACAGTTAAGAACTGTACCCCAGTCTTAATACCTTAACCTTACAGGTCATTTATGTGCGATCATTGACAAAAAATTGCAATTTACATGTAAGTCGCCATCCAAGAATTATTTTAAGGATGAAATAAAGTAGAACCTGACATTGAAACCAACTGTTGGTTTTCTTTTTTGAGCTGTCTTTTACGAGACATATTTTCAAACTGTGCTGCAACCAATGTGTATTAATAAATTAACTTTTGTTTATTGTTTATTAAGAGCTCATAATACAAGCTTTAAAAAAAGTATAAACATTAATTGATTGTGTTATTGTTTTTGTTGTATTTTGTGGTTTGTAGGTGAAAATAGGTGTGTCCGATTTCTTTTTTGATCAACTGTACTTAGTTTTTACTTTGATTTCATTATTTCGATGTGTGTGTATATTTTATGTGATATAGAAGTTAACATCGCTAAATTGTAAATAATTCAAATGTACACATTCAAAACTATGTAAGACAATTGCTCATTCGTCGGGTCCCTGTTGTTGAGCCGACACTTATATATATTCATTATAGTTTTAAGTTTAAACAAATTTTAAAATTGTAAATATTTGTTCAATAAAGAAAAATTGAATTGAAAAAAATTTCCTCACCATACCCATTTTAAATTTTTGTGTGTAGGTTGTTGGTTTTCGAAGGCCTTCCGAAATGTCTTCAAATAGAATTGAGAATTCTTTTTGAGAGCAGAGTGGTGTAATCGTTTCCAAATAATCCCTTACACACGTTCTTTTTGGCTTTTGACAATTGCAGGCTACATATGCCCATTATGGAATTTCTCGGATTCACTGCGGCGGGAGTAACTCACTAACGCAAATTGAGTTCCACCCTATTATCGAATCCAGCGAATGGACTACATTATCGGTCCGCAAAACTATCGATTCTTTTCCTGATCACCTGTTTTCTGTTAATTATTAAGTTTCGTCCTTGAAATCGTTTTGTATTGTAGTACCACCAAAAATATAAAACGCGAAATATAGAAAATAATGGACACAATTATGCAATCAAAAGATATACATTTTCGAGATATTCGGTGCAAAATAAGAAGTAGGGCTAATGATATTTTCTCGACACGAGACGATCAGTGAGTTAGAAACTGATCGTAAGCATTAATTTATGAATAAACATAAACATCTTTATTTCAGATTTCTAAAATACTTCAGGCTGAAGAAAAGGGCATTTAAATATGTTTGAAAAATTTAACTTCACAGGTGGCAGTTTTTGAACTTAAGTTGGCTGTATACTTAAGGTTCCCAGCTGAGGGCTATCAGACTGGCAAAAACTTCGATGTTGGAATGGAGCAACCAACAGTTTCTGTTGTTCTTTCCGAAGTATTTGATATCCTAGCAACACAATTATGTCCCAAATGGATAAATGTATACATGACGAGGGAGAAAAGCAAGAAGCGAAATTATACTTTATGAAAAATCAAGGATTCCAATGATAAAAAAAATCATTTAAACGATTTAATCACCTTTTTCCACTCAATAATTTTTTTGATTGGAGGTGTTTTGCACAAATTCAGGATCCTCTTTTGCACAATTCTTGGCAATGTTAGTAATCATTTTCATTGCACTCCACGTTGCCTCGAACTGTAAGCGCAAAAAATAAAATATTTCTGTTCATTTTAAATACATAAAACTTACTTTCTTCTGGACAGGCTCTCATTCAAATCCGTAACTAAAATGATGCGGATTAAAAACGTCACAAAGTGTATGGACTGTGGATCTGTTGCGTTTTCCATAATAAAATTTTTCTTGTACTACTTGTACTTGTACTACTATACCGTCATTTTTTTTTTATCGGAAACACACCTAACGAATGATAAGGATGAATCTGAAATATATTTAAAGGGATACAATCATAATTACGTTAGAAATAACTGGACGATAAGGCCATTTTTATAATTTTTGAAAATGAGAAAATATCTGACCATCAGAGTTGAAAAAGACTGCAATATTTTGTATAACAATCCCTTAATTATACAAAAGAATTTCATGATTTGTGATTCGATCAATTCCCTGACTTCAGAATTAAAATCAGTAGTCATTTTTGAAGTCTAGACTGGATAATTTCTTTCGAATAATTTTATGACTGAAATCAATTGAATGCAAGTCTTTACAATTACCTTGCGGTCACTGAAGTTACTTTGAAGTCTTCAGCATTCACTTGAAGTCACTTGCATACAATTGAATTCTTTGGGACTTCAAACATTTTCTTTGAAGTCTTTTAAGCTTGAACACGTCTTCACGGTTTCAAACACAATTAAATGTGAAGAATTTCGACCTATCAACACACTCCTGACAATTGAAAAACTATTTGAAGGTGTAGTCAAAAAACAGTTGGTAAATTACACAGACTAAAATAAAATCCTATCTAAACATCAATCAGGTTTTAGAAGACATCACTCATGTGAAACAACAATAAATCACGTAATTAACGAATGGATGAAAAATAAAAAGAAGAAAATAAAGGCAATTTTCCTGGACTTTAAACGCTAAGAAAAAATAGGATTAAGGACAACGAATTAAAATGGTTTCAAACATATCTAAAAAACAGATAACAAAGGACAAGGATAAACAATATAACATCGGAGGAAAATTATATAGTCATGGGTGTACCACAGGGCTCAATACCAGGCCCAATACTATTTATACTGTACATAAATGATTTAGCCAATGTGCTAAGATATAGTAAAGTAATTTTATGCTGATGATACATTATATATGTGGAAGTGACGATAAAGAGTGTATGAATAAGTTAATGGAGGACATCAACGAGTTTAATAACTGGCTTAAGATGAACCGACTTAAATTAAATGAAAAAAGACAAGTGGATGAAACAGAACTCAAATAGGGACTACATTCTGCAGTTAAATAGACAAATTATTGAAAAGGTGGACTATATTAAATATTTAGGAGTAATCATCGACAAGGCTCTCAACTTCAGTAATCATTTAGACTATATCTGCAAAAAAATAGGCAAGAAAATGGGTTTCTACATGAGGATAAGAAGAAAAATGGATTTCATGACTGCGGTAATAGTATATAATACCCTGATAAAACCACATTTTGAGTATTATACTATACTGTACGTTTGCTGCAACCAGAGACAGATACAAAGACTACAAAAACTACAAAATAAAGGCATGAGGACGATACTAAAATGCAGCAGAATGACGCCGATAACTTATATGCTCGATGCGCTTCAACGGTTAAATGTTAGGCAGAGATTACAGCTAAACACACTACTTACAATTTTTAATATAAAAATGGGTAACGCTCCTGACGATTTAACAGACAGAATTATTAGGGTAGGTGATGCTCAACCTTACCAACTATGCAATGCATGCAATTACAGGGTGGAAAGAACAAGCACCACAAAGTCTCAAAACACCCTAATGATAAAGGGACTAAAACTTTTTTAATAAGCTTTCAAACTATTTTAAAAATGAATCTAATCGCGTCTTATTTAAAAATGTATTGAATTAATCAAACTAACTAACTTGTGAACTGTATATTTTTATTGTAAAGTTATAATTCCATGATGAATTTTCAAGAATTTTGTTATGTAAAAGTATCTGTAATAATAATAATTGAGTGGCACTACAGCCCATAACGGACCAGGGCCTAGCTTCTACAACAACTACTCGTGTTGTGCATGCTATTGTTCTTCACGAGTAGAAGGGACCTACAATTTTTTGCCGATTCCGAACGGCGAGATTTGAGAAGCTTTCCATAGACAATTAATACTCCTTGAGTGTTGTCAGCAACTCGAAAGAGGTGGTCCCGTGAAAAAATGCTAAGTGTCCCGTCCGGGAATCGAACCCAGACTTTTCTGCGCCGCAGTCGATGCACTTACCACTGCGCTACGGCGACCACAAATGTAATACTAAACAAAAAAAAAAAAAATACATAATTAACAGCTACCATTTATTACAAATTCTAAAACTCGTATTCTAAAAACCCGTGTCTGTCATAAAATTGTTGTTAACAAATAACATATTATCCCTGGTAAAACAGAAGAAAGTATCTTAATTTTGTTAAAAAACCATATTTTCAGGATCAACTTAATGGTTTTATTATATAATAATATATCACAAACGTATATTAAATTCTTTAGCGCAAATCCGAAATTCCTGAGTTTTCGCCCACAATAATATCAAACTCCGTGGAGTAGTAGGCAAGTGGCCTGAATCTCACGCCAAATTCTCAAGTTCGATTCCCGGATTAAGCACCTGGTATTTCCCGGCACCACCTATTTTGAGTAGCTGATAAGACTCCAACGTTACTCATTGTGTGTAAAAAGCTAGGTCCCTTACACAACACGATTAGTTGTTGTAGAGGTTCCTCATAGACGGTAGTGCTACTCAATTATTATTATTTTAATACCAAACATTCGTATGCTTTTAGTGGAAGTGGAATGTGGGTTAACAAAAATGATGATGATAATCATGACATTCGGATGAGGTTTTAACCGTGCTTCCACTATCCGTGTTTTACGAAAAAGAGTTTTTCTATATATTAATGAAAAGTGAGTGCGAGAGTACATTCTCAAAATCAGAATCAAATCTGCTTTTCCTTATATTAAACTTGCCTTTGCAGTGGCAACATTTTCCGCAGATTGAATAGAAGACAAATTGTATAAAATTTTTTTGTGTACGCAGAACATGCATATACCTTAAAAGTATTTCCATTTATAATTTCTAAAAAATATTAATTAAAGTGGGACAAGAATGACAATCTTCTGAATCAAATGACCCAATTCCGGATACCCTCAATAGGGTGACCGGAAATATACTACGAGTAGCAGAGGGCAAGATATATTATGCATAAGTAATTCTTGTATTTCAATGTGCTCTGGTGGAGGAATGTCGAAGGCTTTGCAAAACTTGATGCAAGCATACCATTATTACTACAGCGGCTCCTATCTCTTGATTAACAAGTTTTAAATGTCACATCGCTTTAACTGGTAAAGTGTCAAACGGCTTGTGCAAAGTCGTATGGACTGTTATTTCCTTAAATTTTTATTTATTTATCATTTACATAAACTTGTAGCAATCGAAGAAATTAAAATATGTTTGGCTCACTGCCAATTTGCAGAGTTTGCTTGAAACCATCCCTAGAATATATAGATTTTGATACCCCTTTCGAGGTTGATCCAACTAAGAATGATGGAAATGACCTGACTTACTTAGATTGTTTTCTGGCTTGTACACGTCTTGAAATAGAATTGTCGGAAAACTGTCCTCAAAGCCTGTGTGCTTCTTGTGGCCTAGAATTGAAGATAGCATATGAATTTCTTCAAAAAGCTGAATTAGCTGACAGAACACTACGAGAGTTTGCTGCAAATCCAAAGTTTGAAAAACTTGAAGATCAAGAGGTGAGCTACAGTTAGTTTTGGATGATAAAATTTCTAATTTCACTTTTTTGTAATCCTTAGATATTTTCAACTCTGCTTTATGATCGTACCACCAGTGAGGAAAATAGCAAACAGGATATCTTTAACTACGGTGAACATGTGCAAAGTGAACAATCCGAGAATCAAATGGAAGATGGTACTCATTTGCTTGTTATTTCCTTATTTACATACACTTTTAAATGTTAATGCTTCCTAAATTTTTCAGAAAAGAGCTTTATTTGTACAGTGTGTGGGGAACAATTTTTCTCACAGTTTGTCCTCAATTTACACGTGAAAAGATCACACCCCACGAATCTGAAAGATGAGAAGAAATACACCGTGGGGAAGGTTGAATGTCATGTTTGTGATCTTGTCGTACCATTGAATGATTTGAGTTGTCACATGCAAATGCATGACGAGACAAACAGCTTGGATTTTGAATCTAACCCCAATTTTGTTCCAAGCAATGAAGAACAGCTTATTGATGTTGGCGAAGAGGCAGACTACGAACTATTGGAGATGACTGCTGACTATCAGATGGACTTAATGAACGACAAAAAGGAAAAGTCTCAAGATGTTGAAATAACTACGTTTGAAGATTGTGATCCAAGTGCTACCGATGGCGGTGGCGAGAGCGATTTGATAAAAACGGAGACAGAATTCGACATAGAGAGTAAATTTTCAGTAATAGGAAATATTCTTACAGACCAGGAAAAAATGCGTGTGACAAAACCAAATTACAAAAGGTGTCCCATTTGTGAACGTCATGTAAGGATAGCGTCATACCAAGCCCATATAAATGTCCATAACGGTCTGTAAACTAAAAATGTAATGTGCGTATCCTATCTTAAGTAGCCCTATTTTATTAGGTATTAGGCAATTTTCCTGTGACCATTGTTCTGGAAATTTTTTTTCAAAACGCGCTCTTCAAACTCATGTAAAGACGTCTCACAAGGACCAGCTAAAATCAATTTGCAGAATATGCCATGAGTCTGTAGATGGTATGGATATGAAAACGCACATACAGGAAAAGCATTTACGGATTGTTAAGTGTTCACATTGCGACTATCAGGGTCAAGAGCTTAAGATGAAGGAGCATATGAAACGGAGGCATGCAGAATCAAAAGACTTCTTGTGTAATATATGCTGTAAGTTTGCGCATTTTTAAACTTATTTTCCACTTTGTGCTGAATGCTGAAAAGAGTTAATGTTTGAGCAGAAGTCAGTTAATTAAACTGCTCTGAGTACATTTTATAATTTTTTTTACAGCAAAAACATTTTGTACACTTGGTGTACTGAACGCTCACTTGAAATACCATGAGCGTAAGGAGTCCAATGTTAAGTCTGACGCTTGTGAGGTATGCGGTAAAGTTTTTTCTACAAATCATTATCTAAAATCGCACATGCTAACGCATAGAGACGAGAGAGAATTGTTTGAATGCAGCAATTGCGACAAAACCTACCATTCAAAGGCTGCTTTGGATAATCATATGCGAATGCACAAAGGCGATACGATAAAATGCCTTCTCTGTTCCAAGCAGTTTGCAAGACAATATGAGTTGAATGTGCATATGCGTTTTCACACAAAAAATTATCCATTCGAATGTGAGCTTTGTGGCAAGAAGTTTGCTATTAAAGGACACTTAAGAACACATATGTGGCGCCATCAAGGTCTGAAACTGCAGTGCGAAGAGTGTGGCAAGCTTTTTACATCAACAAAAGCACTGCAGGAGCACTCATTTTGTCATTCCGAGATGCCATTCCCCTGCCCCTACTGCACAAAAGCTTACCCCTCTAAACCAAAGTAAATATATTTATACTTACAATAATTTAGGTTAGTCCAAATTCAAATCTGTTTTACTTTTGCAGATTCAAAGTTCACCTGAAAACGGCACATATGGTTGAATTTTCAAATGACGAGTTACAGAAAATGAGCAAATTTCCGTTGCCAAAGCGATCTAGGTCTAAGAAATTCACACTAGTACAAGCTGACACTGTAATGAAGGAAGTTGAAGTTCACACTAAAGAGGAAGAAGAGGGACATGTGCAATGTTAGCACCAAAGGCGAACAGTGCTGAACTTTCTTTTATGCAATTGGTTGACAACAATCCTACGAAGAAAATATAGCGATATAAAACGTCTCAATATGGTATTTTTATTTGAAACAACCTGCTCTGTTTAATCTACCAATCCAATTACACGTGCTAAAGGAGCATAAGGTAATAAAGTCATAAAAGATGATTTGCCTGTTAATCAGAAGCCAATAAGGTAGCTTATTATAGCTACTTATTTCACCATCGGATAAGATTCTGAATTTTCTAGTTTTCGACTTAGATCAAGCTCCAATGTTTTCTATACGTAAACAAAATCAAAAAGGGATTAGGGGACAACGATTATTAATGAAAGAAACTCTACAGCCGACAAGTATCATGGAAACAAAAAACTATAAAGAGAAAGTCGACGAATGTTTTCTACACTTGTTGGTATTTTATACTTGAATATACTCTCAATGTCACATAAAATGCATATTCATGCTTTCCAATATCCTTAGCGAAAAACAACCATATCTTCATATACAATGTGTAATTCGGACATCAATATGTTTTGATCTTGCTCTGAATGTGATCAAATTGGGATCTTAAGACGAATGCCAACCAGCGCAAGCAATCAAAAAACGTGTGGAAATATTGGAAAACATAGTCCAAGCCTAATTATTGAAAATATCCTTCGATACCGATCCCACCAATCTTATAACACCAAATGTTGATATCACCGCCTTGTTTAGTGTTAAATACCAACTTCGATTTCACCGCTATTTCTGATCTGCATCTTTTAATGGGATTGTATCTATATTTGCATATGTGTCAAGTAGAAAAATGTTTCCACATTCTTATTTCATATTATTACTTATGGAGAGAACCCTTTAAACGTTTTTTTTTTTCTTGATCCATTAATTTTCTTGTAATCGCAGTCCAATAACTTTGCTTTAATCCCTTCTCCTGTAAGGTTTATTTTGAATATTATTGTAAAATTGTGTTTCTTTATTTTTTCGTTGTATATGTAGATTAATTAAAGATTAACTTTTCTTTCTGTAAACATTTTCTTTTTCAAATAGACTAATAAGTCACTTCACAACTTGCATCTGAACATACTTCCATCTATCTATTGATGGTTCCTCCATACGTTCACATAAGTTAGAATGAGGAAGTTAAAACAAAGGTTTTGTTATCGTTTCTGAAGTTTTGAATTTTTGCCTTTATCTAATTAATGTTTAGCTCTGTTTTTTTCTTTTCAAATTCATTCCTTTTACCACAGTGTTCGTCTGCAACGCTTAAATGGCCCGTGTGGTTTAAACAATCACATTTCCTTTTGAATATACATTTTAAACATGTATTGCCACTACGTTCTTGCACTATTCGACTGACAAGACGTAAAATTTCCAGTTGAATCTTATACATAAAATACATCATGCACAACAATCCACTTAACATATCCACATTACATATTTCAAAAATCTCGAGCTTATCTTTGCTAGCTACGAACATTTCTTGCAGACGGAAAATATGTAAGTACATAGTTCAAGAACTACTCTTTCTTGTTTTTATGCATATTTTCACCACAACCGATAACCTATCATTGCAGTTGTTGATATTAGCCACAAACGATGTACATATGTATGTACATAAGCCAAACGTTCGCTATGCAATATGGTACTTGCCCATGTTTCTATCCAGAATTATGGTTGAAACGATGTGGCTTATTTAACCTTAACTCCTTCAGCAGCACCACAATAACATACTCCTTCAGTAGTCACCTTGTGGAAACTAAATCAAAATGATCCATTTTTATATTAACGTCTTAAGTCAGAGATAAAATATATATCATGCATTACGCCTCGATATTTCCTTTTTATCATTTGTTTGGTATTGAACATCCACTTTGCTGTTGATATTTACTGATATCAATATCTGAAGTATCAATGTTCTAAACCTGCCGGTAGTGCACCAAATGTAGAATACAAAGACAAAATGATGTCCTTACAGCGAGCAGGGGCACTATCATCGCAGAGTACGCAATGTTATATCCTTTCCGAAAGCCAGGGTGGAATCAAATAGTGCAGCCCACTAATTCTACTCAAGCATTTTTCTCAATTGCTGCCTATCTTAAACGAATTCATTCAAATTCAGCGATACTAATTTAGGACACATTAGCGGTCAACTCACATTGACTTTGAAGTTACTTAGCCTAACCATTTAATTGAAGTTTGACGGATCCTGGTACACCTAACTTACCTTCTTACAAAATCATCCTAAAAACCACCCACATACCGATTAATCCCCGAAATTATTTTCTTTGCTATGTGTTGCGATAAATCTGGCGAAGAAGAAAGAGAAAGAAAATGTGCGTGCTATCTGAATTCGGCGATTTTTTTTAAATTCCCTTACATTAAGGAGGAAATGAAAATTTTGTTTGTGAGAAAGTACACTTAATTTGTGTCCTTCATCATCATCATCATTAATTTTCTACAGACGTCGCGGGACAATGTGTGTACGAGAGACGTTCAGGCTGGTTGATCCTCCGCCCAACAAGGCGAGTTTATGGACTTGATCCAACTACCTCGCCTTGTGTTTGTCGAGTGATGGCCTACTTGATGATATCGCATCTAATGCACGCCTAGAAAGTCGTACTTTCCGTCCGAAGAAGTAGCTGATCAACATTGAATTCCCCCGCACTGTCGCGTCTCGAGGCCTATCATTGCCAATAACAACGCGGAAAAATCGCATTTTGTCAGCTTGTATTGAGGATTTTATTTTTTCGCTCAATCGGATTTTATAAAGAAGTTCGGTCTTATAACCGATATTTCATGATGCTTCATAATTAATCCAGCCAATCCTAGAAGAAAACTCAGCATTGTTAAAATGTATGGATTGATTGCTGTTTACGCGAACGCAGCTGCTACAGTTGGTGTAAAGTGATTGAATAAAACTTAATAGGGGACCATTTATCCTATACTCCTGTAAAGCACTCCAGAGTTTACCTCAATGGAGTAGACGAATGTTTTTTTCAAAACTACAAAACAACTGAAGATCGCTGCGCCGCCCATCCTCCAACCTGGACTCAACCTCCAACAGCTTAGCGTAAGCATTTATGTACATAATTAGAGCACGCTAGCTTGCTTCACTTTTTTGTACAGAGGAACAATAACTCAAGTTTACTAAGTGTTTTTAATGACACACGATAGAGCCGCAAAACGCCTATTCTTCGCTACTATTAACATTATTGTTCTTTCTGTAAAGGAACTAATCGTTTCATTTTCGAAAGACTGAAAATGAATATGTATCGTGATCGAAAATAAGAAAAACTGATGCCATTTGATAGTTAAGAAAATGCACATCAGAGACCATCCTTATTGGCGCACATGTTAAATATTTCGTAACATTGCTCGCTTGATACCGGCTCTCTCGTACTTGGCAATGGACCTTGGTTTCTGATGGCAAAGAACGAAATTTGAAAGGATGATCACGAAACAGTAAGCTTAATGGTTAACTTCAATTATATCTTTTTGAATTTAAGCCTAATTTCTTTTTTTTTATGAAAGATATATAGAATATATGATATATAATAATGATATAATAAAAATGAGAATATTCTCACAAAGGAAACTATTTAAAAACTTAGGAGTAAAAATATAATAATATTTATTTACCCTATCTTTATATAGTACTATTTTCCATAATACATTTTTTTTTATTATTTTGATGCATAATACCTCCTTGATGCCTGATTGAATATTTCATATATGTTTAGTATGATTAAATATAATACATATCAACATAATTGCAAGGCCTTAATTATCAAAACGAACAAGACTCGGAGCGGCCATTTTTTTCTTTATAATTTCTTATCTACACCCTATTCTAACCAAACAGAATTTAAAAATCGATTGTCATCGAATTTTGTTGTTATACTTCAACTCAAGCACCCTGGCTTATCAAAAGTGCTTTTAAATAATCTTGTTCAATAAATAACATATACCGAGAAAAATCTTAGATAAACTAGCTAGCTAAAATTGATCAAGGAGAAATATATTTTGAAATTAAAAATGGCTATGGCCTATCATGAACAGTCGGTAACAGAAATTCGGGCGCCATTGGTAAAAAAAGTTAATGTAAAAGCATTTATCAGAGTGTTTCATCATTAATTAGTGCAAGTAATCGCACGTGAACTTACTAATGTGTTGTTACTTTACAGCCCCCAATGTCGCCATGCCCAATTCCGGATATATCTGATGACCAATTGGTCTCCATCTCAGTACGAGATCTCAACCGAATGCTAAAAATGCGTGGTTTAACCCGTGAAGAAATTGTTCGAATGAAGCAGCGCCGCAGAACATTAAAAAACCGAGGATATGCTGCAAGTTGTCGAATAAAAAGGATTGAGCAAAAGGATACACTTGAATCAGAAAAATCTAGTGAGTGGCAGGATTTAGAGCGTATGCATCAGGAGAATGAAGCCAACAATCGAGATATAATTAATTGGAGAAATAAGTACTACGCCCTTTTGCGATTCGCCGCTAACAATAACATTCCGATTCCGCCTGAGCTTCAGACCTGTTAGGTTTTCTTATAGATTGCGGAAACAATGTGTGATTTATATTTTTATTGTTTTAATCTGTATAGTTTTTTTAATTTGTTTTTGTCATTCGTAAGACAGCCGAGAGTTTACGTGTGAATTTTGTAGAGCGGTTTCCTTAATTACTGCGCTATAAAGGTTGCCTATTGCCATTAAAAATATCAAATATCTCTGCTTTTTGTAAGTTTTTCTTTTAACCATTGTCGTATGTAATTAGGGAAATTGTCGATGTACTCTGCAGAACTTCTGTAACTGCGTATATAGTACAATTTTTCTGAAATTAAGCATTAATTATACATAACTAAATTAAGATGTAAAAATAAATATAAATCGAAACTCGGAAGGGTTTTCGTTTTGTACATAATTTTCTTCATTTACAATTTCTTTATACGTAACGTGACTGGAAAAAATATTCCACAATAACGAAGTAAATGTATTTTACAAAGACTATCATTTTGTAATCATAATACAGACGGATTTCACCTTGCCTATACTTCAATTGATTCCGTACCTCCATCTGCCTCTTCCAGCAAGCCTTCTTCATTGGCTTCATCAAGATTAGGTTCAATTTTGATTTTTTCAGTAGTTATACATCGCTCAAGTTCGTCATTGTCTTCCACATGATGAACTGTTTTTAAGTGTCGTTTAATTCTAACGCAGAAAAATTAAGAAAAAAACATTGAATATTTTTTAATTGTAAATATACAATATAATGTAAAAATAGCAGTCGTGTCAATCAAATAATGACCTATCACTACGATGCAATTGCTAAGATACATTTTAAATCATGGGATAGCATTTTAGACGATAAGAAACACCCTAATGCAATGACAGCGATGAAGGCATACTCACTTGAATCTAGTAGGAAATCCCTTGTCGCAAATAGCACAGTTGAACGGCATCGACGTATGTTGAAAAGAATGGTTTCTTAACCCGGACATATTAATAAATTCTTTCTCGCACACGTCACATTTATATATCAAACCCTGATGACGCTTCTTATGATAGTTTAAATGGCTAACGATTGCAAACCGTCTATCACAGTGCTGGCATTCGTATGGGAAATTACCAGTATGAAATCGTAAATGTACGCTTAAATCGGTCTTGCGAACAAATTTTTTATCACAATACATGCAATCCATAGTTTCACCCCGATGCATTTGCATGTGTAACCTTAGGTTGACTTTTTGCAGAAATTGTTTTTCACAGAGACTGCACTTGAATGGCTCACGATGCCAGTGGGTTCGGATATGCACTTTGTACGTTCGTTCGGTAAGAAATTTTTTATGACATTGCTCGCATTCGAAATTCCTTTGACGATTTTCTTTATGGGTCTCGGAATGTATTTGTAATCCAGCCGTCGTTTTAAAGGTACGCGCTAAAAATTATTTTATTTTAATTTTCTGTTAAAAAAAATATATATTATCTTCTTACGACATGCTGAGCATAGGAATGGAGCTTTTCTATGCACTTGCCTCTTGTGCGCTCGTAAAAATGTTCTTTTTACTGATGTCCCGCATATATCACATGTTGTGTACGCCCCACTGTGACTATGTTTTGTATGACTTGCTAACAAAGATTTTGTGCTAAAACGACTGCAACACACGGAACAACTGAAAGGTACCATACCTAAAAGAAATTTATTAACACCTCGGACACATTTGTGAAGTGTACTCACTATGTTCGTGGTCCCCGTGATCTTTAAGGTCTTCTCGCCTTTCAAATTCTATGTGACACAAATTGCATTGATTTGTATCTCTAGACAAGCAGTCATCCACTTTTGATTTGCCTATCACATTGTCGGCTTCTGAATTGGTCCCACATGTATTATTTCCCACTGATACACAGTCGCCTTCTTGTCCTTCATCGTCCATTGATTGCACTTCTTCTTTATTGAATGTGTCTACTTCAGCGCTTTCAACCTTGAAAACAGTTTCGCAGAAGTCTTCTGGCTCCTCCTCAAACTAATGCAATTTTAATAAAGCAATGTATCAGCAAAGTTCCAAATATGTTCATGTGAGAAAAACTTACAATTTCATCCGTATTCTGTATGGGCAGGAATATTGTTTCCTCAGTCATATCTTCATGTCCATCGGCATCATATTGGTGTATGATGTAGTCCGGTTTTATATCTTCAATTTGCATTTGTAAAATGTCATGAGAATTTTTTGCTTTTGCGATAAAGTCATTAGCAGCTCGCAATTCCAAAGCACAACCCGAGCAAATATGCCGCGGAAGTCTGTCATCTGGCTTTATTTCTAGATGTGTGCAATAGTTAAAGCACTCGAAGTACGTTTGCGATTCTTCTTCACCATATTCATTTGTCATGAATGCGTCCATTTCGATGCATTCCATTGCAGGCTGGAGACAAACTCTGCACGCCGGTATTTCTGTTACATATTCCTCCATGCTTGTGCATTTGGATCTTTACAAAAATATTTTTAAATACAACTTCTGAACTAGGTATGATCGTAAACTGAATTTACACCACAACAGAAATAGGAAATGTCAGAATTGGAAGAACGCCAAAAACCGCTGTCAATCATGCACTGTTCAATTTACAAACAGCAAAGAAGCTGTCACTGATGTGCAGGTTTTCACGCCACCACCCAGAAGGAACCCATAGTTTGACGAAGAGTGCAGGCAGGCATATGCAGCTAAACAAGAGGCCTACAAGGCAACACTGCATCGAACAACGAGAGCTGTTCGTAAACTCTAGGAACAGAAAAGATGGGAAGAGAACCGGCTTCTCAAGACGAAAAAGAGAGGACATGAGAAGCGCGCGGTGAGAGATGGAGAGGTGTTATGGCAGGAATGAAGTTCGAAAGTTTTACCGGACCGAAGACTGCCGGGACCAAAACGGAGATCTAGTAGTAAAGTCGCAATCGATGCTGAAAATCTGGAAAGATCATTACTGCAGACTTTTAAACGGCGATGATGGCCCAAATCCTGCTGTTAGGCAGAATGTTCTTCTCGATTTGGACGATGATAGGTAAGAATTCCGTCCTGCCGACTTAGACGAGATCAAAATAGCAATATCGGCACTGAAGCCGAACAAAGTTGCTGGAGCAGATGGACTGTCCGCAGAACTGTTTAAAGCAGCTGGAGATGACCTGGTTCGGCACATTCACCATCTCATCTGCAAGATATGGTCGGAGGAAAATATGCCCGGTCCACAAGGAAGAAGACAACTTCTACTTTACCAACTATCGAGGGATTAGTCTCCTTAACATCGCATACAAGATCCTCTCTACCGTATTGTGTGAACGCCCGAAACCGTTCGTCAACAACCTGACAGGTGCTTATCAGTGTGGGTACAGGCAAGGGAAGTCCACCATCGACCAAATCTTCACACTACGGCAGATCCTGGAAAAGACCCAAGAAGTGCAAATCAACACTCAGCACCTATTCGTCGATTTTAAGGTCGCATATGACAGTGTGGATAGAGATAAGCTATAGAGTGCCATGTCTACTTTTCGGATTCCTACCAACCTCGTCAGATTGTGTAGGATGACGATGGAGAACTCTCGCTGCTCCGTCAAAGTCGGGAACGAACTCACCGAGACCTTCAATGTCAAAAAAGGTTTTAGACAAGGCGACGCACTGTCATGTGACTTTTTCAACATCATTCCTCAGAATTCCACAAGTCAACGCCAGAGGCATCTTCCAAAAGTTCGCTCAACTGATAGCGAGCCGTTAATGATATGTCTGTTGGCCTTGAAACGGAAACAGGCTTTGTATAACAGCTTGATCATCCCAGTGCTCCTTTACGGCGCGGAAACTTAGATGTTACTAAAAGCGGATGAGGAAGCCCTTAAGGTTTGACTATAATGAGCGAAACTATATGAGCTAAACTATAATGAAACTATATACAAATTTCGTTAAGCATATGTGAATACAAATGTTTCGTTATGCATGAGCTAGTGCGCTCTGGATCGCACTCGCACATGCGAATTTGACAGATGGGGCACAAAAAAATAAGAAATCAAGGAAAATATAGACGGACTCATCCGAGTATAAATGAAAAATTGATCTCTATCATGTTCCTTTATTTTTAGGAATATTACTTTAAAGAAACTATTCCTTTTGCGGTTCCTATTTATTTGCCGAACATAGCAACTATGTCTTTTTCTCTTGAATAACAAATCTTTAATTTTTTAAGAACACAAGCTACTTTAAACGTGAGTTCTAATTGTTCCAATAGCACTAATTGACAGATTGATATGCGCGCGTGTGTTCATTATAGCTATGTATATCGGTGTTTTGTAACGAAGTACTTTGTTAAAGTTTGACTCTACCTCATGTCTCTTCATGCGCACTATAGTCTTTAGTCTTTTCTATCGAAAAGCTCGGTACGATTTTGATCCTGTTGCGTTGATGGCGTCTTTAGGAGAAGATTCAGCGCCATGGAAAGAAGTAGAACTCTGGTTTCGACAACCTCCGGAACTTTTAGGAAGTAGGAAGTAGAAGGCGCGATCCCACAGCTTCTAAAGCCTTGTCTTTTATCGCTTTCTGCAATATTTACAAGTTCTCGTAAATCACATAACAAAATGAAAAATATTATCTAAATATTTTCGACTTCTAAACGAGTTTTGGTACATAATATATATATTTTATTGGCTTGAAGAGTTGTCCGTCCATGTCCGGTACAAAAATTTATTTTTTTCTTTCCGTCTGAAAATTGTATATTAATATTGTTAAATTATTTCTCATAAGACTAACTAGTATTTGCCCAAATCTCAGAACTGTAAACAAAATTGAAAAAGGAACTTAAATTGATTATATACACATTTTGAAATTACGATATACATACATACAATTATGGATATTCCCAACTCCAAGGAATATTAATTGCGTATTCGTGAAAAGTTATGAAAACCCGGTTTAAGTATAAAATATAGAATAAAACATACATCCGACAATTTGATAAGAGTCGGATGAAGCTAACGTAAGAATACTCTGCGGACACTGCCTTTGAGGCACTTCCAGAGGCGTTCCAATTTGGTACTTTTCGTCTGAAGTTGGGTGCTATTCGCCATTATTTTGAAACTATCATGGCCGAATTTTGGAAGTAATCAGCTGTTCGATACACACCACATGAGTAAGTATGCGTGAAAAACAGCTTGGGAATAAGATAGATTGCGTGTTTTTTTATAAGATAAGGGGTTTTTCCAGTCGAAGACGCATGTCTTCTATAGGTGGTTTGTGCATAATATTTTGACGTCTTGTAAATGGTATTAGTTGTTTTCTACAGAGATAAGCGTTTATTGATCTTTGGTTTTTTTAGTAGCTATTGGTATTTCTTGTTATTGTCAATCAATAAAAACACAAAGTCATTTTTAATAATAACAGCTCGCCAATATGTCACTTTTTCCTGCATACGCTGGTACCTCCAACGAGGAAATCACAGTTCCACCTACCAGCTCTACCGCAAAGACCGAGTGGTTGGAAAACTCTAGTTTTAATATTTCAGAACAAGATGTACCGATTTTAAACACAACAATATCGGAGAGGATTCAGGATGAAGAGCACCAAGCAACGAGAATACTGAAAGAAAAAGAAAAAAAGAAATCAAAAAAAGGAAAACGTAAAAAGAGAAATGTAGAAAGTGTTACAGCAGCGCCTAAACTTGATTTTAGAGGCGATGAGGACTATTATGTAGATAAAAATGGTTGTGGTCAGTATCGAAATGTTAATACCTTGCATAAGCCGGCTTGTCCAAAGTATAGACATCATTTTTATAAAACTTTGGGTAGAATATTTGAGCAAAGATCTGACAGGCAGATAAAGCGATATTACAAGTCAGAACTTGGACGGGAAGCAAAGTTGGATGACGATTCCGTATGCCCACTTGATGAAAATGCATTCACTCAGGCTACTACGGACCTAAATCGCAAAATATCGCAAAATCCCTGTGATGTGTCTTACTGGATGGACTTAGTAATTCTGCAAGATAGAAATCCCTATAAGTGGTCAAAAATGTTCTTGTCCGAGAAAAAAATTGAAATTTTGCAGCGTGCCTTATTCCATCATCTCGGAAATGAGAGTCTGTATAGATTGTATGTGGATATCATAAACGCCAGTTATCCATCATTTGAAGTGAGTAAGATCATTGACAAACTTATTTCCAAGGATCCGTATAATTATGTGTTATGGACAGCGCAAATACTTACAACACAGTGCACAATGGCAAGATGTATTGTCCCAGACGTACTTAAAATCTACGAACAATGTATGCAAAAGATGCATAAAAAACTGCAGGATGACAAAATCATGTTGAAACTTTTTAACAACTGTGCGCTATTTCTAAGACAAGCTGGCTTAAATGAACAGTTTTTTGCTCTTATAAAGTTAGCACTTGAATTAAATGTTTCCCCAGATGGATTTTGTTCATTACAACCCCTAGAGAAGGATCAACAAGCACTAGTGGAATATGAAGAGTTAATATTACAATCCGGTCTCCCAATGAATGAAATTTGGCTGCGCATAGAGAAGTTACGACAAAGCTTTAATTTCCTTCCATGCCCAGAGAATTCAAAGTGCAGCGATCCACAGAGGGTTGTGTATAATGAAGATATATGTTATTACATTTATCCTCTAGTGCATAGAGAAAATGCCTTCTATTTAATTTTGATTATACTTAGATTGCTGAAAATTCCCATCATTAGCGGTGATTCTTTAAGAAATAGATTCCAAACCAAGGTCGAGAACATCGGTGACACGGATGCCATTGAGGATATTCTGGCAGTATTTTTGTACAAATTCAATTTTGTAGAGGAGAGATACCACAACCTGTACGAGGTAATTTTTGAGATATGCAAGGAAATGTGTGTTTGTCCAAGCTTTCTCAACACAACTATTGGCTACGAAATCTATTCAAAATCGATACAGGAAATTTTAATTATTTGCGCTGAGTGCTTTGAAGAAATCGACGAACGAAAACGCATAATTTTCATCCTCATCTGGCTTCGTTTTGAAAGAATTTTACTTATCCTCCACAATGTGTCGAATAAAGTGGACGCAGATTACAAAAAGAGGTTGCGATCGAAAGTTAAGAATCTTTTGAAGAAGCACCAAAACCGAAATATAGTTAATTTTTACACAGAGTATGCTCTCATAGAATACGAATTGGGAGAAATGAACAACAGCAAAGCAATTTTCGAGCAAATATTGAATGGAAACGACCATGAAAACATTAATTCGGATTTGTCGAACGTCTATCTCAGTTATGTAATGATTTTACTCAAGGAAAAGCAACACGAAAAGGCTTTGAAAGTACTTATGAGCTATGCACTGGGTGTTTCTCTAGAGAGCTTAGAAGTAAATGCAACATTTACCGAAATTAGAAAGTTATCTGCCTTAAATAAACTCATAGATCGTTTGAATTCATTAATTGAAATTGAAAAGAATGTCACCGTAATGGAACTGGAGCAGTATTTCCTTCCAGATTACCTCTTAAATCTGATAGGGATGCGGACATGGTATCAATATATTCTTGGCAAAAAACTGGAAGCAATAGCTTTTTTGGAAACTCTCTTGAAGCAGTTTATTAATGAGAATGAACGACATAAGTTCCTACGCGAACAAGTCTACGAGTTGCTGTTGTCATTAATGCAGTGCGACAGTTCAAATTGTATTGTTTCAAATGTTTTATTTTTCAATAAAATATCACAAGCTCTAAACGAATTTCCTGAAAATTTGTTGATCCTTCAATTTTGCTCGTCAATTCACAATCAACCATGGTATAAAATACGCGGACTGCTCTTACGATCCGATTCAATATTGTCAGTTATTTTTTTGATTGCAATGGCTAAAATACGTTTTATTCAGTCCAACCAAGCACTACCTGACGCAGTAGCACATGATGAAAAGTATAATGAGAACATGTACAAAAACCGTATTTTAAACATTTTGAAGAGCATGGACAGTAGGACACCATTTAAGAGAAATGCTTTATACTGGAGGTTTTACATGCGTTGCTTGTCAGACAGTAGAACGCCTTTCGAAACGACGAAAAAGTGTTTGCTGACTGCATTAGATGATTGTCCGTGGAATAAGGCGGTTTATATGGATGGAGCTATATTCGTCCCTCAGGAGTTGTCACATCTTCAGGACTTACTTATTGAAAAACAGTTGAGGGTATATGCACTGCCCGAAGAATTAGAGATTTTACGCGCTAATGATGTTCAAATATAGCCATAGTTTAAGGAAATAAAAACATTTGTGGATGTATTTGTATAGTGTATTCTTGTCTGACCCGTTTACATGCAGTTAAACGTGGGATATATGTTGGTGTTATACGCTGGAAGCGTTAGTCCGAAGAAAGCAAAGCAAAATATTATTGTTTGGAAGATGCCTCCTCGTTTGATTTGTGACAGTTTTGGTGACGATTTAACCTGAAAATGAGACATTAAGGAACGGACCGATTAAAGCCGTTAATATTTACTTAAATGGAGACGTGAATCCCTTCTTGCAAACTGGACATTCATGAGGCATCTTATCGCTATGTTTAAATTTGTGTGCTGTCAAGCTTCCCCTGTTCATGAATTCCTTGTCACATTGATCACATTTATATGTCACGCCTTTGTGCTTAGCCATATGGTAATTGTAGTGTGATTTTACAGCGTAGCTCTTATCACAAAGGTCACACTTATATGGGTAGTCGCCAGTATGAAAACGTTCATGTACTGTCAGGTCAGCCCTTGACGGAAATCTCTTGTTGCAGTATTTGCAGACGAATCTTCCATTTTGCCGGTTATGAGTAAACTTGTGAATTTCCAAACTCTTTTTCGTAGTGAATTTTTTATGGCATATTTCACATTGGTATTCTCGTATACCTGTGTGTCGTAGCATATGTACGCCCAGTGATTGCTTCTCAAAGAATCCTTTTCGACATATCGTGCAAACAAAGCTACGTTCACGAAATTTGTCATGCGTTTTCATGTGAATTTTAAGATCACTTGGAGTTGCAAATGTTTTTGCTGTAACAAATATAAAGGATTGCGAGAAAACGTTGATTTATATTCGATCTCAACTTACGGCATGCACTGCAAAGATGTAACTTTTCCTTTTTGTGACATCTGTTAAAATGATGCTTTATTGACCACCGCTTCAATAGTTTGCCGCATATATTACATTCTACTGTTTTATGGCCATCGGAATAAGATTTCAATTTGGAAGGTATCTGCTATAAATCTTTGGGAGTTTACGTAACGTTTTTCTATTAAATAAACCGGTTCCCTAACTTACATTTAACGATTCTTCAGTAGCAAAGTAAACTACTTCTAAATCGGTTGCAATTGCACAATTAGACGCCTGGAATTAAAATATATTGAAAGTGAGTCATTGCAATAATCAGACCGTGTACTTCTTCGCATCCATCCTGTGTGTTATCATTATCGCATATTACAGACTTGCATTCTACAATCTCGAACGGATTTTCCTTTTCTGGGCTTTGAAGATAACCAACATCTTGTGGTTCAGAGCTTTCATAACAGCATAAATCTTCATCTACTTCAAATATAGCCGTTTCTCTTTCCTTTAGAGTTTCAATATATGTAATCAAGTGGTAAAAATGAATTAGATGTGTCTATAGTTACAATTTCTTCTCCATGATCATTTTTGTCATAATTATGTATTTTAATATTATAGTGGCACTCTTGTTTACTTTCAATGCACCTTCGCAATAACTGGTCGGAAGACTGTGCTTTATTCATAAACTGAAATGATGTTATTAAATCATTTGAACATCGAGTGCAGATATTTTTCGGGAGTTCATCACACAGACTTGCGTTTAATTTAGTTGACGAATTAAATATGTCTAAGTACGTGAACTGATTTAAAAATTCAACTTTAAGACAAAGACTGACAATAGTTTCTTCCGATTTTAGGCACACACGACAAATAGAAGAATCCCAATTCATGTTTTCAAAATTAAAAGCAAATGTATAATAAAGAAAAATAATAATGGTTGAAAGCAGGGATGAAGGCCCCTGGTTGGAGGGTAAGTATTTGGCGCTGAAAACATTGTGTACAGTATAAATCCAATCTTCCTTGCCTTAGGGCGTAAGCACATTTTGTACATATATCTTTAATTGTTATAATATAGCAGACCGATTCGTCAATAGAAATTATTTGTTTTAAAGATACATACGTATGTATTATGCAACTGTATTTAATATGTATTTATCCTATTGTATTAAGTTGAAGAAACAATGTTCAATGCCAAATAATATTCCTAAGCTTACAGGTTCCTTCATCCAGGTCCAAGGATAGGTCTTCTACATAGCTATAATGCAATCATTTTTCGTATTTATCACGAGAAAGCCACTAATCATCGTTATCAAGTTACGAATCATTATTGTTATATTGTTTATATATTGTTTTTCAACAGCGCTTGTTTTATCCAAATCAAAGTAGATAATTGGAGTAAACACGCAAGTTTTATCTCATAATAATAATAATAATTGATTGGCACTACAGCCCATAACGGACCAGGGCCTAGCTTTATCTCATACCGTTACGGTTTTTCTCATCTGCTACTTATTGCTGCAAAGAAAAATATCACGCATAACGAGTATAAATTTAATTTATTTTTTTGTTACATGCATGCATTATGTTTGCATATTTAAAAAACATGCTTATCTATAATCCGCTAAAAATTTGAATTTAAGAGAGAGTCATTGATCCTTTGACTACGTCCGAATTCAAATTTCTTTCACAGCCATGTAAGATCTATATCTTGAAAATTCTAGTAATATTAATTATTACCGCGTCTACACATGCTTAATTCAATAAAATGATAATAAACTGACAATCTAATATTTAAAATAGTACTTAAATAACTTCTAAATTATTTTCAATTTACTTTTCAATATTTTTTCAAAAGTGTACACAACGTGAGTACCACACGCCCAGGTGGACGAAAATTTATAAATGATCCATACCATAAACAAATGTAGTGCTTGGGTTTGTCTTATAATTGTGCGTTTATTCTAAATTCGTAAAAAATATATGTAAATTTACCTTTGCCGGTGAATTAGTGCGAACATGTTATAAAAATCCATTCATTACGTATAACTTTTCATTAATATAAATTATCGATCCAGAGAACGAACAAAATAAATTGAAATATATATTGTGTCAACAAAGACAAAAATGGCTACTGCAGAAATTTCATCTTCCAATGAGAGACATTATTATGCTAAATTGGAGGCAGTAAAGGATATACGAGACAAAACTGTCCAATTGGAGAAGCTTAAGGTAAAAATAATCAAGGAAGTAAAAATAAGCGACGATGAGGAGAAATGCCTTGAAGAATATCGAAAGGAGATGGAGCATCTGCTTGAAGAAAAAATGAGCCATGTTGAAGAATTGAGACAAATTCATGCTGATATAAATGATATGGAAAATGTTATTAAACAAACCAAGGAAAATCAGACTAGGTCTATTGACATGGCAAATCGTGTTTACGAAGAGTATTTAGCACTTAAGTATCAGATCGATCACATGCGCCGAGATTACCTAGGTCTGAGTCCTTTAAGGGATCTACACGAAGAAGAAGGCAGTCCAATCTCCAAAGATAGATTCCAAGCAAATTTTCTAAAAGCACAGAGTACTGCTGTCGCAACTACACCAACGACATCGTCATTAGCGCGTCCTCATCCAAGACATCCATTAATGCCAGAAGCTACAGTTACTTCATTGCCTCCTACAGGACCACCACATGCATTTATGCCGCCAGCACCGCCACCATCATCCTCTGTTGCTGGATCTGTTGCACGGCTTAATAAAAGCGAGTTTCCGTCTACAAATCGCCTGCAACAAACTCCATCCATTGGTATGGGTCATCCGACGTTCCGTTCTGATTTCAATGTTAACCTTCGACAGCAGCCACCACCCATGAAATCTTGCCTATCATGTCATCAGCAAATTCATCGGAACGCTCCGATATGTCCATTATGTAAAGCGAAAAGTCGCTCCAGAAATCCAAAAAAGCCAAAGAAAAAAAATAATTAAATTTTTTATGGAGTTGGAATATTTGCGAATACCATAAATCTAATCATACTAATCATAATTTTTCTTTTCATGTCCTAAAATTAGACGTGAGTTGGAGCGTTCTTCACCGTATTCGGCTCATATGTCTTCGTTGTGTTGATGTCTTAGGTATGGTGTCGTAAATCAATTTTGAGCTGCTGCCACAAATGCGATTGAAAACATGGTTACTGTATCCTAATCAATTGTGTATGGTTTAATACCAACAGTCATTTATGGTCTTTTCGTATGTATACGCAAATTTATCGCCGCAATTATGATAGTCCCATACACCTTGCATGTTTTTTTTTCGCAAGAAAGCATATTGTTTTAATTTACATTAATGATACAAATCTCTCCAAAAAATAAGGTTTGCAATTGTATTCAGATTCGACTGTCTGACTGAAGTAATTTGACTGATTATGCAACACTTCACAGTCATACGATTTTGGTTTAAGTTTTCATTGCCGACCTAATTACGGCATTTACTAAAAATCTTTTTTATTAATTCTTACAAGTAACTAATATGATTTACAAGAGTCCAATGAAACTCAAAAGCAATAAAATTTATTTCTAAAGATTGAGTTTTCCCCTTCTCTGACGTCTCTATTTAGAGTCAACGATTACATATTCGGATTTAGAAAAATGTCGAATTCGGTAATTGTAAATTCTACAAAATATTGTCCATACTACATATGTATTATATTTATGTTACATTTTAAAATGGAATGTGGGTCTTTTTTTATACAAACTGAAAAAAAATAATCTTAATCTCAGTAGAGGATGGCTTATGCATTATTTGCCCCAGTAAATGTTAAATATATCCACAACTCAGTAGAATTGCTTGTGTGAGCGTAAAACATTTGTGTGAATAAAATATTGGGATTATCAGAAACTACGTTTCGATTATATTAATCTTAATTGTTTTATTCATACAAGTATACGGTGTTAAACCAGCATTGGGGATTTTGTGAATAATCGTCTCGAACAAGTTTCCCGTACCGAAGGCGTTAATTGTAAAATAACAACCTTTTATTACCTTGTAGTTTTTGATATACAATTTATTTATCCATACATTAGCTATTGTACCCTCGCGTATATTTCAATGTAAGTTACATATTGTGCGAGATTATATAAACTTTACCATGACAACAAAACTGAGTTAAATCTTGAAAGAAATATTAACGCGCTTAGATTAGATCTCCTCTATGACAAAGTCCGCTGCAATTTTTCTTTCTTCATTAACTTATCAGTATTCTAATATAAGTTTTCTATGAGAAGTGTTTTTCAACATGTACAATTTGCAGATATATTTTTTAGTCTACCTTTAAGTTTCTTATGTAAACATATTTGTTTACATTCATATGGACTTTAACGGGCTTTTAAAATTTAGATATAAGACGTTTTATTTTCCTAGTTTTTTTATTATTAATAATTTTAACAATTTATATTTATCAAAAATACAACAATATAGACTGTTGGCAGTAAAATAAGAAAACGTCTTTTAATTCATTAGCATTTACAAAAGGCTCTGCAAATTTCACTTGTTTGGCTGATTTTCAAGACTGGAAAGCGCTGTCTTAATTTGTTTCTCATTTTTGCGTCGATTTTCCAGCAAGTCTTCTGCGGTAAGTATGACTTTGTGTACGCTTTTGGAATGGCGACGTAAACTGCAATAATGTATGAAATTTCAAATATAATCAAAAGTGAAATTGTTTGCAAGAAAGTCGATATTTACCCAACACGATTAGGATAACCCATTTCACAGTGATCACAAACATAAGGCATTCCAATGTGTTTAAACATGTGTAGTCGTAGTTTGGACTTGCTATTGAACTCACTCTGACATGCCTGGCACTTGTGCTTGATTCCCATATGTCTTTGTAGATGATAGGTGAGCCTCACTTTAATTGCATATCGCTTTTCGCATAAATGACATTCATACGGTAGTTCACCCGTATGTGTTCTCATGTGAATTTTCAAGTCGACTTGTCTGGCAAATTTTTTATCACACTGCATACAACTAATGGCTTTGCCATTGTGCAGTTTCTCGTGGGCCTTCAGCTGAAAATCGTTCTTAAATGTTTTTCCACATTGGGAGCATATATATGGTCGGCCTTCTACGTGAACGAATAGTTGATGATCCTTCAACTTTCTTTTGACACTGAATTTTTTATTGCAGATATCACATTTGAACACCTTTTCCGCATTACCATGTTTAAAGTCCTCATGCATGTAAAGCTTCTTAGGATTGATGAAGGTCATAGCTGGAGAAATAAATGTATTATTTCATTTGTATCAGAATCTAATATGGGTATTTCTTACGGCAGTATGCACAAAGGTATTTCTTTTCAACTGGTCTACGATGACGAAATTTATGTGATCTTAATGAAAATATGTTGGATGTACTAAAATCACACATGTCACACTTTTCTTTTGGCAAGTTTTTAGACTGATGTACCATTAGTTCATGTCTGTTTCGAATGGTTCTTTTGTGAAATGTCTTCTCGCACTTACTACACGAATAGGGTCTTTCGCCTAAGAGATGAAAATCATTTAATGTAATGATAAGAGATTTTCATTGAGTGATGACTTGCCTGTGTGAGTGTTTAAGTGATCGTTAAGAATATTTTTACTTGGAAAATAACGGAAACAATAACTGCATTGATTCCTCGATAATATTGCACTTCCATCCTCAGGCAGAGCTATTCTTAATATGTCAGGATGATTGGATTTTATGTGTAATGCAAGAGCCTTGATTTTTTTTTTACAATATGGACAGGGAAGCGGCCCACTTGATGGAGTGTGTCTTTTCTTGACATGGCTTTTAAGAGCGCTTTCGTCGGTGAAGTGTTCACCACATTTCAAACAAACTGTTGGTATCCTGCCTTGGAAAATATTCTTACTCTAAAAACTGGACTAAAAAATAAAAGGGTATCGATTACCATTGTGATCTTTTAGTTTATGTGTGCAAAGTTGTGATCTGCAATTGAATACATCTCCACACCAACCACAGATGAATCTACCTCTCTTTCGTGGTGATTTTAGCTTCTCTCTTTTTTGATTGGTTTCATATTCTTGATCTGAAAAATGTAACATTCGCACAAGTCATTTGACATGGAAGTGGTTTTAGATATTCACAAGTAAACTTACTCGTATTTCCTTCTGAAATTTCTAAATCTTTCTCCTCAGTTTTTTGAGATATATAGCTCTCGTCTTCGAAACTGAGTCTGGCATTTTCCTCTGTAGAGAGACAGAGATCCAAATAACCAACCTCTTCCGTCTTTTCATCAGGAATTACAACCTCGAATTTAGGAAATTCTTGAATGTCCAATTTGATTTGTTTTGCATAGGCTGACTTCATATCATCTATATTCTCCATTTCATATTCCTACAATACATATTATACATGTTTCTAAGAGTTTAAAGAAATCAATACCTTTCTGGCTAAAGAATTCACACTCTCCGCTGATGCATTGCTCATATCCACATGCTTAAGATCTCCATATAAAAACAGGCTATCACGCAATACTCTATCAGCATTAAGAGCTATTTTTAAGAAGTCATAACTTATATGTAGGGATTTGCCGCAGGATACACAAATGTTCTTTGGTAGTTTATCATCGAAACTAGCTTGAAGCTTTGTGCAGTAATTGAAACAATCTAAGAAGGTAACGTCGTCGTATAACGGAGTTTCTAAGTCTATGTATTCCAAAGATATTGTTGTCAAACAAGCTCTACAAATTATTGGTGACTCCATTATTTGTTAAAATTTGTTAAACAATTCTTAGATAAAATATTTTAGGTATTTCTGTCCAGAGACCAATAAGACCAATAATTTCTTATTGGTTTCTGTTGCTGTCACTCGTCAGATATGTCACTGAATTTTTCTATTAAACTATATGTCTGTTCGCGTACAACTACTAAATTAAATTTTGTTGAGTGGGGTAAAAGTCTGTAAAAAAGTGTGAGAAAAACGAAAAATACAGCAATCGCTTTTGACAGAACTCAAGCTAAAATTGGTTTCTGTCAGAGACCAATAAGGGCCTTATTCATCCCTGGTTTCTACTAAAACAATTTTGAGCGTATTTAACACGATTTGACACAACACAGAGTGCACCGCATATAGTACCTTTGGTAAGACAGGTAGGGTAGTACCGTATTCCACAAGTTTCAGATCTGAAATAAAATATACACAATTCATTGCGGTATTGATTTTTTTTCGAAAACAGGTAAAATATATTTATTTATATTTCTATTTATAATGTATTACATTAAAAACCAAATCTTATAAAATAGATACTGTACATACTAACTAGTACAGAAACGGCAACATTCAACGTCGAGATATGAAAACAGTTTTCACGTTACGTTAGGTGATCTTACCAGCCGTTCTGATTGAAAGACAGTGGCTGGTAAAGTTATTTTACTTCTTTTGTGACCCATTTCCCTACCAATGACTTTTTGTGCGACTGCTGACTCGGCATAGTTTGACCTTAATATTTGTACAAAGATTTCACTTTATTTTAAAGAGCAACTGACGCTAATATCCTATTTGGATCTGGTTTAATTCATTCTAACATAATTTTTTGCAGAAAATCGACGCGACCAACAGGTAAAAATTATTTCCGATTTGGTTTGTTTTATATATTTTAAGGTGTATGTTTTTAGGTCAAAATGTCGAATGAACAAAACATGATGCCTCCCCGAAAGTCGTTACTCCTTGCATATATTCTGTGGCTTTTTGGTGGATTCATTGGACTGCATCATCTTTACCTGCATAGAGATCGTCATGCTTTTGTTTGGTGGTGTACATTTGGAGGATATTTTGGTATCGGTTGGATTTCAGAAATGTTCCTTATACCAGAATATGTAAAAGATGCAAATGAAGATCCGGAATTCGTGAAAAAATTTGTGGCACACCTTCAAGCGAACAAGAAACCACCATATTCATCAAGGCGTTTCGTAGGAGAAGTAATGATCGGATATTTATTCGGACAACTTGCGCACATTGCTATTCCCGAAAACATTTTCTTTGGTGTTGATTGGTCATTTCTTCATTGGACAATACCACTTTTTATTGCCGTTGGAGTTTGGACAGTTGGTAATATCGGCAGAGAACAGGGAGTTTTGTGGCACTGCTTACTTGCATCAGTTGTGATATACCCAGTGAGATATTTCATATATGATGAAACATATACTTTACTGGTCACTTCGATTGTGTCAGCTTTTATTTTTGATACCTACTCAAAGCAATGGCTGCGTACTCCACCAAGAAGACGTGGAACGATTGAAAGGACATGGAAGCTTTCAGCAGCTATTTTATGTTATTTCGCTTTGTGGGGAAGTTTTCTATATTTCAATGGCACAATAAGTGATGAGGATGGTGGTGAAATTCCAATACACGAAGCTATTCAAAATTTCCTTGCATCAGCGTGGTGGACGGATCTAACACAAGCCTTATACGATACTTATCAATATGGTCAGCATCATGGGTGGTATGAAACATGGAAGGAAGTGTTTGAAAGTTTAGACGTAGACGGAGAGAGAAATTCATATAAAGTACTTGGAGTAAGCGCAACAGCATCTCAGGCGGAAATAACGGCTGCATATAGACGACTCTCAAAAGAATTTCATCCAGACAAAGTCAAAGATGAAAATGAAAAGCAAGCTGCAAATGCGCGCTTTATTGAAATTCAGCAGGCCTACAACGTACTCAGTAAAATTAAATCTAGTCGAAGGAGAAAGAACAAACAATTCAATGAGGAAATTGTTTTGTAGTTATAGATTTTGAAGTAGTATTAGACTGATTTAGAATGACCCCAGTTCAGCTTTAAGTTCATTAGACATACGAGTAACATTCTTTTTTTATTGCTAAGCATTTAATTCAACTTTTTTTTCGTCGCTGAGGTCAATTTGTCCATCAAAGAACCGTCCAGAGAACAAATTTTATTTACATGCAAATATACATTATAGATTTATCTATAGATTCACATATATTTATCTTATTTACATATCACCAAACATACAAGAAAATGCAAATGATGCATCTTATGAATAATAAAGCATTTAAGTGGTAACTTATATTTTTTCTTGTACTGTTTGATTTGCTTAAATGTTAGTTTGTCTGGATCGCTCGCTGCAAGTTACCTGGAATACTCATACATATGTGTAACGTTTTACACAGAGTGAGATATCCAACAGCGCCTCACATTTTAGCAAAACTTTAGAAAATTTTAAACGTGCTATATCCCACTTTATGTTGGAGCAGTTGCTAATAAAGCTAGGCTCTGGTCCCTGTGGAGAGCGCCGTCACATTTATTATTGGACAATTCGGGCTACTTAATTCGGGATTTTTATAGGAAGAGTTTTCTCAACGCAAGAAACGAGTTCCGAACAGAAAAAAGTATAATCATTTTCATTAATTTTTTGCCTTATCTGAGACAAATAATAATCGTGTTGTTAATATACAAAGAGGGGGTGCCGTCAAAAAAAGCGTCCCAGAATCGACTCTGGAACATTAAGCGCATTTTTGTAGATTAAAATAACATAGAAAGATGCACAAGAGTTGCATGTAATGAGAAGTTCGATGAAATGTGCGTCTGAGAGGGACTATTTAAAGCCTGCGAGAATAGTTTCTGTAAATAAACGTAATTGGTCGAAACACATGTCTTTTAAATAAAAAAACCTTAACAATATCGGATGTTTCTTCTTTATGGTTAGCACAACAATTGCATCCTTTTGTAGAGCTCTAAATTCATTTGTCTCACTTTTTAATGATATGCGCTGTACATATATTTATTCAGGTTATAATAAGCATACTATTAAGAGATGAAGGTCACACCTCCAGTTACATAATAAATATTGAAGTCGTGAAATAAAAGTCCATATTTCCTGTTTTTATTCTATATTACAGTTTGTTTTTAAATAAATATAATAATTAAGTCACCAACGTAAGCGTTTTCGCGGGCTACACTAGGTTTTGCATCACTCCGAAACTTATAACTAGTTTAATTTGGATTGCTTTTTGGATTCTAAATATTGAAGCCCATATCTCTCATGCATTTCTTATGTGCTTCAATCAGAGGGACGCAGTTTTCTTCACCTCGTTCCACAATACTAAATAAATACAAAATATTCTTAATTTAGTTCAAAATATTTGGTCAAATAGTAATAAGATTATCTCACCATTGGTCACGCACACGCTTTGTTTCAGGACAAGCGCAACATGCCTTACATTTAGGTTTCTCTGGCTGGATCCCGGTAACAGTGGTGGCAGCTGATTGTGCAGCTTCTTTTACTGGCGCGTTTCCCATTTTTTGTTTTTATCTAAATATTTATCTAATAAAAAAACTGTATTCGTAAGCTTCAGAAAATGTGTTGAAAAACGAGAAAAAGACCACATAAATCAATATACGCTTACGTCTTATGAGATATACGTGCGTATTTTTTTGGTGTAGTTTCTAATAATAAAACAAAATTGCAAATTTCACAAAGTAATCAATTATTACAATTGCTGACAAAAAGTCTATCGTTATGCACTCTACAGAACTAACTTTGACAACTCGTGATATGACTGACATTTATATGAAAAAGTGAAAGTGCTGCCAAAGTGAATCAGGAATATTTTTTTCATTTCCGTTTTCCATTTTATAACAGTAGTTTTTGCGAGCCTTTCTTTAAAAAAAAGCAATAAATCCCTCAAATATTTTTTAATTTCAAATTTCATTTTGCACCAAGCATTTTTATGGAGTGGGTGGATAGATTTAAAATAAATATTTATATATATTTTCAAAGGTTATTGCGAATCAGTGCATTGGTTTGTGGAAGTGTTTTGATTTGTCAGTAAATTCTATGTGTTAAGCCATTTTGACACAAATTTTTTGATTTTTGTTGTTGATTTTTAATTCAACAGTTTCAACGTTCAGTATTTTGGCGAAATTCGTAATTGTATAACATTGCCATCATCAACCCATATTTAAAAACACATTTTCCGATCTAAAGGAATTATTACGATGTAAATTGTCAAAGAAATACCTTAAAATGTAGTTCAGTTTTATCAGTTTTTAAAATGCATTCTTATTTAACGTTTTAGTATATAATGTGTATTATTTATTAAAATAACATTAATGTTGCATAATATATGTATATAAAAAGAACCATTCTACTGAGTTTATGCCGCCTGCACGGATTGCTTTTGTGAAGAGCTGATCTTGTCACCTAAGCTTAGAGCCATTCCCTGAAAAGGAAATATATGTTCTCCAATTCAAAAAAAAAAAAAAAATGTTCGCTTCCACTTACCTGACTCTTTGCTCGAATTCGAATGTGGCCTGTGACCTTCGAATCCGTTTCGTCTAAAGGCTTTTCAATACTTAAGTTTGCCAAGGCGCTCTCACCAAATATTGATCTGCAATAAATAGTCAGTGAATTGGAGTTATCTGTCAAATGTACCGTTTACTTACTTGGCATACATATTCGCCGCCATGAAACCACATTGTCCGGAAAGAGCCTTTTCCGGTGTCAGGCATTTCATGTTTGTGCTCTTTAAGAGATGCTTCAAGTACTCATGCAGATCAGTAAACGTTGTATTAACAGTAACCTGTAGAAAACTTAAAATAATAATCAAGCTACACAATTTTATAGGAAAATAGATTGTACTTTGTTTTCCCATTCGAAATCTTGCCACATTTGACGAAACTCTGTGTCAGTGCATGAAGCGGGAATGATGTAATCCATGATATCGATGTGGATTGTATTCAAGACAACAACGTTTGTGTTGATGGAAGTATCGTATACTAAATTGCAGATACATTATTATTAGTTAACAGTTCGGTAGCTTCAGATAAATTTCACATTTTTAATAATAATAATTCTAATCTAAAACACTTACCAATATTTCCGAAAATTATACCATTTTCTGTGGAGGAAACCTTAACGTTAGCTTTTATATTGCAGAAATCGTGTGGGGCCAACACCACAGGATGCGGTCGCTCGACGAGCTTCAAGTCACCCAAAGTAGCAAGTTCAAGCGTACAATTCTGAAGGGTGTCATCTGCAAAAAATTGCCATATAAATTGTAAACATAACACGAATACTCATTTCTGATCTAGTTACTTGTTTGGTTGACAATTAAGACATCCAAAACAATGTCGTACTGATTCACATTGACATATGCTTCGGCGTATACCGGATCTGAAAAGCCTGTAAGCTGTGTAACCTTATTTAGCTTATTGTTAGGCGATGAAATGTCACTCAAATTTGCCGATTTCGTTCCTGCAAGGGCTTGATTGAGACTGGATTCAAATACATTCTCGCCCAACTGATTGTCCCGGCCATTTGATAACTGTGCAAATACCACTGGGTCATCCGGCTGCACCTTGGCGGTGACTTTTTGTTTCTCCTTGATAATGCGTTGATCTTCCTATCAATAAGGAATAAAAAGTGATAACAGTTCTATTAATCCAAACCGAATTGTAGCACCTCATATTGAGCGTCCAACATCTTTCCCAATGCTTCACGGCAATAGTGCTGGAAAACTTCTACGGTTTCTGGGGTTCTCTCACTTAATGTCTTTAGGCAAATAAAAATTCTGTCCATGTCGTCGTTTGTAATAGCTTTTGTCGGAAAACCGGACTTGCCTAAATGCAAAATTGAGCTCATGATAAGCATAACTTGAGTGCATAGGCGGTTTTGTTGAGTCTGAAACGATGAAAGATGTAAAACTTTGAAGATTACGTTTAAAACATATTTTTACGGCTTCCTTCTCCAGATCAGCATAGCGAAGTGCCAGTTTTGTTAGTGTAGCAGATAGCGATGCTCCAATGAAGAAGTCCCCGTCCATCAAATACTGACGCAATGGTGGTCGTTTCTCCTTCTTCACAATTCTTTAGAAAATAAACGTGATAAGATATCAATAATTTGACATTTTTAAATAACTTACGGTGCTAAGCTGAAAGCACTTTGAGTTGCATAAGTGCCATCCGATGTCACTTTGTTGTTAGGGGTTTCCTTTTGTCCATCAGCAGGCTTCTCTTCATCGGTCTTCTCCCCGGATAAACGTTTCTGCTCAGCCTCAACCATAGGTATTTCACCCAATGTTTGTGTGATTACTTCAATAACTTCTTGAATTTGTGTCTTGGAATCCACGTATTCTCCCAAAATCCATACTGCGGCGCGGTGAATTTTTGATGATTTTATTTGTGGAAAAGCCTCGATCAGTTTCTCAATGATAAGTGATCTAAGTGCTGGGAACTTCTGAATGGCTTCACGTATGAAAATCAAGACATCAGCTGCGGCCAACTCATTAGTATCCGACAAGAACTCAACGAGGACTGGAATAACGTTCGCAGCAACATCGGGGAATTTAATAGAACAACTGTGTAAAGTACGCACTAACAGCTGGCGGTACTTCCCAGTGTCTTCGTGTTCAACATTGTGAGTTTTGGATACTTCCTTTTTCAAAACCAGGACCATTTCTCCGATGTTTCTAGATGACACCAAATCCATGGCAAGGCTTAACGTTTTTCGACGAACTTCGATGTCGGGAGCAGCAAGCACTCGCAAAATGTCCATGACCAAGTCCTGCATTACTTTCTCCATATTTTCATGCTCCTTCATTGCAATAAGTCGGTCCAGGACGATGAGCTTAACATTGTTATCACTCTCTTTGACAATTAGCTCAATGTAGCAACCGGCGGCAGCTTTGATGGCAGTTGGTGCTGAAGATAAAGTAATGAGTGTTCCAGCCGCTTCATATCGTACTGCATTCGATGACGAATTCAGCATATTGTAAATGCAGCGAATGAATCTAGACCGCTCTGCCGGATTGGCATGACAGACTTTATATATTAATTCGACGATTACCAACTGTAGGATGTCACCAAAATTATTTACTTGATCAATACAAGAAGCAAGATAATTCAATGCGCGCTCTTGATCTGCGTGGAGCAACATAAGGAACGCGTTTCGCTTGCATGGCATATCTTGTTGGGTATCTAGAAAGTTTGCTACTAACTCCGGTCCATCAGGTACTAACCAATCAAAGTTCTTATAAATTGTGAATATTGCCAAAACTGCGTTACGGCGAACATATGAGTGCCGGTGATCTAAACAAGCTCGAATAGCTGGCATTAGAGGTTCGAGCAATTCGGGTTCCTTGAGTTTGCACAAGAACCGCAACGTGGAGCCACGAAGAAATTCGTTTGGGTGTTGAAGGTCCTATGTGAATCATCAAAAAACTTTGTCAAAACAATTTACAAGATATAGTGTATTTGGGTCATGTAAATAATATTTCCTCAGCGGATATAAAAGTGAAGAAGATTACCTTCCTATAAGCATCACAAACAAGGATCATTTCTTGCAGTAATTTTCCATCAGATGATGTCTTCGGCACTATTTCCCAAAATATCAATAGCAGTTTCTTAATTGTATGATTCTGAAGTGGCAATACAAATCTAATAATTGTCATCAAAAGACCGGATAGACGTTCTCCATTTAATAATAGCTGTATCACTTTTTTCAGTGTTTCGATTTTCACATTCACGTCACCCTTTTCCAAATCTTGCTTTAGTTGCATTTCATTGAACGGTTCTATGTCGGCAGAGTTGATTATTGTATAGCACGGACCTTCGGCAAGAGCCATTTTGCACGTTTTTTGTGAGTTTTATCAAAATTAAAACAAAAATATTTATTAAAGGTGCACAAATGACACGGGTGTCTGATTTTTAATTGGAAAATTCGATCGAAAAAAGTACGCAAGGAAAAGAATAAGTGATGCTTAACCGATTGACGTGTCAGACTCTAGTGTCAAACTGGAACATTTTTCGACTAGGGCGCCATCTTCTGTGTACCACCAAAACCCGAAGTAAGTGTTATACGATTACTATAGATTTTAGTCGGCTACACTATATATTCCGGCAACCCAATAGGGATGAATAAAGATTATTTGGCCCTGCTACCTGCATGTATGGATGTAAAGTACTTTATATTTGAAGGTCTCTTATGATTATATATTTTTGAAATTTGCTAGTAATTACATTGCTAGTCAATTTACACCAGAGACCAATATATATTCCTTATTGTTTTCTGACTTACACAACTATTAGTATAACACATGTCAATTATCGGTACGAAATTACAAATCAAACATTACCATTTTTATTTCTGCTTGACATTTGTCAGTTTCGTATTTCCATTTTTACTCTTCTAATCGAGGTTGATTCTAGCAAGACCACGACAAAAACGAAGAAAAAGTGTATAACTTGAGAGAATATCGCGTATTTTATTTTCATTTCTTTGTAAAAGAAGTAGAAATGAATTAGGACGCCGGAAGTGCAGAAAGTTGTGCGTTTAATATAGAATCTAACATATTCGACTTTGTCGTATATAATGGCATCCTCCCAACAAAATAACACATCAAGCGAAAATGATGCCATAAGTATGGAGTATCGGCTTCAACAAATGCATATTGTTGGCGAAGGTAAAGGCAAAGAATATCACCGAAATCCAGGTGCTATAGAGACATTTATTCGTGATACACAAATGGGTGGAGCAACAAAACCCATGTCTAATGAATCATACAAAATATATGAAAGGAATAATATAATCGCTTCATCAAAATATGCCACCCCTAAACCCATTGAGCAGTTGGTATTAAATAATGAAAATATTTATGAGCTTAAACAACAACATTCACCTGTATATGAGAACATGGATTTCTATTCTGGCGGCCAATTTGATTCAACAAACACTAGAGCTCAACCTCAATCTCCACAAAGCAACTATATTGGAAGCAATAATAATAATCGAGTTCAGTATCTTCCAATGCAAGGGTCAAATAGTTTAAGATATGCTCACACTCCAGTTCCAGACGTGGATCCAACTCCAATCTATGAAAATATTATACCTCACACTGGTAAGATGATTTCTTATGGATTGGGGTGTAAATATGTTTTAAATATTCATCTCTCATGTCTCAGGCCAAAGAGCTCAGCCACAAGCATCGCCCGCCACATCCACTATTTATCAACTGGTTGAAATGCAACAGACACATTCCTCACAACACTCCCTTGAGTCTCCCAATTCTGTTGTTAGTCATTCTGATGTCCCATTGCAACTGGCTGGTCCACAACACCGACGTAGTACCTCGAACACATCACTGAAGACAAATGCCGCCGCAGTAAGTGCATCACCAAACCAACGTTATCGAAATTTATCACTGCCAAGCCATCTGATGACATCAAGCAGCGTTACAAATAACATAATCACCGACTACCAAACGCAGAACACAAAACTTAATCAAATCCCACAAGTAAGTTAAGTCCGATTGAAATTACATTCTGTCGTAAAACTTTTATTCGTTCAATTTATTGCAGTCACCAATACATCACATTCCAAAGCTATCATCTCCCAAGCCATCTCTTATTGCATCAAACCAAATGGGAATTAACATTTCCCTCAATCCTAATTATATTGAAGATATTAATAGTTCTGATTATGTGTGTATGACTGCTAATTTGAATAGAAAACAAAATGCAGCACCGTTACAAAAAGATAAACTCACTCAGCCTAAGGATGTTATTCAGCAGCAACAACAACAACAGACAGCGGTGGGTGTAGATCGATCAAACAGTGGCAGCTTGCGTTCCCCCCCATTACCGCCCACAGCCACATCTCCAACTCCTTCACAAGGAAGTACAGGTTGTTTAAGGGATTTTATTGAAAGTACCTTATTCTTATTAGTATCTGGTTGCAGGGCTATCGAAGAACCTTTTGCCATACAGTGTTACACCGCCTCGTCCGGCTGGACCAACGGAGGCTCAGAGGAAAATTGAAGAGCTCACGCGTCAATTGGAAGAGGAAATTGAGTTGAGTGAAGAGCATGGAGAATATTTTGGTGAGTGAAAAAGATTGAATCCGATAGTTTTATAAGGCTCCTTGGTTCGATAGAGATCACAATCTCTCGGACGAATAATTGTGAACAGTGCCTTGATAATACATACCTTACTAATTGTGTTTTTTTTAAATTACAGGAATTTGTCACACATGCGGGGATAAAGTTAAAGGTGCAGGACAAGCATGCCAGGCTATGGGAAATTTGTACCACACCAACTGTTTTATTTGCTGCTCGTGTGGCCGTGCACTGCGAGGAAAAGCATTTTACAATGTCCACGGCAGAGTATACTGCGAGGAAGATTACATGGTATGCGTAGATCTTTACGTCGGGCCAGACTTAGAACAAAATAACGAAAGTGATTATTTTTTAGTACTCAGGATTTCAACAAACTGCAGAGAAATGTGCAATATGTGGTCATCTCATCATGGAAATGGTAAACGTCATACTTTTGTCTACATTTTCAAGCAGATCATAACTTCCGAACGTTTAACAGATTCTTCAGGCAATGGGAAAGTCTTATCATCCAGGCTGCTTTCGGTGCTGTATATGTAATGAATGTCTGGATGGGGTCCCATTTACAGTTGATGTTGACCATAAGATTTATTGCGTCAATGATTATCATCGAATGTTTGCACCAAAATGTGCAAGTTGTGGCAAAGGTACAAATCAAATTTTAACTTTCAGAGTGTAATCTTGATATGTTTCATTGTGTGTCTTTAAAGGCATAACGCCGGTTGAAGGAACAGATGAAACTGTTCGTGTTGTTTCCATGGACAAAGACTTTCATGTGGACTGCTATATTTGTGAAGAGTGTGGAATGCAACTCACTGATGAACCGGATAAACGGTGCTATCCACTGGATGGAAGACTTCTCTGTAGAGCTTGTCATCTTCAAAGACTGGCTTTGCAGGCATCACCTCATGCCAGGCACACTGAACCAGTTTGTGCTTCATACCAATATATGGGTTAGAATTAAAAATTGATATTTAAAAGATAAAAAAGAGAACGAAAAAAAAAAAAAACAACTAGTACGGGTACTTATAGAGACATTTCATAAGTATATATACATATGTAGTTAAGCTTTAAGTTTTGTCAATTTTTTCAAAGGCTAGAGGTTTTTCATACTTTTATTTATTGGACTAAAATAGCGAATTACTTTGTAGTATTTAAAAGACAGGTACAATTAAGAAATCGTGTGTAGTGATTGAAAGCCTCTAACCGGGAAGAATGATGTATTGGGTTATAATTTTATGTCAAGATGGCATAGTTGTTCTAATTTCAAAAGACATTTATAATTATTATTTAAGATAAGCGCATATTATACACTTGACATTTATGAGATGAATCAAAATTAATTGTACGTTTTACTATTACATTTATGATCTTTCACATTGCAAGGTAATATAGTGTTTGGAGAGCGTTTCTTATATCGGAGAGTCTTGTCTTGTGATTGTGAATAAACAATTTGATGGTTGAAATTTATCAGTCGTTTCAGGGTGCCCGTATTATGATTGTCATCAAATATTTTGTAAATAGAATGACATTTTAGCAGCTATCGTGACTGAAATAATTGATAGAATACGTATTATGGTTGGAAAACCCATATTCAGCTACTAATTCCTATTTGATTAAAGTTTAAACGTTGGGTTGTTGGTTGAAATGGCTCTTGTTCTTAATATAACGAATATAAATTTTATTAATCGAAACCAACAGCAAAATTTAAAATAAGTTCACGTCAGTTGATGGAACATACACGAAATCATTTAATGCATACACAAAATTCACTTTTATTTAAACGTGTGTGCTTAATGGTACTATGACACTGGTTATATAAGCTATTTAAACCATGGTGTTTTTTTTAGTCTTGGACGTTTTGATTATATTAATTTCATACTTAACTAATGTACCAGATATACAAGCGGAAATATGAACCTAAATCAGGTGTTCCGTTCATTTAATTCTAAATTAATTTGAATCATAAAATGCACCAACAGCTGATCCTCACGATACAAACGACTTTTTTTTTATCAATTTCAACATCCACTCTCAATAGAGAGGGAAATTTGTGTGTGGTTTTCATTTGTTTTGTGTCTTTTCATTTGACCATACCCAGCACATTAGAACTTGAATAGTTATATTTACGGATGAACTTAACGTTGGTGCTAAAATATTAGTATTAATTAATATTATTAATAATACAGCCGTTGTTGTCAATTTAAAATTATCACCTCTGTTACTTAAGAACTGCAGATATGTATATTTTGAGTGTTCTGTTTCGATTCATGTTATCCCTGTTCTTGAGAATATGCGATCTCTCTAGAGCACACCTCTTGCCAAAATATCTCTCTGACATCAAAACAAGGGACTGGAGTCTATGTATTATGTTTTGCCGTATGTATTTTTTGATCAGTTAATTATATCACAAGTGCACCAAGAGTTTGGAACCTTTATTAATTAGATTCACGAGCCAGTTCTTGAACAGAAGCAGCGTTTTATCCGAGGTGCACAGACCACAGCGGATTCCGCCGAAATAGTCCGATCGGCGCCGGTATTCATTGCCCACCCAAACAGAAACTCTCGGACCAAGATCACTGCTCTAAAGTGCGTATATTATTCCGCGCATGTATTTCGACATTTTTTTCTCTTTACTCTTTTACGATCAACAATCTGCCTACACATGTATTTGGATTTATATGTAGCCACTTCATAAGATAATACCTAAATAAGCATACGAAAACAGGAACTTCAAATTTACATGAATAAAAAGTAACAACTTTTAGTTTAATAACAAAAGGAGGGGCAAAAGTGAATGAATGAGAAATTAATTTTGGTCAACACAATTACAATTTTAGTACTATGTTGTTTACTTTTTGCATTGCAACCGCATACCTCACTTCTGCCTTTTATTAAATTTCATTCCTTGTCTCATCAACTCCTACAGACATTTTACGTCAGAAGATGTATTCCCTTTGCTGTTGGACAGAGGCCAATAATCTTTATTGTTAAAGTGAGCGGCATTTTTATGTTTGAAAGATATCGGAATAGTCAGTTTGTCATTATATAATATTCGCCTGTCGCAGAATATTCCCGCTCAAGTACCGTCTTCTATGAAGATAAGAGTTGCCTTTAATGTAATCCTTGTTTTCCTAATGCGACACTAATAACGCCAACCCTTAAAGTTTAAACTTTCCGAGAGTTTTGCTTTTTAGGAACAAAAATCCACATCCAAATCATATTTTATATGTAAACAAAACTAAGTTACCTCAAGAAGCCTTTCAACAGAGTAACTTTCATTCGATGCCTTGAATAATTAACCAAGGATGATTTCATCTCTGTAATTAACAGAGACAATAAGGAGACAGTCGACTCCCTCTTTTATTAGTTTCTGATAATTAGATCACAGAGGGCGTTGAAACTAGTTTTCCACAAACATGTCTGACATTTTTGTGTTATGTAGCAGAAATGTAAACCATCCTGAACTCTACCATTCTGATGACATATAAAAAAACTCAAATATTTGAGGTTAACTCGAAAGCACTCGAAAGGCTGTTTAAGTTTTCGCAGTAAAATAATTTATACAAAAAGTGTGTTTATTAAATTATTCTAAGTATGGACTTTAGTACACTTTTACAACAAGCGCAACGGCTTACAAATGAAACACAAAACTCTGAAGAGCTTCCGCGAGTGGAGCGAACTATCTCCCAAGTTCTTCAAGCGACGCAAGAATTGCATTCACGAGTAACTCAAACCGGCGCGCAAGATATACAAGCGTAAAATTTATTGTTTGACCATAAATCTTGTAGAATACATTGTTTAATTTTTAATTGTAGGCACATTTTGCTGGGTTCCAAGGGCATCGATTTGCCCAAAATTTCGCAAAAGTTAGAAACACTGAGCTCTCGGAAAACATTTGAGCCACTTGACCCAATATCAGACACAGATATTCAAAGTTTTTTGAAAAATGAAAAAGAGAATGCTATATTGTCGGTTATCGAGGAAGTTCATAAAAATGTGAGTTTTTATATACCATAGTCTCAAATTTTGTTTAATTAAACCTTTACTCTAGTCGTACCAATGGGCCCAAAAACAAAAATGGGAACATATTAAAGCGAATTGGCGCCAAGAAAAGTTGAAACTCTTAAACGCCCTTATTGGTCCTTCACAAAATTGGATTGATATTCAAAAGATACCAGAGCAGACTATACTCAATGAAACATCCGGAAGCCGTTCCTGCTTAAATAGTACTGTAGGTCATTTTTTTCATGTCTCAAAATTTTCATGTTAGCATTATTTTTTTATAAACAAGGAAATGGCTTATGTACGTGTGGTGTGCGAATACAATGGACTAGTAAACAAGGGCGCACTGCGTCCGAATCTTGTTCAAAAGTTTGCAAAAGTTGCCGAGCAATTTGAAGACCAGAAAGTGTCGGAAATTTGGGAGATAATGAAATACATGGTCAATGTTACTCCAGTTTCACGAAGCCGTGATCCCATCCAGAGTCGTCAAGTCCACCAGTTTATTGAGCAAGCCAAAAAATATCTTGAAAACAGATACAAACTGTACATGTCCACCATCATCAGCGGTAACTTGCGGGAAGCACAAAGAGGTGGAGTCCCGAGTATATTCAACTTGGTGTCGTCGTTTGTTGGCTTGACATTGAATCAGGGAGTGTGTTTTGGACTGCAAGACGTTACGATCGAGGGTAAGCCACTGTGGCCAATGGTTTACTACTGCATGCGATGTGGTGACCTGCAGTCTGCATTACGCTGTATGCAAATGGGAGGGTGAGCATTGCTAGCATGCGATGGTTGTTCAATTAATCACTTTGTCACATACAGAGCTGGTCATGAAGATTTCATTCAAGTACTTGAAGATAAAATAAACAAGCCGGAGCAGAAAATCAATTCTAAACTTGAAGGTCAGCTTAAATTGCACTACTGCAATAAAATCAAAAATTCTACAGATCCTTATAAAAAAGCTGTAAGAGCATAGGTGCCGTCTTAATGAAAATATTTAATGGAACTTTCTTCTAGGTTTACTGCATAATTGCCGGCTGTGACATAAACGAACAGCACCTTGAAGTAGCGAAAACTACCGATGATTTTCTCTGGATTCAGTTGTCGATTCTTCGTTCGGACTCCACCGATAATTCAGAGATCCTCACGTACTCAGGATTACAGACGATGATACTAGAGAAGTACGGTGAAAAGCATTTCAATGCCGGGGAGCAACGACACCTCTATTTCCAAGTATTGGCTTTAACCGGTCAGTTTGAAGCTGCTATTGAGTTTCTATCACGCACTGAGAAGTATCGTACACATGCAGTGCACATTGCACTTGCATTGAACGAACTGTTCCTCTTAGGGGGGCCGAGGAATGTACAGGAGCCGTTATGTGAGAAAAGCCATCGTGTTCCATTGAGTATAATTTCATTCATTTATCTCAATTTCAGTGTCGGTAGACATTGAAGACCCGATTCCAATGAGGCGTTTAAACATAGCTCGTCTTGTTATGCTGTACGTGAAGAGATTCGAAATAACGGATCCATCCGAAGCACTACATTATTTCTTTTTTTTGCGGAATCTCAAGGACCCGGAAGGTAGGAACTTGTTTTTGGTATGTGTTAGCGATCTAGCCATCGAATGTCGGAACTACGACCTGATATTTGGAAAAATGCAATCAAATGGTCTTCTTTTGGGGTATGTGTAGTAAATGATTTATATTTCCTTTGATATGTTAAATCATTTTGTATTTTTACAGAGGACTGTTCCAGCAATTCGATTGCGTTGAGTTTGATACGAGAAATGCTGCTGCTATGGTTGCCGAAGACCTGGTTAAGAAAGGAATGTTTGAAGACGCCATAAAAATGTTTGATATCGCGGGGGTAAACTTACTTCATTATTACTGTAAGTCAAATTATAAAAATTAATCTATGCAGATGCAAGGTCAGGCTTTGCGATATACTTCCATCCTGTTGTCACAAGTGGTTCATCAAAGTTCGAAAAAAGGTTCATTACGAGAACGTTTGCAAATGGTGGCGTGTGATTTTAACGAAAGAATCAGAGGTACGTGAATAGTCATAGCGCAGCAAAAGTGTATGTGAATTTTAATATATTACAGGAAACAAAATTGAGTGTGAACCCCAAATTATTTCCACCTTCAACTTACTTACTGAATTAGTTAACTTTTTTGACTATTACCACGAGAAAAAATACAGTCTTGCGCTTGAAGTTCTAGCCAACACCAGACTCGTGCCGATGTCAATGAACGACCTAGAAGAATGCATTAATAACTTTAAACGAATTGGTGGCGAGATTTGCAAGGTATACCCTGACATACTTCTAGCTACCATGGACATTCTTTACTGCCAGTATAAAAGCATACGCGGAAAGGAAGGCGCTAGTTTTATCGACAGTGGAAGGGACAGGGTAGGTCCTGATATAGCATTCAAAATAATTCTTTTTTGACTCCGCCTTGTTTTTTCAGCAATTGGCTCATTTGAGAGAGAAAGCAAAAGCACTTACCAACATGGCTGCAACTGTTCCTTACCGTATGCCAGGAGATACAAATAACCGCTTAGTTCAGACTGAAATTCTCATGCATTAAGCACTCGTTTTCATAATACTGCTGGTTTAATTCTACTTTCTGTATTTGTTTGTTTAAATAAAAAAACGAAAGATTCGAGCACACCTAATTGTTTTATTTTGCACTTAATGTCGTCACAGAAACTCATCTAACTTGTACCTTTTGTGTGCTTTGAACAGTTCAGGGTTTGCTTCTTCGAGGCGCTTCTCAACACACTTTAAAAATTCGCTTAACATTTCGGCCTCTGCTTGGATATTTTTCCGCTCCCGCTCATTGTAGGGTTTAAGAAGATCTTTGGGCGTGATTTTCGATGATTTATCCCTCTTTCTGATCACTTTTATATTCTCTTCTATAAATTTGGTTTTATTCCCGTAAATTTCTTCCCGTAAGTTCTCAACTTCTTTGTCAACTGATTCTTTAATGTTTAACACAATCAACTGGTCTTGATTTATAAAAATGTTGGGAGTTGGTAGCTTGGATACTTCGATACACTCATCTAAGTCTGTAGAAGTTGGCTGGTTACCACCCTTTGGAAAGATAACTCCTTCTAAAGACGGTTCGTTTGGATCGCTGATGGGTGAGTTACTTGTGACCCCTTGAAAATCTGTTATGCGGTATGTACCATTTATGTCATAGAATTTATACCCCAACATGTCGAGGGCGATTTCCGTAAGAAGATATGACATCTACAAAGTAAAATTTTTATTACTAAATACTTTTTTCATCATTTGCTTTGTTACTTACATCGGTTTGTAAAAGTAATAACCAGAGACTGTTGATAACACTCCTAATTATTCTCTCACAGGCAATCTGACAGTTAATGTAACACTCATTGTGAAGGCAAGGTAGAGTTTTGTACTTAAGGAACATTAAAAAAAATTAAAAAAAGGTTTATAAGGTGTTGTGTTTTTAAAAATTAAAATATGCAAGATTTATTTCCAACTCATTACACTTACACATATGCCAGTAATATAATGCATAAAATTAAGCAAAAAAGGGGTAAAAATAATTTTATTTACCGAGATAGAAACTTAACATTAGCTCTGATATGCTCGTTGTTTTGAAGTCCTAATTCCTAATACGTAACCTTGTCTACAAAACGTGCAGTTTTCCAAATTGGGGTTTCCGAGTACAACTTTAGAGTGAAATTTGCTCCTGCATATATAACACAGAAAATATATCCCTCGATGCATGCTAGTGTTATAGGGGACATGCGATGACTAAACTACATTACCATTATTACTAAGTTGACAGTTGTGAGGACAAAATCATATTGTATGTGTTCGATTGCATTAATTAATAAATTATCTTCAGATTTCCTTGATTTCTATTCAAACAAAATTAATCAGATATTAAATATTAGTATGAAAACATAGAACTTTAAGTTAGTTTTCCTTCTTAATTGATTGCATCCTAACAAGAAAATATTAAATATCACTTAGGGGAGGGGCAATATTCCAAATTGATTGTTATTTTGTCATGTTTGGTCTTGAAAAATGAAGATAAACGAGAAAAATTTATGTTTGTTCGCTACCACACCGCCTTACGATTTTGAGGGATTTCTCAACAAGCGTGGCGAAGTGAACAAAGCCTTTCAACGTCGATATTTTGTTCTCAAAGGGAATCTGCTCTTTTATTTTGAGAAGAAAGGCGACAAGGAACCTCTTGGTTTAATTATAGTGGAAGGATGCACGATTGGTGAGTAACACATATGTTTGAATACGATCCGTTCTTAATCACAAGTTTATTTGTAGAACTCTCCGAAGAAAGTGATCAATATTGCTTTCAAATGGTATTTAATGGTAATCGTACTTATATATTATGTGCTGATAATCAGGAAATTATGGAAGCTTGGATGAAAGTACTAACATGCGCTGGGTATGAATACAAAAAGCTGATGGTAGCCGAATTGCAACGTCAGTTAGATGAAATCGAGGATTCGAAAAAGAGTATAACGACATGCATATATATTAACATGAATGTTCTTATAATTAATGTATTGTTTGGAATTTTGTAGAGTGGTTGGGCGACCCAGTACAAGTGACTACACCGAAGCCTCCACCTCGACGTCAAAATCCTTTCAATCGCCCTGCTCCTCCTATTCCTCAAGCTGCAGTAGGAAATCCCAATTTAAACAATGGTTTTTCAATGTTGAGCATCCATCCTCCTGCCTTAGAGAATTCTACAGTATCAGGTAAACTTATTCAACTCATTTTAGTATATAATTTGTTTTTTTTATTGTGTATTAAATAGTATGTATTGTGTGAACTTATAAAAGAAAACTGGGTAAAGTTTCATTAGAACGCATTTATGACATCCGTCTTAAAACTCCACTGTTTCTTTGAATGGATCATGACGACCGTTTTATTGTTTGAACTCTTACCGCCTGTAATTGAAAAGGCTTGGGAAGCATGGATTTTGCTATAAAAAAGAAGACCCAATCAGTTAACGCAAATATAACTATAACTTGAAAAAATAAAAAAACATGCAAGAGCAAGTCCGAGTTTGTGATAATGCGAAAAAAGTTGAAGACAGACAAATTTTGTTTGTTGAAAGAAATTATAAATTGATAACATTTACAACCTTTACCGCTTCTCCGGTTTCAGGGCGGCTTTACTTCTCAACCAAAACATCGGCATTATCATTCAAATATATATTCTCAATTAATTCAATCCACTTGTTGAACTCAATTTCAACGACTTTGTGCCGGCCTCATCCATACATGATGTATTCTCAATTTTCGGAGTCTTATAACACGTATAATTTGTTGGTGGGTTCAAAATGGAAAAAGTTAAGTTCAGCAATATGTGCTCACAGAATTCTTTGTTTACAATGGTATCGTGCATTGACGTATAAACTGTTTCAGTTCAGTTAGCAAAATGAAGTCTCTTTTTGTGTCAGAAATAATAACTATCATATTCGGAATAATTGTTTGCTTACTATTTTTTACAATGTTATATTACTGCTTTTGTAGACTCTCTAGCCAACGAGTAGCTACATCGTACGAATCTATATCTCTTGCAGTATCAGAATCACCAGACTATGGGAGCACCACGGACATAACTGCAACACCAGTATATGGTAATGTGCGTGAAATTCCGCGAACGTCGCCAAGAGTAAATAAAAAAAGTGCCAAAACAGTGCTGGCGTCTTCTGCATTATTTGAGAAAATACACGAAAGTCTTCGCAGAGTAGTTCTCGCCGATGTAGAAGAGTATCGAGCGCAAAAGGAACTCGCTAAGAAGCCTTTAATTGACCTTTAGTTCATTATTTATTATGTTACCCTGTTCTGTTTCTCTGTGCTATTAATTGTATTTTAGTTTGTAAATATTTAAATAACGCCGGTATATATTTTTATATGTATGTAGATATGAAGATAAATAAAGTCGCAGAGGTATAAGTAACTTGTCACTGGATGAAGTTTTGGTAATCTACACTTAATGCCCATTGATGAGTGAATTATTTTGTTGTGTTAACTTATATTCGTAAATGAATAAAAACAGACTTGCTTATTATTTATATGGTTTTATTGTTGTACTAAAATCACGTGAAATTCGTTTTTCATTTCTATTTGCAGTTTCTCTTTAAATGAAATCGTTCTGTGTATCTTTGTTAAACGAGTATGAAAGCCATAACATCCCATAATAAGAATATGAATTTACTATGGTTTTCTTTATAACTAATAGTTCGATTTTAAAATTATTAATTTTTTTATTCAATAAACCGCCTGTAACTTCTATTAAGCAATGACATGATGCGCAGGAAGAAATACAACTGAGTCACAATAGTAAAGGCAAAGTAAAGACAAAATGTCACGTCCGTGTCCTTAAGATTGATTTTTACCATCACAGACCCCAAGAACAATACGTTCTCTACGTGTTGGATCGCATTTACAACGATAAAGTGACTTTTTTAAATGTTAGACTCAGGTTTTTAAATGGATTTATAAAATCAGTATCGGTTAATTGTGATACATTTACATTTAAAATCTCACACATCTTTGAGTTCATCGTGTATCTGAAACTGCAATCCATTTGTTGAAGATCGTTTGAAATGGGATTACGTTTTCATCGCCTTCCGTTTTTTTTAAGTATTAAAACCAATATCAATGTTAATGTGATCGCCGTGGCGTAGTGGTAGGTGCGTCGACCGCCGCGCAGAAAGTTTGGGTTCGATTCTCGGGCGGGACACCTAGCATTTTTTCACGGCACCACCTCTTTCGAGTTGCTGATAACACTCCAAGAGTATTATTTGTCTATGAAAAAGCTTCTCATCAAACTGTAGGTCCATTCTACTCGTGAAGAACAGTAGCACGCACAACACGAGTAGTTGTTGTAGAAGCTAGGCCTTGGTCCGTTATGGGCTGTAGTGCCACTCAATTATTATTAACCAATATTAATATACTCGCATAACGCGAGGTATATGAGCATATGGAGCGACTACATTTCTAATGTTTTCAATAATTTTTGCTACAAATAGCAGTTTTTTTTAATCAGGCATGGGAGACAAAACTAAACATCAATTGTATACAGTATGTGACATGACAATATGCATGCGCTTCTGTTTTGTGGTAGGTGGGAGATTGGGGCATGTGGTTGTATGATGTGTATACCTCAAGGTCCCCATTTCGGCTCCTTTTGATACTTCACCCACTAGATTTATTACTGACTAACTTAATTGGAAGCAAACTGGTCAAAGTAAGGTAATGTCCGCCATTAATTTCACCCACATATTGAACATTACTACAAAGACGAAATAAAAATAAATAATATAAAAGCTATTTACAAAATTTTATGAATTACATTTTCATTGAACTGAAAGGCTTAAAAAAGTTGATCCGAATTCACAACCATTTTCCATATAAGCAAATTGCCTCACTTTCTATCAATTCGTGAAAATTGTCTCCTCTGTCAATTGCAGATTTAAGTTGTCTGAGCTGTAGCCCAATTCAATTTAAAAGTAATTTCATCCCATTAATAGAATTGTTAAGCAAACAACTTAACATTGCAAACACAAATAAATAACTGCTCATATTGGATACTATCAGATTTTCAAAAAAAAAAAAAAAAGGATTAATGTGAGTTCTTATTCAATGCTACACATATCCTGTAATTGAACAAACCTTATCCAATCATCCACTCCTTCATATTATTTCCCGCATGAGTATTTATGTGTTATGTAATATGAACTTAAGTGTATATGCAGCTGTCGAGCACACGGTAGTGGCTCGAGGGAACCTCGGCTCGAATCCCGAGTGGGAAAAATCAGTTTTTAGTTTTAATTAATTAAAATAAAAAAGACACTAAGTGTGAGAAAAATGGATGTAGAGTGATGAACGGCCTGAACTCACCATATAGGGTGTATTTAAAACACCGGTGTCTGAGACGTCAGGCCACTTTAGAAGTGACGATAGCATCCGCGTGGCTAGCCCCACGAGCCGGACTACTGAATCAAGCAAGAGAAGGAAGAGATTGCAGCCGCAGCCTAAGATCACCAAGCGTCGGACGACTACTATGACGTCAGACGAGGAAGCAGTCGCACCGAACGGAGGCAGAGCAGTGCCGACGAAAAAAAAACCCGTCAACAAAGTCGTCTTCAGCAGCCGCATCCATCGACATCGAAGCCCTCCAATGCGAATCGGAGGGGAACGAATGCCGATATTCTTATAGAGGGAGCGGCAACTCCTTCTAGGTTCTCGCCACATCGGACGCCGATGATGAGGCAGAACAAATAAAAGAGGAGGAAAAGAAACTTCACCATCTAGACCAAGAAAGGGCAAAGCTTGACGCCCACATTAAGCTCCTGGATGACCGGTCTACGGCGAGAAAAGCTGCAGAGAAAGCAGCAAAAGAAAAACAACAGGAACAGGAGCTTCTGAAGCTGCAACAAAAAAAAAAAAAACGGAACGAAAGCCGAAAAGAAACACATGAATCGCCTTCAACATCAAAGGCAGCGCAACAGTTGCAAAAAGATCAGCAGGAGTTAAGACTGCAACAACAACACCACCGGGAAAAAAACAACAACAGCAACCAAAGCAGACACGGTCTGCCACATTAAAGGCAGCTCAACAACAGCGATCGCAACAACAACACAATAAGCAGACAACACAGCAGAACCAGCAGCAGCAGAAGCAACAACAACCAAAGCAGCAGAGACAACAGGAGCCACAACAACAGCAGCCGAAACCTAAGGTACGCTGCCCACCTATTAACGTCTTCGGCATGGGGACTTACGAAAAGTTTGCCTTAGGTAATAAGAAATTTTATATCAAATACAAGACTCCCGAAATTCAAACTGTTCATTGCCTAACAATGGACGGGTTTAGATTCTTAAAATCGAAGTTAGCGGCATATAACGCTGACTTTTACACATACACCACCAGAGTTGAAAGGCCACAGACCTTGCTCCTCAAAGGTGTTAATCCCTCTACCGATCCGAAGGTCCTCCTTGAAAAGTTGGGACAAGTTGAGAGCGACGAGGTCCATTTCGTAGGGGTTAAGCTTTTTACGACTGCGGCAGCGAAAGCGAAGAAGAAGGCACTTCCCTTCTTCTTAGTTCAGGTATCCCAGGAAATGAAAATTGACAATCTACGAAAAATCCGTTTCGTAGGCGGTCAAGTGTAAAATGGGAGAAATTAAACAAAACGGACCACGTACGTAAAATCAAAAAACCTAGATTATCTTAGAGTACCCGTGAAGAGTCAGTAAGTTAGAATTAAGATCACTCGATTATATTGGTAAGCTAGCGTTAAGTATTTTTGTCTAGCATTTAAGAAATAAAAAAAAAACATTAAAACATGCTGACTGTTTTTCTTTAGCTTGGGTACGACATGAGCATCGAGGCGTATTACTTGCGAAACCATTTTTACCGGTATCCTGAAAACTTTTCACTTTTCTGCAGAACGAGTCGTTTAAGTGAAGCAATGTCGGGCATATATTGGAATTTTTTTTTAATTTTCCTAAAATTTCCCTTCCAATGCTTGTATTGCACAAATGTCATGGTCATGAATCAGGAAGTTTTTTATATTGCTAATGTAATATTTTAAGAAATGAAAGTGTTACAATAATATAGTTTATTGCAATAATAAAGTTTAATGTGGTTTCTGACTACTGGAATCAGATATTGGTTTTAGATTACTAATATATTGAATATTTGATTTCCAAAATGAAATTATATGCAATGAACTCCGTGTCTGGGTGATGTGGGAACAGGGTAGGCACTAATTGGTATCAACCTGGCGATGCCCAGCTGTTGTAACTGTTTCCCACACATCAACTACCCTTATAGTACCTCCACGTTGGTAGCCACCGTGTATTGGTTGTTGTTCATCCGAACTCAACTTGCTAAACCTATAAGTGCGACCTCCGCCCAAGAGGTACAAAAAAGGGCCTGGTCCTCCAGGTAGGAGGTGTGCGTCGGGGTAACTGCCCGGCCACATTAAAAATACCAGTTACGAGACGACCGAATGCCTCGGATACGGACGGATACACTGTTGACGACCCTCGCAAACGTACAAAGGAAAATGATTTACGGATCTGCACGTTGAATGTGATGTCCCTAAATAGACCACGTGCACCCGATGAACTTGCGGAGTCCCTGGACTGCAGACATTACCGCAATTCAGGAAATGCGGTGGGATGGGCCGGGCCAGAGAAGAGTGAGAAACTGCGACATATACCACGGCGACTGCTAAAGGAGAGATGAAAACGCTTATTTGGATGCGGTTTTGTTGTTCGAGGGAGACTTAGGCAAAAAGTCTTAAACTCTAATACATAAGCGAACGCCTCATAACAATCCGCATCAAGGCTAAATTCGGGTATATAAGCATCATATACGCCCACGCCCCGACAGAGGAAAAAGATGACAGCAGTAAAGAAGACTTCCATCATCTATCAGAAAGGACATACGATCGATGCCCCAGTTACGACACCAAGATCGTTCTAGGAGATTTCAACGTTCAGCTGGGAAGAGAAGAAATTTTTGTTAAAGTCACCGGAAGACACAGCCTGCACGCCAACACCTCCGGAAACGGATTCAGGCTAGTTGACTTCGCCTCGGGGCGAAATCTCTCTGTGGCCAGCACGCGGCTCCCACACCTCAACATTCATAAATGGACCTGGCGATCACCTGATCAATCAACCGTCAACCAGGTTGATCATGTTGCGATCGACGTTAGACACTCCTCCAGTATTCTCGAAGTCCGAACCTTCCGAGGTGCAAACATCGACTCGGATCATTTCCTTGTTGTAGGTTGTAGGAGGTGCCAAAACGGTTTGGCGTCGGAAAGCTACAATCGCAGCCGATCGCTAAAGCCTTTACCGATCGATTCTCCCTGAAACTGTCTCAAAATTCGACGCTGCCTGCACAAACAATAGAAGACAAATGGAAACGTTGTCAAGAAAAATAAAGTTGCCAGTGAAAATAAAGTTTTAAAGTATTTTGTATTTTCATTCCATTATACATCGCATATAAGATTTTCTCTGCCGTATTGTGTGAGCGCCTGAAACCGTTAGTCAACAACCCTATCAGTGTGATTTCAGGCCAGGAAAGTCCACAATCGACCAGATCTTCACACTGCGGCAAATCCTGGATAAGTCCCAAGAAGTACAAATCGACACCAACCATCTATTCGTCGATTTCAAGACCGCGTATGACAGCGTGCATAGAGACGAGCTATACAGTGCAATGTCTAGTTTTGGCATCCCTATCAAACTCAGATTGTGTCAGATTGTGTAGGATGACGATGGAGAACTTTCGCTGCTCCGTCAAGGTCGGTAGTGAACTCACCGAGACCTTCGATGTCAAAAAAGGATTTAGACAAGGCGACGCGCTGTCATGCGACTTCTTTAACATCATTCTTGAGGGGATCGTGCGTAACTCACACGTCAACATCGGAGGCACGATCTTTCACAAGTCCGTTCAACTGCTTATGCGGATGACATTGACGTGATCGGCCGAACTCAGCGAACCGAAATCAAGCGCAGAATCACTCTTGCCAATCGCTGTTTCTTTGGGCTTAAGAGGCAATTGAGTAATAAAGCCCTCTCCCGAACGACCAAAGTGACTTTGTACAACACCTTGATCATCCCTGTCCTTTAGGGCGCAGAAACCTGGACGGTACTAAAAGCATATGAGGAAGCTCTTGGTCTCTTCGAGAGAAAAGTTCTGCGTGCGATTTTTGGTCCTGTTTGCGTTGATGGCATCTGGAGGAGAAGATTCAACCACGAACTGTATGGGCTGTACGGCGGCATGAACCTAGTCAAGCGTCTACGGATACAACGCTTAAGGTGGCTAAGCCATATAGAGCGGATGGAAAACACTGCTCCGGCCCGAAGAGTTTTCAAATCCGAACCACAGGGACAACGCAACAGAGTACGTCCCAGACTGAGAAGGCGCACACAAGTGGAAAGGACCTCAACCAACTTGGTTGCGCCATCTCAGCAATTGGAAACAGCTGGAAAGAGATCGTGCTAGCTGAGAGGCATGTTGGTTGAGGTCCAGGTCCACCCCGGACTGTAGCGCCATCCGAAGAAGAACTCCGTGTTAAATATATCAAATTGTTTTAGAAGTACAAAGGTTTTTGCCACGTTTTGATTTGCGATATAAGGTTCTGTGTCAGATAAAGCAAAAGTTTTTAGTGAAATATGGATAAACGGATATTTTCCAGTAAATTTTGAAAAAAATTAGAAGCAATGATATATTGGAAAATTGTTTTAATAAAACGAAAAGATATAAATTTAAAGAGTTGAAATCATCCATTTCTTAAGATTGAATAAATGCTGCTGCTGGAGCTACAACATCTTCCAACAAGTCTGGTTTTAGTCCTGATGAAGCATTACCTTTGATAATCCAGATCAAATAAAGCCAATACCAATATGAAATAACAAGAAAAGCTTGGCCATCCAATATTTCCTTCATATAAACGTTTCATAAAGGTAAAACTGCATTCTTATCTGGAAAATATAGTAATAAGTGAAATTGAAGCTCAAATTCCACTTCAACAAGTACTTGATCACACTGCAAACAGGCTTATGAAGACAATAATTTGCACTATATTCCAATCACAAGAAAACGTTAGTCTTACGCTTTTGGCCAAGTGGGGTTATAATTGATCTTCTGGGTAAAGTAAGTTTAAGCAAACATTTTCAAGAAGATTCCAATCCATCCGGTTCATAAAATTCTATTCTACGGAGTAGATAAAATATCATCAACAGTTGAAAGAAGGATTATAGGCGCTACCGAATTAATAATAGCAAAAAATTTTCTTGTTCGGCGACGAATGAAGATTTAATTCATCAAATGTTGGTATCATCTGATTACTGGACAACATATTTGATGCTTGAATTCCCTCTAAGTAATGAAGCGCAAGCCTTATTAAACTTAATTCCGATTTTACAATTTTTATAACGAAAGTGTTCGTACATAGCATTGTTTTCATTGTAGATATAAATTCCAGAGTTGCTGACAACACTCAAAGAGTAAAAATTGTCTATGAAAAGACTCTCAAATCTTGCCATCCGGAATAGGTAAAACCCTATAGGTCCCTTCTACTCGTGAGAGAACAGTGAAGCTAGACATTGGTCCCTTGTGGGCTATAATTCCACTCAATAATTATTAATAAAGGGTGATTTTTTTAGCTATTATCTTTTTAGCAACACTGGTTTAAACAACTAACGCACGTTTCATGTTTTGCTTCACTGTCAAACGTCTTCAGTTTGGTTTATAATTTAACCATGAATCGTCTTACAAACGAACAACGCTTGCAAATTATTGAATTTTATTATTAAAATGCGTGCTCTGTTAAGAAAGTTCATTGCGCGCTTCTTCCATTTTATGGTCATTTCATTTTAGGCTCAATGGTTACGTAAATAAACAGAATTGTAGATTTTTGAGTGAATATCAGTCAGAAGCATTGCAAAAGCTACCAATGCATCGAGAAAAAGTCAGTTTGGTGCGGTTTATCGGCTGGTGGCATCATTGCACCATACTTCTTCAAAGATGATGCGAATCTTAACGTAACTGTGAATGGTGAGCGCTACCGTGAGATGATATCCAACTTTGTTTTTGCCCAAAATGCAAGGGCTTGACTTGCATGATATGTGGTTTCAACAAGACAGTGCCCCATGCAACACAGCACGCGCAACAATGGACTTATTGAGAGGCGAGTTCGGTCAACATTTTATTGCACGTTCGGGACCGATCAATTGGCCGCCGAGATCGTGCGATTCAACGCCTTTAGACTATTTTTTGTTAAAGCTCATGTCTATGCAGACAAGCCCGCTTCAATTGACGTGTTGGAAGACAACTTTAAAGCATTTATTCGTAAGATACCGGCCTAAATATTGGAAAGAGTATGACAAAATTCGACAAAGCGGATTGAATATTTGAGGCGCAGTCAAGGTCAACATTTGCATGAAATAATCTTCAAACAATAAATTATATGGACCGTACTACCGATTCAAATAAAGACTTTATGCATTTTTCTGAATTTTATGAAAAGCTTTCCTATAGCTTTTAAAAAATCAACCTTTATTATTATATAAAAGTCAATAAATGAACTGGATTTTTCAAGAGAACATTTTTTACTTTCTTCTTTTCACCCTACCCCACGACAAGAAAAGGGGTGCTGCTAGCTAAAAACCGATTGCACATTCGTATTTAGGAGGTGTGTACCCCTTTTTTATTAATAATTACAATGGGTATCTACCAATTTTAATTTATTGAGGACACATTTTGTTATTTTGCCTCTTTAAACTGTAAGAAGTTCGAACGTTCTTGTACTTACTTATATTCCATATAGAGTTGAATATTTGATTTTAGGTGTATATACATGCATGTGTATGTCTCAATTTAAAGAAGAAATGCTAATTTAAATGCAATAAAATACAACCGGTCTCATTTTACTTATATTTCGTTCTGTTCAGACTGCAATACACATTATATACTAGTTTGCTTGAGAGGAAATCCGAAAACTCCCTCTTACATTTGATTGGCTTTGTTTTTGTTCCTTCTACAATACATACATACATTCATATTTTAAGTATTTATTTGCTTTATTTCTGTCTTTCCTAGTATTTATTGAGTTTTTTCTTAGTTTTCGTATTGTTTGAGTTTGAGTATATTCATTGTTTTCGTTTTGAAATTACTGAATTTCTTAAAAGTACATACTAAAATTTCTGTTTCGACATAAAGTGGAGAATAAAAAAAAAACATTTTAATAAATTTAAGTCTGTTGTGTGTTTATCTGCAATTTTTTGTTCTGTTCTTTTGCATTAAATTAAGTGAATGTAATTGCGGAAAAGGTTTGTAAAAAAGAAAAACCAAAATTAGAGTACGTCGTTTGTGTATCTGAATGAATATTTACAAAAGAACTTAGGGATATAGTTTTGTTTAAAGACAATAAGGAATTAATTGCAAGCTACTTTACGTGCTCCAAGTGGCACCAGAAATATCTTTGTTAAAAAAGTATTGTTTTATTCAAAACAACGCATTAAGTTATGTTTAAAAGAATATTATATCATTCAATATGTACTCAAAATAATATAATTATTTATAGTGGAATTCTCTGTGTATAATCTTGAATTGCCTTAAGAATATTAAAGACTATTATCTGAAACTGTGGCAATAGATTCATTCAAGCTATTTTTAAATAGCGAATTTATTTCTTCCTGTGATAGTGTTGTTTGCATGCATCTGCTCGGCGCAGCACCTCGGCGTACGATAAATCTAGTTTTTTCAATTTGTGCAAGTCCTGCGATACGGTGCTGGGGCGAAATTCGACACCACTCAAATCTAGCTCACGGCCACGCGGAGTGATGTTGGTTGCTCTTGGCGATGAAGTGGACGAGGTGACGCCACGGTTGTAGATTATCATGGAATTTCCATTCCATTCGAGATTCGATTTGCGACTGGCGAAGGTTTGACTTGAAGATGGTGGTGTTCCAGAAGCAGAAGGTGAGTGTGTGAATGGCCTCATATCGCGACGCTTTTTGCCGCTGCTATAATACACCCTTGGTGGTGAGGGAAGGGCGGCAGGAGACTCTGAACGATCAGTGCTGTAGTTTCGGTTTTTCTTCTTGCTCTTCTTTTTGATGCCAACGCCAACCATAAGGTATTCAAGGGGTTCCCGTTTTAACGGAGTCAAAACTCGGCCGTTTTCAACAATCGCCTGTTTATGCGCTGGTGTAAGAGTTGTTGAGCCACTGAGGGAGACGCAGGGTGGTTGATTTTCTTGATTCTTCTCGATAATGTGCTTCTTGGCCGTTTTGCGCTCCATTTTGGTGATGCACTCTGACATGGCGAATGATTGTTCCGAAATAGCGGACGATATAATACTTTGTGTGTCGTCAGCGAAGTCAATAGGTGGGATCTCCTCATTGGCCGGGGTTACCGGTGGAACTTTGGCTGCAGGGGGATGAGTGTCATCGAGGAGAGGAAGTTTATCACCTTCCTCCTTGTTTTCCGCAGCTTTTTTCAGCACAGCGAAAATTTCCTTAAACAACTCTCGATATTCAGGTCGATTACGGAATCTCGAATCAATGGGGCTGGCATCATCATAAATGCTGAACTTGCAGTCTTCGCCATCGCCAATGGAACAAAGGAAGTATCCAGGCCTATCATCAGTCTGTGTGCCCTTGTTGCTGGTCTCATCGGAAAAACCAGAAGAAGAAGTTTCCGCCTCGGAGAATTCAGTTGGTGTGCGACGATTACTTTTACTGCTTCGATTGCTTTGTGCATTCTCTTGTTCTGCGTTTGTCGCGGACGTTTTTTCATTATTGTCCTTCAAATGATGTGAATTGTATTCACCAGTTGATTGGAATTCTTCCGCTAGTGAGACGCCACTCTTGCGCGCAATTGAATGCCTTTGAACTTCAAGGAGAGCTTCGTATTTCTCAACCAAATCTCTGTACGGATTCGGACTAACCGGTGCATTTAAATCCAGCGAATCTGGTGGGGCTCTTGAACCAACCTGAAACGATTAGGTTTTTTGTTTGTTTGTTGTGTGTTTTCTTTTGTTTTTTTTATTTAGTTGTTTGTAATATATTGGTTGTTTAAGTTTAAGCTACTTGCCGAGACAAATCTCTTTTTTGATTTTGAAAGAAACAGAAAACGAAAATAAACGAAAAATGAAATAAAACATGCAAAATCATATTTAATTTTTTTTTCATTTCCAGAAAATAAATATATTTTCAATTGTTAACATTTTTATATTTTAATTTAATTGGTTTACTTGAATTTATACTACCCTTATATAAAGTTAAGAGTTATCACAATCACATTCACAATGAAACATTGTGAACACATTTAGTTGATGTTTTTTTGTTTTGTTTTTTCTGTATTAGCAAAATACATAAGCAAAGAACAATGTGAGCTTACAAAACAAGAAAATGTAAAGGTAAACAGTAAAAAAACGCCTTGTAAGATCACGTTAATACCTATCCTAGGGTAAAAGGACTTTTGCCAAAGTCAATGTGAATCGATAAAAGAGATTAAGGCTCTGCGGCAAGAACTTAAGCGAGTTTGAAATAATTTCTTTATTTTTGAGTTAGTAGAGGGAACTAATAAATATATTTTATGTTATTCGATATTTTTGGATTTTAAGAATAAATATGTCAATGATAAGAAGAGCAGGATTTAAGCTTTGTACATTTAGTTGAATGCATACGAACAAATAATACTTGTAATGTCACCTTTTACCCAAGGGTAGAATAACGGTAGTTTTTCGCTAGAAAACGACTAGATGAATGTAATTTGAAACCAAAAATAAAAAATATGTATTATGAAATGAAGTTGTTGTAGGAAAGCAAGCATTTCGAATCGGAAATCGTTTTCTAGCATTCTCTTATGAATTAGTTATAAATAAATTAAAAAATATAATAAATTAATGGACATTAAATAACACTTGGCACATAGGTAGTGATTGTTTTCACTTCTTTTTTGTTTTCTTTCGAGGAAAAAATATTGGTGGAAAAGCTTGTGGCCCGAATTTGCAGGTTAATAAGATCTCATTCGATGCAATTAAATTAATTAAATTTTTAATCAAATATATCGAATGGGTCATTTTTTCGTTGTGCTAAATAAAGATGATATTATATAAAGGTACTTTTTTATTCTTTTTTTCTTTTATCTAGTGTAATGATTGTAAGTCTAAGAAACCAATATTTGTTGGAAAATCCACCGATAAATTTTGCCCCACACTTTTGAGCTTTTTTTGTATATATTTTTTTAATTTACTTTAAGTACATCCTTAGGATTAAAAAAAATTAACATCGACAAGGACGGAAGAAAAGAATATAGAATTAGTGCAAAAAAAATCATCAAAAATAGAAAAACAAAATTAAAACATTAGTTCACAAAATTATAGAAACACAAGAAGAAACACAGCACAAGTTAAAGAAATAAAAACCCGAAACAAAACAAAATTGAGAAAAAAAAAATAATTTATGTACTATCATCTTCCTCGGGTAATGAACTTATCAAACGAAAAATAACTAATGCTGGCCATTGAAGGATTTTTGCAATCCATTGCATTATACTGAATTTTCGAATCGCTCTCTGCCATAGATCAAGCAGGATGTTTTCTAATGAAATAGGCAACTCATGCAGGTACTTTGTTGTATTTGAACAAACCGCACACTCAGCCTATAAAAAATGTTTAATAAAAATAAAGTTGAAGAAAAATAAAAGAAAATAATGATTTAAAGTAAGGAAAAAACATTTGTTTTTTGTTGTTTTTGTTGTTGTTTACTTAGCTTTTTTTGTGTTTGGTTTACAATTTAGCGATTGTGGAAAATTCTTGAGTGAGTCCATAATTAATATACACAACGTATTAAAAAATAATGAAGAACAATAAAAGTGTAGTGAATGATTTGAGCGAAAATGTATTTTGAAATTAATGAACAGCTCATGGATTTGGTAATTAAATGGGTTACCACGATAGTGGGATGCTAAGAAAATTTATTTTTATCTAATCTTTGTAAGCAAGATTCACTTCTTCATTATGTTATGTACAGTTTCATAAATCATACATTTTTTAATATCGTTAATATTAAATTGACTTGATGTAACTTGAATCATAGTATGATTTTGTGCTCTCTGTGGTATTGAAGTGACCGAGCAAAGGTTAGTCCAGATTAAGTGGAGGAGATCACGTAACTATTGTTTTCTGGGTGAAGCTAAACAATTTTCAAGAACTCATAATTGAGGTGAAAGGCGAAAAGATGTCTATCAAGAAGAAGCATTATCGAAACTCATCAGCGTTACGAAAAATCTTTATAAGAAGCTTAATCGAATGCTTCAGTTTTTAAAGCAGGGTTCTTTTCGCCTGGACAATTTTATAAATGTCTGTAGTTTGCTGCCTAAAATTCGATCCCAACTGATTTTCACATTTTTTCCATTGCTGCGTAACTTAAATTATATTTGCAGGCTAAAAGGCGGTGAAGTTTAATCAAGTGCCCGCCTTTACAATGTTGAAGACGGGTAGAGTATGTTAACAAAATTGCTTTGCATGAATTATATTTAAATATTAACTTTAAAGGTGGTGCTGACGTAAGAGTTTGTTTGTTCAGAATTGTATTAAACTAGCAATGTTGCGTTACACATAAAAGCAACAAATTTTTCGTTTAATAGAAGAAAAATGGGCACACATGGATGTGACATTTTACAGCAGTTTTCTTATGGAGTACATGAAATATTTTTAATTTAGGCGTAGCTTTTTTGCGAGCTTCGGTTAAAACGTTTTATATCAGGGGACTAATAATCATGATAAAAATGAAAATTATTTTCGATATAATAAATTGGGATGTTTTGTGTTTTGAAGCCAACTCTGATCTTTAATCAATAAAAATACTTCATGGTGCTGCTACTTTTCTTAGCAACCACATATCATTGCGGTTATGGTTAAGAATGAGAATGTGATAAGTTTTTAAATATTTATATACAAAAAGTCATGCTGAAAGTTGCCCATTTCGATTAATAAAAGTGATGATACCATTGAATGCAAATGTAAATAGTGCCAGGAGAAATGATTAATTCTATTTTTTTCTAATATTGCTTGATGTGGTGATGATGGTAAATAAAATATTACTGATTTAATTTTTTATGGACTTCATTTAATTTATGAACTTGCTTACGCTACAAAAGGAGTGTGGAAGTTAACATATATTAAATATTTTTGTCGTGTTTAATATAATTGCTTGCACTTGTTTGATCTTATGACTAAGTATCTTAATAGAACATTAATAAATAAAACATTAAACAATACTGAAAATATAAAAAGAAAAATGAAGAAAGAAAAAATGATGAAGAGAAGAATGGGGCAGATGAGTAGTAGAAAAAGTGACACCAATTCATCTAACCGCGAAACATGCCGAAGAAGAGGGTTTTAAAGTAGAAACAATTGCTCACCTTTATTGTTACGGCTGAACGATGGTATGCCACTTGTGATGATGTATCAGCATTTCCTCCACCACTTCCGATGCCTTCGATGTCCATAAGACTACGATCGTCATCGTCTTCGGTTGGCGCAATTGAAGATGCTTCATCGGGCGCTGTGATTCTTTCATCACATGCACGTAAGCAACGACTGCACATATTTCCTTGTCTAGAAAATTAAGAAAATATAAAATTGTGTTAGATTTGAAGTCGCATTAAAAGGCATTGGGGTCGTATGAGTGCTTTTCTGTTTTTAATTTACCGAACTTCTTCAAGTATTGAAAGCTCTTCATGCACAGACTTCATTTCCTCGTTTGCACCTTGAGCAAGACGACTTTGCAGGGTTTGGTTTTCTTGAACTGCAAAAATTCGTATTCAGATACAGTTTGCATCAGTTGAGAAGAATGTTAACTCACTTATAGCAACGAGCTGGTCTTCAAGTTCACTAACTCTCTGCTGCTCCGAGACTAAAGCCTTTTTGGTTGTTTCCAAATCACTCACCACGCGAATTATCTCCTCGTTATCCTCGGCGCCTATCATACTAATATTAAAGGATTCATTTTGTGAGCTGTCACTGATACCCGTGGAGTTTGAGTTTTTGTTATTGGCACTACTTGACTGGAAAACAAAGCTACAGTTTTCGGGATTTGTGGTATTCGCATGAAAGCTCTAGAAATGCAATAAGAAATATTTTATCATTTTCTTTTTAATTATAAGCTTGTGTAATTACAATACCTCCGCATCACCATCACTGACACTGCCGGATTCCTTCTCATGGTGTCTTAACCGAATCTCTGGTTTATCATTACCGGCGTTGGTTTTTTCTTGTAATAATCGCTCATTCTTTCGCCGCTCTATTGTTAACGTCTGTCTGGTGTCCTCCAGGCTTTTTGTGAGTTCTTCGCAGCGACATTCTAGAGTTTCTATATTATGCGCAAGTCTGTTGAGATGAAATTTTTAGTCCGAAAATGTGTTCTATACATGCATTTGATTTACGTACGTCTTTATATGTTTTTTGTGATTGTTGTTTTCCACACTGAGTCTATGATTAGAACGTTCTAACTCTTGCACACCGACTTCTAGTTGTTCATAGATTTTGAGACGAGAATCATTAACTTCGCGAAGAGCGGCTGTTTGTTTTTGGAGATACTGAAATATGAGTAAATTGAAAAATGAGCACAACACAACACGAGAATATTCAAAGGGATGAATCAGAATCCAGAAATCCAAGAAAACATTTTCACAGACATGTTAGCGATGATATGATGATAAACTTTTCGTGCTCTTCAGTATGTGAATTGAAATTAATTATTTTAGCGTTTTCGTAATTTATGATATTGCACTAAAAATGATTTAGAGGTAAACAAATTGAGTATTTCTGCAACTTGACGGATTGTTTTTTTAGAAAAGCATTTTGAGCATTTTGCAAATTTTTTATTTTTGCGTTTTTTGTTGAGCTTTAATGGACCTTTTGTTTAAGATCTGGAGCTACGTATTTTTGAGAATGCTACCACATAGAGAGGAGAGAAAGTTATATACATATTTCTCATACTAATTTTTTTGTTCTTCTAATAGTAACATTCAAAGTTTGAATTTAAGCATTTTATATTTGATTGATTTGCTTCGAATTTCGCAATAAACTTAATACAGTAAAGGCTCGAGAAAATTAAGATGCACAAAAGTTTAGTATACGGAAAAGTTAAAGTTTTGTCTTAACCTTTTCGAGTCATTCATGCTGCAGCGTAGAGCACATATGAAGAAATATAGAAGAAAACTTTACATAAGCCAGTAAACGTGGATATGGAGAAGTAATTGTACGGTTGGTTCTTAGATCATCGTGAAAGAAACCGTTCAATAAGTGGTTCTATTTTGGAAGCTAAGGCTAAGGAACTTTTTGTACAAATCTATCCAAAAATAAAAATCAAGATGTTTTTATGGCATGTATAAAAATGGTTTCGACATTACAAAATAAATAATATATACATAAATGTAAATATATAAATTGAATTTTTCCTATTTCGCGAACATCATCCATTTGTAAATATTTTTAGAATTGGATCAGTGTCTTAGAAAATTTAAGAATTCGCAAAAGTTAAGCACTCGTAAAACAAACTGCTTAACATTCTCGAGTCTTTACTAACAAGTGAAGCACGTAAAGGTTATGGATACGTCCTGTTTTGTGGTTTCGTAATACTTCGTAGATTTTCGTTCTATTGTCCTGGTCGATATATCGACATATTCGGATACGAAATGCCGAAAATTCCGTCATCAATATTATATGAAAACATGGTGACGTTACAACCTATAAAGGACCAAGGTCCCATTACTTAAGCAACAACTCATGTTGTGATTTTATATTCTGTCAAGACAATGATCTCAAGGAAATATAAAATAAAACGCACAACCTGCAGCTACAGGTTGTAGCCCATAGGAAGTCTTAGTGACCATTTGCATACAAAGAAAACACCAAATACCTAACTTGTTCATGAGAGGCAGAAAAAAACACATTAAATAATTACATGCAGGTAAACTGTATTATCCAAAAGATGATTTACTTAACTTATCAATCAACTAATAAAAATTTCTTTAAAGCGGGAAATGGTATTTCCCATAATTGCAGTGATTTTTTTTTAATAATTTTATTTTATTTTAATGCCGAAAACATAATTCCATTTCGAAGTCGAAATTTTATTCATATGCATATCTTTCTCCCGCCTTCATATTCTTTCCTCTATCTTTTAGGTAACTTTTTATTAATATGCATACATGTTCGTTATTGGGTACATATGTGAGCGAAGAATGACAACATAAAAGTCACTCCGATTTTATATTTAATGATTCATAAACCAATTAACTCCACTGACCTAAATCTTAGTTCGAAATGCATATTTAGAATTGTTTAACATACAAATGTGTAAAAAACATCAAGACGCAAAACGCGAAAATACACATCGTTCGTTCGCCATCACCATCCCGTTCCGTTCGATTAGCTTAAACAAATGAGAAATCTAATAAACCTAATATGGATGTATACATTGGTTGAAGAAAAATTCGTTCAACCGAAGCGTTACCCTAGTTTACTGAACTAATGTATTCTGCAAGAAATATCTAACTCTAGTTTGACCCAAATTGGATCTTGAGAAGGCTTTTTCCACAACTCTGCATCTGTATATTTGGTTTATGTGAACAATTTTTCATTCACCAGAGACGAAAAAAAATTCAAACAACTTAATACATTATTGTAATTGTCACATTCGTTTTTAAATTTTCTCACCAAAATATGCATTTTAACGGAAGTTACAATTTACTTGACATTAGATGGACATTGGGTGTGTATGGTCACGCCATTTATTTTATTCATTCTAGAAGATAATGTTTTCATTGGGGAAATGTTTTCTGTGGTTATGGAAACATTTCTTGAAAATGTTGTTCATTCTGTACTTACGATTATTTCTTGTGCTTGGTCGTCAATGATGTTTTGGTGATGTTTAAGTGTTGTTTCCAACTCTTTGTTACGTTCTAGCAATGTCTTCCCTAGTTCTGCGGCTAATTGTAGATCTGAAAATACGATAAAGAAAAGATTTTTAGTTAAGAAATATATTTTCGTTGGAGAACGTTAAAGTGTAATAATAAAAATGTATGCATATTTGTTGTCCAAATTTGGTCAACCTACGCTTATATTCGTAAATAAAACATTAACAACAAGTTCTACTGATAGTGGTGTTCGATAAAAATATATCAATTCTTAATTCTGATTGGGGTGCCAAAACAAATTTAAAGTTGTCACGTTCTAGTTGGAAATATATTTATAAGACTATTTTTGTCATTCGCTACGAGCATGTCCATCCTGGCTTTCTATAGAACTGAACTAGAAGCCATACATGTTTTAATTTCCACTCAATATCAATATAAAAGTGTAGACGACATCTGACTTCAACAGGATGTGCTTTGTGAACGACAAACATTTTGATTTTCAAATGCAATGTTTGTGTATTTCTACAACTCCGACTTTTATAAAGCTTTACATAGGTTATGTATTTCAATAGAAGCCCCTGAGATGGTTGAGTCTGTTTTCTACAACAACCCCTCATATATAGTATTGTTCTTTTATATCCCATTTCGAACGACGAAATTTGATAAAGGAGGCGGTCAGAATTTTAAATCCCGAAAGCGTAAAATACTAAAGATCCGAAATTTTGAAATGCGCAGAATCCTGAAACGCCTAAAGTCCTGCAATGTCTAAGTTCTCAAAAAGCCTGTATTCTGAAAGTCAAGAAATTCGCAAAATCCCGTTTGCAAAAAGATTTCCTTTATAACAATGGGATATTTGCCATAATTTGTACAAAGTTATTCATAGAAGCCACAAAATAGTGAGTTCATGGAAAAGCAAAATTAAGTTTGTAACAAGACAGAATTAATAAGACAAAATTAAGTTATAAGAAAGTACATCTGCCACACTAGCGACTTTTTCAAAATTCCAATTCCTCTCTTCACTAGATAGTCTCATCTGTTTCACATGAAACTAAATGGGCCTATGTTAAGGTCATCCTGACACACTTTAACTATTCGAAGACGTACACTTTTATTTTTTCATACAGATTTCGAAACGATCGTTTTATATTTATTTGCTTTAAGCGTTCAATGAGCTCTCCATTCATAAGGGTGTGCGTATTTATACATTGTGTGCGTTTTCTACATTTTCCTCCCTAAACTTGAATTCTTGGCAGCAGTTTAAGCCGCTAATTGTAACAAGACCTTTCAATTTCTGCTGGTGCTATTGCATTATGAATGAATTGCGCGTTAAATCATGATTAAAAACCACGATTACAACACAATCGTCATTTATCTTGGTTAATTATAGGCAAAGAGCAGGGTAAACTCCAGAGAATGCTCTGCAGTCTGTCGGTTTTACACGCTACCATGACAATCAAGCAGAGCGCCACTACCGCTGCTGTTGCTATTGCTACAGTCGTGTGGCATGGCGTGGCGGGTGGAAGCAATGAAAAATGCGTGTAACCTCAGTCGGCCGTTGCTGCACTCGCTCTACAGGTGAAAGAGTGAGGGACAAAGGTAGATCTGTATGCATTTGCTTAGATTGTGGGACCAAACTTCAGCTCATTTCTTGCGAAATTATTCAAAACAAATTAGCCGTGTGGTCTGTGAGCCACCGTCAATAGATCAACATAGCTTGGCAAGTGAAGCCTGGAGTTATATAAGACTGGGAATAATAGAGTTTCATGGTTGTAGTACAATATTTGTTCAGATTCTCTTGGTGGTGTTACAGAACGTACGAATTATATTACGTTTACGAGAACAATAGCTGAGAAAGTTCTCCTCCTTGATTCTTATTGCGCAAAGTTTAAGTAACAATCTAAATGTTATGTGATATTCTAAGACATGTTAAATAAGAAATGAAAGAGTGTTACGACGATGTTGAAGGTGCTCTGGAATGCCCGATAATCGTTGTTCGCATGCAAATTTGCACGAATTGTAGCCGCGTATATGCCACACCTGCCCATATGAGCTACACTTCAAATAGTCGCCTTGAAAAAAAATGATATATTAAATGACGAAATGACGAGGAAGACGAGTTCACCTATATGGTATGTCACAATAATAAAACCCAATTGAAAGCATTCAGCTATAAAATCGTTTAGATCTAAAATTCCATCAGGCGATAACTTTGTAGGTTGTTGATTTCGCATTTGGGTCAATAGGTCATCCTCTTCCTCATAGAATCCATGAAAAAATTAACATTTAAGATTATCAAAGACCCACTTCATGGCTCAATATGGTCAACAACCAAGCCTTCTGAATAAAAGTTCTCAGATTTAATAAATATTCATGTGGGATACGCGTAGTATCTGACGAAGCTACGGGCCATTCAATCTCCCAAAAAAAGAAAGAGAAAAGCGGATGCACACACGTACACACTTTCTACATTTGGATTCAATATAAATTTTGCTGTCACAACGGTCCATCGAAGAAGATATAAAAGTTTGCAAAACCTGCTGAGGGTTTAGTCTTTAAATAAACTACTGACCGAGACTCTAACAACAGTGAACGAAGAAGTGCAGTAAATTATCATATAGTGCTAAGGTGTTGACACTATGAATATATTTCTTGGAATTGCCCTTCATATTGTCCTTGTGGCAATTGTGAGTTCTGTGACTTTGGATAACGCAGCCTCAGGAGTCAGCGGACAAGTGAACATTTCTTCAGTTGTCCAACAAGATGACAAGCACGTGAATTTACCAAAACTGAAAATTCAAGAAACCGATCAACATGGACAAGATATACATGTGCAACTGGAGGACATCGCCGCGAATCTAAGTGATAAACAGGAAAGTGTAGGAAGCAAACGAGAGCCACGTTTGTACGCTTATAGCGATGAAGCAGTGACAAAAGAAGAGATGAATCTTATTCTATCTAAACTTGGATTCTCTGCAGAAAAACAACACACTCCCGAGTCAAGAGGCGTTATTGGCGAGTATATTCCAGGTGATAATTCAGAGGATGCTGCCAATGACTTTTATGTTGTCACATTCTCTGCAAATGAACGTTCGATACCTGATTTAGGTAGAAATTTATTTGTCGTCGACGACGAGGCGCGTACATCGAAAAAATCACTGAAGAAATACTTGCGAAAAATGTATCGGAAGTTGCGTCGTACAACAAAGAAATATACAAAAAAATATAAGCGGCGTGGAAGTTTCAAGTCCGGTGATGTGACACTTGAAGACTTAATAAAAAAAGCCATCAGGCGAAAAGAAGACGAAAGCAGTTGGTTTTTCGGATAAATTTCATAAATTAGTCACTAAAAGAGTTTCAATTCCAAAAACGTAAAATTAAGTTCTAGTTCTTAGGGAAGTTTCTTTCGTATCTGAACTGATATGAGTTACTGGGCATAAAAAAGAGTTCTGGGGCATAATTAAAAAAAATCCAATTGTGAAATTTTTAGTGAAAGTTAAGAAAAAAAAACATTTTTTAATGTACCTTCTAAATTTTCTGACTGATAATGAAATTATGAAAACATTCTCCTATTTCCTTATATTGTTAATCACAGTGTAAATGTAAATGATGAGAGAGGTTCAATTGTTTTTCTCAAATTCGATTCATTTTGAATTTTCTTGATTGACACAAACCAAACGAACATAATTATGTTTAAGTCATTTGGATGAAACAAATTAAAAAAAAAAAACAATTTGTCTTTCCATGTAGAAAAAGATTGTTTCACTTATTAGAAGTTGCAGTAACGTTACTTTCAGATTTACGGTGGAGAGACCATTCTTGTCCAAAGCGCACATTTTTGACCATCTGACAGCAGTTATTATATGCAACCTAAGCCAATATGCAAAGTCATTGTGCAAAAATTTGGTAACACAACTAATTGTTTCTAATTTTGAAGTGCCAGTTAAGATTGCAATTAACACAAAGTTGCAGTTATGCACATTTTTACCGTGCACATTTCCCGATGAACTTATCAAAATGCATTTTACCTGCGGTACACAGTGCCACATACTTTGGTCTACAGTTCATCGGCCGACTGCGTCAGTTTTCACGATGGCTGTTTCAGTTGGCACAACATACTTGCTTCCAAAGGTGTGTATATGAAATGGGGAGAGAAACTTGACTAAAATATTCCTTCAATGATGACGTACATACATTCGTATATCCGCGCGGGTAATAATAGTGTTTGAGTATGTACAAGTTCCTTGTCCAAGTCGCGTCTCTGAATGCATTTATCGTCTGCGTATACACCTGGATAGCCGACGATGATGTGTCTACATCAGTGTATGATGCAGGTGTTGTCCTCATAAGTTGCTGTGTACGCATCAACGTTTTGTAAGCCTTATAATGAGCAAAAGTATATGCTATCTGTCACAAACTCTTAGGCGAATATAACATGGCCGAGAGGCTGTGTGCATTTATGTAACGTAGACATCCGTCCTATCAACAAAGCAGTGAAACTAGTCCTGACTGCGTTAATTGATGATCTTCGTCATCAACAACGCCGCTATCGTGCCTATCGAAGTATAAGGTATGTAGTTGGCTGCATTCAGTGCGCAAAGATGCATATGTAAACTGGGGTGTAAGTAACTGAATTTGGGTTACTGGTTAGGCTGATGAAATTAGCCGCCTGTATTCAGGTTATTGCGATGATTGCCGTGCACGTCTATCGTTGCACATAACGCTCGGCCGCTGTAGAAATATGTGTTTAGTCAATAATCATCCGTAAGCCGGAGAGTATTAGACAACCTTACAAGCCAGAATTGTGAGTTACTAATAAACGATCAAATATCGTGAAGGCGTGTTTAAAATGTTTAACACTTTACGTGTAAATTGGGTCTATAGTTATGAGTTAGTTTTGAAAATGATCGCACTGGCCTTCACCTGGCGTTAAGGTGCACCGAAACTGTTTGAATGCTCAAGAGAGAGAGATAGAGGGAGAGAGAGAAAGATTTTAGCTTAGATCCTCACATGATTCAAATTCCTGACACTGATGCCATGATAAGACAATCATCACCCCAAAGGGAATTAGCTGAAAGTCTGACATGATAAAAGAAACAGTCATTTCCGAGAGCACTTTACTCAATTGCGGAAGTAGCAACATTAATTGGCTCCGCTCACGACATGAGTTGTCTGAGCATCTCATTTGGCAATTGCCCCAACGTAGAAGCAGTGATTGTTAAATCAGTTCGTTGCTGTTCTGGGAAATCCAACATTTTCCGTTCCACTCTTTTTCGTTTTGAAGGTCACAAATGAAAGTTCTTTTCGCGAAATATTACCGTGAAACTGCTAAATCAATTAGACACAGAAAGTAAGATATGCTTCTCATTTCACTTTTCGCATGAGAAAGAGGTACATTTTTTATTGCAAACCTTAGCAGATATAAGTGTATGTACTTGCTGCTGTGTTTCAATATTCAACTGTTCCACCATTGTTGTTGGGAGTTTACATCTTTTTTCTATTTAATTGCACTTTTAACAACATCAAGCATTGTATGCTGCGATATGCAAAGCAAGTAAAAGTACAACAACAAATCATCAAGTTACATATTCTTTATGTAGTAAACGAGAACGGTCGCCAACAACAACCCACAACTTCGGTATGCAGGCGGCAACAATAGGGAAAACGAACCGAAAAAGTGCAATCTTATTTTCAGACCCAAAACATGCCTTCATACACATTTGAGATATTTTCCTATTTTGCATGTGAATTTCATGCATCATGCATGCTGCATGAGAGACAGAGCGAAACAATATTTTATATCGTGGTTATTGCCGGTTTTTGTTTTGGTTTTTGCTTCAAGTATGCGACTCTGGCGTTTAGTTCATATATGAATATTTTCTTAGTGTTCGTTTTTTTAAGTGAAAACTCTGCGTGTTGGCAGAACCGCAATAAGCGCATAGCGAAAAAATTGTTAACTTAAAGAGGAGACACAAAGAAAGAACCATGACAAGTGAATCTTTGGCGATCCACCTTTCTGCGGAAGGCGCGCGACGCACATGGGTCAAGAGGAGTTTGCGTTGAAATCCATAAAGTGAAAAAAAAAATCAACGGGTTCGGCGAAAGCCCGTAACAATTAGCATTTAGATGGAGATTGGAATGTACGGGTTTGTATGTGTGCATGTACATATGTTCGCAAAGTAGATAGCTTGAAGAGGAATCCGTTTAAGTTTTATATATACGTAAATATCTTTGAAACTATGGAGCAGCAAAAGGAAAGGTTTGAATGCAAGATGGCTTATTTCGATTTGCTTTACGACATTAGAGCCTTAACAAATGCAAAATATCTGTCTAAAATTGTACTAGTTTCGGTCAAAAATGTTTGATTTATCTTTACATTCCAACATATAGTATTACATTCATTTTCAAATGTGTTTGACGACCAGGTTAGGAATGATAATGATAAATTTTACATCAATTAAAAGAATTGATAAGAAGGATATATAGTTAAGTTTGTAAGCAGGTTATAAACAATAATTTTTTGACGGTTTTTATATGAACATAATTTCTACTGCCACTTAAAACCAAGCAGTATTTGGCTGTCGCACGCATTTTGAGATGTCTTGATCCTTTAATGCTGTTAAAGCTTCTATAATGGCGCACCGGGAGTGTCCGATGATGTCAATGTGGTCTGTGAAACCCAGCATGTTTATGAAAGTGTTTTTCTTTTATCTTCTTGCCGAAATTCTGTGCATGTATGTATTTTATATTCCTCGGTAGCTTTTGCAAGTCATAGGACTGCATTTCTTTGCGGTGAACCATATAGAGCTTCGGACATGGGTTCATCCACCTACACTTCATTGTTCATGATATAGTGCCTACACTCCACCTAAACATCACCACCATATTTGAAGAGTTCTGCTGGGAAACAACAACGTTAGCCTTTTGATAGGCGAGTTGACCTTTTCAAATCTGGGCCGGGAGATGCCTTCTTCATTGACTGAAAATGGGTTTTCTTTTCTAGCCCTTATATTTAATGTTTGATTTTCGAAACTGTTATTTGATTGGTCGGGGTTAGTTTTATGAGACAACAGATCAATGACACACGACGGCACATTTACGGATTATGAACACGCATGGCAGATGGAGAAAAAACATAACCTGCAGAGAGAACATTGAAATAATTCTGCCTTTGACTGAAAGTACTCTAGAATGAGTTAATATATGGCAAAATGAGACATGATCCACAAGATTGGCAAAATGAGACATGATCCACAAGATTTCAGTAGGAGATGTCTAGGCGAAAATAGGCATTTACTATGCCCGGCACTAGCCTCAATTAGAAAAGTGTCGACTTCGGTAAGATTTACAACTTACTTAGTTGAAAAGTTTGTAACCTGAACATAAAAATGGAAACGCTTTCTATATACACACACTCACAAAAGTATACATACGGCATGAATTTTCAATATTTTTCTTAAAAGAAACGCAAAACTTGAAATATTTTTCACTAATATTATTTATTCACTTTAAAAAATAATAATAAAACAAAGTAAAACATAATTCATAACAAAACTTAAAAATAAAACATTGTTTTTCATTTTTTAACACTTTGGAGCTCTCACAAAAGTATACATACTCCCAATAAATATTCGATTTTCCATTGTTTTTGCGATGAGCTGTTTACAATTTTTGGTGTCCTGCATTCAATACGCATTTCTGTACCAGGGAAGACAGTATTTTTTTAAACTTGACAAAATAATGCCTAAGTCAAAGGAAATAACATTGGAAATTCGCAAGATCGTTTTAAAATATAAAAATGATGGAAAATCATATGCGGAAATCGGGGAATCGTTAAATTTACCGAAGTCAACGGTCCAGACAATAATCAGAAATTTTAACAACACCGGTACTTTTGAAAGTAAGCCACGCTCAGGACGTCCCCGGAAACTGGATAAAAGAATGCAGAGGCAAATTGTACGATCTATGATTGAAAATCCGAAACAGAGCGCTGTTAAACTTACAAAAGATATCGGAAATGAATACGGAATATCTGTTAGTGCAGAAACGGTTCGTCGTTGTTTGAAGGAAGGGGATCTCCGTTGCAGAGTGGCAAGAAAAAAGCCGTTCTTAAAGGAGGTAAACAAAGCAAAACGATTAGCATATGCCCAGAAATATCATAACGTCCATCTTACAGACCCTTCGTTTTGGGAACGAGTCATTTTCACCGACGAATGCAAATTTGACATTTTTGGTGGTGATGGCCGCGTTAAAGTGTGGAGAAAAAAGAACACTGAGCTTGAACCCAAAAATATTGTTCCTTCCGTTAAACATGGAGGTGGATCTGTCATGGTATGGGGAGCAATGGCAGCAAGTGGTGTTGGTGTCTTAAGGTTCATAAATGGAATAATGGATAAGCATATGTACATAGACATTTTAAAGGATAGTTACCTTCCGAGCGTTGAAAAACTACAATTAAAGGGAAAAGATATACTATTACAAGATAATGATCCTAAGCACTCATCCGGTTTAGTAAGGGAATGGCTGCTCTATAATATCAAAAATAAACTAGAACATCCACCACAATCTCCTGACCTAAATGCCATAGAACACTTATGGGATCATTTAAAACAACAAGTTCGGAATAGGCGAGTAACATCAATTTCAATGCTAAAATCAGTTCTGACTGAGGAATGGAATAATATAAGTCCAGAAGTTACTCATAAATTAGCGTTTTCCATGCCTTCCCGTTTATCTGCAGTTATTAAAGCCAAAGGAGGCCATACTTCTTATTAATTGTCTTACTATTCTTATATTTTTAGTTTTTACCAAAATCGTATGTATACTTTTGTGAGAGCTCCAAAGTGTTAAAAAATGAAAAACAATGTTTTATTTTTAAGTTTTGTTATGAATTATGTTTTACTTTGTTTTATTATTATTTTTTAAAGTGAATAAATAATATTAGTGAAAAATATTTCAAGTTTTGCGTTTCTTTTAAGAAAAATATTGAAAATTCATGCCGTATGTATACTTTTGTGAGTGTGTGTATGTAGGGTTATGTTTTTAGGAAGTCTGTACGCTATTGCTTACAGCCCCTTCAAAAAAAAAAAACAAGTCCCGTTCAAAAAAACTCTAACAGGCATTCACTAAATTCCGTTAGTTTTCGTCCAGTGTACCTTGTGAATTTAATTTTTTATGCATTCTGGTGGAATTCCGCACACAATAGCGGAAATGTTTTCCCCATAAACTGTGCTTGACTTCAGATATATGTATGTGGACATACAAACATGAAATAAATGCTCATGTTGCTAAATTATTACGTGCACTCACAGCTGCGGCTTGACCTCTGTTGACACAGACTAGACTAAGCACTTTACAACTTTTGACGTAAACAATTTAGAAACAAATGCTGCATATTAAAACGTCGAGTTTGCCTCTCGATCCCAGAGTTAAAATAAAATTTAGAAAAAGAGTAACAGCTATCGTTTTGAATTCGTAATCTATGCTTGAAATGAACGATGCAGTTAAAAATGGAACAAGCTGAATGCAAGATAATTTAAATGTCATAAGCAAGCAAAGATCATCATAAAAAATTCAAATCGTGCAATAATTTACTTGTGATAGTTAACTAATTCGGAATTGTGATCTCAATGTAACTGTGACAGTGTTTGAAATGGCATTTTACTGTTGCTGCGCTTTACTCTAGCCAAAACAAATTCAGTTTTGTTTTGTTTTTTATATTCGGTTGCAACAAAGGTCGAATTTTTCGCTAAATTTAAGTTGACAATTAGATGCAGTCGGAATTTTCCCATTGTAACAACCCGCGTACGTTTAGCTTAGCCTTTAGGGACTTTATTTTTTTTTGTCGGTTTTGTTTTGAAAATATCAGCAACACTGATGAATCATTGGGCAATGAGAATGTGCTTAATTATAGTTCTGGGAAGACGAATCGTCTCGGAGAAATATAATTGAAGTTATATGCCTATACTCTTCTGGTCGGAGTGTGCTACTTCAAGTGTAAGTTGAGTGACGTTTAAACTTTGAGCTGTGATCTGTGATCTTATGTACGTATCTCATGATGAAGCTTTCATTAAATACTTTTTGTATACCAATAATTTTTCAAGCTATAGCTAGTTATAAACTATTCAAATACATTTCCAAATCAAAAATGTATTTTATTTTAATTGAATTTAATAACAAACTTATTAGTATGTAACATGTCGACAAAAAACACAGCATGAAAACTATTAACATAGCGTGGTTGGTTTAAGGACAGACACAAGACACACGTTATTTGGGCTACAAGTCCCTATAATTTTTAAAGCAAATTGCGGCTATCATTTTGGCATGAGATATGTTCTCTATCTGTGTTTGAAAACGTCACACCCACAAATTGACGGAGTGCGTGCAACGAGACCCTGTATAATTTTTAATTAGCACAATCATGCATTCTGTAATGGATGATAAATCCAGTGCCATCTGAGAAATGTATAATTAGGGTATCATGCTTGTTTGTCTTCAAATTGTGACAGTAACTTAATGTTAGCTTTAGTGGTATTTTATAATTTTTTAACCTATAATCCAATTAATTTTTGATACAATCAGAGGTATGTACTCATCGAACACCTTCAACGCGTGCAACCACCTTTCAAATTACTTTTAATTGCAAACTGGAATTTCGCACACATATCCATGGCCTTCAAAGCAACATACACTTAATTTTCGATACATGCATAAAATTTCAAACTTATGTTAATCACAATCCATTTAAAGTCGCAAAATTTTTGTTGAGTTCGTCCGTTTGTCACATCTTAAAACAACCATTAGCATTTCACAAAATGCATTTATTCGAAATGAAAGGGCATGTGTGCACATACAGTCGTTTTTCTCATAACTCGTTTGTTCGTATGTATATTTATCAGCGTATTAAACAACAAACGTAAATTAAAGCAAACATTTCCCTGCGAAGCATTAACCTTGACTATCGGGTACTAACGCATAAAACACACAAAAAAGCCAAAGAAATTGTGCAATTTAATTCACGTGAATGTTTGTTTATTTAGTTTGGCAAGCTTTTTACGTCGATTATCTTCAGGAAATGTCGAATTAATGAAATTAAGAAAATAAACCAGCTGTATAAGAGCAACAAAGAGAAAGTCGGAGATCCCTTATTTTATGCTATAGGTTAAGGGCACTTTTGTAACAATGAAAGACGCAATTTAATATTTTTTTGAGTGTTCTGCAAAGCAAAGTGTAGAAATATTTGCGTGAAGATACAAAGTTCAATTCGTAACAGCTGACTTTAGGCGGTGATAGCAGAGTTGATGCCAAAAGTCGTAAGAAAATCATAAAAGTTTTGTGGTAGACTTGCAAGAAATTAAACCATCATTAAACTATGTGAATCTTTTCTTATAAATTCTTCATAAATTCATAGCTATGACCTTAAGAGGTGATGTGAGGCTTAGGCTAACCCCGGACTGAAGCGATACATCAAGATGACATGAAAATGGGAAAAGAGGCAACAATAATCATATGTATATATACCGTATAATTGGGTTGACTATTTTGACTTGAAAAAAAAAAATCTGGCAGACGTTTTACCCGAAATTACTATAAAGATATCATTAAACAATGCGCTCCAATATATGTATGCTTAACGTCATGGGTCCGATTTTCTTAAAAGACTGGAAAGTGATATGACACAGGTATTCCAACTCTGAACTAGTTTCCGCATAACTTTCTACAAATAGCTGTTACTACAGTTATCTACCAACTCATAGAAAGACATTTTTCTATAAATTTAAACCATCAATCTTTCAGAAGTTATTGCCTTCGTAAATCACTGAAAACTGTTGCGATAACCTTGAATGATCTGTCTGACCACCCAATGAAATTCATAAATAAACAATCAATCGATCCCAGTCGGATACACATATCTATATTCTCAACGTTCAGATTGAATATTTTAATGAATGTAAAAAGATCCTTATCGACAGGCATAGTCAAAAAAAAAAAAAATTAACATTGATGGACATCAAAAGTCGAGTTAAACCCTAGGGGTCATGTTTTAAATTGATAAGGATATTGTAATGAAACCCTGGGAAACAACCGCGGACCTTTACAAAATCTGTTAAATGTCACATTTTACTTCTGTTCAGAATTGTGTGATTAATTATAAAATATAGTGCCAACATAATTGATTTGGGAGAAATAAATAGACGAATTCATAAAGATACAGAATTCTACAGGAATGTTTGTAATTTTATTCTTGCGACCAGCAACAATTTGCTAACCTTGAAATAATTCTCCGCAATTTCAGTGAATTAACCCGTTGAATGAACTATCGTTTCAGACATCACGCTTACCAATTCTAATTAAAACGTTTTGTTTTCCAAAATAAATTTAAAGTTTCAATGTGAGAAAGTAATTAAAGTAAAAATTTAAGTGTTACGCAACGTTTATGGGCACCCACAGAGAATTAAAAACACGTTTCGATACTAATATAAAAAAGCAAATACATTTCGTGCTAACGAACAGACGGTACTCACCAAACTGATGACAGTAAAAAAAACATTAATCTAAACCAAGGACGTTGACATGCAGCTGTCGATTGGTGGGTTTAAGTGCAATGAAATATCTAAGTTCAAATTTCGTCTATGAACATTAATTACATTGACAAGCGAGACGAACGTTCATTACAGTAAAATCAACCGAATTTTGTCGTCTGACTGTGTGTGGCTGATAAGACGTTACATCTTCTTGGAAATACAATGCTCAGTTCATTTAAACATTACCTACTTCCCGATAACTTTTAAAAACTTGTCAAGAGAAAATTGAATGTTTGTTTCCTGAATATGGCCTTGTGTGCAATGTTTGTTTTGATGATGATCGGTAGAAGAAACTGAATGTCAATATCATAAATAACAAAACCTTAATGTTTATTGGTTTCCTTATTTTAATTACAGAAAAGAATTTATATTTATGTGAGAATCTAAAAAATAAATAATAAACTCAAATATTTTTTTTTTGCCTCTTTCTGATAATAGTTGGAACAATGTATTATTCTTTATTAATGATATGATATATACATATATATAAAATATTACACATTGCTGGTATTATTTTGTACGGCTGTATTTTAAAATGTTGTTTTTTTTTTCAAATAAACAAATATATAAATAAGTCTTGTGCATATTTAAAATACTCTGTGATTTCTATAGGTTAAGTACTTGAAACATTATATGCACTCGTTATATGATTTCCTTTTTTTGACGAGGCTTCGAAAATTATTCTGGATTTTTAAGAAATGGCTTATGAAATGCTTAAAACACTGGATTTATGGCAGGAGGAAGATTTTAGCCAAATTTTTAACGAAATGTTAAACGAACGATAGCATATCAGAACCTATGATTGGATATTTAATCTGCAAAAAGATGCACAACTTGTCCCTAGAATGAGATCATTGTGAAAAGATGAGGAACCTTCAAACGTGATTTTGTGATTAGGGATGGGTGCCACTTCAAGAAGGAGCGGAACTTGTGTGAGCTGTTGTCGATAAGGTAATGCAGAATCAATGCTGCATTATGGTTTCAGAGGATGAGAAACTACGTAAAATATTATATAGAATGCTGTAACAATAAGCAATGACGTGTATCAACCGAGGAATAAATGAAAACTTTAAGTGGGCTATCAACGCCGATTTTACCCTATAGAATTATTATCTGATTTTAGATTCCCTTACAGCTATCACAAAGACGGTGTTTGTCGTCTCAAAAGCTTAAACAGTTGTAATACAATGCCTTCGTTTTGATTAATATCCAATTCAGAAAATTCAATCGTCTTTTGTTTTTCTCTTCATAGTTTGTTGACGAGTTTTTAAAGACCTCTTTTTTGGCTCAAAATACTTTGTTTACTTAAAAGCCGGTAACAAAGTATATTCAATAAGTATAGACTGATCTAAAGTTTTAATCAAGGTGTTTACCCGGTATAGTTCGTTAACACAGTTTTTTTAATCAAAAATGCATTTTGCAATTTCTTTTATTTTCTTTATTTAGTTGTCACAAGATTCTTTTTTTGACCAGAAAAATAGCCACCAACCACCTTTTTAATTCTTTCAATCTGTGTCCACTTTACTTCTTATTTTTATCTGTCATATTTGTAACGTTTTTCTACAGGCACTTAAGCAGTGATAGAAATATACATATATATTCGATTCTATAGTATATTCATTTCAGAATAAGAAAAAACTAAACCCTACAACTTCGTACTTAAATGGATCTCCCAAAAATCAATCAGCGTCAAAAAAAAAATTCAAAGACTATCTCCCCGAAGATGAATAAATCTTACTTATATAAACTATAACCACTGACCCAAGTTAATTATACATTTCTAACACACATAATAACAAGAATCGCTAACCTAATTTAATGGCAAAACGTCAGAAATTTTTTTCTTCAGAAAATGTTCCTCGAGATAAAACTATGCTATTGAAAAATCTCAACAAACCTTGCGGTCCTTGAAGACACTCCAATTCAATTGTATAATCCCAACAGTCCAAGCTGTTTAGTGTGGACAAAATATTCGACGTTGGCGGTGCTCCATTACCGTTTGTTTTAAGTGATCCAGATGAGTTTTTCACAAAATTCGCCGAGTCCCAAATACGATTCGTCGCGTTCGGTGCTGATGACAATAATTGATCATCTTTCATAATGCCGTTGACACCGTTTTCATTGTGACGACCTTCAGCGTCGCGAATAGTTTTGTTAATATGGTTGTTCTCTTTGACAGTTTTATCCCGCAAATAGTACAGACATGTCAATGGCTTGCCATCGGTGTCATCCAATCTGATGTCTTGTGCTGAATTCATTTTCTTTTTCGTATTTTATTTACAAAACACAAAAATTATTCACACACGGATGAAGTGCTGCTCACATTTTTTTCTCGATTTTCACAGACACCTTTTGAATTTTTTTTCTTTTGAACTGAACTTAAATAATGTGAAGACAGCAGAAACGATTTAAAAAGTCAATGCACTAAAATTGCTCTCGAACTGAAAGCACTGAGAAAGAATAACAAAACTATGGTCCAAACATGATTCTTGTTTGTGATAATGGGCAGCTCAGTTCTTTATCGGACCAACAGGCGGAGGAAACGAAAAACAACGATGAAGAAGTTGAAGGCCTCTTCAGATGACCGCTATAGAACGGCGCCGCGTACAACCTGTCCCATCTTTATTTACAGAGAATAGTCCATTCCCCGTGTAAGTGGTTGAAGGAATTTCGTATCGAATTTCGGGTGAAAAACGGAAACTAGCAGCAGTGTTAAAATCACCGATGTATCCACCCGTACGCCAACTGCCTGACTGCTGCTGCTCTGGCAGCTGTGGGGACCATTAACCTAGGGGAACCTACAAAGGCAGCACTACATCGACGCAAAATTTTAGTTTCTACTCTACACCTACAGTGAAATTCCAGTGTGAATGGTGATACATACATACATATATATATATATTTATATATATAAATATATATTCGGAGAAGGTGCGCGTGAACGCGACGACGGTTCGGACGATGATGACGACGACGGCCTCGACTAAAATGGGGATGAGTGTGCTGACTGGTTGATGGCTCATGATGGTTGTGCTGCAGCATAATGTGAAAGAGAGACCAGAAAACCATGGGTTAAGAGAAAGAGTGGCCGATCGACTTGTTTTTTTTATCGAATTTTTGTTTACTTTTTTTTCATTAATTCAACAATTTCTTATGTACGCTGTACGTTCACTTCAAGAGAAGTAATAATTGGATTGGTTTGGCGCGCGATTCTTGCATTCATTGAAGAAGTTCTTAATAAATTCTGCATTTTTGTGTTTGTGTGTACGCCGGAATACCAGTTCCACCTGACTCTCAACTCTGGTGGCGGGGTTATATCTTGTTGCAGGGAGAAGGTAAGTGAATTCTATCTGCCGCACCTTGTACTGGGTGTGGTGAATGTGCGTGAACACAAATGTGCACGTGGTTTCTGGAGCTGGGCTTGTCACTGTTGATTTTACCCAAAAGCCCACCATCTATCAATCGAACAATGCCAGAAGAGAAATACCACACTTCCGACTGATGATTCAGAGGCGATGTTCAGTGCATTAGGAGGCATAGAATGTCAGATAAAAATCAAGTTGTAGCTGTGCATTGTTAATGAGATTTTGCATTCTTCTGAAGACTTTGAAGTTTTCCCCTCGAGGGAGGCATACCGTCAGTGTTTCGTTTGACATGGTGATAGAATTTCAAGAATTCATTTGACGAATCACCGCTACTGGGGCTTATATGCATATATCATTTAGCACAGATTCTGTAGAAGTAGAAAAGTATTTAATAAAATGTATTTACGAAGAAGCTAATATTTGGGATGGAAGGTAAGAGGGATCGACTTTAATTATAATAGTTTACAAATTTCTCACTTAGTCATTTTATAATTTTGGTTCCTGATTTATGCACACAAAAACCACAATTTTTATAAAGCAATGCATACTTACCGAAAATGTAAATACTTTTGGGCAAATCTTTCTGAGAAGAATTTGAAAGATAAATTCTAGGTTAAGGAAGAACTATTGCTTGATATACATAAATAACTTTTAAGGCCTATCTTCTTCAGCAATTACTCGTGTCGTGCCTGTTATTGCTTTCTCACGAATATTATGAACCCATCGTTTATTGTTAATCGTTTATTTTCAACGGAAAGTTTTATTTAAGTTTCGCGAACTTGTACTCCGTGTTCTGATAATGAAATATAGAGTTGGCAAATTAGTAATAGCGATTTTTTTTTTAAATAAGAGAAATTTATACTATGGAAAGAAATAACATTATTCTGTAATATATTGCCCATTATGAGCAATGACCTTTTGAAGTCTTTCAGGCAGCATCATAATTCAACGTTTATAAAAAGTTAGGTTTTTATTACGAATAAAACTGAACCAGGTACGATTTGACATTGTCATCATTATTGAAATTTTTATCATTCATTTTTAATGAATGACGATTGAAGTACCAACTATCAAATAACAGAATGTGTTGGACATTTCGATTACGTCAGCAAAACCTTAAAATTCAACTAAAGCCATTTATGAGTGAAATTCACAATTACTTACATGCCTTCCCAAAACGAATGAAAATCTAGCTTAGAAATCAAACCTAGACTTCTTTTCGTTTTTTTCGGAACATACATTTTAAGAATTGTTTATAGTATCAGTTAAGTTTTTTTCTGAGTTATTTGAGACGAAGACAATTAATACATTTTGAGTGCTGCGAGCCCAATCCCAGAAAGAAGCTTAGACTCTCAGTGTGTGAGTCGACGTACTTATGGATATGGTCCATGAATTATATGAAAGGGGAAAAATAGTTGGCTATAGTACTGAGTTTCTGTGTCTAACACCCCCGTAGATGTCTTAGCATACTTTTTTTAATTCTCAACCAGTTGCAAGATTGAGAGTATAAAAACCAAAATTCGTTCCATTAATCCTTATGCAAAAATAATGAACGGCGGAGTTTATCCTATTTTGCATATAAATTATTACATATTTCGGTCTTAATGGATCCCATCGAGTAATTGGAGTGAACTCCATTTGTAAAAATTCAACAGTCAACTTGCTGCATCATCGACTGTATCATAAGTGTATCCCATGCCTGCATGTTTTGTATTAAAATGCGCGTTTCAATGTTTTCAACTGCACACACCCATGGCACATATGGAATATTTTTTCATTTGCAAAACCTGAATATAAAACTCGGAGAAAGCACATATTAACCTTTTTTCACGTTTTATCCTTCTTGCCACTCGAATGTGTTTCCATCGATGTAGAACTTGAATGTCACTCCACAAAAAAACACACCACGTAGTGCACACTACAGTTGGAATTCCATTTCGTTTCCCCATAAACAATACAGAGCAAAAGTAAAGCAAGTCCACCTTTATAAGAATTTCATCTTCCATTTCTTCACACTGAATTTAATAAACATTATCTATACCTTCCTTTCATTTTTACGTTGTGCCGTTTCTTCAACAATTATGACTCTTGACCACATCACGTGAATTGTAATCATTCAACAGCAATCTTTGAGATGTGAATGAATAGATACTACCTCTGCCAAAGAAGGTCACATCATCGTAGAAAAGTGCACTGACGAGATTTGTGCAGCATTCTTTAGCGTAACAGTTATTTACTAAAGAAAAGAGCAGAGAAATGCTAAGAAATGCACATCTGAGGATGGAAATAGATGAGCAAAAAAAAAGGAAACAAAAAACGAAAAAACATCATTAACAAAGTCAAAGTTCAATCAGTACAAGAAGGAAGAAAACATCTTATTTTCTAAATTGCAAACTTTCCACTTTTGCTTCAATGAAGTCCTTATTGTTTTATTTTAAGGTAATTTAGAAATTTGGATTGAAATCGAGAATTCTCTTTACTAAATTAACTCCCTAGCGAATGTTTTCTCCACTGGCCAAGTACCCTTTCAACTACAAAATGGCAGATGTTTTAAAGACGGTTTATACATATATATGAATGTAAGGAGGGGAAATGCATCATTTGTCATAACTACAAATCGCCAATCGGCATTCGGCAATCATCACTGCAACACAATATTTCTGCGACTCACGATCGCACGTCAAAAACGGACAACAACAATATTAAAAATCCCACAAGTTTCTTTTGTGTTGAGATTTACCCTATGATCCTTAATCAATCGCACACACAGCGCGACGTCATCGCATGCAATCACGACACATTACCATGCCATTTTAGACATTTCCTCTTGTAGCCGGGTCTTAACCGGAAATTATTATACACTTTGATGAAATATCTGCAATTGTTGCATAACTTTATAATATTTTGTTTTATTTTGCTGCATGTATCAGTCGATGAAATAGAGAAAAAGTGCATCTATTGAAAGTGAATTTTGGCCTCTCTGTGGTCCGCAGCATTGTGTGAACAAAATCCGTGCAAAAGCAGCGAGCACGAGTGAGACATATAAACACAAAGTGGGAAGGAGTGCGATGGAGGTGTTTCATGGGGCAAAACGTATTTGAAAATTCATGATGATGCCCACGGTGGTGTTGTGGGCAACCTTTCCAAGACACTCTCAGCGGAATCGTTCCCATTCTCGTGCATGCGCAGAACTGTGGGAACAATTCACCGACGTTACAACCTCTGGTCCAGTCTCTGTCTTGTTTGTCCCCGGCCGCCCTTGTTGAATCTGTCGTATCTGCACATCTTTCTAAATGACGCATGCTCCATTTACTTATAAATTGAGTGCGATGCGATGACGCTGCTGCGTGTACTGTGCGTCAAATAATCATTTGGCTATTTGCTAATAATTTTTAATCACTCATCAACTTTTTTTTTCTGTGAGGCAGCAACACAATATTTGTTTGACCAAGTTTCTGATTGTGAAAATGAACATTTACAGCGGAGGCAGCACTTAAGGCGCACTTTCATTTAAAAAGAAAAACGTTTATTAAATTCGCAAGTTTGCGCTGAAACTTTTTTAATTAGCACTAGCCGCCATAATGTCATTTTATACTTTAGAAATCGAGGAGGAAACCCTATTGTCTTCTCCCGGAAGAAGTGTCATTTCTTTCGCAGTGCTTTCGCACAAGGTAGATTCTGTTGAGGGTGGATAGTGACAGACACCAGCGCGTGGTAACGCAGTTTTATTATGCGAAAGTTGATTCTTCCATTTCGATTTCCACATACTTAAAGACGCACAACAAGGTCAGCCACACCATACCGGAAGTCTGAAATCTTAGATGTTTTTGTTAGCTATCAATTATTGTAGGGTTTGTTTTAGAGCATCAACGGTAGTCGTGAAATGTGCACACATCACTTTAGATTATATGTCACTTACAAGACGCGTTGCATGCTAGAGAGAAAGATAGAACGAAGATCTGTGACAACGTCGTTGCATTTCATGGCGTTTGGTCAAGGCGAATTAAATTACAATTCGTATTACAGAGACCCATGGACATAATGCAACAATGCCTGTGCACACACATGCCTCACCTTGGTTTTGATTTCAAGTGCTACGCAGGTCCCAACCTCATTGCATTGGATCACAAATGAGTCGTCTCAAAGTGCAACAAACCGAAATGTCAGAGAATACGGTTTGTTGCATCAAGCTTGCACCGTAATTCCCACATTATCAGTCCCACGAAATTTCCATATTTCAAAATATATCTACAACTCCGGATTGTGTAACATCTAGAGCAGTTGCTATTTTATATCCCCCTAGATTGGTCAACTGTTGACGGTTCTCACAGTTGCAAGTCATTGTGAGTTGTTGCTGCGTTTTGAAATAGTAAATGGGCAGCAGCAACCGTACTATCCAGATTTCCAATCAATGCAGTGCGCGCACTGCAACTGACATAATTTGCTATCAGTGGCTGCATTAACTGCCAAATTTAGTCTACAGGTTCAGATGTCAGACAAGTTGGGAACACGATGAAGTTGATTCATTTCTATGCTCTGTTGTATGTGGCGCTGTGCTGGTGTAGTGAGTTCCTTTTTCACCATCCATCGCCATCCACTAAAATCGAACTGAACTCTTGCACTTAACCTGACTTCCATCGGTTTATCGTTTTCATGAAAACTCATAGATAAATGGAGAAGTTACTGAACACCGTATTGGGTTTGACAAGAGTGGCTATGGTGCAGCGAAGCAATGGATTTGCTTGGGTAGGCGACGACTGCCGCGCAGTAACGCGGCGGCTGCGGTTATAGAAGTTGCAGATATAAGTGGATTAATTGAAGGAATAGCAGCAGTGTTAGCGTTGAACCCTCCAGTCTGTGTCCGTGGAAAGTGAAATCATGAGAAAAGAGGATATCGCTGTGGCTTCACAAAATGTGGGTGGATTTGTCTGTCGGCAAGAGGAGATGTATTGGACTGCGAGAGTGTTTTCTTTTTCTTCGAGATAGGTGGTGAAATAGACATGGGTGAATAGATTTTATTAGTTCAACACGATTGTATACACCTAAAGGAATTGAACTTTTTAATTTATACTATGTCGAATTAGTTCTCTAAAGTCAATGGACGCTTGACAGACCGCAGAAAATGGAGAACAAGTACAGTTGAGGGCTTGTGAAGAATTGCAATAAATTTTGCTATACAACTTTCTTTAACGTAATTTGAAATCCATTCACTTGACACGCTCTTCAAATCGCGCTGCCAATCACTCAGTTTTTATATATTTGTTAATGTTATGGTAGCATATCGACATCGGAGAGTGTGTTCACTATCTCCACTATCTTCCGTTCAGGACCCAACCTGTAATTTGGAAAGGCGTTCTGACAACCGAACTGGACATATTTTGAAACGTAACTTTGGAAAAGTCTATTAGGCAACTAAAAAAAGGTCGTGTTTCGTGAAATGTTGTTATTGAGCCAAGGATCAGTTCTGGCCGATAGCTCGAACAAAAAAGAAAATTTGGCAGACTCTTAGACAAGTCGAGAAGGATACAACTCTAGAAGGTCCTCAATTAAACGCCAGATCAGTAAAAGGCTTATAAGCCGAGACAAAAACAAATTCGAGACTTCATAGCTCCAGTATTTCATCTTTGAAATACGTTTTCTACACAACAGTTACAATCAGCAACATGAAGTGAAAAGTATACCTCAGGTTTGCCTTTGCTTTTGGAGTCCAAATTATTAAAATAAAGTTTGATGATAAGGAATCTTATCACCTTCACTTGCAAGTGCACATACTTAGCACATTGATACATATTGAAAAAAAAAATGGACCAAAGGTGAAGCTGATAGCAGCATTTAGCAAATCTACACTTCTGATTCTGTAATTGCTCTGCTGTGCACAAACAAAGCTCAGGTAATTAAAACTTAAGAGCAATTTCATAATTCCACAAACGCATGCGTACAAAACACACATTCATTTATTTACGTGCACTTGTAGCCTAACTTATCACGTGGCAGTGTATGCATAAGCTGATAAGTACTTAAAAAAACAGTAACTACTTCTAACTCAAGTTTATTTTTTTTTGTTTCGAGATGAAAGGTTATAGAAATATGATTATTAATGATTCAGCGACGGTCATATTTGAATCTAACAGAGTGCAACTGAAAAGCATTAATTTGATTTCGACGAGGTAGTGAAAAGGGGAAAAAGACGTTGATTTAAATTTACGAATATTTTGTGGAGTGATGGGATGTTGAGATAGGTATTCGTCATATGCCTGCGTTTTGACTTCTTCTTCTAGGAAGGAAAGTACTGCAAATAATAGAGGGGACATAATACTTGCCAACTTCTCGACAAAAATAAAAACACCTACAAAACATTTAAATGTATTGCAAATGTTTCTTATCAGTGATGACGCGTTTATTGAGCAATGAAAGTGAATAATTAAAAACATTTATGAACATATTCTTAATAAATGGTATTTTTCGCATTGCAAAAAACGAAAACTTTGTCAACAATATGTAAGCAATAGGCTACAATTATGAGTTTCATGAAAATCACAAAATTATTAATTAAAAGTTAAAAATGTCTTACCATCCAGCATATATTTTGAGAGATCCTCTTCGCCTTTTGTTTCTTCATTAAATACATCCATATTTTTGAAGTTTCTGTTCAATTCACTCACAATATGGAGTTCTCAAAAAAATTGAGTCTGAACAGTAATAGTTAACTTTAATAACTCCTCCACTTAACAATTTAAAAAGAAAAAAGGTCATTTATTCAATATCACGCTTACTTCATGATTACACTTATTTGAGCACAAATTGATCATTAACTCTTAATACGCACATGAAAAGAAGAAACAAAAAAAAATATTTAAGAATGAGATTGTCATATTAATGTAAGCTCTGTTTGTGGACGCATAAAAGCCGGTATACTGCAAACCAGTTTTTCGAAAAGATTATGCGTTTGGATAAAAAATAATAATTTGATTTTTTCTTTAATTTCTTTGAGTAATCCTTTTACAATCATTAATAACTGTATTAGTTGCTCAATGTGAATTTTCTGTTCCCTTTTTAGCAACAGTCCTTACAAAAGTTACAAAAATTGGGTTCAATTAAAAAAAAAGTGCAAACATAGCTACTATTAACAAACTTCTGGACTGGAAATCAATCAGGAATACCCCCAATGCCATAAATTATCAGCCTTGGGTGTTCCTATTTATGGTAATTTTCTTATCTTTCAGAAAGATGATTTTATCGCAGTCCACAATAAGTGGACTGCAAATGTATGTATGTCGTCATCGACAGTAAATTCACTAATCCGATGGATCAAAGGTACTCAATATTAATACCTTGTCATTATGTAGTATCATACAGATCAGATGTTAAGTAAATGAGAATTTTCGAACTGTTTAGACTTGGATCTGAATACTGAATAGACCCTCTTTTCAATGGTCATAGAATGTATTCAAATGCCATTATCGGTGGAAACAATTTTAGAAGTGTATCGAGTCAGAGGACAAATATCATCTCAAAAGAATAGAAAACATTGCTTTCTACAATTATTGTACTTTGAAGATAAGTTTCTCGATTAAATTGGCTGTTTCATGTTGTATTACTCATGGCGTAATTTCTTGGTTTTTATTTCCATCGTTAGCTCTTAAGGTTAAACGTTAAATGTGTTTGAACATTGTTGTATTTAAACTCATATGTCAGATAGGATTCGCGTGTGTGTTCCCAAGGTGTAATGAACCGTTTTTGACAGCATGCGGGATGAAAAATGAATAACAGTTTGACGAAGTATTTCCATTTTTAGTACCTCCAAGTTTTCTTCAAGTTCTTTGAGTATTAATGATTTCAAAGTTTGACACTGACCTTCACCCAAGAGTGGGTTGTTTCATTCATTTCTTGCGAAAATTTCGAGAAAAAGAAATTCTCTATTTTTACGATTGTATCTAAGCCACAGCGGGTAAATTATTTAAATTTTATGCGGAAAGCCGGTATATTAAGCCCGTTTACATGACAGAAGCTTCGTGCATATCAATGTGTGGGGCGGGCATATAATTTCAATGACGGCCACAAGACAGCTTAGTCATTGCAAATAAACCAATGTTATTTTTTTAAGTTGTATTTTTCAAGTAGCAGGTGTAAAAAATTACATGCGTGAAGAGAACATGTACACGGGTGTGTATTTGGGACAAATGATTGTAAACACGCTTCGGTTAGTTCGCGTTCGTTTTGGCTCCGGACATCATTGTGTTTGTTCATTGAATGTGGGACATGCATAATATAGAAGCATACCAACTCTGACTGCTGTGGCATGTGAAATGTAATTTGAATTTCTTTAAAAGTGTCTATCAACGCCACAGTAATGGCTGTATCTATTTCACTGAAGCCGAAGTTCCTTGAAACAATTCCGCTTATCGTACAGAGCTCACACCACCGCCCGGATGTTAAGAAACCGGATTGTATATCATAACCAACTTATTGAAATTAAGGTTAACAGTTTCTCGTATTTTTAGCCATGGCAGTCATTTGAATACCACAAGTGAACAGATATCACAAGATTTAATTTTCAATATGTGTGTTGCATATTTTTTTTGGTTCTATCGGCGCACAGAATTTCGATAATCGATTGACCTTGAAATCGTTCTTAAAGAAATTAAAGATAACATGGCTTAGTTACATTTAGGTTTTTGGCAAAAATCGCAACAATCAGACACCGTCGTCTAAATGTCTGTTTTTCAGCAACACCGGTGTATGAATGTGTATTATAACCTTTATCATATGACGGCAAACAACAACCGCACCTAACCTACATCAAAAATTAAAACACGACACCCAGCTGACATCAATGGGATTATGACATCGTGTGTTTTTTTTTTTTCTTTGTTTACTGACTCATTTTGTCACAAAAACAAACTACTTAAAACTATTATTTCACGCACTTTACGGGCTTCACATAAAAACACAAAATTCAAGGCCAAAAGAGAACACAGCAAAAAAAAACTAACCGTAGTTCAACAATCTTTGATTTCATGTCACCACTTCACAAAAAGTTGACAAATTGGCACACGGTATTGCACAGTATCATCTGAATCGACACACTTGTCCGTTCAAGTCACACTTCTAAGATCTTCAGACTTAAACTGCAAGCGATTTCCGCTAGACCACATCATCGTTTGTCTGGCTGAAGGGTAGCAACACTGTCGCCGGACAAAAAAAAATATCTCTCTCCCTCACGCTTCTTTCAGCTTCAGTCTTAACCACGATGGGATCCATGTGATTAGCAGACCAGTAAGTGATATATTGACGCTTGGATGGACGGCTATGCAGCGCGAAACCATCACTTTGTATAATTGTCACACACGCGCTAGAGATGGCACGGGCGAACTCGGATTGGACCAGTGCCGCCGTGTAGGTGCGAAAGGGCTCACTTAACTCCCGCACCGGTCTTTATGTAAAAGGTACTTGTATTTTATCGATTTTAATTTTTTTTTTATATTTTCTGTTTATGTTGAACTTCAATAAATGTTTAGGTCTCCAATTGAACTGAACAACATCAAGCAGAAAACAACGAGTAACCTAACACATAATTGTTTGACTGAAAGCTCTATCAAGTACAGACATCGCACTCGCATACTACACATGCTCATGGCACCGATGACGTATTGTATTTTATGTCTACAAGTCAGGAAAGCAAAGCCACGAAAACCACACATCGGCGTTAAGGTATGGAGCGACTGTCTGCCAGATTGGAAGGGGGGTACAAAAACCAAAAACAATGTGCCATGTCTAATGGACTCTTAATAACAATAACAAAAGTGACCTTAGTTGGCAGCTTCGATTATGATAAGCCATCATCGATATTATTCAACATTCACGTGGTTGTATGCGTGTGTATCTGTCTCTGCCTGTATTAATGCCAATGCCAAAAGCAACGATGAACCTGTATCCCAATTGGATTCTTGGTAAAACACGTTATTTTTGTCGCCATTGGTTACAGCTTGCGAGCCGGAAATAGATTGCTCATGATGACCGTTCAATTGTGTAGCGGTTTTTTCGGACTTTGAAAGAATTTTGAATAGACGCACGGAATAATAAAATGTGTGTGAGTTCCAGAAGGAAAGCTATTTGTTTCGTTATCTTGCACGCACACTGCTTTAGGTTTTTTTTTCGCTTTGACTTTGTATCTATTAGAACTTTGATTTTTGCGAAGCTTAAATGGCTGCGATAACGGAAAGTGCATTTCATTTAATTTGAAGCTGTAGCGACTGAAGCAGAAAAATGTAAATGACGTATGACAGTGTTTCTTGCAAAACCGGTTTGATAAGTGACTGTTATTGAGAGTATTGGAAGGTACATACATACAATTAAATTTAAGATTGACTCAAAATAGAGTAATTTGTTCAAAAAGATGAAAATAAGTGATTCATGTATGAGATGAGGTTTGAGCGTATCTCAGATCTACACTGGTGAAAAAAAACATTTACAAATTCGAAATAGGGCGGTTCGATGTAGCAGATTACAGTTCGCAAGGAGGCTCAGCTTGTTTCACAGTCCTGTTGTGTTGTAGTTTATATGCTGATGTTCTTTCACAAAATGGGGTAACCGGAGGTTTGATGACGATTTGAATGGTAATGTTTGAAAAGAAGTTTTATAGATAAATAGTATTTCCTGCTTGTTGTCTGCAACTCTAGTGGAGCGAGTGCAGATTTTGAAGGCTTTTTAACTCCTCAACGTTTGTGGGCTTAATCAAATTTTTAATTATTTGGCCAACATGTACACGTAAAAAGTTACCAAATAAGCTAGACGATGGGCGTATAGAATTAAAATAATCCAAATCACTTCCGCGCACTGATGGGCTTACTCCTATTTGGAGTTAATCTTGAAATTAGAAGGTACTAGCTCTAGGCATTACAAAGACCGAGTGAAGTTAAGACTGAATGCTGTGACCCAAAAAACTACTGAGGTAGAGAGTGATCGCTTCTCTAGACAAGATATTATTTAGTATTTCGTGTAGATCAGGGCGTATAGTCTTTCGTCCCTTTCATACATTTTAAACTTTTTCTTCGTCAGTGAAAGTGTGCCGGAGATTCGGAGACAATTAATTCATCGCAGTTCACAAGAGCTCATCATTTCATAATCTGCAAAATGACAGCTTTCCTATCGAATACTGCGCCTGTAGGTATATAAATTTCGATTGTCCCAAGAGCTGCGAATTATTTATACACTTAAATCGACTTTTTCGAAACATTTAGAAGAGAATTTTCCATATGTTAAGATATAAACTATCTTGAAAATGCCAAAGGTTCTATCACATAGCAATGATTAGTTTTTTTTTTTTGCAAGGACTTTATAGCTAATAATCACTGCAATTCGTGTGAAAAAAATGCAAATCCAAAAACCCATATTTTTATCTCATTTAGCAATTTACAAACTTAAGGAACTATCATATTTAATGTAAACTAGCACACAGAACAAATTAAGGTTTACCGAACGATAACTACGGAACAAAATCACCTCATACTGTTAATTCCCAAAAATATTGAACATCAAATAAATATGACGCATTCAACCCTCCCTCATGTTGTGTACAAGCTGTATGCGAAAATTTCCCTTTTCAACGAAACACCCCAATGTTATGTATCTTTTGTCGACAATTCTTCACGCACAACTCAACGGGTAACCGTCTAAGGCAAAAAATATGAACAAAAAAAGGAAATAAATAAAACAGTAGAAAAGTAACGAATATATAATCACTCAATATTTTTTTCTTGTACACACTGTGAAACCGCTATATCGTTTCGTTTCGCTTAAAAATTTATTTAAAATTAACAAAAGATTAGAAGCACTGTATTTATGTGTATTTTCTTCACTATCTGGGCACAAAAGAATTAAATCAAATGCATGAATCTGTTCAGAAAATGTTGTCCTTGCGGTTATTGATTTTTAAACAGTTTACAAAACTGTAAATTCGCACTATCTACGAAATGCAAGGTATTTGTCACTTAGATCACTAAATTTGTTTTGTTCTTATTCAGCTTAAATTTGTTTTTTACATTTTTTTGGTTTTCACTCAACAGAAAAGAAGTCCTCAGCTGTGCAGTACCGCACGTTGGAAGTAAATTTCGGATAGATACGTGCTTAACATAAAAAGGAAACCAGATGTGTATTTGAAACCTTTTCGAGTGTGGTGCCTGTTTACATTGGCAATGGGTGCCATGAGACCATCTCGCTCTGCTTCATTCAATGCTTATCCGCTTTCGCATACGCAGCGTTGTGCCTTCCTGCGCTTAAACGAATAATGCACATAGGCACACTGGTGTCGAATGAGCTTAGGCGCATGTCCGAGCAGGAATGCTTTTATTTTCACTTATTGCACTTGCACAGACACATAAACAAAATATTCTCCTTTATTGATCCGAATTCATCCCCTTGCTGTGAATCAAAAACAAGAAAAAGAAATGACAAACAAGTTTACCCTTATTTAAAATTTGGTGTCGGCGTTTTGGGGATGAACTTTGAATAAAAATGTTTCGTGTATACAACGCATAAAACAACACACGCTGTTTAATACAGGGAATTGTCTTCATGCAGTAAGTCAGTGAAATTAAACCACATCAGCTGGTTGGGACGTGCAAGTTGCACACATGGATTCAAGGCATACTTGCTTATATCCGGCAATATGAACATGCCCTAACAGAATTTAGCAGCAAGAGCGTGTGACGTAATATCCGTTTGTTTGTGTTAATATCTGCCCCAGAATAATGGCTAGATAATTTAAATAATCGGATGTAATGCTTAAAAATGATAAAGGGACAAAATGGATTTCAATGTAAATGAATGCGTTTATTATAATGTAGAAATTATAATTTCAACTCAAAGTGTGGACCACAAAAAAACTATATTTTTCTAGTAAATAATTTGTACAATAAAATTAAATTTTGTTCTCGTTTAGGTTCAGTAGGCTGGGAGAAAAATATTTTCTTTCAACTAGTTTTTGGTATAAATATGTATCTAACGTGTAAAAAATGTATCATAAATATGTATGTGAATTAATCAATAGATATTTTATAACGAATAAGTTATTTCTTGCCCAGTTCTTTGATCTGAATTACCGTAATATCTGAAGCATGTACTATAAATCTCGGAGTTTTTTCTTAAAAAAGAACATTATTAAGATACGGATAACGATGTTTTCATCAGATGATTGGTCTCATAAGTTATTTAAGCAGAGTCCTGAGGCTAGACCAGGCAGTATGGTCGGGAGATTTTTGTTTTTTTCGTTTAGTTTGCGGTTATTTCTCCTGCTTTTAGGAACTATTGTATTGGGTCCAAAAACTAGGTCTGTTGCTCTGATAGCACAATTCAAGAAAATAATCAAGGTTTTCTTATGTATCGTCCACCTTCCCTAAACTAGCCTAGGGAGAATTCTAATCACTGATTATCCTAATCCGATTAGTCACAGTCAGTACTTACCGTACAAAAAAACAATCCTTGCTACTTCAAATTTTGTGCAAATGTCTATTTTATTAATAGCAGAATCAACTATTTTATACATTAGTTTAAATATCTTCATTTTCTGTACCACATTTGTAAAGTTTTCATTCGCTTGACTTTCTTCTGAAGTTGAAGAATAGCATACAATAGAGCCTCGGCAGTTGGTGGGCAACCAGGGACATAAATGTCAACCGGAATAATTCGATCACATCCCCGAACTACGGCGTACGAATAATGATAGTATCCACCACCGTTGGCACAGCTCCCCATCGAAATGACCCAACGTGGTTCAGGCATTTGATCGTAGATTTTCCTTAATGCCGGTGCCATTTTATTGGTCACCGTTCCGGCTACGATTATGCAATCAGTTTGACGTGGTGATGCGCGAAAGACCACGCCGAATCGATCCATGTCGTATCTTGGTGCTGCAATGTGCATCATTTCCACGGCACAGCATGCCAACCCGAAAGTCATCGGCCATATGGAACCTTTGCGGCCCCAGTTTAAAACATCATCCAGTCTTGTGACAGCCCACTCACCAATGTTTGTGAAATCTTTGTTGAAGGGTGAGTAGCGTTGCTTTTTGAGGGGCAGCTCGTGATTCGTAACTGGCATTGTTTTCTGGTTGCGTAGTTGCATTTGAGACGGTAGCAAGTTGAAAACATCCCCAAGTCGAATACAAGTTATCCGGCATTTGGTTAGCATATTTGTAGGCTTATAAAGGTGTAGTACGGTTAATCGATACATTTCTTTGTTGTGAGACGAAAATAAAAAGCAAAATCCGCAGCAAAAAGAATGAATGACAGGGAGGAACTGTGGATGCAGTCAGATTCTATAACTAGAATTCAGATGAACAAGAAAATAAATGTCACGTTGTTGGCTTCAGGTTGCTGTGATTTCAATTTGTTTTTCTCGGGAAGGTAGGTAACAATGTTTTCTTTTTTCAAAGCGACGTGGAATATGTTAATAGAGCGTAAAAATGATTAGACATCAAACTCGATTTAAAGATCCTTCATAAGGGCGGCTTGTGGATGTTGTTGGTGTGGTAGGCAGGTACCATAGAATAGCATAGCTAGCATTGCATAGTTTTGCAGGACTCGATATCGAACACTTACTCACTACGTCGTGATGGCCGCAGGTAATGAAATGACGAATTTTTTTGTTGGGAATTAAGCCTACTTCCAATATCAAGACTAGTTAAACCATAACCTCATCAAAAGTTTAGTTTTGTTTGCTTACAGAACTCAAATCATGACCCACATCTCGGTAAACAATGATAAGCAGATTAGAAAACTTTATCATTAAATTCTTAGACAGTACTTAAACGAGTGGCTGGATTTTACATGTTTTAAATAGTCTTTCTTCGAACTGAAGTATACATGTTAGGCCTTAAACCTGCGGTCTTTGTAGTAAAAGACAGAATTAGAAACGCAATATAGTGAGGAATTTCTTGGGACTTAATTTAATTTCATTTTAAATTATAAAAAGCCCTTCTCAATCACAGCGAATACCTTAAATTTTCAATGCTTACATTCTCCTTTACATTCTTATCAGAGACGATCAATGTTTACACATTTTCCACAATTTCCCCCAATCGAAGAGCAAGCAGTACAAATAGAACTCAGCAAACAGCCGATAAATGATCATTTAAGAACGGCTTCGTAGACTTAACAAACATACATATTTTCGCTTTGTGTTTTCATCTAGAAAAACGTATTCATTATGTATGATTTTCTGGTATTCAGCCTTTTGCTGCTCAACGTCCTCGTATCTATGGAAGGAGTAATCATGTCTTCTTACCTTACCAATTTAAAATAGCAGGTGAAATTATTTCCATTTGTTCAAGAAAGTAAGTAAGTATAAGCAAATAAAGTAGTGGCTTTCTTTATGATTGATATACATTTCTGTGCATTGGGCAGTGTATGTAGGCGTTATACATTGGCAATAGAGGACAATCATTCTATGTGTGTGCACTTTTTTTGAGAGACAACGTACACATAATAAATAAGAAGAGATATGTGTTCTGCATACATCTAGTTTAAGTAAATGACAGTTTAAGGCCGATTCCCCATGTTAAATTTGCTGAGAATTTCATTCGTCCGTGATATTTGCAAATTGACAAATATACATCTTGGCGATCATGTATAATCCCATACCTACTTTGACATAAGGCCGGTGACGTACATATAAGGGGTGTAAGCCAGAGCTAAGGAAGATTCACGGGAAGATCGACTTGCATCTCCTTCTCAAAGACGAATTCAAACCGGGGCACAATTGTATATGTATTACCGATTAAAAAAGTTTACCAATTTTCTCTTTAAATTTTCACTGTTAATGCACCCTAACCGAATTGCTTATATCGAAGTGTTCAGTAAGAACGCGTTGCAGGTATTTTTTTCAAGTGTAAAATCATTGGCCATTCTAGGCATGTTTTATCTTCATCTTTTTATCAGGATAAAATCTTAAAGGAAAAATAGAATGGAAAGTCTATAATTATATTTAATGCCGACAGCTTGAAAATAAGAGCTTTCTTTGCTTCAGTGCTTTGTAAATGATGAAAACAAGGTGGCTCAGATAGCTACAAGATTAGCAAACCAGATAAATGTGCACAAATTTTTGAGTTTAGTTACTTGGGAAGCGTGGTACGTACTCCAATCAGCTGAATATAGCTTGCCCAAGACCAAGATAGATGGATAGCTAGCTAGCTGCACTTCGCAGACAAAAACCGCAGAAAGGCACAAAAATCTAAATAATATCCTATTTTATACTTACTTTCTCAAACAACGGCGTAGCCGCAGGAGTTACTTTCTAAAACACAATCCAAAAATAACTAAAAACATGATAAGAGAGTAGGTACCTTCCTTCGAAACTGACAGCCAACTAGCCGGCTCATGCGCATTCATACAGTTCCCTACGAGAAGCCTAATCAACCGTGGAAGCAAGAAATCAAACGGCCTAAAAGAATAAGTTCAAACACCTAGCAAAATGGAAAGTATGTGCAGAGCGGCTCTTTTCGCTTTTGCAGTTTCGGCGAGTCGAAAGTGATCCTAGGTGCACAGTTTGTGCTCTCTCGCGAACTGCATGCGCTCCACACCGTATCGCGGAGATCCTCAAATGAATGCGTTTTTCTCTATGATTTATAGCTTGGCATTGTTTACACTAGCAAACAGCGGAATCTACATGCCGGCAAACCCCACCCACTTGGGACAGAGTCGGTGGGAACGGAGGCAGGAGAGGCACCCATACACGGCGAGCATACCACTCGTTTCTAAATGTCAAACGCCGGAGCCGCGGCAACAAAGTTTTAAGCGTCCACGGTCGGAGTCCGGCAGCTTTTCGGAATTTCACTTAAGTGTGGGAAAAATATCTGCGATTAATGGTAGCAGTTACCGTAATAGCCTTTGTAGGTATAGTAGTTGGTACGCTGCAGCGCCTCTTGTTACTTTTCTTTGCGGCGGGATCGAAATGAAATAGGCGACCGAATTGTGGTTTTCACCAACAACAAGCGACAATTTTAGTGGTGGTAGCTTTGGAAGATGCTGTATCTTCAGCATACGCTACGGTGTTGGTACCTGCGACAACATGAGGCATCAGGTGAATGTGTGTACGACTTGGTGGTAATTACTTTGATTTATGTAATTGAATAGAATGCACCAGCGCTAGCTATGAATAATGTGGTTTAAACAAATTCGACGTCTTCGTCTCTTTTATCTAATTTAATCGAAATGAAAGTGAAATGCCAAGACGTTTGAACGAGAACGAGGCTGCGATGCAGAGTGCGATCGCCTTGGGAGCTAGCCATCACTGCGGCGAACCAGTACTTTCCATTAGGAAGGGAAAAAGAGGAGAGAAACTTTAATTCGTTTATTATTTGGAAACTATATCCCACAAGAGTGTACCAGTGGTGAGGGTTGGCATGCAAAATTTTTCAATTTGCGTTGTGTTTGTTTTTGTTACTATCAGTGCTGCTAGGCCTCTGAGAATAACTTATTTCATCTGTCATCCAAAAATCGTGACTTACAGCGACAGTTGACATGTGCACGTGAACTTGTCATGGATCGTTTTTCTGTTTTCGTTTTTCCTTCTTTTCCGGTCATAGTGAAAGTGCAGATAGGCAAAGAAAATTGTTTAAATTGCGTGACAACAAATTCAAATTCTGACCTAGACACCTCATTCAATGGCAGTGTGACAGATTGATTGCGACGTGAGAATAGATAAAGTTTGGTTTCAGTGTCAACATCAATGAAACGAACACTATTCGTTGCATACCGAAACAGGTTGGGCAATCGACCGAGAGAGCGAGAGACATTTGATTGCGGCAGGAAGAAATGTGGGAAGTTGTTTTGACAAATGCCTGTGACAAATCCGAATTGTCCGACTTGCTCACCTCGCTACGGTTAGCAGATGACACACAATATGTTTGTGAATAAACAGATCTTATGTCAGCTAAATTATGTTTTTGTCAATTCAATCAGTCTGTCGTTTCTATTGTGACCGGAATGCTTCGTTTGAGTAACAAAAAATGTTTGCTGTTGTTTCTTTGGAATGTTTTTGCCTACTTGGTGATTTGTGAAATTTGAAAGGTGTGTCTACTTAGAATTCTGTCAATGGCATTTATGGCTTAGGTTTCATTGTTTCGAATTTCTGCCTGGACAGACAGCTTTAGAATGACATTAGTTGCATTATTTTGGACTTCTATAGTTTTTCGTATGCCTATTCATTATGACGTTGATGTATGAAATGTAAATAAATGTAATTGTGTTTTTGCAATAGTACCATCCAGCTGCCACAATATCGTCATTATTTTTAGCGCAGAGTCAATGTACAAAAATACAATTGCAATGAACACAAATACATATTCGATTACCAGGCAGATTTTCATGTTCACATATATTCAGTGACTTTGAAGAAAAGTACCACAACAATTTTTTATGAAAGACCTAAATATTTAAATGTGAAAAATGCACTGCATTTAGGAAGGCTAATTTTTAGAATTTTGGACATGGCAACTTTAGTGCACCATTATTTTTTGAAAATTATTTTTTTCTTGTTATCGTACGGAAAGCGCTCATTTGTTTCGCTACGATAATGCAATTAGATTCTTAATCAAAACTACTCCAGAGAATAATTCGGTGTTATGGCCAGTATTTTAATGGGAAGAGGAAAATTTAGGATTTTTTAGGAAAAACGAGATTATAATTATCCTCCAACTTTTCTAACCAATTTGAACAATATTTTTTATTTCAAATACTGTGTATGAAATCTACTACTGGTATGAAATCTCGGTCTTCATAAATAAGAAATAAGTCTAAAGCTAATTTAAAATTTAAAAAAGAAAAATCAAAGAATCAAAGTTTTTTTTTTATACTATATCTATCAATTAGCCACACCAAAATATTGAATAAGCATAGCTAAAGTGACCAAGCTTTGACCTTCAATTTTCTATTACAAAAGTCTTGTGGTCACCTTGGGATTTTTTTTATTGAAAACCAATAGCCTACCAACAATGTAAATAGACATTTGGTTTCACAATTTCTTCTTATTTCATCTTGTGTTTGTTTATTCACAGTCAGTGCGCCACACAGTGCCACAACCAATTGAACTTTGAACTTGTGGAGATGGTGGTCCAACCCAGACCCACCAAGCTCAAAGACTTTTTAAGCATGAAACGCTTTTAATTCAATGAGTCAGCACTTCAGTTGGTTTTTATTTTTAACCAAGTAATAGAATCCGTTCCTTTTTTGTATATGAATACTCGCTAAGATTGAGCTTAGTTGCTTTTTAGTTTTGTGTAGGGGTCACTTTCATGAAACACAACTTAGCACATAGGTGGCTGCGTAGGCTTGAAATCAAAGAGAAAAAAGACCATTCCCAACACAAGACACAACTTGTTGTTGCATTGCAGTAATTCAATCATTTGATCCGTCAAATGTCTGTCAACTTCTTTCAGGTGACAGTGAGATGATGACGATAGAAACCGCGACGCCTTTTAGTGACTAGTTCATGTTGAAGTTGAATCTCATCGTATTTCATATAACAATCGGTATTGCTTGACTTTGAAAGCGAGACACAAAAAAATGTCAACGAGTGAAAGATCTATTTGTGTCATTGTGGCTACACTCGAAGCCGAGATTAGTGGTTACGACAATTTAAAAGTTGTCACCCTCGTTTTGTTATATTGTGGTAACAGTGTTTCCTTTACAAATTGTGTCTTGATTTCTTTTTATATCCACGGTGCTCCTCATTGTCGTCCCCAATAGAGATGTCAGTGTCAATTATATTTCCTGTCAACACACCTACGTTCGAATATGGTTATTTAACCGCTATTAGACCACTTTATTAATTGCAATATTAATTTTTTGGAACTACACTGAACATGTGTCAAACATTTAACACACCCTTTCACCGGCTCAGCACGACATCCATCCGTCAAGATTGTAAATAATGAAAAGCGTGACACAAGATAAGAACGCAGCGCAACACAATTCAATTTTAAGATCTACGAGCGAAAGTCTCACGCTCTGCAGCGACAGTTTACGATTGAATTGCTAGAAAGTGGTGGTACCTAACAAAATCAGGAAATAAGCAAATCATCATCTGTTATTCCTTCTCCTTCGGGTGATGTAGACTATTGAATTGGATTAAAGGGCAAATCTTAAATTCGCTTGATTAAAATGCGGGATTGCGAAAAATATAGCACTCCATTAACTGCAGTCGGCGCGTGGACTTTTACTTTCAAAGCAGTCGTGCAGAATCATTTAAAGATTTTTCGCCAAAATGCCGCGATATAAATGTCGTATCATGAACTCAGCTCAGTCATTGTCATCGTCATCGTTGTCGTGGCCTTCATCTTGTACAATGCGAGCCGAAGAACCCAATGGCGAATGGCGACTGCGGCCGCGGTGATGCGATCAATATCGAGTACTATTAGCGAGGCACAGGTACAAAAGTAGGTACCGCCAGTGGTCATCGGTGGCGAAGATAGCCCCAGGAAACTTTCACCGAACAGAGGACAAGAGGCAGAAGGTACACACAATTCCACCTTCCTTCGTTTAACTATGTATAATACTCTCGAAGAGCAAAACGAAATTCGATCCGAAGAGAACGACAATTGAAAGAAACCAAAAAAATGTAGTAGAAGTATATGCGCTAACTGAATACCACCACCAACAACAAATTCACAATTCACCTGCAGGCAATAAATATTTTCCCACAGCAACGGCGATTGCACCGGATTCGTGCCACTGACGACGCGACGCCGCCGTAGCAGCGTTGTGCGCGTACCGTATTTTACCGCACCGCACTGAAACAAAAGTAAATGTTTGTTCCCACTACCGTCATCGGCGCTGTCGTCATTTCAGTGCAATTGCCTTCTCTTTGGTACTGGTCATGATGCTGGAATTCGCGGAAAGGTTTCCAACTAGATTTCTCCGCCCGAAAGTTGAACCGAAAAAAATAGAATAAGAGCTTGGCTCAAGTCACGAGGATTATTCAAAGGTATTCCCGTGCAGATATGATGGAATGCGTGTAAATGTATTGTAATTCTAGTGCACTAAGAGATGCTGTAAAAGTAATTTAAATTAGAGTATGTTAGTATTACTTTAGACCGGACGACCGTTAATTATAATTTAATATCTGTCGCGATGACCTCCAAAACAATGAAGTTGTTCACTATCAAGCCTTTGCACCCTTGGGACTAATATTCGTGCTGTGATTAAAGCAAAAGTGGAGTAATCAGCGCGGAAACAGCAACCGAGGGACTACCGGCCTTGAGACTAAGGCGATGAAAATGCTCAAGTCTCAAGAGATAAACGTTGAACCTTTGTTTCTTTAGAGTGCGACTTAAAAGTCGCAAATGATCCATATCTGTCCAAAAGTGGACAAAATAAATAACCTCTTGCTAGTTCACACTCGTTCTTAACCATTCTTTAATCATGATTCAATCTCTTCAAACTCTTATGTCATCCCTTAAGAATTCAAGATGATTATAAACACGATCCGAAATTCAATATGAAAGAGTGCTCACTCGTATCGAATATAAGAACCATTTCAAGATATCAGAGAATGCACATTATAAAGCGATTTACTAGTGCGTGTTTGCTTACATGTCTCGAAGACACAATAGTCAGTCTGTCTCCTAGTGAGTGGATTTGTAAACAAGTCAATTTCCAGTTCGCTCACTGTGTTCCCGGCGATACCGTGTGTGAAGCGACTTTTAAGTTTACAGACATCTGACCGTTTAATGGGCTGAGCCATAATTCCATCGGCACCGCGGCGCACCGGTTCCATACATCATTAACTTAATTCTCCCATTGGGGCTCTCTTTAAAGCGTGACTCCCACAAGTATGGCTCCTCGGGACATTTGCAACTCTCCTAATGATAGTCATTTGCGTTGGTTAGATATTAATTTGAGTGTATTTTTTTATTTTTTGTCTTATTTACCGCAATTGAAAGTCACACACCCAGACAGATACCAGCCGGCTGTCTGGCAGTTCGTATTTGTTACATATAATGAAGTTGCCGCCGCAGTCTCGTACCCACTTGTTGTTCGCGAAGGAGTTTTTTCTCTTTTACTTTCGATCCATTTAAGGTATCCAGAGCTGGGCTAAACAGCGGTGCACACAACAATGAGGTGGGATATCACTAACATATATGCGCGCTTACATCTCCTCATGTCGAATGAAGTGATTGTTGATCAGTGATGAGGAGGCGATACCAACAGCTACGATCGATGGAAAGATCGATAGATAGAAAGTTGTATCGTGCATAAAACCCTAATGCATATGGATATAGTTAACAAGGAGCAGACTCAAACACCGACGCCGCTCGGTCCATGTCCGGGCTCAGGTATTACAGATTCGCTGCATACCTGGGTTAAGTGATTTTTATACCTTCATTAGGAATGCTGTTGCGTATGCACCACTGTCACTTGCAGGCTTGCGCGACTCATTGTCTGTGCTTGGGTCTACTCCCATGGAGTTTTTACTTTCTGGTATTAAATCGCTTAATTTATAGATGTGGACACAGGCGGAGAAATTCTTACTAGACTCGAATTCGATTTTCTTTTTGTTTGTCTCTTTTATTGGATAATAGTCGTCTTACGTCTACGTCGCTGGGGACTTTTTGGCAAATTTCAGCAATAAAAATGCGGAATACAAGACTTGTAAATCAGGCGGGTGTATTAAAAATATTGTGATTTAAGAGGAATTCAATTACGTGATCAGTCTTTAAGTAATTCGTGGACCTACCCCTATCATTAGTAACATAATTAAGCATGGATCTTGTTAGTTTTTTTTTCTTAAAGTGACATGGGAGTTTACCCAACTAGGAGAGTATTTTCTAATTTGTTTGCATAATTGGACGTGCCTATTCCAGGGGACATACATGTTTTCTAATTTAATGGCAAAATAAAGAAAGTTTTGAAAAGTAACTTTTCACAAAAGTAATCAGCCGGAATTTCATTTGCCATTTTAAATTTTGATTTTTTTTTAACTAATTGAAATGCCGTTTCTCTTCCAAGTACATTGTTTAATCGAATTCATTGTTTATACGATAATAATAATAATAATAACGCACCACTCAATAAGTAAGTGAGTTGACGAATCCTCTTTTGAGGATTCTAAAAAACACCGCGGGCGGAGATGCGGGGTCTCTCCCTAACTGTTCGACTTACAATTCTACCAAACGAATGATTCGCGTTTTCAAAAATGAGAAGACGATTCGGTTTTACTACAACTCTATTACTCTGCGTCTGAAATATGGGAAAAACCGTGCAAGCTCAGCAATATCTTGAAAAGCGTCACAGGGACTCTGCTCCATCAGAAACAACTATTTGTCGGTAGTATGCTGACTTTAAGAATGTCCGTATAGACACCAACGATGGTTACAGCTGAAAAAGTCAAGAAAGTACACAAAATCGTTTTGGAAAATCGCAAAGTGAAATTGCGTGAGATAGCTGACACCTTAAAGAAAGCAGAAGGCAGGCAGTGCGCACACTATTTTACATGAACATTTTTCTATGAGAAAGTTGTTTTCGAAATGAGTACCGCGTTTGCTCAGAATGGGCCAAAAATAACAACGTACCGATGATTCTAAGAGCTGTTTGAAGCTGTTTCGCCAGAATAAACAAAACCTTTTTGCGTTGGTATGTACAATGGATGAAACATGGATCCACCACAACACTCCACAGTCAAACGGTACCATATGAAGAAGAAACATTTTCTCTTCCGCCAAGGCAATACACCGTGCCACAAGTCGTTTGCTACCATGGCCAAATTGCACGAATTGGGCTTTGAATTGGTACGGACCCACGGTTTTCTCCAGATCTGACCCCCAGCGACTTCTACCTCTTTTCAAACCTCAAAAAAAAACTGCTCGCCGAAAAAAATATGGTTCGAATAAGGAGGTGATCGCCGGAAAAAAATATGGTTCGTATGATTAGGTGATCGCCGAAACTGAAGCCTATTTTAAGGCCAAAGATAAATCGTTCTATAAAAAATATATCAAAATGTTAGAGCGGCGTTTGACTGATTGTATCACTCTTGAAGGAAACCATATTGAAGAAAAAAGTCGATTTTTGTCTAGGAAATGTGTTTTTATTGGACTAGAGCCTAGCTTCTACAACAAGTAACTTTTTAACTTTAAAATTATTTTTTTTTCAATTCATGCTTACAACTAGACAAAAATGATTAAATCTATCTTAATATCTAAACAATCCATGTTCTTAAAATCTATCCTACTGACCCTTTGCAGGTACTCTAAAATAATCTAATCTTACTTATCTATTTGCCTTCCGGCGTCTACTGCTAATAATATTTGTTTTTTTCTCAGTCCATTTGGACAATCTTTTTTTTTTTTGTTTTTACTGGCCAAGAAAACTTAGAAAAAACTTGGCGCTCGAAACATTTTTTTTTACTTAATTTTCTTAGATCTAACTAAAACTAAGCTATAAAACACTAAGCCCTAACCCTAATAATACTTAAGTTACCTTACACTATGTCCGTGACGTTGCGGACGTGTGTACAAGGGTGTGTACGTTCTTTATATGCTTGACATATATTATCTACAAGCCCTTGTACACCTTTTATGTTGTTTTTTTATTTTTGTTACTTTTTTTTTATTTTTTTTTTTTTCCTTAATTTAACTTAACCTAACTTAAATCTATGTAAGTGGGCTGTTATCCAACAGACCGACTATCAATGACGGGGACTGATTCTGGTGTAACCACCAAAAGAAGTCCCGCTCCTTTGCACTTCTACAACAACTACCTATTTTGTGCGTGCTACTCTCACGAGCAGAAAGGACATACAGTTTTCTGCCCACTCCGAACGATGAGATTTGAGAAGCTTTTTACAGACAATTGATACTCTTTGAGTGTTGTCAGCTACTCGAAAGAGGTAATATAAAATATATAAGCTTAAGGTTTTTGAAACACAAGCAAGAATGGCAAATTCTGTATATATATGTATATGTATATACAACGACAACAACCAACATCAGTCCACAGCTGCCCAGACACGGAGCAGACCTGACCATAGATCTCAGCTCTAGCTTTATTTTGTCAAAATCCCACTTCAAAAGAGTCCATTATCCAACATTTACTTTCATTTTATCATATATTCCCCTACGCTTCTAAATATAATATTTGCTATTAAATTCCAATTAAATTCTATTCAAAACAATTTTCATCTCATCGGCTTCGTTCCTTCGAGTCGGCAAAAGTTTCAAACGCCACACGTATCGCACCGATCATCAACAGAAATTTTGAAAAGTGAAAACCGCATGCACAAATCCTACAATTCCCATTAAAGGTGAATTATCATGTTAGCACGCTCTCACTACCTTTGATGGGGTTGCTGAGCCGGCGGCGTCTTTTTTCATCCAGTAAGTGTGTAAATACACAATAACGTTTAATTCGTGAAAAAAAGAAACATTTAAGCGCAGCGTTCAAACCGACACGACCTAATTTTCCATCAGCCCGGAAATATTTTACTTTTCCATTGCATGTCTGTCGCCAGCATCGCCTCGTTTGGGTGGAAAAGTGAATCCGCACAATGTGTTCAAGTGCCATCGAGCGAGTGCCATCGCTTACCGTTAATTTCATTTCATAATTTTCTCTGATGACTACAGTGCGGGCGTCGCATCGACAACGCCACACTGGTGGCGCTTAATCCGATCATTGGCAGTGAATACAAAACAAACACACTTCCCGCGCCAATAGATCTCGAAAATAAGTATGCTTGAAATTATCAGCGCACGCATGTGCATCGTAATCGCGATGTGGCCGGAATGTATAGAGGATTCGCAATCGTGGATCATAAGTCTGTTGTGAATTGTCGTGCAACCGCACAACAATTTTGCCATGTTTTCTTTTTGCTGTTTGTGAATGTCCATGTGCTTTGCGGCATACACAGTTATAATGTTAGCTATGCATTCTCTCCCTAGCGGGTTTTGACAAAATGGGAGTATACAAATTAAAAAGTGATTTTTGGAGAATGTAATCGTGAAAGTATACACGATTGGAATAGCGACGGAAATGCAGAAATTAGTTTCACTTACAGGATCTAATATGACATTTAGGATTGTGGTAAATACTGTGTTCTTCCTTTCTTTCGAAGTGTAGTTGAAAAAACGATCTCGAGCCCATTTAACTCCTTTACTCGCTGAAGAGATTCGATGACACAATGACAAACAAGGCGTTTGAGAAGAAGTTCTTTCCAGTTAACTTTCAAATAATCAAGTTTTTCTCTCGCTGAAACTGCTTTCGAAAAGATTTGAACCCGCAGTCTTCATATTGAATACATTAGAGTTTAATATCGTGCTTCCGCTCGAAAATAACGACCGCATCAAATGACAACTTTTACATTTCGAGCACAGAAGCTGGTGAATGTTTTCATTGTGCAATACATAGTAGGATTTTATGGGCAAGCCGTTGTTATTGACAGCCCAATGTTTGACATGCTTTTATGAGTTGCCTGTCATCTAAAATTTTTTTAATATATATATGTTTATACCATGTGAATATACATGTATACAATCGCCAGTCGAATGTGCACAGGCCATCTGATCGTAAAACACATGATGAGATAAGATGGGACAGCGCGTGTCTTGTTCAATATCATTCCCATTTCGATAGTTGCGAGTCAAGATCATTTCGCTCGGTGCTGGATGTTATTATAAACAAATCACAGCAATTACCTGGCTCGTAAAGTTGATATTGCACGATAATAAAGGATTCACGCAGGGTATCATGAGTGAAACCTGTGAGACGGACTAATCCACGATGTGATTATAGCGTCTCCATGGTGCAACAAAAGTGTTCAGTATGCAGTGCAACGAATCTGTTACAAATACAAGATACCACAATTGAAATAATCACACGAACTGCATACACCAGCAGTGGGAACCTTGAGTTGGCATTCGCCACAACTTCGTGCTGCAAGGGTGCAAACAAGAAGTGCGGCACTGACCAGAGTGTTGGGATAGAATACGAATGCCTCGGAACGGTGCCAATCAACTGCGGTTTGGTGTTCCACAAACGCTTCCAAGATCATTAGAGAAGAACGAAATGGAAATCCAACCAGCAGCCATTACAGCGTCAAAGCTGTTGATGATGTCGAAGATGCAGTTGAAGGTGAAGGTGACTCCCGTTGGTGCGGAGCCCCTAATGAAATCGTGAATTTTCCAAATCGCACTTGAAAGCAAAATCGCTTCTTTTATTTTGCTGGCTTCATGGGGATGGGGGGGGATGTATATGCGCAATTCGAAGCAAAAATTGAATATCGATTGCGGTCGCAAGTGCTAGGTGTTGTGTATGATGCGATATCAGTTTGCGAATGGGATAAAAAAAAATCAATGGAGAAGACTTTGGGGTCGCTTTTCCTTTAAGGCCTGTCTGTAACAATTGCAGACATCGTCGCCGTCACCGTTGCGCCTGCCGCGGCTCCGTTCCTCCAGTGCTTTGTCATTGATCTCGCGTCAGATGAGTGTAGCAGTAGTTGCAATTCAGAAGTTGTAGTAGTTGCTGCTGTTCCGAAGATTGCGACATTATGATACATATTTTGTGGCTAAAATGATCGAGTTTTATAGTAACGTAGGAGGCGAGCGTGGGTGTTTATGAATTGCCTGCACTCCATCAGTTCAATCTGGCATAGGAAGGCTACACCAGCCGGCAAGTTGAGATAGAAATTCAAAATATTCCGTGCATAGTGGCGTTCCACTATTCATTTGACGTTTGAGCGCTGCGTGCCTCTTGAAAGAGTATAGCGTACTATGTGTGTACTGACATATGGACATATTTATGTACATACGTAATTACCGGCGCTCGGATAGAAAGGAAAATTACAATTTCTCGCAATTTCCTATTCAGCTTTAACATCAGAAGATGGGGGGATAGTTGTCAGTCTCATGCGCGCATGAGCACATGTACCTTTCACATGGCGCGGTACGATCATCTTATAAGTGACGTGCGCAATGCCCCTTATGAAGTCCAGTTTTAGAGCGTGGTCGGTGTGGGGGTTGTTGTTTTGGTTGGGGGACTGGATGTCAACATGAGTTTATTTATTGCAATTTGGTTGTGCGCAAAGAACAAGTGGCGATGAGATGAATTAGATAACTCGGACAAAACCACGTTCATGCATGCGATTATTAGTCGACTCCTAGGCATCGGTAGGAGGGAACAAAAGTACTTCAGTTTTCAATTGAAAAACAAAAGTTAATTGATGATAACTGCACAAAGAAAAAAAGTGATTCCTAAACACTAAAGCATTATAAGAATTTATGTTTACCTTACCTGTGGGAAGACATATCATTTAAGTTAACTATTAACAAACAATTTTGCAAGTAGTGATATTAACCACGGAATGTCTTGGATTCTACTGTTAATATGAGAGAAGAATTACGTGCTGTCAAAAACCTAATATTTTATTTACACGAAATAAAAAAGCAAATAAATTGCAAACAAGCTAAGATTTAACAATTAGGTCTGCTGAAAGAGTTCACAGAGCTTGAAATAAGCCCGATACTTCCACGAGAACGCTCGCCGAAGGGGTTTTATTCCACCGGAAGCGTTCTTGTATCTTGACCGCATTGGACTGATCCAGGATGCGGAGGCATGTCCACTTATCTACCACGTGGTGAGAAGGACAGTGGACAGGCGACTGTTGTACGATGCCAACGTCGTTAGTCGGGATGCTCTCCGGTTCAGCACATCCATCTCCATCCGTGATAGGATGGACACGGATAAGGACCGGGGGTTCTACTGGTGGTTAGAGCCACATCAGGAACCCCAGCTGTCGTCAGCCTAGTAGGTTAGGGTTGGTCCCCCACGGCCAACTCACATTTAGTATAAGTTAGTAAATATATATTTAAGTTAGAATAGGATATATTAAGGTAGATTAAGATTTTTTTGTAGAAAATTCCATAGATAGCTAAGTTTTTAAAAAAAAAACGTTTTCTTAGTCTTAAAAAAATAAATAATAGTTTTTATTAATTTTAAAAAAATAACTAGCATTGACGCCGAAAGGCAAAAACAAATATATTAATAGTTCAGCTTAGAGCGCCCGCATAGAGCCAGTAAGTAGTTATAAGATTTCGATTCAGTCGTGCCTAGGTTAAGCGTTTTATACCTAGTTTTAAGATACTATTAGATAAACAATAAAAAAAAATGCCTTTTAAACTAAACTAAACTAAGCCCGATACTTATGTAAATTTTAAGTCATTGTCGTGCAGATCAAATATTTGACATCATTGTATATTACAACATATTTATGGCTTAGTGTCAAAGATTTTTCGATAGATTCAGAAGAAATTGTGAAAATTCTCAGTATACTGAAAAAACTTAATGCTTTATAAACTATGAATATTCATAAAATGAATATACTAGACAAATAAGTTGATTGACATCCGTCAAAAATTTTACATATTATTGAAAGCAACCCACATTCGTTCTTATACTAAATATATTTTGCATTTCCGAACTAACTCTTCAAATATCTGCAACAGTGAACAGGGCTAAACAACTTCATCACGGAACGAACGACCATGCAAAGAGATATTAATATCATTTGCAAATGTTTGAGCAATAGTCACACGAATCAAGCGTAGCTCTCTTCAAAAGATTTAACACAGTCACGAGACTGCATTTGTATCACTTGTGGAAAACTTTTCGAAAATCTGGTTTGTGTACAATGACACAATTGGATTTTGTAGGGAAGTTAGTGAGTGTTCTTATCGTACATTTTCAATGTAAATTTAGTTAGGCACATCAATTCAAGCAATTATCGACTGCACATGAAAGTACATTAATACTGCTGTAGCATTCCAATTTGCCTGTCACTGATTATCGGTCATTACTTCTTTCTTATCGTTACCACAAATTAAGACGCCCAAGGGAGAAACAAAAGCATCAAAATTAATATTCAGTTCGAAAGTGTTTGTTTTATGTTAGCGCGGGGGCTTCGCGTCGCATAAGTAGGATTACACGATCTTATTCGAAAGTCGAGATAACAACATTGACATGATAACAAATTGACTTTTCACCTCTTCTCTGTGGATGTTGGAAAATTATCGTAACATCTTCTTTTTGAGTTGGTAAAAATTAATGCAATCAATTTTGAGGCGTTAAATAATCCCATTTAAAATCACCGTTTAATCTTACCGCTTCGCCCTAAGCGGGAGTGCTGGCGATGAAAATTAATGTCTACTATTCAATTTATAAATTCGGCCTTTTTATTCATATATTTCATATATATTTTCTCCAGCATCATACTTTTGCCATACATCTACCGGTGCCCGTAACCATCATTTCGCAGATGTTCATTAATTGGTCACATCTCAGTGGTATGTAGATAGGCTGGATTTGTATTGAGCTAGCGGCCGCGTTGTTTAAAGGTATCAAATCAACGGCAATGACGTCGGTATTGCAACCATCAGCCATTTGGTGTGCAAAAACTACCGGAAAAGCCGCTGGTGATTCCTTAATGGAGATCATTAGTATTTCTCATTACTCTCCTTCTCGACTGCTACGCAATGTATAGTAAAGCAATTGATTATCGTTCTTCAACTTCCTTGTAAATACAACTGAGTAGACGTTACTTCTTACAGTTTACCAAAACAAAAGAATGACAGGGACAGCAGGCGTGCGAGCGTATTACGGACAAACCAAACTGTCAAGCGGACTTCATGAAAGAATATTTAATTAGTCCTCTATGTTTGACAGACGTTTTTAAAAAACACACTCACGTTTCGGTGAATTCATGTGTTAGCGAAAACAATTTGCACTTCCTGCAGCGGCTAAATGTGTCTGTGCACGGGTATTTACATATGCGAGTACACCTTTTGCGAAAGAGCCATTAATTGCTGTGGATGGCTTACGGATATTTGTAAACCTATTGGCTAACATTAAGACAGAAAATACCTTTCCCGGCAATTGGAAGTTGCGATCGTTAGACAGATGACCAGTGCGTGTGGGAATGATACATCGCTGTAGCTTTAGCTACGCTGATGTGAAAGTTTGTCTTTTGTCCTTAGGAAATTAATATCTGAATTCATGAGGCACAAGTGCTGTGTTAACGTATGTTTATTTGTTTTTCTTTTTTGCATCCCACATATATCACCTCTCTGTTTTGGCACACGTCACAAGACATAGTAAGGAAACCATGAAGTTAATGTTTTTATTAGTATTTTCGATATCCAGAGCTTTGGGAAACGTTTCAACAGAGCATGTACGAATATATGGGTGAACGTGTGGGTGTTTATACAGTGCACATAAGTATGGTCTGAAGCAAATAATAAAAGCTGTGCTAACTGCATATGTGTGCCAAATCTTTCAAATGAAGATGCATAAATTCGAAAGGCAGGCCGGGCTAATCGCATTTGGAAGGGATCGAGGGGTGATAGTTTCTGCATTTGATATCGTGACACTTAATCGCGAATGTCCCATTTACTCATATTTGGTAGTGAGATAATAAAAACGATTTATATAGCCTTGACCGAAAATCATTGAAAATGTACGTGGCTTTTTCTCTTCTGACAGATTTAGAAACTGGTTCTTGCAGAAAAGTCATAAATTTGGAGACCCCAAAGAATTATTTATTGTTATTAAATTTTTCCTTTCTGCCACATTTATTCAGTGTTCACCGACAGAAATGCTTTCAAAATCTCGGCGTCTGCGCAGACTTTTGTTATAATTTCTTTTTAACTGAACTTAAGTACAAATTTATAGAAATTCTGAAGAATCTTTTGCAAGCGCAATTTTTTAAACAACGCAATGTTTACTTCCGGAAATATCATTGGTCGCGTGCAACCATGAGGCTGCCCTTGTACACAGTACAACCGGAAGATCGGTAATTTTGTAATTTTTTAAGCCTAACCATTTTAATGCTTTGTTTTTGTACATAATCTAAATGGTCATTAAACTCTTCTCATACTAAAATGTGATATTCCAGTTAAGGTCAAAAATGAACCTTCAACAATTGTTGATTTTTTTATAACATAATCAATTGAAGGCATCCTCGTACAACTAAATTTAATCTGTCTCTATGTACATGCATATTTAATTTGTTGTAAACCTCTTCCTTCTTCATTTATCTCCATTTTTAGAGCGATCCCAAGAAGGATTTGTAGGATAACAACATACCCCTAGCATATTCTCTGATTTCCTTTCTTTTAATAAAACCTGAACCTAAAGAACATACAACACCATGTTTTCGTTTCATTGCCATAACACTTAAAAAATGTATTAGGGCTAATTTAATAATATTTAGTAACAAGTGCATATGTAAATGGAAATACTGTCTCGCTTCCTCACATTCAGTCATCCCTTACTACAGCACCATCTCTGATATGACCGTTCTTTCCTAATAGGGAATCATTCTAATAGAGACATACGTATCGGACCCCCTGTACAGAAACTAGTTAGGAAGGAAGACACAATGTTGATACTCGTTTGTTTTTATCCTTATGAAACTTAACCAAGAGTGATGTTAAGTAAATTTTAATTTGGATCGAAAGGTATGCAGCATATTTTTTATGTAACAAGAGCTGTAAATCCATACAAACAATTTTGTGAAATCTATATTTGTATCAAAAACAACAAAAACATAGTTATTTCCTTCACCAATCTAGGTTTATTTTGGCAAATCACATCTCAATAAAAGACAATCAACGGTGAAGAATTGCTTTCTTTCTTTTTGCCTAAATCATTATTCTGCATAAGCCATAACGCATGACTAAAGATGGGACGTCAATGTAATCATTGGAAGAGGCGTCTACCGCTGAAAACTTTTATGATCACACCGCACCCATAAATCAAATTGTCGCCGTGGTAAGTCCACAAAACCATTAAAAGGTTAATTTACATGAATGACATCACTGCTTATCACTTTGACAGTCGTACTATAGTTATCTGTTATCTATTTGGAAATGCAAATGATCGTGTTGATTATCCATTGCATAAATTCACAACGCGCATTCGAACCATGCAGGTTCTAATGAAGTCGACTAACATACGAAATTCAGTACAAATAAATTTTTATAACCTAAGTTCAAATAACGTATAAATGACATAAGAAGTATAATATGTACATATGCCTATGAGTGTTTGAATATCATCGAATTCCTATATTTGTGAAAGGCGTTTATTATTCTGTGAACGTATTTGAATGCTTATATACAAAATTTTCAAGCCCAATGGTGAAGTCATCGGCATGTCAAGCAACTTTGGAAACGATTAGCAATGAGTCAGATAAGCTGCTTCAAACTAATCGATTCTGATCCCTTGTCTGTTCGCTCATCTCTGCAAGAGGTGACAGACGCCAGACAATTTCCAAAATTCGCTTTCGTTTTCCCATGTGTTGCAGGTGATTTAATCTTGTTTCACACGCGTTGAAGTGACAGTTGCCCGCGGCGGCGTCTTATAGGGAATGCATTTTGTGCATCAAGCTCTCCAGTATTAATTAACGTCACACCTAATGTATGTGTGGGGCACATTTGTGAAAAACAAAGCCGCAACACTCACGATAATAAATGACATTGCTGATGATTGAAGAGTAGAGAATTAGTTTCTCTCGGACAAACGAATGTTTCTTTCTTTTGTGTAAAGATAAATTATAGATGTGCGCACATCAAATTGATTAGTGAAGTATGATAGCGGTGTTACACCGAATTTCTGAGGAACAATCAAACAGTTCAAAAAAAATTTTCAGGAGTATTCATGAGGATTCGGTTTGGCGAAATTATGTTTTATGTTATACAGATACACCGTTTAATCCAACGCAGCGAAGACGTTCATCAAGTTATTAAATTTACAGAGAAATATCTCAATTGTAAGAATGTGCAAACTGCATCAGTTGGACAGGCAGCTTGGCTACAAAAGTGACCCAGAAGAACTCAGACATGGTCCCTATAATTTATCATATTTCTTAATAAATTTGTAGCTACATACATACTCGATAAGAACGCCATTGACATTCACGGACATATTTAAGAATGTCAACTGATGTTGTTTATACATATGTTCACTCTGGGACACAATGTATCGTACTGAGTGGTTCCGTTTATCTTATAAACTCCATTTGAGGCAAACACTGGTTTATATGTACTACACGTCACTGGGTAACATATGCCCACTAATTCCATATAAATTGTTTATTTGGAAACTACTTTTAGTCAGTTCAACATTAAACTTTTTTTTGTATAATAACAGATTACCACCTTAACCAATTAGTAAAATAAAGTTATTGTGACGAATTTATTATTTTTACAAGGCACAAACCTGTTCGAGTCCATTGGTCATAGTCTTGTAATAGGATACTCCAGTCAAATGACAATTCTTTATGTGACGCCATGATGTAGGTTGTATGTACACTATAACTGTTAATTTTTTTATGACGCACTTACTGTATATATTTATACCTTTTTTTGGCATATATGTAAGCGAATTACTCTGCACTTCACTTCATTTTATTTTACGGCACAAAAATTTACCAAAAAAAACTTGTGTGTGTGTAGCTTATATCCTAGATCTTAGATTCTATGTTCTACGTTTTCTTAAAAAGCGACACAATTACAAGTCTATAAACGGAGTTTCATTTTGAATAATAGCGGTTAATGTCTGTATAACCGTAAAACGCGATTTTTTTCTACTCTGTACATCAATCAGTGCATGCCCGCTCACCATGCTGAGAATAAAAATTATTTATAATGCATTTTTTACTTTTTTACTTAAGACCTCATTAGATCCTGATAACAAGGCCAATATCTTCATACTGAGCACAATTTTAGCAAAAAATAACTAAGTTAAATAAACACACGAACAAACGAATCAGGCGAAGGAAAGAGGAGAAGTGAGAATCAGAAATGGGAAATGAGAAATGAAATCAAAAGTCTGCCGTATTTGGCTGTTGTACGAGTTTGTAACTCAACGCGCACGCCGCCGCTTACCGAAAGACTACCGATCTTCAATCGGTTGAGTGCAATTGTAACTAGTGCACATGTGAAATGAAAACACATAAAGAAAAAAAATGTTGAGAATAGAAAGAATAACGATCTACAATTTTCAATGAAATGAAGAACAATTCATTCAAACTTCAAAACGCAAACCGACACACAAAACTGAAGATGACGACGAAAACAGCGACAACGATGAAGACGACAGTAAAAAAAAAAACTTGACCCTAGTCCCCCGATTGATCGCAATCACTGCAGCTATTGTTGTGAGCTTAACCGAACCACCTCGCAGGCCACATCTAAATCGAATCGTCAAATCATACGTTCAACTTTTTTTTTTTTTGCCAACGTTACATTCTCGGACCGCGAGTAGCGGCTTCTCAAGCTCTCATATGGAACACTGAGAACACTATCTTGTTCCTGCACATACGCACTCCATACACGCATTTGTAATATATTTTACGACAACGCCACCTACATTCCACAAAACTTCGTCGAAAGAATACAAACATACCCCACACAGGGTACAATTCACTATCGAACGGTCGTATGAAGAAAGACGCTTTCGTTAAAGTCAAGTCGTCGTCGTCGGCGCGCCGATAGTGTCGTAAGTGGTGGAAGCTGATTTTACTTGTGTCAGCGTCGGACAGTAACAGGAACCCATCGTATAGAAAAATTTTGAGCTTAGGAACAAGAATGCAAAGTGAAGGGTGATGTGTTTGCCATATGGCGTGCCTGTGTGTGGAGGCGTCAGCGCATTTGTTAGCCTATTTCCAAGAGCTGAGTCAGAGCGTCCCAGAGCTCAGGTGATTTTTATTATGGAGCCCGATTTGAACTGGCGTTCTATGTAGGACATTTGAAAAAAGTTTCCCTTCTCGTCGAGCATAATAAAACGACGCTATCTTTAAGCGTCGATAAAAGCATGGGTCCTAAATGCGAGGAATCGCGAAACTCATGTCGTTCTCATAACATTTTTATCAATGAAAATCTGTTCAATTGTTCGATTTGCTTGTCAGTCTTATCATCCGCGAAAGCGAGGCGGGAAACCCAAAAGCACAAACATATGCGAATAGACGTTGTGGCGAAGCGTCTTTGGATGCCCACCTTCAGCGGCCAAACGGTGGCTTTTGTCAGATAATCCAACGACCTTATTCCAGGTATTTTTATTAGACAGTTAAAAAGAAAACCGTTTGCTACCGGGAGAGACACATACGTACAAATGCCCGGTGCGGGGAAGAATGTGCCTGTTTCATAATCGAAGATGCGCCAATGTAGGGAAGAGAAATGCGCCAACACTGCTGCTGAAGTACCGAAAACAAAGAAAAATAGGAAATGAGCCATGAACGAAGATGCTCTCAAGTGCGTGTAAATGTATAAGCCTCCGAAAAACAAGTTTTGATCGTTTTAATGTTGAATTCTGTTGAGAGGAGTCATCGCTCAATGTCAGCATCTCTACATGCCTGCACAACTTTACACGAAATTGTGTTTAGATTGAGAACGGTTGAAAGAAAATAAAGTAAGGTTGAGAGTTTAAATTATAAATATCTTGATTACGTTTCAATTGCAATAATTACAATAAAAAATTAAGAAATTGATGTTACATTCATACAACGAAAGTTTCGCTTTTCCTTTTCCTGCATTGTTTCCTATATTCTTATCCGCCACAACACACGACCGCGTGTTAGTGCTCCAAAATTCAAGCGGGTTCTAGAAAATGTAGTGAGTTATCAATGAAAGTCACTCTTCAGGATGATATCAAGCCCAACAAGCCAAAGTAAAATGTCACGTATAAATTCCACCTAAGATGATTTCATGTTTGCACTCAAACAGCTGCGATACACGCCCGCTCTCAATTGAACATAAATATTTTTTAAAACATAACGCCCATTTAAGTGTTTATTTAATTTATTTATTTATTTTTTTTTAATATATATAAGATTGCTAATCCCAAAGAAGCGAATATAAGCAGTAGTAGCGATAAGCTGGTAAATAACAATCAAACCCTGTTCGTGTATGAAAAGATTTAAATCTTATGCTTTAAGTCAACCCTCATGACAAAAGTTTTAGTTCAAATTAATTAAATTAGGTTTCGGCTAAATTCAGCCTTGTTTTCGGCTTTCAAAAACAAAGGCAAATAACTATTGGCGGTTTACTCTAATCCAGAACTTGAAAAATGACCTCTGAAGAGGATCTCTGAGAAGCCACGGAGGTTGTCCCTCTTTCAGAATGAGAATAGTCGATGTTAACTAAATTTTTATGTGATGCGACAATGCAGTACTTGTGCGCAGTTAACGCTCCTTCGCGGGACGTTAATGGTCTCGGAATAGAAAGTAAACAAATAAATAAAAGTAAATAAAGAAATAGAAAAGTGATTTTTACATGAACATGGTACTCATCGTCCATTCGACGGACAGGAGTTCAATTGCTTTCGCTTATCTTCCTATGGACAGATTGCTATTCAGGTTCAGACAGGTACTCCTATCTAGTTGCCTGGCACCCAGTTTGATGTAATAATTGCATCTGTGGAAGCTGTATCAATCATCAAAGTGCTGGCATACAAGTTCGTTCTAAGGAAAAACTTGAAAGGTCCATTCGGTGTTGCCGCAGTAATAATAACCATTTACAACGAGCTCTTTTTCGTTTTTTCTCCTTATTTCATTCTCGTTTTCTTCAACGCCGTGATGCACATTTATGTAGGGGTATTACAAGAAGTTACTGCAGGCCGAGGGACAAGAGCTTGAGCTGCGACTGAAACTGAAGGAGATGGAGATGGATTTATGGGCAGAGCAATTTGAACCGGTTTGCGTGAATGCATCTACATAGGTGGAATTGCTGGCGATCTATTGTAGGTATTATTAGCGATACACACATTAAAGCCGTCCAACTAGCACCCATATACGTCTATGTCTGAGAGTTGGTCTAGATCAGGTCGAATGTGCACAGGCTTTGGTGGGTTTACATTAGTTGGTGATACCAAGGATCTCTTTCGTGTCGTAGTCGTGGTCGTTTTTACTTTGGTTTGTGGAATGCCTAGAGACTTGCGTTTGTATCTTAAACTATGTATCAGTTCTACAATATGAACAGTAAGGTTGGAGCTTATCCAGGTATATACATACACTCTTATTTTCTTTTTTGCCTTTTCGTCGTTGACTTGTTGCCGAAGAACATACCTACCGGCAACTGTCTTCTGAATTTGTAGGTGTAATTAGAATAATCTTTGATCAACTCACGTATTTGCACCTGGAGATTGGAATGAGAACAGCTGGTTACTGTGGTATGATATTCGCAAAGTTGTTTTCTTTGCGCACGCTGGGAATACAAAATTGTTTTCGGTCAACTCTGGAGCATGTTAAAGAATTTATGTGGCGATTGGTATTTAAAAGAAAGAAGTTTTCCACTCATACATTCCAATACAAAATGTCGATCAACCCGGTTTCCTTGTTTTTGCTTGTAAAATGTATAATACGTACTATATGGTAAATATGGTAAAAGACAAGCTTTTCCTATTTTGACCATCTCTTAATTTTGACCAGAAACAATACGAAACATACAAATTATTGTACCAAGTGTTACTGAAAAAAAAAATGACGCCCTAAGCTAGTTCTTAGATCATGTTAATCGCGTTGAATTATTAGTCAATAAGAAAAGGAAACCTTAACTTTTAAACTTTTACCCTTTACTCATACACACAAAAAGTCTCTCGTAAAGTAATTGAGAATAACATCTTCCTAGGTGAATAAATAAATTAATAATTTGAGTAGCGCTATAATCCATAAGGGCATAGCTTCGTCAGCAACTACTCGTGTTGTGTGTTCTATTGTTCTCTCACGAGGTCGAGATATTAGAGTTATTAATATTCAGATTTTTAAATATTGAATGAGTACGATAACGCGGCCTCAAAAAATTTTTTCGATTAGAATATTTAAAATATTTTGAATATATTGCTGTCACTAGAACAAAAACAAGTCAGATAAAAAAACGTTTGTTCATAGTGTATTTTATGAGAAGGAAGTCATCCTAAAAATATACAACACAATTCTAGAAAATTGAAAGCGTCTGTATATAGAAGCATTGCATTTTTATTTAATTATTATATATGCAGAACTCATTTTTAACATATGGCGTAAACCCGTTGCAAGTAGTTTGATATTTTGTAAACACTGCTCTTTCTGAATGACAGTCAACATATGAACTCATATTTCTTTTTCTGGCAGTTCCTTCACTCAATTCACCACAAGCAACTAACTTTCGTCAAGTTTCATCAGAGGTTCGTTTTTTTTTAAACCCACCACACCATGACGTTTAGTTTTTTTTTTCTTTCTTCATTCCACCGAACGTCTGTTGACTGATTTACACAACACTTTATCGTCCTTCATCTATCGAGAATTTCACTTCGATAAAAAGAAAAAAATTATAAAAATAACATATGATTTCAATAAAATACGATAGTAAATAATTCTTCGGTCCATTGTCATTACATATTCAGTGCGTGTTTGTGTGGTCTTAAAATATTTGTAGTATCACTGAAACCAAGTTCAAAGTTCAAAGAGAAAAGCTAAAGCAAAAAAAAAAAAAAACAACCGATTGGAAGCGAATAGACGAGGAAAAAGAAAACTAATCTCAGTGGCCAGACATTTTCTATTCAAAGTGTGAATCGTTTCTGCACAAAACACCTTAATTTGTAATGGCTGCAGAAAGTGTTGATGGCGGTAGCCCTTCTGCCGCCGGCTCTGAGGAGCCGACGTCGTTTATTGTTTCCGTTATAAATGAAATCATTTATAGTCCAATGAATTTGGCACTTGTCGCCATCATTGCATTCCTTGTTTATAAAATCATCAAAGATCGTATTGAAGTACCCCATAGCGACTTAAAAGCCCAAGAACCCGAACTACCGAAACTGCGTCGTGATTTCACCGTTCAAGAGCTACGGCAATTCGATGGCACACAACCAGATGGCAGAGTCTTGGTGGCAGTGAACGGCAATGTGTATGACGTCACTAAAGGAAAGAAATTCTACGGACCAGGTGAGTGGTGAGCAAAAAAATACGGCCCCTTTCATTCCAGAGCAGGAACACACATATCGAGTTTGTATACGAGAGTGCGTAGGTATTGTGTCAAAATTTCTGCAACTAACCCACGCAATCGTGGGCAGCTTCACCATATGTTCACTCGATTGAATTGCTTATTTCAAATGCCCTCAAGTGCTCCCTTTTTTTTTAAATCCGGTACTTTCCCTTCGTGCTTTTCATTCAAAGCACATACAAATTTGTGCACAGACGAAAAATTTAACAAATTTACTTTTACAGTGCACCTTGAACTATTGACCAAAGTCATAAGTTGAAAAGATCTTGTGGGGAAACGAGAAACGCTATTTGACAACGAAGCGAAAAGATAAAAAAATGTTCTACGCACTCCATTGAACGTGTCAAAATGGTTGTGTGGTGTGAGTTTTGTCGTGCGCATTTCAAGAGTCACACAATTATCATTTGACCGGAATTCGAATTTTCACCTTAACTAATCTAAGTTTAAATGCACTGAATTGACAACAAATGTGTTTGTTGCTCTATGCGAAGGCGAGGAAATGAGAAACTCCACCCTTCTGCCTCACATCGCACCGTCGAAAAATGTGTTGAGTATTCTCGTAAACATGACTTTCGTTTGGAGGTGAAGTTGATGCTCTAAGATGTTTGATTTGGTTGTGAAATCGATATCAAATTCGTGTATTTACGTACATGAGCATTGGGCAGAGACCTGTTGGAGCTTTTCATCCTTAGTTTATCCATGAATGAATATAAGGAATAATATAAATATGTATCTTAAAAAAAATTAAGTCACTTCCTTAATGCGCCCCAATGTGAGCATTTGAAAGTTTACTTGACGGAATAAGGAGAAAATTAAGATGCTTAGAGAGGGAATCTTTACAATGTTGTTTTATTGCGACATTGTAAACATACATATAAAGTCTTGTTGAAATTGTTTGCTCATCCGCACGTACATTATCTCAATCATGTATGTGGTACGACAAAGCGTCTATGAAAACAAATGAACAGGGTATGTGCCTAAGTGGGCAACTCTCAAACTCGCTTTTCTACTACACGTGAATCATTCTCTCCGGGAATTAAGTAAATACATTAGACGTAATACTAAGAATAATGTGTCATGTATTTATATAGATTTTAAATGCAAAAAGGAGTGCAGATATAGCAAACTTTTCAAGTCATCTTTAAAACTCTGACTCTGAAGTTTATATGCATTCGATTATCAGGTTTGACTCATTTGAACTGTGTGCACGCAGAAAAAAACAACGCATCAAAGTCTACATGCAATCGATTATTTATTTTCTCCTTTATATCTTAATGATATGACTTTTGCTCAATTGCAAACCGTTTGTGTATGACCTGATCTTTGCAGTCGAACAGCTTTGATTTTAGTGTCGTTAGGCGATGAGCGATTAGTTAAATTACTTGATTAAAGTTAGTTACCTGAAGATACTGTACTTCGTACATTAACAGTGAATATTGAAGGACTCTTAATTTTTTTTTTTAATTAATTCATTTACTTATGTGTATTGCAAAATAGCCTGGAAAGAGAGTAGGTTCTTTAGCAAACACTCATTTGCGAGTGGAGGAGACCTACATATAGTTTAATAACAATCTCGCATTCTATTCCTTTTTGTTAAGGAAATGTTTATCGCAGAAAGTACTTTCTTCACCTTAAAATCAATACTAAAAGGAAGGATATTTTAAGACCGTCAAAGAGGAGTAATGAAAAAACTAATAAACAACAAGCTATTGGCACAATAGACGAAAACTGCTTACCTAAGTGGAAATCCAGAGTGTGAAGCTATTTTGAAAACTTGTCAGCAATACTCTTCAATCTAATCTTAGAAGTGAGTATCTGTAGCAGTCATCTATGCAATGGCAAGTTATTACGCCAATCTACACCCGCTCCCGAGACAAACGTAAAGATCGAACAGAAGATAATAGCTTTAAAAACTCCAAAGCATACATTTGCTACAATGCGGCTAAAATTATACGCACCCCAATTAGCCAAGCTGTATCTGTATCGTCTTGGGCTCGAAATAATTGAAGCAGATCAAACTTCACTTTTACTACGATTTCGTATGCCCTTGATGAGTGGTCGTAGAAATAGAACTAAAACAATTACTAATTTTTTCAAGCCAAGAATAATCGCAATACATATGTAACCTTGAAAATTTAATCTCTATTATGCGCAAGAAATAAAATCATAAACTTAGTGCGTAGTAACATTTTCTGTCAGGTTTTGCGGTTCCTAATAGACTGGGTTTGATTTCCTTAAACACATGCTTGCACATTTTTCTCGAATCTTTATGAAGGTCGAATCAGAGCCCCCTCAACTGTGAAAACGTATCGTTATTTTATCTGTGAAATATTTTTTTTATTTTAAAGTTCTTATCAACACAAAGAGTTATTAATCAATGTCTCAACAGATTGAAATGTACAAAAGTTGCTGACTTATCGTTCGTTAAGTTTAGAAGTACTCGGCAAGCAGCTTTTAATAAAATACCAACAATTCAACAACCAACACATGCCGACAAGCCTTATAGTGTGAGACCTATGTTTGCAGGTTTCCTGCCCAGATCATCGCTGAATCCATATTACCTGAAAATGTTTGTCAGTGATAATGGATGATAATCAAAACATTGTTCTTATTCATATTGTGCGGTATACTCATACATAAATGACGTCTACTTGTGCTGTGAATTTCAATTTCCAATTCGTTAGTACAATTTTCAAGTCACTATTACTTGACAGATTTATTTTTGTCTTATCTGAGGCAGACCTGCTTGTCAGAGGTCTACGGGTAGTAGGGGTATTTGTGTAAGTTCTCATGTTATATGCAGGAACATGGCTGAACTGTGAAGTCACTTGAATAGATTAAACATGGTAAATGAAGTATATTTGCATACAGTTTATATTTGTCAGTAACCAGACAAAAGCATGTCTGGTTACTTTTGCGGTGTGGTCAATGTAATGCTAAGGGCTACACTTTTTTTTAGCTGTTTTCTAGAAAAAAAGGTTTAGAAATCATTGTTTTATGTTCTAAAGCGAAGCAAATTGCAAATGAAATGAGGATCCACAAACATACACCATTTACCAATGTAATCTCTATTATTTCTTCGCTTCACTAAGTTGGCAAATCGAGAGTGAAACGCATTAGTTATGGGTGTGTGTGGATCGATTTGATTCGCAATCAATTTTATTTATTACACATATATGATATTTTCTAATTAAAGGTGGACCCTACGCTTCATTTGCCGGTCGTGATGCATCAAGAAATCTAGCAACGTTCAGTGTCACTCCAAACGATAAAGACGAGTACGATGATTTGAGCGACCTCAATGCCATGGAAATGGATTCCGTTCGGGAATGGGAAATGCAATTTAATGGTAAGCCGTGAAACATATTAGAAACTCGGACAAATAAATTATCTGTTCCCTCTTGCTTAGAAAAATACATTCTTGTCGGTCGGCTGTTGAAAAAGGGCGAGCAACCAACCAACTATTCAGATGAAGATGAAGAGACAAACGAAAAAACCGCTACCAATGAACCAGTAGAGCCTGCAACTGAAGAAAATGAGGGTGTTAGGAAACGTCCAGCAGCCTCTGCTGCCACAAACACTAGTGAGCACTCAGCCGCAGAGGAAGTCAAATAAATACCAACATTGAGCCAAAAGCTGGATTAAATCACACAGCGATTGGCTGCAAAGAAACATTTATTTTAAAAAGGAACAGAAAAGAAAAACAAAGACAAGCTAGAAAATTAAGTTTCCTTTCTCAGAGACACAAAATTCTTTCCTATATTTTAGCTACAATCCTGAACATAGAATAAAGGAAAACAACAACAAAACGTACCTTTCTTATCCCCCTGACTTTGTTTCTGTAACTCTCGCTTAGGCGATGAGCGACAAGAATGGCTTTAATTTCTGAAAGTAGGCAAATTTACACAAGCCCACTAATCAAATTTATCTTCTCATTTTTCAAATGTTTTTTTTTTTTCTTGATTAACTTAATTTTTAATACATACTACAAATTATTTTTTATTGCAAATAGACTGGGGAGAGAGTTAGATATGAGAAGAACATGTGAGAAATATAAAGATCCATGCATGAATAAATTTTAAGGGAGATTTTTGAGGTTTACTTTTGTGTTAATTTAAGTTTTTTTTTCTCTTAACTTTTCTATTGTTTCACAAGCACATACACGCCGTTGTAAGACTTATTTCACTACATGCACTATAGACACTTCTCCGAGCTGTGTGTGTAGAGAAACAATTTTCTAATGAAATACTTAAAAGCAAATTTTAATTATGTCTGTTTATAAGGAGCATCTACTGTTTTTTATGTGTAAACAAATTTTAATCATTAATGTAAATACATATATAGTAAAAATAATAAAACAATTTATTAAATGTGACGGAAATGTCGGCTTTTTAGTTATATCCAATTGAGTCTTTGTGATAAGGAAATAAATCTCGGCGAAGTGAGTTGTTTTCTGTCTACCTATATGTAGACTCAAATTTTGATTCATGCAAATTTACTCCCAATTCCTAATAATGGAATTTAATTGTACATGGAGACTGTACATGATCTGAGAAACGTTTGTTAAACATTTACTTTAAAACCTCTACCTCACGTTACTTTTATTCTAATTCTTGCATAAAATGTATATTTGATCTATATTTGGTGTAAAGTATTAATTAAGACTTTCTTCGTTTTATTTAGAAAAGTTCCACATGAGAAGATAAGATTTTTATCAACCTTATAAATTTAATATCATTGTTTGCCTAAAAAAAATTGTTATCGACACCCTGTTCTAAAATTTTCAAACAAATCATTCTGTAGCCTTGTAGCGTCGTATTTGACATCTTACAAACTGCCAACTGCGTCACATGCACCAACATTCAGTAACGAAAAACGAATTTGACGTCTCTGGGAAAATTGTGTTGCGGGAGTTACATAAAAAGGTTTGTACGAATATCATTTGTTTTTAAAATAGATTTTTTCATCAAATGCGTTGCAAATAATATTTTCGATGTCGTCCTCTTGTAATATGTATTGTATTGGTTTCCATTTTTCCAGCGGAGATGTTGCGATCAGCTTCTGCACTTGTAAACAAAACTCCAAAGCTCCTGGCCGCAGGTGATTTGTCCATTGTGCGGCTTGGAGGTGCCTTTGGACCAGCGGTGAATACAAGTCTTTTGCGACGCGGCCAACAAACAATGCCAACAGTGAATCCCGATAAGCCAATTGAAAAGAAACGCTATTCTCCGTTTGGAACAAATCAACCCAGTGTTGGAGAGTGGGCTGTCGCTCGTTTAGATGACATACTTAATTGGGGACGTAAGGGCTCAATTTGGCCGCTGACATTCGGTCTTGCCTGCTGTGCCGTTGAGATGATGCATATTGCCGCTCCACGGTACGATATGGATCGTTACGGTGTGGTATTCCGTGCTTCACCACGTCAAGCAGATGTCATTATTGTAGCTGGTACCTTGACCAACAAAATGGCACCAGCTTTAAGGAAAGTCTACGATCAGATGCCCGAACCCCGCTGGGTCATCTCCATGGGAAGCTGTGCTAACGGTGGTGGATACTATCATTACTCCTACTCTGTTGTTCGAGGTTGCGATCGTATTATTCCAGTCGACATCTATGTGCCTGGTTGTCCACCTACAGCCGAAGCATTGATGTATGGCGTTCTTCAGTTGCAGAAGAAGGTTAAGCGCATGAAGACCCTGCAGATGTGGTATAGGAAGTAAAACTAATTTATTTGTCGGTGTATAAATGGACAGAAGAGCGAACTGTGTCGAGGTTGCATATAATTTTTCGACTGTAATCTGATTGAAATGAAAGTGATATCGTTTTATTTTCGAAAATATTTGTGCATCGTTATTTAATAATAAAAAAAATAACGAATGTTTTCAATGTATTTTATTTAAGTTTTATATTGCTTGATTTGTTGTTACTCAGTCGATTTTTTAATGTGCGGAGACAAATAAAAACCATCAACATCAAACTCAGTTGGTATATTGAACGGCAAATATTCATGTTGGTATAATTTTGGTTTATCTATTTTAATTAAATTTGGAGTTTCGACAATCCATGCATCTTTTTGCATTTATTCTTTGGAAGTTTACCCCCTTTTATGTAAAGTTTAGATCCGTGGGCCTAGCATGTATGTACCTTCTACTGTGAGCTGCATACAATTGCAAGCCATGTTTCATATATACGTTTATATACAAAGACTTCGGCTTTGTTGAAATTTTCTCAGCTCCAATCCTGACGCACAGAAATACATGTTCCCTCTGTTTGTAACGCGTTGTTGTTTCTGTCTGCAACTTATTATCTTGGCAGTCGCACTCTGTAGGAATATTAATACATTTTAAAATTTCTGATCTTGGTAGAATTTCCAGTTTATAAATGTAACCAGACATTCGATCCGAAACATATTTGTTGTAGATATTATATATTTATTTATTTATTTATTATCCACGCGAATTGTTAATAAAATTTAGCCTAGGCATCAAGGCCCAAGGCTAAAAGTTATAATATAAACGCATTAAATTTTCCGGATTATTAAGAAAGCGTGCGAACACGTCCAAATAACGTCGTAGTAGTAGTAGTAGATTACTCACTCATGTGATTTGACATTTCACTTCAGTTTTCAAATATCAACAAAACAACGTGCTTAAATGCGAAAACAAAACAATGGTATAAAACTAATTATTTTTGCGTAATAAATATTTACATTATTTCATTTTAGGCCAATCTTAAGAAGAAGCTGGATAACTGCAAACATCCTAACAGCCGAAAAATCAAAGCACTGAGCAAGCAAGCAAAGCGGATGAACAACAAGCATAAAAACCGCCTGGCACATGCAATTAAAAGCAATATCGTTGGAGAGAAATTAAATTGGTTTATTGAACATATTGGCGAAAGGACAACACCACTGACTCCTGTAGAATTTGAGGAAATTATGAAACAATATCTTGCCCGATTTGATGAGGAGTTAGAACAAATAGCAATTAAGCAGTCGATAAGCAAAAACCGCGCAAAACAACATGCTGCCCGGCAAGATGTAATCAAGATAACTTTAGAAAAGGAAAATAATGAGTTTTTTGGCGGTGGCATGGGTAATTTATCTTCATATGGGTAATTTATTACATAATAAACCACAATTTTTTCTAGAAATGATAAATTTATGTGATCCTGTCAAGTTTCAATCGCTCATTCAGTGGGATGGAAACGCAGTTAATGTTCAACATTTGAAGTTTGATTTGATATCGAACGGTTTTATCCAGCGATTAAAGAAGCCAAACCCATCTATTGTTGTAACTCCATGCAGTGACGGTGAACAAAGTATGGACGTGACGATGAGTGCAACGTAATGTTCACCCTTGATTGGCTTAATGTATGTAAATGTTGCTAGTAAAGATAAGTGAAAAATCAAAATAAGATTTAATTTCAATAAATGAAAAACAAAACTAAAAAAAAGACAGTCTGCCTGCCTATATGTGGTAATTGAAGAAGCTCTCCTGGTATCTCCTGAACCTAGCACCATACAATATTGTTTTATATCTTTAAACTCAAGGCAAATAAAAGGAAGTGCTACCGTTAAACGGAACAAGAAATTTAGTGTTTAATATTTACATACACCTGAACTGAAGTACAGCAGTACTAAGATAATAAGTTCAATTTTTATTAGTTTTTACTTCACTGTAGGAACGTTTTTAATTTCATTACCAAGCCATTTGAAAAAAAGAAACATTTTCCGTAATACATTACAAGTTACATATACGAAATTTATTTCTTTACACATAAGCAATGAAAAGGCCAACCACTCGGCAGTGATCTTTTTATTGTAAATAGAATATCGATGGTTGTGCCTTGAATTTACATCTATATTTCTCTTCTCTTCCGCCTTCCAACTAACATGTCCCGAAGAGGTATTGCCGTTCAGCTAAAAGGGGGGCCTTTCGATCTTTGCATACGTACATATGGAGAAATGTTGCAATTCAGTTTTATTACTAAGACTCGATTATGTTGCCAGAACAGGAATTTGCTGTTTTTACCGTTCATCAGTGGAATCTCGTCCCTAGATAGTCTTATGGCACCTAACAGGAAAAGTGTAGTAGATACATTCCGTTCCGTTCAAGATTGGGTCATTATGGATTATGAAATGTATTATCAAACCTGATTGTTTACAGGATTTATTCCTATTGAAAAATAAAATAATAGAGTTATATCATAGTAGGCTAATGTACCAGCTTTGAGTATTTAAATTGTTGGTCTATTTCTCTCTGTCAGTCACCTGAGCAGCATTGAATAAACTTTTCAACATAATTTAAATTCTCTTTATATCTCATAGTCTTAACAATTTCCAATCAATCTGTTATAAAATGAAAACCATAACTGTTCCAACTTCGTCACCGCCTGAATGTACATACATATACACATACGACTGTCATTTTATGCAAACACAACAACATTTCTCGCCTGCGGCTGGGTCAACAGACCGATTGGCTTTGACAGCTGTTTTTAGTGGAAACAAGAATTATGAATAAAGATTAATTATAGTTTTTGTTGTTGTTTAACCATTTAATCATACATTGTTTTGTTGGCATAGTCATTTTGTTCTTCCATTTCTGCACGTGTAGTTCAACAAGAGAGGTTTCTGAAGTAAAAGGACACAGCCATTATGAATGGCCGATCAATAAGAATTAATCGTGTCCCGGTCATTATACTCGGGATAATCATAACATTTGGAATTATTTACACTCTGAATGTCCTGTCGGAGGATAAGCCACTGTATGGGATGCTACGCAATTCAAATAAGGTGAATATGCGAAAGTTACTGATTGGCTCCATACAGGCGGCGCAACGAGGTGGTCTTGAGATACTTGACGTAGTGCACACGAGTGATTTGCAACAAAGGAGTAAGGGGAAAACTCTGGAAGGCGCGGATGATCCTTTTACCAAGGCCGACGGACGGTCGCATTGCATCATGAAGGGCGGTCTGCATAGAATCTTTCCTAAGTTAACAATTCTTTCGGAGGAAGATAAGGAGGGGTGCTCGGAGGGCGGTGTTTTCGAATTGGATCCTACCGTTCTTCATGAAACTGCTGTGACGCCAGATGAGTTGGTGGACGTGCAGGATGTTACTGTGTGGATTGATCCTTTAGATGCTACCCAAGAATTTACAGGTACACTTTGTGTTTGTTTTCTGTTTTTCCTAATCTCTATTTGTATGCAGAGAAACTTTACAAGTACGTAACAACGATGGTGTGTGTTGCGGTGAAAGGCGAGCCCATTATCGGCGTTATTCATAGTCCTTTCTCGGGAAAGACGTCCTGGGCTTGGGTAGGAAAATCTGTATCCGAGGATTTAGCTAATATGAGAAAGGTGCACTAAATTATTATCAATTCGTTGACTCTTATCATTGCTTGATTTGATTTAGGAAACAACGCTAACAAAGTATCCAATCATTACTGTATCAAGATCTCATGCCGGTGATGCAAAGAACTTCTCAAAGGAGGTTTTCGGTGAGAACTCAAATATCCTAGTAGCAGCTGGTGCTGGTTACAAAGTACTACAGGTGGTGGCGATGAATGCTACAGCTTACTTGCATAAAACTCGAATAAAGAAGTGGGACATTTGCGCAGGGAATGCGATATTGAATGCTCTTGGCGGTGCTATGACTACGTTGACAAATGAAAATATTGACTATGCTGATGGTAAGACTCCTATTAATGACAAGGGTCTGTTAGCTACGCTTACAAATCACAGTGCATACATGGCAAAGTTGTTAGAGAAACAAAATAAAGGTTCAAGATAATTCCTAATTATTGGCGTTTAATTTTGATTAAATCTTAGTTTCATTGACTTCATTCGGAAGTTTGTCTTATCAGTTTTGGGATTGACGTGAAGGGGATCTTAATATACTTCTCTGACGTACCATTTTATTTTGACACTATTGAAGATTGATCCGTGTCAGAAACCAATAAAGTCTCTGATCCGAGTGCATTAACGTCATGGCAATCATTTGTTAGAATAATTTGGCAAAAGATTTCATTATTGTTATGTATTTATTTTCTGAACACACTCACTGAAAGTAAATGCTCCCCCAAATGAATGATGTATTTGACAGCTGCTTGCCCCATCTGTTATACACAGCCCAACTTGCTGATAGGATCAGTGAAGCGCTTTTTTAGTTTTTTGTTTTTTAGCTCTGCATTCTCTGCATTTTACTAGATTAAACAATTCTCTGCAATGTGTTGTGACGTGGACCATCGTATAGAATTAGTGAACTTGGAAAACAACTGTATTTTGTCTCATGAATTGATCATCATCAAGGGAGTAATACGTAAGCCCTGTCCACAGAAGCAAATTGAATTAAAAACCTTGAGTGGTAGTTGCACTGTTGGAGTCATTGTTAATGGTGAATTCAAAATACTCCACCGTTTGCGAGCGGAAACGGAGGAATTTCATATTTCCTACTGTAATGCATCCATAAAATTTAAATGTCACTACACACCATCTGGGAATCCATACAAAATACAAGCATTGTACATCATCTGTAAGGGTCATAATGGTTCGTTTAATGCGTCCAATAGACAAAGTGGTACAGCTGAGGAAGCATGTGCAATTATCGATTTGAATATTAAACTCTTGCAGTGCCTGTATGCGGAAAAGTTGAGTGAAAGTGGCTTCGGGAGGAAAACATTTGCGTTAAAATCAAATTGTCAGATATTCGAGAGCAGTGTGAGTGCTGAGGAGGCATGGGAATGCACTCAGGAAGAATTGTGGAATAAGTTTGCATTTGAAGTGATTAACTCTGAGTTCGGGAATGATTCGAAGGTTAAATTTGTAGCGTTTATCGGTTGTACGAAGTATGAATCAATAACAGACGGAGACTTCTCGTACGAAAACATCAAGCGGCATTTAAAAGGTAACGCTGCGCTAGGTGGAGGTGGACTAGCTTTGTTTGGTTCAGGATATTTCTACGCTTGGCCGAGTAGATTCGAAGAGATTCAGGATTGTTTTTTAAATGAGGAGAAGATCGATTTGGAGAGGTATGCCGATGATAGCAATTACAGACGAACATACGCCGGAGTCTATGCAACCACTCTAGGAGCTGTGTGCCATGAAATGGGGCATATCTTTGACTTGGGTCACACCAAAGACGGTGTCATGGGAAATGGATTTGATTACCTGAACAGGGTGTTTACTATTCAAGAATTTACTGAAAGCCTTCCCGATCGGATTATTGAAGAGGCGAAGCAGAAACAGAGGTTCACCAAGATTAAACGTGGTCAGAATAGCTTCTTAGAGAAATACCACGAGCAGAAATCTGGGGGTGATTCATTTTACTTCACGAGAAGTTGTGCAGTCATTCTCGCACACCATCGATGGTTGTCAATGCATAACGAAGGGAGAGAAACAAAATCACAGATCAGCCTGCGTAAAAACGAGATAATGATAGTTGCAAGTGAACCGCTGAAAATCATCGAAATTCGAACTTCAGCGAATAGTTTAGTTGAAGAATTTTTCGAGTTTCACGCTGACGATCAAGTTTGCAGCTTTAAACTATCAAACAAAATTGACCATAAAAAGCAGCATGTGTTTGTAATGTGTGTGAATGGCGCTACTAAACGGCTAGATTTTGAAACCGCAGATGACTAATTTGTAAATGGAAACTGATGGTATTTAGACTTATGTATCTAGAAATCCCTAAGCAATGTTTTGTATACACATTAGCGCTTATGGATAGATTGCGTGCCAAAAGAAGTATATTCCTGTCTAGCTTTGCAATCAGACGCTTTAGAAATAGAAACAATGAATGTTTTAACTGTGAATAAAAAAATTGGCTTGTCTAACTGCATTGTGAGCAGAGCTTATCTTAGGACAAAGAGCTGAGAATTTCTGCTTCAAGGGACTGTTCAATGAATGGTGCCATTTGATGTTTTGATTTGCCCGTGCATTTTTGCTATCAGCTTTAATTTCATAAACTTTCCTACCCACACCACAAAATTTCGAATTAATAAACTCCGAAATCAATGGCTTACAATCAATGAACACGTTTTCGATACATTTATCAGGAAGATGACATAGACCAGTACATTGAAGAACTAAAATTTACAACCAACTAACCCCTTTACACGTTTTGTTTTTTTTTTCTAATAAAAATATGATACTCCAAAAATGAGCATCTGTTGGAAGTGGGGGATTGGGGGCAACAACGTGTGTTTGGCAATAACCTTACTATCGCTTATCAAAACATAATACCCCTTCGAAACTGTCGATAAGATAACTATTTGCCTTGTTTTGCACCAGTCAGCCAAATTGTATAGCTGGTGGATTCATTGTTAATCAGTCGAATTGGTTTTTCAGCGAAAGAGCAGTATCGTTCCGTCGCGCAAACATCAAGATGACCGAGGTTGCAGTTGCTATACCACGAATTCAATTTGAAAACCTCAATGGATTTCCCAAGATCGAAAATAATCAACGCATTGAAACCGAAGCATTTCTTAATGCATCAAAAGAAATTGTTGGTATAATTGGTAGGTACAAATGTTTGAGTTACTTGTCTTATTTTTTATTAGTTTGAGATTTGATCTTGAATGCTTATGTCAAGATTCTTATCAGTCTGTTTACATTTGAATTTGTCGTGTTTGTCTGTGACGCTTACTTATTTACATACTTTGTTTGTTTTCAGACACTTTTGGAAAATTATTCAATCCAATTACGAAGGATATGAATGGCAATATTGTGGTAAGTCTGTTTGATAGTTGCTTTCAATTGGTAATGGATATCACATTTTGTTCTTTGAATGGGGAAAATTCACTAACGACCGATGATCGCAATGAAGTTATCTTTCAACTTTCCACATTTTAAACTGCAATTCCTTTGTATATAGAAAATGATTTTTTAACAAGTTTATAGAAACCATAACTATTTAAAGTAATCCCCAGTATACAGATAACACCTGCCCACCTTACTCGCATATATTTCTGGCACGGCAGTTAAGATTACGTTTATATTGTACATCTTTAGCTACCAAAAATCAATTCAAACTATAGAAGTTTTGCCGATAACCATATATTATAGAGTGTATGAAGATAAGTGAATTCGGATGAGTCAAATTTTATCATCGACCGATAGCAGGAGGTAATCACTCTTATTTTATCGCTTATAAAGTTTTATTCGAATGCAAATATACTTGGTTGTCGTGGCATTGAGGGTGGGAATGACCGTATAACTTTTGAGATTTACAAGCTAACGTGTCATTCATTGATGATCAATTAGCCATTTGGAATTAGAGTGAGGTAGCCACAGTATCAAAAGTGACTACTATTATAGTTTGGGGTGACGCATGAATAAATTTCACGTTGGGTAATTTTTGATATGTACCTGAGTTATCAATTGCAACGCCCTTAATTGGATTAAAAGATCGTCTTGCATTTGTGTAAGTAAGGCCCGTGTCTTCCCATTTTTAAGTAGTGCGATGGGGCTACCTTCACACATGCTCGTGATAAACTTCATGACCACCTTAATTCTCGCCGAATTGCATATCTATAGGCCACAAGATCCTTCGCCATTGATTATAAATTTTAATTTCTTTAAATTTGTTATTTTTAAATTTGGTCCATTTAAGCTTAATTCCCCAATGGAGTTTCAGCAAGCTAGAATTGCTAGAGACTATTTTCACAGATGATTGGGAGATTTTAAGTGGAATAAACTATTTAAGGATTTAAATTAGCAGAATTCCATAATTACGTATTACGTATAAATTAGAGAAGTATTGCATTGAATATATTGGAGAAGCGAACAAACGCTCCATACAATTACATCATCTATATGAACCCTCTCTTAAACACGGCCACACTGAAATTATCAATTTCTTCTGCTTCACAGAAATTAAATACAGCTTATGCAAAAGACAAGGAGAAATTCCACTACCTAGACGATCTTATAATAAAGAACATCAATGTCGATAAGAAGTATGCCAGTGATTCGCTGCTTTGGTTGAAGCGCGCCCTTCGATTGATATGCAGGTTCTTCGAAAACATCTACAATGACAAACAAAACTTGGAAAACATAAAGAGTCACCTGCAAGACGCTTACGATAAAACATTGAAACCATATCACGGTTGGATTGTCCAGAACGCAGTTTCGGTAAAAAAGTTACCATACATAAATATAGCAAATAAACTGATGGCATGTTTTTTTTCTTTTCAGATCATCTATCGTTGGGCGCCAACACGCTCTCAATTAATCGGAGTGGGTTTGGCCCACGATAAAAATATTATAGTCCTAAGAAAATTTCTGCCACGCATGAAGGCCACCCTAGATCATATTGATGTCATATACGCTGAATACAATTTAGAAGAAACCTACAAAGTTTAAGAGAGTGTCTGTGTCCTGTTAGTGTTTGTGAGATTTACTCATGCATTTATTGAAACAAAAACTATGTACACAAAAGGAATAAATAATATTAGTAGATTTCAACCGCTCTGTACATCTACTACTTCTAAAGAATTTTGAAAGTTTTCATTAGTTATTGCTTTCTTCACGGTGCTGTTCGGCTAGTAGGAGCTTAATGCGTTGTAAATCGGTTTGTTGACTAGACATTTTCCGCCAAGTTTGCGCTCCGATGTTGACTTCAAACAGCAGGCACACAAGGATTAGGCAACCTAGGATTAAAATGTGTAGTTGTGTGTCCAGGAAAAGTGTTAGATAAAGCAGGATCGGTGTTTGTATGACTGTGGATACCACTAGGAAGACGCAAAGGTCAACAGACTGAAAAAAAGTATAAATAAGATAAGAGATGGCATTCAAGCAAGTAACATGCACTAACCTTTCTTTTGAGATTTCCAGAATAGCCAAGGAAAAGGCGAAGTATTTCAGAAATAACAGCAATCGTGAATCCAAAGGCTATAAAGATTACTTGACTTTGTTCCAAATAAATAACCTGTAAACGGGTTCATAAGAATTATTCATTTTTTAATGATTGCGAATTTTTTATGTAAACGAGTTTAAGAAGGAGTATTAAATTAATGGTGTGTTCTTGTACAAAACCACGAAATATGATTTTGTCAGTCTCCGTCTGACATTCAAAGTGACAACATCGTCTTGCCCTCCAGTGCGCGTTTTTTCATCGAAAGTTATTCCCGTTACCCATTCGCAGTTTCTTATATATACCCCTCTCTTTCCAACCCCCTTTCTTTTAATACACTTTAATATACATATATAACTGCAAAGAAGCAGCTAAGTGAATTCTCAATATGTCCCTCCGGGGCCATGAGCCTCCGGAAAATCGGTTCGCTAGCCTCGATTTAGAGTCGCTAGCAGAACCTAACGCTAGAAAAAAAAAGAAAATAAGTAAAATAAACAGCAGCTTCATTAAAGAGACATTCAACCCATTACCAACCACATCAAGTTCATCTGATCCCAAATTCATTACAGTTACCGCAAGCGATGAAAAAAAACCGCTTTCTACGTACAGTGTTTTTCTTCTAAAAAAAGGAATTGACAGCATCAGCACAGCATATGAATCCATCTCGCAACTCAGAGACGGAAGCCTATTAATTTTATGCAAGAACCAACGAGTTGCAGACATCTTTAAGTCTCAAAAAATGCTCTCCAACATCTGCCCCATCAACATAACACTCCATGATACACTCAACTCATCGAAAGGAACAATCTACGCTCCTTGCCTAATTCAGGTACCAGAGGAGGAAATTGTCAGAGAAATGAAATCCCAGGGTGTAAGCGAAGTTTTCAAATTCACATCTAAACACAAAGATGGCACTGTATATACTACGGGGGTCATTCTTATGACCTTTGACCGTTTCCGCCCCCCAACTACGGTAAACATTGGCTGGTACAATGTACAAGTCCGAGAATACTTCCCGACGCCCATGCGGTGCAGAAATTGCCAACTCTTAGGCCACACGGCAAAAAGATGCAAAAATCCCTCTCGCTGTGACAACTGCAATCTACCCCCACACCATCCAGTTTCTTGCCTAACTACTACTTGCGCCAACTGCAAAGAAAATCACCCTGCATCATCTAAGGATTGCAAAGCTTTTATTCAACAAAAAGAAATTTTAAAAATCAAAACCATTAAAAAATGCTCACTAGCAGAGGCCAAACAAATCTATAATGCTCAAAATCCTAACAACTCCCTCCCCACAACTTTTGCGGCAGTTGCTAAAACCGCTCTCGCAGCGCAACCAGCGCTGACAACATCATCCCCCACTCAATCCGAACGTACAGCACCTCCACAACCAATCAACCAACAGGAAATTTCAACCAAACAAACTACCACCCAACAAAACACTATACCACCTAACACAGAATTACAAGACAAGCAGAATATATCAACTTCTCCTCACGATCAATCAACCCCAATCGTATCGATTGCAACAGGCTCTCAACAGATACAGCCTGAACGAATCGGCAATAGACCCGTATCGCCAATCTCATACATAACTCAAGATCTCATCAAAAACAACGAATACTTCACCCCCAACACTTCCACTCAACACACTCCCATACAAAAATCACAAAACAAGAACAAAAACTCCCTAAAAAAGATAAAGATCACTCACAACATCAAATCAACCCCTGGACTCACACCTTCGGAACAAGATGAATCATCTTAACTCCCCAACAAATTCCACCGCCAACGACCCCGCTGTCCCCAAACCATCCGGTTTGTGCTCTCCAGTGGGCAAACACCATCCACAGGCTGGATGGCGGGGTCTCACCAATATCAACACAATATCACCCACCAAAAACCAAACACCACACATCATCCACGTTATGAAGATAATTCAATGGAACATGAAAGGCTATTTAAATAATTACAATGAATTATTAATTCTTATAAAATCCCTCTCTCCCAAAATTGTAGCCCTCCAAGAAACACACTTAACCTCTCCTAACAACATTCCTATCCCTGTCAACTACGTACTTATTGCCCAAAACCAATCCCTCAATCCTTACGGTGGAGTTGCCTTCCTCATCCACTCCTCTATACAATTTGTTCAGATCAACCTTATCAACGACTTCGAAGCCCTTGGCATATCAATTACTTCCAAATTCAAATTTTCTATTATAAATGCTTATATCCCTCCCACATATGACTTCAGCTTTCAAAATCTTAAAAATGTTTTGGATTCCCAACTTTCTCCAACTTTAGTAGTCGGAGACTTTAATGGCTGGAACTCCAGCTGGGGTTCCCCCAAAAACAATTCTCGCGGCACCATTATATCCAACTACATTACAAAATCTGACTACCAACTGTTAAATGACGGATCCCCTACCCACTTCAGCACCCATTCCACCCTTACCCACGTTGATCTTTCCTTCTGTACCCCTAATCTATCATTTGAGACCAACTGGTCTACTTTTGATGATCTCTGTGGCAGTGATCATTTCCCCATTATAATATCCATGTTTAACTCAATTTCCTCCCCTCCCAAAATCAAACCTAGATTCAAAATAGATCAAGCCCAATGGAGTCCCTTTCAAGAACTTCTAAATACATATAACATCAACCTGCCTATTAGCAGCAACATCAATAAAGAAGCAGCTAACATCCATAAAATTATTCTTCAAAGTGCCAATAGAGCTATTCCGCAAACTACAACTTCGACCAGTAAGCCCAGAGTTCCCTGGTGGAACAAAGAATTAGAGCAGCTAAAAAAAGAAAAAAACAAACTTTGGAATTCCCTCAAACGCAATATTTCGAACGAGACCGTTATTAAATACAAAAAAGCCAATGCCCAGTACAAAAGAAAAATTAAAATTTCCAAAACAGAATCCATACATAATCTCACTTCGGATATCAATCCACATACTTCTACTTCTAAAATCTGGTCTACTATCAGAAGATTCTGTGGCCTTAAATCTTTCTCTCCCATTCATTGTATTGCTCTTTCTAATACTTCCGATTCAAATCTCACTAATCCCCAAACCATAGCTAATAAATTTGCCGAATTTTGGTCTAAAGAATCCCATGACTCAAACTTTTCCCATCTATTTAACCAACATAAATTTATCACATCCCCATCTTTTACCTACCACCCTTCCAACAATGCAAAATTAATCGATGGCATCATCAGTCCCCTAGAACTCGATATAGCACTAAGCAAATTGAAAGGCAAAACCCCAGCTAATGATCGAATTTCTTATCCGATGATCAAAAATCTATCCATTCCCATGAAAACCAGACTTCTCAAATTCTACAATTCAATCCTGCAAAACCATATCCCACAAATCTACAAAAATAGCACCGTCATACCTATCCTCAAACCAAATTCCGATAAATCTGTTTTGCAATCCTACCGACCCATCTCTCTCAACCCTTGCTGTGCCAAAGTTCTCGACAAGATCATCGCAAATAGACTCTGGTGGTTTGTCACACGCAACAAACTGCTTAGCAGTCAACAAATAGGCTTCAAAAAAGGCAAATCAGTATCCGATTCCCTTCTCTACCTTGACAACCACATTATCAGCTCTCTCTCTAAGAAAAGCCACCTTTCCCTCATATCCCTCGACTTCACAAAAGCTTTTGACAGAATCGGAATTCATTCAATAATTGACCAGCTAAAAACTTGGAAAGTCGGCCCAAACATTATCAGGTACATATTCAACTTTTTGTGCAGTAGAAAAATCTCAGTCCGAGTTGGATCAACGTTATCATCCCCTTTACCCCTTTCTAACGGCATCCCCCAGGGATCCCCACTATCTGTCCCACTTTTCATTATAGCATTCAACAAACTCTCCCACACCCTGTCCCTTCACAAAGAAATACAATTCTCCGCTTACGTCGATGACTTCACCATCATTAAAAAACTAAACAAAAAATCGATTTCAACTGAAATTAATCTTAACCCAATTTTTATAGACATTTTATCCTGGTGCGATTATTCTGGAGCAAAATTATCCTTAACTAAGAGTAAACACTTACATATCTGCAGAAAACACCATTGCTCTTGTAAAATTTTGTCTAACATAATCAATTTAGAAATTGTTGATAAAATAAAAATTCTTGGCATCGTTTTCCAAAAAAATTACAGATGGAACGCTCATATAGACTACATCCTTCCCAATCTCAGTAAAAAACTTAACGTTATTAAATCCCTCTCTTTCAAAAAATTCAACTGCAACCCACTCTCCCTAACCTCAATAATACAGTCTACAATAGTCAGCAAAATTGAATACGGTCTTTTCCTTTACGGATACTCTCCGAAGTCCCAACTTAACAAAATTAAAACTATTTATAATGCAGCAATTAGAAAAGCACTCAACGCATACCGAACAACCCCAATTAACCACCTCTTACTCGAAGCAAATATGCTACCCATCGAAAATCTGAGACAACAATCATCATTAAAACTGTACAAATGCACACTCTTTTCCAATGACTCTCCTCTCGGTGGTCTCATAAAAAAGAAACGAAAAACTAATAAAATAATATCCAGTTTAGAACGTTCCACAGATCTATGCAATGAATTCGATATCCCTAATCTACCAATCCCCTCCTATCCTTCAAACTCTCCTCCCTGGTGCTTTCACTCTTCTTCCATTATCTCTTCCTTAAGATCATTTAAAAAAACCGATACCCCCCCTGAAATTTTCAGATCTAACTTCATCGAGCTAAAATATAAATTACACAACTACCATTTCATTTATACAGACGGGTCTAAGACAGACAATAACGTAGGCTTCAGTGTCACCACCGAAAATAAGACCATTTACTCCTTTTTGCTACCTTCATATTCATCTATCTTTTCAGCCGAAATAATAGCCATTCTTCACGCACTGCAATATACAAATAATTTTAACAAAAAATTTGCCATCTGCACAGATTCTCTATCCTCCATTGACGCAATTCTCAACTACAATAATAACTCCTACTACCCTTCCTTAATCCGTAATCTCCTGTACCTTCAATCCCCGAACACAAAACTAATTTGGATCCCAGGGCATGTCCAAATTAAAGGAAATGAATTCGCCGACAAGGTTGCAAAAGAAGTTCTTAAAGCTCCATCTCTTTTCTCCACCAATTTCAACAACATCGACATTAACTATTTTATAAAAACAAAATCGGCTTCCCCCAATACCATAAGGGAAAAAGCCTCCCAATGGTACAAATCTGTTGACAAAAACAAGCTATCCATCAAAGACTATTCCAAACATGTAGTACCTTCCAAACTTTCGCGTTCAGATATATCCAAAATTATCAGACTCAGACTCGGTCATACCCGACTTACTCACGACCACTACATTAACAAAAACAAATCTTCTACCTGTACATTCTGTAATCTATCACAAATCAGTATCCAACATATTTTCCTAGAATGTTCACAACTCCACAACCAAAGATCCCTCTCTCCAATCAATATTACCGATCTCCTTTCCAACCCCAATCCTACTAATATTTCAATCATAATAGATTATTTAAAAAAAGCCCAACTATACAAACTTATTTAATGTCAATATTTCTATCTATATTGCCTAAGGCCTTATGTTGCTCTGGCATTCCTATAACTACATTACAATTTTACATTGTATTGTATGTGCTTCATAAATAAATAAATAAATAAATAAATGATTTTGTATCGACTTAGTAATTTAACGTTATTTTTTGTGTGTATTATTATACATATATATTGTGTTATTAAATATTCAATGTTGCAGCATACGGAGGAGAGTAGCGATAGACAAGAATGAGCTTAATATCATTAAGAAGTTACACTGGAATCAAAAGATTATAGAAGGTGAAAAGGCCGAAAAGATGAGGAATCACAGAAGGGTTAGACAAAGCTGCATTTTGTTAATACGTACTCTGAAGAAATATTCAAAAGCCTTCTAGTAGATACCGCTTCATAAGTTAAAGATCAATAACATCAGATATGCAGATGGTGCGGTAAAATTACATGTTTCTGAACTTTCTAAATCAAGTCTTTCCTTTTTCAAGGAGTAAGTGTACCTGTTCAACGTAAAAGCCATTTTTTAAACATAATTAATGGTGTTTAAATGTCAATATACATTAGTTAGTACGAAAGAAACAGCAGCATCAATGAAGGTCATATTCCGATTGGAGCCAGTTGTAAAAAAAATATCAAAACAATGTCAACAATTCGGGGACTAAAACCTAGAACGCTTGTTTTTTCCTTTCGCGGGTATCAGGTGGCTTACAGATGTACATCAACTCCGAACGTTTTAGAAGTTTATGAATTTTCACACAACTTTACCTTTTTAAACAACTACTGAATCTTGCATCAAACCGTACGTCTCAAAACCCCTCGTGAGAACCACAAAATGCTTCTACAACAAGACGTTGCTAAAAATGCTAGTCAATAGTGTCTTTCGAACTGAAGGGCCACTTTACACTCTTATTTATAATATGTCCAGATGAAGAGCAGCATAGCTCAATATAAAAAATCAAATAACTTCTCCGGTTTTATCAAATTCACTTGAAGAGCAATTAAGCGATGCTGCGCGTACACATAACCAATCAATAAATGTGCATTTTAAACTGTTTCTATGCAACCAGCAAAATGTGCATATGTCATACATCCGTTTTATTCTACTGAATAAACGAACCGTTTATTTACAACGTCTGTCCGGATACCAATATTGCATTACGGAGTTTAATAACACCTACACACATATTAACATTTTCTCGTTCAGACACGATACATGAACTGCCTCAAAAAAAAGTTGTTTACCATGCTTACATTGTGCAGTATAAAGAAAGCATACGCCAGAGCCCACACCACAAACACATACACGTTAAACCACAAGAACATCTGCAGAAACAAACTCGAGTTGTGACGTACTTCTAAAAAAAATAGTTAATTTTAATCTCATGTAAAGGAAATCATAAGAACAAGGAAACAAAACCTTCCACAGCACCCTTTTGACTTTTCATTGCGAGGTGACGGCACGGCACAGTGTGTTTCAAATAACCGACTACAATTTATTTGTTGAATCGGAATGGTTACCAGGGCAATAACCATGTTCGAAGTGTTGCTAACGACGAGGACGAGGGTGATGAGGTAGAAAGTGATCGCCGTCAGTTTGTGGTTACATTAGGGGGTTGAAGTCCGGCCTATATAAGATTATGTGTGCAATTTTGAGGTGTAATTATGCAGGTAGAGGATTTTCTTTATTTTCTCCACTTCAAAGAAACCTTTGCACGGCTGTGGAAGACATTTGACGGGGCGGTTGAACTCAATGAGGGATTTTGTTGGGGAATGTATGTTAGACGGGACTTATGGCGATGGGTATTTAAATGTGTACATATGTGAAATATAATTCGAAATGGACAAAACTTAGAATTGGGGTTAACTTAAGCGAATTAATTTTCCTCTAATTGTGGTATCAGTAATTTAATGGAATTTGGTAGACTTACCTTTTAGTATGGTATGCTTGCATTAAAAGCAGCACTTAACCCAGACACTGTAAAGAAGTAAACGCATACATATTCAATTTTAAATGTTAAGACGTAGCAGGGAATAACTTACAAAAGGTATTTTGTTTTAAATAGACTTCATTATTGAGATTATTTGCCAGAAATTGATGACATCTAATATAGGTTAGTTCAATAGCATCTATTTGGGAGACAGCGACATAGTTCGCTGGACTCTCCGGAGGAATAAATTGCCCGTCTTCCGATAAAGAAAATATAGATGAAAGTTCATTTTCATCAATGCCCTTCACACAGCTTTTCCATTCCATTCGGATGATGTAAACCAGATTTAAAAGCTTTCAAAACAGAATTATCAATTACAAATGCATTCTTAGAGGAGAACACTCTATACCTGTTCCACACCGACTTTGATGCTGTTAAAGTTCGTGCCAAGAAAGCAATGGTTGCAAACAGTCATAATATATGATTCATGCACTCTAACCATTTCCCGTATGTGACTGCATTTATATATTTTTTTATCCAATTGCTGTCCCATGGACTGCAGTACGTGTGTCATCAGATGAAAATGTATGCACTGCAGAGAATAAATCATCCAGAATCGCAGCTGCTCCAGTCGCCTCATTATCAAATCAATCATTTCAAAGGGCGCATAGGGCAACCGCCGTTTTCGAGATTGTGGAAAGTGCAAGTTTTCTAATGACCATATGCCCCACTTGACTTTCAGTAAAAATCGAAAGACTTTGTTGTAATCCTCGATAGATTTCTCCGTAATCACGTACAAAAGTTCTTTGCTGAGGTTATAGCCGATGGTCAACTCGTCAACGGCTTCCGTAACCTGAAGCAGACTGATATGAAAAATATTTATTGGAAAAATGAGTCTTTTATACTTTTGGCGTTAATGATCTGAAAGCCGATTTGATATCGACACGAAAGAGTGATGAAAGCTCTGGAAACCTGGAGCAAATAATGTCATCCAGTTGCACTGTGAGAAGAAACGGATTTGCCCAGTTTCCTTCAGACTCAATCTGAGAAAAGAAAAAATTTACTACACATTCAATCGATAATTGCTTTCAAGTGATTACTTGGACAAACAGTTTCGAATAGAAGTGATACATTAAGTCGCTGCATTCTAAGAGAAGAACTTTTCTGATATTTTGAAAATGTTTTAAGACTTGAAACTCTCCAAGATAGAGATCAATGACAAACTGATTTGCATATGCTATCCGAGAGTTCAGTATTTGGGTCATCGCATTAATGATTATATCTTCTAGGGGAAGGATAAGTTTCGATATCTTATTTAATTTATTGAAAATCTTTAAAGCGGGCGGAGGGTCTGATATTTCATCGACTTTCTCTATAGGTTCCTTGCTGATTTGGTCCAAGTTACATGCGAATGCCATCAAAAGGAATTGATCGTTCGTTGCCAGGCACTGGAAAGTCTTTTGAGAATCACAGGTTCCTTCTGGTTCGACATCTTCTATATTTACATCTGAAATCGGATTAGTTTCTAGGAGTGATTCAGTGACATTGAAGTCGTTTAAGCTTCCTAGGACCCCCTCTATGAACTGATCGTACAGCTTTCCTGAATGATGATGAGATTTAGTATCCACTTACGAACATTCCGAACTATTTACCTTTGATATCTAAGGAGTTCCTTAGATTTGGTATTTTATTAATTTGATACAACAAATTGAGGGTGCTACCTGCTTCCTCGGAGTGGTTCAAAAGGAGGTTGATGAAAACGTTATCTGTAATCATGGCGGACACTTGGGATGGCACGAAAAAAGCTTTCTCACGATTTTTTGTAAACTGCCTACACACAACTTCCGCACCGTCACCAAACCTTAAAGAAAAAAACATAGAGATTGACATTCTTAAAACAATCTTAGAAAGCAACTTGCTTTTCCACAACAAATTCATTCTGCCAATCGTCTAGACGTCCATCACTCCACCATGTTTCAATCAACTCACAAAATATCTTCACGCTGGTGAGAAATAGGGCAATGGACAAGTTGGCTTCTTCGGAACTTTCAGCATTATGATTTATGGAAAGAAGACCAGCTAACAAATGTGCGCTAAGAATATGAGCTGCAGAGAGAATTTATGAAACGTTGTTCTTTATCTATAGCACACCTCATGTACCTGGCAGTTTATTGCATTCGGGTACTATTTTAATATGAATATCGTGTATTTTCCTTAGGAGCAGTAAACCCTTGCTAAGGAAATGTTGCAACTGAATGATAGTAGTGATGTGTGGTGTCTCTTGCCGTTGAATGGAAGTATCAGCTTCTAAGATTGTCTCGTTTACAGGACCTAGGAGATCAACGAGATTAGCTGCGTAGCATTCGTATGTGATTGGAGGCAATGCTTCAGTTTCATTTATTGCCTGACGATCGTATACGGAGTCTATGAACTTTTTTAATGTGTTCATCATTTTGATGTACGGAATAAAGGCATCCTCAAGGTATGTTCGTAGGCCATTCTTTAAAAGCAGACTTTTAACTGAGAGCTACAGATATATTAAACATCCTTACCACACTAAGACTAGGTATAGATACATTTTCCTGAACACTGACTTCGTCACCCCTGACGTAAAAAAACTTGCACGTCTCAGGCGAATTGAACATCCAGATAATTTCCCTTAGCAGGCTGTATTCCGCCTCCGTTGAAGGCAGTTGACGTTTTATAAAATTATTCGTTGTCTCACTAAGAAACGAGCTGTACAACTGCGCAAAGTTCGCCTCTGTTCTCTTGCTGGGAACATTCAAAGGTGTATTATTTTGATTGCACCAATTTTCATGCACACCATTAAACAAATGTTGCATCGACTTTGTGCTGTCAAAATATTTGAAATGAGGGTCCCTTTGTGGTGGCTTCCAGTTTGAGGGCCATTTTACATTGGCCGTTGTCTCCTCCGTTGAGGAGTTGTGAAGAGAATTGATCTCCGGCGATGAAACCTCATCCTCATCACTTGACCATACCTAAAAAATTAATATCAAGTCTAGCACCAATTATTATAAGCAGTATTCTAATAACACGTTACGCTCAAATCTGTGTCGGAATCCAAACATCGAGCGTCATTAATGAAATCTTCCTTCAGTATATTCTTCCAATATTTGTCCTCTTCATTTGTTTTATCACTTTCAAGTGTCCTCACTGAATTCAAATCGATCTGACTCTTGTTCTTTCGAAGAGCTCCTACCGGGTTATATGCCAGATTAAATAGAAACTCCAGGATGGACCACTGGACGTCCACCTCGTAATGCATTACACACAGTGGATGCTTAATGAGCTCATCGCACAACTGCTGCAGATGTTCGGCGTATTGAGGATAATTCGCCACACGGAATTTCTCTTGCATTCCTTCGATTTTGCGTTTGATTTCATGGCTATTAACACTTAAATTTCGATGATTTTTTATTATGTATAAGGCGAATTGTTCGCAGCGTTTGAAATTTTCATCTGTTGACTATTGGGATGAGAAATATGTTTAGATTTGGTGTCTGTCCGAAGTTTGTTGCATATTCACTTACTTCAAATTCCGTTAACTGTTGAATGAGTTTTGGAAGATTTTCGCGGATTATTTCTTGACGTACTTCTTGCATATTCCTCGTTTGAAAAACACTTCTGAAAACGATTTTGTTTTAAATTAAATAAACAGGAGAACACATTATAAGCCTTCAAATCAAAACAAATTTGACTGAAACCGTATTAATTACGAGTCAACGAGATGCGCTTCAGAATAATAGCTTACGTAGACGATACATGGGAGTTTTCTCAAGCATTTCTTAAGTGTTATACGAAGGAAATAAGACGCATCTTAATAGCGATAACATGACGCATATTAAGAGCGATGTTGATGACCACAGAAATGAGAGATTAGAGCGATTTACAGCTCCAGGATAGATTTATACTTTTATTATAACAAAAAATAAGGCTGTGAAAGAAACATCATCTACGTACTTTGGACATTATCTCTCCAATATTGTATTAATATGCACATTTTGACATATTTTGTTATACACTTCATAAGAAGATGATAATTGTTTACTACTTGGACTCAAACGATGTTGAAATTAAGTTTTACTTTAATTCAAGACCTAATTCACTTCATTTAAGGCTGTGTTTTGATGGATTATGTGAAAGCGAGAATTTCAACTTCTCCGAAAAACAGCCAAAAAAAGTGAATGTGGTATTGAATGATATTGCCATTCATGGTCGGAAATCATAAAAATTGTAAATAAACATGAGTTCAAACATAAGCTTCATGAAAAATTTCCGTCATTGTGAATACTTTGAACAAGTTGATTTTTTCCTTTTGGTACAATTTCTTGCGATTCATCTACTACAATTGAATGTTGTATGGGAACATGCAACATGTATATGCAATTTAAGGCATTTCTAGAATGCAATCAAAGAGCGTAGTTTGTTGAAAACAATTAATTTCATACAGTTGATGCTGTCCTTCGGTGAAGGGCAAATAATAGAATTTGCTAAACGACGTTTTTAACTTCTTCAGAAGTGTTTAATAGGTAGGTCATTATATGTGTTAAAGGCAGAAATCAGAGCAAGATTTCGACGTCTTCTATGAACCAATGTCGGTTAGCAGTACTTCGCCAAATCGTCCCGATTTGGCCTTAAAGCTGCACAGCCCATCACGAATTGTTGAACGGTTAGTATAACCAGAAATTAAACTAAGTATGATTTTGCTTTATTATTTCAAATTAACGAGTGGTTTTAGTTCTTTAGTTGAGTTTTTTAGTTTTTTTTAAAACACATACTTTAAGAGGAGAAAGGATTTACAGTTCAATAACGACTTTGAACTGTTTCTTATCAGCAAATCGGGGGAATATAGCAAAACATGATTTATATCATATTCTTAACACGTATATGATAAGATATAACGAATTTGACGAAATTTCATTCAAATACAAAAATATACAAATCTCTCAAAATATTTCTTTTATTCAAATAAATACGTAACACTTTATTTACAAACACTTAATACAAGAACCGATTTGATTAGCTCGCCCCAATTAGTGCTTCAATTGAAAACGATAACTTTGGTCGTTTAATGTACAAATCACTTTTAACATTTTCCTGTGGATAGTTTTGTGAATGCGGAAGGATTTGGCAAAAGTTTGCGTTGGTTTCATTCGTTGTCGATGTAGGTGAATGCCAGCTTTGTGAATGTAAATTGGGTTTTGCGCTATAGTAAAAGGCCTGTCGTTCTGCAGTTGCCTGAGTCGCCGAAAGTAATGTAGCTTCCATCACCAAGTCAAGTTCAGGATCAGCGAAGGCTCTTCGTTTCCGTATTCTCTCTAAAATCGGCGATTGAATGGCTGCGTATCTCATTCGGTGTTCTGCAAAAAAAAATGCGTCAAGAACAACGGAAATGACCAATATAACGGAAACATGATCCATGCGTTTCCGTACAGTGCGCATTTAGGTAAGATTAAGTGTGAAATTGGTATCTGTCCTTCTTATTGCAAAGGACACTCAACAGTGAGCATCTCGATTTCCCTTTTTGGGATCATATTCCCCCTTCACAGTTCATTTCCAAAATTTAGTGGGATTTTCCCCGTAACATGATCTAAAGTCAATACCGCGTTGGCACTTGCAACCACTTGAAACCCATGTGTGCCATATGCACTGAGTAGGCGACATATCGTCTGGGAAATCTTTGTTCGCAGACTGCATGGGATCAGAAAAATACAACTGAATTTATCTTACCTTCAATGGCTGCAGCAAGGTGTAGAGATGACTCCTGCAGAGTCCTGAGTCTTTGTTTGTAGATCTTCTTCTGCGCAAGGAGTACTTCTTTGGATCGCGACGTATTGCTAGAGCTTTTTGAATCCAACGAGTCTATCGATTGTTGCCGACGGAGTGCAACTTGTGCTGCCATTACTTTTTGCCGATCCACTACCAGTTGGCAATTGGGGCAAATGCATTCCCTCCAACGACACAATTTCTTGTGACCCTTGATGCAAGAAATTACCCCGTGGTTTCGGCATCGAGCACATTTCGGTGTCCTTAGGCTCAGTCGCGATGAATCTTTTTCAAAACTTTTTACAGAATCTTGCATTGGCACTGTTGACATTACTATAAAATTCACTTTTAACACCGGCTGCGGATATTTCTTCTATTTCGTGGACGAATTCACTTTAAGTGCGGCGCGAACTTAACACTTCAATGGTTGACCTGTTACTGACTTCTACTTGAGATATTTAGTTCCTGCCGAGTAGCTGTGACTTGGGAGACTGGATGTCTGCGGAGATCATCTGAGGGATGCTCGCAGTCGTATCGTTATAAACTTATAAATAGAAAGTGTCGCGTTCACAACAGGCCGGAGCACATTTGCCCGAACCAAAACAAATTATTGCAGACATCGGGAGTAAACGATGTCCTAACGATAACATCCCTTTCTGCTGAAGTCAGTATTAACATACATATGTTCTCAGTTTTTTATGCTCTCCTAAGTGGATCAATGTGGAATTATTCACATGAATTGAAAACTGATAATCTAAGTGTCACAATTTGTGGTGTGCGCTCTGATTAAATTCCTATACTCTTCTTTGTGAAAAGATGAGTTCATTTGTAGAATATTGTAAGTTATTGATAAAAAAAAGTTATTGATAAAGTAAAAAACTATATTTTTGTCTACCCTTTTTCAATGTACTTTCGGACCGATACAATCCGAAGCAGTCAAATTTCATTTAGATTTACAATTCTAGAAGTAAATAACGATGAGGACTTCAACCCAGATTAAAATGTAAGTATCAATGTACTCTTCAACCTGGTAAAGGCAAGGCGTAAACCCCTTGGCAACCGATAGTTATTTAGACCATTAAGAGATCTAAGGTCTAAATTGATCTGTTTCTTGTAAATTATTTTACATAAGACACTTATTCTGCCAGTATTTGTGCCAATATAATGAGCGAAAAGTGGGTAAGCATGGCGGATTGCTGGCACCTACGAAAATAGAAGAGAGCACAACCGCGAACTCAATAAACTTTATTAAGCGTTGGATGAAGTTTGGAGGGACGACGACGACGGCTCGGACAACTTAACAACAACCTATCTAAAAGAGATCCTGGAATTCCTGATTCGATAAAGAGAGCAAGACCAAGTTCTCGCGCATTCTGGGAAATTTGTTTTTAACAACTGAAGGATCGTGCCCGGGAAAAGCAAATTTGAGACAGCCTCTGCTGAATTTTTAAGGTTTTCTGAAGTGATCGAAATGTCAAATGCATTTTTTTATTTAATAGTTGGTACTTTAACGGTCATTCTGTATGTCGGTTTTGTTGTTTTTGTTCGGCGTCTGTTGGAAAATGGAAAATCAAAACGAACATTTTTCTCATACTTTGCTTTTTTATTTCCAGAAAGGAAAAAACGCTCACAAAAAGGTATGTGCTGTTTACGGTGATGAAGCTTTAAAAGAACGTCATGGTCAAAATTGGTTTGCTAAATTTCGTTCTGGTGATTTTTCACTCAAAGAAAACGCTCTGGTCGTCCTGTTGAAGTTGATGACGACCAAATCAAAGCAATAGTCGGTTCGGATCGTCAAAGTACAACACGTGAGATTGCAGAGAAGCTTCATGTTGCACATGCATTGTAAATCGCTTAAAACAACTTTGCTATGTACGAAAACTCGATATATGGCTTTCTCATGAACTGGAAAAATTGGTTGTTTACAACAATGTCATTATTTCGATCTTTGCAAAACTCCTTGGTACCTAGTTTAGTTCTTTGCTGATAAAAAACAGAATTTGAACCAGAATTTCATGCTGCATGAAAGATGGCAGAAGGTCATTGCTCGAAATGGGCAATATATTACACAATAAAGTTATTCCATCAAATTAAAATCCGCCAAAAATGTTTGTTTCCAGACTTTTTTTTTATTAATTAAATCTCCAAGAACTGTCTTGGTCGCAAACATGACCGGCAGCTCTTTTTTATCGTTCCTATTGTGACCCGTCAAAGCGTTGGAGGAACTTATTAGATGGATGTTACCAAATTTGGGAAGCTTCGTACAAGTCTAGAAATACCACCAAAGGCTTATACAAATTAAAGTAACCGGTTTTAACGAGTAAATTGTCTTTATACAGTTAGTAATAAAAGATAAATCAAATGGAAATAAAACACAAAATTTTCTTTTTAAACAATATATTAAGTTAAGTCTCGGATAAATAACGAAATTACAAATGTAATTCATTCAATCAATATAAGTTATATGTATAATATAATATATAATAATCTATCGTAAATATACGTTCATAAATTAATAGCTTTAACACTTTCTCAACTTTATCATTCAATTTGATGATTTAATAGTAAAACTCGATGAATAAGTAGAAGAAGAGAAATAAATGAATCGATTAGCACCTTGAGAAATAAATGCAAAAAGTATTATAAATCGCGTCAGTTATAAGAAAAAACACTTCATTCCAAAGGCGCGTATACGTGTATAGGTATTTTGGAGATTTCGATTAAATTTCGTTTGATTTTCGTTTTGTAAATTTCAATATTATGGACGTAAGAAATTAATTTTTCCTCGAGTTGCAACTTTGGATTGAAGTGGTGTATATGTGTGCACATGCATGGTTAAAGTATAAGCATGCGCAGCCATATACACATCACAACAAAGTATCTAAGATAAACAGTTTTAGCACAATAATTGGTATCTTGTATGTTACGTCAGTTTTCGAAAATTTCGATGGAAGATAAATTTTCCATGATATGGATATAAACAATTATCAAAATACATAACAAATAAGAAGACAAAAGGAAGGAAGATACACACAGAAGATGACGATAGAAGACGACTCAGCGACTAATCATACGCTTTGTTTTCAATCATTATTGTCATTAATTTAATCAAGTTCAAATTTAAATCGCAATTGCCTTATGCGGTTTCCTTTTCTAAACAAAATTCTCGATTACAATAATTCACTAAATCTAATTGGAAAAAAGGAGACACATGTGTGTCGTGTGTATTGTTACTGTTTTCATTCAATTGATGTTTTTTCAAGTCTATTTTTTTCTTTACTTAGTTAACTGTATTAAATATAAAACGAAGGATGTTTATAATCTGTCTATATTTGCATATTTGCATTGCTTTTCTTCTTGTCTAACTATCTGTTTTTTTTCGTTAATATTTTTTTTCTGAAATTCCAACAATTCAACTATGTATATTTATGTATTATATTTTTTTTTGTAATCTCTTTTTGTTTTGTAATTAATTCTAGGAAAAAGGCTTTATTTTCAGAAAGGTATATTCATTATCACAACATTATGAAATATTTTTTTGCTGTTTTTTCTCATGTTTTTTTGCTAATAATTTGGTTTTTCTCTTTTTTCGAAAGAAAGGAGACAGTCGAACTGTTATTTGGTTTGTTGATTGCCATTATTCGCAATAATTTCATTTTTTTTTCAATCTTTTTGTTTCTTTTCAATTTCACTCATTAGAAGGTTGTATAAAAATGTAAGTAAATGTAGTAGTAGGGTTAAGGGTTATCTCTATGTTTACATGCAGGGCTGAGTTTGATGAATGCTTTTTGATTATATGTAAAATGTGAAAAGTGGAATGTAGAGTGTGGAATGCGTGGATAAAGTCTAAGGGTGAGACTAGGTTTAAGGTTAATGTTGCTTGAAGTTAAGGTATATGAATGAATCGCTACTTATAAAATAGATAGTCAGGAGATTTGGTCCAAATTATGACTTAGGATTTATTTTTTATAACTCACAGGACAGTTTAGTTTTCAAGTATGAACTGATTTTTCAAAACGATATTGGGCACATTAAAATACGTAATGTCAATACGCATTGCTATTGACATGGTAGCTTACTGCTTCGGCGATAAAAACTGCTTTCGAAACTCATTTCGGGTCATTCTTTTCGCGATTTAACATCTAATAACATCGTGAATATGTGAAAAAGTATTTTCGAAAACGAATATTTGATGAAAGAGCAATTTAAACCATTTGTGCCATACTTGTTTTAATACGTTTTTCTAACAGTTGAATGATAAATAAAAGATATGATGTAGTCTTAAAGGGCCCAAAGCCTATCTCGTTCAGCAACTACTCGTATTATGCGTGCAATTGTTCTATCACAAGTAGAAGGGACCTAAAGTCTTTTGACGACTTCGAACCGCGAAAATAAAAAAATCTGCTTGATAGACAATAAATATTCCTTGAGTATTTTCAGCAAATTTAAAGAGACGGCGTCGTGATAAAATGCAAGATGTTCAGTACAGGAATCGAACCTGTGGATTTTAGCGTGAGTTGTTGCATTTACAACGCCAGGGCGACCACAGTTAACAATTCACTTATAACTTTCAGGAGGTGGACAAATGGGCCGTATAAAAGATGTGTGTTTAGTACAGTGTTTGAACTTTGGCAAGGTAATCAACGTTACTACTTGTCACTCTAATACGACCTTTGGCTACCTCTTACCTTATGTTGACTCATTACGGAATATGCTTGATATGAAAGTTAGCAATGATTGCAACCAAGAGAACACACAATCTTTTCATATATCATTATTACGCTGCTTCCAGTGGAAAATTGTTAAATCTGAAAAAAAAAACTTCTCATCGTACAAATCGTACAAATAACAGAAATTATTGGATAGTGGAGAGGAGCTTCAACTTTTTCAAGTGGCATTGAAGTTCGGAATGGACTTGGGCACAGTCTATCGCCAGCTACGCCCAAATTAGTTGAGATCCTCCTGCGTGCCTCATCCATTTGTGCGTTGTCCCAATGACTCGGATTCTTCAGTCCAGAGCAGTATAATCCTCTCGCTCTATGTGACCAAGTCATCTAGAGCGTTAAAAAGAGCTAGAAAGTGAATATTCAATTTTTTTCTGACACACAAAACATTGAATGATCTTAATGTGAGAGATAAATTTGTTTTTGTTTTAGTTTTATTTCCACATTTTCTCTCTAATCCCTTTTTGTTGGTTAAGGCTTTTGTCTATTCTGAATAATGCAACCTCACGATGAAGTGAGTGAACGGAAGCACAACACAATAGTTTGGACAGTGACAGTTTTAGCATGTGTTGCAAGTGAAACGTATCACTATTGCAGCATTGTGTGGTAGGTATAGGTTAACTAATTAACTTAAAGATCAAAGTCAAGTAAATGCAATATAACCCATACTAAAGTCGGTAATGAAACAATAACATGAACAGACTCAGGATATTTCATTTATCAGATATGCATTCGAGAATATTAAGCAACTATGTACTTTTTGTCGTCACTGTGAGTATTTGAGTGTTCAGTAAATTTTATTCTCCCATACTAGTTTAATTTGCACCGTAGACAATCACACTTTCAGGTGAACAGGTAGCCTAAAAATGATGTTATAAACGGTTCTCTTACGGGATGATTTACGTATAATACCATCAGAACTCCCATTTAACCATGAAAAACGACCTTTTTTCACGTTTCCTTTACGTTTCAATCTGTTTTTTTAGTTATTAAAGCAAGGATTCATCACTTTTAAGTTAAACTTTTGGTACTGTCGTTAATAAATATATATACTCTATGAATGTATGTGTATAATTTTTTTTTCTACTTGTATTCTTACATTTCTCTTTGTTTTAGAAGTTCTTGGAACTGATAGTGGGCATTAGAAAAACGTATGAAAAAGTGGATCATCGAATGGAGGGCAAAGCAGTCAAAGGCGCTTGACAAGTTTAGCTTCAGGCAATGCTTCGCCCGAAACGTGTTCAAAATCCGATTTGAGAGGGTCTTTTAACTAAGCGCACACCTCAAGTTTGCACTCACACAAATAAACACGAAAAAAAATTATCGCTCAACTAATATACGCTTCTTGTCGATTCCCTGATGGGGCATAGCATAGCGTAGAACATGCCACATTGCGACAGGCTTTCGTAGACTTGATAGCATTTGATGCCAGTGCCGGAGACCTTTACCTGTTGTGGTGCTGCCAACAATTACGTGACCCAATGGCACAACCGTTGTGCTAGTGAGGCAAATTACCGTTAAACGAATTTGGACCGCATTCAATGCATACGGTGGAATGCTGAATATCATAGATTCGTTGAATATCGGACATCCATGATCTTTTCGTTTGAGTGATGTTTTCTTTTTGAAGACTTTCTTATCGTCTTTCAGTAGGTATGCCTGTTGGGAATAGAATTATTTGAGAATGAATCTCTGATACGCAGATTGATGCTTACCTTGATAAAGATCCCTTGAATATCATTGCAATCGGGGACCTGTTGGTCAACCTTTAAATTTCTTGTTTTCACAACTACAACTGTAAGACGCTCAGCCGTTGGCAAATAGCTGAGTGAGAACATTAGTTCACCCCATTTGGCGTTTTGTTTTCGTGTATCTGATAGGGCCAACCATGTTGTCATTGGTCGCACGATCTCATCAATTTCCAGTTCCGATTCGCCTTCGGAGAATAAACAAAAATTACGGTGTTTAAAGACTCACATTAAGCAATTTTCAATTTACCAATTAGAGTGTGAACATTGCCACAGTGATATAAATGAAACCATAGCGAATGGCGTCCTTGTCGGCGTTGCATTCGAAAAACGAATGTCTCATTGAAGCTTGGTGTTAAAGATTCTTTAAAAACCTTAAAATGAAAGCAGTGGGTACGGATTCGTAGCGAACTAAGTATATACTTGTACTCACCTTGGTCTGCACAGAACCAGCTTGATCGGGCACTAAATAAATTCGTACAAATGTGTCAAACGGTTCAAGATTTGTGTATCCCACAATTTCCTTGGCTTCCATTACGTTCACGATTAGTTCCACACTTTGGTTTGTAATAGAATTTCTATTTTAAAAGCAATAGAGGAAGACACATACAAACGGGTGATCTCATATTATTATATATACTGAATTCTTACTTATCACAATGAACTCCCACGCATAAGTACCCTGTAATCTCAGGGGTTGGCTGCTCTAAGTCCGCCAAAAGTACGGAAGACTCTGAGTTGACAGAGTCGCACGAAATAGCCCTCTGCAATATTATGCTGTCCATTGATCCCTTGTCACTGTCCATCGAAGTCTGTGAGCTGTTACGACGCCCGATACCATAGCCAACAGAAGATTGCCGCCGGAAAACCGGAATATTGCCATTCTTTGACGATAGCAACTCTTCTGAAGTGGTCTTTTGAATATCGACACTTTGCTTGCGTTTAAACGGATTGCTATTGCTCACAAACTGCCTCAAATCGATTTCGGTTGCTTCGGTCTCCGAAAAGGATCTGTTTCGGAATTGTGAGAATATCTTCCTTCCGCTCTCATCTTCCTTTAAAGAGGTGTCATTCTGATTAGAAACGCACTGAGTTGGCAGTGATATCGGTTCATTGGTGCATGTTTGAGCTATGAAGTCATAGATGGCGTTGGTGAAGCTCGTCGACTCGTTTACAATGGGTTTAGGATCTACAAGTGTTTTGGGTTCCTCTGCGACGTCAATATTCATGAAAGGGTTCTTGTTCGTATTCTCATCGGTTGAAGGAGATTTGGTTTTCGCACAGTGTTTGATCTGATCCAGCAGGGAGATTTCATTGATTGTAGTAAGCGGTGAAGTTGGCGGACTTGAAGCGAACGTTGTGCAATTGGGTTGCGTTAGAAATGGATTGGTGGTCTTAAATCGTGACTCTTCACCCTTTTGTTGAATCTTAAATGCTGCTTCGGAGAGGTTTATAAGTTGATCATTCGGTACGGTACCGTTACGCTTGATGGTTGGCCTTGGAATGGCAGTATTTGTTACTTTTCTCGGCTCGAAGCCAAGTGGGGTAGAGAGATTCCGCTTGAGGATGGAAGAGTTTGTTGCAGTTTTCTTTTCACTTGGAAGCTCAGATGTAAATAGTAAATCGCCTTCTGATGTATTATCTAAAGATGTAATCGCATTCTTGAAAGTTCTGTCGTCGTTTTTGAAGGGAATCGGAGCTGGAGCTGGACGCAATGGTTGTGGCGGTATATCGGATGCAGGAATATTCCAAAGCGGAGATGTGGTTGTATTCTGCCCAACTTGCTTGCAATCACGATCTACAGAATCGAATCGCTTAAAGCTACCACTGGAGCTAAGCAGAAAGTCCGAACCTGAGTTAATCTGGAGTGAGAGACAGATATGTATATGGTCTATGATGGAAATTTTTCGGAGAGAAGGCATAGTTACCAGATAACCATTTGCATTGAAGAGTTTATTCTTCGACAGTCGTATTGTCTCCTCTTTATTGGATAGAATCCATGATGTGGTCTTGGGACTGAAGAAATGACAAGCTAGAACTGCCATAAACACCAATATTGCAATAACAGCTACTGTGGTAACTGTAATTGGTGATGGGTCCATTTTGTTGTACTGAATGAAATTAAATTAAATTTTTTTAAGGTAAAATCAGTTAACTGTATAATAAAAAAGGTGACGCCGAAAGGAACTTACATAAAATATTTAGATTAACCTAGAGCACCTGCAGTAAGGTAATTTTAATAATAATACAGAAATTTGTAACTATTATATTTTAAGTATTCTTGTTTCTACATTAAAGAAATTTGAAAAAAATTTGCAATAAAAAAATAAAATTAAGACCTACATTTGCCTAAGGCCTTGTGGTGCTCCAGCTTTTCTTTAGCTACCTTATAATTTTATATTGTTTTGTATGCTTTTTATAAATAAATAAATAAAGACCTACATATGGACATTCGGAAACGGTAAAATTTTACTAATATTAGCATACAGTGGTCGCCGTGGCGTAGTGGTAAGTGCGTCGACCACCGCGCAGAAAGTCTGGGTTCGATTCCCGGACGGGGCACCTCTCTTTTATTTTACGGCACCACCTCTTTCGAGTTGCTGACAACACTCAAAGAGCATCAATTGTCTATGAAAATCTAATCTGGTCGTTCGGAGTCGGCAAAAAACTGTAGGTCCCTTCTACTTGTGAGAGAACAGTAGCACGCACAACACGAGTAGTTGTTGTAGAAGCTAGGCCCTGGTCCGTTATGAACTGTAGTGCCACTCAATTATTATTATTAGCATACAGTAACGGTATTTTGGGTCAATATTTCAAACTACAGAAAGAAGGAGACAAAAGAAATGGAAAATATGAATTGCATTTTTAAGACACATATTCACTAATGTCAGATATTTTGGGAAAAATAAAGCACAATCTTTACAAATGAATATATGAAAAGCCGTCCATAACTAATTATATTTCGTTTGTTCCTTTCTTCGATTTCCAACACCTCTCGCCATACACTCCACGGGCACTGAACAAAAAATATATATAGTATGTTTTCTATCCAATATGCCCACTTAATTGAAATATATTCCACATTGTCATCGTCTTTCGGGCAAGAACAAAAGGTGAAATTCATTTTAAACACACGGCACCGAGACCATGTATCTCGAGATCCATTAAGGAAGAAATAAACAGGAAATACGAAACCCCAGCTATCACTCATTTAAGCATCAAAAGAAACGTCAATCAACAGTAACACCGACCACCGTGTTGCCACATTCTGGCAGTGTCATCAGCCATTCGATGACATTTCTGCGGGGTATTCAAACAGGAACGGCTCTCCCTATCTCGCACATATCCCCACCTCCTGTATTGTATTACGGATGAAGGCTGCTGAGGAATGGATGGAATAAGGTGGTGGGAAATTAAAAATGGAATTGTTATGTGTTAACTGTTACTAATGCTTTGGTGTATCCACGTGAAAAGTGGAGAAAAACAAAAGAAGCTACGTCCATGGGGTTAAAAAGCTACTAGACACTTTGAGAGACATTGTTCAAGAGGGTTGGGCACTTGAGTGCATTTTCAATTGAAACGAGGTTACCTTTCTGATGGCATGAAAGGATATTGCATGATCCCGAGATTTTGTACAATAGGTGAGACTAGCGAAAAAAATCATAGACAGGGTCCAGTCAAGTCATACTCACCTGAACGGCAGGCAAGAGTTGTGTTGGATGTCGTCTCACATGAAAATAAACCTAAAAAGGCAGGTTTTGATGGTCAGCTCTATACATATTCTGTTGTTTCTATTTTATTCAATTTATTTTGCACATATTTCCATTTCAAGAAGGCACTGGAAGCACAATAAAACCAATCGAAACTGGGTCTTTGCTCTATTCCTCCTCACATTTGCAATTTTTTCTTCACAGTATTGCTCTTGAGCACTTCATTTAAAGCTTCATTGAAGGGCATTTACACTTTCTACTGGTCTCTGGCTTCACGTTTCCCTGGCATTGAGTGTTATATAAATATCTACGGCACTCTATTTAGGTCAGTTATTTTAATTTGTTGTTATATGAATGTTGACCCGCGGATGAGTGAATCCCGGAATGTTGACCCGCGGATGAGTGAATCCCGGAATTATTACTTTCCCACGGTTTGTGTAGTCCTGCAATACGTGTTAGATCCGTCCCGATTGCCACAACATTGATGTTTTTATGTATATTCGCGTCTCCTTTTTTGACATCTCACTTGTATCTTTGCAAAGAACTGGGAAAGAAGACCAGAGAGAGGACACAAAAATAAAGGAATTCATCCGAAGTGGATCCTGCGTGGTTAGAAGAAATGGTGAATAGTTTTGACTAAAGCTCTTTTTCAAGGTGAAAAGTTTCACGAAAGTGCATTTGTCAGAATCCATTTGGAACGTGTATGAGAAAGAGATGTCTATTAAGGGAAATTCGCATCTTTGATCTGGCAATGCCATATAAATTTTATTCCACTAAATGGTAATTGGCGGTTGTGTGTGTTTAGTTTCTTGTTTAACCTTATGCCCACTGGATTTTCATTTTGAGGTGAAACTAAATGTAGTTTTTTGTTTTATTTTAAAAGAATAACTATGCGAGAAAACAGGACTAGCGACTCTTACATTAGCTGTTGTCATTTTTCCGCATTTTAGGTTAGATTTACTCAGATTAACAGTATGTTTTGAATTTTTCAAAGCCGTTTTCCACCAATTGTATTACTTGAAACGGCTTACGGATATATATATATATATATATATATATATATATATATATATATATACATATATGTATATGCCGAAATTAACATTCCTCGTTTTAAGTTGCAATAATAAATTTTTTACTGAGTTACTGAGTCTAAGTAATTTTTTTTTGATTGCGATTTAGCCAATTACATGGCTGTACTCGTATTTGCCGACAGTAGGGAAAGCTAATGTTTTTATACCTTGATTAAATAAACCTGCACTCTTTTGAAAGCGTATCTTTCTTAAATAATACATACACAGATGCTTAGCCTTCAATTTTTTTGGGTTCTTGTTTCTTATTCTGAATCTCTAGAAAGGAACATTAGGTCCTCATGCCTATTCCTCTGAAATGCTCTTTCAATCATATTCAAATGGAAGAAGCCATTAAGGTTTTTATTTAATGTTAGTGTACTCGATTTTTCGAAAATAAAATGGTTTATGAGATGATGAAAACATGCTGTGGTCGTGTTGGTGTAGTGGTAAGTGCGTCGACCGCCACGCAGACGGTCTTAAAGAGTATCAATTGTCTATGAAAAGCTTCACAAACCGCGCCGTTCAGAGTCGGCAAAAAAACTGTAGGTCCCTTCTACTCGTGAGAGAACAGTAGCACGCACAATACAAGTAATTGTTGTAAGAGCCACGCAGTTATTATTTTTATTAAAAACATGCTGGAAATGTAAGTGCAATGAATTGGCTATTGTAGGCCATTGATTTAACGTATTTCTAAGACTTACTGTGACAGCTAAATCATCAATTGTGTACCATACAGACAAGAAATTTGCATAACGATAAATCATATCACCAAAAGGCTAGGCGTTGACCGTGATTTTACTGAAATTGGTTTTAAACAAGGAAAATTACAACTTTACCGATTTTTGTCAACATTTTTTGAATTCAATTGTTACTGTAGACATTGGATTTTGATTGCAGAAATATTATCAGGTTTCTTTTGGAAAATGGCTGCTTTTTTTTCGATCTTGAAGATCATCCACCCAAAGCAGATGTTAGATGATGTAGCGTATAAAATAAACATTTTAAACTTCCATTTAAAACAAAAACTGTTCCCGAGTTGTGTTTAATTAAAATCAAAAACAAATTGTTAATTGTCAAAAACGATGATAGAAGAACCAAAAAGAAACATGTAAGCTTTCAACCCAACTCAAACGCTGGAGATACCAGGTTTGATTGCAAGACGGACATTTTTCACGCTTTCGAGTTACGGCAATACTAAGAGGTGGTCAAAAACTGTAGGTCCACTATTCTTTTAATAGAGCAATAGTATTACGCACAACACAAGTGTAGCTGCTAAAAAAAACTAAGCATTGGTCCCTTGCAGACTTTAGTGTCACCTAATTAACATTTTTTAAAGTTTACATTTAAGTCTTATTTTATTTTTTATTTTGCTTATTTTCATGTTTCTTATTTCCATTAGTTTCGTAGGTAATTTATTATCCTAGGCTCTTAACTAAATCCTGAAGGAAATATTGTGTGCATTGTTCAATAAATAAATGATAATGATTTCGTCCTAACATGGTCTTGTAAGGAAATAAGAAATCTCTTACCATATAATACCATATAAACGTATCGACGCACTCTTATTTACCACTACATTCATCACCATACACAATAGTAATTCGCCGATAGAATAATTAATTCGTCGTCGAATCCCAGCCTCTACGGAATAAAGTCATCGCCGATACCCGTGATAGTCAAGGACGGAAATCCGGTACCAATGTGAGGGAGACACATTTTGGGACAAATATTATTATTATTGGTGTAAAATCAGCAATTATGATCTTATTAAAAAGTGTCCCAATCATTATTTAACAAACAAAAGAAAAAAGATTCTCCGAAAATCTTTGAAAAAAAAATAAAGCTGGGGATTAATGAGGAATATTAATATTTTCCTGACGAGTTTAAATATTCGCTATCTAAAAATTATAGTAATAATCTTTTTAAATACAGGTTTCTTGAAGAGTCTATGTTGGTTTTGCTGTCTTGAGCAGAAAGCCATGAATAACTGAACATTACTTTCTGAATACAATAACAAGTTTAATCACCATCTAAACTACTGCAATAAAATGGGTGTTTTGTTCTTGATTTTGTTACCACAATAGTTGGAATGCAACGACATTTCTGTACGACAGTATAGTATTTAAGAACCTTTAATCCGAGTCGAGTTTTCTTTGTAAAGTATTATTAACTTTGATAGGATCATTAAAATATTATTTCTCTTCCTTGTTTCATTTAAGGACAATTTTGAGAATCGGTTTTATTTTCATTAAGCAAGGTGGATTAAAATTTGAGATATTCAAAAATCTCATGCGACTGATTGAGCCTCATTCAACTCATTGGTTTTGAATTTGTAAGATTTTCAATTTTACGATTTCGTTGTAAAATAGTTTCTTATTCCATAAGAAATTATTGCGTATTTTCCAAAGTTTTCATAAGGACAGAAAAAAAACGTAAAATCTAGCTTTGAAAAGTATTTCAAAATTAATTCGATTTGAAAACGTATTAAACATTTTGTCGCTTTTGAACAAATTTTAATTATTTTAAGTATCTAAAAGTGTCAGAAAACGCATTGGAAAGACGTTGATGGCGTCAAAAATATACTAAATTTGTAATCAGAAACAAAAGAAATTAGTTGCATGCATCACAAAATATGTGAAAAAAAACTTTTTGTTGGTTACGGGTATAGTTCTGACCTAATTCGATTAATTTAACATTTTAATTTAAGTTTTTTCTTACATCAGTACTACACCATCCCTGTATGGCTTCTGCTCGACCAAGCTCTGAAAACAAGGAATTAAGAATTAATTGGATTACCCGCTGCCCATGTCAGCATTGATTCCCGGAAGTTTGCCGCAAAATAAGAATACAGAGATCACTTGTATGTGTACGGCTGCTGAGTTTCGTATCTTACAATAGCCGCTGTCACACGCACAAGAGTCATAATCTAATCTTGTGCAGTGGCCAGCAGCTGCAATAAGAACCGTCCACACCGTTGCACGTACCGCTCAAGGTAAATTTCACTTCACTTTAAAAAAAAAAATGATGCGGCGTTTTCTACTGCCCATCGTGTCCTGCATGGAGTTTCCCTCGATAAATTATTTAAAACTTCCAGCACATGTGTTTAAGTTTCTCATATTTAAAAATGACCCAATTCAGGTGCCTGAGGCTCAATCCTGTACCCCCACCAACGGGACACAGTTAAACGTTTTATTGATGTTCTGAAGTCATAAATTATTAAGGCTCCTCGATGACCATGCGGCGAACTTCGAAGCGGTTAACCTGCTCGTAATATAGGATCTTCCTTCGAACATGAACAACTTTCTCTTTATACGCCAACAATTAGCCCGACTGATTTGTATTATTCACTTTGAGCTGGACGTGGCCGATTGACGCCCCTGTCGACGACGGACTCCTTGGGCAGCGGTGCCATATATGACAGTGATACCATAAGCAGGACAGTGGCTTCTGCTTTGCAGTTGTGTGGCTTCCAGATTAGTTACTAAGTCGCGCCATCCCCTGGTGTGATGGTGATTTTCAGCTGATGGTGTATGTTTCGTTGGTAACTTTTATAAATGCGAAACTGTTATACACTAGGGATATCCACAGATAGTTAGCACATCACTCTTTGCAACGATGACTTTTTGTAGATAATTCTCCTTCATGTCACCCAGTGCTGACGACGTCGATTGTAGAGCGCGGTCTTTACGAAAATGGAGACGGTATTTGAGTGAACCATTTCTGCAAGTAGCTTCTTACTTTTATAGTTGATTGCCGTATCGATAGGGGGTTGCTGGTGGTTAGTGGTTGCGTTAGCCACTTAGCGTAGTGTCGGCAATGCTCATTGGATGGTGGTTATGTGCGGGTATGTAAATAAACATTAAGGGCATATGTGAAGCATAAATATCACCACTAAAACACCTTCTGAGGTGGTGGTGGTATGTTGGGTCTAGAGGCAGAAGCATTGATAATTACATTCGAGGACTTATTGCTGTGAATATGTTTTATGTACCTTTAGAATATCGCTTATTTTTGTCAGTGTCGATGAATAGGGGGTGGAAGAGAGAGAGATGCACTTGTGCATGAAATGTCTTAAGTTGGTTCCAATTGGCACACCTTTTGATTTGCTTAGATTTCCGAGTGCGACCCTATTCTCAAAACCAAACTGTTAGTGTTGTGTTACATAATTCTATCAGACAAACTTAATTCATGATGGCGAATATGGTTGACGGTGGTACGACGGAGGGAAAAGTTTTTGATCGTATCTGTATTTGTTAAGTTTGTTCCTTATGTTGGCAAATCTAAACTCTACAAAATATGTTTCAATTGGTAGCTGTGTGTAAATAACAAGTCTACTACGTCTTGTTAAGCATAGCCTGATGATCATGACGGTAGTTCGAGGAATGTAGATAAAGAATTGTCAATTTTGTAACCATTGGTAACACGCCCAACTTGAATTGAATCATCTCTATTAATTGTGTCTGCTACTCATTACTACTCATTAATGGAAAATATTTTAGTTATTTTACTGAAATCATTTTCATGATAAAATTGGATGAATCTACAAAATTGTTTAGATTGTAGTCATTCACAGTATGTTATGGTCATTTTTGGATACAATAGAAATAAACAAATATAGAAACAAAAAAAAGTTCATATCTTAGCATCCCTGCTTTGAGACTCCTTTTGAGAGGTGTATAGATGTAACAGGTAGAAACTGCACTAAATCCATGACAGAATGGTTTCAATCGAAAAGGAATTATTTGAGAGCCAGATTTTTGCTGAGTGGTTGTTTGTATAGAAGAGGCTATACAAATAATTTCAATAAGATGGAGTTTTTGCACAGAAGGTTACACACATCGAGAAGCTCCGGGAGTTTGCTTGAAAATTTTCTGCATCTATTTGTTTTTTATCATATACTTGACCCCAAGGGATTTCTAACAGCTTCTGTTGATTGCGAACTGCAGGTGAAAGTTTTGCCAAATTAAGATTGAAATGCATTTATATTGTTCGCGGAAGATTTTAAGTTCTATTTCATTCCTTCGGCTTTCAATTTCAATCCTGCTTTGCTTTCAATTTTAATAAAATAAGTCTCATTGATTTGATTTGTGATAAAGAAGAATGTGTGATAAAGAAGAACAATAACACTCAAGGCTAAGAAACTTTTATTTCAGTTTTTGGCAAGAGGAATAAGTGCCCTTTTGAATGGCTTATTTTTATTTGTTTTTTTTATTATTTATTCATTCATTCATTATTCAACATAAATGTCTGCATTTTCAACCTTCACTAATCATGGCATTTAATAAAAATTATGAGCTTGTATCTGAATGTAGAGAACAAAAATTAACTTGATATTGAAGCCCTACGCTTCAAAACAGTCGATAAGGTATAATACATAGATAGACAATATTTGCACAAGCGTGATGTACTTGGCTGACAATTTTTCTTCTTAACAAGTTTGCAAGCAATTGATTTTCCTTGGGGACGTGTGTGTGCGTCCAAGCCAAAGATGTACCAAACTTTCACACATACGACGTGGTGCATAACACCTTCTATTGGATTCCGCTTTATTATTTCATTCCTTTTGAAACGAATTTTGAGCGCCATAGATTATGTACACATACATGTAAACAGGGTATGCAAATAATTGAATTAAACAAATATGCGTCCCATATAGTGGGTATCGTCTTTTTGCACGTTCTCCTTGGTTGCCATTGTCAAAGGTGCTTGTTCCAAATTTTGCATAAGTTCCTCGCCGGCGTGTGAGGCAGCTTGTTGAAATCGTAAAAGATAGGGGTTATTGTCCTGTCAATGTTTAACGGGTGTCTCTTTTCGATATTTCCTGCATAATTGGCAGGCAAGCGAGAAAACAAAACCCAAAGAATGAACTGCAATGTGACATGGAAAATGTCATTAGAATTTCAGAAGTACGAGCAAGCCATGGATGCCATAGAAGTGATTTTCCCTTTAAAAATGGGACTGCAATGGTTGCGCATAAGGGCGAGAGTGCCGTGGGGAGTGTGACCGTTGCAATCGGTACCCAGCTTATAGAGCCAACCTGGATCGTATTGCAAATGCTTTCGGGGCTTCCGTGTTTTGTATACTCTAGACAATTATGCTTGTCCCCCCATGGTTGTTTCGACCGGTCGAGTTATTTTGTTTTTGCTTCTTAATCAAATCATTGAAGGTCCAGTTATAACAGTTGAAGAATATTTTAATTAGTATGACGATTGCGTAATAATATAAATCGAACTGTGAAGGAGTGAAGAGTAAGTTGCATTTTCGCGGAGAAATTATTAAAACATTATCTACAAACAGGAGCCGTAAACAAAATATTTCATGCGTGATTCCGCCAATTTCAAATTAGAATTTTCTCCGGCAGTTAGTAAGTGTGAACCCATTGTGAGGTCACATCCTTTAGGTTGTTGAAGAGGGAGTTGTTTTTAAAAGGCGTTTCAATTAAGTAAAGTTAAGAGAGTGTCCTAGCTTAGTCAAAGACCAGAACACAGAATGTCTTATGCTCTTTTATTTCAAAAATAATCCTCAAGCGCAGCAAGTGCAAAGAAACAGTAGGTGCTGGGATAATATATGTAGATATATTTTCTCACATCTTCATCATTGTAACTACTAGATACATTACTGCATAGTGTTTTGATTTTTCTTGTTTAATTATACCCCAATAAGTATGACTGAATGCTCTTTTTACTTATCTAAAAGAGTTGTTTTATTCTTTTCCATCTAATTCGCCCGTTTTGGGTTTTGACTCTATTTAACTTTGCTTTGCTGATGTCAATTTATCTCGGTGAGAACATCATCTGGAGATTAAAATTGGTTTAAGATTCTTGTTCTTAAAATATGACTGCAGCCTCATTATATGATTTTGAACAATGATTAATGAAAATATGCATTATGAGATATCATTGCCTTTGGTTCTATATCTGAGGGCAAGTGAATAGTTGTTTAATTGTAATTAAAATTTTTCTTTATAAGTTCCAAAACTTTTGCTAACAATTTATGACCTTCAATACGTAGCACTTTGTGTACATTTAAATTACAGTCACGTAAATACCGTATACTTAAATACCGTAAACGTATTTAATAATAGCTCTTAACTATTTAGAGCCTCGCGCACAATAGGATAACTGAAAATGCAACAAACCCAATGCTGAAGATATGTTATCACGTGTAGTCTGCTTTCTTAATACAACGCAACAAAATGTTGAATTACTAAGATGATTTACCTGGAAGAAAATGTATATTATGTTGCGAACATAAACGAAACATAATTGTAAACAACTCACCGCAGTTTGTCTAAACTGTCAAAGGCAAATACGTTCCACTCAGAATCCACGTTCTACGGTCAAACTGTCGAACTCCATCACACAATGTTATACCATAATATCCTGCGAAGATGTATATGTATCGTAGTGTAGTTGTAATCTTTCAGTTTTTACTTTGAGAGAAACTGAAATTAATATGCATACGTATTATGAGACGCAGGGGTAATTAGTTTTATGCTTCTGAAAATATGTTTTCATTTTATACGTATGTGAGCTTTTAATGTAAGACACATTTAATTAATTTAATTATTTGTTCCTACTGAAAACCAACTCACCAGACTTGGTGAATATAATAATTTGAAACGTGAAAATAATGTTGTAATACATTTTGTAAAAACGTTGGATAATGTCATTTAATTGGAAGAAATCATTTAAATTAAAATATCAAATTGGATACTAATAATTAATTAATTTATTTATTTCCATTGAGCCATAGTTCATAAATAAAACACAGATAAGTATTTCATTATTTAGTGAACAAATTAGCATAAGTCAACGCTTAATTGCAAAAAGGACTTCTCTGGGCGGACAGTACTAGTGAAATATTTAGTCTAAGCCTACAGAAATTTTGTCATGTCGAAAAAATAGGTAAATAACTTCTGGTACCATACAAACGTATTTTTGCACATTTAATTCACAACAATTTAGATACTTCCCTCAAAAGAGAAAGGTTCGTATTGTTTGCTTAAGGTGTGAAGACACTCGTGGTATCGCCTATCATGGTCCTGTCCCCTCATAAGGGAAAAAGGTTACAGGTTTTATGCGTAGTTGATGTACATGTTTGTGCATGAGGAGCTGTTATTGTAAAATTTACTCTTCCCAAAATATTATTCGTCTAAAGGGGAAAAGAGAAAGGCTTTCTCACTGGAAACTTTCGTCATACCTTCATTTTCGTTAAGAAACTGATTGGTCGAAATGCTAGAAGAAAATTGTTGCCCAATGTTTTATCGCCAATGAAACGAAATAGCCGGTCTTATGTATTTTTTAAGAGTATTTCTAAGACGGATCAGATTTTGTCCTGAGGAGTAAGATATTTAAGTCAGCAGATTATGTTAGGTTTTGTACAAATGTTATAAAATGTTATCTAAAAATAGGATAAAGCATAGCGTTGAATGAAAAGCCTTGCAAAAGTGAAACCACTTCCACAAGAAAATTATTGTAAAGCATATATGGCTTTAACAAGACTTTAATAAGCACACTTTAAATCGCTTTACTGAAAACTGAAATTGAGTGCTAAGTATTTACAATCGACTACATAATATAGTGCATGAGATGATCCAATCATGTTTTCTACCGCGTTCGAAAAAAAAAATCTCTCGACACTAAAAACTATAGACTATAGATCAGACATAAGCTGTCGAGTGTTGTGGCAGGAATAACCGGTCACTTTTTGAGCGGCCAGCACGCTAGTAGACCCCTGAATAATTCTTACAGAAGCTCTATGGACGAACATCAACCATGGACTGACTAACATCTGCTCTGCCCCTGCCTCTCTCAGAAATAAATACTTAGGCAAGTATTTTTTAGCATTGTGACCTCAACAATATTCCTCCTCACGATTTGTTGAACCTCCTCATCACCTGTAAATGTTAATTTCACCAAACACTGGAGTGGCAAAACAATGTTTCTGCATAGGACTAAGTGTATATTCCAAGCCACCACTACCTACCTTTAAATTAAATGCGCTATTATTTTTAAGTTTTTGTTTATATAATCTACTAAGAATACCAAAGGCAGAACACAAATCATAAGGGTTACATTAATCGATAAGTTTCGACGTATTTATAGAGAAACGGGCCAGGATATCCTCACATTAAGGAGGAAAATACTCAGTTTTAAGAGTCCGTAAAAAATAAACATACCGTAAAACTAGTGTCCCCATACAACTTCTTTAGGAGCTGCAATATGAAACTTCTCGTGGTTCCTTTTTAATTGTCTTGCATTGGCCGTTGTAGAGAAATAAAATTACTTTAACGGATTTTTTGAATAAATGGACGTCCGAGAGATGTGGATGTTAATGAATGACTACACAATGAAAAATACACGACACTTTTCATTCTTCTGAACAAAAAACTTTATTCTTTATTCTATTGTTTTTTTTCCGAACTTTACTTCATCAACACTCGTTGAAAACCTATTTTATAGTACAAGAAAATATTTCATTCTCAATTTTGAAATAATAACGTTTTCGCATGTATTGCTCTTCAACTTTATTTTCAATACAATCAAAATACGTAACAAATGTACGTTTTGTTTTCAAAAAAATTGTTTCCTGATACAAATATTTTATATCATACAATAGAAAAATATCCCTTAAAACTAAGCCATATGATTTTTCTGTGATAAAATGATAGTGTTCTTTAGTATGTACTATCTGGATTGGTTAATGTCCTGAGATACGTAATACTGAACTCAGGAACTTGTTGGTTGATGTCCAGGCTGCAGTACCAAATAATAATGACATTCACAACAAAAAAATGAAATGAATATAAAATTTTTAAAAAAGGAAGTTATGCACATATTGTATGTATTTAGGTTTTTATTATTTTTTCTATGTCTATCCTTTGCTGTTTCTAGAAAAAATAGCCTGAAGAAATTGTGCTTCAATGGAATCGTAGTTATCTTGTTGTAATTTACGTTATTAATTTTTTCGACGTGTTTCCATTCTTTTTTAAATTTTGTTTTCCTATTTTTTTTATAAACATGTTGCCTAGCAAATAAACTAAAGAAGTATCTTACGATAAAGAAAAACTTTTCATTCAATTGCGAATGTGACGAATAATTAAAAATACATTTTTTTTTTCATAAAAACAAAAAAAAAACTTTCAATTACCCCACAGACATATTTAACAAACTATCTGAGCACTACATTTGAATACATTCCGTCTTATTTGCATTCTTAAAAACGATAAAAAATAGCATTCCATAGAAACAGTTATCTAAGCTTCAAGTTGATAAATTGTATTTCTCTTACATGTACGCGATATTTTAGAGGGTGCGTGTGTTTGTCTTCAAAAAACACACCCAAGAGGGCCAACAACACAACACGCCTCCCATCAGCGCACAGCCACCAACATCTGTAGCAGCAACAGCACCACCAGCACCAGCAAAAGCAATAACGACAACGACAGGTTGATTGGTGGGAAATTAAATTTCCCTCCCCTCATGCCCCAATCGCGTCGCCATACAAGTTGTATAAGGTTTCGTGACCTAGTTTACTTCGAACCAAGGTGGAGTACGTGAGACAAACTACGTCATCGTTGTCCTTACTCAATGAATGAATTTTCTGAAACTGCATGGCGCACAACAACGGCATTAGCCCCATCCAAGAGAGTCGGGCACATAAGGAATGTATGTGCATGCTCACGAAAATAAATATGTAATATGTAAATATGTATTACTGGAAGGACTTAAAACTTAATTTAAATGGAAAAAATTAAGTATAATAATTTAGCCCTTTTTGAGCACAGCTAGACGGTGGCATCGTTTTCAAGATATCCTCGAAAAAGTCGATGTAATCTAAGCGCACACTCTCAGACGGTGTACAATCGGGTACACACAATACACTGACCTCTCAATCTACATGGCTTAGCAAAAATGGGCGGGATACTCCTCTCTTCGTTGACTTGGCGTGTTCTCAAAAGGGTGGCAAGTCATCGGTGCTGCTGGGGCGCAGGCTGGGACTGGGTTGTGTTGTGTATACGACACCAAATATTGGGTTAGTGGTACAGGAATTGCAAAACTATGACGTCAGTGGGTAAACGTCCTCCCGTTTAATTATAGATGACATGATAAAAATACTTCTCACCCCTCTGACTGTTTCTAAAAATAGATTCACGTATACACATGGCGGTGTGTCTGTATGTATGTATGTATGTGTCATTGGGTATTTTATATGTAGGTGCGTTTGTGTGTATTTGTGAATGTGTCACAAACAAAAGTGAGGTTATGAACGGAAACTCGTTTTTATATAGTATATGAGCAAGGATTAATGTAATTTATTGTCCTTTCGTACCTATGCATGGCGGGAGAATATTTTATTTTTTCAAGGATAAGCTACAAGAGGGAATTGAGTGGAATTTCTTATGAGGGTTGAATAAATGCTTTTGAATTTGATAATTTTCCTGTTTCTTATTCTATTACAAATCAATTACTTAAATAGTATTTTTCTGATAAATTTATACTAAAAATTTAAGGAATAGTTTTGCGCCTTGAAAATGAATTGGTGCACTGTGTGGTTTTAAAAAGACTATAATTTTCTTTCAATTTATTGCTGTTGTGAGTTTACTGTCCTGCAGGATTTGTACAGATAGAATAGCTCACGTTTGTACGGACATGGGAAACTAACTATTTTGACGAAATATTGAGGCAAGCGATTTTATTCTTATAAATATAACAATAATTTCAATTGCTCGAAGTTTAGGACTGCACAATAGAGAGACAAGAACCGAATGGTAAAATAATAATAAAAAAAAAAAAAACAACTGCTACTGGAAAGCCTTAATGAGTAAGAATGGTCTTAGTGAATAATAGTGAATTGAGCACAAGTTACTTGATATTGTACTGCCTTTCTGTTTCTTAGACGAGACATTACAACTTAGATGAAAAATGACAGACTCTATTTGCTTAGTAATCTCAAAATAGTCAGATAAACAGCAGGTCCCTTGTTCCAGGATAACGCGACGTATTTTAGTACCGAAGCAAGAGCTTCAAGAAAAAGTCGATTGTCAATAATACCGAATAAGATCGTATGGATAATTAGTTGTAGTTTCAGGCGATTTTAATATAAAAGTAAAAACAACCTGCTAAGGAAAACTTTCTTAAACATTTCTTTTTTCTCAATTTAAGTACAACTCACGCACCAAAGGTCCAATCTTCAATTTTAAATCGGTTTGTCTAATATTTTTTGTAGAAGAACACACACAACACGATTATTCTTTGAAGGAGATAGGTTCCGATCCCTTAGGACTAATAGCTTAATTTATTTAAATTGTTCAAATTACTATAGCTAAGAAATCTATAAAAAATTCAATAGTGGAAGGTTTTAAAACAGGGCATAACATTTTCCCCTAGTGTTAAATTGTTAAATTGTATATAGTTTTAAAATACAATACCACCTATAATATTGACTGCATTTTACGCTTTATTGTTTTTAGAAAACATCATTAAAATTGCGTATTAGGGATAATTTAGAACATGATCGTCGAAATTGTTTCAAAAACCCAATTACACCCGTTTTCTAAATTAATCATATCAGAAGAACATTGCCTTCAAATTTTCGTATACTCAAAGTGGCCGCTACCTTGAGTTTGTTTTCATTTCTTTCAACTTTATTCCAAGGGAAACTTTTACAGCACTTCGTTCGTTCTGTGACAGTTACTCTTAGATACATAGAGTTATTGATATAACGAATAAGAAATAATTAGCTTAATTTTCATAGATGACCCAAAACACAAAGTTAGAAAACTACGATAATCTTATACAAGCTCTGTAAAAGAACTAAGCGTTAGCTGCAGAAACAGACCTATTCGTAGGAGCTAATGTGAAAACTCAATATTGAAACAATTTCTTTTAGAAATGACGTATTTAAAGAAATTTCAATGGTTCCATATATCGAGTATTTTATGTTTTTGAAAATCTCGTTTTTCCGATGATCACACTATTTAAAAAAAAAAATAGTTACCGACTTTTTACAAAAAAGTCAACAATGTACATATTTTTTTTCAACTCATTCTTATAAGGTATGTGCCCTAGAGTAACATCAGGGTACGTCGTCCCTCAAATCTACATTTTTTTTTCAAAAACACCTCTAAACATTCAACCATATTTAGATTTTAGAGCTATTTTTATATATCAGAGCCCTTTCTTTTCATCTCCACGGTTCAGCCCAAAATCTCTTCCTGAATAAATAAAAATAACGTTTAATTTCAGGACTAATTAGCAATCAATATTTTCACACCATTTTTAGCTTTTTATTGCTGCATCAGTGAAGCACGTTCCCAAAATTTGTGGAAAACGATATTTGCAAACCAAGGTCAGGTTCATATGTATATACATACTCATATTGTTCCTTCGCAACTGTGTAAACACAGTTTCTTTCCATTTTTGTAGGAATTTTAGGCTTCGTTTTAATACTTTTAGTGAACATTTAATGTCATTTCCCAAAACCATTCGTGTAAAGCGCCAACTTTAAAAACCTATGCCATTCTTTCTTAGCAATTTTTGGATGCTGTACATGCTTTGATATTAATTTCGAACTATAATTACTTTTCAAGGTCTGAAATAGGCATAAATCATGAAAATGTTCCAGAAATTGTTTTTGGCAGACGGACTATAAGCTAATTTCTTTTCAATACTAAAACTGTATTATTTTCATGGTTTCAAGTTCTTTAGTTTAAGCTAAATAGTACAAATGAATGACAAGAATAAATGGCGATTTTAAATAAGAGAGAAATACAATTTCAAAAACTTATCTTCATTGTTTTCCAATTGCAACTGAAACCTATTGGGGTAGGTTAGGTTTAGAGAAAGTATACTTTTCCGAATACCCTATAAATAAGTGATTGTCACTTTAAAATTAAAAAATTCAAAATAAAAGAAAATTCAAATTTACCAAATTATAAAGTCGTGCATGCTTTTTTAAGGTTAGCTTACTTTTGTTCAAAATTCCACATAACAAGTGCAGTCGAACTTTCAAACGTAACGTTCACTTTCACTTTTGAATTCCACTTTGCACCGATTTCCGAAGCAGCTCCAACGTATCCAATAAAGTTTATTTGCTTTTTTTCTTTAAATTCCGAAGACAAATCAAATTGTTCATATTCATGAAAGCGGAAGAAACACAGGGTTTTTCACTAAAGAATACTCTAGTTTTGCTCGATAACCGAAATACAACACAAAACTGTAACAAAACGTCAATACTTTCGAAAGTCACATCAGAGACATGCCAGAGTACCTCGTATCGTATCGAGTACTGCTTGGCTTGAACTGTTACACCACTGCCAGTTCGCTTATGCGAGGTGCCTTTTGGAGCAGCAAAAGCGATAGTAGAGACAGCAGTTTGTTATCCTTTGCAGAAAATTTTCACCAAACCCTATATACATACATTCTGAGAGAGCCCCAAAGTATATAAGGACCCGCTAGCACAGCACACGACTCAAAGCGGATACACAATGAATATGGTAAAAATGTTCTCAACAGAAAATGAATAAAACAAAAATCTGTATAGGAAAATATCTGCTAGGTGGTATGTGGCAGTGGAAGCCTGCGACATAGCTTCAGAGAGTTTCTGAATGAATGGTGCATGTACTGCTGCGTAACCCGAGTTTAACTCTGGCGCACACATAAGGACTACTGCTGCTGCTCCTTTCTCCCTCTCTTTATTCGTCTCTCACATTTCATAGTTCACTCGTTTGATTTAGAAATCTTCCGACACACAGATGAGGTTTCATATCGAACGGAAATCACCTAAATAGAGAAATCCACCCCATCACCCACTCCATCAGAATAGACACACAACAAAACACGAATACTCCATTTTCTTCTCAGTAGCATTTTCTATGCCTTTCTCAATGTATTTCAATGCAGGACTACTAGAAACGAACCGAACCGAGTCACCTTCCTTGGTAACAGGATCTTTGGGCCCGTGTGTGTGTGACAGTGATAACTATGCAGACGTACATTTTGTCAATGAAACATTATAAAGCTTATATTTGACCGATATTTTGGACAGTGACGTCATATGGAAAGGAAGAACTGTTTTCATTGAAAAAGCAATTTTGAGTGAAAAGCTCGTGGCATGAATGTAAGAGGAATACATACCCAGTTGCAGTTGAAGGAGAGATGGATGCCATTGATATTTAGAGAGTTCTTCTCAACTCGGTCGTATCCACGTGGGTGTGTGTTTGTGTGCAGATGGATGCCTACGTACGAATAAGCCTTGATTTTGAGATTTGAAGGTTTAACCAAGCGACGCATTCAACTTTTCTGGTTCAGCCTGGAAATATCTATTTTTGTATGTACTGGTGACGACGCGGTCCTTCAATGGCGCTGATGAATGGCGCCAATATGTACGTGAGCAAGTTGCAATTTCATGGCTATTGCTGTAGGGTAAAAAAAGCTTTAATTTTTAAAGCCAAGATTGTGTATAAAGTCAAGGACTTCCTCCCGGTTTTTTAGGGATTTTAAATTTCGAAGAATTTATTTATTAATCTTAGTTTGGTGTTAAATGGGAAGAGTATTGCCGAAACTTTGACCGTGGCTTAATTTGACTTACCGGGGTTGGAGGCTACATATTGCACTACCATCGACGTTCTCTTCGACAAATATTAAAGACTTGATTAAGATTTACTGCATCCAAATCTTCAGAAATCACAGACAAGTTGTATTTAAAAATATATTACTGCAACATCATTTTTTTCAAAAAGGATGCAGGAGACTTTAAAGGGACCATTTAACGTTGCATCTTTTAATTTTTGTTAAGGCGTCTTAAGTTAAGGCCTCAAAATGTCAATCATCAAAAACACATTAAAAAATATGTGAATAAAAAAATATTGGCAACACTGGTTTTAGTTTCATCATCGGTCTGCAACAACTTTTCAAATTGCTATCGTCATCACCCTGCCGTATCCTCCCTTATATACGCACATGTCCTTTAAAGTCGAGTCCGAATGTGTGTCAGTGTGTATGTAGGTCAGAATAACATTGGGTCAGTGTGTTAGCAAGGAAATATGACTAAAAGTCAAGCAAAACAAACCCCCCCAGCAAGAGACAGAGAGTCACATACATCCATAAAAATCGTGAAAGAATGAGACAGGGATATATTCCGAGAGAAAGCATGTGTACATGGGGGATGCTGAAATTGGGTTACTGAAGCAGACGGCGATATTTCACCCTCATTCTCATTTCACATCTTGCGTCTGCTCCTTCGAACGTCACTCATCTCGACTCCCTTCGATGACGTAGATGTTGTGAATTGTAAACCTCTCCGCGTCTGGGTATGGGCTGGGTTGCAAAAGGGGGCGTGAATGGATACACTCCGACTGTGGCCTTTGGCTGGGAGTGTAAGGATACAGAATTCTGGTCTTCACACTCTTTGCATTCCACAAGTAAGGATGAAAAAAGCTTTGACACGGCTCAAATGTTTATTTGCCTCAGCTCGAGAAAATGAAGCGAATCCTTGTGCTATTCATATGCACACGTTCACTTCTCAGGGGTGGTTGAGAAAGAAAAAGAAACCATTATGCAAAAAAAAAGTTATTTCATGAAGATACCTAAATTTAGATAGCCTTGACAAATCTCCTGCCAAACACATCGTCTACACTTCGACATTGGGTCTTCAACAATTGTGTTGTCAGCATTAGACATTAACGGCAGATAAACAAAATTGCGGAGCTTTCGCAGACTTGGTTTTTGTATTTGCATTTTAACAAAAAAGCTCGGGATAGTTATACCGCATAACTGAAGAAGAACTTTGTAAGGTTTTGTTGTTGTGTGCTTTTCAGTTTGCCTTGGATTTGGTCGTATCTCTCTGATGCACAGTCCTTATACCGCAAAAGTTGGGTCAAAAGTTCATCAACCTGCAGAGTAAGGTCGATAAACCAAACCTATGACGTGTACCGTGGAAAGGTACACAGGAACATTGCTTGGTCGGTCATAGCCGTCGTCATTGATGTACATATGTGCTGGGCGCGCGTATATGTGTGTGTTTGTGTGTTCGTTTTCAGGGTTTCAAATTGAGGAATGGCGGTGTATGCGTTTCGTAAATTTAGCCTCGTTTGTGCAAATCTATTTTTAGAACAGATAGAATGATTTAATGTGAGTTTCAATAAATGATTTGTGTATGAACGATGCATTTTAATGAAATGTATGTATGGAATAGCTGGACTATACGCGAGAGTAATATTTGTTCATACTTAAAATGTATGCACTTAAATATAATTTTAATTATTCTTCAATGTCTTTGTTCTGTTGATTCTGAAAGTATTATGCGCGCGAGTAAATTTTAATATCTACCTCGAAAGGAATGCAGTACCAACAACACAGAAGCTTAATCCCCTTGGAACTTCCACGCAACCTGATATTTTTATATGCCGAGTAAAATTGTGAGCACTTTTTTGAATATTTTGCAAAAAATTAGTTAAAACAAAAAACTTACACGAAATGCGCGTGGAGTTATTTGCGGGGACTATTATGTATGAAGTTGAACATTTACATTCTCCTTACATACATACATATGTATGTAAGTACGCTTATGTATATATATATTTAAAATTAAGTTTATTTGCATTGTTGGGAATTATAGGTGTAAGACGCGTTGAATTTGGAAATTTGTATTAAAAAATAAATTTTTGCATTTTATAAAAAAAGATCTGCCAAACTAACAGAACAAATGAATTGAGCAGTATCTAAGATCACTGAAATTTGGAAGACACTACCCTCTCTTAAATTTATTGACATTGGTTTTGTGTCTCTTTACGCGTCTGTCACGAAAAACTTAGGATAAGAACAATTTTACGCATGGAGGATTTACTCGTCTCGGGCTTAAATGCTTAAATTTCATACAGCTCGAATGAACATATGTATATAAACATAGTTGCAATTGTTGGTTATAGTCTAAGAGATACACCATTTTTGTATAAGTATTTGAACAAATGGTTTAAATATGTACGCATATATAATCCAATCAAATGGATTCGTGCATTTTAAATTTTCAAACAACAATTTCATGTAATACATACCCTGCCACGTGTTCGCTGTTGGATTATTGTTTAGGTGCAAAATTTTACTAGTTGTTACAACTATACGAGTTCAACTCCTTAATTGCTAATTACATTTTCAGATTATTATGCATATGTATTTTTTTTTTCTTTTTATTGGAGATGAGCTTGGAGCATTTTCGTATTACACTTTTTTGGGTTCTTGAGCTTTTCTTTTATCTTCTTTGTCTTTACGTATACGTATCAGCTCTCAGATACTTGGATCAACGTTTTTTTTAAACTCATTCGTATACCTGATGTTGGAATCTAAGGAATGGAGGAAAACTATACGTTAATGTCGACGCAAGTTCAGACATCTTTTTGAAATATCCCCTGAACTCTGTCAGACAGTCAACCAGGGGCTACGAATCGGCGCTCTTACAATTAGAAGTCCTAAGAGTTCCGTTTCAATAAATTTTAGTGATTTTTGTTTTAAAACTTGACAAACATTAAATAAAAGTTTTATACCGGGATTCAGGATCTCGTTATTTTTTTAAGGATGTTTGACGTGGCTGAATTTAAGTCTACCCATCCTGTTGTATCTTGTGTAGGAAACGGATGATTTTGAGACTATAAGCCAAGTTTGTGGTATTGGTCAAATTATGACAACTTGTGATTAAATGCCCAAAAATTTAATGACAAATACGATTTTAAGACTGAAATAAATCCTGGGAAAGACGCAGGAAAACAAGGGAGGCTCCTGTTATTCATCAAAGAACTTACCGTTATGTTTAACGTCGAACAAAGACGACATGCTATAACATCATAGCTGGTGAAGATCATACTTGAGAAAATCGCATGAATACCAGTCTCACAGTTTTACAAAAGACTGTTCATCTGTTAGTTTACCCGTACGAGTTTACAGTCAAACCATCAATGAGGCTGTACAGAATCAAGTAGAGTGCATGGACAAAACAGCTTCGACCTAAAGAATCTTTGAATTCATGCGTTTGGAACAGTGAATTCATTGTTTTCCATGTCTAGTGTCCACGTTTGAGATGGAGGAGAATGGAGAAGAATCGTAAACAACATGCTGTGCGCAACTGGGAACAGATGACGAAGAACCATCAGAAAACGAAAACAATAATTGTAGTTTTATTTTATTGAGCTTAATATTATCAACTTATTATGTATGGAGGCTAATTTTGTCAAACGTATAGGCGTTCGTAAAGGTTACTTTATTCGACACTTTAAAGGATGATTTTATTTCGAGCCTTATCACTGGTCGAGACTGACAATTAATCAAATCTTTCCGGTGTACAGAGAATTTTAAAAGACTGAAAGATTAAAAATGTAATACAAGGTTATGCGCCTTAATTTAATTTTTTTGTTTTTTTGTTGTGCCTTGAAACTAAGTTTCTGCAGAATGAAACCGTAATCATGAGAATATCGTGCCCTAGAGAGAGGAACCCAAAACATCCTCGACCTTGCAGTACAGATCTTCTTTTAAAATTTTAAGGGTCTTTAAATTGACTCTTTGCTCCTTTAAATTGAATAAAAACGTTTCTTGCGGTTGATAGAGGAACATCAACTATATGGTATACCTTTTCTCCATGTACATAGCCAATGTTTTGCGTCATTGATGCTCTACATTCAATAGTTAGTATATCTCTGGAAATAAGGCCAAAAATAACATGCAGCTACGCTATAGATACATGTCCTGCATGCAGTGTTGCTTTTGTCACCGCATAGCGCGGACATACATATATATATGTATATACACCGGTTAATAAACTTGTTTCTGCACAAAATTTTCATTCAAGAATAGGAGCCGTTGCATATAGGGCTGTGTAGTACATAAAGTGCATTGCGCTGCAAAGCCGAATGGTTGAGCGGTGGCATTGGAAGTATACATATTTATATAGATGTGTATATACCTAGGTTTGTGCGCAGTATATATATAAGGGTTAACCTGTGCTTTGAAAAATGAAAATAACTAGGACACTTGGATACATCGGAGTTGAGTTGGTTGGTATTCAATACGAAACGCCTTTGCAGACCGGTTTGGCCTGGAAATTTTGCGATGTTTTGGGGGTCGATGCAAGGTGCACGGATATGACGTCGGTAACAAAATTCAGGATAACTTTTCATTCATATGAATACATCTGATGATGTGGATGGTATATGGCAACGTTCATATATACAACAGTTGGGTTGTGTTTCTGCTGATGCAGCTTCAATGTTGCTCGCGCTCCATATGACGCATGAACTACGAGCGAATTGAGCTGAAAACGTTGGTGTTTATGTCATACAACACCCGATGGAATAATGATTTTCGATTAAAAACAATATTTTTAATATTTAACTGCATTCATATGACATTGGAGTTTTAATTTGTTATTAACGATTTGTCGTGTGGGGTTAAAGGATGTACATTTTCATAGGCAGAAACATATTTGTTACAATTTTTCTTCCCCTGACGAGGAGTGAGCTTCATGCAGAACTTTCAAGAAACCCTTCACCTTCTGTTTTACCGACTGAATTGTTGGGATAACTAATATCCAACCGTAAGGTACTTTGTGTTAAATCAAATGCTTAAATATTTGTATTTGAGGCGCTCTCACGGATAACATGTGGATGAGCCTGTGTTGGATGGCTTCTCGCTCATTCTACTAGTAAGTCCATGTCCCAATATTTACGCACAGGTCTATCTGATTCTAAAGTGTCAAATTGAAGCTGCTTAAAGACATTGGAATAGTCGATTTTTGAATCGCGTGTGATATGCTTCTATGGTTTTGTATTATACCGAAGGCAACGCTACTTGTAGTTCGTTCCGAAATCGTCTTTGGTCTCTATGGCTTGGGCTCCAGTATTAATAATAATAATTGAGTGGCACTACAGCCCATAATCGACCAGGGCCTAGCTTCTACAACAACTACTCGTGTTGTGTATGCTACTGTTCTTCACGAGTAGAAGGGACCTACAGTTTTTTGCCGATTCCGAACATCGAGATTTTGAGAAGCATTCCATAGACAATTAATAACTCTTTGAGTGTTGTCAGCAACTCGAAAAAGGTGGTGCCGTGAAAAAATGCTAGGTGTCCCGTCCGGGAATCGAAACCAGACTTTCTGCGCCGCGGTCGATGCACTTACGACTACGCCACGGCGACCACTCCAGTATAAAGGCTAATTAAATTGTTCAGCCATCGTACTGAAGGTGTACAGCAATCAATAACCTCTCCAGAGTTTTGTGATACTAATGCTTTGGCCTTTAGAACTGGATAACTGTCCGTGGAGAGAATTATTTCATTTTAGTCAATAGCTTATGAGATCGTTTGTCTTCACACTACAGTGAGTTGTTGTCAAATACCTCAACCAACAACTTGTTTAATTTGTGATCCATTAGACTAGTCCGTGGAGGGATTGTGGCCAACTGACTAAAATTATCTTTTTGGAGATAATTTGATATCTGCGCCCAAATTCAATATGAATATGAAATTTCCCATTAAAAAACCCGTGCACGATTTAAAAATGCGGTACCCACGTATTGAGCTTAGATATGAATTGATGCTTCTTTAAATGACGAATGACGATTATTTGGGTAAGCAGAATATTCAATTTCAAAAGCTATAGAAATGAAACTGAAACCAGTGTCACTGGCTTAAAAATTGAATATCTTAGTAATTTGTATGAACAAAAGCAAGTCAATCTCGACTTTGACAGAAACAGAAGAGTGACATTCAGTTCTCACTGCACTTTTGCCTCCCTCTTCGCTTTTGCTTCGTTGAAAAGTTCCGATTCAATTTTAGTTTAGGTTCCATTGATCTTGAGCCTTAACACAGCGTTAACTGATTACGCCGAAAAAACTTCCATTTTCCATAGTTAAGATATGTCAAGTGTTTTCATTTCAAATGAAATTCACATTAGTGGTAGTTTCGAGCATTCCTCCTTCTTTTACTTCTCTGTCCTTTAAAAGAAACTAAATGAATAAAAAATTAAATAAATATTTGAACCGTTTCGCTTTGAAATTGTTGGGCACGAAATATAAAAGTTCAAAATGCCTAGATCTAATAACTGAAAATGGCAAAAAATAAAGAAACCTCGTAGCAATGAACTTGCTACCTGGTTGAAAAAAACCTCACTGCTAAGGGTCGCTGTATGTCTTTAAGGAGACGTTAACGTCATTTGCATTAACTGCAGTATTTTGATTAAGATAAGCAATTGTTTTAACCGTAATTTATAAAAGCTTTAATTTCTTCTAATCAATATTTGCAAATGCTGAGCCCTAGGAATTTACTTAAATTAAGTCAAAAAAAAGGAGCAAATCTTCAAGGACAGCTGCACAAACTTCTTTGACAATATAATCTATCATACAGCGCATGTATTATGTTGACAAATAAGCTTCAAGTTTGCCAACATAAATTTAAGCGATCAAAATAGCTGATAAAACCTTCCCTTTACGACCAAAAAAAAATTTAAAATACTTTGTTTACGAATGTCTAAATTCATTTTGCCGAACATGTCGCATAGCAAAAGAAACGAACAAATGCACACTTGTCTTGTGCCCTATATTTGGCGTTAGTCCAACTATTTTAACAGCCTCTTCAATAATTAATGCTCAAGTGCATATTTCATTTGTCACAATACTTTTCAGTACGCTAGTGAATTTGATGAAGCTCTTGCTTTGTTCACTCGCAAGAAGAAGAGTACATTTCAACCTTGGTCGCCTGCAATTCTCAATTTCGCTTCTCAATCGAAATATGCACATGTGCTGTCAAACGGCGATATCGTCAAATCAAAAACCTCATAGTGAAGCAAAGTTTTTGGGGGATTTCATAGAAAACGGCGAGTCTTCGCTATAAGCATAGAATTTCAAAATCTATTTTAAATGTCTAATCCTACACAATATTCAGTTTTTTTTGTCGGTCAACGTATGAATTAACACTGCCGGGGGATGTGGGTGTTGAGAACAGAAAATATTTCTAACACCAAGTGAGAGGATTTTTGAGAAAATTCCGTATTTTCGCGGGCGTTGGTGATTGGCGATCGTTGGACGCATAAATGTTGAAACTACTGTTAATGCGTTTGGATTGACGGTACGGTGCCAGCCCCGAATTGAGAAAAAATTAATTTGGGGTCAGCTGTTTAATAGAAATGTATTGAATGAAGTGTTTCAAAATATCGAATAAAAAGTCATAATTGAACAATATGGAAGTAGTTGGCGATCATTTTGAGAATGTTTAAGAAACAATTTCGTATTCGACGCACATATGAACAGAGTGCTTTGAAAAAATAAGAAAGAACGAAACAGAACAGAAAATTCGTCTCTTCTTTCAAATGCTTGCAACAGCGATATCTATTTCGGTGCGATTCTATTTTTAGCGCCATTTTATTCAATAGACTGGCTGTGCCCAGAGATATGAGTTGGCCGAAAAAGCGCTTGCGTCCCGAATCGAAAAACGATCTGCATTGAATCTTTCGTAGAATATAGTCTGCCGTTGGTCGTCGGACCGTTCAGTTTAGAAATTCCGAAAAGTTGCTATCATCGCGACACTATCGCTTTAACTTTTTTCTTTTTTCTCTAAAAGGTGAGTTCCTGGATATCAAATCGTGTTAAAGACAAATGGGGCCAAAATAAATGAAAAACAGAAAGGACTTGAAAGGATATATGAAATTATTGTTTTAATTAAACTGTGATTTGACTAAATTCAAAACAGATACCAGGAAAATATGAGTGAAAGTTTTTTTTAAATATGTGGACGTTACACTCTTCTCCATTCCTTAAAAAATATAAAGCATTTTTTTTTGTATAAAAAAGTGATGAAATCTAGTTCATTACAGTGATTAAATGCAATAATTGTGAAAAAATAGCCACAATTCTCAAATGTAATGAAAATATATGTTACACAAGTGCTGCCAAGTCAAAGTGGATTATTTTTAGAATCATCAGTTAACCGTACAAATGTTCGTCAGCAACAGAGAAATTAAATATAAGGAAATGCGAAATTTTCTTGGACAAGGTCATGTGATCAAAATTTGTGCGAACTAAAACAGTGGCAAGATAGTTCTGAATATACCTCAACTAGATCCGACCTCGCCCACACAAGAAAACCAACTTAAAAAAAAAACAATTTTCTCTGACCGGATTAAAAAGTTAATTTTGGATTTGTTCATATTTCCATGCTCGATCATGAATACCCGTCCCAAAAAATACCTGGTGATCACATTCATAATAAATGTATGTACAATTTTTTATGAGAGCCTGCTAGCAGGTAGCCCCTTATGAGAAAGTGGAAATGATATTACATTTTTTTGGTGCTGATGTGTTGTTACACAAAATTCCGAAATAAAAATTCGTCACTGGTTTTTGAAATAAGATATCTTCTTGACAGTGCTCCGATGCGCATGTGTGTGCTTTTGAATATTTAGGAAAAAGCTACCGCCCATATACGGACGCATTATATTTGGGTGAAGATCTATTTTTGTACACATTCGATATACATACGTGTTTGAACAACGCGTATGCGTGCCTAACTTTTCGTAGATTTGAAGTATTTAAATTTATTTCAAATTTTTATTGATTGGACACAATTAATCTGACATAAAAAATTGCATTTTTCAGTACCAGTTAACAAATAATCCAAAATGGCTGATGAAGAGGTGAGGTATGTATCGAAAAAGCTAAACTTTAGTTTCTTTGTAAGAAATAATTAATCGTGATTTAATTTTTATCTTTTTTTTTAATTCTTTCCTCATCGTGGACAACAGTTAAAAAAAAATTGAAAATTTAAAGGTAAGATTATGCATTCAAGTTTGCGAGTGCTCATCGTTGTTTGCTTATAATTCTAATGCTGCTTTAACGCTTATTTATAGATCCCATGGGAAATAAGACAATACAAAAATTGTTCTTGAGTGTCATGGCTATTCAACTTTAATTTAATGCCACAAGCTCTAACAAAAGCTCATGTAAAAAATCCCAATAATATGCTTGCCAACAAAATGCTTACTACCTTTTGAAAAAGGAAAATAAAGTCTAGCTTCTCTTTCGTATTAAAGCGCCATATATGTGTGACTGAAATAGAGAATACATTGCATCAAGACAAGTTTTTTTTCAACGGATTCAGTATTTAGTGCATGTCCTTGTTTATTTTAAATTTGGAAGTAGTGTTCTTAAATTTCGGACTATACAAAAAATTTGAAACAGAATTAAGTATCGACATATTTATAGTGCCGCGAATTAATTTTGACTTGCTGTATCTTAAACCCTTACCGCTTTACGGCTCACAAAACTGCAAATGTTTTTTTATATAAAAGATCATCATAAAGATTTATATTAACTTACTATTATTTTAAAATTTACAGAAAAAAGCAGAAGCCGCAGCGCCAGCCCCAGCCCCAGCAGCAGCACCTGCGCCAGCTCCAGCAGCAGCTCCTGCAGCAGCGCCAGCTGCAGCACCGGCAGCAGCACCAGCCGCAGGGGCCCCAGCACCAGCTGCAGGAGCTCCAGCACCGGCTGCAGGTGCTCCAGCGCCAGCTGCAGGAGCAGCACCAGCTGCAGCTGCTAAACCAAAAGACGATGCCAAATCTAAAGCTGAGGAGGTACACCAAACGCGAAGCATGTCTTTCAGAATGTGTTTGTGTTACCTCGTGTTTGGCCCATCCTGTCATTCGTCGAATCCTCTGTGTCTACGAAATGATTTGAAAAAAATGTTCACACAAAATAAATATGTTTTCCTTAAATTCAACAGGCAAAGAAGGCAAAGCAGGCTGAAATCGAGCGCAAGCGTGCTGAAGTTCGCAAGCGCATGGAGGAAGCCTCTAAGGCCAAGAAGGCCAAGAAGGGTTTCATGACACCCGAAAGGAAGAAGAAACTCAGGGTGAGTCTTAGCATTTCTCTATTACACCTGAAATTGATTTGAAACTCTGCTTTATATTTTGCTCTAAAAACAGTTGTTGCTGCGTAAAAAAGCCGCTGAGGAATTGAAGAAAGAACAGGAGCGCAAAGCTGCTGAACGTAGACGTATCATTGAGGAGAGGTGCGGCAGTCCCAGGAACCTTAGTGACGCAAGTGAAGGTAAACTAAAAACACATAAACAGCACAAAATAGATTACATATTCCTTTGGAACAAGAATATTTAAAAAAAAATGTATTTCTCTCTAGTACATATACATTTATTTATCTATTTAGGAAGGTTAAGTTTATTTTCTCATTTATATCGCTATATGGTACGTTTTTTACGTATCCTTGTCGTCTAAAGGGTCATGCATATTTTGACAGAAATTATGTACATTAATTTTTGTAAAAAATTTTTTTATAACAAAAAAAATTACAAAAACACAATATCTTTAGAAACACTTAAATCACTTTGCCGTCAACACCACGAAAGGATTAATAAGTTGGAGGACCAGAAATATGATCTTGAATATGTTGTAAAACGAAAGGATGTTGAGGTACACACACATTACAAAAACTACCCAAAAAGAGCTTGCACTTCTCTCTCTATTTTCTCACAATACTTTTCTCACTTCGCTAAACTCATCTATGATTGTATTGTTTTTCATATAAGGGCTCCATCCATGGAGTAATGATTTTTGGATGACCGTGTTTTGGTCGATTAGCATTGAGATTTTGTTCTTACTTTTTTATTGTTTATGAAAGACAATACAAATCATGGATGACGGATTTTTATAAGAGGCAACACAACACAAAACATAAAACAAAGCAAAACCAGCTTAACACACTCAAACAACAGACTTTTTTCACTCTCTAAAAACACTTTCCTTAATGTCTATTAATTTTTAAAGTGACGTCTCGCGAAACCTACACCAAACGAAATGATAAATCTATTAATTTTTTTTGGCTTAATAAGCGATCGTAGAAATGAATGAAATGTACAGTTTTTTGTGCAGTCCATGTAAATATTTTGATTTTTGATGAGTTTTTGCTGTATTGACATTTCACTTATTTTAACGATCAATATATATTCAATATATTAAACAAATAATAAATTAACCTAACAAATCTCAAACTCAACATGTGTAATCGTTCGTTTTGTCGAAATAGCATTAATGAAATGAAATTTTTGCAAAATTTAGGTCATTTGCACAACAGCTTTGAAAGTTCTTCACTTATATTTATCAGATTTAGGGTATTTCCATGAAAAATCTGCTTGATAAGAGGAATCATGTTGGTACAAATTAATACAAATTATCTTGTCATTTTTTCTACACACAACCGTTACTATCGAAAAGCGAAACAAATTACAAAAAAAGAAAATTAATTATGTTAACAAATACATTTTTTTAGCCACCATTCAGAAAGTCGCAAAAGAGTATCACGATAGAATACTTAAATTGGAAGAACAAAAGTACGACCTTGAGTATGAGGTTGCTAAAAAGGATCTGGAGGCAAGAATTTCATGCATAACAAATTTTTGTTGTAGTTTATTACCATTTTTTTTTTCTTTTTGATGTACTTTACTGTACTGTACACATGAATAGTTAACTTAATTAATAATCACACAGGATATCATATAAATATATACATTTTTTGTTAAGCCTTTTTTGTTGTTTAAAAACAAAAAATGTATAGAAGCAAACGCTGCTGCCGCTGCCAAAAATTTTACAAGCAAACGTATAATCAACTCTCGGCTACGTAAATTTTTGGGCAGTTTCGGTTATATTTTTGAACTTCGTTTTTTTATTTTTGAAAAAAATCCTACTTTTTTGTAATACCTTTTTTTTTATTTTGCTTAGAGGTGGATGGTGTGAAAATAATTTAATAATTTGTTAACGCATTTGAAGATTATTTATATCTTTTTCGAACACAACTTCTTCCAGTTGTAAATATCAGCGCATAATGGGAGATTTTCCTTTTCCCCCAATAGAAATTTTTGTATATAGTGAAAATGTTATATATGAAAATGTTGTTTATATAAGCAAATGTAAAAAGGTACCTGATTTTTAACAAAGCAATCTCCATTCAGCATTTATATATATTCAATGAAGTTTCCCCTAGAACACTTATCCGTGGGTACACATTAATTGCATTCATATACATATATAATGTAAGAAATGCCATCGACCAGCATACCCCAAGTTCATGAGAACTTAATATACATAAAGTTATCTTCTTTAAACCCTCACTATTTAAGAAATTTCTTATTGAACAGGGGGGAACTTTTTAAATGCAATTTTTTACTTAATATCACATGTAGAGTATGTTCACAGGCACCATTGCAACTCTACAAAAACTGTGTTTTCATAAATGTTAGACAGACAAAGAACAGTACTCTTCATACTTATGAAACCTGATTTCATGAACTTAGTTATAAGATTCACAACTTTTTAGTGCCATTTACCACCAAAAAATATACACTTGCATCTTAAGACGATTTTACAATGTTTTATTAAGTCATGGGACAGACAGTGCAACTAAAATTGCATTCGTATGTTGCACGGGATTTATCATAGAGTTTCAAATTTTGCAACTTTGACTTGCGATTTTTCTGAAAATGTTCCTCTGGAGTGGAGTTCAGTGAATTTCGATTAAATCACAAAAGAATTACATTCTATATGTCTATTTTCTCACATAGTATATTGGTCATATGCGGTCGGCGTGAGATAGATTGCACAGCCATCAATTTTCTGGCTGCAAAATAAATTATTAAAGAAAAAGTTTTTTTTTTTCAAACGCTACATATGTTACTATAGCTGCTGCAGAATAACGTTTATTGTTAAAAAGTTATGTGTGGAAAAAATTCGATCTTCGTATCATTAGTTATGATGATCAATGGCAAAGAAAAGAAATGTGATTATTAGTACAGATTCTACATCTGCACACCTCTGACGTCAGATTTATATATTTAAATACATAACTAAAGGTTCATAGCAAATTCTGGTCAGCTGGCTGACTATTTCAAAGGATTTACAAGATAAGACAAGTGCACGAATATTTAAATATTAGGGTATATTGTCGACGTTTATGAAAAAACTTTATATCAATAGAAAAGAAAGAAAGTTTATATACCAACCACCTCAAATTACTAGCGGAAGAACAACGAAAAAATCGAATTAATTTATAAAACTTAATAAAACTGAATGCTTCCATTCGTATACGACTAGTTTAACACAAACAACCGGAAATGTAAAAGCAATAAACATTTTTGTTACTCGTTTTTGATTTTTTTTGTAAAAGCTTTTACTACTGACATTCTTACAAACATACATTCATTTAACAGTCACACCGTTAGGAAATATTTATCACATATCATCAAAAGGAAGTATTTATTTTGTGAACTTATATTTAATTTAAAAACAATATTCAATTGAAAGCAAACAAAAAATAGTTATTAGATTTTGAAAAATAAAAAAGAATTAAATAAATTAACTCAATAATCTAGCCGAACTTCAAACAATATGTAAGCAATATTGGCAACGCGTTTATACATTGGAAGGAGACAAATTTGATTTAGAACACATTCAAAAATTGAAAGCGTTCGAGGTAAAGTATTCTACTCTACCTATAAATACTTTACTGTTTTTTACTCTCTATACAAATATATATATTTTGTTGGCTGTTTATATATATATTTGCGAACTATATATATATAGAACAAAAAAGTCTAAAACAGATCTTTTTATCGTTTTTTGTATTTTTCTTCTGTTTTAAATTTTTGATTTGTTTCAAACTTTGAAACGATGATATAGCATTTTATAGAGATATTTCTTAAATAACGGCCATGAATTATTTGCAACAAAAAATTAAGAAAATTAACTCTTTTATAACTCTTTCTTTTTTTGTACAACCATATGATCTAATAATAATTTTACTATTTATTTCCGTTTTTTTTATATTTTGAGATTTCAAACTATTTTTTATCTGATTATTAGCTTAGTTGGTTTCTGTTTAAAGTTTTTTTCTCTTATTACTTGAATCATAGAAACGCTATCTTCTGCAAACTTATTTATACAATTTATATGTATAATAAAGATAAAACAAACTAAACTAGAAAAAAAGATGCTTAGCACAATTGTTCAAATTGTTTTGTAAAGAAGAATTCAAATTGCAGATATTCAAAAGAAAAGAGTAAAATTTAAACCCTGTTACGTGCGAATGAATTAATGTTTTGCAACTTACACAAAGAACACATAACATTTTGAAGAAATTTATAATAGAAAAAAAAATGTCTTTAAATTTTTTAAAAAAGACCATTTGATGTGTTTTGAGGGCAATCATATTTATTTTAATATAAAAATCATATATGAAAAACCAACCAATTTTTACAGGCGAATTACAAGAGATTTGTGAAGAGTATTACGATCGTATGTATATTTGTGAAGGCCAGAAATGGGATCTGGAATACGAAGTCAGGAAAAAAGACTGGGAGGTACTGCAAAAAAAAACAAACAAAAAATAAATCAATTCAATTATTTTATTATGTTCACACAAAAAACAAACTACAACCCATATAGTCCACAATGATTTATGTAGGTTTCCTTTTATGTACACGATCCATACAAAAACAACAAACAACAAATTATTTGTGAACTCATATTGCTACATTATGTGTAAAATCATTTTGATTAAATATCATCCCTTTCCTGTGACATATATTCAGAACACATTCACACCTGTGGTATGTGTCATAAGGTTTCAAAATCAGTGTTGACTTTTGCATAGTCCTATGCACGATCATTATTTCCTTCTTTGGCAAATATGTTCGAATTCATTTGTTGCTGATCTTTATTTTTGTTTCTTTTTGAGATTTTTGAAATGGAGCAGTATTTTTGAGACGTTATCCATCTGTGATCCACACAGTACAGTGTAGTGTGTGAGATAGGTTTTGATTTTGATTTTTTTAAGTGATGTTTCTTTTTTTTAAACCAAAGAAAAAACTCTGGAAGCATAAAGGTTGTACTAGACGGCGTACATGTATTAATTTATTAATTTATCAATTTCAGATTCGAAAAAGAATAATTTTATATGATGTAAATTGATTTGAAATTCCGCATCCATTTTCATTTAGTACTTAATAAACTCGTCGATAGAAATTGATCTTATATTCCAAACGATTATTTGTGTAAACACAAAGAAAATTAAATGACCCGTTTGATTATTTTTGTCAAAATATTGACAATTTACATTTTTACTTCGCTTTGTGTTATTTTGGTCTATTATTTGCTAAGTGATATTTCTTGAGTTTTAGAAATATATTTTACAACTTTTTTTATCTAAAGTGAAAAATTTGCGTCAAGTCTTAAGCACTACAGACCTAAGACTAATGAATTAAGTGAACAAATTGCCGAATGTATTGAAATTAAAGGCCATGAGGAAAATAACGTAGCACCCATGATCTCGTAGATTCATTTACCTTGTGAGCTTCATCTCCTTTTTGAAATTCGGATTTATGGTTATTTCTTGTTTTTGAATTTCTGTTCATATTGATTATCTGCTACCACCGACATTCTATAATCAAGTTCACCAAAGGATGTGTATTCAGACAGTGATCTGTCCTCTGTCTCTACATGACAGGGGATTTTAGAATGATTTCACCGCCTATCATCTAAGAAAATAAATTTATTTGTACACGTTTAAAAGTTGTTCGAGCGTCAATTAAGACTATTGAAAAATCCAAGTATTTTAAATGTGTTTACCAACAATTGTACGTCTTCATAAGAACGCCTTCATGCTATCAGAGGAAACAAAACAATCAACATGATAGGCGTCAACATCGAAAAACAAAAAAAAAAAGAAATATATATATAAACAAATTTAAAAAATGGTATCGAGTTAGTATAATGTTGATGAATGTTTTGTGTTTTTTATTTGATTTTTTACTCTCATAAGCAATTCATACAAAAATTTATTTGAATATTGTTTTTTATATTTCTTATTAGAATTGTTTTTGGTATCAATAAGAAAGAATGAAAAAAAAACATTTTTTTGGAGTTTAGCACATACTGCACACAATTTATTATAAATACAGTGAATATCGGATGTGACAAATAACCCCTCATCTATTAATTCAGTATCCTCGCAGCGCATTATCATGTTTTTCTTTTTCTTTTAATTGTGTTACTAAAGTAGTGTACCCAGAAACTGAAAACCACCCACAGTTAAAAAAAACTACACATTTTCTTTTCTGTAGAATACTTTTTCGATTTTCTAATACAATTTGCAAGACCACAGTTTCTCATACTTTTTTTTTGGTTTGAATAGCAATGCATAATATTACATAATGCTTTGTGTTGAAATACGTTTTTTTTTTTATTGGGCTCTAGATGTTTTGTATACGAAGTTTGTTTTGTAGCTGAACTTGACAATGTAACGGTACTGGCATGTAAAGCAATATAAACAATTTAAAGAAAGAAGAAACAAATTAAATCATACGAAATGCAGGAGATATATATTGGCATTAACCTTTATTTTGTTGATTTTGGTACCACTTGTATGGCACATGCTTAAAAACGCAAATATTTCTTTGGAGAATTCCATCATTTTGATTCCCACACTTGTAAACTACTAAAAAGTTATACTAGATGTGCCAAGAGACTTCTGAGCTTATTAGAAAAGACGCATCAAATTTGCCTTTCCCGGTAGATTCACAATGGCAAGACGGTGAACAGAGAAACGTGATTTTATTTTGCAATACTAATAAGTACTGGTATTTAAATTTGTTAGTAGTGCTTTATGTAATTATGTATAGTTTTATTTATTTAAGAAAATTTTATTTTCTGCACCCATCCTCTGTCTTCTATTGAATTTCTAACTTTCGAGAAATAAAATTTGTCCTTCGTCCTCACTTCTAAATGCGAAAACTCCAAAGAATGTTGTAAATTATTAAAATAGCAATAATTTGAGTAAAAATAAAAAACACAAACATCAATTATTGTTGTGCCTTTGTGCCATACTGTGCAGTACCTCAAAAGAAAAATAAGTCAAACTAACAGTTCACACTGTTTACTTTAGAAGATTCGACGAATCAACTATGTTTTTTCGAGTATTTGTAGATCCCCATGGTATAGAGTCTTATATTTCTCTCGGTTGGAGACATATATGTATGCGTAGGATCAAGTTTTTTCAGACAATAAAAAAAAAACAATTAAAAACTTTTCTAAATTTCTATATTTAGATGTTATGCTGTTCGCGCTTCAATCTGATTTAACAAAATCGAAAAAACTATTGTATGTTTGTCTAATGACTTCTATTGTTTCTCTCTTGATCTGTATATCTATCAGCGCTTGAATCTTTCTAATAGACTCTTATTCGCTTGTACTAACTCAAGAAATCAAAGAACAATAATGAAAAGCCTTGAATAAGACAAGAAACACTTAAAACCCTTTTCTTCTTTGTGTGCTCATCTGTTGATCATGCTTCATGCTGTAAACTCTGTTATTTAAATTAAAAGTTTGTCTATTTTGTGATATGCTTTTGTCAGTTTTTCTCTTTTTAATGCTTGTTTTGTGGTTGTCAATTATGAATTCAAAAAAAAAAAAAAAACCCATATCTAGATTGCTTTTCTACATTTTCCTTGCTTGTTTCCAATTTATTAATGTATTATTTTTTTTACAAAAAAACAGATCAACGATCTCAACGCCCAGGTTAACGATCTTCGTGGAAAATTGTAAGTATTTTGGATTTAAATTGAGTCTAAACTATAGCAATTGGAAATGTGCGTTTTTGAAACTGATTTTTTTAAGTCATATTCCTATTTGTATGTCAACAAGCAGACGAGCCGATATTTCGCAAACTGTCCTCAGCTTTGCACATTGTTAAATTTTTTTTCAACTTGTGGGCGCTTTCGCGTTTATACGAACTTTTAGAAAATTGTGTTCTCTTGTGAGTCACAATGCCTCGTCTTTTCTAGGAATGATGGTCTCAAACAATTCCACCATTAATGGAATAATGATAATAACTCATAATCTTTAAGTACTGTAGACAAGTCAAAACTACGTAATCTGTATGCACCATGTCATACTCAATCAAAAAGGGACAAATTTGTCGATTCTTTGTGTTGATTTCGGTTTTCGGTATTTTTGGGTAATAAGTCTTATCGTTTTGGTGTTACCGAAAGGACACATTCGCGTTTTATATCCGCCTTCATTTTTTTATACTTCGGAAATCTCTCCCCAATATGAGACTGACTGTGATGGAACTCAGCCATTAATTATTGAAGCAAGTTCCAGTTTCGATCCCGGTACTTAACATTTTGCATTTTTTTAGCCCACAAAACAAAACTGTAGGTCATTTCTCCTTGTGATAAAAAAAGCACAAACATCAGAATAAGTTTCTGAAGAAAGTAGGCCCTTGCACCTTGTGGGTTGTAGTGCCACCTATGTTATATGTATATTTATAGATAAAAGCTCCCACACATTTCCAAAGCCTTTTTTTATAAATATAAATAAATTTGCTAATATCTACAACAAATTTGATATTACAGCGTAAAACCAGCATTGAAGAAGGTATCCAAATACGAAAACAAGTTCGCCAAATTGCAAAAGAAGGCTGCAGAATTCAACTTCCGTAATCAACTCAAGGTCGTTAAGAAGAAGGAATTCACATTGGAAGAGGAGGAGAAGGAGGTATGTAATCAAAGTAGAAAAACTTCAAACATTTTATTCGATCAAGAGCTTTACTGTTCTTAAAATTGAGTAAAATTAATCAAAAATTAGTTCGTTTAAAGTATAAAATACAACAAAAAATGCAAATAATATAAAAAAGAAGCGTGCGTCGAAAATGACAAAATTTACTTTTATAAAGTAAAGGACAGTATAAGCTCTATATAAATGAAAAACGTTAAGAAAACAAATTACCTTCTTATTCAAAATCTATATAACAATCAAATGCTTAATTAATTTTAACTATTTTCTTGTAAGCTTAAACTTTTTCAGTCTATAAAATACTATCTAGTGTTATATATTTCTTAAACTTTATCTATATCTATCTGCTTTTTAAGGCTCAACCTAAGCGAAAGGAAAAGTTAAAAATTGATGTCCACAAAAAAAAAAGATTAATTTCAAAACACACAATACATTTTTAACTTTTTCTTCTCGTTTGACTTAATTTTATCTCTCTAATGCAATAAATTTCTATTCTTTATGTAACAACTGCTATTTAACTAACCAAATCTTTTTCAACTGTAGAAAAAGTCAAAAGTAGGAACGGCTGCTAAAAAGTGTAAGAACTTAAATGTGCAACAGTGTAAAAAATGTGCTGTGAATTCACTGTTTATAAAAAAAAATATAAATATATTATGTCCGTTAGAATTTGATTCCCTTTTTTGTTTTTGATTAGAATTTACAAAACTTTTGAACCGTATCCTTTTGTGTATGTAATGATAGAAGCATGCATTTACGTAGAATATGTTCCTTTTTTTCTTTTTGCAAACGCATTCACATCTAAGAGCAATTCTTACTTGTGAACGTTTCGCATATGTGCAATCATTTGAATAACTAGTTTTTTAATTGTAAAAAACAATCTCTTGTAGTAACCTCTTGTAGTTGTAAACGTTAATGATTTAACTTAAAAGCACTAATGCCCAAATATATTTTTACAGAAAAAACCCGACTGGTCCAAGGGCAAACCCGGTGATGCCAAGGCTAAGGAAGAAGTTGAGGCTGAAGCCTAAGCGCCCTCCTGCTTAACCATAATTATAAGAATATATACAAATATATTTTTTAAAGTAATTTTCTTTCCTACACTATGTAATTTTTTTTTAATTCAAACATATAATTTAAATCGAAGCAAAAGAGAAAACAGAAAAAAATTACACAAAATCACACACATACAGAGACAAATATGGAAAAGGATATTGTTATGAAAATGTAAAAAAATACAAATTACAACAAAAAGAAAATGTTTTATTTATTTAATTTTGTTGCTCTTGTTCCACATAAAATTTGTTATTTATTATCGAAAAGTATTGTGTTTTAATTAAATAAGTTTGTTGTGCGGTCAAATTACAGCAAACAAGATTTAATTTTATTTGGTATGACGTGAAAACAGCGGCTTTGCCCTCTTCGAGGATGCAAAATTTGGCAGTTTTCGCACAAAGTACAGTAGTTGATATAAACACTAAAAAGTATGTACCAAAACACAATCTGTTAAGTTGATCAGAGCTTTCTTGTTATTAAAAAAGCACAACACACAGTAAAAGAATACACAAGATGTAGTATGTAACGTAGTTGCTGTCGTTAGGGGTTTGCGCATAATCGTCTTCAACAGAGCCTCAGGTTTTCGTCAATTTCAGAATCACAATACATAGGCACAATACTCGTGTGTTGAAATGAGGAGCAGAATTACTCTTGTCAATGACTGCCTTTGAAAGATCAAGCTGAGGTTTTAAAACTTTTTATTTATCCCAGGCCTAAACATTATTTTGAACAAATGAGAAGCTTTGAGGTGTTTTCGAGCGGGCGCGCACAAGTTAAAAAAGGACCTAGTCCAACCATGCTGTTGCAAGAATCGCACTAGCTTGAGGCTGGATGGCGTAATCTCTCGGCACTCGAAGGAGAAGAATGCAGCTAAATTGAAAATGTTGTTGCTGATGTTTTTTTTTTAAATTGTTTACTTTATCAAAACATTTTTCTAGGTGATGGTACACACTTCAAACAATATAAATAAAAAACCGATTTCTGGTTAAATTTTTGGTGGTGATAAAAAGAAATTTGAGTTTACACTCTTGTCATCAGTCTTGTACTTCAATTGTTTAAACGGTAGGTTTGGATGGAAAACTGTCTCCATTAAACTTGAGTTATTTTTTTGATAAACAAATGGAGAGAACAAACTTAGTGTTTACAAGCGTCAAGTAGATTAAGTAGGCAATGGGGCTAATAATTTTCTTTAATTGCGCCGTGCTTGCATTTTATTCTAGTAGCTGTCATAGTTCCGAAATCTCGGTTTCCGTGGAAAGTTAGAAAATAAGAGGTGTACTTTTGTTAGTATGAATAAATATTTTGTCAAATTTGAGGTTTAAGAAAAAGAGTTTCATTTTGTTCAGTCTTGTAATCGAGGCTGGAAACTTTTCTTAAAAGTTATCCTACAGGCACTGTGTCTACACTTTTACCCACTACGACACAGCGGCCACTTATAAATTAAATAAAGGCCGCGATATATAGTACATTTTATTGAAAACGCAGTAATCCAAAAAGTTTAATCTGTTAAACTCAACTGTTTTGTCTGCAAGAAATTCGCGCTCTGAAATAGTACCAACTAAAACGTAATCGATTCTGCTGGGTGTAAAGATTGTTTTCTTTTATTAGATTTTAGTTATTTGCAATGCAAGTCTAGTTATAAATATTTTATGAATATAATAGTATCTTTTACAAGCTAAATACAAAGTCGATTATTTTCTTTATGACTATTGACTATTTTTTTTTAGAGATCATCGTTCCTTAAGCAAGCCTTCAAAAAGTCTGAGCATTCCTGCAGATACCACATCCTAAGGCGAACTCTTCTCCGGTTGGTGGATGGATTACATGCAATGGGCATTCATCACCCAGAAGTTGCTTTGCTTTCGGGCCAGCTGGACATTGTGGCAATTTGTTCTTTGGGATATTTGTCAATCGCTGAAAATCGTCGTGACATGTGTCGCAAAAGTGAGTGGTTCCAAAACAGAAGAATACTGCTACTGAGCAGCAGTATCGGCATTTGTATTCTAAAAAGTCCGTGCCATGTTTTGGACACATCTGTGCTCTGGCGACATCTGAGCAAGCGCCGCAAACCAGCTCCTCGGGATCGAAAATTTCACCAACTTCTGCATCACAACGAGCTTCGCCTCCATAATATGCCTAGGAGGACAGTCATAAGTTGTGATTTTTCCATGGATAATAGACTCACCTTTTGACACTTAAAGCAAACATAGTAAGCGTAGCGATCCATTGCAATGTTAATTAGATCCTTGGCCTCTGTTGTTTTTACTACACCCTCATACTTGATCCTACGGAACGATAGGGTTGTGATAAAAGCACAGTGTAAGGTTTTGTTTGCAATACTTACCTCATCAATGCTTTACGCTTGACATCCTGCTTAAGAGAATTAATTGGCTCCAGAGCCTTCTCTAGTAAATCATGTTGAATGTCAGCCTATGAAAAGGAATTTTAGGTAATTTCTTTACAGCATAATTGATCAGAGTTTACCTTGCAAATTGGACACAAGGAGAATCCAAATGTGATTCTGGGTCCAATCCATCGCTTCTCCAAAACCGTCTTGCAGCAGTGGTAGTGGAACACGTGACCACATTCCAGCTTTGGAATATACATTTATATGATTAAGCTTACAAGTCTTGTATTCATAGACTTACATGAATTGATGGCGCACATGACAAGGCTTCTACGAAACAAATCATGCACATATCGTCGGCATCTTGAGTGAGTTTCGGTTTCTTGAGTTCTTCGGCTAACTCATTTTCCTTGGCGTGACAAACATGTTGTAAGCAGGGCAGACATTTCTTCTCATTAGCCACACCTCCACACACGTGTCCGCATGGCTTAATTTTTAGACAAGAGTTCGCATTGTACTCTTGACACTGCACATCAGAGCATACATTTCCGATTTCCAAGAGACCCGAGTTTCCGGTAACGCCGCAGAATCTGCATCGTCCCACAGCTTCCTGCGGACCTGATATGATTGTATGACTTCCATCTCTGAACTCTACCATTCCCTTCAGAGTTTTGGAATCGGCTAGAGCTAGGAGCCAGAAAAGTTTGGTGCGTCCGCAACTTTCATGCAGCTCCACACGAATAGCTTCCTCCTCCTCTTTGCAAACGGTCCTCTTGTGATGACGAGTTTTTCGATTTAAATGTAAAAAGCGATCGCAGTCTCCACACAGTGAACCACAAGTCTCACATTGGATAATAGCTGCAGTTTCGCCATCATCGTGATTTGTACACATTGGCCGTGTATCGGAAACCTTTGACCATTGCCCGGATGACAGTTTCTCCACATGCTCCTTGTCGAGGACACACAAACTCGCCAGAGCAAGCCACAGTGTTGCAGTTTTGATACAATTCTCCGGACTTCGAAAAACTTCATCCAATCTTGTCAAGTTCAAAACAGATTCGGCGATAGCGGCTTTTGTTACCCGAGACCATTTATCTGACAACTTGCCCTAAAAGAGAGGTTAAATGCCTATTCAAGTATTTTGCTCCAAGCCATACTTACACTTGCCATGTCCTTAATGAGGTTGATGATACTTTCCGCTTGCTTCATGGAGATCACTCCAGACTTGAGGAACCATCGTTGGTTTATATTCTTTGTCGAATCTTTCGGTTTCATCTTCATTGGAGCTGTATCTGGAAAATCTGTCTCATTTGCGTTCAAGTTTTTTGTGTTTGTTCCGAATGGCGATATGCACATATCATGTATGTCAATATCACAGTCATCAACTGCTGGCTTTGCGGCCGCCATCTTCAGCTGATGAACGGACAAGTCGAGCGAGTTGCACAGCCTCACAAACGAGGGATTCTTCTCAACATTGCCCTTTGAAACGGTGTTTGTTGTTTTAACTTTGATTTGCAGCTGTAGAGACTTTGCGATTACAGCTAGGAAAATGTCCAAGATTCCCAGACGATTTATGTCGAAATCTTCAGGGTTTTGATGAACGATATTAAAATCGAATGGTGGCATCTTTTGCACGCAAAGCAGATCGCCGAAGACTTCGGGTGTGATTTCCGGCAAAATTCTTCGCAACAGTGCAGTTACCTGGCGTTGCACTCGATCACTTCCTGTGTGTAGTAGGCTCAGGAGATCTTTAAGCAGCCCATGTTGATGAGAGAGATACGCCCTTCCCACAGCACTGCCGGATAGAGCCAAAACCATGCTCAGCATTTCAAAGCAATATGTGTCAGGGGCACGAAACCGTTCACGTTCACTGGTGCTGGAGTCGCTCTTGTGATCTGCTGTCGAGGTGTGTGTGTCCTTGAAGGCCGAATTGCTGGCCACGTTTGCAATCTCCCATTCCTCTTTGGCGCGCTGGGCTTCTTTCTTTATGGCGTGGACAATATGAACAATGACCTGTTTCTGCAAATGGCTTAGCTTGCTTCGACTGAACAAGATACCGACCATATGTTCACGTAGATCGAGGGAATCAGCTAAGAGAGAGTTGACGCTACTAGATTCCAATGTAGAGGGCTTGCGGTTGCTATCGCTGGTTGCTATGAGCTTCCCAAAGACTTGGGCAGTTATGAGACGGAAAACTCTCAAAGTTTCTGCCTCACATATCTGTTGTTGAATACGGGTGGCGTTGGTAAGTTTGAGGTTAGCCCGTACCAGACCGTGCGTTAGTTCGTCCAGGTTGTTTGGCAAACCCAGTAACTTTATCTGTCGCACCCGTAGAGTGTTTTCCGGGCCACGGAATTCAAGGCGGAAATGTGTATATGATTCATCAGGAATTTTGACCGATGTCCATGCGCAGGCCTTTGAATCTATGTCAACAGACTTAATCAGGGTTGTATCGCCCAGCGACTGTCCCGCAAAGAAAACAACATTAAATACTTTATTCTGAATGTCTCGGCTATTGTCGATGTGCACCAGGATGGTTTTGCAGGTGTAGTTAAGCTTGTTCATCGAAACTTCGATGATCTTGCATTTGTTGCGATCCTCCTCATCGCTTTCCCAAAACGTTTCCGTTGAGTTGTCTATTAAGGACTCCGCCATAGCTTGTCTCGAAGATACAGTGATCTGAAGGGAAATGTAAGCGTTTAACGGAATAAGAGGTTAGAGCAAACAGGAACGTACCTCAAACATTCCATTTAAGTCGGTGTAGATCAGGGATTTGGCTCCAGATCCCCGGGCAAAGTTATGGTCTCCCATAGGGTCGTGAATGTTGGACTCTCCCATTGTCATTGAAGACAAGATCATTGCCTCGTTCTGTTCATCGGATTTGGATAGAATCTTCGAAATGTTGCCAAAAACGTGGGAGCTGTGCAGGAATTGATGGTCAGTTTGCCGGAACTTGATTCCAAAACATTGAATTGCAATTCTCTGAAGTGGTGACCCAGCCGGCAAATAGAGCGTCAGATCTGCCACGGATTGCAAGAACACGTGCAGACTCTGGGTAATGATGTGACAAAATCCACCACTGATTTGTGTGAATGACACCGGGTGCTCAAGTGAAAATTCCTAGAAAGCAGAAAAATTCATAGTGGCATGTAAGACAAGCCTAAAATGAGCTTACGCTATCGTCGATTTTGGTGATTTCAGATGCTTCGGTTGTTGGACTGAGGGACGTTACAAACCACCACATGAGGTCGTGCAAGCACACACTCTGCGTCACAGAGCGAATGAGCCAATTCAGAGCTTGCAGAGAATATATGCGGCAGGTTGCTATTCGCAAACTTCGTTTCATGGCGTAGCGCAGTTTCTCAAGATCATGTTTCTGTGAAATGAAAGCCAATGATGGTCGACTGAGGAGTCCATTGACATGGGTGTCAACGGTTTCCATTGAATTTGGAGGATCTGAGGAAGGCTGCTGCTCGTAGCTGCCATATAAGTACTCTTTGCTGCCAGACATCTCCAGTTTAGGTTCCTCACCTTGGAAACTGTTCGCATTGTTCAGTTTGTTGTGAACCGTTTGCTCGCCTGTGGGCTCAATATTCAGTCGTTCACTTGGCGCTGATGAATTGAGAGTAGTCACAGAGGTGTTGAGAAGATTTTCAGGTACCAGCTTGCGGAGATTCTCCGATGGGTAACATATGAGTAGGGATCCCTCTGAAAAATGACCAGATTGTCTGATCACCGGGAATTTTGAGCAGTTTTAAGCGCCTTACCTCTTTGATTTGTGGAATTGTTTCTTCGTCGAAAAACCACCTTTGGCTGTTGATTCTCATCTACGACATTGTTGACGACAGTACGGATGTTGAACGACTGCTGGTTGGACCATCCCTGCCCCATTGAGAAGCTTCTGTGAAATTTCGACAATGGTCCACTTCCATGGGCTGTAGCAGATGCTGTCATGGCTTCATAGTTGTGGGGATCACAGGATTCAAAGGAGATCTCAGAAAGTGGCTAAAAAAAGTAAGACACACTTAGCACAGCTTTCAAATGGAAAATCAGGGTTTTACCCTCTCGTAACAGTTCTCCGCTGAATTAGCTCCAAAAATTTCATACGGCAAATCATCCCCAACCGTGGCACCTAAAGTTTCCAGGCATGCAAAGGTTTCCGGCGCCATCCACGTAAAATCAGGCGATATACAGCCAGTGAAACTCTTCCGATTGGGAGTTGATTCTGCGAAAAGATTACACTTACAGACCTGCGGTTAAGACAAAACTGATTGAACTTACGTCCGAATAATTTGCTTGTTATTCTAAGCCCAACACGGCTGTGGCGGTTGAAATTAAAATTCGGAGTTGAGTCACCCCGACTAGTGCTAGGTTTGATGTTCAAGTCGGAGAAGTTATTGATGCGGTGCTCGGTGACGACAGGCATTTGTTGAGGCGACCGTTTCATTGTCGGCGGCGGAAGATTACTGTTATTGGTTGACAGTTCTAAGAGGAATATTGCATTCTCTTTCATGGTCGTGTACACCTCGGAGTTAGCCAGCAATGTGGTTGTTTTCACTCCGAAGATGTTCATATCCGTGAGAAGTCTGTCATGTGCAGGATTATTTGCGTTATCTAGGTTAGGAATTAAGGGACTTACTTAAAACGACAAGTATCACACATGAGGTACCAACTTGAAGCTCCTTTACCGCCTTCTCCGCAATTTCCAGCCCATCCTTCACAGAACGTTCCCACCGAATTGTATCCTTTTCCCTTAGCCGGTTTACCGCAACCTGGGTGCACTATTCGCATGTGGTTGGTCACAGGGATGGTGAGGTAAGTTTCACAGAGTTCACACCAATAACCGTCGTCTGAAAGGAATTGCAGTGTTATTGAGAGTCTTGTATTCTAATTGTCTTACCCTTTCGTCTGCGTTTGAATTTCTTCTCCTCCTTTTCAGGGGCAGCCACCTTCTCTACCTTTGGAGGAGCGGTTTCGCGGGAGGGAGAGGCACTGTACAGATAAAATTTGTTTGTTTATAAATGTCAAATGTCAATTTCGCATTACTCTTAGCTTACTTCTTTTGTTGCTCAATGCTGTTTGCCTGAACCAGCAAAATGCAGTTTCGGCACACATGCTCCCACAAATAGACGAGACAGCGCAGGGCTGGTGGCAAGACTGTCACAATTTCTGGCAACGAATGCAGTTTTCCCTTGGAATCCGAGCTCTCATTTGACTCTGTCAAGTTTTTTCTGTACTTTCGGTTGTTCAGACACGAATTGCCGCACTTAGTTAGTGCCTCCAAAGTTGATGGTCTAATATTGAGATAGTTGCCAGCGTTCGCAACTTCAACGGAATGCCGCTGTTGAGCCTTTTGCTCTCGTGAAAGCGTCATTTTGCTATCCCCTGACTCACGACGAGTGATCACCGTAGCACCCTCCTTCGGCAGAGTGGGGTGAAATTTTAGAAACGATGCACATGCCATTGCGTCATGTACCACACCCTCGTGCCATAGGAAGGCTGCAAAAATAGCACGCAAACTCTCCGACAGTGACGGAGGCATTGCACGCTTCAAGGGACACATGTTCGACGTGTTCTTCTTCATTTCGGAGAAATCTTCTTGTCCGGGTGCTGGTGGCCACAGTGGGGAGTTTGAAGTGTCTGTGCTGGCTGTTGAGAGCTTTGCAGAGAATAGATTATCATCAGTCGTGGCTATATTCAGCAAGCCCATTTGTTCGGCGACATTTATGTCGAGATTGGGGAGGTTGGAGTTTGCTTGTATGTCATGGATATCACCTACAACTGGAGAATGGTTAAAATTCAATAGCTGGTAGTTTTTCATGACTTACTCTTTTGTCCTCTTCGTGGTACATGCTTTGGAGTCGATAGAACATTGCTACACAAAGCCGAATTATCGTCCTCATTTGGACTGAGATGGTCACCGAAGGCATTGCCAAGTCTGGAGTAGGATTGGTTATCCTGGAAAACAACAGAAACTGCATTACTGAACACAAAATTATACAAATTACTGGATTACCGCAAAATTCGAAGATGGCGATCCAGATTTGGCTGGCAGTTCTGGAGTTTCAGATGTCTCCGCCGACTTGCTTAAGTGTCTTGATCCAGTGTCGAAAGCTAAATATAAACATTGTTAATTCTGTGTTTGCAAGGAACGACTTTAAGCACTCACGTCTAGGTATTTGCATCGGACTAGAGCTGCGACTTGACTGCATCGTTGCGCTGCTATTTCCATTTCCTTTGGGTTCCTGTACACCGATCGCCCGGATAAGATCTCTGGCAGTTATAGGTGCGATATCACCACAATCGCTGCAAGAGGGGCAAAAATGCTGGTAAGAAAAATGACAGCATTTCTCCTGCAATTTACCTCTTCTTCCGCGGTGAGTCCTTTCCATCAATGTTGTCACCTTTGAACCACTTTTGAAGAGCTTGCAATTTGCTGGCACCTCCGCCAACAACTCCAGCTATTGCTGAACCTATATTGGACGGACTAGATGAATGCGATGTAGCCATGGATTCCTCTTGCTGGTGGTGTGAATCGCTTGAGGATGTCGACACTTGCGTTTCGAAGGCTTTATTGACGTGGTCGCTGTCGCTTCCCATCTCATCTGAGCGCTCTGAAGCACTGCTCATGAAAGAAAGCGCAAATGGATTTGTCGACGAGAGAATGTTGTCAACCATTGATGATTTTGGCGGAGTAAACTGGACAAAAGAATAAATAAACAGTTTTTCAAATCATTTTATTTTATCGCTTACTCTAGACTGTGAAAAATCGAACGCCTTGGTGGTGTGAGATGCAGACTTCGGTTTTGAGGGAGTATCAGGGGGGATAGCTAACGGTGAACCCATGTTGTCCAACAAACTAAAATGGAATGTTAATAGAGAACACGCATTTGAAAACGACATCTCGCAAATACCTTTTGTGCTTCGGTTTCGAATTTGGTTTTGGAGTGGAGGTGCTAACCGTTGTCGCAGTCTCAGTCACAGGGAAGAGGAGCGTTTTACCCAGGTGCTGATTGTATTGAAGGCACCAAGCTTCGGTGGGATACCAGCCAATAGTGCAATGCTGGCGAATGGATTCTGTAGAGAGCCGCAACCAAATCCCGTCATCGTTTTCAATCTAGAAATGACAATTAAAACTCATTGCCCAAAAATGTGTAACTTCTTCTTACCTCATCGATAAAGGAAATGACCCCGTTCAATTTAATGACACCGACCTGCTCTGATTGAAGAGTGGGATGTGACCGAATCCTTAAGCCTGCGGAATTCTTCGCCATGAACTTTCTCAGCTTATTGGGTGGCTGTGGCTTTCGTAGGGTGTGTTTGTGAGACGGTGGCGGCAAGCCGCCTTCCTTTACTTCAACTCTGTACACTTCCTCTAAAGGTATTCCATCAATTGTCACCGTCAAACAGTAGCTTCCCACCGAATTTGGAGTCCAGTGAACACTGAAAGTACCGTCGTCCATATCTTGAGCGTACAGGGTCTCTGTGATGCGAGTCTGCACAGGGCTGCAGAATCTGAGCTCTTCAAATGAGTAATTAATGTACGGTTTCATGAAAGTTATTGCTTTGAAACACATTTTTTCTTTAATTGTCGGTTCGTAGTTCAAACGGGGAGGTGGTGGAATGCCGCCAAATGTCGCAGTGTCGTTGTACGAAACTCTTCGCATTTTTATGTTTCCAAGCGTTGTTCCACTTCCACTGGGAATTGCTTTTATTTCCACCTAAATCAAGCGAAATTATAATTTTTTTTCGTCTGAATAACTTTTAGGAATAAGACCTTTAAGTCTGGAACGAGAACAGCATCTCCATATTGATCACGAATTTTCACTGTGATCTGAGTCGGCCATCCGTAACGCAATGCCTCTTCGATTGTGTTCAGCTCACACCTGATAAGAATGAAAAAATGTATTCAAACTGTTCCGCCCACTGCTAGGAGTTACTCACTTATTCGGATCAAGGCGAGATTCCGGCTGAAGCCAAGTGGCCAATCGAGCTCCGGATGAACCTGGAGCTCCGCTAATAAAATCCTTCAAGAACTGACGTTCATTTGATTGTGATCTGAAGGAAACAAAAAAGAGCAAATACCAATGGATCAATTAATTCACGTTTCAAGACCGACCATTTTACGCAACACGTGATTCTTAAAAACACACCGCTAATTAGCTAAGCAAACTCATAATCAATCATCAAACGTTCTCGATGACTCAGTTTCTTTCTCAACAATAAAAATAATTCTTCAACCGAAAAACGTTTTTCTGTTTTCTTTTCTTATGATTTCCTTATCTGTTTTAATTCATGTTTTCTGTGTCGTGTAGTTATTATAGGAGCATTTCGTGAAAACTATTCGCAACCCAACAGCGCAGCGGCAAGTAATCATTCTTTAGATTCTCGGCGAGTACACAGATTTTTTTTTTGTTTTGAACTCAGAGTTGGAATGTTTGTCTTGCGTTTCATTATATTTAAAATCCACACATAAAACTAAAATGACTCACCTTCATTATTGAGTCATCTACTGAAGCAGGCCTTAGCTCTGAACAATTACAAAAACGACACTTGATTCCTGATGTTTTGATAACCACCAGCTGATAACAAGTTCGAATTGTCAGTAAATATTTGATTTTTATTTGAGTCACGTGAATAAAACAATTACAAACTGCAACTTAGTTGAATGTTCGGATCACTTGATAGTCACAGAGAAACCTAATTTGACTTAGGATTGACTAAAATTCAAAATTGAAATGATCTAGGTTTGCAATTGAGATAGAATGGTTAATCTTCTCACTATGTTTAAAAAGAGAATGGGCAGGTTGGTCTTAAGTATCTGTGAATGTGGTCGACAGAAGTCTGGGTTTGATTCCCGGACTGGACACCTATCATTTTTTCACGGCACCACCTCTTTCGAGTTGCTGACAACACTTAAAGATTGATTGTCTATGGAAAGCTTCTCAAATCTCGCCGTTCGGAATCGGCAAAAAACTGTAAGTCCCTTCTACTCGTAAAGAACAGTAGCATACACAACACGAGTAGTTGTTGGAGAAGCTAGGCCCTGGTCCGTTATGGGCTGTAGTGTCACTCAATTATTATTATCGTATTGTAGTATATCCACTTTCCATCTCCAGTCGCTATCCGGTGCAAAAATATTTTCCTTGTGGTTTTTCAAAAAGCAGTTCCGAGGTGAAAAATTGCCTTTCGACATCTCTCAGTTTCAATTCGTAAGACACCAGATTTCCTTGCTTTGGACTAAATCCAAATATGTTTAACCAAACGAAAATTGTTTGGTAAGTCACTTCCAAAGATTCTGCGAGTTTTATTTGCGTTTGTCACGGATATTGATCCAGTAAAGCCTCCAATTCTTTATTTCTAAGCTTTTTGGGCTGGCCAAGACGCTCTCTATCTTCGACGCGGAAGTCAGTACTTTTGTAGCGTCAAAACCACTCTCTGCATGATAAGTAATATTATTTTACACTTACACAGCCTTTCGTTATCCGAAAAAAAGTCAGGTGTTGTATGTAAAAGAAAAAGCATACAGACTCTAGACCAACCTAGTTCCTGTTGCTAACTGTTTTTAAAACAGTTTTTGTATATTTTGGATTTATGATTTAAATATAAGACCAAATAAAACAATTTTTTTTTTAATTTGTTTCACCATGAACCGAACACTTGCGAGGTCGTTGAATGGATAATTGTTAATATCTGAAAGCCACAATTGTCGTGTGTTCGGATAGCCAGCAGGGAATTATTTAATCTCTGGAACAATACAATCCAATGCGTGGTTAATGAAAATCCCTTCATTTACTACCTACATACCTAGTCTATCTTGATTATTTTCGCTTGGCCTCATTAAAATCCGCACTTACATTCATACTCTGGCCAAAAAGGTCATTCAAAAATAAATCCCATTAACCCTCAAATCACATAGGAACTTTGTAAGCCGTCTTGAAAACATGGACTTGGAAAAGATCGCAACTTTCCATATACTTGATTCTTTTCCAATCAAAAAGGTAGCAATCACGGTTAGATCTGAAAATCATAATTTAAAACTTTAGGCATCGAAAAACTTCCTCTAAACCAAAAACAGGTTGTTCAAATATTTTCTGTGCTTTAATAACGACAGTTACGAAGTGACTTCATTAGAGTGGAATTTTCCAATAACTCAAACTTAATTTTCCCGTTTACCTTAACAAGATCCCCTTTCTGGAAATCAATCATGTAGCCAACTTCCTTAACTCAATTGAATTTGTCAAGTGAGTCAGTTAATTTTCCAAACAAGTCAAAGGGACAACTACAAAGGGACTACAAGATCTTCTTTTTTCTTTCAAGTAAAAGTGGCAACATCGATCGCACACTGATGCATACACCCGCACACAACCGCGGTCAACTTCACTCAATTTTATCTTTTCCCCACCACAGTGGTTTCGAGTGAGTTGCGTGAGATATCCACACCGACTGACTCGATCACAACTGGCTTCAGTTTGAGATTTGTGCTGCGGTCGGTCGGATCGTGCTGCGTGCCCACTGGCAATAGATTCATATTTTTTTCTTTACCGGACGTGTGTCGCCCAGTGAGAGTGTATTGCTCGTTGTGGTCGTTCTTACCAACTCATTCGTATGAGACTAGAAGATATCTGCAAATCAGCCAGTCTGTTGGGCGAAGAAAAAGTGGAAGCAAAACGGGTTGTGTTGTGATGTGTTTATCTTTCGACTGAATGTTGTTCAATTAGACATCGTTCAGTGCATTTATTATCTTCCCTTCCATCCGTGTCCGGTTCCTGCACCACACTGCCTCTCGTGTGTAATTAATAATTATTGATCTCGTATTTAGGGAAAATAAAATCGTTGGGGTGAAGTGAGCAATGAAAACCTTCTCAGAGTTCGTTCGGGTGAAGAATAAAAGAAAATAGGCATAGATCGCGCTCGAAACAAGGCCACGAATAAATGTATCGAAGTTATGTGCATATGATTATACAATCAATTTGAACAGAAACCGACGACTAACTTTTTGGATAGACGAAAAAGTGACATCAGACCAAGGAGGAGGCAACGTACGACAGCCAGCGACAGCGATAAAGCGAGAAAAACACACAACAACAGAAAATAATACAAAACCGGACAGCGGACAACAACAACGCCGAGGTCCGCCCGATGCGAACGTATTTAATTGTTAATTGATTTAATTTGCTGCGGAGAAAATCACTTTACTTAAGGACTCCGCCAGACCTTATCGGTGGGCAGTCGTCGTCAATCTCACGGGTGCAACACAATACGCAGCGCCCTCGTATACCCAGTTTTCCAGCGACAGCACTTGCATTCATAACTCGGATAGGATTTGTGTTGAAGACAACGGCTGGCGACCACACTTTGCTCGCCACAAAGATAAGCTTCCCAAGAAAACCAAAAAGAGTGAACCATATCGGAGAGGGACCGAGACTGAGAGAAACGGGCCGGGGGAGTTTCGTGCCCGTATAGACACAATTACAGCATGCACTGTGCTGCTTCGATGTATGGGTGAATCACTTGTTTTGACACACAGGTTCGTTCCGATCTGATCGTTTCGAACTGTGAGTTGGTATCTACGCCTAGTGGATAGCCATCTCCCTTTCTGTGTATGGGGCAATGCGTTTTGGAGCAGTTCCTACTCCCCTTCGAACGACGTTACAAATAGTGAAGCACTAATATACGCACGAACATACATGTGAAACCGGAAACCGAACTTTTCGTTTTTCTCTGACTCCGAAAGTATGGCGTTATTGTTTTCATCGTCGTCGTCGTCTACGTCTGCCAGCACAAAATCATCACCGTCATCATTGTCATTGACGATGTGCAGCATTTGGACCACTTGCCTATTTGCGTCAATTGTTTATTGTGATTTCACTTCGGGCGCAATTGCTCCAGCTGCAGCAGCATCCCATCACGTTGATGCAGGTTTCTCGGAATCACACGCGCCCTTTACTCCATCCAAAAATCCATCCAGAGAGACCCGATCACTAGGAAACGGACTACATCACACAGGGGGTCGATTGTCGTCCCCAACTTCTCAGAACGACAACCACAATTGTACGTCGAGCATACCGGATATTTTCGAGAAGTACTGCTCGTGCAATGGAACACGAGTAAACTGTGATTTTAGCGTTAATAGACAGGTAAGTTGATGGCCCTTCTCTAAGAGAATCTCGGAATTATTTTCGGTTTCAGCAGGAAGAGCGGTGCATAATCGCTTCTTTACGATCAGGTCACGTACGTAAACTTCAATTATAAATCGGTATACCAAAACCGAACGCAAACACTCGGTTTGTTGGGTTTGTCTCCTCGGGTGTCTGTGTCGCTCTTCAGTAAATATCATCGCCGAGTTTGAGTCACGTTTTGAGACACCTTAAAGCGAACTGAAGAAAACGTGCGATGTGCCGTCTCTGTCTTTGCATGTTCGTAGCAAATCTGCCTTCCATATGGTCGTCGTGGGGACTCGGGGAAAATTCTTGTGCGCACGCGTGCGTGTCCTTTTGAGGAGTATTCTCATTACATGTGCAGCTACTGCATGCGGATGTGCATACGTCTTTTTGTTGTGTTTGATGTTTGATTGTTTGACGCCTAGTTGAAAGTAATTCCTAGTGCGATGGGTCTCGTGCAAGTGCTAAACGGAAATGGACTTATCAGAAATGTGCGAAGTTTTGAATTGAGCGTTGAACGATCCAATCAGCGTGAGTTCGATTTGATTGATTGGTTTTTCATAGCTAACACCCATTACGTGTGGGCATGAATTAAATTTAATTTTATCTCGAGCACGTTGCTCATCGTTGGATTGTCATGTGCACATCGCACATTCTCTTCCAGAGAGGCGCAGAGACAAGACAATGATAATCCTTGTTTGAACAGCTTTGAGAGGAATTTTCTTGTTTGTCGAGTGATAAAGGAACAAAATTTGGAAATGACCAAAGTCTGCAGATACATAGATTTAATCTGAAGAAACAGATGGCTCCGCGCTGGGCATACAATGTGATAATGAGTGGAATTCAAAAGGGCGATAGACTCGTAGACACATATCTAATGGCCCCCAGGACACTACACTGTAAGATAATACTGAAAACTTGTACATGGGTGCAATTGAGTATGGAAACCGATTTTTATTGATATTTTATAGAAATGTACCATCGAAATTAAAGAACTTAATCAAACGGCAATTGTTTGACGGCTTTATCTGCCACAAGCTGCAGTCGGCAGTTTGACGGGGATTCTATTTACTTGTGCGACAACACGAGAAGTGTGTTTACTTTTGCGTAAGTCAATATTGATGGTGGCTTAAATGGCTGCTTCATTTTTATGACTTTCGATTTCATACTGCCTGCAGCCTTGGTGACGATTTGATTTGAAGCTTGTAAATTTTTCCATTTCATAGAACTGGTTTTGAGTTAAATATAGGTCACTACATGGTTACAAATATCTTCTTGCGTTCACGGGAAATACATATTTTTCGTTTTGCCATGTAGATAAGGTTAAATTGGCAAACTGATACTTAAAGAATCAGTTTGAAACTTAATTTTATACACAAGAGATATTTTTCTAAACTCCTAAGGATTCTTATACCTATGTATTTTATTCAGTTTTTTATTTTATATTGAGATCTGTCTTAGAAGTAACTAGGAGCTGATACTTTTTTAAGCCTGCCTAACCGATAAGTTGATCAACTAGTATTTGTAACCTCTTTAAGAAAAAAAACCCTGCTTATAGCATGAAGAGCATTTTGTTTCTCGACCTATCGACCTATTCCTGGCATCCTGTTCCAATCTTTTTTTACGGGTTAATTGATAACGTCTATAATTAATATTTTTATGAGTCTAGTCTAAGAAAGTAACAAAAAGCCGGTTTTATATTATTAATGTCAAATGTACATATTTGCTTAATTTATTATAAGCCTTAATAAATATAGTTCGAATTTGAAGAACTGTGATTGTCAGAGTCTAATAACTGTGAAGCCTTAAGGTTGTCTTTTTGACTCACCATTGGTCTGATTTCTTAACCTTTGACAAAACACTGCGACAAATGTTCGCCTGTGATAATGTGAGATTTTTATTCATTTAACCCAACCCCTTTTTTGTATTATGTTCTACAATAACTTATTGAAATATTTATCCAGAATTTGGTACTTCTTGATTTAGACCTTGCGTACATACGCATTAAAGGTTCGTCTCCATTAAAGGTTCCCGAGCAGATTGCAAAAAACACGTGTTTTAATAATCACGCGAGATTGAGGGATTCTATATACATTGAAGAGATTTATGTTTAGAAACGAAGTTTTTAATGTCAGCTTGGACGACAGACAAAATGCAAAAAATTCCTATGATGTTCGTCGTCGTTTGTCTTGGTGCAATCACAAAGTTGTATGCTACACATTCAGAAAGTTCATGGTCTATTTACTACCACTTAACCAACTTGTGTACAGAAAATTTAACAATATCAGCTTTTTCCTTTTTTGAGGAAATTTTATTTTTGTTTTGTTCGTTGACATGTCTCCAACAAGTGGGCATTTTTTTAAAAAGAATTTAAATGGAAGCTTCTTTTATTACTCCAAATAAGATGATTACCTTTGTTAATAAATGGCTTATATATAAGGTAGGCGCCGTGGTGTAGTGGGTGCGTCGACCCACACGCCGAAAGCCCAAGTTCAATTCCCGGACTAAGCACCTTGTATTTTTCACGTCACCCGTTGTTATCAACACTCAAAGAGTACTAATTGTCTAAGCTTCTCAAATCACGCCGGTCGCAGTTGTCCAAAAAGTCCCTCGTACTCGTACTCGCGAAAGAATAAAAGCAACCACAATATGAGTGGTTGATGCAGAAACTTTTTTTATGGCAATGCATATCGCCACGTATTTTGCAAACGGTATTTGGATACGGCTTAGAAAAACCGGTTTGCAATTAAAATTAATATGGAATATCTTGCCCTGAAAAAGTGCAATTCGTCATATGTTCGTTGTTATTTTTCTGTAATCTGTTTGACCGTTTTTGCTGTTACCACGATAGCGGCGTCTTCAACGAATGTGTCCAGAAAAGTGTGTTCTACCTGCGATAAATCATTCGTACCTATATGTATTCTCAGTAATACAAAAACCTTTTTATTTTTAAACACAGAGTATACATTTATATACATTTGGCAAAGTTCAAATTTCAAATCTGCATGTCAAACTAAAAAAACAGAGATTCCTGTAATTTCATTTATTTAAAATCGCGATTATTTGTTCTTCTCGTTCTACTGCTGCTTCGAAGGTTAAACTCCACTCTCATACAATTTATAAATACATAAATTAGGTTAAAGAGTATAAATTAATTTTGGTGTGTCCGTTAAAGCGTAGCTGCCTCGACTTTTACCGGAAGTCAGGCACTAGTGTTTAGAAAATCAAAATCTCAATTTTCTTCGTAATACCGTCACCGGAATCGATATTAAACTTTAGGTACTCGAACAGAAATAGTTGTATTTGCCTCTTCATTATTATACGGCCACTTCAATTTTTATTTAATTATCTACAGTTTTGGAATAATCAATGATTGACTACTGTTACGTTATAAAACAATTACTTAAAACAAAAAAGCTTCTGTGGAAATTGTCATCAAATCAAACCAAAATACAACAAAATTTAAAACACGCCGTCTTTTGGCGCTAGTTTTGGTATTAAAATCATTTTTAAGAGTAAGACACGTTTTTATTGACGTTTTAAACAATAAACGTTTTTAGCAAGCTTTGGTTGTCCATTTTAAGACCCAGCGTTCTTTTCGCTATATGTCTCCAAATTATCTTGGTTGCAGTACTGCGTATCAAAATTTCTCAAAATAAGATATGCAAAGTGCGTCTGGCTCCCAGTACATTTATGTATTTTGAATTGTTCAGACAAACTGCCGAGGGATGGGTGACTTTTTTTTTCACAGAAGATCTAGACTCGCGATTGGTTATTGGGTTACACTAAGTCTATGGCAAGCCTACAGCGAATGTCAGGGACGCTTTATGAAAAACGCAATGATAATCATACGCACGTACGAGTTTCATGCTAACCTAACACAACAAAACCATTATCGGTTCAACATTTTGTTCTTTTGGCTGTTATGGTTTTAATGTTCGATCACTTTTTTCTACGTTGCATTATAAAATATTTTGCTAAAATCCTAAGTATCCATTTTCTCTATTAACCTTTCGATACCACTTCGAAATAAGACATTTTCAATCCAATCAAAACACTTCCAGAAAAAAAACGGTTTTTTGTTTTTCTTTTTCCACTCAGTGCATTATTTGACTATCTTTGGCACGGACACAGACACAAATCGGTCCATTAAACACCATTGTGACATTTCGCGTTTAAGGCAAACAAGGACAAGGAATCAAATCGGTCTGCCCACTTATTCCGACGAAATTTTACTTTTGCACATTTAGAAGTGAGCATACGCTTCTGGGCAGCCTGATACATGACGACTTATTTGAGTTTCAATCACAAAGGTCAACAAAATGTGAAAACTCATAATACTCCATCGCTGCCGCCGGCGTGCAAACTTCCTTAAATTGCGCAAACTCGACGCAATCTCGCTAACTGGAACACAATCTCAACGAAATGGCGGCAGATGATTTCATTAGTCATCACTTGTGCACGATTCGTTTTCAAAACAAGATACGCACCGTATATCTGTTTTGCAACACATAAAGTGTTTCTTGTGAATCGTTTAATTTCCCAGATTATACAGAAATAGCAGAATTCAACATCCACACACATTCACGCAAGTGCATATGCAAGTTATTACGAAAATAGATACTACTCCACATTCTCGTTCTGCATGGGAATAAAGTGCGCCCGCAGTAGCTGGGCTTGCTGCTCAAGGACAAGTGAGTAAGTCGATGAAATAAAGTCTCAATTCGAATACGTATCTTAACGAGTGAATCGACAAAGATACCGATGAACTGAGATTTGAATCGATTGCAAGCACTGCGTGTGACTTGTGATTATATTTCTTTTTATATATGTATACGTACGTTAGTATGAGTAAATTTGTCACACCTGAAATGATAATCTAAACATTTAGCAGTCTAATTGCATTTGGAGTAGATTTCAAGTGTAATCAATAGGACGCGGCTAATGCGGTCGATTTTATTTGCTGTTTACACACTCAATTGATGTTACAAGTGCATTTATTGACTATTCCATTCGTGCTTAAACACTAATAGCGGTGCTGTTTTACCGATTATAAATTTCAACATGAAATTGCGCGAATTCGTTAGATGAAGTTACTTCCATTCATTCTTAATGAAAATAAAATAATCGCTACTAATTGTTATCTCACCTACATGTAGTATCCAAAAACCTACACAGAAAGCCTATAATTTTCAGTTGAAAAAACCCATCCTTATCCAATGTCAAAGTCAGTAAGAAGTAGTCGCCGCCACGGTGCGGAAGTATTGTAATTCGGTTCATAAAGTCGTCTCAGTTTGCAGATAAAAAATTGTTGTATAATCGAGAGAGCGATAAACTTGCAATACGATGTACTGCGGCAAACAGTATATTGCAACTGCAGAAAGCAATGGGAAAGCCGTACAACTTTAGAGGAGATTTTTTTTGCCTGTATTACTTTTTGTCTACTTTTTTTCTAATCTTATGATCTATTGTATCGGTTGCCGTTTTCTAGGCCATTGGCTGAATCATTTCTTGTGATTTGTGTTTGATGGACTTAATCCGCCTTGACTTAACTTTATTCGCGTGCAATCGAGGCGATAGGTCAAATTAAATAAATATATAAATTTAATGCAGGTCATCCATGTTTAATGAAACTTATCGAAAACAACAAAACAGTTGTCTCATATTGTAAATTTACAAACGCCGCTCGCAAATTTGGATATGACCTAGATATAATGCGCCTATAGAAAGTTAAAAATATTTATAAGTCGAACAGAGATTTTCCAGAAACTTCGTCAAATTTCGACGTGAACCGATTGGTAATAACGGTAACATATCATTCCAAGATACACTATCAATTGCTTAAGTTGGTTTGAGTTTCTATACGTTAGAATTGGTTAGAACCTCACATCCAGCAAGAAAAGTATGCGAAACTTTGCAAAAGTGAACAACAAGCTTAACCTAGTTTTTTCAAATTCAAATTAATTTGTTGAATTATACATTCATTATAAAAAATAAATAAATCGGATGACATTACAAGAGAACAGGATCGTAAGCAACTAATCGTTTTGTGTGTGATATTGTTCTCTCACGAAAAGAAGGAAATACAGTTCACTACAGACAACCCGAAAGGCAATGAGTACATTTTTTATAGACAATTAGTACGCTTTCAGTGTTGTCAACATATTGAACAACTAAGTGCCGCGAAGAATGCAAGATGAACGTTCAGTCTTAGACTTGCGGCGCATAAGTCGTTGCACTATCCAAAAACAACGATAAGGTCAAAATTATCAACCCACTACACTTTAAACAAACAAATGTAAGTGAAACTTAACGAAACTCACCGAAAGTAAGCGCATTCGAGATCAGTGCATAACATCAGAAAAGTGTGATATTGCCAAAGCTGAGTTATTTTTTCGTACATTTGTTATGTTTAAACTTACATGTCAAAAAATTTTAACATTATTGAAATAAGGCTTAAATATAATAAGTGTACGAAAACTAAGACCTATGTCGATTTCAAGCGAATGTAACCAAATTGGTGGTTGATTTTAAAAATGTCTAGACTTACTTTTCACCTCAATTAGGTAAAAGTAAATTGAACCTAATCAAAATGGGTTTAATATCATCATTACATCCGGGCATTGACTGAATTAAGAAGAGTTATTTTTCTTTGCATCTATTGTATTACTGTGACACGCAACCTTTGCTCACAGATTCCATTGGCTTTATTGACAAGTTAGCTGCATTTGTGGTTTCGTGTTGTTTCCTTATTGCAACGACTTTTCCTTTCGTTTTCAAAATAATGGATCGTGCAAAGATCGAATCTCAACCCCCCATACGATGCGTGCAAAATTGCCGATTATATTCAGCGATGTTTGTATCAATAGCCACAAGCACAACCGCCGGTAATACGATAGCTAAACATTACAATTTACATTCATATAGAGAGGTGAGTTTTCCCTTTCTGCATTCGTCACCGTTTGACAAACGAGTCATTAACTTGTCGTGTTGCCTATCTCACAACGCATCGGTATTCAATTATGTGCGAATGCACAAACCGATTAGCCGACTGCACGCGCCCGACTGATCGTTTTGTTGACATTAACTTAACTCTTCAGGGAACATTTCGCATTCACATTGAAACCTGCGAAAATGCTTGTTCGTTGTGTATATGTGTTCCACCCTACAATAGAGCCTCGTCTCTTGGATTCGCCCTCATGTCACGTTTTCCGTCGCCAGGAAAAGCACATAATCATAAATACCTATTTCGTCTGGTTTTCTTTGTGAGATTTTTGCCACAAAAAGACGTCCACTCAGACTAAAGTCATTTTAAAACAATAAAATTAGTCATAAAGTGAGTGCCCTTCTCCGCGTGCTGACGAGCACTCGTCACCAACCTATCGGCGATGCGCCATATGGGGTGACACACACTGTGGCGATAGGCAAAGACGGGAATCGACATGCAAGAACGAGAGAAAAAAGCGAAAGATCATTCTTAATTGACATCTTGCGTTTGTTTGACATTTCTGTCTAATTCGATGGTTAATGCTTTAACCCCAAAACGTAAATAATTTGAAATTTTCCTCGAAAATAAGCCCGTGTGGGCGCTAACTTACAACAAATTTGACAACTGAGAACAGGGCATAATGATAAATATCAATTCTGATTGCATCAATCAGACGCAGACCTGGGGGGCTGGTTGGTCGAGGGGATTTTATTTAAATCAAAATGCTCGAAAACAATTTCGAAACATCTGACATTTACAAGCAATTTCACACATCGCACGATTGTGTTCCTTGCGCCGTCTAATGTGCCCGAAAGGTATGCGTAAGATCTCACTAGAAGTGTGTTTCTCTTGAAATTCTTTTGATTCAGACATTGATTTGATTTTTGTGTTGATGATGATCCCCCTGTGGGCGGTTTGTGGAAATTGTCTATATTCAATGACGTTTTCGCTAACCGTGTCTGACATATGGGCCGGGCACGTACGAGGTTAATCCTCGAATCAATTAATTTTGTTGCGGAGTTGAGTGCTATTCCAACTCTATCCATCACCACGCAGGCATAAATTGAGGTTTGGGAGGAGGCTCCGCTCTAATCACCACATGCGAAATAAATGTAAGATCTCTCTGACAGAGTTTAAAAATAAACGATGTGCCAAGCGAGTCGATTCTATCACCTCTGCCTAACTTGTTAATTCTTTTGCAACAATATCTGCTTGCCCACGAGTTCTACTTACTCGACACGACGGGCACAGTCACATATCGCTTCAGGGTGTGTTAAATTTTTGACACTTGACTACAATTGGAAATTGATTGACATTTTCTGTCCTCTTCTCGATTTGTCATCGAAATCAGATATTCTCTGGCCGCAGTGATGGTAGGCGGCGCCTGTTGACTAGCGAGTCATTGTCTCATCGACTGAAAGTTCCCTCTCTGTGCATCATTTCTGGACACTGACGATGTGCGATGTGTGTTGTGTGCGGCGTAAACCTTTCCATATGCGGTTTGTATGCTGCCGCCTCACAGCACCGCGCCGCGCCATTCATAGCCTTACACGCACACACGCCGTTCTGGGTGGATAGTTTATTTTTTCTATTCGCTTGCCATAAAGCGCATAAATATCTTTTTCTTTCAAATATATCCAAAAGCAAAGCCTTCAAGAATCCGAAACAGAATAAAGAAGACACTTCACATGACTGCCTCGCCTCAGCTGCTCGCCGCTCGCTGGTAGTTGTTGGTGTTCCTGTGGTTATTCAAAGTCTGGGACACTGCCGAGTGCCAGCATAAAATGTATTTTGCCCTCGACGACGGATGCGTACGTCCATGCTTGCCTCGCGTCGGGCTCGTCTGATACGAGTGTATTCTAATTTTGGACGTCATCATCATAATCAGAGTCAGAGAAAAATGAGATTGAGTGAGACCGTCAGATCTGAGAAATGTTAAGTCAAAAAAAACCAACTTTCTCACCTAAAGTCTTTAAAAATAAACAAAAGGAAATAAATATCACTTCCGGATGAGGTTTAAGTGTGTTTGGATATCTAATCTGGAATACTCAATGCGCGGGGATGCATGGACTTTTAAGCGAGAGAAAAAAGAAAATATTCAGTCGTCCCGCTGAGATGCACATATTTCTTGTTCGCCTTTTAATTGCCAAGAATGTCAGAGTGAAACAAGACTTTGAGTAAACGCTGAAAACATTGCCAGGTATTAAAAAACTATAAACTTATTTAATTATGTTCGTTAAGTTTTTTCTCGGCTGGAAATGGATGCTTTTTCGAAAAATAACATCTGACATTTATGGTTCATTAGTGCGAAGCCAACTAGCCAGGGACACTGGAGCGTCTAACCTAGATAGTCTCACAGGCCCAAAGGAACCCGATGCGCACTTTGGAACCCGTCAATTGTATGAAATGAGTGACTCATTCTTATTTTTAACGACTGCCTGGGAATACAGGAATGGAGTGTTTGGAGGGAAATTTCACGGCAAAGTCGTCAAAATGTATTTCTCTACGATTTGTGTGATGTTTCCAAATTTCATATGTTTCTGTTGGGTACCAGGCAAATAGGGAGTGGCATTGTAAAGTGGATGTATTTAATCCGTATTTATTTCCCCTTTCATGTTGTTTGTTTTCAAAGATCGATTTATATTCGCAAGTAGGGTTAACAACTAAACACAAATGTTAGGTCTACGTAAATTCGCATACAGTGAGTACAAAAAATGATTTCAAGATTAATTAATTTAACTAATTTGAAGAACCAATTAGGCGCTTCTTAAGTGCCACCGAATTTGAACTTCAGGCAGAGCTCGAGCTGCACTGGCATACAGGTTAAATTTTAAACAGAATTTAAAAGACATGATGAAATTTGCATGGTCTCCTTCCCAATAGACAAACACTTTTTACTACCAATTCTATGTTGCTAAAGTGCAAACGCAATCCCTCCCAAAATACAACGGATAAATGCGTGAAGTCCTTGTTTGTATCAGCTGGGGACCTTGGAATCACACATTCGCACTTGGCTTTCCATCCTTCTGCATAAGGCTTTCTCCGATTGAAAGAAACCTCACCTAAGCAACTGGTGAGCGAACAGCGAACCGAGCGATATCCGACGATGGATCTAGGAGAACGAGATTACTTGTGACTTAGCTCAAGACGATGCTTTGAGGGGGAAATATTAAAACACACTATTTTACATATTAAGTTAAGCAACAACAAATTTGAACTTTCCGCCTACAGATTTTTCGATATTCATCTTTCTGCAACATTTTGTGAAAATACTTGAGAACTGCAATAATTCACAAGATGTACAACAGTTCAGAGTGACCAAAAGATAATAAGGTAATACAAAGGCATCACAATAATTTTGCTGCTATTTCCAACATAATCCTAGACTCATATTAGTTTACATCAATACTATGAATATTTGAAGCTTTAACGAAATTCATAGGTTCTCTTATATTATGAGTAGAATAACAGCAAAGCAGTTGACAAACCCAAAACTGTGCCTCTGAGACAGCAGGTTTTAGTTTGTTTTTAAATAATTCAAAAGGAAATTACTTCAATGACAAAACCCAAGACCGCTCTTATCTTATCGCTTTGTATAAACATTTGTAACAACCATTTTTAAACGATTTTCAGTTTTTGAAACATGAGTTTCTATAACTTTCTGAGTAGAAATTTTGAAATATATAATTCTAACAAAAATTATTACACTTATAACCTTCTTTTACACTTATAACCTTCAGTGCTCTAAGTGAGTTTTAAATGATGTAAGTTATTTGTCCGAGTTAACAATACGCGGGGAAACAAGAACCTACTCCATCATTATCTTTCAAATCGATGTTTTGTAACCAATGAGGAAATTAATTAATTTTTTTTTTTCATTTGAGTACAATTTTGTTTCCAAAAAAGAATGAAATACAAAAATCCTTAAGCACATTTTCGGCCCCAATGTTCATTATTATGTCTCGCGAGAGTATGAAAATATTATCTTTGAGTTATGTGTTATTCATAGGATGTAGCCGATTTAGAAGAGAATTTAAAAAGCATCTGTGCTGCCTTCGGCATGGAGAAGAAAACAGGTCAAGTCCAAAACATTAGACAAATTATTGATGCTTATATCATAAAACGTCCAGATGCTGGAAATTTAAAAGAAAAATAAAGAAGGGGAAAACCACAGTGTATTTCGAGACCGATGCAGTTCGAAAATACGCTGCACTTCGTGGTGCCACCATCAGCAGTGGAATCATTATATTTTATCCCCGCCTTGCCATCACTCACGTATGATATGTGACGAATGGAAAAGACCGGATGTATATTGTTCATACGAAAATAAATTCTGTTCGCCTAATCGATTAAAACAAACCCAATTCGCGATTGTAATATAATTTTATGAAATCACTGCCTTTTCATTGCCAAGTATCTTAGCTTTGTTCGTTTTTAATTTACCGGAGAGAGAATCTGTGTGAGAAATTTAAAGCTATTCATTTCAAAAAGCAAAGGTTTCTCAAATTAATTAACGACTCAGATCGGAAACATCCACCCAATAGTTAATTTATGCGTATTCCATTCGATGACATCCAAACACAACTTCGCAGATTTTCCCTCCATTTAAACGTATCTCTCTCTCTCTCTCACTGAGTTTTTGTTAATGTGCACACCTGTTGTGTAACTTTTTTTTTTTTCAACAAATGACGATTACGCCTCGAATTCATTTACATGGGATTGTCGTCATGACACGAAATATCACAACCTAATGCTTCTTATGAAAAGTGAGTAACAACTTTAATAGAGTGTTAATATTTTTGTTTGCATGTTTCGCACACATGCGACAAGGTGAAGTTCGTTTTTGAATTTTACGTGAGCATATTATGTATTTGTATGTGGTCATATTGTCTTTCATTTGTTGCTAACTTTGGCACGTCCGACAAATGAAGTGTCAAATATACTACAGTGTTAAGGGGACGTAAAGCAAAAAAAAAACATATATTTAAATAATTCTAGGAATGGTAATCGATTTAATGGCTTTCTCTCTAAGTTTGAATTCTTGGTTTCGCGGTGTGAAGTAAAAGTTAAGAAATGTGATTGACATTTGAAGATTTTGAAGATCTGAATAAGTTCGTTGTTTATGTTGCCATTCATTTTTTCAAGCTAATATTCATTTAATAATAATAATGATAATTGAGTGACACTACAGCCCACAAGGGACCAGGGCGCAGCTTCTACAACAACTACTCGTGTTGTGCGTACTATAGTTCTCCCACGAGTGGAAGGGACCTACAGTTCTCGCCGACTCCGAACGGAGTCGAGATTTGAGAAATTTTTCGTAAACATAGATTGATATTCTTTGAGTGTTGTCAGCAATTCGAAAAAGGTGGTGTCGTGAAAAATGCGATGTTTCCCATCGAGGAATCGAACCTAGACCTTCTGCGGGTGGATCGGCGCACTTACGCCACGGCGACCAATATTAATTTTCCTGCATCAAATAATCCATGATGTGCTATTGTTTTTTGAGTAACTTTTGCTTTTATGTGGCATTTAAAAACACGAAACATCGAATTTTGCAATCAACAGCGCTTGACCTTGCAGTACTGCACTCATACTGCAATTACGAATATCTAGTTTTGTGAATTGATGTTTTTATATAAAATGTGTAAAAGGGTTTCCTCTTTAAAGTATCTTTAATCGAGTCAATTCAAAAGCGACTAGTCTAAGACATTTAAAAAAGTTTCGTCTTCCAAGAGAAAAATTTATGCCGAGGCTCAGAAAACATTTCGTACCTCGTGATATGACGTTAAATATTGACGTGAGTGCTGTGACGTTTAGAAGACGTCTTCTAGAGGCTCAACTACCAGCTCGAAACCCACGAAAAGTACCGCTTTTGACAAAAAAGCATGTGCAAAAAAGTTTCACAAAGATTGGCCTAAGGAGAAATGGAAAAATATTCTGTGGAGCGATAAAAGCAAACTAGTCTTATTTCGGTTTAAGTGTCGTCGGGAATATGTACCAAAGAATGAAGAAAATAATCCCCGTTATACAGTTAAAACTGTTAAGCACGGAGAAGCAAAGCTAATGATTTTCGCTTATTTCTCATATAATGGGGTTGGGCCTATATATCCTATCAAGGGTATATTGGATGGTGCTGAGTACTTTAAAATTTTAGAAGAGGTTATTCTGCTATATGCCGAGGAGGAAATACCACTAGTTTGGGTATATCAACAAGATAATGGCATACGTCAAAACGGGCAAAATCTTGGTTTGATAGAAAAAGAATAACCGTTATGGAGTGGCCAGCACAATCCCCTGACCTAAACCCCATTCAGAATTTGTGGGGCGATGTTAAAAATTCTGTCCATGAGGCCAAACCAAAAAAACGCCAAGGAATTGTGGGAGGTAATGCGAGACTCATGGAAAGCTATACCAGTTGAGAGATGTCGGAGTCTGGTGGACTCAATGCCACGAAGATGCAGCGCAATGATAAAAAACAAAGGCTTTGCTAGATATTACTTTCATATTATTTCATTGATTTCTGTTGTCTATTTTTATAAACAACTGCGAAAAATTACTATGACCAAAAAAAAATAGTTAAAGGTTATGAACAACGTTTATTTTGTGATATACCTGTTAAGACTGAAATACTTTACTTTTGTACGTTTTTTGAAAAAATAATAAAACAATTTGAATTAATAGAAAATTATTTGTCTTTTTGAGGAGCAATGCTATTTTTATGAAGATAACTGTACCCCAGTTTATGTAGATATCATTGAATAATTCGATCGATTTTATTCTCCACTCCAAACATTTTTTTTCCAATTTTATACATAAAGTTGAAGTCAACATACAGCCATTTTTTAAAGTTCAGCCCCCTGAGCTTAACATTAAATAATCGCATTACAATGCCCACAGTATATTTACCACAGACCCAGCATTAAAGAAGCCCGCCTAACTGCACACGAGCACCGATCAAAAGATTCCCATTGCACCCAATCAATGTCTCATTTGATATTCATCGAGTGAAAATCTAAACCCATAACGAAATTGATTGGACCTCCTTTGCCCAACAATGAATCACCGAAAATCCGATGTAATCACTGCACAATGCCTCCACTTAAAGGGGTTATAAGCCGAGCCGACGCATTTATGCTAATACGTGCCACCTCGGACGCATTATCATGCGGGTCCTGAAACACTTCCCGTACAGTGACATTAATTCACATTCATTCACATACTCATTCCCATATATATTTGCCTGTAATCACTCCTGTATGCATTTGTGTGTGTGTTTGTATTCGTTTCAGATAACTACAATATCTGAGGAAAACTTTCGTGTTCCGAAGCATACCAACTCCCTCCACGTAATCTTAGGAGCCAGTACAAACTTTATTCTCAAGAGTGGCATATTTAAGTCGGCAAAAATCAACGACCTGGTGGTAGTGGGCCACCTGAGGGGTGAGCAGGTTGAGATCACGTCGAATGTCTTCGAAGACCATGGGCCATATCCGGACGTGAACATCACAGACTGTGGATCGGTGATAATACGCACAAATGCGTTTTTGAGTAAGAGTTTATTTTGAAATTGAATGCGAACTTGTTTTACTAAGTCACGCTTAGCAGGTGAATCGAAACTGACCATACAACGCAGTAAGGATGTCATCATTAGTCAGCATGCGTTCTACAATACAAATCTGCGAGCGACATTTAAGGACATACAGGACTTGAGAATCGAAGAACAGTCTTTTAACCTCGTCAGTGTAAGTTGTTTTGTAGCATTGGAATGGGAGTGGAAGTGAGAATATTTCTCGTTGCAGTTGGATGTAATTTCTTCGAATTTAAATAACTTGTACGGGTTTAAAGGACGTCCGCGGGTCATGAGATTTTTCAATTGCACTATTGGCATCATAAACTCCGACACATTTGACGTGTACATGATTGATTCGTTAAGTTTCGACAAATGCAAAATCGGTACGATTAAGTCGCGAGTTTTCCCCGACAAGGTAATGATTTAAAGAGTTTTGAGGCGCTTTGTAAAGGGGAAATGTAATCTTGCTTTATTTTTGCAGTTGGCCAGCGAGATAATTCAAATAACAAGATCAACGATTGACACAATCGAGAGTGAAGCATTTGCTGGGAGTGGAATATCTAAGCTGGTAATTACGGAAAACAGGTAAATTGAAAAGTGATACAGTGAGCTGAAAGTATATGTATGTTGACTATTGGGCGGGCACTTGTTTGTATTCAAAGAAGGATAAATTGAAAGAAATCACAAATTAAGTGGGTTGGATTGGTGGTGGTTTAAAAAATAAATTCTGTTTCAGCCTAAAGCGTACAAGAAACCATAGTCCAGCTTTTTTATCAACGGCTTTCGTCGTTCGTGCTTCTGTTCATGCACAAGTGAAAGGGGCCAACAGCTTCAATTCCGATTCGGAATGATGAATTTGATAAGATGGCAACTCGTGAGGTGGGCCAATGCAAAAGTTTAAATTATAAAGGAAAAGGAAAGGAAAGCCCATTCAAGGATATGATATAGTCCTCCCATTTAGAAGTCGACAAACTAACCTATGCGCCACGCCAAGGAACTTTAGTTTACTTCGAAAACCTAGGAATATACAACTTCTTTAATAATAATAATTGAGTGCCACTACAGCCCATAACGGACCAGGGCCTAGCTTCTACAACAACTACTCGTGTTGTGCATACTATTGTCTTTCACGAGTAGAAGGGACCTACAATTTTTTGCCGATTCCGAACGGCGAGATTTGAGAAGCTTTCCATAGACAATTAATACTCTTTGAATGTTGTCAGCAACTCGAAAGAGGTGGTGCCGTGAAAAAATGCTAGGTGTCCCGTCCGGGAATCGAACCCAGACTTTCTGCGCCGCATTTGATGCACTTACCACTGCGCCACGGCGACCACCATACAACTTCTTTAATCATATTTATGTTCATTGTGAAGTGTTGTCCAAAACGTCGATGTCAACAATTAACATGTGTGTAGACACCGCGGAACACATGCATCTAAGTTGCTCACTTTTCAAAAATAAATTCTTTATAACTCCACAGTAAATTTCTAAAAATATTACAGTCATTCGTATATACTAGCAACTGCAAGACATGTGTAAAGTTTGTGACGAGAATTATTTTACAAGACTTAATATTAGGTTTGTCCAAGCTTTTCTAATGAGTACATTAAGGTCCAGTTTTTTACTGTCTTTTACAGAATAGTTGATATTTTTCCCCAATATCCTGAAGAGATGGAGAATTTTGCATTGATGCCAAAGTAAGCGTTGTTCACATATTTTCTGGTCCAGCTCATGTTTATGATTATTCCATAGCCCTGCGCAATTGAATTTAGGCCTTTTCCTTTCCGTTCTGAACATTTTGTGAACCTTTGTAAAAAAAAACTGTTGCAAAGTAAAATATTGACCACCTGTCATTTAATGGATTTTGTGGACACTATTACCGAGCACGAACTTTTGAAATGATGCAAATCATTACGATTTTAAAGACTAAACTAGGCTTACGCTCACATTTTAAGTTGCTTGAGAAAGCTTCACAGTTAGTCCATCTGTATCCCTTTAACTGTTATCACAAAATGATTCTACTTTTGATCCGATTTGAAAATTGTATCCAATACTACACTACATCAGTACAAAGTATGAAAGTCAAATCAAAGACCGATCCTGATAAATGAATCCCTCATAAAATGATAGTTTCTATCGCGTAAATTTTAAAAATCCGATGTGATTTTGTACGAATATATGTATGTATGCTACTATTCACAAACATCAAATTTAAGTGTTTCTTTTTTACCACAGATTACCCAAATTTTGACTTATATTTGTACACTATTTATAAATCTTGGTTCTTCTTACTTCTTTGAAGAAAACATTAGGTATTTCGTTAAAGTCCTTTATCGCAGTATTTTTGTTCTTATGGTATATCGTTAATATTTGGTGTTTTCGACTGTTTCGCATTGAGATAAAATGTCTGTGATTTAGTTTGTCCCGCTCTGCAACACATTCCTAGCGAATTTGATTGGTTTCAACATTCATCTTCGAATTTCACAGGACTACATTTATTTTCCAAATCGAGGCAAAATAGAGATAGCATTGTTACATTTGCTCGACTCTCGTTCGATAAAAGCGAGGACGCATGAGGAGGATCACGATCTTTTGAAAGAGATTTTTGATTCTTCTTGCGTTACCGTCTAAGAAAATACATTTTCAGAATGGTTGGGGGCTTTGCCTTATGAAGAGTTAATGCTTCATAGGATTACCTTTGAAATAGAGAGCTTAAATGACGAAAAACCTCAAAGAAGTTTCTGTTTGAACTGAAGGCATAACAGGCATAACTGAAAATGATTTGTGAGAAGCCGCGTCAATTGGAGGTAGAAGCGTTAAACGTCTACCGAGGGTTTAAGAAGAATAAGAAAAAATCTTTAAATTACTTTATTAAGTTTACAGTCTTGTTTTTTTTATCTTTTGGTTCAATTTTCAACCATCACTTCCTGGTGTGGTACTTTCAATTTTTTTTTTGTTCGCACGTCTCTTGCGAACAAAAAAAGCTTGCTCTATTTTTTGTGGAGCCTCTTACTCCTACTCTTTTGGACGTATTCTGCATAATTGCATAAGTTTCCCAACATTTTTAGGGCCTTATCTTCTTATAACGTTATCTTATTCTCTGCTCCGAGAAAATTCACGGCGGTGGCCAAACTTTACAGTCTCTTTCTCTGAATAAAATGTTGCATTCAGATCTACAGTGGTCCCCTGTAAATCTTCAGAGTTGCAAAACTCCATTAAAATTAAATAAAAAAAGAACATAACACAAAGAAACCATATATCACTTCATATAGTGAAAAAACACAAAAGCCACATGAAAGAAAAACCTGCTGTTTAACACAGTGCCCATCTGGATTAGAGAGACTCTCGCAGAAGGCATAACAGTGAAATTTAAATTAATTGACTTACATCTTCGGATGTCGCTTCACTTCCTGCTCTTCAAACGACAAAATTGCTGGCAGAATGCCATAATCTTCCGAACAGCACGACCGCCCCGTCGACCTGTCTGATCGAAGTTTAAAGCTAATTTAAAAATGTCTCTTACATTTTTCATTTCAGAATAAATACCATTCAAGCAAATGCGATCAGAGTGAATGCGGCCAATGTGGCAATTGAGAAGAACGAGATCCTCGACACCTACAACAATTGGTTCGATGTCAGCGAAAGTTCCCACATAAACATCGTTAGCAATGCATTTGGTTCCTTCGCACCGATCAACATCGGTAGCTCGAGTGGGGCCGAATCGGCTGCGTGCAAATTCGAGGGCAATTCGATACACAAGCCCCTGGAGAAAAGCTTGAATCTGCTATATCCGTTCTGTCAAATTCGTAAAGTCTCCGTGGACTATCTTTGTAATTGTAACACATCGTGGCTGAAACAGTTGTCAGATCGAGATCTCCAATCGGAGAGCTATTGCAGAATTGATAATCCACTTCAGTCGTGCTTCAATAGCAGTCTCATGAATGTCCTTTCGTATCTGAAGGAAATCTGTGATGAAAGCAAGCAAGAAATCCACTGTAAGAGGAAGAACGAAGACTTGCTACGAGTCAACGGTCACTTCATAACCAGAGAAGAATTGGAAAAGGTCTCAGCAAAGGACTCCACACTCATATTCATCGTTTCCGCAGTCATATTTATTGTCATCATCTGCATAATAATAGCATACATGCTGTGCCACCGGTCAAAAAAGGGAAGCGGTGGAAAGTTCTGTGACCACAAACATGAGTTCACAGGCAAAGACCTTGAGATCATTGACCAGGCCAGGAAATTGATGAAACTGAAATATCCACAGCAGTTTAAGATACACGACGCAGATTTCAATAGGTTTCTTCGCCCATACATCTCACAAAACGAGTGCATGGAAATAACAACGCGAATCGTCTGTTTCATAAATACCAACATACAAACCGTCAGGGATTTCGAAAAACTCAACGAGCTACTACACAATCATTCCGCGAGAGGACCGCCGACAAGCGATCCGATTTACGCGGAGCCAACGGCACCATTGGAGAGTTCATACGACCGGACCGAGCAGACATCTCGTGAGCACATCTACGCTGAACCAGGGGGAACTCAACAACCGCTGCTGGGATCAGAGTATTCTTCGCCCAGTGACAGACACGAAGATCAGGGTGGACTGTATTCGGAGCCAATCTACAATGGAGGTATGTAATGTAGTACTAATTTGTGGGGTCATATGATTTTTCAAGCAATACGAGCAATTCTACACTCAATTTGGTGAATCTCCTTACGACAGATGTATACCTTTACATTTTGCACATATTCCGAATAGTTTTTTCTTTGATTTCAGGACTGTTGGGGTCACCTAGTTGTGAATGTTAACTTTCTGATATAGTAGGAACAAAAACGGAAGAAATGTTTTTTTAGGTTTCAGTGAAAGTTGACAAGCAATTGAATTTATTTTGTGAAAGCCTTTAAAATTACTGATAGAAGTGAGATTTGATACTTTGCATTTGAAAAGGTTGTGGTTAAATTAAAGAAGTATCCCAGATATGCAGATATATTTTTAAAATATTTCTAATACAAATTGGAGAGTAGTATTTTTATTTAGACTCCGCATTCTAAGGCTCTAGTTTGCACTTTCTAAAGTGAATGCTCCAAATATGTCCAGTTTCGCAGAACCACGATTTCATATTTATCAGGTTTCCAACGCTAGATACGAGTAGTAAAACACCTGATGTGCATTAACATTAAATGTTAACTTTTATCTCCAACCGTCATAACACTTATTGAGACTGTCATTTTGTTACAGTAGAAAATTTCTAATTATTGTTATCTAAACGTATAGGCCAAAAAATTGGCCCTAATCATGATACGTTGCTAATTTGAAAATTGAATTAACCCTTTACCATGTCACATTCCTCACTGAAAATTAATTCTAGGGTTATAACAGATTTACGCGTACACACTTTTCTGTTTTGTAAAGTTAGGCTGATGTTATATCTTACAAAAGGTTATGCCACATTTCTTGCGCGTTAGGTAATCTATTCATGTTGTACATCGCATTTAATAGTAAATATTGAAATTGGTGATAGCATATTCAAATACAAACTTTTACTATCTATCACACAGGTCATTGACGCGAGTGATAAAACAAAAAATCAAGTAAATATTCGAGTCATTTTATAAATTCCAACTCACTTTGATTAACACCCTGGGTTTATGGTTTGTCCGCTTGTCTGCTTATCATTTAAGTTTGCAATTAATTTGTTTAGGAAAACTCTCTCCGCCCTCATATTAAACAAAAGAATACCATCTCTCATCAGCTTTCGCTTAATATTATCATCATTATTGAAATATGAAATTATAAAAACAATTCTTTTCTGTCTCTCTCCCTTAAAGGTATCGCACCCCAGCCATCTTTTGTCACTACGAAACTCATTCAACTCCCCGAACCGCGAGTCCAGCAACAGCAACCGTCCACATCAAACAATCTACCCGATGTTATTGATCAGCCATCAAGAGATACGCACAAGAAACCCATGACAAATGTGAAGAAAATCGCACAAAATCTTGAGAATAATCCACAATTTAGCGGACGACCACCTATTAATGCACCACTTTACACAGAAGTGGACAATTCGCGAAAGGGCTTGAGGAAGCCATTCACCGGCATTGTTGATAGGACAATGCCGACAACTGAGAGACGCAGACATACCGGAAACAATTCATCGTCTGATGCGGGATCAGATCATTCCGGTGGAAGTGACGTTACAATGAAAATTGACGACATCGAGTATGCCGATGCTTAGGATGTTTATTGCTTTACTGACTCTCTGTAATGTCTATGTGTTTTGAACGATTTTTAATAGGCTTGTGATTATTCATTATATATGTATACTAAAAATATTAATTAATGCTCTATTAGATATTTGTAAATATTAGATACATTGTTAATGTTAGGTATTTCTGTAAGTATTAAGCAAACAATTAAACGATTCAGTTTTATCAAATTTTATTTGTTAAGTTATTTTCGTTTCCTTTTTAGAAAAGAAAACAATTTTGCAATTTTATTCTAAATTGAAAGCTGGGTAAAAAAAGACTTGGTAAGAAGAATTGAGTCGACTGCGCTACAGTTACGCTATCTCCAGTACTAGGGTTTCTTAAGTTAAGTGTTTGAGAAATTCAGTTTTTCGGAAGCTGAAAAAACAGCGAAATGGTAAAAAATATTAATAATTCTATACGAGGGCTGTCTGATAAATAACCGACCTTAACGTGAAGCTAGCGGCACAAGTGAAAAAAAAGTTTTTACTTCAAATTGTGCATATTATAATAGCTACTCGCCAAAATTTCAGAAATTTATCTTGCACCATTATCTGTTGACAGTCGTTTTTGTGAGTGTATTTCGGTGATTCCCCCAAAATGGAAAAAATTGAATATCGAGCTGTAATTAAATTTTTATTTTTGAAAGGCAATACGCCTTCACAATTCAAAGATGAGTTGGACTCTGTGTATGGTGACTCTGCACCATCGTTTACCACCGTAAAATTTTGGGCAGCTGAATTTAAACGTGGTCGCAGGAGCTTGGAAGATGATGAACGTCCTGGGCGTCCAAAAACTGTAACCACTAACGATAACATCGCTAAAGTTCATCAATTAGTACTAGACGACCGCCGGATTAAAGTTAGATAAATAGCTGAGATTATGAAGATGTCAAAAGAACGTGTTTGCCATATATTAAACCAAGATTTGGGCATGAGAAAGCTGTCCGCGCGTTGGGTGCCGCGTTTGCTTACGCTAGACCACAAACGTGCGCGCATGAACATTTCCAGCGCTCTGTTGGCTCAGTCTAGAGGCAAAAAGACCGAGTTTTGGCGCCAATTGATAACTGTAGACGAAAAAAAAAAAAAAAAAAAAACAAAAAAAAAATTTGAAAAAGTCAAAAAGTCGCGTGCATCATGGTTGGGTCGGTTATTTATCAGACAGCCCTCGTATATTCACTGCTTTGACCATATGCGTCAATAATTTCAATCGCTTCCGGCAGCCCAAATCGACTAGCTTTTTCACATTATTTTCTAATTGAATTCATTTGAAATATTGATCTAATCCCGAATACGCCCCACCTAAGCAGTAGGATTTGATGTGACTTCTTGTGACAAGGATATTCGGCAGGCGTTTGCGACTAGCTGGAGAAAATTCCTCCTCTTTCATCATCCATCTAAAAATTTTAATTCACGTTTAAGTGAAACAGCCGGTATATTTAACCAGTGTACGGATCATTGCAAGATATATGCAAATATAAACTATTACTCTATTTTATTAGAATTTTCAAAAAAATCAAAACTATGAATCCTAACAAGGCACAGCGTTTCATAAGCGTAACACTGAAAAGAAGTGAGAAATCGGTATCAAATGAAGCAATTACGCTTGAACAACCTTTGAAACAAAAAATCCAAGATCTTGTAAAGGCAGACAGTTCTAGATATCAGAAACAGTAGGTATTTCAAAAGAATGCGCGGGTCACATTCTGCATAAAATATTTGACACTATTAACACAATTGCTGTCGGTATTAAATCACTATTGTTGCCCCTGTTTTAGCACAATCTGATATGGTGTTCCTCACGAAAGAAAAAGGAACAGTGGACTTCATCCAGTAAGTGTTCGTAAGGCGAAGATTGTCATATCCTCCGGAAAGGTAATAGCTGCAGATACGCGAAATATGATCCACATCAACTATGTGGAGAAGAGCAAAACGGTCACAGAGACCTAGTACGCAAAATTATTGTACCGATTCCCCGCTAAATTGCAGAGAATAAAAAACGGTCCCATTTGCAAAAAATCATGACAACAGTTGATACCATGCCTCCGCCGGTGCCACGGACAAATTGGTCGAATAAAGCACTGAACTGCTGTTCCATTCATCGTTTTCTCCTCATTGAACCCCGTGCGACTTTTTTTTTTGCTTCAAATTTTGAAAAAATATCATTGGGCATAAATTTGATTCGAATAAGAGGGACCTCAAGAAAATAAATTTTCATTGAAGCATTGCTGAATGAATGAAAGTTTCGATTTTCTTTTGTAGGCTAAAATTTATCGAGCCGCACTCATAAAAAGGATGCACATGATTTTCTGGGTTTCTAAAAAAAATTTAAGTGTTTGAAAGCTGCAATGTAGTAATTATCAAATCCAAACTTATTCCAAATAACAGGTGTATTTACGCTTGTATTTAATTTATCTGTGAAAGTTTTGTTTCGCAAGTTTGTCTTGAGCTAAATCATTCGTCATTGACAGAAACAGGTGGTAATCGTTCAATGCAAGGTGGACTATAAAATAAATGCATAAGGAACTTCCACCCAAGCGCTCAGAACGATACGAACGAACGATGGCTAGTCGATATCGATGAGTTCGGATGGAGTCTATGTTCGTGTATGCCAAATCGAGCTTTTCGTCCACACACTTCATGCAGCGGGAGTGTTACAGAATCTAGAGAATTGAAACGTGAGGACCCACATAGCTACAAAGGCATTTCATTCGCCTATTGTCTACAGGCCAAACATTAATGACATGTCGCTTAAACAAACACAGCAATTAACGAATTTTTTAGGATTCATTTCGGTGACGTGCAATATCGGTGAATGCTTCCGTTTATCATCCGTAAAGATAATTTTATTAAGAACCCTCAAACTTTTATTGGGGCATTGGTCTAGAAAAATATAATGGCGTCATAAGAGAAGCTCAGAGCAAAGATTTGACAAAACGCATTCGTCACTTCGCTCGAAATGTGTGTCAGTCATTGAAAATTGGAGTCCTACCGTCCCTCTATTGAATATTTGACCGACATAAAATATTTGGGTTCCCAGTCCTACTGTATGACGCGGAAACTTGGACGTGACTAAAAGCGGATTAGGAAGCCCATAGTCTTTTCGAGAAAATAGAAGATTTAACGACGAACTCTACGGGCTGTACAGCGACATGCGCCTGGTCAAGCGTCTTCGGATACAACGCTTAAGATGACTAGGCCATATAGAGCGAATGGACACCACTGTTCCGGCCCGAAAAGTCTTCGAATCCGGGTCACTGGGACAACGCAACAGATTGCAGCCTAGACTGAAATGGCGCACACAAGTGGAGAGGGACCTCAAACAACTTCGAGTGCGAAATTGGAGGCAGCTGGCGAGAGATCGTGCTAGCTGGAGAGGCATGTTGGTTGAGGACCAGGTACACCCCGGACTGTAGCGCCACAAGAAAAAAGAAGACGGAAATAATAATATAGTAATTCAATAATCAACAATTCAACAATTCTCAAGGTAATTTACATTTTCTTCAAAACCGTCTGTCAGGCTGTTGTTGAAAAATCGGCTATATATTCAACCTTATTGTGGCAATAAAACGATAAAAAGAAAACAAATATAATTTTAAATCTTTCGCAACCAACCATATTTGGAACTTTTAAGTTCCAATAAGAAGGACATCTACAGATCTATGTATCGATCTGTGCGGGGATATTTAAGTGTCGGAAGATTACACACTAAAGATTACACTGCTCCATCAAAATTTTAAATATTTATTCATTCAACTCGAGACACTTTTATCGGACGTTCATTAAGAATGATCAGTTCGTATCTTCAAATCGTTGGGTGCATGCTCGAGAAACTGCCATACGTGAATAGATTAAATGTTTGTCTGGTGTAAAAATCAAAATCTACATAGGATTCCGACCAAGTCGTTACTCACCTCTACATCTTTTGCAAAGGCTGCACGTATACCTATAGCTCATGTAAACCAATAAAATTTGGCTTACAGCTTTCGAACAGTCCATCGACTCTGTTCAATTGTTGTCAGGCACTTTCGCATTCCACCGAATTCCACATTGATTGACATTCGGCACGGTGCGTTCACCTAACTGACGAAAAAATTCTCCGTCTAATTGACCAAAATTGACCAAAAGACACTCCTCCAAGACCGCATGAAGCGAGAACGAAGAAATTAAAATATCAACACCAGATCTAAACAAAGCGCCACACACATAGTCAGTCTGTGGTCGTTTTCTTTGATATACTTTCACGCGTCCCCCTCCGCTTGCCAACAACTAAACTCCGCTACACCACCATGGCAACACACATCATTATGGCACAAGCAAACATAGCAACACTTGTGTTCGGAAACACACACTACAAGAGGCACACCGCACCGCGCCTCTCACGCTTCGGAGCGCTGGTCGTATAAATCTGTTTGTGCTGAGCACAGCTGCCCCACTACTGTCCCAAGACGATACGATGGATGGAGCCCGAGAGGCGACCGATAGAGAGCACACATGACTTTTAGTACACAGCAACCACTGCAGCTACCAAGTCGAAGTTTTGAGGTGTTGCGCCGAGTTTTCGATTCGTGAGCGGCAGCAAGACAATCGGACAGATCTACGACAACGCACAGTACAGTCTAGTAATTTGTTTTGTTCACATTGATAGCAAGCACCAGCTGAGTTTTGATAAGTGCACAAGGGCAGTCAATTGCCGTCCTTGAAGTGCAGACCTTTTCGTTCCATAAAGCCCAAAACAGATTTGACCTTTGCATGGGGTACACACACACCTACGGTTTGTGTGTCTGTTTCCGCGCCGGTTGTCTTCGACAAAAAATTTGCATTAGTAGGCAAAACAAAAAATAAACGAACGATACTCTCGAGATTCACGCAAAACACTTGAGAACAGATTCTGGGCGGATTTGCACCGGCTGTACGGTTCGCGTGTTCGGGTATGATCAGCGCCGAGTGTGAGTGTGGTGGCGGAGAAGTTCAAAACGAAGTTGCGCGAATCACTCGGCACGGATTACGTAAAGTTTAGATTCATTATGCAAATCTATAGCGCAGCGAGAAAAACGAAACAAACTGGCTCAAGATACGAATTTTATTCGCAAAGGAGGGGGGAGTGGCTGGAATTTTCGAAAATCCGTGACGGAGCGTCAAAACGGTCAGGAACGCTATTGCTATTGCAATTCTACCTTCTTGGGAATATAACGTTTGAGTTGTTCATTGTTTACATTTCGGTGGGTGCGTTGAGTGCATAACATGTTCAGTGGGTTTCAGTGCGGCGGCGTTGTGTCCATAGATGCACGTTGTATTTGTGTGTTCTTTTCTTTAAATCAAATTTAAGATGGTGTGGATCGTATGTAAATTGAATAATATATGCCTCTGTTGACGAGCGCGCTTCTAAGGTCGAGTGCAGTGTAATTGTGTGTGCGGTAGCCGCTAACACTCGTGGAAGCTGCTGCAGTCGTGCCACTAAGCATTGGCACTTGCTAGTGTAAACATTCAAGTCGTGTGTTTGCCCCCGCTACATGGTATTCGGTTTTGGAGTATTCGTCTACTTAGTGTTAATTTTTATTTCAATGCCGATCGAGTGTACATGCGCTATTGCGTTGTAATAAATACATATTCCCTTGTCCAACGGTCCCAAACTTTTTGCAGTCACAATTTGTGTGTTTTTCAAATCTCGAGCGTAAAATGATTTTTGACTTGTTTTTCTTACTAATTGCTTCCGCCAACTTGTGGCTGACAGATTGAATTGATCTACTCTGTCGCATTGACTATTTTTACCCGCAACCTTGTGATCATATGAAAACAATCGTAACACGTGTCCAATGAGGCGATGGCGGTGGGACTGTTTATATCCCACTCTTTGCGAATTCATATTTTGTTTCTTGACGAAGTGCATTCGAATTTGTCAAGGAATGATGTCACATCGCCATCTGAATATGTGAATCTATTCCCAAAATCTAGATAGATTTCTATCTCAAAATACGCAATGTAGCAGTAGTGTGCAGGAAAATACGCTGCTGCTTTATATACAAAGTGACCAAGAAGTCGCTATCTGGAACATTGACGAAAAATGGGAAACGTTAGTGTATTTGCGGGGTCACTGTCTAAGGAAAGGATTTACATTCCAACCATGATCTGAAAGCCTTGGCTCATACATGTAACATAAGATGTCGTCCCTTTGTCTCCATATGACGCTGAAACAACTTCAAATTCAGGACAAAACAAAATAGTTATAATCAACCTGTAGCGATGACCGTTGACGGTGATGATCTGGCCAGCGCAGACTGATGACACCGCAAGTCCAATATCCACACCTGACATTGATATTCTTTATTTCAAAATCTGACAACTGTTTGTTGACGTACCCATTTATTCAGAAATGAGCTCACCTTTTAAAGTTCGGTAGTCCTTATTGGAAGACTTGATCATTTTAATGAGTGTTTCTTGTTTCCGCTATAACTGACCCACAATCACACCTACTGTTTGGAGACGACTCTGAATGTCGAAGTTTGAGAAGATTTTCATAGACTGTGCTAACAGCAACACCGGGAAACGAGAGATGTTCAGTTCAGGAATCGAAAATGCGTCATTCAGGGTGTGATTCATCGCACCTTCCCAAATTTAATTGTCAGTTAGAATTTACTCTAGAATTGTTTCAAAAGCTTCTAATTCCCGCTTTTTGCGGATTTTTTTTTTAAATTTCATCAAACTTGTCGGTGATCGTTAATCTTAACACGGAAATCACTCCTTAGTGCTCTGTTTCCTCACAGAACTTCAAATGTAAACAAAACACCCTTTCCTTTACAGACTGTCCGCAGCTACAAAATTCCCGCTACAGTAATCAGTAAAAGTTTCATGCCGCCTTTGAATCATTCAACTACTTCCTGTCTGTGTATTAGTGCAGTTCTATTAGAAATTGCTTTTCGGATATCGTAACTTTAACTTGAAATTTATTTTCGGTAATTATTTGTTCAGCACCAGAACAGGAATGCAATAATAGCAATGAACTTTACAAGTTTATCGGTATATTAAGTTTACAGTCCATTTAACAGATCCACTCCTACTTTTTCTCGGCAATAAAACCACACAAAAGGCTACAAAGTGTTGACCTTCACAGCATTTGACGATCTAGATCTGTACAAGCATATGCATAGCGTGTACTTAATTATTCATTCAGCTATGACTGGAGTTTATTTGAATACTAATTTTAGGTTCCATACTTGTCGGCAACAACAAAAATTCAATCCGGTTTAATGAATGCAAAATTATCTGCAGCTTCCGCAACTCAACTGCGCCCTCTCGAGAAGAGGATTCTAGAAAAGTATGATTTAACCAACTGAAGAAATATTTCCCAATTACAGAACCACACAGCCTGGGCAACCCCACAGTGTCAGAGTCAAAATTCTTGAGAATTTTTTGAGAACACTCATACAACCACATCCCTTTCCGCGGGCGCACGCACACACGGTGGCCATGAGATATCACCTATTGCTAATACCTGCGATAAGATAAGATATCCACATTGTCAGCGAAGAGACGACGGCCGCATTAATCATGCTGAAAATAACACCGTCAGTTGCAATTAATTTGAGGCGGAAACCAGTGCTGGAAAAACTTTTATCACATATCGACTTCAAAGTCTAAAGTATCACATTTTTACCAAAACAAAGGGACGAACCAGAGACTCAAATGTGCAGCACGATCGAGTCTGTGGCGAAGTGGCCAATCTAAATGATCGACTGGAGCAACAAACCAATAAAAAAAAAACAAAAACTAAGCAGCAACAGCAACACGCCAGCAGAAAACCGAACAAAAAGAAACTCTAAAGTGGAAATATGAGACTCACAAGGTTCAACGATAAAGTTTCATTTTTCAGTATTCTACTGTATCTCTGCGACATATTCAGCCCCTGCATAGGTCAGCAACACCAGCAACAGCGGATGACGCCTGGAGATAGCGCCTACAGCAACGTCACATGCATTGCTCACGACTATAAGTTCTCCTGCGACTGTCGAAATGCGAATGAGGTAAGTTTTCCTTTTTCACTCCCTCAACCACCACCACCACAAGAAATTGTCATTGTTTAGGTTAGGTAGTGACTGCTAAATATTTGCCTAATGACTTTGTGCGGCGTTTGTATGCTCGGAGACGACGGCAAACTTGGTATTCAGGAGAAGAAAGTCTTATGAAATCTTCGTTAAACATTGTCTCCTCGATTTCATGTTCACTTTCAAGAAACTGGCTTGAGTAAGGCCCCAGCTGCTATCATGCGTTGAGAAGGCAAATAAATCTCAGAATTTAGACGCGCCCTTGTTGACAGATTTTCGTCTCCGTTTTGAGTGTGTTTTTTTTTTTGCCGGAGGGAGAGAGCCGATTCGCAGATATGCTCTGGCCGGTGACTGTGAATTTGATATACAGTCAGATGGATCGAATTGGTCATTTCGGACAACTGAGAGTGGTTGTCCGGTTAATTGACAAAAGTGCAAAGTAATTGGCATAAAGCTGTAATGCAATCAAGCGGAGAGTGTTCTAAATTAATTTTCTGCGCTGATTTCTGAAGGAAATGCGGATCACGTTGAGAGTATTCGGTTACACTCTAGTTATCGGCACAACATGTACTCTTCGCAGCAGTGAGATGTTTCCAGTTTAAGATGTTATTTCCGCAGGGTTCTCAGTTAAAGGGTGTGCTACTTGAGGCACTTTATAGGAGTAATTTTACTTTCAAAATTGAGTTATTTGTTTGAGACAGCGCTTACCAAGATCCAATGGAGCGTTGGCAGAGAGATAAGAGATTTTGACGTTTTTTTTTAAGTCGAGTACCACACCTAATTGCGTTTCCATCTTTTTAAGATTTATTATGTAAGGTAAAACATCCTATTCAGGGATGTTGAAGAGATGTACTTTGATTACATCTATCAAGCACTATTTTGTAACATATTTGCAATTTGAGCGAATTCCTTGTGATAAATCTCAATTTAACTAACATACTGGCAGTACTCCTTCAAATAAATATTATATTTCTATAGTGCTTAAGTATATCTTCAGAGATCATATTTAGCGTCCCTTCTAACTTCTATATGCCTTCTTATGCATCGTGTCCCCAGCTTATTGCAACTTGCAAAAGACTAATTGGCCGGTAGCCAAGCTTTGTAAGCACTTAAAACAATCAGACTGAAGGGCACGCCAATCATTTAATTTACAGTTTGACGCTTTAATTTCAAGGTATTTAAAAAACAAAATGGGTTTTCTTATTAATTGTTTATTATTGATTATCATTTGTTTCGTGCTCTAGACTTTAACCAGAACGTAAGTTAGTAGTCAAACTTTAAGAGAACTTGTTGCTTAACCTAGACGTTGAGTAGAAACGAATCTACACCATCTTTGTGTTTTACAATAGTGTTGAATATTCCAGAATTCAATTAGCATCCTCGACTAAAATTAAGCTTATTTAGACATTTTAAGTTTTATTAGCCAAACGAAACCAAAAGGCAATTGGAATTACCTAAAGAAAAAAAAAGGGGGAGAACAGTTAAGATTGTGAAGCCACCAAAACACATTTCAGGGAACATTAGCGAAAGAAGTGCCGCCAGATATCAGTTTCATAAAAAAACGCCGCTCGTGAGGCTTACAATCATATAGAAAACAATGTATTTGCTTAGGAGAAGAAATACTCTTCAAAGATATAAAGTCAAATGAGGACACAAAGAGAAGTCAAAAACTTATCAAAGGGTAGCTAGCTCGTTGCTTAGACGAAGTTAATGTTAATAGGTTTGAGGTGCACGCTTGCTACTAGGTGAAACTTTGTAGACACTTTCTAAAAACCGATTTTCTTATATTTTATACTTTTTGTTAAACAAACCGTTATGGCGTCAGTAAGGCTGAAATTTAAATTATGCGCTGAAATTGATGCGACAAAAAAATTCAATGTAACCTTATTGCATCACAAAAACGGCGATTTATAGAATGAGAATGAGAATATCCCCCTCGGATCCCGAAATAAGATATAGTATGCTTGGAATGAGAAATTTCTTCTATGAAAATGCATGTTTTTTTAAGCCCTGTTCATTACTGTTGTTGGGTTAAAATTTGACATCTAGTCAATATCCCAGTCATTATTTCATATCCGACAGTCAAATTTCGACTGTACTCGTATTAGGATTTTGACAGAAACTGCGTAGATATACTCTATGTGGATACAATAGAAGCAGTGGTTCACGGGATTAAGACTGGAAATCGATGTTCTGCTTAGTTGTTGTACGAACTACCCTAAATTCCGCCTGGAGATCAAAATTTTAGCATTAATGTCACTCGAAGTTCTCTAAGAATATAAATACACTGTATTTAGAAAAATCGTTTGTTGTCGCTCAGTTAACTTAATTATAATGCTAGTTGTTGTGGATTCACATTATTCCCATGCGATCTGTGCAACGCCGAACAGAGACATATACAGAACAATGTACATCTTCATAGATCCTTGTCCGTTTGATGTTAAACCTACGTACGTGTACATGACTTCAATAAGTGTGCATTACACAGGAAAATTTAAGCCTTTAAGTCTGGTGCTCAGAGAGAGCCACTTCCTCTGACTTCGTCTTCATACCATTCTTTTACGAAAACAAGAATGAAAGGGCCATCATTTATGGAGAATATTTCGGTAGTGTTGATAAAACTGTCAGGCTGTCTGAAAAAAGGACTTAGAAGTTACCATTGCGTGGGGTTACGTATTCATAACGGAAGAAAGTTAGTCGCGCAGGATTTTGTGCATCTCAAAATCTATGTTTTTTGAAACTAAGGCCACTTACATTGGATTTTGGATGTTTTAGAATTTTGATCTTTTGAGATTTCGAGCATTTCAGAGTTTTCGGAATTCTGGCTTTCGGGATTTTAGCTCTTCGGAATTCTAGGCATTTCAGGTTTTCGGTTTTTGAAATTTAGGGCATTTCGGGATATTTGTAGACTTTTGGGGTTAGTCTTTTCAAGAGAAAAATTATTTTTGTCCTGTTTCCCTTGATAGCATCTGGAGGAGAAGATTCAACGAGGAACTTTATAGGTACGGCGGCATGAGTCTGGTCAAGCGTCTTCGGATATAACGCTTAAAATGGCTAGGCCATGTAGGGCGTATGGACACAACTGATGCCACCCAAAAATTCGAATCCAAACCATTTGGACAACGAAACAGAGGATGATCTAGGTTGAGATGGCGCACCAAAGTGAAGATGAAGCTGTTAGTTATGATACAGGTCCACCCCTGACTGTAGCGCCAGTAAAAGAAGAAAAAGACTTTTGGGGTTTAGCGTATTTCGTGATATTAGGGTATCGATATAGGATATGGGCTTTCGTCCTCATTAGTAAGGACTTAGTGTCTGTTGCGTTATTTTCGCTTATACCATATGGTAGCACATTTAGTTAATGCTCAGACTTTTCAAGCTGGATACAGTGCCAACAGAAAATAAAGAAAAGTTGAAGCAGGCACTTTTATTGTTAAGTTTTTTCGTGTTGTGTGAATATTTTAAAGTTATTATGATTTAATCCCAATACATTTCACTTCATTTTATTTGTAAAAAGACAAACCTAATAAGCATTCCATGACAAAGCTGTCCATTGTCTTTTGCTCACCACCAACCTCAATTAATCACGACATAATTTTTTTTTATCTTTGCAGTACATGACACTTCCAATGCTTTACGGAGATGTCTATCAAATTGAAATATCAAACTGCCATCACATGACCGTCCGTGCGAATGCTTTAGAGAATACCGCCGGCTTACGAACGGTTATCTTCAAGAAAATTGGCAATCTCGTTCTAGCATCAAATTCTTTGTCGTTTTCAATTCACTTAAGCAACACTCCACTCAATGTTGAATTCAGAGAAGTAAGTACAAACGAATCGCAACTTCCCCCTTGCGACAGATGCGCCACAAATTGTGCACAATATTACACATGAATGGGAATAAAGAGAAACGTTTTTATTTTCCGCTTTGCTTGGAAGGTCACTGTTGAAGTAATTGAATCACACGCAATCAATGGAAACATTGGAGAAATCATATTCATTGACAGCATGATCCACAAAATACGACCGTTTGCTTTCACGACACTAAAAGATCATTCGATTTTCTTCAAGATGGATGGCGTTCGAATTGCAAATATTGATCCACAGGTATGTTATTGAGAGAAGTGAAAGGGGAAACCATTTAAGTATTGTTTCATTGAGTAGGCCCTGAAGAAATTTGCTATTGACCATTTGGAGATTGTGAATAGTCAGTTTCAGCATGAGCTGCCATCCAGAGCATTCTACGAACTCGAGGTTCAATCAACGTTGAGGATACAGAATGTCACATTCAAAAAAGTCCACACACGTGCGTTTTCTTTTAAAGGTAAACTTACTAGTAACTTTAAGAACCTAAAAAAAATACACACTCTTTTGCAGGAGTCAAAAAGCTCACTGTGATAGATAATCAATTCGAGAGGACCGAGAGCGAATGGATTACCGCAGAAATTCGCGACAAGGCCCAAATCAAAGGCAACCACTTTGGGATAACAAGTCCAATTGCTTTCAGAGGTAAGTAATCGTGAGCGGCGTCTCGTTTTGCAAATACATCCTTTTCTTACTCCCGCTCTCTTTTAGCTATTGAAGTCTCTAAAGAAGTCATCTTTACTGACCGTGTTGAGCTACAATTCATAAATAACACGGTACAGTTCATCAATGATCCTCAACCGCTGGTGTTCAACGACAAAATTCAATTACAAATAATCCGCCTTCAATATCAAAACAATTTTCCTTGCAAAGAATTGGAAAAGAACCAAGTGAAAGCACCGTTTTATAGACACTACGCCGATAGCATATACTTTCAAACAAAGAGTAACAACCAAAGTTTAGTTTTAAGTCAAATCGCGGATGTGGACTGCAAGGAGAAGTCCTACCTGGTGTACATAATTGTGGGAGCTATAGTTGCACTTGTCATCGTAGCAGTTATTGTCGCGATTATTGTTACCCGCATCATCAACAAGCGAAAGAAACGAAAACTGAACGTGGTGCTGCCCGAATCACGAACATACAAGGAGACACAAATCATATACCAAATCGAAAACGCTGGACTTCTGAAGACTGATTTGTAAGTGCACAAGGTGCTTGCTGCCTCTTAGATCTACACAAATAACATTTACATAAAACTCACCCGATTGGTAAATACGATTCCAAGGCTTGATTCACGGTTAGAATCGATTCGGATAGAGCGAATCCCTTCGAAAGCAGCGCATGATGATTGGTGAGGGTCTCCTCAATTGTCGACAAATCCTCAACTTCCTTGTCATCTGTGAGGGGAGACATCATCAAATTTTAAGATTTGTATGAACCAAAAGTACATACTGAGAAGCTATTTATACAAATTTTTATTATTAAGTTTAAATATATATTTATGTTCGAATATTTATGGAAGATTTTCAATAAAAACAAAACTGTAAAGCGATAGAGGCATCAAAGCAGTTACTTTGAAAACGAGAACGTATTGAGATGGCGGACACAAATGGCACAATACCAACCTTACTAACTGGTAAGGTATTTTGGTTGAGGTCTGCTGTGACACACCCTGAGAAGAGGAGGAAACTTTAATCCTCTCCGTTAGAATTTGCTAACGATTAAATATATCGTTAAATTATTTGAGTGTACGATTCACCTACGGTTTAGTATTGCCACATGCAATGCCGTATCTTCCCTTCCCATCAAAATTGCCCTGTGACAAGATCACTTCAAATTCAAGAATGTGAAGGCAAGAGAAATGATCCGTGGAAAAAAAGTTGACTGCAAAGTGGGCTTGTTAACGCATAAAAACAAAAAAAAAATGAATACCTGGTAAGTTCAGGTCCTTTTTCATGAGATTAGCACTGCACATGCCTCCCAAGTACGCCAATTCATGCTCCAGTCGAATCAGACACGAGTTCTTTGCATTCATCTGACAGAAAAATTCAGATTGTTAAATAAATTTGAGGGTAAAATACATTTCTTAACTTACAGTAGTTGGATTATCGTAACCCACAACGAGACACTTGAATCCGAACCGATTGCTGTGCGGATCCTGCGCATAAAGTGATGCGGTTTCCAAAGAAAATTCCACTCGATTGCCCGGAAGCACGATCACGTTCTGAGCCCAATTTCCAGATCTATGAAGAATAAAAAAACTGAAAACACCATTGAAGCGCATCATCCTCACTTGGCTTACGAATTAAATTTTTTGATGACCACCCATTCGGTGTCATTCGAATTTCCAGCACCACCGCCCTGACCACGAGTGTAATGGGTGACTGTGGCATTTTTGCAACTAGACCTCTGCATGCACATGTTATTGTCCAGAATGTCCAAGTAGTCGTTGTCAACAGGGCAGGCCTCTATGATGGACGGTTTTGATGGTATAGAAATCAGTAAATAGTCCTCCAGCTGGGCAGTTCCACATTGTGCATCAAATTCCAGTGTGAACCACTGAACACAGGGTGGAAATTCGACTCTAAATAAGAAAAGGCATGTAAAAAGGCTATATTCTCAATTTATAATATGATCTCTACCTCTGGCAAGTGATTGATCCACTACGGTAAGGGTGCTCACTCTCTGCTATACAGTAGTGATTACTGGTTGTACATGTGTCCATGCCCCTGTCGATGTCTTCCATCCTTCTCTTGTTCATGTCCGACGCAGAAAAGTCCACTTTCTTATCCTTCGGCTTAAGAGATGAGTATTCCTTGCTGGCATACAGTTGATTCAGGGCTGCTACATGCGGCAGGATCTCCTTGATCAGGCCGAGGATTTGCACTGAACTCTGCGAAAATCGATTCAAACTCAGAAATGATTTAACTGTAGGTACCGTATGCAAAGAATTTACCTTCGGATCTGAACATGCCAATGTTCCAATTTGCGCGTAAATTAACGGCAGCAAAGTGTGAAACACATTGGCCGAGGATGTGTTGAAAACCTCCAGCAACTGCACCACGGTCATCTGACTTCCCAACACGCCGTCATCAGAGTCACTGCGTTTGTCCAAGTCCAGATCGTTGTCGGTACGATCGTTCCCATTTAGCTTGGTGTCAGCTTGTCCATTTCTATAGTTCAATTCCTGGAGAGGACCACTTTCTTCGATTAGGTCTTTGGGATGAATTTCTGTGGCACCGATTTCTATCTCTATGTCAAATGGATTTGTGGAGCGTTTGTCGAACTTGAATGTCTCCATCAGGCCCTTCGAGAACGACTCAATCCGCTTCGTTATGTCCCTTGCGGTGGTGAGATTTTGATCGGACGGAAGTCCAGATGTCCTCGAGTTATTGGCCCAATTGATATCCATGTGTTCCTCAATCGGCGTGATGTTGTGCTCCGAGTCGATGGTTTGAGTATGATTTGATGAGTTGTCACTGGGAGACAGAGACGCAGCCAAGGCATTCCTAGCCAATATCAAAAGCTCAGTGCACTTCTTTGTGATGTCAGTTGCGACCTGCAGGGCAGTATCCCGTGCGGTCACTTTGTTTGCGTAGGTCACAGCTTGACCATCGCTCTTTACTGGGTTGCTATAGTAAAGTATGCAGGGTAATTGTCCCCGTAGCGGGGAGGTTCCGTTGAAGCTTAAGTCACACGTGTAAAATGTAAAAGTAGTTCCACATGGTCCCCGTACGGATGTCATTCCTAAGTCACCCGAACAGGTACGGGATCCCTGGGAACACAATCGAAGTGCATATCGAGTGTTCTCTTTGATGTGAACTGGGCGCTCGAACTTGATCTCCGCCATTTCATTGTGAACAGCGTCTTGATCAAATGATCCTGACACTGATTCTAAGGTTTCCCACTTGTGACCGGTTGACTGAAGGTCTACGGTGTTGTCGTAGAGAAGTTCTAGTTGATAGTCATAGTTGCCTGTCCCAGAGAACATCATAGCCCCGGCTATCGCTATTCCTGGACGGTCAACAGTGAATGCAATGGCGTCAGGTCCGAAATTGCCGGTATTCCAAGTTCGGCTCATATCGCATCGAGTGAAGCGATTTCCAGTCGATTGGAGGCTTCTAGGCGGCAGGAATGTCTTTTCAAACTAAATACGTATTAATTGCGCACAATTTTCAAGAAACACATCGTTCCATACTTACATCGGTCAGAGATGTTTGATAGACGATCTCAGCTAGGACCCTTGCTAACAGATGACAGCAATTATTGATTAGTCCTTGATTGATGTCCTTACTAAATGAGTAGTCGTTTACATTAACGCTGTGGTTGTAGATGTTCTCGATTTTCGCCTTTACTGGACTCGATATTATGTCGAGGAGCCTCACAAGCACATCCTTGAAAGACCACGAGTTGCTGATGAATTCAGACTTCTCCTGCTGTGTGCGGTATATCATTTGCTCCACCAGAACCGGATACTGGTGGTTCTCAGAGCTCGACAACATGGGCAAACCGAAATTATCACTTGGACTTATAATAGACTGTCGCTCGTTTCCAGATGTAAGTAGTGAGAAAGTCGTGCGCAGTTTTATCGAAGGACTACACAACCCAGCGATTATGGCGCTCAACAGTCGCGAGTGCAAATTGCCCTGAAAGTTGACACAAGCTTAGAAAGTGGATGTCAAACTCAGTCGAAATGCATACCATGTCCATTTGGCTGAGAAGATCGCACAAGCAGTTCCACTTCAGGGATGATGTGGGATAGAATGCATCAAAGCAAGCCACAAAGCTGGTGTGACATTCTTCAAGGATTTCCAGAACCATGCGATAGCCTGGAAGAAATGGATTTGCTGGAAAAATATTTCATGTTGATGTGGTCAGTGATGTGCGGCAGCAGGATAAAGTATTTGTTTATCAACAACGTTACTTGGGGGGGAATAGGGATCACAGATCATGTTACATCGCAAGGGGCAAGCAAACGACGTCGATGTGATTAAAACAAAATGTGAGTAAATAATTAAATGTTTTTCAGATATTCCAGCATGGCACTAGCCTTATATAAAGCTAATGTCCCTCCATTCTACTAGGACCTGGTCATCTAATCAAACACGAAAAACAGAATCGAAAGCAAGTGTAGCTTACCACTCTCCGTGCTGATATCCCTAAAGATGTCATCGTTGAGTATCTCAATGAGCAGAGCCCTAACATTGCCAATGCACTCCGCCAGCTGCACATTTTCCATGTTTGCCTTGCGAGAAGTTGGGGTCGACAACTCACCGACTCCAAGGAAATGCTTGGCTGAGCTAATGGCTGTTTTTGCTGCTTTAACACCTATGTCCGACAAGAAACATTGCTTCAGGGAATTTCTTAATTATCTTGTTTATAACTTTCTTACCACCAGCGCCATCCGTCAACTTCTTTCCCGAGGAAACCCTCACAGCCTTCTGAGGATATATCTCATTCGTGTATTTCCTCAGCAACCGTAAGCAAGACTTATTTACGTAGATCAAGTACTCCAGAGATTGCTTCACCTGCAGCGGGCGAGTTTTGTCCTTCTGCTCGCGAATATTCCTTTTAAATGACTCCCAAGCCCACTTTAGCAATGCCACAAGGCTCTCGAAACATTCCTTGGTCACAGTGTTAGCAAATGACTTCGAAATCCTTTGAACAGGATCGATTTCCGGCTGCGGAGCAGGCTGTTTCGATTCCGTTGTTATTAGACGATACAATATTGATGGGATTTGTCCAGAGTTTACATCGGTTCCGTTGTTGGCTTTCTTTGAGTTTTTGAAAGCGAACACGATCTGATCTTCGGTGGTCACTGTAGCTTGACCCGCAGAGCCGCAATCTGAAGATGGGCCAGCGATGCGTGCCCATATTAAGTACCATCGTCCAGAGGATGCAGTTACCGGCTTGGGAAGCATTATGTGGTATTTGCTTCTCGCCGGACATTCGAAGGGAATTTCTTTGGTTTCCGAAATAAGAACGCCATCTTTTTCATATCCTCCTCCATCAATGCCGAGATCGAAAAGTTTCACCTTACAAGAGTACTCTCCACGTCCACCAAACATTCCAAAACCACCTGCAAGAAGGAAAACATTAGATTGGATGTTCGGGAAATCATTAATGGAAGAACTCACATATAAGAACATCTGTATCGCAGGAGAACCGTATGGCCTCCACGCTATGCCCAGAGTAGCCCCATCCGCCTCCAAAGTTATCGAAACGATTCAAAATTTGATAGTCATTCGATTGGCTGTCCTTTGATTGACTTTGCTGCGCAGGAGTAATGTCCTCAAAGCAGCTGGGACTAGAAGAGAAGACAATTCACACGCAATTCTCACATAGAGACATCACTTACATCAAATCCTGGGCCGATGTAAGGACATCCAAGCAAGCCAATAGATTCAGAGACGCCTGAAGTCGAGAAACCTGCGAATCCGGTTTAGTAGTTGGCAGGGACAATTCCGGAGACAGAAGCGCTCTGTAGTTCGATGAATTCTGGAATTAAAGGGGATTTATGCGTTTATGTTTGTCGACTTATGTCGGTATTCTTACAGTTCCGTTCTTTGGAATTTCACTGGCTAGCACATTGTAGCAGAGTACAGACTTGCTTATCCCTCCATCGAAAACCCACAAGACATTGAATAGTGGATCCAGGGCGAATGCTATTTGCGGCATTGGTTTTTCGTTGGGACTCTTTGGTTCCTGACGACGTCGCTTCCTTTGATCTCCAGCTCCCATTATCATTTGATTTTCATGCACCTCAAATATTTGATTTCTCGACTCATGCATGCTCCGCGACATCTGGTCGATGTTCTGATTTATTTCCGGAAGTTCCGAATTGCGATTGCTCTGAATGATCTGAACGAAGTTCACCTGGTTGTTGTAATGAGCTGTACAGCTGCCATCTCGACGATTGATTGTGAGGACGTGAAATGTGAGTGGAATTGTGGGAATCAGCACTGAATGAAAACGGAAACTAATCGTTTATAATCGCTCAATTAGAGATTCTTCCACTTACATATCGTTTTCTTGTCAGCTACGACACTTATCTTTGGAAGGTTGTGAGTTGTAATCAAGGATTCATCGATCTTAATAAATGTCTGGTCCCCACTAGCTCCAATCCAGGTAGCTTTTTTCCCAAAGCTCGGTCCAAGACCACTAAATTTAATATTATATTTTAAGGTTACGTCACAATTCGATTGTAAATTGAATTCAGTGATATTACAAGACAGCTCCTGGGGTGCAATTCCACAAGAATTTTTGCCTCTGCGAAATAATCGATGATGCCGGGCAACCTTCTTTACTAGAATCCGCATGCTTAAGTCCTTCTTCATGTGTGGGCGCCTTATTGTTGAAGTCATTTGGCAAGCGCCCTAATTGCCCTTTCTACAAACATAGGTTGTGAGGCACTTCTTTCTCAATTCAGTTTCGCCAACTTACCTGATAATTTCCAAAAGTGTACACAATCCCCTTTTGAGTAAGGAGCACAGTGTGATTACTCCCAGCTGCAATTTGACTGACTGCTCCCTGGACTTTCACCTGTACTGGTCCACTAACACCCTGCAGGTCCCCAGTACCCAATTGCCCATACTGATTGCTTCCAAATGTGTAGACTTCTCCAGACAATGTCAGCACCACGGTATGATGTAATCCACAGGCAATCTGCACCACAGGACTATTGGAAGGTAAAGCAAGGTGTTGAGGGGCCAGAGGTGCAACCCTTGGAGGATCCTTTTCCGTGTCCAATGTGAGATTATTTTCCTCGCGAGGCTGTTTATCTTTTCGACGAAGAAGTATGCTCTTTGAGCGTTGACGTGTAAGATCGCTCAGATGTTTTGGATCTGCGCAAGAAAAAGAAAAGTTAGGTTTGCATTGTTGGATTGACTGCTGTTTGTACCGTTGTGTTCTGCCTCCTGAATGGTTATGCAAGATGAACAGAGTCCACACTTCGAGCATCCAGCATCTCCATGACCACATGGACATATCCTGCAAAGCAAACACATAACAATTTTCCAAACCGATCAGCATGCCCAACTTACGCTCCAGGTAATCTCTCCTCCACTGGCACATTCAGCGACGAAACGCAGGATATGTTATAACCAGTACATTCTTTGCAAACTATACAAACTCTGCACTGTCCCTGCACCACCAAGTGGTCGTCAAAGTCACACAAGTTCGCCATATCGTACTTAAGTCTGCGCTCGTTCACCTTTGCGTCAACGTAATCCATCTGACTGCTAGCCGTAGAGTCTAGCGAGTAATTCGATTCTTTCGGTTTTGAATTGAAAGACCGTCCACACTGGCCCTTATTGTTGAGACCGAATGTAAAAAGCTGTCCCTTTGAATTCAAAACGACACAGTGGGCTTTTCCCAATGCCACCTTGGTTATGTGCTGTTCGGAAAAGTCTGTCACATAGCCATGTGCATCACAATGAGCTGTGTCTTTCCCGAACATGATGAGTCGTCCTGTTTTTGTGACAAATGCCGATGTGCCATTATTGCATGCTGCCTGGATAACCACATGGCCGTCGACACGTGTCAGTCGCTTTGGTTTGACAGCCTTCGGCTGCCGACGATTCTTGGACGAGTCACCATCTTCTCCTCGACGGGCCGTTCCTGGAAATATTCGTAAATCGCATAAGATAACTTTAGAAAAAACAAATAATTGTATTACCGGCAAAGTAGACAGTTCCGTCGTCATTTACTAGAAGGGCGTGTATTCCATCGTGTCCAACAGCGACCTGCACAATGTTAGAGACCTTGGAAATTATCAATTCCGTTATTTTCATCGTTGGTGTCCGTCCAACAGCCTTTAGTCCCAGAGACGGAGATTTTCCGTAGTAGTAAACTTTTCCATTGGAGGCCTTCACAAGACCGAATTCCTTACCACAGGCAATTCCTTGGATCTCAATGTCAGTTGGTAATTTGGGTTCAAAAATGTTGTAAGATGATTGAATCTAAAATTGAAAATGGTCAGCGACTATAAGAAAATTCCCGAAGAGATTACCTTTTGGATTTGATTCTGATTCAGGACTTCGTCCTCAAATGCTGCGTAACCGAGTGTTCTGAACTTCTTTCGAGCCAATTTGAGTGGCAAATCAAACGCGAGGATTCCAGTGCTGTTGAAAATTTGCTTCACAACGAGTGTATCCTGTGGCAAAAAGGAAGTTAACAATTTGACTTGGGGGGAAAGAGAGTTATAACTTACATCACGATTGGTGCAAATCATGTTAATCGATTCCTCGTCGGAGAACAGAACATAGTTGAGTCCCTCCCGAATCATTGGAAGATTAACGTTCGAAGGGGCTACTGCTGTAAGTGTATCCGTGTTGATAAGCAAAAAGTTTTCCGATAAACGCTTAGAGAATCGTTTGAAATATAGTTTGTCCTACAAGAGGGAAGAAATAACTACGTGAAAGAGAAACGAAAGTCATAGCTATAACTTACAGCACAAAAACCCAACCATCCCAAAGACTCTCTCCCGAATTCAGTATTTGAAGCGTAGACGTGTCCTTTAAACGATCCATTAAATCCTGTGCCAATCTTGAGAAGGCAGCTTCGATGCAAAAGATAAATATACGTTCCATCAGATGCCATCACTGGTTGAATGGATGTGAATGGTGATGTGGTGCTTAGGGTCGATCGCAAAGAGAACTGAAAATGGATCAAATGCATTCTGAATTTGACACTGAAGTATTCCTCACACTTACTTCATCTACTAATGAATTCTGTGGTACACCATGTGTATGAAACTCTGGTCGAATAGGTTTGTTCAAAGCTGCACTCATCACAGTTCGTTGCAGAGAGAACAATACCAACGGCAACTTGATAGCCTGAGCAGATACCTGTTTGGGTAACCTCAAGAGAGCAGCGATGGCTTTCAAAATCTTCCCGGTGTCCCCGCGAGCTATGCACAAACCAATCAACGACGAGCATGCAATGTTCGACCAGTTAAGTTCATACGTCGGTGCACTGGCCACCTGAGTGTTTCCCGTGGCGGTATACATCGTAGCCAAGTCCAGTAGCAGATCGTACAGTGGATTAATCAAATCGTCCGGTTCGGACTTAAAGCTCTCCGGCTGCTGCCCCTGAATGACATCAAACAGTGCTTTCAAAGCCTTCGAGCAGAGATTTGGCTGAATGTTCCTCGCATCGGCGATCAGTTCAAACAGACTCCGCAGTCCAGCACCCACGATGAGGGGAACTCTAACAACAGAAACTTCTCGGTCAGTTGCCTCATCCGTTTCTGTATCGCCATCACTGTGAACCGAATCGGCACTTCGAACGCGTTTGTCGCTGTTGTGGCAGGAGCACTCGACTAAGTTATTGGAGAGACAGGCATTTGCGCAAATCAAACAACAGGAGGTCGTTATTTTGTTGCGCTTCACAGAGGCATGCTTATCCTGAAATAGCGCATACTTGGCATCGGCTTCTAACACAGCTGCTCTTATGGCTGAGTACACTGAAAATTTCGATGAATTCGGTTTTAGTTCGATATGTGCCACCGAATAGGCCGGATAACTTTGCTCATTCTCCACAACATTTTCAACGGCTTTCTTGTCCTTGTTGTTGTTTCGCTTGGATCCAGATTTATTTTCTTGAATTTTTCTAAAATAAAACACGCAAAGAGAGTTCAACGAACTTGTCATCGATTGGGGAAATAAATAAAGGGTTTTAGTAGAACATAAAATTACGTTGTCATTCAATTTCGTCCATGATGATTGCCAAATCCTGGTTAACATAAAATGTTTATGCTCTTCAGGAATTGCTTACCGGAGAACGACTCCCATGTCGCTATTCATATCCGAAATCTAATACATTTGCACACGTAATTGTGGGTGGGTTTATGCTCCCAACTGTTTCATATCAATACTAATAAACTTACAACCCGTCTGCTCGACGTACCCTACCGATAGAAAATTCCAAAAAAATAAACTTTTCATTCTCATTCTTGTCCAGTAATCAGTACTTTAAGTTGAAATTGCACCTACATATGTAATTATATACAAACAGTAGCAGCAGTCATCAAATATGTATTCACATGCCCACGTCACAGAGAGACGGTTCATGTCCTGCTTTCGTAGTCAAAGTTTGAAGAAAAGCGAAAAAAAATCGATAATCCTTCCCAGGTTCTTGCCCTTAAATTTTATTTTTCAAACTTCTCGATCAAAGCCCCCATAAAAAAATGCTCAAATACTAAACTCGCACAATTGTTTGCAATTATCTTACCTTTCTTCGCAGTTTGTGTATAATTCATGAAAATATTCTCCATATTTAGATGGTTGCACCAGGCCCACCATTGCACAAAGAAAAATTTAGTTCACTGAAGTCCTTTCTTTCTCGCAATAAACCGTGTCTCTTCAACTTCCCGTGACTTTCGTTTGCACCTTTACTTCAAATTTTTGTTAATTTTGTACTTTAACAAATCGTTTGCAATTTTTCTAGCATTATTTCTTAAAAAATCTTGTTTTCTAGAGAAGTGAAATAAAACTCGTTCTGCAAATTTTTTATCCTTACACAGATAATCGATAAGCAAGACGAAGCGCAGTGACAATTGGACAAAGGCACCCTTAAATTTTGACGGTTTGAATTACATCCCTTCTGACATGGAAATAGGGGTGGAAAAAATAAAGCGCCAAAACGGTAAAATGTCAAAATGTATTGGTTGCATTGCGGGGGATGTAAACAAAAGCACAACGGTGGTTGTTTATAAACAAAACTCCGATTGACAGTTCTCAGCCGGTGAAATGAAAACAAAAATGGCTCCTGCGCCTGGGGAAAGATACAGCTGATATTTGTTTGCATTACTGAACTGTGAGATGTAAATATTTGGGTAGATTCAGTGAAGAGCATTCAACAGGCAAATCTTGATGGCTCTATTACGCAAGGCATGCATATAAATTTAAGATATAAACAAAGGAAATGAGTAAGCAGAAGATTTGTGAAAAGGAGAATGTTCGCAAAACCTATTGGAAACCTATCAGGATTGTGTGTATTTTTTAAACGTGTTGTTTAGCTGTTTGCGAAATAACGTTTCCACCACCGATAATTTACGATCTAGCAATCGATGTATATCCGCGTACGTGTCAAGATAGTATTCTTGTGGTCTCCACGAGAAATTTTCGTAGAACTATAGACGACTTACTATGAAAAATTACAGGTGAAGACGTGACACTTAGTCCCTCTTTGACACTACCTAATAAAACCTTTAGAGAAAATCATCGCCTGGCGTAGGAAAGCTCTGAAAACTAGGCCACCCATCTTATTTCATTTCTATTTAATATATTTCTTGCAGTAAGCTGCAGTTAGTAGTACAAATCAGAGATAAGCAAACATTACTTTGATCCTAATTTTGTGTTGCTGTAAACTTTACTGGCGCTTTTGGTTGTCTGCCTAGTATGTACGAAATCCTCCTGTAATCCTGCCTTGCGTACCTGGCGTTACTGCAAGGATATTTACATTTATATAATGGCTTAAGTGAAAGACAAAGACCAGGTGCTGGTCAGTGATGGAACATCAAGTTTACAAGTAGTCTCCGTAATATTGCCAGTTGTATTCAACTGTCGTTTCTATTCTTACATTGCATTTAATCAATCGATTTTACGATTCGACTGCATTGACATCTATACTTTGATCTAAATACGCATTCCCTGCTACTTAGTTCGTCGTGGATATTTGTGTTCTTAGAATTTTCCAAGCACGAATCCAAATTGATCTAATTTAACTGAAAAATTCCTTAAATAATACCTACGTACCTACGTTGATACAGGAGATAAGACATAGAAACCAGAAACTGTCTACTATATGAAGTTCATAATAGCAAATTAAGATCTATGCTAATGTCCCTTTACCATTGATTTTTCTTTGATCTGGTCTGTCAGCTTAATCAACCAACCAAAGTATCCATATGTGCACACGGAAAATTGCTTCTTTTGAAATTATAATTTTGCAATTTCGACACAAGCTCAGGAGAGATCTCCCCTTAGCGTGGTATAAATCACAGAACTTACTTATTTACCAAACTATAATACAATGAAATATCTTCTTAAGAACTTCTCTGACTCTTTCTCTGTCAAATTTGAAATAAATTTGTACAATGTCAGATGGATACATACGAGTACAAGTGGAACAACAAGTATCCACAAGACAATATATGACTTTCCTAACGGTTTACATTTACGATTTGACCCATTAATCGCGGCAAGCCAATCGTGTCGGCAAATCACTCAGACTCAACATTATGCACGAATATTGATTTCAGTGCAATTTTGCTGAAGGTACCTTCCTCCCATTATACATTTCTTACACGGCAACACTTTTTGCTAGTTGTCAAAATACACACATTCAAACACCATTCGTAGACTGATTCGTTTCACTTCTTGTCTTGTAGTTCATTCAAAAACTGCACAGCAAACCAGTAATATTTATTTAGTTATAATAAATTAAAGTGCCCTTAACAAAACAACAGTTTGATACAAAAATGTTCCAAGAAACATGCATTGCACCTGTCAACATTGCCTTAATCAAATACTGTGAGTACACCACTCTCGAAAAATCTCTTTCTCCATGTCCACTTTCACCATAAAAATTTACCGAAAACAAATGGAATTATATTTTGCAGGGGGAAAGCGGGATGAGGATCTTATTCTGCCCATTAACGATTCTCTAAGTATGACCTTGAGTACGGATGAGGTAATTTCAACGTTTTAAATTTAGATACAGTTCACTCCAGATGCTCCTGACCTTTGCACACCTTTGGAGCATCTCCATATGAATCACTAAATGAGATCAAACTTTCGATTCGTGCTTTCAGATGTGCGCAAAGACAACAACAGTTGCCTCCAAAGATTTTCAAAGAAACACAATGTGGCTGAATGGCGAGGAAGTTCCTTTTGAGGAGAACGCTAGACTTATGCGTTGCATTGCTGAACGTATGTTGCCTGTATATTTATGTAGATTAATTTCCATGTAGACAATTTTAGTGAAAAAACTCGCTGCTTCAAAGGGTTCAACAAAGTTTCCAGTCGACTGGAAGCTTCATATCTGCTCTAAGAACAATTTTCCCACCGCAGCTGGACTGGCGTCAAGTGCTGCTGGCTACGCGTGCTTAGTATACACTCTTGCATGTCTTTATGGGGTAGAGGACAAAGAACTTACATCCATAGCCAGACAAGGGAGTGGTTCGGCATGCCGGAGCTTGTACGGAGGTTTCGTCCGCTGGATTATGGGCCAGAAATCTGACGGATCAGATTCTATCGCGGTTTCTGTAGCTCCAGCCACTCACTGGCCGCATATGCATGTTCTCATTCTTGTGGTTAATGACAATAAAAAGAAAACGAGTTCCACAAAAGGAATGCAGCGGTCTGTGGTCACGTCGGATTTGATAAACCATCGAGCGGAGAAATGTGTTCCGCAGAGAATAACTGAACTTACATCTGCAATCAAGGCGAGGGACTTTAGCAAGTTTGCAGAAATCACTATGAAAGATTCGAATCAATTTCATGCTATTGCATTGGACACCTATCCACCGTGTGTATATATGAATGATGTATCACATTGGATTGCGGATTTTGTGCATGAATTCAATGAGCGCGCTGGTGCTACAAAAGTTGCATACACTTTCGATGCTGGTCCAAATGCGTGCCTCTATCTCTTAGAGGAAAATGTACCGAGTGTTCTGAATGCGGTGCAAACCTGCTTCCCTTGTGACACTCCTTCCGAGGAATATCTCAAAGGTCTTCCGATTGATAAAAGTAAAGAGGTAAGTCAGATGTTCTTAGTATATCTACGAGTTGTGTTAATTTTTTGTATTTTTAGGGAGATGCTGTACGCGGTTTTCAATCCTATGGAACAAATTTGCTTAAATATATAATCCATACTAAAGTTGGAACTGGACCTAAAAGGCTTTCACTGACAGATTCGTTGGTAGGAGATGACGGTCTACCGTTGTAGGGAAATAAGCGCTGAGTGTGTTTATTTATGTTTTTCGGTACAAAGTGTATTGTTTGCAATAGATTTTGGGAGAAAATACAATTTATTTTTATACGGATTGGCTGTGTACTATTAAATTTGTTTCACAATCCTTGCCTTTAAATTGTGCTGAGGAGCTATCTACGTCGAGGGCGTCCTCTATTGCGTTGTCGCAGTCGTTCGGTTTGCTAGACTTCAGGACTAAGCTGTTGTGTCAATGCACTTTACACGGCCTTGCTGTACCAAGCGTTTAACAGTGTTGTATATAGCCAAGCCAGTGGAGTAGATTGATATTTGCCTTCTAAACTTTATCGAAACTATATAACTAACACGGGCTCCGGCTGGGTCGGATCTTAGTTAATTATTCGTTCTACATGGTTATAAAAAGTTGCTTGAAAAAAACAGGGTTTCAATTACTTAAAACTAGAAATCCTATCAATCTCAAAAAGTTGTACGTAACTAAGCAATCAACGTTCAGCTTTTTGAATATTACACTCGTACTTTTTTTCCCCTAATTAAACATTATTTGTGAAAGTGAAACTATTTCAGAAAAGTAAATAAACAAGGAAAGTAGGAGTAACAACTAAAATATGCCATGCTCTTTATCTATAGTATTTTGCATGTATAATTGGCTTCATTTTCGAAAGCGGTGTAAAAATGTCTGCGCGTGATATTTTTCATCACTCTTTCAAAAATGTTCTTTCTGTATATTTTGAATTTACTAATTTTGTTTTATATTGCAAAATAAATATTTCAGAGTAAGGCATACGTCTTTAATAACCTCTGAAGTTACATTATACTTTCGGGCATGATTTTATTTTTCAATGATGTATGCTAAGTAATAGGTATTTTTGCTTATATGATTACATACTCCTAGGCGCTTGTCTAGTATGCGTTTGAAAAAGTTATAAATAAATTAAAATTCAATATATCGGTATTTATTAACATTTTCTGAATAAAATTTTTGCTTCACATAAACAAAATAATGTTCGAGTAGGTGAAAAACACCAAAAGTACGTATTTGTGGATGTTTAAACAACGAAAACAGTCACCCTAATATACCCGAAATTTAACTTCAATTGTTAATAAACTTGGAAATTATAACTTCATAGAAAACTGAGTTATATAGGTAGCTCTGTTTTTCAACCATTTGGGCATACGATTTTTGTTTCTTCTTATTGAAAATACTCCACAGATGTATTTTTGAAACGATACTCTGTGGTAACGTGCCGAAAATGCATAAATCACCTGAGAGTATGCTACTAGTTTTAACGGACAACTTAGCCAATCTTTCCTCCTTATTTTCTCGTGTACCTTTTTTTGTTGTAGGTTCTTCAACGTCTTATTTAAACTTATGGATCACATCTGGTCGTGAATTCTCGGCGCAAGTGCGTCATAGCAGTGCCGTACGTGTTAGTTCCCATGAAAGAAGGTCGAATCCTGGGGCTTTATCGTGCACCGCTCGTTTTATTACTCTACACCGGCTGACGGAAATATCTTGGGTCGTCATTTGTCTCAGTGACCAAGTTTTCGTGGTTATTTTCGGAACGTTCTGCATCAGAATCTGCTTAATGTTTAATTACAATTGAGGAGAATTGGTTACACATCATCGTCACTTCCCGATACATTTCTTGAATCGAATTAAATTGAAACGTATGTATGTGAGGGTTACGATTGTTTGTGTTAATTTTCTTTCTTTGTTATTTGTTGATTTCGGTTTTCAATGAGCCTTTAAATGAATTCATCAACTTTTCAAGTTCAAATTTATGAAAGTGTAATTTGCACAGAGTGCATGAATGAAATACATATTTCTTAAAGCGTGTGCCGTTGGCAACAAAATTTAACCATAAACCGCTGGATATGTACCTCGTTTGATTCCTTTTAATTGCACTGTCTTCCGATTAGATTAGTGGCTTATGGGTTTTGTACTTAGAATGGAATATATCTACAGTTGGCAACGATGAGCTTAATGACACCTGCTTCATAAATAACTAAATTCTCTCACCGTTTTCTGTAGAACCCTTTGTATTTTATGATAAAGGCATTTGATAAAAGAAAGCGCAATCGGTAAACCAATTAAATTGTATCTTAATTCTGAAAATTCATCATTCAGCGTTTGGGTGCAATCGAAGGTTGTTATCGCACAGAGAGACGAGGAGTATTCACCGATAAGAATTCACACATTGCTTAAGTGGTCGGTAGCGCCTCTAAGTTGAAACAAAAAAAAAAAAAACCATTCAGTGTCAAAGACGAAAGGCACTTAATTGATGGTTCACTTCCGGAGGTTCTTATGAAATAAGTGTGGGCACTTATTGCCGTTGAATCATAGAACTATTCTGAAAATAGTTTGGTTTTTCAGATTTCACTTCAAAGATAAGAGTGTTATTGTAATGTTTTCTTTGTTTTCTTTGCAATTACTAATTTGCTTGGCGTCAAACGGTAGCTGCTCTTTATCATTAAGGTGAGTTTGGAGCAACATTTCATTCGTTCTCGTGGCAGATGAGTGGCTATGTTATCTAGTTAAATTAATTCAATCGAAAAAATATATTTTTCAATAGTGCAATTGATTGACGCAGTCTGAAGTCGCCGTAAGTGCATCGAACTAAACAAATATTGGATGCTATGGACTAAGGACATCTTTCACGTCCTTATGTTTTTCCGCCGTTTTTATGAAAGATCATATACTGTGATTATGATTTTTACGAAATCAAAATAAAATCTTTCCAACTTGTTGAAAATGGTTGCGAATAGTTCTTTGGGGTGTATTTTTATGGAATGTAGAATCCAAGTGGACAACGGTCAACAACAATTCCGGTTGTATTTCGAAAACATAAAATGGTGGCACGGGCTCATACTAACAAAAACTTTATCAAATAAGCTCGTGTATTTATTGATGCCCAAATGCTGGCAATTGCAATATCTTACGGATTAGGTCCCTAGCGTTCATTCATTTGTTTATTTTTAGCGCAATGTATTGTCTAAGAACTTTTTCAACATTTCAAGATTTTTCCTTATTTTTTATCAGCGATCAAAGGAGGATAATTATCCCATGATTTAAGGTAGCCTTTTTGTCGGACATACATAATTTCCTCAGATTTGTTGGCAATTAAAAAGGAATTATTTTTCCTTCCGCAAATCAGTAAGCTCGTAAGCTCAAAAAGAAGTTTCCCAGAAACCAGCACTTAACCATTTTGTTTATTTATCACAAAAAATATTGCATTGCTTGTACCTCCCCGCTAACTGCGCATGCCTCTGACTCGAATCAGAGGAATTTCAGATATCTCAGGATCACTCCTTATTTCCGTCATGTTCTGCGTGCATGTCAGTGATGCGAACAAAACAACAAATTGATTATAATTTCTTGTTATGACGGTAAAACCCGCAGCATGTGAACAAAGCCGGGAGTTCCTTGAACCCCAAACCAAAGCGATGACTAGCCTACATGGCAAAGCTGCAAGTGACGAACTGCAAAATGACAAGTGATCTTTATCAGTTTTCGTTTTGCTTCGAGAAATATTCGAAGACTCTCTCTGCCCGTCTGAATTAGAAATTAACACCTTCCACATAAAGCGATCAGAGATGTCATAATAATGTTTGAATTTCGTCTCATCTGTAACTTCTAACAGCATGACGAGCGATCTCATTGACAGCTTCAAACCCGTATTGGGCAGTTCAGTCTGCATCTAACCGGTTAACTGCAAGCCAAGCATAGTTCATTGCTTGTTCATCAATTCTACCTCACGGCCTTGCCGGCTTAGAGAGAGAGAAGAAACCCGGATAGACACAAACAAAAAGCTAAGAAAACATCAAACGGTTCTGTTCGTTCCATAATAATGAAAATTCTCGAATGAGAGAAGTAAATATTTACTCGTTTGATCAGTCTTTCCGGTACTAATCAGAAGTCGTGAAATTTGCGAATAAAACAGATACGCAATTTGAGATTTGCTTGATTTTGTAAATATTCAATTAACAGTCTTGGCGGCTTTAAGTCTGAGGATGATGGTTGTTAGTTTTGCTCTATTTAATCCACAGAAGTACTTACACATGATGGTAAAGTGATGAAATCTCGTACTTGAATTGTACTGTGTGTTCACCTTAATTAAGCCTCTTGAAGCGGCTTATCTAGGGCTGATGATGACAAGTGCTGAATGAAAATTCAAATGTTGGATGATTGATTGTCCATGGTCGATGAATGTTAATTTTTAAAACAAATCCGTGACTATTAAGCTTTCCGGAACCAATCTTGTTTATGAATAAATTGTTATTTTGACATGAAACTGAATCTGTAAATACGGTTTATGTCTGTCCATTGCCGGATCGGACAATTGTCTATCTGCGGTAGAATAGTTCTAAAGGATTACATTTAAATGCAAATGATAAGGCGTGAAAACTGATTCAAAAGAGAACAGGTCGTTGAATTCGCACAATTCGTCCGACGTTAACGAATATAATCTACATACGGATTGTCATTTTGCATGACAAATTCGAACAAAAAATTGCAAGAAGCATTATTGAATTTCATTATTTGGGTAACTATTTACTTGGGTAACTTCTTCTTCTTCTTCAGATGGCGCTACAGTCCGGGGTGGACCTGGGCCTCAACCAACATGCCTCTCCAGCTAGCACGATCTCTTGCCAGCTGCTTCCAGTTGCGCACTCCAAGTTGGTTGAGGTCCTTTTCCACTTGTGTGCGCCATCTCAATCTAGGACGTCCTCTGTTGCCTTGTCCCTGTGGTTCGGATTCGAAGACTCTTCGGGCCGGAGCAGTGCTGTCCATCCGCTCTACATGGCCTAGCCACCTTAAGCGTTGTATCCGTAGACGCTTGACTAGGTTCATGCCGCCGTACAGCCCATACAGTTCGTGGTTGAATCTTCTCCTCCAGCTGCCATCAACGCAAACAGGACCAAAAATCGCACGCAGAACTTTTCTCTCGAACAGACCAAGGGCTTCTTCATCCGCTTTTAGTAACGTCCAGGTTTCTGCGCCGTAAAGCAGGACAGGGATGATCAAGGTGTTGTACAAAGTTACTTTGGTCGTTCGGGAGAGGGCTTTATTACTCAATTGCCTCTTAAGCCCAAAGAAACAGCGATTGGCAAGAGTGATTCTGCGCTTGATTTCGGTACTGATGTTATTGTCCCTATTCACCGCGGAGCCGAGATAGACGAAGTCCTTTACTACCTCGAAACGTCTGCTGCCCATAGTGACGCTCTGTCCGAGACGTCGATGTTCTGCGTCCTTCTTCGATGACAGCATATACTTAGTTTTGCCCTCGTTTACCACTAGTCCCACTTTAGCCGCTTCCGCTTCGATGCTAGCAAACGCCTCATTGACGGCTCGCTGGGTTCGGCCGATCACGTCAATGTCATCCGCATAAGCTAGCAGTTGAACGGACTTGTGGAAGATCGTGCCTCTGGTGTTAACGTGTGAGTTACGCACGAACCCCTCAAGAATGATGTTAAAGAAGTCGCATGACAGCGCGTCGCCTTGTCTAAATCCTTTTTTGACATCGAAGGTCTCGGTGAGTTCGCTACCGACCTTGACGGAGCAGCGAGAGTTCTCCATCGTCATCCTACACAATCTGACGAGTTTGGTAGGGATGCCAAAACTGGACATGGCACTGTATAGCTCGTCTCTATGCACGCTGTCATACGCGGCCTTGAAATCGACAAATAGATGGTGGGTGTCGATTTGTACTTCTGGGGACTTCTCCAGGATTTGCCGCAGTGTGAAGATCTGGTCGATTGTGGACTTCCCTGGCCTGAAACCACACTGATAAGGACCTATCAGGTTTTTGACGAACGGTTTCAGGCGCTCACACAATACGGCAGAGAGGATCTTGTATGCGATATTAACGAGACTGATCCCTCGATAGTTGGCGCAGTCGAAGGGGTCTCCTTTCTTGTGGACCGGACGTACGATGCTGACATTCCACTCGTCGGGCATGCTTTCCTCCGACCATATCTCACAGATGAGCTGGTGCATGCACCCAACCAGCTCATCCCCAGCCGCTTTGAACAGCTCTGCGGATAGTCCGTCCGCGCCAGCAGCTTTGTTCGACTTCAGTCTCGATATTGCTATCTTGACCTCGTCGAGGTCGGGGGGACGGCATTCTTGTCCATCGTCGTCCAAATTGAGTGGAACATTCTGCCTAACAGCGGGATTTGTGTCATCATCGCCGTTTAGGAGTCTGCAGAAATGATCCTTCCAGATTTTCAGCACCGACTGCGACTCTACCACCAGTTGTCCATTTTGGTCCCGACAGGCTTCAATCCGAGGCTTGTAACCGCCAGATAACTTTTTTACCTTGCGGTAAAAATTTCGGACGTCATTCCTGCCATAGCACCTCTCCATTTCCTCGACCGCGCGCTTCTCGTGCTCTTTCTTTTTTCTTCTGAGAAGCCGGTTCTCTTCCCTTCTTCTCTGTTTGTAGAGCTCACAAACAGCTCTCGTCGTTCGATGCAGCGTTGCCTTGTAAGCTTCCTGTTTGGCTGCATGCGCCTGCCTGCACTCGTCGTCAAACCATGGGTTCCTCTTAGGTGGTGGCTTGAAACCCAGCACATCAGTTGCGGCCTCTTTGATGGCTTCTTGACAACGTTTCCATTTTTCTTCTATTGTTTGTGCAGGTAGCGTTACTTGGGTAACTATTAAATATAATATTAATGATCGAAACTAAGAAAATCACAACATAGACCGATCTTTATAATTATAGCTTCCTATTTATATGTAACGCCTTTTTACTAATATTGACGTTTGTTTCCGAACACAAATTATTGTATGATAGGGCTCTTTAACGTATTCCGCATCATCGTTACTTAACAGATTTCATTCCAGTTTTTCTTAAAGACAAAAATTGGGCTTAAATTTTGTTATGCTTCCAGATTTTTTTTTCGTTAGTTAAAAGACCTTTTCCTTTCATGTTTGTGTATGAATAACTTCAATATGTATTGTTTTTCAAAGCACTTAAGGCAACTGTAGAGAGGTTATAATCAGTTTGTATGTACATACTGCATTTAATTCGTTTGTATTTTTTGCAACTTTCGAAATTTCATCTGCCAATCATCAATCCATGTAATGTTTGAATGTAATGTTAGAACCCTTGTAAGACATGTCAACTTTCTCAATAGCGATCAATTGAAGTAGTCATTCAGAGTTTTTCTCAATAGTTGAATTGCTCTTCTTTCTAGAACTCTCCCCTTTGAGTTTGTACCTAGATTTCTTATTAAATATACAAAACAGGGAGTTGTGTCGAGTTAAGTTTGTTCGTTAAGTTATGCTCTAACAAGGTTTCTATTTCAAACAATGGCATTCTAAATGATATTCATTTAACAATCATCTTAATCTGTTATGCACGAATGTCTTGCTAGGAACTAATGCTAGGTAAGTCTTAGACGTAGTTCTGTGTGAAAAAAACTTAACTACAGGCTTATAAAGAAACAAAGATTCATGAAAATTCTTAAATTCTTAAAAACTGGAGTCTTCAACCTTCTTTTATTGATAACTGGGTCCTTTCTCTAGAGGGCTTGATACCATCCTTGTCATTTAAAAAAAAAGTATGAAGACAAGCTTGCGTTTATATAACCGGTGAACGCAGAACCACCATAATAAGAAAGGGTTAATATTGAGCCTTAGCCCGCTGCACAGAGTCAGGAAATAAATGGTAAATGGATTCAGAACATGCTCCCATGCAGTTCGGCCACTCAAACTAGCTCAAAAAGTACGAGTATATCATACATACCCGACAAAAATATTGATGCCTTTATCTATCTGCCCTGTGGTACAACAAAAAAATCTCTTTTGGCTATGAAAGGGATGAGCGTGGGGTGTAGTGTCTTTCCACCTGATTAAATCCAAGATACATATGCAACTGGAAATCATGGCAATCAATGAACCACTGTCATAGCTACGAACACAATATCTGATTGCTTCACGGGTAGCCAGGCAGATATCAAATTTGTTAATTCCTTAACGCCTTTAAACCTATTCTAAGTTCGTGAAAATTTCCTACGATTATAACATTAAATACATTCAAAATAAACGATTTTTTTTTATTAATCCTTACAATAAAATACAAGTTTTCGAAAGTAAAACTTAAGAACTTTTACTTATACCTCAATCTTACCAAGCTGCGGTGGCTGTGTGATTTCTACTCACATTAAAATATTGTATCACGGGTTTCATTAGATGTGAATTCCATACAGTTGAAAATTAGCCTATGTTGGCCCGGAGATATTCCAGCAAGTTATGAGGTAGACGAACTCGCCAAACTCGCTTTTCGACACAACTCCACTCAAACGTTCTTAGTAACAAAAGTTTGCAGTTTTCTAAAGCTGTAAACAGCCAAGAACAGAACTAGAGGAACCACTCGAGAAAAATTATTGCACTTCAGTATCTCTCAAGTTCTGCGAAAATTTTGCAGAAAGTCTAGCAGAAAACTCTAACAATGTCCACTTAAACATATGTGTATGTTGTTGGCCAAGAAGCACACATAGCGATGAAACTATTCTTCAATGTTGTAATTTCTAACACTACCTCTGTAGCTAAAATTCGGTCCCAGGACAAAAATGTAAAACAAAAATCGGAGAACAGATACTACAAAAACCTGGTCTCTCATTGATATTTTAAATTTAAGATAGATCATTGCAAATATTCATACTTTGCACAATGTTTGCTAAAGCATGGACAACATCGAGGAGAGGCTTGAAGTAAATTCTTGCGTTGTTTATTCAGAACACCTGATTCGGTTATAAAATACTTCGTATGAAATGTAAATTATAATGGTGTAATCCCCTTTCCTTGTAGATTTTCTGGAAACGTGTCAACAGGTATTTATATACACATTTTAATTATTTTCCTGATTTTGAAACCATTCGCCACTATACACAAATGTAGAACATATAGCAGTCAAAATAAAACATGTTTTGGCACTGAATGACAAAAACATGTACAGCGCAATCCTTTTACATTAATGACCTCTTCACATTACTGCGTTTGTTCGTCGTTTCTTACAGAGATCGGCTTATCTATAACAAAATAACAAAACTAAGAGAGCAAGAGAATTGTATTTCTATGCGAGAAGGGAAAATAACTAACAATTGAGTTTGACAGATGCAAATTTCACATCCAATCCAACAACGCAGTGATGTAAAAAGTGCATAAAAGTCTTACTGTATTATCTGAAAGCTATGAAATAAAAAATAATGCATTGTTTTTGTTTGTATACTTATTAAAATTTATTTTTATGTTTTCATATTTAGATCACAAAAAAAGGCATTCATTTTAATTGCAGCATCTAAAATCTCTCGAACTACGAATCAATACCGTAAACAACTAGAAATAAAAAGTACAGATTTTCGTTTCTTTTTTGTTTAAATTTGTTTTTTTTTTCACTTAAGAATTAACATTATAATACTGAGCAAAATATTTTCATCCTCTTGGTTTTTCTGTTTTTTTTTCTTCCTTTCTTTTTGTTTAAGAATACATATACATACATACGTATATTTTACATATATATATACATATTTAATTTTAGAGTTCACTTTGTTGTACTTAGGATTAAAAAACAAAATAAAAATAAATTAACTAGATAGGAATTTGCCGGAAACTGTTTTGTTTTCTACATTTTTCTGTTTTTCTATCGCGTATGATAAAAAATTTGATTTCCACTTCAACTTAAAAAAATGGAAAAATGCTTTACAGATACAGGCACGCGGCTGAGCACGCGGTTGCATAGATGAATCTCCTTCCCTGTTTAAGACTTTAGCTAGCAATCCTTGTATTACCCGAAATTAATTAAATATTCTATTTCACTAAGTTCCCGTTTTTCTCCCTCGTCTTAGAAATGATTTTAAGTTAAGATTGCACTTGCTGTAGGGAAGCAATTTGTTTTGACGTTTGTGTTTCTTCTTGTGGAAGTTTCTTTTAGAAATGTGTGACTACAATATCTTCTTCGAGATCATCAAGTTCGTCATCGGTTTCCTCGGGTTCGTCGTTAGTTGTTGCTGCTGCGACTGCTGCTGCTGCTTCAGCTTCCTTCTCCTTGGCTTCCTGCTTCTTGAGCTTACGTTGCTAAATTTAAAAAAGCAAACGTTACGCTCTGTTCTATATTGGATTTTCATTTGTTTTGAACTTACCTTTCGCCTGTAGAGGATCTCAACAATGATGTATCCAATGACGCCACAAACCAGTACTGCAAGGAGAATGTAGAGCTTAACACGGGTGCAGAGTGTTGTGTCGTAGGCATAGGCAATCACGAAACCGGCTGACTCCCAGAGTCGGTAGTTCGAGAAGGCTGCTTCCTTGTTTCGCCTGAATAGCAGACCATAAAGACCGTTAATTTGTGTCTGCCACACAGCATCACCTACACCCCAGAGCCCTGACATTGCGTAGAAGATGATTGGCTGGCTTGGATGCGGTTTCCAGAAGAGCATGACGACGATGATTGTGAAATGAACGATCGCTCCCAGCGCGATAATCGGCTGCCTGCCAATATATTTCATCACCGAGCCAAAGAGAATCGAGCAAATGGCATTGACAACGCCAAAGCACATCATCACGAAACCGATTTGATTGACACCCAGTGCGCACGCGACGTAGGCCTGTGTGAAATCAGCTCCAATGAAGGCCTGTTCCATGCCAATGAAGACCGTGATGAGAATGAGCAGCTGTTGGTTGGGTTTCTTCATTTGACGGAATGTTGCCGACAATAACGCGAGTCCCGAGAGTTCTTGAGCGGATTGGGAGCCCTTTCGCTTCTCACCATACCTGAGATTGTGGAAAAATATAAAATTTAAATCGAAAAAAATTGAAATGTCTGACATACCGCTTAAGAGGATCCAGGAAGATGGCAATAATCGCAACGGCTCCAATGATACACGATACGTAGATCATACTGATTTCAAAAATTTCGTTCTCTGGTGGACGTTCAAGATTTGCGTGTCCATTTGCTCCATGAACACAGAAGTTAGCGCCACAGAACTGTAAGTCTTCATCGGAGATGGTGCCATCTTCGCCGCCACCGCCGTGACCACCGCTGGACAGAACTGAAATTTAAAACCTTCTGCGTTAGCTTATGACATTCACGTCTTCAACGATATCACATTCATACCCAAACTGGAGATCAGATTTCCCCACAGCTCAGCTGTTTGCCAGGCTAAGAAGAAGAAACCGAAGAATCGCACAATGATGGCGTCGACAGCTTGTTCCGTGATCTTCGCGTAAACTTGCCCAACTTGTGTCAGATACGTGGCCTTAGATGCCCACATGGGAGCAGCACCTAAACCGACTAGAATGCCAGCTGGGACTAACGTGTAGAACCTAAAATTTAATCAAATATTATGACCACTGCAAAACTGAGATCTGTGGAAAATTAATTTACCTTGGGTACAATTGAAAAGCAATGTATGGAGCATAGCACAACATACTGAAGACTAGTGTCCATTTTACAGTCAAACGTTTAATGATCAAGGTGGGTAAGAATATACAGGATACAACTAAAGCTGCATAAATTGCACTAAGGGACACTGTTCCCAAACCATCTTTGGCATTAATTGAGGACTGTAAGTTTGCTGTTCCCTAAAGTCAGGAAAAAAATCGATTAATGCACTAAGAGTACCACGTGGAAATTATGTTTGAAAATTACCTGAAACGCTGTAAATTGAACCATGAAGGCCAACGATATGATTCCAATATTCTTTAAGATGCGCCATTTTTCCCCTTTGGAAAGTGTAACCTTCTCTCTAAGGGATGCGGTATCTTCAGGAATTGGTTTTGGCTAATGGAGAAATTAGAAACATTGTTTTAATTTTTCTTGGAAAATATGGGTGTATCAAATTTATCAAAAAATAATAATTAGGTCTGTGGGAATAAAATTCAACACTGTTTTGGAATTCTAAAAATGTTTGTTGAAGATCGAGTTTTTGAATGCGCAAAAATAAGCAAACTAAAAATAATAATTTAATCGATTTCTAGTCCTTTCTGTCTGGTTTATGTCGCCATGAGACATATTTTTTATTCCCACCTTTTAAAACCAAGGCATAAAACTTTATCGTCATCAAAACTGACCAAGATGACAGTGGGTCAATTAATTTGCCTAATTTAAAATACAGACATTCATTAATAAAAACTGTCTCATCGGATTCTTTTAAATGTCTGACCTGCCTTTAATTTATTCCTTCTAGTCAATTTCGTCACATTTTCTTCTTCTAACTGAATTAACACTTTTTTGGTCAACCGTGTTTAACGTTTTCGATTAGCACTCACACTCGTGCATGCAAACAGCCGGTTCTGCGGCTAAAGCCACACGTGATAAAGACTAGAATTTTCAAGTTTTGTTTGTCTCATTAATGAAGTAGATACATGTCAGCAGAATATTCGTCTTCCTGGCGTTATCGAATTAGAAGGCAATTAAAAAACGATATCAGAACTATAATAAAGCGGGTAATGTGAACCTTGTTTAACGGGATATTGTGCAAGTCGTCTCATTGATCGCTTAGTTGTTTGACACATGCTTTGCATGTCAAGTGAAGAAAACGAATTGAAATTTGTCGTTAAACGGCAGATGCATAAATTGAAGAAAGATATGAAAATGAATGGGAAGTTGTTGATAGATAAGTTATTGTTTCTACTGAGTTCATTGAGTTGACATGAACAAATGAAGGTTATGATAGTTTTAAAATGTTTTGTCATAAACTGGCGGACATGTTTTTTTTTTTTTTTTGAAGTGATTGGGTCTTAGATCATTTATTTCTATGGAATTGTTGCATTAGAAAATGTTTATGTTTGCTGAATTATAAATATAAACGAACATTTTTGGACAATCGCTGTGAAGTGTAATTCAAATTAAAAGTATCACTAAATATGATTGTCAATGTAGAAATAATTCTGAGCACCAATTCCTTACATTTCTTAGATACCACATTTATACCGAAAATGCCATTAGTTTGATTTAATCTCCACAAACACGCTTTAGTTAATCATCATACTCTCGCAAATTCATATTTGTTTATCCTCAAGTTGATAACACGAAAAATATACGAAAAAAATATATCAGATTGACACATCAAAATAAGGTGTGCTATCAGTGTACTTCTGTGACAATCAGTTTCGATCGATGAAAAAGCGAATGAAAAACAGAAAATAAGTAGCCATAAGCAATCAGTGTGAACGATTAAAAAGAAAATTGCTATTCGAATGATATTGATCGGCGAAAAACTGTATGCTTAAAATTAGTTTAAGGAATTCACTTGAAGTACTGAGTGAACGGTATCCGACTCTTGCATCAATTAAAATGTAACTTCTAGAAACGAAATAAAAACGAGAAAAACTGAGAGCGAAAATAGTACCGGTAGTAGTATCGATGATCGATACGCAACACCAACTTCCATTTTAATTCCTATTCACAACTAACCGCAACGCAGACCGTGAAAGCGGTACCTGTTTTGATTACTCGATTGCATGCTCCACTCCAGTCAATAATCAATAACATCTCAACTGCATACAAAAAACAAAAAAACAAATCAGCACACTTCTTTGTTCATCGAAATCAGTTCGATTAATTAAAATTCAAACAAACGGTCGCGCCATCTGAAGGTCCTTACACTTCCTACAAGCGAAGTCTCAACGCATCAGCACAAAGTTCTATTGCGTCGACTGAAGGACGGTCAAAGACCCATTTGATTATTCTATCTTGTCGTCGATTGCCGTTTCAAATTAACATATTCAGGCGAAGAATTTCTGGTGACTCCCCGCAAATTCCACTCAGATGTGTATGAAGTCCGAGATCAATTAGTTTCGGCCCCGCTGACTGGTTTCTCCCGAAAGTGGTCATTAAATAACAAGTCATGCATCAACTTCTGGCAGTTGGTACTTTATTGTGTTCTTCCTTATTTACTTTGGCACATTTGCATTCTTAAAATATGGGTAACAGTTTGCTGGATTTCCTCTGATCTGGTTACCATTTACCATATGCTCTCGCTGTGTACTACGCCAAGTTGCCAACAGCCAACAGACAAAAAACCCATCTGGGCAATACCTGCTATGGAGAGCAGGATCACCAACTGAGTACCGACGTCAGGGCTTTGACAAAAATGAATGTCAAGATATTGTCAAACAGAAAATTTTACTGCTGGAAATTTTTTTAGTCGTATCTTCAGACAAACGCCATCAAATGCTATCAAACGTCAGTCATTGCCAATGAAACAGCACCGCTTCTGGTGCTGCTACTGGTGTATAACAGTCGGGTTCGATCCATGTGCTGGATTATGTGAGTCCACGTCTGGATTTAACTGGTTTTAGCCGGCTGATAACACAAGTCATAATGATCATGTGTGTAACACAATATGCCAACTTAAATCCCATACAGCGGAACGGCATTATTGGTACGAGTGCCTCGAGCGAGAACCGTTCCACCACCGCCACCACAGTCTCGTCAACAGCACCAGCTGCGGTGATCTCAAGGCAGTTCTCCGCGACCGCCCCGAAATGTGTGACAGAAGTACACGTACTGTGTGAACGTATTTGATTGGAATCTGAAAGCGTGCTTTCAAAAAATTCGATTGTCCGAGAGGATTCTCGTGCTGCACGGGTCATGTATCCCGCTCGTGCTTGCCCGTCACTCGCCAGTCACAATGACTAATGGCATGAATTAGGTGGAGTAACCTGTTCCTACCTGCTGCGTGTACATATGTTCATTTGGGGTCAAGCGATGCTTTCGGCTCCCGCCAGGGTTTATTTTTAGCATCAATCGAAATAACAGAATTTATATATTTTGTTGCTTACAACTTGAAAGTTTTTTGCTTCCATTTTGCACGCAGCGCAGTCATGTAATGTTGTTGTTGCGCTGATAGTATGGAGCGCACGTGATGAAAATGTGAGAGTCCGGAGAGACCAGGTTTTAACCATTTTTCACTTAAACAAAATGTGAACAGCACGACGAAGGTGAGTGAAGTCGTTCAGGGATGCGTTCGATTGTCTGGTCGGGCTTTTGTGTCTTTTGTGTTGTCAACAGTTTATTACATCCAAGTATGTAATTACTGTGTACTTCCTCCCAAAAAAAAACTCACAAATAATTGTTCGAGGGATGGGCAAAGGGGTTCAATTTAAAGCAAATGCACAACGCATAACAAGCCTTGAAAGGTTGTTTGTCCGTCAAGTATGCGGGTCTTCGGAAACATTGTATAACACAGGGTATGCGAGTCCATACGTTGTGAATATAAAGTCAGTATCTGTCTGTTAGGTTTCCTCTTTCTACTCTTCATGACATGTTACTTAACCAATGGCAAAGCTTAGAGCTCTAATGCGAAAACTTTCAGTTTTTTTTATTTGTGCACTTTTTGAGTAATTTTAAAGAGGTAAGGTAGACACTTAAAGTCCTTCGCGTTGTATGTCTGTACGGTGACATAAAATTGCAATGTGACAGGTAAGAATTGATATTGTAAGGACTTGTTTCACATGCTTACACGGTGAAACTCGCACAGTCGATGTAGTCGTCACTTTAAAAATTATATATTTATTTCCTACTTCAATTCGTACGACTGAGATTTCTTCGCCATCTTCATTGTTTCTGTTGAGGCGGAAGTGTACTACCCAACGCTGCAGAATAACGAAAACCGAAATATGTAGTTAAACAAACACCAAATACAAGTTTAACGCTATTTGTACAGCCTGTCAGAAACATTTACCCAGTCGCCGAAATGTGTTTATTCCTCTCATGTTTTGCAGCAAAGTGTCAATAAAAGTTCGTGATACGAAAAATTAAAAATAATAATTTGCACTCGAGCAGTGGACGATAAACGTATGCATCAAAAAAAATCGTCGCTCACAATCCCGTTTAATGTATGTAACTGAGCAACCCTGACATGTTTGATTCAATCAAAAAGTAGTAATACTATATGATTTTGCTGTTAAAAAAATAAACAGCAGAAATTAAGAATGACAGGTTAACGGTTTATACATAAACTTGAAGTGTAATTGTGGAATTTCAGATGCATTGGTTATCAAGCAGATGATTCATTGGGAATTTTTTTCTTTGTAACTTTTCAATCACAGATTTCTGCATCGATGTGAAGCTTGCTGATTTATTGACATATGGTGAGTTGAAATAAAGGATTGAACTTTGCCTAAAAGATAATTGCGTGGCATTTCGAAATAAAGGCTAAGAAATAAATTCCATTGAAGGGGGCACGTGCTTAATTTTCTGAAATTGACCCAAAATTGAAGGCTACCTACGAATGTTCGAATGTTTTTTTTATTTAATTTCTCTTTCAGAATAAACGTCAAGGTTTTACTCAGAATATGAAAAGAAATCATGATTTGTGATTAAGTCCTGGCCTTGAATGTATAATATTGGCAAATAATTTGAAGTGGAACTTTGTGAAGGTTACAGAGCTTGGCAAAGAAAGTAGAGTATTTGTAGACAGGATTTGCCAATTTTATTTAATTGAAACTAGTTTTCGTTGTATCAGGCAGTCTACAATCAGCTTTAAAATCATTCGACAGGCATCTTTAGAAACATTCGATTCTTTACCAAATTGCTCAAAAAAAAGGTTTGGCGCCAACTGCTTGATCAAGTCTATGCAATATTGAATGTAATTTACTTTTAATTATACTTAATATATAAAGCAAAGAGTTAACTAGACAATTGACTGCCTGCGTCACTCATTCAATCAAACAAAAGTCATTTATCCACAAATCCATGTGACATAACACAACGCCATTTCTTGTACACTCGTCCCGCACCATCGTCATTCGCTTTTGTAAGCCTTTTTCTGTTCCACAGTAAGCATAACATATTCCTCTTTGACAAGAAAACAAAAACCAAAAAAAAAAAAAAACACAACAAATCCCTGACATTGTTATTTGTCGTATTCGCTACCACTTGTCAAGCGATTTGCCTACGAATTAAAACACTGTCTGCGCATCACGGCTTGTTAGTTAGTTGTAAAGTCAAAATGTACTCTCTCAAATCACTCTTATGTAAGAATCGAACAAACCGCCTAACTTGGCATTTATGCAAATTATTATTTATCCGTATCTGCACTGCTGTACAATTTTCTAACGCTACACACGGTACTATGAACGGAGTGTATCTCACCTTCACTGGCTCATCGGCATCGTACGTGTAACCGGTCATTTTTTGGTTTATATATGTGTATCTGTAAAGAGAAGAAAAAACAACACAGCAGCTGTTAGTTAATTTTATAAATCTTTGTTAAGAAACGACTTAATTGTTAAATAATAATGGACAAATTGTTGTGATAATTGTCGTCAATTCGTTTGTTTCTGTTTTTCAGTTCGCATTCGTATTTCCTTTGTGCTTTTTTTTTTCGAACGAGTGATGTCGTTCATAAATCATTGAAGGGTGTAAAAAATGTCTAGTTTACGTTCACTTCCTATCCCGGTATTCAATTTCCAGATGAAAGATACCAAAAGTGAGATATCTGTGCACGACAATAGAATTATAAAGTTGTCAATGGGAAAACATGAGAATAATTCTTTCAATTCTCACTGCAGTTGTGCGCAGATAACATAAAAGTAGAATTGGAGAGGAAGAAAACTATAGATTATAGAACCTTAACAACTATTAATCAATTTGAAAATGGTGGCTTGTGATGTAGAAAATAAATAATAGGCAACTAAGGAAATGACAAAATTCCATAGTTCCTGACTTTGCTTCAAGTGTTTTTCTCAAATGCATTCGGTCAAAGAATGCATAAGATGTGTTTTCCTAAAATGAATGAATTGTGGTGTAATTATTCAAAGCACCTCAACTAAATTAACTCAGAAGCATTATTTATGCCATTTCAGTAATTGCGGGCTTATGAGAAATATTTTTAATTGCGATCATTAAGGATTCATGGTAATCGGCTGTTCACATAAGGCAGACAATCAGAATTACATAAATTACTGCAGACTGTAGAAAATGGGATAAATTGTCTCTCGATAAAATTGAAAAAATACAAATTAAAAAATAAATACATTAGAATTGATTTTTTAGCTGTTATTATTTGTATAATTTGTATTTTTCTGCAAATTGTTTGTTAAAATTTACCCAATGCTAGAAAAGTTAGCGTAATAACTGACAAACAAGACAAAAGCGACGTAAACGACAAAAAGGAAATTCATCGAAAATTCGTTTGGTATTGGTTGAAACAAAATTTTGTGACTGTGATGGTGAAATAACTTTGTAGGACTGATCGTTTGTGATGATGACATTGAGATAAATTGTGTCCAGTGGTTTTTCATAACGTTACTAACAAGTGTTTTGAAGTAATATCATAAAATCATACAATTTTGGGAAAGCATTAGCTACTTTTAGTTGTTTTGTAACTGTGAGAAAATACCAGGAAATTTAACTTATTTATTTGACTTTGTGACTGCTGTCACTGATATCAAGTTTCACATTTTTTTTCCTTTTTGCATAATGTTTGAAACTGTTCATCAGCATTGTTCTGGAACAGGAGTTTGCAGAATGTTTTCAAATTTGTAAAAAAAGGACAACTTTGGGGCTACTTTAATTTTCTTGATTTATACATAAAAATATCCCATAATCGCTTTTATAAAAGTATGTCTATAGGAAGGGATGTTTTTCTTAATGTGTCGGTACTTCCAAATATTAAAAAATTTTCATAGAAGAAACAGAAAAAGGCAATAGTCACGGATGTAAAATAACATTTATTGTCATGAACTACATAAGTCACTATAGGATGGTACTGACGAACAGTGCAGTTCGTGGACGAAAGATTGTTGAAATAGAACAGAAAAGATTCTTGCCAGAAAACAATATGAAATTGGAACTAAATAACCTTTGAAAATAAGCTGACAAGAGTGGCAGTCAGTCAGTAATGTATCCTAATAGAAAACTGTGGTATATTTCTTGATGTCTTGATGCTCATTTCATTTTTTATAATTTTGGTGTAATACTTAACACTCCCTCTTGCTCTTTTGGAACTAGCAATATTTGCTGAGATTGTTTTAACGACGAAACGGTCGCATATTGATATGAATTTTCTTTTATCAAAAATTACTTTTTGAGTGCCGTTCCAAAGCCTCTTCAAACAAAATAAAAGAAACTGTCCGTTACACGTTTCTGCAGAAGTATATTTAGTATTATGTACACCATGCACCATATCCATCAAACACAATCACTCATGATTGAAATTGCAAAAGGAAAAAAAGGAAAATGATCGATACTCTGTAGCACAAAGATTTATTTTTGAATTCTTCTTTCACATCGTTTCATGTTATTTCAAGGCAAAATAGCTGTAAAAAGGATGTAGAGCACAGTAAACAACGAGAAGAGTCACTCAGTTGCGTGCATAACCATAATATGTACCACACGAATGAATGGTTTGACTTAACCTCAGAGGAGTCGTTAAATTGGCGAATTTTTAATTTTGTGTATAACGAATGCGTCACACCTAAATTGAGGTCATTTCAAGTACACGATCAGTACAAATATACGCACAATTAAGTCCTCATCAGGCGAAAAGGGCGATTCAAGTTTTCAATCACGTGCACAGCGCAGAATTGCTTAAGTGTCAATCTCGCCTCCACAACCACAGCTTCTCATGATCAGATGACGTGAGACGTAGTCCGTGCGAATGCCATGTTACCCCAGCCCACACACCAAATGCACGGGTTTTTTTCAGCACGAGTCCACGAAATCCGGTCGTTGATTGCCTAGGGGAAGAAGTGCTTCTTATAGCATTATGTCAGTTCGCTTTCTTCTGTATGCAAAACTCACTTGAACGACAGCCTGCGGCGATATTGTAACACACACACCATTTCGGCAACAGTTTGTATTTCAACTGAGCTCACATCCTGAGGCTTCGAACGTAGCCACGTGAGCGAAATATAAATGGGGGGGGAACCCCCCCATTCGCTAGGGGTTCCCAGCTCCCGGCTGAATCATAATGATGGAGATGAACAGACAAGACGCCTAGAGCTATCTTTTAGAATACACACTGTTGCGGTAGCAATTTATAATTTCGGTAGGCTGACTGGCCTGGAGCACAAAAATCGGTCATGTGATGGCTATGTCATTGGCTTGAAGTTCTCCATTCTTGAGATATGATTCACAGTGTAGATAAGTAAACAAAACAGCCGATAAGCGAAGCCAAGCACTTATGCTTCCGTAAAAAAATCGAGGACTGCTTAAGGACTTGAGCAGAAGTGGACGACGTGTTGTGGGTTTATATTTCGTTCAATTAGCACCAGCGTTCGTCTAGACCGGGTAATAAATCAATCAAAAGACAAACAAGCCAACAAGACCTGAAGTGAGTGGAGAATAACAACAATTGGCTCGGACCGCTCTAAACCAGCGCCCCCAAATCAGCCGTTCCTCAAAAGCGCTACAAAATGTGGCACCACTTGAGTCTCTGACACAATGGACTTAATGGTGTCGATTTGCTTCGGCTAAGAGTGGTTTCTCTCCCAATTTGAGTGTCAGACAGACACAGAAAAAATAAACCGAAACAGCGCACACAGACGAAAGTAATGTTTGCTCAAAATTTAACTAACAATCAATGAGGATGCATAGGTAAGGGCCTTGCAGACAGGCAACAATCAATGAACGGCCATGAGGAGGATTACGCAATAAAATCAATAAGAACTAATAAATTGAAAGAAGCACCCGACAACTTCGAGGTGAATTCATTATTTTTTGGGCCACATGACCGGCCCACATGGTTTACCTTGAGAAGGTGGTGTTGCACACAGCAGGTGCATGTGTAATAAGCACTGGCCTGACTCTGGGTGGCAGGGGGAACTCACTTAGCCCATCGTAAATAAATCATAAAAAATGCGAGTCATATCTCGACGCCGTACTGCGCATGAAATATCAAATGAAGTGGAAAAAACCATCAATGGTAATTGTTAGTGGTTTTTTCCTGGCCGACACGAGAGTTCAATAGCGCCGAAATCGGCGCGTCATGAAATGGAAAATAAACGAAAATACAAGAAGTCATGCCATTGTTGCCGCCGTGCTATCTTGGGCGTTTGCTATCGGTAGTCCAGGAAATCACTGTCACGTGCTGTAAAAAAATGTTCACAGCTCTCAAGTGGAGGCACTGATTTATATCGCCTGCTATTAGATTTGCTAATAAATTTGATTAAAGGCATTTACCCTTAAGGTGTTGATAAGGTAGTGCGCGGTAGTCGATAAACCCAAATAAACGGATTTGTGCTTTCCCCGCATCAAATCGTTTTATGATTATTTTATTACAACGATGACGGCGACGATTTGAATGATGGGTGCCTGCTGCTGCCCCGTGTGTGAATACTTGATAAGATATGAGAAATTCATTTCGAAGATTGAGTCACACGACTCAAATTGCGAGAGATTTCTGTGCAAAGGATTATCGTCGGGTAGTCTGAAAGTCAGAGATTAGCCGCTTGTGAAGTGTTTGCTTTTGCATTTCACAATTATTGTGATTTATTTATTGAGGAAATAGCTTAAAAGAAATTGTGACTTTTAAGCGTTAGAGTAGGATTGTATGCAACTGAAATCTTAAGGTTGATCGTGTGAATTATGTCCCACACATTGACAGGGAACACTCCCAAAAAGTGTGTGCTTTGCATTAAATAATTTGACCGATCATTTCTGAGCAGTGGGTAAAGCAAATCAAAAGGAGAAAAAATTCAAACAAAATTTATTCCACATACGCCCCCGTGTACACGTCCTCGTTGTTAACATGTCAAATTGATGCCAAACTTTGTTCAAATCAGGCACAATTTGACTCTACACATCACTCAGTCAGAATCGTTTCAATAAATCGAAGTTGACATTTCCAACCAAATTGTAAAGCTTTGGTACCGGTAACGGTAACGATCCATATGTCATATTTCCATGCATTCAGTGTCGTCATGAATAAATGAAAACATCACTTCTCGCGTTAAAGTGTGACAATTCGATCCAAAGATGTTGCAACGACATCGTGAATTTGAAAATTTGCAAATGCGAAACATTCCCCCCAACCGCCCTTACACTTGCGATTAAACACGTTTGTTTATTCTTTTAACACATACGGAGGTTGGCGGTGACGGCAATGGCGGCAGCCAGCAATGTGCCCAGAGCATTGAGAGTTTTGCACGAGTAATTACGGCGGAACAAAAAGTATTTCCCACGTTGGTTGGATTGCAAAGTTGTAATTACAATTTAATTTTACGTATGACCAGTACATAGCGACAACGATACTTTCAAGGTTCTCAAAGAAGGAATGTAATTAGAGTGGATTATGATTGTTGTCGAGACGGTGGTCGTTAGTTCAATCATTAGTTGTGAACGATCTACCCTAAAATTTTCATTTACTCCGTCTCAGCTAATGGAAGTCGATTTATTTTATGCCCAAAAAGCAATCCAGGATGTGACGCATACATACAATTTTGGTCCACTTGTCACCTTGAAGGGTGTTCACCAGCGATGACGTGCATTGTCTAAATAAAAGCCATTTGCAAACTGTTCTATGATCCAACACGTCCCTACACCTGAAATTTCAATGAAAAGGTTGCATAACTGAAAGTTGTTAGTGTTTCCGCCAGTGTTTGTTTGTGATGTTCGTTGAATGGATGTCTCCTTTAAATAATGATGGCTTGCAACAGTTATACATCATTTAGGAGAGACAGAAAAAACGAATGTGACTGACAATAAAACGTAACATTCGCCTGAGGCCACAGATAGAATGGGAAATAGACGTGCGTGCGTGGTGGCACTTACACCTGTTCCAACCGGATAATGTGGGGATCAATTGTCGAGCGGAGCTAAATTATAGTTATAATGAAGCGCTTGACAAGCTGTTGGGTTAAATGGAAAATCAGTGAAAATCTTTGAGAGGCAAGATATTGTGTGCTTTTGAGGTAAGCAGAGGGTTCTAATGTTCAGTTACGTTTACATATTGACCAAAAAGGATTTGTTAAAAACACTTATACACATCAACGTTTTAAGTAATACTGAAGAGGTTTTCCTTTATGATAAATTTCTCTTGAGGTGTCCCAAACAAGTGTCACTGAATTTGCCTTTTTATTATCGGTATACGAGGAATGAAATAACTGTGCTTAAATGTTAATACCAAATTTGAGAGTTCTTAAAAGTCTGTCTCTTGCTTAAAAGAGATAAGGACAGCTGACCCAAGACAACTGAAAAGTTTCGTGCTGATGAAAATAAAAGGAAGATTTTGCCTTAAACCTTCAATTAAACCCAGGTCTAATGAGTCTATGATTAATATTCACGCTTGAATTCTGCAAGCAAAAAGGAAAGAAGTATCATCCCAGTTGTTTTATTTGTTAATTTGAATTGGCTTTGGGAAAGTCAATCGCTAAATGCTCAATTCATTCCTTGGTAAAGCGGCAATATTTGCTTATCTCTGTGATAGATGACGCTGGCCGCTTGTGTTACTCAATTTGATTTTACTGTGGCTTTGGGCAATTTGGGTGGCAATCATTTGGGTTTGCTGTAACTAGGTTACTGCAAATTTGTCAAATGGAATGAGTTTGTGTATGATCATCCTTAACTTTCATCGTTTTTCCTTAAAATCTTCATTGAGCAACGAATTTTTGCCAGCAATTGTTCCCAATCCAGATGTATGATACATCTGGGGCCTTATAGTCAATAACTTTCAGCATTTTTGGTTTTTCACAATCGGCAAGCAAGAACTAAGTAGTTTAGATTTGCTGAAAGCTTTAGCCGGTCTTAAATTGAATTTTCAAATATTTTTTTCCAGTTTTAAATCAAAAATTTTCTTAGTGATAATGTCTTCCAAACGCCAAATTTTGTTTGTCTATCTTGATTTAGATAGAGAGTGTGTTTAATGTGGTCACAAGACAACGATAAACCCTAAAGGTTTATATGCACTTTTTTGTTGGCAGATAATATTTGATATATATCTCGCACACCGAAATCAGTGAATGAAATCAATTTTATTATAAATCTGTCCATCGTGAGGTTGATAATTTTAAAATAGAACTTGTCTCCATGACGTTGGCGAGGCGTGTGCTGTCACTCTCTTAAATAGCTCTTAAGAAGCGTTAATCAAACAGAGATAGCTTTGAGATTAAACCTGTGATTTTTATCTCAATTTGTAGGAACACGCGTCGTAGTAAATGGTAGTAAAAGCTGGTGTGTGAATGTGTACTTAAGTGAAGATACCTAATTATAAAACGCCTATTATTGGGGGTGTCTAAGTCTTGAGAAAACTTCTTTCATGGCATCGTCTTTGTTACAGAGCTTCAATTTAAACGAAAAAATAAGAAATGTTACACCACACAACCCATGTACGTTTTTAATGTTCAATTAACTTGAACGAACCATCACGTCGATGGATTTCTCAAGCAAAACGAAATGCTTTTTTCGGTGATTTGAAAATGATATCACAGTGTCGTTGACCGGTGCTGATTCAAAGTCAAATGCGAACTGACAGTTGGGCAGCACAGTGACTGCGTCGGCATCGTGCGGATTCATTTTATTTTAATGATGTATGATGAGAATACCGGCCATGCCTGTCAAAAAAAGTTTGCTTGATGTTTTAATGGTGGCGACTTGACAGCTTAAAATAAAGCAATAATTATGTTAAACGACGCTCGTACTCTTGTTATTTCTGCTGAAGGGGATTGTTAACTTCATGATATCGACTATATTAAAATAAAGGAATCCGGGAAGTTACAAATGCTGTTGATTTTTTTTTCGTTAGGTTGAAAAACAAGAAAGACTGGTGCTTGGTGTTGTTCACTTGACTTTCGAAAGAATTCCAGAGAGGGTTCATTGGAATACACAATCCTTTTGGTAATCAAAGTGTAACTTCCTACTCACTAAAAGCGTTTATTTTGTTGTCCCGAATTCTGGCAAATTCATATTCACCTTTACTTTGAATGAGACTTCATATCTATTCGCGTGTATTCGACTGTCAATTTTGTCTCACAGGCTTAATTTTCAAATTTAAAAATAAAAAAAATATTGATGTTGAACTCACACAAATTGACTCCTGATTTAGAACAAATTGCGGCCCTCCTTCTGTAGGACCATTCACAATACTTAATATTCCGAAACTGACTTCAAACTAATTTAGTTCACATTCAGATTTGTGTAAACAGGTTGACAGCAGGCAACTTTCTCTCTCCTTGCTTTAGGCACACTTCACCACAGCCTTCATCACAATGCGGAGAACTGCCCTCGACATTGAATTAATAAATGAAATCGCTTTAAAATTGATTTCCTTATGTACTGGTCAGAAAAGAAGTCGCCGTGGCCTATCGAAAAATACATCTTAACAAAGCGTGCTGTATATAAATAGATTAAAAAGTTTCTTCTTCACATATCACGGTCAAACAGGGATGGAGGGACGAGTGCCACACACACACGCGTCCATCTGGAAAACACCTATTGTGTAAAAAACCCACAATCAATGTGATAAGATAGGTTACTCTTGCGGTTTGACTTCTATCTTAATACAAAACCTTCCTAATAATAAATTTTTTGCACGCGATAAACTGATTCATACACATTTACAGGTCGTGTATCTCGTATGCGGCGATACGGCTGCCGTAATCACGCGCCTGCAAAACGTTTTAATGGTCTAAAATCAAGAATTAATTATTTTATTGGATCATAGATTAGTAATAAATGTCGGAGACAATTATAATTATCAATCAGCGTGGTGAGCACGTCACACAAAATAACATTCTTTCCTGATTTCCCCGCCTCTTCCCATTCTTTGTGGCTAGCAAAGCACCTTATCTCCGGTGGGTTTATGGAAATAATTACAAATTCACTCGGCATTGACTTTGAACCACTCAGACGAGGAGCACACAACACCACCAGTCCAGCACTAAACCCCATTCAGCGTCATTTCGTATCAACATGAATTTTGACAAATGTTGTTCCCCATCGGACAGGACGAATAAATAAATCTAGACAGACATACAAGATAGAGAGCCCCGCAGCGATTTGAAGGACTTATGCTGTCAATATATCTTGGCAGGGATAAACACGATCGTGACAGATTAGAAGTCGCGATTAAACGATTTCAAAATGAGATACGATTGACAAATTGTGGGCTGTTTTTTTTTTTTTTTCAGAACACGATTAAATGAAAATAATTTAATTTTTTGACTGGCGGGCGTATCAGAATTTGTTCAGCTGAATGACCGCCGGTTGAACCAGTTGAACAAATTGATGAGAAAATTGTTTGCAATTAAGGTGCTCTTGTTCTGTACTGTTTTTTTCCGCTTTTTGGAGTGGTGAACATAAATGAAATCCGTGTTCGATTTGCGACACGTTGATTGTCTGTTGAAATTTCTTAATTTAAGCACAATGAAATTAGTCGTTCTATTTCAATTATTATCAAGCGATGTGCGGTAGTCCGTTGAAATGGATGAATATGCCTTGAAAAGAGAAGGGGGATTTCCTACGATTGACTCATAAAGAGTGAAAATACAGAGTGCACAGTTAGTAATGAGCATTATGTTGTCAAATTATGTTTTACTCTTTGAATTATTGATTAAGCACGGATTTCTTTAAAGTTGTGCATTGAGTGAGGAGAAGTGTACGGCCTAGTTCGTTTCTTAAAGTTTAATAATGTTAAGTAAGTTCATGTTGAATTTAATTTTGCTGTTGGTTTAAAAAGGGCGCAAGAAGAATAGTCAATATAAATAGCTGTTTATCCGGATGCATCCTTCGAATGGATGTTTCATAGATTCCTTCTGAACAGTTTAACTTCCGCCAAACTTGGATAAATCTGACTTCTTCGATTTCACGCAGTGAGGAGGATACTAGAATCAGAGTAGATACAGCATTTTGCCCAGGCAGCAAAAAGATTGCAAATACGAAATATAAATACTTTCTGAGGATTGTCAGACACTTGATGGATGGGTATAGCGAGGAATTTGGAATGGCAATTTCGATGTAGAGCGGGACGCATGTTTCTGACATTATGAGGCTTGAGGCGATGTAGATAGTTTCTAGTTGTTTGTCAACTTTCTACTGATATCCAGTTGACTGTTCACAGTGGTAACGATTTTAGTTCTTTAATGAGGAAAGCATGAACGATTTTATTGTAAACACAGTGATCATTACCAATGGTGTTCAGGCGTCGAAATACCCAACTATCTTCATGCCGATATTATAAGGTATTATCTGTAGAAACGATTGTCCCTTATTGTGGCATCTCCGAATGCAATATCTAAATTCTCCATCTATTCCAAACTCATTCTTCAAACTTTATATATTGTGCGAGAATGTACCATTCATATTTTCTTTATCGTTTTTTTGGTTTAGTTTTTGGATTTTTTTTTGAAAACATTCGATATTTACGTCTCGAAAATCGTGGATAGGCCTTCAGTTATAATTTCTATTTCATTTTTTTCGCAATTAAGTGACTAATTCAATGCACTTAAAAATTAATTGACAGGACTTAACAAACATAAATGTAGCAGGTCTTAAACAGAAACTGGCAAGTCTTCACAATCAAAGCTTTTCAGTGCCTCCTTCAAGAAATATAATTTTACATAATTTTTTTGAGATTTTCCAAAAAAACAGAAAAACACATGTTTCTTTAAACTAAATTAACATTCCTTAAATGTTTTTACGTTTAAAAAAAACACTTGAATTCAAAGATAATGCTACCATAAAAAAACACTTGAATTCAAAGATAATGCTACCATACTATAAAAGGCAAAGGCTCATGCTCTAATCATCACAAAATTGAAGAATGTATTCAGGAAAATAAAGAACGTCTCTCATCATGTAACAAGACACAAATTAATGTCTTGATATCTCCCCAAGCGAACCCTTGTGAGACAAATACTACGCAGCTTCATAACTCACAAGGTATGTCACGTAAATTCTGATTGAGAATCCTTTTTTCTGTCGCGTTTGAATTTCGTACATTTGTAGAATATGTTTCAATCATAGTTCCAAAGCGTTTTACCATAGGTCTTGTCGAAAATTAATCTCTGCAATGTTGTACAATCCAGACTACAACTCAGAGGTTATCTCTGAACTTCGGTTAAATATCTCATTGACACGAGGTGTGTTATAAGACTGATGTATTACACAGGAAACTTACAAAGCTTGATTGATATTTTGTTTACTTTCAAAGAGTCACATTCTGCTCTACTCCTCACTGCAAAACACGAGGAACACGATTGTAAAGACACAGAAAAATCACACAAACGAGCGACGAGACGGTTGGCTACAATTCAAAAACATTTCAAGAGAACACTGAACGTGGTTCGATTTAACAATTTGAAGATTATTGAAACACAAGACTACACGCCTGATGAGTTAGCGATTTGTTATTCATGTCGATTATTTAATAACATTCCTTGACGTATTCAATTCAAAGGACAGTTGCACAATGTCATGTTCTGGGTCATCGTACTGCCACAGTGCTCGTGAATACGGTTATATATGCATGTAAATATTACTGACTTGAAAACTGTTCACTGGTTCATACTTGTACAATGGTCTTTAAGCGGGAGCTGATCAGACATTAAGCAAACTCGAAGCGTAAAATAAAATTTATGTAACACAATATTAAAACATATATCAGGATAACTTTACCACATCGGTCAATTACACATGTAATTCGAAGAAAAAGGAAATCAACGAAGCAAAATACACAAAATGTATAGATTCATTCTTTCCACAGCACAGCGGCCGTGTCGCTACGTGACTCATTATTTGACTGGTATCCGGCAACTAGCTTCTGTAATTAATTCCGATATAATAGCGATTTTTTGCTATTTGCCAATAACGCGATTGTCCAACCGTGAATATTTATATTTTTTTTGCCAAAAAATTGCCAAACTATAATTAATCACTTAACAAGTTTATTACTTTAGCAGGAGATGTTTCAGACGTTTATTGTAAGCGAAACTTAAATGTGTGTACATTTAATTGACTAGCGTCTTTTCTGCGCATTTACAATTTTATAAATAGCAGTTGTCGCGTTTTTTTATGTAATTTAGGGTGAGAGTACTTGTTTTATTATTTCAGCTCAATGACATGGGTAGTTTTTTTCAGCTTCATCGTTCTAATGGGTTAATAAGTATGAGTGCTGTGTGGGTTTTCCATTTGATTGTCTCGGGATTACTGGGAACTACATTACGTAAAAACTAAGAGTTTTGAAGCAATTCCGGTAAGGAGGTAATTTTTGTGTAGTACAATGAAGCAGGAATAGCGATCAAATATATGAATCTTAAGGTTTAATTGTAGTTCAACTTATAACTAAATATCACCAGTCTAGGAAAATAAAACTTTTGTGGATAAAGAATTTACAAATCATATTCTGTTACCCATAAGCGACTGTAGCTTTTTTTGAGTCTGTCAAACTTAGAAGTTGACATAATAATGAAGACAAGGACATTTCGGATTGTTCAAAAAACTTTTATGTTCCGAAATTCGGTTAGAAGGACCAATTTGTTGCAGTTGGGCCAGGGTTGTAAATAGCAGCTGTTTAATTTTAACACTCTCAAGATATCTTATGACTAAAGATCTCCTAATTCTTCAGTTCGTCAGTTGGGCCAGTTCGTAAGGCGAGTGAGTTTCAATGCTCTAACTTGCGTTCTCTAAGACTGCGTTTTTTGCGTTACTCGTTTATAAGTAAAAAATTTAAATTTAAATGTTATATATAAGGGAGCGATTCAGTAAAAAATGAGTCACTTGTGTATAATCGATACAAAATTATACATTGGATTGCAAATAATATCCACAACCATAACATAAATTACGCCATAATAATCAATCGTTACCGCATCACTACTGAAAGAGCTTTAATCTCAATTTCCTTTTTCTTTGCTCTTTTTGACCCTGTCTATTGCATTCATCAGTTATGTTTTTGTAAAGCGTAAGGGTATAATAATTAGCTTTGTAGTTTGGCTTATTATTGTTTTAGAATTAGAAAACCTAAAATCAATTGTCTAAATTGACTCGTCTACATTGCGTTAGTGACCACGGTAGTTCTGGCTCATTACGTAGTTAAGTTCAATATGTTCATGATTCAAAGATGCGCTATTTCTAAGGCAAGACCGAGAAGGGTGGAAGACCAATTAGTTTCAGGTGCTTCAAAGTTTAGTGTACGAGTACCAGCATTAGGGGCCAATAAAAACTTACAGAAAATAAACAAATAAACACCGTTAAGTTAACAATTAACAATATTTTCTTCAAGATAGTCCTTTATTCGATGACTAATCTGAAAGCCAAATGAGTACGTAGACAGTAAGGTTTTAACTTAAAAATGTTTCCTACAAAGAAAATAAGTCAACAACTCGAGACAGTAATATGAAGACTAAGAGCCTTAGAAAGTTATAGACGTAGTTCACAAGACGAAGATCTCTGGATTGCACTGGCTCAGTTAGACATATCAAGCACACGGTCAAACACACACTTTAACTAAGACGGATTTCGTACCGCAGGAAAGCAAACGATCGCCTCTGGATTGGTGATTTTGCATGAATGCATGACAAGATGAACGAAAACAGCAGTATGACTGAATGGAAAGCGTATAAAAGACAGCTTAGTTCAGGCCCTAACCCTGCAAAACTCACTTGTTCTGTAAATAAACGCGGAGACCTACCGTTGGAGAACAATGTGTATTCAACGTATTAGAAGATGAAGATAATTTTACTTGTGGAAGAACTTTAGCACATGCAACGTAACTGATTACCGCTAAGTACTTTATGAACTGCAGCAACTTTTTGTCATTAACAGAACATCGTAGAGGAAGATGCGGTGTGCACGAGGAATCAACAAGTTGATTACAATGTACATAAATTTTAAATTGATTGTACAATAGATCGAATTAGACACGTATAGTTTCAAAGCTGCTTTAAGCCGTCACGACAATTCCTTTAAATTAATATCAATGCAAATATTATTTCTCCTAAGAACTACAATTTATTCACAATCGATGCACCATTCCAATGCCTACGAATTAATTTGAATAAACACGAACTTTTTAAAAATTCTTACCATCAATGCGGAGACGACTTCAACGAATGACTGCAAACTGTCATAGAATTGTTCTTTTCGCTGACGGTTATATGAAATTCATTTAATTACTTTGTGGATATCTGAGATGCCTTCTGACAAGATAATATTCAGCAGTCCACGGCACAAGCCAAACAATTCGAGCACACACTCGTTTGCATACAGAAGCTGATACTTAATCTTGAAATGTCTCACTTTGGAGGATAATTCCGGTTTCTTCTAACTTGGACTCATCATCAACGCGTCACACACATCTATGAAATTCTCATATCTGTTGTATTTTTTTTTTAAGCATGTGATTCGTGAAATCAGTTAAGTGGAACCTAGTACCTAAGAGTGATATTAGTTCTAGTTCAAACAATCTAAGATTATCTTTGGAGACCTGAAAAACTCGTGGTCTAGTAAATTACTGTTATATCGTGCAGGATCTGTGTGTGTCTTTTTTGTTTTGTTCCAGAAAGTGATTTATAGCAGCTCGTAATAAATATTTTGTCTCTTATAGCGAAAGTCCGCGCACTCAGACGTGTACCTTGTTACAAAGCTGTCAATAAAAGTGCTGCCAGTCGCAAATATTCATAAATCAGCCCTCCGTACAAAAGTGCCATAGAAAATGTCAAATTGAACGGGTGACAGGCCGAAACAAATGCCAATCTAATCGAACAAATTGAATGAATGAAGCGTACCTGACATTCATATTACCGGAACTAAAAACGAAAAGAAAAATTGAAAATGAGATTGCCTTCCACAATGAAAAGCAGACTAAAATTGTGTATTTCGTTCGCAAACATAACAATAGAATCGTGGAGATTCTTTTGTTAGAAGTATCTGTGTATCAGTTTAGGTGGATTCTCCTCTCCACACACACACACACACGCAAGCAATACACGAACCTTTCGCGGTAGAGTAGACATACATATTAAACAAAGTTTGTACCATCTACTGTCGGTTGTAACAATCGTTACATTTGAATTTCCCTGACTACTTCCGAATCAAATTATATTATAAATTTTCTAACATCATTAATATTGGAAGTCATCAATGTGCTCTGAGTGTACTTGCCGGGCTGCTGCTGGCGGTGGTGCTGCTGCTTTGCAAGTCGCTGTTCGGATTTTTAATTTTCTTTGTCGTCTCTTTATTTCTGTGGTGTGTTGTTGTAGCTGGTTTTGAGAAATCTGATAAAATAGATAGCGTTTAGCATTTTACGATCTTCGATATTGAGGTGCAAGTTGCCAGTGTCTCGTGTGGCTTAGACTTCGCATACGAAGAGGGTAATAAAACTTAATTCACAAGTGTGGATGCAAGTCACAAGTGGGTGACAGTGTGGCTGTGTGACAGAGAAAAAAAATGCCAAAACGGAGAATATGCACGTTACCCGCATTTAAGTAGCGTAAGGTGCCGTGGAAGCTTCAAAAAATGAATCGGGTCGGTCATTTTTATGCATTGACCTAAGAATTTCTGGTAATACAATGTAAATTGATCTGCAATTCGGCAATAGCAATGAGAGCGAACGTGCACTTCCTTTATCCGCGATTCAACTATTCATGGCAGGTTTTCATGAAACTGAATACCGTAAGAAATGTCTTCCGTCGTAGAGACCAAGAGGGGTGGTTGTTCGATTGGAAACAGGATTGCTGATCAGTGAATTACGAAACAACGCACACAAAAAACTCTCTCACACAATTGATCAGCGAATGTATGAATTAATAGAAAATTTTCAAGTTTAACTGCACAGACTTAAGGCAAGTTCAAACGATCAAGAAGTCAGACCAGGTTTACGTTTAATTAGATTTAAGATAAAGACGTGTAGGCAGTTCGGTATCATAATGCCATAAAATGGTAATAATGTATGTCATATAAACTTCGTCATCTGATCTCAGCAGAAAGATGAAAAGCAGAAAATATTTGCGTGTATAGCAAACTTCCTCTAAGTTCTGACTGTTTATTTGCGATCGTAAAGATGGGAGATTTCGTATGTTTATAGATTTACGCAAAGATAAACTAGGGAAATTATGATCGGTGAGGTAGAAAATATTTATAAACGTGACAAGAGAAAAGAAACATCGACGTTTCAGATAAAATAATTTTATGATGTTGTATCTGTAATCGGATTAAGAATCAGTAAGATCGTCTAGTTAGCCAAAGAAAGTTTTTGTTAATTTAGGTGGGTCAATGCAGAATATAGTCTACTGAGAAGTGTACGATGATAACTACTGGAGATGTTGAAGTTGAAGAAACACAAATACATTTGCTCCGGAATTGTCTTGAAACGTTTGCACACTGTAAGTAAGGCTGTGGTAAAACTTAAATGCACTCTAAAAATACTAAGACTCTTTGAGGTGTGTACCAATATTTTGTACACTATTGCAGATTCAAATTCTTCAGTCCTGTAGAAATCGACGCTTATATATAACGGAAGGAAAAGAAAAGTTTAATAAGCATCTTGGAATTTAAAACGTTGATGATCTATCGAAAAAAGGATAAAGAAAACTGGAGTTACTACTTTTAAGACCTGGCTTGATTTACAATCTATACATTTTTGGTTTGAAGTGAATTTTATCATGCTTAGTTTCTGGAACATATATCATATATAACATTTATAAAAATGAATACTTATATCATAAAACACCTTTAAAAATGATAAAAAGGATTTTCGTGTGTTATTAATGCATTGTTTCTTTGTAAACAAAAATGGAGCTGTACCAATATTTGTCCGAAATTTGGGAATTCGCTATATTCCGTAAATCGACAAAAAAACTGTGTTTCTTTAGAGCAATTAAAGCCCATCTTTTAAATTTAATCTATTGACAATAGTGGGCTCATAATATGTCCTCATTGTAACATTTGTTGCTTTCCCCAAAACTTGAATTTTAATTTACTGTTGATTGTAAAGTACTGAGCTTGAAAATACTCAATATTACAGTCTTTCGCAAAAAAAAAATATTTTTGCTTTTTTATTAAATTTCAACGAAATTTTCTGTCAATTCCACTTTTGCGCAAACTGATATTTGTTTCTTGAATTACCGTCCCAGAAATGGTTAGTCCCTAGTCGAGTATATAGACTATTTTATCAATGACATGAATAATTTGCGCAAGGATCAGAAGACCGATTTCATTTTGAGTCCACTTGACATCGGACAAAAAACTATCTGCAAACATGTCATAAATAAAATCGTCATTGTCAACACATCCAATGGCGTTTGTTAACGTTCAAACTGACATCCGACAAGAACAATCAGTACTTAAAGACTCCTAAAATAGCCTGCAATACAATATTTTTAAAATGGTCTAAAACACATATAAATGATAAGATATGATACAAATAAATATTTAGCACGAGTTATTTATAGACGAATCAAGAGATAAAACGCAAAAACTCAATTTTAACTCTAATCTAGAAAGATCTTTTCTTTAATTGAATCCACGTCACTTGCCGGTATCTTCATCGGACACCAAATTTGTCTTACCAGATAGACATTAGCAAACCCGCCTCCCCACATCATATTCTCTCACAATTAGACCCAGAAATAACTGATTTGTAAGCGCGCAACAAAATCAAGCAAAGAACAGTACAAAGCCGGCCGGGCGCTTTAAGCCCACCCCCACTTGTGCCGTCAAAAATCAAAAAGTGCCCAAAGGCAAAACGTTTGTTCAGTAATACACACGATGCTGACTTCCCATCAATATGGAGATCCATCGCAATTAAAGTCCACCGCAAACGACTTGAATATCAATGCGAAATCAATCTGTCATCAAAATCATCATCCACATGGGCGGCGCAGCACTTAAAGCTCATAATTGTTGGCTTTAAGAAGTCAGCCCCCAAATTTGCACGGAAGCATCAGCTTGGATAGTATTCTACGATTGTATAATTATAATAATAATAATAATAAAGAGAGAACCAGAAGCTATAACGATCGCATGACGTGTGTGTAAATACACTGACTTCGCCAATTTGCTATTCAACAAGTCGACGTTAGCGTCAGTGAATGACATAAAACTCTTGTGAGCAAACACCAACTGATAGCGCCGACAGATGCAGCATATGACAATGTCAAATATAATTCTCCACTTTAATTATCAAGAGACTTAATCAAATAACTGCGTTGAAGCGATGATTTTCACTCTCCGCGTTTGATGCAAGCCAAGGGGAGGCAGATGTCATATTTCAGCCTTAACCTTGCCATCTATTTCTGGCGCAGTCTAGCTGTAAATGTCACCTATTCGTTTACCTTCTCGGTTAACAATACACTGGATGCCCATGTAAGGCGTGACGTGTAAAAAGAGCGGTTCACATCCCAACGGCGTCCATAAATTAATGGGTCTGTAGGACATTAATCCGCTCGCATCCCGAGTTCTGGGTTCGGATTGTAAATATTTACCGGCTTATCAATTTGGGTAACGCGGGCCCCCGGATCTCGTTTATGATTAACTAGGTGCAAAAATCCGTTTGCGAGACGGTTCGCATTACTCGTGGCTCTTCCTCATCACCAAAGCGGCGTCAGTGTGTGACGTTGAGTGACATATCATGGCGTGTCACTCTTGAGTAAAGACACATTTCTGGCGTTGTCCTATTTGAATATGTCAGAATATGTAACATTGTTTTGTGCATCCGGTTTATTTATGAAGAGATTTATTTTGCAAATTATGTGTTTACACGCTTATGTGTGTAATCCCTGATCTTGCATGCTTCTCAAACATGAACCGATACTGCGTTTGAATGTTTTGAAAATGATTTGTCGACTGGATTGTCTTTTATGACAGTCAGCGTTGTGATAAGAGGTGTTTTTTAAGAGATAAATCTAGTCGGCACACATACACTGAAAAAGGCTGAATGCTACCATGACCTACATCTATTTTAATGAACTTGAAGTGGTAAACTACGAAATAAAAACTGGCGCATGGAAATTAGGGGTTGTAATTAGAATGTCTTTGAAGTTAATTATTACAAATTGGTTTCAAGTTTTACAACAAAAAGAACAACATTTAGCATCAGGATAGGTTCCGCATGTGGAAAGGAACGACATCAACAAATTGATGTTGAGTAGAATATAGAGGAGACTTGTTGTATTAAACCACGGTTTACCCAGTTGGAGAGCTGAAGTAGAAAGGAGCAGTTCTATGCTGAAACAGTTCCTATTGAAATTTGAGAAGACTTTGGTTGAAAAAGGAAAAATGGAAAAAGAGGGCGATTTGTGCTAAAACACCGGTACAAGACTGGATTTGATTTTGACGACTAGAAGGCGGCTACGTTTCAAGCTCTTAATGGGTTTCTGGCTTTGTATGTAAGTATGACTTTGTCTCTAGGGGCCTTTGCGAAAGACATTAATTATTCCATCGATGGAAAAACAAATTGTATAATTAAACCAAGATGCGTTCCCTTGTAAAAAAAACAAAACCACAAGTGATTTCTATAGAAGCTATTCTTATCCTTGAGTCCGTATTTCGCTGGAACTGAACAAATTTTACTTGAAGCGAAAGACTAACAAATTTTCACCTACAGCATTAATTAAAGCCCAAAAACTGCTTCATAGATTTTAAATTTTAAAGAAATTATAGAAAAAACCAATGTGGCCGGCATAATACAAAAGCACAAAACAAGTGAATTTTGCAAAAATTGGTCCGATCTTGAGAGAGCTAAAGTCGAAGAAAAAATCTCATAACCAAAATATGACTTCGCGACCATTTTGATAAACAAACAACTTGACGTCGAAGAAACATTTTCTGGTATCACGGTCAATTAAAAAGATAAGGTATGTCTCCTATCCGAAGTACCTTTTCAAGTAATTGAACAGAAATGGAATCCAAGTGGTTTCGTTGAAGGCACACTCATTCTGTGTATACGTTAAAACTCACTTAAGGGAGCGTCAAGTCGGCATTCTTCGAAGTACCCTTGTAAGTGTGCTTCTCTTTACCGCAGAAAACACCTTTTCTCCTTTCCATCCAGCAGCAAAAGCCACTACAGTCGAATATATTATACATTTGCAATTCACACAACTGGAATCTGGTACCCGAGATTCCGGATACTTACTACAAATATCCAGATAAAAGCGGTTAAAATGCATGCAGAAGTTGTTTTCTGGCCACACCAAAGTGTAAGAATCCACCCGAAGAAGAAAAAAAAAATAAAAAGGCACACACCCATACACAAGGCGGCTGACAGGTGGTATGCGCACTTTATGGAGCTCAGAAGGCATGTCCCTTGGCAGGCGGCGTCAGTTCCTTCTAAAACATGCGTCGCAAAGAAAGGAGATAGAAAATAAAAAAAAATATTTTGGTCAAGTGGCGGTATGCGAATAATGTTGAATGTGAAGTCATTAACGATCGCCTGATGCCGCAGGCTGTATGTGCCACATCGATTGCTATTCTTAGGCTATTTGAGTTCTAAATATAGACGCTAGACCAAGGTCTTAGCAACCACTGCTGTTGATGTTGGTGTCTTGTAACAGCGATTATTGCAACGTCATGAATGGTGGCAAGTCTTTGACAACCAGCAAGTGCATAAGGAAAGCAGGTTTGCTGCATTCAACAATAATCGGTGTCAGGAAAATCCAGCTAAGTCTGGTAATCGGAACCAGTTGACGGGCAGCAAGTGTGTATTAGGTACACAGTTTATGAGATGTGGCGATGGGTGGTGGCGAAGTAATAGTGAAGCAGATTTGCTTTTAGTTGACGTTGTCGTTGTTTTTTTGTTTTTGGGAGCTTGGATGAAGATATGACTGTGCTCAAAAGAGGGAGCAGTAAGAAATGATAAGTAACATTTTTTGAAAGAGATTTGTACCCTGAGTAATCTAAATGGAAGTTACTTCTACTTAAATCCGGACTTGGTACTGATGACACTAGAGTTCGGATTCTGCCCTAGAAATGTTTTTGAAAGTTGAAAACGAGTTTTCCAAACAAAATCTTGCACCTGTATGCCAATTTTATTACTATTAACGTAAATTAGTGCATTGCGACTGCATGGTGCACCAGCCCTTCTCCACCCGCACCATGATGGAAATTGAATTTGCATTGATAGTGGCAGTACGTTTACTACTTTGAGGGTTCTCTCACAGTGAAGGTTCAAGATTTTTTTTTACTTTTAGATTTAAATTTGGTAGTCCTAAGGAGCAGGATTGGCCTTGGAACAGTCACTGCACAAGCCAATCAATTGCTCCTAGAGTAAGTCTGAAGTGGCTTCTGAAAAACGAACTTTGAAGCAATTTTCTCAACGCCAACATTGAGAGTCCTTCAAAAGAAATGACATAACAAATTAAAGACCCGTCTGTCCAAAATCAAACCATAAACTTCTCTCTCACAGGAGTCAACAACCTCTTCCGTCATTATCACAAAATAAAAAAATGAACATTAACACGCAGAGTTTCAACTTCAACTAGATCTTCAATCATATCAAACAGACCGCCGCAGATTGGTACGACACAGAACATGACCTAACGCAAAAACAAAAACCAACCACAATTAATTAACAATTGAAAGCAAAAAACGATTATCAGTATACCATGTACAGTCAATCATAATTTTGGGGTATTGTCAAAGTATCGACATGCCAGGCGGTTTTTTGGTCAACCGCCCATAAGTGATGGTTTTGACAAAGCTGTCTCGTATATCAATATTTTGTTTTTTTTATTCCCCTTACCTAATTAGCCAACAAAAATAAGACTAAACAAAGACAAAATAAAAATGTTTAATTTCAGAAACTGGTTTATTGAACAGAGACGATCGTAAACTCAATGATATTGACCGCTGAGAACATGTACTCCCTGGCATGACGTATCTAGCTAACGTATCCGTACACATCGTCATCAGTAATGACAGTCAAGGCGTTGTAATTATTTCATTTCTTTTTAATGACATTTTATAAGCACGCAACGAATGTCTTTTCCTTCATTCCTTCCTTCAAATCTGTGTAATTCCATCAAACAACTTTAACGTGAAATAAAGACAACAGAACAAGATTTGCTAAACAAACCCAAAATATTTGTGACAAGTTCACGGAAGCTTAATCAACTGTAGCTGTGTCTAGTGTTGACATGGTAGTGTGCTTAAGTTTGTTGATTGTAATGGGATTTTTTTCCGTCTACGAATGAGTATTTTCACAAGATATAAAACTGTCAGAAGGATGGAGGCAAGGTCAGGTTGTCACTAGGAACAGATCGTGCGATAAATTTGAGAACAAAGAGACAGCACTGAAAAAAAAGTATCTCACGGTATTTGTTTACTTATCAGTTATATCATTTTATCGTCAAAATGATAAAAATGTCAACTAAATTAGTACTGGCGCTGGTAGCGACAAAGTGAATTTGACCGATTGTCTGTTTCTTCTTTTTTTCTGCGCCGTGTATGTAACGGAATTTTTTTGAAGGTTTGAAGTTATCGACATTTGTTTTGACGTAACGATAACGATCGTTACTTTTGAAGTTTAATTCGACGGAAAGACGTAAAATTGATCGAATTTGTGGTCAGATGATGATTGAGATGTACGGCTGACGAGCATGTCTTACGAGAATGTGTGACATGTGAATGAAGGCTCTTTGACGGAGAACTGACTGTAACCTATCAAATACAGGCAACAACTGTCACACGACAGTTGTTTGAATAACTCATATCAGATATCACGTAATTTGTTGATGACAAGAACAAATTCAATAAATAGATGGAAGTGAAAACTAATTAGATCATATCTACAAGGATGCTACCTCTATCAACAATATATTGAGTGTCAGTTGACGGCTCAGCATTATAGAACATATTTTTAACTTACAGTAAGCACTAATTTAACGTCGAATACCGTGAAGATGAAACAAAATATCTTTCATGTCTTCGACCTCGTAAAATTTACAAGATCAGCTTGGTTGGTTAGTTTGTCGTAAATCTGTTTTTTTCCGTCCATTATGTGCTGGAGGTCAGCTTTTGAGATATGCATGTTATTCCGTCTTGTGCAACTCATCATTAATCAATAATTGTCATTGTAACAATAGGTGTACACGTTGATTAAGAAGGTCATTGATAAGATGAGAGATGTTTAATCTTATAGATTTATGTTCTGTCAGGTCGGGCGGGAAGATTTAAAACTAATTTGATAGCGAACGTCCACCAGATTATAGTGGAACTTTCCCAGGCCTTTATTCAATTTAGAGTTTCATTCTCTATAAACTGGGGTATATGCGATGGAAATGGAATTACATTGAATTTTACATTACAAAATGGAAAAAGACGTTGCTTAACGCAAGCAGTTGATACAACGGCTTCTGTAGTTGATATACGGTTTCATATAAATATTCTTATATTTATATCGTTTGGCAGATACAACAAGTCAAATACATTTTACAGAAAATGCAAAGACGTAAATTGTCTTAAATTTTTTGTTTATACTTCAAAGAGAAAGAATAAGGTCAAAACTAAGATTTTTATACGGACAATTTAGGCAAAACAACGACAAACAAGGCAAAAAAATCATCTAACTATCATCAGTGAAATCCTGCTTAAAAATAAATAATCGAGCAAATCCTAAGGAGCGACGTAAAATGAATGGTAAGTAGGGAGGTTTGGAACTAATAGACGATTTTTTACTTAAAAAATCAACCTGGAAGTCTCTTACTACGTACAAGATCAAAGGAAAGGGTAGTAATCGAAATTGAGTGCAAGGAACGAATTTTTAGGGACATACACCTAGGGGAAGTTATGTTACACTGCCGCAACCAATTGCCATATATTGGCCGGCCAAAGTCACATAAAAACTCTTTACCAACGAGACACAAACATGTTAGAAGAATGACATTACAACGCTGCACACAATTACTTGTTTTAAATTTTCAAGCGCAATTATGATTATGTATAACAAATTCAAGCGGATATATTATCTTGGTGCAAGTGGTGTGCATGAAATTTTCTAAACTGAAAGTTTATTGGTAGCAGAAATTCCTACAAATAGTTGATACTGTACTGGTTTAGACTTCTACATTATTTTAAATCTGCTCAAACAATCTAATTTGAGCTGCGTTTGAATAAGGCTTGGATATGTTTCGTATAAAAGTTAATACGAGTTTACAGTGAAGTCAGTATTCATTGTAGGTAGTTAACAAATTGCTGATTATTTGTTACCGATTTCTTTGACAGCTCTTGAGGCCAATTACATAAATAAATTAAATAAATTGCAGTTTACAAGAAATCATTGACAAGATGTTTGCTGTTATACTTGCTATAGTGCCCTCATTCTTGATAGAGGTAGTGTGAAAAGGGTCTAGAGTTTATTATTGCAGACTACCAATGGAGAAATTTAAAAACTTGTACATAGAAAAGGATCTAGAACTTTGATATACGAGTAGATGTACGCGATGTTTCCACAGGACTCTTTTACCCGCGGGAGTAACTTAATGTTTTTTTAATAATGGTTGCTCATGATTGCTTAAAATTTCAAATACAATACGCATTTCTCTTGGTGTTACAAGTTGATGGAAAAATTTGAAAAAAAAAAACCTGAACTGAATATTCTTCAAATTTAGTGTGTGCCTAAAAACTTATAGAAAACCGGGCTCGCGGCACTCATTTCAAAGCGTAACAAACCGAAAGCCACCGAATATATAAAAAAAAATATATATATGCAGACTGTAGCCGGCAAAATAACAGACTTGCAAATATAATTTCTTGCAATAATTTGTTGAAATTTTGTATGTGAAAGGATTATCTCAAGTCATGAACAAACGCAAGCAGATCTACGAATAAGCAAAAAAAGTGTGGACAAGAAGTTTACAATATTGACGAGAATCAAATTGCTAAGAGAGTACCTTGAAGTTCAATATTTCATAGAAACTTAAACAGTTATAAAAACTGTTTAAGTTTCTATGAAAAAAAAAATATTCTTTTTTCGTCTCCAAAACATGCATCGATTATAAAAAGGCATCAATCAATTGCAGACATCGTGCCAAACTGATAACTCTCCACACTAGCCATTATTATCACCCCTTTTAGCTCATCTCTTGCCAAAAAAATCAAAAAACAGTCAGTTTTGATCGCCAAAAGCAACACTCAAACTCAAAATTGAATCGACTACATTGCAAAAAATGCTAATCAAACTTCCACTACACTTTCAATGCAGTAAGACCTCAAATTAAAGCATCTGGTTTGATCTAGATTCAAGAATGCACATAGAATGTACGTGGTACAGATCAATTAACAAACATTTTCACAAACACCTGCCCACTAATTTGTATATAATTACTGAAAAGGACATTACTGTGCTGTATGGCATCAGACAGAGGCTTGTTATTAACAATGAAATTAGCATCATTAGCAAAACAATTAGCACAAGCCGAATAACAACAAAATCCCGAAGATCACAAACAGAGTACGAAATGATTTCGCGGTAACTATTTACGTTTTCAATAAATTTAATTCAGATCGAATCGTCATAAAATATCACACTTAGTCATCGATTGATAAACGAAAGTCTGCTTCTACCGGACTTTTTTTTTTTCTTCGACTAAAAAAAATTAAGCAAATAAAAAAATATACTAACCTTCTTGGAAATCCGAAAAAAATTAAAAAGGGTAAATTGTATTTTCGTCAGAAAATTTGAACTAACCGTTGCAATTAATTTAATTCAAAATTTTCGAAACACTTAATAGCTAATTCATAAATTAATTGTATTTTTGTAGCAAGGAGAAGGATTTAAAAAAAACACTAAATTTAATAGTTGATTAGTGAGGGTATTGTAGTTGAGTTAGTTTTTTTTTGGGAAAATTGAACGAATAGTTTACATCTCCGAAAATTAGTTTTTTCAAATAACTTGTGAAATGAAAAATTGTATTTAAGGAAATATTTAATAAAAATTGAAAAAAAAAAATATAAAAAAATAACGACAAAATTGATTATAAGCAGAACGCGCAGCACTTTGCTAAAACGATAACGAATTGTTCGACACACTAACTTCCATATGTTTCCAGCGTTTCGGTTTTTTCCGTATTTAAACCCCGAATCTGGGCAAAAACAAAAAAAAAATAAGCCAGCAAAAAAATGAAATTCAATTTAACAACCACCCGCACGATGATATCTTCTCCTTTACGATGAACACAGAGGAGGAACAAAACGAGCGAACAGAACAGATGGAGCTTTACGAGTGAAGAAGTGAAGAAAAGATACTTTTATTTTGTATCTTACTTCTTTTTTGGTTTGTGTGTCTAACTGATATCAGAGTAAACTAAACTCCGATCGAGTTGATGTATCGAATGGATGGTTGGATATCTCAACTTATGTGTGTGCACCCGCGCGGATATTTAGTAAATTTGAGAGCTTCTCTTTCTGTAGATACTTTAATCCCATCTGAGCGTGGCTAATGCGAACCTTTCCTATATAAACGTGAAACGAGTTTCTCGTTATGAGAAGGAGAGGTAAGATCGAGTGAAATTTGTTGTTGTTGTGGCAACAACAACACAACTCGTGGGACACAATCAAAAGTGCCTCGAATTTTTAGGAGTGCAACTGGGTTGTGTTTTAACATTTTTTTGTCTGTTTTGTTGTTTACACGAGAGAGCGAAAGGTTGGGTGGTGGAAGAAAAAAAGCTCAAAATAAGCTTAACTTTAGTGGAGACGATGATTTTCCGTGGAAACTGTCAGCGCCAGGTACTATATGCGTTTATTGCAAGGAGAGTGAGGTGAAGTCTCTCTTTAAAGTGTAGCGCAGAGAGATAGAGAGAGTTTAAGCTCCGTCTTATCAGCGTTTTACACGAGTACGTTCTTCAATTACTGTAGTCATTTCATTCTACTTACACTACATGAGTGATTTATTTTTCTCCAACACCGTAGTTAGATGAATGTAAAGCAGGCTACTAGCGTTTTTCGACGCTGCACTCTCTTAGATGTAAGTAATGTTGGTGCGCTTCAATGTCGTTGATGACCAAGCTCTTTTAAAGCCTCATCTACTATTTTTGGCGTCACACTACCTGTTTGAACTGGTACTAACAGGTAACAGATAAAGCGTCATACGGCATATCACCACTCAATATTGATCTTCAAACATACATACTCAACGAATATTTAGATTTTCATGACGTTTCGCCTGAAACAATACTCGCGTACACAAAGCACAATAGACAAGTGTGTAGAGAGACAACTGCAAATTGTTTACTCGACATTCTAGCGAATTTGACAAGAAAAAAGATTTTCAAACTGTCGCCAGTAGGGCGCACTTTATCTGACTGAAAATATTTCCCCAAAAGATTAAGGCTTTACCATAAATTAGTGGAGGATTAAGTCCTTTTTTATGGCAGCACAACGGACGAGTATTTGCCACCCTCGTCGTCGTCGCCTGATGTAATCTCAGCAAATTTATATAATTTTTTACGAGCCTTATTATTTGTGCCGGCTAAACAGTGGGTGGTGATGTTTCTTTTTGGAAAATATTTACAAACAATTCTGAATCGCTCATGCAGTCAAAATGTTTTCAAATCTTCGGTAACGCCAAAGTGGCGGCGGCCACTACCATCGCGGTTAGCTGCAAAACGCCATGACACTTTTTTCGTGTGTTTTCAGCGATTCGTTGTTTTTGTTTCTTTTGTTTTATTACACTTTTTGTGTTTCTTCAAAAAAACCTAGAGAAGTCGCGATCTTGTGCGCGCACTTGACGCAGGTAAAATAACCGCTTCATTCCAGTTCGCACTAGAATCGAAGCGAAAGTTGGTAAATGCTTGGAGTTTTTGGTTTTGTGACCATCGCGCATCAAGCTCGTGGAGGAGATTTTTGCATTTCGGCTACACGTATGGTCAGTAAAGACATCGTCATTGGATGATTGTTTGTTTGTTTGTTGAACTTTATCTGATGACGCTTGAGTTTGAGTTTTTTTATCTAGTCTTTTCAAAAACCAGATTCTCTTAGGAGTGCCTGAAAAACATTTCCGGAGAATTGAATTTTTCAATTCTTACATATGTGCAGTCTATATGCAAAGATTCACACCTATGGGATTCCCCTGAGGGGCTAAAAGGAAAAAAATAAAATAAAAAGACTCGTTTGCGCCACTGACTTGACTGGAGTTTTGACGTTTGTCTTGAGATCACAAGATTTGTGACTCGAAGCCATACAAGATTCCTGTCCGATGAATCAGATGATGTTTGTTGTCAAACAAGTGATCATCCCATTGACCAGTGTGGAGGGATTGTCACTCACGGCAGTCACGATTAAAACAAAGGTAGTCGTTTTGTTTTTGTTTAGGTTTTTTTTGTCTTTTCGACGCCAGATCGCTGTTGCAATCATTAGGTATGTTGTCTCATGTTTATTTATCTGTCTAGTTATTTGGACCATGAGCTACCGCTATGGGAGAAGCACGCGAACAGCTTGCCCATTATTGATTCGAAGGTCAGTCGGTGGGTAATAACCGCTTCGAATCGGTTAATGAAGGGCTTTTCGCAGACAAGAACATTCCCCGTGCGTATGTCGTTTACTTAATTCTATTGTGCTCAAAGGTGTTCAAAGTTACACGGTCAGATGGCTTATTAACATGGGAATACTAATTTCTTGTTTGCAATAATTATGTACGTCGCATTCTATCGTGAAGATTAAATATCGATTATTGGCAACGATCGCCTATATTGAATGAATTAAAATGAGATTCTTTCTTAGCTAATTAGAACTATTAGTGACTGGGATCTTATTGCGTTATTAGCCGGCTGTGAAAAGTTGAATCTCGCATTGATGTTAATTTCCACTGATAAATGTATTATGCTGGGAGGTAGAAATAAGTCCTTAGCGTTCTTTTCATTTGTTATCTTCTATCTTCTGTAACGAATTGTTTGGGTAAATGAAATATTTCCCTTGTGAAATATTTGTTTAGATATTTAGTAATTTATTGACACTTGAGGCAATCTCCCCTCCTTTGGAGTGAATTTTCAAGGTTATCAGTCACGTATCCATTCACTGAAGTCAATTGAGTTTCGTATCAGGCAAAAAAAGAGTATATGACGCCATAAAGCAATTGGAAAATATTATGAAAAATCACGTGTTTCTTCTAGTTATGGTCATAAAAATAGCCAGATGTGGAGCCAGCCTTTGAATTGAAAATTCGCTGCCCAAATCTATCACTTCAAAGTCTCGAAAACAGGTCAAAGCTGTTTGAATGAAACTCTCCTGGTAAGTGTTGCTGTAAGACTTCAAGTAGGTATGAAGTTCGGACAAATTCGACATCTACGCATCTTTTCGCAGATTTGAGAGGTTTTATGATTATGGAACTTTTTTAGGCATTTTCAGCACTCAAGTTTTTGATTCTCGGTATTATAATTTTTCAGAAGTTTCAGAGACTTCGGGATTTGCATGTCTATCTAGTGGAAGCAAATTTCAACTTTTGTAGATGTCTCTTCTAATTACGAATGAAGATACTTAAAAAGACCCTGCTTGTTACAATAGGTAACCACGTGCAGGCCAGCTTTAAAGCATTGTGGTCCCACTTGTGTGTGCCATCTTAACCTAGGCCGTCTTCTGTTGCGGGGCACCAATGTCTCGAATTCGAAGACTTTTCGGACCGGAGCAGTGGTGTCCATACGCTCTACGCGGCCTACCTATATTAAGCGTTGTATACGAAGACGCTTGACCAGGCGCATGCCACCGTACAGCCTATAAGTTCGTCGTTGAATCATCTTCTGCAGACGCCATCAAAGGAAACAGGACCAACAATCGCACGAAGAACTTTTCTCTCAAAACGACTAAGGGCTTCCGCATCCGCTTTCTGTAGAGGCCAAGTTTTCGCATCGTAAAGGAAGAAAGGCACGATCAAGCTGTTGTACAAAGCTAGTTTAGTCCTTCGAGAGAGGGCTCTGTTACTCTATTGCCTCTTGAGGCCAAATAAATAATCAAATAATCGGCGAATGGCAAAAGTGATTCTGCGTTTGATTTCGGTACTGATGTTGTTATCCCTATTTACCGCGGAGCCGAGGTCCTTGACTTGCTCGAAGTTTCTGTTACGCTCTGTACAAGACGTCGGCGTTGTGTGTCCTTTTTTGATGACAGCATATACTTCGTCTTGCCCTCATTTATCGCCAAGCCCATTCTAGCCGCCTTCGCTTCAATGTCAAAAATCGCTTCTTTAGCAGCTCGCTTTGTTTGTCCAAACAGGGCAATGTCGTCGGCGTAAGCCAGCAGTTGAATGGAGTATTGGGAGGTCGTACCTCTGGTGATGACTTGTGAGTTACGGACGAACTTCTTAAGAATAATGTTGAAAAAGTCACAAGACAGCGGGTCTTCTTGTCTAAAACCTTTTTTGAGTTAGTTACCGAACCAGAACTTCCTATGAGTTTTAAATACAATCAAAGAAATTCTTACCTAGAAGGAAGATCACAGAAAAAACAGAGATGGGGAACGAATTTGATTGTGTCCTTCCCTGTATCGTTTACTTCACCGTAAATGGATACTTTGACCCTGACGTAGAATTAATCAACGAACTAAACAAAATTTTTTTTGAAGGTTGTCTAAGCACATCTTGCTCGATCCATTTCTTTGACAGCACAATTTTCTTTGGTGTTACCTTGTGGCAAGCACCCACAAGAGGTGAATATGAATGCATTCAGTCATCAAGTTAAGGGTCCGGCTCTTAGGGACTTCTGAACTTTGGAAGATGATAGCAATCAAACTAAAGCTATTATATGTACGTGTATGAAGCCCTTAGTCTTTTCTGCGTATTTATAGCGTATTCCGGGGAAATTCAACGACGACTGTACGGCACCATGGGCCTGGGCAAAAGTCTTCGAATACAACGCTTTAGATAAATAGGCCATGTAGAGCGTATGAACACCACTGCTCCGGCCCAGCTCCGATCTCGAATCCGAGACACTGGGACACTGCAAAAGAGGACGGCCTAGGTTGAGATGGCAAACACAAGTGGAGAAGAATCTCAACCAACTTGGAGTGAGCAACTGGAGGCAGCTGGTCCGAGACAGTGCTGGCTGGAGAGGCATGTTTCTTGAGGCCCTGGTCCACCCCGGACTACAGCGCCAGTAAAAGAAAAAGAAGATATGTACTTGCTACCAAGAACAGATCTATTGCTTAACAGTACGTGTAAAGAATTGTTTTTCATCGATCCTTCTTTCAGATCAAATTTTCGAAAGTTATTTTTTCGTCAAAGACCATGCGTCCTTTTCATTGAGTTTCAGCAGCCAAAAATTCACGTCAAAAGCACAAGTGAACTTTGCGCTAATTACCAACGTGACAGTGAGTAAATAAAAAACAATTTTCGAGACATCCGCACTAATACGTAGGTAATTATTTTATGGTTACCTACAGTACATACATTTTAACAATAAACGTACAGCTGAAACAAAAGCATGTCTGTGGGACACGGTCCGACATTAATTAGAACTTAAATATAATAAAAGTGTGAGCTTAGTCCTAATCACGTAGCAACCACATTTGTTCATTCATACACTTGCTTCCTTGGTGGCTTTTGCAAAGCAACCATTGCTTGATGATTTCGCATTTCTTTTGTACGCAAGTGTGTACCATATATCACAAAGTTAGCGCAAAATGTGGGTTATAATTTCTTTTGCATTTTGACTGATGTTAGGTAAACGTAAAGAAACGACAAAGAATGTGTGAGTTGTCAAAAAAATTTATGAACCTCATAAACCACTGAACATTGTGAAGGTCTCACAAGGCAAAGAAGTGTGCTTGCAATAAATCAAACACAAGAATTTGTTGAATTAGTCAATTTGTAGAGTAAGGACAATCATGTGGATTTAAACGGACTTAAATATAATTAAAAAAAGTTTTGTGTATGCATATATGTAAATTATAGAGAAAAAAATTGTATTTTGTCCCCCTGAAAGTTATGCGTATGCCAGCGTTTTTTCCAATCCTCGAAGCAGTTCTGATATGCAAATTTTGGTATGCCCTTGGGCTCCCTCATTCGGTTTTTAACTCATCAATCGTCCCAAATCGCCGTCCTTTCATTTGTCTCTATAATTTTCGGAACAGGAAAGAGATTCGTCACCAGTTATGACCCTTTAAAGCTAATCTGAATTGCCGTTGACGCAATTTACCAATTCCTAAGTGTTGCTCATGCGACATTTTTTTGATCAAAATTCAGCATTTTTGGAACAAACTTCGCTGCCACATGCTTCATGCCCAAAATTTCCAGAAAATTGCATGGCATGAGCCAACCAATATGCCGACATCTTCAACAACTTCTCTAATAGTGATTCGACGATTCTCCATAACAATTTTCTTCTCTTTCTCAACATTTTCATCGATTGAAGATGTGCTGGTGTGTCAAGGGCGAGTATGTAAAGGGTGATTTTTTAAAAGCTATAGGAAAGTTTTTCATAATATTCAGAAAAATGCATGAAATCTTTATTTGAATCGATAGTACGGTCCATATAATTTAATCTTTGAAGAATATTTCATGCAAATGTTGACCTTGCTGCGCCTCAAATGCTTCATCCGCTTAGTCCAATTTTGGCATACTCTTTCTAACATTTTGGTCGGTATCTCACGAATAAATGCTTCGATCTTGTCTTCCAATGCGTCAATTGAAGCGGGCTTGTCTGTATAGACATGAGCTTTAACAAATTACCACAAAAAATAGTCAAAGGGCGTTAAATCGCACGAATTAGGCGGCCAATTGACCGATCCCGGACGTAAAATAAAATGTTCACCGAACTCGTCTGTCAATAAGTCCATTGTTGCGCGTCCTGTGTGTCATGTGGCACCGTCTTGTTGAAACCACATGTCACGCAAGTCAAGCTCTTGCATTTTGGGCCAAAAAAAGTTGGATATCATCTCACGGTAGCGCATCATTTTTGAAGAAGTACGGTCCAATGATGCCACCAGCCCATAAACCGCGCCAAACTGTGACTTTTTCTGGACGCATTGGTAGCCATTGAGTCAAAAATGAGCTTCGTCGCTTAAAATAATAATGTGCGCGATGAACTTTCTTAACAGAACACGCATTTTGATAATAAAATTGAATAATTTGCAAGCGTTGTTCGTTTGTAAGACGATTCATGGATAATTTGTAGACCAAACTGAAGATGTTTGACAGTGAAACAAAATACGAAACGTGCGTCAGCTGTTTAAACCAGTGTTGCCAAAACGAAAATATATATATACATATATATGTATGTGTATATTTGTACATATAAATATATCAACAGTACTTGGCCTTGGTGTTCTCCTTTGCAATTTCTTGAAAGTATGTCTGCTTTGATCCGTGAATGCACTGTCCATAATATGAAAACTCTGGAAAAATGTCTTTTTTAGGGTTTCGTTTCAAAGAAGGGAAGTGTCCATTCGACAATCGGTCACATCAATCAATTTTTATTAATTTAGTCCGAGCAATTATTGTGTTTATATGAAAATTAAATTTTTCAGCATAAATGAGAGTGAAGTTAAGGTAAAGTTGTGATTCGCCTGGTATCGTGGTAGAGGCTTGGTCGTAAACTTTTTGTTTGAAGTACGGTTACAGAGCTAGTCCCTCCTCCACCTCCACCTTCAACACTGATGCAATCAAAATCTGAAAAAATAATGATAAATATTTTGTTCGAGGGAAACTTAGAACTAAAATTGTTTCTCGCATTCTAGCTTCTGCAGTTTATCCCTGATTAGACAAAAATCGAAAAACATTAACGTCAACGAATTACGAATTTTGAATCTTTAAAGTCACAGTTATGAAAAATTTTATGAACAAATATGAAAATTTAGATTCGAATTCGATTCGATTGATATGTGAGGCCTAGATTTGCGTATTTATATTTTAATTTCAGTTGCATTGACATATTCCAGTTAAGGACATACATATTAAGTAATTTGAATCTTAGTAATTACTTGGATTGCTTGTTTCAAATAAAAAACGAAACCTTTTGTGTACAAATGTTACTCGCACTTGCCCATTTGTTTTTCAAGAAACGAAACTATTATTAGCTTGCATCTGGAACTCAAGGAAACAGTTCATGCCCATGAGTGTTGGTATCTCTCAGAAATTCTTTGTTAGGAATAACTCTGCAATTGAACATCTCGTATCAACAAATTTGCGAATCAATACTACAAGTATGAGTAAGAACACAATGCCAGACATAACATGTCTTACTGACAGATAGTAACGAATCCGACTTGACGCCACATGCTGCCTTAATTTAAAATCCTCTTATTTTATTGGCCATAATCTAAAGAATATTGATCAGTTTTATCAAAAATGAACTTCAGAATCAGAAATGTAAATGAACCGAGACACAGATTAAAATCATTTCCGAATACGCAGTCACTGTGTAAACTGAACAAAATGTTGTCAAAAGATTGAAAAGGCAAACATATGAGTGACGTCTTAACTGTTTTCTGCTCGATTGAATAGATGGCATCATAAAATATGCGAGTAGTCATAGCGAGGTAAACAGGTGGCTCCGAATTGGTGGCAAAGACATTGCCAAAGACAATGAAAAAGGGGATTTACTGCAAACACACAACCACGAATGCGTCGATGAGAGGGTTTGACGCGTGCTGTGTGATCAGCACTGACAGACATCACTGCATTTTGATAGATCAATCAACATGCAAACATTATGTATGAGGAAGCCGGCTGTGGACTCGGTGAAGCCCAAGATCTGTCTGTGAGTAAATAAAAGTTGTTTTGCTTTTTTTTTTGACAGATGACGACAAAAGACCCAAATAAAATTAAGGTTTATGGTTTTTGGCTCTGCATTAATCATGGACTAGGCTATGTGTATAAATCAGTCGTCGGTGAATAGGGCGGCTGATGCATCGTTATTCAGGATAACAGATCGAGGGCTTGATACTGACAAATTGCTTCGTGCAGTTTTAATTTTATTCCTCGATTGCAGTCCATGGAGATGCTTAACGACTTAAAGTTCTTTGAGTCATTGAGGTATTTTCTTACGCAAACCTTAAGCCGTTTAGCCTTGACACGATTCTATATCAGAATGTTTTGTGAACAAAGCGATAATCTTGTATTATATTTATGAACGCTGATTGCGACAATTTCTTTGTCATAATTAGACCCTGGACCATTTGCGGACCATTTGCGCAGTATCTTTTCTCAGGATAACGACTCTAGCAAATGACCGTGTGTTCTTGGGGAGTATCTAGTCACTAGTCAGTTCCTGTACAACCACGTCCTGTTAGTAAATTTTTTTAGGTCTTACGCGAACAGACTTTGAGCCTTAATGGCCTTGATTCGAAAGAATGAAAGAGAAAGAACTTCAATTTTAGTTACAATAATAGGTCTGTTTGAATACTCCATGTTTGTTATGTATATATGTATATCCTGAGATATAGTGGGCCCGTTTGCGCAACAGCCCAGACTGTTTGTTTTTTTTTTCATTTTAGCACAGGGTATGGAGTAGTTATGTGAATTTAACGAAAAAGGACCACAATCACAATTTTTTAAAACTGGAAATGGATCTTGTTTTCCATCTAAGGTGTTCACTTTCTATTATATCCGGTTGTCAGTGTGTGTTAACTAGTTATTGTGATAAATTTGGGGTCATATAAGGTGAACATAGACAAACTTAGATTACTTCCACATAAGATAACATCGTCGACTGAAACTTTTACCAGAACATGGGAAAGAGCTTAGTGGACAAGGACTTAGACAAAACCTAGATTAGTACTAAGACATGGAATTAAGTGAGGTAAGTGTTCGTATAAGGAACTGGTCCTGCAATTGAATGGCTGTTGGAGAGATCTTGGAACTTGCACAAGAACAAGACAAGGCCTTGAAAGAACATTTACAAGGACTTGGGCTGACTCTTAAACGAGAACTTATAAGCGTACTTAAAGAAAATTGAACTGCAATTTGAATAAAGACTTCGTGTTAATCGTGTTAAAATCTGTGTTTTTTTTAACCCATTGCTATCGTGTCGTAAAGGTTAAATAGTGATCGAACTTGGATTAGGTAAGAATATTCTAGAAGATAATGTTGCTTACCGGTGGATTACAGTCACTATACAGCCAAAGACCCACATAAAAACAATCAGACTGTGATACTCGTATGTGACCGGTGGGCCACATGTATGAGAGATTCATGTACGTGGAATATAAATTATTTACTTACTCTCGACTTTTAGCAGAAAATAAAAATTTGTTGCAGTCAATATGAAAAAGCATAACTTACTATAAAAAATAATTTTGATGTTTCCTCTTCACAAAAATATAACATTCAAGTCCATAATTCATAGCACATCTAACTTTCTGCTAATACTGTCAACCTCCATGCCATACCTGTCCAATACAATTCTACCAACCTACACTTGACTGTCACATTTTTCTGTAGGCGATTCCAATATTACCGGAGTACCTCTATTTTGGAACTTATATTTCTTGTTCGTTTCAAACATTAAATAATTTCATAGAAAAATGACCAACGCCTGGAGAGCTGCCGGATTAACGTGAGTACCTAGTCAAAAAGAAATTCTTTCACACATCTTCCAAGAAAAATGTTACGAATTACGTAATTTTTGTCACCTCCAGCTACATCCAATTCTCGAACATTTGTGCTAGAGTCGTTCGCGAAGGACTAAAAGCCGAGCACAAAGCTGATGCTGCCAAAAGGTGCGTGAGCTCTGTGAAATTCACGCCATGGGTGGATGGTAAACCAATCCGTAAGTATTAATAGCATATCCAATTAAACTCTGCAACACACGTCTCCACATCGGCACACCGAAAAGCACAGATTTTCAAATGTAGTTTTCAATTCATTTATTATTTCTTTCATGTAAACTTTACAGATGAAAAGTAGATTACGAATTTGTGGGGAAATTGTAGTAGACAAAGTCTATGGACCCGTAAGTCAAGTACATACCCCCAAAAATCAACCCTTCGAGTGTTCAAAGATCTAACTACGACTTCCTACATTACTAGTTATTGTCTGTTTTAACTTCCCCCTATTAATAGAATGAATGTGCCTCTCAGATTTAATGTGATGACATTTTTTGTACGTTGAAAGTAATTGCCTGTTTTGTTTTCTTTTCAGGACGTACAACGGCTGAATAAATGAGTTAACTGTTGGTAATAAAACAATTATGCTTGTGTATCATCTATCAATAAACAATGTAAACTGGTAAATGTGTGGTTTTATTGGAAGGCGGGTTTCGCACGTAAAAAGTGACCAGACTTCCTGGGGAACGGGCGTTCACTGCAGGCATTGATTGAGAACAATGGTATACAGAACGTTCAGTGGGTTGGGTTTCATTCAGATGTCTTGTAGGAAGGATGTTGCACATTGATCAAAATGGATAAGTCAATGCGCCAAGTGGAATTTACCGCTTAAAGTGTGATTGGGCCTTGTTTACAGTTATTGTTCTTTGGAGCATTAATATTTTGGAACAAGTGTTTTATAAATGTTCCCTTGAGGCGCCTGGTGAATCTCTTTCATTTTATTGTGGTCACGCTGATCTTTGCCTAAATGCTTTCTCTTCTCAGTTTCATCTTATTTTTTGGGTGCTTTGTTGTTGGCTTAAATAAGGGGATGCCCTACGTCGGGACGAATGTTAGCAACATCCTAAAAAGATTAGACTCTGAATCATGCTTCATAGATTACCAGCAAAGCCCACACATTTTTAAGAGTTAAGTCAGTCTGAGTTGGTGTTCTACGGATCGTTGTTTTGTTGACAGCATATGCTTTTGTTTTTCCTTGTTAACTTCCAGGTTTTACAACGATTCCCTGAGAATGTTGGCGTGCAACGCAACAGAATAATTGCTTCAATGTTGCCAGTAAATGATTGCAGAAATTGCACGAGAGCGCGTCTTATTACTGAAATTCGTTGCACGTTGATTTCGGTTTTGAAGACTTATAGATGGTTTGTATCGACTTGAAATTCGCTGCTCATTTTTATAAAAGCTGAGATTCTAATAGCGGGTATGTTGTCTTCGTAACTTACCAGAAGATCTGATGCGTATTGGCTACTAGAACACATATGGAGCTTTAAAAAGCTCAAAAGGCAAAACAAACCTCCTGCGTTCTTGTCCTTCAGCTTTTCAATAGCTGTGGCGACGTCCTCAAAGATGGGCGGAAGTACTACTTCATCGAATGGTGAGAGAAATACCGAATATTTGATCCCGCGATCGATCGATAAGAGCTTACACGATTTGCAATTAGGTCATCTGGAGATAGCCATTTGCTGTATGGATTTTTTGTGAAGGAACCGTGTATTGGGCACAACGAGCTGTCACGAAGTCTGTAAGTCGGAGACCGTTATATATTACGTCATGCAGATTTCGCTTTCAAGTCATTTCCCCAAAATCGTTGTTCATCTGTGATTGCGATTTTAACATTGTACTCCCGATAGCCTTCATATCAGAACTAAGCTCCCTCCGTAGCCGCCCTCTAAGCGGACATTAGAGCCCCACCTTTGGAGTCGGTAGGGGCGCGGACACATGCATGCGAAATCGAAGTTATATGCCTTGCATCTGAGTCACAGCCACTTGGAATTCGTATTTCAAAGTGATTGAGAGTTCTTATTTAAATTCGGTCCGCCATTCATTATATTTATAATACATGTCGCACTCTATTCGTATAAGTACAGATTTTGAAAAAATACAATTTAAATTTGCCTTTTCTAGATTCCATCTACCAATTGTAGTAGATGAATTATAAGAAATTGTACCAAAAAAAACTTCGGATTACAAAAGATTCCGAAATTCGCATACAGAGGCGTTTAGCTGCTGTCAAACAAATAAAACATCATCCATCACTTGCTGAAGCAAACAGAGTTTTTGATTACAACAAACACAAACTTTTTTGTAAAGAAGTTTGTTTGGCTTCCAATGGAATAACATATGTATATCAGAGACTAACTATAGAAGTAATTAACACAAAGTAAACATGGCCAGTGTGGCTGCATCAACATTTACCCCATATGATGCACCAGTTCTTACCCAACGTTGTGGAGAAGTATATTATTCTTTAAATCTCGATACATTCTTTGTGAATTGCCAAAGATGTTCGGTGGAGTTCAGTCTTCAAAGTTCCGAGCTCTATATTAAACACATCAAGGAATGTCTGGCTTATGTACTCCAAGAACTGGCTCAACACAATCTTCAAAGGCAGGATCCACTGCATCCCGCTAATGAATGTGTAACAAAAGTTGAGGTGCAGAACGTACCCTATGCACCTCATATACCAAACGTTTCTATCGACCATTTGATAACAATCAAGCAAGAAGATATGAATCAGAAGGACGAAGCACCTTCATATAGCCAAGACAATGATCACACTATGGGCTGTGACGCAGACTATGAGGTAAATCTACAAAATCACGTTCGTTACAGTTACTGAAGTGCACGTAAAAACTTTTCACAGTCCCTTAAGCAGGAGAACAGGAAGGACTTCAATGATGATGATAATGAAAGAGATGAGGGCGATGGTGGGGATGGCGGTGAAGATGACGACACCGAAGATGATGATGATTCTGATGAAGAGAAAAATGCTGAACCAGCTAATCCCTTGACCGGCAGAAAAAAGAACAAAGTCATGATCACTCTGATAGACGAGTACAAAAAGCATCCTTGTTTGTGGAATGAGGAATACAGAACACGTGGAAAATACAAACGATACGATGCTTACAAGGCGATGGCTGATGCCATCAATGCAAAACACAATCAAAACTTCACAAAAGAACAAATACGGGGCAAGATTGTTCAGCTTCGCAGCACTTTCAAACGCGTTCTTCGCAATAAACTGGCGTATGACAAGAAGCATGCCGGCACTAAGAAGAAGAAGACACTAATTCCACAGCTTTGGTACTTTAAAAGATTCATGTTCATAGAGCAAAATTATGATTGGGAAAAGGAACAGATAGAAGGAAAAGAAGAAGACCAAAAAAAGAGAGACGTTGTCAGAAATGTTGAACATAAAGCATCGGTCAGCTCATTCGACTGTGCTGATGAGGAGAGTCAAAGCAGGGGAGACACGGTTGAAAATGTTGAGCATAAGGTAAACCCTGACACTCCCGACAGTGCATTCAAATACAATGCGTTAGAGGCTGAAATACTTCATAACTTAGACCAAATAAGCACAGACTTCAAGACCGAGGAAGGGAAATCTTCGAAGACGGCGAGGACATGCATCAGTAAAAACAAATCGCTTCTGTCTGCAGTTGTGGACGAGTACAGAAGAAGGCCGTCATTATGGCAAGTGAAATGTCAAAAGAACTCCCGGGAAAAGGATCTCAATGACGTTTGTGTTGCGATCAATGAAAGGTTTAACACCAAATTTAACAACCGCATTCTGGACCGGGAAATGAGTGCCGTAATCTCCTTGTACAAGAAATCCTGGCTTGGAAACGATGAGGAATTCAAATCAAAAATGTGGCTCGCCGAGTTGCTGACATTTATCAGTCTTCACAACGACGAACCAAACGATGTAAGTATGAAGTATTTCATATACGCTAACTGGATTCATAGTCCTTCTCTAGCAAGATCAGGGTGAGATGCCCGCTGAAAATGACTCCGAAGACGACAGCTTTAGTGAAAATGAGGTAAGCCAAATAAAACGCATATTTACATTGAGCCCCATTTAATATTATATTCAGTCTCAGGATTACGACAACGAGAGTCCGATCAGTAATGTGAGTGGAACCGCATCTTTTGCATCTTCAAAACAATTTCTCATTATTTTCCATTTCTTTGCAGAAAGAAAAAGTTTTCAAAATCATTAAACTCCTCAAAGAGGCACCAATACTGTGGGATATTCATCATCCATGGCACAGATCGCGAGTCGAACGCAAAAAATGTACAGATGAAATCATAACCAAGCTCAGCCAAGAGCACGATTGCCATCTCACCACCGAGGAGTTTCGGTTTCAAGTCCAATTCTTGAAAACTGCCTACATACGTGCTGAGCGCTTGGCGGTCACCGAAAAACCATTCTTCTTTGATGAAATGTCATTCCTGAAGCCATACGCCAAACAGAATCCCTTATCTCTTTTTGAAGAAACGAAACCAAAATCAAAGTTTTTCCAGTTCTTGTACGACGATAAGCCGCTAATGCTTAGCTTTATTGAGCTTTACAAAGCCCAAGGCTGTCTTTGGGATTGGAAGCACAAGGACCGAAACAATCCTTTAGCTCGCGAAGTGGCATACGACGCTCTGATGGAGTTCTTTCTGAAACACGGGAGAGATTTCTCTAGAAAGCGACTCCGTTCGATAATTAAGATCCTTCATTCAACCGTAAGCAAACAACGGGCTGTAGAAGCGAATGGTAAAAGGAATGGAAAGGAACCTCCGGTTTGGTTTTACGAGCACTTGGATTTCCTCGGATTAGTTCCAAAACTGCAGGAAAAAATCTGTACCCATTGCAATACGCTCTTCTATTCGTTGGAGGAATACGAGAATCACAAAAGCGAAATTGCCGGAGACTTTCCCTACAAATGCATGATCTGTAATATCGGCTTCGTCTCCAAATCAAAGTTCGCATATCATCAGATAACTCACAGGGAAACGTACAAGTGCAGTGAATGCGATTTCAAAACGTACAATTGTAAATTGTTCAACGTTCATATGCGTCGTCACAAACGCATACTGGCATTTCATTGCGAGGAGTGCGGCAAAGGATTCGTGACGGCGATTGAGGTTCGCCGACACCAACGGACACATGCCGGCGGAAAGAAGTTCATCTGCGAACAGTGCGGGAAGGCATTGGGAACAAATGCCGAGTACAAGGACCATGTGAAGCGGCATCGAAATCAACGCGATTTCAAATGCGACCTCTGTGGAATGGCTTTTTTCACATGGAACGTTTGTAGGAATCACATGGCCACACATTCGACTGAACGACAGCACGTGTGTGAGACATGTGGGAAGGGGTATAAAAGTAAGAAAAGTCTGGCTGCGCATATGGCACTGCACAGGGACGAAAAGAAATACAAGTGTAAGTTTTGTGACATGGCATATGCGCAACCGTCGGGATTGCACGCGCACATGAAGAAACACTGACAGATCATTGGCATTTGAATTGTATTAGAATCAGTCGAAATAAATTACATGTATGGGGCTTTTTATGTGTTACCAAATTTTCAAGTTTTTTACAAGGACCGTACGAATCGGAATCTAGTGATTCCTTATTGGTCTTCGATGCGAACAAGGTGCAGCATAGAAATGCAATTGGATATAATTTTTTTATTTCTGCCCTTGAGTTCCTACTCCATGCAGTACTTGCTAGGACTGCAAAACTGTTTGATGCTGTAAAGACGTTGTACCTCGTAACAAGTTACAAAAGTGTTAACTCATTCGAATTGGTATTGGCACTTTATAGCGATATTTTCATTTAAAGCGTAAACGTATTATACATCTGTCTGAAATTATAAGAATTGCACATAAAGACCTAGGCGCGCCATTTCTTTTGTCATTAGTTCCACATTTTTAAATATTATTCAATTTACATTCCTATTCTTTATAAACCAATTATTCAATTTTGCATTTGGTGGAAAAAAAAGAATTGATAACCATCTGCCAGAGGTTGGGTCTCAGAAGAAAGAAGTGCGTTACATGATCCAACAAACCTGAAATTTTAAGCAGTATAGTTAACTACTTTATTTACGTGTGAGATGGTTTTGAATCCGAGACATTGAGAAAATACACGGTAGACAAAATTCTTTCTCGAACACATGAATGTTGGGATTTAAAGACGGCCCCAGTCTGAGCATTGTTCGAAGGATGAGTACTCTGTATGGTGTAAGCACCGTGGAAAGCATAATGTTGGTCCTTCGAGACAGAAGTTTATAGTGTGAATGAAGAAAAGTGTGGCTTCTTCCGTTTTTGTAATGAAAGCAATCAAAATCCAATATCCCATCCGAACTTCTGAATTTCGCACACAGAGGCGCTGTAGCTTCGTAAGAATTGATAAGAGAAATGTCATTGGTAATGGTAAACAAACAACAAATTGCAATTTTATCAGTGAAAACAAATGAAGTAGTTAAGCAAATAGTCAAAAACTAGGCTTAATCGAAAGGCAATATGTCCAGCACGACCGTCTCATCAATATCAACGTACGACACATCACTTTTAACAGAACGTGTTGGAGAAGTTTACTGTTCTTTGACCTACGAGAAGTTTTTCATAAATTGCTTAAGGTGCTCAGAGGAATTCAATTTGTTGAGTTGCAACCTTTTCATAAAACACATAAAGGAATGCGTCCCCGCGGTCCCACACGATCTGGCGCGGGAAAACCTGGAAAGCCAGGAAGCACAGTGTGTCAAAGAATGTGCCACAAAAGATGAAGTAGAAACTGCAGACTACACATTTATTTCAATAGACCCTTTAATGACCATTAAAGAGGAAGGCGTTAAGGAAAAGGAAGAGGTAAGCCAATTCCGTTTCCTTCTAATGAATAGTCACACAACTGAATATTGAAGGTGGACGAAGCTGATATTTATGAAGAGGTGGAATGTCTATCTGATTATCAAAATGAGGATGATCTGCCGCTGGATAAGTTGGGGCAACGAAAAATAGTGGAGGGAATCATAAATGAGTACAAGAAACATCCAGTTCTCTGGGATACAAAAATAATAGCGAAAAGAACGGATAAAATTCGAGCATACAGAAAAATTAGAAAAGCAGTCAATTTGAAATACAAAACAAATTTCTCCTACATTGAATTGAGAAATCAAATCCAGAATCTGAGAAGCGGTTACAGGAGAGTTTTGAGAAGAAAGAAAGTATTCAAAGATCTCTTTCCCGATGGGACGAAGCAGTTTAATCCTATGCTTTGGTTCTTTGACAAGATGTCTTTCATTGAAGCGACTAATCAAGATTACTTGGTCTGCAAAAAGGCCCGAATTGTTTTGTTTGTCTTGTCCTAACTTTTAATGCTTTCAGGTTGATTTGACTCTGAATAGTGATACGGATGGTGAAGGAGGGGATGCAAATGGGAATAAGGTGGGTTTTGACAGTCAAAAGGACAGCTCAGTTTAACTTTCTTTGCAGTCGTCGGACTCTTTAAGTGATTCAACGGCCCACGATTTGAAGAAAACCAAACGCATACGACCGATCACAAAGATGTTGAACGAACGTGAGGTTATATCAAACATCATAAGCCAGTATAAGCAATATCCGTTCTTGTGGGATCAAACCTCTCCGCTGTACAGCGACAGACACGCAAGAAAAGACGCCTTTCGGAAAATAACAAAATTCATCAATCAGAAGTTCCACAAAAATGTCACTGACAATGAGCTGAGGCAGCAAATCATAAATCTCAGGGGTGTGTACAGACGGGTTCAGAGGGGGTTGCACAAGCCCAATTATCAGGTACAATTGTGGTACTATGACGAGTTGTCTTTCATCGATAACAAAGCGAGCTTTGCTGAACATGCGACGGATGTAAGTAGTTAATTCTCCTGTTCGCGTTAAAAAAAATGTATTTTAACATTTACAGGTACTGGATGAGTCCATAAAACAAAAGACTGATTTCGAGACTATACCCCATAATCCAGATACTACTGATTTCATAAATTGTGAGGACAACCGTGAGGTAACATAAATCAGAAAACTTGCCTTGAAATGTTGTGTGAATCAGAAAATATTTCATAGATCTCAATGGAAGAGAGCAGTAACGAAGATGAAGATGATAATAAAGAACAATCCAATCTTCTATCGTGCAGGAAAAAGAATAACAAAATAATTCTCACCCTCATCGAAGAATACAGGAAGCACCCATGCCTGTGGAGCAAAAACCATAATAAAACTACTGACGGTCTTAAGTGGTACGATGCGCTCAAGGAGATCGTAAGCGCAGTTAATGCAAAACACAAGACCTTCTTCACAAAGACAGAGATTAGAAACAAGCTTGTTCAGCTCCGAAGCAGCTATAGGCGGGTATTGCGTAACAAAGAAGCATTTGAAAAGAAGCATGCGAACGCCAAACGGAAATTCTTTCCACATCTTTGGTATTTCGATAAAATTATGTTTATTGGAGCCAGAGATAGCGACTTTTTAGTAAGTCGTAAAAAGAAGACGAATTCCGAATCCGAAGGGGAAGAAGACATTTCCGGAGATCAGCGCAAGTGGAATTCCATAGAGTCGTCGTCTGTGCTGTGTAACTTAGAAGACAAGAACAATGCTCTCTTAAGTGTAGTAATAGAGGAATACAGGAGGAGGCCATGTTTATGGAAAGGAAAGTGTGATAAGGTCAAACGGAGAAAATATCTCAACGAAATTTGTGATGAAGTTAACCAAAGATTCAATGCCAAATTCAATTATAGAAACCTCGACAAGGAAATAAATGCCCTAATATCCTTGTACAAGCGCACACCATTAGGAAGAAGTAGGCGAGAAAGTGAAGCATTTAAGTCAAAACTGTGGTTCAGTGATTTGCTGTCTTTTATTGATAGTCATGACTCAGACACAAATGAACGTTCTGTAAGGATTTAATTTTCAATCTCATAATCCCAATTTACTTTATGTTCCACTTCTAGGATAAACTTGAGAAACAAATGGATTGTGCAACAGAGGAGTCCCCTAAGATTGAACATAACGGCTCTGGAGATGAAGAGGTAAGTCACCATTAACCTTTCTGTCCTCTAATAGTAACTGTTTTTATTCCAGGCATCTCAAAGTCCGAGTCCAGTCAATAACGTGAGTAAAACTTCTCCAACCTCATTTGTTACCCCAACCGACTGTATACATATCTTTGTAGAAGGAAATAGTTTTCAGAATAATAGAACTCTTCAAAGATGCCGCAATCCTCTGGGACACGAATCATCCGCAGTATACCCTGCGCACTGAGCGCAAAAAGTCAATTGAGTCAATCATAGCTAAACTCAGTCAAGAGCACGATTGTCATCTCACCGTCGAGGAGTTTCGCTATCACATTCGTTTCCTGAAAATGTCTTACTTCCGTGCAGTGCGTCAGGAAACCGCCGTTAAACAAGGAAATCTGGACACCAACTACGCATTCAAACCGTTCTTCTTTGATGAGATGTCGTTCCTTGAACCCTATGCCGACAAGAAACCCTTTACAGGCTCTGATCCTCAAGTCACAAGCGAACAACAAACAGAAAATTTCAAATTTCTGTGTGAAAATAAGCAACTAATGTTAAATTTCATCGGTCTCTACAAAGCACACGCCTGTTTATGGGATCAGAGTCACGCGGATCGAAACCGTCCTTCAGCTCACGCTGTGGCTTACAGTGATATCATAAAGATGTTCAATGAAAGTGGTGAAGTTTTCACTCATCAACGACTCCAATCCGCGATTGGTTTCCTCCACGCCACTGTAGCGAATACGCAGAAGGCTCTCGCATCCGTGAAGACTGCCAAAGAGTCTCCTGTATGGTTTTATGAACATTTGCAATTCCTTGGCAAAATTCCTAGAATCAACGAAAAGTTCTGCACCCATTGCAATCAACACTTCCATTCGTTGGCCGAATATGAAAAGCACAAAATCGAGATTGCCGGTGACTACCCCTACAAGTGCGACGTGTGCAATGCGGGCTTCGTTTCCAGATCCAAGTTCGCATACCATCAGATCACGCACAAGGAGCCCCATAAGTGTGATCAATGCGATTTCCAAGCGTTCGACAAGCACAATTTCAACGTTCACATGCGTCGCCACAAGGGCATACACCTGTTTCGGTGTGATGAATGCGACAAGGGCTTTGTGACATCAAGTGAACTCAATCGACACCTTCGTATGCACACCGGCGAGAAAGCGTACATCTGTGAGGTCTGTGGGAAGGCGTTGGTAGCAAGCGCAGAATACCATGAGCACATGAAACGACATCGTAACCAACGCGATCATAAATGCGAGATTTGTGATAGCGCCTTTTTCACTGCGAAAACACTGAAGGGTCACATGGCCTCGCATTCGTCTGAACGTCAGCATATCTGCGATATCTGCGGGTCAGCCTTCAAACGGAAAAAGACACTATGCCAGCATATGGCGCTGCACATGGAGAAAAAGAAACACGAGTGTACTATTTGTGGGAAATTGTTTGCACAAAAAGCTGGGGTCTACTCACACATGAAATCCCATGGCCAAGTCATTGGTAGTTGAATAAATATTGTGTTTTTTATATTAGAAAAATAAATAAATAGCATTTATTTATGTGTGTGTTACCGTTAATTAATTGTTGTGACATTTCCCACAAAGGGCCGGGGCCTTGCTTACGCAGGCCAAAATTGCATTGCTTGATCTGCACGGCAGTCGACAGTGTTAGGCAGTTGGGTGGTGCCATGAAAACATGCAAGGTGTTCAGTAAAGGAAATCAATTTGAAACCTTCGGTCTTACCCTATATGGAAAGGCCGTCAGTCATTGGTTAAAGTTTCTGCTATACCTTGTGAGTGACTGTATATACTACATATGTGAAAGTCGAAAACGCACTATGAGATTAATTATCTACAGCAATTATATGTAAAACAAAATATCGACTAAATGCCTGCCATGGCTCCGGTGTTATACCTTCATCCGATGGTCCATATTTGCAATGTCTCTGAGACAAAATTGACGCTCAATGTTCAAATTTTTCATCCTGGATTTGTTCTTGTCTTATTAACGTACACATTTTCTTTTAAATTTTCCCAAAGAAAGAATTAACTTACATGATCGCGGCTGCTAATTAATATCGCCACGACGTGAGATAACACAGACATTGAATTTCTAGCGCAAGTCTGTTGCGATGCTCGTGTGGCAAGTGGCATTATCCTGTTGGGAGCACATATCGTCCAATCCCATATACTCAATATCCCGCCACAAGAAGTCCGTTATCATCTTGCGATAACGAACATCATTCGCAGTAGGTGCTTGGTCGACCTCATTTTTGAAGAAGTACGGCCCGATGAAAACGCCATTTTTAGCGCCCTACGTTAAAAATACCTCTCCATGGTTGAATTTGTCCAAACACTGAAAGAAAGAAATGTCAAATTGTCAAGTTGGGCAAAGAACTTGACGTAAAGGTTTGACTCACAATTAACATCGTACATTATGGTTGCATTACCCTTTACATACAACTGTGCAGACTTAGTTACGTAAACATGTACGAGTATGCCCTGCCTTTTCTTTGTAACAATCGCATTAGTGGATATCTCGATTTCTCATGCCACTTACCTCTCCTAATTTAGAATGTTTGCCTTGTTGCGAATATACTCAATTAAGTTAGCCACAAGTAAGCAGATAATGTGTTTGAATATGACCAATCATCAAAGTGGAGTTTTCTAATAAACGAGGTCTGTTAAAAAAAATATGATTTTCAAATTTCGCGGGCAACGTACTTTTTATTATCAGTCTTTTTTCTTTTGTTATGTTGGTGCATTCGTCTCGAACATATGTATGTTTACAGCTTGCGCTATACAGCATATTTATTTTGTTTGTGAGAGGCATACAAGTTAGACGTCTTTGTGTGTTCGGCGATTTCCAGTTGTCGAAAGAAATGGGTCAACGAATTTGGATTAAATTTTGTGTGAAAAATGAGCTTAATATTTGAAATGTTGACAATGACATACGTATTCTCAGTCAAAAAATTGTTTCAAGTCAAGTGTTCAAAGAAGCTCGAGAAGATGTGAATGGCGACGCTCGTCCTGGACGCATCAGCATATCAACAACCGATGAAAATGTGGAGAATGTTAAGAAATTTGTTATGGACAATCGTCGAATCACTATTAGAAAAGTTGCTGACGATGTCGGCATATCGGTTGGCTCATGCCATGCAATTTTTACGGAAATTTGGGCATGAAGCGTGTGGCAGCGAAGTTCGTTCCAAAAATGCTCAATTTCAACGAACAAAAATGTTGCATGAGCATCGACAAAATCCCCGCGACTTTTTCCTGTTTTCAAGATTGAAGAGACCAATGAAAGGACGGCGTTTTGCAGCGATTGTGGAGATAGAAACTGAATCGCTGAGAGAGCTCATGGGCATAAAAAAAGTGTATATCAGAACGGCTTCGAGGATTGGAAAAAAACGCTGGCTCAAGTGTATGATATCTGACGGGGACTACATTGAGGGGGTCAAAATAGAAATTTAAATAATGAAAATTCACCTTATTATTAAATGCACTTTTTGAACAGATCTCGTATTTGGATCCAGTTCAAGGAATGCTTCAAAAGGCAAAAAGTCATAACTTTCGAAGCATGTATCTGTAGAAAAATAACGGCGCCCACCAGGGTGGACTTAGATCTTTGGCTTTCCTTTGTACATTGCCCACTACAACATATTCTCACGTAAGTGAAGAACACTGTTAGCTCATCTTTCCAAAATGCTGAAAATGACTTCTCAGGAAAATAATAAACCAAATTCAATCATGTTGGAAATATTTCCTTGTATAATATATTTCATTTAATATCTTAACAAATAAATAAATTGGATAGATTTTTGTTGCTTTTTATAAAATAACATCTATTATCTGTTTAGTCAAAAATAAGTAATATTTCCTTATTCACTACTTCAATTAGTTATTTCTCCGTTAAAATTATAATAAAATAAAAATTAAATATTACATTGCGTGCATTGAGTGTAATGCCATTAAATTTACATAATCAAATCTTTGATTTTGACTGTATTACAACTTTAATAAATTACTCTAGCCTTTCTTTTATTTAAGACAACACTTCAACAGGCATACATTAGTTTATATATAATATAAAAAAACGAATGACATCAACAACGTTAGAGCAATTTATTGTTTCGTTAAATATTTATGCGATTAAGACACTATCAACATTTAAGCACTAATTTTTTTTCTTTTCAAATTTTTAAATTTTGAATCATTACAAACAAACAATAGGATGTGTTTAAATTTAATTGTGTGTGTTTTCCTCTATCACTAATCCACTATATCAATCTTTGCAAAAGAAAAATTAGTTTAAACAAAAATTTAAACCGACGGCAAGATATTCCGCGAAGGCTGACATAAGGGTGTCTGTGCAAGGCTTTGGGTGCATCTTCAATTGGCAAAATTAATGCTATGCTTATTTCAAATAAATGTGATAGATTAGTTAAAAAAAAAACATTAACATTATAATAATAAAATACATTTATGAAATTAGCCTAAGTCAATATCTTTTTCAATAATTTTTGCTTCTGCTTTAATTTACACACATTGGCTAAGTATATATATTTTCTAAATATGTACAAAATACGGTCTCATAGTTCAGTATACACAGATTATAAAATTACAAAAAGAAAGATGGAAACTAAGTCAGCAACTACGGATGTATATATGTAATATTTTTTGTTGGTTTTTAGTTTGTATGTAGGTAAAGTCAAGACGACTTATTTTTTTAAAAACATATATCTTCAGGTAACAGGCCTTTAAGAGAAGGATTTTTGCTTTGAGTTTGTTTACACATTTAAAAAATATCTTTTTTTCTTTACTCTAAGGATTGCGCATCCTGGTTGTCTATATGTTTTGTTTCTGTTTTGTTTTTATAGGTACAGCCCTTATCCATCACTTTATCACACGTTAACTGAAGGGATTCGATAAAAAATCCTTCGATATTTTCGATTCTCTTTGAAATAAAGATTAAAGCTGTTCATTTCGTAAAAAAAAAATCATCTAGTGGGAAATGAAAACACAGACTTTCTGACACTGTTAGATTGACTTGCCCAGTTGACACTGTTGGTTTGTTTGGGTAAAATTCACATTTCCTAGAGCACATGAGAGTATCATAAATTTACCAATCAGAAAGGCATGGCGCACTTTGAGGCATTCCCTCATCGAATGCTGAAAGTAAATCTTACAAATATTCCAGCGTTTATCATACACCATAAATTCTGCGAAAAAATAGAATTTTCGTTGCATCAAACTTTTATAGAACAATTTGAGGTTACGTTTATAATTTACAATTTACGCCTCACTAGTAAATGCCACACAATTCGCAAATGTCACTTTTCCAAATATACGTCGGAAAATTAAAAAATGTCTTCTTTTTTTTTTAAAGAAAAACTTGTTGTTGCAAACGGCTTAAACGCATTTTCCCAAAACTCAGCAGCACAAGCCGTCAATATCTTAACCTTTCAAACAAAAGCCCAATCATCAATCTAACAGTGTTTCATAAAGTCTCTTAACATCCTTCAATCTCATCCAACATCGAATCAGGTCGCACACTCTTAAATAAATAGACCTCCATGTTGTCCTTTCCCTTCACATACACCTCCCCACGAGGCTCAAATTCATACTTATCTTCCAAATATCGCAGACAGTCTTTGCCGATTTGCAATCGCCCCGGCACCCCGGTTGAGTCCATGCGGCTGGCCACATTCACCGCATCACCCCAAATGTCATAGTGCAGTTTGCTGGTTCCGATAACGCCAGCCGTCACATCGCCAATATTAAAGCCAATCCTAAGGATCAAATTGAACTCCAATAAGTCCTTATTAAAGGCGTCCACCACCGACTGCATGGCCAGCGAAAACTCCATCAGGGCACAGATGTGCTGATTATTATCACCACGGTTGTCCGGATCCAGGCCGCTGGCTGCCATGAATGTGCTTCCAATAGTCTTTATCTTTTCCACGCATTTAAATTCCGGCCTGGAAAGTAATTCATCAAAGTCACCGATCAGTTCGTTAAGTACGCGCAGGTATTCCTTTCCGCCCAGATAGCTCTCGTCATACATTTCGTTGAAATTTACGATGCTCGCGAAAATAATCGCGACGTTTCGATGGTTTTCTGAGTATTTTGCGGTGTTCTTTAAGTGTTCGGCCACGTGCTTGGGGATTATGTTGTGCAGCAACATGTCCGCCTGGTTCTTCATGTTCTGCACGCGGATCTTATCTTGATTGGCCACGGCGTTGCCGTAAAACGTCAGTCGATAGCCGATTTCAAATTCCCTGTTGAGGAACCATACCAGCACTAGAATCAGGAGTAGGTCAAGGTATATCTCGACGTGGTAGTCCTGGAACCACTTGATCTCCTCATAAAGGAAGTTGTGTGTAAGCTGCAATGGCGTCGCTTCTGTGGAGTTCGCAACATCATTTCTGTTCACGTAAGTGGTCAGCTGGCTCACGGCGATGCCGACGAAGCACATGGCCGCCAGGAAGGCCAAAATATTCCTCATCCAGCAGTTCAACTGCGTAAAGTTGCAGAAGTGAACTATGCACACGAATATTAGGAAGCCGTAGTGGTACTCGAACGCCTGTAATTGGTTCAGATCAAGAAGCAGGAAGTGCACGATGATCAAGACCGCTGGCATCGACATAAGGACAGCCAAGCAAATGTGCCAGGGATACCAGCTGGATATGGCTTCGAAGATGCGATCGGCGCAGGACTCTGTCTGCATCACGCCATGGTTTTGGGCGGCTTTGCTCTTGCCGTTACTTCGGCGACACATCTGCCGCGTGAACAAGAACAGCGCGAAGAATTGAATCGCGGTGAAAATCGTGAAGACCGAAACCCATATGCGGAAGTTCATCGAAACGGTAGATGGGGCCATGAGGAATAGCGACGCCGAGATGCAGAGGTACACGGCAATTCCTATGAAAATGTCAATATACGTGTTATACCTAGGCGTGGCCAGGGTGGGTGGTCCCTCGGTTTCGTTCTCACTCCCGAAGCGGTGGGCTTTCGACCGAAATTCTCTCTCCATTTGATGCGACTTGAAGAAGAGGCTAAATCGACGCAACGGGGGCTTCACCAGGTAGCTCCTTCGGGACTTCGCGTTATCCCGTACGCAGCGAATAAGCTGCAAGTCAGACTGCTTTCTCAGTTGCTGCAGGCACGCCGCCAGAGGGTCTGCCAAAGGCTGCTGTGGCTGAGCACATGGTGGTGGTGGAATGTGTGTGGGAATCTGAATAGGTATGTCCCCGATGTTGGAGATGCTGGAGGTGGAGCTCGTAAAGTATCCTGACACCCTGTGCTGGGATATCGCCGCGGTCTGATTAAGGGCGTATATCTGCTGCTGAATGCTGCTTCGTCGACTGTTGCTCTTGATCCCTGAATCCTTGCGGCTCGTCGCCGACGGACATATGCTGAGGCCATCGCAACCTTGCAGAAGCTGCGGACCGGAATGTGGTGGCAACGGCGGTGGTGGTGGTGGAGCCTGCACGGGCGCGTGCGCACAATCAACTCTTCCAACTGCCAAAGTGGACGCACGAGGTCTACCTACAGGCGAAACATCCCACTGACAAGACTGACCTGATTGCCCAGATCGCCCGCACTGAGACCGATAGCTGCCCGACCGGCCAAATGGTGAGATGTCACTACGTGATTGCGAGATGTATGATCGTATGTCGATGACGTCATCGAACATGGAATGTTGGCCGGGGGAGCAGCAGCTACCGTCGGGCGATTTGGTCAACGCAACAGAGGCGCCGTGGCCTGGTTTCTGGGGAATGTCTAGCGTGCAGGTGGGCTTCGCGGTCTCAATCAAGAGCGGAATCTGTTGATAGCCGTTTTGCTCGAGGCACGACAACACCTCCTCCGGCGGCCGCGGAGGCGTGGTCTTTAGCAGCGTTGACGGGTCGGTCTTCTTGAAGTCTTCGATCTTTTTCAGAAATCTCGGAACTCTCCAATTTTTCAGTCGTGCTTTTGTCTTATTTTCCTCCTCGGGGTTCGAATGTGGCTTGTGTCCCATCGTGCTGGAGCCCCGACAGCAGCCCTCGTCCTCTTGGTCAGAGTCCAGGCTGCCGGGAAGAGACTTTGTGGTAATGATGATCGTCGGATGGGGTTGCGCCAAGTTGTTGTTAATGCCCTTTTCCATCTCTTGCGGTGGCTGGCCGGCAGATTTTTTTCTCATTTTCATTGTTAGCGAGGTCAGGCGGGGCCTTATAGAAAGGATTGGCGATGGGTTGAGAGAATTGGAAATTTGTCCAACTGGCGAAGCAGGCGGCACATTTGGCTGTATGACGGATACGTTGGTCACGCTCTGCGAGAGAGAGTTCTCGTTGTGATACGCAAGAAGAAGGTTGGAACCGTTTCGAGGACTAGGGCTTAGACTATTATTTCGAGATATCTCCTTCTGCCGACCAACGACGAAGTATGTTCGCTGACCTGCAATGAGAAGGAGTTATTACACGACACATGGTTGATTGTAGACCTTAACGACCCTGCACTTCTTCGCCCTCTTCCAGGAAATAAGCGTCCCCTAAGAAGCTGGAGGTAACTTCCGAGATGTGAACCTGCTCTGGCTTTCCTGTCGACTCCATCCTGGCAAAGAAAAAATTAAAATTCAATTAATTAAGCCGATGATCGCTTCTTCCCTCTCAGACTTACTTATTGGCGAGTGTCACATCGTTGCTCCAGACGTCAAATTTTACCCGGCGAGTGCCCACAATGCCACAAAGCACTGTTCCTGTGTGCACACCTACCCTCATTTTGACTCCCTCGTGGCGCTGCGCGTCGAAACACCGCATAGCGTCGATCATTCCAAGACCCATTTCAACGCAGCAAATTGCATGGTCTGGTCTCGGCTCAGGACACCCGGAAACGCAATAGTAACAGTCACCCAGCGTGGAAATCTTTTCGCATCCATTCAGACTGCACAAGCCGTCGAAACGCTCGAAGAGATCGTTCAAAATCTCCACCAGCTGTTCGGCCGTTTTGGTCGACGACATTTTTGTGAAGCCCACTATGTCCGCAAATAGAATGCTCACATTCTCCATGCTATGCATGTGGAACGGCCGAAAGAGGGACTTCACATCGTTCGAGGCTCTCGGTTTCATATATTGGGCACTTTGGTCGGGACTCATCAGCTCCGGCTGCTCCATGCCGCCCTCGTTCAACAGCAGGTCGGCTACCTTTGGTGGCATCACTGAGTGAATCATTTTCTCCTTTAGCTGCTTCTCCATCTCTAACTGTCTTCTCACAAGCAGATTCTGTCCAACCTTCATAAAGGTTCCGCGCATACGCACCACGTTCATGATGAGTACGTGCAGGCCGACCAGATGCACGCACAATTGTAGCAGTATTCGCAAAATGAGGATCTTATATCCAAATCCACTTGCCGCTCCGTGTATGGCATTGTTCCCCGCTACCAGGTGGCTGAGCGTCTCGAAGAGCACGGAGTACGTGATCGCGATAAAAGCACTCAGCCACAACGTCATTGGTATCGCTGTGTAGATTAAGAGTATGATTTCCAAGCAGATTGCAAAGTGCCCCAACGGACTAAACGCCGTTTTGGTGAAACTTAGGAAACCTAAAGACGCTGTGCAGAGGACGATGGCCGTCAGGGCTGATGTTGTGTTGGTGTGCGCGCGATACATGTCCCAATGGGTGAAGCACCACGCAATAATTGTGATTAACGATAGAATGGAGAAGGAACTTGATATTGGCCGCCAATAGTCTTCGGAGCCCCCGTCGATTAGAAAATACAGGAACCATGCCAGCGAACAAAGTAATATGTATGAAAGTGTAAATCTGAAAGTAAAGTTACAAGGAAACACGTTAGGGACTTCACATTTAAATATTTTCACTCAATGCAAGGGGATTGTTTTAAATAAACTGGATGGCTCGGTAATCCAAAAGCTGCTAGAGCATAACCTGTTCTTGTGAGTGGAGGCGATCTGCAGTGTAAAGCCAACTTCGAACGGCAAAATCGAAATAGGTTTTTTATACAATTGTGCTGTACTCTGTACTCTAAAAACTGAAATTCCCTAGAATTAAAAATTTCGATGTATAAATCGAAGATCACCAGCGACGCCGAGCAAGGGTGATTCGGGTCATTGCTGCCTAATACAGACTTTGAAATTTCGGTATTTTTAATTTTTTGGAATTCAATGACACGAAAGTCACGGAAAAAGGAAGGAATCGTTGACAAATTTAAATCCCCTGCAGGATAAACAGTATTATGAGTGTTAACAAGTTGAGCAACGCCCTGGTTACAAGTTTCTAGCTTCAAACTTTACGAATTTCATGGACAGGGTGTTAAAGGAAGCCCTTCTTTCCGCCTACAAGTGCAACTGGAGAAGTACCTCAGTCAGCTTTGTGTAACATTTTTCGACATTTTTTAACATTTTTTTTTTGCACACAAGGAATGTAACATCAGACATAAAACAAAGTATATTTCAACAACTACTGTTGACACTTCTCTTAAATAAAGTAAATTTCAAATGTAGTTATAATTGTTCTTAGATCAGAAGCACAGAATGATTAGGCATAAAACTACGGAAAACTAAAAAAAAATAAATTTGAACTTTTTTTGAACGCATTAACGGGCTGATTCACATTTATCCGTAAGTGGGCCGAATATGTCTAGGTCACGAGATTTATTTGAAGTGCGCGTCTGACACAATTATTTGTTTTTATTAAGGTTTGTTGATTGTTTCATGATACACACACAGACTCACACAAAGAAAATTTTATCCAATAAAAAATTGCCAGTCATTTGAAGTTGTCTTATATGCTAAGGTGTTATCCTTGATACACAGAAAAGAGAATCTACTTAGAAAAAACTGTGTAAAGGAAATGCATGCAATTGTCATCACTTTTGTTTTTCTTTTTCGTAAGTTTTGTCGGATTTTTTTTTTTAACAAAGGGAGCGATACATGAAATGTAGTAGTTAACAATTTCAAAAAAATAGTACAAAACTAAAATATTAGACGCACAATGAATTAAACTCAGTCTTTTCAAACGACTAACAAAAAACAAACAAGGGTTGCATCAGCTTCAAATCAATCAAATATCACCAAAGAACGCCGTTTATTTATCTGTTTGTCGACTCAATCCAATCAATATCCACGTATACTAGAAATTTCCAAGCAGAGCGTACAGTTTACTAGACAACAGGTTCTTATTCCGTACCCGTGAGCACACATGAACAACCATCACACAAACGAAGATTTTCGCACGTTCTTAAGAAAAACGTAACAGAGGCAAACGAATACTAACCGATATCTCATCCTAATGTGCGGAAAAACACTTGTTTGATACTGTCCCTCCAGCACGGGCGAATCGAATTTCGGATCCATCCATGACTGGTCGGCTGCTCGTTCGAATGCGACCGGCAACATAACACTGCAGCAGGAGTGCCGTCTCCCTGTCTGGCTCAAGTACGATTGAATATGTGGGGCAAGAGCTATTTGAATGTCATCAGTTGAGTTGGCACGACTGTCATTGACTAGAACTCCCGGTGGCATCGCCGTGAAGCTGACTGATTGGCGCCGTGACTGCAAAGACAAAGAAAACACACACTCACATCAGTAAGTCAAATTCAAAACCAAAGAAAAAGCACAAGATATTACGAAACGAGTTCGCGACTTTCGAAATGCCTGCGAGTCTCTTTTCCCATATTTCCACGAGTGCGGTGCGCGCAGACAGCGTTCGCGCCGCAAATGATTTCCTACTGACTTCGTAAACGCCCCCAAGACGCGGCCGGAGCGTTGAAAAATTTGTAAACCAAATTTAGACGCACACCTCTACCAAATGACTATTGACATTTGTTAACTCCTGTGTTATAATAAAATTAGGAAACCAATTCTATTCTTGGCGATTCTCGTCTTGTCGCCGCTCTCAGAGGTGCTAATCAAATCCAATTCTAATTGCTACCGAGACGGCGAGTCCACACGCGAGATATGGATTGCGAATGTCTGTAGCGGAGACCGGGTGATTAGGGGGCTCCGTGTGTCATTTTCTTAATTGACATTCGCGATGTGTTGATTTACAAGTGCAGGCAACCACGATGAAATTAGTTATCACGAAACCACCCCCGCATCAAGGACATATTAACGAGAAGCGATCCCCCTCCAACCTAAATGTAGATTGTGCGGATGTTTGTGAGGTTTGCACAAGCTATATCCAAAGTTAGGGTGAATGCAAGGGCATCAGTTGAAGGCACCCACAGGGAGGGTGCGATGGAAGTTCTGAATTCGTCTTCATTTAGTAGAGCAAATTGCGAATATACATATTGATAGACAAGTGTGGGCGCAAAAATACATTGAGATGTATTTATGGCCTGAAACAGAAACTGAAGGAAGGCAGTCACGAGACTCTAATCTGAAAAGTCAACGAACATTAACGGTTTGAACTTACGTTCACTGCTGTAGGCATGAAAAGTTCGTGGCTACTTTCAGGGGGGTGAAAATAATTTAGAAGAATGAATAAAGATTTTTTAATTTGTCCATTTTTGACTCTTGCCCACAGTATTTCTCAAAACTAAGGTATGATGTAAGGTATATAAGGGTAGTAGGTTTTGTTCAATCGAAGTTCATTTTGACACTGACATCAGTTTCTTGCTCGAAATTTTGGTAGAATGTCAGTGTCATACCCCGTGGGACAAAATGAATCGCTTTAAGCTTTAATAACGTATTACACTTTGAAAACGTATTTGCAAAGGAAGTGGAGTAAAGTGTACAGTGCGTTTTTTTTTTTAAATACGTTTTGATGAAGATAAAGCACCCACCGTTACTTCTGTGCACAAGTTTCTGCAAAAATGACCAGTTGTCGTGCAATGCGTTCAGATGAAAATGTGGCTACTGCAGGCAAGTATGACACACAATTAACGAACATCAATTCACCATCGACATCCATACCCATAGATTTGAGAAGAAATCTGCACAGAGATCTTTATTATTTACTTCCAAGGACCAATTGTCTCGGCCATCTGTTCTGCTTCACTGTCATTTTGAAGTTTGGGCCCAAGAGAAGCTTAAATTGTTTAACGATTTGGACAAAAAATTATCGTTTTTAACGACCTACATCTTCATCTCAGCGACTACAGCCCACATGGAACCAGAGCCGACAACAACTACTCGTGTTGTGCATTCTGCAGTTCTCGCAAGAGCAGAGGGAACATACAGTTTTTTGGGGACTCCGAACGGCGAGATATGAGAAGCTTTTTCATAGACAAATGATATTCTTTGAGTGTTGTCAGCAACTCGAAAGAGGTGGTGCCGTGAAAAATGCGAGGTGTCCTGTCCGGGAATCGAACCCAGACTTTCTGCGCGGCGGTCGACGCACTTACCTTTACGCCACGGCGGCCACAAAATCTTAAGAATCCCTCAATGATCATTCCTCCATTCATGTTTATGCTTAAAAGAATTGGAATTGGTGTATATAACACGGCACATGCTTAACTTGATGCTGTTCAGAAAGCAGCAATATTTCTAAAAAACAACGTAAATCATACGTAATTTATGATTGGTCTAATTTACCTCTTTTATTAATTTTGGGGTTTATAAATAAATTTGGAATTTTTACATCTACTCTACTGTACTATACCATACACAGGATAATGCATAAAAAATGTCATATTCAACAAGAAAATCTACAAAGTCTATCTACTTCGCATTAAAGAGCCTGCTTCACAAAAAACTACCCCAATGATAAAGACATAACCATATAGCAAATGAAATGATTTTTGACGAAAAGGAGAGCTGGTAGAAGCTCAGAAGCCCGTTAAAAAAGTCTTTAATATAACACCACTACGAGAAGCTTCAGCAGAATTTAATTCATTTCATCCATCACCCCAGTTATCCGATTGAACGATTTGACAAATTAAGGACATTGCTCGAATTGAAAGAATTCCTAAACTTCTCATTATCGGCCTTCTCATCTGCCCCCGCGCGCAACCACTACTTTTAAGTTAATGAGAATCTATCGGGACATCAATGAGAGTCCCTATCATCTTTCGATTACAGAGCATATGTACCCTCATGCATAAAATTACGAAATTACTTTTTCGCAGGGAGTCACTGAACTCGGTTTGAAGTCTGAAAGTAATTTCACCACCACCGAGAGCCCCATTGAAGGTGAGTGAATACATTTTCTCCCCACAATAGATGTGTAGACACGTTCACATGCATGAAATATGACACCAGTTATCTCGACCAAAGTTTCGAAACAAAAACCGACGCGTTTTCCCCTTTTAAAGTAATAAGACACCACAATTAAAGCTGAAATATTCATGTACACACAAGAAAAAAAATCACCCATACGCCCGAGTGTACGGCTCCTGCTGTGCATGAGGGATAAGTGTCTATATCACCGCAAAGCCACCCGGTTTTTTGCAATTTTTTGATTGTGGGGTTTTGCAAAACATTATCGTCATCCCCCTCGTACACGTACGGAGCGAGAGGCGAATCAATTTAAATCCGAAAATCCGTATTCACGCGATAAATTGTTTTATCTCGCTGCCGTGGCAGGTGGACTCGTGAAGAAGAAGAAAAACCTTGATTACTAGTTTTCTCACTTTAAAAACATTCACCCCGGCACACGCCCCAAATGCCCCGTCCATCATCAGCAGCCGCTGAAGCTAAATCATCCTCGAGAGCGTAGCACATCGTCGGAATGGGGTTTCTGTTCTTTTTCGCCCTCTTGCCATAATCAGTCAGGAGGGAGCAAATAAATTGGTATGCCCTTGTGGCCCTCCAGGGTGTGTGTACGACTTGGCATTTCGCACGATTATGTGTGTGAGTCGCTTCAGACACACAGTACAGTGGGAATTATTCTCCGTTCGAGCTGTAATTAAATCTTACATTGTTCCATTAACCGACACACCCCCTTCTATGTGTCTCTGCGGATGTATGCGAGCTGCTGTTCTGAAGCTCGGTGCTGCATCAATTATTCTTTATTTGCATTGACGCCACAGGAAGTAGAGAGAAGCCCAGTGTTGAATATTAGCGAGACCTTCTCCTGACCAACGTTGACTTACTTTTAGAGTATTATTTAGCTTTCTCTCCTTTTAGTGGCCCTCTAACCATTTAGTCTGAAGTCCGGATCCAGTCAAAGTGGTTATGGCGCGCACACACACACATTGAAACACAAAAGGGACTCCGCAAAGTGGATCGGGTGACCGTTCTTCTTTGACTACATCCCACTGACATATGTTCAGACATAAAACGGTTTTGTGTTTCAGAGTGTGTCGTGGAGAGGGATGTTGATACAATGAAATCATAGTCAACGAGGTGCCTGACTTTTTGGTGAAGAGGCAACATGGCAACCCCCTAATGGAAAGGATATGTTCCACAGTCACGAAAACGTCTCAATTATTCCGGCGATAAAACGTAATCTAAGATTGTCCGTTTTGTCTGCTACGTGTGTGCGCGCTGCTTGATGAATACTGAGCTGGCTGCCCGATGAGCGGCGAGGTCGTGAATTTTCGACAAGTACAAGGATAATAAAATGGTTGACTTGGGCAGTCGGCACTGGAGTGGATTTCTCTGATGAGGTGACGTCCTCCTACTCGCATCCTTTCACTTCGTGTGCTAGATGCTGGATCATTTTTCATTTACATATTGGGTTTCTCCGCTTCACTCTTATGAATAAAAGAATTAAAGTGAAGCTATGTGCTTCGTCCCTGGACACGTAAAATGGCTTTCTTTCCTTTCTTCTGACGTTCTGTTGTTCGTCGGGTTTACTGGTTCAAGAGATGCATCTTGAATGAGTGCGGTATTTGTTCGCAGTAAATTCGAAAAAAGCATGAATTGAGTTTAAGTTTTTCCAAGGAAGTTAATTTTTTTTTTTCTGAAACGCTCCTTGAAATGAAAATTCGAAACAACTTTAATCTACTCAAGTATTAATGAAATTAGACCAAAACATTGCTGTAGGCATTTATTTCAGCGCTTTGGAGTCGGGAAAGTGAGAGCATGCAATTGAAGGTTAGAAGAAACTTGTGGAATTTCGCGGTAAGGATTGAAAAAGGTCCTCAGTTCGCAAGGGGTGCTGCTTATGTTTGGATTAATTTTTGAAGAACTGGTAAATGAAAAGTAATTTATTTGAATAAAGTGGAAGGTGGGATTTTAGACATTGTAGAGTACAAAGCCAGCACTTTTGACGCTTCTGGGCATATTTTTTCCGCCTCATTTGTTTCCTTATTTGCTAATTTCGCAGCTTTGAATGCTGAATTAAAAAGTAATATATCATTTTAAAGATTCACAATACAAAACAAATTCACACAAAATGTACTCAAAAGCTAAGTCCCAAAAATCGCTATGGGGGCACATAAATCACAATTCTAATTGATCCAATTTATTCGCAAGAATTCAGTCAATCCCTTAGATTCCCGATCAGAAGTTACGGTTTTTCGTGAAGCCGCATACTGTTTGTCGATTTATTTCACTTATTTTTATTGCTGCTAGACACCAAGCAATAAAATAACTCGAATCACCACTTTAAGATCCATTATATATATGTGGACTTTTCCTGCCTTTAAGTGAGATATCACAATAATGCAGCGCTGAGTTCTTACATCCTGAGACAGTTCAAGAAATTTTAAAGCAGACGACGTAGGTAACAGAACGTGGACAGTTACTGGCTATAATGTCGTTAACGTTTGTGACTCAATTGAAACGTTAAAAACGAAGATTTCAGACCTGGTAAAATAGCAGAGATAGAAAAAGTTAAGTACAGTCGTTAACGTTTGTGTGAAAATTGAAACCAAGATTTCAGAGCAAAGGGGAGAAATAGAAAAATTTAAGTACGTTGCAAGATCTTCGGAGAACCACTTATCCTCAATATTGGCAGGACGAATTTAAGAAATCTTGCACGAGTCCTTACAGACATAGCGCAATGGTATCTATGCCACAAGACTAGGATTATTATGTAACTTCTACCGAAGTAGTTGCATGGATAAAGAAGAAAAGAAAACTCCCTCAGATTTGTTCTGCATTGTCTCTGGTACACATTTTTCTCAATTCTTTGCTGGGTACACCCGTAGTGGGTGTCAAATATTTTTAAATGGAAAGAAAAGTGGAAACCAATATAATCCGGGTGTAAGCCACTTTACCCACAAGAACATTTTCAATTAACAACATTTTATGAAATCATGGCACAGTATTGAATAATGTGCACAATTCGCTAAGGACACATAATTTTATAAAGGCAGGAATTTAGACTTCCACTGGATCGGTAAAGATGAAAGTACCAACACCAAAAGGAGTTAAATCGCAACAGCTAGCAGAAATACACAAAAAGCGGAAGTTGACATCTACTTGCCGGGCCTAGGACAATTTATAATGGCCTGCATAAAAATTAGCTTTACAGTACAATGTTTTCTTTTGAAATTTACCAACAAAATCTTCTGATTGTGTAGAATGAGGGAAGAGCATTAAGGGAGAGTGCTCGTGGAGATCGTTAACGAATTTATCACTCGCGCTACTGCATCAAGATTGGTATATTTTCTTTGAGACATTGAATGTGCAAATCAAAATTTATTCTGTCACATGCAGCAGCAAAAACTTTAAAGTCGTCAAAATTTTCGTCGCATTTGAGTAAAACTCTTTGACCATCGCTATCTTGTTCTATGGCATTAGCGTTATTGAAAGCAGATGATAATGTTCACTTGCTTCCTGCCGCCGCATAATTCTTCGTTGAATCTTCTTCCCAGAATTCCGTCTACAAAACGCAACGTAAATATCAATATTTAACAAAAACTTCAACCTTTACTTCATGGTTACTTTCAAAATAAACAGAGCAAATGCCAAAGATGTATATGATAATAATACTTCCATTGTTGCAAGCACACATGAAAGAATATTGGAGCAAAACAATAAGAAATCTCTGAAACAAAATTTCCACAAGCTGGAACACAATTCGGCTGATTATTTGCCCGAGTTTAATTGAAACGAATCAAAACCGTTATGTTCCTTCTGAACGGCAGCAGTCCGTCTTTGGAAGGCAAACATGGTAATTGAAACTGAGTTCAGAAGCATTTGTCTAAGGGATCAATTTAAGCTCGGGATAAAGAGTAAAGCATTTTCTATAGTTTTTGGGTCTACTTTTCGAACACGTAAATACCTGAAGTGGAACGACAGTGCGTGGTATATGCGCGTATATGTTTTAAACTAACTTTTGCAAAAGTATATCGAAAGCAGCATCTCTAAAAATTGAATGATAAGTTAAGGGTTAGTGCTTGTAAGCGACGTGACAGAAATGGTTGGAGTCCATAGCTAGACTATCCTCTTTGCGCCTCTCACCTCTGATGTAAAATAATATTTAAAACAATCGCGGGAGGGTGATAAATTGCATATGTAAGTACAGCTTCTAAAATATCGACGATCACTGCAGACATTTCACAGTTGGTTCTCTCCACACGTGAGGAACCAAAAGCACCAGAGGGTTGAAAACATTTGTTTCCGACCCTTTTGAGTTGCAGAGTTGCGATGCATTTAGACATAAATCTTAAGCCTACAATGTACACATGTATATGCATCCCAGTTCGACAATGGAACTTAGTAGGGAGCTGCACGGATAGGGGAACGTACCAAAATTCGTTTCACATTGAGTTAAAAATACTTTATGGAGTTTTCATTAGAAAATGTTTGTTGATGTTACTTCAGAAATTTGTGAAAGGCGTTTAGCAAGTTTATATTTGTGACCTGCACTGGCGCAGAGAAATATTAAATTGCTAAGCACTGGAACAGATCTATTCATCTTCACATGATCACGTTTTTAGATGAGAGTTGTGAAAATGATTCAAATGGAGTTTAGAAATGCACCTGAAAAAACAAAAACAATCATATCTGAACGTGTGACGTCGTTTCGAAGTTGCACTGTTATTGAATAATGTTTCTTCCAAGTCTACAATTAAAGTTATGCAACAGCCATTTGGGAGTGTCAGGAGAACATTATAACCGATTTTTATTTGAGAATGTTTGAAATTACGTGCCATAGTAGCTGTTCAGCAATCAATTTATTTCACACTTAGCTTAATAATGGTGTACTTATTTATTTGTTTGATGTTGTTTTAATGCCACCAACCAGTACTTTTATGGCTTTGTGAAATGAGATAGAAGATAAATGTGGTGTTTGTATTGAAGGGATTATTAGGACGCTGAACAAAAAATACGATTGTCGATTTTTGTCAAATTTCTGCTTTATTTTAATTATTAAAAGTATTTTCGAAATTTAGGTCTAAAAAATGTTACGACCAACCGAGATTTGCTTTCAAATAAAATTAAAACAAAGAAATATATAGAGTGACGCTATCCTACGCGAGGAATCATGACCAACTATGTTGGGTGTGTTGGCAATCTTTCACGAATAGGGGAGTCTACATTTTATCGTCGTTTTTTAACAGCAAAATTTTAGTGACTTTTTTAGCCAATGATATCATTATTAAATTAAATCACTCAATAAGGAGAAACTTGTCAAGTGTGCGCTTCAAACTGGGGACCCGTGGAAATCTTCTGGTTTTACCTCATGATTATGGAAGTTGTCATTGTGTCATAATTAACAGAATGGTTTGCTATCAATAACCTAACAAATGCTGACCAATCCTTAGTATCGTAGACACTAAAGAGTAACTAAGCTAATATTGCAGTTTAATTCAATAGCTGTACTGTTGTACTGTTATTTTTCCAGTGAATCACCCATCCAAATATTCGTTGGAAAGCTACTGTCATGTAGTTTCAGTATGTGCCATTTAGTTGAGGAATAAATACCACCACTTTTTAGTTCACTGAGTATGTCGTGTTTCTCATCAAAAAAGTGTTTTTCCGAAGAGTTTAACTTTAATATTTCGATATGAAGAATAAAGCATCCGAAAGTCATCACATATGGGCGACCAGCTTTAGCAAAGCGAACGGAGCAGAAGTGGAATGGTTAAAACGCAGTCATTTTGAACGAGGCAACGAAGAACATCCTAGCCTAAAATATTCAAATCTGAACAATTGGAGGCTCATTAAAGTTATGATACAAAGGCAACACGAACTTGGGGTCGCACAACAAACCAATTTCTAAGCGGCCGGAAAAAGTCGTACCACACGATAAAGTTATTTTGCAGCACCGTAATGCTCGAACACAAGTTACCAACTCAAGATGTACTTAATAACGCTGAAAAATAGTTCTACCCTATCCGCCGTATAACCTAGGCCTTGTTTTGTACGATTATCTTTTGTTTTTCTTAATGCAACATGACAAATGCAAGTACTAATTCAATTGTGATAAAGTCAAAAATTAGATAGTTACGTGGATAGCCAATAAACCGAAAAATGTTTACGACGCGGAATGTATACTTTGCCAGGATTGTTGTTTTGGTAATGAATTAACCGGCAAACTTATAAAATAAAAAAAATTTTTGATTGATATCATTTCTGATATAAATTTAAACTTCAAGACACTGACTTCTTAAAGACGAAAATCAACAAAATCTCTAAAATACAAGTAAGTAACAAGTAAGTGAGGCTCAAAACCACACCGAATTAAGAGTGCCCTTTTCTTGCTTACATTATTAAAATGCCGCAGAACGGGTTTTTGTATTGTATGTATCCTAAAATTAGACTCGGATAATCTTTTCTAACTATTTCTAAAAGTTGGAAATGAAATCTGATCTGATTTGTTCCATAGGTAAGCAATCACACACAGAAGGTTTGGTTTTCCTTTTCAACAACATTTAATGCAAACATACTAAATAGGTTTCCAGTTACTAAATATATATTTTACTGGGATATGTAAAGATTATTGCTTAACACATGGATATATACTAAATAGGTTTCCAGTTACTAAATATATATTTTACTGGGATATGTAAAGATTATTGCTTAACACATGGATATATACTAAATAGGTTTCCAGTTACTAAATATATATTTTACTGGGATATGTAAAGATTATTGCTTAACACATGGATATTTTATAGATGTCTCAAATAGCACCAATTAGTTATGCTGAAGCGTATTTTAAATCGTTAGTTACATAATGCACATAATGCATATAATACATACATGCAGTCTCATATGTTCCCAGCCACGCACAAAAATCAATATTCTTATTCGACACATTGCCCTTATGGAGATAAACTCTCACTATATCCTTGATCAAACAATAGCACAGTTTTTAAGCCAACTGCGTGTGTATATGAATTTTGTTTAGTGATTGAAAGGGAAATAAGCGAGCGCGATGCTAGTGTAGTTAATTTTGATTGATGAACTTTAGAAGATAATTTGTGAACATCATATCTGCAATATTTTCAAGTTATCCAAACATGAAAATTTTCATGCTTGCAGTTTCAAAACTCTTGTTCCATTCCACAAAACTGCGTTTTCACATTTTCATAATTCTTGTGTCGATGTTTTGGTTTTGAACAACTTAGATATAATTCAAGCATTCAAGATATAATTCACTGAATACAAGAGTTTGTGATGTCTTTTTCAGACATTGAATGGGGGACAGATCCCTGTTGGCTGTTGGAAAACGAAAAGTTGAACCTTAAATGATACAAAATAAAAATTTTACAATTTCGATCCAAGTTTTGTGGTCAACAGAGACAATGAGTGCGAAGTCAAACAGACTTTGGAAATAAGAAAAGTGGGGAAACATATAAGCAGGTACAATTGTTAAAGGTGTATTTTTGAAAACGTTACCTTAAAAGCTAATAGTAAAGTAATAGTTTCTTTCAAGGTTTAAGCATTCGTCCCGATAATTCAAAATGTGCTCGCCAATAAGGCTAATCTGGGAACCCTCTTCAACTATACCGTACACGATAAACCAATAATTACTTCAGTTCCAGCACTAAGCGAAATACTAAATAATAACGGTGCAATACATTTGTTATTATAGGACGTCTGGTTTATTTAAAGCGTAATGGAAAAAGTTAATAAATGTTGATTGTCATTTCACAAGAATAAAACAGATTTAAGAAATGATTCTAACAAATTTAAAATGCACTTCACAATAGAAACGTTGTCACTGTCAAATGCAATCGAAGAAATGTGACCAACCAACAAAAATGGAATTCCTATAAGCAGTTGTTTTTTTCTTACATTGCACTTCGAGCATACAGTAGCACACACATTCCCTTAGCCGTTCACCGCCATCAACCAACTTCATGCCATTCACAAAAGTTCTTAATTGGGATAAACCAGTTTCAGAAACAGCTTAGCGACAGCATTAAGAATCCATTTATAGAACGTGTGAAAATTCGATTAGACACGTTTATCAATTGAATGTGCCTGGGACTGCGATCGTTTTGCCATCTCTCTCTTTTGTGTCTCTTGTAAATTTAATTATGAATGCCTTTTATGGGCCACATCGGTCCAAGTAATGAGGTAAACAATCTCTATATAAGCGTATATCTATTGCACGCTACTGGGAGCCGTAAATTAGTCTTAATCACTTTGACTCTGCTGCGACTGTCATAACATCAAACCGCCGAATACACTAAATACTTCTATCGGGCAGGGTAAACGTCATTAATTAACCCAATAAATTTCTTAATTGAGACGAGCATAATTGCGATAAATTAAATAACCTTTGATATTTAATTGCGTTTGTACACAGTTTGCATTTTGAGTTAAACACAAATTATTCCACCAGCAGATAGGCGACTGGACTTTTTTTTCGGTTCTGTTTGCTTAATGCGATGAAAATGTTCTGCCAATCAATCCGCCAAAGGTATGTGCAGCGAAAAGTTGCATGCGAAACACTTGGGATGTGGCAGCCCTCCCACCACTCATGCTGCTGGTGTCAACTTTTGACTCCTGTGGGAATTACAAAGTCATCAATTTTCCAAACGTAACATATTGACAATCGCGGTGATGATGATTGCTTCCAAGTGCCTTTTAATGTCACTTTAATTTTTAATTATTCAATCAGGGTTTCATTGTTTTCCCGCTTTGTTTTTCGTTCTGTTTCCATACTCCCTGCTGGCGTGTGTGGGCCAAAAAAGTGAATGTCCGTAAATAGTTAATGAAGGAACTTGACACAAAACTGATTAGGAATGCTCGAATGAAGAACTCTTTTCTGTTCGACGTTGGCAGGCTTTAAAAATTCAATTTCATTTCTTCAAGTTTGTCCTTCAATCAGTGCTCCTTCTTCCGTCTAGAGAAAAGTTTGTACGCATATTTCTCATTGCGATGAACTTCTTGGAACGAATATAAACTTGCCTTCAGACCCGAAACGAACGTCTTTGTTGCTCTGGAATTCTTCTTGGTGAATTTGATATGTAAACGTTTGAAAGGTTTGTGTGAGAAAAGAAAAAGTGGTTGTCCTCGATGCTTTTTGACGACACTTATGTAGCTATCAAGACAAGAAGGACTTCAAAATGAGATATTAGAATTGCGGTGCAGTAGTTGTCTGCATTTGACCGATGCTGTTACGTGCGTGGAAGTCCTAACTTCGGTTCCATGTCGAATCCTTTACTGTACCCACTCTTAGAGTCAACGATTTCTAAATGTCTACAAAAAAGGGTCTCAAATTTAGCCGTTCGGAGTGTAAGTCGACCCCAGTAAGAAAGTTTCGCAAATATGCCGCACAGTGTCGATATTAAATGCAATTCTTCTTCCCTCGTCAGTGAACAATAGCACAAAGAACATGCTTATTTCTTACTAAATGGTGAAGAAACTAAAAGGTGCAATTTAACACATTCTAGATTCACCAGGACATTGCTCTAAGGCATCAATTTATATGCCTTACAACGACATCTTAATTTTAGTGTCAACAACAACAACAAAGACAAAGGTTATTTTTGTTTTAATTTAAAACACGAAATCACGAAAGGCCCTCTTTATTTTGTATAAAAACTTATTCCTTTTGTTTGTTTATTTATTTAAAAATTAGTTGAGACTTTTGTTTTCCCCGACGTCAACATTTGAAATCACGAGGCTTCTGAAGGGCTTCGAAATCTGGCACCCCTAATTTAAAGACATTTCGCATTGCATTAAATGTCGTGTAGTGCTCTTCTGTCAAGTTGTCTACAATTGCAAATAACTATCATCAAGCTTCAATATCAAAAAATTAAAAATAAGCAGACGTCTCGCGATACCTAATAAATAATTATAAAGAAAACTATAATCGACAATTTTTAACCTTGAATCAAGAAAATGGCTTTCTGCATCCCTTCTCTGCAAGTGAAAGGCTATTAAAAATGTCTACAGAGAAAAGTAAGTGAAGGATTTTACGAATAGAAAATGGATACCTGAAGGAAACAGCGGCCGAAATTGCCAACATATTGAAAAACGAAAATGTTGCAGGAATTTATTCACACACAATGCAAACGGTCTTAACTCCCTTCATTTCATTAAACAGAATTTATGAAATTTGGATACGTCGACACCTTGAATGATTATGTTTTATTATGATTATATTATTAAAAGTTATACTCGCATTTTAAATGTATTTACTTTGAATAAATAAAACAATAACTTCGATATTTCGATTTGAATAAAATGGTTTATGTGTTCCTGTTTCTCTGCTGTCAGTGTAACATAGCCATCAAACAACAGCGATACTTTTGGAGGAGATAAAATTGTTTACCAGATTAAAGCAAATGGGAACTTTGCAATGGGTGGACATCAATATAAGCAACCTTTGTAATTTATTAATTTCAGTCACCTGAAATTCACCTGTTATATGAAGTTCAATGCATGGTACTGAGTTAAACAAAATCTTCGAATGTGAACAATTTCTCTGTATTCTACAATAAAAGCAATTTTAAGAAAATACACCAATTCTAACTTAGTACAGTTTGGGGTATACTTTCATATATATATGTATATTGCGTTCAGTATTTGGAGCCAAGCAAAAAAAGATCGAATATACAGGCAACAAATCGACTTTTAAAATAACCTGAATTGACTGTTAACACTATAAGTGCTGCCAAGTTGCAAATCAGACATCCTAAAAAAATATTAAATTCTCTATTTTATGAAAAAGCTTTGCAGTTCTTTTAAATGACATTGCGAAACATCAAATCAAATATAATTAACCTTGAATTAAGTGACAAAAGCATTCCGCATAAAATTACTCAACGACATTTAAGCCACTATAAAATGCATGAATAAGTTATTTAACGGTCAACTATATTCACAGAGAAAACGTATATAACACCGCACCACAATCATCAAAGCACTTGTGAGGGAAATATTAAACTGAAAACGAAATCGCAATAAAATATTAAGGCATTGACATGACACCATAAAATATAAACATTTAAGAAAAACAAAGAACTGAGCCATTCACGCATTGCGAGCAAATTAATTAGATAAAATAATAGGCAAGATTTGACCTCTGATCCCAGAAAAGCAGAGTACTCGAAGTAATAAAATGAAATCTTATCACGAGCGTGCAACACACGAAGCCACATCCTTCGCAATAAAACTGAAACATTTTTTTTTTATTTTTATTTTGATTTAGACGTTTCGTTTTGGTTGAATCACTATTTTAAGCTCACTGAAGGAAAACTACATATGTGTCGTTAAGAATAGAGATAGATGTCGGTAGTTTGTCTAGAAAAACCTTTTGAGGAGGAATGATTGCAAATAAATGACGAGAAATTTGTGCCAAAACTTTTGAGAAATGGAACTTAATTGCGTCTGTTTAAAGCAATTCATTGCATACTTAGCAGCTTCAATTCCTGCTGCTTGCTTTAGGAGCGTTAACTTTGCAAAGATCAATAATGACCGTTGGTATTTTAAACATAGTGTGCAGAACTGCAGATCTTTTTGACTGGAACAGAAAAGACAAAGAACAAAACATTTACAAATATAAAAGAGAATACAGCCAAACTGCATTTTTTTCACCATTCTATAATCTCATGGCAGTCACAGACCTCTCAAAGCATATATTTAAGAAAAAAAATCTTAAAACTCACTTCCTTGTATCATTTTCGAGTAATTTTCCAAGACTTCAAAGTGAAAAGTACACACCAGAGCAGCCATATAGTCGCACCTTCTCAGCACAGCATCTTCAAAATTGAACAAACCACTTTCAAAATTAATTTCTAAACACTCAGCAGTTATGATGATTTTCTCCAATAATTGTTTTTTTTTTATTCGTTTAAAGTAGCACTCGACGGCTGTTGACTGTTTCTTCTGGACACCTACTATGTACACCGTCTTAGTCTCTAAGAATGTTGGAAAACACATAAAGGCGATAAAATTCGATAAAACAATCAGATAAGATAATAGCGAAAATGCAAAACAACCCCACAGCCCATAGCCCACCGCAGACATACGCACACTAGGCCACACGACTACCACCGCCGCCACCAAATCGGTTTCTATCTCTGGCTGAGATAATTGTAAAACTTTAAAATAAAACGAAAATTAATTTAATTATCTGCCTGTATATTTACTTGTGCGAATGTATCTATCATATCTCTGCGGTGGTGACTGGCGGGAGCACACCTTACGGCGAATTTTCGAAATTAACAAACGAACGTTCTCTCTCTCACTCCCTCACGGTGTCTTTGTGTGGGCCCATCGCCTTATCGGGCGGATACCCTGAATATTTACATCCGCCGTCATTTACGAAATATATTTTAGATTTCTCTATTTCCAATTTGTAAAATTTGTTTTTCGTTTTTATGTGATTTTCAATAAACAAAGCGGGGGTGGCGTTCGATGTTTATACGAAAATCGGTTGCCAATGGGTGGTGGCGGCGGGCGGAAAATTCGGCGAGGTGTTATGTTTCTCGTCCATGTGGCAGTCTGAGATTAACGATTTGTAAATATGACTTAAGAGATATTTTCTTGTTTCTGGAGAAAATTCGAAACTCGGCATTGGGCGCGCACAAACAACGGGGACATTGAACAGATTTTATGGGTTAATGGCAAAAGTTTCACGGACATCCGGGGGGAACACCGAACAACGGTTGCTACTTAAAATGCAACCTTAACATTTCTGATTATGATTAATTGTGTACACGTGTATGTGTAAGCGAGGAAGCACAAATGTAAAATTTATATTAATTTAACGATTCAATTTGAAGTTCATAGGGGTAGTAAACCGAATTTGAACCAAACGACCCCTGGGTGGACACATAATAATAAAATGAGAGTGAAATATGAAATGCTGACATTCAAGGACGATGTGAAAAAATCGAAAAAAAAAATCACCTTCCGCCTGTCATTCTTATTTAGGGTTTTCTAAAAGCCTTTACCATCCGTAAACAAGTAGGAAATGAGGATTGAAGTTCCCAGATGAACAATTTAAACGCCAAACATGAGACTTGAGTTCGGCGCTCATATATCCTGCCGAGCATATTTTTGACAAAAGCAAGACGCTAAAGAGAGTGGGAAGTATTAAGAGAAATCGTGTCGTGAATTTTCCAATGGCTTGGACATGAATGAGTCTGATTACAAGTGAAGTTAATTGTTGTCTAATGTGTAAGGACGAACAAACCACCACTAAAGATTGCTGATTGATGAAACAGCGTTATGTTCCGATCCTGCTGAACACTTCCTTGACCTGTATCAAAATTGAATCTTTGTGCTGGTTATGTGATTTTGGGGACATATTGCCAATACTTTGAATTCTATCCATTTACAGGTGCATGGTAAAGGAACGTGATAAAGCAACATATTCCCATTTTAAATTTACGGGAAACCTCTTTTTTGCTTTTTAACTATTATGCTTTGAATCTCTATCTTGCTCCAAAACAGATGTATGCCATAAATTTGCTTCGTATAACAGTAACATAACACATGCAAGTCGTGCACAGGAAGGGTGCACGAGTTGTTCAACAGGCCAAAGATGTAATAATTTTTTTTCCGAATAAGTAATCGGATTATTTATTTCATCTTCTTCGGGTCTGGAGTAAATAGGACAGTTACACCAGTGCGAGATTAAACGCAGAATTACCCTTTATCGCTGCTTCTTTGGGTTCAAGAAGCCATACTGGGTTTATATAAAATTTTTATCATTCCGTTCCCGGCACGGAAACGTGTACTCTATTGAAAGTGAATGAAAAAGTCCTTGATCGTTTTGATAGATAATTTCTGAGAGCGATTTTTGACCCAGTTTGCGTTGATGAAGTCTGGAAAAGAAAATTCAACCACGATCTGTACGGGCTTTGTAGCGGAATGCATCTAGTTATGTGTCTACGGATTCAACGCTTTAAATGGTAAGGTCATGTAGAGCGAATGGGCACCACAACTCTGCCGAGTAGTGTTTTTGATTAGGAATTATCGGTGCGACGCAACAGAACACGTCATAGAACAAAATAGCGCACAAAGTGTAGAAGGACCTCAACTAACTTGCTGTGTACAACTGGAGGCAGATGTGCTGTCTGTAGAGGCTTATTGCTTGGGGTCAAGGCCCTCCCGGATTGTAGCACCAACCGTGCTCTGGAGTCCTTCAATTCTGTACAAAGGGTCGCTTAATCTGGAAGCAGTGTTTATTAGGAGTCTTAAGTTCATATCACTGGCGTCCAAATCGACATTAAGTTTCACACTGGATGTGTTCTTTTTTAATGCGTGTGTTCAAGACCAGCAGTTAAATAATTTTAAATGGTTTATGTGAAGGCAATGTTGTGTATTTATTATATAATATGTGAAGGTAGTCTTCCCTACTGTTAACTACGCTTTAACAATATTCACGTTCAGAACCACATGTCACCTCTTTTACGATGTATGTACATATATCAAAACACGCCAGAGTTTTGTGACATGAATTCTTTCTTCAAATGAACAATCATTGGGAAAAGGGCAATTTCCTAGATCTTTTACAACCTTTCCAAATTATCCGTCAACAAGTTCGTAAAAGTCTTCGTAGTCATGTTCACACCCCTCGAAAAATGTGTAGCCTACAAGTGTTTTTATCTCTCCCCCTCTCCACATTCGAGTACCAATTTATTCATTTCGAATGATGCCTTACGAGGCTGGGTGTCATAAAGAAGATTCTCTCATTTGTTGTGACACGTACAGAGCCAATGACTGCGAACAGCAACGTAATGGTAATAAATATCATAGAATGCGCCTAACAGATGTCACTCCATTCTGCAAGCGTTCTGTTCGTTGTCATTGAAATTAAAACCGTCACTACTCAGACAGTCCAAAACGACGCGCAGCATTACTTTGACATTCGCTAGATATTTCTAGTTCCCAAAGCCTTATCGCGCAGCCAATGAATCGATGAGTTACGGCCAATTTAAGTGACCATCACACAGAACTCATCCAAAACAGTTACAACGCGTGTATTCGTCACGTCGCGTATCAGGTGCGGTGACTTGACTCTCTAATGCGGCGCTGAGCCGATATAAAATTCCACGCTTTGTGGACTAAGTGCCCCATACGTTATCACTGACAGTGAAAATTATAAGATTTCGAGATAAATGTTCCTTTATACCGCTATAAAATAAAAATCGACTTTATCGCTTGTACCTTGCTCTCGTCCGCGCTCTTTCTCACGTTCTTAGAACGCGTACAGCGACACACCGATCAGGTCAACCTATAGAATGTGTATGCTCAATCAACGTAACCGCAACATAATCAGATTCCATTAGCGAAATTGAATTTCCAACCAAACACGTCAATTGACTTCTTGCTCCTCGCGCCACCACACCGCGCACACGCATACCAAAGGCGAGCATATTTTTTGGTAGATGAGCACAGAGCATCCTCGGCGGCAGTGCGAAGGCGCATAATTCAAACAAAGCTAAAATTCCGACAACACATTCTCAGGAAAATTAAAAAACGCCAAATGCTTCGGAATGCCAGTATTCTGATGAATTATCACCATGACCACCCGAGCGGGCGCACGACGATGACGCACGCTCGTCGCTGCCGCCTTTTAGTTGGCGGTGATGGTGTCGAACTTTGATTGACTTTTAGTCAATTTCATCTCCTTAAAACCTTCGAAATGCTTATCGCCGCTGAAAGGAATCCAATTAAAATTCCTCCTAGCAGCAATCTGTCCTCATGGCTGCGACGGTAGATTATCAAATGTGACCACGTCAAAGAGAGCCTTCTTGTTCGATCTTCTAATTGCTAAAGTTGGCGGTCTCGTGTAACAAAAGTTGAAACGTCAAGTAAGCGCGGTCTTGCCAGGCAGTGGTGCTCGTAGCTGATGCACCCAACGTCTGATGCCGCAGTGGTTGTTTTTTTATTTCTTAATTAAAGTTCATTATAATTAGTTAAATGTACTTCGGAAGAGGGGTGGCTGTGCTGTATCCCAATCGGTGGTAGTCTTGGACTCAAGTATCCTTGGCGCGGAATATGGAAAACTGTTGTCAGTGACAGAGTAGATGGGACGGTTAATCAACCTGAAAGCGAAGGGTTTGAGTTAATTATTGTTCATTGTTTTGTGTTCGTTGGGTTTTTTCCGAAAAGGCCTCAGAGAAATGTCCTGGGTGATTATTTTGTTTTATCTTTGGCAAATAATGAATGGCGGGCAACGTTAAGATGTATCAAATTTTGATACACTAAACGGAAAAGAAATGCCGTGTTGCAGTTGCTTTGTTTGGAGTTCAATTTTTGACAGGGGTTGTTAAGGTTGGGTCAATTAACTTCAAGTTCGTTAAAAACTGGTAAAGAAACTTAAAAACCTGAAAGGATAAAAAGCTATCTTCTGATGGATCTCTCGACATTCCGGCATTATGGGATATAAAAAAGCAGATGAGGTGGTCAGGACTGGTTCAAGCTCAATCAGAAAATCTGCTGACATTAGTTTAGTAAAGAGATTTATTGAACACATATGGGTTTCATTAAAAAGGGAATAATGTCTCATTCCTTACAGCCGACGAGTATGAGTAATGAAACCTCTCCCTGCCCAGTCACTGCCCATCTATTCAAAAACGACAATTTATCAATTTGAAAATGGCGGTGATCTTGCCACGAGATGGGGCAGCCAAAAGAGTAGGAAACTTGGGGATTATGGACTAAAAACGGATAAGACAGTATATCTCAAGTGGCTGTCGTGGCGTATTGGGTAGGTGCATCGACACACCCGCGAAGGTCCCTTTAAAATGAATTAAGGTAGAGAATTGAAATTCTATCAAGATAATGAGTCTAAACTCAAAACCCTCTTAGTCGCGAAATGGTTGCTATATAATTGCAAAAGTACGATTACCACATTTTCGCAGTCTCCGGATTTAAACTGATAGAGTATTAGTGAGCTTTGGTGGAATTTGCCATCAGTAAAAGCCCATCCTGTTGCAGTGCTGGAGTTAAATATCGTAAATGTTACCAAAAAAGATATTTTCTTCAATTGCAAACATGCTGACACCTGTATACCTGCATGGATGTTACACGTTTATTGATTAAATTTATGAATATTTAATAGGTTTTCTTTGAATACCATTGCTTTGCAATTTGAAGGTTCCTCTTCTTCGTTTGTATTGAGTTAAGGAGAGCGAAGCATAATTTTTGTTGCTTTTAACAAGTAATTTCCTACCAAAATACCGAAATAAATTAGTTTTGTTTTATTTGATTGTACATGTTTTAAGAACCATGTAACTGACTGTAGTCAATAAGACAAAAGTTATTTTCGCAAAGAATTTCAAAATCCTTCCGTTTAACTGTTTAGGCGTCTAACACTGCACCATTTATCAAAGTTAAAGTTAAAAGCACGCATAATTCGTAAAGCGATCGCAGCCCTCAATGAAGGTAAAAAAACTGTTGGCAATATAAATCAAAAATATTGAACAGCATCATCATCACTGTGGCTGAACCTATACTCTCCTATAGCATAAAGGTCTTTACACTAGTAACAGCCCGCCCAATCATTTACTCCAGAAAATCAAACGTTTAAAATTTATCATATTTGTAAAATGTTTGCCCTAAGAACATCCTAATAGGTGCTATTCTCAACTTACCCCCGGGAAACTTTTTTGTCGAAACCTGGCAACTAAGAATATCTTTTGGTCAATAACCCCTGCCCAAAGAAGGCAGTATATTCTTCCCAAGCCTTGTCAGCAACTCAAAAGAGGTGGTGCCGCGAAAAGTAAGAAAAAATAGATAAACGTTAAATTCAGGCATCAAACCAAGACTTCTGGCGCAGAGGTCGACGCATATTCCAAATACATTTCGGCGGGAACTAGAGATATTTCTGACTAATTGATTGAGTGGCACTCAAGGCCCACAAGGGAACCAGGGCCTAGCTTCTTCAGCAACTATTCGTGTTATTATTCTCTCACGAGTAAAGGAGACCTGCCGTTTTTTTGCCCATTCCGAACGGCGAGATTTAAAAAGCGTTTCGTAGACAATCAGTACTCTTAGGATACTGTCAGCAACTCAAAAGAGGTGGTGTCGTGAAAAAATATGAGGTGTTCGGTTCAGGAATTCCACCTGGTACTTCGGGAGGTGTCGACGCCTTCTTTACCCCATACGCCACGGCGACCGCAGAGATATTTCTGGTTAATACAAATTTTTAATATGTTTGCCGTATATCCAAAAAGCATTGTAAAGTTACGGATTAGTCCGTGTATTTGTATTTATATCAATTTCCCAATTATACGAACGATTCGTTCGTTGAGTCAGAGATCTGATTTGATCTACAGACATCGATTTATTTTTCACATTTCTGGGCCATAGACCGACCTGAAGCAAGAACCTGGTTACTTCCCAAAAGCAACTAGTATCCAATGTCCGAACACACCGACAAAGTTTGCCATGAATACCTAAAAAGAGTGAAATATAAAATGCCCATGATATGTGATGTATCAGATACAAAAATAAAAACTCCCCAATTAACCAGAAGAGAACCTCATGTGACACTAGATCCGAGCACGTCGCATTCACTCACATTCCAGAAGCGTCAATTTGAGACTATTTTTGTCACCAACACATCAGACGTTAACACGATGTAGCATCCATTTGCCGTGGTTCATGTTTCGTTTGCCACCTCACTCCGCTGGACTTCACGACTACCTACACTGCAAGTGCCTCTCAAACCCCCCTGTAACGCAACATGCACAGCGGTTCCTGAATTTCCGTTTGTCACATGGGCTCTCGCAAAAAGTTTAAATTAACTTTCACAGGATATCATTAGCCCCCCATTGTTCTCCTCTAGAGTCCAACGCAGGAATTTCCAAAAATACTCCCGGCTATGTATAGCGAGCCTCTATAAATACCGTCGTCATCAAAATCGATCAGTGGACGCCGGTACGTGTGAATTTGAATTTTCGGTGGGTTGAAACTACTGACTCTCATTCTTTCAGAGCAGGAATCCGGAGGCGAGGTTGGTTGTGCTGAATAGTTTTTGAACTATTTTGCGGATTCACACTGAAAGCGTAACAAAACTTTGCGGCTTGTCATTTGGAGTTGATTCCATTCCAAACACAACCCCTGCGTGCGCGCACAGCAGCTGGGAAATTCATTTTGAACTCCATGACCACTGCCTGTGGCTTTCCCAAATCAAATTAAAACAGATCCGAGTTCTCTCAAGCCCGAGATAATTGATAAGTCTACCGACGAAAACATTTTCTCCTTCGGTGCGTCTCAAAGGAGAGAAAGAGAGAGAAGGAGATCTTCGGACGTAGCACGGTCTACTTAGAGACGAATGCCTCCAGTAAGGTGGAGCTCCGAAACAAACCGAAGTGCCTGGCCGGCTGCTAGACGATATACCCCCGTCTGGTCGGTATCTGCACTCGCATTGAATGAATGGCAGCTTAATAAGCAATACACTCGTGCATGGCTTTGCTCGTGAACTATTGAATCATGTAGGTGGGCATGTTTTGACATAATTGCCTTCCCGCAGAGTTTGTTATTCGTTACACCGAGTGATGCCATGCATACTGAGCAGATGAGACTCGAGGGTAATGCGGCATCAAATGCTGGGATGATGGACGGGCTTTAATTTGTACATTGACCGTCATAATGGGGCTGTGTGTGGGGGCTCGCAATTACTGCGGAATGAGTCTGATTGATAAGTCATTCTCGGAAGGAATGACATGATTAATAGGAGAGATAAGCTCCGTTATCATCCGGTAAAGACCTTCGAGTGCTTGTGCACCACTGCGGAGGAGATGACAATTGAGCGTGGAGTTGTCAAGGGAGAATGCTATTTTTCTTTGGGGGTGGTGTTTTTGTGCTACTGTTACTTGAGCATATGATTGAGGGATGCATGTAAATATCTGTAGATGGAACTGCAAAGAGCACCATCCTAACGCGAATTTCTGCCCGCCACATGATTTCATAAGTTTGGAAACAAAAAAGGAGCGCGAGCATGTATGAAAAATACATTTGGGCAGCTCTTTTCTAAAATCCGCAAACATATCCGTTTTCAAACGCGGTAAAGAACACAATTAGCCGACTGTTATGCTATTATGTCGGACAAGTGACTACAGGCAACGTCGTCATATTGGATACAAACGACGAGTTCTAAGTCACAAAAAGAAAGTAAAAAACAAAAAAAAAATACAATTTGATTTACAAGAAATAATGAAAATTCGAACGATGCCTTCCCCTTCTCCCCTTGAAGAGAACAGGGAAAGTAATCGAAACAACAAAGGATCATTTCCAAACAATCTGACTGAAAATTCAAGTGTGTTATTGTTCCAATGCTTAAGAGTGGTATATAATTTTGTGTCTTTAAGTTCTATGAAACGTAATTGACCCAAATGCACTTATGTAAGTATATCCAAATTTCAAACATCCGAATGATGGCCCCATTAAAAGTTAGGGCTTTACTACGCATTAGGATCGGTATTAGCTCCTTAAAATAATTATCCCTTATGCCCTAGAAGAGTCGTAAAGAATCCCAAAAAATGAAAAAGATAAAGGATACTCCATCACAGTCTACAAAACCCTTAAAAAGTACAGTGCAAAAGAAAATTCGAAGCATACATATATTCCACACAAAAAAGTTCAAGTCACAGATGTCCTTACCGTGGCAGGGTGTGACACACGACAGGAAAGTTGGTTGTAAATATAAACTTTGCTTTTTTCAACTTTTTCCAACAACTCCCCCCAATTGAATTTTTCGCAAAACAGATTGACGAAAGAGCAGGAGCATATTTGGAATTACTGTGGAAAAATATTCCAGCCAACTCATTTGTCAGTGACGACGTTTCAATCTCTCTCCTTTGACGCCACATCAAGGTTGCTCTAAAAATAGCCAACGTTGAAATTAATTCAAACGACTTTTCCTCCCCATAAATCATTGACCCTCTGAGTGTACACTAATGACGGCCGAGTCTGCAGCGCTGGTGAGCAACATAAAATTTATGCAGGACATCTTCACTTTTTTGTTTTTCATCCGGGAATTTAATAGTTTAAACTTTGGCGTCTTGTTCCCAGCCTACATCAAGGATAATGGAAGAACAACAAAAAACAAATATGGTTCAGCACCTCGTCATTTTTAAAATTCAATTTTTCGTAGCAATTTATTTGATTTGATTGGACATGACATACACATTTACATGCAACAGCGGATTTACAGCGGAAAAAGAGACGGGATAATCCGAGAAAACGGATAAAATCATAAAACAACGACACTTAAATTTGATTAAACTGACGTACGTTGATGTAATTTGCCCATGTCCTGGAAAAGAAGTAAAGTGTTTTTCCTCTCGAAAACAAAATATTGTTTACCTTCAGACTTTTTTTCACCTAAGTTGCAGTAAGGGGAAACTCCACTTATCCGATCAACTGTTGAGTAGATGCAGAGGACATTCGATGCGAGTATTCGTCTTCTTCCACGGACAGGAATCACTTAGGCAAAACGTGAAGTCTGAGTCTGCCCACGCTGCGGTTCATCCTTAATTGGTTTTTAATGAGGCACATATACACTCACTCGTCCGACTGCTAATTAGAACACTCGCTTGCGGTCCTTTGTCCTTATTGACAAACTCCGAAGCAATGTTACCACAATTAGGTTTTTATACAATTCCACGAGTGTTCTTCGAATAGGGCCAACCCCAAACGACACGGCGACAACGGCGGCAGTAGGGTGGCACTCGCGTGCAACCCCTATTCCTGCGGTGTCATCAGTTAAATTGCAAATTATGGGGCGGAAAGCTTGTTGAGCTCGAACGAGGGCCGATGACGACAATGGAACGTGGTGCCTGTCGATGGCGTCGGCATGGTTGGTTGTGACATCCTTTGGAGGGGTCGTTGCTTTGACGTTTGTGTTTGAAATGTGTTTTTTTTTTGTTTGTCTTTCGACGATGTGTGTCACGGGAAAAATTATTCGTTAGTCGCTCTTGGTTTCCGAGTTTTCTCTGGAATCGCGCAATCGCTTCAAGGGGATAATCTGTTCTCGGTTTATTATGGATGGCGAGGGCGAAGCGTGTAACTTAAAGGGTTTCTTATGAAATGATTTTAATTTCAAGCTGCATAACAAGGATTGAGAAAATTGACTTAAAGGATAATACAATAGAGGATCCTTCCAGTTTTGTTTAGTCATTTAAAGGCAAAAGCAAAAATAATTAGCTTGGAGTGTGGTAGTAGAAGAGGAAATGGCTTTAGGTTTGAGTAGGGCCAGACCGCAAAATTGGACTGTATATGTGGACTCGTGGTCGCCGTGGCGCAGTGGTAAGTGCATCGACTGCGGCGCAGAAAGTCTGGGTTCGATTCCCGGACGGGACACTTCGCATTTTTCACGACACCACCTCTTTCGAGTTGCTGACATGACAACACTCAAAGAGTATCAATTGTCTATAAAAATCTTCTCAAATTTCGCCGTTCGGAGTCGGCAAAAAACTGCAGGTCCCTTCTACTTGTGAAGAACAATAGCATGCACAACACGAGTAGTAGTTGTAGAAGCTAGGCCCTGGTCCGTTATGGGCTGTAGTGCCACTCAATTATTATTATTATTATGTGGACTCGAAATCGCAGCTGAAAAAGAATAAATTAACGTGCACACATATTAAATTTCTTTAAAAATCTAGTCTTAAGGAATTTCTGTTTTGCCAGCGAAAGGTAGTGTGACATGCTAGTTGGCTACACAAGCTAGTGGTTTTGAACGTGAATTTACCATCTCAATAGTTCATGTAGTTTAAGAGATTATCTAAATAGCAAATGTATTGTAATTTTTTTACGCTTTTATTTTATTGGGTGTTCGAAAATTCAAAACTTTTCAACGTTCTAAAAAGAACGAAAATAAGTAAATAGGTAAAAGGTGATAGTCAAACAAATCGGCTAAGATATAAGGCATAAGGCTTGTTAAAACAGTCTCGTCAAATAAATTAAAAAATTACGCAGAGGAACGGAGAAACTGATGTCTTGAAGTTATCAAACGGTCAGGATGCTTAAAAAAATTCAATTCGTTTATCTAATGTTCAGTTAAAATAACGTTTGTATCAAATTTGAAGTTTTTGAACGAAAAACGTAAAGGAACACATAATTCATAAAAATCCTTGGTTATTGGACGCTGACTGTTTCAAAGTGAATTGGAAAACTGATGCGATAATCTTGTGCCCTTCAAAAGTCCATTACAAATAAATCAAAACCGTGTATTGCATAGATTCCATAGCATACAGCGAATTTTTTTTACTTTTAATTCTATCAAATATAACTCTGCTATAGGAACACGTTTTCGTCAAAAAAGATTATCGGATGTGGAGTCTGTGGAGAGCAGTGCTTTGCTTAGATGTCTTTGATTAACTACATCGATATGACATTACAGTGTGTGTCAAAAAGAGCGCGGAATGTGCAAACAGTAAAAAAAGTAAAACTAGGCTAAACGTAAATGGCCAGTGAGTGAGTTTTTCAAGTATGGAAACATAAAGAGGTCGCATGGGGCCAAGTACTTAATGGGCGGGCAATTAAGTAATTGCGGATTTCACTCATAGATGGCTTTAGTTAAATTTTTTCGGTTTCCTGACGTAATCGAATTGTTAAACACATTTTGTTATTTGATAGTTGGTACATCAACTTCGTCATATTTTGCTTTTTTATTTTTGCTGATAAAAGCCCGACGTTTTATGAACGTGGAATTATGATGCTGCCGGAAAGACAGCAGAAGTTTATTAGTCAAAATGGTCAATACATTACAGAATAAAGTTATTTCGTGCCATGAAATGATTGTCTTTTATTTTCTAAAAAAACCGCAATTACTTAGTTGCTTACCTCAATACGGTGAATTGTGCAGCAGTCGGCCTAATTTGATTGATTTGGCCTTCCCGTCGATCTATGATTCGAGCAAAACAAGACACCAAATATTTCATCCAGGGTATGACTCAAGTGGTGTTTGAGATGCCTACCGTCTCCGTTTTTAAGCCCCTCTGCATGGTTTCTTAAGAACATATGTATGACCACATAAAAACTGGTTAATTCATTTTGATTTGATTGATTTTTGTAATCCGCAAAGTGACACAAAAATCTAAAAAAAATGGAATAAAAGAAGATAACATAAACAAAAAAACGTAAGACTTGTGTGTCATCGTTATGCACGGTCGGTCCAAAAAAATTGCAGCTGTAAGTGCAAGTATTGCTGGTGGTCCGAGGTCACCGATTTCCCTGGGTTCTTAACAATTGAAGATCCGTACACCCCACTATAAAATCTATGCATATCTTTACGATAGTGGTCGCCGTGGCGTAGTGGTAAGTGCGTCGCGCGGATAGTCTAGGTTCGATTCCCGGACGGGACACTTCGCATTTTTCACGACACCACCTCTTTGGATTTGCTGACAACACTCATTTTTCGAAATGTCACAAATGTTTCAGAGAATAATAATCCAAATCACCTTTCATGAATTTACTTGTTTTACTTTTTCCCATTTGCAGTTTGCAAGTCAAACAATTTTAACAAAATACTGAATCAAAAAATGCACGCCTCTTCCTTTCATTAAATGACACAGCTTCTTGGCATTCCCTTCCTGATAGAATATGTTTCATGTTAATTCCCACATTTCACATCATGCCAAAGTATGCTTTAATCTGCGCATCCCCTCATGGCAGAAACACTCACAAGTCGAAGTTATTCAACGTGAATTAATCCCCTTCATTCCTGAAGTATTTCGAGCTCTTTCGATGTACTTCCGCACCACCACCCACCTGCAGACCCCTTCGTTCACTGAAAATACAAAAGAATCAATCAACTCTTCAAGTATATACCACGTGAGTCGAAAAAACAGAAAAGAAACACAAGCCAAATGCAAAATTCGATTCTCAATTGTTTATCGTTAACGCGTCTCGGAGAAGATCGTTTGTTTGCTTTTCACAAAATCCCGATGAAAAATCTTGCTTAAGGTTTTTCCTTCTTAATAAATGGAATGTGAATGGGTCCTTAAGATTCACTGAAAACTCATTGGGAAGTCATTTGTATGCTTCGAAAGATGGATGTACGCGTGTATAGCACTTTTCACTGAAAGTCATTCAGTTTGTGAGTGATTGTGAAAAAGTTTTGTAATCTTTGTCCTCCCCACCTCTAGCACGCATCGTAATAAATTACTCATTGCAATGCCTTTTCGTTGTGGTTATGGTTGCGTCAAATGTGAAGCCGGATTAATGGAGGAATTTCGGAGACTTAGAGCGATAAAGATGGCGCTTATAGTAGGCATAACCAATTTATCATGCGTTGCATGAGGTAACTGCTAAAAATATATCTGGTCCACTACTGTCTTCAACTTGGTTTTGCCTTTTGATTTTGCACCAGTTAGAAATTCCTATTTAACTCTTTCCGTAATGTCTTTAGGGAAATTGTTAATTATTGAAGCGGTCCGATCAACTTCCGGGATTTTCAATTTAAATATACGTAGTGTTGATTTTACATTGCTCATCAACTGCGTCACTCCAGTTTTTGACAGGAACTAAAATGGACTACCAAGATATGTATAGATATATGTAATCTAACGCCACATATACTAGAATGTGTTGTTGTAAGTAAATTAAACTGTACATTGCTCAACATGAAACAATCAATAAATCCATATCCTGTTCAAATTTAAAACGCAAAAATGCATATCCTTGTGAGGAACCTTTAATGTAAAACCCCAGCAAGACCTTCTTAATCGATTTTGTCATTTTATTGTCAGACGTAATGAGCTCTTCAAACTTCTGCCAGCAGAACGTCAGTCGTCCTGGTTCTCCCTCCCTCAGTGCGCAATTTTCTTATGCTATTTTCAATTAAGCACTAAAATGTCCTTAAGATAAAGCACAAAAGAATGGCAATGTCAGTTGTTCCATATTCAATGCCAGCAAAACATCGATGATGTCGATGGTGATGACTTCCTCAAGGCGTTACTGAAGAGACGACGAATGTGCTCAGGCGTGCTCTTGTCGCTGCGACGACATCCCTGTGTATGCATGTGGGTGTCGTATTTGTGGGAATGTGTCCTTTTCTCTTCTGTGCGCTCTCCTTCTGTTTATGCTGATGAGCATATCGTCAGTGACAGCAGTGGCTGGAGCGTTTTTCTCCTTAAGAATCTTGAATATTTTTAGAAGTGCTCAACCATTTGGAAAATCCACGCAGTCCGTTCCAGCATCTCTATGACAATATTCATTGACGCATTTTCCGAGAAGAGCCACCACTCCTCGTGCGAGGGAATATACAACTTGGGGACAAATTTTGCGACGCATCAAGTGGGCTGCCCCGCCAATTGGGTATAACGATGCAGGTTTGCGTGCCAGGAACCGCATTCGATTGCACACGCGCCACCGTTGCGGTTGGGAAAAGTTTTGCAAAACATGGAAACCACATGCGAGGGCATGCATGAAGACAAAGAGCACAACACCATCGTCGTAGGAACGCCATCGAAGGGTTGTTGGTATTGTCTGGGGAACGCAATCCAGCCGGGGAGCAATCAACGTCGTCGTATCGTATCTGAACGCGGGTCTGATTAATAGTTGGAAAGTGCTGGACAACGCCCCAGCGGCAGGGCACACATATGCCAGCGCCCGGAGGAATTGTTTTAGTGCGCTCTTGTGTTGGGATACAAACTGGCAGCCGCAGCGCAACAAAGGGCGACAAACTTTTACGGCCACCACCTCCGTTTCCATCTACGCACCATTAGTTCTATTGATTGGGAAAGTAATCCGAAAGCCATTTTCGCTGGTGGGGGCCGGCTGGCCTTAAGGTGACAATCGGTGAAGAGAAAATCAATTTCGACCAGGGAGGCAAAGTTGTCATAAGTAATTATGAACATTACGACGGCGGTGTTGGGAGACAAAATTTGTGTAAAACTCGCTCAACTTTGTTATACTTATATTTATGGCGTTCTTTCTTGTTTTCTTCTTTCACCGGAATAGTAGCGGAAAGTTTTCCATAGATTTCGAGAAAGTTTTCCTTTCTCGTTGGACGAGGGGGAGGGGAGTTGGTTGTACCAAAACATGGGGTGCTGAATTCTCACAACACAAAATCAACGGCACAATATTGGTCTGGAGTGGGCAAATGGGGGCCAAAGCGATGCATTCCTTAGCTGCAATCTACGTTAAAGAGGACGAAATGTTTTGCTTCTGAAGAGACTTCGTCGAGAAGTTTAACAATTCGGATGCGCGAATGAATGCAATCGTGAAAGTAACTTCCATTTTACATGTACTTGATGTAACGATCTGTTATAGGAAAGCGTTTTCATTGGCGTGGAATATGCACACAAGGATGTGATTGAAATTGAACAAAAGCGTTAAAGGGCTAGGATTTTGATTTCGTCTGATGTTTGAACCATTTCGAGGCCGAAACTTGCAACTTATATCCAAGACTGAAGCTCAACCCAGTCTCCGTGGGGAGACCTAGGCCTGATCCTCAGGCGCAATCTTTTCGCAGTTGGCTTACTTGCGCACATCAAATTGTCCATAATTACAGCAAGGACATCCCCTGTTGGGACAACCCGAATAGCTCGGGCTTCAGTATTTGGTCTTTTCTAGGATCCAGTGCAGTGTATAGATCTGATTTATCGGGGACATCTCAGGTCTGAAACCACAGTGATAAGGGCCTATCGGATAATCAAAAAATGATCTCAGGCATTCACACAGGACGCACAGAGGTTCGTTAAGTATTTGCCGAAGTAAAAGACTTTCAGGAACCAGGATGTCCACTCACCAGGGAAGCTATCTTCTGACAATATTTTTCATAGACGAACCGAAACATATGTCCTGGAAGATCATCTGTAGTTCCGTGGACATTTCGTCCGCGTGAAAAGTTTCGCTTTTGACATTATCTTGACCTTATCTAAATCGGGGTAGTTACTGTTTATCATTGCCCAATGTTAGGGGCACATTTTCCCAGACAGCTGTATTTGTGTCTTCATCGCCCTTTGGCAGTTTGCATAAATAATGTTTCCGAAGTCCCAGAATTGACCGCGTCCCTTATTCATCCTTGTCTTGGCGGATATCGCGCTGGGGTTTGCATTTGCCAAATAATTGTTTATCCTATTAGTAAACTTGGAACGCCATTCCAGCGAAAACCTTTGTGTTTATATCCTCGAATACTAACCCAAGCATCCCGAATTTCGTCCAGTCCCACTTGTTCTTAGACTTCGCAAACAGTTGTAGTTGTTCAATGCGGTCTTGCCGTATAGGTTTCCTGTTTGACTGCATGGGTCAGCATGCACTCTTGTTGAGGGCTCTATAAAGCCCATAAGCTTAAATCCTTTTTAGCAACCTTTCCACTCTTCTACGATTGTAAGTACAGGCAGCGTGTATTTTACAGAGAGTTCCTAAGAGATAGGATCGTTAATGATCTATTGCAGCTTTCATGTTCCCTTGTACGACAAACAAATCACCTGCATCGATGTTGATCATTCTACAGATGTGTCTCACAACGAAAACACCTTCCTTAAAGTATGTTTTAGAGCTTCCACTTCGAGACGAAGTCTATTCTAGCCTGATTCCATTGCGGAAAACTATTTCTGCGAATATACTCAAGACCCACGATTCAATATCTGTTAAGTTCAAATGAAAATAACTTGCTACTGCATAACCTCAGCCCTTTGTATGTAAGTTATCAGATACTATTTACATCATTCACAGAGGAACCATTTGGATCACAAAATAGATGAGTACACAAGCTCCCACCCGAACAGTAACTACCATCAAGTTACTGCCATAAGCAGATGTTTTGTTGATTAAATTCACCTAGTGTTAACATGTCACAAATGTAGGCACAAATCGATTTGTTACGATTAGATTTGTTCCACATACGCCCCGAAGCCATTTTAACGCGAGTAAACAGTTTCACTCAATTCAGTCACTGTAGCACTCCTTTCCGTCTTCAACAAAAGTCGTTTGCTAGTCACTAGATCCACTTCGACTAGAAGTCATTTAACAGACGAGTTACAGCCTTAACGTGTCAATATAATTTGAATGAAGTACGAGTATGAGTTCCATCCACAGTCAAATGATCTCGTGAATAATTTAGTAATGTGCTGTCAAGTTCCTCGAGTAAATGTTACATTTCTCCCCGGAGCGCTGCCGCCGTCTTCATCATTGACAAATATCACATTTTTAACGTAACGCTGGTTTCATTTCGCCCCGACAAATGCAAAGCGATCTGTTTTCATCAATTCCAGTCAAAAAAGAAGAACACTCTTGTTCGCCGGAGTTCGGTGGACACAAAGGCCACTCGCTACGCTCTGTATTATGGCGATTAGTTGCAAAGTCATTGTGGTGACTTGCAGCAGCTCAGAGTACGTTCTGATATCCTTACCCCACATTCGGATGGAATTACACGCTCTCTCTCTCTCTTTTCCTCTCTACCGTCTGCACTTCAATGACAACCCTGAGAATAAATTATTCATTATTCACGACGTCCCCGCAGAGAGTCTGATTGTTTGCTGTTATTCTGTGTTTTTTTTCTTGTATTTTTTGTTAGCAAATATTTGGGACATTACAACGGTGGACGAGGGGAATAGGGGGCAAGCGCACGGCACGACGACATCAGACTCTTATCCTGCAAAGGAGGTAGCCACATGTGTGAGGCGGGTGTATGTCGTGTGTATGAGTGAGAAAGAAGGGAGTGTAGTTATCCTAGCAGCATAGCAACGGGGCGGCGGATTGATTATTTCTTTTCATTCTTTTGTTGTATTTCATATTTTTTCCTTGCACACACAAAGAGCAGGGAAAAATCGATTTTCTTCTTCGTCTTTCACATTATTTGTTGCCCTGCTGCAGCGTGTATTGTCGTCGTGCGCGAGCTGGGGCCCAAGTTTAGGGCACCGCAACGGGAAGAATGCACCATAAGAGGACTAAGTCATCAGCCTCACTGTGATTAAAATGAGGCACCCTGTTTGAATGAGGAACGTACGACCGGTGCAATTGTTAGACTAACAAACTCGACTCCACTTCACATCGCCATCTCATATCCGTATTCAGAAAGCGAAGGACTTATAAAGAGGGCTGATACTGATGCACAGGTCAGATGGAGAGCGCAACGTACAGCCTCTGAATGACTCTGCCGTCGTGGCGATGGCATACTTTACAGGATCACCCTTCACCTGCTTATCCTCGGCAGTATGTTAATAATCTTGTGCATTTTGCCGCGTTATTCAGACATTCTCCCAGATATCGGATGAAATGCGGGAAAATTGAACGTCATTGTGTCACACGGATCTGGGTTATTTGCTACAAGAGAGAAGCGGTAGACTCAATGACAGCAACTGTAACAATGACACGAATGGGAGTGGCGGAAAGATGGCAAAAAATGCATTTCTTAAGACTGCCTCGTCGTGATAAGATATGGAACTCGACCTGGCCCTCGACTTCCTCTATTCCCCACTCGAAGGCTTGTTGTGCTGTTTATCTCGGCATTTGTTTGCGCCGCCCGTTGTCGTCGCCGTCGTTGTGCGAGGCTAGCTAGACGTTGTGGGCGGCTGTATGGCTGCAGTGTGTGTCAAGGAAGTCATTGTTGACTTGGTCAACAGTTGGGTAAAGTGAGGCAAACATGGATTTAATTTAAGGCGATACACTTCGCCCGTTACACGAGGTATCCTTGAGGAGCAAACCAACGAAATTGTGTGTCACTACGACAAGTATCGTCTTCATTAAATTGAAGCGAACATGTTTGCATTTTGCTCTGCCTTTGAATTTTGTTTGAATTAAAGAAGGGATTCTTGGGGGATGTGGTGGTGGTTTTGAAATTTGAAGAATAGTCGCACGAAGGTTGTTGTCTTTTGAATTTTGTTTACAAACAGGTTTCATGCAAAGTCGTTTCGGCGTGGAATTCTTGGTATTTTTTTAAATCAAAACAACAGGATTTCGTAGGAAAGCTTTAAGAATTTATATACACACAATACAAATTCGATCCATTTTTTGTTTTTGAACTTGCGTTGGTTGATGGTAAATCTTCTACGAGCGCTTGTTCTTAAGACGTCCTGTCCAATCCGTAGTGGTGAACCTGCAAGCTTTAGCAAGAAAGTTGTCTCAAGACGCCATTAATTAGTTTAACGACTAGTGTCACTAGACTAGATGGTGCAACCCGGTGTAGTAGATACATAGTAGTCGGTTTGATTTCCAATGATAAGCGGCGCTTGGACCGTGAACGTGGTGGAGAAGATAGAGCGTTTTTTGATCATGCATAGGGTGAATAAGATCGATACCTTTTCTGTTTGTGCACTGAGCGGAGCGGTTAAGAGTCAAACAACCACTTTACGCTTTTTGAGTTAAAGCATGAAAGAAGGAGAAAACGTGTTAAGCGCGCACATATTAGACGATGTTGATACCTGTGTGGACTTAAATAATTTTTTTGTTTGTCAGCAGTGTTTGCCTACAACTTAAATTGTAGTCCTATTACTCTTTATTTATAATAACTATAGATGTTTTCAATAGAATGAATTAAATGTTGCTCATAAAAATGCCTATATTTCATCCATAAAATGTGTGCAAATGTCTACCGTGCACGCTTATAATACCTTCTGTACCGCTTCTAAACTAACGTACGCACAAAAAGCGCCTCAATCCCAACCATAAATGTCTGACCCTTGTCAATATCGTTTAGACTGTGCATACATAAAAAAGCCTCAATCCAATCTAACCTTTGTACGAATAAAAATCTCTATTTCCAACATCACATCCACCAATCAGGATAAAGTTTCATCGACGGCCGGGTTGCGCCATCAGAATGACAGTAGTTTTCTCTTCTGGCTTTATTTCGTTGTTTCGGTTACCTCGAGAAGATGAGAAGCCTAATTTTAAAAAAGGAACTAGTTTACAACCGTATGCAAATATTGAATATCAGACGTATGGAAGGCATCCCGTCGGCCGTCATCGACTACGACCATTAACGCTAATTGTGTAGTTTCTTATCGAGCCTACCTCGAATAATTAAAGTAGTGTATACCCAGGTTATCAATAGAGTCCTACTGTTAGCCGGTGCAAAATAGGCAAAGAGACGGACAGCCAAGCTCTAGTTCGAGGAGTTCAAATTCGATCCACTTTGGCGATGCAACAAGAAGCTTACCCCATTTCGGTAACGCGGCAAGGGATAAAAGTTTTGAGTTGATCTTTACAACTCAAAGTCGCAAGTTCAAGAATTTGTCAAGAGTTTTATTCATTTGTGTTTGTACTTTTATTAAATCTTGTGAATGGGGCTACTATATGTTTTAGACATGCACACATGTAAAAAATTGTTTTTTGCAGCCGAATTATTGAAAGAGAATATCATATTTGACAGTAAGAACTTCACATTTTCTTTCATATCCTTTTCGTAAATAAATTCGATGCAAAGTTCTAAAGGAATTTAAAAATTAATTATTAAACCTTAAAATAGTTAAATAATAATTTCCTTTCAGAGCAAAGTTCGTAGCACGTTTCCTAGCTTTCGTGTTGCTATAGAAATTTTCCCAAATTGACGACTTTAAGCTCTGTAACCTTAACATTGTTTCAAAAGATCTGTTGATTGATATATATATCACCTCCTGGGGTACGATGCAACTTAAGTTTTTGTCCCAACTTCATGTATACATTAGTGACATCCCAATTGATACCCCAAAATTAAATTTTCAAATATGACGGACAAATCGATAGGTTAAGTGCATCTATTCCATACACGACATTTTATGAAAATCGCTTCATAAGATGGGGAAATATTAAGAGTGTAACAGCCATGACGCACCAAAACAACGAAACTATAAATTAAACGAAACCTTTAAAATCAAAGTTTTTAAGACAATGCCATTTTTTTAGTTTTATCTGCTGCTCTGATAACATTAACTTTTTGAGATTCCATCAATTAAGGTTCTCATAAGCGGGAAATTGCGTGTCTTCACGAACATCAGATCCATTTTTGATATGCGTAATTGATGTTCCGAAATAAATAAAATCCTTCGTGCAGGCGTTTTCTGATATTACATGCACACATTGTGATTTATTACTTTTTTTCCTGTAATAAAAATTCATTAGCAAAAATAAAAAAAATATAAACTAAAAATCTTAATCCCAGATAAGGCAATAAGGCAAATTCCATAGCGTGCACTTCCCGGCATTCCTTCTACGACTGACAGAGACGATATCACTGTGATGCTCTGGATATATAACCAAGTTTTACATGTGCTTTTCAAAATATCAGATTTCCCATCCTCTGTCCACAACCCATTTTAACCCATTCTATTTGCACAGACCAATGTTTCACTTTCAACCACATCTTTTGGACAGGAATTTGAAAAGGGATAAAATATTTGAAGAAAATTCCTGTCAATCAGCATCAAATCATTTCGAATTAAAGGATTTACTAGATTCACACATCATATCTCACATATCAATCACAGTGCAGCGTGTGCGGAGAGACGAAAATATCCAAAACCAATAAACTGCTTGAAGATGAACGATTCGTTCGTCCCAGCCCCAACCACGTACCTGGCACAAAATCCATTACAACTGGACGGGCTCCTCAATTCGATGGTTATTTTCCAATTTAAAATACCCAACAGCACTCATATCCGAGAGTCTTTCATCCCTCGCAAAATGTGATCGAAATTTTGTTTCCCTCAATCCCCTCCCCTTACTGCTACGATGAGATGCAAATTCGAAAGCATCAGCCCCAAAAAAAAAAACACCACAAGTTGCTTATTGAATTTTTTTCTATCATACAAACTATATGGGTCAAGTCAAGATATCGAAGGTGGGGTGCTTTAGGTGATACTCTAATCTACCGCTAGAGATAAGAACATTTTCATCCGCCCACCCGACGAATGCTTCGAATATCTTTGCAACCGCAATCTCGTTGGCAGTTGGTACCCGGCCCCAATTCCCCTTTGGCTGTGAGGAATTTCATCACAAGCGGAACGAGTTTATACCTCATTTACATCTTAAAGTGGTTCCCGCGAACATGGCGCCGTTGCAAGTGCCCGGTGTAAATCCAATTTATGAACACCACCCCCGATTTTTGAACTGTTCTGAAAAGTGATTTGGGTTTTGCTCCACCTGCGTTGACTAACACGGGGGTGTGAAAATTCTATTCGAACAAGAGTTCGGTCGTTACTCACCTCCACCATTTTGTACTCCTCTAATCCTGATCACCACTCCACTTCGGATGCTGGCTACGTGTTCTTGTGGTTTCGCTCGTCGCTTCGAATGCTGGATGCAAATGTAAAACTCAGTTTATTCTTTTTCTCGTCACTTGTCGCTGGTCGCTTGTCGCTAAAACGTGTTCACTGGACTCTTCAGTGGTGTAAAAAGTGTGCCTTAGTGCAAATATTTGCCTACGATGAGTCTATCGTCATTGGTCCTCGTCGTTCGTTTATGTGATGCTTGTTAACTCTTCGCTACGCAAAAACATCTATATTACACGTCACTCTCGTGCTATTGTGATTGTCAAACGCAGTTTGTTTGTTTTTTTCTCAATTTGTTGACCCAATAGGGAGGCGGACAGCGGTGTGGTGAGCGCCTCCGTCAAACGGGCGTGGGGGGAATAAATTCAAGTAATCTTGTGGTTGCAGTGGCAATGGCGTTTGCGATGACTTAAGTGATTGCACATCTTGACATACAGTCGACTTGTCATTTCAGAATCTTCACCGCCTGCCGGACGAAGCGAATACGAAATTCACCATCATGCCCCGCCACCACCTTCGCCGGGTGTACTTTATTCAATTTGCCGCATAATTTCATTTGATAATCGTCTTTCGTTTTTGTTTCCTGACGTTGGACTCCTGGTGGATGGATGGATCCAGTAAACTGTAATTACCGGCCTATTAGTCATTCTCCATCGTAGCCAGTTCTTCGCCGATGGTAGCAGATACAGGCAGAATCATACTGACTGCCTGGCTGGCTGGCTTGCTAGCTGGCTGGGGTGAATGTGGAGCGTAGGCGGTGGCCGAGATTCAACGATAGACAGGGTGGCTTGGGTGAATAATTGGAAAACTTCCGTGAATTCAATAAAAATACGAACAAAAACGGAAATGTGCTGTGACTATCGTTGCCCGAGCTGTACAAGCTATACGCGACCGACGGCGGCAACTAGGGATGGGAAGATTGTTCTTTTTCGTTTGATGTCAAATGGATGAGGCTTTGAGTGTCCCTGATTGCATTGCAGATACGAGTGATTTAATTTATTTGATTTGCCCCTTCTTCGCTTCGATCTCCTCCCCGGAGTGGATTTTCGATTTAGTACGGCCTGAAAGAAAGAGATAAGAGGTTGATGAGTTGCTTAAATAGCAGATTATGTGAAAACGAAATTGCTTTTTTATGCTCATAAAAAACTGACAGGTGCTTGCACCTTTTGAAAATTGTCGAATTCAGGAAATGGAGAGGGAAGTAAGAATTTGTGCTAATTGCTAATGATGTTAATTTTCCTTTCGAAAATTAAATGGAATTAAAATACGGTCGTTATCATCATTTGGCAGAATATTCATTAAGGGGGATTAACTATGCAATAGGAGACCTGGTTTCAAAGGAAATCAGTTACTAGCGCGGTGAGGGCATCGTAGATACAACTTAAAATGAAGAAGGGTTTAAATACATAGTAACAAATTCAAACAACATATGAATTTGAACACAATTTAAGCAAGTAACTGAAAAAAAAACACTTTTATTTGAATTTTTTATTCTTCTTTGAACTCTAAGATTTCATTGCATCAAGATTTATATATATATCCGTTTGTCTTGCCATAACGCATTTATCATTTAGTAAAAGCCATTTGCCAGAGGCAGTGAATGCGAAGGATGTTTTTCCTATTGTTCTTCCTTATTGGCCTTTATAAGTAAAAGTACGCAATTTCATTAATTGTGAAAAACAACTTCGATCAAGTCGCTGCCTCAGCGGGCTTTGTTAGATCATTCCATCACCTCAATTTTTCAAGAATTTCTTGATGGTTTCGTATTGTAAGTTGCAGCTCCGGCTGCTTATTAAACATTGGTCTTAAGTACTTAAATCATTTCTGGTCATTCATGGTCCCCCAAATAAGAGTTTCGCGGCAGGTAAGTAACATCGCTAAGACGGCAATTAACACGATTTGGAGCTTTGTTGCACGGTGCGTCGTTCTCCGTGAATCATATTCATGGCGTTGGGGACCATAAGTGTTGTCTACAAGCATACTAGTCTTAGGAAATATTTTCACTTGTGGACTGAAAGCACGGTGGGTGCATTATTTTGGCCAATACGGATTAAAAGCACTTTTTTTGGAAACAACAAACTTTTATTTGTTAAAGTTGTTTAAGTGTTAAGCGACTCATTTCGTTTCGAAGGTATGATACTTACTTTCGGAAAACGGAAAATAGATTTATTTGACGAAAAAACTCATGATTTAGAAAAAAACATAAGATGGTCCATTTTATATACTTTATATCATATGATTTTAAGATTTCCCATCAAAAAAAACATTTAAAGCTGATGTTAAAAGACAAATTCAAATTAAAAACACTGAAATCACCATTCAAAATATTTCCGAATGATATATTCTTCTATCAGGTTCTATAACTATTTAAATGACACTCTTTTTGTACACACTGCAGCAAAGCTCACCAGGCTCCGGCCTTGCAATATACTCGTGCGTAAGTGTCACATTAAGTTTATTAAATCTCCCCGATCCAAACAATCACATAGTTTTATTGTAAATACTCTCCATCAAGACTCCCCGAAAATGCTCAATTGAGCTCAAGTCCGGTCATTGCGACGGTCATAATCTAAGGACTCTTTTTCGACGTTTTATGGATCGTTATCTTGAAGATGCTTCCACTTATGGCGCATGTATTTACTAGCATTTGCATACTACACCTCGCATTTTGCCTTTAGTGCACATCGAGGGCACACAACAAACAGCAAAAACCTTAAATTACCATCATCATTCATCGTCTTCATAGTGGTTTTTTGCGTTGCTTGGACATCCTAGAATTTGCTATCGTAAGCATGACCACATATAAGAGACTTATCTGTTTTATATGTTGTACTAGTATGGGCTATACGCGGAATTAAATGACGTTTTCTTCTTTTGAATCAATGGATTGCTTTAATGAAGAGAAAATGCCGTTTACTTAGGAAATGCTAATGAAAAAAAATTTGAAATACATTCTGGTTTCAGAAAGTAAGGAAAGTAAGATAGAATAAGGAAGTGAATTTCACGATTATTCTGTTTAGTGTAAATTAATGAAATTTTGTTCACATTTTCAAATGAAGAATCTACTTTAAACTACGTTTGGGTCCAAATTTGAGACTACTCATTCAATAAGCTATTACACAAACGTCGAAAATGTGAAAGAGAATACCTTTCATTAGTTCCTTTAGCGTCGGTAATAGCGAAGTTTTAATCTCCAATTAGACTTTTGAAAAAGATCTCATAACAAAGATGTTTAATATTTTGCAATGAAACGAATTTTCGAACATTTGACTTGGCTAACAATGTAATCCCTGAAGGCAAACAAGGATATGCTCGCTTGAACTAATACTGCTTAAGGAATAAATTCTGATTTGATTATATCTGCTTATAACTATTAACTTATTAAACAACATATAACGTAACAGACAACAATTGCCAAATTACTATAGCCCAAACGGTTGAACAAACACACATCTCTCGAAGATGCTGTGAGTCTTTCGTCGTATAGGGTGCTGAATATAGAGATATTGAACTTTGAAATGGAATAAAACAAAGCTGATTTTTTTTTTAAATTGGCATGAAATTTACTCTTTTTTAAATACGATTTCTGGCAAATAACCGCCACGGTTGACTTCGACGTAGTTTTAGATAGATAGATGTTCTATTTCGTTATAAACTGTTTATATTGATTTTAGCTGTAGCACAGTATCTAGTACAATTAGATAAACTCTTTAAACTGTTATAAACGGTTTATATTGATTTTATCTGTAGCACAGTATCTAATACAGAGATTTGATATATAATATATCTTACTTCTGGAAAAAGTTCTACATTACTGTGAAATATATAAAAATATAAATAGTTTTATCTTCCAATTTTTGGTGACTTTTTCCAACATTTGCGTCCGTACAGCGGCAATAATGCGACGAATGTTGTAGACTAGCTACTTCACATATCCGCACAGAAAATAGTTAGGCGACATTAAATCGCACATCTTGGAGGCATATTCACGTATAAGTAACGTGAAATTATGCGGTTACAAAACATTTGCTTCCAAAAATCACGTTGCACGAGTTGTGTGAAACCACAGGTCCTGAACATCATCGTTGTTCAATTGATGAACGAAAAAGTGAATAATCATGGTTCTATAGGGGCCACGATTGACTGTAACGTTCAGGCCAGCATCCTTTTTAAGGATTCCACCAACCCATAAAGCAAACCAAACAGTCAATATTGTGGATATAACGGTGTCTGAACTAAGTGTGTGTTCGGTTATCGTCACTCCAAGTATTGCAGTTTTGCTTATTGAAGTAAATATTCAGTCAAAAGTGAGCTTCGTCGATAAACAAAAATTCACTACTTTTGTATTTCGAACAAAACCATGATTTTTAAAATAAACTTTCACTGTTTGAAAGCATTGTTCAGGCGTCAGTCTCTTTAAGTTTAAATGCCAAGCCACAAAAATGAATCACTTCGCAGATAACAAAATGCCCGCCAATTGTAGTAGTGTTGCCAACTTAAAGTTTTATTCCATTAAAAAAATACCCTTTCATTGTTCGGTAGCTTGTCGCATACCTATACCAATGAAGTGGTAACGTATTTGTGTAAGCAGCAGCTAAACATCGCAAACAGTTTATTCATTTCAGCGCTAACCTCTTATTGTTGAATATCCTTTTATTTGCTTCAAAAACTTGTAATGATAAGCGTAGTTTTTGATATCTCGTATATTCTAGTGAGTGGCAAAGTTTCCACAAAGAAGCCAAGGACAAGTAAGTCAAACAAAAAAGCGAAGAATTTGCAAGAACAAGTCTCATAAACCAAGAAACATTCTGGGACAGTGTTGCTTTTGGTGATGATACCAAATTAGTGTAGAGTAGAGAAGAAAGTAAAAATATATTTAAAAGCGAAAAATATAATTCCCAGATTACAACATGGTAGTGAAGAAGCTCTGTTCTCTTATGATTAGATGAGATCTACTGATTTTTGCCGACTCCGAACGACTCTGTTCTCTTTGACTGCCGTCAGCAATTTTGAAGAGGTGTTTAAATGAAAAATAGTGTTCGGTTCGTTAATCGAACATGGGTCATTCGGGTTCGATTCCCAGACATCTCGCATTTTTCACAGCAATATAATTTGCTTATTTTTATTTTAATATCCTGTTGAAAGTTTTAACATATTCTTATTGTACCTTATAAAATAATAAATCAAATATAAAACAAATGTTTACTGTATTTGTCATTGTTATTTGAATTATACATACAATTGCTATTATTGTCCAATATCAACACAATGGCAATTGTTCCGATGACCGTAAGTGTTAGATACCATCTAGCCAATGCAATGCGTCTTAAAGAATTTTTGATTTTCATGCTTGCATCATCCCACTTGTTTGGCAGGAGCTTAAAAACAGAATGCTGTGGTAAGATAACACGTCAAAGAGACATAACCATGAATTCTGAATCAAATTTAAAAACTTTAAGATCCCCTACAATTTTTTCCATGATTTTACGGCATGAAGACATGCATTCAAATCGCACTGCAAAGTTTTTCCAGTTTCTGTGTCATTTCTCCTCCCCCAAGCACTGCATGTTGCAAGACTTCGTCTTACTGTCTTGCTGTCAATCCTTTAGAAAGTAGGTCCTCGCCATTCTCTCTTCGCAGAGAAAATCGCAAATATACGTACAGCTCTCAACTGGAGCTCTTCTCAAATTGATTCCCTCGAGATCTTTTCATCCTTTGTCAGGGATTAAATGCTTCTCAACCGAGTGGATAGAGTTCATGCATTTTGTTTTTTTTTTTGCTACCCCTTTGAATTTTATGGAGCACATTTTCTGCGAGGATGTCGTGCCGTCGCTTTAAGAAATTCTTGTGGGAACCGATTAAAGATTCGTCTGAGCTTCGCTGCGTTGCACGGAGGTTGCCATTGACAACTTTTGAAGCGCTTATTCCCCATCTCAGGTAATGGTTAAGTACTGCTTACTTTGTGAGTTAAATATTCAAATGCGTAATGACGGCGCGAGGCACGTCAGCTGTCATTGACTGTGTATTCGTATAGTTCATTAATGTAAAGGGGCGCAACATAAATCATGTAGTTTGAAGGAGTTCATTGATTTTATCTACTCTCGAATTTGAGGGTGGCTGTGATTTGAGAAATGTTTTGGGGTTTGATTGATTTGTTCGGTCTGTCACTATCACTGTCGCTAATTAATGTTTCCTACCTCCACAGAAAGGATTTTGTAAAATACTGCGTTTGTTATTTGATTCAGAATTATTGCGGAGATATTGTGTTACAGAGTTAGCCTTGGGTAAAGTTTTGTGCGCATTTTCCTAAAATTGGTATATAGTAATCTATATACTCTTAGACACAACTCTTAGCTGTGTACAACTTCGCGTTATGTGTAAACGATGGAAGTTTGGGTTCACATCACGAGGACGTCTTTAAGAACTGCTCACAGTTTATATTAAAGGGCTGTTGATGACTCAACAACTTCATTTCCTAAAGTGATTTTAGTATTGTCTGCTAATTGTTGGGGTCGTAAAAGTAACATAATTTAAGCCTTTAGTAGATTGAAGGGCAGACTTAAGCTTGCTATACATCTCCATCCCCCACTTCAAACGAATTCGAATAACATGGACTAGGTGTCTAGGTTGTGCAGAACGAATACCAACATCGAGTGTAATCCTATGGAACAATACGATTGAAGAAGATCTCGGCTCCGATAGCGTATACAATTTGAAAGAGACCTCAACTACTACGTGCGCAAGATTGAAGGAGACTAGCCCAAGACAGTTGAGAGGCTTGTTGTTAGTCAGGCCGGTTTAAAGAAAAAGAAGTATCTGACTAGTGTTCTTCCATTTGACAAACTATTTCCGGCGACAGAATATTGAAGAAACCTATGGTTGGGTGTCGGCTCCAGAGGAGGTAACACGTTTGTGTACTTTGTTCGTAACAGATGGCAACTCATTTTATGATATTTTTAACGCTTAACTGAAAAGGACTCCATATGTTGAAGTTATTTTTTAAGTTAAATGATTCAAAGTAGATATTCAGCAAATGGCTAGAACAGTATCACGCAAATGTATAGCCCGATAAGAAAGACTTCAGTGAAAAAAATCAATGATTTTTAAGGGGTTTCGTTTTCAAAAACGATCAGATCATGTCTGTCACATTATCATATCTCATTGATTTTCATGACTTTCAAATGCATTTGATCGATTTTCTTCAGAACACGAAGATGTTAATTTGAAAGATAGATGTGGGCGGCTCCCAACACACATAAAGAGGAGAAAAGTTTTAAATATTATCCCATCAATCGATAATTCAAGACTTTGGTTAAGTATTTTTTTTTTCTGAAAATATCTGTCACCTCTGTCCTCCCATTTTTTATCTATGTTTGTAAAATGGTGAAAAAAGTCGCTAAGCTTTGTATTCATAGAATACATTCAGTGAAAATTATTTTGGAAATTTGACTTCAATAGTGTAGCTAGAATTGGCAAAGAATTGCAAACATGGAGTATTCTATGCGGTCTGTAAATAAATAATAAAAAACTTTGCTACTGAAAAAAACTAAGCTCTGCTTATATCATAATTTACATTATAATTTCCAAACTGTTCCTATTTATGTTGACATGAAAATTGAAAAAGGACCGGCAAGCAAGGTTTAAACATTCTCCTACTCAAAAGAACAGTAAGTGTTTATGAAGAGATTAACGAATCAAAAAACTCCTACTGACGGATGTCTAATCCCGGACCAACGATTCACACGACTTGAACGCTTAAAGTAAAGACGTGCTTTCAGTTATTTTCGCACAAGGTATAATGACCGGGAGTGTATGTATCCGGCCTGCGACCTATGAAGTGTCTGAGCCTGAGCTATGGCTGCCTTCCATTCTTGACGGTCTCGGGCACGCTACTTCCAGTTGTGAAGACCAAGCTCTCAAACGTTCAGAATCACCTGGTTCAGCCTTCCCTTCCTCTCCTTCCAAACCTGGAGGCTGGCAGACCCTCTTGGCTGCGGCGTTGTTTTTTTTGCCTTTCCTATCCTGGTACAACACATAGAGTTCGAGATTGGTGTCTTCTTCTCCTCTTCCAACATGACCGGGTAGTTCACAAAATAACGCCGGGCTTGTAAAAAACATGACCACGAGCAGATAGGAGGTATTATAAAGAATAATGTTGTGGAATATTGCGTCATTGTCGCACGAATTATCCCATGACGCAGATGTACGTGGTAAACGCTATTTCTCCGATAGAGGTTCGTTTTCAAATTTTGAATTTTGACATTCACACCATCACGCCCACAGACAGTCCTCAAAGACAGCTTAAGTCTTCTACTTAAGTTTCAAAAAATGTTTGCACACCCACAACAGAATTGCCTCCTCAACAAAGTCCTCAATAAATACAAAGAATGTCATGCCAATTCCATTTTTTTCAGTTCTGTTTCCTTTTCTTTTCTCTTGCGTATTCAATCTCTGCACGGACACTAGAATTTCTGTCTAAACCGGCTTAAGGCATTTTCATTTCGACTGCAACAATAGAGGAAACGCACGCCACTTCATTGCCACCAAAGATTCAACTTTTTATTTGCATCGCAAAAGCATTAGATATGATGCCGTTTGAAAACGAGAAAAAAATCCCTTCTGGCAAATTAAAACCAAAGTTTCCAGCCCAATGACCGTCCGCCTGCCATGCTCATGGTCAGTTGGTTTTTTAATTCTGTTTTGATATCTACTCCATCACTGCGTCGTCCAACAGGTGTTAAATGTACAGATTTCAAAATATCCCGCACACTAACTAATAGTTTCGCGTCAACGCCAAGCGTCAACATCATGTAAGGAACCCCAGCGCCATGGTTGTGCTAATGAAATTTAAAATTCTATCAACAACCACCATCAAAGCCAACGCATACCGCTCCACTTGCTAACCCGCCCAATCACCATCGTCGCCTCCACGACCACATCACCTCTCAATAGTCACCGCCACCGCACACCCATACGGCGAACGCCACACCGGCGACCGGCACGGCTGTCGACCATCCACCGACGTCCGGCGGGCGTCTATCAGACCGAGATCTTGAATGTTTATTGAATCTGTTATCGCCACACCGCATGACGAACGACGAACAAATGATGAACAGGCGACTTCTGTGCTTAATGAAGTGCTTCGGTTTATCTCCACAACATGGGGATGACACTGTGTCGCATGCTCTCGTCCAAAAGTACTACCCACTGGGTTTTCCTGTGGCCGCCGTCGCCGCCGTCACCGATCATCACACACTCAGGCACAAAACTAATTAGCAATAATCGGCGAAAAATGAACACAGCCTCCTCCGGCTCCGGACTCCGAAACCAGCCGACGAGTCTGTGTTCGAGTGTGTAGACTTGGCACTGAGACGCCAATGCCAATGGCAACCCACCTTTTCAGATGGTTTTGATCTTTGAACCCAATTAATTTCACGGGGCCGACGGATTCCTCTCAGACAGACTACCGGCAAACGAGGAAGGTAGCACAATACTAGAATGCGAACAATGTGACAATGGGCAAGGGTGACATCTGTGACTACTGCGACGACTGTGACTGCCACCGTAATAATCCGGGGCGAAAAGCTGAGCGAGCAGACAAGAGCAGAAAGGACGGGTGGGTTGTTACGTCGCATTAACATCCCATAAGTAATTAGCCGGAGAACATGGTGCTCCTTGAGAGGGCTTTCTTCTTTGTGCACGCGTCACCCCAAAGCCAACCCGGCGCAAGTCAATGCTCCGGTCCCTTTGTTGTGCGTCGTTATGTAATGCCGCGCCGGTGAGAGATTGAAAAGCGCTCCTATGGCTTTGAACCACGCGAACAGCAGTCAGGGGAGCACGATTAAATCAGAATTAAGACGCAAATTAGAACTCCATCGAAAGATGAAAGCGATTCCAGTTCTTGGGAAGCAATTACGGCGCCGTAAGTCTCCTGGAATTGGATGCGCCTTTGAAGCGTTTTTTTGATCATCGATCACAGTGGACTAAGTGACAGATGACGGATATGCTAATAAATTTAAATGTACACGGCCGCTATTGTGCGTGGCGCGCCGTCCCTCGTTCTGTGAACTGTTTCGACGCTTGACCAAGTGAATGCATGCAAAACTACCCGCACAAGGTTGAGTGTTCACACGAAAGAGCACATGAATAGACGGCTTTATTGATTTTCATACGGCAAGCGTATGCACACGCCGCACACAGCGGCGCAGATATGACAGCGCCGAGCAAACTGGGTTAAGAGTCGCTCGAATGGCAGTTGAACTTAATAGAAGTCGTTAGGTGTACATTACCCTCTTCTCTGTGAATTTTTGATGTGGCGTTATTGAACGGGCCCTGATTGACAGGGAAAAACATCGCCGGCAGTCACAGTCGTTCTGTGGCACACAACGCTGTATTAGTCGCAAGCACGGAGTCTATCGATTTGATTCATCGAAATGTAATCAATCAGTACCCAGCTGTGCCAAGCATTATGGATTTGATTGCCGAATTGGAAAGGGGGTTGTGTGGAGAGAATTTCGATTATGCAAAGCGGTGTAAATTGGTCAGGATTTATTTGAGTTTGCACCTGTTGATACTTCAGCAGAAATGGCATTAAAAACAAATCATACTGTGAACCAAGTTAAGGAATGTTTACAGTCACAAATTTATGCCTGTGGATGCCGTCCTTAAATATCAATCATTTTTCTGAGATTTATGTGGAAATTTACGCCGAAAAACACTACAGGCTACCTGACTTTAACTTGAGTAGAGGCTACGGGAGGTCAGAAGTCTCCGAACATTTATTTCAGCCTGAACGTGCGGTATGCCCCCCTTATTACAGTGCCATGTCTGTAGACTAATACTATATAAAATCAAGGGAAGGGGCAAAGTGAGTTTACCGAGCTGACTGGAGCTGCATTGCAACTGGGTGCTGTGACCCATAGAACGGAAGAGGTGTTAGAAAGGTTTCGCTCCTCACCAAGGCGAAGTAATTCTTCCTCATTTGGAACTACAGTGACTGAAACGTCTAGTCTGGCGTTTCTTCGGAAAATAATTTCCGTGATATAAGGCCTTTAAGACGGATGGACAAGTAAAACCACATCCAAGATAAACAAAGCTGTTTCAGGATGCATTCTCTATGATGTTTTCCATTTTGCAACAAACTTTTAATATGTTGTCGGGTTGTGCAATAAATTCTTAATGTTTATTTTACAATTCTGCTTGTTATGTGAATTGTGTTCCCTCATGACACACACATCGACCGGCTCCCCAGAAGCACCTTGTACCCTATAATCGGGATTTACCACGATGAGATAATCCATTCAAGACGAACGATCTTGAGCTTGAATAAGAACTCTCTTAAGTTTTCGCCAAGGCATTATGGCTTTTATGAGAGAGTGATGATGAAGCTCAAGGAAGTCTCATTGAACTTAGTCGACGGGAACTTAGTTCAAAAGAAAACTGCGTGGTTTTAATTTTCACGCAAGAAACAAACAAACACACGAAATATGTGGAACATAGTGCCCCCTGGAATCCCGCGCTTGGCTACAGTAAAGATCTTTCGAATCATATTGGAAACATGAATATATGAAGAAATTGCATATAACCGGCTTCATTCCCACCCCCAATCCTATCTGTGAATAAGGGACAGCATGAGGGCAGCACGTTTCTGATACCAACTTAACTGTGTATATATTTTTTTGTATTACATAATAACTGAAGGTCTCTCTTGTGAAAAAAATCTGAACAGAGACAAGGAAAGAAACAAAGGATGTTCTGATATTTAATTGGTAAATAAACAACCATTACACGTTGTAACCAACCAACTGAAGAATATGTAGTGTCATAAAAACCGGTTTGTCCCTTAAGCCGTAGTCGTACTAAAAGGATGTGCTTTCAACGTATTTTGAAAATCTAACATAGTATTGTATCGACCGCCGCGCAAAAAGTCTAGGTTCGATTCCCGGACGGGACACCTCGTATTTTTTTCACGGCACCACCTCTTTCGAGTTGCTGACAACACTCAAAGAGTATCATTTGTCAATGAAAAGCTTCTCAAATCTCGCCGTTCGGAGTCGGCAAAAAACTGTTGGTCCCTTCTACTCGCGATAGAACAGTAACACGCACAAGGCCAGTAGTTGTTATAGAAGCTAGGCCCTGGTCCCTTGTGGGCTGTAGTGCCACTCAATTATTATTATTATTGTGCCTATTACGCAATTAGTGGTTGACCATTGATGATTGGACTAGTATATGACGCAACAAGAAGATACTGGAATTCATCTTAATCAGAAACTTAAGGAGTTCAGTTACCGGAAATGGATACCTCAACGCACACAACACACGAATCGTATCACTCCAGAAGTTATATAACCCTCCATGATAGCTGAACTTGGACAATGCATTGCCATAGCATTGTGGAAGACCATTGACACGCGTATCTGAACACCTCCATATAATGACAGGACATCGGTAAAATGCAAAAGCTATACCTGTACAAAATCGATAACTATCCGTTCATCCGTCGTTGGGCCCCTTATGCCGTCACTTATGTTCCTTACAGTCTAATGCTTTGAAAGCACCCAAATTGTAAATGTTTTTGTTCAACAAAGAAAATTTAAAATTGTCATAATAATAATAATAATTCACCACTACCTTCAGTTGGTCACCCCAAGTTGGTTGAGGTCCTTCTCTTCTTGTGTGCAACGTTCCGAATCAAACATTCTTCGGGTCTGAGATTAGGTGTTTATTTGCTTTATATGACCCAGCCATCTTAAGCGTTAGATCCAAAGACACTAAATTATGTGCATACTGCTGTAAAGTCCGTACAGTTCGTTACCGAACCAAACATCGCACACAAAACTTTTCTCTCAAAACGATCAACCACATCTCTATACCCGTTTCAATGGACTCCATGCCTTTGCGCCATACAGCAAGACATCTTTGCGCCATACAAAACCTAGATAGACGAAATCCTTGACTACCTCAAAGTTTCTGCTGCCCATTGTGACGATCTCTCCCAGACGTCGATGCATGCTTCCGTGATGACAGCGTATACTTTCAAAATTTCTACGTGGTCGCAAAATGTTAAACTAAGCCATAAGGCGCTGTCATAATAAGATCGTCAAAATTTATAAGCAGACGACACAGCATGTGTCACGCAGTTACACAGTTGAGGGGCGGATGGATGTACACAAGTTCGGTGTCAAAGTAGCCAGAAATAAAAAAAAGTAAACTAAAATGTACAAATGATGTCGCTAATTTCGAAAAGATACACTACGAAATCCAGTCTAGCATCAAAGTAAATATTTTCAAATACAATTTCACCATAATTTCTAGTAAAACAAATTGTCTAAATCCGTAGACTCCACGCCTCAAATGGACTCTAACCAACTCACGCAAAATAAACAATAACGTATGCAAATCTAAGCAAACACGTCAGCGTCTTTCTCAAATCAAACACCGTGTCAATTTGAAAAAAAAAATGTGACGCTTCATTGCGCCATGACTTGTAAATATGACATTCTAATTGTCATATCAAACTCAAGTGACAATTGTCACATGTCACGGTACTGCGTTTAACCAAACCTTTACAAACGAGAATCGCTTGTCAAAACAACTTATTTTTAGGACTAAAAACTAACGCGCACTTCCATTCACAAAACAGAGCACAAGACAAACGCGTAGAGGGCACGGGAGTGCCATCGAACCGTGGCCGCAGTTGAAAACCCAACAACTGCCAAAAACAAATCCACTCACGTGTACCGGATAAGAGCATCGCTTGAGAGGTTAAAAATGCGATAAATTCGACAAAACAAAAATACCCACACATTTGTTTACCCCCCTTCAAAGCGTCTGCGACCTGTGTTCCCTCAAGCATCCGATTACACGCAACCTCCGATTTGACCTCTCTCATCATCTGATTCTATTGCCAGGACAGTAGGTGGCGAGATTAAAGCTGAGACAATGCAATTTGACACACGGTTCACAGCAGTTCGCACATTCACCGAACGGCCTCTCAGCTTTGGGTGTTGCTTTATCGCCGTCTCGCTCTCTTGCTCTCAGGGTGTTTTCTTTATTGAGTCAATAACCAGTGTGACCACATTTTGTTCCGCCCCACCGTGCCCCGTGATGCGGATCCTGCGCCGCATGATCTAAATTTACATGAACAAATTCACACTCAAATCAGCGATCGTCCGTCAGACTGATCGACTTTTCTCACACGCAACTGGCGGGCGGAACGTCAGACGGGGACGACGAGGTGTGACTGTCGGGCAAATTTATTTGCAAATTTTCGGTTTGAACTGGTAATTGAACACTCCCGGTGATTTTGTTTGCTCTCTCGGTTCATCCCATTCCCTCGCTGGCCCACCGTGATGCTGTGTTTTGAGTGATCAGCGGCGAAACGGCGATTACCTGCGGGCTGTCATTATGACATTAGCACACGCACACCACAGCACAGACACGTGTATGGGAGCGTTCTATTCGAGTTGTTGGGAGAGTTGCATTTCAAGGTGAAAACCGGTTGAGTTTCGCCCACAAACAGTGTGACAGAGATTTTGACTAGTTCTCGGCGCCCCTACAGACGGGCCAGCTTCTCGGGTGTCACGTGAAAATTGATACGCATGTGTGAAAATATGAATTAGGTTAAGAGACCTCTGTTGCGTGGTTATTTTCGCTTCCAGCGGTCTAGCCGAATGTCAGTTTTGTTTTGTCTGCCCTGCAGATGACAATTCAATCCTAATGCCGGCTAGGGGCTTGTTGACAGTGCCCATTGGCACCTCCACACACGGATGTGTGTGCGTTCGTACTCGTTTTGGCATTCAATCAGGCGTGTCACTTTACAGTACACTTAATTGGGTGATGTCTGACTCGATGTGACATTCCGACAGCAACAGAAGAGAGGGGGGCAAGCGTCAATCGTCCAGCAAATTTCAGTCTGCATTGCACGGATATAATTAGATGAATATATTCATTAGGGTTTGGATTCAAGGGGCGCGTGCTGCAATTAAGCGGAAAATCGAGTCAAATAAAATCGCAGTTCCTTGCATGGCGAAGGACTACTTATTTGCATCGCTTGTCCCACTTGTCTCCGTGCGATGGGATCGCATGCTCATTTCGAAGATTTGCAAATGGAATATACAAAAAAAGAAGCATACCATACAGCCAGGCAGAATACAGAATGATAGAGCCTCGAAGTCGGAACAGGAATGATGTGCATACGTTAGCGGAATACCCAAGTGTCAGCGGATAATGCCATTCCGTGAAGTGGCGAGCGCATGAGCTTGTTCCCTTCTCGAATGCAAAGCAATGTGACATTTGCAATCCGATACGGATGTGTAAGATAATACACATTAGCGCGACTTTATGTCATTTAAATGTTTTCCTTAGAAATATGAAAATTTGATGCACCTGGAGCGAGTGCGGCGTTCGAGAACGCTATGCAATGTCGCGTGGTTAAATTAATAAGGTATTTTGCTTTTCTAAGCGCAATTCAGCAAGGTAATCGTTTGAATGGCGTTCCCTTTTAAATCTTGTGCAGGGGGAGGGGTATTTCGGGGAATAGTGGATAAATCATAGAAAACAGACCTTCATCAAAGGTATATTTACTGCGTGGCGACAGCCGATTAAGCGAGGCGATTTTTACACACTTTCGTAATTTCTAATTGCGTGACCTGACCGTGCGTAACTGTATCTGAACCGAAACCGTCCAATCAAATACGACAGTAAGGAAATTGATTGTGTACCTCAAAAGTGAGTATGGTTATCGTTGTGCTTAAAAGCAACAAATAATTTTGTGCCATCAAAACGAACTACGAAAAAAAAAGGGAATTGACTGCAACTAGTTCTACTTGGCTATAGAATAAAGTTCGTGTCGACTTTCCTTATAGATGCTTACAATTGCATGTAATTAAGAAACGCTTACAGTTGTGACCGCTCATTTGAGATGTCCAACATGTTTGGGTATTGGTTACAAAATTTGTACAGGGGAAGTAGAAAAACACTGCGGCGGCTTGTAAGGAAATGTGTACTGACGCTGCTCATTAGATAAATGTAAGTGAAGATGGTCGGAGATGGAAATATCTTAACTCATCTAGTCCACATATGAGACGAGTGTCTGCACGCTAACAAATGCTGTACAAATAAAGGGTGATTTTTTAGCTATTATCTTTTTGGCAACACTGGTTTAGACAGCTGACGCACGTTTCATGTTTCGCTTCACTGTCAAACATCTTCAGTTTGGTTTAACCATGCATCGCCTTACAAACGAACAACGCTTGCAAATTATTGAATTTTATTATCAAAATGAGTGTTCTGTTAAGAAAGTTCATCGCTCGCTTCTTCTATTTTATGGTCAGTTCATTTTTGGCTCAATGGGTACGTAAATAAGCAGAATTGTCGATTTTGGAGTGAATATCATTGCAAGAGCTACCAATGCATCCAGAAAAAGTTGAAGGTTTGTGCGGTTTATGGGCTGGTGGCATCATTGGACCGTACTTCTTCAAAGATGATGAGAATCGTAACGTAACTGTGAATGGTGAGCGCTATCGTGAGATGATATCCAACTTTTTTTGCTAAAAGTGCAAGAGCTTGAATTGCATGACATGTGGTTTCAACAAGACGGTATCACATGCCACTCACGTTCGGGACCGGTCAATTGACCACCTAGATCGTACGATTTTAGACTATTTTTTTGGGCTATGTTAAAGCTCATGTCTATACAGACAAGTCCGCTTCAATTGACGCATTGAAAGACAACATTGAAGCATTTATTCGTGAGATACCGGCCGAAATGTTGAAAAGAGTATGCCAAAATTGGAGTAAGCGAATGAACCATTTGAGACGCAGTCAAGGTCAACATTTGCATGAAATAATCTTCAGCTCGTTCGCTGATGTTGTAATAATCCGCAATCGACTTCGGGATTTAAGCATTAACTTAGCATGTTTTGTAGTTCTTTGTTTTAGATTGGCCCCACTATCTTGTTTCACAGCGAATATCAAGATCCTTTCGGCTGTGGTTTTTCTTTATAGAGTAATTTGGACTCAAATGAATTGAATAAGGTAGGTTATTTCTTTGCTGCCAAACACATGCTTCTCTCTTTTCTAGCTTCATCGGTTCTTTTATTGCGTGGGATACTTCTGTGCCGAAGGATGCATCATAAGATTGCTACCTACATTACTTTTTTTTGTATGCAGTTCGGGGTAATCATGTGTACAAATGGCAATATAACAATAAAAAAGTGGTGGTCCCAGTTTTTGTAGTACCTCGCCAGCCTTCTGCCAATGGGCATATAAAACCATTAATCCCGTTCGATTCTTGTAATTTTTTTTATTGATAGTTTTTTTGTGTGTTCATCAGCTTTGCACTGGCTGGTGGTGTTTTTTCCGTTTCAAAAAAGTTTAAAGTTAAATTGACGATAAACCCGGGAAAACTACCTGAATTGATAGTTTTGCATCGCGGTAACGTTCGACCACATGGTTTTTTAATGGCATGTCAAAACTATTAGAGGTAGGTGTGGTAAACACGAAATAACTTGTATACTGAAACCCTCATTTATCACTCGTTTCGATGTTTACAGATAGTCTGAATGGAATGAGTGTGTGTGTGTGTATCAGGCCTGCGACCCATGAAAGGCGGCTATAGCTGCCTTCTATTTTTGACTGTCCCTGGCACGCTGTTTCCAGTTGACAAGACCGAGCTCTCTAGCATCAGCAATCTCTCCTTCTCGAAACTGGAGGCTAGGATTCGAAGACCTTCTTAGCTGGAACGTTGTTGTCCATTCGCTCGATGTGGCCGAGCGACTTTAGTCGACGTATTTTTGCCTTTCGAACTACATACATACGTCCACATCTTGGTACAGCATATGGAGTTCGCGGTTGTGTCTTCTCGTCTATTCGCCTTCCTCGCAGACAGGACTATATATTTGTCGCAGAATGAATATAATGAAGCTCTTAAACAAACAGTAAATGAAAATCACTTGATTTCCAAAAGCAAAAAAAAATGTTTATCGTCGGCGTTAAAACTCTGTCAAAATAAACTATTGAATTTTGTTAACAGCATTAAAACGAATTCATTACAAATAAACACAATTTCCAACTATAAGTAAACAATATTGCCAAACCAGAAGCAGAATCTAAAACAAACTAAAAAATATAAATTTTTACCGCAAATTTCAAAAAAAACAACTTTTTATGTTTAACACAAAAAATAAATCCCTTATTGCCCCAAAAGAAAAAAACGCATCCTCTTCCGAAATTGTGCCATTTCACTTTTCCTGTCGACGCAACGCACCGCCGCCGCCCACTGAACTTGAGACGTACCTTGAATTGAATAAGAATGCCTAGTTCAAGGTGTTTCAATGCACACATAGCTCTGTATCCATATCTTACGCTACATACACATACAAAAAATTTATTTGTTCAATGCTGCCATTGCTGATAACGTCAAAAGTAAATCTCATTTAAATAATCTTTCGTTTTTAGGCGATAACTCAGCTTCAATAATGTCTTCTCTCGGATTCATCGGATCATGAACTCTACTTCCAAGTCAAAGTCTAACATCCAAAAAAAACCGAAAAACATTCTATGAAATTTATTTTGGCGCACACCGCATATCCACACATCTTTCTGAACTCGTAAGCGCGCAAGTAAGGTCAGGACCCTTAGCGCAGCTTATAGCAAATGCATGCACAAACATTCTGTATGACGGAAGCTTGCGGCCGGTCGCTTATCAATCTCCAAATATTGTCTTCGTAGTCTTTGGCGATAACACTTGTATTTTGGATCTTATTCCAAAGACCCGATACGACTATGCATGCGAATAGAAGTGCCGAAGCGATAGCTTTATCAAGGAAGGGCGGAGAACCACCTCCTCTTCGCTGATAGCGGGAAAAAGTGTAAACAGTTGTGGGGTAAATAGATGACTCTCGACTAAGTTTAGATGTTTGTTCCGCATCAACAGCCGTCTTAGAGGCCACATTGAAGTGACTGAGAGCCTAAAGGGGGCAGTAGACTAATAGGGCAGTGCCTTATCGCTACATGTGGAATGGCTGTCTAGAGGTATGTTTATATGTAGGTGTTGTTTGAAGGCATCATTAAGCGGAGAATACATTCTTAATTTGGAGACTTCTAAATGCTGTGGGAACTTCTTCAAATGTATCGTGTTTTTGTTTCATGCTTTAGCTGTTTTCTTTCCAATCAAGCATCTCTTTGAGGAAATCAATTGCAGTCATGGACGACAAAGCAGACAAATTGCCACAGTCAACCCACAAAGTTGTCTGCCATTACACAGCAAAAGCATTCTTTTAATTAATCAAAGATGCGCGCTTAATTATAAGGCGGACAACGCTTAGCAATCATCAAGCCTAGATTGAATTTCCCAGTCGATGAATTGAAAAAAATTAAGACAGTCGGCGAGATGACACATTTTCTAATTGGTCATAACTGCATCTGTCCCAGCATATATAGTACATCGTGTCTTCTGTTGATTTGTGCTGGCTGCCACTGGCTACTGCTGGACCTCAATGACTTAATTATTCGTGAAATTTGCATTACTGAGTAGCAGCAGTTTTCGGGTCGACCCTCGACAGAGGACAAACGCGGAATTCTCCGTTTGCATTCATTTTTGATAATTGTTTGTCATAAAAATTGATCTTAAGCAGTAAATGGCAGTCGGATGACGTTGTTTGTGATGAAAGACGCTCGTGGGCTGTGTGTTGATCAGGTTGATAGTGAAATTGTCATAGAAAGAGGTTTCCGGTGATTTTACAAAATCACTTAATAGCAAGAAAATAAATCGAAAACATTGAGATGAAGGAAAAGAGGAGCGTAAGCATTGAGTTAGCAGGAATGTTACATTTACGCACTCGATGGCTAGTTGCTAAGTTCAGTTTGTCCATCTTCATTAGTAATAATATAATATAATATTTTTCATATGAGAAGAGAAGATGGACACAATTTAAAAAAAAAACTTTTATTAGCAAATATTACTGTATCATTGCACACTTTAGTTTTATTTACTTCTACAAGCAATATTTCGTCAAAGATAAATGTCCAGTGCTGCACTCATGTATTTTTAAGATAAATTCAATTATATATATGCGTCGACACCTATATTAGATCAATTTCTTAGCTGAATTCACTTTGAACTTTTCAAGGCGTTACTTCTTTATCATTAACATTTTCTCATTCGCATGTCCTACTAAAGGGGTCGCGGTGCTAATGAACGCACGAAAGACCTCTAGGCCGCTCTATACTTCGTAAGCCGAGTTTATGGATTCGAACCAGCCACCTCATTCTGGGTCTGCCGAGAGATCGCCTGCCTGATGGAATTGCATCTAAGGCAAGCCTTGGAAGTCATGCTGAAGGGGATATTCGTACCACGGACCAACGAAATAAAACTTTTTCTGTCCGTAGAAATACCTACTCAACATTGAGTTTCTCCGCGCCGTCTTGTTTTTCATGTAATTGGTAACATGGTAATTACGATCTTATTCTCTCGTTCATTACCCACATTTCATTACAAACATTTCATGACAATCCTAAAAAAAAATGCACATCTTCTACCAGTTTCAACTGTAAACTGTAGGTCGGAGATCAGGAGATTCTCAGTAGATCTGAGAATGTTTATCTAATTTATTTTATTGAATTTAGAAAAAGTTTATCATTCATTCTCTGAACAGATATTATTACTATTGTAAATAGTCTAGGGAACGTAATTAGCACGATATGTACTTGACAATACTTGCGCGTTACATAGAATATAATGCAGTTGTTGTATTGTCGTTTTTGTTTTAAAAAGAAAACATGAGCTATACTTTCCTATTATATCATTTAAAAATGACAAACGCATCGAAGATGTCGGGGATAAGGGATAACACAATTTAACGTTTTTTGCCTACACCGAACAGCAAGAGAGACAAATGCACGTACGAGGAGTATTATGGTCTTCATGTGCATGTGTCCATTTATGTCATTCAGGCAGAAAAATCTGAAGTGTTCTTATGTCTATTCCCTAATCATCCCAATCTACCTTTGACATCAACAGCTTCAAATGTTTTAATTTAAGTAAAACGCCCAAGGAAACGCCGGAGTGAATGCTGAAGAAGACAGTACCGCAATACCTGAAGTCTGGAAATCCAAAAACTCATAGTATGGCTGCATGTTATGGTCAAGCCCACTAAGGCCGTGAACCTGATGAAGTTAAAAAAAAAACAATATTTGCTCCGGTTATAAAGTACATATGTTATAAGGCAGTGTTGGAATGGAAATACTGTAACGTTCCAAGGATTTAATTTACTACTTGTATGTCCAAAATTTTAAGGCACAACATTAAATCTTGTCGATCATACGAGAATAAACGACCGAGATTTTGCCATTATTTAAATATTAGGTTTCATTTTCCTTAACTACACAACGGTAAGGAGATCATTGGATTTCAGCGATCACTTGCCGTTAGGGCTCAGAGCTACATTCGTAGGTTTAATATTACAAAACGCAAATATTTTCCCAGTTACTAAATTAATTTTGAGAGAGTTTGGGTGAATCGGTTAGAAATCTACCTGTCCCCGCGATGTTGACAGCACGACTATTCGTGGTTTAGTTAAGATTAAGTTTTTTTTGGCATATTTGGATATGGGTGATAATCTTTTGACCGAAAAGCAGAATCAATAGAATTTATAAGCAGTAACCACAATTTTATGCCACAAAAATGTATTTCGAAGTTTTGCAGTTTTCCATGCAAATCAATACAACCCGTAAAAAAAGCATAATCAGTCTATGTTTTGTATAACATCCTGAGAACATCAATCTAGATTTGTTATTCGTTCAAGGACTTACAATATAAAAAATCTCTGCTTAGTTATATTTCACGGCTTATTGCGTCTTTAATCGCTTTCAGGCCCCTAAAACTAAAAAGCCGTTACAGGAAAACCATGATCTGCTGCTAAAAACTACTTTTTCTCACATGTTTTTATAAAAATTCATATTTTACTCTGAAACCTAAAAACATGAACGAATAATGATTGAAACAGTATCGAAAATAAAGGTTGTGTTGCCTGAAAATGCTTGTGCTTTGGTGTTATGTCTCTTTTAAGTGGACAGCCAAGAGACCGGCATATTTTCTTCACATAATATCACAATATGAAAATATCAAATGATGTTTTAGAAAGAACATTATAGATGAACCTCTTAATTTTTTTTTATGAAAAATAAGTTCAAATGTGCAGGAGCTCTTGTTTGTTGTCAAGTAAAAACTCCTTCCAAACTTAATTTTAAAAACTTAAAGGTACTGCAGTACAAATTTACCACCGAACCATATGCCTTGAGTTGAAAATCGTATAAAAGATGTAAATTTTGAAAACAGTTCAGTGGTAGGTATATTGCATCTTCCGTATGGCTGGGTAACACGCCTAGAAATCTTAAGTTTATCATTTCTTCTGAAAAAACCTTGTTTCAGGCTTTCGCTTTGCTGGTCTTTTTTGAGTTTGCTTTTCAATGGCCAATTTTCAATTAATAAAAGTCCAAATCTAATCTCTTTGATGACATTCGAAGGTAAGTATTGTGGAAGCTAAGAGGGTTGACTGTAAGTACCTAATTTTAATCATTAATCCAGAACTTGCATTAATATTTTAACCAAGTATAAGTTCGTTTTGCCAAAAGAATAAGCCAAGCAAGAAAATTCTCAAAAAAACAGAAATAGAGCGACAGCCATCTATGGAAAAACCAGTGAGTGGATGCATCGACTTTAACCCACCACCAGCTGTCTCTTTATTGACAAGATCTACCCAGACCTGGTCATGGTCAGAGAAAAAAGAACTTAAAACAATAGCCGCAACTCTATTTAATACGAACAATGATTCACTGATCACCTCTACACACACCGAATCCAGCAGGCAACAAATCTGCATTCTTATTCGGTTTATTTTTTCACCACTTACCATGCAACCACAGATGAGCAGCAGCACAACTCTGTGTTTACATGCTCCCGAGTTAAAACTTATCTCTCACAACTCCAAGGCTGACGCATAAAAGGCGAAACATCAAACATTAACAAACGTGAAAAAAAACATGACTGAGTATTATCTAACATCAAGACCGGGGGTTTTCCTTTCATCTTTCATAAGAAATCAACTTTTCCTCCAGCCAGCCACCACACTGACGAGCAACTACAAAGGCCCATGCCATGTGTGGAGGCATTACGTCACCCTCTCTCCACAATCAGCTGTTTCATACGGCCACACGGCCACCGCGGCAGACATTTAGAGTCATTTCCAGAGTGAGACTATGCCCGCGGCCGACCCCCTCCAAGTTAAATAGAGGGCCAGCGCAAAGCGAAACTATCCAGCACACATAGCCAGGGGAGAGACCGCCGCTCGCAATTTTCTTTTTTTGCCTTTGCACAAAATCTGTTGCAGACTACGAGTATTAGAACCTGTTCGCCCCAAAGAGCCACACAGCTAAGCAAACAGCAAAACATAAACAAAAACAAATGATTTTTAGAGATTTATCATCACACTCACACACACACTCGCAGTGACACTCGAACTCAAGTCGATGCAAAAACGTTTCACACAGAGGCACACACTCGCACAACAGTTTACGCTCCAGCAGCACGGAGACCGTCTAACCTAATCCATGTCCAAGCCATGTTCCACTGCTTGTTAGCCCAAACGAAAAAAAAAGCCGAGGGAGGGACGTGTGGGGTGTCGGTGACGACGACAATGACACTCGACTTGAGTTACTAGATACACTCACTTGAGTGTTGTTAGGCACTTTACTTAACGCAGCCAGGCGACGAATGGTGGTGGGGTGCCGGGCTGAGCCGAGGGAAAAATCAACAGACAATGCAGCGCGCGGGCTTGGCACAAGATGTGAACATTTTTCTGCAATTAGACCCCATAAAGCACTATCACAACGCGACAAAACTGTGAAAGCATCTGTTTTGCTTCCTCTTTATCCGCCTTCTACCGCGCTCTCCACCGTTATTGTTTCATGTTTCATTCACTTTGTTTTTTTACAACAATTTTTACTTTTCTCGGCAGTGAGGAAGATGGGAAGCAGAAAAAAGAATTAATTAAACAATCAGACAACACACAGATGCACTTCAAGACGGCAATAATAATGACAACGACGACGACAACATCAACAATTGGAACGATGGGCAACAGGGAGAACAGGGAGCGAATCGAGGCATCACTGCAACCCGAGCACAGCACTGACCATGTATCTCAGAGATATTTAGATTAACTCATATACACAGAATAGAACGAGAGAAACGCGACGAACGAAGAATCGTAACATCAACACGTGTACCCTCGAAAACTCTGCCTCTGCCGCCGACTTTTGATCTCGTACTTCACATTACACCCACTAGTAAGCACACTTGGCAGAAATTAAATTTATTTATTTATGTTTCGAGATTAGCCGGATCGTCCCGGGTCAGTTTGAAACATACACACACATTCACACTCATCCGCTCACTCACACTCAGCCTTAAATAATCGAAAACCAACAAAAAAAAAAGTTGAAAAACCATGAAAATCTCAAAATTCACAATAGCACTATGCGGCAAAATGCAATCCAAAACAACTTACTTCGAAATGTACGCGAGACACGACACCGCGACACGGAGATACACTTTCAATCTGAAAACAAAAAAACACAACACTGCACCACGGATACACCACGCGGCCAATCGAACCACACAGCAGACCGTCTATCAAGAAAGCCGAAGTGCTCTGTCACAGACGACAACACGAATTCAACTGAAGTGAAACATGTATCCGAGCAATCTTGTTCGGGTGGGTAAAACAGGAATTTCGTTTCCTTGACGTTCGGTCGGTGGTAGAGTTGCCGCTCTCTCCGGCCTGTGATAGGTGGTCGGTGACTTCGGTTTGGCGCAGTTTGTTCGTTGTTGTTAGTGGCTGCGTTTTTGTGTGGTGGATTTTGCTTACTTGTTTTTTGTTAGTCATTAACGAGAATGAAACGGACTGTCCACTCCACTGTCGCGGGTTATCTCATTCGCAAGAGAGCGCAAAGATGTGTGAATTGACGCCAGACGTGGTGTGGTTCTGGCAACAAGCAACAGATGTTGCATCGAATGCAGTCAACAGTCAAAGAGTGTGAGCGAAGGGGAGATGAATTTTTTTAAGAGAAAGATTTCTAGTGTCAAGTGGCGTATTGGAAGTTATGTGACTGTGGAGCCTTACGTTTCGGATCCGAAGATTAAACTTATCGTGTTGAGTTATCTAGATGTGTGAAAAAAGAGTTTAAAATAGCATCAGTATTTAGTGGCCTGTTCTAAACATGAGCGATGTCTTACCTGCGCTATCGGCTGCCAGTAATGAAATCTTTTAATATCAGAAAACAAAATCGGTCTGTTGGCTATCAGCAGGGCGAGTAAATGATAGCTTCATCGCTGAGAATCAAAACTTGACGACATCGACGTTTCTTGAAAATTCTGTTGACGCAACTGACGTACCTATAGGCTTAAGCTTATGAGTTTTATGTTTAAGAATGGAGTCTTTTTATGTTTTGTTCATACAATCACGGTCTATTTGTTTTAAACTTTTTTTCAAAGGGTCAAATCTCATTGACAAGTTACGGTTTTTGAATGAAAAGAAACTATATTTACTTCCGTAAAATGGCATAATCGGAGCACTAAAATACAAACTATAGATATGACTGACAAAAACATGACAAACAGTGATTCAAAATATATAATATGAGCAAGATTTTTTTTACTTTCACGTACATATTTTTTTATGGACAAAAACGACTTAAATAATGTCCTATAACAAAATGAAATCTGACATTTTAGGCTTCAAGCTATAGTATTGCCAGACGAAAGTTGGAAATTAAAATATTTATTTATGTGAAACCATCCGTTCAGAAATAAACCAACACACTGCTGATACACATGATCTCCTGGAAAACTTTTGCGTGACCTATAGGTGGAACACATGGCAGTCAATTGACGAAGTTATCTAACCAGATAACAACAATTTTGGTTTCTTAGTCCCCGGAGTACCATGCGATTCGTGGTCTAGTCAGTTGAAGTGATACTCTTTCAGATTGTAAACCTCAAGTAACATCGATAAAGAACTGACAAAAACCGACAGCGATGATTATGAAATCGTTTTTTTTTTTCTCAGAACAGATAAGGTGTGAATATGATAAATTGTACCCTAATTCAAAAGAAGGCGAATTTATGTCTTCCTTGTGGTTGTCATATGTTTACTTGTTTTGCAAAAATTGGTAAAGACACTTCATTTGAAAACAAAATATTCACACCCCTCACCATCCCCTTAAAATTAGTTAATTATCTTGCTTAGTGGTACACAACGGACAGCACACAACGGACCACGGCCCTGCTTCTACAATAATTACTCATCTGGTGCGTGCTACTGTTCTCTCACAAGTAGAAGGGATGTATAGATTTTTGCCGACTCTGAACGGCGAGATATGAGAAGCTTTTTCATAGACAAATGATACTCTTTGAGTGTTTTCAACAACTCGAAAGATGTGGTGCTAGGTGTCCCGTCTGGGTATCGACGGCGACCACAGTGTTTACAGTTGTTAACAATATTTCTGAATTAGCCCAAAACGGATAATTTCTACAATACACAGAGTGTAATTTTTTTGTCGTTTATTTCATTTTTTTTATGTTTCGTAGACGTTTGATTAGATAATATTTCTTATACGTACCAAACTACATTTAGAAATTAATTCTTTTTAGTATTTTAAGGTTTCGTTTTAACACAACTAGTTTCGGTTTGAGTGTAACCGTCCGTCAGTCCTTCCGCCGGTACGTCCTCAATATATGAAACGATTTTCGTAAAATTTCGGATATGAATTGCTATACGATATAATATGAATATATTTTCTGCTTGACATCTGCATAATCAGTTCGAATCTCTGCAGCATCGAGCACATTCCTTTCAATTGCAACCCAAAACTATACATGAACTCATCCCTAAATTCCATGGAAGCGTGTAGTTCGATTTGAAGAAAGAATTACACGCATACACCATTTTGAGTCAAATTTTCAATAGGATATAAAACTTGGCGTGCCTACCCCGAAGATCTACTTCGACATTTTTAGGTAGGGTATTTGGAGCGATTAAACCATGTTCCGACAAAAGAACTAGTTCGTCCACAACATACATAGATCTGGAACGGTACAGCTCTAGGTTAGTAAGACATAGAGAGTAAGTACAAGAAGCTCAAACATGCTACTTCAAAGAGGTAACTCGTAATTCGACTTAAACGAACTCATTGTCAAGACCGCACCCGACAACTCCAACCCCACGTCTTCGACGTCGATCCAAAAGTTCAAATGAAAGGTCATTTATCATCCATTGCAAACTTCAAATTCGCGAGGATGGTTCTGTGGCCTGGGGAACCACACCAGTCTATAGGTTAAATATTTACATTGCTAATGAAATCGGAGATTGGATAACAAAGGCATAAGTTTTTTCAGGACCGCAGCGAGGTTGCTCAAACAAATTCAACTATTACCCATTAAATTTCCCACCACCAAATTAATGCGTGTGTTATAATCGGTGTAGAAAGCCAATATATGTTTTCAGTCACCTAGAAAGCAAACGAACAGACGTTGCAGCCAATTATACTTCAAACAAAAAAAAAATCCCATCACCTCAAAACACTGAAACGTCGACGTAATTTTAAGAGAAAAAATTCTCCTTTTTCTCCTCTTTGCAGCTTTAAAAACCCGACCATTCTCTCTGTCTCTCTCTTAATATTACATTGGACGCAGAATGTTTCCCAACATGTTGCTTTAACTAGACAAAGGCAAGGTACACTTCACGTGCACTACATGTATACCTTACTCTTGCATACGGTTTGATGCTACATTTAAATTCCTCACTTTGCTTAAGTCCTTCCTTCCTCCCAATCCACAGAGTTATGAAATGTCGCCTCGGATTACCTTAGATTCTAGTCTCGCTAAGCATGCTGCACCCATTTCACCTAATGTGCCCCACATTCAACGAGAGCTACATGACGTCGGTGGTAATGTTCCACCAGCTAACAACCCTTCCAATGACCGCTCTCGTTGCTGGGAAACTGAGGGGTGAAAACAAACTTCGCGACTATTACCTCGAGTCGTCTACTTTGAAAATAAATTCATTCGAATTTATTAAGGACCGACGAAAATATGTCATTCAAGGATGTCAGAGGTACGATAAACCGAGCAACTGAGAATGAATAAGCCACAATAATCCTTAATTTACAGACTTATCAGAGCACCTGAAGTTGCTGGGATATCCCAATGTGTTCCCCCTACAGGCCTTGTGCAGCAACTATGGGAGTTTGGCCAGCTTTAGGACTGTTGCGGAGATTTTACAGTGGCTGGCTGGTCTTCTAGAGCCAGGAACGCTGCTACCTGGAAGTACGGACACTGAGGCCGGTCGGATTCTACTTATCCGCTCTGCTACGGAGTTTTTCGTCACCAAGTCGGGAATCAAATTGAATCCCAGGAAACTGTATGCATCGTCGGCGGCAACTGCTGGGGAACTTCAAAAGATCACACGACTCCTCATAACGCCGAACAATCAAGACGAGGATAAGGACGAGGACGAGAACTACAGGAGCCTCAATCAGGTAGACATCGGTGACAAAATGGACGATCTGCGTCGAGCCAGGGAGCTTTCATCAGACCTGACCAACCGCGGTGCTGCCCTCTACGACCTTCTTTCGAAGGAGGTCTTGACTAAGGAGTCGAGACTTATGCAGGCCAATCGACCGATGGAGATTTCAAGCGTCGAGCGTGCTCTTAAAAACGCCATATCGGCGTCGCAAATCAAACTGCAGTCGGGTCGAGTACAGCTCGAGAACTCAAAGGTGGAGTTCAACGCACTCAACACAAAGTTGCAGCGCAAGAAAGCCGAATTGGAAAGGACCAAGCAGAGGCTGGACGCCTTGGAGAAGATCCGACCAGCTCATTTACAGGAATTTGAGCAATACGAGGCAGAGTTGAAGGAACTCTTCCACCAATACTTCCTGAGGATCCACTGCAGGGATGCACTTAAGGTGCAGATGGCTGCACGTAGCAAGAAAACCAACGGCCAGCCAATATCTTCGCCAATTCAAAAGCCCTCAGAGACATCCATACACTCCTTTCTTCCGGAGGGGTTGATTGAAGACGACGAAGAAGATGACTTTGAGGGCAATTTCGACGACAACATGCCGTTCATCAGAGACGAGGATATTGCGTTGAACGCCCGAGGTGATAGTACTGGGGCTGGAGCCGTAGCAGCTGGAAGCGATGCGAATGTCAGAGATTTGGGGAATGTTACAACCAGAGTACGACCAACAACTGGCCGCAATAAACCGCGGACAGGAACCGCTGTGGGCCGACACAAGTTAATCGGCAGCATGTTAGGTACATCGGAGGACAACAACTTGGACAGCAGTCTAGGCAGCTCGGACAGTGATGATGATATTGGCGGTGAGGATTGTGAGTATTCAAATGAGTATACAATGTTCATTGTGATTTGATTACCACCATGCGTGGGATTCTTCAATTTCTTAATACTCTTTGAAAGCAGTGTGGGGGTCTAAGACTTTCAACAAATATGGTATCAGTGAGGAGTACAATACGATAACTTCAAAATGAAGTTGGTACCGCCGATGTGGAATCTCTTTGATATTTTAACATTTTAGTCTGTAGGGACAGGGGGTGATATACCTTTTAAATTTTCCTCCAGTGAGGTAAATGAAAACACTCATATGCATGTAATGCTTGTTAACGCAGTCATTTTTCATGAATTCATACACTTTTCACACTGTTTCCCATTCCAATTGTGTTTCCTTAGACAATTTGATGTACGATGAAATTTTGTTGGAAGGCTGTATTGCGTCTTCACAAATGTTGCTTTCTTTTGTTAATTTTAACCAACATTCGCACGTTGAAGTTTCTTGTCCTCTTCCGCGCTAAGTAATGTTTGATCAAAACCTTTGCAATATTTCTAATAAAGAGGCTGGCTAGGCTGTTGAAATTTAGTTGAAATCACTACTGCATCGTATTTTCGGCTATACGATTAACTTTAGATGATCATTTCCTCTCCAGGAATTTTATAACATACATATACATAAGTGGTTGTAAACAAACTAAGACTGGAGCTAGCTTACTTTGTATATTCACAATAATCGTTCAGTTTTGTTACTTAACTTATTTTACATATATACGTCGTCGTCATCAACGGTGTCTAAGAAACACACATTTGTTGTTTCATGTCAAATGTGATAAGTATTTTTTAGACTTGCAGACTTGCATTATCAGCTTAGACCGCATGTGATGTACAGGATTGTCGGACTAAGTACTCCCGTTTTATATTATATCTATTCAAACGACAGTTTCAAAGAAGTTTTATTTTAATAAACAGCTTTACCAACTAGCATCTTGGTCGTCCTCGTCCCCGTGAGTATGTGCATCAACTCATACGTCAAAAGTCTTAGGTTAAATTCCCGAACTGAACACGTCTCATATTTTCACGGCACCAATTCTTCGAGTTGCCGATAATACTGAAAGGGTTCTTACAAAACTCGCCGTTTGGAATCGGTTAAAAACTTTAGGTCCCCTCTACTCGTCAGAGAACAAAAGCACATACAACACAAGTATTTGCTGAAGAGTTAGGTCCTGGTCCCTTGTGGGCTCCAGTGCCACTCAATTGTTTTGGGTGGGCACAAGGGACTTCGCCAGGAACTGCTTATGCGACATTCAACATTGACATACCTCAGATTTATGAATATCTACATATATTAATGTTATTATTATGTGTGATATTATGTGACTTACGATGTCAATAGGATAATCCAGACTCTTTCTCGAGTCGAGAGGAGTCTAGTAGGAACTTTGCTAGGGAAGCATTCCTTAGACATTAAGTCAGAATGACTCATGCCCTTATGCCTTTAATATGATTTATGCCTGACGGTGCATTTGACTTCTTGTAAGAGTTTCATTGTGGCTGCAAGAAGAGCTGGTAGCAGTTGACCGTTCCCTCTGATCTGATTCTCTCTTGTCACTTAGATTGTTTCAGATCATATGGCTATAAGGAATTCAGTTCCAACTCAGTGTGGATATACATTCAACCAACCACTGCAACACACAAAACAGCAGGGGAGTCGGAGAAGGCTCACTCCTTGCCAAGGAGGAGTGACTGTCCCTTAAGACGGAATCTCAGTTGTTATATGGTATAACATTCAAGGCGTAAGTCTGCGATTTCCTGACTCTGTGCCTATCGACCCACTTGCACTAAACTTTAAATAGAAATAACGCGGTGCAAAAGGACTCGGACTTTTACCTTTTTAGCAGAGCATAAATACATACATACATACGTGTGTGTTGACATTTCTCAGATCTAAACATTGTCAGTTTGACCTAGTAAGGCTACTTTCTACTCAGTTGGGCATTTTAATAGACCTTCGTAGTATTGTTTTGTGTTCTCTGCGACCGTTACATTAACAGATATTAAAGCTTAACAACTTAGAAATGCTTAATTAGGCAATGCGTTCTTTTCAATTGCACAGGTGGTAACTGCCCAAATCTCCTCTTGAAACCGATTAACTGGAATTTAAAGATTCTTCACGTTCTTTCGGTGTCGGAATTAATATATTTAAATATTTTTTTTTACTTGATTCTCTAAAAACATCCGAGCCACTCCTGCCTAATATTCAACTTTTCATATTTTGCCTTTTCATTGCTGATGAACGTTGACAGAGATTTATATCTGTCAAACGAGGCATATATGTATTTGGACAGAGTGAAGCGGCTAATTGACATCAGATAAAAATCTCATTTCTGTGGTTGCCGGGCGTTGTGGTACGTCGACCGCCACGCAGAAAGTCTAGGTTCGATTCCCGGACGGGGACACCTCGCATTTTTTCACGGCACCACCTCTTTAGAGCTGCTGCCAACACTTAAAGAGTATCAATTGTCTATGAAAAGCTTCTCAAACCTCGCCGTTCAGAGTCGGCAAAAACCTGTAGGTCCCTTCTACTTGTGAGGGAACAGTTGCACGCACAAGACGAGTACATAGTTGTTGGGCCCTGGTCCCTTGTGCGCTGTAGTCCCACTCAATTATTAATTAATTATTAAAAATCACACTCGTAATGCTCATTAGTCATTAATAGTAAAATAATGAAGTTATTGAATGTGTGTCGATTTTCGAAATGTGGAATCACTCCAAAATGTATTAAAACCTTATTTTTAAACGATCTTCACTCCAAAACCAGTACTTCAGCCTTTGAGTCGCTAGTCCCTAATGTGCAGGGATTCGTCACCGTACATTCAGTATTTGGTGAATTTAGCGCTCTGAATGTCTCACATTGCATTACGTCGACCCATAAAGACCGCTCGGTGCCCTCATTGGCGGCAGTACTTTGTCATAAATTCGGAATTTCAATTCATCAGTTGATTATAATCTCGAAGTATGTATGTACACATGACCTCGGACAACCGTAAGCCAGTGCTGAAGTTAAATTTCAATTAAACTTACCTCCGCCCACCCACCGGCGCTGGCACGTTAAAGCTGCAGGAATAATCTCCGGCAATTACGTTCTGCATTTCAGATGACCTCAACACAGACGATGACATCAGTTTATCGAAGCTGGCCAGTGAGCTGCCGATGCGCCCGAAAACAGCCAACAAACAGGAAACCCACAGCGACGAGGACTTCTAAAGGACGGGAACAAGGGATGCGCCCGGCCCCCAAATAAAAACACACCCCCGGGAAATGTAGTAATCAAATTTTATTGTAAGCGAATGCACAATGCATCCGCAAATCGAGCAATAAATGAATAGAAGTAACATATCTACGTATCTACACATTCGCATTTGTAAGCCTAGATAGAATAATACACGTGTACTTATATACAGACCTATACAACCCGGAGAGTGCGGCGGAAGATAATTAAATATAGCACCTGCAAAACTGATCCTGGGCATTTTGGTTGTCGAATCGGAGACCGCATTGATTGGATCTCCTCTTATTTTAGTTTCTAGTCGGTGTCCGCGGCACGGACAGGTTCGCCACCATTCCCGCCTCATTTACATGGCCACGTCGTGGCACTCGTTTCGTCCGGACTCACTCGATGATGTATAGTCAATATGACTCCCGTTGGTTTGCTCCTGCCGAGCGAGGAAGCTGTCAGCTATTTGCCTATCCAGCCCAGTGTAGGTGAAGGCTTTCCGATTGTCCGCATCGGTGTCTGATTTACGACGTTGCTGTCGGGCGGCGGCGGCAGCAGCAGCAGCAGCAGTGTTGTCGTTTGTGCACGTCCTGCAATGTGACTTGGTATGTCGACCATTTATCTCGGCGAAGCATGCCGGTGGTTGGGGGTATTGTAGCGGGTGCTGTAGGTGGCGATGGTTGCGCATGGAAAGCATTTGTGAATGTTGGGAGCCGTACGAATAACGTCCGGGACGCTTGTTGGGCAACGTCATGCCGCCACGGTAGATCAGAGGTACTGGCGGCATTGTCATACCTGGAGGAGGCAGCAGCATCGGGTAGGGTGGAAGAACACCCATCGGAGGTGGCCGCATCATCGGAGTCAATGGCTGTTGCACAGAAGGCAGGAGCTGCGAAAGGAGTGGATGATGGTTTAATTTGTTTAGATTGTGTGTCAATTTAAATAGCGTTTGTAATTTATGTTCTGTACGCGAGATGGTAGTTGTGCTGGGAGAAGGATATCGATTTGACTCTGATTAATTGTCGGATAGACATATGAATTGGATTGGTTGGTAGGGAGGAGGAAGGACTATTCTCAATAAAGCCGCAATTGTCAGGTAGTAAACAAGGTCACTTGACATGTGACAAGGTAAGCAAATATTAGCAAAGCCACTACTCACTGCGTTTCCTAATGACGCTGGAATCAAGATTATAGATCGAGGCGCCGGGGTGTCCTTAGATGACCCATTCTTCGGTGAGGGATACATTAGCTGTGACACAAGGTGATCCTTTTTCATTAACTGAAAGAGAAATGTTGGCTCTGGGTGTTGAGATGTAACAACGAGTAGACAGGGGACTTACGTTGTTGCTTCCAGATGACACCGACATGGTTTTAATATATTCTTCAATGGTTTCATGGTCGACGGGGAGGCCTTGGTTCGTCGCATCTTGCACTGAATCATTATTGGTTGATCTGAAGAGAAATTTATGAGAAAATTTAAGTAAAAAATTCATTTATGTAAAATTGATTTAATTAAATTGAAAAACGTTTAATAATTTTTCAAATCTTCTATAAAGCAATAAATATCTTTAATATACGAATGCACATAACCTGCGCATTTTAAAAAGCGCATCAACTGTACACATCGTACAGATTTCATTCTAAACAATTTCTTTAAATTAACCATAATAGGTTAAACTAAAGCAAACGTTCTATTAATTTATCCTTTTATTTATCTGATTTCTTATTAGCATTTGATTATAATTGTAAGCACCACCACCTATTTTTTTGCATTTAGTTTTGCACGGCACAGCTCCACTCCGTATTCTAGTACAGGCAGTACTGCCTCCACATCTACTACATCGAAAAAAATCCCAATTGGGAAATTTCCGTCCATGACTCAGATTGCATTTAACATACCTGCCCTGTTGGGATATTGACGTTTCAAGCGAAGAAAAAAAACGAAGGCAAATCACATCCAGCCATAACAAAATATTTTCACGCGAATAAAATCTATTTTGTGTAAGCAGTTAGTATGTTTTTGCAAAATAACCATCACACCCACGTAATCAAATAGTGCGTAACGTCTCGTGGTACGTCTGCAACAGTTCAACTTGATTTTTACAACAAGAATCCACCACAAACCACAGTCATCATAAAGTTGGTCACAATTTTGTCTTTGTCGTGTCGAGGTAGAACACAACTACACTCCTCCACCGAATAACAAACAGAAAAAAAAAACTGAACAAGAAAAAGTTCGCTACCAGCAGACGTGGCTTTGTGTTATCAAAACAGTGTGGATAATCATAAAGCACAGAAATGTTTGCAAATATAAAAAATCGTTTGCTGACGGTCATGGTGGCCGACAATCAGGCTGCACTGCCAGCCCCCGACGGATCTCGTGGCTCGCATCAGCGACACAATCTTCCCGATAAGTTTCCATACACCAGACCGGGTTTCTTGCAGTTGTTAACACCAGATGAGCTGAAAGCATCTGCTGATCACAATGTGCGACCAATTATTGTGCCCCGTGATATCAGCATTCTCCCCTGGGGCACGGGTTATGCTGAGTGCGTTAATTCAGGAAAATCAGAGTGGAACGAGGATCAGGCAGCGTTCTGTCGGCAAGTTCTGTCCGATCCGTCGAAAAAACACCCAGACTTGGCGTACACATATTTCGGAATATTCGATGGCCATGCAGGGTATGGTGCTGCGCTTGCCGCCTCTCATCAATTTCATCACATTTTGCACGAGAAATTAGTGGACATAATCGACATGCTGCTGCCACGAGGCGATTCGGAAGACGGTGCTGTGCGCCCGGATGGACTTCCGCATCCGAGTCATTTTCACAAGACAGTAACCAGAGACGATCTCGTAATTGGAGCTTTGGAAAGCGCTTTCTTCAACATGGACGCGCTCATCGCACAGGACAGAGACAGATACCGCGATGCAGGCGGTTGCACCGCTTTAGTCAGCCTTTTCATCTACGGAAAAATGTTTGTGGCGAACGCCGGCGACAGTCGGGCTGTTCTCTGCCAGCGGGCAACCGCAAAAGTACTTAACGACAATGAGGAGGACTCTATTTCTAGTAAAGTATTTCCCGTTCCCTTTTCCTTTGATCACACACCGGAAACCGAGCGCCGACGCCTGATGAACACTGCCCAATTGAAGCCGCAGCTGATGGGCCGTCAGTACGTCGCAATGGAGTACGCCCAACGACCGCATGCAAAAGACTTGGGACAAAGGATTCTCTGCAGGCAGGGAAACACAGAAGGCTGGGTATACAAAACCCTTAATCGGGAAGATCTCAGAATGCCAGTGGTCACTGGTGAGGGCAAGCGAAGCCGTCTCTTGGGCACACTGGGCGTCACCCGCGGTTTCGGTGACCACGATCTCTTAGCTATAAATACAGGCACTCTAATCAAACCATTCCTTACTCCGCAACCAGATGTGATTCGCCGTGATCTGGCTAAGATTGTGTCAATTCCAGGCGAGAATAACGAGGATGGCGATTACGGCGTCCTCATCATGGCTACCGACGGCCTATGGGACGTTTCGGAGAACGAAAGCGTCGCCCAGACAGTGTTCCAAACCCTGGCCAAGTATCCATCGGAGAAACACCGCTACACCATGGTCGCTCAGGAGCTGGTAGCGAAGGCACGAGGTAAAATAAACGACTCGGGGCACTGGCGTTTGGCCGACAGCAAGGCAGCGGCCACCGTTGACGACATATCCGTCATAGTCATTCCAGTGTATCAGTATTATAAGGAACACGTCGAATGGGAGCGAAAGTGCGCCGAGAAAGCCCGACAAGCCGACGAACCGGTCGTAACTAACGGCGTAGCTGAGGAGAACAATCACGGTGACGACGATGACGAAGAGGTGGCATCAACAGCATCGGCACTCGAGGCGACCGAAATTCACACCAACGCCGATGAGAAAGCAGACGAAGTGCAGGAGACCAGCACAGCCACCAACGCTAAGCCTTAGGAACGTCGATTAATTTCTTTTTATACAAGTAAAGTTTTAAATTTAGGCACACTAAGCGCAAGTGGGGTGGCGGACGAGAGAAGAGCATAAACGTAATATTAAATTGTAATTAAATAAATTATTTAATTAAACGTACTTCTGTTAAACATCAGAGTTGTTTGCTGTTTTTTTTTTATTCCACTTTTCCATTACGACGTTGGTTGTGGAGGTGTGATGCGCCGTGACGGGGACTGTGTGCTTCATTAGATATCGCAAACCTAGCCGGAAACGTGCAATCTTTACAATTAAACAAATACAGTACATACGATAAGAATGCGTACGAAAAGATAATAAACAATTTTCGCTTCCTTCCCCCCACCTGCTGTCGGTTGACTATGTGGCGTGGCGGATTTAGTTTAAATAGATACACGAAATTCATTAGGGAACATACCAACCCTTGGCACACAGGCCATTATCGCTGAACTCCGTTATTTTTCTCTCTTGTCCAGCACAAGATACTGCATTTGGGTTAAATTGAAAAACAAAACAATTGATAAGAGGGAATGTACACTTGCAAGCAGCAAGATGATTTCGGTGCGCCTTTGATAAGTAAATAATCACTCTACAGCGTCTGTGTGTTGGTATGTTTTTCGAAAATCAGTTGTGGAATCATTGCTCTTTCTTTACACATTCCAACTGTTGTCAATGAAGAGTTTTTGAAAACTTAAAACGATTGCGATCGTATTTTATATCATTTCTTAAGGCATCATTTTGTCACCAGTTGATTTTCATCGTTTACGTAAGACAGCTTGGTTTTGTTACCTAGAAGCGGTGTATTTAAGATTCCTCAAAAGTGAAAGGCGGATCTAGCTGAGGCTCTGATTTTTTACGACTCGCAGGCCTGGCAAGTTAGTTATCCAACTATTATTTATATACGGGCTCAACAGCGATGTGCACTTAGTCAAGGGTTTATGGATACAACTGTTATATGTTATCGGATAAACAAAAGAGTTTCGTCCCAAAGATTTCTCGAATCTGACCAATGACGCAGATGATGTCCTGGGTTTAAATCGAGCACTCAACCGAACAAGGTGGGAAATGCTAAGCACGGACCAAAGAGGCTTAGGGCCCGAACCCAACTCGGGACTGCCCGCGTCCTTGGCTATGGCTTCCATCGACGGTTAGATCTGCCGACAACACAACCAGAGATGGCATGACCCTCCAGGATGCAGGCTAATTAGGTTAGGTGGCGACTGTTTGCTACTTTAGTGGTTGGAGCTGAAAAGCTAGGCTCTTCATCACAGATGCGCTTGCTGGTTTTCCTCCGGAAGACCAAGAAATTACATTAAATGTAGATTAATGCCTGGTAACCAGTTTTGGAATCACAGCGCGGCAGTGCTGTCTTAACCAACCTTTAACAAAGAAGGAAAAGAAGATCCACTAGCGTTGTGTGCTAAATTGGAGGCTCAGGTCTATTCCAGACTGTTAAGAAGTTGCAATGACCATCTTTTTCGGACATATCTTGCTCATGATTTCAATTTCGGGCGAGATTTGAATGCAACACCGTGTTCTTCAGAAATGTTGCATTCCCTACCTGCAATGAGTTCTTTGTCCTCATGCTAAGCTCTCATATCACACATTCATCATTTTCCAAGAGAAACTATTCCACAGTTCTTCTCCACAACCTCAGAAACACATAAAAAATGCAAAAAAAAAACATCGCATTTGGTTAAGCATTTTTAAAACATTTTTATTTTAAATGCAAAGTGATCAGTTTTGTTTCGAACCTTTTGTTGTTGTTCTATGTACATTTTGCTTTATTAAAACTTTCACATAATTATTTAATAATTAATTTAAGAGTGTACGTGTATGGGGGGGTGTGTGGAAGAGTGTGTATAAATATCATTTTTGTTTTTCACTTTGTTTAATTTTAAACTTACACAATCGAATAAAATACGTTTTAGTTTAATACAAACACAGAGGTGACGGCCCGCAGGGCGGCACCTCCCGTCCTTCCTTTTGATTATTATTATTCAATAAAATTGTAATAACTTTGTAATAATAGTAATAACTGCATTTTCTATTTGGAATATAAATATAATAATAAATTCATTGATAACTATAGTGGGGTCCACTTGGTTTTTTTGTTGGAATAATTTGGATAATTGAAAGCAACAGCTCGGCGTCGAGAGTGGAGTCTTTTGGAGCGTGTCGGTGACGGCGCGCTGTCGTTAAGAGTGCACGGTGGCGCGGTCTTTGGCGCGGCGCTTCGCCAGTTTGGACTGCTCGACGGGGCCGATGTTGGCTGCCTGTGGAATTGCGATGGCACGGAATGTGGCATCCAGCGCTCCTTTGAGGGCCAAGGATGCCTCCTTCATGGATGACTGCTGCATGGCGGAAGATTGTGCGGTCAGCCGAACACAAGACGGCGGCTGCTCTCGCAGCCAGGGGTGCTGCAGGATTTGTGACGCGGTCGGGCGATTCTCGGGAACGATATGAACCATCTGACGCAGGAGGTCTTTGACGGCTGGTGAGATTTCTGCCCAAGTTTGTGAGTAAAGATCGATATTCCCTGAACCGATGCGTTTGAGGATGACGTCTGGGGAGTCATTGGGGGTGGAAGCAAATGGTGTTCGTCCTGAGAGCATTATATAAAGGAGAACTCCAAGGGACCAAATATCACAGGCCAAGTCGTAGCCTTGCCGCTTAAGGACCTCCGGGGCGACGAAGTTTGCAGTGTAGCATGGGGTCATAAGGAGACCGTTGTCGGCGCGAAGCTGCTTCGCGAAACCAAGGTCGCACAGTTTAAGAGAGTCCGGGGTCTGCCGTATGGAAGCATATATCATATTGGAAGGTTTCAGGTCGCGGTGAACCACGCCGTGCTCATGCAGGTAGGCGACTGCAGACACAATTGTCCTCAACACAGCGCTGGCCTCACTCTCGCACATCGTCTGCACGGTGAGGATTCGGTCGAGCAGCTCTCCACCCTTGAGGAGCTCCATCACTAGGAAGGCCGAGTTCGTATCTTCATACACACTGAACAGGGTCACAATGTTCGGATGGTTGCCGTAGCGCAGCATGATCTCTACCTCCTCCCAACAGTCGTTGGCCGCTTTATCTATGATTTTGACTGCGAAATGTTTCTTGGTTGCCTTATGCTCGCACAGGCGACACACGGAGAACGTACCACGACCAAGCTCCTGTAAAAGGTTGTACTCGGTGTGGAAGTTGCCAGCGGTTACAACCCCGGGTATGGTTTGCTGCATAACCGCTGCTGTTGCTTGCTGCACCAGACTCTGTGCTATTGGCACGTGGCTCGAGGAGTCGTCATCAAGGAGAACTGGCGCCACGAAACTAAATCCTCTGAAAATTTCATGGGCACTGGCACTTATCGGACCGCCTGGGGAGTCCCTTGGCGATTTACTTGTATACTCCACGTCGAAATAAAAGGCATCGTCACGCGATACAGCCGGAATGAATGGTGGCCTCACCTCCTTCCGCACCAGTCCATTCCAGTCAATTGTTGCGAAAAAGGGATGAGCTTTTATGTCTTCAATTCCGTTGGGACCTGCGCCTAAACGATTTTGGGGGTTTCGCTTAAAGAGGGCTCGCAGCAATGACTGTGCGTCGGGACTCAAATTCTCCGGCATGCCTAACTTGGTGCGTAGAATCTGGTTCATAGTTTCCTGTCGTGTGGCGCCGTGAAATGGAAGATTTCCCGTCAACATCTCGTACATCAAAACGCCAAACGACCACCAGTCCGCAGCGAAATCGTGACCTTTCCTGTTCACTATCTCCGGCGCCATGTATTCAACGGTGCCGCAGAAACTGTACGTCTTAGAGCCGTCCAGTGGTTGCTTTGACAGCCCGAAGTCCGTCAGTGCGATATGCCCATGTTCGTCTAACAAAATATTCTCCGGTTTCAGGTCGCGGTAGATAATTCCCAACTGATGCAGATGGTTCATTGCTAGAGCCAGTTCAGCGAGATAGAACTTCACATCCTCCTCCGTGAACATCACCTCCTTGCTGAGTCGCGTGAACAGATCTCCCCCGCGGAGGAAATCTAAAATCAAATACAGCTTTCCTGGAGTCTGGAAGGCGTAGTGTAGTTTTACAATAAACGCATGCCCCACATCTGCTAGAATTTTTCGCTCGTTGGTACTTCGCACTCGATCCTTCACCTTAAGAGTTGCCTTCTTGAGAACTTTCATAGCGTACAGAGCACCCGCATCCTTGCCAACGATTTTCCTAACCAAGAACACTTTCCCGAACGAGCCCTCCCCAAGCACCCGCAGCAACTCAAATTGCGATGGATCAGCTTTGTCATGACCCTCCTTCACAACTTCCCGTAATTCTATCTCATTCTCCCTCATTTCCGTGTCATCTTCGCAATCCATGTGTTGGTGATTATCCGTAGCGGAGTCTCGACCACAACACACTATACCCTCCATGAGTGTCTCCGACTCATCCTGGTAGTTATCTGAAGTGCGTTCGCCTCCTGCTGAAGTGGTTAGAACATTATTAGACACTCCCAGTCGCAGATCTTTGATCGAGTCAGCCAGTGGCATTGTAAAGTGTTGCGTGTATGTGTGTGGGATGGGTGAAGAGGGGGCTGCCACAGAAGTGGAACAGTGTAAACTCGGGTGGAAAGTTTTACGAAACAAAACAAATGAAACCGTATATTCTCTAGACTGGTGGACTAGTGTCTGGCATACTGAATGATGGATTCCTTCGTCAGGATGCAAATTCCTTATGTATTGAGATTTTTTTTAAATTCTTTGTCAAGGCAAAATTAGAAAAAATGCACTCACAGATAGAGAAACAAACACCAAAAACACGATGAGAAAATTTCTAATTACTGAATGACAGCACGAACGTCAAATTACCAATCGGTGGAGGTAGCATTCAAGATGGAATCGAAGCAGACAGGTTGTGGTAGGTTATTTTTTTTTTCTTATTATTATTTTCTGCAATGAGTGTGTTCAGCTGTGGTTGCGATGTGGTGAGTTTGGGAATGTTTTAGTTTGTGTTTCTTTCATATTTTTAAACCGGTTATTTTAATCTGTGTGCAAGTGAGGAAAATAACGATGTAATGCAAAATTCTTTGGGGATTTATGTATTATTGGAATGCAAGGCCATAGCGAACAATTATTCAAGCCTGTTTCATGCGTCAGATTGTGTTAAACTTGTTTCAAGATCAACAGCAATTGCCAATTAATTGTGATGTGTGATGATTTGTACATTTCTTAGTCGTGCGAGTATGAAGTGCTGAGGTTTTACTGTTACTGCAAACAAATTTTATTCCACATTTACAATCCTTACATAAGAAATGATATACAGATGAGGAGTGGAATATAAGCCGGAGATGTATCCAGTTGCGCAAGATCTTAGATCTCTTCCATATTAATAAACATGCTGTGTATGTATTTTCTTCCGTTTTGTGTCATGAACATCTATCCACACGCTATATTTTTTTGCTTATGAATATTGAACATCAAAGTGGCGTTTTCTGTTTTTCTCACTACCAATACAATCTACGTCTTCACTTCTATCAACATCGAAAGAAAACCAATCACCGCGGTCGACTAAGTAACTTTAGGCACCCCATGATGACTAAGCCCGAGTGGCACACCATAAGAAACCGTTATTATCCGCATACCCCAAGCTGACAGCTTTCATATTTTGATGTATCATCGCGCGAAAAAAAGAAAGAAAATTCTTGTAGAAACAGAAAAGAGAAGAAATTTCTAATAATCTCTCTGACAAGACGGGTAATGTTAATGTATGCTAAAAGATACATCAACCCGACCATATAGAGGAGATATTTTCGCATAACTTTACAGTTCGTTATGCCTTTGATTAGCAAGTTAAATGTAAAGTTCGAATAAAAATCTCCGCTGTTCGAATGGAATTTCACTTTCGTCGATGCAAATCAATGAACACTTCCGTCGACGACTTCTGATCTGTTTCTTCGTCTTCCGTTAAGATACATTTCTATTTTCTTCAACAACGAAAAAGAGACAAAGCAATTTGAATTCGGAGCTTACCTTGAACAGAGTCTAGAAGCAGCTTTGTATACGGATATCACACTAACAGCAAAGTGCAAGCCAAGTGTAAATACCAGCCAGTATGCAGCGGTAATTCTTTCACTGCTCAACTTCATTGGAACAAACTGTGGAAGGAGAACAAAAAAAAAATAAAATGAAAAAAAACTACAAAAAGAAACTAAGATAAGTGATTAATTGATTTCATTTCTTTGGGTAATTGCCTGCAGGCGCATAGAGTTGCGATACACGTCAGTAAGTGGCTACTTAGTGGCTTAGTAAACAACTCTACTTACTGAAATGTTCGCATCGGTGGTGGTGACGGAGACACGGTTGATTTGCGTCGAATTGCGCAATTCAGTCGTATATAATGGCACATGTTTTCGGGGGCTAATTATGACCGTATGGGTCTATTTTTGGACTGCACTGGTTTCTGCGGTCATTACTTGCCTGCTCTCGAACTCAGAGTTTTGTTTGGACTTCATCTGACCTTCTCAGTGGATGAAAGTCATTTGAGTTCAATGTATAGGCTGTGGGTCACTTTTGTTTGGACAAACGGATTAATTGTTTTGTGATTTGTAAGCAGCAGGAAACTAAGCTTTTGTTGTGATAACAAGCGTTTAAAATCGCCAGTAGCTCAGTATAACTAATTTGGAGCCAAAATTATGAATTGCTCTAAAGGGAGCTCAGGCTATAGGCAAATTAATGAATTACAAGCCCTTAACCTCATTATTGCTGATAAAGAAAATCGCAAAGAGAATTGCTTGAAAATAAAACTAATGTGCAACCAGTTACCTTTTCTTCGAGTTTATTGATGTCCCTCGTCAGGCCAACACCAGAGATCGCCAATGCCAGAGTACTTGTAGCGATGCACACCAAACTGAGGGCCAAAAATCCAGTTTGCACCTTTCGCATGTTGATCACACCCAGCGCACCTGTCACGGCTGCAATGCCGCCAGTCCATATTCCACTTCCAACGGCCGCCAATGACGCTCCACGCACAATAAGCAGAGCACCGAGTGCAACAAGAGCAACACTCAAAAGCAGTTGCGCTACTCCCAGCGTTACACGATTTAAGAGGGTGCTTCGCGGCCCCACCTTCAAATCCTGCTCAGAGTCACCTTTGATCTTTATCAACTCCGGTGGAAATCTTTGCTTTTTGCTTATCTTTGAGTCCAGCGTTGCCGTGGGACTTTTTGCCGTCATCGTTGCCTTTGGCGTAGTGAGTTGCTGCTTCTCAAACTCGGCGTGAGTTATCAGTTTTGGCGTTTCGCTTTCAGGAACAACTTCGCTAGGCTTCTCTGTGGTAGTCAAGTAGACTGGGCTAGAGTAGATGTGACTGAGGGAGTCCTGCTGCTGGTGTGCATCTCCGCCCGCCGCTCTCTCGTCTTTCTGCGCTATTGAGGACTGTGAGTTGGACAAACTGCTGTTTTTGTTGTTCAGGTTAGTTGTGAGTAGGCTGTCATCCACCCGGACCTGCGTCAGTTCCTCATTCCGATCCACAATGGTCTCCATGCTGGCTACCGTCGAGCCCACCGACTCAATGGTACGGGCGGGCGACTCTGATTGACGATGCTCGCCGGCAACAGGCTCATTGGCCTCCATGACGCAAATTCAAGGTGATCCAAGCGACAAAGAATGTTCTGTGGAAAGAAATAAACAGTAGAAACGAGATTAGCTATAACTTGACCATGATTTGCACACCCGTCGAGAAATATGTTGAACCTATGACAAGGGGCTGGTAGGTGAATGCACATTTAATGAAGTCACACAGAAGCGATCGCCGCGACTAGGAAACGGGAATTCATTCATTCGTTTTACTGCCCATCAGCAGTGACGGCCAGTGAAAGTGCTTTCTTCCATACACGGGCAATCTGGTTTAGAGTGTTATAAGTCGTCGTCTGCCGCATGCTTTTCTTCGTCTCGAGCAAATGGGAATGATAAGATGCAAGCACCAGCATTGTGTCGGCAAACGAACATCGATCGCCAATCGACGGGGCGACCTGTGACGCAGCGACTAGTTTCAGCGGCGGAGAACTAGTCGGATAGTTGGTGTAAGCGAACAACTCGGTGCATACCTGATTAGACCGAAAATGAAGCAATTTATTTGCCGTTTAAGCGGCACCACTACTGCGATACACAGAAAGTCTTGGAAACCGGCTTTAATGGCTGTGGGGCATTGCTGTGGATTGCTGTGGCGATTGCTTTACTAAATTGAAAACGAAAGTATTGTGCGCTCCATAATGGGCATTGGAAGGTAACAGTCGAGTTGGTAACGTTTCGTTGTGTACCATCAAGCTGCGAATGATTGTGTTTCATGTGGGGAGAGGGAGAGAAGGTGTGTTGTTGTTTATTTGTGCGCGTGTTTGTTTATCAAACATTTTTTCATAATTACAGAGAGCTGGGGAATTTTATAGATCTGAGAGGCATTGCCAGTTAGTTGAGCTATTGTTGCATATCCCCGAGTTATTTGCGTGTGAATGAAAGATTAGATGATAGTGGAGAAGGATGATTGATCAGAATTGAAAGAGATTTCTTTTGGGAGATGACGATGTCTATAAAATATGCTCGGTTTAACATAGTTCTGAATGCGAAATTAATGCGATGTATGTATGAACAACTTAAAGACCCCTTACACTTTTCTTTCAATAAATAGAAGAGCGCTCAGTTAAGGAAGTCATTTCACAACTTAATTTAAGCCTTCACCATAGCATAGTACTAATGAGGTTTCTGGATTAAAGGTGTAAAAGACCTAACTAACTGATGGAAATATCATTCATTATCAATAGAATTGCTGTATTTACAAGGAATGATATTATCTTTTGTACAGAAGCACAGCTGTTGGCGCATACTAGGGGCACACATCAATCACTCGAAACTGTATGCAATAGTATGCCTAGGGCCTATAAGAAATCATGTAGACCTTTATATTTTAAAACAATTGCGGAACGGAACAAGGTCAACACGTAGGGACACATTACTCAAAAGGGTTGGTAGCTTATTTGAAAAACAAATCTAGAATAGGCCTTATAGTATTGCTTCGGCTCTTAATACTATTCTAGAAGTCGTCATAGAAATTTTGCCAAACCGATAACTAAGACTTTGAGTGAACGTGTTACCTTCTTTACTTAGTTATTTTTGAATTCAGTTCCTCTTTGAAATATCTGGAATTTCTTTAAATTCTGTACCTAATTATAGCTTACAATTACGAAAGATACAAGCTTTTTCAGTCAACATGATCAAGTGGACACCCTTATTCATGCGAACGAAATACCCAATGCATCCTTAAAATTAATGTTGTTTTTTAAGAATATTTGGTTTGGAAAGCTTTTCTTCTGACTGTGGAGAGCCACAATTCTTCCTGAGATACTGATTTTAGATCACTGACACTTCTTTCATAGTTTATAGCATTACGCTACACGTTACTCCCAGATAGTAATACTCTCAGATAGTAAAAGTCAAATTGTATGTACATTCCACCGAAGTTTATAATCCCAAACCGAGCCCCAAACACAAGTGGTACTAATCCCTTGTGAATCTGTCAGCCTATTATTCCTTTCTTCCTTTTCTTTTTATTATTCTTTATTTGCTTTCAATCATAAATTTCTGTGTGTTAAAAGTTAATCCTTAAATTCGTCCATCTAAAATATTAAAAAAAATGGCGGAAGAAGAATTAATCGCGAGTGACACAAATTGGTAATTGAATAAAAAACATTTTTTTATAAGTAAACGAGAAACTTCGACACGAGAGGAGACGCCAATTTAATTTTGATTTTCAATTTTTGAATAGTTGACTGGCTGATTGTGCTGCCAAGTTATAGTTAGCAATCGTTTTTTGGGGCATTATACATGAACGTTAAAACGTGCATACATATGTTCGCTTACAAAAAATAAGACACACAAGTATATTTATTTTTCATCTAGACTAATATTTAAACACTCACGATCATACTTTTGGAAAGATATTCAATGTAAGTTCTGTAAATAACGAAATTCAATTTCTGAAGGACCTACAATTAACATCAGTAAAAGAAAGTGAAAATGCTAACGAATATTCCAAATCAGATACGAGATTGAAATAAAAACAAAAATATATTCAAATAACGAACAAGCTGATCAAACACCTTTCTTTTTTATTCGTCTCATTATCTTATCTTAATAGATTTTATTTCTTCTTTTCCGAATTTATAGCACATAACTTTTTTAACAACTGAAATTGAAAGTTACAGCTCGAAAAGTCTAGGTAAGGCTAGGTTATGGGTTGTTATGGGCATAGGTCACCCTTGGGCCCAATGCGGCGTAGGTTTTCAAACAAGTTGTTTCTTTTTTTAGAAGAAATGGTATCAATGTCTTCTTTGTCATTGCAGCTCATGCAGAAATCTTGACCGTTTAGTGTTGAGGGTAGTGTTTGAATGTTAGTTGTGGCCTTCAAATAAATATGATTGCAGCCTGGCTGTCTGATTATGACATGCCATTGTCTCTCAGTCATTCAGTGCATCTTCAATTATCATAAGCTCTGCCGGTAACACACTACAGTTTGAAGGTAAATTGATGAAGAGACGAAGGTTAAAGTTTCTGCGCCAAACCCTTCCCCATTTCTCATCTTGAGAAGTAAAACTACTGTTTAGTTCTTGGTTGACAATGATATTCGTGCATCATATTCATACATCTAGAAAATTTTAACCTAATTATCTTCGCCAATTTTCGGCGTTGAAATGTTGTTTCAGTAACCGTAGAAGGGTTTGAAATTGTTTTATATTTGTATTCGAATTACGAAGATTGGGCTCTCCATCGAAAAGTCAATAGATGATGGATTGTATGGAGGGTAACATTGCTCCTTGGAAGTTTTGATAGATTGAATTGACCGAAAATAGATGTTTGATGTGGATACGTGAGTGATATGTGTTCAGATAATCAAATTAGTTTACGTGGCAGTTTTGAAAAGGGCATGATGCATGAGGGAGAGGGATTTCAAATGAAAAACTTTTCGAACTATTGCTTATTTTGCGAAGGTATGCATTTCGCCTTGTTTATAAAGTATTTGATTTACTATGAATTTCTTGAGAATTTATAGTTGCTAAGGAAATATTCCTTCCAATAAATATTTTCCCTCTTATTCTGAATTATAATCGGATTTTTATTTAGCGAATTCGTTTCGAAATAAAAATAGTCGGCTAAATAGAAAGTAGCCACACATAAGATTTGTTGTGCTATAGATATTGCGGTCTGCAAAATATCCGCAAAGTATCAACATACGAGCACCAAGTTTGGCTGAATTGTTTAACGGCGTGTTCAGTAGACGTTCCTGCTGTAATTTTCTAATAAAATTCTTTGCATGGGCCCGAACCCACCTTGGGACTACCCACATTCTTGGATAGGACATGACTGACTAAGTGCATCCTTCCAAACATCAACAAATAACCAGCGGCTTTTCTGTTATCTGTAGATAGAAAAGACTGCAGACGACTTGTTGGTGTACAAACGGGACACTTTGCTAAATACTTACATAGGTGTACTTGGGCTTAGTGATGGCACCCTACGCGACTCCTGTCGAGAAAGTTAAGACAATGCAGAGCAGTTCCTTTATTAACGTCCCGCCTTTGCTCGGATCAGGTGGCGGCTGTTCGGCTCTGATGTTCTAGGAGCTGAAAACCTAGGCTCTTTATTATAGAAGCGCTTGCTGGTTTTCCTTTGGAATAAATGTAGGTTACTGTGTGAAATTGACCGGTTTTCGACCGTCAACCTCCAACAAATAAACAAAAAAAAAAGACAATAATCTACTGAAGAAAGATATGCAATATGTAATATTTCTTCAATTTAATAAAATTTGAAAGGAACACATCATCATATCATCTTCGATATAATACAAATCGTAAAATGCTAACTCACAAATTAAAGTAATAAAAACCCACACTCATGTGTTACATTAAAACAGTAGTTGAATAATTAACCATACGGATGCCACTCTTATGCAATCCCATTTAATTACTTTTCTCTTCATTTCTACGTCAACCCCTTCTTCCGGATGAGGAAAAATCATAAAAATCACTGTCTCTGCGACTCACTAGCATCCAGTGTGAAAATTATTTCGAAACGGCTGTTACACCACTCGACTTGTTGTGCTGCATGTCTATACCGAACCGCATGCGGTTCCTTGAAGATGATTTAAAAATCGCATCCAATTAAGAAGATTGGCAATCTACCACCACATTCGGTCTCTGGGGATGAAGAACCTATTGTGTGCATTATTCAAATGTATTCTTCGTCTTGGAGACTATGAATGAAGCAAATGGAAGCAACGAGAATTTTCTTTCATTGATGGAACAAACAAAATGTAACCTCCATTGTTGTTAATTGTTTATTAATTAGGGCTTCGAAAGTCAAGCGGTGATGAGGTCTAATGAATTAATAAATAAATTCTTGTGCTGATTTCTAATAAATGCCATTCTGCCGACTGGTAAACACTTAGCACATTTGTGAACGTTCAGGAAAACAGAAGATAAGCTGAAAGGCAAAATCGCGCAAGTAGATTTTTTTCTAGTTACGCAGAGATGAATATCTATGGAGATAGACAGTATGTATGTTAAAACATATGTACATATACCGTAATGATAAATCATCACCTGATGATGGTGCGTATTTTCATCAGAATATTATGGAGACCTGTACATTATCAGCAATCCGATGGTCTGTCATTGCTTGTGTCACTGTTTCTTCAATAAGACTCAAATTGCAAAAGTTGAGAAATCGACGCACAACAATGTCACAGCGAATGGTGCCGTCTAATGAGTGTGTGTCGGCTACTGCGCTGAAATAACCAGCACACAGCGGCTGAAATTTATTCAATCAGTTCCACACGTCAAGTGCGTTATTCTGCAACCCATCCCTCACGAACATTGTCTGACTACGACGTATGGCTTGACTGTTAATTAGTTGTTAGTTTTTTTTTTTTTTACCATGGATGCTAGAGAAATGTGTATAACCATTATTTCTTGGTTTTTGCCGGTTGATTTCAACGCAGGTTCCTTGTTAACGGTATATTATTTTCAGTGCTGAATTGTAACTTCTTCTGAAGGAGCAAATATCAGGTTAAACGGCTGTCATAAAGTTGACAAAATTCCTCAATAACTGCACCTGGTTTGCAGGATAAAAATTTCTGTCTCTAAGAGTTTCCCAAATAGAAAATATATATATATTTATAGTTAAGGCCATGTTATAAATTCAATTTGCACATAATATACATACAAGTATGCACTTATCTAGATAGTACGAAGTATCTCAACATAAAAATCCGTTGGAATGCATACGCGTGTAGATATCATTCATCTTGTGTTTGTTTATGCGCGCTCGCTATACATAGGAGGCTTGCAAAAATTTCAATAAATCTTAGCAAATAAAAACTAGATTTTTATTTCTTTACATTTCTTCCAGACATGTGGACATGTGTTCAGACTTTGAGGGTCATCTCGTGAGTGCGATTTACGATACGACTTCAGCGTTATATTTATGTAATTTCCATTGAATATCTCAATCTCTTGCCATTTAGCAAGAATTTCAAGGATGATTACGTTACGTTTGAGAAATATCTATTTTTTTCTTATTATTTTTATATTTGATTGAGTTAACATTGATGTGATCTACATGGCTGTGTGGTCAAGTTCACCAACTCACTTTAAAAAAGATTAGTTCAGTTGAAACCATTTTTTTGCAGAGCATCTATACGCTCTAAAATGTTAGTAAGCGTTTCGACTACAAAATAAAGAAAGATTCTTCATGAACTACTCGTGTTATGTGTGTTATTCGTTTCTCACAAGTAAATATTTACATTTTTTTCCACCAATCAATAAAGACGTTCTTAAAAGGGTAAGGCTCGCGATAAAATTTATCCCTACAGCGAATCTCCCTTAGTGTCCAATGAACCCCGTTGGTCAAAGACCGATTACATTCATCTCGTTCTTAGATAGGTTTGAACTACACACTTACATACATCTTAAGTTCAACTGGAACTCGCAAATATTTAGGTTAAATTCAATTGCATATGCACGATTTCTTCTTTACCAAATCGACCTTACTTTAGCACGAAATCTTTACCTTTAGCACAGAACTATTGCTGTATTTACAACTAGGGCGATATTTGTGTGTGTCTCCATAACTAATAATATTCTGCAATGTTCCTATATGTGGAACGAAAACTTATTGCGTAGCACTACAGAGAATAAGGGACGAAGACCGCGGCTGCAGCTGCTACTTCTGGTGTATGTTACTTGCTTGCAGATGGAACAGATACTTTCTTACCACTTCAATGCCGTGAAAAAAGCGAGACAAAGCGTCAAGGAATCTTTGCCTTAGACCTTCAGTGTGTGAGCCGACACTTTTATCCACTACATCACGGCGTCGCAAAGCAATTAAACATTAATCAATAAGTAAACGAAAACCTCTATCTGAAGCCGTTTAAGCCGGAGGAGCTTTCAAATTAACACTGAAGTTGATTTTGAAATTAAGATTTCTCATCTTCTTCCAATATTTTCGATTGCCGTCCGAGCATGCATATCAATTGCAATTGATAAACTTTATTTAAGAAATTTACAATCGCGGTTTTTCAGAAAATTTTCATGAAATACCATCGTGTTAGTCTTACATAAAAACTGAAATTATTTGCCGTCCTTTGCTATTAAAAACGTTATCCTCTTTCAATAGAAAACTTGTTATTTCAATTAAGTTCAGTCTCATGTATACAAATAAACACAATGAAATGTGAACATTACACGCGCCTTCTTCTATTTCTTAAATGACAGCAAATATTTACAAAACTCTACCAAAATCGCTGCTTAATGTGAAAAATTGTGAATTTTGAGCCGTTAATATTTGCATAAAGTATTCTCTCCTCCACGCGTTAATATCTGCTAAAGGGCTATAATTCAATTTTTTTTTGATCGCTAAGTTTTGTAACATAAACTACGTCGGAGTTCAATGAAGACCACGTGTGCCACTAATAGCGTTAACCCACTTAGCGCAGCACACATGCTAACGCCACTCCTGCTGAGGCATTCCAAGCCATCGGCATCATCTCAATTGCAAATATGTATGTATGTAATGTCCCTTAAGATAAGATCAAAGGCACGAACCTCTGCTGTGTATTAGAGTTTGTCATCTCACTAAGATCACATGGTTACGGTAGTTTCTGAACTGGTTTGGATTTTTGAAATTCCTCTGACATTATGCCAGCAATCTCGAACAAGAATCACAAATGCGAATTGTCACGTGCCATCGGTGTTCTGAGCGTTTACTTGCGAACGTAATGAATGCAGAGATTAACTCCGAACGCAAATCGATCGCCGTGCGGTTGCGACAATGACTTTAATTCATATAAGGAAATCATATGAGAAATTTCTTATGATCTGTGAGATGGTTAAACCTTCGAACCGTTTTCTTCAAACGCCTTAATTAACTGCAACACGATTGCATACATTTTGTGTCCAGTCATTAGCGGGATATATTTGCATTTGTTATGGGTTTTCTTTGCTATCTTCCTGGTTGTAATTTATAAAGTGTTGTTTTGCTCCTCAACACCTTTATATGTTTATCATTTGCTTTAACAGATTACTTGACACAGAAAATATCATTTTTAAAGCAGTGGTCATACACCTTCTGTTGAATGTTGTAAATCACTCCGATCCAAGAACACTTCAGGCGTGAGTTTGTAAGTGTTTAGCACTTAGATATCGTTCAAGTTCAATAGCCATGTATCTTCTTGACATAATTCTTGTTTGTTTATATTTAATTCTCGTTCGAGTAAAGGCCCTAGAAGCCCAATTTGATTGAGAAGTTTTATTATCTTGTATGCCTTGTCTTTGAGAACATAAAAGTTATTCGAATTCATTGAATGTACGAGAGTGCTATTAAGATTTTGCAACCGCATGGGTTGAGGAATACTGATTTATTTGCAACTAGAGTGTGTCCAACAAACACCATTTCGAGGTTCTTTATAACTCTACATAATTTTGATGGCAGATACTATGAAATTGTACAATCAAGATTGTGCAGCTTTGGAATTTGTCGTCTGAAGGAAATGCTACATTCTGCGATTAAATGCATACTAAAATTAGTTGATTTCGGCTTTGTTAGATTTGTTTGTATGTAACTCAAAGGCAACGGCGTGCAAGTAGATGTTGTAGTTTTCTTATAGTTTTAATAGTCTTTAGTCAGTCGATAAATTTCGTTAAAACATTTTTGTAATAAATCTTTGTAATAAATCTGGTAATATTGCACCAATTTTATATCTTGTGTAAAAGGGGACATCTCAAGCTTCATTTTATTAGAATTTTTGAATTTGTATTTTACTGTGAATAGGTATTTACATGAAAAAAAAAAATGCAAATTCTATATATTCTCATTCACTTCTTAATATCGCACATTCAATATGTGTGACTGGCTATTTTGTCTCCCACACTGCCATATCTTAAAGATTTGTAAAGTGGCTTGTTTGAAATTTCGCAATTACATGGAATTCACCTAATGGGTCTTATAATTCACAGATGTTAAAAAAAAATTGATGTTATTTGTTTAGTTGTTTATCTGAATCACCGTTAGACAGCAATTAAGTTCCAAAGTTGAACAAATTGTGCCCCAACCTCCTTCAGTGTCTACACCAAGGCATCTCAAATTCTGAATAAAAATCACAAATTTTTGTTTTACACGGGAACTTACAACGAAAATTGTTTAAGACATTCTGGGTGCAACAGTCTCGGCATTATTTGCCAAAAGCGGTAAAATTTCCATTTAAAACGCAGTTTTGAAAAGGAAACGAGCATTTTGGAAAAATTTATATCAAAATACACATTCATTGGAGAATTTATATGTGTCAGATTTATGTATCTTATACGCATATTGCTATGCTATATGAATATAGGCAAAAGTGAGTTAAGTTTCAAACATTGATTCTAACGTTTGATGGATGCAATGTCGGCACGAGTGTTTTGAGAGTATGGTATGTAGGTAACTTTAGAGTGACAAGTAATTATATGAATATCTGTTCAAAGTTTTATATTGTAAGTATGCACATATGCAGATACACACTAAACTTTAAAATTCGGTGCATCATTGCGTTTTGTGATATAAGTATGCGACTCATATAAGTATGGCAACTTTAGGATATATTCCCACCACGTCAGTATCACTTGCACTTGCCAGTTTTTCTCGCGACTTGATATAAGTGTTACTTTGGCTCCTTATTATTCAGTTAATTTCAACAGGACCATATTTATTACGCATCACAATCTATTCTCTAAAATTTTGTGGTAAAATTCAAGTCTGCGAAAGGCAGAGAAGCACCAAATCAGATTAGGAAATCCCCAGGAGAACCTGAAGCACGAATTTCTTGACGTGCATAAAAATTAAGCAGTTCAGACACTTTAACAGTTTTTGTGTGACATGCTTTGAGTTGAACCATATGAATGTTACGGGTTTGAGAAACCTTACATTCTGATCTTCGGTTTCATTCCCTTACTAATTATCTAATTCCTAAATATAAAGTTAAAATTAAAGTATGTGCGTTAGACGCTTGGAAGACGTACAAGCTCTATGCTTGGTGTGCTCATTATTTTTTCGTGTAATCAAATTTTGATTACAAAACGAAACCTTATGTTAAAATTAATTTACTTTATTTTTCAATTTAAGGTTCCAGAAGCGAATCTGCTTAACTATGAAATGTCACTAAGGACAGTATTAACTCCACTACTAAAATTTACAAAGATTGTTTTCTTTACACATTTTAAACGATTTTTGATAGGATAGAAAGACGATACAGTTCACAACGGAACACGACCTAGTTTTTACAGTAGTCCTATCATGCGTATTTTCACTAATGGACGAGGTGTTCCAATGTCTGTTTCAATGTTTTATCAAAAAATTTGAGGAGCTTTTTATAGATAATTATTGCCTTATGAATATTAAGATGAAATGAAAAGAGGATTCTAAAAATACTGGATAAATAGTCAATCCGCATTTAGCCAGTATGCCACGGCTGATCTGAGTAATAAACCAAAAAATTGTACCTTGATATCAATAAAACAAAAAATTGACGCTGTTAAAAGGATACGCATCCTTAAAAGAGAATTTTATGGTATCTAAGTGACGCAGACGAATTTCTGTTAGATCGACAGCATGTCAGGTTTCTAAAATCCAACACATAAAAACATAATACAACTTTGATATATTAAAGTTTAGTTTTTAAATCACTAATCAGAAATAAATCTTTACCCCAACGAACGCGACTTAACTAACCACATCAAAAAAAAATCAACGATTTCCAGATTGCTTTAGAATTTCTCCTAAATCACAACAAAAAACCAACACCACAAACCCAGATCAGTTTGATCACATGCAACCCTACACCCCAAAAACGAAAGAAAGGTCACTAAGATCAAGCATTAATGCCACAGGTTAAGTACTGCACGGTTACAAAACGAAGGCAAAAACTCGTTCTACTCTTACACGGCGAACACGACAACGGGGAAGTTCACATATTGCGCATACGCCCCACGCTCTCAGTCACTCTCTCTCCTAAAACTGGTCACATTTTTGTCTCATTAAAAAAATTCACGGTTTTATTATTTACTAATTACGCCGTGTATCTCTGCTTCTTAGTTTGTTTATTTTAGCCATTGCCCCGTTCCCCGTCGCTGGTATTGTTGCTCAAGAAGGTTGTCACACAGGTTACAGTGAGAAGCTGCCATAATTTTATTTGATTTGTTTGACAGTCCAAAACTTACCCACAAACTGGGAACAGCGGAGAACGAAGAAACACGAACACACCGCAGCGGATAAGGTTCACAAATTTTGTATCTGCTACCAACAACAACACGGATTTTCAATAATTAATCTCTCGGTATCCACGTGACGGGTTGATGAAATCCACTCGCTCGTCTCGAGCAACACTCGGCACACTTTGGCACAGATTAAGCAGCTTCCGTGGACAGGCAGCACTTTCAAAAGCCGCGTTGCAGCAATTCCCTGCACACTTTGTTTACAATTTTTTGCGGTTAAATGAACTAATGGCTCCTTGGCGGTTGTACTGCACCACAATTTAGCAATCACTTTCCATTTCCATTGCAGCGGCGACGCGGCGCATATAATTAGCTCTCGAGAAATCTGTGTGTCCCGCTTCAACTGCTGATGGAAGATTGCACGAAAGACTTAGCCAAAGATCAAGCACTGCAGCACTCGCGCACCTTTGTATCTCTTGGAACTGGGAAACTATGGATCTGTAGATCTATTGTCGAGTGACACACTTAAGGCAGAACGAGCACCTTTGAATTGAATTGCGGTTTCAATAGCGCGGTCTTTAGAATGCGGTATTTGTTCTTCGCCACAATAAAATCACAATCGATAGCACGACAGCGACAACGACGACGATGCGACAAGATGAATGAGCACAGCGGCGGACAGACAATCAATCCGCGGAGGACTCTGCTCGTGGAGACCTATCGATTTTCGAGAGAATAGAGATTTCTCACAGAAAATGTGCGCGTAACCGAAGAGACGGAAAGCAACGAAGTTCAAAACACACAAATGTGTCGAGGGGCACCGATTTGAGCCGTCAAATACCTCGTAAGTTGTGGTTCGGCTGGTGGCTTGGAGTGTACTAAAATCGCTGGGGTACCTGTTCGCATGGAGGTATCTGCCATGCTGACGCTAATGTTGTTTTACTGGTGGCTGGTGGCTGCTGATGGCGCGGCGGCGGCTGTTGAGGTTGAAGCCGACGTTTTGGGCCGAGCTAAACATACGAACGGTGCTGGATGATTACATGGCATGCAGGTAGAGTTGATTGCTAGCGTGGAGATGCTGTGGCAATGCAGCATGCACACCGATACACCTGCGGCTTACCGATATTTGACTGGGAAATAGGCAACTGATGGGTTGTATTGAGGAGGAGATTTTCGTCTCTTTGAGGCCCGTTTATAATCACATTCGAAATGGCTTATTATACTGTGGTCTGTGCTGTGGCTGTGGGCTTCAACATTTTTGGAAATTAATTGACAATTAATCCGAGTTGACTTGGTGACACCAAATGGTTTGCGTAAGTGAGTTGAAAAGTGTGCTGTGTGATTCGATGGCGTTAAGCTGTGGGATTTTGTATGTTGCTCCAAATTGTGCATTACTCCCACCCGATTGCTGCGCTTGGAATGCGAGCCGGTAGCATCCAAGAGTGGGCCAGCAGTAATCTGACTTAATAGAACAGGCGCGTTTTCTTTTAGAAGTGGGCGCACCGTTTTTGGGGCAGGGAAAACAACATGCAGAATGTTGTTGCTTTTGACATTATTCGGCGGAGGCTTTTTTTTATTGAAAACCCATCTGCGCCCACCGTCAGGTATCAGGCAGCGCCGCCGACATTTGGACATTTGGAAGTTTCTCTGCCCAGGGGAAAACTGCACAAACGACGATGTCCGGAAATCCGGCGTAGAATTTAATTTGGCAACAGTTGGTATCTGGATTTGTGAGCAAGAAGTTTTTCAAGATAAGAATTTCGTTAGACATAAACAGTAAATTATAAAAGCGATATATTTTAATTTTAATACTTTTCGTTCTTTCAAAATTGTTTTATTATGTTTAATCGGACATACACCGAGAACCATTTAGAACCTGTTAAAAAGTAGAGATAAGAGCACTAGAAATGAATATGAAGTAGTCAGTGTTTGGCTTACGAAATATGCAAAAAGTTACCTTTAATTGTAACACAGAGGTTTGATCAAACACGTTAATAATCTGATCCTAAAAGTTTCCTTATCTCAATAGGATTTCCACGACGTGGCACATTACTTTTAATTGTGGCACATTACTTTTAAAGTGGTTTCAAAAGGTCGATGAAATCATAGAAGAAATTAAGCAACAGTAGGAGGAACGTTACTAAATAACTAGGCATTCATCAACAAACATCAACAATTTGAAGAAAGTTGGGTGCCGTATGGATAAAAAGTGAACAATGTATTGGCCCGATCAAAAATCGAACAATTTCGGAACAAAATCGAACAATTTCAGGAGCAAATTATTATGGGCTTTGAAAAGTTGATGACTGAGCTTCTCAATTTTTTCATCGTCCACTTTCTAGGGATTGAAAGATTTATACAAAGTGGAGCAAAAAATTTCACCTTATGTACAGGCTTTAGTCTTGCTAACTGCAATTATCACCAGCGGTATAATAGAACCATCTGGCCACAAATTTGTTGCCTACATTGCCTGAACTCCCAAGGCATTTTATCGTATTCATATTTCCACATCTTTAAAAGCGTAATAACCATTGAAGAACGACATCAGGGCCATTGCTGTTTATTCTAGCGGATTACCGCTATAAATTAGTTAGTTCAGTTGGATGAGGTCCACCTCCTCTTGTGTGCTCCATCGCAACCTAGGCCTACCTCTGTTGCGTTGTCCCTATGGTTCGGAATCGAAGACACTTCGTACCGGAGCTGTCGTGTGTATTCGTATTACACGATTTAACCATCTTTAGCGGTCGATTAGAAGACGCTTATCAAGGTTGTAGGTCGCTGAACGGTTCGCAACAGAATCAAGGATTGCATACAGAACTTCTCTCTCAAAACTACCAAGGTCTTCTTTACCCACTATTAACAGAGTATAAGTTTCTGTGCCATAAGGCAGGACGGGGATATGATCTGTTAATGAAATGACATAAAATGATTGTACCGGCGACTAATTTACCAGGTAAACATATAAAATGTAATTATAATCAATCAAATGCCACAGAGGAGAAGCTTGGCATCTCTAAATTGTCAACTCCAAGAAAAAAGAATGTTTTTTTCAGGGAATGGTAGCTGCGTTCTCCTTGAACGTTAAATAAAAGGCATGTTTCAACCTACGCACAGCGAATGGCATAGAACAACTGCCACTCCATCGCTTAACCGTTCTCCCAGCAATCCTCCTCAATTGATTCCTCTTGACAATCATAGCATTCAGCACCACCAAGCAATTAGCTGCCTCTTCAGACACCTACTGGATTTCATAAGATCAACTGACATCCACTTGTGCAGTAATACTCCACCAGAGGTGTGGTAATATCTACACTCTTTCGTACTTTATCCCAGTCGATATATGTGTCTATTCATCTCGGTTAAGTGGTGCTATCAAGAACTCCGTCGTCAAGAGCGATTATACCACACTTGCTTCCACGACGGCGCGGCGTTGAAACCAGTTCCATTCGCAGCGTGGTTACATTCTAATTCTTTGAAGTCTGAACTTGCTCAATTCCCCGAACGGAACCCCAAGAATGACGATTGCATAATTTATTGAGATCACCATACGCTTATACGGCTGCGAGCAGGCTGTCTCGCATGAGATGCCGCCGCCGCCATCAATTGCATCGCTATCACTTTCTAACGGTTAATTGCCGAAACTTTTCCCTAAACTCCTTCGAGTATTCCTCGCGCGCACCTGACGGAGTGTGTAATTACGGCAATTAGCTGGGCCAAGTGCTTCGCATTTTTTTCGCTCCAAGATCAGCTCTCAGTGAACCGGAAAATTGAAGCAGGGATTAATCGCAGCCATCATCGGACTGAGTGATTGAATCATGCGGATGCGAACCACGAGAGCATGGAATGCACTGGAAGTGAATGGCCACACTCTGCTATGCGAGATCGTTAATAGAACAAATAAACTCTACCGTGCGTCGGGAGATCTGCAATTACGACATAACCAACGACAAGTAACTTTCTTTTCCAGCCGCTCAGAGCTGGTCTAACCGCATCGCCACTTCACACACCACACATGAGGAGCGGCTGGTTTGCAGGTATTTACCAGCGTCGAGCGAGAGAGTCACCTGCCCCTCTGCGGGCAGATGACACCAGAAATGGTCATTACACGAAAGTAAAACCGACGAGAATGAGTATCGATCTTCGATACACGGCCGCTTGAGAACGGGCGGCGGCGGCAGAGGTGAACATGCGGAAGGTCTGTGTGTGGGGACTTCACAGCTTTCACCGCGCGCACCGTACGTCTTGGCCTTTGACTTGTGGCGAACGTCATGAGAGCACCACGCACATACTCTCCACCCAACCCAGGCTAGCAGGTCAGCTCTACACCTCGATGATCGCTTTTACCGAAACCATGGCGGACACATCAGCCGCCGCCACTCAATAGCTGCTAAGGTAAACAACCGAAGGTGCGGTGCGACTTTAAAAGAGCTTCGAGCTTGTGCGCCAGTGTGCGTGATCGGAATGCAGATTGGGCGAAGTTAGGAGGTCCACCGTGGCGTGCCAAAATAAAGTCCACTTGCTCGCAGCAACTCCTGAATAGATTCACTTAAGAGAAAGCAGTAGACGCCTGTAAAACTGGTGGAACTGTGCCAATTGCCTGACATTTCAAGGTGAGCACGTCGCGGTTTTACTTATGCAACTGGGTTATAGGAAAGTTCGATACACTTATTGCACTGTGCGCAGGCAATTAGGCATTCTGGCAGTGTAATTGTCTCTCAGGAATAGGCAGTCGATCCGCTGGCCGCTCTATGAGTGTCCGCGGTAAGTAGTTTATGCCCATATTTAGTGTGGGGAAATCATCTCCGCTGGTCTCGTTAATGCATCCGCCTTCTCTGAGGAATTTAGAAATTTTGTTTTGCTGGCCCTGGCCTCAGATCTGCATACGTTTACGACGATTGTTCGTGATAAGCTGCGCAAATTTGAATTGACGGTAAGCGCGAGAAATCTGATGGGAGATCGCTTTTATGTTTGGAGCGTCTGCTGCTGATTTTATTAAGGAGATTTTCTGTTTGATTTTTAATCGAACTACACACAGATTGTTGACTGTAAAACGCAGTATAAGTCTTTAAAGAAAGTCAGATTAGTTTTTAGTGGCTTGCCTGCTTCGATGTCATACAGATCAAGCTTCCATAATTCAATACCGATGTTGGTCCAGGCTTCCGTAAGATGTTCGGCTGCACGTGGTCTGTTAAGAGTCAGTTCGTAGATTGTAAAATCATTGTCCTTTTTCGTGTCGTAGAGTCGAAGAATGAGTTGTTTTATTGTTTTTCAGTTATTAAGCTGCCCTCAAGCAACAACGCCAAAAGAGGTCTAGATGAATTACATAGAATGGTTAAGTGGTGGTTGAGGCTATATAAGAATACCACAAGAAGGTTGATTTTATGGTATATTTTGCAAAGTTGGACTATATTAAAATAGAAGACACTTGAGGGTATGGATTGTTATACACAGAAATTACGAAATGGACTGAAGAACGCAGTTGGTATTGACCATCCTGTTAGGTTGTTGGATAAGTGATTAACTTTGCACACTCTGACTAAAATCAAGTACTCAAAGGTGCAGAAGTCAATAAAACACGACCAAACCATAGCAAAGTATTTTAGGTTTATTCCAATTGATCTAAGCCATCTGCTAGTCATGTTACCTGGTTCGGCTTCTTAAGTGGACATCACTTTTAGTTAGATAATGATCAGGTTTGTAATTTCAGCAGGGATAACAATATCGTTTATTTTAAAAGACAAAGGCAACAGACGACATAGGGATGATCTCAATCATGAGTGATGTGATGAAAAAATTGTTTGCGAGTTATGAAGTCTATGTTTTTGAGGCATGATTAAACCAATGAGCAAACATCAAACATCGCAAACAAAATATAGAAAACTCTTGGGATTTTCGGATCTCGACCTGGAAAATTAAGGTTTAAGCAATAAAATTTGGAAGAAGAAATGAAAGTTCATAAATTCATAATTAGAATTGTCCTGTAATCTTGATCTTTGTGCTAGGCTTCCATTTGCCCATTGCAATGTACATATGAAAGTCGCAAAGTTCGAATGATATTTTATTCCCATCGTAAGAAAGAATAATGCACGCTTTTAAATAGCTTAATATGGAGTCATAACATCTTCCTTACCATCCACTGTGTTTCTGGACTTGAGAGCCAAGTGAGGCATAAAGCCCTACATCGAGTAAACTTATATAGTGAATAAAGAGATTCTTGCGAGCTTAATCGACTTTGGTGTCTAGAAGAAGGTCTTTTGTTTCTTAATGCAAGGATGGATGGAAGGAAGAGACGGAACGACGAACTTTATGGGCTGTACATCCAAATCAACGATTATTCGTCTCAGGTAGCTAAGTTATATAGAACAAACATAGTAAAGTCTAAAGTTAAGACTAAAGTAAGGTCTAAAAATAAGTCAAATATAGTCTAGTAAAGTCTTCGAGTCCAATCCAGTTTAAAAACCAATCACCACTCTCCCAATGGTATACTCAGATACATTAGGACCTGAATAAGGTGAACTTGTGTAGTTGAAACTTGCAGCCGGAAAACGCAAATTCATATAATTCATACAAGTAAGTATTCATTCAATGAATACCTTTTTTAAACAATTTCAAAAATACAGAAAATTCGCGTTTTTTTTTTCAACTATGTCAATTTAAAAAAATCAAAATCGAATTCTTTTGTCATTCTAAAATGTCTACTTAACTATGTGAATACATACACATGACAAATGTTGCTCAAATACGGTCCTTATTTCTTATGCTAGGTCTCAAGGACTGAAATTTCCTGTCCCTTAGTACGAAAACTCTTCTTCAGTTCAACACTTTTTCACACCTTGAGGCATTTAGAGGTTCAAATGCATGCAACATAAGTGCAATTTAGCTTCAAAAGAAGTGTCATCACCCAATCTACTCGAAGTACGTCGCTTTCACACTAAAAAATATCATCTCGGTGATCTTTCTCCTGCAACCAGTGCAACTTTAATTCGTCATGTTTGTGGCTTGGTTTTGTCACAAAACTCTTGTCCTTTTTTTGAAATGTCCCTATTTTTAAGCACTTTAAAATTTCAGAATAACATTCTACTTGGTGACTGGTACCAACATATGTTTGGTAAAGTTGAAGGCTTAGCTATCACTTGAATCCGTAAAGGTTACAACATTCTGCATCTGCCAGGGATTGATGGAGATCCGTGAAGCACAACGCCAATCAGAGGGTCAGTTATGATCAAGGCAATATCATTTGCTTGAAGTTCCTAACGAGTTGCTTATTCAATCAAAATGCGAAAATCCGTCAGATCTTTAATTATAAAATAAGCCAAGTGCTTAAATCACCAAATGGATTAAATTTAATGTTCACCTGTTGTAAGCATGAAAGTTGTAGAAATTGCAGATGCTTTTTATCAAACAAATGTGTATATTTGCATACATCTGTATTTATATGCCTTAATGTGCGTACTCTGCGATTTTAACATCTCTTGCCATCTCAGTGAATATCATTCAATTAATTTTAATTGCTCACAATATTTGGAACAAGGTGTGCGTCTTGGTTAATCGTTAACAAAGCAAAACATATACCACAGTCGTGGCTTCTTAAATGAAATTCCGGCAAGCAATAGGAAAGTGATTTCTTCGTTTTATAGATTAACCTTAATTGCTTCTCACTTTTTCTGATAAATTAAAGCGGAAGTGGAAGTTTGATTGCTCATCAGTAGAGCCCAAAATGAGAATAAAAACCATCAAGGTGTTTACTTCGCTATGAGCCACTTACAATCGGTGTTAGAATTCCTTAAGCTTACGATTCAACCTCACTGATTTAACAAATTTCTACTACGTCTAATTTTGTGTTCTTTTTAAGATCTAGTGATGGTAAGCACTTTTCTGTTGACAGTACCTATATTCGTTTCAAAAAAAATTGCATCGTCGCGAGACTATTCAAACTGGACCGCACTGGACCGGCGATCAAGACGAAACTAGTAGGGCAATATTATATAGTATAGATGAGTTCAATATTCAGACATCATTGCGAGTTCCAAAAATTTAAATATACCTGGAATGTTAGTTTGTTGATATTATGCAAGTATTTATGTTATATAGCAGATGTTGGCGTAAACTGTGGCCATCGATTATGGATCCACGACATTTTGATAAGAATCCGATACAAACAAAAATTTAATTAGGAATTTTTAAAGCCTTATAATCTTAACGATAAGTAGATAAATAAATGCGTAATTGCTTCTGATAACTTGTCATTAGAATCATCACTTTTTGTGATGTAAATACTACAGAAATTTTGCCTACTATAAAATAAGTTCGTGTTCCGAACTTACATGCCTGAAATCCTGTATGTTTACACTAAAATACAACAGTTTCTCGCAAAACACATTTCCCCATTTTTTTCCAACAATTATCGACTTCTGGATACATTTTAAAGAGAACGTTGTGTGTGTTTTCGTTCATTTACTGTTTAAGCGAAAAGACCTACGAATAGCCTTAGGTATAGCTTAGTCTCTCCCGTCCCGAAGTTAGCAATACTTTAAGTACTGCAATCCATCCATCAAAATCTTTATTAAATCATGTCTGTACATTTATTTATACTGTTTACTACCTTTTTAAGTGTTGGAATCTTTCTTACTATAAAATGTGTGCGCAAAGTTCGAATATTGATTACAAAACGTTTAACAACTTAAACGCATGTTAATTCTTTTATAGCTGTGGGTAATCCAACTTCAAATATGATCGCATTATGTAACCTTACTTGCATGTAGCTTGAGAAGATAGCGACACTTAATCATAACCCTACAATTTGATGACAATTTTTGCCACTGTAAATGGTAAGCGGTGTGTCGCCAGTCATCAATTATGAATATTCATGGAAATATTGTCGCCCGCAATACAGTGATAACTAATAAAGGACAGAAGGTGAAAGTTTTGCTAACCAAACTTATGAATGCCACATTGCATTGCATACTGCACAACGCCACCATGTACATTGCTCGTGGAAACCGAAAGTACTGCAAATCTGACCTACAGACAGCGAAGACCAACCGCATCAGCGACCGTTAAAAAAGTACTTCATATGCATAAGAGTGCGTGGAGTGATCGCCAAGAAGATAATTATTTTTCGCCGGTCCTCCATCCTCCGACACACTACTCTGTGCTGCGGCACCGCTAAGATGTATCGCAAACACTTCACCCTGTAACCTCGAAATGATATGCGATTATTTATTCACCTCAGACAACGTGCGTAATTAGAAAATCTTAATCCGGCAACGGCGGCAGCAGTGTCGACTGTTGCAAATATCAACTATTTTCTTCTTCTTCCATCGATTTCGTGTCTGTATGTAGGTAAGTAACGAAACTTACAAACTCACATAAGGCCAATGTACTGCTGCTTCGCATTCAAACGAAGTTTACTTGTTCGGTTGGAAGTAATGTGGCCGTCTTATAGACCCATTGAGGCCCAATTGCGAAAAGCCGCAAAGCGAGATAAAAAAATATACCTTTGTTGCACAATTCCATATATTCAATTTCATCCACTAAGAAGCTTTAAATTTGTGCGCCAAATCAAAGGCGGGTGCTTACCTGATACTTATATACGCGCAGAGTCAAGGGAGTCAGTGTACATACCAGCGTGTATTCATCTTTTGTTGGCGAGTCTAAAAATTATTTTTCTCAAAAAACGCGTGTCAATTGTTCGGGATTGGCGTCACGAATCAACTTTGCGCCCAATAAATTTGATCCGTAAACTGCAAACGTTTCTTATAAAGAAGATTGCAAAATTTATAAGTGCATGGAGTGTGGGAAATTAAGCACAACTAGAGTTAATACATCCAATTGAATTGCGATCCGAATGCTTTTATTTATCTCATTTGGATGGGCGGAATTGCCTTCACCAGTTTGAAGTGTTTGAAACAAAATTAACGCATTTGCTACACACTTTTTCATTCATACACTCTTTTGTTTTACCAAATTTCGAAATGGATTCGCTACCTTTTAAGGCATTGAGATTAACTTTTTAAGTAATATATTAATGCTTACATTAATATTTATTTTTTTTTTATTCAGGCATTTGAAAACTAAAGGAGAAATGAAGAACAATTTATCGGTAGATGTAATACCCCTGTTAACAATAATTTGTCATATTTGTTTACATCATTATTTGTATTTATTTATTTTTCTTTTTTTTTGTTTCCTTTATCAGAAGACTACCATGCTGCCTTAGAGATATTCATGTGGGAAAACCCCTGTCTAAACACAAAAAAGTTCCGCTCCAAAGCGAAGTTGGCCAATTCGAATCTATTTTGGCATATGTTATTATGCAGGCTGTGTTTTGGAATGAATCTATACTAGGTGCCTTTCTTTTCCTTATGTTCATTCAAATCTAATAGAACGATGCAGCTGAATGGTATGAAGAGGATGCTATTTCCGAACTTAGCTTTGAAGCTGATTGTCATGACGCGCTCGTTTACGTGTTTATAGCTTATTACTGTTTGCTTAATTTGAAAAGAGAATAATGTAAATAAAATAAAATGTGTATATTCCTATTCGAAATAGGTTGCGTTTTTCCGAAAATATTTAGTTGTTACAGATCGACTCACTGCATCGATTTCAAGTCACTTTTACAGTTAACAAAAAAAAATCGAATTTTCCTTTGGAAATAAGTTTAATAAATACATAAGAAAAACCTCAAATATTGCGTCATCGCGGAAAAATTCAAATGTGAGAAGGCCTTTTTTCAATTTCAATATAATATTTGAAAAAGTTAAGAAAATGGCAAAATGTGGTACTGAATGACGAGAGAATTGACTTCAATTATTTTTATAGTACTGAAAACAAAAATAATAAAGAATGTGAAATTAAGCTTGTTTCATACGCAAAAACACAATATATATCACAAAAGTAAATATCTAATTCAGAAAATAGGCTGACTTTCCGATAAGTTCCCACGCAAAGTCCTCTGTTACTTGAAAATTCTGAAAAAACAGTATTTACGTAAGTTCTATGATACTTTCGAGTCTGATTTAAATTTCAAGTGTTGTATGTTAAGTATCTTTCCCTAATTCCATTACATCCTTGTTATTGTTTTTATATTATCTGTATTAGTATGGGAATATCTAGCCATAATGCAAGGACCCGAATCACAACAGCGTCTCCAAATTCTTTAGCTGTATTCGTATTACAAAAAAGCAACGTTCTGTGAGAAATGTTTTTCGTCTCCCTTACGTTACCCTCAATGATTACCGTTATCGCGCTACTTTAGCGAACTGTGAAAACTTCATGAAATTCAAGCACATTGTCACGGTAAGCTCTGTTTTAACAGGATGGCGCTACGAGCCATACAGCGCATGAAACAATGGACTTGTGGTGAAATAATTTTCGCTTCGTTCGCTTAATTTCATATATCTTGTCTTCAGGAATCAGCTACGATTGACGCTTTGTAAGCCATTACACGTGTCACCGTACCGAGTGGACCACCGCAGGCGTAGTCGTGGCCAACATTATGTTATCATTTTCAAAAACTACGTGTCATGAATTGATCTTTTACTTACGAGTAGTAGGTAAAGATTTATTCACTTTTAAATTAATGTATTTTATTTTACATTATAAATCAAACCTCACGATGACTCACCCTAAGCGGTCGTATTGGTCAACGTTGCCGGTCGAACACGTCGAAATTTTGTTACTGATGATGCAAAATTAGTTGTTTTTACTTTGACCGAGTTTTTCGAATTTAAATTTTGAAAAATATTCCAAACACAATCAGCAGGATGTAACATGTACATAAGTACGTACTAAGGCATTGTATTATAATTTCCGTCTAAGTACAAAACTGCTTGTGAAATCCAAGAAGGATCCTAATGCTAATTTCTAATAATTTTAAGAACATCGCTATCAAACCTTGCTTGAGTTGAATGACTGCCACTATGCATACATACTTTCCATGGCAAGTTTTTAAGAACAGTGAATTTAGTTTTTCTTTTCACATTCGACAGCTGATTCTGAAACTCTGAAGAAAATGATTCTTGTGCGACAACGTTATTTCGATTAAGATCAGAGTGACACAAATGTTTTCAAATTCGTATAGTAGTTAAGTGTTCGAAACATTGTGAGGAGTCGAGACAGCCAGTACCCAGTACGTCACCTTAGTTTTTTTATTTTTAATAATTAAAGATGCATGCATGTTGTTCATTGTGCATTATAAAACATATAAATATATATGTATGTATACATTTTTTTCGAAAAACAATTTTTCATTCCATTAGTTAGGAGATTTTACCTCCGTAACGATCACTAGCAAATAAAGGAAATAGGAACAATTATTCCGACAATCCACTTCAATTTAGATTTTCGGTTGATTCTCGTTGTACACCTGCCCACTCTATTTTACACTTAACAAATAATAGACTTTGGAATGGACAAATGATCCATTTTCGAGTACTCCTCTTGGTGACGCTAAAAATACACGGTTGAAGCTCGTTTATTTCATTAACGAGCTTCAATATTCATATAACAGTTCAAGTGCTGATTAAACTTATAGTTATCCTAAAACTATGCAACGAAACATGGAACCTTATTATGGTTGCCAATTATGAAATTAGTTATTGATACTTGCGATATGTTCCGAGTATACGGATTCCATCGATTTTTCAGAAAGAATAGCACTTATGTATCATGGTTGTGAAACCATCCGTCTTATCAACGTTTCTTATAACTACAAGTTCATTAATGATATAACCGCTTAACTTTAATTTTTTTTATGAAAATTGTGAGGGGCTTGGAGGTTTTTAATGTACACTTAATGAGTACCAAAGAAATTTAGAATAATAAATGCAAATTAAATTTAATCCAGTTGGTGAGTGCACACATAACTGCATATAAAAATATTCCCTGCCTCAAAACACAAAAATGTATCGAGGATTTCAGGTAAAATTATTTCCTTGATGAAAATGCATGATACTACCACACTGGTTTTATAAACATCAACGCTCACTTTGCTAAATCATGGTTTCTTCTTCTAGCCTTTGACGTTTTTATTATATTTGTTTCAAACATCTAATTTACACGTTTACGTGTTTCATAAGCCTATTCGATATTTATTTCAACCACTAACTCCATAACAGCTTATCCCCTGCAACAACCCTTCAGAATAGAGCGATATTTATAAATCGCAAACCATCCTAAAATTCATGATTGAGATAATTTTTCGAAGATCAATTAACATTCATGTCAGAGGTTGGATTCAATAATTTTTTTTTATCCGGATCAGTTGCCTGACGCTCTGGTTTGTTGTTTCATACATTTTCAAAAATTAGACGGAGACTATGCAATACAATGGATCACCTTTCGATAAGATCTCAATTATTTAAAAAAAAATAATCAAAACATTCCATGCACGCATAAGTGCACATTTTAATTTGCTACCTTCAAAATAACATTTGGGATGTTTTTGAACCAAAAATTTACCAACACGCTATGAAATTTCTTTATTTTTCAACCAGATCAACAAAAATTTTCGTACCGATATATGCATCACAAAAAATGTAATCGAAACCCATCCCAAATACAGTTGGAATGCTCAGAAAGAAGAAATGAAAATCACTCACCTTACCTAAAATCTTCTTCTTCAAAAAAAGTTATATCTTTAGACTTACCCTTCTCAATCGAATTATAAATACACAATTTCCACAAAATGAATAAGTTTATTACCTTAAAACTTTGAGGTGTGAATGCGTTTCAAAAACCGTTTGTTTAAAATAAAATACGCTAACAAGACGCGTAGTTATTTAACAAATCAAAGGACAAACGATGGACAAGTAAATGCTGTCGAATTGTCGTTTCGTAAACTTGCGGACACACCAAACCCCGAACGTAAACTCAGCACGCACGCAAATCTGTTTGTTGAAAACAAAATCAAAAGAAAATTAAATGCTCAGCTGCGTGATTTCGAGGAGTGCTCTACTTACCTTCAGTTGTTCTAATCAGAACGCCAAATCGATGTCCGTACAAGTCGCACATCCAATGAAAACATCTTGTCCACCACCAACCCTTCTTCCGCACACACTACGAACGTTTTGATTTGAAAATTTTAAATGCTCCACACGCACTTCGCCACTCTACTCTACGCTTACGACACATGAAAACGGATTAACTTAAGTAGCTCTTCTGTACACTAACTTAGAGAAGATTTACTGTATTAACTTAAATAACTTCAGATTTGCACAGGAACACAACAACGACGAACAACTCACACGCGATCGGTAAGCGACGGAATTACTTATAACCGGGATTGCCACCGTACATGTTGTAGTTTGGCATATTCGGCGCTTGCGGCTGCATGTAGTTCGGCATGCCGAATTGCCCATTCATACCGGGTTGTAGTTGTCCTGGGTACCCGAAATTCGGATACGAAACTGTATTGTTGTAGTTGCCTTGGTAATAATTCGGCTGGCCGGGCATAGTTTGCATGCTCTGCATGTTTTGAAAGTTGGAGTACATCTGCTGCTGTGTTTGCTGCTGTACTTGTTGTTGCTGCTGGAGTTTCTGTTGCTGCTGCTGCTGATAATAGGGAAGTGAACTTGTAGATGATGTAGATTGCTGAGAATTTGTAGCTGGAGAAGGATTTCCATTGCTGGGCGGATTTCTAGACCTGGTACTGTCTATGCTAGGCGATGGTTGGTTTGCCTTCGATGAGTTGAATTGTCCACAACTCTGCTGCAGTGAGCCCATGAGATTTGCGATTAAATTTTGCGTATCTGCAATGGACACAGAAGCTAGGGACTTCTTAAATTCTAATGTTGACTTGTCAATAGGCTCCGCTGCTGGTGCTGCGGATGGTATTTCGGCGGGTGACAATTGGGGGCGCTGAAGAGAGATTTTTCGCAGATTCGAATGTTGCTGGTGCTTAATAGAATCCGGTTCCTCCAGCTCCTGATGTGCATTTACGCGATGTGCTCGATCATCAGCGTTCAAATTCACGTTGCTTGAGGCCGCTTTAAATACGTCTTCGAAGTTGTAGTCATCGTCCTCATCATCATCATCGATGAATTTGCGAACGTTGCTGCCCCTGCTTGTCTCATCATCTGTGTAGTTGTCTTTGCGACCAGATCGTGGCGAGTCATCGAGACCTGCACTTCGCTTGGATCTTGATGAGTCTGAGAATTTGTAATCGCTGCCAACAGCACCCGACGTTGATGATTCCTTCGTATCTGTGTCCAAGTTAACGTATTTTCGGAGTTTCTCAACGCGCACTGGATCAGCGGTTTCCAGTTTTTTCAAGTGGGCTATTAAATGGTGTTGCTCTTCTGTGGACAGGTGCTTAAAGTTTTGCAACAGTGTTTGCAGATCTGAATCCGTCAGACTCTCCAAAGCGCTGGCGCTGCTTGCCGCATTGGCATCTTTTTCACTCATGTCTAAATCCATATCCGCTTCTGCGACTAATGCAGATACCCCCTGCTCAATTATTTCCTCCACAATGGATGGACTTATTTGCGGTGCTATGCCCAAATCTTGCAAGACATGCTTCATCTGTAGAGGTGTTCCATCGATTTGTGTCTTCTCCTTGGACAGTTTTACTAGCAAAATGAACACATAGATCAGTTTATCCATGTCACCGGTGGACACGTCCTCTCTTCCTTGCATCACCAAAGCGGCAGCCAGTTTCGTTGATACAATTTGCCTGTCAAAGGGAAGATCCGCGATCGTTGGTTTTGAGGGATTATTTGCTTTTTGTTTGTCTTCTGTTGCTTTCTTCTCTTCGCCATTCGCATCTTCAAGGGAAGTGTTAGATTTTCCTAGGAACATTAACGATGAAATGGAAAGAGAAGATAGAGGGCTTTTTAAAATATTTTGTTAAGTACATGGGTTGTGGTTAGGCAATAGTCAAAATCTTATGTTCTACTTCCTACCGTGTAATACAATCGTCGTTGCTTTGCTGAGTTGTGGGAAGCAAATTATTGCTTTCCATTTTTACACGTAACAGTGCACTTAACATCAAGAATAAAATCATACTTTCAAACTTCATACGGTTTCTCAAGAGTAACTTCACTTCGCGCGATTACTTGTGATTGAAAGTGTTTCAATCTATCGATGGAAAATGTGCCCTATAGGAGTTTAGTAAATTGAGTATATTGTGCAGTGAAAGACTGATGACCTAGATCAGATGCCATGGGAAGATGGGGGTTAACTTGAAGTTATCTAAAATTTTTAAGTACCAGGAACAAATTAAAGATCTCAGCGCACACAATACCATACGTGCGCACGTTACCAAGTTTGCACGGAACATAGAAAACTAAATAGATGCAGCATATAAATTTGACCTTTGACGGAAATCGCTTCAATGTCATCCAATAGGTGGATGTCATCATTAATGTCATCGCACGCTGTTACGGACGATCAAGAAAGTTCAAGGCACTCCGAAAAAAAATCGCACCTGCCGCTAAGTTCGTGAATATGAATCAACACATTTGTTCGAACACAAGATACAAATTTTCGGCTATAAACTCGAGTTGAGATAGCAATAGATCTCAAAAGTTTGATCACCTTAAAATGTATACTCCGCGGCGAGTTCCGTTCGCGACCACATACATTAACGCTACCGCGATCAAAATCACAGTATACATGTAGATATGTATGTACACATATCCGTGCATAAAGCATCATGTAAAACTATGATAGTAAGAAAAAAAATATTTTCCTATCCACCACACATATGATTTCGGTTACGTAACCCGAATATAGTATGCAACTTATAACGACTCAATCACTGTAAGCCAGTGTCGTCATACATAAAATTAAGAAAAACAAAATTACCAAGCGTACGAAATACACCTTCAACCGCCACATATATACACACACATGGAATACGAATGTATTCACATGATTACCGCGCCGCAAACGATATTTTTTACACAGCGGCATTAGTGTAGTCTATTGCCCTTTCTTTGCAAATGACACCACTAAACAAAAACATATGAATGTACCTACTTAGCTTATGACATTGACTGGCTTTTCTACATACGGATGGGTTGTTGTTTCGCTTTTTGTTTCATTTTTTCTTTAATTTAACCAATTGACCTTGAAAACGTGATATTTACTGTTGGTTTAAACGTAGCGAAAGAAAAACCAAATGCGCGCACAGTTGTTGATGAACATCGGTTGCGTTTAGTTTGATAAAATTTTAATCAGAGACTCGGTGTTGTGATGATGTCCAGAAAAAGAAAGTGGTGTACAAGTGAAATGATAGGACTTCCTCTTCGCAGCGATAACGCAAAGGATGAAGCAACGAAACAAAGCGCTTCTGCCAGTGAGATTATGTCAACGAAAACCCTGTTGTATTTTCGACAATTTCAAAGCCCACCTACATCGGTTGTGGAAGGCGTCGTTCCCCTGTCCTCATACTTGCACGACGAAAACAACAATGTGGGCGCGTCTACGGGACAGTAGATGGAAAGCCTGACAAAATGAATGTACAAATTGTATTGTAAAGTAGATGCAAAACATTAACACTCTTCTTTTGTGATAATTCGTCGTGACTAAAGTATGTCTAAGAGAATTTGTTTTATTTGGAATCAATGTATTTTATAAATGCAACAATACTACGCTAATTATTCTTTTGTAATAAAATTAACAGTAATTTGTAATTTTCTTTTTCATTGTTTGTTTTTTTTTCTACGATATTTCGTCTATGATTACACTTGTTTACATTAAAAAGAAAATAATTTCAGACCTCGGCGGTTGTGTAGCGCAAAAGTTATTAACATGTGGTGTGCAATGAAACTTATTGTATTCAAAATCACAAAGTATCACAAAAGTACAACTCACAACCGTCCATAACTTTTAGTTACTCTAATCATATCTTCGGTTTCGAGGAGGACAGGTAAAAAAAATACAACGTTTACACTATCCGCAATCACGCACATACTCACTCTGTACCTCTTGAAGATAAATAATTGGGTAAGAACACTCATTACCGAATGCTTTTCGATCTCTTACCTGATAACCGTTGTGATTTGAATTATAGCCAACAAATCTTTGTTGCCACTAGAAAAATTTTTTTTTTACAAAATGTTCTTTTTCTTTCACTTGATCCACAACACAAAACAAATACCGAACCGTACTTTCAAACTACGAAATACAAAACAAAAATGTGGTTAGAGCTTAACAAAAATTTACCTTTCTCATTGACCTGATGAATGATCGTGGCGATATTTTTGACGGCCTTCTTTACTGCCCGTACCTTTTGCACATCGTCGAGCACATCGGCAATCAGCAGTCCCTTTAGCTTCTCCTTGATTGTTTCGAAGAAAACCGAATTATCTTCATTCATTAGCATATCGTCGGCAGAGTTTGCTTTGACTTTTTCCAATGCCAAAGCTTTGCCCAACAGATCGACAACTTTTGGTCCCAAACTGCCCAAGTGCTCCTCAAGCGCCGTCAGCAATCGTAACACTGCTACCACAGTCAGAGGTCCCTCATCTTCCGGTTCTTCTTTCTGTTCTGGTTCAGGTTTGGACAACTTACCCTTCAATGGGGGATAGCTCTGTTTTTCGTACTGTGGGTACATATACGGTTCCATAACCCTGTACCCCCCTCCGTATGTTGGCGGTGGGGGAAAATGTCCGCTATGGTAGCTACCATAGTAATCCGGTGCAACTCGCGGCGGAGGGTAGTGAGCAGATCGCGGTATTCTGGACCTTTCATACAACGAGCGGTACGAATGACGTCTGTCCTCTCTGTAATCATCACTCAGAGGGCTCAAACTACGACTCATTGAGCGACCACGGCTTCGCTTTGACCTCTTCGATTTTGATTGACCCTTGCCATCATCGTCTTCGTCATCACTAATATTAATCACCGCCAACGGGGCTTTATTAGAGTGAACATCTTTCTTAGCAGTAGATGAAGTATTGCCTGTTATATCTGAAGATGTCTTAGACAGTCTAGGATTATTTGCTTGCGAAGCTTGAATTTTGTACTTCTGTTTCAACATATCGGTCTTCTCTTCAGCGTCCTCCTTCAGGCCCAAATTGACCTTAATTTGCTTCTTTTTCTCCTCCACCTCTTCCGCATGAAGTTCTTTCATCCGTTTAGTCCAGAAGACAATCCACTCCGGCTTGTAGTCATATTTGTTTGGATCGACCTTCTTCTCCTGTTGGAGTTCTTTGTATCGGCGGTTCCAGAACTTTTTCCACTCGTCTGGATAAAGTGGGTGCTTTTCTGGATTCTTTTCGTATTCCTTCAGAGACTTCTCTAAACCCTTGACAGCAATTTCCAGCATGCAGCGATACTTCTCCCACTTGTAACGCTCTTGGGCAATTTGAAATGCTTGCATTGAAAGCTCTTTCGGACTGGGAAGAGTGGTATTGCTGCCGCCACTCTTTTTCGAATCAGTCGATCTTGCTTCCTCAAAGGGTGGAGATCGGCGTACCCTAGGGATTACTTTGTAGGCTGGCGATTGTGATTTCCGTTTTTTCTTTGCACTCGATGGACCAGGTTGCATCCGTTGATGATTTTCATCATCACTGGAAATTGAATCCAAACTGTCCCTGTCAGGGCCTAGATTAGAATTCTGATTATTCCTTGGCGCCTTAATTGTTATCTGCAAAATCTGCGCATTCTTATCCAGAAGCTCGCGATCGATTGCATTCAAAAAGGACGGTCCGTTTTTTTCGTCGAAATGGAATTTATTGTTGACCTCATCGACTATGCGATCTCGAATGGAGCGAAAATCATCGTTATGATAAACACTGACCGTCAAACGTCCATAATGATGTTCAATCGCGTCGCTTATACCGGCGACTAAGTGGGTCATCGCCTGACGAGAGTCTGGTTTGTACCGAACAGGTGCCAATTCACGAACAGCGGACGGAAAATGTTTCTCAAGAAATTTCAAACGATGATTATAGCTGGTCCAATGTGATAAGATTGTGCGTGGGTCTCCTCGTTTCTCGCAAAGCAAACACATATAGGATGGTTCCCTATCATCGTTGTTCAACAGCTCAACAGTATATTCGACACCGATAAGGGAATTTTCTCTGTATGTATCAATTGTCGATTGAATTTCAGCAACACGATTAACTTCATCCTCAAATCCTGGCGGTATCGGTTCACCAGGGATAATGTTCATTTTCATTGGATTTTTGTTTACCGTTGTACGTATTTTTATAATAAGTTATGTAAAATATGTATTACCAAATACATAGGATGTCCAATTAATGTTTTTTTTTATGAAAATGAATGAAGAAAAAATTTTACAACCCTCCTCACCTAAAGGAAAACTGAACTTTAATTAACAAATATTGAAGGAAACACAAGTTTTAGTGAAGTACGAACTGTGTACTAACTGGATGAGCAATGCTTTCCTTTATTTTTGTTATTAAATATTAAATTATCTTAGTTATTTGTTAAAACTACGCCGATGAAAAATTCTGCACACAAGGCAAAATCGGCGGGTACTGCAATGGCGGCGTATTTCAAATGGTTATATGTTCAACATGAAAAGTGATGCCAAATCGTGTCTAAATGGGTATAAAGAAAAGTACAATTTAAAAATATAAAAAAATGTTCTTGTATATATATAATTTTTTTCGGTGATATAAAAATTGGTAATGCCTTTCTCTTTATGTACAAATACGAAAGGAAATAATCTTGATTCTTTTGTTTACTTCGATACATTTGTGGAAAAAAAACAGACATTTGTGGTGATAGTACGTTTTTCAGCACTCTGACAAAATTTCATTGCAGTGTTTTTAACATCAACAGTTTTCATTCTTTATTAACGAATAATTAATGTACAAACTTGAATTATTTCATTAGACGATCTCCTCTTATTCTTAAAAAAGCTGCATTACTTTGCGGTGTCAAAGAAATCTTTTCAATGTTGTTTAAATAAATTGCACCTAGATAAGCTGAGTCAGTTGGTGTAGAAGATTTTCGATACAACACACCCACATCTTTCACCTGAACCGCCGTGTCGAAGTTAACAATATAATACCGCACTCTCCACCCCTCGTTTCCAACAAATGGAATTTTCACATCTATACCATTTCTTTGAAATGCATTCTCAACTATTTGAGTGTAGTCCATTTTAATTGCAGACAGATAACAACGTCCAGGTGAATAATTAGTTGATGGATAATCTCCCAAAAACAGCAAACAGTCTCCTCCGAAATCATTTGACTGCAATCGGAGGATGTAGTCTAATTCACCATCATCTGGGTTTAATTTAAATGCATATGCAAAAACTAGTGTGTCATTAATTTGATAGTCAGTTGCGAACAGACGAAAGCTTGAATCACTTAAAATAATCTTGAGGCTTGACCCACCATTGTAAACGACATCAAAATCCCGTTCAATGCGATTATATAGAGGAACAGATGGCTGCAGGGATTGTTTTGATAGATTAAAGAACGGAGCGCCACGGGTTTTCCTGCCATTTTTAAACACCCACTTGCCTGAACCCACACAAAAATCTGTTGATAGTGGCAACTGAGTGTACACATGTGTGGGAAGATACTCCCAAAGCGACGACCAAAACTTTTCGTTTCTCAAAAGGAATGCACTGTTTACTTCGTCGCTTCCGTTTTGATTTCTTACGTTGTATTGAAAATGTCCAAGTGTCTCAAAGGTCCATCCAGGTGCAAAAAATCCAACAGAGAAATTGGTTTTAAATATTTTCGCCAAGGTTAGCTTGCTATTGAATTTTGCTACTTGTCCTCTCCCGAATATATCAATACCAAAGAATGACTTCGTTTCTGGTTCACGGTGCACTTGCAAGACTTTTGACGTATTCTGCAAGCTTCTTTCATCCCAATTGTAATTTATCAGTGTGGCATCGGCCAGTTTAAAGAACCTCAAATTAAGGTCATTTATTTCGTTCTGCCACCTTAAATCGCCTGTGTTTATCACACTATCATACCAGAACACAATTCCGTTTTCTACTGTGTCCTTCACTCTTCTGCGGAGTTGTTCCACAAAGTAACTGAAAATAAAAAATACGGTTAATCGGCAATGAATTAAGATGTAAGTCATTGTTGGAGAATCTTACTAAAGCTTTTCCATTAAATGTGTCTCGACTTTACATTCAATGTTAACAAGCCAACCGTCAAAGCAAAAATGCCTGCATAATCTCACAAGGGCAGAGACTGTGGCGTCAATTGTTGTTTCAAATTGAAGGGCTTCCATTAGAGGTCGGGGGCTTTCGACGATATAGGTACCTATAAGATGATACCTTCATTTAGACTATCCTCTCAAGACTTTTGATGCGTTTACCTAAAACTTTAACACCATGTGAGTGTGCTGCATTGATCCATCCACATGGGGGTATGGTAACGTAGTTGTGACTGAAGTAGCAAAAGTAATCCACTCCTGACCAGTGAATGAACCGGTAGTCATCGAATTTCACAGACGAATGATACAAACTGCAAGAGCAAGGACTACATTACAAAAACTAATACCCACATGAATTACTTACCGATCTTCCAAATAGTTTCCCATCATGTCATGACAAACTAGTACTTCCCGCTTCTTCTCGCCATTAAGCACTTCTCGCTGACTGCTGAGATAAGGAAATAAACCGCCCAAATGGACAGGATTTCCTCTCGATGCTAAAGGTACCACATACTGTCTCCAATCAATGTCTCTACTGCGAATATCAAAGGACCAGAGCTCCTGATTTGTCCGTATTGGTCGTCCCTCCAGTTTTTCTTCAAGAGAAAGCATATTGCAACGTTTAGTTGTGCCAAACTAAGCAACCTAACTGCAACTTGCGCTCGCTGCAGGAATTGCACAATATTTATCAGAAACAAGTTATCTTGCATTACAATAAAGTGGTGGAGAGCGAGTCGACTGTGTAGTGATTCTTATCGCGATTTGAATTAAACTACTAAAATGAGGCCAAGGAAATGGCAGTAGTAAGCCGCGATTATTAATGAACTTCCACGAGATGTGTTTGTTTATCGTTCTGCAATAACTGATGCGTTTAGTGGTTAGTTTGGGCGATTTGCATTCAAACAGTGTGCATAACTAAGGTCATATTAGTTCGTTTAAATTTTTGAATCTTTCATTTTCAATGTTGCTCAAAATTTAAGCAAATTTTGCAACAACGGATATCCCTGTGAAGGAACATAAAATTCCCATTATCGGATGGTGTTTTATTCAACTCACCACAGCTTTCGCAATCCCCACATTGGCTGACGGCTCGGCATTCACCTTCCTTATCGTATTGTTCCATGATTTGTTGCTTGTTTTCGGCTACAAAAAGAAAATACATGCAAAAGTAAACGTGAAGTTACACTGAATTTGCAAAAAATAACACAAAATACTTGTCTCCATGAAAGACGGAAAAACATTTTAAAAGTAAACACCCATCGTGTTTAGCGGCAAGAATTCAACACACCTGGACACACACTTTCTTCTGCTGACAACAACAAAAATCTGACTAAAACCGTATTCACCAGAGGAGAGGGTAGTCAAGGCACTGGGACTGTCGCTGGAGTATTCAGTTGTCAGTTGTTCGCTCTTAAGTGGGTGTGCATATTTTTTTTCACACCCACCACCATTATCAATTAGGAGTGTTGTCAAAAATTTTGTATCGAGCTACAGCCTACGTAAGACAGAGAGAATAGTGTAAATCGATCAATTTAAAAGTTCTTCCTGATAACAGATTCGAATTACAAAGGCAGAAGGAATTTGATATTATCTTTGACGAACGTACTGCATATGGTTTGACTATCTTTGGACAATCAGGCAATTCGAATAGAACTCTATCAAGAAACATGTCCCAACAAGAAGGAAGTGTTGTCAATCAAGAGGATTTGAAGGAGCTGAAAAGTCGCATGAAGCTAATTGCAGATGCTGATCCGAAACAGTATCACAATGATTACTCTCTGACACGTTATCTACGGGCTTTCAAAACAGTTGACGCTGCATTTCAGGTAAATCAATATTATATAGTTTCTTATCCATGAACACATTCGTGTGCATATACTTTGAATGAAATCAGTAACAACCGTAGGAGGGGTACCATCTGGGAGAATTGGGAAGGGAAATTTAAGTTTAAAAAAAATCAATCAAACATATACAGATATGGTCAGTTCGGTTTTGGTGGCATGATAAATTCGTGTGTAATACCCGTGAGTGTGCCTGATTCAGACACTTATCAGGTGCAGGAAAGATAAACATATGTTTGCATGACATGAAAATGAAAGGTGTGTAGCTGGTTACTATAAATGAAACCCAGGCCGGAAATAGCCGTACGGCTGGGATTTCAAATAAAACGTGGGAAAGCTAAGGCATGCCAATACAAGGAATCGGTCGCTATTTAAGACTCTGAATTGATTCAGTCCAATATGAAGGTCAAATGTATAGCACTTGTTTGCCAGCGGATGGTTCATCGTACATTTCGTCGTATGAATAATCGATGTGAAGAGGAATCTCTCTATATTGGTGTCAATTAACAACGCTTAGACAGTGTGATGACTGGTTTACAAAAAAGCAGCACTTGTGCGATGGTGCACGAGGATAGATGTGCTTTTATAAGGGGGATTTATAAGGATGTGCTTTTATAAGGGGACATGCTAAACTGTTGTTGTAGTCAAAGCATTAAATTAAGGCACATGTGTGTTCTTTCAATAGACCATATGGTTGAAAGAAATTCATTCCAAGAAATTTTTTTTTTCTTAATTATAAGATATGAGACAAGCCCATTAGTGATTGTTCTTTTTCTTGCTTGTCACACCAACTGACTCATATGTGCACTGGTTACGGAAAGCAATAAGTGAGAAATTGCACAATTATACATACAGTCCACATACAGATTGTCTAGATATTATCAGTTCCACAGCAAACTACATGTCCATTAGGGAATTGAATTTCAAAGTCGAACGAAGGCGTCTTGTTTGATTGTGTAATCTCTCTTTGAAATTTGTTTTTGTCCCGCAATTTCTCTCACTATTTGCAAACAAACTACAATTTGATTTCCTCAGTTTCTTCGAAGATGCAATTGACAGGCTTATGTGTGCCCAGACGCCGTTCTCTAAACATTCATATCTTCACAAACATTATTACACACTAACTTCTTTCCAAAAAAAATGTATTGTATATTAATATATTATATATTCCATTTCAGGCAATTTTAAAAACAAATAAATGGCGTGAAGAGTACGGTGTGAAAGATCTTGCTGATAGCGAGGAAATTAAAAAGCACAGCAACAAGGCCAGAGTTCTGCGACATCGCGATTGTGAGGGTCGTCCAGTTATTTACATTCCAGCGAAAAATCATAACTCCTCCGATCGTGACATAGATGAACTGACAAAATTCATTGTTTTCTGCCTGGAGGAGGGCTGCAAGCGATGCTTCGAAGAAGTAACCGACAGTTTGTGCATAGTTTTCGACTTAGCCGAATTCAGCACCTCGTGCATGGATTACCAACTAATCAAGAATCTTATATGGTTGCTTAGCAAACACTATCCAGAGCGATTAGGAGTATGCCTTATAATTAACTCACCGGGAATTTTCTCCACCATCTGGCCGGTGATTCGAAATTGGCTCGACGAGAACACAGCCAAAAAAGTGATCTTTGTCGATAACGAAACAGATCTCTGCAAATACCTAATACCGGATATTCTGCCAACTGACATGTAATTAGACATTCCAACCCATACAGCCATTTTGATATGGAGATTTAGAAGAAACATGCAAACAGATAATATTAGCAACTTTATCATCAGAATGATGTAAATAGCAGAGACCTACATTTATGTACCTTATTCATAGCTCTATAACTACCACCTATAACATAGCGATACGAAGGGCCTCTCTCTTTCTCTCTCAATGAAGACAAGCAGATATGTATGCAGTCACATTAACACGTTCCCATTGGTATATTATTCGTTTGTTTGTTTGTTTTATTGTTGTTTCTTCTGTAGGTTAACTTAATGCATACACATTCTATATCATTACCACAAGCAGTCAATTTGTTTTCTATTAATTAAAAATTAAATGTAGATTCGATTGTTGAGTCAATGGTATTATAATATATTAAAGTCCATGTGGATTGTTGCGTTGTCGTATATGTTGTTCGAATTTTGAAGCGCGCTGAATGCATGTTCTACACACAGGTATGCTAATGCGACAGGACTATACATAAACATTATGTAGATGTAACATGTGTGTTATTGTAAAATTTGTAGTGTAAATAAAATACTGTAAAACAACGGAGAGTTTCGAGTGGTTTTATTTTCATCAAACATTGTACAGACAACCAGGCCTTAGTCCCTGAATCTCTTTCAGTTTCCCAGTTTTCTTCGCCAAGCTCCTCCCTCCTCTCCTCAATGCCAGTGAAGAAGAAAGGTCTCTTAAATGTAGCCTATGCCTGATGGCTCTCATTCGAAAAAGTTTCATAATACAATATTATAACAACCGCTATTAAAGAAGTTGGTTGGGCCATGGGCCAGAACAACTTATGGCAGGACAGCAAACACTTGCAAAGCACTTTGAAGAGGCAATGGACAGGGGAATCCCTTATATCCACTGAAAAACAATATATTCAAATGAAATGAAATGCTCCCCGATAATAATAATTATAATAATTGAGTGGCACTACAGCCCACAGCGGACCAGGGCCTAGCTTCTACAACAACTGCTCGTGTTGTGCATGCTACTGTTTTTCACGAGTAGAAGGGACCTACAGTTTTTTGCCGACTGTAGGTCGGTGTAGGTAGGAAAACCTTTTGAAGTTAGGTCTGATACGACAAGAAGATATGTACATATATATTAGAAGGAAATTTGCCACCAATTTCAAAAAACAAAACGCAACTGGAGGTGACCCTAATTAAGAGTTTATGTTAACGAAAACGGAAAAAGCTATTTATGCATTAATTGTAACAAAAGAAGTAATTGAGGACATCCAGAACTACTTGCTCAATTTTTGGTTTGCCGGGTACTTCAATCTCTACAGTGGCTAAAGAGCTTAATTTTGAAAAAGAAACAGAGTTAGATTCACTATTAGAGGGTGAAACCAGCCTCCACCTACTAACACTAAGTCGTGGCAAAAAATCTATTACTCCTTCCAGTAAACTAAAAGCCAAAAAGAAAACCTCCCAACCGGAAGTATGTACATACATATGTGTGCTCTGGTGTCACCTCACGAAAGACACCTTCTCTTCCATTCGCCAAAGCCTGCTGGTTCTAGGAGATTTCTTTCTTCAGACGGTCTAATTGTGGACAGTACATGGTCGAGTTACATAAGTGTGCAGATGCTTGTGCACTCAGCTCTTTATTTTCGACTAAAGTAACATTACAAAGCTAACAATACGTCAGGGATATTTAAAATCTTAAAACTGAAACGTAGTTTTGGCAAATGGTGACGCTAATTAAATGGTTGATGCCTATTGTGGTCACATCTTAGTGTCGGTAAGGTGGATGTTTGAACTGTTAGCTCATAGCAGATGATTCGCTGCGTCAGTTACCCACGACCGTTATCAACTGATGCTGTCGTAAATGATCCAGTTATAATCGGCATCAAATATGGATCGATTTTTTATAGATATATAGTTTTTTTTTGTATCCGGCCAAATGTTTCCAAAGAATTGAGAATAAAAATAGAGCCGTTAAGTTGAAGGGCAAAAAATAGAATGACATTTATTTAATTTATGACAGATGAAAGAAGGGTTGATTTTGTTTTAAAGATGGTTGAATGATCGCAAAAAAATAGGGCCCAAATTGCATATCTTCCAAGGTTCTTCGTGTAAGGTCCAGCTTGTGTCCAATATATATAAAATCTCTATGTTAATTTGCTGAAAACTTTTTCGGTATCTGTATTTGCAGTTAGCGTCATGTACTAGTAAATCCATGGCGGTTTGGTTTCTAAGAAGAATAATGGGCTCTTTAGTCTCACTCAATACTTCGTGATTATTTGGAAAAGGGCGCACATTTAAATTAGGACTGACCCTGTCCTAAAATCAGTGATCTCTTCGTGATAAGCATATTCTTGCAATTCACAAAACCAAAACGGTGGCAGAATTGGTTCCCATCTACCGGGGTAATTTTGATTGCAGTAACCTCAACCGATCTGTTTCTATTCCCGTTGCAACTAAGTGGAGTCAGAATTATAATATGGTGGCGGAGTCTCTTAAATTTTTGCTTGCTTTTACTGATTTTCGCTTTTGCGAGTACCGCCACTGAAGTGGTGATGTTCTAGCTTTTTGTTCATTGTCTCACCTGAGATCTTTAAACCGAGCATCTCATCTCGTATCACGACAAGTCATCCAGAACTTGAGAGAACTTAATACCGGGCACGCTTAAACCAAAAGTTTGCAAGCAAAACAAAAATCGCCAGCCAGCACCCATTCTTATGGAAGGGTTGAAGCATATATATTCAAAGATATTTTATTTCCTGTTGGTGGCGTCTCATTTGACAACAAACGAAATTTCTGAAGGAATATATTTGATCCAAAAACTGTCATGGAATTTAAAAAATTATAAAATCGGGACAACCACCAGAAGGAAGGGCTCGAGGCAAAAGCTCGGTGGAAGGTCGTCTTTTGGTGCTGTACAGTCGTTGGCATCAAGGGCTCAACCCCAGACGAATTCTAGGCCTATGCCACTTTTGACAATGCGTATTCTACAGAGTACAGAATTTTCATTAAGTAATCGATTGTACTGGCCTTGCCTCACTAACCATCTTTGTGCAAGAATTTTCACTTGTTAAACAACGAACAATTTCAAATATTATACCAAGGGCTAAGTAAAATGAATAAAATATAAATCTTGGGGCGCAATTTCGCGGCAATAAATTTATTCTTTATCGACTTAGAATTTATTTAAAATGATAAGACCCTTCCTTAAGCCTTAATAAACTTAATTCAATAAAAACATCTCAAAACAGATATCTGATAGAAGAACGCGCTTCCATTCAAAAAAGAAACACGAGTAGCTTGTGATAGCCCCCAGAGTTGTATGGCTAAGCTCTAATCGTCTAAGTTCTGTACTTATTAACTAAAGTTTTCTACTTAATATTTGGTTATTAAATTGCAAGTCGCCGACACCCTACAAGCTGCCGATGTCGTTGAAACGTTTCAGTTTCTCGGGGAAGTTGTCCTTGTACAGTACAGGATCAGCGCGGAACTCGACGCTTCGCAGTGGCATGCTGCCATAGATTTTGGCGAATCGATCTATGCAAGCAGAACGTTCCATCATGTGGTTCAAGTCCGCAGACAACATCTCGGTGTTTGTGCATTCGGGACACTTGAATTTCTTCCGAGGTGTTACTTTGATTGGGGATTTATTTGTGATGTTCGCGACCAGGAAGTTCATTGCGATATCTTCACAGTTCATGTGTTCGTCGACCCAGTCCTTGATGTCGCCAGGCATTGCATTCGTATACATGTAGCTCCAGTACTTGTGATGAAATGCAGCGCCGGTCAGGACCATGGAAATTTGGTTCGTCCACTCGGACTCATAACGCCACCGAAGAGTAACATTGTCCCAGACGTGGATTCGGCTAGGGAATCCAACTATCCTATCGGGAAATTCCCGCCAAACTTCATATCTTCAAGCAAAAAAAAAACGGTTTTAATTCATACTCAAACGAATCCCTCATGAACTTACCCAAAGTCTAACTCGTCCGCAGTTAGCATGACGATGTCGTCATCAATCGTAAGAATAGCCTCGGTTTCGATATCATCGTATGGAAAGAATCTGTTCGATAGCTTGTTTGCCCTTGTCTGAATAACTTTCAAGGGCTTTATGATTTTCGGGAACATTGACGCTGAAACAAAGATATGTGGTCAGTGCGCAAACAGTTTGAATAAACGTCTTACGGTGAGGAGGAGACTTCTTCTGATTGTTCCAAATTACAAGAATTTTTTGCAATGACGGCACAACCGACAGCTTTTGAATCAAAGTGAATAGACTCTCAACGCGATCGTAAGTGAGAATAACGGCGGTGAACCCTTGGGTCTTCGCAGCAATGAGTGGAAGGAATAGAGGATTGCGCGCCGCTTTGTAGTTGTTGTCTGGTGTGTTCCATTGGATAGAACTTTTTGCCAAATGCGGAAAGACACGGTCGTTGAGAATGTCCAGAGTGGTGCGAGTGATAGTCGGAATATCTTTGAAGTATTTCTCGTGCAGCCATTTTCCCTGCTCCTGGAGTTCCTTGATTTTTGCCTCTGAAACAGCCTGCAATCTATCGATGAGAGAGTGGAGATCGGCTTCACGGATTCGTATTGACGCGAGGGTCCAGTCGATGACATCTTCAAACGGAAGGATGTAGTTGTCGGCCATTATGACAGGTATACAGTTGTGCGAGAGTATCTCCAAAAAATCTGGTTGCCCAAGTCGAACACTTCGCGCTATCAGACAAAAAATCCCCTTGCCTAGAACTCGAGGGTATTCATGTCGCTTTCCCTTTGTGAAGCTGCACCGCATGCTGATATTGTTTGTTTTCACTTGCTCGACTTCATGGGATGGACACGTTTGCAGGAGTAGGACCTTTGGAGCGTGCTCATGAGCTAAATTTCTCAACAGGCGAACATGCTGTGGATACATGTTCAATTGCGCGGCGATGAGCAAAAACTTTCGATCCAAGTGATTTGCGCTTGGGGCTCCAACCAGACGTGGACTCCAAACTGGAATTGATACATCGAATCCTACGCGATAGCTCCATGAATCAAAGCCACCTCCCATAATCAGGGCTTTGTCAGTGTTTACATCCATGACACGGTTAAAATCAGGACTTCTGCCTGGCAGCATGTTGAAGAGAATGTGATTCTCTCCACTCTCCCAGTAATTGAGTGAAGCCAGAGCCTTTCCAACCAAATTAGTGTCCAAGAGATTCTGATTCAGCATATCAATGCTGGGCACGAAGAGACATGCTTCATTCGGATTTGGCGTGTAGTACGGGCTCGCAACAATTGCCTTCAGGATATCGTAGTATTCTTGGGTAAGAGTGAAGGCCTGTTTCGAAGCTTGATCTACATACTCCGTGAGTGGATAGACATAAATGGTGATTCTATCCTGTTCTCGCTGCCCACATCGATAAACATTGAAGCAGTCCCAAAAGGAACAATTGCTGTTTCTGCCTCTTGCCAATTCAGCATCGTCTTCCAACACAAATTCCGAGATATGGGAGAGATCTAAGGAGATTTTTCGCGTGAAACTCCCATTAGCTGCGTGTTTTTTTTCCTCGGCAAGATCCCACAGCAGTGAGACTCCACCGAATATCACGATAACCACTAGGGTATATGTGAGAATATTAAAAATTCTCTCATTTTTCTGCTTGTTACTTTTGATTAAAGCACCATTTTTTATGAAAATTTTCATGATATTCATTCACTTGATTTCTGTGTTTTTCTTTTTCTATGAATTCATGATTTGTTAACCGAACACCAAAAAAAAGGGAAACACTGCACCTGAGAAGGAGAAATGTCAAGTGGAATGACTCTTTTGACGTTTTATACGAATGATTGATGAGGGTGTGTTCGAGAAGTTGTCATGTTTTTTCTTTAGCTAGTACGGCATTACTTATTTTGGTATTAATTTGAATAGTGTTTCCTAAAAATATCGTACAACTGTTGATGGACTGTAGAAACAATTAGCGGAGGTAAAAATCGCCTGGTTAAGGTAAAGCTTTGATCATATTTGTTTACTATAAACAAAAGGAAGTGAGAGTGAATGGTCTTATATAACAAAGGACTAACAAATTAGTCAATACTAAGTATATCTCTAGACTGATCAAATTTAAGTGAAGTATTAAAAACTGGTAGCAAATGTGCAGGAGTGTGACAGAAACAATTTAAAAAACTTCATTTAAATTTATAAGTTTTTCTTTTTCTCAGATACGATTTCCTAAATAAAAACATAAATTATATTATATATTAATAAAAATCAACTGATTCATTTTGTGTTCATCTTCGATAAACATTCAACGTCTACAAGAATGATGAGTGCATGGTAAACGTTACGTGGTAGTAAGCACAAGTCTGTTCGAATTGTATATTATATGGATACCTCACATTTAAGATAAACATGCCGATAAATCATTTGTCAAGCATAACATTAACGCAACTTTTGGTGCTGTAGTCGCTGCTACTGACGCTGGACTTATATGAGCTTCTTTCACTGGTTCGGAAACTTCCTTATTTTGATCTGGCATCACCCTATCGACGACTAGTTTAGCAATGAGCCCGTCTGGGCCCAAATAGCATGTAGCAAATCCATCATACCACCTATAAATTAGAGAATTAATATAAGATCACAAATGAGCATACGAAACTTACGATTCTTGTTGATCAAATATCTCTTTAAACTTCCAGAGCTTAATTTTCCAGAATTGAAACATAACCTGTAAAGGAGAGGAGAATTGAAATTATCGTTCAAACATTGTCTGCCCCGCATTCACCTTCAGACCGGAAATGCCCCGTACCCGCCACCGAATTTTGACTGTGAAATCCTCGGGGTGTTTTGTGATTTTGAGAACTTCAAACTTAACGTAAGCGTATTTAAAATGACCCACTGTGCGCAATAGCGCTACTTGTTTCACATAATGATAGAGGCCACTGAAAAGAGGTCCCATTCTAATTTTGAAAGTCTCAAGAACTATCTCACTTACACCGTGTGTTTTCCTTGAATGTTATTCTCAAAGATTAAATTCGGACTGTATATGGAATAATCCATTGGCTGTATGAATAGTCTGGGAAGGGTCTCGCTTAACACATTGAATGCACGTTCTAAATGTTCAAGGCTCGGCTTATCGGGATCCCCGCCTGTGTGAGAGCCACTTCCCTTGGATAGATTATGACTCTGTCAAAATAAAAAAATGAGTGCGATTCTTTTAGAGACTTGACTAGCACAAACCTCTACTTTGCTTTGGGTTTCTATAGTCTCTGCAATCGGTACTGGGTTAGTTGCTGGCTTTGCTCCAAAGTTGAAGCGCCCTGCATGCAGCGATGTGGTAGTCTGAAAGAAAAATTTGTTATAACCAAGAAAAAACAAAACCCTAACATAGGCCGGTCACAGGATTTAAATTTTTGTTATGTAACATGTCATGCATGATTTTTCTTTGATTCTCGGTTCACTTTGGACATAGCATACAGGGAAGTGACACCCGGCAAGGGGTTTTTCATTTGTACTCACAGCAAGTTCATGCAGTGTCCTTCGATCGACGTCGGTACTGGTGCAGATTGGAAAATGCCTCTGCCGCACAAGCACATTGTTAAACGCTGCCAATCGCAGGACAGTTATATTTCGTAGAACGCTGGTCATTTTGTACACAGGCCTGAAATGATAATGCTTTTATGTTTAATTGTGAAATTCTAAATTTTCTTTCCGTTGCCTGCCTCTCAATGAAATGCAAAAGTTTAGCTGATGGTCTGCTACATGAGAGAGAAGAAATTGACAGTTCACATGTGGGTTATTTACTGGAAACCGGTGTGCAGGGGGCGAGTATGATATTCTGATTTCGTTTCGTTTTCATTTTGCATCATTCTTTTGACGTTGGTTTGGAATTCGCCGTAACTTTGTTCAACAGATGTGTTTCAAGTGAAAGAAGATTTAATACGTTTTGTTAAAATAATTTTAAATGAGCGGTTTTCAGATTTCCTTATCAAGAGGAAAGTTTTCACAAATTATCGATTGTGGTTGGTTGGTTGATTTGAAACTTACTGCCGTATGATTTTGTCGTAAGCCATACTGGGTCAACTTTGCTTCACTTCTCAACTACGAAAATAACGAATTAAACCATTCCATTATCGTGTCTTTATATTTATTAGCATTCCTAAGCCATAAGGCAAAATAAAATTATTAGTACGTGAGATATAATCGAAAGGGATACAATAATTTCAGTGTGAGCATTGTGCAGGTCGTGTGCTCTGAAACAATGAAGCAAAAATCAGTTTTTTTTTTGCGTTTGGTACTTAGATCTCTTCATCCAATTCGGTGTCTTCAGGTGGAAAGTCGCCAACTTCCACGGCCGAGGGAATAACGAAACCACCATAGTTTGGTTGACATTCAAAATAGCGCTTGCCATCAACTCTATCAGCGAGAAATAAAATAAATGAGTTCTCATTGATCTACCAATCGACAATGACAATGTTCTTACGACCCATCGTTCCGACCGAGTGGTTCGTCATACTTCACGCCAATGAAAATGCCTTTCTTTCCTTCGATTTCCCCTTTGTACATGATAGTCCCACGACGTGTTGGATTACCTTTTACTGTAACCTACATAATTATGTACATTAATTTAGCATAGATTTAAGATATATTTGTAGAACGTACCTGACAGCGTGATCCGACTGTGCACAAGTCAGCCTTACGTTGTTCCTCTTCCTGAGCTTGCTTTCGTTTCTCTTCCAATACCTTCATCTCTTCTTCATTGTACTTGCCCAAGCGATTTCGTTTCAAAAAACTTCTCACAGAATCCTCTTTTTGCTCGTACTGGTGGTCGGTTAATTCAAACTTTTCCACATTATCCATGAGAATGAGGAAACTGTCGATTACGTGTAGCCGCATACCCTCCTCAATGGGATACGAACCAAGGAGCGCTTCATTGTTGTCTAGTTTACAAATCAAACGATCTCCATTGTAAAGCTCTATTTGCATTGTTCCCGCACTACCGCCTGTCACAATTTCCAATTTTTCCTACAATGAACAATGAAATATGATATAAGAAATAATATAAATTCATTATTTTCATATTGTTCTAAGTTGCAGTTATCTGGAGACTGAGTCAGCTTCTAGGAATAAATCAATTTTTGCTGAAACATCTAGCAGACGTTCCGATAAGATTCACCTACCTTGAGGTCGGCAATGGTCAAACTTTTTGGAAATTTTTTCTCAAATGCAATACTGTCATTTTTTGAATTTGATACATTCACTTTAACAAAGTCTGATGTTGGTATTATTATGGATTCAGACATATTCGTTTAACTTGTGTACTTTTCTTCTATTCGGCTGTACGTTGATGGAATGTGGTTTCTTTTTTGCGAAAAATGAGTCCCGGCAGAATAAATCGTTTTTTTGTTTACTGCAGACAGATGGAAAGATGACGGTCGATGACATGAGGGTGTGTGACTCATGTCCAGATGGTAGTGTTCGTAGACTGTTGGGATTTTTTCTCCTTGTTGGATGTGAAAAAGTACCTTTTTAGCATATGTATAATAATGGAATTCATATCCCATTACCAAGAGAGGTAGTTTCTCTCATGATTGACATCAAATGTCTTGTGGAGTCACAGTATTTAATGTTATGTCTTATACGTACGAGCTCTAACTGGTTTACTCTTTTATGGTGTGGAAATGAAATACTGTGTGTAAATAGAAAAAAGTAGAAAAACAAGACAACAGACAGCATTCCCTTTGACTGCTAGGGCTGCTTGGGAATGCTTGTGAAAAATGTGTCCAGCCAGAGCCCCTAAATCTTATAACTATCACGAGCGCACGGGTTGATTTGTTTAATTTGGTTGATTTGGCGCTTCCATTCTTGTATTAGCAAGAATTACTACTAGTATGTTCCTGGTGTGCTGAAGATTCAATTCAAATATATTTGTGCGTTGTTTATATCATATTTATTTTATTTTAAAATTCCATCTTTATGAATAATTCGGATGAATTTGTTTCTCAATTTCGCACATACAAAAACTTTCCAATTCACAAGTGATCTGTCAAAACGGTATAACACTTCTTAAAATGTCAGGCAAACTATAGTAGAAATCATACATTGAATTGAACTGTTCTATAATTTTGCATGTAACTAACGCTCAGATGTGGAGGAGGCGCAGTTTTTTGGCTTATTTGTCACGATACACGAAAAGATTGTTACTAAAGAGCTTGATATCTCTGCAACGATCAGTAGCAAATGAGGTAAAGCTTAACCCCTTAACTACATAGTAACAAAATCAAGTGGAATCAAAAGTCTAAATGTAAGCCTGGGAAATTAATCATTATGGACTTAACTAAAAATTAAAATCTTATGTTCCCTCTCTCCTTATTACAAAACCTTCTTGTTCCACGGTTCTTATAATTCCCACGCCTACGCAGCAGTAACTTCGAACACCATCCAATCACCGGGGCGAATTCATCTGACACATCAACTGACAATTGTCACAGCTGGCCTGTACTCCATTTCCCACAAAATTCCCCTAATCATATATTTATCTCAAACGATTTCTGCACTCCCAGTGTTGAGAATGAAGTTTGTGTTTTCGGTTGGTTTTTAATTGCTGTCGGCAGTTAGCGAAACATTTTTTTCTATCTCTCTTTTTCCTTGCACAATAATTTTATATTTTTTAATACAATATAAATATATTTCAATTGGGCTTGTTGTGCGAGAAGCATAGCGTACGCGTTAACGTAAGAAAACCATGCGAAACTCGCATATAATATTGCAAACCGAGTCGCAGTTCTGATTGGGGTAAATCAACTCTCGATACCTGCCGTCTGCTAGTCCATATCTGTGAAACGAGGCGACTTTTCCAGAATCGGATATAAATTTTACCTGTATTTAGTGCATTCTAACAATTTCGGGCAGAGAACTCGACGACCAACGTGTGTGCGAACGTAATTCGAATATCCCTTACATCGTCCGATATTTTTTTTTTTTGTATTTCGAAGGAAAATTCATTTTATTTTACTCATTAAAAATGTGACGTGTTGCAAAATTAAATTCCGTTGTTCTCACAACAAACAAAAAAAATCTTTTCAGATGTTGTGTTTTGTGGTGTCTATCATTGCTGCTTCTCAGGTCTCCTCCTCATCCTACTGTCGCTCCTCCTTCTTTCTGTGCGGTTCCGATGCAAATAAAAAAAATATGTATTCTTACCTAATCTAATTTTAAAATTGATCAGAGAGCGCACCTAACACATTTTGGTGATGAGTGTTTTTGGTTTTTGAAAAAAATAAAATAAAATAATAAATACGAAAAAAGAAAATCACAACATTTCACTCTCGGCTGCGTTCTTAGATTTTCGAGTGCATTTTCCTATTGTGATTCGCGATTCGAGGATTATTCAGTGGCGGAGTACAAATAGTGTTACCAATATCCATCCGTTTTTCGTGTGATTTGAGTGTACAAGTTTGTTTGCATCGTCATGCCTTTCGTTGTTGCTGTAGCTGCAGCTGTAGACGGTGACATCGGTGTCATCACGTCGCGTAACCTTTTTTGAACAAGTCGGTTTTATGTGGTTGCTTTGACAGGGTGCCCGCGTGTGTATGTGTGTGTGTATGAAGGCGAAATGACTACGTACGCCATGTTTTGTTCGTTTGACCCTTAACCTGTCACTTTAATCGAAATTGATCGATCAGTTGTTGCTGCATATTAATCAGTTGATTTGTTGTAGTCTCAAATTGTGGAAAAGTTTTTTCTCCGTTTGATCGAAATGTCACCTCTTCTGACAGCAATACACTATTTAATAGATGCGCCAGGGGACATCGCTGATTAAGCGGGTGATAAATGTTTGGCGCAGTGGTTCTCAATAAGTGAAATACATACCGACGACGTGTTTGTCTCTCATTTATTTTGCCCAAAATAGAAACGCAAACACACGGTTTAGCAGTTTATCTCTCTGTCTGATTATTGAGACGAACACGCGTGCTCTGGCTTTGTGGTTCTATTGACAGTTCTGGTGATCGATTCAATAGTGAAGGTTGAATATAATTTATTCGATTGCGATTTCGAGCTGTCACAATGGAAGACAGGAAATGTATATTTCGTATTGTGTGATTTGTCATCATTTTGTCTAGAGTCTAGAGAGAGGTTTTCAATGAAACGTTTCTCCTCTGTGTTTTGCGAGCTTAGGACAAAAGTTCCATTCGTTAAGAGTAAAATTTGCTACTTTACTTGGTTGCAAACAAAAAATGACCGGTTCTCTCTTCTCAACGAGTGGGGATAAACATTCTCTGAATTCTGTCAATGAGGACAGCAACACAGACAACAATCACCTTCAACAGACATTACAAATGTCTAATGTCATCAGAGAATGTCTAGAAAAAATTAATCAAAGCAAACCACAGATGCGATAGTCTGATGAATTTTTATCTGCACACAAACAGAGTTTGTAATTCTAAGTAGTAATTGGTTACTGGTACAGGCGTACGTGAAGACACCAAATATTTAAAAACCCTATCTTCCTTGCCCCTAACTAACTGGTGCTTGCAACATTCAAACTCTGTATTCGTCGTCAGGCCCTAAGAGAGTGTCTAGAAAGAAGGGGATGAACTATCTGTGCAGATCACTACAAATTCAGTTTTATTATTTTCTTGTAAATTTATGGGGTCCTTTAGACGGATAAAAAAATATAAATAACATTTGTTCGGTCAATTAAGATTTCACTATGTTCTCAAGCGCACAAGTGTAAACACAGAACGTGCTACCTCACTAAAATCACTGCCCGTTCACAATAGATTTTCATGTCCATAGTGAATATAATAATCGATAGGTATAAAAAGATGACATTTTTTATCTCGATCGTATTGCAAGATCGATTCAACTCTGTAGAAATGAAAGCTTTAACTGCTGTAAGATCTTGTGATTTTACATCACGAAGTCGCCTGTGGTTTAGCGAAGTACGACAAATCGTGTACTTCTGTTTTTTTTGTTTTTCTTTCAGTTTCGTGTAGTCTTTTTGTGGTTAGCTGCACTTTAGAATCGTGTATTTCTTACACAACAAAATAGTTGGTATCTTGTATTAATGCGAAGTCTGTTTTTCTACTTTCCTGAAATATTTCACACTCAGATGATTTTGAAAATTGATTGAAGCCGTTTCTCAATTGCCTTAAAATCATAAGCATTGCCAAATTGTCGAACTGATGTATATAAAATTACTATTTCAATCGCTATTTAAATTAAGTGTTTAATATCGCACAATATCTCATTACTTTACGCAGTTTCTTCTCGAAAAAGAGAAAGATAAGATCAACAACTTCATTTAAGCGTATCTTACATAACCAACAGGACAATCAGCTGATTCCAAAATCGTGTTCAGCAACTTTTGTGAACTTTTAACTTAATGGCTTTAAGCGTTCAATTCGTCACGGATTTTTACCAAAATCTTAATGTAGTTTATTGCCGTGTGCAACCAGTTCTTTCAAAAATAAATTGTGAACCAAACCTTAGCTGAGGTTAGTCTCAAACCAATGTCCAATGACAAGATTTACTTGTAAATTTATTTAGTGACTTTAATTTGCAGTCATCTCCAAATTTCAACACATGACCTGAAAGTCCAGTATGTAGTCGATAATTATAAATCAATAAATCTGCTAAAAGAAATTGGTCGTGTATCCACCAATTAATTGCACTACTGACTTTTAGTCAATAAATACAGCAGCGTTTCATTTCGCAGTTTCCCAGAACTTAGCTTTTACAGCAACCCTTTGTGACGAACCCATATTATTATGTAGGACGTGGATTTAAAATGCAAAGTTAAAACAAAACCGAGTTATAAAGAAAATTCGATTTAAGTTCAAGGAAAGTTTAATTAACATCCTAGTTTCATTCCACATGCCTCCCTAACTTTAACTTCATCACCAATTCTTTACACTTAGCTGCTTAAGGCTCTTTTCTATGTGAGTACTATTTAATTGTTTTTTACACACCTTCAGAGTCAAAGCGTCGGCGTCCATTCTGCTAAATAACATGCAGTCCATTGCATTCATCTTTCACAATTGCTCTTCAAAGAGAATCAGCCCAAACAAGTTCGTAGGTCGAGAACTTCCCTCTAGAATCAATCAACACAGTATATGTGCCTCCTGTATGGAGAAGAGGGTGTTATGTAGCACTGATTCTTCGAAGGGGGTTTTCAGAATGAAATAAAGAGAAAATATGTTAAATAACCTGTGCGAGAGCCTGGGCATATCCTGGGGATTCAGCTTAAATTTTTCTACAAATCCCTTAATATATTTAAAATAAAACTTTTAGCTAATAATTTCTAACCAAGAAAACGTAAATATTTCTGTACAATGCCTATAAAGTTCCTGGCCACAGTGTGAAAGATCTGTGAATTTGCAACGCCCACCTTAACACACACACACTACACCTCAACTCTTCTCAAATAGTAGGTCAACTATGTATCTCACTTATTGCGGAGCTCCTTGAGAATGTGAAAGTAAACTGTGAAACAGATCATTGCACGTTTTACTTGCTTCCGCTAAAAAATCCCCGAATCAATATCCGGCATATGCTTAGGTTATAATCAGCAATATCGGCATGCTGTTGTTCCACATGCTGTTGTTCGACTTGCTTAGGTGTCGATACGGAAGTGACGAGACCCTGCACGATATTTAATAGGCTCTTAGAAATATTAGCCTTCAATGTACACTCTCCAGAACAATTTTGCAACTTTGAACCTCTTCTTCCTGATCAGGGCAGCAAATCAATCCACTCGAAAAGCAGACACAACAAATCAACTGAAAATCTAACCCAAACTTTTCCATTCCACCTAGATGAATCCAACAATAAACCAAGATAAAAAATAAACAAAACTTTTCGGCAGTAACACTAAAACCACAGCAAGAATAGTTTTTTTTTTACAAACCACAAACCAAACCAAAAGCATATTGAAATGCTTTGGAACATTTGCCTTATACTTGTGATATCATCGGTCTCATCACCACAGAAGCACAGCGTCTCCGGGGGCGGAGCGCCGAGCGATGCGGTCGTGATTGTCGGTGCTGGTGGTGGTCCGCGCTTCAGTAGCGATCACCCATCATCACAGGAGCTTCAGCACCACCAGCAACTGCACCATCAGCATCAGCAGCAGCAGCAGCAACAACAACATCATTCTTATCATCCGAGCCCGTCGTCTGCAGCTGGAGCATCACAGCTCTCAACCACCACAGCGAACTCGGCAACAGGTGCTGTTGCTGGTGGTGGTGGCGGAAGTGTCGGTGGGTCCCATGCGGCCTCGTCCTATGTGCATCATCACGGAGCGCCTGGAAGTGGCCACACAGACCATCGACACTCGTACAATTTGCTCAGTGAGGCGATGTCGCAAGCCGTCAGCAATGAATTCAGTAAGTATTTGATTAAAAGAACACACTCGGCTTGAATGTACTATATGCCACATTATATGGTTCCTTGTCGTTCGAGCACATGGTCAACGACGTATGTCATACAAATTTGGGGTTTTATTGCGGAAAACATAATGCTAGTAGAACCTACAAAGGTGCACATACACATGTGCGGCGCGCGTGCATTTGAAATGAGTAATTGTGTAGTCAGCTTTAAATTGTTTTTTTCAATGTATTTGGTGTGATGACTAGGCTCGCTCTAGGTCATAGTCAAATTCGTAAAGTGTTTATGAATTTGACGAAGAAATCTGGCATTCTGAAATTAGAGAAAAACGTTATAATCAAAGATAAACAGACACCCGTAGGGGTGGACGGCGGGGGTTTCCTTTGTTTCAAATAGTGTTAACAAAATTCAAAATTTATGTTGTTCGCCATTAACACCTTTGATATGTATGGTTTACCATGGCTCGAATTATAACTTCTACAAAAATAGCAGTCGATAAGTGAATGTGTTTACAAGGGTTCATAGATCAGTTTTCATCAGGATTTTGAAGGTGAAATTCTGAGCTCTGAACTGAGCTTCATATAATAAAAATATTTATCGTCCTTTTGGATTTATTAATGGCGCTGAGTAGGTTAGAAAATTACGAAGGAAGAAGGAACGAACGAGTAAGTAATAGAAAGTCAGAAAATCTTGTTCTGGTTAAATACTTTTTTTTGTAGCTATAGATTGGGTTATTTATAGTGGGCTGCTTATGGCTAAATGTAACATCCCTTTAGGAGTACTAGATATTCCTCTGGTTCTCTTAACAAGGGCCCACAGATCTAGGAATAATCTAAACGCAACCGCTAACCGTCAACCATGTTAACTAAAGTGGTTGCGTTGCAATACAGGCACGACTGACTTCTAGGCCAATTGATCCTCCGCTATCGACTCTAACATATTAGGAGTTATTCCCAAGCGCAATCAAGCGAATTTATGACTGGATCCATCCATTTCGGCCTCTGTCTGCCTGCCTGTCTTCCTGATGAAATCGAATCTAAGGCACGCCTCGGAAGTCTCGTAAGAGTAAAAGAAATATTCGTATCATATGGCCAAACCATCAAATCCCTTTCTGTTCGATGAAGTAGCTCCGCATCATTGAGTTTCCCCCCGAAATGTCGCGTTTCTAAGCATATCTCGGCGAGTTACTCCCGCAACAGCAAGGCAAAATATCACCTCGGCAGCTTGCATTCGCGATCTTATTCTTTGAGTCCTTACCCAAATTTTATGACTAAAGGTGACTGAAAAATTAATGATAATGATGAGACAGACTTATAAACCGATAACTTCTAAGCATGCTAAATATTGATCCAGCTTGGCCAGTCCTACAAGAAAGCTCAGTTTGCTCCTCCCATCACTCGTGAAAAAAATCCCGAGATTCCTAAACAGTAACAACATCGCCGTTGAGGAAGCTTTTCATTTTCTTTACATGTTAGAATATCGGCTCTATGACTGACTTCTACAATAATCAACAAAGAAAAAATACAAAGCCAACACAACATTCCACAAACTACAAAACCAAAACTTGATAAATAATTAAGCACATTGAATTAACATCGTTTTAAAACCCCGCAACCAACCAACCAAAGCAAGAGCTTAGCTTTTAAGTGAGTGTGAGCATATTTTGTAGATAACTAAATGTTTGCCAGGGATGGTATAAAATTTGTGTTCAATGCCACTTGGAATTCACTCAAAGCGTTAGCTTTCTATCTAAGTTCTACGAGGTCAAAGAGTCGTAACAATTTTGAAGCAGTTGAGCAGCTTTATAAAATATAATTTGCATATTTCAGAAAGATGTGTCATCTAATTGCTGAGATTATAGTAACGTCGCTTAGAGGGACCTAGAGTGAAACGCCTTTGGGCCTCACCATAAGACAACCTACATGAAGCATTTGAAGTGAAGCATTTTTATTTTATATCATATCTACGAATATGTGCATATACGAAACTAAGTTGTAAAACTAGTAAATTAATTGAATGAAGGTGTACAAAAAGGCAAACTCCGATTCGTGCAAATTATTTATAATGACGAAAATGTGAATGGAGCTTACGTCAAAGCATTCCAGTATAGAAAAAAGCCTATCAATTAGGAGGAAATTCAGTAAATGATTTTAACTTGGATTCAATACCTTATTCACATCGCTTGAGGCTGTGTTTCCAAGAATTTCAAATATTGAACAATTAGCATACCATAAAACATCACTCACTGTGAATGAATAAAAGTACTTACTGTCCTTTCAAAGATAAAACTTAAAATTTTGAAGGATTTTTAGCCCTAATAGTAAACAATTACTTCAAATTCTGATTATTGTGAATATTTGACACATTTTTTTCAGTTTTTGATATAATTTCTTAAAATTAATTAAAAATATTAAAATTTTCCATAGAAAAATGCTAAAACTCCTTGCAATTTAAAAGATTCTGAAAAGAAAAAGGAAAAGCGGATTACTAACGTCATTAATGGAAGCAATCTGTTTATCAACCTCCTAAAGTAGTGAAATGCGGATGATTTTCTTACTGGTTTTGAAACATAATTTCGCCTGTCTTATTTTAAATAGCGCAAATCTAACGTTACATTCTACAAATTTCTTTGAAATATATATATATATGTAATAGTAGTGGGAGCAAATGCTACTACAACTCTCCTATCTACTCTTTAGACTAGCATTTTGTAAAGCATTAATACTTTTCGTCATATCTAGCAGCAGTGTTGATGTTTCTTGATACACTTTCATCTTCATTTGGACTTCTAGCAACAAATATAATCGCAATTAGAGTTGAATTGTGACAGTTTAATACTACTTGCCCATAGTTGGAGGGCAAGCTAGTTGAAGAAACAGGTATCAAGCATAAGGTATCATAAATGTAATTTGTCAGCAATGCATTATGACAGCGCATAACAAACAGTTCTTGAATTTAAAAGAGTTGTGTTGCTCGGCTCTAATAATTGAGGAGCACTACCTCTCAGTATGGCGAGATTTAAAGAGCTTTTTCTTTGAGTGTTGGCAGCAACTGGAAGTATGTGAATCGAATCTGGGAACTTAAGCATGTAAGTAACTTCCCCACTACGAGACGACTTTACTCTGATACGCTGAAATAATGGAAAGTGTAATGAACATTTCAAGAAATATGTAAATTAAAATTAAGAGTTATCTCAAAACATTTAACATTTCATATTTTTCACAATCAGTGGTGAATCTAAACATTCGTTTGAATCTTGTTTTTAAGTACGATAGGCTTTTGTTTATTTTTTACGCAAAAAAAAAGATGCTTGGGTATATGCTCAATATCTGAAGACCTAATGTCTCTCAAATCATTCACCCCTTGTTGGACTACAGTATTTATTTCTTCCCATGCAAATTGTCAGCAATACTGCGTGAATTGTGCCATACTTAATGGCTCTTTAATCACATCTGTGCAGTGCAATTCACTTAAGCACAATTACGAAAATAGCTTGTGTTATCCAACAATACTGCCACATAATCGGACATCGTTAGGGCGTTCACAATGTTTAGACAAAATAAAGGTAATGCTAAGACGATAAAGCGAGTTTCTAAACGTCACAAAATCAATGGAAATGCGATGTTTTGCCATTTGTTAAGTTCATTTTTTAAATTGATTTTGTTGGCATAGAAAGGTGGGAAAAGGTAGTGTTTACTTTTAAAATAATGTATTTATTGTTCTTTTGTGGCGCCTCCTAATTCTCCAATCCTAAGTGCACGACACAATCTGGCACCCCAGAGAAATTTGCAAAACTCAGATGAATATACTCAGATAAAAGTTCAACGAATCGTCTACCCGATTTATTTTTTATATAAAATTTTGTATCAACTCACTGGACTGGGCTACTTTAGGACGAACACTGCCTTGCACTTTCGAACCGGCTTTGGCTTAATTCAAATCTGGTTTTGTAGCGTCAACGACTACACAAGTCGAGTAAATTATCACGAAAATGTAATCAAATTCAGATAATTTAATTTTTCTCAAATTTATTTCACGCTTCACAGCAAAACAGGTCAATATTTTAAAAATTCTACATTGGAACGCTCAGATGGAGGGAGATGTATCACTGTGTTAGTGCCTTAAAATTTGCATTCTTTTCTGATTCATTTTCCTCCGTTGATATGGCGACGATTTCTTCTGTAATCTTGTGTGACGGCAAAACACACAAATCGCCGCAGTATATTTCGATTTTCAGATTAAAAGCTGTCAGCCGTCTATTTATTTTTCATCAGCAACGCTGCACCGAAAATTAATTTCGTTGATGCTTGTCGTTTTCTGCACATGACATTTCTGTGGATATGTTGATTTAATTGTTCATCAAAGCTCAACTTTTCACACTGGAGACAAACAAAATAATCTTGATGTCTCTTAATTTACTGCTCCTTACCTGAGACTTCATCTATACATTGCTTGGGCTATCAATACCATCGTTAAATGAACCGCTGAACGTGGATACAAACTAAAGATTGACGGGATTTGGTTTTCATGCGACTTTGGCTGCTTTTAGAGTTAAAAGCACGTTCTTCGATGCCTTATCTATTTGCGTTGTAATTCTATACTGACTGTCTTTTGTCAACAGATGTTATGCGGTCATAACTTATTGATTTGTTTTTGGTTTCTCATTCTTTACTTTGTATCGGAAATTATTTTCGTCTGAGAATTTTTATTTTCGATTGAACAATAGTTTACTTTGCCTGAACTCGGCAATAAGTTCGTAGCTTGATGAATAGTTATAAAAATATTAAGTAATTATTTTTTTTACAGTTAAAGTTTGCGAAATCAAAGTTGATTGCTTCAAAAATCTTCGGTCCTGGTATCGAACAATTTGTTAAGCCAATACAGTCCGATAAGATACGGGCACAATCGTAAACCGTGGGGTGACCACAGAATACAGCTGATGCTAAAGGACGTTATATTTAAGCACTTAAAGTGCGTTTTAGACAACTCCAACATCATGAGGACAAGCGTTTTCATGAAGTAGTTTTGATCTTGATCTTGTTTGATCTTGTTTCGCAAATTCTTTCATTCAAACAAACTTGATTTTCTTTGGACGATTATTTTCGACGTATCTTCTGAAGCCACCTATTTATTTCACTTTACGTTCTCCCTAACGAATTGGTTGTTTACGATATTGTGCTGCTCCATGGCGAATGAATGTCAAATGTATTTACATGCCTTAAGTTTAGCGCACCTTATATTTTTTTTATTTCACTGTCAATTTAATTTAAAAAAAAAGTTGTCAGCACACCCCAAGTTGTTACTAATTTGCTTGATGCGATTAATATTTAGCTAAACACGTTTTTACTGTGCTTCCCATTCTATTGAAATTACAGAAAAGATAGCCTTGACGCATATTTATCACAACGGATAGGGTGCAACTTTATCGAATTTGCGTGTCGATCGTAATTAAATTTTGCCTCGAAAACCTTTCAAATCTTCTGTTAGTTGTTGATGGCATACCAGTTCAGGGTGTATATGTGGCTCAAGCAATTATCTCGTCGTTAGCTGCTTTCTAAAACTTTCTAAATGTGTTCATGAAACTTGCTTAGTCATCCTGACCATGGCAATTTACATCCATTCTTGTGTTTTCTAATCAATTAGCGAACGAAATTTTGTCCTCGAAATTTTTACCTATTGTCGTTTATTACTGAAATATGGTTTTATGCTAAAAAACATATTTTAGTTTGCTTGTTAAAACGGGTATTAAAGCTGACTGTTAATAAATCATATACTTTTTTAATTCTTTTTAAATGGCACGAAGTTCAAATTTTAAGATGGACCTAGCAACTTTAGCGACATGACACACAAAAAAGGCTGATGATAATGGCTTATTTGACTTTTGAAGTTTTTAATCTCTTGTAAAAACTCTTAAGATGCAATGATAAACATATCCAAAAAATGCAAAAACTCTTATTTGAAATGAAAAAACAGTTCACCCAAATATGATTATTTAATGAGGTATCTTTATTCGTTTTGCAATTACAGATTGTAAAAGAATATCTGCAAGAAAAGTAAAAGTTCTTTGTTTAAACATTTTGATTAGACAAATGCGCGTATAATCAGGATAAGTCAACCGATACGGGAACTCACACTCTAGAAAGCATCGCTCAAAAACTCCAAGGATTTTACAATATTCCCCGTTCTAGATATTAATTTTCAAACAAGAAATAATCAAATATCGTTGTAAATTTGGTAATAAATAATAAGGAAAAAAAGAGACGTCTCTGGAATTTTTTTTTTTAATTTGCTTAGTATGTCACAATTGAAGCGGACAACAATGTGACAAATGACTTGGTCTGAAAATTCACTCAACCTATAAAAAGGACACACACTACTTTGTTTTTAGGATACATTTCAGGGTAGCCTTTTTTTGTTAATTTTCCCACAGCTTGAGCTAAGTTCGTCGGGCATACCTTTCAGTAAAACCGATCTAGAATACTTTAGCATATGAGAGAACACGCGAGATGAATTTTGTTAACATTTTAATAAAATATGTATTTTTATAAAATGTAGCATTTGACTGCAACATTTAAATACGCCATATACTAAAATTAATGTCAATGTAAGCAAATTAAATTGTATTTCCATATGAGTGTGAATCAAATGAAATGACCCGTTTTCGCACAGTCAGGAGCATGAAGTGAAGTTCCACAACATTAAATTTTTTACGTATTTATTAAAATAATGTTTGTATAAAGCTGCTTTCGCATTATTTCTCGGCACCTTTTTCAATTTGCGAATTGAAGGCGTACTAATTGTCATTGGATATGTTCTCAAATTCCCCCATTCAAAGTCATGCTCGGGAGAAAACACGCCCGAAACACGAGAAATTTCTGAAGAAGCTAGGCCTTGGTGCGTTGTGGGCTATAGTGACACTTAATTTATTTATTTAAAGTGGTAAGTTAGTGCGTCGACTCATACGTTCGAGGTTCTACTGAACGTTGATCAAGTATTGTGTCACTTCTTTAAAGTTAATGAATGATGAGTATAGTCCTAAACATACGTTTTATTGCCCCGAATCTTTGGCATTCCGTTTTGTCGACAGCAGCATGTATAGAAACCCGTCCGTTTATTTCGAATGGAGCTGATAGAGAGTAAATCTAATAGTGTCAGGCAGCCATTAATTGTAGGGAAACCCAAAACACAAAGGCTCTGAAAACGCTATATAAATGTTTGATCAAACTCTGCTCTACTTAAGAGCAAAGAAGAACAAACAATGAAGACGATTGTGGTGTGTTGACAAGATCCCGAATTGCCAAAAAAATTCTAAAGAATCAAAATAGAAAGATTTTAATAGGAGAATAATAGTTTCGCAATCAGCCGATGGTGAAATTTAGTATATTGACTTGTGTAGATGGGCTGCTGATAAGAGGATGAGCAACGTTATGTTCATCTTTATCTAAGAACGATAACACGGAGATTAAACAAATTGCTGAAATTGGTGTATGGAATGCAAAGGAAAGTATAAGGAAACAAAACTAGTTATTGCTCTATATGGCCGATGTTTATAAGATACACAACGTAAACCTTCGGTCATATGGCATAAAAAACACACCACTCGTGGACTAGACGATTAACTGTTTACGCAGTAGCACCAACCTGGACCAAGCCTACTCTATGAAACACATACATGGTATAAATTCTTTTAATTTAAAATTAATGAAAACCCCCATTTAGTAAAAAATAGGCACATGTTTAGTATTTGAAGTTTTTTTGTTTGAAATTTAGGATTTAGAGATTACTTAAACTTTAACACTCGTGCTGATTAGAAAATTGTTTAAAACCGGTAGAAGATGTTTCCAGTCGACTTCATTTTTAACAAATTTGTATAACACTAGTGTCCGCTCGAGAGGAAACATTTTTAACATTCACTTAATCTCCTTGATTTTGCCAATGCTTCCGTAAATAACACAAAATCTTTGTTCAGTCTCAAGCCGAAAAGAATCACCTTATCGCCTATTGTAATATTTTTCCCAACCCAACGTTCACACCAATTAACACTTGAAATGCTAAACCTGCAGCAAACTCAAGTCACAAGCACATTTTTCCAGCTTAACCACTGTGTGCCAATTAATGCAATCCATCCCGGTGTTCGTGCGCCATCAACATCACACGAATAGAATTCAACGCGGAGAATCCCCAACCGACGTGAATGAAGTGTGCTTTTTCGACGTCAATTATTTATTATTACAATGATCTGCGATAACATTTTCGAACGAAGCTCAAATTGTTATTCAGTCGAATGCGGATATTGACACGAAGTGGGGTAATCGCTATCATCCCCACAGGCACAGACACCCAGCAGTGCTCAGCAGCAGCACCTCTGCCAAAACGTACACACACTGACCGGCCGTGTGTCTGCATGTGTGCTGTGATTATCGAAATGAAAATTCAATGAATATCTGCGGTGGCAGTCGTCTGCCCCGTGGTCGTTCGTCGATCTTGAAAAGCATTTTTTCTTGTTCATCACCCGATCGGCGGGCGAAGGAGACAGTTTTAGCTCATCGAGAGCTCTGCGTCGAGTATATGTTCGAGTAGGGAATTTCGTTTATTGGCTCCGCTCATTGGACAGTTCCGCTTTTTTAATTGCTCTCTTTGATAATGAATTCCGGCAGTCGGACTGCGTGGGATAGGTGCAGCTAGGAGAATTTTTTTTGCGAAAATACACAGAAAGTCGCACGGGTATGTATATATGTATTATATTAAAAGTTTGACGGATCGAGAATTTTTTTGCGTTTTTGCAATACAGACGGGCACGTGAGCGATACAGAGTTTGATCAGTTGCCCTCGCCCGAAAGGTACACACGGCGAGGGATCACGGCAATCGGCGAAGCCGGTTTTAGAATCGAATGACTTCCACGGGTGGGAAGTGCGATTCAATTCGAATTGACTTCAATTAACTTTTAGTTATTGCTCAGTGATATCAGTCGAGTGTGTCGACGATTTTCTTATGGTTATGCGTTTGTTTTGATATCACCGCCATCAAGTGAATTGGCATTAGTTCTTAATTTGTCGGGGATTACAAATAAAACAGAGAATTGGCGTAAAAGGCACTAAAACCACATTCAGTCAGTCTTTTGAAGATGCTTTTTATGTCAGTGGTCACGAGTGCACGGGCAAACATTTCAATTTTATTTGCAGGATCGTGTGTTGAAAATAAAAAATAATAATGGGACAGTGCTTTCAATCGGGCGGATGGCGCTTTGGGTAAGGTTAGTCGACCGATTTTATTTGCAAATCCTTGATATAAACATGTATGTAAATAAATAAAACCCATAGATGTTCGAAGAAGTGCCGTTGCCTTCAGGACTTTTTTGCGTGTTCTATAGTCAAATGGTGTCATTGATCCAGTCAAATGAAAGTGGGGGACGGCTACAGTCCATTCGGAGTAATATGGTCGATGGATAACCGATTTTTTGGCCGGTGATTGAAGATTAAGCAAGAGTCTTGTCGCCGCTTCTTTGACCTCAAGGGGCAATTGAGTAAAAGAGGCCTCTCTCGAAGGACAAAACCAGTTTGTACAACAGTGCTTCTTGGAACTTGGATGCTACTAAAAACGGTTGAGGAAGCCCTTAGTCGTTTTGAGAGATAAGTTCGGCGATTTTTGGTCCTGTTTGCGTTGATGCAATCTGGAGGAGAAGTTTAAACGACGAACTCTATAGGCTGTATGGGGCATGCGCCTGGTCAAGCGCCTTTGGATACAACGCTTAAGATGGCTAGGCCATGTAGAGCGTATGGATACCACTGCTCTGGCCTGAAAAGTCTTTGAATCCGAGCCATCGGGACAACGCTACAGAGGACGGCGGAGAAGGACCTCAACCCAGGTCTGCCACGGACTGTAGCGCGAGTAAAAGAAAAAGAAAGAAGATTGAATATTAGGACTTGAACAATATGAGTTTAATATGTTTAAATAAGACGAGACAAAAAGCCACATAACACAACCAATTTTGTCTTTATTGCATGAATAGTCTTCTGGTTGCGTTATTTTACGTTTCGGCGAAGTCATTTGGCCATTTTTTATTTTCTGGCTAGTTTGTGTTTAGGAAAAACCCCGACCTGTACATGCATTAAAAAACAGCGTTACCCAAGTTATGGCCGAGACAGCATCCATTTATGAACTGAACGAAATGAAAAAAGTCGATAAAGGTCAATTTCCTCACCCCCATCTCGACATAAGCCTTACCTCTTTCAATAGTATTTCGATGAAAACTAAAAGAAAAACTAAGATCAATTTTTAATTCTTAAAAAATCCACTCAGCGCAATTTCATAGTTATTTGTAGTCGTTTATTTACAGATTCTAAGTTTGAGGGATTTTGAAAAACCCGCCTGCAAAAGAATGATCTCTTCTTAGCGAAAATTTACTTCCATGACTTCTCCACTCCTATAGATGGCGCCAAGTTTTTGCTTTCCAACAAAGAGTGGTTCGATAACAACATAACCCGTGGTCTCGAATGTTTTTACCACCCTACAAAAGATCTTGAAATTTGATATAACTGATTCGGCACCGGCGGACTGGAGTATAAATGGTATTTAATTTGGAATATGTACAGCCAACAGTACACCAGTTATTTATTTTCTAAGTTCGAAAGTCTCTATTGAAGAAATTTTACATGTATAAAATTTTTTGAGACAAACCCACAAAAATCAAAAGGCTACTTATATTTGACAACACTTCGAGTGGTAATACTGCGGTCCAGATACGAATTTTCCAAATTTCTTAAACCTTCGCTTAATCCCAAATTCACCAAATCGTAACCCGTCATAGTTCTAATCATAATTTCTCACCACGTGCACACATTCCCATCGAACGCCAACAGCAATTGAATAAATGTTGCCAATTTTGATGAGTTGCCCACCTTCAGTGCTCCACTAAATCCCATCATGGCAAGGTGTTGTGTCAGAAACTGGCATCGATTGTCGCTGCACGACGTCTTGACATAGTTTTTGCTTACCCACAGTTCTGCCGTTCAGTTTTATTGTAATGCACAAATGCCACGTATACTTGTCCCAGTAACAAAGTACAGACAGAAAATCGCCCGGTAGAGTGACACCTCATTAGAGCGGTGATAAATAGAGGACTCAGAGCTCCCAAGCAAATCGACAAGATGCTGTAAATCTGTCAATTCGCCCCCCGGATGAGCCTTGTGGTCCATAGATCGACACAAGTACCCTCAAGTTCAGCGAGAACACGTAATCTTTCATCTATTTTTGCAACAAACAAAAACAGAAAGAGACGCAGAGATATTTCGCATCGAAATCGAAGACCAAAAATGTAATCACACAAAAAAACACAACAGGTGACGCATACACACACACGCGGTCGCGAAACAATTGTACTCGGCAGTGTGTGTGGCTATGCACGTTGTGGCAAAATCAATTTGAACAGATGGGGTTAACTCCGTTGAGGGGAGCCGCACAAGTCGTGAACAGCAGCTAGACTTGAACAGACGACTGTGCGGTTCGAAAGCAAAACCCGTTTGTGTAGATCACTGCCATGTTCGATTGTGTCTGTATGTTAAGGTTGTCGCGGTGGAGGTTATCGAAGTCTAAGGTGAGTTAGTGATACAATTGGACGCATGTGACATCTGGTCCAAATGATGCTAAAAACAAAAAGATGACTGGAAGCACGAATATAATAGAATTCTAACACCTTCCGCCTGTTTCTGTGTTATGTTACGCGGCAATCAGCAAAACAAATTATTTTTTTCTTTAAAGCTTAAAGTTATTCGTTTGATTTGTTACATCTCATGTTTCACGGCATCACATAATTTGAGTTGAATGTACATGAAAAACTCGAATCTCACCGTATGTAGTCCGCAATAAACTGTAGGTCCCCTCTACCTGTGAGAGAATATTAGTAGATTAGGAGTAGGGGTAGATTCTAAAGAAGGTAGGCAACTAGTGAGATGTAGATTTACGATTGACATTTATAAGTAACGGGACAGATCACAATTCAATGCAACTTTTCGCCACCTGTCAATAAGCTAAATCGGAAACTGTTCAAATGTGTAATCATTTGATAATTTGTGAGGGGTGTGAAGGGGATAGCAGATGAAATCTCTAAAGAGAAGTGGCAATTTGAGTGTCTCTCCCATCTGCAACTCCGGCGTATAAAATAGACAAGATACAAGACAAAACTCTTCATTTGTAATATTGCAACAGCTGTTGTTGTCACTAACATACAATTTTGTATTTTGTAGTGTGGGTGCTTATCACCATGGCTTCAATGATCGGTAAATTCGTTTTGGACTTATTTTATAAATCAGCCGGAAAAAGGCGCAAAACAATATATAGCGGTATGAACTGAATTGTTGGACAGTCTTTATGCATGGTATTGTTATGACAGACATAAGATGAGTGATTTTTTGTCATGAGTTGTACCCCGAAATTTCCGATTCTTAGTGGTGCAACCTTTTCTATCAGAGAAAAGTGCTGACATACTGTCAACTTGCTCAGGCAGCCACACCAACCTAAATTGAAACACATTAAAGTGTTCACATGTCAAATACAAACTTAATTTTATAAAAAAAAAATGTTTACGTTCTAACGTAGATTCTTACTAACGAATGAGCGAAATTCAAAATATTGGGCGGTCGGTAAGAAATTGGCGCAGTATGCTCTGAAATGTAAAACTCTTGCTTATATAAATTGCCCCTTGAAGCTTATGTGAAATGTGACATCTTCAACAGCAGAACATTATTAACACCTCATTCCCACATGAGTGAAAATTTGTAAAATTATGGTAATATTTTGCTTTTCTTTTGTTTAAAAGATTAGGACCGTCGGAGGCTTTTACAAAATGTTGTGATGCTTACGGAAAAAATCTGTGAGTGGGGAAACAGCAGTGGTTTACGGAATTTTTTTTGTGAACAAAAATGGTCTACTTTAATAAGCCAAGCACTTTGAATTAGTTTTAGGGATGAAAATAACGTGCTTCACATTGAAACATAAACCATAATACAAATGAAAATAAACCCAATAAATGGGTTTATTATTCTTGTGAGCAAATGCTTTTTCTTAAATGCATTTTACACAAAAGTTTCGTTTATGTTGACATTTAAAAACAGATTGTGGGCAAAAGCAACTTAGAACTGTTCTTGTTAAACCAACATCTTGCTCTGCCATTTATTTGAAGTGGAAAACTTTCCCTTTAATAAACTTGATGAAATTTAATGACATAAGAAGAAGGTTAAGTTCGGTCGCCAGGCATAATTCCGAAAATGAAAAAATTCCCGAAAGTTTACACCGACCGAATTCGGTTATAAATATTTTCACAGCAGAAACACCATCAATTTCACAAGTACGAGTAAAAGCCAGAAAGTGTTCGATATTTCCATATGAGAATTTAGATTTGGGATTTTTGGCCCTATATCCCTAGGTTCCAACATCTACGAAAACCGCAAAAGTACCGCCTATGTAAAAATAATGTGAACTTATTAAAAAGGAAATTGCACTTAAATAGAAACATCGACGCATCAAAATATTTCGCTGTAACATTAAATTTTCTTCTTCATTCTACGGAAATATAATCGAGCTAACGCACGCAAGTTATATCCCAACAATTCACGACATCTCTTGCTGGTTCGCCTAAATAGGGACGTCGCCTCATAATTGCTCTGACCTTTCCATAAAGTCAATTGGCTCAACATTTTTTCGCCAAACTTCAGGCAGTTCACTCAGGAAGGAATTAATTACCAGAAGCAGTTGGTCCATAATACGTCTTGTTGAATTACTGTGGGCGCCATTTCATTTACGATCCGCTCTTTAATGATTGCCGCAGCGGATGGCCAGCAGAAGAACTCTTAATTTATTAGGAAACTATTAAGAAACAAATTTATCGCAAAAACTGTTCGGCAAATGGAACGTTCGTCAGATGTTATAATCGCCTAGCACGACGCAGTAAATTGTTAAGTGCGTACCTCATGGTCTAAATTTGCTGTAAAGTTCAAAGAATATCCTAATCTCTCTCATCTCTATCCCGGAGAGCTCCTGGATCGTATCTCATAGCATATTTTGAAGATCATCACTTATGTTTGTTTATTTTTCTGAGAAATTTGCGACATTGCCGCGATCGAAAGGGGCGATGAAACGAGACAGATTTTGTGCACAATCCAACAACAGATGACAGTTGAAAGATCTCCCCGTGTAATAAGCACACACAACCACACCAACACCGAGGGCAACCCGAAGTGATCCATTTTGAATTAGGAAATTGGCACCTGCCTCCGATGCAGACTTGGCTTACATTCTTGCAATGCAAACGGAAGTGTGCGCGGGGCTGCAGCACTTTGTTCTATTTTTGCGCTATTTCGTGATGCACACGGTGTATTCTGTTTCGTTCAGCGAAAAAGAGGTCAATCTGTATTCAAGATTATCAATTAAAAGGATTTCGCTTGCACGGTGGACGTATGACAAGAAAAAAAAAACGAGACGTCTGCTCATCCGACATGGGTGAGTGTGTTGGGCAAGAAGTTGAGCGGACAGTTGTGCTCTTTGCCGGCAAAGTCTAGCACTGGGGATGTCATCGGAGACTTTATACGACTGTATACTTAATTCACCGCAAACAGAGCGCCGTCATGAATACAAACAACGTGATTAGCGTTATAAATGTGCATAATGACTCCATTGACGAGTGTACGCTTTTGTCTGTTTTGAGGTGCTGTGCAGGCGTGTGGATGCTTTTAGTTGGTATGCATGTGTTGAATGTAGTCATGTAAGCGTTTATAGATAAACATTGTTTTGATTCTTTTCCTTATTACTATGTAGCCGGTGGTTGGTGGGAGAGCGTCGATGAAATGATTTTTGTGATTGGGCACGAATTATTCTAGTAATTGTGAGAAAAAAATAAAACTTCTGACGCAAACATACAATGTATAGAATTTGCTTGTTGAGACAATTAATCATTAAAGTAGTTGAGGCATTACAGGCTAGTAATAGAAATGTTGCCAAAAATTAACATTTGTGCGAAAAGGCCTTATAATTTGAAAATATCCACACAAAGGACGAAGTTTTTATATCTGGTCAATTAAATTATTTTACATCTCTTAAAGAAACTAGTACCTGCCAGTTTGCACGTGCAAAAGATGCAAACGTTAGGGGTGTGCCACGAATAAAGGAGAAAATGTAGGTTCATAACAGATAAGTTATTTAATGAACTTTAAACAACTTGAGCTTTTTTGAATGCAATCACACGTATAAGGTGTTATCTTTATGAACATTTCACGGCTACTTTTGTAGATATCTGATTTTCCAGGTGTCTGTTCGCATGAGATCATTGAGGATTTACTCAAAAAACCTTTTTTTTATCATATTCAGAACATTCTTTGTGAAAAAATTTCTTTTCCTGTTTGAACAAGTAACTCACAATGTGTGAACGAGTGTTCAAAGCAAAGTTTCATAAACATGTCATAAAATCACAAATGATTTACAGTTCTTAAAAAAAGACAAATTTTTTTAACGCCCAATTAAATCATATTTCGAATTAATTTATGAGTTTTTAAGTGGTTTCCTAAAGGCCCAAAGTGCTTTGAGATTTTGTCATAAAAACAATTTTTAATTCCTGGTCACAGCTCTACATTTTCTGCAAATATTATATCAGCCCATAGACATCCCATTTACCAAAGAAATTTTTTGGCTAAGAAACTTCTTTCGGTTTATGTCGTACGTCCTAGTTTCCTTACAAGCCAATGTAATTAAAGATTCTTAAATTCAAATAAAATTTCGAGTGCTCTACAATTTAAAATAATTCTGGAACAGCAAGAAATTATCGTCTTACCTTCAGTGTAAACTATAAGGAAACTAATAATAAGCAGTGTCGGCTGAAGAAGCCTTTCCATCTGGAATCGAACAATCTCCCAAAAAAGGACACATATCTCACCAACAAATTAATAGCCAGTGCTGCACGGATTCCAATCGAACTTCTGCTTGACACCTCGGCCAATTTGAGGCAACTAATTTACCCGCCAGTGCACAAGGTTATTCGATGATATTCCTCATCCGATCTAGGAATCTATTCCTGGTCCAGTACAAAGAGATTTCCTGGCACCGTGCCATCGGTACTCAACAAACACACGACATCTTCCACAAGTTCATTGATTGCTCAGCTAATCATTGAGCACTGAAATCGAGAACGTCGGACATTTTCGGAACCACCTGTCGGGGGGACGACTTCAAGTGCCAGACACACATCCATGGGAGCATTTCGCTAACCACCTACAGATAACGAGTATCAAAAGTAAACTCACTGGGAGCGATGCAAGTATCTAGCATCTTTTTAGAGTCCCGATAACGGGAAGTTATATAAAGTAATTACCTTGCGAATTGATTTACTCGGTTATTGGAGGCCGTCGCCATTATTGTTATCTGTAATTTATAGTTGTCTCACTAATTTGAGTGCGAGCCTGTGCGCCCCTTTTGGCTAATTGCGTCCGTCTGTTTGTTTTTTCAGGTTCACTTGGCAGCGGTTCAGCTGACGGGGCTTGCCACGCAGACGACCTCGATTGCTACAGCGGCAACATCCAGGACCGTCTGGGAATGGAAGCGATACGCACGTTGCATCGGCAGTTGGATGACGATGACAATGGCAACATTGATCTCAGTGAGTCAGACGATGTGAGTATGAGTGTCTTAACTATTTTTAAGTTGTTATGTATTTATTTTAGTTTTCTCTGTCAAATATTTATGAAATTGAGTGTATTCGCGACAGAGAATCGTGTGTGGAGGTGAGAAATGTTTCAGGAAACGAATGCAGATTGTGGTTGAGAGCATGAGAGACAGTGTAAATGTGTCAACGGAAATGTAGGACGAAATGCTGCTTTATACAGATATGAGACGAGTCTATTGAATGAAGCATATATTTTGGGGTGGATTTTTATAATAATAAATTTAATCCAAATACTCTGATTGATTGTGCAACTGATGTGTAGGATGCTGGAGCGAAAAATATCTTTTGACATTTTTCGATGAAGATCTTCGATTTTCCGTATCTTAAGAATTTAAGCGAAACGAATTACCACCGGCAACTTAGCCGTGGTAAAACAGTGTGTTTTTCTTCAACTTGCGAAAGATAGTTCGCACAGCACGAGTAGTTTGTTGAAGAAGCTACGCCTTGGTCCTTGTGGGCTGTAGTGGCACTCTATTATTATTGACTGACTTTAAGGCGCTAGGACTGGATTCACATTTTAATCACATATGTGCAAATGATATAGCATTTGTGTCATGATGCAATGAGGCAAGGTGAGACTGTGGAAAAAAATGAGTTGTGACGTCGATTAGCGTTAAAGGCGTAAGGAAAAACATTGAAAACAACGAGCAACAGTAAATGTTTGCTTTAAATAAATCACAGTGGTGATTTTAGTATTACCTTAGACAGCAGTGTGTGTGATTTATCAATAATTAGAAAATATTGCCATAGATCATGCCAGCGTGGCAGCATCAAACAAAAAGTGATTGCTTTGTTCATTAAATCCAGAAAGCATTGTTTACTGGTATCATGTGCCTCGATTTTTCCCTTCTCCTTGTTCATGTGAGATACTGTGAATACTGTATAAGATTAGTTACAGAATTGAAGAACACAATTTACTAAGCGTTCACTTAAGAACTGCGCTTCCAAGAATTGCCAGATCGGCAAAAGATGTGATAGGAAACCTGCGATATTTTTTTTATTGTACAAAATCATGACATTTCCCTGACGATTTGTCGAAATTTATGTCGCGACATTAAAATGTGTAGCAGTGAAGTCCAGCCATTTGGGTTTCAGTAAAAACCATTCTTATTAATTAGAGTCTTGGATAAGGCACTATGATAATAAGTAAATTTTTTGCTTTTTCATTTTTTCATTTTTTACTAGGTAATAATGCATCCTGGAAACTTTAGTATTTTGTAAGTTATTCCGGTCGGGTGTGGGGTTTATTTAACGATTAATGTTCAAAGATTTATTTTAAGGATTTCGGGCCAAAACGGTGTTTCTACAAGGTCAAATAAATGTCACAGTGTCGATTATGCACTCTATTTCGAATAGAAGAATTAACTGGTTACAGAATCAAATGATTTGCCTGCGAAAGGCAGATTTTGGCATTTTCTTAAGTCGAAGTAGCTTTTGTAAACATCAAATCTCATATACAGTCGTTTAGACATTGGCTGGGAATTCTTAGCAATGTGATATACACAAGATTAAGAGCTTTCTCAATGCTTATCTGTTTTCTTTCATTTTCAATGTTCATTTGAAATTTTTTCAGTCAAACTGACTTCTAATAGAATAATCAAATTTCAAGTAACAGTCTCCTTTTTTACCAAAGGACTGAATTAGCAGTCAATACTGTCCGTAAAACTGAATTTCAATTAATCTACTGGACACGAAATTGTAACATTTCGTTCACTAGACTGTTTTTTGAAACGAATTAGCGGTTTTGAACCTTCATGGCTGTTTTAATTTGCATTTTGCTTGACAATGGCGTTCAATTTGCCATTTCAATATAGAAGATCCGTTTTAAACAGGGAATTACTAGGGATTATTTACCTTCAAGGTAGTCAGGCACTCGTGCCGCCCTCTAATCGGCTATATCTGCGGATTTAATGCTTCGATAACTTATTGACATTATATCATCGTTGATGTGGTAACTATTCCTCTTGAAAGGTGTAATGAGAGTGTCAGTGCACTATTAACCTTCATCGTTTAAATTTTACATAGTAGCACTGTGTCATTGACAATAGAACACTAGTGTTTAGCGTATAGTAGTAAGGAAGCTGCAGATAACCGCCAAGCTGAGTATATGCTGGATTTGAAAAAAGTGCCAAGACTGACTATGGCCTTGTTAGCAAGTGTAATTCCACGTTATTTCGTTCATGAATTTTGCAAACTGGAGGAAAAAAGAAAAGTAGGATTAAAGCAAGCAATCCACAAGAAACCCTTCTTTTTACGTCTTTCCCTTCAACGACAAGCAGCTGCGTGTCGTAATGAAACCTCCTAAGCGCCTTAATCATTTTCGCAGTCAACCTCATCATTTTGCAAACAAATTGGAAATATCAGAACAGTCACGCGGAGATAATTTCTTAATTTTTGATATTTTCGGATTCATAATGTTCTTGATGGTTTTCCGCCAACCCCGCTGTGACGAAATGCTTTTGAGACACAAAACAAACACAGTTCTGTCTGGGGTGCAAGTACAAACTCAAGGCCTCCGCTCTACCGTTGATGAACGAATTATTCATAATTTGTTTACGAAGTGAACGCCTTGTCGTCGTCTTCAAAGCATGCAGACCTTCAGTGCGGCATCGCGTTTCATCATTATGGTACTTTGTTGACCGCAAAATTCACTCATCTTGTGCAAAAACTTTCTAACTCTCATTGCGCGTCTTTCAAAAACCCACGCCGCACTGTCCGGGATTTTTGCTTTGATGCTAAACGGCATCGGCAAGCACTGGAAATTTATTAAAAGCATTTGGTATCTTTCTTGCACAAAATATAGAGGGTATAGTTTTTTTTGCCCGCTGCTGTTTGCACACGAATGTTGTGTTCCATGAAGGTGGAAGTTACGTCATTGGCAGCCGCGTTACTCGCACCTCCGCCATTATCTCGGCGGCTAATTGAATTTTCTGTTATCTCTCGCAGTACAATTAGCCAGGCGGATTATTATGAATGTCAATTCTTTGGTAAAGATTTATTTAATTGGTACGGTGAGGGTACACAAATTGTACTTGCAAAAAAAATACACCAAATGCAAACAAGATACGCAGGCGAACGATGATCAGAAAATGCGCATCACTGAGCTAAATGTTGTCCTTGCCAATGAAAATAATTCACATTTGCATGTTCTTAAGGAAATCAAAACAAGAAGTAAATCTGCAAAATGGATATTAATCAAATTTGGGTTCCGTGGGATGGCATATAACTCTTTTCGAATTCACAGGATAAGTGTACACTATTCTTGTCAACAGACAACGGAACAAGGGCACGAGATAATGTGTTCTAAAGGGTTTTCAACTGAATTTGAACTTGGTTGGTTTACCAGCTTATTACTTTTTCCTACATTTCGGCGGATGGTTTTTAATGAGTCTGTTGTTCGCGTTCTAAACCCACACTGCCACCACATATCGTTCAATTCGCCATCTTCAATAGCCGGCCGAAAATAGGACGCCCACAAAACAGTCATTTTTTCTGGAAAATCCAAATCCGAATGCAAAATACACCATATTGGTACGACATATACATACGTTCAATTACTGCGAACAACAGGAAACCGATATATCCGAATCATCAGCAACACTTGCACTTATGACAGCAATATTTTTGACTGACTGTGCACTTTACGATGATGCACTAGCGTTACGACATCAGTAACGCTTCCAATCCCGTCAAATTTCTTCACAATTTTAACGATTGCTTGCACTTCAGCCCAGAACCTAGTTCCTTCAGCAACTTCTCGTGGTGTACGTGCCAAAGCTCTCCCATTAGTAGAGGGGACCTACAGCCGATTCCGAACGGTGAGATTTGTGACAGCTTGTACTCGAAAGTGGTGATGCTGTGAAAAAATGCAAGAATCAAACAGTAACCTTCTGCATGTGCGACGACACACTTATCTAACTCACCACAGTTGGTCTATTTACCAGTTGGTCGATTATGACACAATCATCGTGTAATGGCCAAAAGTGACTATGTTCGAATCATCATTTTTCTAATAAGTTTTCATACTTTTATGTTAATGCTTTGTTCTGTTGGTAAGCGATCTATTACCGTAGATGGCAAACATTTAGCTCATAGCAAGTGTCAAACACTGTTGGTACCAGTGAAAGAAACGCTCTGCATATGTGTTCATGTAAGTTTCCTAGAATATGAGTCTATGAAGGCACGCTTATACCCTTGGAACGCAAGTGCAAGGTAGTTGTAGAACCAAAGAGGAATATTTTTTCTTTTCCCTTGTCCCCTAAAATGTACTGTGTTAATTTTGGATCTACTCAAGGATAACATTTCAACTTAATTTGTGGTTAGAGAAAGAAGGGATAGGTCTTGCATGTGTCATCTCCTTTCATCCAGCGTTTCACATGTTGCAATGTCCTTCAGATGTTAATAATAATAATTGAGTGGCACTACAGCCCACAAGGGACCGGAGTCTAGATTCTACCACAACTACTCGTGTTCTGCGTGCTACTGTTCTCTCTCGAGTAGAAGGAACCTACAGTTTTTTTGTCGACTCCGAATGGCGAGATTTGAGAAGCTTTTCATACATAATTGATACTGCTTGAGTGTTGTTAGCAACTCTAAGAAAGAGGTGGTGCCGTCAAAAAATGCGAGGTGTCCCGTACAGGAATCGACACTTACCACTACGCCACGGCGACCACTCCTTCAAATGTAGTTAACCCATTAAGAGTGGCCTAATTTTGACTTGTTCGTCCGTTTTTATGCCGGCTACTGTGAAGGAAATCGGAAGATGTTTTCTCCTCCTCTTCAATCTGCTACAATACTGTACAGTGTTCAGCCCTGCCTATCGGTCGCTATAAATTCTTTGCTTTCAAGGTTAAAGAATCGTTGTGTGTGGGATCAATTGTTCTAAGCTATCTCATCTACTTCACAGTTTCCTAGAATGTTTGTGTGTCTGTTGTCTTGATATCTTGTTAAGATACATTCGGCTGGGTCTTATTGATCTTGATCTTATATATGGTGATTCGAGTGGTTCACCGCTTGTCCGTCGGTGTAGATGACGACGTTCTCACCCGTTTTTGTACTCATCGAAAGGCACACAGCGGAATTTTGGCTCTAAAACACTACAATTATCTGTGAGTCTAAAGAACTGTTGTCACTGCTTAGAACAAGGATCGATTCGCATTGTTGTCTGTCCCGAATTTTAGTTCTGTGTTTAAGGTTGTAGTGTATGATCGCGGTATAAGAGTTTAAATGCTGGTGTGGTCTGTATTTTGTTTCCTTCACTGTCAGAGTTCTTTTAGTCCCAACGTCAACAAAGGCATTCAATTTTGCGACAGTCCAGTGGAACATATGTTTGTGTGTAAACAATAATTAAATGTTGAACGATATTTATCGACACTCAAAAGAAAAATGACGTTAAAGTATATAAATTATATTTATTGCATAGAGAGTAATTAGTTAAGTTTTAAGAATATTTAATAAAACATAAATTAAGTTCTTAATTTGTTTGTTTTTTGTAGTTTTTGAGAGAAGAACTGAAGTATGATTCGGGTTATGAAAAGCGTCAGAAAGCATTTCATTTTAACGACGATATGCATATATCTGTCAAGGAGCTGTGGGAGGCATGGCTTCGATCAGAGGTTAGTCCAGTTTTGTTATAATGTTAAGACTTTTGTCCACATTTTCGCTTTTTTACTTACAGGTGCATAATTGGACAATAGAACAAACCACAGATTGGCTGGCACAGTCTGTGCAGTTGCCACAGTATGTGGAGCTTTTCAAATTGCATAAAGTAACAGGCGCTGCTCTGCCGAGGTAAGAATTGTATAAAAGATTTGGTTAAAATGCTACCGGAATTGTATCCATTTCGGAAGTCTTGTGACTTCTCCCCTTCGAAATTAGAACTTATCAATGTCTAGCACGAGGTATTTTTCACACTTATACCATCACTTGAAAATCTTTTGATATGCTGTTCTTATTTTATCAGCCAATCACCTGTGTGCGATTTTTTCTAATTGAATCAATCAATTAAAATTTAATAAAAACAAAATCTATTTTCTCGACAAATATCGATTTACTTGCAATCAAGCGGCACGATCGATAAAAGTCAACAGCGTTCGCAGACATTTCTATCATTTTTCTGTTGAATTAATTTGTGTTTTAAGACTAAATATTTATTAACGCCTTCCGTGGAATGTCTCGAAACACTTCACAACTTCACCTACCCTTGAAACACTCTGCCTTTGTCTAACATTGGCATCATTAGCTAGTTTTTTTTTTTTGCTGTCCACGTTCTCTCCGCTCTCGAGAGCAGTACGGAACAGTTTCAGTTCAACCTGATCCACCGGGTGAAACACATCCACTCGTATCATGTGCTCAAGCTGCCATTATTGTACGTCGAGTGCGAGACAGGTGTATAATTTGGTCTTACTTCTCGTCACTTACTGTAGACGACGATGAAAAGCAGTGGCAGCACCAGCCAGCAACACCGACCGCCACCTAATTGCCGCTCATTTGATCATCTCTTTTCAGATTGGCAGTGAATAACATGCACTATGTGGGTAACGTGCTAGGGATTAAAGATCCGATTCACAAGCAAAAAATTGCTCTAAAAGCGATGGATGTTGTGTTGTTCGGTCCACCAAGAGGTAAGTCGAAGATCAATTTTAACACATGAATGCGATAACCTTGTTCCCTGGTCACCTTTTAGAGACCGGCACCAGATGGAAGGACTACATACTGGTAACTCTGCTACTCAGCGCAATCATCGGGTGTTGGTATGCTTATCAGCAGAATAAAAATGCAAAGAAGCACCTCAGGCGTATGGCGCAAGACATGGAGGGCCTTCAGCGAGCCGAACAGAGTCTACAAGAAATGCAAAAAGTGAGTAAGCGCTCCATGGGAACATAGTGCATTGCGATCCGTCATGTGATGCGATGATTTCCGGTTTTATCTCACAACTCAAAACAGTGTCTTTGCCGCGAGCTTATGTAATCAAACCGAAACAAACTGATTTCGGCAAATTTGTTTCGTTTTGAAGTGGTTTGAAGATACCCGTTACATGACCAGAGATTGTTCAATGCCAGGCGACTGAATAGCTATGAGTGCACAAAAACAACAACGTCTGGCTGCTGGCGTTCCGTTTCAGTGAGCAGTCTCCATTTGTAAAACAGTTTAAAATGTGTGTTTTCAAGAAAAACAATGCAAAGCGGGTGCTCTTCGGTGAGAACTCGTTTTTTCGACATTCCTAGAAACACAGTGAAAAAGTGGGCAAGTGCAATTGGCGAGAACCTTTGAACCTACAATCGAAGAGAGTATCTCCCTGTGTGTATTTTAGTATAGCAAAGGGGTGTTTGAATATGATAAATCGTTTTTAGAACGGTCATCAATTCTTAATGTTGATTCCAGTTTTCACTGAGCAAAGCGGTAATCTATGGTGCACAATGAATTCATTCGTCTAAGCGTATTAACTTTATTTTATAAACTGAAATGGGTTCTTCATTTTTCTTTTGTTGCTTTATTATCAAGTACTGATTTTGTTTGAGTCATGAGAGGGATATAAGAAACAGAATGTTATTATGAGAACTACACGCATTAGAATGAACTTTGAACGGGGTTTTTTCACACAAACTTGTTTGGGTATTTCCTCAAGTAATCCGTAGTTCTACAGTCCAATCGGAGTGAATTTTGGTCTTTCTATTTTGATCTTTTAAGCATGAAAGAAACAATTACATAGGGGCGACATAAATTTTTGTATATCGACTTACTAGCTCAAAATTAATCCCTTCGAGCTCTCCCTTCTTTTACGAAGTTTTGATTGGCCACATCTTGAACTGAGTTATGTTGCCCCTATATAGTAATATGTTTAAAGAATCGTTTCTTCTTTTGGTTGGAGTTGGCGACAAACTGTAGATCCCCTCTACTCGTGAGAAACAGAAACACGTACAATACGAGCAGTAACAGTAGTAGCTGAACAAACTAGCCCAATATACGTTGTGGTCAGTAGGTCCACCCAATTTGCATATTTATTTATCTAATAAAGTAAGGACAGATGGAAGTCATTTACGCTGATATAAAAAGTTAACGTACATGCCAACTTAATATGCCGGCAATCCCTGCAAGTCATCAGAACCAAACTCTGCACCCGAAGTGCGGTTGCCTCTTTTCGAATCTGTAGCTTTGAGTTCATATACTCTGTTAACGATGTTCTACTTTAATCGATTTCGTAGAGCTTCTGAATTTTTCTTCTAAAACATTGTCCCTAGTAAAGAGAATTGCACAGTCGATGGCATTGGTTTTCATTCAAAGATACCAAGAAATTACCATTGTACGTAACAACCGGCAGTTTCTTTCATAACGCTATACTATTAGGATTGCAAACTTTCTAAATTATAAATTATTTTCTTCGATTCTATAGTTTTGAGTGCAGTAGAGTTCAAAGCCCATTCGATATTCTTCCATCGGGAAAGCATCTAACTTTTTGGACTGGGCAAGACGCTCTTTGTGTTCAATGAAAATCAACACTTATGAAGCGTTAAAACCACTCTGTATGTGTTTTATCGATCGGAGCCGATTTACTTAGCATAGGGCAAAAGGCAAAAAACAATGTTGTTGTTGTTCGAAACAGGCGTTGTTTCACACTTATTATTGTTGACAAATGTCACACCATTCCAATAAGGTAGGTTTTCGCTTCCATTATCAGCGACAACTTGCAGGTTCCGCCATCATTAAAAACAAAACAAATCGAATCAACCGTCAAAATGACGGTTTCTAACTACAATGTTAATGCGATCAAACAAAATGTCATATGGGTTAGTTCACAATGAAAGTAATGTGTTCAGCATTTTGTGTTTGAGTAGTCGTAAGAAAAAAAAATCACTCAGCATACCTTTGCTGAAAACACAATCTATTTCGCAGAGATTGCGTCCGTACGTGTGTCAAACGAATAAAACAACAACCATTCACTGAAATATCCACCGACAATATCAGGATTCACGGGGGAAACCAACACATTGTAACATATGTGCGCAGAGGGCGAACATGAGTTTCTATAGGGAAGGCTTAAAATGGATTCCCAGCATGGCGGCGCCATTTTTTGTATTACAACCAATCAAATGACATGATTACTTGTGGGTTGGGGGAAAATGGCTGTCGATGCAAAATGAATGTCGGCAATTGGTCAATCGATCACAAACGCAGTAGTCCTATGTGCTCCTGGAAATAAGTGTGCCTATGGTTTTTAAAAAAAGCTTCCAACTTCTTTAGCGTCTTAACACTTTAATATTTTAAATTGTTATATTCTTATGCAAAGTAAATTTCTTTTGATTTTTCAGGAACTGGAGCGTGCACGAATGGAGCAAGAAAATGTCGCCACGGAAAAAATGGACTTGGAACGACGCCTCAAAGAGGCACCCTCCCTAACATCCTCAAGTTCCGATCTGGAAGTTCAACAACTAAAGAAAGAAATCGAAATGTTACGTTCCGAGCTGTCACGCGCTGAAATCGAACTTGTCGACAACTGTTGGTCACCACCACCGCAGCTTCAATCCTGGCTGCAGTACACCTACGAACTGGAATCAAAGAATCACCTCAAGAAACGTGTTTCTGCCGAGAAGCAATTGCAATCAGCACGCGAAGCTTGCGAGAAATTGCGCAAAAAACGCTCGAGTCTAGTTGGTGCTTTTGTATCAACACACGGTAAAAGTATCGATGATGTGGATCGTTCCATTGTGGAGGCACGCAACTCCCTAAGTGATGTCACCAATGAGCTGCAAGAGCGTTTGCATCGTTGGAAGCAAATTGAAACATGTCTAGGATTTAATATAGTTAACAATAACGGTCTTGCCTTTTTAGAAAGTGTGCTTTACGGTAGAAATGGCGGTGGAAAGAGTTCAAGAGGTTTGTTGTTAAAATTATTATGTAAATTAAAATTCGGCCTGTAAACGAATGATTTCTTTTTTTTTATTCTTCATTTGAATTTGTAGGAAGAATGACAAACAGCACTGATGATCTTGACGATGAATCCGTACAAGGTAAGACATTTGAGAATTTCTCCCTCCTGTCAACGGAGTGATCATCACATGTTCCGAAAGCATATACATCCTGTTCTCTTTTTGATTTGATTATGAGTTTTGTTTTTTTCTGGACCTACACACTTTATTTTAATATGCCAAGATCTTTGAGAATCACTAAATTGTTCTTAAATGGTGCTGATTTAATGAAAAAAAGAAACAGTTTTGTATTTATATTCTGTGAAAGTTCCAAATATCCTGTAGACTTGAGTTTTGTTTTGTAAATGTAATAGTAGGATTGTGTAGTTTTCCGGTCTTTATTTTGAAATTGAAAATGGACATAAAAAATTACTTTTGGGCAGTGCTTCACAAAATCAAAATAAGTCGTAATAGATTTTTTTTTGGGAAATCCTGAAAATAAATGCGAAATCTCATTGTAACAACCCTGTTGAACTGTAAACTTTCGCTTTTATTTCTTTCATAATCATGAATCTCAGATCTCCATTCGAAATGCATCGATATTAATGAAGCACTGCTTAGAAGTTATTTTGAGCAACCACTCTCATACAGAATTGGTGCACTATTTTTTGTAATTTTCCTTCTTCTTTGGGTCCTCGTTACATCTTTTCTTTGGGCAAGTATTTTTCAAGGGGCATAATGAACTTAATAGCGAATGTAGTTAAATATTCCAAAAATATAATTTTATCTTGTAAAAAAACATTTGCTTATGTACAAATGCTTTTATTTTCAAAAAAAAAAAAAATCAAGCAATGTAGCAATAATCTTGTGGTAGCTATTGGAAGGATTGTATAGTGCTTTGTACAGAATTCTGAAATGCAGCTTTCGAAAGAATTGAAATTAAATTTAAGAAACTACTTTGCATTTTTTTCTACTGGTGTGCGGGTTTATTCATAATGTAGATATTTAAGTATGAGTAGTTTACATATTAGAAGTACTTGTTGATCCAATTAATAGTGCATTAATTGCGATTAGTAGTTTAATATTTCGATGAATGCGAAAATCGAAACGTATGCTTACTATTACATGGTTAGTTGTAAATATAATTACAGCGCTTGTAATTACTGTAAAGCAAAACGAAAAAAAAGAAACATAAAAGAGAAAAGCAATACAAATAGTTAAGTTATGAATATTTAATCCTTTCCGGTGTAATACAGCTTGGATTAGTTAAATTAAAGAAAGCAAAATCTTAATAATTGGGTTTCTGACAATTTGCTGGCAAAAATGCATTGATGATGGTGTGTAACTCTATTGTTTCATGTTTTTCTTCTCTTTACCTGATGTTCCCTTCTATGTGTGTAGTTTTTGGGGTTGTTAAGTGCAGTTTGAACGTAAAATTTTCGAAGCCTTGCTCTACTTTGAGTTGAAAATTGATTTATAGGTAATATACAAAAAATGTTTAAGTAATGCAAGTGGCATTACTTAAAGTCTGTTTCAAGCATTTGTTTTCAATGTTAATCTTCTCATTTTCTTTGATTTCCTTTGATCCGTTGTCCGTATTTTAGTTCTTTTCTGTTGGGTTATATTTGTTGGAAATGTTTATGTTTCACTATTGCAAGCGTGAAACATGAAATTGTGTTGACCAGAGAAGAAAGATTTAAAAATCTTGAATTACTTCCTTCTAAAATCTTTCAACTACGTAGATTGTGGTTCACATCTCGAGTTTTGTTTCCTATCACGATTTTCCAGACATCAAGTCCATACTTTTTTTTTTACTATGCAGGCTATCCAAGAGGTGTGGCTATTAATTCAGAACGACCTCTCTAGATAATGGGTAATCAAAAATCGTGACACCTTTTTGTGACATTCAAAATTCATAAATATAACTTGCAATGTTTATGATTTATATAAAGCGAAGGTATTTTTAAATTGTTTAAGCTATGATATGGCCTATGATGTTCGTTTACCATTCTAGATCACTAGGTCTTTGTAGCGGACATACATTTATCCTGGGGTAGACAGCTTCTTAAACTATGATAACGAGAGTTTTAACAAATAATCTACTTTCGTTTAAGTCACTTTTAATCAGTCCGTTTTTTAAGCCAATGGTTATTTCTGATATTTCCCCAACAATCTTCATCTGAATTGAGGATATCTGTGAACTTCATGCTAGGTTAATACTAGCGCATTGCGTTGCATGAATTGTTAATAAAAATCGCTTATGTGCACTGCGCTTTGTGTCAAATACGTGTTTATGTCAATTTTCCAATCTATGGTCACTTTACAGATTCATTTGCAAAGTGTTTTGAATGCTTTTTTTTTCAATATCGACAATGAAATAAAAAATATCGCTTGATTCGAAACCTTGCTCTCTTTAAGAAGCCACCAATGGACATACATATGTGGTCCAATGGGCTCCTTTACACACTACAGTAAGCACGTCGACTGTCTAAAAAGTATCTGTTTTTACCAACTCCCCTGCGTTTTAGTTCTTCGTTAAAGATAGTTTATCGTCGTGACTTGCACCCACAGTCAAACATTTTGCCTCTCAAAACAAAACAGGAAACAGATACAGACCCCTGATGTGTATACAGCTTACATTTTATTAAGTTAGTTTTGGATAGATTCCTTCATTGAATTTTGTGGTAGGTTTTACCACGTTATGATCACCTTCAATTATTGAATCCACAGGCAAGCGCTTTCCGCTTTCTTCCACCAAATACGTCTAGCTGCCGTTTTGTTTTTAGGGTTTGCTGGCATAAAATTTTTCCGTACCTTACACAACATGAAAATGCATGGACATTTCCAGAAACGAACAGTCTTAGCTCTATTGCACCGGAATCGGGATTTACTCCTTGGTGTCCTTGGGTAAATGAAACACACTTCGTAGTTAATTGTAGATATTTTATCAATCTAGTTTATGTACAAGTGCACACACTGTTGATATCGTATCACCACATTCTCGAGGAGTGGAGAACTGTCACTAAATGTCGAATTCATTGATGCATTCGTTTGCCAGTATATGTGAGGTTTTTTTTTTATTTATTATACATATATGTACCGTCTATTACACAGGCATTTTCATTCATACATATGCCTTTTCCACACTTATATATGTATATTCTTTTTAATAGACTTTGAGCCCTTTCCCGGTTGAGCCTCCAGCCCACAGTCACTAACTTCCCCTCTGTATGTTTTGCAAATGTTATTTTTTTATTTCCTTTTTCTCACATGGTATCCCCAAATCCCCTTAGTTCATATTTATCTGAATTGTTAACCCAAAAATATCTGTAGCATTTTATTTTTAAGAAAAATCTCAAACTTGATTGGCTCATAGATTTATTTCTCAAGCTAGCAAGAGCAATTTTGCAAATCTCACCGGAACGGGTTAAATTTTCTGCAAAGAAAAAAATTCTGTATACAATATAAACGATGAACAATGTAGAATGTGATCTGATAAACTTTGCTTATGTTAATGCGAGAATAACAAACCAACGATTCTAAAAATTTAAAATCAAACTGTATCCAAATAAATAAAGCAACAAAAATAAAAAACAAAATATTTTTAATCCTTACTCTCTAATCACTAGTATTTTTATTTAATTTCTTGTTTTATTTCAAACTTTTCTTAGATTTTTTCTAAGACGGATTAAAATATTTCAAAGAAACCGTAGTAGAAAAAAAGTAGCAATAGTCTAAAATTAAAAATAAAAATAAAATATGAACTAAAACAAATAATTTGTGTAAAATGTGCAGATATTTTAAGGTAAGACCGATTTGTATTTTATTCGTTTTATTTTTTTTTTTTTTTTAATATTCTACCAAACTAATCAAAATGTTTGCTGGTTGAATTCATGTAATCCCGTTCACGTATTAACAAGTCTTGTGTATCCCTTATAAAAGAGTATTGAACAAATTTTGAATATCGATATGTTATATTTTATTTAAAGATTTTGGTTATTAGCAAATCATTCATTTTATTTGTCATCCTACATGCAATGTCCGTAAGAATGTTACACATCCGTATTGTTGTACTGTTTGTCATTCCAGAGGGGACAAGAATAGATAACTCATTCATTTCGCATTAGACTTTGTGTTTGTAAATTTGAGTATTTTTATGTACAGTGTCTACTTATCCAGTAGTATACAAGATGTTGGAATGTATGTCTTCGTCATTTGTTATCCGTTTTTAGAGTACACTCCGTCTGATATAATTTAGATGTTATTTTCGAATAGTAAGTTGAGATTCACATGAAGATTGATGAGTTGCGACGCAGTGCGTGCTGTTAGAGTATTGAAGAAGTTTATCGTGCCTCTTTTTTATCCATGTTAAACGCAGGAAGTTAAAAAAAACCCGCTCACACCATGAATTTTGCCATGACATTGTTTTCAACAAGCCAAATGGCTGCCACGTAAGCCAACACAGTTTATAAGTGTTCGTCTAGGTATTAACGGAGCCACAACATTGCTTTGTGGATTTTGCAAAGTAAAGCAAAATTAAACTAATTTATTTCGGAAAGGGGGTGCTCCTTAAGCTGCGTTTATAACATGAGAATTTGCATCGTGTCATGCTGCTAATTTTGCGTGTTGTATCCAACGAATGAGGGATTAAGTATTTATGGTGGAGCTATTCGGTCAAACAAAAAGAAGGAAGATTTTATTGGTTGCTTAACCTCCAAATTTTGTTCAACTTTTTCAAAAAGTTTTTTTTATTATAAAGTTATCGTGAGAAATATTTGAAAATCCAATGATTTTATACCTCATATTGCGAGTATATGAACCTTTTCATAATCGTAATCGCTGGAAATCGCTTAATTCGCTTTTCATGTAATTGTTCACTATCAGCGAATTGCATCGAAGTGTGTAGGCAGAATTTGCTTCGCCATAAACCCAGCCTTAAGGCCAAATACGCGTTTCATGAATTTTACCAGAATGTTATGTAAGCACCTCAAAACCTTTCTATTACTTCCACAAGTACCTCTTACCCACCAAAACTTTAAAGTTACAAGCTCGCATTTACGACATAACAGTCTATGGTAAGTTAACCGACGACCGCCTCATTTCGTTATAGTAAAACACGTACTGGAATACATTTTTAATGAGAATTTGAATTCCTTAAAAAGTCTGGACATTAGGTGTCAGCAATATCATTTAACCGGGTGCCTCACAAGTTTGTCAGCATGCGACTTTTTTAGGGCAATCGATTACCACTTTTTCGCAAATTTCGGGCATTTAGAGTTTGCATACCCCCAAAGTATAGAAATTAACGGCGTTAAATCGCATAATCTTGGTGGGCAATTGACGTGGCTAACGCGGCACGCAACTAGAAATCTTCTCACAGAAAAACAGCCCTAATTGGTAGTGTGCGAAATTTGTTGCCCCGTCTTCTTGGAAACACATATCGTTCCAAGGCGTAACCTTAAATCGCCTGCCAGAAACTAACGGCAATCAATTATCTATATCGCTACGAATTAACTGTCTGGCTAATGCAAAATACGCTATAGTGAGGTGTACAACACTAAACGCGTTGCGGAAACTTGAACTTACAGCAGCTATAGACTGACCGTGCGTCTTCATTTTTTTTTTCATAATTTAACCGATTGCTTACGTAGTCAGTAGACCAGTTGTAGTTATGACCATCGCGTAACGCGCAAAAGGTGGATGCGTTTGAATCACCACTTTTATAGTCAATTTTATATAGTTTCGGCGCGTTTTTCCATCGTCAAGCGATGTATCATCGTAAATCGAAACCGAAAAATATGTGACCCAGCGCAAGGTAAAATCCTTGTATTCAACTTCAAATGTCAGAGCTTCGGTGCACGGACGCACCTTTATGGTTTCCGCATTAGAGCGCACCATATTTGACAAGGAGTTACAGTTAGATCAAATAGCATATTATTCAGAGGAGTGTTGATACTCTGCTACTACTCTCTAATCTGTGCTTTTATAAGGTGTCGCCAGCCCTCGTTTGAATGCAGATGAGAAATTTATGATTTCTGTCATAAATATTGGCCTCACAAAAAAATCAATCTTAAAAAACCTCACCTAGTTTGTGTTAAAGAACATTTGGGACTGTCCACGACTTTAACGCGTTTAAATTTTCGTTGAATGGATTGAAGTCGTATTTCGACCGACACTGCATTGTGAAAGTTTCTTATGCACTATTTAGAGTAAGGACGGTAAAATATACCAAAAAATTACTTTAAAAAAAAACTCGAATATGGTATGCGTAACCACGATCAAAGATCATTTCAAATGTGTTATCTATTCAATGTCTCAAAAAGAAATCGTTAAACATCGCTCAACCCTCTCATCAGTAGTGGAAAACATCTTTTCGACAACAACTTTTTTTTTGCATTATATTGAAAACAAAAGAAAAATAAAATGAATAAATAAAGACAACATTCCAAACAAGATCACACACAAATTAACACACATCTTGTGATTGTCCAACAAAACTATGTGTAAAATCATTTAAAAACTGTCATCAACGTAAGGAAAGAACTTTTATATATTTGCCCAGGTATGGTGGACAACAATTATAGCCGCAATAGTGTTCACAGTAGCGGTCTCATCAGTGGCAACAGCATATCGACAACTGGTCTTGGCAGTGGCAGCGGCGGCAGTGGTGGTGGCGGTGGCACAGATGGCCGATCAGTTGGTATTCGAGACGATTCTTCGTGCAGTGACGACGGCATCGATACGCAGTCTGTTCATTTTTTCCTTGGCAACGCACCGACTCCCCTTAACCCGAATCGGCACAGTGGCTATCAGTCATTTGAGTCGATCAACGCCTCAATACCCAATCATGTGGGACAGGTAGCACCCTTAACGCCTACGTCTCCGACGACGGTAACGTCGACTGGTAGCAGTGGCACAAGCGTCGCGCAAACTCACAATTCGCAAGCAGTATTCAATTCAAATGATAGGTAAAAAGGATGTGTTTTATTATTTGTTTTTTGTTTCTTTTTCATTTTATTATTTACTTAATTTATGTTTTCTGTGTTTTTATTTTTTTTTTTTTTGTTTTTGTGTTTATTTCAATTTTTGTTTTTTTAGTTCTTCGCACCACAGTGCCGATGACAGCCGACACAGTCCGTCCGTCTCATCAGAACGTTCCATACCAATACCTCCACGAACGAAAAAACCATCCCATCCGCCCACCGTGCCACCGCCACCAAGTGGTCCGATCGGTCGCACACCCCTACCGCCACCTCGTAGAACAAATCAGAGGTTTGTTGTGATTTTTTTTTTGTCAGTTTTCGTGAACCTTCTGTTAACTAAAACAAATTCATTCCCCAAAACAATGTACATACAACAATGATTCCCAGAGATTTTAATTGTGTATTAAACGTGCTGCGTAAGTGTAAATATTGATTAGTTCGGTAAATGCTTACGAACCTTCCTTGACAACCTTGGAATAAAATAATCGCTTTTAGACTCTTACATTGAATCAGAATTGAATATCGCGGCATGCGTACTTGCTTGTCTAAATGACTTTGCCGCGTGCTCCAACAATACAAAATCAATCTCACAAAATATGCCGCAAAATTTTCTAATTGAAGCATGAAAACTCATCTTTCTGAAGATGGGAAGTCACTAAAATCTTCTATTGGCAATGGAAAGAAAATATTAATGTCTCTGATATGAATCATAATGTGACCGTATTATAATCAACGTGTGTGGTTTATCGGCGACAGACTGAAATAAATATAAACCATTATTTAAAATGCACTACAAAGTTATTCTACTTGCGCCAATGTTTGAGGCGCGACGGCACAAAAACAATTCTTGAGCATAAACGACCTGGCGCCGAACGAAAAAACCCGACACCTCGAAATTTTGAATTGTACTGTGCATGTTGAGTGATTACTACCAAACAAATATTTCCAAGTTATAAATATTGTCGTTAACTGAATGCATTGTTTTGGACGAAAAACGATGCGTTCTTGGAAATATCGCTTACGGATACTAATCTCGACTTTAAACGGAACGAAACCCTTTTCGCGCGAAAATAACTCACTCTTGAGTGGAATTCAAAACAAATACCTCTTTTTCTGTAGCTTCACCATATGAAAAAGAAAATAACGTTTGCACAGCACGCCTTTAGATAAACAAATTTCTGCACAAAACCAGAAATAATGATAACACATATCAAAACGCTTCTAACAACTGAGCTGCCCACACACTTTAAGAACTTTCGAACATGTGTTTAAACTGATCACTTGTTTACTTCTGTTTAATCTAATTTCAGAGCAAACAAGCAGAAAACTCCATGATATTCCCATGTCACCGGAGTTTCTGCACCTATAGTGATATTTAATTTTTTAATCTATATGTAGTTTATGGCGAAAATGTATTAATACTTGTATGTATATGTAATTGTATCTAATATGAATTCAATGTAAGGCGTGACGTAACGAAAGCAAATTCCGCTGCAACAATTCGATCACTTGCCAGACGTAAGCGGTCCTTTTGCATATGTTATCGATATCTTACTCTCCGTCATCCATTTATCATCTAACCAGCCTCGCCGTCTCATCTTATTGTATTTTAGTTTCTTTTTGATTATGCTTTTGAAAGTATTCCCGTTTTATTTTAAGTCTTAACAACCCTGACCTCTATGTACCGCTAGCAAACTACGAAAAGAGTGCACCCAAGTAATACGTGTAATTTTTTTCAATTTTCTAGTCATATCATCCGATCCCAAAGCACTGACTTGGTGCCAATGGAAATCTATTCGTTCCTCGCACGCCAGCAGCAACAACAACAGCACCAGCAGCATACAGCCCCAACAGCGAGCATTGGGAATCACGGAAAAGTACCCCCTTCCAGACACAGCTCTTCCAGTCAGCAATGTCTATCCAGCAGTCAATCACCAATGTCATCACCAACAGCCACAATTGTCGCGCACCAATTCCACCAACTCCAGCAACATTTCTTTGACTTCAATAGCGGAACAGCAAGCGACAGCAACCGATCATCGATCCATGACATCTCAACAGCAGACATTAGCGGCGACCAGGAGCCGCTCATCGACACCACCAGCCACTCCGCAGCTCCATCAATCACAAAGTCTTCCTCCGGCCCACTGCAACAACATGCGTTACAACACAATAAACAATCGAACACAACCGCAACTAGTACGACCACCGCCGCCACCCCATCAGCGGCCCTTGTTGCGACGGCACACAGTGATACCCAAGTGGATGATACCAATTCAACAGATTCATCCAGCCTCGACGATGAGCTCAAAAAGAGACGACGAAAACTACGCTTCCCCTTCGGAAAGAAGTCCCATAAAAGCAAACTTGCATAGTTCGCACAGCGCTGGCTGTTTGGACGCGACGACGAGTAACTTTGAATCGATTGCCGCGGCGGCTATACTAAAATTGTCAGCCACTAACTCTCAGCGTAGTTACAGCAGCCATAGCAGTAGTAGTATTAATCAAAACCCAAATGAATCTTCTTCCAATACAATAACGCGACGACGGCCGTCCGTCCAATCCATCACGAGTAATTGTAGTAGTAGTAGTTGTAATTGTTCGCTATGCCCGAGTGCTGAGAGTGGCAGTATCAGTGGCAGTGGTGAGGCTTGTGATACACCCTCTTCCGCCAGAAGTAATGACACTTAGAGAAGATCAAAACAGTTTTTGAGATTTTCTTTTGTACACATGAAGACATTTTAAATTTTATTTGGTTTCACGTGAAAGGTGAAATTATATATATTTTTTGACATGCGAATCTTTTTTTCTTTTTTCTTGTGATGATTTTCTTATAAAGTGTGGCGCATGAGCTACCACACTCGTATGAAGTTTAGAAGTTGTGCTTCGATGTAGACAAAGCCTGGAATGATTTATTTACAAGGGATAGCATAGCACTGACTGAAGTTGGAATCTTTGAGAAATATCGTGCTTGAAGATTGAGGTGAATTCGTTGCATGGCGTGACCGTTTTCGTTCTGGATGACCCTCTTTTTTCTGGATTTGAGTTGAAATTCAGAAATCTACAATTTCGAAATTCTGGATTCGAGTCAAAATTCAGAAATCTACAATTTCAAAAGGTCAACATTTCACATTAGGTATTTCTAAAGTTTTTAAACAATTTTAAAATTTTTGATTTTTCCAAAGTTTCTAAAATCTTTGAGCTTCACAAAATACATTTTTGCGATTAGCATTTTTAAAGGCCAAAATCATAAAAACTTGGTGTTGTAAGTACATTCGAAATTGTTGCGCGGTTTAGAATGACCGTATTTTTGATGCAAAATGACGTGAGTTGTAATGTGCCAACTTTTTCAGAGGTACCAAATATTTTAAAGTATTCTGAAAGGTTTGAGCGTTTTTTTAAATTTTTTCCATTTTCCATATGTTTCGACATGTGGAATGACCAACCAACTTCGATTTTTAACCCCTACTAGAATTGGACTTCCAAAGTTTTTAAAAAATGTTCGGAATTAACATTTTTCTCAGACTTTCGGCATTCCGACACTTTTTTCCGATACGTATCATGACAAGGGACAATTGACAATCTTGTTGATTTCAACTGGTTGACGTTTGAAAAATTGGCGACAGCAGTTTTTAACTCTTATTGAGACCGTAATTTCGATATGCAAACACATTCTTGCAAATGTCAGCACCATGAATTCATTAAAAACCATTCTATCACGTGTCCAAAATTCCCAATTTCAATCTTTAAATTTGCAGCTTGAGCTTGAAATCAAATAGTTCTTTCAGAAAACTCTTCACATTTTTTAAACTTTTCAGTTTTCGAATTTGCAATTTGCCATTTGCAGTTTAAATCAAAAATTACGTATACGCCATGCAAACGACAAAACTAAAAAATTTGGTACACTGCTTAAGCTTCTGCCTTCAGGATTAGCATGCTCCAGCAGATTCTCAAGATTAAAACTATGTCAGACTATGGAACACAATTTAGAAATTAAAAATTAAAAAAAAAACATTTCCGAAGGGCTTCCTAAGTATTAAAAAGACGAAAAAACTGATTGAATGTCAATGTAACTACGTGGCAAATATAAAACAAAAGCAATAATTATTTATAGAAATAAAAAAAGTATATGTAAGGAACTATCTCTCTATGAATCGACACATGACAAAAATTACCTCAAACATATGTTTTTTGTGAAATAAAACAGAAATTTAAGAAATCAATTGTCAATTGTTTGATATGCGTATTTGAGTGTGATTCCTTTTGTATCAATTAATGACTGACGAATCAATTGTAAATTCAAAAATCAAAACAAACATGCTGGAAAAAAGACACACTTGTGTAAAAGAGGAAGAAAACACAACGTAGCGAATAAGACAGTAGAGTTAAACACATTTTTTTACAGTCTCTGCGCGCATACGCATTGACTAAAGTTTAGAGAAATTAAAAAAAAAAAACAAACGAAACAAATTGTAAACCCTCGTTTATCTGTTTGAATATATGCGATTCCATTTAAAGACAGAAATGAAAGGAACACTCTTGATGTCCTTCGCGATTGGTGTAGATTGAAACAACGTTTGCTGGGAGAGTTCGTCTCCTAGGTTGTACTTAATTTAAACAAATTTTTGCTATTTATATATTTTATAATCACAACTTGTTTATTATTAATTTTTTTTGTTTGTTTCGGTATGAAAGGCGGTACACATCTTAATGTAATGTAGTTGTACATTTTTGCAAAGAGACAATTTGTAGTTAACTTAAATGAATTGTTACTTGGACATATTATTTAATTTCAAGTTTCCCTATCTCTCTCTATATGTAATGTAGATATTTATAGATATAATTTTAATTTAATATGTTGTTGCTACTTTCGTTCGTTCTAGATACTACGTATATATAAATTTTGGGCTAGACATAATTGAAAATAAAAGAAAATATTATTTAATCTGTAAGGAAAAATATATATATGACAGAGTAAATAAAAATTTAATATTCTTTTTTATGGGAGTCTTTATTTTGGGAAAATGCACATGAGCGGCAGACAATATCCACCGCCATTTTATCGGTATTTGTTGATACATGTGTGTACATGAGGTCGCCGTATGTTTTCAAGAGTCTACTATGAATGTTTTTGTAGAACACAGAGTCTATCGATAGCAACTTTTTATTGCTGTATCAACAGAAGCTCAAACGATTATGTTGTGAGATCGTTGAATTCCTCTCTTTTGAAAATGTAACCGCAATACACAGCTCACTCGGATTATCCATCAGTTCAAACTTTAGCCCATTCTTGTACGTACACTAAAGCTTAGTGTTCTTTGGAAGCACCATCTATTGTACTACATTCGTATACATATATGTAAGACTGCTTTTCCAAACTTGATGTTTCCCTCCTATTACAATCTGCAGTCATTTGAGATTAAGCGATACACAACTCCTTCTCTTCCTTTATATATTCGGCGATCATTCGATCTTCTTGTTTTCACTTAAGGCTACTTGCAACCGCTTGAGTAAGCAAAGTTTTAAAAATCGGTCGATGCTGCGAAAACAAAAATAATTTTTTTGCACTTTGGGTGAACTAGTTGTCAGTCTGCTGGTCTGAAGTCCGAACTTAAGATAATATTAATTGAACGGTAGTACATACAGCCCACAAGGGACCAGGGCCTAGCTACTTTAGCAATTGCTCGTTTTGTGCGTGCTAATGTTCTCTCACGAGAAAGGCGGACCTACTGTTCTTTGCCGAGTCAGAACTGCGAGATTTGAAAACCTTTTCATAGACAATTAGTAGTAGTAGTAGTAAGAGTTAGTCGGGAATCGAACGTGATTAAAATAGCGAACGATAATTCATTCGCCCGTTCCCTTAGCAGTTAATTCCCTGTTGTTGACTTTTTTTTAACCATAAATCTTGGAATCTAGAGAGATCTAACCTTCATTACGCTATAAACGAACCTTTTAAGTACCCATAAACTGTTCATATTACAGAAGGGATGTTTGACAACAAAATTCATCTCAAATCATTTTGAATCTGAATAATCGTACACAATTTTCTTTAAATCTTTCGAATTGATTTATTCAATCCACTTTCTATTTGAATGCATGCAGGTAACCATTGATCGGTGATCAACTAAAAACTAGCAAAATGCAACATCAACTTCCGTTCCACTCTCTCAATCCATTTCACCTCTCTTTGGGCAATCTCAAAAAATAATGCTGATTTGATAGAAATCATTCCCCACACGTCAAGCACCTCATATAACATATCTGAGCGTTAGCTGACAATCTGACGCACGCGCATCATATAACCCACACAGCCGTCGTCACTACCAGAATTCCCAATTAATTCGCATAACACACCACATTGCCACAAACATCGCACACCATAATCCACCACAGCGCACACAGCAAAAAAGGGGAGCATACTACTGGATGTTTTGACATTCTTCTCATTCGGTTACAGTATCGACGGCGGGCGTGTAACGTATAGAAAAACTATTATCTGCTGACAAGATTTGCCCAGCAAAACTGCGACGACAAATTTTGTCCACAAACCTGCTGCCACTCAGGCAGTGTGACCCAGAGTTTATTGGTCTTTTGCAAGACTCTCAAGAATTTACAACATAGCCCCAACGTCTCTCTCTTCGCCTGGGCCTCCTCCCCACCCCACGTTCGTGAACGAATACGGACATAGATACATTTTTAAGAACAGAAACCGAGCACAAGGGAATTCAAAGAAACAGCAAGGCGAAGAGAGACCAACAAAAAAAAAAAACAATTTAATTTACAACAGTGTCGGTGGTGTGGTGGTTGCTGGTGGTTTGCTCACTCCGTCCGTCCGCCGCGGTTGTGTTTATTTGGTACGTTCGTTCGTCAATCGTAATCGCCACTCGTTAGTTTCAGCAGTTGTGTTGTTACTTCCAATTCTTTTTCAATTTCAATTTCTGATTGTCGTCCGTCGGGCAGTAGTTTGACTTTTTGTGCTCTTTCTACGCAATATTTTGCCGTCATCCTGCATCACTTCGTTCGCTGACTCTCTCGTCTGATTCACGTATCCGTGTGTTGTGGTCGCGTCCCCCTGGCCCCCGCAAGCGATTAAACATCTTCCATTTCGTCTTCTTTCTTTAAGCTGTTTTGTTATATTTGTTCCTTGATAAATTGTGACCTCTTCATCACATGTGTCGCCAGAATCATTGTCGGTCTCTGTGCATAGCTCTGCTCCTGTTGTATAATCGTGTACGCCAATAAAACGTGGCCACTCGTGTGTCAGATAGACGCGGGCGAAATACCCCCAAAAAATCGCACAAACTAAGTCTGCGAGGCCGACGAAATAGGAACGCGGAAAGCAAGCGATTTAACCTTTCCAGTGAGAGTGTGTATTTTTGAAGAAGATTTTCACACGCGCCGCCTCCTCTTTCCCACCCTGCGCGATCATCCCTGTTGTTTGTGCCGCCTCTTTTCGCCCACCGCTCGGGCGAACAGATAGATCAAAGGAGAAAGAAAAACTGAAAACACATCCTCTACTTGTGTTGTGTTGTGCTGCGGGGCGGTCGGTCTGTCGCTCGCTGCTGAAGTTCAAAATTCCATAACATTTATCAAATTCAAAACAATTCGCGTTCGGGTGCCGTTGTGCAGTGTAGATACACTTCTTGCTTTTGCGTGAGAATATATAAGAAAAACAAAAAAGAAAAAGAAAAGAAGAATTCAGCTACTTGTTGGAATTAATGAGGAAATAGAGAGGTAAACAAAAAATTTGTTGAACTAGAGTGTGTCTGTATGTGTGAGTGTGCGATGGTGTAAGAGGTGAAAAATGTTGAGCTTATTGGGAAAATTCCAATTCGAACAGTGCATACATATGTACGAATCTCTTGGTGCGCTAGTGTTGGTGATGTTTTGTGGTAGTTCATAATTGAAATGTGTATATTCTTTCGTGTTGCCGTGGTGTTGCTATCGATTTGCTACAAGTAGTAGCTTGGGATTTTGTTGAGGACGCTGGTTAAACAGCGAATGTAGGACACGATAAGCTGTGAACGGAAGTAGAAGTCCAATAGCAGTACGCCAACGAACATCATTGTTTATGTTGAAACTTAACGGAAAAAAAAAAACGCGGCGACTTCGTTAATTCCAATGTGAATCATTGCTGTAGCCCATAAGAATGAGTTACACACTTAGTTGATCGGCTCATTTCACTCTCTTTAGCGATTCAAAATTAACGAATGTTAACGCACAGGACTATTTGTTACTCTATCTCCTTTAAGCTTTAGATTGTTGATACAGGGATCATTGCTCAGCTACTTAAAGACACATTCATATTCTTCGCTTTGGAATGGAGATGACCCACAGTTCAATAACCAATTCCAACGGTGAAATTTGAGAAAATTTTCATAAACAATTGGTATACCATGAACGTTACCCGAGAGAGGTCTAGCCACGATAAATGTCAGGACCTGCAGTTAAACATTCAGATGTAGACATACTGCATAGGCTACAATTTGTTACAAAAATGTCTTTTGTTAGATTTTTAAAAGATGCGAGAAATTTGTTCAATACCTATAGTGGTAGTTTCAACGTTGATAATATTATAATGCGAACGAACAAAATTTATGCGGCTCTGAGGCTACTTTAAACGTATATACAGTTTGACAACTTTACACTGTGTAGTGATATCAAACCGGAAAAAAAGTAAAATTTGAAATAATACTCCCCACACTAGTACTAAGCTTTGTTTTTGCATCCTTAAAAATCACAACTTGGTATTAAAGTAGTACCGACCATTCAATTAATTGCGTTAGTCTTTTAGGCGTTATTTGAATAGTTTCCTAAAAACTCATATTTAAGGCGCCAGAATAAAACCTTATCGCTGGAAACTAATCGCGGAACCATATTTATCGGCCCACTTTTTTTAATTGGCAGAAACAATAAAACAAATTTTGATACCAATTTATTGTGCAGAAAATCGTAGACCATTCAATAAAGCGAAGCATTTTGATATGGGCCTCAAACAATTTTTGTTTTGCTAATTTATCGAACTTTAGTCATCCTTTACAGCGTCTCGCTCGGTTTGCCTTTTCTTAGAGCGCTGGTACGAGTGTACCGTTTTGTCTTTATGCTTCATCACAAGAAGAAAACGTAATTCGTTCATCGCTTACTCTACTTCTGTGTTGCTCCCTTATCTCGAAGGGAACACCATTTGCTTAGGTACTTCCACGACCATTTTAGAAAACTTCTTTCCAAAAAACTTAAAACTTCTAATGTGCTTAACAGTTTATAAATCCCAGATCCGGATGGCCGATAACTATTTATATCCCGATCATTATGTATGTATCCCAAAAGCTAACAAAAATGATCTAGATGTATCCTCATATTCTTCTGAATATTGCGGTTTAGTTCAACTTCCACTTAAGTAAATATTAATGAACGAAGCAATGTACATATGTAAAACTTAACGAACTTCAATGTTGGCCGTAGCACAATCATCGTTTTGATCGTATCAAAGCAATTTAGTTGCTAAAGTGGACATTTGTGTACGCACTTATTTATGTTTATTATTTTTGGGCTTAAAGTTCTTTGGCCTCTGTGGTTCTTCACATCCGGCACTTACTAGGCCCAAATTCAAATACAATAAAACAGGGTTTATTTTCTGGCGATAGCCAAGCCAGACACACCATAATATTTATGATTTCTTTTCGCTTGTTTGTTTCTTATTTCACATTTTTGTCCTGATATGGGGTTATAGAAAAAGAACCAGGACATCCAACAAATACAAGCGTACATCGCTGTTGTGTTATTATGAAGTCGAAAATCGAAACCCAAATAGCTGACGAGGAAATCTGAGAAGTACAATTTATTACCCTCTGAGTGTTTTCATTAACTTGAGAAGGATGAAACCGTGGACAATCTGAATTGAATGAAAATGTAGCACGCGAACATAAACTTCTCACTTAACAATCGACGCACTTTAAGACGTCACTTAGTCATTTGGCAAGAAAAACAGTTCTCAAGACAATGCACCGGCTCACACTAAATTGACTGTAAACTGTCGCTTAATTCATTGAACTCTCCAGTTTTGTCCCTGTGCTATCATACTTTTGTTTCCAAAATTGAAAAAGTTGCTCGCATTTGAGAAATTCGATATGAATTAGAGGACTATCGCTGGCTAGGAGGTCTACTTTGTAGACGCCGAGAAAACTAGTTAAAGAACTAAAAGGAGACTATCGTCTTATTTTATTGGAGCTACAGTAAGGGGTGGACCTGGGCCTCAACTTATATGCCTCTTTAGCTAGTACGATCACTCGCCAGCTGCCCCCAGTTGCGCACTCGAATTTGGTTGAGGTCCTTCTCCACTTGTGTGCGCCATCTCAACCGGGTCCGTACTCTGTTGCTTTGTCCCAATGGTTCAGATTTGAAGACTTTTCGGGCCGAAGCAGTGGGGTCCATACGCTCTACATGGCCTAGCAATCTTGTCTCTTGTAGAAAACGCTTGACCAGGTGCATGCCGCCGTACAGCCTATAAAGTTCGTCGTTGAATCTTTTCCTCCAGACACCATCAACGCAGAACTTTTCTCTCGAAAAGACTAAGGGCTTCCTCATCCGTTTTTAGTGAAATAAAAAAGGAGACTGCTAAAAAAAAAATTGCCACTGATCCAAATATCTTTTCTTTTGTAGATTAAGCACTTATTGGCCGCCTTCGTATATACGCTGAGGCAAGATTAAAGACATTAGGTTCATGAAAATTGGCCCTTGAACGCTAGAACATTCGAAATTTCAGATTCTTGCGAGAGTTAGAACACTCTTTGCCTTTTAATTTAAGGGAAAGAAACAGCAATTTGAAATTTTTCCTGCAAATCCTAAGCACACTTGGATCACTTGGATAAAATATAAGTGGATCGTATTCCCACCTAACACCTGTGTGGGTAGATTCGTTTCATTTTTTCGTCCTTCCCCTTCATTTGTTTTTCAACAACGCTTCGCCATAAACAAGTCCTGCGGCATTCATGCGGCAAAGTATCACTTACCCCCACCCAGTGTCTGCATCTTTTGTTTTTCATTTATGCAAATTATCTCCTTAGGACGGCGTGTGTACAAAGCAAACTGGATGGAATGTAAACAAAGAGCCGCACTAGGCGATTTAGGAAAAATACGTGTTTTCTCACTGTGAGCTTTCGTAGGCACGTGCACGTGTCGTGCACCCCCTCAAAGCTCCCTAAGCTGTGTGTCTATGCGAAAGTATGTCAAAGTCTGGGATAAAACAATGAGCAATCCGCCTGAATGTCAATGATCCAAATACCACTCATCCGCTAACGTAGCTCACCGAATCGGAGCGGACACACGAACGGAATCATCTGAAAACTCATCATAATCACTCAGCTAGCAACCGCCAAGGTCATTCATTTCGCCTTTGGCTGGCTCCTGTGCGGTAATCGCTTGAGATACACAAATCCGAGCTGATGTACGATACGCTGGTGGTACATCCTCTCGCTCGTCCGGCGCGGCACTGCGAGCTCACTCTTGGTGCTTTAGTGGTTGGGCGTCGGCGGTGGCGTACGTTAGATACCTTATTTCGGGCCAGAAACGCGCGGCTGCTAATAGGCTTAGTCAGATTGCGATGTGTCGATGCTACTCGTAAGCACAGCGCAGGAACCCTCCGGGAGCAGAGGAGAACTGGGGGAGAATGTGTTACTCATCTGGCCTGGTCTGTTCGGGGCTGGTGGTTCGTCGCGCCACAAAAACCGAGGGCGTTTAACTTCCGCGTAATTTCCTATGCGTGGCGTGCCGCGGCGAATCATACGCTGCGGTTGAGCTGTGTGTACAACACTTGTGGTGCGCCCACATCGTGACATTCGTTTTGCCAAGCTCCTCTCCGCATGAACTCTAGCTGCACGCACTTGCAGTGTTTTTGTTCGCCGCTTCCGTGAACAGCTACGAAACGACACAGCCACATATTCGGTCGCTTTGCGCGATAGTTGTGTATATGAGCGTAAATCGATGTCAAGTTGTTGGAATGGCATTTCGGTTCTGGAGAAATGTCTCTTCTTCTTTTGTGCGATGCGAAAATTGCCGCCACAGCCGCAGACACTGCGAACGACCGACAACGACGAAGTCGAAGTTTGTGCTTCTTCTTGTGCCATGGCTTATCTCTCATGTGTGCACTTTCCTGTGTGTACGCGGTTTTGGCGGACTTCCCATCATATAGTTAAAAGCCAACAGATCTTGAAAAGTCTTCAAATGCAATGAGTAATCTATGAGAGATACAGAACAGATAATGTTGAGACATTTTGGCGACTACATCGGCAGCCTACTGTTTACGACAGTCAATTACTCCGCCTCAGTGATTTGGTGACACAGAGCTTCAATTAAACTTGTCATTCGATATGTAATTTCGGTTTTGTTCTTTGCGCTTTTGCGTATTTCGTTTTAAGTTCTCGGAACTTCTCTTATCTAAAGAGGACGGTCAGTAACTTTGTGTGGATTGTATATGTTCTTAATTTAAATTTTAATGATTTCATTAGAATTGATGACGCTTTGTTCTCGCATGGACCAGCTTTTATATGGGGTTTTAACAAATTCGAAAGTCATTGTAGGGTATTATTTACGATGTCTCCGCTGCCTGAACTCGGAGTGTAACCAAGTCAGCAACGGCAATAGATTGTATCTGCATCGATACTTTTAGTGATGAAGATTGAAACGTAATTTGAATTTGATTGAATGTAGGGGTAATTTGATTTTTCTCTTTGGGGAAGGCTCGAGCGGCATACTTAGAGCAGATTTAACTTAAGCTTATTATGCTAGTGCGTAGTTCAAACTCCTCTTTGGACCTATCAGAACTGTCGAAATTATTAAAATTTAACTGATCTTGATCTTGTTACTCATCGCAAGGTGCAAGGTAAAAGAATTCCGGTTCTGGTGTGAGTCCCATCTTAAACAGATTCGTAGATCTGTCTGTCCTACTTACTTGTCAGGCCAGAGATTATTCAAGGTTTGGGATCAACCATCATTAACTGCTGCCTTTTATCTTTGACGGTCGCAGTCTTCCAGACAAAGTTCTCTTACGTTTGCGATTTTGATCCGTACGCAGAAATTGATAGCAAAAAGTTTTCAGATATTGATTTGAAATTATACTGCCTGCAAAGTTGTATTCAAATGCAACGCACCAGACTAATGATTATTAGAAGTTTGATAACGTGTGTTAATGATAATTTTTTACATTCTAAAGTTTATAAGCTGTCAATGTTGCGAATTACTCCCAACTGTCAAAATATGATAGTAAACTACCTTTTTATTCAGTTATACATTATGTATCGCCTGTTTTCCTCAAGTCTAATCACGCAATGTTGTGAGGCTGATCGTCATTTCAGACGTTTTTGTTTTTCTTTTTCGTTGTCGTGATCAGTATCCTAAAAAAACAGAAATTTCAATTTGACCTCGATTCAAGTTGTTCCTCTCAGAAATTCACCTCACTTCCTTTAGGCGAAAAACTTTCTTGAGTAGACACATTTCTTGAACGTTTACCTTGTTTAAGTGGGCATATACGAATACCTTATTCCAAATCCATCATGAGGAAGCAGATTAATCATCATCAATCGATAATGAATCGAATTTTATATAGCTTATACATATTATTAGACAGAACTGCAACAAGCTCACCACAGAAATTTCTTTTGCTAAAATCGACATGGTAGGGTACATTTTGTAGTCTCTTGAGAGTCTCCTCGGTGGACATACAATTATGGTTGTCAGCTCATGCCATTTTTTAATCCGTATAACGAACAAGACGTGACTCGATTTTTGCTGTACTCCTGTATGGAATACATTAAACACCACAGTGGCTTGTGCATTCCCTCATGGAATAAAGAAAGCCTTTGACCTTCAGTATGAGATTTTTGTTAGCGTTAAAGGAGGAGAAGATTCATCGATAAACTCTGTAGCGACATACAGTAATGAAGGCTAAGTCTTGTAGAGCGCATGAATAACACTGTTCCAGCTCGAAGAATTTTCGAATCCGAGCCATTGTGACAATGTAACAGAATCCGTCCTCATGCGATGTTGCGCACATACGTAGAGAGGAGAACCTCAAGCAATTTGAGGCGTGACATTGGAGGCAACTATCGGCAGCAGGTGCTAGCTATAGAGGCATGTTGGTTGGGACCAAGTTCCGCTCCGGACTGAATGCCACTCGAAGATAGATAACCATATTAGGCTATAGTGCTAGATGCTGTGAGCATGTACCTGTATCGCGTAAAGTTCTTGCGTTATTAAATTTGAAGAATTAATTTCTCTTGGAAAATTATTCCTTTTTGCCCAATAAAGCATGTATTTCAATTTAAATTCGGTGCACTGCTTTCAAAATATATGTATGATTATTAATACAATGAAAACCACAAGTTTTAACTGAGTTCGTTAACACATTGTTTATAAAGTTGTGATCGACTGTTTTTTTTCTTAATTGTTGTCCTTTAGTTACAACCGCAATACCAAAAGATGACATGTGTCAGTATCATGTCCTGCCATTTAATTACTTCTTAAACGAAACCCGATTTATCAAACTCATTAAGTGGGATGTCACTAAACGACAATCGGAATATCAACGCATCCGAGCGGATTTACACAAGACTACATGTATTCTTGTGCTAGTCATAGAGAGAAATTGAAGTATATGGTCATCTTCGGGCAAGCCACGTCAAGTTTGAAGTCTAATAACGTCTCACAAAACATTATGTACTCCGCCCATTTACCAAAATAGAGATGAGGAAATTCGCCTATTATTGAAATATTTTAAAAAGCACAGTGTCCAGTGCCAATAGTCTTTACAGAAAGTCTTTAACCCCGTTAGGTACTATCACGATCGAAAAGTGAACAAAATCATCATATGGGTGCATAAATATTCATAATTTTTTTTTATAGTTTCTGATCAGGTTCAGACATTGCCGCTTGAGTGAATTGAAGCAGAATTATTGATTAGTGTCTAGAAGCGTATTTCTTATTCGGGAAGTAGTATTCTGTCTCGCCACAGTCATTTCGAATGATTCCATTTGTCATTTAGATAACGACAAGAACATCATTGGCTAGTCAAATTATTTATTTAATCCACAGACTGCTCAGCATGAATACCACAAAAATCTGCGGTCTCTATAAATTTAAGTACCCATCTTTGTGATACATATGTATCTGCTTCCAAACATCTCACCAGGTGCTTACAAATTTATTGAAACCGAATCGAGGTGAATCAATCAAAAAGTCCAACACCCACTAACCCGATAAGCCCTTGACATTTGAATCACTCGCGTATTGCTGCTCACAAACCAGTGTCGTTATGACAATAAATTCCAAAAATATAAAATCTCTTGAAACTTGATTTCTGTACGACTAACGAACGCCACCTACGTACGTATCGCTGAGACTGCGTCTCTCCCTTGTGGCGGTCTCTTACTCATCCCGTCGAAACAATTGGTTTGCCAATTTGTTTTTTTTTTCTTTCATGCGGAGTGACAACGTCTGTTGGAATTTTTCTCATTTCACTGGCCGCCATTTCTCATGGGAACTTGTTCTAGAAGAAATTTCTGACACCTTTTGATGTCGGACGTCATAGCGATACATTTTCGAGTTGATCCTGCTTTCATGTTTCACAAAATTTATATCCGCTGGATTGAGGCGGACACATGGGAAGCTGTGCTGGGATGATGGAGAGGCCACTCTTCCAAAAATACAATAGCCAAACCGACATGCGTCTGCGAACTTCCTAATCTCGTTGATTGTGCGTCGTCGTCGTCGTCGTTGTGTCGTCCGCGGCTAATGCTGCGAATACCCTTTGTTTTCTAAATAAATAATTTTGTGTGTTATTTTGTTTTGTTCCCTCTCAGCAGGAGACACTTTTCTCGGTGCGAGATAAAAATACGAAATACGCCGCGAAAAGTTTGCGTCACTATGTACTCGGGGTTTTCCGAAATTGATTAATTTAGAATCACGAAAATAAAAACGCGAAACGCTGCAGACTGAGCCGCTTGTCCGTGGTTGTTGAACTAATTGCTTAGTGATACATTCTCGATTGAGGATAAATAAATAAGCGCGTTAATGTTTTGTCTTATGTTCTTTACTTTCAGTGCTGGCTTTTGAAGGCGATCATGAAGACCTGAGTCATTGCTTGGAAGTCTGTGTTTAAGTGGATCAGTATACCTCGACAGGATGACAAGTCCCGAAGGAAGAATTGTGTCTCATGGTATGTTTATCTTTTACGATAAATCAAGAGTAATTTGCAATTGTCTATGAAAACGTCCTACACAGAAAGATAAGCTGTCCGGGAAAGGCCTAGATTTCAGTTTTCCATTCCTATTGAATTGAATTATTCTTCAATTGACTCTAATGAATCCCAAAACGTTGCAGACAATTTTGATAAAGTTCGCTGACAACCACAGTACTCGGAAGCACGTCATTTCAAACTTTCGAGAACACTAAATTGTTGTGTCAGTGTCAATGTATTTGCTTACTCTTGATAATAACAAAAGTTTATCGTCGCATCAAGTTCCCAACTGCAATTTGCGAGCAGTCTCTTGCAGATTGAAACCCCAAACTTTAATCTACAAAGTTATGCCAACAAGAACACGACTCTGTATGTATGTACATAGGTACCATAGACAATAAAAAATCAATTGTTCCTGCAAACCTCAGCCGTCGTGACAAAAATGAAAAACAATATAGAAAAGTATATACATGTCTGTAAAAACAAATAATGGCTGTCAATCCTTAAGAGCCACACGTTCAGCAGGAGCTACAAGTTCCACCCCAAAGCAACGAACAAAGCATTCAACCTGCAGGACAAAGGGGGAGGAGGGCAACAAAATAAAATGACACGTGTTGGAGTTTCTATTACTCACACATCTACACACGCATAATCTATATCCATAAATAGACACCACACCACATAGACACATTTTGTGTCCTGGAAAAAAGCTTCAGCTTCCTTTGTTTACTACAAACACAATTGAACAAATAATATCCAAGAATGAAGCTTTTTCCGTAATGCTCTCGCGTGCAAGTGTTAGTGTTCGTCTATGAAGCGGGACGGTAGAAAATTAGTCCGATTTCTTATGATAATACCGCGCTGGAGGCGAGAAGGAAACTGATAAAAGAAACCGAAGAGGAGAAACCGAGAAGAAAGGAACACTCCATTAACCCCTAAAATTACTCGTCCCATGTGCGGCACACACACACACCAACCCACGCCAGCCATAATGTTTAAAAGGTCGGCACGGTACCTTGATTTATTAAAAGAATCCGCACAGCGTACATATGGTGTAGCAGTAATTACTTTAAAGAAGGAACACAGACAGTGCGGCGAGGGTCCTTGAGAAAAGGCCATATGTATGCTTTTTCCTTCTCAATTCATTCATTTCATATTCATATCCTTTGCAAGTTAACGGTGTTTCAGTGTTCTGCTGCGTAGTACAAGTAAAAAGAAACGTGAAAGGAAAATGAAAGAAAAACAACGAAAAGGACGAAGACGAAAATGAAGAAGAAGAAGAAGCAAGAAAAAAATGAATCCTGAACCTGTGCTGTTGGCGGCCAGAGTGAGTGATTCCAAAAATAGCCCAAAATCGATGAAGCAACATTTTCTCAGTCACGGTTCTGTGAGATGATTGGGTGTAATAGAGGAGTGAGTGAGCGAGAAAGGGGGAGAGGGAGAAGGAGAGTGAGCGCGAGGCACCATTTGGACACCACCCCTGGCGTGGATGGGGCTGGTAATTTGTCATAGGGAATTATTCTATTGTAGCAGATGAATCAAAATGTCGTCCCAATGGCTCCTTTACGATGTCAAATGGCACTTTCAGCATTATTAGGGACTGTCCTGGAGTGTCATTGGATGTGTGTATGCGTGTGTTGCGAATTTGTTTAGTTTGTGTGAATTTCATTAAGTCTTCAGGAATTGGTTCTTCTTCATCACCCCCTAGTGGACTCGTTGAATAAGGTGGAAAAAAAGAAAGCAATTCAAAGAGATAAGTTTGAGAGCTGCCAATAGGCATAGAATTTAAGTCCAGAGAGTAGTTGTCAGTTCTAGTGAGGAGGAGAACGTAAACACAACTTGAACCTTACTCATTTCAGTCTTCTTTGACAATTGATTTATAATATTATGGCGGAACAATACCTTGTGGGGTTTAATAACACGCAAAGTTTGCACATTTTCCATGAAAATATCATATCATCATCTGTGCAAATGTATCTTCTGTTTATCGGCAGATTTTGTTAAGTTCCTGTGGCGTTGGCTGTGCTCTGCATCAACTAATGGAATCCATCTGAATTTGATGGAAACATTGGGCCCGATGGAACAAAACCTTAAGTGCAAAGTTACCGGGGAAACTATTCATTGGAGGGTTACACTGGATTGCTGCAGCACGTTCTAGGCAATGGTTGTGGCTTTTCATCAGGCACTGTCTTGGATATCCTGGTTCTCACTAAAAGCGCCCAAAGTCTGCTTGTTTTTGTCTTACAGAACTCCAAAACGGCATCTTTCGATCCCCTGTAAAATTAGGAAGTTTAATCCGAATTACAAATAATTGTAAAGCCGATGTATAAGTCAAAACTGATTATTTATGAAGTAAGTGCAGTAAGGTAATGTTTTTGTCTTTTACAAAGTACATATCTTCTTCTTCTTTTACTGGCGCTACAGTCCGGGTGCACCTGGGCCTCAACCAACATTCCTCTCCGGCCAGCACGATCTCTCACCAACTACTACTGTCAGTTGCTCACTCCATGTTATTTGAGACCCTTCTCCACTTGTATGCGCGTTCTCAACCTGGGAGTATTGTTACGTTGTCCCAATGGATCTGATTCTAACACTTTTCTGGCCGGAGTGGTTGGGTCCATACATTCTACATGGTCTAGCCGTATTAAGCCTTGTATCCAAAGAGGGTTTACCAGGCGCATGCCGGCGTACAGCCTATAAAGGTCGTAGTTAAATCTTCTCGCCGTTAATGAAAAAAAAAAAACAGGACCAAAAATCGCACATAGACTTTTTTTCTCAAAAAAACTAAGAGCTTCCTTATCCGCTTTCAGAAGCGTCCATGCTTCTGCGTCGTAAAGGAGGACTGGGATGATCAAGTTGTTGTACAAAGCCAGATTAGTCCTTTAAGAGAGGGCTCTATTACTCTATTGCCTCTTGCGACTTACCTGGAAGCACATTGGTTGACAAAAGGTACTGGTAGTTGTCAAAAGGTTTGAGGTGGTTACACAATACGGCCGAGAGGATTTTGTTCGCGATAGACTGATCCCTCTATAGTTGGGGGAATCAAAGGGGCTTCCTTTCTTGTGGACCGAACAAACGACGCAGAGATTCCACTTATCAGGCTTGCTTTCCTTCGACCATGTCTTGCAGATGAGATGCTACATGCGCCCAACCATGTCATTTCCACATGCCTTAAACAGTTCTGAGGTCAGTCCGTTCGCTCCAGCAACGACTTCAGTCTCGATATTAATATTTTGACCTCGTTTTAGGAATTCTTGTCCATTATCGTCAAAATTGGTTGAAAGATAAGTATCACAGGTGGATAAAGAATGCCACCCACTGTCTGCTAATGTTTGCATTTTGTTTTTGTTATTAGTCAGATCAGGATCATCCATATTAAAACTTTTTTTTTTAAATTGAGGAAACTTGTGCTTTCGCCAACCCGATTTAGTGGAAAAAGCGACCACCCAAAACTGATTTCTAAAAATAACTAATTCAGTTTCAAGAAAAAAGTCTGCTATCACATTTCCATGCCACAGTAAATTTGCGGTAACCGAGGATATATGCATTTGTTCAAAGTCAACGTTGTTTACTGACCTCTGCTGCCACACCCACTGTTTTTTTTCGATAAGTCTCTTATCGCGGTTCGAGTTATTTTAAGAACATTTTTTTTTTGATCAGAGATTATACACGAAATTTCTGAAAACAGAACGTGATACACTTTGCATTCTGGACTTTGAATTCTAGTCAAAGGATGATTTTTATTTTGAAGTGCTTTGATTCATCTTTTTAATCTTCAGCGTTCTACTTTCGAAATTTGATCAAATATTCAAAATTATATCAAATATTGTGGCCGTGAGAAAGGAAGGTGAATTTCATTTAGTGTACCCTGTTGTAAATTTTAGCTTAAAATTTAAAGTTCACTGTCAATGTATTACAACAAATCACACCTAAAACCAAACCATACCACACCATCATTATTCTCAAACATTTTATTGCAAAATAAATTAAAATTGCTCATTCAGATTTACCCTACAATTAAGCAGCATTTCCGTTTGAAACACACACAACAGCAAAGGAGCAGCAGAAATCCTCATTGAGGCATCATTATTTGGAATGTGTAAAAGATAAATAAAATTTCAATTTATGCCCACAAATCTTCCGCCGTCCGTTGTTTTGTTGCTGCTTCCCCCGCAGATCGTAAAATATAGAAGATCCAATTGAATCGCTTTGTTCTCCGTCTACCTACCCACATCCTCCCGCCCATTCTATGACACATAGAATGATGAAGAAACTAATTTATGCGAAAGAAAAATACTTTGCGAATAGAGGAATGTATAAATAGACAACGGGACACCTAAGTGGAGGCAAAACAAAAACAAAAGAAAAAAAAAACAGAACAAGAAAATAAATACACAAAACTAGATGGAGCCCAAGTTTCTTTCTACGGAATTTTATGCTTCGTCGGAATGCGAGAAAAAAGGAAAACAATTAATTTTATTTTCTTTCAAATAAAGATGTATGCAAATGCATGCGGGGTTGCAAATAAAATACATCGTGACTTGCTTTTGAAAACTAAATTGATCTTCAATCAGCTCGCGATGAAAAAGGACATCCTACGTTTAAACGTTGCTTTCTTTGGGCTCAGGTGAGGGGAGAGTGTACGGGATCTACGGTCGGGTTGTTGTCCTTTGAGATTGAGGTTAGGTCTGGCCTAACTGTAGGGACTCATACGTTTTTCTGAAAGTTGTATCAATTGATTGGAAAAACGTGCCTCGGTTTTACAAAAAGATTATTTGTAAGTAAAGTAGTAAACACCAAACGTATGAGACCTACGTGGAGATGCAACTGGAGAGGAAAATATTTTCTCATCTAGTCCTTGAAAGGTAAACTACAGTCCGATTAAGCACCCAATAAATAAAGGCCCAAATACATGGAACACAAACCACGTATTAACCTTTCAGACGAACAACTTTTTGCCTGCTTGGAAAGTGTGACAGCGTTTTTTATAAACATTTCAAGAGAGGAAACTACGAATGCGTGTATGTCATTCTGCGTCTATCAAAATTTATCAATTTAACAACTGTTTGTTAAAATAAGAAACCATGATGCTAAACTCGTGAATAGGCTGGGGAAATCAGTTGCGAAATCAGCTCTGAAGCTATCTATCTCCTTCTTTTCTGGTTATAATATATTTTTGAGAGTTTTGGTCTTGGCACGACGTAATTGTGCATGCCACTTTAAAGTGTTAAAGGCGGTAACATATGTTTTAACGTCAAAAAACCAAAAGAATTTTCTAATTTAGTTTTCAGTGCAATTTTTGCATTTTTTCTGTGAAGACACCCATTTATTTTCAATTCTTTACTCCTTTATGTAAAATTTCAAATTGCAAAAGCTGCTTAAAAATACATCAGTGATATGCAAATGATGGCCGTATTGACAAACAGTTCAGCGCACCTTATGTCCTTACACAATGAAGTTCTCTCCTTATCATAAACGATCATTTACTATCTCACTAGTTTTTATTTAACTTAAATTGGCAGTGTATGACAGCGACGAACACCGAAAGAGAGACAAACAAACTTTGTTTAACAGTTAGCAACTACTTTAGTGTTGCATATCTGTTCAGTAAAATGTTTTTGGTGTCTTTTTTTCCCTTTTTTGACATTTAGCTAGCTGTCAGTTTTATGTTGTGTTTGATGACAGCCAGGGAATGTCCATGACTCACTTAGGTTCAAATGAATTCATTACGGTGGCCAAGGTATAGAAATCATTTTGTTATGTAAACATATTGCTTTGAATATCGCCTAGTGCAGAAACGGACACTTCTCTAAAATATCGAAATTCAGAAAATCGTACGAAAATCGTAATCTGATAGTCTTATAACACAAAACCCGCTTGAAAAAATTTGTGTAGGGCTAGATTCAAAAAGATGATGAATGGATGTGATGATGGGTTTCATAATGCCAAAGAACTTAATGGATTGATTTTCAATCTGCAAATCTATTGAGTGCAACAAAATCAATATTGTTTGAATTCAAAGCACAGCTTTATCACTTACAACAACAAAAATGATCTTATGAAGATGAAAATCGGGGCAAACGGTACCCAAGCCAAGATTACTAATATACATCTGTGTTTCCCTTTTTTAAATTGTTTAACTTTTCAAAACCTTAAATTTCTTGAATAGCCTTCATTATAGCGTAAGGTCTTAGAAACCCAAAATACGGACAATTTTTTTTGTAAAATATAGAACTCTTTGGCCAATCTATTTTTCGCATGACAGTCCTGTGATTGGTGAATCATGTCTCATGGAAGTAAAAAGAAAGGTGTGAACCCTGGCAACCATGGCCAACGTTACAGAGAGACAGCTTTTACAAATACAGCGAGAAAAGCTCAACAACCACAAACCTGAACACAACGTGAAACGCCTCATCCACGAAATACATTCGCACCCGGTCCACTTAGGAATGTCCTTGAAGTCTAACACGCAAACACACAGTTATTCATCGCACATAGAAGTACATAACCTTTCCAAAGCATTTTTCCATTGGCTCAGCATTGGATTGATGGAAGGATGGAATGCAGGACTTCCCCGTTAACGAGCTTTGTTCTGTGTTGTGTTTTGCTTTCGTTTTTCCTTTACCAGAAGGGGGTGGCAAACTGCTACGGCGAGCATTTCCACGGCCGAGGCAACCGTCTTTGTATTGAGAAAGGTTATTTTTAGAACCCATCCGATTACGCTTTTCTGTTTTTGAAGATGGATGTTGTTGGCGGTGGGCGGTGGCGGGGGTGGTGTGATATCGTCGGGGTTGTGGTTTTCTGGGAGGTTGCGTGTGTTGGTTTGTTAATTCTTCGTGGGATTGTTGTGCACATGAATTAAAGCACGACAAATGGCAAGGAAACTAATTGAAATGTTGACCTAAGCAGGTTGACTGCAACAAAACCGTTCGGATTTCTTGGTGTGCTTGATCCCTCAGCGGTATTTCACCGGCAAACGGTATTGCTTCCTTAGCACGCACACAAGAAGTTCGGGGGGTCGTCCTGAAATATCCTTGGTCAGTGGCGACTGGCAACAACACAGATTGTTGAAAAGGTTTACACTTCCTACCTTCGGTGCGTGATGCTTTTCATTTTTTGTGACTGTAGGGTTTTCGGTCGTTGGTTGCCGGGTAGGAAGGATTCTTTCTGTCTACAGAGAAAAGTTATTTTTAAAACATCTCCAGAGGGACGAATTCATAATGCGATGCCGACTGAGCGGCAGTGTGTGTAGGCGTGGGTGTGGATGTAAACTGTAAATTTAACAAATACACCTACGGGAGTGTTCCTCACTCACTTCGGAAGCATTTAAGCTTATAATTGAGTGGGTTGTGTGCTTCGAGCTAAATGGGGGAAAAGGAAGGGATGGAGTTAAAATATCGACTGAAAGTTGGTCCAAATTAAATCTGTCCTTGCTGTCTTGCTGCTCGTAGGCTGCGCTTATGCGACTGGTGTGCTTTTGTGCGTGGGTGTGTATGTGTGCTTGGGAAGAGGGGGGCTTAAATATTGATTACTGAACTAATGACAGGAGCACTTAAGTCGTAAATAAGAGATTGAGTGAAAGTGGTGGAAGGTGGTATAATCCCTCAATGGAGGCGTGTGCTAATTTTAGTATAAACAATTTTGTTCAGCCCCCCACCAACAACCGACGGCGCACGCAAAAACTGACATCGTTTTACGTCTTATTGATTTAGTTGGTACATACAGGATCACGTTTTGAAAACGTTGTGGGTGTTCGATGTGTTACTGGGATAATAATGAACTTCAATGATCCAAGGATATTGTTCATGAAGGTTGTGTACTTCTCGTGGAAAGGTTTCCTACAATTCGGAAAATAGAATGGACGAGAAATGTAAGCAGACGCTATTTATACGGTATAAGGTTATTTTGTTTAATATAATAATTATAATAATAATTGCGTGGCACTACAGCCCACAAGGGACCAGGGCCTAACTTCTATAACAACTACTCGTGTTGTGCGTGCTACTGTTCTCTCACGAATAGATGGGACCTACAGTTTTTTGCCGACTCCGAACGGCGAGATTTGAGAAGCTTTTCATAGACAATTGATACTCTTTGAATGTTGTCAGCAGCTCGAAAGAGGTGGTGCCGTGAAAAAAATGCGAGGTGTCCCGTCCAGGAATCGAACCTAGACTTTCTGCGTGGCGGTCGACGCACTAACCACAACGCCACGGCGACCACATTGTGTTGAATATTTTGTTGTATAATATTTCGCTTAAACACAAAGTTGGCATACATTGAAATCAGATGAAGAAAAACGCACAACGTATATTTTTTAACTGCAATCTACATCTGAATTGAATTTTCTGTCCCATTCTCATTTATTGACCCGATGAGCTCTCAGTGATTGAAAGCGAAGCTCACAACCTGCATGGGATTTCGCTTTAACTAAGGAGATGATTGTTTTACGTCAATGTGTCAAAAATTCGGACAATTATTCAAAAATCATTCGGAGTTCTGCTTACTCATCAGGTATGCACCCCATGAACAGTGTAGTCACAACTAGAGCAGCTTTCTATTATTTTTCATTTCAAAGACGATGGACGAATGCTTCTATTCATCAGAGCAAAGGAGCTTCAGGAACCTACTTATGTACACAGATGCACTGACATATTCCTTAAAGATTGCATGTCAACTTTTACACAAGCTATAGTTTTGTCGGTTGCAAATGCATTTACCGTGAATTTGCTACCAAGCATTTTTATATTCTGAATATCATTCTCAACGAAACACTCAATACTATTCTGAACTATTCTTATAGGTCATCCCGTCATTAATGTAAAGCAACAAAGAAACATGTCGTCACATGTGTATAACGAAACAACAAGTTGTAAACATTTTCCTACCAAGCGCCTGTTCCCTTCCAAAGCAATTTCCCCATAAACTCATTAATTTTTCATAAACCGATCTGTGATTAATACAAAAAAGAAGTAAGAGCAATAGAACACAAAAACTGGGTCTTGTTGTCTGCTTTCGTGGGAAATAATTGAATGAGCAACGCCACTTGATGACGCAATCGTTGTAACAAGAAACGCGTAGTGGTGACGATTTCATTTTTTGGGTAATTGGCTGCAGAAAGTGTTTAATAATTCATCCGCTGACATAAGTCACATGTGGGCGATGTGTGTACCCTTGACATTTAGGAACGACTTTAACTTGTCGACAAACCAACCTTTCATAAAATATCCGATGGAAGAGGATGATGGCTATGTCAAGGATACAGCAAAAAGGAAAAAAACATAAATATCCACTAAATCTGTAGAAATTACAACATACGATAGGAAAAGAAATGTGTAAGCCACCGAGTCAGCTGCCTGAGTTACAATCACGGGTTTTGTTTTGTTTTTCTGTTACACCTTTGGGTAATGTAATCGACGCAATAACCTTTAAAAGCAAACATGATCGATGTACATTAATTTGTCGGGCGCCTCCTTTGTTAAAATGTCACTCAGATGATTCGCAGAGTGCTCCGATGACGCTTAATAAGATTACCACACCAATTAATTGGGGCAATGAATGAAATTACAGTGATGGACGAGAACATAAGCACATTGTGGTTTTCAATTTAATTTAATGTAATTTGTGTTTGTTAGACTTTTTTATATTTGTATACGACCTGTTATTAACTTAGAAAAAGGGTATATGACCTCTAGTTAAATTTCTGATTTCTTACATTCTTAAGTTGTTTTGGAAAATGCTTGCAAGACTAGATAGAATTTGGGTGTTGGCGAATTTTCTTTTTCTTATAGGATTACAGTCTGGGGTGGACCGGGGCTTCAACCAACATGCCTCTTCAGCTATCACTGTCTCCCGCCAGTTACCTTCAATATTTCGCCCCAAATAAGTTGAGTTCTGTCTTAACTAAGACGAGGTTTTCGTCTGTCGCGTTTTCCTAATAGTTCGAATTCACAATTTCTTTAGACCAAAGCAATGTTTCTCAGCCGCTTTACATACATAAAATAGTCTTGCACATGCGTTTTTTAAATTTTTAAGAAACAAAATCACACACACAAAAGGACTTTTATTTGAAGAGCGTATTACCTATTGCAACCTTGTATCGCATGTTCAGTTGGATAAGTCTCTAAAAAAATCACGGTGAGCAACTGCTGCTGCAACTTCAGTTTGTAACTTCGCAATAATAAATGCATTGTTCTCTTAAAAATTTTGTTAAATGAGTCTTGTTATATACAACTTAAAGTTATTCTTGGTTCTTAAAAAAGGACAAGTTTGTAGAAGTTTCAATAAGTTAGCAATGGTAATTTCAATACATTCCGAAAAACAAGGACGTTTTTACATGATATTCGAGACACATCGAAAGTATAGCACGTTTAATTCCTGACATGGCATGTATCTCAAGGTGTGATCGTTTCCATCATACGCAGTTTTAAAAACGTCATCACTTCATTCCTCCCGAATCTCAATTCCTTGTTCGAAAACAGGAGTGCTGACCATTTTGCTATGATGACCTTATCTTTCCTAAAGTCAGGGTTCAAATGAATGATTCATACTACTACATGCTTCTCCCTCCCTTTGAACCAGAACGATTTCTTATCGATCTTCCTCCTTTTTTCTTTAAACTATATCATCTCAACAGTCCTCCTCCAATTTAATGCGTCACTTTAACGGCGCATATGGCACTATTCCTAGTCGTGCATTGTTCATACTTCCAGAGAAGCACTTCAGCACCAGCACTCTGAAGACACTGAAAATAGACAACGCACATCAACGTCTATGAAAAGCTTCTAAAACTTCACAAGCCGGAGGCGAATTCTTTTCAAAAATAGATTTTTCCAATGGAAATACTTTTAAATATCCGCGAATTAAATCCCTATCGTGACTAGAAACCTCTCCACAGAAATCAATAACAATCAGGATTGTTCCCAATGTGGGGCCAACTACAATACATGCTTCGTGAAAGCAGGAGCCCGTGGAATGTGTATTTTTAGACAGTGACTTAAGGACACGTCCTAGTCCAATGTACAACACGTTTTATTGGTTGCCTGTCACTTGCCTCCCAACCCAAGCGAATTCTATTTTTGCAAACCTTCAAGTTCCCTTCCTCACGGTGAAATACATTCGACGTGCTGGCAGCAACAGAACTTGAACCCGCCAGTCCCAGGCACTAAGCACAAGTACTCTCGCCTCCATCTTCCGTTCGTTCGATTAAGTCGCTATTAGTATGCTCCGACTAAATTTAGACCTCGTTATGGTATGGTCTGTCACTTATTTAATGGAATGCTCTCCGTGCTCCGCTGGAGCCGTCAAATGGTTTGCTGTATTTTTATTCAGATTATGTCATTGTGATGGCGGCGGCGCGCAAAATTCAATGCCAGTGAGTGAAAACCATTTGCGAATGGTAGTCCTCTGCAAATAGTGAGTCCTTCCTTCCTTTTCCTGGGCAACACCCAACCCACTGTACACTCGCCCTTCTGCTGCTATTCTCCAGCTCACCGCCTTACCGGTTCACCTTTCCATCTCCACGAATCGGATATTTATACCCACAATGTAATTTCGTTTCTATTTTCGGATACTTCCACAGTCCTCGCTCGGTATGCGGTCGGATGTGTGCAGTTGTGTGCGTGTCTGTTTCTGTCAGTTTCTGTTTACTTTCCCTTTATCCTTTCTAATTTGCAAATATTGTGCTGTCGGTTGGCACTCTCTTTTTCTCTCTGTGGCGTATGCAGTGAGAATTTCTAAATTTACCCTCCATGCGATTTGTGTGCCGGTAGAGAAAGGAAAGAAGCTAGTGTTCCTCCTGTTTTGGGGCAAATTTACCACCCGGCTTTGACGGGATGCCCAGCGTTTGGATTCCCAAAATAGCTTCGGTTCTCACTCTGTCGATTGGAGTCGGTTATTGAATGGAAATGCAGTGCTTCAGATGAGGCAAAGAAAGCAAAAAAATGTTAGAAGCTTTGATTGGCACTAAAAGGAAGGGTTTGGGGATAATTCGTTTTTTTTTTTTTAATTTTCAATGTAGGCGACATTTCGGTTCTGGTAGGTGGACGGATTTGTTTAATTTTGTTGGGTTGTCAAAGAGAACATTCAAGCTTTGTAAACATTTTGAAGCAGTGAACTTTAAATAGCCATTGGGGTGTATTATTTATAAGTCATAGAAAGTTGTTGAATGTTCAATTTGCGACTGACAATAGCTAACATTTACAAAAAAGGTTGTTTTAAAATGGAACTTTATTGCTTTGAGCTGCACATCTGGCCAGCTTGAACAAAACCAATTATTATTCAGGAGGAAGGAACGTTTTCTAATGAAGTACCAATTGACAACTTAGCACTAATAATTGCATCCGGTTCAGGATATTTAATTTGATCAAAAGAGCTTCAAAATAGCGTGACAAAATCTACCAGCCCTAGCAGTGCTTTTATACAGAGTATTTTGGTTATAAGATCGAATAAGCAGATCCAAATACTTTTTTTGCAATTCTCTGGAATTTTACTATTCATTTATATTCCTTCTTTCCCTCTCTCGAAGGATCAAGCTTGCTTTATATAACACCTTGATCATCTTAATCCTACTTTATGGCGCGGAAACCTGGACGTTACTAAAAGCGGATGAGGAAGCCCTTAGTCTTTTCGAGAGAAAAGTTTTGCGTGCGATTTTTGGTCCTGTTTGCGTTGATGGCATTTGGAGGAGAAGATTTTACGACGAACTCTATGAGCTGTACAGCGACATGCGCCTATTGAAGTGTTTTCGGATACAACGCTTAAGATGGCTAGAACATGTAGAGCGTATGGACACCATAGCTCCGGTCCGGAAAATCATCGAATCTGAGCCATTAAGACAAAGCAACAGAGGACGGCGTAGGCTAATGATGCGCTCACAAGTGGAGAAGGACCTCAACCAACTTGGAGTGCGCAAATGGAGGTAGCTTGCGAAGGATCGTTCTGGCTGGAGAAGCATGTTGGTTGAGGCCCAGGTCTATCCTGGACTGAAGTGCCACAAGAAGAAGAAGATGACGCGCTGTAGTGCGGCACACGAAACTCACAATTCACACCAGAGCCACAATCTTCCAAATAGTTCGTTCCACTTTTATCTTACACGGTTGATATTTTTGTATAACATCCTGATCATCGTTATCCTTGTAAACCTATGAAAATCAGGTTGGGGAACTTTTTTGTGTTTCCAAGGGAAGCAATTTTTGTTTTTGGGAAGATTCAATAACGAACTCTACAGGTGGTAGGGCGGAATGCGTCTAATCGAGCGTATTCGAGTACGACAGTGCCATGTAGAGCACATGGATAACAGCGTCGGAGCCATAAGAACGATTTAGCAATAGTCGTCATACATAGTTTGAGATGGTGTACACAAGTAAAGAATGACTTAACCCAACTTGGTGTAGGAAATTAAAGGCAGCTGGCGAGAGAACGTACCAACTGGAGAGGCATGTTGGTTGCGACCAAGCTTCTCCCTAAACCCACGATCAGTTCAACACTGTAGGAAACGAGGTTAAGCTTTTCGACAAATGCTAGTCCGTTCTTTATTTTCAAGATATACAGTCTTAGGTGGACATTGCTGAAAACGTTGGAAAAGTAAAAAAAATACGTGTGTAATAAGTCTTTAGTACGTGCGCGAGAAGTAGGAAATCGAGCGCAGCGAAGTTCATCCTTAGCATAGTTGGTAAAGACCCAAATACTAATTGCTCTACGGCAATATGCTAAAAATGGCCTCGGATGCCTGCAACAAGGAACCCTGCAAGTGTGCGGTTATTTTCCAAGGAAATCGTGGAAGAAGCCAGAGAAGACGAATGAATTGTGTTACTTTAGGTAAAAAAGTTTTTACTGACAAAAGCAAGTACAAGCGCTGAAAGTTTAGCAAAAGAAAGGCACAGTGGTGGCAATAAGAGCCTTTGAAGCACAATTACTTAGGGCGAAGGCAGGGGGGTCCATGGTCCAGAATCTTGGTATTCATTAATTTACATAAATATTAACCAGGTACATGACCTGAATAAACTGAATTGGAACTCGAACGATATGTGGAAGAAAATGGGTTTTTAATCCAGAGTGTACATTTCAGCAAGATAACGACTCTAAACACACAATTCGAAAATTTATTTTAACGAAGTTATTCTTATTTTAATTTTCTTTGATTATTTGTGGCGGTTTCGACACGCCTGCTGAAAAGGCTACACTTTAGAAAGTTCTTTAAAAGAATGGGCTCCCTATGTCCTGAAGATTGCCCTTAAAATGCTTCCTAGACCGTAAGCATCGCTAACAGATGTAAAAAAAATCCAAACTCTGCGCATTCCATAAAAATAACTGTAAAGCGTAAGAACTGTTTATGAGCTCTTAAATCACTAGCCGACAGCCGATTTGAAAATCCCCAGGCGTCACTACTGCAAGATCAACACATTTCCGATAATAACACGCCATTTCGTATTTTTTTTTTCTCCGCTAAAAATTGTGTGTGTACTCAACTTCCGTTTGCGGGCATTTATTAAAAGAGATGAAAACGCCAAAAACGAGACGAGGTAAATTTATAAATAAAGCTCAGAACACCTTCGGTGCCCTTGCAGCGTTGCTGTAACAAATGTCTTACAGAATCAATTGGCCATTACTCTGTGTGCAAATAAAACATCTGAATTGTCTATATTTACCCGCGAAACCAAAATAAAGTCAATCCACCGCCAGAGGCACATTCTAAATCCCCGCATGCACATAGTACATCTCCTACTGCTCTGCTCGCCCATAGACTCGCGGCTTTGCTGTGCTCGCCGATGGCATAAATATCAACTGTTACTTTGGGAGTGCTATAAATAGCTCCATCTCGTTTCGGGCTTCTTTTTCTTTATCCGTTAGTCGGTATTTTTATACATTTTTAAGATTCTATTATAAATTTTCTTATCTCTGCCTCTTGTTTTCGGAGAATTTATATTTTTAAAATATGTATGTACGACACGAACGGCTACTTGAAGGTTGTGAAAACAAATACCGTTAAGGCGCAGAGCCAATGAAATAAAATTTTGTGGAGGAGAGCACGATGATTAGTTAAGTAATTTATTTAATGGCGCAAAAAAGAAATAAATAAAATAATTTGAGGTGGAGGAGGGGGGAGGAAACTCCCCCACACAACCGGGAGCGACAGAAGCGGCGCGTCGGCGTCAGCGAAAGAGTGTTTTTGAGTCATTTTCGAAGTACGTAATTTGGTCTACGAGCACAAAATACCATTCTCCATGGTGTTCCCGAATTGTGTACTGCGGCCTGCTGAGAGAGTGTGCTTGACGGATGGAGAAGGATGAGGTCGCGGAGAACTGCATAAAGCACAACGCACACCCCACCCACAAGGTATGTTAAGCGGCTAAATATCTAACCGATGGTGCGATGGCAAGTGGATCGAAAGTGGATTCTATTTTAGTGGATATTTTTGGATAAATGTTTTTATTTTCATTTCTATTTATTTCTTGTGCGTTTTTGTGTGTTGTAATGGAGCAGAAAATAAGACGAAATTAGACTCACTGATGATGGCGATGTAGCTAGAGGTGAGGGGGCGGACGGGGTGGAGTACTATTTTTGGAAGGCTTTCTTTTCCTCATCTGCACGGCGCGGATGGACGAGCGACGACAGTAAAGTGCAGGCGAATTGTTTATTAAAACTGGAATCTTTATAGATACATGTCGGAGGAGCGAGAACTATTTTTGGAAGAATCGAATAAAATTGGGCTCGACATACAGCAGATGGCCGATGCGCGACGGCAAGTTTTTCATGTGCCTGCTGGGCGCTGTCGGTGTTGCGCTGGGAGTTCTGTCCTAAATTATGGGGTTTTTGGAAAATACGATGAATTGAATTAATTGATGCGTATAAAAAGACATTTGATTTCACTTTGAGGAAACTTTATATAAAATAGGTCGATTGAACTTAGGCTACAGCTGCACCATTCTGAACATGTTACAATGCCAACCGACTAGTTGTTGACAAAAATGTTTTCAATTTGTCAAGAGAAATTCCAATTTGGTTACAAGGAAAACGACTTTCAAGAGATTAATGCACATAATCTGGAGATGCAATGAATTGCGTGTAAACTCAAAGTCAGGTCATATTAAGTCACAGGAGTGGTCCAAACTGATAAATGAGCTTTGCAAGTATGGTTTTTGGAATTCTGTTGAATTTATAAAAGCCAAGCTGTTCAATTCATCTAATAAAATAAATTTCATCAACACGACTTGACGTGTATTACTTGATTGTTGCTGCGCGAAATGTAAAGATGGAGAAGGAGGGTATACAAGAAACAAATGCCAGGATTTCACACGAAGTATCAGAAAAAAATTAAGCTCCGATCAAAAAATGTCTGATCTGATCTTTCTGGATCTAAATATTCAGGATGTGGACAAAGTTCAATAACACGTTATTTTTATAGACTTATTCTTTTCCGCAATTAAAATTCCTTTTTAGGCTTTTACAAGAAAATTGTTTTCTATCTCCTTTCCGCGAGCTTTATGTGTGACCCGATGTGTTTTTTTAATTACCATGATGGAATATGATGCAATATATTCATATCTGGATGGAGGGATTCAATGCTGAAGTGTATAAAGTCAAGAACGGCAAGCCCCTCTTTCAGGACGTTTTCAGTGCAGCTATTATTTGAAACCCCTGGAATACCGGAATGCTACTTTGCAGATCTAAAATAACAAATTGGAAGGTTGTAAGACTTCTTTTTTCTGCATTTGATGCCTTGAAATCAAAGGCGACTTCTCTAATAATAAAATCGTTCAACAACATCCCAACCATGATTATTGTTCTTTTTAAAGTTTCGTTTCTAAAAATCTCAATCGACAAATCTTTTAAAGGAACACCTCACACAAAAGGTATTGTACAATATGAGGTCGAGGTTCAGTAAGTAGCTTTTCGTTTTCAAGTGAGGTTGTGGATCAGTCACAGATTCAGTTTCTACATCAGTTTACTTAAAAATTAAAAAAAATGTTTTATTCAATGGGAACTTTTAATTAAATCTGCTTCGGGCGTTCGGAGTTAAGCAGTTTAGCCATAATTGTTAAAAAACAGTGAAACATTAACAACTGAGAATTTTGAAATTTTGAAAATGCAGTTTTGAGAAACTCTAGTTAGTCATTCAGAATTGGTTACACAAGTTCAAACATAGCCCAGATAGAACCTTGTCATTTATCTAGACAATAAAATATCTGTGATGCCAAAACAAACGAACTGTCAATGTGTCTTATAATTGCATAAGATATATATTTTATATATATATATATAATATATAATATATAATATACTTAAGGCGATCTTTTTTTGAAAAGAATTAATTGTACAAACATCAAAACGAGATATTTCAGTTATTTTTATGATGTCATAAAGCAGATGTTCATTCCACTTTTAGAAATAGGAAAATAGAGCACAGCAAAGCATTACAACACAATTCAAATGATATTCGTAAATTCTAAAATGTCATGTCATTACGCATTGCTGCTTATGCTGACGGACGAAAACGCCGAAATCATAAATTTTTCGTTTTTCAAAACAAAACCTGAAAAATGGAAAACTTGTGGTTTAGTAGTTACACCCTCTGATTGTCACTTCATACGGCTTTCTCAATGGGTTAGGGCTGCTAACAAAACAAATCTGTGGAGATCATATGTTTCGTTTCGCTGTTTCACATACTATTAAACCAAAAAACGTTTGGTTACTGCAAAATTTCTGTTAAAGAAATGTGAATGAATGGAGCCATCTCTGTAAGTACGTTCTGCTCCCCGAAGTGTGCAGATGCACGTGTCTGCCTTGTTCATCATTTAGCGCCCTCCCGTCACTCTCCCATCCGAATCCTTATCCTTCTCGCCCACCTTTGATTGAGTAAAATGCATATACCCGCTCACACACAATCTTCTTGCATCCCTGCATCTTGTGAGCACAATGAAATTTATAAATACCTCCTCTGCCATGGGAAATTTAAAATAAGAGATCCGAAGAGGTCAGGTGAAAACTAAAAATAACCTATCGTTGAATTTATTTCGGGATGACAGAGAAGAGAGACTTCCTCGCAGTTTATTTTCTCACCTCCTTCTGTGTGCCACTTCGTTACCATCGACGCGGTAAAGGATATGCCCTCAAGCGTGAGGCAGCCACCCATCCATCCTCCACGCGTTGTTGCGTTGTTGATCCTCAGTTTGTAACTTACATTGAGGTGGGCAACCAGTCGGTTTGGGAGGAAGCTTGAGTCACTCAAATACAAGTGCCCACTCCCCCTTTCAGAGCTTATCGGAAGCTGGTTATGTGATGCCAAATCACGTAGATGTACTTTGCTGTGCTAACTCTTGCTCGTTGACTCGCGTCACTAGAAAGAATCTCTTCGGGGATGCGGGTGTGTATTTACCGGGTGGTCAAATATTGACAAATGCAAAGTTCTGCCAATCGAGCGACAGATGATTGAGTCTTACGTCAATGACATTGGTGGCCATGGGGGTGATGGGCAATGTGTGGTGGTTCATTCTTTGTTCGCTTTTTGTTTTTACTGACAGCATGTTTCAAGCTTTCAACGCTGATTGCGTCAATGAGATGGACTTTAGAGGCATTATGCATCGATATTTTTTGGCTTAAGAATGGTCGTGTGAAATGATGTCTTGTTGTTGTGGTTGTTCGACTGCGCACTTGTGTATACATATGTGATACTTGCCGTTGTAGTTTTTCAATGCGCGGTCTCTGGGATTTGGTTTAATAATAATTGAAAGTACATTAGACAAGAGAACTATGGATGACATCGAATGTAATATTAGGTCGAAACATGATTAAAAAAACAAAAGGAAAGAAAAAGAAAATTCACGAGGAAGACGAATAGAGCTGAAATTGACAGACAACATGCCCCGCTGTTAAAACCCTCTGATTTCGAAGCAGAGCATTTCATAGCATTAAAATTGTCGATGTACGTAGCCCAGCCCCACGACGTGAAAGTTGCCCCTATCGGTAGGACTATACCATGCCCCTTCAAATAGATCCCAAGCCATATGGTAAACAATTCGTTAATTCCGCACTGCAAAATCTTGAAAGGGAGGATCTTTTGTGACTATTGAATTCTCCCGAATTTAAATCAACAGATAACCATTTTTGCCACTCTGATGAAACGGTATCGACAAGATGGGGAAGACATGAGAAAATATCGTTATATCAATGATTAATAAACAATTGATTGTTCTAGTGAAAAATTTTTTTCAGATTAAAAGTTCCTGCTTAAAAAGAAAGATTTAAAATTCTTACGTTGCTCTTAAAATTGAGAATTCATGCATGTTAAGTTTTAGCTTAAAATATAACTTTCTTCATATACAGGTACGAGTACACTTGTTCATGTTCAAAATAAAAGCAACAAAAGGAGGACATTTTTGAAATTGCAAGAAATGCGCACGCGTCGAAAGGCGCAAGAAAACAAACATCTTAATTTTGTGGGAAATGATCAGGCAGGTCAGGCCTTCGGTTGTTGGTGATAATCTTAGCTTAAGGCTGTGCAAATTCAGCTCAATAGTTGTGCTTTCTGCATTTCTCACTTTGATTTTATATTCCGCTGCACAACAGTTACCTCCTTCACTTTCTGATAGACATCTTTTAACTTTAAGTTGACATTCACTGGATACAACCAACCTTGCAACTACACAAAATTTAATGTCCAGTTAAGCATGTCTTCTTCTTCTTCTTGTGGCGCTACAGTCCGGGGTGGACCTGGGCCTCAACCAACATGCCTCTCCAGCCAGCGCGATCTTTCGCCAGCTGCCGCCAGTTGCGCACTCCAAGTTGGTTGAGGTCCTTCTCCACTTGTGTGCGCCACCTTATCCTGGGCCGTCCTCTGTTGCGTTGTCCCAATGGCTCAGATTCGAAGACTTTTCGGGCCGGAGCAGTGGTGTCCATACGCTCTACATGGCCTAGCCATCTTAAGCGTTGTATCCGTAGACGCTTGACTAGGCTCATGCCGCTGTACAGCCCATACAGTTCGTGGTTGAATCTTCTCCTCCAGATGCCATCAACGCAAACAGGACCAAAAATCGCGCGCAGAACTTTTCTCTCGAAGAGACCAAGGGCATCCTCATCCGCTTTAAGTAGTGTCCAAGTTTCCGCGCCATAAAGTAGGACTGGGATGATTAATCGGGGTCGTCAACGTTGGATCCGTCCATATCCGAGGCAAGTTGTTGTCTCTGAACTGGGTTTGTTTTTGTGTGGTGAGGGAGTTAGCCTCACGCACAACCTACAGACTGGTAGGCCAGTCGCTGCATACATTGGTTCACCACACAACGGATGCTGTGATGGCTATCCAGGGGGCGCCACTTGGAGGCTGTATGTCAACTTGACCTATGCACGGACGAGGATAGTCTTGGCAGCTCGCCATGTTGAGCGCGATCAAGGACATTGCCTCGTGTGCATAGGCCCATGCCCCCCCAGTTAAGCATGTACAACCTCCTTTTCTTGCTTTTATGTGACAACTAAATTTTTCAATTAATTGAATTTCCCCAGATCATAACTGCATTGTCCACAGCGGGGATTGAATTCATTGTGAATTTTAAATGAATTTTGTACCCAATAGTGTGAAGTTATTCCACATTCCATTAAAATAATTTTCCTATACCTTATTGATAATACCACAATCCTTAGTGGACAGTGGACTGCAGAATATGTGTCAAATATTTTTCTTTCTCTAAAAATTTCTTAAATAGTGAAAAAATATATACAGGAGCATTTATTTCCCGGCAACAACAATAATAGATTAACAATTATCATTAAAACATATTAATGGTCATTTCCATTAAACAAATTCTAAAGAATTGAACACTAAAATATCTATAATCCTATGATTCAATAGACTTTACTGAGTAAATTAAAATATCTGTTAAATGAATCACAACTGCTGCCATTAGAATCACTCATATCTGTTAAAATAAGCAAAAATCCAGCTCTTTCTGCAATTGAATGTGAATTGGTTATATGCCTGTCTTTAACTTCTTGTCTCACACTGTAGTCAATTGCAAGTGCTGCATGACGGTATGCTCAAATAAGACATTTGGTTGCCGACTTGTCATCGGGCAGCGTGGCCGAGTGGTCTAAGGCGCTGGTTTTAGGCACCAGTCCGAAAGGGCGTGGGTTCGAATCCCACCGCTGTCAACAATTTTTTTTTTATTCAAGAACTTTTTTTGCTAACGACTTTCTTTTTTTTTTATTTTTAGGCGAGTCACTGGACTTAACAAAACACTCACGCAGTTTCAAATGCAACGAAGAGAATCCATTCCTAAAGGCCAATGGTAAGTGATCGCCTTCTTCACCCGTTTCCAAGTAGATTCTGCTACAACAATGGTTTGAGAGGGGGATGCATGTTATTTATAACCTGTCAATTATGTAATCTTATCGAAAATAAAATCCTTCTTGTTCACACTCTCCTTTTGCGTCATTTCGCCGACAACGACGACGATCCAACCAATTGGCCATTCAGGCGAATAATCCTCTCGTGTACTGAAACCAAAACAAAACCAAACTAGAGACATGCACTACGTCATAGTAAAAATAAGCGACGAAAACCGAAGAAAAAGTCAAACACGCTTACGTATGCTTGCTGGTATTGATGGTGCACTGTCAGAGTGTGTGAGTCGCCACACGCAATAGGAGAGACCAACAACAACTCAATTTAGAGAACCGCTTTCACCTCGCCGCCCGCCATCACCTCCACCGCCCCGTGGTGTGGTGTACTTGTGTTGATATTTGTTGGTTCTTTTTTTCGTTTTTCTTCAATTCAATTTGCAGTTTCAGATATAAATTCCGTTCAGTCGTTGTAGATACACCGATCGGTTTGGACGTGTTTCGTACTCGAGACGCAAGATTTAGACGGTTTCTCGGTTTCTCAGTGAGAGAAGCTCTAGTGTGCCAATCGGTTTCCCGTGTCCCCCGTGTCGTATGTCCTCCTCTCTCCGGGTGGAATTCAATTGATTATCATCATCAACATGTGAGTTGATGCGAATAAGAGAGCAACAGTTTGAGAGTGAGAGAGAGCGTAAGGAGGGAGCGAGTGCAAATTTAGCTAACAACAAGTTTTTGAAGGAACAACAAAAAAAAAAACACACAAAATAGAATATCTCTCAGATAAATTAGCGTTCTTGTGTGTTTGTGCATATAACAGGTGTTGATCTTGGTGTTTTTTGAAATACTTACAAAAAAAGATACGTGGACTTTACAAAGAAAAAAATCCATCTAGAGGCAAGTCTTTGCAAAAGACGAAATAAAATTCAGATACTAGATATATTTGAACAGAAAAAAAGGAACAAGACCGCAAAGTGAATGAGAGTGAGAATCTGAAAAGTGCTGGTGGTGGTGGCTGGCAGGCTGGCTAGGTGAAGAAAGTGTCTATTTTTAAAGAGCGCACAATGGCCGGTAGTGGAGCTGGTGATTTAGCAGATACACCTCCATCCGCAACCTACTCTGCTGCTGCTGCTCCTGTTGTGTACGATTTTTATATAATTGAATTCATGACACCAGCGACGAAGTGACTGATGTGTCGCTTGTATTTCAACGTCGCGTTCGTTCATTCTGTTTGATTTATCAATATCAATTGAATTTGTGTGATTTTACTTTACTCAATTTGTCCCAACGCACAATCGAATAGATCGTTGCTGTGCTGCGACCGTTGTTGACAACTGGCAAAAAGAATAAATACATACACACAAAGGCAGTGCGAATGTGAAGAATAGCTGAAAGAAAGATTGAATTAATCTCATGTGACAGAGTTAAATTGAATTATTTTAATTAAAGGCGGTTGAAACAAACGGCGAGAAACAATTGTTTGTGTGTGCGCGAAACAGAAAACACACAACTTTGTGTCCCAAAGTAAGTCCAACACTCCAGTGCATACTAGCCGCGGGGTAGTCTTGTGTAGTGTAGAATCACGTGCGGGTGTTTCACAAAAGTGCGGGTGTTTGAGAGAGAATATTTCCTGAAAACAAAACGGAAAAAAATAAAACCTGCTTACAACGACCACGACGACCAACGACGTCGATCGTAAACGGAAAATCATCCATTCGAGGCTCTGATTTCTAAGAATTGTGGAATTTTTGTGTTTTTTCTCCCTTCCCCTGTTTTTTTTCTGCGCAAACTTACTTCTTGTTTACACTCTTACCTCGGCGCTTTTTATGTTTTCTATGACTAATATCAGTTCGCGGCAAAATCGTGAATGGAATAAATCACAATACGGAGCGGTGGCGATTTAACCAGAAAACAACAGGAAAAAAGCAAAGAAATTCAGAAAAAAATAAATAATTTGTTCTGTTTAGTTTTTCTCGATGAATTTATACAGCGCGACACAATCATGTTGTTACACTTGTGGTAAATTTGATAAATTTTTATTACAAAGCATATATTTATTTGTTTAAACAAAAAAAAAAAAAAAAAACATAAAGTGATGTTGAATTGAGAGCAGAATACGAAGAATATTTTTTGAAATCATTTCCGTCAAGGGAAACCAAGAGTTCAGTTCAGTTCAGTTCAGTTTCGTTTCGAAGCAAACAGTTCTTATTGTGTAGTGTGGTGGTGTTCCGGGCAAAAGGAGCACGTTTTCTATAAGAGGGTGTCACCACACACCAATTATTGCATGAGTTTTGGACATTTCCATAATAACAGAATGTATATTGTAGGTATGTAAATTTGTTTGGCTTCTTGTTGCTTTTCTTTCATCTTCTTTTATTTTCTGTATTTTTTTCTTCTTTGTTTTTGTTATGCTTTCGGGTAACTTGAGTGGGAAAGTTTCCTGTTGATATTTGTGGGGTGTTAATTTTTACTGATGGACAATATTTATTAACATCATGGATTTTGTGACGAAAAATACACGTTTCCTTCTTGCGAATTAAAAAAAAAGTCTGAAGCTGAATGATTCTTTGTTAAGGAAGATCAACAGGTTGATACGGCGTTTCTACATTTTTCGATAAAAGTCACACCCATGTGTTAGATTTCATAGTTTTTTTTTTAATACGAGTGGCCTGTACACGCTTTAATTTCCGAGATTGGATTGATATTGCTTTAAAGATTAACACGGTCAGTTTGTATTAGGTCTGTTCGCGTACAAGCACTGGCTCGTTTTCCGATTGGAGAGTGTTACTTAAAAGTATGAGAAATGCGAAAAAGTAGAAAAACAAAGCAGCAGACAGTTATTACAGCTTTTAAAGGCTCTCAGAGAATGACTTGAACGCTTCGGTAAGTTTATGACTTTCTTACCAGCGCCCTACTTTTCGAGAAATTTTAATTTTTTAGTGTGCATGTACAAGATTTATGCATATTTGTAACGATTATGGAGTGGTTTCTGCAGATACGCCAATAAATTATAAGTTCCCAGAAAGGCGTACGTCTGGAGCACATGTTTAGAAACGTACTCGTCACAAACATTACAAAGCTATGCAAAACTGCAGTCATCTGTTTCCTTACGCAAAACTTGCACAACTTCTTTAAGATTTCTGCTTTGTCTGATTTTGTTCAGGGCAGCCACGGAAACAGGTTCAATGTTTGTAAAAAGTCTTACTGAACGTACAGGTGAAGTCAATTTTGGTATTTCCGCTCTCTGCAACATATTTTTTTCAACCATTCTGTCGACCGAAGAAATGCAAACCACACTGAAATTTACTGCAACTCGATTTTATTCGAAATGAATGCCCTAAACTGCCAATACGTCTTAAAAATGATCTATTTTCGGGTTAGGGTAGTATTTATATCAATTTGATCCGGAGAGCAAACTTAATGTCAATGGGGATGTTATTCAACAACTTCGAACTTATTTTCGTCACAATGTAATACTGGTACAGGACTTTCATATGTACAAATGTCTAGTATTTGAATTAAAAAGTATATGACAAGCTGTGTTCTAATAGATGAAATAAAATTTGTTTTGTGTCACTTCTCTTGTTCCTATAACAGACAGCAATCGCATTCAATGAGTCTGAAACATACCCATCATGGTCGACGTTAACGAATAAATCTTTTTTCCTGATGAGAATTGCGAGCGCTCGAAGTTTTTTAAGCGTAATCCATGGAAAGTGGTCCATGCAAAGTGGACCTTCTCTTACAGACTCAAGCATAGAGCCTCTGGCGCATAAAATCCGTCTCGGCACGGCATTAAATTTACAAAAATTGCATCTTTTATAAAGAGAAAGAAAGCGGTGACAAGGAATTTCACATTAGTGCAGACAATTAGTGAAACACATTAATTTACCAAGAAGAAAGCACCTCATCACGAAACTCTGGAATAACGAACGCTTCAACAATATTAAAATAACTTTCAAAGATAACAGCTGTTCAACTGGAATAATTTGAGAGTTGGTCTTTATCATTCTTTACGGGGTGTTCCACACCTATGAAGGTTACTTCATAAGACATGAGCTGTCACGTTGTTGTTCACCCAAAAGCACACGTTTTTGTCTTTACACCACCCGTTTGGACGAAACATGAACTTATTTTTCACGCGTGTATCACCATTCCTGACATAATTCCTTACTATCTTATCTCATTACTGGAATAAATCATTTTCGAATTTGTATGACGGTTTAAGCGTGTGACAAACACTACACGTTTCCAATTTATGAACTAACCGTCAGCCAAAAAAATAAATAAACATGTTGACCCAGCTCTTGAATGAGTCAGACTTTCGTGTAAGTAAATAAATAAGACGACTTTTTCATTTCCGAAAGTAAAAAAAACACATCGAAATTCTTCGCAACATGTTATGCTGTTTTCTTCCGTCAAGTGACTGTATTTACGAATAGATCAGTAACATGCTAATTACATTAGCTTTCTATTTGCTTACATCAGCGCCATGGAGGTAAATATTTGACGACTATTTATCTCTACTGAGCAACTTTTTAAAGCCCTTAGCTTTGCTTAAGTATTTTACAAATCAAAGGAATGTCGGGAATTAAAATAAGTCAGTAAATGTGAAAAGGGCTCATAATAGACTGTATTGTTATTGATAAATGTGAAAGGACACCAATGAACGGTTGGAAAAGAGGCCTGGATAGGATGCAGTAGGTCACAAATTTAAATTGTTTTGGGTCTGAAAGACATTTTTTAAATTATACTTGCACTTCTTGTTCTTTCCATGGCGCTACAGACCGAGTTGGAAATGAGCCTCAACCAGCATGCCTCTCCAACTAGTACTCTCTCGCCAGTTTCATCCAGTTGTGCACTCCGAAATTTGAAAGCAGACCCTAAGGAAAAAATATAGAGCATTCTTGCTCTCAATCCTCGAAGATATTGGCCAAAACTATTAAATATCATTTAGATTATATGATTTGGTGAAATATTTGTTTAATAAAGCCTTTAGTGTTTGTTGGGTGCGATAGAGATTTCAATCAAAATACTATTCAAAAATAAAATAATTCCCAATCACACGAAACCCTCGGCGAGCAAATATCGATTGCTTATTGAGAAATATAAAATTTTTATTTGAAAACATCTATTTTTGTTCAACTCACTACCTGTATCGTTCAAAACATAAACTAATAGCTACATAATTGAATCTCATTAACAAAGACTCAGAATTACCTTTTCTAGCAGTTTCTTAAATCCATTTGAACGAAAAACTTGCGGCCAGTTCCACAAACTCCTAACTTAAAGATTGATCTGCTCGATTAATTTTCGTGAATCATAAATATTTCCCCGTCTTCGGTGAATATTTATTGTAAGCGAACAGTTGCTTACTTAACCATCGAATATCTTGTACGAAATCATAGTTTGTTTAATGACTTTGCATACAGTTTGCTTGGCAACACAAAACTTCCCAAACGAGTAATTTGGCCGATCGCCGGCATTTGAATATTTTGCAACAGCATTTTTGTTTCATGGCTACCACAGTTCGTGAATTGTGGAAAAATACCAAAATTTAATAAAGAGATGCGTATAAAGATAAAGAGAAAAGATCAACGCCCTCGGAGTGACTGAAAAACTCCAAACTGATGCAAGTAAAAAGCAGATTTTTTCTCATAAAACAAAAACTATTCTTTGTAATTTTAATGAATTTAATTAACATCAAGTAAGAGCAAACGACCGATGCCGACTAAAATGTGTTACAATCAATTTATTCGGCGTGAAATGAAATATCAACGCAATTATCATGACAAGCATCGTTAGTGGAAAACGATTCATAATAACAGTTGTTAAGTGAAATCAAATGAAAGATGGCGTCAATGTGACGAATTGATAATTAATTAACTCAGTTAATTGATTAACAGACAAAACATTTAATTTTCCAATCCCTTCTCTGAACAGCCATAAAATCATCAAACACACCCACAAGCAGAGATCTGCAAATGCATAATCGATATTCACATAACTTGCAGCTAATTTAGGAGTTTTATAGTATAAATAAATTGTTTAATTTATAAAACCACGGGCGGCTAAAATTGCTAAAAAAAACATGTGCTAATCGTGTCGTCCAAGTTCCACGGCACAGATTAAAAAAAGAAATAAAGGACTTTAAAAATACACATTTCGAACACGTGCAGTTAATGATGGTGTTCGCTTTGTTTTGTTTTTGATCATTGCTTGCGTTCGAAATAGTTTTTTTTGCCGTGTTTTGTGGTTGCTATTTGCAAATGCAATTTGCCAATTGCAAAGTGTCTGAAAAAACACATTACCTTTAAGTTAAACTTTGGTTAAATTTTTTTTCCTTTCAAGAGAAACGTCTGGGGATTATTTTTAGAATGACTTTAAAATCAAACTTAATTTTTATTTCTATTTCATAAAAATATTTGATTTATGAGCATTTTTGACAATTATTTTAACATTTGATGACAGAAGTGATTTTTGTTTGAAATATTAAAAAAAATATTTTATAGGAAATGTCGAAAACGTTATAGATTAGAGAGAAATCTTTTTTTTTTCTGAACAAAGCGTTGATATTTTGTATCATGGTGTAAAAGAAATGAGAATGTGCTGTTTTGACAGTTTTGAGTGATCATTGTGTAATTGACTTAATCGTTAATTTGAAGTATTATAGGCGACAACAAATGCTTTGACGTGTAAACATAAAGGAACCAATTTGTTGCAGTATTCGCGACTTTCCTGTGCACTGCGTATTTTTTTTTCATAAACAGTACTGTTATCATAAAATTTTTTCTGTTTTTTACTCTTTTATGTACAATTCAAAATTGCGATATCAGCTTAAAAAGTTCTTTATGGAAACAGCACAAAACAGTACAAATCATGATTTAGTCTGTATTAAAAATACAGGTTTTATGTATGTCAAACAAGCCTACTCTCGAGAGAGTTAAACAATTTGCCAACAAGTCTATATTAACAAAATAAATGTTTGTGGTTAGTTTGTTGTTGTCATGTCAATAGACTTGTTTTAATTTTCAGAATCAAATTCGGTGTATTATCGGTTAATAATACGTAATAAAGAATATCAAAATGATTTGTCAAATATGTGAAACCAAATGTCCCCCGCAAGTAAGCATTTAACATTGATTTTATTACTCTAGAATTTCACAAGTGTAATTAAGTTCAAACGCATGCATAGGGCATTTTAAAATTGACATAACCTGCACACTTGATTCTACTGCGTCCTTAATGCATAGTTCATCGGAATTTTGACTCTCTCTCTTCAAGATTCCTATCCCAACTCCTATAACCTCTAGAGACTGTTAAATTTGACGTAAAAATGTAAAAAAATAACCAGAAAAAACGAGTTTCCGAACAGGCCATATGATTTTCATTAATTTTTGTCTTGCTTTCGTTGTCTTACCTGCTGTCTTTTGCGAGCTTAAGAGCTGTCAGTTCTTAACGATACACAATCGCCGATACCATGCTGTATGGGTGTAGACCTTAGAGCTTGAACTGTCTTCCGACGCAATTCATTTTTTCATGTGCAAAAGCTCAGCACATAAATGGCGACAATTTTAAATACACATTCAAAAGCTACAGTACACCAGTTCTCTAATTAGACCTCCACCAAAAACTGAAATGAGCAAGCGATCATTTACGAGAAGCACACGTCATCTTGGTAATGTAAACGCAAACTCATTCATCACCTCAGGCTCAAGTTGTCAGCGGTAATCGTTTTTTTTTTAAATCTAATACGTAAGTTCTCGCTGCTGACATCATAAGTGTAAGACTGCCATAAGACCGGACGTGTTATCACAAATTATCGCCGACTGGCATTCGATGTGAATGCCCGGTCGTTGGTGGTGGCTTTATCTTAACTTAAGATAAACTCAACTTCAAGCATTCGATATGACGGGAGGCAGCAATTCAAAGGAGAGACTCTCATCCACGTTCCATCAGTTAATCAGAGCAAATTCAAAAGAAATTCCTCAGTTTATCTTCTGAAAGGGTAAAGGACCCCTTTCGCAAAAAAAATCCACTTTCATCCAGTTTCCCAGATATTCAATCGCGTCCACCTCCAGATCATTCTATTTAAAACCTGTAAAAAGCTGTATAGCCAAGTTGAAACGGACTGGTATGGTAATGATAAGATGTTAATCGTTTCTTTTTTTAGACGCCCACTTGAAATTGAATGGAAAATTCCGAATTGATTTCAATCTGACACATTGCGAATATCAAATGCAAAGGTCAAAACAAATGGCCATCCAGTCACTCTGCCATCACGGACAAACACACAACATGAAAGCATGTGTGCCTCCAGTTAGATCTTGTGGATTATCACTTTCATCATCTTTCAAACAAATCCAATTAAGTCTTGATCGCGTTAACGAGACAATGCAGTGATAACGAGTAATTGGGTTGATCGCTTCAATAAGGAATTTGCTCAATGAATGGGTTTACCGCTCGAAGCCTTTGGGGTCTAAGTGTGGCTTTGCTTGCAGGTGATTTATTGAGCGCTTTCCAAGAATTTTGGTGTGAAGTGGCTTTTTTTAGTATGGAAAAGTTTGCCTGACTGCGTCATTGTTTGTATACCGTTTTTGGGGTGAGATTGGTGAGGGACGATATGGGCTGATAGTCAATTAGTAAAATCCAACTTGACTGATTGATTTTTTGATTATCGCGGCGATTTGTCAAGGTTCCTGTTTTGAGTATTTTGTGTTGAATGCGTCACAATCGTGTCACGTGTTAGACTGATTACCAAGAAGTGGTCTATTTTTGGGCAGGCAATGTGTTAGTATGTCGCGACTGCATATCGGGTCAATATCGAATGATTCAGTGATCATTTCGTCCTACTTAAACAAGTGTCCCCATAAAGTGATGTCCTTGGCGGTTACTTCTCGACTCCATTATTCTTAATTTTTAAACAAGGTTAAAGTTGAATCGCGAAAGGCTTGGTTATCGAGGATACAGGCGGAGTGCGTGATATCATCTTTGCACCCTTCCAGATTCCAGGCTCAGACCTTTCGCTCCGTCTCAAAATCTGATCGCCTGAGATTATTTTCAAAATTGTGTAAATGCAGACTGAGACATAAAATCTTTGAGAACGATGTTAGGGTCCTTACAGGAATCTAAGTGATCATTGAAGCCATCTTAAGGGCAATGGTGAATGGGAGAGAATCAACTAAATGTTGCCGACATCTATGACTACGAGGGAAGAGGTTGTATATGCAACACCTGTAGTCAAAGTCTGCTGTAAAATGAAAATCAAACAATTGTCCCTTTTCACCTCCATCATCCTGATAGAAATTTGTGGTCTGTCATCAACTTCCCTTTCTTCAACAGCCACTAGTTCCTGAAATATGCATGATTTTCAGTCGCCGTCGGTTTGACTTCCAACCAACGCACACGATTCATGTAATTTCATAAATAAACAAGCCAGGAATCCTTGCGTTTATTATATATGCACAACACATAAAGTACAAAGAAACATCACTCCCCCATTGAAACGCGATCCTTAAGATTCCTTCGTCGCCGAAAGCGACTTCGTCTATTCCTCGCTACGTTGACTTTAGCCTCATGCGCTGCAGCTGATGCCTTGTACGCCGCCTGCTTCGTCGTTGCATAATCCGTGCGAGCTTCACTCAACTGACGCAGCAGCTGTTCGACGCGTTGCTTGGCGGCCTCCAAAAGTTGAGTTTTCTCCGACAGCTCCTGCTGTGCACCCTGAGCTGCCTGTTCTGAGTTGCCAACGTTTGCTTGTGCTGCCTGCACAGCTTGTGTCAGGGTCCTCAATTGTGCGGTTGCCTGTTGCGCCACCTGCAGGGCGGCGCTCACATAATTCTGCGTGTTCTGAAGCGAGGCGGTCTCCTCCTGAACAACCGCCTCGGCTTCACGTACCTCCTTCTCAATCTGTTCCACGATGGCTTGCTTGCCAGCTAAGGCTGCCTCAGCAGCGCGAGCCGCTTGTAATGCCTTCTCAGCCAATTGAGCTTTGACTTGATGAGCCGCCTGCTGACCGGCTGCTTGCTGGGCATTGGAAGCTGCTTTAGCCTCCTGCGCAGCTTTAATAGCGATGCTGCTTGCTCTCTGTTTTGATACGCTACCGCCTATTGTTTGTTTGTTTGGCAACTGGCAATCACTGTTCTGACCATCGTTAACTGCGGAGCGAACACTGCGTTTGTCGGGATGGATTTCTTCTGAATTCTGAAAAGGCGATTTTATAATTTTTTTGTAAAGTTGACATTAAGTCTGACCTGATGTGCCGGATAATGGTGCCCGTCTGCGAGGGTATATAACAGTTGAAAGGCAAATAAAATAAATATAATTGTAAAATGTGATCCACCCATATTTTGGGCTGAAAACTATTTCGGCGTTTTTCCGTTCGACTAGACGTATTAGTCAAAGTTTGATTTGGCGGTGTAGACAAATCGTTCAGTGCTTTTATTTTGGACGATTGTCACCGTCACGTCACGAAGAGAGAATATGCCAAATTGATTTCCTTGGCACTAGCAGGGGTGGTGTTACTGTACGGATCGCTATTGGCATGCTTGCCGATTTCTACATCAGTTTGTAAAATCTGGCTACAAATTCGGTAAAAAGCAAGCCTCGAATCTTTTGTGTTCACGAGATGAGTATAAGAGACTGCATAAGTGGAACCCAATATACATTCTCCAATTTGTAATGGACTGTGTGTAACATTTATACATGTTGAACTGTCCTCTAATCGAAACTTAAAGCTCTTCTATAACATTAAGTGACGATCAGAAATACTCGCTTTTATGCACATCTCTATGTTCTTTTCTGAGGCCTATACAAAACTGTTGCTTTGCACAAAACAGGCAACAGCAAAAGGCTTCTGGAAGACGATTTTAAATTCTATGAAATTTGCATACTTAAAAAAATCAATTTCGACTGTTAATCTACCGGCAATTGGTCTCGTATTCTTTGTTTTTTTGTCAACAGCATGAGCCGACCGCGGCGATATTTTCTATTCGAAACAAGGTCATCAAGTCAATGTCTTGTCAACTTGAGTGTTGCCGATATGTGTATACACGTGCTGGTTTCGTTCTTCTAAAATTATTCTTATCGTCTCACTGACGAATCAGTTTTTATTGTGTTTATCGTTTTTTTTTTTTTGTTTTTTTTTCTTAACTAAACCAGGTTAGTGAATTTGTTGTGTGATTTTATTTGTTCTTTAAATTTGGGGCTGAAATGATGTTTGGTGTGTGTAGTATCTGTCTCATGTTCTATTGAAGGCCTTTTCATCGTGTCTTTTTTTTTTCGTTCTTCTGTGCGTCTAAGTTTTAAATTTTGAAAATATTGATTCGATGAGTTTTGTTATTTTTTAAAAGGTGGTATAGTTTAGGTCTTAGTAGAAATTGTTTATGACAGACACAAACCAAATCAATTCCTTTTGACTCATCAAGAATCCTCAACTGAGACATTAAGGATATTTTTTTGTTGTTGTAAAGACCTTTTGAACAATCAGTACCCACGTGTGGTTAATTTGCCGCTCGGAAACAGTAAGGTGAGAATTTTGCGAACTGTTTTGCGGTAGCAAGCACAATTGCAAGTCAATTTTTCAAATAGACATGCAATTTACTTATATAATTCGAAAGATAATCTTATGAATTAAGTAAAGTATTAATTCTTGCATATGGCACGGACGTAGTCTTATCTGGAAGACCAATTTTCGATGATTTGTCCAACCGCATAATCGCAATTACGCGGCGAATGTTGTCCACCGAGTGGTCAGTCATTTCGGACTTATCGGCGTAAACTAGCGACTTCACATATCCCCACAGAAAACAGTCAAGTGCCTATAAATCGCACGATCTTGAAGGGCAATTCAAGAGACCGGAGCGTGAAACTATAGATACGATTACCAAAAGTTTCTTTCAATAAATTAGTTGTGGCATGATATGTGTGACATATGCCAACGTCTTGTTGAAACCTCAGCTCCTGGTTGTTCAATTGATAAACAAAAACTTCATTAATAATGGCTCTATAGTGGTCACTACCTGACCCAATTCAAGGATATAATTCTACAAGAAATTTTCTCTAAATCTCATAAATCTTCTTGCATTCTTATAAAATTCTGCTGTAAAAATACGCACGTGTATCGTTGCCGTAAAACTGTGCGGAGTGATGCCTCGGCTATGTTGCGACATCACATGTACATTTCTCAATAAAATAGTGTATTCCATGGAACGTAAAAGCGGCGACGCTATGGTATTTCAGCGCCGTCAATTCTTTCTCCAACAATAAAAGTGCGTGTTTTTTTTCTACAAAATTTCGTAAGGAAAACGCTAAAGCACCATATGGCTTTTGCGACCTATAATAAAAGATGTTGTGTGAAATTTCAAATGTTAGGTGTACATGTGCGTATTTTTACTGCGGCCTTAGTAAATTTTTAATCCTCCTCGAGCTGTGTGTTATCTTACCTATGAAAATTATGTTTAGTGAGGGTGAATAAATGATAGACAGACAAATAAAGACTGACAGTGGTCTGTCAATTTAACATTCATCACTGTTTGAAGAGCGTCTAAGAAAGTATGTAAGCTCTCCTTGTCAAGGCTAATAGTGTCCTCTTACAAATGCGATCCCGTTACCCACTGATTTGGAAGACTAGTAGATATCGTTAATGCTCTCTCTTTAATACTATAATTGAGTTCGGGGTCGGATCCAGTAAGTTCGCCTGCGAAGTCCTCGCCTGCACTCACCTTGTGCGAGTTACCCAACCTAGCTCTATTTTGGATCCACTGTGAAGCTCTATGAGGGGATTGTAAGCTACTTCCACTTACTTTTATCACAAGAAAGTGCGACTATGTGGTTAAGATGTAGATTTAGACATAATGAGTCGCATTCCCTGCAGATGCAGTCATTAATGGACTTTTTTCATTTGGTGAAACCTCTGACGGTTGTGCAATAAAGCTGGATGAGAGTATTGGATTTTGTCCGCTGGCCAATGCCTACTAAGGTCTTGTTGTCCATTTTCTTACGAAAATCCGTTGGCTGGGTTAAGCAGAATCGGGTCGATTTCAGCGGCTTCCTTTACGAGTATAACAGCAGCCTCAATGACGCTTAATTTTGATAGCTGGCTACTAGCATTGACTTGAGGTTGCCCCTATAGTCTGTTAATAATATTTAAATCCGGTTCTAATTGAAGCCGTAAGTCGCAAATCACTTTTAATGTATACTGGCGTATTGTATACCCGAACATGCAGTACAAGAACTAAAAGCATTTTCAAACGACATTATTTAGTTTTGAACACCTAATAAACAAATATTTTCTTCTTTTGATCGTGTTTACGTCAGTATATTCCACTACAGTCGAATTGTCCTTATAAACAAATGGAGTAGTTCATTGTAACAAATCTCTTGTCAGAATGCCTATTGAGCCTACTGTTTTAAGTTCATAGCTTAGGCGAAGAATCTCTACTACCTGCAATTTGCGGCTAAAAGGCTCTCAAACATAAAAAAAATCCGCCAAATGAACAGCAGCCATTTCAAATACGTCCCACAAAATCGGGCCCCAGCCCAATTAAAAAAATATTCACATAGTTTGATCTCCCTTAAGAGGTTTGAAATTACTATTTCAGTGGAATAGTGAACAGTCACAGTTTAAAGGGCTTTCATACCAGAAGAATTGCGGGTTATTCTCGATCACGGAAAGTTTCTTTGAGGACCTAAGCTAAAATTCAGCCAGTAGTCTATTCTTAAATTTAAAAAATAAACATTATTATTAGAGCATTTTGTGATAACCAGGTTTCTTAGCTCTTAAACTCACCTTCGTCAAAACTATTATGTAAACAAGACTTCTGAGATTTTACACTTCTTGAAACATTTTCTAGCACTGCAATGAATTCTTAAAAATATAAATATAAATAAACGCTTGATGGTACACAATTTAAAAGGAATTTGTTGAAATTCTGTCAAGTATGCTTGACATCTGCCAAAAACGTCTGACATCTGTCAAAATGCACAGACATAATCGATTAACATATCTATTAATATGCGAATGCAACATATTGTGCACACTCGTTTTTCATTTTTAAGATCAAAAGACCCAACAACCAGCAATTAACCTTAATACCAACTTGACCATTTTCAAAGGCACACACCTAAGGTAAGCCTTCAAATAAATTCTGACATGATCAAAGCGAGAATATATTTAGACGGGATATTATTCCGAGATGGAGAATATGAGGTCTATTATTAAAGCAGCAAAACAAAAGCTTCCATCTCAGTGCACGATTCACATGAGGTAAATAGTCGTCAAAACAGAAAGTCAAATGGGACACTTTCAAGTTCCGACGAAGGTAGACGCAGCATCAGCAGAAGCAGCATCAGCATACATGTGTGCCAAGAGATGGTGGCGACTCTCTTTCTCTTTCATTCTCTCTGTCATTATTTATAAATATGTCTGTACCGCCGCCGTAACCACGGTTGGACAAATTTAGATTATGAGCAATACTTTGTGTCAGCCAGTGCGGAATGTGTGGGAGACGACTTCGTTTTTTTTTGTTTTCAGAAATATATTTTCTCAATAAATTTCCATTCATACGGCTCGCCGCAGAGGCTCATCTTCATCGTCGGTCAGACCGCGTGAGAAGTGATCAGATTTGTTTTGTGTTGTTTGTGTGTTCGATGAGACAACCAACTGTGTCAGTGGGGTATAGTACGAATCATTTATTTATTCTGTTTTCTTGTTCACTTGTTTTTTTCTTCATCCCCTTTGATTCGGTTTCCATAAAAGTACCAATAAAAAGATTGTTTCTTTTTTCGCGCGCATGTACAATATTGAGTTTGTGTGTGTGTTTTTTTGCAGTCAAATTAAATGAACAACACCGAAGAGATCATGTCGAAAAATTTCTCCATCCCGCTGTCTGCTTGTGTTTTCTTTCTGTGTTTTTAATTGTAAACAAGTTTATGACTGATTAAATGATAAAAATGCAAACAGAGTGGAAATTTCCTTCCTCCACCACACACATTCATAGTATTTCCAACCCGAAAGCATAATTTTAATTAAAAACCAGTTTAATTCGTAAAATATGTGTGCCTCAAACAAACGAACACATCCCCTCCGTGAAGTGTGGCAGAAATTTTTGTTTTCTCGTTTTATTTACGAATAGATTTGTGCAAATTTACTCATATTTCCTTGTGTTTTTTTTTTGCTTTTTTATTTGCTGTCTGGATAACACATAGTAAAGCAAAAGAAGAAAAGAGGAGAACAACAATCAAAAAATCTTTGTGGTATTTCCTGTTGATGAAGGAGCGCGCGGAATGGCAGCGAAAAGAAGGTTGCTCCCCGATACTATTTTCAGAGTGAATGAATCACCAGCACTTGCCAACTGCTTGTTAATTCAAAAAGAAACAACTGATCCGCACACCACAACAACAGTCGGGGAAGTTTCTTCCAGATGAAACTATTTCATCAACCTGTTGTTTGCGGGAGCGTAATACACGGCAATTTTGTGAAAATTATTTAAATGCAAAGATTGTTTTTAAAGCAATTAGTTGGGTGGAATTTGTGTGTAGATATTGACGGAAAACAATAAGTAAAGCTCAATATACTTGCGTAGGTCAGTGTACCGAAGAGTGAAGATACAAAGCTCAGACTGTGTTTGACAAGTGTTCATTTTTATAACGTCCCCAATCTGGTAGTTAAATTTTCTTGAAAAGCGCAATTAAAATCGAACAGGAATTAATTATGGAAATTACTGTGTTAAGCGTGCCATAATATAGCATTAATAACGCCTTGACATTTGAAATTCCATTTATGTTCCCAAAAAATGTGAAAATCTAAAAAAAAATTTTTCGTCATCATTTTCGCTGACCCGCATGTTCCACTAAAGGGGTTGCGGGGGCAATGCACGGACGAGTGACCTCTAAGCTGTTCGATCATCCGCCATGGACTATTACTCATCAGAAGCTATTCTAAGGCGCAACCAGGCGAGGTTTTGGGCTTGATCCAACCGCCTCGCCCTGAGTCTGCCGAGCAGTCTCCTACCTGATGGGTTCTCTTGGTAGCTTCTTTTAAGCTTTGCCCATATGGGCAAACTAGAGAAGCAGCATAACCCCTTTCGCCCATTTTGAAGGGCATTTTTTTGTAGTGTTTATGGAGACTTCTTAAATAACACTGAATGTTAAAAATGTGTACCTGATATCTTCCTTATATTTATTTGACACATTCTGCTTGTTATTTTAAGGGCAGTGTTGCATATCCTTGCCTTTATGTAAATAAGTCTTACCATTGCTTTTCCTACATTCTCTTTACTAAATGTAAAGTCAATTAAAACACAAACATACATACATAACAACCTGAGCAGTATAAAACGCAACATTTTCATGCTGTAAGATGAACTTCCCATAGGCGAATTCAGAGACAATTTCGACTGTAACACATTTCGAAATATCAGTGTTACAGTAAACATTTTTCCAGCCTAACAAAAAGTTCTCCACATAATTGCGTTCTTTCCACTACGTTGTGTTTCATTTTAACTTGCGGTTTATCTCGCAAATCATGCTACTAGCATGATGGTGTCTGGTCAAATGAAACGAACTCTTTGTCGTAATTAAAAATCATTTTTCTGTGAATCACGACATATGATTTCAATCGGACAGCAGGTAAATTTCGTCTGCAACAAATGTGTTTTATTTTTCTGTCGTTTTTGTGGAAACATATGTACGTTGGATCATGTTACGTTCATTGCCAACGAGACAGTTATTACAGAAATAAAGACCGTGGTTTTAATATCAGGTTTTCTTCTCAATTGTGTGTTGCTATGGTCAGACGTAAGCTTAAAAGTAAATTGTAATCTTTCTTCTTTGTCTAATTCTTTTACTGGCGCCACAGTCCGGGGTGGACCTAACCTTTCTTACTTGCGCATTAAAAACACTTTAAATAAGAAGGGGTCAAGATACATTTTGCAAACATTAACCGGAAGGATTTAAATTTAAGAATATAAACACAGTTCACAAGGAACTTGCCTGCTTGCCTTTCATCCGTCAGCAACTATACGTATTTTGCGTGCTATTCTTCCCTCAAGGGTCGTAAAGTAAGCTCGAGTTGAACGAATATCGAAATCGAACATTGTGCTGCGGTGCTATTCCCACTCTAGAAAAGTGTGTAATCCTTCAAATCGATGATTTAGTACTTTAGCCATGTTCCGCACAAAAACATTCCTTAAGTGCTGTCAGTCTCTTGAAGAGATAGCCAAATTTATTTATTCATCTAAAAAATAATTCGGGACACACACGAGATGACTTAATGTAATAAGGACAAGTCCTTCTAAGATCAAGCGATCCTAATTGCGCTGGTATAGAATCGGCACTGCATCTTCTTTATGCTATCATAGTTTTCAGCGATATCTGAAGTATGTGCTCTGCTCCTGTCCTACACTTGAATCATAGGAAAATATTTACTTTGAGATGTGCTTCTACGATCATCGCAACGAGCACTACATAAAATAATTGGCCTTCTCTTATAGAAAAAACCATAAAAAGAGGACAATTTGTAATTTTATACAAAAAAAGAATGGACATCCATTGCTCTTACAAAATAGAGGACTTATCCTTTGTAAGAATATGAGCTTAAGCTCTCAATTAAAAAGCGTTAACATTTTGATCACGACCTACATTTAGTCGTCGCTTTGTAGCAGGCGGCATAATCTGAAACTTAAAGAACTCGTTTATTTCGGCATCGTTTTAAGCACATTGAATAATGTAAAAAAAACAAAATGAAATAGAAAAGTAAACCAAATGAACCTTCGACCTTTCTTGTAAATATGAAATGTCAGATAGGGCATGCATTATCATATTTCCCCCACGAAAAGGTTATACACATGCCGCCGCAATAACAGCAAAGATAAGATAACAAACCGCCCCAAAAAATTGACATTTCCACAAAACCAAACACCGAAGAACAACCCTGTAATCAATTACACAGAACAGAGCTGGATCAACCAAAAAATTAAAATACACGTTTTTCCATTTTGTGATTTGAGGAGCCTCGTCCGTCAACTTTAAATCACACCGATATATGGCGCCTACAGGGGAATACCACTGTTCACTGCTTTCGTTTCTTTTTTTCCTTTGGTATGCTAATCCTCTGAGTGGTTTGTGGGATATTTTTGGCTTATTGACACCGAAAATCATTCATCAACCTGATTTTACTTTCGGTCTTAGATGTCACATGAAAGAGTTGTGTCAGAAATGACTGTATTCGTGTGTCTGTCACTTTTGTTTTTACAAATATTTGCTAAGTGAATGTGTCATCTGCGGATGCGGAAAATCATGCCCAAAACTAGTTTTTTCAAGTGGCTACTCGTATTTGCTTAGTTTATGATCTCCATAGTGCTGCCGCCGCAGCCACTTGACTGTTGAAACAAATATAACAGTAAAGTTTGAGTGCCTTTGAAATATTAACACACAAACGTCCCAACAACCACTAGCCCACACATTGTTGGGGGAATATTTTTAAACCCTTATTGTTATCAAAACAAAAAAGCGCAAAAGGCAGAAAAAAACATTCAACACCCTCCTTCCGCCTGCTGATACCCTATCTGATTTTATTTTTATTACCACTTTTGTATCTACTCGCACTGCGCGCTGCATTATGGCACACTTGATGCTGACATCCGAGTGGGGTAATTATAATTGTCCCACACCGATATACAGCGATTGATATATCAGTTGAATGCAACCGACCCACCTCCACCCGTGTGTAATCCAGCAAGTAATACCTGCGCTTTGTCATTGTTTTCATTTCGCTTACAAACCAATACTAGTGAAAAAATGGACTACACACAGATGTCACGCAAAATAGCAGCGCCCCGCACGAAGGCGAATGAGATTTCTCCAACACAGAGATAAACAGAGCCACAAGTTCTGTCGCTCACTCGATGAATGTTGTGTGAAGATTCTAAAAATAGATCCGGATCGATAAGCTCAATGCCACGGTGATAGGAACAACAAAATTTATAAATAAACTTTGCCTCAGTACAGAGATAATGTCGCCAGGGGCTGTTGTGGGGCTGTGACTTTATTTCTTTTTTTGGTGTGTAATTCTCTTATTCACTCCCATTCCTTAAGTTCATTTTTGTTGCTTTTGTTGTCCTGTACTTTTATACTCCACATGCCCGCCGCCGTCCACTTTGGCAATCATCAGTATAATGTGACACAACCATAAGGCTGCTCCACACAATCCTGTGTGAGTTTCGCCTTTTTTCGTGTGTGTGTCTTGTTTAAAGACAACAATAACGAATTGCGTTTGATTTTGTTGATGCTGTGAAGTACACTGATGTCTGGAGTGTATTTTTAGTGGCTTGACTGTCATTTAAATGTTTACGGTTTGTTGTGAGTTGAGGTGGTTTGACAGGCTCCACCACACAGTGTCAGTGCAAAGTGGAGTATGTTGAGTAATTGCGATTCGGTGATTATGTGTGTCATTCTCCCCTTTATTCGTTATTTCTTTTTAAAAAAGGTATTGCCAGGCATTCTGGTTGTGAAAAGGAAAATACATTAAAAACTGTCATTTATAAAAGAAATTTGAACACTAAATCATTTTGCATGTGAATATTGAAACGTCATCAGTGAAAATTCACAAGGGTTCTCTTAATTGTGACTAAATTTTGAAGAACCTTCACTAAGGGCAGAGACGACTGTTAAAGAGAGATGTAAAGTTCCTGCATGATCCTCTAAAAAAAGTTAAAGGTTTCTTTATTTTTTATACTCAAACAAAATTTTAGTACGTCGTGTGTCAATTTTGAAAAATAATTTTCGGCACATTATTGGTAAGGTTAAAATCCTGCTTTAACATTAACACAAATACTTTGGTTTACATTCTTGTTTCGGTACGTCACTTCTGTGGAAAATCATAGTCGTGTACTATTCACTGCGTCGGGGTCGATTTTTAATTTCTTTTTTTTTATAGAACCTCCAAAGCTGTTGATTGATTAACTTAATACATCACTAACAAAAAACATAATAATATTAAATGAATAGTTTTTGTTAGTGGCGCCACTTATACATATATGTACGTCCCGTGACTTATTGAGTGATCTGTTATGCATTTGAGTCAGTGAAGAACGTCTGTTTTTTTTTAAGTGTGAAAAGAGACAGTTGCTCGTTTCCAAGGACCTTATTCACCACACAGTCAAGTAACTAAGGCATGGCTGAAGCACACATCAAACCTTAAATGGGGTGCATTTGACTATCAAAAAGTGACATTTGTTTTGGCTGTGCATATCGGACACAACCAAAACAAAATTACAAAATTTACAAATGCGTGAACATACTTTCATAATTTTTTTCTTATTTTATATTCTTTCTGCGACACGCGGAAACAGATTTAATATCTCATAGTTGGAAATCTCTAGTTCTATTTATAACAATTGCGAATGAACGGAATCCTCTCCTTCTTATCATCACATATGTATGTACCACTTGAAAACTGTGTCAAAACAAAAGGTCCCACAAATAAGTTCAGTGCCAACACATTCTGATCTCCAGTGGTAGGGTCAAATTGAATGCCAAAATAGAATGCCTAACAAAGGCTATCTAAACAGAGAGGGCATTATTGCGTCCTCATTGAGTTTATTGTTAGCCTAATGCGATAAGTTCACTTTATTTCCATTAAATCTATTTTTAGAATTCTTATTATTAAGCTCCGCAAGGATACACAGCTATTATCAGTCACACAGAAAAATGATTTCACTTCGATGGACTTGCTGCTTATGTGGTTTCGCATCACACACTGACACTGAATGTGATTTTTGTGAATAGAAATATGTAATTTGCTTTATCCATTTGCTTGCTCTTATCTTGTGCCAATGCGTATCTGGTACGTGGGAGAGAAGTTATGCAAATGAGCTAAACAAAGCAATATATACAAATGGCGTGTCTTTGTGTCGCACATACTTATTTAGTTGTTGATATCTTTCATTGGAATCTGAAGTTGAATTTAGCTTGTTTTGGGATGGAGAAATAAATGTTGATTTTTTTTTTGGTTTGTTACTTCTTTACACAGTCCGACATACTTTGCCGACAGATTCACAACTGTAAGCACTAATCCTTCAGGTTCTTTTTGGAAGTTTATCTTGCAAGTTCGCTGGTATAAGATGATGACAAGCTAAAGCTGATACTCCCCCTAGTTTATTCTCCACTTACACTATGCGCGTTTTTGGGTTAACCGGTTAACTGTGAGGTATCGGATTTCGTATTTTGTTAGCAACGCGTAATGGCATTGCTTTGTTTCGCTTTGTATTTAAATTTCGAATACTGCTTTAGGGCAACGTAAAAGTAATAGAATGTTATCCAACCTAATGTTTAAAACTTTATATAAATTACTTAATATCATAAATTAAAGTTCGATAACATTGAGAATAATAAAATGTCCTTTTGCATCACATTTATGAAAATGTATGTTGGCATCGAAGAAATTTCAAAATCGTCTATATATGTAGATAGGAGAAATATTTATCCCTCTTCAAACACTATCAAGTTTTTTCATGCGCTTATGTCTGTTTTTCTTCACTTCACACGTGCACACGTGTCTTTAGCTCCTGTCTTTGAATCACCTGTTAACAGGTTAACAGGTTGGAAAATTCGTTTATAATAAAGCGATGCATTTAATAACAATCTTGAAGAGGCAGCACTATTTATAAGACAAGTTAATTTAAAATTTTTCGTTGTCAGTTTATGTCTTGCTTCTAAAAGCCTTAAAATTACACAAATATGCATAATTTTCACAACATTCAAAAATGACTAAAGGGCACATATGTGTTTTGGGCTATTTCAATAAAACCGGTTCCAAATGAGAAACAATGACTGTTATTCATCACAGAAAGACAACGAGTTCCTGATGAAATAGAAATACCCATCAATCTTCATTTTGTGATAACTAATTACAGTTTAATCTTAAAGTGGAGACTTCAAATCGAAACCCCTTTAGGGAGACTCTTAATTCGTGTCTAAGTGTGGTTTTCGTAACTGATTATAAGATGACGCGAAAGCTTGTTTAACTTGTTTAAATTCTCAGTGTATGTCATTATAATACATTATTTTCTTCAGCTTTCTTTGTTGTAAGTCGATACATCACTAAGACCGCAAAAAATATTGAAGTCCAATTTTTTTATAAATCGACTGAGCTTTTCAACTATTTAATGTAAATTGGCCATAAGCTCTATTAAGATGAGGAACAGGAACAGAACAAGCAGTCTGAAAAAAAATTACGATGATATGAAACTGAAAGTCACAAAAAATGTCACAAAAAAACCGAAATGCCCAAAATTTCTAATTTATAAATTAAATAAAAGATTTTTTTTTCTAAATGTATGACTTTATAAGTATGAACAAACAGTCCCATTTACAATATCGCATTCCATCGCCCCAATTTGACAAGATCTTATTTGGGGCTGTAGGATGGATGATATTGGACTCATTTTAGATAACGTAGATAACGCTAGACTAGACCCCTTAGTTTCCCAAGTACCAAATGAGATCATGCTTGAAGGACAATCACCCCACCTTGGTATGGAGCGAGGCATTTCTTAAACCTCTGCCGCTCTATGGATCGCAGCGCCCGGTTGAGGATGCAACTCCACTCCCCTTACCGCCTGTCCTGAATCAATAGGGTATACAATCTGATTTAGACCAGTCAGCACGGTACACTAACCTCGACTTTGCCCGCGATATGGGTATTAAACCCAGCCACCACATAACTCCCACAAGGGAGCCTACCGCATGGTCAGGCTAAAACCGAAGTTCCAGGAGCTCCTGATCTCCCGTGGCATTCGAATATTGCCTCTGGTCAAGCTGTCACTACTAGTCAGGTTCCCTCAAAACCTGGATCTGGTAGCCGCCATTCCTCCACTAAATGGTCTTGGCTCCAGCAGTGATTTCGTATACACTAATAATTGTGCGACGGATGTAATTTTGAATCAAGTGATTCATAAATCCAGTCACATCATCTGCAATTAACATGGGTCAACTTGTGCCGTTGACTTAAACGTAATTCTCACCCTTATTTAAAAAAAAAATAGTTCAATGCTTCACCACTCCAAACGCCAAACTGTCAATCTCTGTGGATGCTATAGCTTCTTGACAGTAACGAGCGGGTTTTCCAAGCCACATATATGACAATTCTGTTCAATAACGTAGCCAGTGAGACGAAAATTGGGTATTATCGTCAAGTTGTTGGATTCAATTTGCTTTAGCCAGAATGGTGGCGGGACTTCCATTGTTGAGTCAATTGTATCTTGTCTAATGTTCGAACTAGTGCGTTAGGGAGCTCATGAGATCGTAAGCGAATTAATGTTTGTGAATTTAGTCTTTTGAGAACTCTCATCTGTGCGCATCGTACGATGATGGATGTTATGGTTGTTGTCCACTATACCAGTCTCATTTCGCATACAGCGGTGGAGGTGGTTGTCGAATCTTTACGAAAAACACACTGTATGGGCTTCACAGAACTCACTTTGGAGTATGTATGTTTTCAACAGTAAAGTGATTCACTGACTGACGAGCACGTTCCTGATAAGTGTTACCCCTGATCAATAAATTTCATACAAATCAGCTGTCAAATTGACGAAAATCATTGGGAATGTATATTAAAAGGTTTTTTTTCTTTCTTGGCACTTAATGATGCATTTTTTTTAGTAGCAGAGAAAGTGCTGAAAATGCTTTCTTATCGCAGCTTTTCAATGCTTCAGTGTATGTTAAATAAGAAGCATTTGCCGGTATCAATATTGCTTTATTGTTCCAAATTTGACCAATCTTTAACGCTCTTTCTGATTTATCTATTCCCATTAATTTAACAACCTCCCCTCTACCACATCTCCAACAAACAACAAAAATTATATCTAATCAAATGCAAAATTTAATTTTTTTGCAGATATGGCACGCGATTCAACAGTTCCTCGCGATCGAATGATAGTTGTACCTGGCACTTTGTCACTAGATATAAATTCAGCAGCAAATCAGCCCCCCGCACCGACAGATATTAATCAAGAGATACTAGAGGTACGTACGTCTACATATTCACCAATACCACCCCCTCTATTCCTTACCTTTTTCCACTCACCTCCACCACCCCAAATCCATCACTCATTCATTGACCTAATGAAACGACGACACGAGATGAATAACACAAGGCACAGCTAGCTCGCGTCCTTATCGAAGATCACATCATCCATCATCAAAGACGATCTTGCACATCCATATAGCAGACAGCGACATTATTGTTGTCCATCGCCCGAGCACACGGCTATATGCGCTCGGCTCGAAAATAGATTCTGCCCAAATGGCATATAGCCATAACCACATATTAATAGATACCGCTTGTGTATTTATAAATTTTCCTTCGAGGAAAAACATAAACGCGCGCATATATAAACAAAGCACAGGAATAGCCCGCCAGATCTGCTGCTTTCCGCTGCAAGATCAGCGTCAGGCAGGGGTGGCGTTGGCGGCCGCGGTGGAGGCGGTGACGGCAGCCAACAGTGATGCTTTTTGGCGGAGTGTGAGAGAAAACATTTTAATTAATTTTTTTTCTCTGTTAATTTTGGCTTTTGAAATAGCTTTCTTATAGCGTTTCCGGTTTAAATATAGATCGTCCTCTCGCTCCTCCCATCCTTGCCGCGCCGTCAGCGATAGGATATGAATTAAAATTGGTTGGCTTTCAGTTTGCAAAGGAGTGCGATAAGTGAGTGGAAAGAAGAGCGAGGGAATTGTGACAGAAAAACGTAAATAAATATTAAGTCGAAAAAAACGGAAACGAAGCCCCAGAGATTGTATGTTGCTGACGTTCCCTGTTCTTTTTTTTATTTTTGCCATTTTTCGCTGTGTATGAATATTCGGGAAACAATTCTGGAATTCGGGCAGGGCGAGGTTACATAATGCCGTTGGTGAGATACACTGGATGAGGAATCACAAATTACGACTTCAGTGTGAGATCAAAAGAATGAGTTAAGGCAACAACGGACGGAACATTAAGATGCTCTGAAGTGGTTTAACAGAAACAAAACAACACCCGAAATATGCAGTGATTCACGATAAAAGGCACTTAACATGGAGGCTCTGAAGATTGCCATTAATCATTTTAATTTCGAGAGAATGGCATTTTATCATAGACTTGTGTCTGCGAGTAATTTGTTGTTTCATAGGCTTTTATGATGTTAGACACTATCGTTGAAAGCAAGATCATCTGAATGGCGTTTGATTGTTTAACAAAAGGGATCGTTTTTGAGTTCGAAAACATTGTCTCAATTTAATTTACATTAACACGTATTGCAACAAAAATTACATTCAATTTATTAAAGAGTAGAAACGACACCTCTCAAAAACATACCCTTTTCATCGTAAGAAGCGATTTTCTCAATTCTGTTCTTAAATATTTGACAAAATAAAAGTCTTCATACAATAAGTAGTTACAGTTTAGTTGAAGAACTGGTTTGAAATTATAAATTAGTTTTGTACGCCAATAAGGGGTCTCGGGGAGTGTGGCGCGCAAGTGATATTCAAAGGCATCTCGATCCTTCATATCTTACTCATTTCGAGGCTTGCCCGATTATGATTCTTGGTCTGATCATTATTAATACAAGTTCAAGTTAGGAAAAACTAGCGTGTTTCTGATTTTACTCACATTTCTCATCCCTGCCCGTTGTATTCCTTCCTTCATTTCCAAAAAAAATCACGAAAAAAGGTAAAAGTCGAAACAAATATTAAATTGAAAACTGTTTAATATAAAATCTAAGTAAAGGTTTCCTTACTTCAGATCCTTGTAGAGCTTACTTACTTTCTGACCACCAAATCGTTTCACTGAAATAAAACAACGACTTATTCATATCGAGCATCATGTCATAATTAAAAACAAGGAATATAAGAATTTGGCATCACTTTTGTAATAAATAGATAATAGAACTTTCTTTCACGTCTCTTTGAGATCAATGCTTTATAAAATAATCTGTCTTTGCTGATTGAATAACAAGTCTCTATTGCTCAGAGAATTTGTAGGAATAATAAAAACGTCAATCTAATGTTTCTTCTTCTTAATCATATCTTAAATCAGAAAATTTGAATTCAAACAACATCGTAAACAAGTGCTTACGTGATTCACTCCAACACTTGTTCTCATCATCAACTCATATGACGCCAAAGAAATTTCCCAGAATCGCCAACAGATTTCTAAAAGTCACGAAGAAAAACAAAATATTTTTCTCAAAACTTCCAAAGAATCATGAACTATAACTTTTATTCACCGAGCACCGCCAACATGTTATTTTGCAGGAAAACAAAAATCCCCCACGACATTTGCCCCCTCCTGTTGCGTTTAATCTCTGCAAAAGCGAAAGAAACCCGCTCACCACTTGTCATCATCGTAAACGTTTTAATTGAGCGCAATTATTCCTCCGTTCAGAGTTCAATAAGCTGTATGAATAATGTCTTTTTTTCCACTGTTCCGTCTTAAAATGCGCGGGATCTGCTGAAATAAAATCAAGCTCGCCAACCCTTAAGTGGTTTTCGAATATTCTTGGCCGGGTATTTATTGCCTTCGTACCGCACCGCAACGGCCACCTTAGCCTCAGTCACATTTTCAAAGCTCACCTTGTGTCAAATATAAGTTGACACGAAAACTCGTTCAGAAGCTAAAATTAAAGCCGAACAAGCCTACTCGCGGAGAAGGCTTTGCAAGTCATTAGCGACCGGTTGGGTGCGTTTTCGCTTAATTAGGGTAACGCTCAAGCGAAAAGCCCACTCGATCGGCGCGGCGAGTTATTGAAAAGATCTAGAAATAGATTGACCTTAAGTCGGGCTTTGACAGTAAAGCCGGCTCGCGTGCGACTTACATTTGCGTCTTGAGCTTTCCTATCGTCCGCTTCAAATGAACCGCTCTTGCGGCACTGGGCGTAGTGATCTCAGTGCAGCAACATTGCGACACATTCACATTGCCAGAGGAGCTCTGTGGCCTACTAAGATTGAATGGAGCACAAATGGATGGATGCTTACACATAGACAGACAGTCGCTTACGTCGTACAGTCGTGGATGAACATTTTCATTTTTTCTTTCATTTAATTAATGTCGTTAAACTGTCACGTATTTTGATGTCGATGCATTCGCTGGGACGGGTTATTTTGACAGAAATTTAACCTCGGGGTCTGCTTTAATTGAGTTTATTTATGAATTGCTGAGAGAACAATGTACCGGAGTGCACCAATGATGGCAAATTGAATTGGCGATGGCAGAAATGAGATGGACGTGGTGTTCAATTAAATGCGACTGACCTTTTTTTTTTTTTTTTGGTGACAAACATTGGAATCCATTCAAGTATTTAGTATTTTGGACAGATGGGAAGAAGATGAGTGCATATAATTCAAGTTCGTCCTTTCTTATTATTTAATTTTTTACCTGGCATGTCTTTTTTTTACACTAGTGTTCATGAATTTGTGTAGTTTTTGAAAAGTTATTGTCTCAAACTAACGCCATGATGGTGTCTAAAATTAAAGTTGGAGATATAGTGTTTGGACCCAACACTATGATTAGGGTATCAATGATGTCAAGTCGTACTGTCTGCAGTAGACACAATCTTTAAGATCGCTAGAACGGAAAGTGTGCTTTTGTCTCGAACATACATATTTGTGCCCAAAGACAATTTTCTTATCCAACTCTTGAACTAGATGTGTTTTAACTTTTTTTTTTAACTTCAAAGGTTACTTTCCAGCGTGAGTGAAGCGTTCATTTCATAAAGCATTGCTTGCGCCCTTATGTGGTTTAAACTTCCACCATCTTTTTTCAAGCACTTTCGAGGATCTTATTTGTCTGCCCAATAATACAGCTCAATGGGAAGAAAATAAAAGCTTTTTTTGAAAATTTGCTTGATTCTTATACATTTTTTTTTTTTTGTTAACAAACATAATTTTGGCAAACATTTCTTGAACCAGACTAATTTAAATTTAAATACAAATAAGTCCATTAAACTTTAATCTTCCCTGTACTCTGTGTTGTAAGACTTTTTTATTACACTGTACCTATGGTACATATATCTATAGCTTACGATCGAAAGTGAGCTAACAATCTAACAAAACAGAAAAGAAAACATACTGATTGTGTGGTGTATAACAGTGCTGCTGCCATCTCGCATCTATAACCCGGCTGCTCTCTAGCTATAGCTCGCGCTATTGGCCGCGCTTACGTACACTTTTTTCGACATTTCAAAATTAAACTGTCTATTTATAAAACGGGACATGAAACGACGACGCAATTTAAATTGTCTTACTGCTTCACTCGTCGAGCGCGCGCAACACACAGTGCTGTAGCAGAGTTCAATGTGTGTTCTAATAATAATTCCGTATTAATAAAAAGTACAAGAATCCGAGAGATATTAAAAATGTATTTTTGATTTTTTGGGAAAAATATAAAACAAGAACAAAACACATACCCGAAAGACTGAATCAAGAACAGGATGATGGGCAGCAGAAGTGAATAGGAGGGGGTGCGAAATGGTCGAGTAACTTTAGAAAATCCAGATCTATAGTATACGTATGTACATAGTGCGTCGTATCAAATCGAATGATTTATGAAATTGATGTTTAGTTCGAGGCGCACTAATGGTTTCTGATTCTGAATTTCGGTTGAATATTTAATTCATAATATTTAGCTTGAGAAATTATTCACGGAAATTGAATTCGATTTGTGCTGGTTTGGGTGGTGTGAATATAAAGCCAGCCGCGCTTACGTTGAATCGGGGGAGGCGGTTGACGATTGAAAGTCGAGGTGTGACTCATGACGGTGAGGGTCACCTCTCGCAGATACTTTACGAGAGTGGAATTTCAATTTGACAGCAGTATTTATATATTTTCTGCAAAAACAAAAAAAATGGGTGCTGGGGGGAAGAAAGATGAGGGAGACTTCAATTAATGTGGAAAACATTTGAACTTGAGAAATAATACCGGATTCTGTCGTTATTTTTGAATTGCTTTTCGATAATGTTTTTATTAATTTGTGAATTTTTGAGTCAAGTTCAGTAGCGTGTTGCTGCTGGTGCGCTTCGAGAATGTGTGTAAATAAGTTTGAATAGGAGAGGAGGTGCTGGTATTTGGAGCATCGTTCGTTTTTTTTTTTTTATTTAATTTAAATGTGTTTTTTTATAGAATTCAGATTTACGCTTAGCATTAAACACAATTTACGGCTGCAACAGCATCTTAGTTTGAGCTGACCATGACACAATTGATGTTCTTGGCGAAATTTAGAATTTCTGTTCTTCGTTTTGTATCGGTATTCGTCATCTCGAAAATGTATTTTTTATGAATAAGATTTGTGAAGTTGGGAATTTACACTTTTTTCTACCGGAAAAGTGAATTCCTCAGTTGGCTATTCGATTCATGCGCTAGAACAACTGTCGGTATGCAATTTAAGAAAAAAAAAACTAAATTCAAAATCAACGAAGGGTCGAAAAAAACGAAAAAACCAGTTGTATTGGTTTATAAAGTACTCCATATTAACATACAACTAAGTGGCTTTATGACCAACACTCAGTATCGTCAAACCGCTAGATATTTTTTTAACAATGCTTGTAAGCCGTTTATGACTACCGTAACATTTTTACACAAAAAAAATTAAACTTGACAATTCAATGAAATTATTTGTAATACAATTTTTGTAACACCACTTTCTCCAAAATTGCGCCATCGGTTTATCATTTATTCTGTTCGATGATATTCGATAGTCTGACTCATCAGCAGTCCCGCTAATATGAAGGCATACAAAAATCGCATCATTAGTGGATAATCTTAAAAGATGAACACTTTAACCACAAAGGTAACTCTTTTATTATCATTTTCACGATTTAGTTGCGAGACTATAAACAAGAAGGTATGTGCATTAAATGTTGATTATTTTGCAGCAAAGAATATTTGTACATAAAAGTATAGACCACACAGAGCAAATATGCGTCTTTAACAATCTTTGCCCTGACGAAGTTTGTACAAGTTCTTTTGTTTAAACATATGTGAATATAAATATGTGACCTTCTTCGAACAGCTGAGAGCCTTTATTTCCTTCCTCTCCGAGGTGATTCTAATTATTATTTCTTAGATATTTGGACTTATTTAAAATACTTACCTTTCACTACTGAAAAGCTGAGGAGATTGTGATTAGTATGAACATTTAATTATTATATTATTATATTAGTCTGGAATTTATTAATTTGATGTTTTGCTTTGAAGGTTGGGAACACGCGCTCAGACTCGAAAACTGGTCCATTGTGATACTAGGCAGTTACCTTAATTTAATGAAATTTCTTGGTTTTCCGAAGGAAAACTAGCAAACGCTTCTGTGATATAATGTTGCTGATCCACTACGTCCGCGACAAACAGCCGCCATTTGATCCGAACGTTGTCAAAGAAAATGCTCTGCAGTGCCTACACTTTTTTCCACAGGCTTAGCAAAGGGTGTCATCACTAAGCCCAAGCACGCTTAAGTGCATTGGATTGAATGTTGGTATTTGATATCTGCATTAAAGATTACTTATACACATTTAAATACATACATATGTATATACACTGTACCCAATGCAATCTCTAGTTTTGTCCTCCTTGGGTCGCACTGGGCTTATATCACTCCTGCAACCGTTTTTCCTCTTCCGGACGTTCCATCTTCCGATGTACTCGTATCATGATTGGTTGAATGAATGTTTTTAATAATATTAGTTATAACCCCATCGTTATCCTTTCTTTTAATTTCAATTTAAATCATATTAAATGCATTTTTCTTTATTTTAAATCAATAACTGGCATCACAGTATTCCAATTTATTCCCTTTGCAGTTAAAGAAAGAACAAGAAATGCAAAAACAGATGCTCCTGCACACGTTTCAAGAGCAGAAAAAACAACTGGAGCTACAGCACAAACTGCAGTTGGAACACAAATATCAGGTAAAGATCCAGGTTCATCAATCTCGCATAAATTTTGATACAAAATGATAAAGAAAACTCAACTCAATTAGATAAAGGGAAAAATTTGGAATATCAATATCCGCAACTCGGATACTATCGAACACAGTCACTGTTATTTAAAAGCCTTCTCTTTCATTCGTTATTTTACCTCTCTGTTGACTTTATTTAGACAAAAAAAAATCAAGATCTCTGTGTTGTTCCTATTTTTCACTTTTTCTTATTTTGTTTCGCAAATCTCTTTGGTTGTTTTACATTTTATTTATTTGTTTTTTTAAGTAAAATATTTTAAACAAACAAAGAACCAAAAAAATTACTTTTCCAAAAACCAAAAACAACAAAAAAACAAAACAAAATCTTTCGATATTATAATCACTATAGTTTGCGGCGCACTCACATGGCGTATTCCAGGAACTGCGCGACCAAAAGATTGCAGCTGAAGAACAACAACGGGAGCGTCGAGAACGTGAACGCGAAGCAATGAAACGAAAAGAGAATTGCAGTGCCAATGCTAGCCCTGAGGTGAAACAAATTCTAATGGTTAGTGTGGGAATATATAAATTTCAATTGAATTTAATTTTGTTTTCATTCACTGATTGAGTTATTCTTACCTTTATGCGTGTTTGTTTTTCATTTTTGCAGTGTTTTCTAATGAACCGCAGTAAGGCTTCGGCAAATGGCATGACATCATCACCCTATCCAAAAAGGTAAGAGAACTGTTGCTCAAAATATTGTTTTAAGTGTCAAAGAAATTATGCCACATTTTGAGGGATGATCTGTCTAGTTGCATTATATCAAAGTAACACCCGAATTTTCTTACACGTCTCTGACAATTCATAGTGACTTCTCATGATAAGTCACAAATTGTAAAAATGTCTTAAATAGGTCTTGCATTCCAAATTGTCGATTTATCACTATCAGACAAAGCATGAGAAAGATGGAGGAAAGTATCGGTTAAGGTTTGATTCGATAGGCATTTTTTGACAAATCACGCGTTATTACTGTCAAACTACTTTGTCAATTTTTTGGTCCTTTTAAATGAATTACCTGAGACGTAGTCGAGGCCAATATTTACATTACATCACATTGAAGAAGAAAATGCAATGAATTGCTCTTTTAACCGGTAATGGACATTTGAAGTTCACCTTTAAATTTATGTGCTTTGTTCTACATTATAAATCAAATCATACGATGAATCACCCTTTATTTTTGATTTTCTTAAGTTTAGCCAGAATAAAGACGAATTAGTTGTCAAATTTTATTCATTTCGTCAATGTTACTCAAGTCATTTAGCTTCCTACTGTCGTTTAATCCGCAGATGTAGTCAGACTTCCGTCGTTTGACTTTGGAGAAAATATCGAATTGGCATAATTTAAGAATTATTGTAGTTTCCTTAATTTTGTACTTATTCCAAAATTCTCTGCAATGAAAGCTCGAAAACGAAAATAGATGTTTGATTACAAATTATGTCCCTCCCTATTGACAGAACACTTAAACTGCAATTCAATATGTTACCATTATCTTATCGTTTTTTTCCCATTTTATATTTTTATTTTTTAAAAATAAATTTTCCACAAATTTATCACCACTTCCCAGAAATGCGGACGCCTCAATGAAGACCATACATAAATAGATTAATTCTGATTATATCACTTTCCCCTGCGATGACCCATGCACCATATTAGTCACTTAAAGGCAGCCGTTTCTTAGAAATTAATAAGCTCATTTGACTTTTGAGGCGGCTCCACAGCGGATGAGAATATTAATAAGGCCACAAGGCCAATCTTTCGCATTCGAAATTTTCCATAAATGCAAATCTCTAAAATCACATGCGTCGCACACCACTGACATTGCCACACTTTTGTGTTTACTTGAACAAAGTGGCACGACCCTCTTTCAAGGAAACTAGAAAATGGATATTTAGTTAATGAATGTCTCCCATTTACCTTTTTGCAGTAATTTACGTCATTCGGAATAAAAGGCTGAATAAAATTATGTTTCTTCTGTCTATCTCTGGTGGCGTGTGGAAGTAATTTTTTTTTTTTTTTTTGCCAAAATGGGAAATTCGAAGGAATATTGTTTAAACAACAAAATGTGGTCAAAGTGTTAACCTCTTGCTTGTGTGGTAAATTAGTGATAAGAGCTACGAAAATAGAAAATTGGGGTCAGAAATATGAATGTCTGTGCGGTGGTATTTTGAAGCATATCAAAAACTATTTTTAACCTCAGACATAACCTCAAAATAGAATTAAACAGATTCGACACGTTCTTTTTTATATCACAAATTCATTTTTGATTTGATTATTTATTTTTACAGAGGAGTGGTTAAAAGTTCATCAGGTGAATCGTTGCCGGCTGGTACCGTCACAAGTTCACATCCGTATAAAATTCCTCAACCGCCCTCAACCATCGTGAAGTACGAGTCCGATTTTCCATTAAGAAAGACAGGTAAGTCTGATACAAATGAAACATTTTTCTTTTCTTTTCTTTTTTGTTATTAATCCAATTAAACTTACAACGCATGGTTTGGACTAAGAGAGTGACAAGAAATAAAAAAAAAATTAAAAAAAGGGTCTCGAAAGAAATCTAATGCTTTTAAGAGAATATCTGCACAAGATTCTCGATTTTTACGTCCTCATGGGTTGATTAATTCTTAAACGCTTTTTTTTTCAAATTCATCTTGGCAAACTAATCAGAAATGGTTTAAGACACACGCACATGGTAAACACAACGTCTAAGAATGCAGTTACAAAGATTTGTGATCTACCCGAAGTTGTAGTGATTTACATCACTAACGGTGAAGTTGCTTTGTTAACCAATGCCTACTGAACCTCCCACCACACACAAAATTCATAAAAAATGTTCATTTATTTTTTCGGATATTTTTTTTGTTCTTTTTTTATCATTTGTATTAAAGTTTGAGAATTTGAGGCGGCATTTAATTTAGGTCCTGATTGATTAATCATTGAAAAATTATGTGTCAGTAGCTTTAAAGCGTGCAAGTTGACGTAGAACAACCATGGTGTGTGGGTTAGAAGATGTCTGTTTGGGACTTCTAGAAAGAGTCATAGTTTCCTGTTGTTATATCAATAGGTGTGTTCGCGTACCTAAAATCCAGTTCATGATCACTAAAGATATGTGTACCCAAATATTGTTCGTACACACAAGATGTATATACATCAATTTCTCGCAAAAGAAGCTGTGGTGGGAGAATCAAATATTTTCTCTAGCAGTAAGGGTTAGTTTAAAAAAATTGGTTCTAATAATTCTCTGAATGAATGCCGTTGAAAACTTAGCTAACTATCGACTTTAATTGGTGTCCACTGTCTGGTTCTACTTTTGAAATTCTTTCATTGAATAATTGAATGACTGAGGACAATTTAATTTGGACCAAATTAATTATCCAAAGTGGCTAGATGAACATATTAAGGACTATAATGTATTTCTCTCGCTCTACCGTTGAATTAAATTAATTCCTTATCAATTCTTTAAAAATGGCAAAACATTCTCACGGGTGTGTGAGAAAGATATCCTTTTAAAGCCTTCAAGTGATCCGCCTACCGCGGAGATTGAATTTTCGGTCTAAATTTCTCCCTCTCCGTCTCGGGTTGCTAACAGCATCTAAATAGAGTATTAAATGCCAATATAAACAACTCAAGTTTGGCTGTTTGGACTGGATGAGAACAACTTAATTTGGACCACAATAATTATCCAAAGTGAATACACTAAGGACCAAATTTAACGTCAGTGTAAACACCTTCTCGAGTTCGGCTGTTTGAAATCCATGTTAAACTGTAGTAGATTTGAGAGAAGAATAGCTCCACACAATACGAGTGTTTCCTGAATAAGTTAGCGCCTAATTCCTTGTGGAGTGTAGAGCGGCCCAATATTAATTAATTTTAACGTCAACCGCAGTGTACTACTCTAAACACATGATAAGTCTGTTCGAGAAATTGGCATGATTCATTTGATCGCAGTGTCGAATAGACATTTTTTCTCAATAGGCTTTAAGTCCGGAGTTCTAAGGGTAAGCCAACGTTTTAAATATTTTCCGACCGACCTCATGGCAGCTGAATTGCATTACTGTTTTCTCTAGTCTGATTGCTTCAGCTTGGTTTTCAGCAGAATTTACCACACCTTAGTGGTTATTTTTCTCGAACATTTATTGTTTGACTACAATTAAAGACGATCTGAATGAAAATCTTCCGTTGCCCAACAGCATGTTTTACGCTAAAGGCGAATTCGAAACGCCATTAACATCTATTGCGCATTTCTGCAAGCTCTGTTGCATTGGAACAATTGCACAAATCTTTCAAAACAAATATCGATCAGTCCACCGATACGCCCCCAAACCAACAAAACTCGACAACTTCTCGAAAAAGTAAAGCTTTTAGACCTACATTTATAAGTCATATTTAATTTAGTTAACTGTATTATAAAATAATTAGTGAATTATTTTGTATAACAAATGGAAAAAAATTATCATACGAACAGCATCCGAGCCGAATTTACTGAAGATACGTCTTAAACAAAGTGTGATTGAGCGTAAGGCACGAATTGGTCCATTGGCGACGCGCCGCCAGGAAAGGCACTTGCAGGCACTCCAGCGACGTCAGGCAAAGCACAATTCAACATTGGCAAGTATGTATCGAAAACAAACAAACAAATCTACCATTTTTCACATATGTATGTCTTAAGTTATTTCCCATTTTTCGGCGAATTAATACAAAGAAAATTAAATATACATATACATAGACTTGCGTTTTTTTTTTTGTTACTTTTAATCTGTGTATATTTTGTTGCTGTATTTTTATTGTAAGTTGTTTATTCCTTTTTTCCTCCTCGCAACCAAAATCCTAACTCCCTGTTGATTTGTTTCAATTCCTGACAGACGCCTGGCGTATGCTGCTTTTGTATTAATTCACATAACAAAGCAAAACTAATTTTTTTTTAAAACCTGCCAAGTCACATATAAACTTACCACTGACGCAACATGTATTGTGTATCATTGCAGACTGCAACAGCACACCAGATTCGGGTCCTAACTCACCTCCGTCCCTGGTGACTGGTGGGAGTCGTGGTTCTCCGACTAGTGCACCGATCCAAGAGGAGAACGAAGATGTCGCCCAGTATCAGTCCAGTCAACGAAGCAATATCAACGATTTGTCATTATTCAGTTCGCCATCAATGCCAAACATCTCGCTGGGACGACCGCATTTACCGCACGCACATACACCTGCTGCCGCCAACTTTGCCGTCTTGACCGCACTTAGGCAACAAGCTGCAGCCGCTCAACCAATGATCGGCGCCGGTGCTCCAACCTACTACAACCCTTTGCCACCCTACGATCATCATCTTGGTACAGCTGCTGGCAGCAGTACTGGAATACCTCCGCCACCGACAAGGGCATCCATTTCAACATCGTCATCGTCGACATCGATTGAAATGCCGCCACAAGCGCACGCTGCCAATACTCCTATGTCCGGTGTCTCGATGGGTATGCATCCTCTTCCAATGTACGGCCAGCCAATCACAGACGTGCAGGTTGCACACGCCAGGCTCAACAAACAAGGACATCGGCCGCTGGGCCGCACGCAGTCCGCACCACTGCCACTGGGACATCCTATGCTGACCGGTACCGGGCAAGTGAACATTGTACAAACGCATTATGAGAACAGTGATGTGAGTATTCATCGATATGCTTTTTCTAGGCAGAAACTTTATTTCCGTTTGTCTTGGGTTTTTAGGCGGAGCGTCAGGCATGCGAGCAACAACACATGCTGCTCACCCAGAAGATCCGTCAAACAGTCCTCACACGTAGCGGGCGTGAACAGCAGCCGCAACTGAAGGAGGAAGAGTCTACCGACGAAGTGATAGATCTTACCGATAAGAAACAACCGCCTAAAACCGTGTTGGCCAATTCTGTGATAACCAGTACATCTCAAAGAAGTATACCTGAAGAAACTGCTGCATGTGTTGCGGCATCAAATGCGGCCGTGCTCAAACTTCGCGATCAAGATTACCTTCAGCAACAGAGGGATTTGTTATATATGCAGGTCAGTGATGGTGTGACTCACCTAACCCATTAATACGGCTTTCTAACTCGGGTCCTCCAATTTACAGGTTGAAGATCCACGGTGTATAACCCGTCCTCTAGCGCGGACCGTGTCAAGTCCATTGGTACACCTTGGACCGCATGGTCTCAGTCAGATTCCTGATACGGGTCAACATCCATCGCCAATTATGACCTCATCCTCTGCCGACCATATTCCTCCGGTGAACCTAAGTATGCCACATCGACGTCATCTCATTGAGAGTCCCCATAAGATAACCACTGGTCTGGCGTTCGACAATGTTATGCTGAAGCACGCGTGCGTTTGTGGTAACAATTCATCACACCCGGAACACAGTGGGCGACTGCAGAGTGTCTGGGCGCGGCTAATGGAAACAGGTCTTGCGCACCGATGCGACCGTCTGAGATCGAGAAAGGCAACACAGGAAGAGCTGCAAACCGTGCACACCGAGGCTCACGCCCTGCTATTCGGTTCAAATCAATTGTACCGCCAGAAAATAGAAATCTCACCCTCGGTTAGTTTTGTGCGACTTGGCTGCGGAGGAGTTGGTGTTGACCTAGACACGACGTGGAACGAACATCATACGGCCGCAGCGGCTCGCATGGCAGCGGGCTGTGTAATTGATCTAGCATTTAAAACAGCTAAGGGCGACCTCAAAAACGGTTTTGCTGTTGTCCGTCCGCCTGGCCATCATGCAGAATCCAACTTAGCCATGGGTTTTTGTTTCTTCAATTCAGTGGCGATCGCAGCAAAACTGCTACGTCAGCAATTACCTGCGGAGATGAAAAAGATTTTGATTGTAGACTGGGATGTGCACCACGGCAATGGAACGCAGCAGGCCTTTTATGATTCCCCCAACGTGCTATACCTGTCCATACACAGGCACGACGATGGAAACTTTTTCCCGGGAACTGGAGGACCAACTGAGGTAAAAGAATGAAGCTTAGTTTTTAAAACAAAATTTCACTTAAGGTTTGCTGATTTCTAGTGCGGAACTGGTGCTGGAATTGGTTTCAACGTGAATGTCTCCTGGTCCGGTGCACTTAATCCGCCCCTGGGTGACGCTGAGTACGTAGCTGCATTCCGAACAGTTGTGATGCCAATTGCACGTGAATTTAATCCAGACATCGTGCTTGTATCGGCTGGATTTGATGCAGCAGCCGGTCATCCAGCACCATTGGGTGGTTATTTAGTATCGCCGGCATGCTTTGGTTACATGACACGTGAGCTTATGAAGCTGGCCGATGGAAAAATAGTTTTAGCTCTAGAGGGTGGCTACGATTTGCCAGCGATATGTGACTCAGCGCAGGAATGTGTACGGGCGTTATTAGGTGATGAAACTGCATCTATATCGGAGGCGGAGCTGTTAAGGCCACCGTGTCAGAATGCTGTGGATACCTTGCAGAAAACTATCGCTATTCAGGTGTGTATTTCGATTGAGCTTTTACATTTTTTTTCTTAGATTTTGCTTAAGAGACAATGGAGATAAATTTATGTACTCTTTGTTTATTTCTAACAGATGTCGCATTGGCCATGTGTACGACGCCTAGCCCACACAGTTGCTATGTCCGCAATGCACGCTCTTAAAACTGAAGAATCGGAGACTGTTACCGCCATGGCTGGACTCTCAATGCAGCCACCAAATAGGTAACATACTCCCCTGTCCATTCACAAGTCCACACATCTTCTATACACAGTTTTCATTTTTCTGCAGAACACTATCTCGAGGTGACTCTGAAGAGCCAATGGAGCAGGATGATGCCAAGTAAAACTAGTTAGCCGAGCTACCGACAATTTTGAAGAGAGAAAACGAGCTGCTAGTAATAATTTTGTGATTGACGCGTTAAGTGACGTATATCGGGGATTTACGTATCGATCACTCTTCTCGTCGCGGATAAAATAGTGATTTTTGGGGAGGGGGGGAGTACATTCTCCACCCTTGCTGTCGTAAAAGTGTGTGTGACACAGCACAAAGCACGCAATGATTGAAGATTGCAATCATTGGGTCAGAAGGACGAAATAACAATTCTGAATTAAAGTTTGTTTTCTTTTTGAACAAACGACACACACGGATATCTTTCGCGTGTGTGCAATATTTATTATTTTTTTCGATTTGACAAGAATACTCGTTGTTATAGAATAATTCGTTTTAAAAACGAGCATTAATTTGAAGCAGAAACAGCTAATAAGCACACGAATGTGAATGTTATCACATGGTTGCTGTGCCGTACAGAGATTGTTGTAACTTGTGACACAAATTTTGAACCATGTACATTCTTCTTTTGATACATACAAGAATATAAATCTATTTTTTGACAAAATACACAGCTACGCATATGTAGCGAAGATCTAAAGGACAACAAACTATTGCAAGGTTGCAGAAATATAAAATGAAAACTCCTTCTCCTCAATCTTTTGTCGTCTATCTTTCTTTTTCTATCTCTTACACTTAAGTGGAATATAAAAAATAGATAGTCAATGAATACACTTAAACAAAAAACTAAATCACAACATATATATGGAGAATGGTACAAATCTTTAAACTGTATAGATGTTTAAAAAAAAATACAAGAGAATAGAAATATTATACCTTAACTCAAATTGGATGTTGCATTGCATTCCAAATAAATAAACAAAACATAAATTATGTGTATAATAAATATAAATGTTGCGTTTCAGAAACAAATTATAACATTGCTGTGAACTAAATGTTTAGTATTTTATTTTAAAAACAAATATTCCTTCCTTCGGAAGAATGATGAAGATATTTAAAGAAAAAGAAACAAATAAGAAATTGTATTTTATATTTACATATGAAGAGGACATCTATTCAATTTGATTGAAACACATTTTAAAAAATAAGGTTCATTAATTAAACTGTAATAAAGAAAGAAAAAAAAACGCAAATTAGCACAACGATATAAAAATATATACATTCATATACTTATATATATTACAATGTATCGGAGAAAGGCAAGCAGACGCGAGTCCTTGATAAAAAAATAAAAATATATATTGAAACAATAAAACCAGATTAAATGGAAAACAAAAACAAAATGGGAAAAAAATAAAATAAATATTGTTGTAGTGTGGTTTTTCACACGTTAATTTAATTTTACCTACATGAATACATGTGCGTATATATATGTATAAATATATCTCTGTTGTATTTAAAATTTTAAAGAATTGATCTAAATATATTTATATGTATAAATTTAAGGGATAAACAAATGAAACAAAAATGAAAATAAAAATGAAAATGTATTTTTTAAAAAGATAAAAAACAAAATCTAAATAAAACATAAGAAAAGTAAACAAAATTATCTTTCTGTCATCTGCCCACAAAAATATAGAATATCTTCACAGTGACATTATAGCATAAATATATTTAAATTTGAAAGAAAAAAAAAAACAAAAAACAAAAGAACAACCTATGCAAGCATATGTGTTAGTCTAGATGAATTTATATGAATAAATATTTATTAAAAAGAAAAATTAAATTAATAAAAAAAAACAAGCTACATGCATACGATATTTTTTTGTGCAATAGATAAATTCTGTGTTAACCGAAACATAAGACAAAACTTAAACTTTTGAGAACGAAAAAAAGTTGCAAAAAAAGAACTATTTGAACGAAATTTTTTGGGTCAAAATTACATATATTTTGGCGATTTTTTGTGAAACAACAGAATACTAAGCAAATGTCTACAATGTGACATAGTGGTTTCTGATCTTTGAAAATCATTTCCACACGTCGATTAGGTATACTTTTCATTTTCTTGAATTTCTTACAGTGGAAAAATTCCCTTTTGGCGAGTATCTCTCTTAGACAGACATCTTTTCAATAGAATTTCTCCTCCTAAGTTACCTATTCCACACAATTTGAATAAAGCGGACAAACAAACTCTACTTGGCGGACAAAAATTTGTATACCATCCTTCCCCGTTCTAGTTTATCATTTAGCCCGCTGACTTTGTGCGAACCTCGTCTTACACAATTCCTGAAATTTGGTAAAGAAGTTGCTAGCGGCGCCTACATACATTTACGTTTCCTTATTTCATCTACAAAACTTGGACAGTTCAACGTCAGGAAGGAATTTGGAATTTCCCTCTCTTCCTCTACACATTCGGCCCGTGTTGTGACTTAATTCCGGCCATTTAGGGTACAAGCAGTCCTTTCAGAGGGCGCCAATTGTAAAAATAGGAGACATTTTGAATTCGGTACCGAATAATACTTTGAAGAATGAAACTGGAAGTTTTGTTGAAATAAAATTGAGAAACATTTACATTGTCCTTGAATTGTCCATTTGTAGTACCTGGAACCTGCGTTAAAATCAATAGATACCGTCAGTAAAAAATATCAAGGGATTTAAGTCCTTTTCCGGATAGGTACCTAGTGTGATGTACGAGTAACCAAGAAACAGTTCGTGATCACTACAAATATGCCTGAATCTTATTCATATACACTAAAACATTGAATTTTTTAAAAGTGAGCGTTCGTGATAGAAAAATGGAATTTCCTCAATTTAAATTCAGTTTTTGGCACTTTCGCTATTTTAATACTTTTTGACAGCATCCCTAAGACTCCCAAGAAGAGGGAACAATTCAGTGCTTTACGCGAATGGAAGATGTAATAACTTGATTTGAGATAATTATCTTTAATGCCTGTCTCTTTGTACATAGCAGAGTCCGCAACAAATCGCGAACGAAATTCAAGTGAAGGACACATTTTCTTTACACTGAAGAACAGGCACCCCATTCACGTTAGTTAAATAGGTCTCTCGTATTTATTTGCTGAAAGTCATTTTGGACTTTATACCTACTATATCGAGATGAACTGCGATATGTGCCACGGGGTGTTTCGAGATTATTCTAAAAAACAACTAGAAAATACAAACCCATAACTGTTAAATTCGAATGCCCGACACGGTTGATCGTACGCAATTAAGGTGAATATTTATCAAAATTGCAGTTTTGACTTATAACTGTCAAGTTTGTCATATTGAGCCTTTTTCACGTTAATTTATATTAATGATTGCCATCTCAAATTATACGTCAGTAGATGGTAAGAACCGAAAACTTTTGGGGACAGAACTGCACATGTTGAGTCTGTAGACGCTTAACTAGACTACCCTGTATGGCGGTATGGCTGAATCTCTTTTCTAAAACAACATAAATTCAATTGTTCTTTTTTTTTATCGAATCTCATAAAAAATTTCATGCGAATTCCATTTGAATTCAAAGTACAATGCAATCCTGGAAGTAAAAAGCTGAGTCCTTTAACTTAAAAAATTTAATGATTTCATGCACATTACTGGCATGCATATTTTGATAATTTGTAACGCTCTAGTTGTTTTTGTTTTCACAGTGGTTGATCACAGGTGATGTTTTAGGACGCGATGCATCGCATCATTTTTTTTTTATCACATATAGCAACCATAACGTTGTACAACAGTGCTGATGCTAAAATTCCAAGCCAGATTGAAAGGAATTCATAGTAGAAATGATAAATCATATGTGGCCGCTTCGCCAACAGATTATGGGCATTCTACATTTTGGTACATAAACGTGATCTAAAAGTGATCGCATTTATTAATTACACTCATAAAAAGAAAATCTCTTCCCACTGTGCAGTCGTCAATAGCTACAACCTTTTTTAAATCAGATGAGAACTTGAAAAATACACTTTGGGCTTTTTTGAAAGACAGGATGATTAAGTGTGCTTGTAATATAAAATTAAAGCTAAAATTATATGCAAAACCAAAACATAGGAAACAAATTCTATGCCCTTTAAACCTTGTCAGAAATTGTCAAAGAATACGTACCATCTCGATTCGAATGAAATAAACGTGTATTCATTTGGAAATTAAAATATTTGCTGAAAATGTTCTTATAAGATGTGTGTAACTGACTACTATATGTATAAGTATAAATGTTGAGTGACCTTAATGTATACCAACGAAAGAACAAATTAGAAAAAGAAATATTTGTTACAAAAATTTAAGATGAAAAATTAAAATAAATATATATTTAAATTTGTTGTAGTTAAGAGAAAACAAAATAAATAATAATTGTCCATCCCTTCTGGCTCCTTTCTTGTCACCAAGCGTACACGCCCAAATATACTCAACTTTTCATACACTCCCCTCCGCTCAACAAACTTCGTCACACAACACAAACTGCAAATAGTATATCCAAAATATATCTATCCTGTGAAATAAATAAATATGTGTATATTTTTGTACAAATCCACAATTTAAAAAAAATAACACCCGTCTAACGGAAAGCAGATACGATTATTCCCAGATTCTATTTTGAATAATTTTTTAAGTCGTCAAAACTCTTGGAGTTCGAATAAATGCAAGGTGACATTTAAATTATGTGCGCTACTGTTATGGCAAAAAATAAGAAATGAACAAGAAATGTGAAATAAAATCTATTTATCGATAAATATATAGAATATTGTAGGAATAATTATATTAAATGTATAAAAAATGTTTTCTATGTATATTATTACTCTATTTAAACAATATATAAACAAAAACAATAAAACTAACAGCGCTGGTCGCTGTGATGTCCCGGAATATATTTCTTAGCGATACTTTTTTTTCTACTTAAGCTCGGTTTAATTCTTTTTCGTATTTTTATTTTATTATCATTTATTATTTATTATCTAACTTCGCTGTCGTACACATATGCATAATGGTGTTAAGAAACAGGTGGTGTTGTAGAGGGAAGTTGGTTTTACCATTGTATTTTTAAAATATTCAACTGTTTTATACGAGAAGGTACCCAAACGAAACAGGAATTGATGTTATGGTGGTCGAATTTTCGTATTACCGTGCTTTGGCAATAGGGACTTATGTACTCACAGAGTCGATACAATAAATCGCATATACATGTGTAGATATGTAGGTCTAAAAATAATTAAATTCAATTTACACCCCAAAAAGGAAAATTATTTATTCCATGATTGTGTTATTGATAATCATTGCCTGTCACTTTCTTCTTTTACTGGCGTTACAGTCCGGAACCTGGGCCTCAAGCAACTGTCTCGCCAGCTGCCTACATTGCGCACTCCAAGTTGGTTGAGGTCCTTCTCCACTTGTGTGCGTCATCTTAACCTAGGCCGTCTTCTGTTGCGTTATCCCAATGGCTTGTATTCGAAGACTTTTCGGGCCGCAGTAGTGGTATCCATACGCTCTATATGGCCTAGCCATCTTAAGCATTGTATTCGAACCCGTTTGACCAGGCACATGCCGCCGTACAGCCTATAAAGTTCGTCGTTGAATCTTCTACTCCAGACGCCATCAACGCAAACAAGATAAAAAATAGCACGCTGAACTTTTCTCTCAGAAAGGTATCTCCGGATACAATGCTTAGACCATGTTTCTGCGCAATAAAGGAGGAATGGCATGATTAAGCTGCTGTTTTAAGCCACTCCGAGAGAGGGCTCGGGATTGGTAAGAGTGATTCTGATATACTGATGTTGTTATCCCTATTTACCGAAGAGCCAAGGTAAATGGCTTATGAAAATATTAACAAAATACATATAAGCTGCGTAACACTTCACAATATCGTTATTTGAAATGAATCACATCAATGCGTCAGTGCGTCGTCTTTGACAAAAATCACATTACGTTATATTCGATTGTTACTATGGTAACAAAAATACTAAAAGTAGAGACACGTAATACACTTAAACAAAATAATTCTTCATCCCAATTTGCAAAATATATCGGACATTTTACGTGCGTTTTGAAAGGTCGGTAGCGAATCAAGAGAAGTTTTTCGTTTACCCCCTTTTGATTTTGTAAATACGTAAGAAACGGAAATAATGCAACTTGAGGATTGAATTTGAGAGGAAAAATACATATTGACAAATTAGTGTTTCAAAGAAAATTTCTCATTCAATCAACTAAAAGAAACAAAGCGGAATTAGAATAAGGCCATCCTTACTTTTGTAAGGAATTTAATTTTTAAATTTGGATACCTCTGCTATTTTCCTTCCAAAACAAATTTTATAGCCACTTTATTCTGGAAAATTATACATGTATGCATTAAATGTACTTTGTTCACATCGCTTTTATTTACGATCTCTCTTTTTAGATACTGGCAATACTCAAGCTATATTATATGAAAAATCATTAAACTATAGGTCCCATCCACCCGAACAAGAGAACATTCCGCGTCCAGCCCTTGGCAGTATAAAATTTATTTATTTGTTACTTTATTATATTAACCATATGATGGTAAATTTGAATAACTGACACAGCCTCTCGCGCTTCAAGGTAATCAATACAAGGTTTCATGATTTGGAATAGTCATGGTCATTAGTGTCACCTTTTTGAGTACCAGACTGTTTTGCCTTGGTATTGTTCACGTACACTTAAGAAAAAGTATCAGTTTTCGCTCTTAAAGCCATTCATTTTCCCAAGCTTTCAGGGTTTGGTTGGACAATTTTTTCCCAACCATTCTCTTGGCAGACTGTGGTATCCGCCAAAAGTAGTTGTTGTCTATATTCTCGTTCCTTCTGCCTTATCGTTATTTTCACACTTTTTGACAATATTTAATTCGCACCTCCGCAATGAACGCGAATAGGGTCCATTCGGCTAAAGTTTAAGAACTTAAAAAAATATAGTTCGATCATGCTCTTAATTGTAGATTAGTTTCTATTTTTATGTATACTTTTACTTCCCTATTAATATATCACATGCATCGGAAGTTCCCGTTTTTGAAATTAAACTGAATGCTGTTTCCAAGCACTTTCAATATATCGAACAGTCGAAGAATTAATCTTTCATCCTTACATTTTCCGATGACAAATTCAGAGAAAACTTCTTATTGATATTTCCTCTATACCTTCATATTGATCACGAATCAAACATCTCAATATATTTTGTCCTTCCTTACCAACAAACTCGTCAAACAACACAAAACACGTATGCATAACAAATTCAATTTACTTTGAAAAACAAAAGGATATTCAAACGTTATTTGTTTATTTTTGTACATATACAGTATTACTCACTACTTGAATGTGGTTGTAAACATCAAACTACGAGGGCTGTCTGATAAATAACCGACCTTAACGTGAAGCTAGCGGCACAAGTGAAAAAAGCACTTAAAATTGTGCATATTATAAAAGCTACTCGCCAAAATTTCAGAAATTTATCTTGCATCATTATCTGTTGACAGTCGTTTTTGTGAGTGTATTTCGGTGATTCCCCCAAAATGGAAAAAATTGAATATCTAGCTGTAATTAAATTTTTTAAATTTATTTGAATTTAATTGTGGTCGCAGGAGCTTGGAAGATGATGAACGTCCTGGGCGTCCAAAAACTGTAACCACTAACGATAACATCGCTTAAGTTCATCAATTGGTACTAGACGACCGCCGGATTAAAGTTAGAGAAATAGCTGAAATTATGAAGATGTCAAAAGAACATTTTTGCCATATATTAAACCAAGATTTGGGCATGAGAAAGCTGTCCGCGCGTTGGGTGCCGCGTTTGCTTACGCTAGACCACAAACGTGCGCGCATGAACATTTCCGATTGATAACTGTAGACGAAAAAAAAAAAAATTAAAAAAGTCGCGTGCATCATGGTTAGGTCGGTTATTTATCAGACAGCCCTCGTATATCCTTGTTTTATTTTAAAATAAATAAATGCTTAACAATAGCCTTAATAAGAGTTTTAAGAGCATATTTATACATTTAATTGAGTTAAGTATTTTTGTATGCAACCCTTCCTCCCTCTATCCGCTACGTTTCCATTGTGTTAAATCCATCAGTTATTATTGAAAACCAAGAAATATGTTAAGTATAGTGAAAACTGTTAAAGATTTATACATAAAACTGAAAACAAAAATAAACATGGTGAGCAAAAATAAAGAACAAATCAATGTGCGAAATAAACAAAAGTATATATACATATATGTGAAATAAATTGAAATAATTTAAAGACTGGAATTACTTTTTATTTGAAACGTTCCATGAATCAGCCGGCTGCTTCCTTCACTTCAAGAATTAACCCGGAATACACTAAAAGCTTTAAAATGTCCATCAATACACCGTTAAGCTAACGCGCAGTTTAGTTTCGGGAAGCGTTCTTTAGCCGCACTACAATGGAATGCTCTTCCCAACTCGATGTTTTTACCCCATAACAATCCACAGGCCATTTGCATCGGTACCCTCTGTTCCTCTATAATTTCGGCTCTGCTGTGACCTGATTCCGATCACTTACTGGTACTCAAAGTCTCTTTTGTAACCACAAATTATACATACCTTGAATGAAACGTATTTTAGATTTCAACTACTCAACATCCATGGACAATGGCTGAATATTTTAGGAACGGAAGCTTTAAATTCTAGTCTTTTTCTTTTGAATAAGAAAATTGGATGACACAGTCCGCAAGGAACCAAGTCCTATTTCCATCACCAGCTACTGTTGCGCTTGCTACTTGTTCTTTCGCGTGTAGAATGGATTTATGGTTTGGGGCATTATCGACCCCAAACGGCATAATTAAAATAACAAAGAAAACTGTCGTAGTGAAAAACAGACATGAATTTATCCGAAGCAATTTGAATTGACGCTTCAAAAGAATCGAACCGGCTCAGCGGATTTGTGTTCGTTAAGTTCTTTAGGGACTCTTGTATGTGTGCGTAAGTGGGACTTATGAATAATTGAATGAAATCTGGTTCAATTGCTTTTTGTAGTTAAGCTTGCAACTTTAAAATTTTAACTTTTTTAAATTTTTAATTTTATAACTGTTTTTTAGATTTAGGATTTTTTCGCATTTTTTTTTGTTTTTAAAGGGACTCAAGATAAGTGGAGCCAAATACGTTTTTATGAACATTTGCCGAGGATCGATATATATGAAAAGCAGAGAATACTTCGCAGCTCACATAAGTAACGAGTGGTCCAACTAATGCTGCTAGGGTGGGCAGAGCGTTAAAATTGTTCTCGTGAATAACGAGAAGAGTTAGATAATGAGGGAGGATAAAAATATAAGCGAGTTGTGATCAAAAGCCACCTATAGGTCTGTGGTTGAGTTTTACCTTCGATGAAGACGGATGTAATTTGCATCATAATTGTTATTTAGAGAAGAGGGCATTCTATTGGAAAATTTTTGTGTCGTTAAGTTTTTATTTGTCTAAATTAATTTGAGTTTTTTTTTCCTAAAATATTTAAAATTGTATTTGCGGACTCAGTAATAAGGAAGACCGAGCTTGGTGGCAAATCCAAGTTGTTAGTTTTTTTAAGTGTTTGTTCCAATTCATACCTGTTGTCATGAAATTTGGGAATGGGTGAAAGAATAAGATAGCGAATACAGATGAGATTTCTCTCTGTCGTTGCTGGAGGTAATCGCCGGATTGGCTGAGAGTCGCGACGGTTCAGGGGGAACTCAAAGTTGGCCAGTCAACTCTTCGGACGGAAAGGGCTTTATATCGTTGGTTTGACCACGTTGTATGGATGTAACGACTTGCGAAAAGTGCTTTAGATGCAATTCTCTTTGGTAGGCGACCGCTCGGCGAGGTGGTTGGATCAAGTCCATAAACTCGCCTGGTTGCACTGATGAGTTAAAGTCGATGGCGGAGGATCGAGTGGCCTCGAGGTCTCTCATGCGTGCACTGCCCCTGACTTAAATTATCTCTTGGAAGTTTAAGAAAGAAATAAAACTGCAATCCTTTTTCTAAGTGCCGCTGTCTATAGCTTGGCTGCACACTTGGGTATCCAACAAATAATCCAAGCGATTTTTGGCATTCGGTTGGTATATTACTTAATCTTGAAATGCTTGGCTCAGCAAGTATTTCTCATTTGGTTTCTTATCAATTTTCCGTTTCTGCGTTCCGGCATTCTGCTAATGCAAAAGTGCTATCTTACAGTTCAACAATTTGGTGGGCTACGTTGTACGTAACGCCCGCAACCCCTTAATGGAAAATGCGCGTTAAGACAATGATGATTATAAATATTTTCGGCTTTTTGTTGGGCGAGACTAGTAAATAATTGATAATGGAATCATTTAAGTACGACTCAGTGTTTGTGCAGATATGAGCAATTTCTCAATAATGAATAAGCTGGATTTCCATGTCCCAGCTGGTGGCTTCTTTTTTGAAAAATCTTCACTACAACAACAAGAAAATAAAACAACAAATCCATTTTTTTTTTCGATGTGAAATGATCACTTTATTTCACTTTGATTATCCTATTGCACGACAGTTACTTTCAAATTGACCTACAGATATTCCTTTGGAATTAGCCGCAGTTATCTATTATACACCGAAGAATACAGTTTTGTTTTTATTTTGGAATATAGAAAAATAGTTACATTATCTAGCTACAATTTGAATTAATACCCAGACTCTCTCGTTTATGGCACTTCTCTCTCCGAACGATACAGGAAACAAAAATAACAAATATCCTCGAAAACTAACCGAGTTCTCCCATTGCATCAAATAAAGAGAAGTGACAAGGATAATTCGTTTGCTTTGCAAATAGCACCCACTTATGTTCTATGCACATATAATATTTATCTAGATTGCATATGTATAAACTTATGAGATTAAAAAAAAACGGGGGTAACAAGCGGTTTAAGAAGATTGCACTGATAGCGCTTGCAGCTGATGGGATAGTCACTGATTCGCGCAGTTACAAGTGACATCAATCAACGGCGTTAGGGGATGGTTGACTTGGAACTAAATTTATAAGTCCACATCAGACTAATAAAACGTAAGAAATATTTTTTTTTTAAAAATCAGGTAGTTTTCCAATCAACACAAACTGGTTAGTTGCACACGCACTACACAAATACTAGGTCGAATTCGAGAAGCAGGAACATTTAATGCTTATTTCTACACTCCGCAGAACACGTTGGGAAGGGGACTAACGCTTAACGCGTGATCTATGGCGAGGGCGGCGGCACCTGTTTGGTGTAGTCTGAATTCAAGTAAAGGACGGTTATCGTAATGTCATCGCGGTAGAGACGGACCATGTCATGTGGCAATGTCAAGTAGTATGAGATTTTTGAATGCTCAATGCCGTACTCTGTGCCACCGAGGGCATTACGTATCAGATGAGTTGCTGAATTCTGATCCAGGGGCTTTCGTTTATCCCATCCGGCACTGCAATGAGAACACAAAATTTTTGATAAGTATCGGTAACGGAAGTACTCGTGGAAGTGGAATTTGTAGCAAACAGCCCTTAGTTGAAAAGAACAGCTAACGACAACAATTTGTCATACCACGCCACCGCACCACATAAACTTACTTTCTCCTAGTGAGATTTCCGGCAATCCTATCCAGTGTGACTTCGCCCTCAGGTAGCTTGACAGGCTCTAGACCTTTTTTCGACATGAGGTGCTCCCCAACCAAAGTAACAACCTGTTTTGGCGAGAGAAAATCCCACAGTCCGTCGCTGGCTATGACCAGAAACTTATCGGCAGGAGTGATCTCATGATGTATTATATCGGGCATGGCCGTCAAGTAAGGAGGTGTTTCGTAGTGTGGTGGCATATGCTGTGGTCCGTAGTTGTCGACCACAAGCCTTTGCATGAGCTCCCTACTCCACTTGTATCGGAAATCGCCGAATGCTCGCAAGGGGGCCAGCTGTCCCAACAAACGATCGTTTCGAATAGCTGTCTCCGCCTCGGATGGTGGGTGTTCCGACAAGATCCGTTTGACTTCCTTGGTGTTGTCTATGTTGTGTTCGATTGAGAGTTTCTTTGGCATCCATTGACCAGTGTCGTTCTGATAGCCCATCACGGCGGCACAGTCTCCCACTGTGGCTACGTGCACATCTTTGCCCTCTATATGTGCCACACAGGCCACGGAACCTGTAATCAACATTCAATTCACATCCGTATGTGCATTCGCATTCGAAAATCGTTATCACCTGACATTGCCACTGACATCGTTGTCCCAATCTCAATATGCTTCTGCGCCTCGGCGGACAAATCACTGTCGAGGTGCATACATGCTCGCTCTATCGCCTCTGCTGTCCCCGCATCTGAATCGATTATGTCTTGTACGTACTGGGCAAAGCTCGCCTCGTAGATGGGTTGAATTTCGTTGACAAAGTCTACCTGTGAAGGGGATGATTAGTGTGCGACCCAGAAACGCTCACATTGAACTTGAACAAACTTTGTCATTGTGGCATTTCAGAAACGACTGACTCGTACACCCCTTGGCTATCTCGTCACGCAATACTGTTCGATCGACGACAGCAGCGGCTATGTACCTCAGTAACCTTTTGGAGATTACTTGTGCACATGACGGGCCGCCGTGACCATCGAATACGCCGCAAATAAACGCTAAAGATAAACAAATTAGGTTACTGCCCCCTGTGCGGGCCATTCAACGTGTTGATTACTCACCATTTTTATGAATAAAACTGGCCTCAGTTCGTGAGTCCTCTATAGGTCTATTGGATGCTAACTGATTTGATTCATAACCCATAATGGGGCTATCGCCGTCAACGAACGTATGCGTGAACTCATTCTCACGCAAAATTAGATTAACCTTAGGAGAGGACGAATGCAGATATTTGAGAAAAACAAAACACAATGTCAATGTAAACAAGTGATAGGAAGTTCTCGGACACACTGCAATCGTAGACTACTTACATCATATGATGATAACTGCGGCAATTGTACAAAGTTTTTTGTTGTTCTTGAAAATTGTCTGCATTTCGTAGCCGAGAAACGAACATTCAGTATCGTATTCCTTAGATAAAATGTTAACATCTGGGTAGAGATGAAGTGAGATGCAAAAAAGACTCTTTTGCGTATCGACTGGTGGTGGGGAACTTGCTAATTCTATTGTTGTCGAATGGATTCAGGGTTGATTTGATGGCAAGGATCGGTGGTTTTAAAGAATGAATGAATTGTTGATTAACTGCGACAGGTAGCAGAGAACTACGTTGCACAAATGTGTCCTTCGACTTTTTTGTTCAATTTCTTTAACTGAAAATTTGTTCGTTTCTTGACGAAGGCAAAAATTGTGAGGGGCTTTCTTTTTCTATTTATTTGACAGATGAAGTGTATCATATGGGGAGTATTGTCGCATGATTGAAGATGAGTGCGCATGAGGCTGATTTTGCTTTAATTCTACTACAACGAGTATTAGGTGAAGCCAAATCTTACAAGAAGAAGGATTCCAATTTAGCATTATTTGCTTATTATTATTATTAATTTAATAATTTGAGATGAAAGGGTGGTTAACAAAATCACAAAAAATGGAGAGTTTTAAATAAAAGACCATTCTTTTGAATGAAAACTTCTTAGGTCTTTTCCCAAATAAATTATTTTAGGATGTCTATTTAGGGAACTCAAGTTGAGCTTAACTGCCCAGTTAATGCATGCAAAAATTAAGTCCCATGAACGATTGAAGCATGAACTGGAAGAAGAATCGGCTACTCCGATTGGAATTTTTTTCCAAGGAATAAAAGGATCGACCGTATTATTCTCGATAAGTATGTATATAAGACGCGATTTGTAATCTAAGGTCTTATTTTAACACTATTTTAAAGAGCAATTTACCTCGATCAGGAATCCATATTGCAACTTGTATGAATATGAGTTTAAAATAAATTTCTCTGTTTCGAAATCTGATGTCAGTTCTGACACTTAATGAAACAAAATTTTCTTGAAAAACCTGTTTTTTCAGAGACAACAAGTTTAAGGCTAGTGCGGTCTCTTACATGTTGTCTCCTTAGATTTCCGTCAGATTTCTTACCATTGTTTGAGGCTGTTCTTCAGAAAAACGTAATTAGTTGACAACTTTTGTCCATTAAACATTGACAAAACTCAAAAATTCAAAAAAACTACATTACCGAGTCTACCTTATCGGAAAAATCCCTGAAGAAATTACATTTCGTCTCTTTTCAAGCTTATTCGTACTAGACTTGCATTGAGAAAAACCCCCCCAAAATAATCTATTACATTTTTAAAAATAATGTACACCTGTTTCTGTCATAATTTTCGAGGGTGTTTATATTTTTTCTCCAATTATTTGCAAAGAAAACTCATCAAAAACCCGTGAATAGTGAAGTAAAAGAAATTAAATTCAATGCAAAAATAATCACTCAACAATTTGATAGGATTTTCAAATGAATTACGTGCGATAACAATAGTGAAAAAATGATATGATAAATACATTTGTGAATTTTCCCCATTTTTTCGTTCTTTTCATTTCCTTCTTCCCCCACAAGTTATCGAGATGTTTACCATTCGAGGTAATTATACAAACGAAAAATCAAAATGACTTTTCCTCTGAGGAAAAAAATCTCAACAAAATTCAGTCGAATTACAAAATTGTGCATAGTTTTGTGAGTTTTTGAAGCAAGTGTATTGAATCTGTGTGCAGGTTTTGTGTTTTATCCTTGATCGTTGCTGTTGTTTCGTTCGTTTCTCGCCCCGTTTCAGACATCTCGCAGTTGTCGTAATGTGAAAGCTGGATAGAAAGTTTTTCAGTGCAGCATGCTCCCCCTTGTACGCCCACCCCTCGGCAACGGTCGTCGTTGATGAACAAACAGCAGCAGCAGCAGCAGCACCTTACACCAACAACACCTTCGCCCATCCGTCGTTGCTCCTCTTATTTTTTTTTCATTTTTTTTCTGTTCAGTTTCTGTGTGTAGTTTGGGTTTTTTTTCTCTGTTTGTTGTTTCTTTTTCCTGTGCTCCGCTCGTCGATTTTACATTTGTGGCGAAAATGTGAGGTTTAAAGTGGAAATTGTCTGCATAATTAATGTTTTATGCATGTGCGTTACTCTGCAAACGGTGCTGTGTGTAATATTCGGGTAAATCATTGGTGCATTTCATAAATAATTTAGGAAATGCCCGTGATATGGGCACGGGCGCTAGGCGAGATCGCCAATGGGGGCCTAAAATGGATGGGATGGGATTTACATTTGAACGGTGATAAGTTTGTGGCTTTGTTATGCAGTGTGTTGGTACAGGGATCGCCGTCGACATCGTAGGTTTATTGGCTGCTGGTCGCTAATTCATGTAAAATGCTGGAACGAGTCGAGGGCCCATGGCAAATGGCATACGGATGGCCACATAGAAGAATCGTGGACGCGTTTTGTTGAGTTGGCTTGGGTGAAAGGCTGAATGAATGCATACCACTGTGCGCCTTCAGTGATAGAGGCGCACATCAATGTGGAATCAAAGTAAAGATTTGTGCAGATTACACATATAGTTTTGAAAACTGTGTATATTTGCTGAGTGGTTGTGGCTAAATAATTTCACATTATCCCACAGCATTGAGCGTTCCGTGATTTGACTCCTCACATGAGTGTGTTTACAATTGATTTTAAATTGAATGGGAAGTGCTAATTTAGAGATTTTGATGGCATGGCCGTAGGGTAGGTCTGATGGACGAAGTGTTTTTTTTTTCTTCGTTTGTGCATTGTCACTGCTGGTGCTTGTCTAGAAAATGGGGCGATAATTGATAACGGATTTTTGTTGGAAATTGATGCGCTCTTAATCTCTTTGTTGTCTCGTGATTGCACAAAGGTAGTTGAAATTGTCGTTTGGTAAGATAATTTCAAAATGGAACAAATTCCCAAATCGCGCAAATAAAAGACTTAATCTCTTCAGCGTTGGCTTAATCCCTCTCAGATTTCAGATGGATTTAGGATGATGGCTGATGGTTTCTTCTCTCGTTCATGTGTATGTGTGTTAGTTTGTTGTAGAATAGGAGAATCCACACTAATTAGCGTCGAAACGCTCCACGATGTTGATTGTCCTCTTCTGTGTGATTCATGGCCTACTCCTCTCGAGATAGTATGTAGAGCTGAGGATGATATCTCCCGTAATTTGTGCCCCTCTTCCTCATTGAGACATATAAAACCGAAAGCACTTGTCCTCTATAGATAACCAATTACTTTTGTTTTCAACTGTCGTCTTTTTGTTTAAGCAAGTTTCGGAATTTGTTTATAGTCCGTCATCTCTGAAAACAGCTATCGTTAACGACAGAAAAGAGGTTATGGCTTGAATGATGCCTTTTGTTTTCAACTTGTCATCGATTTCGTTGAAATGCTCTGTTGCATTGCTTGCAGAGGAAATATTCGTACGTCCAGCTGTACAGAATACATTTATCCCAGTCCCTAAGTTTCCTATAGTTCTCTTAGTTCCCGACCCACAACATGTGACAGCATCGCAATTCTTTAAGTCTGTGTTCTACTTCGTCCGATCCGTCTTACAAATCACTTACCTTGCTCCCTACTTATTTGTAGATACAACTACTTTACGACACTCTCTGACATAATTTCATTTTGCTTCATTTCAGAGAGCTGTCGTGCACATGAATAATATTCGCTAATCAAATCGGGCGGAAGAGGGTTGCAGTGGGAGTTTGGACACAGGTACGACATCCATTCTGCATCTGAATCTCTTACCGCCGCACGATAGACGCAAGTTTCTTCGACATCACAAATAAGACCGAAGTAGACGAAAATTCTCAATTCAAAAGAACATAAAAAAAACGATTCAAAATGGGCGCCACAACATCGTCGGAATTCGCGATGCCCTCGACATCTGGAATGCAGGCGACCTCATCGGGCGTGACTGGCAGCAGTGGCGGTCCGCATTTTCGGGAGCAACGTCGCAAGCGAGTGACTGGTTTCGCAACGCTCAAACGGAAGTTCATTCGTCGACGGCGCTCTTCAAAGGCCTGTGATCATGCGAGGGTGTTGAGGGACTTTATTTCGGACTGGAGCCTGCTGGACTGGTCAGCACTTTGTGAGGAGTACGAAGCTTTGGCTGCGTTAAAAGATCTCTCGGTTCAGGCGGAGCTAGCTCGCCCACCGGCGACCACATTCAAGCAGGACCTGGCGAACCTTTTCGACATGAAGACGTGCACCGATTGTGATCTAGTATTTCGTGGGACGATCTTCCCTGTGCACCGGTCGATACTTTCGTCACGATGCTCGTATTTTCGTGACCTGCTGGCCGGGTGCCCCGGGTTTGGGGCACGCATCTGCCTGGAGCTGCCGTCTTCACCGATCGACGTACAAATGTTCACATCACTCCTGCGGTACCTGTATACCGGCGATCTGTGTCCACACGATCCGAGCATCGATATCAATCTCTTGCGGCAGCTGGGCGATGACTTTGGGACACCGAATCCCCTGGAGCACGATTTGCGGTATCTGCTTGAGACGGGAGACTACGCCGACGCGGCGCTGGTGTTCACCTCGGAGGGGAACGACTATCACCGGCCGGACTCGGGCAGTTCGGAGTATGGTTTCCGACCCAAGCTAGAGTTGCCATGCCACAAAGCCATTCTCAGTGCTAGGTCACCGTTCTTTCGTAATCTCATTCAGCGGCGGACGCGAAACGTTGATGAATACACGGAGCGCGCGCTGCATGTGCCAACGCGTATAGTGCTAGATGAAACTGTGATCCCGAAGAGGTATGCTCGTGTGCTGTTACATGCTATTTATTTGGATACTGTTGACTTGACGCTCATACTGAGAGGTGCTGGCAGTGGAAACAGCGCAGGCAGCCTAGGCGAGGTGCACGCGCTCACCCACACCGGACGGGCGCGGCCCACGCCGCTGGAGGAGGCCATGGAGCTGTATCAGATCGGACGGTTCTTGGAGCTAGACATTCTGGCCCAGGGGTGCGAGGACCTGATATTGGAATGGCTCTCGCTAGATACTCTACCGACTGTGTTAAAATGGGGCAACCAGCCGCACGGGTCCGCCTGGGTGTTTCGACAGGCGTGCCAGTACTTGCGGGAGGAGTTCTCTGCAGTCATATCATCGCCAGTGCTCCATCAATTGGACAAGGCGCAGCTGATTTGCGCCTTGCAGAGCAACTTCTTGCAGGCTTCCGAACTAGAAGTGCTCCAGGCAGTGCTCAAGTGGGGGGAGCAGGAGTTGATCCGACGCATGGAGGACCGGGAGCCAAATTTACTGAGTCACACGGCGCACTCGGTGACGCGGAAGGGGGTAAAGAAGCGCGATCTCAGCGACGTTGAACTGAGGGAAATTCTCTCCGAGCTACTTCCTCTGGTACGTATGGACCACGTCCTGCCGCCGAATAGCGAAATTCTCTGTCAAGCAATCCGAAGAGGGCTCGTGAGCACCCCTCCCTCGCACATGATTGGGGACGAGCGCGAAAATTTGCGGGTGAACGCTTGGATTCGCGGCGGAAAGAACCAGGGGCTCTTTGTGCGCCCTCGCCTCTTCATGCCGTACTATGAGGAGGTTAAGGCGCTGCTGGAAGACAGACAGACCCACATGCACCCGCATGACTCGAATCGTTTTCGGCGATCGAGGCACATGCCCGACATACCCGACACACTCTACATGGTCTCCCGAATGAACGCAGCGGCCGGTGGTGGAGTGGGTACAACATCGGGGCCTGACAATATTGACATGCTAGCCGCAGCTGCGGCGATTCCGCCCCCGGACGGCCCCACGATGGCAGCAATGCTCAAGCGAGAGCACAAACTGCGACAGTCGCCAATGTGCCAACGGGCACTACTGCTGCCACTGTCATCAAAGCACGAAATCAATCGCCAGATCCGATTGCGCGTAGTTCGTGAATTCAATTTGCCAGACGCGGTCTCTGAGCTGCTGGAGAGCTCACTGAACGGACAAAGCGGGGTTGACGAAGTAGCTGCCAACAATACAACACAGACTGACCACATCGACGATGAACAGTCGCCACCGCCATCGCCAGCACTGGCTGGCGGCAATGATGCCACATCAGTACAAAATAATTTGCCATGTTACAGTCGAAACATGACGTTTCCGCGACAACACTTGAGCGTTGGCCCTGCTCATCATGGTGTCGGCGCTGGTGGCGCAGGCATTGTTACCGGCGGCGGTGGCATGGTAGGGGGGAGCAGCTATGGATCAAGACACTCTTCCGGCCACCGTGGTGATTTACCTGCGCTAATAACTGAAGGCGATTATCGGCAATTCGCTCCCATGGGCGATGGCATTGACGGAGCGAATGGCGGCTGCGAAGGTGGACATCTGTCAGACATGATGCCCGATGTTGCAATGGCAACAGCGTCATTAGGGCAATTACATTTAGCCGGAGAGCCACCCGACAGCTTACAACTGGATTTGGGTGATGGACCGAGTCACATAATGGGCGCAGCTGGACCAATAGGATTGCGGGGATTGCAGGTAAGTGCTTAATTGAACATAATTAACATAATCTGGCCTTATGTAAATTCCAAACCCTCGATAAGAATTGCAGTGTGCTTTGGTTTGCTGATTGCAATTGTGTTTATCAGTTTCGCATTTCGTCTGGATATGATTTCGCCGTAGATTGGGTTTTCAGAGGAAATTCCTTTATTGACACCCCTTATGAGTCAGAGGTGTGTTGAATTTAACCGATAGGTGGGGGTGAGTTCACACCTACACAAATTGGTTTATTGTGCCGATAATCTCAATCTGTTAGGAGGTTATTTGTGGATTGAAAGTGCAATTGCAGGTCTCTGTCTGCCCGTTTTTTCTCTAGAAAACAATTATGATGACAGAAATCTTGGAAGCACATGTTGATCTACTCAGTGTGTCCAGAAGAATTCAATAATTTTTCTTTGATGTCTTAAAGTCCGTCTTACAGATCCCTCATAGTTCTGATGATTCAGATCTAACCACCTATACACGATCACTCTGTCTATTTAGATCGCACACTACACCCGTCCGTATTTCAGCCATCTACGCATCCATTAACTGTACTGTGCATTCCGCACTTTAGTGTACAACGAAGGAAGCCAAAAGCAGATTTTCTAAAAGGTACTGTAATTTAAGTGTTGCCGATAGTGGTAGGGAGATGGATCGAATATGTTTTGCCAGCACAATATTCTAATCGAAGATCTTTCGGGAGGGAGGTAGCGCATATACCTTGTTTCGCGAGGTTTTTTTCGAGAGGCAAACTAAGAACTACCTTTCGCCATGGAACGGAATCGAAGTTGCTTAGTGTGGGGTATAGGGCTGATGCATAAATGACTCACAATCGAGTTCCAAGAACTCATGGTGAGGTACTATCGATTATTGTGTCTTGGGGTAGTTCCTATCTAAAAAATTTTCCCTCGCTTCTGCTCGTTTTCTTCCTTAAAACAGCGAATTTGCTAACAATACAACTCCAAGGTAATGGTGTTTTGGTGGGGTAGAGCAGATAATGGTTAGTAATTCCCAATAAACAGAGAACAACCCCTTCGCTGCCCGATTGACTTTGCCATCATTTGTGTCGACTCAGCGCGATTTGGTCACGACCGTTCGACGCTGCAATAAGCCCATTTCACCTTCAAAATTGGATGGATTAGCAGTGACAAGCAGGTGGAAAGACGGTCGATTAGGTTCTTTGTCTTTGTCGTGTCTAGACTTGTCAGTATTGTCTGGTTGTTTGTGCAAATTTTAGCTGGTATATTTTCATTTTATTGACCTTCCAGAGCGTGGTGCAGAAAACGCAAACTATCTCGAGAAAGCTTCTTAAACTTAAAATTAAACTTTTCTATACCGGCAATACATTGTACGTTTTCTCCCCAATATAATAATTAAATACAAATATGCGCCAAATAAGATCGTCTCTAGACCCCGTTGCATAACAAAACTACTCTAAATATGCGTATATGTAAAGCTCAGTCTAAGTAGCAACAATTCTCTCACAGTTGGAAGTGATGCCTTTTATTCGAGATCCTAATATCCCCTTTTTTAGAATATGAAAATGTTTGTTATGTCTTCAAAATTTCCCGCACTACTCGTTCTTCTGGAATTAACCCAAAAAAATCATTTTGAAATTTATCTAGCATCAACTGCCGCCAAGCAATTACCACCACTTTATGCAGCGTTCCGATTCACCATTTGATGTTCTACGTCAAGGTCAAGCGTCGCCAGCACCGCCGCAGGGGACATACAATTCAGGACCACCAAGATATTTATAGAGTTTGAGAGTGGCCCCCGATGAGGGCCTTTATTTTAGCATGCCTTTTTGAAAAATAAAAAAAAAACAAAAAAAAAAACAAAAAATACAAAAAGTGTTATAAATAAATTAGAACAGAAAAAAAGAAGAAAAATTTTCAAATTCAAGCTAAAATAAAGCGAACAAAGGAAACAAACTAAATTTATAAATATTATATATACATATATATATTATAAATAAAATTACGTTAATAATTAATTATACATAAATTATAAACAAACGATGATAATATTTATTAATAAATACTTAAAAACAAAATAAGAAATTCAAACAAATATTATACATAGTATATATACATATACACACTGATATGGATATATTTGAAGATTAAACTCAAAAGCGCACGATGAAATGGACATGCAGCAAAACAAAAAAAAAAAAGAAAACTCTAATTGTTGATTTCGTTTTTAAGTACAATGACTTTTTTTTAATGAAATTCCCCGAAAACAGTTTTAAGTTGTCTCAAACTTTTTTCGTTGTTGTTGTTGTTTTGTATGATTTTTGTGATAAAGGATCTCCTTTTGTGAAATGAAAAAGCAAACCCACTCGTGCACCAATAGACTTTTCTTTCATTCTCGCTTTTCTCGTGCCGCATATGCAAAAAAACAAAACAAAAAAATACGATTCCCCCGAGATTGAACTGTGAAACCTAGTTATTAATCAATTTCACGAAACAAAAACATAAAACAAAAAAATTTCCAAATATTGGTAAGAGAAGAAGAAAATCACACTTATTTAAAGACATTGAATTAAATGTGTTAGTTCAACAAACTAACGTGCGAATGACAGAAACAAAAACAAAAAAACAATCGAATAACGATCATTTGAAATTATTTACTCTATATTGTATTTTGCCTGGCTTATTACAACATAAGTTTTCGAAGATAGAAGCGAATTAACAAATCATCAAAAAACGAAAAAACAAAAAAGAGCAAACATCTTTTCATAAGTGCAATACGATTTTTTGCCAAGCAGAATTTATATACATATTAATATACTTAATAAAACTTATTAACAATGCAGTTTAAAGAGTAAACAAGATGTTTTCTGAATTCTTATGTACAAATCAAAGCAATATGCACAACAAATAAATAAATATTGCGCTTGCGTATGCATTTTCTAATCTCAATGCTGTTACATTTAATTGACTTGCATAGACTTGCACTTGAATAACTCATTCGTTTTAAATTGTATTTTGTTTTTTTTTTCGATCTGAATGAAAGAATTTAAGTTTTAGACTTAAGTGTTATGATTTTGTATGGTATTCGGACATGTGTCAAGAACTTTCAGACTTTGTACTAAGTTAATAATTTTTTTTGATATTCAAATTGAACGTGTTAATATGAATTCCCTTCTTTATTTCATTGGTTTATTCTTTAATTCTTCTTTTGTGAGCTTAATCTTGCCTTAAAGCTGATATTTGTATGCGTCACCATGTGGAAAGTTGAACATTCGGTTTTTTTCTTTTGTTCCATTTAACGACGTTTTAAATTATTTATTGCATATTTTGTGCTTATTTAGACGTAGGTTTGCCTCAATGACGAAACTTTGTGGTACTACAATCTACGCTCTCATATGAACATGAAGCATTTAATTTTATGTGACTTGACGTTTTGTAAGAGCATTCATTTTTCTGAAAAATTATTTCCTATCATGAACTTTCAACTAAATTGCATAGTTTTGGTCTTGCCCTCATTGATAGTTCTGGGCATGATTGTGTTTTATCAACTTCTTTTGATTTACTAAAAAATTATTACTGATAATACACAACTACAAATCAATCACTGAGTCAACATTTGTCTACTTAACGACTTGATATTATCGGTCACTATAGTTTGTTTCCCTTTTATTTTTTCTTACGAAATTTAGTTCAATCTGGAGAGCGTTTTATGAATTTTGTTTATTGAACTAGTTCGTATTGAGATTCATTACGTTCAACCGAAATCGAGTTTTGTGCTACACTCACCGGTTGATATTCAAATAAATCATGATTGCTTACTCAGTCCAAATATATCAAGGATATAAACGAATGGAAAAATCTCGAACGATTGATTGTAAAGATTGAATCATTTTTGAAGTTAACTATTCGATTGATAAAAATAACCGATTGGCCTGTTTTAGCCTCTACTCTGGTGCAAGCTGTTTACTTCTCTTAAAATAAGCACAACACTTTTCTTTGATCTTTGATCCCAGAGTTTGTATCAAATGTGTCCCCACCGACTTATTTAAAAACCATTTAATTTCAAATACCGGACACTTGCTTCTCTTTTTTCAATTTAGAAAGATTTTATAATTTAGCTGTCCACGCTCTACGCGCCTGAAACAATCAAATCACCGTCCTGACTATTGTTCGCAGTCGCATCTTCATAGACCTTCCTCACAGACAGTACCATATATTTAACACAATACTTTTGCTCCAAAGCAAGAAAAATTCTTATTTTCGATCATCGTTCAGTAGTCGACTCTATACCACAATCTGCATCTATTAATAATTAAATGTACTTCTTGAGGTGGACAATCGCAGAGTGTTTCATAATTTGTTTATGGCCATAAACAAGTTATTAGTTGTGTCAATAAAGCTCACTTGACGTTGCAATATGCCATTACAGCACAAAAATTACGAAAACACTCTATCACAAGGCAACGCGAATCTTTTTCAAATTCTGATGGTGCACATAGATTTTCAACTTAACCGAAGTTTATTTGGTTTTCCCAAATAAGAATAGCTCGTATTCTAACTACGAACTTTCATATTTGCTTCGCTGTGTCCGATCTTATAGTTCTCATTGAATGACTGGATTAAAGCTGTAATAGTTGCTAAAAAAAACGTCAAAAATGGTGATTATGGGAGATTTTCACATGTCTTGTTATACAAGTTTTTCTGCATTTTGAATGCACTTTCTTTTGATTTCATGTCATTCATAAAGGATGCAGAATGTCTCTACATGCGTTTAAGCATTCAAATTACAACATCAACGAATCTCAGTGACTGGGGAATATTACATCAATTTCTAAGGGAATGGTTCCCAGTCTAATATAACGATTTCACTTTTTCAAGATTACTGCCAATGATAACTGAGTTTTTATTGTCTAGAAATAAAGTTGTTTTCGTTGGCCTTTCGAAGCCACGAGCGGTTGTTTAAAAAGTTTAGGCCTTTTGGACCAAATTAATTAATTTATTATTTGATCATGCCCAGAGTTCATAACGTCTTCGTCTATGGGACACACTTATGAAAAATATGCATTTAAATAACAACAATTCCACTGGCATCCCTGAGTGAAAATTAGCTTTTAATGATTACATTTAAAGTGCCATTTACCCAGCAATTTCCCTATTGTAGAACGACTGCAAGAACGCTCTTTAATAAATTTAACAGTTCTTCCCAAAACATTTTCACCGTTAATTTGGATTTCCTATTCACTCGTTGCGATACCCATTCGAAAAGCAATATGTCGTGCATCATGTGGCTTGTTGTGAGAGGACTGCATTTAAGAATTCACATAACTTTTAAAGTCACAAAAAACCCAATTGAGGCACTTTACTTCTTTAATATTCACTTAACTTATTTATTCTCACCAACTAACAAATCGCCCCCTAGAGGGATACCAAAAAGAAAACAAAAACAAAAAAAAACTAACCATCAGACGAATCTTACGAACAAAAACGTCGAAGCGCCCCTTAGATTAAAAATCCACATTGATCTTCGATTTATGAGATAAGCAAATTGTACTTTTACAAACTTTTAACAAAAATCCCATTCGTGATGCACAACGACCATGTGAGAATCTAAAAAAATAATTTTATGTATTTTATTTTTAAGCTCCTTGATAAAATTAAATTAAAATGAATCCGACTAAACATAACATGAATGAAGTAATAATTTATTCTTCCTTAAGTATACTCATTGCAAAATAAAAGTGCAAACAATATAAATACACCCCCACGCCCTCCTCCATCAACCAGCATAAATTAGTAAAATAATGAAGTACCGTGTAAGACAAACCCAAATCGGAAAAAAATAAACCATCAATGTTTATGTGTAAAATAAATTGATAGTTTGTTGTTTGCTCGCCCCTTCCCCTAATAGACTGCTAAGCCAATAAACATATACATGTATGTATTTTATTGATATGTGTTAATAGTTAATAATGCGAATATTCGAAGTGGAAGAAGGAATGATATTCTTTGCGTTCGGTTTACCTTTTGTATGATTTACCGTGTTTCGGATGTAAGACTTTAGTTCTAAGGTTACTACTGTTTAGTTTTCAAACAAACAAACCTATTAATTTATTGATTTAATTCGAAAGTAACATATATATATAAACGCCCGTAACATAAATGATATATATATATATATTTTAATGATGATGAAGATTATGATAGGGAAAGACGATGAGAAACAAATAATATCCTTATCGCGGTATTTGTAATTGTAATTTGCAAATAAATAAATGAGAGTAACTTATTCTAAGTAAAAGCGACAGAGGATATAGTATTTATGGAGACAGGAAAAACAAAAGAATCCATAAAACAAATTGAACATATTATTATAAATTATAAATAAACGGATATAAATAAAATGAAAAAAATAAAAAAAAAACAAAGAATGAAAAAGAAGACGTTTCACAATGTTATATTTAAACATTGAAATTGTTTTTATTTGTCTTTTTTCAACAGCATTTGGGCGTCTTAACGGATGGAATATGTCCTGTGTGGCTTATTAATTGCATTAAGTCTGGATACTGCCAAATACATCTTTGTTTGCACTAAGCAATAAAAAGTTTAGTTAGCAAAAGAACCTTGCAAAAAAGGAAATGCTTGAACAGAAAAGGAATATAACGTCATTAATTCATTGTATTCCCCGGAAGTGCCTTGACCGTCAAAAGTGTCAGAGAGTAGCGGGTAAGTGTGTCGACTCATATGCCAAGGTCCCAGGTTCGATTCCCGGACGGTTTCTTTTCCACTGCACCACCTTTTTCTATTTGACAACCCTCAAAGAGTACTAATTGTCTATGAAAAGCTTTTCAAATTTCGCCGTTTGTAGTCGGCAAAAACTGTGGGTCCCTTCTACTTATGAGAGAACAGTAATAGCACGCACAACACGAGTAGTTGTTGTAGAAGCTAGACCCTGCTAGTCCCTTGTGGGCTGTAGTGGAACTTGCTCAAGTAATAACAAAAGCAGTAACAAGAAACAACCTCAGTGGTAGTAAAAAATTAACGCAATGTTCCTAATTGTAATATATGCAAATTTAAACCAAATCGAATCGTTTTCGTACCAAATCGGAAAGGGTTTGGATTTCTTCAAGCCCAAAGCAGTTGCGTGGTCTGACTCGAACTGCAAAAAGGCTATGCGGTGGAGAGAGTTGAGTTTCCGAAGTAACAAAGCCAACGCCAGCGTGGAAACTTGTAAAAAGTTGGGTATGCAAAATGTTCTGATGACAAAAAGTTGAGGCAAAATATACTACCATGTTCCAATGAAAGTAAAAGTCTCCATTTTACAAAATATACGAAATACTTCCTCGTCTTCGAACCCTACTTCCAATGAGATTCCAGCTATCAACTTCCTAGACACACATTGCGATCAGCTCAACGCTGCTAAATTGCACTTACAGATATATTACAGACAGAGATAGTGCGAGATATTACAGATACAGATTCAAGAGTTCTTAATGAACTCGACATGAACAAATCTGTTTACCCTTACTCTCCTCCAAAGAGATATTCTTCAACGACTGCAAAGTCACTGCGCAAGTTTTTCCATATGTTGTACTATTTAGGTTATTTTTTCGAGTTAGGGGAAGAAATCAATCCTATTCCCAAAAAGAGGTGAACTTTCGTTACCCACCTTCTGCCGACTCATAACACTTACATTCCTTCTTTCTAAAGTCATTGAGACGTTGATGAAGTACCTTGAATCGCGGAAGCTTCTTAATGACTGGCAGTGCGCCTTCCACGCCTACTAAACTCGCATCTTTTATACTAGCGTCTACAAAAATAGAAACCGAAAAAAATCTGAATGACAAAATAAAGGAAGTCCAAAGTCATATTTTCAACTGCGTCTTGCATACTATAGTTTATTTAACGGATTATGGGTTTTTTAAAGATCAACATTTCAAAGTTAGAAACATATGTTACATATATGGTGCGCTATGAAGAAGCAAATTTCTACGCAAACCCATTTTCAAAAAATGCTTTTCAAATAACAAATACACGTCGATTACATTTGTACACACATCCTTTTGCGTTTTTCTCAACTTCATGAACACAATGATCTGTTGTGGAGTAAAATGTGTTGAAAACAAAAGTTAATAAGAAATTGAAACATAAATGGCTCGACATTTAATGTCAGACAAGCCACTCGATTTAAGCGACAACCGTAATTGGTGCAAATATTTTGTTTGCAGAAGCTTAATTAGAACTTCAACTTTATTTACCACAACTGCTCTTTATAACTTCTAGGAATCCTGTGGCAAGAAGGTTATTTAGTCGAACTGCACGGATTTTATTCCATTTGCAAGAGTGGTTTTCTAGATTGTTCTTTTAGGGAATTCAGTCGAAGACATGCCAATTTGAAAACACCGACTTACCGTTAAGGGAAATGAAACATTGTAATTTGCAACTCGAAAATTTGAAAGAAGCAATTAAGAAAGTGTGATCATAATTAGGAAAAAGAAGAAAAAAGGTGAAAATATTTTATAGTTCCTTACGACCTGACAGAGCTTATTTCAAGAGTATTGATGATATTCGGGTCCCTACAGAAGTCTCTTTATGGTGATATTTAGGTTTAAATGAGTGTTAGAAATTAAGTGTTTCGTCGATAAAACATACAGTTCTATATAAACATACATATATGTATGAAGTTACTTGAAAAATGAAAATTCATCTTTAATACACACGTTTTTAATGCCTCTATATTTTCTTAGGCTTTTTAAAGATTTTCAGCTGTTAAAGACGGTTTATAGTATTCATTCGACAGAACTTTCTCTGGTTTTTAATTTCATATTATTTTTTGGCTTAGAAATAAATGGGTTAATAGGAAAACAAACAACGTCGAACAAGGTGTGTGGGGATGTGATTACGGAAACCTCAGTCTTGCATCCACATGCATCGTCTCAAACGCTAGTTATCTTATTACTCGATCACAACCAAAAGAGGACGCGATAATATCGAATTTTATTAAGGTGTGAAATTCCTCCATTAACAATTAATCCACCACACAGGTAAAACAAAAAAAAACTCAATTTAACAAGCTATTTCGCTTCTCGCTAAAGGCATGTAAACTATTCACGCCAAAACTCCCCCATTTAATGAAATAATTTCCAGGGTCATAAAGACTCCTAGTTTGTGGGTGTAATTAGAAGTCATTTTCAATGGGTTATCAACATTAAATGCCTCATTACAAATCGATTATTTGCATCTTCAATCATGTCTTTATGATTAATGATGGTTGTTAATCAATTATCAGGGAAGAGTCGTTAAGACAGTTCTAAATTTCCCTTTGCGTGGGTTTTGCTTTGTCTCGTTTCAAATCATCATTTTTCTTTTTAATTATAGTGGTTTGCTGAAATTGGTATGTTAAATGCCTGTTAAGGCCCGGTAAAAATTTTTTTTTGTTTAAATTGGAGGGTGAGCAGCTTAGGTTTGATGAGGTTTATTTCTGCTCCTTTTGCATAAAATTTTACATTTACTCTCTCTCTCTGTCTCTTCCTCTCTCTCTCACTCTCTTTCTTTCTCCCTCATTCTTTCTATCTCCATTAAGGAGCAACACCGTTAGGTCACACAAGACCCAACACCAGTTATCTGGAAACGAAGCCTAATTAAGCTCTATCTCAGGGAATTCTGAGAAAAATTTAAAAGTCGATGGAGTCCAATATACCATTAAGCTTTGAATGAGGGATTTGGCAACTAACTCTAGCTGGAAGCATGCAACAATTGCCCAGTGGGACTTTGTGTACTAACATCACTCAAATCTTTTCTCTGGGGATGGGTTAGGGCCCAAATTTGATAATTATTTGTGATGAGTGGGACAGTGTAATAATGAATTTGACCGAACGATTGAACTCAACGAAGGTAACGAAAACCTTTGTAATTTTACTAAAAATCCTACTTAGCTCCTCTAAGATTGCTCAAATTAACTTACATTTTACTGCTTTCTTTTCATTAAGCATAAGCTTGTACGGCTCTACCTAGTAACTCTTAAGACTATAATTGAAAAGTGTCAGAACTCTACGCTTTTGTTATGTACATAGTACATATTTCTTGGATGCGTCACTCTTGATCTTTCAGAGGTTTCCGCAATTTGTAATTGTGACGGCCTTGTCTTTACTATTTCTTCTTTAAGATATTCAAGTGTTACAAAATCTTTAATTATTATGTTCGTGCTTTTCAGAACAGATCACTCCGCACTGTCCAAGCACACCCCTCACTTATTCCACCAAATAGCACTAGTTCACATTTGACTGTCTGTTTCTTTAATAAACATTCTTTTAATTCTTTGCACTCACAAAAAAATTTCACAATAAAGATAAAATTCCAGTAATTCGTCTTGGCCAACGGCGGAGTGGGTTGCACAATATCAATCTAGAAGCGGAACAAAAGTCATTCATCTTCGATGCAAATCTTTTCTCACGTGCGCTTCGTTCGCCGAATTCGCTCATCTTCACGTCTGACAAACAACGGAACGAACAAACAGTGCAGCACAAGGTAACGCAGAAAACAATCGACAACCAGAAACCAAACTCCAGCTGACTGCGCAAATTGCAATCGTGTTCACACAGTCTGCGCGCGCAACAGTCTTAACAACATGAATGTTGCCAGCAGCATGCTGCCAGCGACATGTTCCTTGCTCTTGTTTCCCTTTCAGACAGTCGTCTCTGGCGTGGGTAAAGACAATTAGCAAAAACAAACCCCGAGGCACTAGGCAGCGGACGCAACCATCTGTTGACTCTGAGACCGGCTTAAATATCGTCGGCATCAGTCTGGACTGAACGGCCCCGCTGAAAGGTTGTACGGGCGCGCTATAATTTGTTGTGGTAAAGAAAATTGCAGTAAAGTCGAACTTATCGTCTCGCAGTGCTTTCAGAACAAACAAAGAAATTCTAGAGTTTTGCACAGAGAACATATTTCCTCGTATCCCAGAAGGGGTTTCAATCAGTCAGAATCGATTTGCATCTGATTACTTACAAGTGTCGCTATGCGGGGTTTACGCGAGCTGGTGGCTGTGTTGATGTGCCTGGCAGTGAATGCGCGCGATCTTTCCGATTTACGCAATGTGTCGGCGCTAGCCGCGAACAGTGTGGGTGCATCTGAAGTGGTGTATCAAAATGCTCGGCATGAGAACAAGGAGTCGCATGGGACGGTGTTGCGTGCTGATGAATTTGAGAGGTTTGCCATGGGCCTGAAGGACGTGAAAGACGAGTGCTGCAAGCAGGATCTTAATGCAACTCTCTGGGGTATAGTTCGAGAAGAGAAGTGGGCCGTTGCTAGTAAGTACAGATAAAAAGTGAAATGTGTATCTTTTAAAAGTCCCTGTCTGTTGAGCAAAATAGAATTTAACAAAAGAGTGAGTGTGGAGAAAATAATACGTATACGCAACAGAAACTCTTCGAGGCAGATGATCCTTTTTATGTTCAGTTTGGGTACATGAATGGGCTTTCTTTGGTAGTCTGACAATAATATGTGAAAATGTGGAATAGAATATTTTTTGGAGTTGCGAAAGAGTGGTTAAAAATTTTGTAAATAATTATGTTGAAGGACGTTCCTTGTGCTTAGGAGTAGTAAGAGTTAGAAGTTGTGCAAATGTGACAAAAGAATTACATTTGCAACGATGTGAGAGTACATTATAAGTTAGGCAAGAGTTGAACAGTGGGAATGAATTTGTTTTAAAATGCTTGATATACGTTAGAAGATGAAAAAATGTGACAGTCATACTGAGTGTTAGTTGGGTTCACTGTAAAAATTTTATTCTTTACTACAAAACTTGTAGTTTCGTTGTACTTGTTCGTTATACGCAACATCTTATATGAATTGCTCATCTTACAACTGAATGAATGCATTTTCTTACTGTCATGCGTAGTTCCCGCAGCTAACAAATCGAATAGGTAAAATAAAATTACTTCAAATAGAACAGTGTAGGTCTACACTTGGTAGAAGAAGAAAAGAGATTCTAAAAAATATAAACTTTTTACTAAATAACACAAGATGTATGTCTTGATAACTATATAGTGAATTCTGTTATTCGGCGGTATTTTTCATATACGTTTTCGATTTAACAAACGTTTCAAATTTCATCCATGACTTCGATAGATTAAATGGAAGTATATGGAACTAAAAAAAGGGAACGAAAAAAAGGGAACGAAAAAAAGGCAACGAAGAATTGTTTACCCCTAAAAAAATCACCTCACGTAGGATTGTAATCCCTTTAAAATTTAGTAATTGCATGTACTTCATGTTTTCTTATAAGTTTCTGCGTCCGGTCTGTCTGAAAAAAAAGTTCTTTGAATACACCATAGTTATTCAAAAACTAAATGTAGCGTTGTGCTAAGCAGTAACCAGTTACCTTAACTCATAGAGTTGTAGGTTAGTAGTTTTCTTCGCAATTTGTTTTAAATTCGCTTTTTGATTTCATTTTTCTGTGCATGTCACGCATGTCTTGATCGTTGTCGGAAATGCGCTAATAATTTTAAAATAATGTTTACTCTCAGTAATGTGTCTCGTAAAAATAATTTAAATTTGCAACGATTTTAAAGTGAAGACCTAAAAAAATTTTTATTCAAATGCTACAAACATACATTCCTATATCTTGAATTTCAACACTGCTTGATAAACATGGCGTGTACAACTTTAAACTTAAAGAATTTAAACAGCAGTTTGTACTTGTTAATGCAAAACTCGGAGAAAAGAAAGTCGAATTATCTTAAACTGTACCTGTACTCAAAGCCGTTAACAAATCATAAGATGAGACTAAAAGTTATATCTCGGGCAATACTTGGCTATTGTTCATACGCTGATTTTTAAAATTTAACTTAACTTTTAGAAATGTCTTCCTACAGAACAAGATGTTTTTTTTTATTAAGTCCAGTTGCCCAAATCGGTTGCTCTACCTTTTAAGCCTACTAAACGTGTCTTTTACATCTATGAAAGAATCCGATGGACGAATTATGTGCAATTGAACCTCTGTTTCGATTCATGCGCGAAGCAATCTTAGCTCATAACGATTTTAATTTGTTCGTTGATCTAACTAGGGAGTTCTTTAGGAGAAGAGTCTGTTTCTATTTTGCAAGAGTCTTCAATTAACATATGTTTTTAAATCTGTAACTATTTGTAAGTAATATAAATAAATCTACTCAATGAAATAAATAAATTGTATCTGGCAATTACATTTCCTCCCTCTTTTTGTATGAAAACTTGTTTAATATCTACTTTCTTCTTGAAAAGTTATTTATGTTTAAGAATGAGTGAAAATAGATAATATTTTAGTTTCCTTTTCTATTTAACAATATGTTCGAAAACTTTCATCACCCGTAGTCATTCGCTTCAGAAGGGTACAATTTCGATAAGTTAAAAAAAAATCACAAATAGATTTAATTTTGTAACATCGAGCATCTTTGTGTATTCGGTGTCCTTCAAGTGTTTGCAACTAGCAACGTCTACACTGCTCATTTGCCGGTATTGCTAAATTTTTGCATGATTTTGACTTTTATCGAAGTTTTTAGTGATTTGCCGATCAACGCAATTCGCATTTTTAACTTCAAAATTATCAGATAGAAAAAGAGCAAGGCACTATGCTGTTATGTTTTTACCCACTGGCTTGTCTACCTAAACATCACAAATTTGTCAACATTCTGCGACGCATACTATACTCAAGAACGAAGTAATATAACAAAAATGATCAGAATTTTCACTCATTTTCAATCGTTAGTAAGTTCATACGGAAAATTCACTTTTAATCACCTTTCCAACGAAATGATTCTTAAGATGTAACCTTTCAGAAAGAATATGATATTTACAAATGCAAGAAATATGGCAAGAGGTGTTTTATTCATAGCCATCTGACGTGAAATTGTTATCGAAGCATTTTGAACTGCGGTGAAAATAATTAGATGATATCAGAAAGAGAGACCTGCCTGTGTACTTTATCAAACATGGAATAGAGTGATTATAAAACAAGCGAAATATAAGAAATGTTTTAATAGTTTGTTTTCACAGCCAGATGTGCATATAGCTTGCTGTCAAAACGCATGAAGTTGCTTTTCCCTGTTATTGCAGTGGATATGTGTTAAAGAGGACATGAGCATCAGAGGGACGACATTTTAGCACGTTTAAAGTAATTCCCCCCGTCAGAATGTTGATCTTGATCTCGTAAGCTGCAAACAGTGCCCGCTTATGTGACAAATACTCGAGCTAATCACGACAAACACCCATCAGTGTGTACTTTTGAGTTGATTTGAATCGATTGCACAAAGCGCTAACTTGTATTCCCCTCGAATTGAGTGCATGTCATTTCACGACTGTTATGCTTTTTGTCCCTTCACAGCGTGACAACGACAGCGTGAATCGACTGACTGGAATCTGGTGAAGCACATGTTTACACAGCCCTGCTGCGCCGGCGTAATCAAGTGTTTACGCAGAGAAGTTAAGGTTATTTTCAGTTTTGCAGCAAGTTATACACGTACAAGTGGCAATCATGTGCATCTTTCCAGTATATGAGTATCACTCTTCCACACTGCGACGCAGTCAAAGTCCACCAAAGTCTGTCGAGTCTTGCGAGCCACCTCAAAAATGATATAATGTGCGTCGCTTGTGATGATTCTACCCAGCGGAGCACGCAGCGCATAACAAAATTCACCGAATTACTGTTGGGATCACAATTGAGTCTCAAGAAATGTGCTTAATTGGAAGTTCGCATTCGGGACACGTCCCCGTGTAAAATATGCTTAGATGGAAGTCAGCCGAGGCGGGTTTGTTCGAGTGTGCTTTAGAAAAGCGGTAATAGAATACTCTATGTTCTCTTTTGCCAGCCGCAAAGACGTTTGTTCCTTATTGACAAAGTATGTCAAAAAACAATGTGTTTCTTGTCGGTTGTAGGCTTTAGTCAGCCCGAGGCTGACTTGTTGATTCTTGGGGGAATAACTTGCAAAACGATTGCATTATAAACGTCGCCAGCCGTGTGCTGTCATGATTTCGTTTTAAAATGGTTCGTCGCGTGCATATTTAATACGCTGGACATGTGTCAACTACGAAGCATTCAAATGAACGAGTTGGGCGTGAATTGGTGTGGTGATTAAATGTTATCTGATACAAGGCGCTATCGTAGGGACTATCTGAAATGAATGTTTATTGCAGACTGAAGACCTTGAAGTGGGCACGGAATTAGAGCTGCTGAAGAATTGTGGGGTATGTGCATGCGTTGGGATTTTAATTTGGGCACTTGTCGATTGCAGTGAATAATGATTGAGTTATTAGTTGGTGCAGGTTTGAACCTATCACAGACTATTTGTTTAAAGGCGTAAATTATGAAAGTGGGTTTTCTCGATATTGAATGCAGACCTTTGTTTGAGGGATTTAAAGATCTTCAACTTTGCAGTGGCTTCTCCCATAGTCTGGCGACAAAATTGATTGACGATCACATAATTCAAATTTTGAGAGTTAATCAAAAAGTAGGTAATACAGTTTTCAAATCAGCTCTCAAGTTATGCCCGGCTTGTAACACGTGAATGTTGTGAAAAAAAAACGCTGTTAACTTTAATAAAACTCCAAGAGAAGGACCTTTTTTCTGTCTGCGATATGTCTGTCCTTAACTATTTGTTATCCTTAGTTGAGGAAGGATTACATTTGTATGTTTCTTCTGCAGTATTGTTCCTGTTGGTCGGAGTCTTAGACGCGTGGAGAAATGACTTCTTCGGAAGAATTTGAAGGCACATAACTTACCATTTCAGTGTTTTTAAGAAGGTTTGAGTGGGTTAAGCAACTTGAGATCAATTTATTCTACAGTATGTCTTTTCTTGTTTGGATCTTCAATGTTGGTCGATACCTTATTCAGAAGTAAGCTGTCCTCGCATTTAACGTGGTTTCTAATTGAGCAATTCATTGTCTTCAAAGAGATCTGGCCTTTCAAATCACCGTCTTTAAGGCGACGATATGTATAAATATATATGTAGTTCTCCGTAAACATTATTATAGTTTATTGCATTTAAATTCAAAAAATAATATCTCCTGTAAATAATGATTATTTGAATGAAAATCAGGCATTGTAACACAAACAAATATATGCGATGCCAAAATAGCGTGTTAATCATTTGTTTAATCATCTAATCGTATGTCTGCTCTAGGAATTGTGGATATCAGAATTAACCAATCCTTACTTAATTGGTTACTCTCACATGTATACTTTTTCGGTTTCCAGTAAGGGAATCCTTTAAAAGAAGGATAGGCAGTAGGAATGAATTTGCAACCCACCCGTTTGATGTTCATAAACAGTCCTATTCATGTTTATTACCAGTTTTACTTAAACGCATGACGTCTGCCTTCTAAATTATGGTAGACCTTACCGGTTTTCTCACTTCACCACCCTAACGATTTCTCATATTATCACTTTGCTAAGCTATTGAAAAAAAAATTAATGTTGAAATCATCAATCACTACCGCTAACAAAATGAAAAGAACGATCAGGAAAAGATGAAGGAAAGTGACTCATGCAGGTTAGGACTGTGTTAAAAAATTAGAAGAACATATTCTTGATCCATGTGCTTCTCGTTTTCTGTTTAATATCGTTGTTAATCCATTCTGAGAGGCTTGAAGCTAATGAAGGCAATCGGGTTATTCTGGAATGGACAGGAGGGAGTTATTTTTCAATACACCTGCTGCTGTATTTATTACATGCTAGCTCTAGTTCTGTGGAGTGTCTGCACATTACACAGTAAGTTATATTAACGCATGCTGGGCGATTCAGGTTCATACTGTCTGAACAAGTGGATCTGTTATGGTTAAATTGTGACTTGTTATGTGGCCATATGCGAAAGTTGCTAAATTTTTTACAAACCTGAGAGAATATTATTTCTTTTGATATATGTACACTTCACCGACGTTGAGCTTTATAATTTTTGTTCCCTTCCTCGCTAGCTTCAAAGTTTCCTGGTACACCTCTGTATTCAGAAACTCAGTGCACCAGCAAGATTAGAGGGACAGCGCAGAGTTTTAACAAACTTAGTCTTAAAAGGGGTGATTCGAGTGATTTAATGGCATTGCTGTTTAAGATAGTCCTCTATCGGTTCTAGATATGATTTTCCCCTTCAAAATCGTCCACGTCAATGGTTAGTTATCAGCTTTACAAACAGCCGTAATGTTTTCTTACTCAAAAAAACGGTAACACGTAAGGCTTTTTCTCTGTGATGCTAACTAACTTTTGTAGACGAAATCTTTCTTTTTATATATCTTCAGAATAGACTTTTTAATACGCGGTTCGCCAATACTCCTTTTCTGCTCCGTTTTTTTGCTAGCTCTTTGTCCGCTTCTTTGGAAATGAGTAATGTCGGATTCGCATCATTGCGTTTAGCGATCGATTCCGAGATTTAGTTAGCATCACGAGTGTGTTACGATGTTACGACGACCTTTTATTTCCTTTATTAATTTGAACTGAATCGCAAGAAATCAACCAAGGAGGAAGAAAAAAAGGAGTATATTGAAAATTTAGTTTGCGGATGTTTTCTTACTAATAGATTACGTATCCCTCACTATTATGTTCACATTTCAAAAAGAGGACTTCGACCCTGAAGCAGTGAATTTAAGATGGCACCGTTTTTAGCGTTTTGAAAGGTATACAAAACAAAAAACTCCAGATTTCTGTTGGCAAGGCCTGTACCCAAATGTGTGTTAATAAAAATTTGAAGAGGTCCTTAACCACCTAATGGAATTAAAAGCGACCAACAGTTAGATAATATAACAAACCCACATTCCACAAGTTTCAAAAAACCAACAATCAACAAGTTTCAACTAATTTTGCACTACCACTGGAGTGTAAAGTAACATTCAAAAGTTCAAAAAACAAAGTAACCAATCGAGTTTCAAATAACTTTCGCCACAAAACAAACGTTTACGTTTCGACAATTGAAATTAACATAAATCTAAAAAAATCTCTTCCTACAAAACACATTGCTCTCTGTTCACACACAAAACAATATCACCTACAGTTCAAGCTTGTTCACGAAAGATCATTGATATCGATTGAACTTCTCCCGAAAGGATGTCAGTGGTTCAATGGTTCAATTGTGATATAATGAAATTAAATCTCGTGACACCGATAAGTAAGCGTAAACATGCGACAGCGTATCAACCAAAAAACTGGTTGCCTGGACGTAAGTAACAAAGGGTAAGAAAGGCCATTGATACTTTCGCCGAATAAATGAGGTAAGACTTGAAAATCAAGATATTTTTTTTTCCTTTGCAAAGAGTGTATTCTATAAGACACTGGCCTTGTGCGAATCCTATATAATGCAATTTTTGCACGCTTTGAAGTTGTTACACATGATGATACATACATATATGTGCTTATCGTCGAGTCCAAGAGAGGACTAGTCATTATATCATTCTGCAAATTTATTGAGACTGTTCAACAGAGTTGAACAATTTATGATTAAATGGATTATTATGATTTAATTTGCTGATATTTTTATTTATCTGTTACGGTATTACGGTACTTGTCTACTGAACTTTAAGTTTAAACAAGATTTGTCGTTTGATTTATCTTGGGCTGGAGAACGATGCAATTTCATGTTTTGCCTCAACTTCACGTTTATTGGAGCCGCCCCAAATGGTGGCCAAACATTCAATATTTTTATACATACAATGATCGATAGGTCAGCTATGAATATGCGTACAGCTATGATTATGCGAAATCTAATGAAAGTCGTCGTGGCGTAGTGGATAAGTACGTCGACTCACACGTCGAAAGTCCAGGTTCGATTCCCGGACTGAACACCTCGAATTTTTCACGGCACCACCTCTTTCGATTTTCTGACAGCACTCAAAGAGTACGAATTGTCTATGAAACAGCTTTTCAAATCTCGTTCGAAATCGCAAAAAAACTGCAGGTCCCTTCTATTCGTGACACAACGCACAACACGACAAGTTGTTGTAGAAGCTAGAGGCCCGTGGTTCCTTGGAGACTGTAGTGCCACTCAATTAAGTAAGAATAGGACAGACGTGGCGGACGGACGTGCACACCGAGCACACCGAAATTATTAAGGTTTCAAAGGTAAAACCTTAAAAAATGGTATTCTGTTTCTACATGTTTTTCTGTCTTTTCTGCTCCTTAAACTCCAGTCGGCTTCACAGCTTAAAGTGTTCAAATTCTTCTTTCAGTCTTCTTTCATCATGGCCTGTACCTAGTGGCACGGGTGTGTACTTATTGCGCGTTGTCCATGCCCCATCCGATTCCATCCTACATCTATTTACACTTTCCTCATTTAAATTGTTTTTTTTGAATACAGATGTATGAATTTTAAGTTTTATATTGTTTTGCGTCATTTGTAAGAGATGAGGGAACAAACCTACTGTGAACACATTTTGTGAAATCTTTTCAATATGACACTCATTCAAATATGCATCACACTTCGAATTCTCCATGGTCAATCCAACAGTCATAAAATCCCTTCGAACAAATTGAGGAAACAGATTGCAAAATGAAGTGACTTTTGCTTGAAACGCCCACACTTCATGAGATCACTTGCAATTTATTTGTAAACCATTCCAACATTCCTTCCAATCTGACTCTTAGGCACGCTTTTATGCCGCCTCTTTACGTGCCGCGCTTTACAAATCGCCCTCGCACACATCATGGGAAATATTTGCTGGTCCGATACACTTTGTCACTGTCAAATTTGACAAATGATATCCGATGCGGCCGCGCTCCCACCATTATAAAGCTAAGGATCATCTTCATTCTCAATCAACACATAAACAAATTTGTATTCATTATTCAATTGCGGCAAAACAACGAACTCCTTGTCAGACTCCAAAAAACAACTCACATGACCGGCTCGATTTGTATCGCAAAGCATAAACCGAAAGTGTCTGCCGACCAGCAGCAGCCGAACAAAACAGTCCCATTCCCCGGATGATGACACCGAATCTGTTTGTGTTTTGATTTGAAAAATCGAATAGGAATTCCGCCGCTTAACGATCCACGCGAATTTCTGTAATTCTCCCATAACGATTCAAGAAGTGTATCGAACATAAAGTCGAGCTCGTGAAATTTGCCCATAATCTGTAAACAAGACCTCACATTGGCTCACTTTAGGCAACCACGCCGTATGCCGGACGTTCTAAACACTGGATCCCGGCGACTATCAGAATTCATAGCATTGTGTCTTGCTATCGCGCCGGGGCGTAGGAAAACATCATTTAAAGCAATTGAATTGAATTCGCTGTCTGGATTAGACCCGGAAAGCCAACATGGCTAATCAATGCTTCCAATGCGTCGCATTTTAATCGCAGTCTTATTTGTCGATTAAAGCAAGTGTCGGGCGCAAATACCAATGACAAATTGGAACAGATTTAGCATTCGGTGCGCGCAAACAACAACAGAAGATGTCTTCATTTAAAGACCGTCTAAACGTGCTGCGTCGGGCCGTCTGATAGGACAGCATATTTTCGGCAAAATGTTTTGAAATTTTTTTCTCTCCTCATATTATCCACCAGACGATGGGGAAAGAGGTAGGGAAGTCTCGAGTCTCGTTTCGTTTTGCATGCAAATACGAATGCAATTGCGTGCCTTTGTGCGACGCGTTTGCACACGCGTTAAATTTGACGTTTCCATTGTTTCGATGTGCATCTTTATTTACTGACAGTGAGTAACTGGAACTTCTGTAAGGCAGAGTGCGTCGAAAAGAGAAAGCGCTACCCTTCAACTTGAAAAAGTCAAGTTCAGAATGTCAGCATGGAAGCCATTGGCTGACAAGAGATGTTTCATTTGGAGAAGCGGCTGTCAAACGTGCTTTGTCGCGAGTGAAGCTTACAGGATGGTGAAAATTTGTTTTGCGATTTCAATACGATCTGCTGGGCCCCCCGCGTTGGCAGACATGTGCATTTCTTTGCATACAAATTCTCTGGAACGAAACGCTTAGTATTCAGGGGGAGCGCGTGTGGATAATGCCTGTTGACATTACATAACCGTTGATGACGTGATCTTTTCCTAAATGGGATGCCGAAATTCGTCTTAAGAAAGGCATCAGGAAATGCGGATCAAAAGAGATTCGCATTTAAGGAACGAGAATGTTTGGCTGACACCATTTATGATTTGTTGAAATTCACTCGCTGACGTTTGAAGAGATGACAGCTTATGGTCACAAGGTTGAATTATTTGACAAATTGGGAGTGTGCTTCATTGTCAAACTTTCGCATTTTGTTTGGAAGTCAAAACTTGTTTGTTCTCTCCGCTTTTGATGGTACATGCAACGGAAGTAATGCTCTGTAAGAAATAGCTTACCATAATTGAAACCCAAGTTCATATAAAGGTGAGCTTCATTGCGAAGCAAAAAAAAAAATGGATGTAGTAATTGACGAAACGTATTTCGAACAGAATTATGATTTTCAAAATTAATTTGCTCAATTCGAAAGCGTTGTTCAGGTCTGCCTGTCTATTCACATTGAAATGCGGCGCCAAAAATTAATCACTTGCCAGCTGACAAAATGTCGCCAGTTAAAAAAGTGCTGCCAACTTTAACTTAAAGTTAAAGTACTTTCCTAGTTAATTTAAATTTAATTCTTGTAAAATCGTTATCCAAGGTAGGCTGAATTTCAGTTGACTGCAAATAGACAAATAAAGCTTACAAAATCAGGCAAGTTTGCAATACCTAGATGTTTTGAATGACCAACGACTGATTCTTGTCTTAAAAACAATCGCACGACAAGCTTAGAAGTTATTTTATAGTTCATAGAATTTTATAGTTCCATGTTTTTTTTATTAAAATCAGGAAAATAATAGCCTCGCTGAAAATATTTGATGCTGTATTGAATGGAGGTTTGATTTGGAAAAGCAATACGTAACAAACTCAGATAAATAAAAGTCTACTCATATCAATTGCCTGCCTCAAAACTTGACGGGGGAAATGTATTTCTATTTATTACGAAGTGAAAGTTGAATTAAAAGTTGTTAGCCCTGTCTGAAGTCGGCTATTTTCAGTTTCTAGCATCAATAAAGACATTTTGTACTTGAACGAGAACACAAATGTAAACACTTACTCTGAAAATGTGAAGCCAACACTTACTAATTTTGTTTGTTGATCATCAATCAGAGGCCGGTAAGTTCACGCTCGTTCGTAATCAACCCACTCCAAGCTCTAATGGTTTTCGCAAATGAAATCAAGTCATTTTGATTGGATTTGCAAACGAAAGTGCATTACAAGTTATTTGTTGAGACAAATGTGCCTTTTGTGTAAAGGATTTGCACTTATCACGTGGGTATCAACCGAATTTAGTAAACTGCATTTTTGGGATCACTGAAATATTTTTCCTCACTCGCTTACTAAGCCAATGATTTACCAAGGAGCCTTCTTACATTGACAGGTGTGTTCAAACTGCTTTCACTTGCAGTGACCATTATATTAAGCTAAACAATCCATATTATTTGTAGTAGCAGTTTGATCTAGTGACAGACAACTTTTGTACACAGGGCACATTAGTTCATATGGTTTTGTGCATTTTCCTCTTAAATGGAATGTGCATATGTTGTTGCAATGCAAGGAGACACTGTGGCCTAAAGGCACGTCTCTCTTCCTATGGACGTTTTACGTGACTCAATGCTTTCTAATTTTGATTTATTTTCTATCAGAAACCTGATGCAAGTTTTAAGAAGTTCTCATGCTTAGCCATCTAAAATTTTTTTTTTCATAGACAGAGACTTCGACTTCTTCGTCCCGTACTAAATATAATTGGTTGCAGGAAAATATCTTAAAATAATTTGAACATTTTTAGGCTGAATATGACTTCGAAGAATATTTTATCTGTTATTGCTCGTTTTTGATGGAAGGATTCATTGAATTTTCGCTGTTCTTATCATAATTCTTAAATATTTATGCCCCAGGACCTAAAGTTTCCTGAGGTGGGGATCTTGCATTTTTATATGAGTTTGCTAACAGCGCTCAAAGACTACTCATTTTGAAAAATTGAGGTTTTGAGTAAACTAAATAATTTTTAGGGGCCTTTATCACGCACATTTTTAGTTTTCCCTTATAGACCTGAGATCTGACCAATTTTTTTCTTAATTTATATCTCAGGAAATACTAAAAAAAACATGAACTCATTTAGTACAACTTGAATTGTCGATATCTTTTATAACACTTTAATAATTTTTGAAAATGTACATTATCTATTTCAATTAATTTTGCTTAATTTTAGAGATGATTTCTTTTCTTTTTTTGGAAGATAAATGCTTCACAATTGAGTGGTATGATATTTTGACGTTAATAAAAATACCTTTTTATGATAAATAGATGCACATATTTCATAGTAATTTTGTGGCTACCTATGGGCTCATGTAAATAAAATGCCAAATTTCATATTATCCTGGAAAATTATTTAAAAATTGAAAAAAAATCTTTCTTCACAAATGTCATCACTCGTATACGAAAAACTCACATTTTGCTGTTTGCAAAACGACACATATCTCAAACGCAAAATTTTGTGACCGGACATTTGTCGGTTATCAGTGACACTAATGATAATTTTAAAATTAAGGTATTGTCCCTATTCAATATTAAATATTTTTTCAACAATATTTTATACTTTCGAAAATTTTAATTCTCATTTTTCATATTGTGTTCTCTTGTTAATAATGATTTCAAGTTCAACAGACTGATTGCGTCAACCTTTTCCTTTAGGCAAAACAATTTTTTTGTGTTTTACATTAGCTAAGGCAACATACTCTATGTACTAGTGAGTGTCTAAAGGGACAAATTCCTAAAGTGTGGATAATTATGTTTTGTCAAAAACTTACAGCTCATCCAAAGGAAAGTCCACAAGTGGGACGTACATACATATGTTCTTTATTCATAGTAAGGAAACAAATCTTTTTCTGGCAGATAAAGAAGTCCTTTCCTTGTTTTTAGTTTTTTTTAAGTTACATCTTCATACAAAACCACTTTTTTTAAACTTTGACCACCTATTTTTGTTTATCTCGACGTTGCTGTCGTATAGTGACTATTTTATGGGTTTGAGCCTAAAAGCTATGATTTCAGGTCTAATGGTAGTGCCTTCATTTATATTTCCACCACATTATGTACGAACGCAAATGAATCATAACAATGTCTTAGCCAGCTCATTTTCTTATTCATTCAATCGAATTTAAGCATCTGACGAAATCAGTGCGCAAATAAAAGAAAAAATTAAATTGTCAACAGACCCCACACAGATTGGAAACAAAAATGAAAACAGGAAAAAGACTCATAGTACATAGATTCTACACTAAGTTAAGAGTTATTTTACAGTAATTTCAACGACGAAGTCTTAGTTCTTGCACGTGAACTAAATAAATTTGCTTGAAATTACCATAGACAAAGCTTTGATGTTGTGAGGAATATTCGAGAATTGAATATTTTATTACAAGCATTCACTTTTTCCTCCGTGTTTATATTAGTTAAAAAGGAATAAATAAATCTAAATTGTCGAACAGTTGATGCATACAAATTCAGATGGAATTCGCTGTGAGTCACGTGAGATAAAAGCTAGAACTCTGCCAAGTAAACCGTTGCTGCGTGGAGGGAGTCTTCTGTATTTTGAAATTCGTTGAATGATTATTCTCGTTAACCGTTTTCATAAACTAACAATCTTTTGATTCGTTTTTCTTTTATTTATTGGTAAATGTACTTTATATTCGTTTCTATTCGCATTCGCATCCTCAACTCATGTTTTCATTTTTCGTAGGCCCATGTGTGCGAGAGAACTTGTGATTCCCCATTCTTCAAATTGTATCGTAGAGGATCTAATAGCCAAATCGATGACTGTACAACAGTCTAGTGGCAAATAGATTTCTGCTGCTTAGTCCGCAACAGTGAGACTGATCAATTTATGCTAGTTCATCATCACGAATAATAATTCAAGCTAAACATACTGTAGTCACTGATACTCATCGAACTCAATGACGCATTGTCATTTACAAATGAAGCGGTTACTAATTTGAAATGTACACTTATTTCTTCTATCTTAAAGGGATTGCTTGATAAGCTGAAGTGATCGGAATTTAGTCAAATTTCGGTGTATTGTAATAGAATTACGAGGATATATAATAGAGCTAAGACCTAGACAGCGACATTTGTCGGTGGTTTATAGCGGTGGTATAAGATTGAATGAGGAAAAGAAAAACTAAATACTGAGCATTATGCCAATCGACAGCAATAAATAAATTCACAAATATTTGGCGTAAGTTCGCCGTCGATAGCGATTGGTACACCTGATGCGAGAGAAGAAGTTAGAGATTGCATTCGTTCCTTTTTCAAAGATCTGCTTCTGTCAACTTCTTTTAAACGATTGCATTATGATCAGCAAGAGAGGGAACAATCTTGTTATCTTTCTTAGTTTAAACTGATGTTGTTATCTACATACGTACATACTTCTCAATGTGTCTTGAAGGGTTTATGCCTGAATCATACCAGATTTTCATATTTTACGCTAACAGACATGCTTCTTGTCACCGAAAAATTAATTTGTCTTCCATTTGTGATCGCTTGATCTTTATACCCAATGGTCTTATATTCCCCTTCTTTTCGGTCTTAAAGACTTGGAAGAGAAGATCCTCTTGGCTAAAATTATTGCTTATACATAATTTAGAGTAGATGGTGTTTGTAACGTTCATTTGAGATATTCCTCCTTACTATTGGAATATGAATGAGAACATTGAGGGCATCTACATATGTGTTGGGCTCTAACACCACAGAGGACGCATCAAGTGCCGAAATCAAAGATTACAAAATGTTAAAAGTCCTGAACGGCTTCATTCATAAATGTGAAAAAAAGGCCACATTCCGTAAGAGACCAAAAACCTTATGAGGGATGTTGGCATTCTCCGTATTTAGCGCCTACCGAAAATCTTACAACGACCTTAAGCAGGAAGTCACATAAATGTTTCTTTTGGAATTCCATTTCGGAATTTTGTATTATGCTTACCCAAACGGTACACTATTTACTCGGCCTTTTTATTCGGAGTGAAAGTTAATAGCATTAGCGCGGCAGACATAAAAAGGGGTCCTTCGTCAAACACCAAGGAATAACACACTGTTTGGAAGAATTTAATTGATTTTAGTTTATTCCAGATTTTCTGCTTTTAGTAATTAACATACAATACATTTAGAAGTTATTAGAAGTTATTATTCACGCCTTATAAATCGATCTTTTATTACTATAAAATGCTGATGAAGATATTTTTATTCGATTTAAATTCAAAGATGAAACCATTCAAAGATCAAATTCGCTCATACAGATAGCGGAAACGGTTGATTATTCATTTTCAAACAGATACAATCTGTATGCATGCAAGGTTATAACATGTAAATATGTACAATCGGAAAGTTGTAAAAATGTCTGACGGCAAACAAATCGAGTTAACCAGCTCTCCACTTTATGCATTCACCAGACACCGCATAAAAGGCTCTGCTCTCTCTTTCATATCATCACTGAAACTTTGTAAATACCGTGTGAAGATCTGTCTAAATCTTTCCAGTGTACTAATTGCTTTCAATTACAATTTGAATCTGCAATTGAACTCTTCTCACGATCATTTATTGTATTCAGCCTAAGACGCACAGATATCATAAGAAACTGCACACTATTCTGTGCGTGCTGTGCATTGTGCATCAGCATAAGCAACATGTTGCCAAGGTGAACAAGGGATAGGTCGCGGCAGAGAATTTCCTGAAAAAATTTAATTGCCAGTCTTCATAAATTATTGGTTACTGGAAAGTGCGCATTCACTTATTAGATTTGTTTACGAAGAATGCGATAAATGTCAAATATGACGTTGATGTTTTTGACCGCTAGCGCATGAGTAGGGATGTTGGTTTTGATGTTCGAACGTCATGTTCATTTTTGTGTGACATAAGTTTTACATTGCAGATGTTGTATCTTTGTAGATTTTTAATATAGAATTTTTTTTTTGCTAAGAGTTTTAATGGGTGTCGCTGCCGAGGGTCTTATGAGTGAAACATTGGCATACACACAGAAGATCTGTTCGCTCTTTGAATTTTCTAAGATTGCATTCTGAAAATAAACTTCGTTAGTCAGAACTAAGTATAAGTGCAAGTAATCGGAACACAAGCGAAAACCTAAGAAATTTAAAAGGGAAGTATTAGAAATGTTGATTGTTAACAATATGCCATGTAAACATTAATTTCCACGACGCGTAACAAGAATGCGTGACGTTTAAGCACGGTTCACATGAGTGACGGCCAGTGTTTCAGTAAATCAGGTGTAGATACAGGCAATACAACATTTTTTCAACAAAAGATTTTTTTAATCGATCTTGTGGAGCAGCTGATAAACTTGTCAGAAGGTTCACCAGCAACCAAAACTTCCAAACTTTGCAAAGACATAATACCGTCGAATCTAAAATCCCATATATTTGCATTATTCCTTCCATACGTTAAATACTACAATCTTCAGTGTTTCTTCTTTAAGTGTTTCTTTGTATGAATGAAGAACCGTGTGTCTCGCATATATGGCCAGTTTTGTATTTAATGAAAAAATGTCCTTTTCCAACCATTCGGCTGGTATTACAGTCCTCTTCTGTTTAACCTGTTTTCTTGTCATCATGCTTTTGCTTCTCTCAGTGTATTTCTCTGTTTGATAATATTTTGCAGTCTTTGAGAAGTACTTGGTGTGAAAGTAATGATAAGACAATGCAGCTTTGATGAATTTCAATATCCGATTTGTGACCAGTTTAGCTCTGTCGTAGGAACTACTACCTAATGCCCACCGAGCATATATTACAGGTTTCGTTATCATTATCGTTGCAACGAACAGTTATATTCTGTTTGTCCATTTTTATTTTAAGTGTCACATCACACTTTCGTATACAAAATCAACTTCAATGTTCGGCGGTGTTGCAAGGCGTGCCTATTTTTGCGTTGGCTTAATAAGATCCTGCGGCCGCCGTAAAGTAGTTGGTAGGTGAGTCGACTCACACACTATATGTCTTAGGTTTGATTTCGAGACTGAGCATAACGCATTTCTTCCAATCTTTCGAGCGTCGAAAACACTTAAAGAGCATTATCTAAGAAAACCGTTCAGGATCGGCAAAAAAATATAAGTCCCATCAAATTGTGACAGCATACACAATAATAGTTGATGCTTAAGAAGCTAGGCCTTGGTCCTTTGTGGGCTAAAGTGCCTCCTAATTTATTTATTTTTGCTAATAAGTTCCTCAATAGATTCAAAGGATTGCTAACAACTCAACTCGTTCCTATTTTATAAAACTTTTTGTCACTCCATTTGAATACATTGTAAAGAACGGTGGAAGCTGCCTGCTTGCTTTATACGACCGATGTTCTATCACTTGTATGCCACTTAAAACGCCTTGTTTAGGCTCTTGTATTCTACAACTCTAAAATTTTTTTTCAATTAAATCATTAAGAAACGAAAGCAAACTCCTATTTTGCTTCCAATTGGTCACTGCAATACTGTAATTGACACATTAAGTGCAGCGTTGTCTTCTCTACCATTCGAAGCAGTCATCATGAATAAAGTTCCACGCCATTCTTCCAAACATTCTGTCCTCGTACTTTAAGGAGTTGTTAGTTTGTAAGCAGGAGAAAATTCTCTGATTATTTGTTTATGCTTTGACGAAGATTTTGAAAGATAATATATTTTAAGATAGGAGGGATGATCGACACAGCATTGTATAAAATAAGAACTTCATTTGTTTTCTATCATCTATCCATTCCCTCAAATTTCCATTTACATTTAAAATTAATATTCAATGTAATATGTAACTCGAAAGAGTTGTATATATACGTGTCATGGAACTGAAACTGAAATAACTTTTGTAATTGATTGACCGAATTTTTTGACGCACATCAACAGTGGCCGCTAAGAAAGCAAAATTACGCCATATTGTTTTGAATTTGTGAATAATTTGTGAGCACTGTTTTGGGTGTGCTGAAGCAAAAAAGTAATTTGCAATAATTTTAGCAAGGATACCAAAAAATCCCGATATATGAGTATTAAACTTGTTATTGCCTAAGATACTCATGCAGCAAATTTTGTTTTGCGAAGAGCCTTCGAAAATCTGCAAAAGAGAGTCCTCAAATCAAATGGCGCACATAAGTAGTGTGCGAAATTTGGGACAATTGGCCGAAAATTGTGCTAATTGTGGAAGTTTGTGGACTGAGTCTCATCTTGGGCACACTGCAGCGCAACACACAGAAGGGAAGACACGTTTTTGTTGTTCACAAAAGAACAGAAAGGATAAAAGAATTATAAAACTTATCTCTCGATTATATGGAGATTCAAAGATGTTTCTTTTTTTTATATTATATTAATAAAATTTAAAACATTGAGCAAGCTTCCCGACTAGTTGATCGATCCAATTAGTTCATCTCCAGCTTCAGCAGAGATCCTCCGCGTCAGCAGCCCGAACGCGAACAGAATCCTTGTCTATGGCCAATCAAGTTGAATTGCGGAACTTCAATTCTTATCGCGGTTTACAGTGGTTGCAGCAATAAACTTAGTTATTTTATCAAAAAGACTTAAGTTTGAAAGAAAATTTGCGTCCATTGACAGTTTTTAGCACGCTACTTCCCATCATTGAGATCAATTTGTTTTGCATGTGTGATCAATTGCTACCCCGAGTTTTTGATATTTTCTCCGCCTCTATATAAGCAGTTATTCATCTTTAATTCAAGCAATGTGCAAGCCAGCTAAATTGAATCTGAATAATTTCGGCAGTATCCACACACATTACATTCCTATTCGAGTCTGTGATGACCGCAGAATTTCGAAGCACAAGCCAAACCCCTACGAATCATCACTGGACATAATTGAAAACCACTTTACGTCAATATCTCATCCTACGGGAATACCGGCCTTCATTGTCAAACTTGTCATAATCATCATCAATTCCTCGCCTACATCCCGGGCAAGGGCTAAACCAATCCACGCCGACACCATTAAATTACCACACGCTTTTGGGTCTCGCATTTCATATTCACCACATTCACCGGAAGGTTATGAACAGCATATCAATTAGCCGCTTGATCTTCTGCGAGGCACAGAAGGCTTGTGGCGATAAATCCATCGATCGATCGGGGTATTGTTCGACAGAGATTGTTGACTCATCGCCGTTTGGGAACTATAACGATTGCCCGCCAAATTTGGGAATTTGTTATCACGTTCAAATCGGAATCTGCTAAATTACGACGTCCCACTTGACGAACACTATCACGATCGGACTGGTGTAAGGTTCATCCGCCAAAAATGATGTGACTGATTCGAAGCAAAGCAATGCATGACTGTGTGTAGACTTAGATCACTTTGAATGTGTTAATTGCAAGTAAACCATTTTCACCAGGCCGCCGAATGTTACGAGTTGAAATGTCAGAGTCATTGTCACCCGTGACAGTATCGCGCAGTCATTGAGTTGGCATCAACTCAATTTCGTGAAACGGCTGGCGCCTGATGCGTGCATTCGCAACAACGACATGCAATTAGTGTTTAAAGTTAGTCGCGGCACGGCTTCTTAACCGACTGACGTCACAAATAAGTTTAGACAACATCAAGGTGTTAGATTTAATTTATTTTGCGATGCTTTGGAGAAGAACTGGGAGTTCATGTTTTCCATGAAAGATAACCAAATGTGGCCACGCCAATTTTATGCTAATTTGTTGGCAATTTGGAAGGAAGAGGTTATTGACTCCATCGGGTTTCGGCTATCTATCGAGTTGTGCACTTGATTCGATGCTCTCAAGTTTGCGACGTAGAACTGAATTGAACGAAGGGATTTGAACTGAAGAACATGTGTACAGAATATTGATTTACACATTGTCTGCGTGAAATGAGTTAAGACTTTGAAACTAGGTTTAGTCATCATTAATTTATGCGGAGATTATTGAACAACGCTTTGAAAGCTTGAGAAAATGCGGAAATTTGGATGAAGACGTATTTGTATTATAAATGTTTTCAGAATCTGAAGATGATTTGTTGCGTACGCACCTCAGGTTTCAGAGCTTTCAGAATTAAGCATGTCAACTTTGACGACACGTACCTTGGAGTTCACACACGTTTGAAGGAAACCCTTTGTAAATGACGCTTTTTTTACTAATTTATAGACTCTTGCCTGATTGATATCAGATTCTAATGAAAAATATATTTTTACCCTTTTTTATCTTTTAAACATTGCAGTGACCTCGGAAAGTGATGAACTGAAATCATTTGACGGTTTTAAGGTTTCGTTTACAAAAAAAAATAGGCCTTTATAGTGGCAGTATGTCAGTCTTTCCGTAATTTCTGTCACATGAAGTAGTAGTTCACCTCTTTCACCTCTATAAGGTTTCGCTTGAAAAAACGAAGCATTTACAGCGTCGGTGTGTTCGTCTATCCGTTATGTCTCTCACTCTTTAAATTTGAGAAATAAATGGGAAAGGGCTCCAGCTTACGTGAAAGGGGAGTAAATTGAAAATGATATCCTTTTATCGATGTATCCTTTGAAATGTATTGGTGGTTATGAACTATTTGTATATGAGTTACTTGTGTCAACTGAACTCTTGAAATCTTCTACTGACAGATAATTTTACATATTTAATCGCCGTGGCGTAGTGATAAGTGCGTCGACCACCGCGCAGAAAGTCTGGGTTCGATTCCCCGGACGGGACACCTCGCATTTTTTCAACGCACCACCTCTTTCGAGTTGCTGACAACACTCAAAGAGTATCAATTGTCTATGAAAAGCTTCTTAAATCTCGCCGTTCGGAGTCGACAAAAAACTGTAGAACAGTAGCACACACAACACGAGTAGTTGTTGTAGAAGCTAGGCCCTGGTTCGTTGTGGGCTGTAGTGCCGCTCAATTATTATTATTATTAACGAACAAAAACTTTACTGGAGAAAAGTGACTGTACACGAAGCCCAGGTTTGTCCCTTTTTTATCCTTCTCGCCCCATATAACCTCTCTGAATAATGAGCAGAAAAAAACACGCTTGAAGTCGCACGGCTTCAAAAGGTACCGACGTCTCTTTGTTTTGGTGGCAGTAGCTCCTAATCGAACAATGACAATCAGCATTTTTTTCAGGCAAAGATGGCCTGATTCAAGGCTGTAGACATGAAAATTGACGTCTTTAAGATAATGCCTAATGTTCTGTGTTTTTTGTTTAACAAAAAAAAAACAAGAAAGTTCTGTAAGTTATGTGTCGTAGTTTTGTCAAATTAATTGATTTGTGTCAAATTTGAACGTCAAATCCAAAATGAGTTTGTTTCCAGACAAAGGATCTCAACAGATGGACAAATTAAAATAAAATATTGGCTTCTAGCATTATTTCAATTAATTGTTAATTATTTTTACTTCACTATTGCATTCACAAGTAGCAAAAAAAAAACACACACACACAAGTTTGAAAATAATGTTTAAAATTGTCAGTGGAATGACATCACAAATTGTCGGGTTTTACAAACTATCACACACACGTGGTTTTCTCTCCTTGAAAAAGAAGATACCGTGAACTATGATACATAAAAACGGGAACACAGATATGTGCTCACAATCTTTCTTTTATTTTCTTGTGCTAAGTTTTCTGTATAAATATCTTGTAAGCTTTTCGCTTTAAAAATCGAATATATTCTTTCCTTCTCTTCCGTGTAAGGTGTTCGTCATTTGAAAACTTCTTCTTCCGTGTAAGGTCAGATGAAAGCTTTAAAAACTTTCTCTGTAAATTCTTATATTTTGAGTTATGACAGTCTTCAAGTAAAAGAGCGTTAATCTAGGTTCATAGCATGATAAATTCAACCAGCACTTACAGCTAAAGCTTTCTATTGGTGAAGTTTTTTTTACTCACCTCATAATTTCAGTTAATTATCTTATTTAATCTGTCACATTTAATAATTCCAATCCACGTCTTTCGCAAAACCGGTATTCAATTAACATACTCGGGCAGTTTTGGCACACATTTTGTGTAATCGTTTTTAGACCCATCCTGACAATCAATCAAAGTGGTTGCTAATTCCTCTTCTCTACCACCGATATGAATGAAACTATAGAAAGTTTAATTTTCACCCACAAGCCCCTAACTTTCTCTTATTAATTAAATTTTTTGTTCAGTGTACGATGCATCTGTCAAGGGAGCATACGGCGTGGAAAGCGGCATGGTCTACCAGTTTGGTCACTACGACCAATGTCTGGAAGCAAGCTCATACACACAATTCAATCCAGATCAAGTCCCTGTCATGGCAAAGTATTGCCTGGCGGAAGTTACTCTCGATGGAATCAAGATGCAGCACCTCGCTTCTAGAAAATTTAAGGTATGTGTCCGTTGATCCCAGAAATTGGCTTATAAAATTAATTTTTTTTTCTAATTTTCAGCCTGGAAACTCAACCGTTGCTCATTGGGGTACCTGTGTACCAGCCTCGTGCAGCGCCTCAGATGTTGTGATATTTTTGCAACACTTTCTTCAAAAATCTGTTACATTGGACGAGAAGATGTGTCAAGTTGAGATGAAATTTCAAGTCACGAAGGATATGATGATTTATGCGTAAGTTTAGTGTTCGCAAACTGACAAGCTCGTCGTTTTCATTCAACTCTATCGTTCGTTGAATGTTCACAAAATACATCAACATCACGTTCTTCTCATTCAAAGACGACACTCGGTGGAAGAGGCGATATTATCTGCTTCCTGACAGTTAAATGCTGCTCATCCTCGGTTTTGAACAATCCCATAAATGAAGATTGTTGTTTCTTTTTGGCAGTTTATACCTGATGAGCTGTTGGGAATTACCCGAGATTTAAATCTTTGCGTTTGTAAAGGAAAAACACTTCAAGGTCGTCCATGTTGAATCGTATAACATGTGTTTTACGTGTTTTAATTGTGTTACTGTAAGTCTTCAGATTTCACATCCCAGATATGAGTTCCGTGGATTAGTCGAGATACTTTTTAGTTACTTACTTCTAGTAAGGCGGAATAAATCTTTATAGGGTTCTGTAAATAAAAACATATCTCTTGGGAGTCTGTGGTAGCCATATTCCTTAAGCGATCTGTCAAACCTCTTGTCAGTGGTTCAAAATCATCATAACAATTTACATAGCAGGCTCAGGTAATTCCCAACGTACGTTTGAAACAAATTTTTATACTTTTGCATTGCTTGTGTCCGGTAACAGACTTATTAGTTGTGAGCCTTGTGCCAATTTTATGGTCCTCTAAACTCAACTTTCCCTCACTTGGAAGTTTGTACTTTGAAGGCAATCATTGTTGTCCCAAAATTGAAAAAGGAGGCTTAAGATGAAAATGAAGATCAGATCAGTTGTTTATCAGAATGAGGAAGAATAAGAAAATTAGGATCTTTGAGGAGCGTGGATCTTGGGAGGATGTTCTTGCGAGCATCACCAGATAGGAGCGTCATATTTAAGTATTGAATAAAAGCAACCAAAGCACCGCTTTCAGAAACATATGTTATGTTAGATATTACGCTGTATTTTTGGCTGCCTCATATTTGTGTGATCGTTCCAACAAAGTGTTCAGTTGAAACACATACCGAGGATGGAAACTCGTTTAGTTTCAGCAACTCAGGATCCATTCATGTTTATTTTGATAACATTTACGAAAGAGTAGACAACGTTGGGAAGCATTATTCTTTTTACCTCAATCGATTGTTGTGTCAAGATCGGAATTTAATGGTCTCAACACATATGAAAAGCTAAGGGTCATAAGTGAGAAATGACGGACAAAAGATCATTTAAAAAAATGTGGAAGAGTGCCGAAGATGAAATGGAACCCTGGTGGACACCAGCATAAATATGGTCAATAAAAGATGGCGCACACAAGTGGAGAAGAACCTCAGCCAACTTGGAATGCACAATTGGAAGAAGCTGGCGAGACATCGTGCTAGTTGGAGAGGTATGTTGGTTGAGGCCCAGATCCACCCCGGACTGTAGCGCCAGGAAAAAATATAAACGATTTGAACCCATCCAACAAAACTTGTATTAAAGGGTATAAAGGGAAATTTCTTATTTATTGGGAAAAAATTCGTCGACGCCATAAGAACGCATTTTCGACAAAATAGCCTGATGACAGCTATCGCGCTTTCTCCTACCAATAGCCAGAAAATGGCTGATTTCCGAATTTAATAAGTTTTATCTCCAGACTTGGGTTCGAATAAACGATTTGAGCACCGTCATCGTTCAATTAATAAAATACCAAATTATCTCTCCTTATATTAAACGCTATAACTGAAGAAAATCTCTTCACTTCGACGTCTAATTGATATTAGACCTATAAAAGTAATGCAAACCCTATGAACACCTGTATAATATTCTTGGTATTTAAGTAGATCTTGACGAACTTATTCCCTTTAAGTCCTTCAGAACCAGCTTCTTTGCTGAGATTTCGCCAGTTAAAATAGAGGCTAAAACAGACCGAGAAGTATCGCCAAGCAAATACACATTTACTTCCAAATGCTCTCTATTTTGCTTTCTCATATAACTACAATTCATCTTTCATTCCCCAAGGACTCCTCATCCAGGAACAAACTATAATTCATTCTCTGCCTCTTTTCCAGATTTGTCGTGATGTTCTTTGTCGCACTGGCCATAGCGAGCACTTTGTACCACATTCATCAAATTTACTCAAACCGAAACGAATCGAAGAAGCCAGTCCGCAGCACAATGGACATGGCTCTGAAATCCTTCTCGATCATAGGTAAGCAAGTGACAGCGTTCAACTCCAAAACATCACACATATTATTTGCATTCTTTCAGAGAACCTAAGGAAGATCGGACAAAGCGGAAGCGACCACCTCGGCCTGAATGCCATCAATGGAATCAAAGCCATCGCCATGCTGCTCATTCTCGGTGGCCATGCTCTGTCCTTCATGTACAGTGGCCCAGTGTACAACAGCGAATTCATGGCAGAGGTGAGTTAGGGCAACAATTTCAATTCTGGAATACCTTCAAAGTCTTCTCTTTTTCTAGAATTTGAAGCAAATTCAAAATGGATTCCTCACTAACTCGCTGCTGTTCGTTGATATCTTTCTCTTCCTAAGCGGATTCCTTTTTTGCCGAATCCTCCTCATCGAACTGGAGAGACGTCGTGGCAAGGTCAATGTCCTGTTCCTCTACATCGGACGCTACATTCGCCTGACGCCATCGTACATGGCGGTGATAGGGTTTTACATGACCTGGTTCGTCGTAGTTGGCAATGGCCCACTGTGGGAGAGCGGGATTGGTCAGGAGCAGGAGAGGTGTCAAGCGTCGTGGTGGCTGAATATTCTGTACATCAACAACTACATTGGAACAGACAAATTGGTGGGCACTGGACAAATGAGTAGACTGGCCGGTCGGATGACTTAGAGTTTGTTCTCTCTTGTAGTGCATGTTCCAGTCGTGGTACCTCTCGGTGGACTCGCAACTGTTTGTTTTGGCCCCAGCCGTGATCTACCTCCTCAACAAATCCCGGAAGTACGGTGGACAGTTTCTGATCTTTGTGCTGCTCGTTGTAGTGGTGGTTCCATTCACAATCACCTATGTGGATAAACTGGACCCGACGTTGCTGGTTTATGCCGAGTAAGTTTGAATTCATGTACATGTCGCAGTCTGAAGTTACGTTTGACGTCTCATTTCAGTGAAGTTCAAGATTTTGTGAGCAATCCATTCTATATTGAGTCGTACATTAAGACGCATATGCGGGCGACTGGTTATGTGCTCGGTTTACTCGCCGGCTACGTTGTCCATCTGATGCAAGAGAAGGGGTAAGTGTCCCCCACCCCCTCACTCACTGATTCGTTTATAATTAATGACCTTCCTTTGCAGTACGAAGATTCCCAAGTACCTAGTTCGAATTTTCTGGGTCATCTCAGTCGTCGTCGGCTTAGCGTCTATGTTCTCCATCACGGTCTTCTACAACCGGCCCTATACCGTCCTTGAGAGCGCGTTGTATGCAGCACTGCACAAGGTTGGCTGGAGTCTCTCTGTCGGTTGGCTGGTGATCGCGGTCACCACAGGGCACTCTGTGAGACTGCAGCGCTTTCTCAGCCACCGAATATTCGCGCCAATTAGCCGCCTCACCTACTGCGCGTACCTGTGCAATGGAATCGTGGAACTCTACCACACAAGGCAAATCAGATCTCCCCAGTACATGACCAGAGTGGATTTGGTAAGTCCGATGGCAGCGCTGTAAAGATCTCCTAACAAAACCGGCCATTTTTCATTTGCAGTTCAACAAAACTCTGATACACTCCACCAACACCTTCATCTTGGCGCTCTTCCTTTGTCTTCTCTTCGAATCGCCCATCCACGCGCTGGAACGAATCATTTTCCGCGCCCACAAGAAGCACACCACGCCACAGAAGCGAGACAGCACTACACCCAGCACGTCTGAGGAGCAGATAGCGTAGTGCGAGCTCAGTACAAACATTGTAGTACAGTGGAAACTAATATCGGGTGATAGTTCTTAAAACCGTTAGCGAGACCAAAAACGAATCGAAAACATGAGTCACCGGAGGATTGCCACGGCAATGTGGTATTTGCCTCTCTTAGCTCTCTCTCTCTATTCCTCCCCCTTTTCAGTGTGGGTGTCTGTGTGTGTGTGTGTCCAGTGGCAGTCTGAAGGGATTACGCATTGTTTTCATTTTTTTCTAAGGTTAGGTTAAGGCAGTTCGTTTTATTTTTTTTTTGTATATACTTGTGTTTTTTTTAATTTTTGTATTAAAACTGTTAAAGCTTGATTCGGCAATGTCTTTTTATTCCTCGTCGTCGGCGATGCGACGTCGCCTCCGGTAGGTTAGGGGAGATTCGTCAGAGTTTGGCGGAGTTGGGATGGGGATTGATTCTGGGGTGATTGGCCGTCGAATTACTTCGTCTTCTTCTGCGATTTCTTCTTCTTCCTCTTCTTCTACTTCCTCTTCAACTTCGATTTCATCAGGTTCTTCGTGCGATTCGTTTGTGTTTTGCTCAAGCTTGCCTTCTGGCTGGCCTTCATTGGCATCGACTTCGCTTTCGGTTTCTACCTCTGGCTCGCTAGAAATTAACGGAATTCATTCTATTCAATTTCAATAGAATAAGGTGTGCACTCACGTTATACTTGATTCCACTACAGCTCCAATGCCATCAACTAAGTGTGTGTTGAACTTGACAACATATTCGTGTTCGCTCTCCTCCGGCTCAGATTCAGCCTCCCAAATGTTCGGAGCCGATGGCTCAGGACCGGCTGATGTCGCAACCAATTCGTCCGCCTCCGGATTAGCTTCTATCGCCGGGGCATCGTCAGTCCTCTCGCTCTCCAGTTCATCAGCCTCTAAGATCGGTTTTTCTGTGAAGAGCTTGTTAATTATGATCAGTCGCACATTCTGAAAAGGCACGTCGATAAGGAAGGCCAGAAACGTAGAGCACAAGACAATTGTGCCCAACTCCATGCCATTTATCTGCAAGAACAAATAGACGCGTCAAACTTCCATCTCAAATCTTTCAAGACATACCAGGTCAGTTATGTGATACTTGCTGGCCTCCTTGACGCCGCCCGTAGTGTACATGACAACAGCAAAGCTGACCAGTTGCATGGGAAAAGAGATACGACTCAAAAACAGCACGGGTTTCGAGGTCAGAATCACCGAAAGAAGAGAATCCTCCTTGGGCGTCATGAAAATGATCCACATTACAGCCAGTCCCAGAATCAGTGGACACCAGGAGGCGTAATCAGCGGCATCGGCTGAGTTATACACGAAGTCCGAACGCATTCCAAATGATGGATACCAGAAGCACCAGGCAATGCAGCACGCAGCTGCAAACCAACCGGAATGATAGACCACAGGCGGGATTTCGAGTGGATCGCCATTTGTGGACTTCTGCAAGATTCCAGCTCCTATTCCAATTAAATAGGGTGTTGCTCGGCAAAGGGGAGAGGAGAAGAGCAGGTTGGCAGTGCGATAAAATTTGCTGACGCTGCAATAGAAATCAAAGATAAGTGATCGCGCTTCTGACTTATCTGGTTGGGAGTCACTTTATTCCGTGGAATAACGTCGTCGAGAGATGCTCCAAATTCGTTCTGGAGTACGTTGCCGCAACCGACATCGTCTGGAAGGCAGCGTATGCATAGAATCCCGCATCGGAGTCGGTATAGTAGAGCCATACAAGAAGGGGGCCCAACATGTACAGCTGCAGTTCTAGCGCTAGTTGAATTGTAATCGGAGAACACTTCAAGACAAACGTGTCAGCTTTCTACGTTCAAACTGATTCGAAACGAACTCACCGTATCTTCGAAATCTATGGCGTTCTGAACGCCAAACAGGACCCTCCACATGTTCTGCTCACATAGGCGAGCATTCTGTGCAACGAGTTGATTCCAGAGAGGTCCAGCGCCCAAGTGAGGTAGGATCCAGGTCTGAAAGAAGATCACCGCATAGATGGTCGGAAGATACCGCAAAACTTTGGCGACAATCCGCTTGATCACACCGATGTAGGTTTTCTCTTCCATTTCGGCGGACAGCTGGTAGGCAGATAGAAAGCCGCTAATCACCAGAAGGATGTCGGTGTAGATCATGGGCGAACGAAAGACCACGCTTAATGGCTGATCGACGTTCCTGACCAATTTGTCACGGTTAGTGATCGGCAAGTGGCCAATCATCATGTACTTCAGACACACGTACAGCATAAATGTTACAAAGATTTTGAGGAAGTGGATTACGGGAAAATGAACGTCAAGTCGTTGCTGGGACACCAATTCAGATAAGGAGCGCTTGGGGGAGAATGACAAGAAGATCTCCTTGAATATGGACTTCTCTCTGGGCTCCTCATTTTCGGTTTCTTCTTCGACTTCTCCTGGTTCTTCTTCGGGCTCCCTGATTTCAGCTTGCTCTTCATCTGCCGGCTCCTTCTTGGGAGGCCTCGCAAATTTGTTGAGGAATTTGGAAATCTTGGTCCAATTTTCAGTGACGTAGGCTGCTGCAGACAAGAACCAGAAGGACGCCAAGTAGCACCTGCAAGACAAACTTGATCAAAATTCGTGCTCCTCTGCATGAAGCCCCAAACCCACACTGCAAATCCAAACTTGCTGTCTTTTTTGAAAATGCGCAGAAGGCGTCTGCTTGTCCTGACGTAACAATCGTTTTCGGAAACCTCCACACGGAACTCCACTCCTGTGTTGTTGTACGGGCGCAGATTCGTTTCGATCATCTCCTGGACCACACTCGCTGAGCAGGCATTTGGAATGCAAACGCCCCAGTTGGCAACGGAGTACCGTGGCACAAAGTGACTGGGCTACAAGAGGAAAACGTGTCAGTAAAGAGAGCCTGCACAGAGCGAGACTTACATTTCCCAGGTGACTCCGCCAAAGACCTCGTCCGTGTGCTAGGTGGACGGGTACTTTGAGTCCCTCCACCTTAGCCTGCGTCTCAATATGAGCCAAACAATACTTTCCCCGGATCCGCATGGAAATCTCGGGCGTCACCTTGACCACTGTCTTTGCATGGGTACACATCTCGAAGTCACCCAATTGATTGATGTTCCCGCGAAGCATTCCCGATGTTATTTTTCCCGTGGAATCAAGCACTGTGTGAAGAGAGACAAGAAGTCACCACTCGCTTAAGGCAACGAACAACTTACTTTGCAGCGTCCAGAACTTGTGTCCTCGCAGTTGGCGGTGGAAAATCTGCATCTGCTGCTTGCACTCAATGTCACCAACATGGGAAGCGTTCACAACGAAACCCGGAACTGTGTGCAACAGCGATTCGAAGTGGTCCTGGCTCATCGGCAGTGTTTCCCAGCTATGGCGGTTGTCTGAATCTTCTCCACTCGGCAACGAGATTCTCTTCTCTGGTTTTCCAATGGGAAAGAACGAATTGAAGGGCCATCGGTTCAGATACGACATCCAATCGGACGTTGCTGGCTTGGGTTCTTCTACAGGTTTTTTGAAACTTCTCCTGATCCACTGAATCCAGTCAATAAGACCATTAGTCTTCTCCACTGGTGGTTTCGTCGGCGGTGCCGCAGTGGATGTCTTCCCTCCAAAGAACTTTCCTAAAAGGGACGCGAAGATACCCGGCTCTGAATCTTCCTTTGTCAAAGACCTTTGATCCTCCTTGTCTTCCTCGTAGTCCTCCCCGTACTTATCGACGTCTGGAGCCTTTTTTACCGGCTGGGGTTTGGTGCCGTCAGCCTTGTGCACCCGTTCGAACTTGAATTCATCCTCCGTGTCGTCATCGTCATCGTCCTCGTCTGCACTGTCTTCTTCGGAAGGAAGCACTCGAACCAGCTTCCGGAATTCAAACTTGCGCGGAGGTTTCGAACGAACAGCTCTCTCTCCGTCATCACTAACGCCAAACTCAAGCGAGAGCAGCGGAAAGACGAATAACACTAGAAGAGCAGCCAAGCAGAGGCATTTCACCGATGATGTAAACATCGGGCGAAAAAAGCTCTCTTTCTTTGCGAAATGAAAAATATGTCACCTCCGCGCACGGTGGTGATGGAAAACCTGCGAATTCCACTTTTACAGCCAACGGTATGCACTGGTAACGATTACCCACTTTCTTCAGAAACTACTGTAAAGAAAACCGTTGAATGCGTAGTCAAAAGCAGAACACAAAACAGCACTTTCACAATGACGCAGGAGGCGGTCTTTTTTTCGCGACAAAACTGAAAACCTATGCAGACCTAGAATAGGAAATAGTTGGGCTCGCCGAATAAAACATCTTCTGCCTCCGATCGCGTTTGCTCGTTAACTGAGCACCGCTTTTGAGTGCACACTCTGGCGAGAGCAAGCGATCGGCGGTCGGCGGTTATTTTTAGAAAAGCGTCCTAACGAGGCGTGTATTTTGGGCTTCCAGCTGTTAAAAAACATTTTCAATTTTCCGCCGCTACCGCATAGTGGGAGAGCAGAAACGTGGTAGTGATGATTGTTTTGATTTTTTCTCAGCTTTTGGCACGCGTTCCGTACACGATGTGCGTTTTCGGAAAGCGTGCTCCAACGGTGGTTGCAAATTTTTGCGTTCAGTGGTTCTCAAAGTGTTTTTCTTTTTCTTTCATTTGGTCAAGGCACTGAATTGTATTTTGTTGGGGATTTTGAGGGCTAAGACATTCATACACTGAACGCTATGAGTTTGACTCAACTTACATCACACCATATATTGAATTGGAAGGATTTTAAATGATTTGAATTATTTTATTTTTAATTATTATTTATATATTCTAGTTAAGATGAAAAGAAAATGTAAAGTCTAAGATTTTGTTTAAGATCTCTGGACACTTGTGGGGTAATTTTAAGTATATTTTCTCAGGGTTGATATATTGTGTCAGTTCACACTGATCTTTGGATCATCTATCCAAATCATCCCGCGAAAGTGGGACACATCAAGGTCGTCACAAAACTGATCCATGAACGAATTCATCTCTCTTGGGTGCTTCATAAATCAAAAATCGATTGATAACTCCCACCACAGGAAGCGGATATCGTCTTCGCCTTTGTCACCGGAAGGATACTAAATGTGTATTCTTTTCGACGACACCAGTTCAGACAGTAAGTGCTTGGGTGAGAATAACAAGTTTCTTCTTGAATGGCGACTTCTCAATGGGATTTCCCTCGCCGGTTTATTCATCTGCTATTGGTCCCGCGGCTGCTCCGTTCTTACTCTGCTTTACGTTTCATTTACAAAAACATGATGGAGTTTTCGCCTAATTTGATACTCATGAATGTACTATGAAAACTATAGTAAATTGAAAGAGCAAGACTTTCCGTGGCCATTCTTGTTGATTGAAATATAGTTTATTGCATTAAAAAGTAGCATTGAAAACGAAGCCAAAAATTTCAATTTCATGCTCAACTTAATTCAATAGAACTACGTTACCGACCGATGATAACCCAGGGCCATGTCATTTGGTTGAAATTGAAAATAAACTGTTTCCAGAATCACAATAAATACTTTCAACCTAACTCCCAGAATCACAATTCTTCTTTTGGAATAAAAATGTATTTAAACCAACGTACAAAAACAAATAGAAACGGTTTATTGAATTTTAAACTTAAAGTAAACGGAAACTCTGTAGTTCCTTCAACTCAAACGAACATTCACTGTCCTCATCAACAAACAAAATGCCATTCCACAACATGCCTCAAATAGAAAAATAAAAAAGTAAATTCAAAACCAACTGAAATCAGATCATAATTCAGGGCTTTAAGATTTTTGTTGCGTTTAAGTTTGCGCGTCGTGGCGGTCGACTTATATCCTGGGAAATCTGCTTAAGACAGTCCGAATATGAGGAGCCGGATATCCATAGTGGTGGTGTCATAACCTGCTGCGCCGGATGATAGTAGTTCGTCCCCCCAAACTGTACCTGACTGAGAATGTGATTTGTTGCGAATCGTGATTGGGTTAGTGAGAGTGGCAAAAGTGTGATTCCAATGTACGGCAATCCATTATGTCCGTAATCGAATTTCGCCACCTCCCATGGGGTGTACTCTCTCCCTGGAAAGGCCGCGTTGCTACCGGTTGTTTGATAGCACAGCGCCAAAACGATTTGGGTGTCATTCAGATTGTGCTTTAGTGGTGTTTTGTTGCGATACTTTGGCATGACCGTTCCGAATATGCGCTGCCCGAAAATCCAATCGGTCAAGTAGGTGTACATTTCGTGGACCATGAAGCTCTCTTTGTACAGCTGTATGAGTCGACTTTCAGGGGATTTTGACAGCAACAAGCAGGACCAACTTAGGTCGATGACTTCAGTCATGTCCACGAAAAACTGCTTCGGAACGCCGTGAGCTGCAGTGAAGGTCATCTGGTGACCGGGGACTATGATGCCAACTAAAACCAGAAAAAAAACTTTAGAGTAACAAAAATTATGTGAACCTCGTAAACCTACGCAAGTGTGCGATGTCCTTCTGAGCGAAGAACACGTAGTTGCAGTCAGGAAATCCACCGACCTTATCGATAAGCGAGACGACTACTTCGCATAGGCGGGAGTGGATGTCTACAAGTTCCTTGCACTGCAACACAACAATGATAAAGCGTAGTGGGCACTGTGCATTGCGCATCAGTATGGCTCCGTACTGAATTCCCTCTGCTTCGAAGAATGTCCCGAATATCACCACTGGTATGGACCACATGTTAGCAATGCATTTCAGGCGGAGAAGAGCATCAAAATCTGTGTTTCGCATGCGGTGCAAGGATTGCCTAAAAAAGGAAAACATACAAGTGTTGCGTTACGCGTGGTGGAAAGAAATGACTTACTGTGCTGATGGTTTGGCCCATTCGACAGCAAATTTCGAATCGCCCAACACTGCTCCCTGCATCCTATGCAAGACGATCTCAGCCGCCTCTCGGCAGGTAAAATCCACAAACGCGTTCGTTCGGACTTTTGAAATTTTGCGAATTTTCGTCCGAGGAACGTATCGCACCATCAATTCGATCAGATCCCGGTTGTTCAGCTTCAAATCGACATTGCGAACGAACAGCGTTTTGTTCTTAAAAGTATAAAGATGTTTCAAAACACTTTTTGAATGTAACTTATCTCTTACGGATGCAGAAGCGTCGGTGCCCTCTGAGTTGGCCCAAACGACTTTCAGGTCTTGTCCCCAAAGACGAATTATCCCCGGGCATGTGTTCTTCTTCGCCTCGAGTGCCTCATTGTGTGTGGCGAAGTTGACGAAGACATACCCCACGTTCCCTTCGCTGTTCTTGCAGTGTCCCTTTGTGAAGATTCGCTGCATGGAGGGAAATACTGTTCGTAGCTTGTTTTCGATTTCCTCCTCCGACAAGTGGCGCGGAATGTTGCTGACAAAGAGACGGCATTTCTCACATGAGTTGACTATGTCCAGCGTCTTGTACGGCTCTATGAAGTAGTGATTGAGAACTTCCATGGCACAAGCTGCATCCTCTTCGTTGGTGTAACGCACGTATGCATATCCCCGAATTCCCTGGATGAAATCAATTGGCACTCGAAATTGATAGATCTTGCCGAATCTCATGAACGGTTCCAGCAGCTTCTGTTCACTTATGTTCTTCGGAATGCGCCGGATGTACAATTCACAGGCACTGTTGGGCGGTGGACCAGTCCAATCTTCAGGAGGCCCGAAAACTTTACGCCCGTTTGTCTGCATTAGCGAGTAAACAACGGTGGTGTTCTCCACAGCTGTGACTGTTAGCGATGTCTGCGTAGCACTGCTTATGGGGCAAACGTTCAAAAATTGAGTATCCATTGGATATCTTGCTTGAAATTCACTTTGTTGAGTACGGAATTCACTTTTATAGTTGTTATTCGTTTTATTGGGAAAACAAAGATATGGATGTGTTTCCTCGTAATATCTCAATGCGAATTTGAATGTCGCAGTTTTAAATATTTTTACCGTTAACTTTGTAGTGATGCCACTTTATAGATACAATGCGAAGGAAGCGGAATGTAGATACTGTGGTGAATATTGTGTTGAAACGAGGTTCTAGAAGTTCTAGAAAATTTCTTTGTTGAATATTTATCTGCGGAGGGAATTTAATTTCTATTTGGCTTCATTATTCAGTTGTTCTAAGCTTCATAATGCAGGAGCCAAATGGAACAAATGCAAACTTGATTCCTTACCACAGCCCTAGTGGTGAAAACAGCCGTCCTATCTTTTCATATGCGTTTTATCAAAGACAACAACCAAGTTGGTAAGAGATTGAAATCAAAAGCGAAGGGATATCAAAAGGTGTTGCCATTTTCTTTTCACAGAAAGTGGCTTGAATAGTAGTGAGAAATGTTACAAATGAAAGAAAATTGACAAATTTAACAAATTTGTAACAGTAGCAAAGTTTTCTACAATTTGAGTGCATCGAAAACAGCTTTTCCTTCGATGAAAGCAATTGGCTCCCAAATTGCAAAAGAGAAATATATACTGTGAAAATACATATTAAGGCCCTGTATGAGAAACTATTTATGTCAAATAAAGTCAATCAAATCAATACATAGTGACTATATATCAGAAACCAATAAGAAATTGGTCTCTACTATATACATATGATCACGTGCATGATTGTGATAAACTGTCTGATGGATAAGTGCGCAAATTAATCTGTAAATTCACTACTTTTATCGATGCCAAGACGAAGGTAAAATAAAATGGCTACCAATTATTACAACCAAGTTCAAAATACCCCAGATTGGATCATTTGACTGAGAGTTTCACCAGGTTAAGATGGAGAGCTTATCTTGTTTTAGGGATTATGGTTGAAGAATTTTTTAAAATGGGGAATCAAAATGCATGAACGTTGTGTCACAAGTATTCAATGCGCAAGCGTATTTTAATTGGCGGCCATTTTGCTAGTTGTCAAGTGATCCATGTTTAATTTGGTTTGGCACTTCAACAATTGCTTAAAAACATGTTCCAAAATAAGACTCCAATTTTCATAACCGAATTTGGTAAGCGATGAAGTTCACTTCTCGTTGAATGGTCGGTCAATAAACACAGCTGCAGTATTTGCAGTGACGACAATCCGCGAGTGAATGCTAAGATACCTTTACATCCACAAAAACTAACTATTTGGTGTGTTTTGTGGCTTGGTGGAACGATTGGTCTGTACGTCTTTAAATACGATGCTTGCTAAAACCGCTAAAGAGCTTTTTCGTTCATCAATTTAACAATCACAATGTGCATGAGCTGTGGTTTCAAAAGGAAGACCCAACATGTCACACTGCTCGTGCCACAATTGAAGAAGGAAACGTTTGGTAATCGCAAAGTTTCATGCTACGGAATTGGCCCTCAAGATCGTGCGATTAATGGGCGCTTGCCGATTTTTGATTTGGATATGTGAAATCACTTGTTTACGTCGATTTGCCCGAGGTGATTGGCCACGTGGAGGAAAATGTCATCGGAAATAGGACCTACAGATTAGTTTATTCCCGTGGCGGTTTATTCCCGCCGACAGTCACATGACAGAAACCTCATTTAAATTATAATGCCACAGGCATATCTTTCAAACAAAGTTAATTTCATGCCAACTTTAAAAATAATGTATTCAACACCCATTATATATGTATATGTTCAAAATGAGATAAAAGACACAATTTTTGTTTAGATTAAAATTTCAAATTTTTTTTATTGGTTTTCTTATTTCTTTTTTTTCAATAATTTCTGGAAAATGTATTGAGATTTAATGTTTTTATTTAAAGTCTTTAGTAAAATTTAATTTTATATTACATTACATAGATAACAAAGATTTATTGTTCTTATATACACGTATAATGTTACTTCAGTTTTTTTCTGTTCTGTTTCGAAATCAATTTCAACAGCATACAACATAAGTAAATATGCTCCTAGCCAAGCAGAGATTTTTAAACAAAAAGAAGGTCATGCTGATTTCAGAAAGAAGTCGAATGATATTTTCACATAAAAATAAAGTACATTTTTAAATCATGACAATCGTTAAGGCTCAGCCCAAACCAAAGGACAACATCTCGTGTTGAACTTCCAATTGCAAAAAAAAGAAAATACACCATCAATCATCTTATGCATAGAGTTATATTTCACGTCTTAATGTACCATATTTACTTATAGTTTTCTTGTATTCGTTTTGTTTATATGTTTGTATGCGTTTTTTTTTATTCAATCAAATCCTCAGTGCTTGCAGTGCATTTAAATATATACTTTAGGTTATAATCATTTTTGTTTTGTTTTGTTTTGCTGAATGTTCCATTATTAAGTTTTATGAAAATTTATTTGGTTTTTCAAGCAAACAAAAGAACACACGACAAATAAATGATGTAATTGAGTTATCTTAGAAAAAAGGAAAAACAAGATGTTTCCAAAACACGTAGTTATGTAGTTCATTTGAATTAGTTTCTGTGTTTTTACTTTGTTAGGCTAACAACTAGGGTGTTCAGACTAAGACTAAGTTTAACTGTATCGTGTCAATTTATAGGTTTTCTTTGTGTTTGCCTTAAATGTATTAAAATAGTTGTTTTGAGTTCAGACTTTTTTAAGTACTTAGTACTAAGCAGATTGTTTTGTTTCATAAAGTTTATTATTTCTTAAGATACCAATTTTAAATTTATATAGTTATATTTTTACATTTTCATACAAGAGAGTGTTACTTCTAGTACCCGTTTCAATTGTGAAGGTAGATTATTTAAAATAAAATTGGCGAAAAAACTGAAGAGTACATGGCGAAAGAAATGCCCAATGGAATGGAAAATTGGAAGAGTTTATTTTACTTAAAATATTCGCAGCGGATTTATTAATAGTTCTATTCATAAGTTATTTAATTTGCAGCATGTGGGAAACGAGAAGTCTTCGAAATCTTGGACATTTCATTGAAGTGAAGTCGTTGTAGTCATTAGAGCTTCACATTTTTGAATGTTTTGTCATTTTAACTAACTCGATGGTCGATGGAAAAAATTGTAGATTGTAGATTTTTTTTAACAAAAACCAATAAATGCGCTGTGAAGAATGAATGTGCATAATAATGTGTCAGGTTTAAATTTAAACGTCCTCTTAGAAAGAATTAGAATTTGCTGCACGCTGCGACATTGCTTGAAGGAAATGTCACATTTTACGAATTTTGCAAGTCGCAATTCGGCGCTCACTTTACATACTTACATATATTGAAAGCCATTTTAAGGGACCATTTATACGCTGATTTACTCAGCGCATGTATCATTAAGCTGATGGGCTAGAGAATCGAAGTAGTTAAGTGAATTAAAATCAAATACCAAGGACACTCTTAAGGCCGTTTACTGATACTAAACCAAGGACACTCTTAAGGCCGTTTACTGATACTAGACATACGTCATTTTTACGTAAATTACACTTAAATCTTTAGTTTAACTTCAGCTATCCTTGTTTGCTCGTGACAGCGAGCCGTCAATGACGCGTTTGCTGGCATTGAAGCGGAAGCGGCGAAAATGAGTCTGGTGGTCAATGAGGGCAAAACGAAGTACATGCTGTCATCAAGGAAGGACACACAACGTCGGCGTCTCGGAGAGAGCACCACACTAGGCAGCAGAAACTTCGAGGTAGTCAAGAACTTCGTCTACCTCCGTTCCGCGGTAAATAGGGACAATAACACCAGTACCGAAATCAAACGCAGAATCACTCTTGCCAATCGCTGTTTCTTTGGACTCAAGAGGCAACTGAGTAATAAAGCCCCCTCTCGAAAACTATGATGAGGAAGCTTTTAGTCTTTTCGAGAAAAAAGTTTTGCCTGCGATTTTTGGTTCTGTGTGCGTTGATGGCATCTGGAGGAGAAGATTCAACCACGATCTGTATGGGCTGTACGGCGGCATGAGCCTAGTCAAGCGTCTACGGATACAACGCTTAAGATGGCTAGGCCATGTAGAACGTATGGACACCACTGCTCCGGCCCGAAAAGTCTACGAATCTGAGCCATTGGGACAACACAACAGAGAACGGCCAAAGCTAAGGTGGCGCACACAAGTGGAGAAGGACCTCAACCAACATGGAGTGCGCAACTGGTGGCATCTGGCGAAAGACCGTGCTGGCTGGAGAGGCATGTTGGTTGAGGCCCAGGTCCACCCCGGACTGTAGCGCCACAAGAAGAAATAGAAGAAGTTTCATAACATAACTTCACGTAATATTGATTAAACGCGTACCAAAGACTGCCGCCAGTTGGCCATTGTGTTTTGTTCTCACGACAAGTTCGAATTCAGTAAGTGGAAACATAGCATAACCTTGAAATTATTCGTCTACGTTCGTTCTGCATGCTTCGACGATATTTACGTCGTAAGTTGGATACATGAGGAGTTCCTAATAAGAGGACTCAGTTTGTTAAGTGGGTGGAAATTCTCAAAAACTGAGCACGACATGCACTTTAGCGGTGTCTAAAGATGACATTGTTTGGTATAAGGCTGGTTCTTTAAGATGGTGCAAAGAATAAAACGTGTTCAGGACAGAGCAGCGTTTTTTGACATAAGAAATTGTTTTAAGAAACATTTGTTTAATACTTCAAACTGATACAATGAAGTCATGCTGCGACCGCTCATAACTATCGAATACACATTACATTATGGATAAAAACTAATTAAATTTCAATTTAATTCAGTTGCTTCAAAAAATGCTTATGTATGGGTTCTCTATGGGTTGAGCATAAGAGTCTAGATGAACACTTGCTGAAATTCAATGCAATTTCTTAAGTTTCAAAGTGTGATACTATAGTGTTCCAAAAGGATTCTGCAGGACAATTAAAAATAATCAAGGGTCATCTGCAATAAACGGTTAAATGCTATCGTAAAACCAAAATTGACGAAGAATGAGTGCTGCTTTATGCGTTGTGGGGCGATTAAAAGATGTGATCGAACGAATTAAAGAAAACAGACACATTCGTCTTGAGCGACATTTTGAAAATTTCGAGGCAGCATCTATTCGGTCAATTGAAACTCTTTGATTACTCTTTGATTACTTATTTCAGAGTCTACAGAAGTCTCTCTCATACGTTGCTTCCCGTTTTATACAGCTTTTGAACCAGAAAAAAAGAAGACATTCACCAATGGAATGACTCTGATAAACAAAACTTGAAGACCGTTGCCAACTATTAAATGAATTTCAAACATTTTTTCTCCAGACCTTAAGATTCCCAATCAGTGAAAACCAATCAGATAAAGTGTTTCAAATTGGTGATAAAATTTCCTTTTTTTAGTATTTTCCTGGAAACCGACAGAAAGTTACCGCTGCTTCATGGGCTATAAAAAGTACGCAAGATGGAAATGAAAAATAAGAAAACTTGAATTCGCTACGAGACAAAAATAGTTTTTGGAAAATTTGAAAAAAAAAACAAGAAATTCACAAACTCAGTGTGTTATTTACAAGGTTTCGAGTTGATTTAAATAAAAGAAGAACTCATTTAAGTTTGAATACATTTTCTCTGTGCATTCACTCGGAGATGCACAACTATTATTTTATTAATAAATACTTCATTAATTTATGCAATAAATATATGTATTTACAGTAGATAAATAAAATGTTCAATAGTTTCTTTAATGTTGTTCACTTATGTTAAGTTTAGTTTTTGTTTCCTCATTTTTATTTATTTACGACTTATATAGCTAAAATTCATAAGACCTTCGTTTCAGTGTAGAGATTTTTTGTTCTTCAAATACAGTTTTTCTTTTGTTATTTCGTATTTTTTGTTTGAAAATGTACAATTTATCAAGGAGAAAACGATATAATATGTATTGTTTGTGAGTGTTGGTGGATGTGAAAAAACTAAGTGCAAGTAGATGGATAGAGAGAAAGGGGGGATTTGAGAGATAATTTGTAAGTGTATTTATAAATTGTTTAAATTTGTTGGGTTTTCGGAATTGGACCCAGTAAATTACATCTGTTATAGTTTTGTTTTGACTTTTGTTTTTGTATTTGTAATTTAAATTAATTTTTTCTATCTACATTTCTATGTTCAAAATTTTCAAAATTGCTTTAAGAATATAGGAATACTCGTCTTGATACATGCTATTAAAAATAACAAACGAAATCTGATCAAATTCGTTGTTGTTTATCTAAGGACAGACAAAGTAAAGAAAAAATCAGCAAATAAAATTAATTTGTAATCTTAAGTTTTAATTTATATACACTACGAGTAAAATACAATATCTTTAAGAATCAGATTGTCATTTGCTAATAAAATTATTTAATATTTTATTTTCCTTAAATTACGTTCGAAATTAAATGTGAATGGATTTTTTCAAAAAACTCTCTAACGATTTGTTGCACATTGTAGGGGCATGAAATATGCAACAAATCATTTGTAGTTATTTGTAAATCGCATTTTGTTTTTCATTTGTTGATGAGATTTATTTATTCATATATAATTACCAATATTTGACTGTGTTGTTTTTATTTTATTAATTATAATATTGCATTTCAAATGCAAATCATACTTGTTTTTTTTTTCTAGTTTATTTTATTGCATTCGAATATGTTTCATTCCATTTATGTTTTGTTTTATAATTAGACTTCCCTTAATAATTGACTTCACTCCTTTTAATCAGGTTATCCTTTCTGTTACTTGCCTTTGTTTTTTTAAGGGAACTTGAAAACTTACTTTCTAGGAATTCTTTAAGAGTCATTTTTGATTTTTTTGTTAAGTTGTTGCTTTAATTAAATTTTAAATTTTATGTGATTGAAAATCATTTTATTTACATGTTAAGTCTTGTAAAAAAATATACTTATATATGCAGTAGATTTGTTAATCAATTATTTTCGTTACTAAATTTTTTATGTTTCTCCTTTAAAATGTTTATCACTAGTGTAGTTTTTGTTTTTGAAGGTTTGTTGTTTTTTGCATACAATTTTTGAAGGGAAAGAGGGGATTGATTGTTTTCAAGAACTAATGTTTCCATTTTCGTTGAGTATTGTTATTATTATATTTTTTTGAGAAATAAATAATTACATTTGTTTAAATATTTACAAGAGTTTAATGATATGCATATTTTTTTATCGGAACTATACAAAAATTTGAGTTCTAAATCTTATTCACAATAGGAAATTTTTAAGATCTTGTTATGATTTAAGAAAAGAAAAATTAAAAACTTTTATTTCTTGCTATTCCTGAAATTTACAATTTTTTTTGTTTTCGTAAAGAGGTGGCCAATAGTCCAGCATTGAAAATGGTTCAGGTGAACATTTGAATTTAGATTTTGAAAAGTCAGGCTACGTACATTCACTTTCTCTGTTTTTTTTTAACACTGTGTCACTTATGTAAAGTGACACCTGAACTAGTTTAAACCTTAGTAATTATTTCATTTAAAAATTCATGTGGACTCAGCAGAGTTTAAATAAATCTGAACGTTTTGAAGACAGAATTGCCTATGTGAAGCTAAAAGGATATGGACACAGTACTGGTTCAGCCATAAAACTGCACCGCGTGATAGCTGTGATTGCAAGTGCTTTGAAGTTTTCATTTATTTTCATAATGACCGTCAAAATGTCGGTAAAGGAGTTTCTGGTAAGCGAACCTAATTTATTTGGATTTTCTATGAAGTCAGTTTCAAAAAGTGAGATTTTTGTTATGAAATGATATATCGTGTGCTGGATGACAGGACACAGATACATTTCTACGAATTTTAGGGCCGACGAACTCGCTACAAGCCCAGGGCAAGAGTTTTTCGGCAATATCAATGCGCTGGTGAATGACGAAGAACATTGCCACACTACCAGGCAAATCTAGGGTCTCATCTTTCTAAATCTATCCAAAGATTTTATCTTTCTTAACTGATCAAAAATCAGTGTTTAGTTAATGTCAGGACATTAACTGGACAGAACATATGCCAGACTTTTCAGGAAACTAGGCCGCTCTTAAAGCAACTTCTACAGGAGCTGTCTAGATAAGGACGAGTATGAACATTTCCTTCATTTCTCTACAACTTCTTCGCAATAGAACGAAGAACATATGAACTGCTTGACGATTATATCTTCGGAAATCGGAGTAAACATAACAAAGTTTCCTTCAGTAAACTTCCTTGTTTTGTAAATATATAAACTTATTGGTCACTCCACGTGTGCAGGCGCAGTGGATGACATTTAGTCTAAAAGACTTCTTAACAGTAACATTATCTTTTTATTTACTCGCTTTTGAAATTTCGGCTGAATTATATGTGAGATTCAGAGACCTATAGAAAGGGCAATTTCATTAGCATCGCCAAGACTTGTTGTTAATTGTTGCTATGTTGCACTGGATCCTTTGCCCAACAATTCATTGTAAAGCTACTCTGGGTCCATGGACAAAAGAAAATTTTTACACGGCCTTGTTAAATTTATCTCGAAAGTTGCGTTGTTGGGCCAAACCGCCAAATCGCAAGTTATAGGGCGTCTCCGTAAACATCAGGCTAACAGAAATCTGCGTTAGTTGTGTTCGTAAACTCAAAGTCAAATCGTACTAAAGCAGGCCGGCCGTCATATGTTCAGTTCGTAAACGTCAACAATACGCAGTGAAAAAGTAGGCGTCGGGTAGATTGCGTAGCCAAAATAAAATAGCTGCCTGCAGAAAAAATATTTTTTTTTCAGTTTGTAGACACAAAGCAGGCAGGCGATCGTACTTTCGCAGATGACTGCGTTTACGAACACGCCCATAGTGTCAACAGTGGACAACAGTTTTGAACCTTTGGGTCTACAAGACAGGTTTTTGGTAATCCAAGCGTTTAACTTGGGAATCCACAACCTTGGCAAGGATATTGTAAAAAGAGTTACCTTTATTACTAGACACGGCAGCCTTAAAACGAGGTGCATATCTGTTAGGGAGAGAGGGTTTGTTATGCCTCGGAGATAAAGAATAACCCTAGTTTTTTTTACAGGGGAGATCCAATGAGGAGGATAAACCTACTATCTGTGTATGGATATACCTATAGGACTAACTTCTATCTTTCCACAGATCGAGTAGTTGTCGACTAGTTGCAAATCGAGTTGTCGTTGCTAAGGCGGTACGGAGATAAGATGAATCTATTACTTTCTTCCATGACAAATTTAGTCGGGTTAAGATCCGATGATAGAGTGCTATAGATGGTAGCAGTAAGCAAACCGATTACTTGCTTTGTTACATCCTGAAGATCTTAGCCTTGAAATCAAACCAGGCGATGAATCAGAAATGATAGCAAATGGTGATGTCTTAAAGCACAAAAAAATTGTGTAACATAGGAGAATCAGCTGTATCAAAGAGTTCACATTGGACAAGCTCGAAAAAGTGATCAAGAGGAAGGACGTTCAAAAGGCACAAGAAAATAAGTTTTGAAAGGATTTGAAATACAAAACTACAAAAATATCTAAAAGATTAAAAGGAAACCAAAGTATAGTTCTTGCTGGACCTACATTCTGCCTCACGTCCTAAAAACAAGGACACACTTTCAGGCAACAAGATCATCTATTGTGATAGTGTTAAAGAATTATTTCAAACATGTCGATGTATTCAAATTAGGTATTAAAATGTTTCTTTACAAGAAAGCTGCCAAATTGCTTGTCAGCACGCAGATACCTTAAGTTATGTACAATTTACAATAATCAATTATTTAAGTTTATTTATGTTTCAATTACAGTTGCATATGGAATATCACAATGTTGAAGTTGTTTTTTTTTTGTTTGTTGTAATTTAACTTTAAATCGATTTACTTAAAAAACAATCAACTTTCGAAGCAAATAAATTAGTTAGACGTTGAGTTATTGGAAAAAAGAAAATAATGAAAAATCACTAGAAAGTGCCTTAAATATTAACGTCTGTTCTTTGTATTTTCAATTTCATCTAGTTGAGATTTTCTTTTTCATTTCTTAACAATTAAAATATCTTTAAATTATCATCTTCTTATTCAAGAGTTACATTTTTAAATGTGTGTGTGTGTGTTTTCTTTAATGTCTCGATTCTATCTTAAGGTCTACGAATAAATACAATATAATTTCAAAAATTCCTTACATTAACAGATGTCCACATAAATTGATAAAAATCATAAAAAATAGAAAAAGAAAAAGATTGACAATACAACAAGGTAACAAATACAAGTGTGATGCTACAGCAGGCGTTTAGATCTGCTCTTCGACGTCCGTGCGTAAGAATTTTTCTTGAGCTGTATTTTTTGTTCACAATTGTTTTTGTTTTAATTTTAATTGGAATGTTATCAGTTTGTGATTGAGTTTCATGGTTTCCGATAAATAAAATGATCGCATTCGTGAGAGAAGGGAAAAACGAAAACGCTTCGATTTGAATTTGTTCATAAATAATTTAACAATTGTCTAGGGGTGCCTAAAATGTATGAGAAGGGCGATGATAATGACGATGTGTATGTGTGTGTTTGTGTGTTATTCGAATATATTGGGTGGACCGGCTGGGACAAGCTCTACACTTTTGCGTGAAAAAATGACGGGTGTGGGAGTTTTTGGACTGGATTACCGCAGAGTCTTACTTTGCAGATATGTGGCTATGTCACGGGCATTGACGTTGAACGCGGACATCATTGGGGTACATCCGAGATCGTCGCGCAGTGTTAAATTGGCACCGGCGGCAACTAACATCACCGATATGTCACGACGTTTGTTTTCGGCAGCCACATGCAAGGCGGTTTGTCCTCTGCAAAAAAAAAAAAAAACAAAGATAAAATAAAAATATTTAAGTGTGTTGAAAAATGTTTGAAAGTGAACTTAAAACTATTACTTTTGTTATCATTTAAATGTTTGATGTTACTAAGTCTGAGGTGGTCCATTTGGAAGTTCCAATTTTGGGCCACTCGATCGACTGTGACGAGCGACTCTTAACTAGCTGATAACATGATTAAAGTTGGCTTTCAGAGCTAGCTTATTGTGGAAGAAATATAACACGTCTCCAGAGGAAAGAGTCTAAAGGTGATTTTTCGCATGATTTAGGCGGCCAATATTGTTGAAAGCAGAACTCATTGAGACACATGTCTTACTTTTAGTTAGCACATACTCAGTCAATATGGCCGTGCTGCTGAGAACAACAACGAATCGATTTTTCACAGTCTTTGCATACACCCTCAGCTATAGGTGCTTCAGTCTCTCCACTCCGTGCTGAATGTGGTTTAAGTGGTCGAGTATCACCCACTAATACTAACTGGGGCACAAAATTTACGAATCATACTGGCAAAAGTGATTTCAATAGGTCGAGTCGTTTGAAAAAAACATTTCTTTCAAAACTGTGGTTTTCGTAATGCGGCTATAAAATTTGGAAATTCAGTTGTAATGTGATTCTTTTTAATAATGACTTGCCAAACTAGTCGGAACAAAATGACAAAGCAGTTTGATACGGTCACTCGGGATCTCTCAAAAAAAGCCCATTGAAAATCGAACCTTAAAACGAATCATGAGTCATGAGGGCATTTCATCCTCGCTCCATAAATTAAGAGAACCAGTCAGTGTTTGAATGCAAGCAGACCCAATATAAGGTCTGTTCACTAACTCATATTTACTACTATTCGTACATAATCTTGGAAAATCTCGAAGTAAGCAACTTTACATCAGTTGAAGCGTCGCGGTAACGCTGTTTCTCGATCACATGTTTGAACAATGGAACACAACAAATTATGTTGTGGGCGTCGTGATGTAGTGGGTAAGTGCGTCGACACACACCGGTTCGGTTCTCGGAATGAACACCTCGCATTTTTGGCGGCACCACTTCTTTTGAGTTGGTGACAACAATCTAATATTAGTATTTGTCCTTGAAGAGTTGTGGAAAAAAGTAAGAAATCCCCTGCACATGATAGAACAAGAGGCACGAATCACACGAGTAGTTGTTGAAGAGGCTAGGCTCTGGCCTTGACATCCAGAACGACACAATTTTAGTTTTCTAACGAGTGGAGGTGACATTCAGTTTAATGCTGATTGCGACCGGTGAAAAATGAGAAGCTTCTCATAGGAATTGGTACTTCCTGAGTGTAGTTGAGAACTGGGAAATATGCAAAATGGTTAAAGTTACAGTTCGCAACTCGAATCTAGACTTTTCGAGTAGAAGTTAACACACAGATTCACTACGACGTAGTATTCGCGGACAAATTGTTAAAAATGAAATAAAAAAACAGAAAAAAAACTTTGTCAATTTTTATATCATTTGTAAATGATACAAAAATAAACAAGTGTGCGAGTAATTTGAAAACCAAATCAATGTAAAAACCACTCCATAAACATGTAGAGTATTTGCGGCTACTAGACAAAGTAAACCAATCTGCACAAGTCCCATCAACTAACTACCGGCTAACAAATAAACACCTCGTTGTGTTGCGGTGACCAATTGAAAATTATGTGTACTCACTTGATATTATCCACTACATTGATGACAGCGTGTGGCGCACAGGATATGATGTATTTGACAATGTCCTTGTGATTAAGTTTGCATGCAATATGTAAAGCTGTCTGTCCCGATGAGTCTACTGATTGCAATGAGAATCCTTGTTCATGTAATGCACGTAACTGTAATAAAAAAAAAACACAGTATTAGTCAGCCACATGCTCATCAATACCGTTAATCAATCGTCGCCGATAGGCAATGTAATTTATCTCAAAATGAAGTTAGTTAATTAGTTAATCGTTAAATGATAAAAATTAGTGTGCTAACTACCAAATTTATATCGCCACGTTGGGCTGCTAATAATACGGCATCGGAAGTTTTTTCCAGTACAGAGCTATAAAAAAATACAAAATTTGAACACAAAAACAATATTAACAACGTTCGCTTGCTGTTGGTTGTTTTTTTTTTCGTTTGTGAAATCATTTCCAGAGTTATGAGCGTGCGGTGGTGGTGATGTGAAAATGAATTTTTGAAACAAGCTGTGAAATTTAGGATGAAGAGGCGAAGGAAGCAAAGCTCTACAATACAAGGTGTGGCGTTGGAAGTGGCAGTTTACGACCAGTCTTTCGTTTTAGATGACTAGAGGTTTTCGACGATTGAGTGTGAATTTTATCATCGAGGAGGGTTATACTGCATTGGTCTTCGAAAAAATTCTTCAGGTACAGAAAAAACTGATTTCATTAGCAGTAGTAGGCATTTCATGCATACTGTACTCAGAGTTTCGAGATTGGGGGTTGAATGTAGAGAATATTCCAGACGATTGCATAATATGGTGAGCATGCTGACCCCTCAAAACTCCTCGCTTGTGATCGCTGTGAGAATTGAATATTCGCAGAAATCGGATAATGAAAACTTTCAAATTATTTGTTTTCAGCTTTGTCAATTTTTACATTTTTTTGATTTCCGATATCCGTCCATTTTTCTTTTTTCAAGATCAGTCTTGTGTCTGCAGGCAGGCAATATAAACAGTGACCAAATCGGATAGAGTGGCATTTATAAGCAGTGGATTGTGGACCAATTTGAAGAGAATAACGATCTTTTGTTGACGATCTATTGCTTGGTAAGTCAAAAAGGAAATGGATTTAGGATGGCGAAAAAAACGCTCTAGAGAGTTAGGATGCAGCCGACAAAACATAAGAGAGGGTGGGGGTAATAATGGTTCCAGGCAGAGCCAAAATATATGGACAGACAAACGGACATGCTTAGGCAAGCATAACGTCGGAAATTTTTATAGAAAGAGCTTCGGACAGTTTGTAAAGAACTTATTTGGATCTTTAGTACTTTGGCATTAATGATTTATGAAGGGACCCGACATGCATATTTACAATGTGAACTACACATAATACTCAACTATTGAGATGTTAGGTTCAAGTTTAAAAGGACATGTCGTCCGTTATCGAAGCCAGGTCGCAGCTGGGAGACATGAGTTTTAATTGCTGGCTTTCCAGTGATCCACTCTGCACTTTCTAGGATGTCACAGGCTACTGAATGTGTGGTCACACTGTATGGGTGGTGGCTGGTCCACAAGAACTTAAACCTAATCTGTACATCCATGGATGGCTAACATACAATTAGAGGAGCGGGTGCACACTGAAGAATTTTCTAGATGGAGATCTTGACAATTAAAGATGCGTTGCCATAGCTAAGAAACAATGCTTTTTTAACTAAGCGTCGCTTATAGCGACTTTTACATTTCAAAACGATCTGACGGTAGGGATAGAAAATAAAATTAATTCATTCGGCATCTCCTCTATGAAGGCCTTCCTATAAGGAGGAAAAGATTCGCGTTACAGAACGTTTAGGACAATCTACGAAAACTCGAAGTCATCAGTATATAATACCGCAAAATCTGTCTTCTTTCCCACTATTTCACGATGGACCTAAAAGCAGTCCATGTGTGCTTCCCCGATGCACATCCAGTCGCGCCAAATCTGACTATCTTCTAAGTTAGATAACATCATATCTAATTGTTTCGCAACATTTTCTCTGATGCGTGGTGGATTCAGTCATCCGTTCATTCTACCTGTCCAAATATTTTAACAGTTCATGTCGGAATCTTATGCTTCAGATGCCACAAGTGCAAACAGAACCTAAGATCACCCCTTGTCTTTAAAAATGGTTACTGTTTTAACACCGTACTCTTAAAGGAAAAATTGAGTAACACGCTCTCAGATAAGCCATTTAAAAGTTCCCAAATGAAACAAGTTCATGGGAATTGCTGAATTAACTGACAATTAGAATTTACAATGTCGTGAGCAATTCGGTTCCTACTTAACTTCGTGCTGAAATGCAGGGTGAACGACTTGTTAACGAGCGTATCATTTATAGTTCTCTTTGTCAAGCACGCGAATTTTGTTTGGATCCCGCTATAGTTTACAAGGGACAGTTTCTTTAGCAACCAGCTTGTGCGTGCGATTGTTCTCTCGCGACTAGAGGAGATCTATATTACATTGCCGACTAAGAAACGGCATTTGGTAGGCACTGGGCAATTAATATTCTTTGAATGTTATCAGCAACTCGGAAAAGGTGATGTCGAGGAAAATGCGTGATCAACACTCACACTCAGGAAACGCATATCTTTGAGTTAGTCAAGAAGTTTGTCCACGGCGTGAAGTGTGCAAATTTCATAAGAAAAGGAAAAAAGTAATGCTGCATAGGACACTATCCTACCAGTGTTTATAAATTGAACGGAGTGCAGGGCGATAAGGGAAACCACAGAGGGGACTTTTTAGGTATACGGCCTTGTCTACGAGAAAGGTGAATATAGTTCTCCTCCACACTACGCTGAGCTGTACCGATGAGGCTTCGTAATCATTCGCGCAGCCACACTCGTGCAATCAAGCAATGCTCCAATTAAGAGGTTCTAGGAATTTATTCCAGTTTTCAAGTTTAAGAAGAATAGGAATACCGAGATTGCGGTGATGTTTCCGTGTTTTCAGATTTGGCTACACTCTGCCGTTGGGACAAACCCGCTGCTCATCCATGTTTTTTCTTTAAATGATGAGAATCTTGTTTTTAAAAGTATGTCAAAATTTTTCAAATTTGAATTTAAGGGGATTGACACTGGAACAGAGAATGCGAATATTTGAGGTGATGCTCTGCAATAGAGTATCAACGTAACTAACTTTATAATTCCGGAATACATATCCTGTCTTATCTTTTAAAGAGATGCTGCATCCGGTAAGAAGTTCACCGCATGTCGAGGAGTAAACGGTGATTGTTCCAACTGTGTGCAATCCAGAAAAGGGGTTAGTACATGAAAGTGCAATATAGAGGCGCTAGTGTGGTGTTAAATCAGCAAACAAACGAATGAACATCTTCATTCAACTGTGTGCACACACTCATGGTTCACGTGATTGAGGTTTCGTTTATTTTTACTGTCTCTATGCAATCAGTGGTTTACGATACTCAGTCACTACTGTATCTCAAAAAAAAGTTGAAAGATCTATTCACTTTTCCAAAGGAAAATGTTTCCCTTGGAATCAATAAGCTGATCGGAGATATCTTTTGATTAGATTGGTATCATCCGGTCGGTAAGGCAGTGTGAATTTTGTGAAGTGGCGGCATCATTACATATACCGTGGTTCAAGCTGGTCGAAAAAATTACTAACAGTTGGTCCCATAAAGTGGTCCACTTAAAAAATCTGTGTGATCAACAGTTAAAACAAAATAATTTTATTTTCTACACTTTTGTAAATTTCCTTCAGTCACCGTGTGCTGAGGAAATCCCAATTTACTATTGAAATCAACTCAACCTGCAATTATCCTCTATCAAAGATCCCCTTCCAATCACAGCCAACAAAAGCCCACTTAGATTTTTTATTTTAGCACAAAGCAAAGCATAATGTTATGGGGGAAAAATATGACAGCATTTTTTAATGAATACCTGAAGTTGAGTGCATCTTCGGTTAAGCTGAACAATCTTTGTTTGTTGCTGCATGCGTTAGGTTTAGTTAGTTTCAAAAAGAATAAAGGGACCAAATACCAATTAAAAAAACAAAAAAAGAAAACATCGCAAACAAACAAAAGAATAGATTTCAAACAAAAAAAAAACGAAATGAGAAAAAAAATGTGTTTCGAATGAGAAGGAAATTAACGTGAGACTCAGAAAGAGACGAAAAGAATGAAAGAAAGAGAGAGAGAGAAAACAAACAAATCAAAGAATCTGTTTTACAAAAGTTTACCTCTTTAACTTCAACTCGACTTTCTTGATCTTAGTCCTCACTAGATCGTCGTTAGTAAAAACACATACAAAATTTTATTATTGTTTTTTTTTTTTTTGAAACAAACAAAATAAACAAATCAACAATTTAACGAAACCATGTTAATTATTTGGTAAAGAAAACTGCGTGTGTAAAGGAAAGAAAGAGGAAAATGGAAAAAAGGAAGAGAAGGCCAAAGTCTACTTGGACAAGAAGAAACAGAAACTTTGTACATACTTTGCATGCTATACCATACTCTGCAGACTTCGGAATACTGTTTAGCCTTTGCTTTGCACTCACATAAGTGTTGGTCACGTCGACCTGGGCTTCCGTGGACACTGGACACAGAGATACTTACTGGCGTTGGGCAAGGACTAAGCTGTATTCTGAAATCCTTTCGCGATCGTTTCTTTGAACTTTTCTAAAATTTTGTTGCAACTTATTCCCTCTGGAGAGGACATTAAACAGTTCATCAAGCGGTTTTTTGCGTGACTATATTTATTCATCAACAGCGCAATATAACATGCATTGGTTGTGTTAGTTAAGAGAGACATAGATACATAGATAGACACATTACAGGTGCTTAGCTTGGAGATAGATTATTAAATTTATGTGACTTTATGGGACCGGGAACGACTTGGATTCAGCGAAGTAATTCATTTAGAAGGTGATGATGGAACTTCTTTGCCGCCAACATCGGAATGAACTTTGTCCGTTATTTTTATGTTCACACATTGACGTTGGACTTTTGGGTGTGTTCATAAATCACCTAGAAGTGTGCTTCGTGTTTCGTACCAATTTCATGCCGACGACTATCTGGGGATTTGAATCAATTTTGTGATGCTGTTGTAGGTCATAGGTCGTTGAAAACACATACGCTTTGGTTTCGCCTTTATAACTATTTATTGATGACATCATTCCCCTATGAACTTAATGGCATTCTGTTTATAACTAACAAGACAATGAACTTTTCGTGGTTGAAATGCCTTGTTTGAGCGAATAAATGTTTGCACTTCTTGAAGCCGTACGTACACGTATATGTCGTCCACATAGCGTAGAAACACGTACTGGGCGTTGGTGTTTATAAAAAATGGGTGTAGGGGGGAAGAGTAGTTTTCGACTATGAACGACGAGATTTGTTCACAGTTTCCTTATTGACTCTTTAATTATTGTCAAAAAGTCGATAGATGTGGTGCCAGGAATCGAAACTGGGCACTAACCACCTACAAATTGAGTTGAAAAGAGTGACACAGCGCGCAAAAGGGAAAATCTAATTGCTCGTCGATATCATACTTTCGATAATTAACTCCAAGAAGATGGTTACTACGTGGGCTAACACCCCAGAGGGCTCGTGGACTCGGCCCTGAGTCATCTCTAGTGCTGACATAACTCAAGTAGTACTAATTATGTAAAAAAAGGTTCATAAGGCACACCATTCGGAATCGGCAATAAGCTATTAGTCTCCTCTGCTATTGAAAGAACTATAGCACGCACAACTAGAGTAGGTACTGAAGAAGTAGGCCTTGCTCCCTTGTGGGATGAAAAAAAAATTCTGCGTTCAATCTTTGCCCCTGTTGGCGTTGATGAGAAAAATATTCCATCACGAACTTTACAGGTTGTACAGCGACATGATCCTAGCCAGACGTGTACGTAGAGCTCTTGGACAACACTGAAGAGTCAATTTTTCTGAACTAGTGGGACAACGTAAAAGAGGACGCCCACGGAGTCGATCGGACACAAATGGGCAAGTACCTCAAGCAACTTAGAGTCTGGTATTGGAGGCAGCTGGTTATAGATCGTGCCAGCTGAAGAGTCTTGTTGGCTGGGACCTAGGTCAATCCATCCACATTAGGCAAAACAGTTTTAAGGCAGAAACTGTAAAATCAAATTGAACTTATTTGTAACTTGTAACAACTTGAAGTGGCTGACTAGCAGTAGCTCTGTCTAAGTTCAAATTTGTAATTCAAATCTCTGTGAAAGCAACATGTTTTAGAGCGGTTGCATGTATTTGGCGTTTTTTGTTTGCAGTTCACCTCACTTTGTTCTCAGTGAATATTTGAGAAACGAAAATACTCGAACAGATTTAAAAATGCATCATTTTGGAAGATCTGCCAGAAGACTGTCAAAACATGTATTTAATAAAAAGGCGGTGCAGGATATCACTTCATCATCTAGAAAACATAATTTGTGGAAAGAATCTAGCGTATTATTTAGCAAATTGAAAAACAAAAACACAAGAATAACGGTATACAGGATACAAATTGCAACTTAACCATATACAGTTAAGTTTTTGAAGTGAAACTGTTTCTGGCAGGTGAATTGAATTTTCTAAAACGAAAAATTGTAACGTGGGTAAGGTAACCTCCGGGAGAACTTCCCATATAGAGTCCATCTCTTTCGTCTCCTCTTTGTGATATGATTCCTAAAGCTCCTATTATCTTTCGCTCGATTTCTTTGTATCAATGTCAATTCAATCTTCCGCAGGTTTACTAACCATAACATTTTTTTGATTGAGGGTCTGACCACAACTTTCTAGAAGTTTTTTTTTTTCAACTGAACCTACATTTTTGAGCGCAGCTTTTAGTTTATTTCGTTTTCATTGATTTCTTTTCCACCATCTATCTCAATCTGGGTTTCTATAAGACTTATAGACCAACGAAATAACCATTGCTTGAAAACTTGTGTGTTGTACACAAACAAATGAACACGTATTGACATAGATTTTCAAAAATCCTGGTACAACACCTAAAATAAAATGTTTTTACAAGACGCCTAAATTTTAATTCTGAAGCTGAAAACAGCTTTAAGTTGACAAGGACAAGGGTTTACTCCAATTGTCTGCTTGCCACAAAACTTCTCTTCACCACAACAAATTTTTGCGTTCAAACATTTGATGTTTAAATTCAAGAATATTGCAATATCAACATTTCATGACTAAAACAAACTACAATGGTCAACACACAGTGCCACGGAGGTGCGCACACAAGTTTCTCCACAAAATTTGTTTTCGGACAACCACCCTCATCAGACAATTCATTAATTTACATTCCGAAGAGAGGGAGCAGAAGAAATTCCTTTTCGTTGATTGCATTCCGAATCGGCAAATGATGAAGTGCAAACTTAATTGAATCCAAGCGGTCCCCAGTCACATTTCAGGACTTAATAACTAGAATACTTTTGCGGATATTCAACAATTCAAACAAACAATTAACACAAAAACGAAACAAAAGCACTGGAGAACAATAAAAAAACAATGAACCCATGCCCCCCACAGGGACATGCATGCGCTCGGCGGACTTTCGGTTCTCAGCTCTCGCTCAAAACCAAAGATACCTTACAGCTCGACATTCTTTTTGTAGTAATGGTAATGCAAAAACATTCGTCTAATACGGTAGGGAAGGGTGGTCATACCCGTGCTGGACGTGCGTCCGGTCTGGTCAATGTTGCGACGCTCGTTCTCCTCCTGCCGCTGCTGGAATGCAGAGAATGCGCGTTCCTGGTCTGGGGTCTGCGGCAGGGTGGCGCACTCCTGATCCAAAACATACACATCGTCCGTGGCAATGTCCGTTATGTAGTGGAGGTGCTCTTGTGCACGATCGATTCTGAAGAAACGCTCCGCCGTGCAAGCTGCAAGACACGTTTGTAAGGGAGAGTGGCACTAGGGACATGAGTTCATACTTACAGTCAACAAAACACCACTCTTGGGACATTTTCGGGTAACTGGTGGACTCCTCGAAGAATTTGTTGATTGTGTTCCGCACTTGTTCCAGATCGGAGACCGGATCGATTTCCACGGTGCCGAGGTTGACGGCAGTCTTCTTTAGCATGTCCTTGTCGTAGTGGTACTGCTCGTAGTTGGGCATGGTTATGCGGAGGATGTTCATGCTAAGTGGGTCCAAGCCAGCAGTACTGCGGAAAAGAGAAAATGAGCATGAAGAGTGAATCAATAGTTTGACCATTGTTCTAGCCAACCAATCACATTGTAATTGACATTGTTGCCGACGATGATACTTACGCCACGTTCACTCGTCCGTGCTTTCGCTTCGCCAGCATCACAGCCTTGTTGAGCAGTTCGATTTCGATAATCGACGGCTTCACGCGACACGCCTCGCCGTCGACCTGCATCGGGATTGTCTTGGTGGTGACGATTTTCGCAGTCTTACACTGGCAGATACACGTGCCGTGGGCGCCGGCCTGCAAGAACGGCAGCTGGTACGTGGTGAGTCCAACGATCTCAAACATTCCGTCATCCGTCGAGGGCACGGATTTGGTGAAGGAATCATTCCACGGATGGGTTCCACCGCCGTAACTGCAGAGCAAATTGAAAACCAAGAGAAAGCAAACAGTTAACGCCGAGCCCTCATATGTGAGACCGAGGGTACCTTGGTATGTTGAGGATGAGTATTGCATGAACACGAGCTTCCTTCAGTTTTGCTGTGTAGTCGACGCCGTCGGCCTCGAGGGTAACACAGTCTGCGAGATTTCTGTACTTCCGCAGGATGAGATCCTTGCCACCCATCTGACCGTAATACATTTTGTTCCGGAGACGGGAGTTGAAGCGCTCCGGGTGAGCTTCACGGGCCTCGTGAAACTCTAAGGCAATGTGGGCATCGACACCGAACGAGAAATAGTTGTTAATCACATTCAGAGGCAGGTTGTCCTTGCCCTTTTCAGTGGGTTCCGCGTCCGGGTTTGGTGTTACGTTAACACGCCAGCGATCCAGCAAGATTGTGTTGGACATTCCAATTTCACGGAGGATTTTTCCAATCGGTTCATCGGTGTAGCCCTGCAATTGCGAATTGAATTGTGAGTGGTGGGCGATGTGTGGCGAAGGAGCAGTGGACGCGAGGATACTTACACCACCCCAGCCGAGGGCGCGAGCTAAATCATTGCCTGTGCCCAGTGGCAGAACACCGACTGCTGGTGGCGGTTGGATGTTGATTTGATCCAGAACTGAGAGGACCCAGCCGACAGTGCCGTCGCCACCGCATGCAAGCACTCGCAACTGGGGAGCCTTCCGGAACATTTCCAATCTGTTGGGAGGGACGAAGGCACAGTTTTAATTACTTTTTTCACAGAGAATTAGAAAGCGAGGTTGAGGTTTGAAAGCAATAAAACCACCACTGCATGGACGGAGCTGTTCTGTCAATTGTATAGCGAACTAGTTTCAGTGACAAGTAGCTCTCAATGACCCATAAATGGCCGCTTTGTTCAAAGGCGATAGACGAAGGACTATTCGTATATCTAATTTCTGTCAAAAACATCTGTGGTTTGAGAAGTTTCGGCACTTTCAGTATTGGATTTGCAAATTCGGGATTTTGGAAATTGGATCTCAAGACTTTTGGATTAACTGAACTCGAGATTTTGGATTTCCAGAAAACAGAAAACTAATTTTTTATTTTGTGATTTTTGACTCAAAGATTTCATGTCTTGTAATTGGGGAACACATGATTCCTAATCTCGGTATTTTGGATCTCGCTAACTGGTTCAAGAAATTTTTGATTTAGAAATATTGGATTCGGGTTTTTGGAACTAAGGACGCCGCCTTCCCTTATTTTGGATGTCATAATTTTGTATCTTGTGATTTCTGAACTCCTGATTTTGGAACTCGTCATTGTTGAACTCTGCTTTCCTAAGGTTTTCGGAAAATGGCATGGATTTTGGTCCCTTTAATTTCTGAGCTCGGGAGCTGTTTCGGAACACGTGATTTTTGAATTAGTTATTCTGAATTTGGGTATTTTGGATCGGAAGATTTTCGGTTCCGAAATTTTGGATAACAAGATTTCAGATAGTCGGTTTTGGGTTTCTTGATTTTGGATCTTGGTCATGTTTTTTTGATTGAGCAATTTTGGATCTCGTGACAATTAAACTCGGATTTTCTTATTTTGGATTTCGGACTTTGGAATACTGAATTTGTAATCTTTTGATTTCTGATGTTGGGACTTTATGCCTTAAAATTTCTGATCTAGAGTATATTGGATCGGAGAATTCGGATTACGAGATTTTGGATTTTGAAATTGTGATTTAGAGATTTTGGATTTCGTGATTGTTCAGCTCGGATTTTTTTTGGTCCTAGTGACTTTGGATTTTAGATATTCCGATTTCAGGATTTTGGCCCTTACAATTTCCGACCACTGTGATTTTAGTATTCGAATTTTGCATTTCGGATTTTGGAATTCAGATCTTTAGATTCTGAACCGCGGCATTAAAGGATTTCGGATAGATATGGAATTGACATTTTGGATATCGGGATTTCAAGTCACAGAAATTTCGATTTTGGTATCTTCAAATTTTAGTCTTAAATACAGTCTGATCCACTCTCAGATAAACAGACGAACAATTACTCCAAATCACTGACAAACTTAATTGACGTTAAACACACTGTGATACAATCAGGCCACAATAAACTAGAACAGAGTTATAAGTATACTCACCCCATTTTCGGACCACCTTGAGTTAAATCAAATACTTGCCGGGGATTCAGAATCCACTGGAATTTTCCCAAGAGCTTCACACCCTAGTGTAAGTCAAAGCAAAGAGAAGCGAAAATCATGAGCACAAAAATAATCTTCCATTTAGCACACCCCACCCTCGGGGGAGGCGAAGAACTTACCTGGTTACCACCACTCTTCGGATTAATAAACACTATCACAGGTATTGCCTCGGGCGATGGAATTGGCTTCACAATGAACGCTCTGGGTTCCTTATCTTTTGGTTTCTTGTTCTTCGTTGGTTTCCGTTTATTATTCCTCAATGAGGATTTGAAGTTTCCCTTATTCGGCAGCTTGACGATCCACGATGGTGGCACAATAATCGGAGAGTAGTTCCCTGCGGAGCACACAGACAAGGGATGGCGATGAGCGGACGGAGGAATATACTCGTGTAATTGGATTCAAACGGAGATGGATATATTAATCGATTGTTCGCACTCGGTAGTGTGGATGGGCGAGGAGTTGCCCCCCACAGATGGAGGGTGTGGCATAGTCGATGGATTATGGTATGGTCTGAGATTGGAAATGGTTTCATTTTCTTTGGCAGCGAATTTCAGCAGACAGCCACCATCTGTGGAGCATTTACAAAAGTTTCTTTGATCTACGACTGGGGAATGAGTTTTCAATTTTAAGGTATTGCCATTTGAATGGTTGATTTTGTAAAGTATTCATCGGCATAACGGATGGGTGGGATACTATTGACAAGTTGACAGGGTTCTTTTGAGGTAATCAAGATATAGGACACAGACCATGGTTGTGTCTGCCCCTAATACTCGTAAAAGAGAACTTGAGAAATGTTGTGAAGTTCAAGTATAAATTAAAGATTATCTGGTTTTGTAGTTTTAACTAGGTAAAGAGGCTTTTTTCAATTTTTCTGTGTTTTTGTAGTTGGCAGAATTTCTGGAAACTTTTTGGAATGAAAGCAGCCTGCATCGCAATAAATTTCAAACTAATAGATATGTGCCTTGAATAAAGGCATTATCCTTAGAATTGTCAATTAGCTTCCTTCAAAAACTGAAGTCCTACATCTTCATCTAATCTTAGAGAAGCGTTCTCTCAGTTCTCAGTAAAAATACCAGAATGCTTAGACGCTATTTTTGACGCTGAAATATTCACTGTATACTTCCTTAAGTGAATCAAACAAAAACAACCAGGTTACGAGCAGGAGTCTATTTTGAGGACCTTAACCTTAACCAACATCGGGAGCATACTGTAGAGACGCTGTTGTGTTGGTTGATTTTCGCTCATTAAAATAACTCTCTTGCATGGATGCTGAGATATATTGATGTACTAGGGCGACAAACTTGCCAGGTACGACATAGCTTCCACTAAAAGGAAACCTAAAGGTGGCCTAAGTGTAGTTGTTCAGTGGACTACAAATGCCTCTGTCAATCTAATTCACTGGCTCAACAATACATGTTAAAGATCTGTGAATGTTCAGAGTAAAGAAAAACGAGAGCATTCTAGAAAGGATTTACTTTTTGTTCAGTTTTGCGGTAGTTTAGGGTAGACTTGGGACTCAAACACCATGCCACCTAGGCTGCCGCTAGTTTCGCACACCCAGTTGTATAAGGTCCTTCTCCACGATGACGTTCTCTGTTGCGTTGTGGGAATGGCTCGGATTAAACCACTCTTTGAGCCATAAAAGTGTAATCCATCCACTCTACATGGCCTAGCTATCTTAAATATTGAATAAAGGGTTTGCTGTCGAATCGTTTCCTCCAGATGTCATGAACTCAAAACAGGGACAAAGTCAAATGCAAGTATATTTTTTCAAAAGATACTCAATTGAATCTTGAGCCAAGGAAAGTGCGATTGACAATATCAGTTCACCATTTGTTTTTTGGCGTTTTGTTCCTATCTACTGGGGAGCCGAGCTAGATGCAGTCTTGAATACTTCAAGATCTTTGCTTCACACTGTAACGCTCTGTCGGCGACGTTCATGTTGTGACTTTTTTGATGACATTTTAGCCGTTTCAATATCTAAACGCCTCTTGGGCGGATCTCTGTGTTAATTCAATCACACTTATATCATCCACGTAAGCCAGCAGCTAAGTAAACTTTTGGAAGACCGTGTACCTGGTTTTGACTTGTGACTTCTGCACGATTTTCTCACGAATGATATTGAATATGTCACCTGTTTACAAAATTTTTTGACATTAACCGTCAAGCGAGATTGCCCATCATCGTCCCATACAACCTGAGGAGCTGGCTTCCAATGTCAAAACTAGACATGGTACTGCACAACTTGTTTCTGTGGACGCTCAGATGCGACCGAGATCGATTTGTAACTTTAGAATCCGCCTTGCCTAACTCAAACCCTATAAGTTTGTTCAAGTATGGCGTTTGCACAAAATTACAGAAAGGATCCTGTAAGGAGATTTGGTTGAACCGAATTGGTCTCCTTTCTTGGGAAGGAGGAGAAGCATGCTTTCCTACGATCACATCTTAGGGATGTGGTAGCGTTTGTGCTCAACCAGCTGCTTTAAAGAGTTCTGCTGATAGCTCATAAGCTTTAGCAGCTTGGTTTGACTTTAGTCTCACAGTATACTTTGTCTATGTCGTAAGGATCCTATTTTAAATTGAGCGGAAAATACTAAACTTCAGGAGTTTTTATGCCGTCATCAACGTTTGCAGTCTACAGAAAATAATTTTTCGAAGTTCTCAAATCTACTACGAATAGTTTGCTCAAGTTCGAGAAGTCAGGCTTTACATCGAGATCTATAATCGTCGGATTTCTCACTATTGTTTATTTGTAAGTGTAAATAGGTTGAACTGCTCCATGTGTACTTATCAAGGATGTACTTATGTGTGACGTATGATGTAAATGTATTGGAAAAAGAGAAACATTATCGAAAGGGTCCTCACTTGTTGCAAATTTCTTTCGATTGCGCATTTTGTGATGAAGCAACTGCTGAAAAACGTCCATTGGAAATTACTGTAACAAACAAATCTATCCCTCCCCTAGGTATACCAAAATTTTGAAGAATTTACCAAAATAAAAGTTTAGCTGAAATCGCACTCAAATTTTCCAGTGCGATCACTCATCTTTCACCATTCAGAAGGAGTTTTGGCTTTCTGTCAAGAAGATAAGGCTGCTCTAGCGCTATCAGCAATTAGTAGATATGACAAAATCTTTTCTTTGGAAGCCACAAAGTGGAAGTGGAAGTGGAAGCCAATATTCAAATGAAATCAGAAACTAAACTCGCCATTTCGATATGTCTTCTTTCACGTTTGAGAATGAAACAAATCGACCCATTGATGCTCCCCTCTGGTTGCTCATAATTTAATTTTGATGCACTGAACCTTCTTCATCCGCAATAAGCTCCGTTGCAATATTCCCTTCATTTTATCAACTTTCCGCCTTGCACACGGGATTGCCATACACCATGAGCTGCACTTTCCCTTCGCTCCCCACTGAAGCATCGAATCCTATCTCGGTGAGCTGATTACATGGTGGGTTGCCAGGAACTACATCTCTGCCCTGTCTGTGCTCGGATTCACATATTATTTTGGCAGATTGCCAGCAGAAACCACTGATGGATCGAACGATATAGGGGAGCTCAGAAGAGCCCCTTTTGTCGAGATGATGAGTTTAAGTAAATGTGGTCCTGATGCTATCATAGCCGGTGGAGGTCGGGATGGGGCTGACCCAACCTGAAAGCCCATTCAGGACAACTGCACACGAGCGATGGGTGCCGGGAGAGAACAAAATACATGCTCATGACAAAGCTGTAGAGGGAGAGCACTTGAAATCGATGTAATTGAATTTTCAAGAGCATCCTCTGCTGAGGATGCATGCGTGCCTTGGTTGATGAGAGCTCCATACGGTGGGGGTGTATAAGGTTGCAGGATGGGTATGAAAGTCCCAGCTTGAATTTTGTGTAAGTTTAGTAGATTTAAGATTTCCAAAGACACCGACAATCAGATCTTTGCATAGGGACGCGCCGAAATGGAAAAGCAGATCCAGATCAAACTGAAGTTGGTCTTTGTCTGCAGTCAACAGTCAGTTGTCAGAATGTGTCACGGAGTGTCAAAACTCACCAGCAGAGGATGACCGAAACATGGATCGTTGCACAAATCTGAGGAAACATCTCGACTGGGAGTTATCTTGTACATTTCGATGTGATGCCATGAATGACAAAATCCCTTCTCTACGAGGCCACGTGGTTTATTCATGCCCAATTCATCGTAAGCACGCATTTGCATTCACAGCAACAGCAGTCCAACAAGCTCTGCCTCCTTACCCAATTGCCAGCCATCCTCTAATTAAGTGGAGGGCTTAGTCTTCATGAATATGTATCCACTTCCACCCGGAGATATAATGACGCTTCACGCACACACACACGAGGACAAAAACTTCCCGATTTATGCACATATCCATTTCACAGTTTGCGCACATGTGCAAATCCAATTAAAGTGTTCTTACCTAATGAGCATTCTTCACCGATGCGTTCCTGATTAAAGCACGACTCCTTGTTGTGATAGACGTCCTTACACCAAGCGCACGACAGCGCGACAATTTCCTTGGAACCGAATAGTTTCCCCTGCACAGCCTGCAACGAAACAAGAAAGTATCATTCAGCTATGTAAATTGAAATAGATTCGTAAAACGGGTGCCGAAGGACCGGAAGGACGACTCGACTCGAGGAGGTGGGTAAAGTAATTATGAAAGGCTGAAGGAAGAAGAAAAAAGGTTGGCGAATTCATAATGAGGCATCGTCTTGACGTTTGTATCCATTCCCGCCTCTGGAGGGTGGGCTTTCGGGATTCGGGGTTGTTTGCATTGGCATTGTGTACACAGTCTCTACACCGAAATAGCAAACAAATCAAAAGTATTCACAAGAAAACGGTGTTTCTGGATAAATCTGAAATTATGACGTCAATTGAATTGATTTACCTTGTTTACTTTGTGCGCTTCAAAGGAGGACGGTCGAAGAAGTTGGGAAAGTTTCCCGCGTGGGGAGCTGTGGGAAGAGGGTGGAACGAGTGCAGATGACTGAAGGCGATGCGTAAAGTTTTGTTGATGTTAATGGAGACTTTTTTTTGGGACATACAATTGACTGAGGGAGGCTCTGGCTTTTTTTGGCGGACGAGGGAGAGTAGAGTCTGAACTTTGATATTGGTAAGGTCCAGTGGGCTTTTGGCCGTAATTTTATACTCTTTTATACACTTTTCACTTCAGACTGAAAATGTCTCAATTGGTACATGCAACTTTTGGGAGATGCATGGGGTCAGTATATTTGAAGTGAGTGAGTTCAAAGCCGTCGCATTAACCGCTTTGACAAGTTAGCTTCGTAAAATTGTTGCTTTCTCACTTTTCAGAAAGAACAATTTTCCTCTTAAAATGTTCTTAAAATAGTTCAAAAAACTGAAAAGGGGGTACCTACAGTGTTATGCTACCATCAAGCAACGGCTTCCTGGGGTGATTATTCGGTCTGATAATTTTGATGTCAAAGAGGCACCTCCTTCTGGTCGAGCAATTACAAATCAGTCATGTACACAATTGACCAAGACCGGCAAATGCGCAGCGCTAACATTGCTAGGGACAAATGCAAGGAAATCCGATACAAAAAAGCTCGATATTTGGGCACGACACGAACCGCCACAGCCCAGTGTGGATCTAATCCTCAACCAACTAGCGTCTCCAGCTACCCCTATCTTTTGCTAGCTGCCTTCAGTTTGACAAGCGTAATTAGTTGCAATCCCTTTCCATTTGCGTTTGCCTCCTGAATCGCGGTGTTTTTCTACCTCGCCGTGCTTCGGAAGTGGATTCGAAGGCCCTTCGGACAGGCGCATTGCTGTTCACACATTCTATATAATCAATCCATCTCAATCTCTTGGTTACGTTAATGCCGCCAAACAGCTGGGACAGTTCATTGTTCAATCTATTCCTCCACTCATCTTCTATGTAGACGGCCTGAATCACCCCAACGGTTTTCCTTTAAAGCCAAGGGCAATCTTGACCGCTTTTGAGAAGTTCATGCCTCGCCGCAATATAGCAGGACTGGAGCGATTGAGGTCTTATAGAGGGTTATTTCCCAAAGAACTTTTTGAAGCGATGGCCTTATTCGAGATCCCATGTAAACTGATCCGGTTGTGTCACACAAATGCGGCGCACCGTGCAGTTTATTTTCGCACTGCATGTCGACAAGAAGATGCGCTGTCTTGTGACTTCTTCAATATTGTACTAGAGTATTGTTGGGAGGTCAGATGTAAGCACGGAAGGCTCTATCTTTGAAGAATCAGTACGTTTGCTATGTTAGATCACGCTGATGGCATCAATATCACGACTCGTTACCAACGAGGCGTTGGTATTTACGGCTATTCAAAGGCAGGCGAATCGAGCTGGTCTTAGTATGAGCGAGGATAAAAATAAATCTATGCTGTTGACAAAGAATCAGTCCGTCGTACTTTACTTCCATCAAAATGTGTCAACCGAAAGGTAGAACTTTGATAAGTTAAGGAGTGTGTCCCCCTCCCTATTGCCCCAGTAGGGAACTCCAAAAATTTGGGTCTGTGGGAACAGCTTAGGTCGAAACTCTTGACTCGAGGGAGCAAGGCTCTACAAGACGCTCATCCTATCTGGTGCTGAGTGCTGTAGATCATAAGCAAAACCGAAGAGCAGATTCTTGGTAGCTCTAAAAGAAAAAAATTGCTTCAAATATATGATCCTATCAGCGAGGAAGGCGAATGGAAGAGATGACGCAAGACAAGTCACCTGATGTACCAAGATGTGGATGCAGCCCGGAAGGCAAAAAACCGGCGACTACAATGGCTCGGTTATATCGAACAACGCTCTGAATATGAGGGTCTTTGAATTCCAGGGTTCGGGAAGGAAAGTAAGACAAAACTACTCCTACTGGAGAGGTTTGTGTAAACAACTGAAAGCAGCATTCCCGAGAACAAGTTCAGACCCCACTTGGGACCACAACAAGGTAATAGTTGTTGCGGCGTAGTGGGTCAGTGCGCCGACTCACACGCCTAGGTCCCAGTTTCCATTCTCGGACTAAAAAACGCGATGTTTTTACAGCCCAACTCTTTTAAGTTGCTGGCAACAATCAAAGAGTCAAATCTCGTCCTTCCGAGTTGGCGGAAACCTTTAGTTAACCTCTACTCGTGAGAGAACAACAGCACAACACGTGCTGTCGCCGAAGAAACTAGGCCCTGGTGCCTTGTGGGCTGTAGTCATGGACTGCTCCCAAGACACAGGCGCTCATTGTGAAACTTTGTCCAAAACATCGGTGTTGGCTATCCCTCTTCGTTGGCAGCATGTACTTAGATCTTGTCCTTGTGTCCTTGTCGCAATGTCCAAAAAAATGCCAAAGACATCAAGTTGCGTCCTTCCGATTATTGTAGAAAAACGAAACATGATGAAATATTCCGAATTTTCACTCATTTTTAAACGTAAGTATCTTTTGCCAACATAATTCGATTTACATAATGTCTTGCAACAACATGGAGTTTAAGACGTCATCTTTCTCATAAATGAAAGTTTTACCAGATGCAATGAACATTTCCAGAGGCATTACACTTAAGAGGCACCTGACGATAATATGTAACCGAGATTGTTCGGCCACCGAGTAAAGTTTTTCAGAAGTTGGAAGTTCGACTTACACGCTAATTGGGGTGGTTCTAAGCACCCCAAGCTGAACGTAAGCAAGAAAGTCACACGAGACTCCTAGACGCCTTACCCTCAAAGGCGTCCCCAATTTGTGCGATGGTCTTAAATTCCGTCAATTTAAATTGCTCCTGACCTAAATTGTAGATCTATCAACCAAAAGTCTCCTGTGGATGCACATATGTGGGTCAATTTCCTTTCCTTTCTTCGAGTCGTTTCCGTGGCATAAACACAAAGTTAATATTTGACAAGACGTTCTCATCCCGGTTTATTGGTTTCCCTTCGAAATTGCTTACTGGCGCATAGACTTATGTCCCAACACACGTTTAACAGCCCATACTCATCGAAGTCTCATATTTACGACGACGCGACACTCTCATCAAAATATGCCATCCACGATTTATGAGGCATTATTTTACGACTCGGTCCCTTCCTCGAGAAACTACGTTTCCTTCACCCGTTCGTCGCACGAAACGGAAGCACCTTTCGGCGAAAGTTTAAGATGCCACGCGTAATAAAATTCCAAAGGGTTCTCCGTCCCCCACTGCGATCGCGCTCCCGTGCGCTGCACACTTTTACATTGAAACTCTGTCAAATATTTACGAGCGGGTGTTCATTAAAAGCAATTTCCTCGACCGTAATCATAATCCCATCAGCAATCCAGTTGCTGCCTGCCGCCGGTCTTCAACCCCCCAGAGGTGCGGGCATAAAACTCTCAGGAGAAATACGCCACTCTTAAGTTTCAGTGTCTACTCGGCTCCCGAGGGACTTGCGAGGCAATGGATGTCCGTCAAGATTTAAAAAATTCACTTCACGGTTAAGTTGGAACAAAAGCTTTTCGGGCTTCAGGTCCAAAGTCGTGGTGGCGAAGTTTTGTGCGCAGAGAAAAACCATTAGGGACTTAATAACCCAAAACAATTTTGATAACAACCCGAATCGACCAGATTCGTGAATGGGATGGCGGCATGTCCAAGGAATGGGGATAAGTGACAAGGCTTGGCAGATGGTGTGTTTGCATGTCTGGAGCGAGTCTCGGTGGAAACTTGTATGTCATGCGGTGCGAGTTTCTGCGACGGGAAGGGCTGCCTACACTCGTGTAAAAGCCAGGGCTGTATGAATTGAAAGGCTCTCAAGCCAGGTTAAGATTCGTGAAAGGATTTCAATTATTCATAGGCACTTTGGCGCCGTAATCCGGGTTTGAAAGTCCGGACATTTGAAAGCAATGATATGATCTGTCATATTCCAGACAGCCCACTGACACATCCTTCAAAGCAAGAAGAAAAAAATGTTACGTGTACGCCACAGTGACCAACACCACCCTCCTTCAACGCCCTATTCGGAATCCACTTCACGCCGCATGCCTCTTCAGAGGGTCAACACCAAAGGCAACAAAGAAAAAAGGAAAAACCTTCTGGTCACACTGCTGGTGAGCATCTTAATTGATTAACAATAAGTCCTCAAACGAAAAGAAACTGATGCCTTCCGATTAGCAGAATTCAATTATAGGCCGCCCGCAACCCCCCAGACCGCACCGTGAAGCCGCACACAAGCAATCGTCACTCGCTTTGGTCAAGTGACCATCTGAGTTGTTGCGGTTCATCCGCACACACCCAGTCGGCGACCACATGTGATGCCGGAGCTTAGGGGCGGACCCAAGTGCGAAAGTGCGAATAATTGGACAACTTCCCACTGAAGAGCTTGTTTGGGATTACATCGTCATGGGAGGAACAAGAGCAGCGGCAGGGGCATAATCGAATCGAAACAAAGCGGCCACTTAGAGCTGTCCTCCGGTGATTAAGAACGAGGATATATTGCGGTGGCGGCGACAGCGGTGATGGTCAGTTTTCCTTGCGGCGACCGGCTTCGGGTGCCCTCGTTTTATGTATTTGTGTCTGCGAGTGGACTTTAATTAATTCTGAAAAATCCCCATCCATCCACCCACATACACATACACATCCGATTAATGTGTCTTTGTCTGCGCCCTAGTCCGTTGGACTGCCTGCTGTGCTGTGAGTGGAGGGCTGGCGTTTGCCGGAAACACGAGAGCGGCGGCAAACGCACTAATTGGAATTTGCAAAAATATGAATTTCATTCCAGACAAGGACGTACGCTGGCACTGCATCCGTCTCGGTGCTGGTCATTGGGAGATGAAGGACGACCATTACAGCAGTGTCCGGCGCCATCACATTGGCCATTGGGGACTCTCCGGCTGGTCGTTGTTTTGAGTGTTTGGTGAAAACTGGGTTAGGACACTTACCTTTCCGCATTGCTTGCATTTGCCCTTCTCGGCACGACGATGCACCCAGTGGTGGTGGGTTGTCGTTTGCTCTCTGTATTGTCTTACACCTACGTCACGAAATGTTGGCTTACATGCTAATTGAGTCTTTTCATTGACGAGTGGAATGCAATTTTGATGAGCGATTAGCTGACACGCTGAGCATTTCATACGGGGACCATTTTTCTGTAAAAAATAAAAAAAAGAACAGTTATTATTTAAATATTTTGCAAGTTCCCTTGCTGGGGATGCATGAGATGGTCTCAGATCATTGCAAAGACTGGATGAAACTGCAAATTTAGAAGTTGAATGTGGTCTACTTTTAGGCGCACATTTGTTGAAAAATTTCCCTTCTATTTCGAGTTAAAAATGGATCAGAAGCAGTTGAGTTGGAAAATGAGCACACTTCGAGGAACACCTGGCGGTCTTTGTTAAACTTCTTTGAATTTGTTCAGTAATTATCTGAATTTCCATGAGACGAAAAATGAAGCACAGATGATCTGAGTAAATTTCAAGATTTCGGTGACGTATTCGTGACATTTCTTTCTTTTTCTGCAAAAGGGAAAATGAAATCCACTAGTTTTTGCAGGAAATCGAAGCGACTTTGCGGACGAGCCAAGGAAAATAAATTATGAGGTATTTCTGTCTTAACGAAAGTTACATTGTCTTTTGGCACGGGCGTCGAGGTGGCGCTAGCCAAAGAAATACATGTTCTCTTGGAATATGACATCAATGTCTATGAGGGGATACGAGGTGGATGTAATGCTCTTGGATCAGGGGCTGGAGATGTGCTGAACTCAGATGAACACAGGTTTCACATCCATTTCCTGAAGTGCAAGAGTTTATTTCAAGAACATTGTTTTCATTATAGAAATGGGGAACTGCAACCAAATTCAGACTGCTATAATTTCCAAACCGTTCATGGCCGTGAGTTTAAATTTTGACACATGATAAATAATTTTATGGGACACATGCTTCTTAAATGATTTGCGTTTCGGTTGTATTAAAAAAACGTTTTTATGGGCGAGGGAATTGAAGCACGATAGTGTGATTGCTTTATATTTCGCTGCAAGACTACAAGTAACTATCGTTAGAGTCCTCTTGCATAGCAACGTGAATAAATCATTTGTGTTCCTGTTGAAAGTGTGAACGAACATTTAATGTAAACATTGGATATTGTTGGCCATTGTAATTTCATGAATCCTGACAAATAATTTTCCCCTTTTCCTTGTTACTGTTGAAACAGGCTTGTTGTGTTTGTTGTGATTTTCCACTTTGAAGATAATCCATTTTTATCAGTCCCGAAACATAGCTCCGATACTGGCAAGGGGGGTAGTCATAAAAAAAACGTCAAAATCAGCAGATTTGGTTCGGAAGGTCAATGCTTGAATTGAGCGAAATCAGTATGGAAGTGAAACGAAATGGTTCGATATCGATGGAACGGAAGCACTAAAACCTGAAAAACCAGCTTAGCCTCAATTCATTAAAGTTCCAAAATTGCACACGATCTTAGACCGCAACGAAAAAAATGTAAGTCGAAAGAGCGAAGGAGTTGCTACGCGTGAGTTGAAATAAGCTGGCATTTTTTGTCGTTGGCAGAAACTGGCCGAGGCTAAGTTGGCGCAAACATGTGGAGAAGGGCCTCAACCAACTGGGAGTGCGCAACTGGTGGCAGTTGGCGAAATATCGTGCTGGCTCGAGAGGCATGTTGGTTGAGGCCCAGGTCCACCCCGGACTGTAGCGCTACAAGAAGAAGAAGAATATGTCAACAAACAAAATGACTGAGTTTACTTCCCAGAAAGATCATTCGAATATATACACCTTCGGACGGCCACCAGAAAGCAGCAGCAGCACCGACGGTGATGATATGAGCCGTCATAGCCGTGAAACTATGGGCAGTATTGCCGCCTTGGGAAAACAAACATTTCGGTCAGAGACCGTGAACATTTCAACAAGACTTGGAAACGTTTTATAAAGCACGCTCCAACTAAGATTGTTTAAAAAGCAATGTTGCACGATCAATTCCTCTACACAATGGATTGCAAAGTCTCCCGATGCAACTGCCATAAACTTTAGATGGGTAGCCGGAACTTATTTTCGAATTTCACAAGAAATCTCACCCAGCATTGATGCCATAGGTACCAAATTGCTAATTGTAATTAGATAATTGGCCTGAACTCAGCCATGTCTGATAGGAACACACCCTAGGAGTTCCCTATAACGACTACTGTAGTATTCCATTAATGACGAGGAAACGGAAATCATACCAGTGCGCAAGACGAAAATATATGAGCGCACTCTTCTTAGAATTGTCAGGGCAAGCTGCACCTCGACCTTTAACACGGCCTGTTAGTTTAAGAACACTGCTATTTTCAAAGTGCTATTGAAGTTTTAAAAGTTTTAATAGTTCTTTCTAACCAGTTTTAAGATTCTTAGGATGAAAGTTGCTTTCAGCCTGACTGATATGTCCTTGAGTGCGACATGCCATAAATAACATCTTAAACTTTTTAAACAGACTTAGAATAGCGTAAGACTTTTTTATTCGACGCTATGGTGTGGCGGTACATGCCTTCTTAAGTGGCTGTCCTGGCTATACCATAATTCACAAAGTGGTATTAAAGTTCTAGTATTTCTAGAAGAAAATTTGTGCTAGAGTATTCTTTCTTAGAGCGTTTTTCTTACAATTCTGAGGAGAAGAAATAGCTCTAGCAACTGCATTTCGTCAAATTATAGTTGAGTAGCTCAGACAGCCTTTAACTAACATCCCAAACTCCTGGAACTGAATGGGACTCAAGAGGACTAAGAGCCACATAAAGCCCTTAATTCACCTAACCAAACGTTCTCATAAATTTATTACATTTTCTACGCAAGTTCAACACAGTTTCCTGCTCGCAATTTGGGCCCATTCTGCTGAATATCCATTTCAACCGTGAGGTGTCGTTTGACACCTTGATTCATCGGTTAATCAATTTTTTTTCTTCTTCTTGTGTTGGCGTTACCATCTCGCTCAAAAGTTAAATGCCTCTTCATCTAGCACGGTCTCTCGTCAATAATTTTTTGTTTCACATACCAAGTCGATAGAGGTGTTAATCCATTTGCGGGCGCCATCTTAATAGACAACGTCCTCTATTGCATTGTCATCTTAAGCTCTGTATCTTTACATGCTTACATGGGCGAAAGCTGCTCAGCACAGCTTATAACTTTTGCCGTGGCCATAAACACGAACAGGAGCAAGATATGCATTCAGAATTCTTATTTTCGAAATAGGACTTTCTCATCCACTTTTAATATCGTCTAAGAGCTGTGCAATGGAGCAGATCAAGAAGAAGGTCAAGGTTTTATGCAAAGACAGCTTGGTCTTTCGAGAGAGGACTCTGCTACTTAATTGCGTTTACAACTCAAAGAAGCTCTGATTGGCAACGAACCCCTTGATTGCTTTAAAGATTTTTTCACTCTCTATCCACTGCGGCCAATATTGTGATTCATTTCTTGATGGTAGCTTTCCTTTTTAACCCGACAGATGCCTCATTGACGATTCACTGTGTCTTTAATATTTCAGACGACGTGTTCAATTTTCACCACAGTGCCACGATTTCAACCACTTTTACTTAACTGCTGTGATTTTATCTGAAAGATCGTCATTCTTCAACAAACGTGAATTCTTTACAATTTCACTAAAATCGGTTAATGAAACTTGAAACCTGAAATCCATCGTCTAGTGACCCATACCTCAAAACTGTTCCTTCATTGGTACTTTTATAACTTTGTACTTTACGTCATAACAATGTCAAGTCAAAAAATGATTTCAAGGCAGAGGGTGCTAACAACTTACCCGGCACTCATTGTCGACACAGCAAAGATCACCAGAAGCCGACGATGGTTTCCAGAAGTGGTCGCCTTGGATCGCATTCTCTGTCCAGTCTGGTACAATACGAATAGTCCGTTTCACTGCAGTTTTTCTGTAAAGAAAAAGAATTTGTTTAATCATTGAAGAGGAGTTCTAACAACAAGACACTCGAAAATAAGAGAATATATGCATGACAGGACACCTGCCAAAAATCACGGCAGGACTCCAATGTCGATGTAGGACTGCAGTAAGTCCTGACCAATTTTACAACACACCCATTGAGGAAACACAGTCAAGGAGAGTTACACGTCAATTATCTGAGACACACTCAGAGCTCCGGACCGGAGTTGAACTGGTCGTTGCACTGCAGGTCAAATTGCTTTTGCCAGCACCCATTCCTGGGCGTTGGGGGAAGGGATATCTTTACGCCTGTTCACAAACGACTGAATATGGAGCCAAGATCTGTTTTGAAGCGCCAATCACCCGCCTCCCGGAACGATGCATGCCAAAAAACACTCAGTTAGTTCAATTACGCCCGACAAGCGAGCCCTCACGGTGCATGGTTGCAACCAATAAAGTGTTTTATCCAGATCAGAGAAACCTTTAGCACATGCAAGCAGTTCGAATGTCAGAGAAGCACTGCAGACGATAGCTGACGGCAGAGTGTGGTCTGGTGGGTGTATAGCGAACAGGATTCGTGTGGCGAATAAAAGGGATTCCGTTAGGGAAGTGGTGTAATATTACGTCCTTTATTGGTGTCATTGAAAAAGTCCACATTTTAGTTGAAGAACATTTTTGGATCGAATGTCTAATGAGGAGGGGCAGTGTCAAGAGCATGCGTGTGGGGTGGATTCTTTTGTTTTGGTTTCGTATGTATCCAGCGGAATTTTTGTTTATATATGAGATCGCTTGAGAATGCAAAACTGTTGTAAACGAATGTAGTTGGATTTTTGAAAAGAATTATGAAAGATGGAGGTGTCTGAAACCTATAGAAGTAACGACTGTTTGGCAATAAATAAAGGAATGGAATGGTAGATGGAAGATTTAAGAAAGGAAAAAGCTACAGTTGAAAGTTTTTTAAACTTTTTTAACTAGCTGCACTGAACAGTTTGAATTTTTCGACGGCACTCTCTCTCTCTCTCTTTTGGGTTGCTTAGGACGCTTAAAGAGAACTGATTGTCTTCGAAAAGTTTTTGAATTGGGCCGGTCAGACTCGGCATTAAACAGCAAGTATCCTCCACTTGGGAGCACGCACAACACAGCCGTTGTCAAAGACGCTAAGCCTTGGTTCCTCGAAGGCTAGAGTGCCACACAATTATTATTTTTAATATTGTTTAACTTCTTTCCTCTTTCTCCTTCCTTCTCTCAAGATAGAGGATATTAAGATAAATAGAGAGAGGAAGAAAGATAGATGCCGCTGTGGACATACAGACTGGTGTCTGATTTAAAGATTCGCTCTAGACCTTCGCAGAAAGAGACATATACTCGAAAGTTCAAGTTTATGGTGACGCCATACACGCAAGAAGCTGGTTATGTTATTTCATTAACATTTAAGCTTGGGAAAATTTTGCGAAACTCAGAGGTAAACAGTAGAGGCGCGATAGTTAGAAGCGAATACGCTTTAAATCAATTTAGCTGTAAGCTGTCGTCGTCGAGTTTCTCTTTAAGCTGTCGTGGTCGCCGTGGCTTAGTGGGTAAGTGCGTCGACCCACATGCCAAAGTTCCACGTTCGACTCCCGGTCTGAACACGTCACATTTTTCACGGTACCACCACTTTCGAGTTGCTGACAACACTCCAAGGGTGCTAATTGTCTATGAAAATCTTCTTATATATCGCCGGAGTCGGCAAAACTACATCCCTTTTGCTCGTGAGAGAACAATAGCACGCACAATACTAGTAGTTTCTGGAGAAGCTAGGCCGTGGTCCCTTGTCTTGTAATTCCTCTTTTATTGATTGCTTTGCTGTTTGAAAACGTGGTGTTTCAAAGAGGCCTTTCTGCCTTTCAAAAAAATGTTATTTGTCAGAGTGAGCAATGCACGATTTTAATCCTTTTGAGGATGGGAGATGAAATACCTATGGGGGATTTACGCCGTAATTGACAGTAAGTTTTGCATCGATTCGTTGCGGCAGATAAGAAATGGTTCTTACACACTATTCTAAAGAGAAAAGGGAATTGGGAATCCATTCTAAGAAAACTATGATCTATGTATGTTTGGTGGGACTGGGAAGGTGTGGGGCATTGAGGAATTTCTACATAGACTAGCAGCACGGCTTGTTAGTTGGAAGAATCTACAAACAAGCCTAATTTTTTCTTTTCTACGACTACGTCAGAAACCATGTTGAACAAGTTTTCAGAGACGCAACTCTGATTTTAGCATGAGAAGAGTGGGGTGGTTTTCAAAGATTTTCAACAACATCCATGCTCTTTGGAGGCTCTTGATATTTTAAAAGGATAGTTCTGTTGAAATCTTTGGTCGTGTTTCCGATGATGGTTTTAAAAGGAAAAAATTAAACTGCAAAACTAATCAAGTGTTTTAAAATGGAATGCTTGTGATATTGAGATCCTCATGCATGACACAATTTTACACTGAAGACTGAAGACTCTTCAGACTGAATTTATATTCGAGCGTATTCACATGAGATGGCACCCACAATGGGAGACAATTGGCGAAAGATTGTAATAACTGGAAATAGAAATTGATTGAGGCCAGGTTCGCAATGGGTTATAGGTGAGGATTAATTTCTTGTAGATGATAATAAACTCTCAAATCAAATCAAAATCATGGCAAGGAACACTTCTGTTAGATTGATGAATTTCGGTGAGAATTAAGAGGTCCAATTGACAATTGAGGTTCAAATTTTTAGTCTAGGGAAGCGTGCTTCTTTTAATTTGGGTGTCCGCTGTGGTGTAGTGGCTGGGCTCTCCAACATCTAGACTCGAGTCCTAAACTGAGAAATTCCTTCATATCACAGTTTTTAAACCTCCACCTCTCTCGAGTGGCTAACAAAACTCAGGAAGTACCAATTGACAATGAAAACTTCTTAATTTTCACTGTTCGAATTAAACTGCGGGTTTTCTTCGTTAAAGGAACTACTTACTTCCTCCTCCTTACTTGGTGTTTTGTCACCATGATACAGTTAAAATCTTTTCTTATTCATAAGTGGATCAGGAAAAATGTAGTTAAGTGATACATTCTGAACAGCAAAATAGACTGGGACCTATCTGAAGTAGTTCCCGAGTCCACTTTAAAATTTCTAAAACGCTTTAAGGATATTCACTTCAAGCAGAAGATGAAACATTGAAAGTTTATTGACGAGTGAAACATTAAACTCAATCTTACATCAGGCATTCAATTTAAGATCACCTCTGATGTCGGTGAAAAGAGTTTAACAAGTTCAATAAAAAATGTAGTCGAATCGAGGGCCGTATTGTGTGGTTTTCTAGCAAAGCAACAGTGAAAGTGAGAGTATGTCTCTGAACGCATCCGTCAATGTCACGTTTTCTCCTCCGAGTCAGATAAGAAAATTCAGAAATCTTACGACATATTCCCCATCTCAAAAGTGAGATACGAATAATCCCCTCAGACGGAACTTACAAAACACAATCTGTCTCTCTGGCGAGCACAAAATCACATCTTATCTCAACTCTAACATTGTCTGATGAAATATTCTGCACAAATAAAAAACACACACACAGGGACATACATAACTTACCTCAGCTTGCGAACAGTTCCCACTGAATCATGCTTTCGTCGTCGAAAGCCGGCCCTGCGCTCGATGCCGACCGCCGATAGCCGGGTGTTTATTGGATTCTGTTGCTGAATGAACGTTGCCGCATCCATTCGAAAACATACCACCGATCGGTGCACAAACTCAAATAGACATCCACGAGACTTTCAATTACACAACTGCACCCGAACTACATGAGACTGCCACTCACGGCCTAATCACTTCAAATCAAACTGCACATTCGTGTGCTCACTGGTGAGTCCTGTCTGTCAGTGTTTCTCAACACATCAATCAGAGAATCGGGAAAATCGACACAAATGTCCGAACTCCTGCACGTCGATGAAGGGTGAAAGAAGCACTACTGTTAAGCGAAATATTAACGAACTTGCTCGTCAAAGGTGTTGCCATGTGAGTACGAGTGTGAGTTGGTGTGTGGGTGTTGACGAGGTGTGCGCGTGTTTGCTCTCATTAGTTCGACCACCGCGGCGATAGCTAGGGCGAGCCTGAAAGGACAAAGGCGCCCGTCCTGGGTACGCCAACACGTGCTGGCCGGGTCTGTGTTATTTGATAGACTGGCCGAATCACCGTTAAATTTGCTTAATTTTATATTCAGCCATCGACATCGGTCGGGAATGCCATACGAGGTTTGGTGTGGTTTAGTTTCGTCGGTCGGAGAGATATCGAATCAGATAAGGGCTTAACGGGTAATTTAACTTAATCATAATGTAATCACGAAAAGTAGAAATGAAAACATGGGCAGCTGAGGAGCAGAGTGGCTTTTGGTTACATGACTCAGTCTTGCCATTCTGCGCCAATTAAGTAGCAATTATCATTAAAAGTGAAAGATAACGGGTGGAATAGACAACTTTGTAATGTGTGGGCGGGCAGGGCTAGTGGGTGGGATTGAAGGTTGGATTCGATTTTATGTTCGTTGTTCGGCAGAAGGGCAACAAGAGGCGATTTCGTTGTGTGTGGCAGGTGATGAAGGGTTTTCGAAGTTTTCGAAGAGCCATGAAGGTCATAGGATGGGCTCGGAGAATGGGGAACACGCATCGCACATGCTTGATTAAGGATCTTCAACGATTTGTCACGTTCTTAAGCGAGGGGCGACAGCTTTGTAAGATACCAGTTCAGGTTTTGGGGAGAGACTTGAAAGGGGCGTCGGTAAGGCAGTCATCAATTTAACAAACAATTTGTGCAAAATCGTATTTAGATGAATCCAGTCGCATTTGCATTAAATTTATGGCCTTTTGAGGCAAAAATAGAATTTCAGATTCCTCCTTTATCCAATAGTACTTGAAAAAACTCATTTTTCGAATCAAAAGTCTGCGAAATGTTGCCTAAAGGAAATTAAATGTTGGATCCTGAAGAATATTCCATCCATCGTAACAGTTGAAGTCAGCTTGGGGCTCAGAACAGTTTCCCCTGTGTCACATAAGAACCTCCACTGCGCAGAACAAATGTCAAAAACAGCTAATTTCCTGCTGAAACTTCAATTATCCGACATGTGAGCAAACTAGTTTTGTAGACCCTACTAATCATTTCAATAAAAATGAGAAAAACACTTTAATTGGCATCCGTTTCACACAAAACTCAGACAGACAAAGTATCCGCTCTTAAGTTGTCTAATCAAAGTCATAGTGCCTGATATCCAACTTAAACTTCCTCCCGCTGTTATTTACACTCGTTGCCATTGTTTGCAGAGCTCGACAAGGAATAAAACTTTAATTCTTTGGAAAGACTGGAAATACGACAAAAAAATCTACACTGTCACACCATAGCACGAGAGACTAAACGGAAGGCGTACAGATATCTGACAGGATACAGGTGTTTTCAGAGTTTTTAAACTCACCACCACCACCCTCATAGGAAAACTTATTCTACGACGCCACAGCACACACAGGAGGGGATTTAAATTCGCATCTGAGTGAAATGAGACTACTGAAGCGGCAAGGGAAAACTTTGAATCGACTGAAAATCATGCCCAACGCGCGTTCACATTACGACACTTAGTTCGGGAAACTGTTTTCGTTTCCTTTCGAAAATCGCTGTCATTGCTGGTTAGTGTGCTTCCCAGCAGAGAGGTGGAGGAGAAGTTGGTAATAGTTGGGTCGAAACAGATATTCTCCATCAGGCCTGCGGGAGATAATGGAAGTTTTCGAAAGGGGGGGGGGGACGCGGGGCTAAAGTTAACGATTGCGGTTGAACATAATTAGCCAATTTGAGGTGCTTAGGGTTAGCGACTGTTGAGTAAATTGTTACACATTGCGGACAAGGTATCGTCATTCCGGGGCAATTGGAGGTACATATGTACATATGGAGCGAATGCCCTTGAGGCAATTTAGTGCTCGACACGGAGTTGTATGTAGGGGGATGGGGATAGGAGATGGAGTGGATGTGGTTAGCGAATTAGCAGTTATTGCTATTGGATATTGCTATATTATTGGAAAATGAAGCGAGGATACCTGGGTAGTTGTCTTCATCGACTTACTAAGCCCAGTCTTTGTACTCATCCTCATCCTCATCCTCATCCTCATCCTCATCCTCATCCTCATCCTCATCCTCATCCTCATCCTCATCCTCATCCTCATCCTCATCCTCATCCTCATCCTCATCCTCATCCTCATCCTCATCCTCATCCTCATCCTCATCCTCATCCTCATCCTCATCCTCATCCTCATCCTCATCCTCATCCTCATCCTCATTCATCTCATCCTCACTATCAAGCAAGAAAGTGATTTTCCACTGCGCCCTCTTCCGAAACCAACGAAGGATGTCGGCGATCGGAGAGTCCTTTGTGTCAACCTTTCATCAGAGATTTCCCAACAGATTTAAGCCGACCTAACAGCCGCCCATCTCGTTGTGTATTCAGCACGCAGCGCGGTTCCTTAATGGACACATCGCCGTGAAGCAGATCAATTGACCCGGTCGCGTTGTGCCAAGCACCGCCATTCAATCCCAATCACTTCGCTTGTAATTGACTTTGAATCTGTTTCCAAACGCCTCCACTTAGTGCTTGTGAATAAGTCTCAGTTTGGCCCTCTTGAGCACTCCTCACGGCTGAACGGTCCGGCACAATGTTAACCATCTCGAAATGGACTGCCGACCCACTTAGTATTCCGTCCGTATGCGCCTCGAAAACACCCCCCTCCCCCTCCCGGATCGTGAATCCTTTTCAAATTTCACATTTCAACCGAAGATGCGTGACTTCATTCGCAGCACATGTGGGAATTCTCCGTCGACAGGATTAATCACATGCCAGCCGGCAGATGCACGTACCATGCACACCCACGCCGGAGCTACCATTCGTCGGTGCTCCTTGTGAATGTCTTAATTCCCCCAGGCTGACAAGCTTGTCTGCAGTTCTGTAATGAGTCGTAAATATTAACAGCACGTAGGAACGTCGCATTGGCCCGGGTGCTGCGGCAGAGAGGAGTGCATTTGTTCCCGGCACTCGTCCTTCCTTCACCCGGGGAGCGGTAATTAGAAAATCCATTTCTCCAAGAAATCAACCCGCCACCCCACCCAATAAGCACCAATTTGCCAAATGAATTGGCCGAGCGTTTGAAGAAGCTCCAAGACCGACAAACCACTCGAGTCTCAAGGATGTCGGTGGTGAAAGCAGAGCGACGAGCGTATGACCAGGAGCAGATACAAGGAAAAATAATTTCTCAAGAACGAACACGAACAGACAATAATCGAATTATTACAGCCCTTGACCTGGCTCCCGGTCATCCTCCTCTCCTCTGGCAACTGTTTGACTCGCCTGCCAGACCGGAAGCGACCGGAGTATACAATATCTGCTGGAGCCGGGGAATGCAACTTGTTTGATTCCCCTCCCCTGATGTTTGTTTATCTTCATTTCGTTTTGAACTATTTATTGCGAGTTTACGGAGGAGGGTGCTGCTGGCGTCGGCAACTGTGTTGAACCTGCCTCAACTGGAAGTTTGTGAGTTGGTTCGACAAACAGACGAGAGAATGTGTGTCTTGAATGGTGGTAGACATCATCGCACGTGTACGGGCCCTGGGGATGGGACAAACCCGAACCCACCACTTTTGGGGAGGACAGCTAGGGGGAGGTAAGGGCAGTGTAATCAAATGAAACCATTCTTCAAAAGGGGGGGGGGGGGGCAGAAAGTGGGAAAGAAGGGGGAACCGTGCTCTGGGAACTGTTGTGGGTGACAGGGGTTTCTTGAGGTTACAAATCTGATAACAAATGTCGAGTTGAAAGTTAATGAGAACTAGTACTGTTGGGTTGAGGAACGCTGAGAAGACGGAAGCCATTTTTGGAACAAAATTGGAGAAGCTTGTGAGATGCGACTGTGTAAGGGGAAGAAAATTATGTTGCCAAATTGAATGGAATTCTACGAAATTCTATGATGTATGAGAGTTTGTGAAATCCTATAAAATGCTATGAAATTCTATGTTTTTATGTGGCTACGAAACTCTAGGAATTTCTGAAATGTTCTATACATTTTTTTTAAATTCAAGTTCTGAAAATAAATTTTAATAAATTTTAAGAAGTTCTGTGTTTTTTGGAGTTTTACGAATTTCTTTGAACATTTCTATGTTCTGTATTGAACAATTCTATGAAATTTTATGTAATTTTTGAGAATGTCTACGAAATTCAATGTTATTCTATGAAAATTGTTTCATTTTAAGGAATTTTTGTACAGTTCCATGCAAATATATGAATTTATACGAAGTGCTATGAAATTTTGAGAATGCATTCGGAAGTGTATGTATTATGGAATTATAAGATATTATTTTAATTTCTATAAAATTTAATCAATATTTTGAAATTCTATGTTTTTTTTGTTCTATGTTTTTTGGTGCTATGTTTTATAATTTAGCGTAATTACAAGCTCTCTAATGTATATTGTGCTAGTCCCAGTGGGCACCCTTAATTTCTCACCCGGAGAGACCCGGAGAGTCATCATACCATCGAAGAGTCCGATATTCGTTACAGATTCCAAACCATACACAGTTCAGGGAGAAGTGAGAACAAAAGGATAAAAAAGGAAACGATAATGAAGGTAAATACTGTAACCTCTTAACTTTCGTAAAGAGGAAAGCGAAAACATGCATTACGCAAAGTTTGTACTGTCAATGCAGTAAACGTCCATGTCAGTGAGTGTCTTCAAAAATATTTGTTATCTAAGTGCCATCAAAGATGTCCACTGATGTTGAAGAAGACAAGATAAAAGTCTCACACAAAAGTTTAAATGCGACATTCATTGAAATCCTTTTCATAGTACTCCAACCCCATTCCTATGCAACATGCGAAACAAAGCGAGAATCTGCCCCGCCGTACTGTCGCCGCTCCTTTTCGCCAGTGCATAGAACCCAATAGGTTCAGTTAATCATAAAATTTGCTGTCGTCGTTAACATCCCTCCACCCAAATTTAAAGTGTTTACTGACTCATTTCGCTTTTCCTTGCTTCCATTAGTTCCGAAGATGACTCCACAGAACACACTGACTCATTACCGTCACCACCAACAACAGAAGCAGCAGCAGCAGCCGACTGACCATCCACTAAGTAAATTAAATTCCAGTTCAAGTTCCAGAACTTAAACAAAACAATTTGCGTCATTCCTCCTCTTCAGCTTCACTCGACGCACGGTCACGGCGTCGTTCACTAAAAATACATGCGAGGTATGGGGCACTGACTTCTAGGAGACGCAAGCTATCCCGCCGCCCCCCTCAGTATCCCATTGTTGCGAAGCGATTCAGTGATAAACGTGCGTACGTGCTTAAGTACGTGCTTCGCTCGTGAATGGGAACGTCTCAGACGGAAGCACCTTTTTGAGACGCGCACCCCCCGCCGCAATTTATCTTCAACTCAAAGGGATGACTTTGTGATTGTTTTTCGCAACCACTTCTCGCGTAATAAGGAAAGCGCGAGTGCACACGCACGCACATGTGCTGCTGCGGCTTCCCCCTCCCTTTCAACACGTGCAGGAAGACTGCTGCCAGAGAGAGACGGCAGACGAGGAGCTAAGGTGTATCTCTGACTATTGTTCTACGAATTTGCTGGTTCGGCATGGGGTATTTTTAGATTCTTTGTGATTGATGGCGAATTGGATGGGTTTCTGGGCGTAAGAGAGATGTGTGGAACCTCCACGCTCCCACACGTGTAGTTATGTCTATGCGGATGATGGTCACTTTATGGGATGCAATGACAAGCAGAAGATACTGTACGAAGCATGCTGGAGGGATTCAATAGAATTCCGAGGCAACTGGAAGGAGGAGGAGGGGAAGAAGAAGATGAAAAGAAGTGAATTTTGACGGGGACTTACTATTAAGTGACAGTCTTAAGGGTCAGTTTATGCAGTGGAATAAAGGTTTTTACCCAAAAGGAAATGCACACCCATTGTTTGCGCGGCGGTTCTAAATAGAAATAGTCCGAGTTGATGCATATTTAGTTGCTACGACTTAAACGCTTAAAACTGGCCAGACTTGCATGGTTTTAAGAAGATAGAAGATTTGGGAGCATCCTGAATCTTAAGTTAAGAAGACAGGAGGGGAGAGAGTTTCCTGCAAGATTGGGGAGGGGAATATATTCCTCAAGTGTACGGCAATTTTCGAATAGAAATAGGCTACAGGTATTTAGACTTCATCTTGTTGGTATACATTTTGGCGAATTTTCGAATCCTAGAAATTTTCGATCATTTACACTTTACTATTTTTTTCCCAAAGTTTGATGATCTTGTCGGCACCACTGATCTTCTCTGTCAAACCGATCAGTAATCATTGACTCAGATAAATTGCCAGACAGTTGGAAAAATAAATCCTGTTGCTTCCCTTCATTTGACTCCAGTGATCCTCATCGACAGGTTCATTCGACAGATCGTATTGTAAACAACAAGTGTGAACTGATCGACCGACTCCATCGCCTTAAATTAACTTCCTGGTGAAGTTTGTTTAAAGGTTGTGTGATTATTGTTTTTATCCGTCAAGATCATAACGATCAACGGCAACAAATGCGAGAAAATCTTTAAGTTGTTGCATCATTCGTGAGTGTGTGCCGTAACTCGTGTCGTAGCGGTTATCTGAGGAAGGGTATCGCTATGATAGTCATCTTATCTGGACAATTAGCAAACATTGTGAGATATCTGCGACATGTTGATGTTAAAGGTTTTGAATAACTTGAGAAATTATACAGAGGCAGCAACGAGTTTGCTTACGATAATTTTGAAAAAAAAAATGTATTACGGAAATAACAACTACAGCTGATCTCCAGGAGAGATCGGAGTGTGGATTCTTCATCACTCATTCGTGTTGTGCTTATTAATGTTTAGCCACTAGTGGAAGGAACCTTCTGTTTAATGCAGTCTCTAAATTCTGGGATAATATAAGACCTTGAGCATACAAGGCAAGGCACTCACTAGCCACAACGGCTATCATGGAAGAGATGTTGAACAAAAAAAGAGTGTCTTGCCCCTTCCTTCACACTATTTGCAAACAACTTAAAGGTTGCTAACATCAAGGCAGAAAGCGGAAGATATGTGTAGGAAAACTGACTAAAAGAAAAGTGAGACGTGAAGGAAGAATTCCAGTTTTTTAATCAAAGAAAACCCTTCTTCTAGTGGCCGCCGTGGCATAGTGACATCGACTCACACACCGAAGGTCCCAGGTTCGATTACTCAGATATTCTTTTTGTATTCGCTTACGACGCCATCTCCTTCGAGTTGCTAACAACATTGAAAGAGTACCAATTGTCTATGAAAAGCTTCTCAAATCTCGCCGTTCGGAGTCGGCAAAAAACCAAAGGTCCCTAGAGGTACGCACAACACGAGCAATTGTTGTAGAAGCTAGGCCCTGGGACCTTGTGGGCTGTGCTACTCAATTATTATTATTTTTATTAAACATCGAAGATACTGACAGCTTGAGTAAACATCCTCATCTCATCTATAAACACGGTTACACATTCGGGAAAACTAAGTCACTGGGACACGGAGATGAAGTGGCTGAGAAAATAGTTCGACGTCTAGAAGTCACGGATTCTGTCGACGGGGTAAAGTTGACTTTGATGAAACCGCAAAAATGTAAAAATTCAGAAATGGTGTTAATAAGACACTTTGGTATTGACGCCTATGAGTTATGCTTACGTTTTTTCAACCGCGATAACTTCAGGAGCGGCCGTAGTATCTTTTAGGCATCCAGGGATTATCCAACTTAACAGGTGGAAGACTGCCACTTTTGGGTAAAAAGTCTACTTCTGCCCCGGTGCGGCAATCCACAAGGCATTAGTGTTGAAAGCAAGGCATTGGCATTGTATTTTCGTTAGCATTAAATAGGCTTTTTTTATTTCGTTAGTTAAGTGATGTTTCGCATCGAACAGTACATGGCGTTGAAGGAAAGCAAGAAAAATGACATGGCTACCCTCTACAATGGACCTGATGTAGACGTAAGTGTAGAAGATCAGAAAGTTTTTTTGGGCAAAAAATGTCAATGAGTTTTAATTTTCATCTCTTTGGGATGTTTACAAAGGTGAAAATACATGATTCGATTTCTCTTGAAAATGTATGTAAATGCGCAGTTCAAAAAACCGGAAATGAGTGAAGATCGTCGAATTTGACTACTGCTGTATGTCATAATTGCGGTGATTGTTAAATGAAATAATGGGGTAGGTGGGGCTGAAGCTTGACATATCTATCTAGAACTTCTAGTTACTGACAAAGGGGGAAGAAATCGGAGCACATTGGTGACATAATTTGTTTGAATGCGGAAAAAAAAGAATGGGTCAATTTGTACTATTCCAAAAATGTCTAACTTTTAGGCTTCAATTATTTTCATGTACATCATGAGATATTCTGAATTTCAGTTGAAAAATGTGTCAATAAATGCAGTCTGATAAATTCTACCTTCCGCAAATATCGAAATTTTAGAATTTTTTTCTCGACCACAGCTTGAGACCTAATTCAATGCTAATCAACCTACCTACGGCAAATGGATATAATTACAGCATAGTATAATAAGAGATATAAAAATATGCATGTAAAATGTCCTTGCCAAGTTTTTTGGCTGACTAAAAACTCACAGAAAAACATCTGAACAAACCATTTAAACAACTTTTATATTTCTGTGCTTCGTATATTATTGTACCCGTCCAAATAAAGTTTGTACACGTAATTGACAAGTTAAACGAACGGGTTTTACTTCACAAGATGGAAGAGTTAACTAGCATCCTTGAAACTAAAACACTTTTGAGTACACTCACAAAGTTTTGGTGTAAAAACTAACAATAACGGACTGTATCCTACTTGACTAACTCTACACGAATTTTTGTATCTTCTGTGTTCGTTTTTGCATTAAGTGTTCGCCATTATTATGACCAAAAGACGTTGAAATACGCGTCCGTACTCGGTATACCTGAGCTCTGCAGAAGAGCCGAAATACACACATATACCGAATTTGAGCTGAAGCATTAGCATTGAAAAAAGTAATACTAATGAGAGCAATATGGCGGCATGGAAAAATTCATAACTCACTTGCTTTTGAAAGAAACTGGAAAATGTTTGAGTGCAAGAATAAGATATAGGGGGTTTTCTTATATCTGGAGAAACCCTCAATGTGTTTCCATCTTTTATTTTTGTCTAAAGAAGGGACCAACGCAAAAAGGTGGATACAGTGCTGTTCGAAAAAAGGAAGTTAAACATTTCATTGTCCTTTCCGAGAGCAGTTCTTGAAATTCATGAGCTTTTTCTGCATTTTCATTTGTACAACGCATGCATTCGAAATGAAAAAATTGGAAAATAAATAAAGCAAACTGGACGAATTCTACATCACCAGGGAATTTAAATTACAAAAAATTCTGACGAACAGATGGAAAGAAAACAATGGCAGATGGAGATCAGATGGGACAGTACTACGTCATGCAAGCAGAAGCCAAAAGAAACTTTGTACAGAATTAAGAGCCAACCACTTTCTGGCATTTCTCATCTTTGATAAACTAGACACTTTGTCATTGGAAACCAAGCAGCGTGTACTGAATTATTTTCACAATTGACATCTAAATTCCAGAAAATTCAATATATCTCACCAACGATGGCCAATATACAACTTTATGGGCATTGATTCGACTTATTGGATGTGGGAAATTGAACTTCAAAAAGAGACCCCTTTTAACACTTTAAGACATTACTACTTTACCGACGTGCCAGTCGTAGTATTTTATATTAAATCAACAGAAAGGATTTAACCTATTCAACAATTCAGGAGTTCTCGGTCTGAAAAAAGAATATAACGGTTATTGGCAAAACATAAGACAAAGACTACGAAGAAGGCGTTCACTTGCACAGGACTCAGTAGATTTTTTAAGCAATAGCAAACGACATTCACGTACTTATCGGGCCATTTGTGCTTGACGATCAGAAAGTACAGTTGACTGGACTTATAACGAGCTGCCATCCTTCTCTCGCCTGCCACCTTTCTGGATACTTTTCGGTTCGAATTTCGAAACAGAGACTACTCAAAATACGTTCATTCACAATTTTTAGGAAATCCAAATACGAAAAAATGGACTACCCACGAGAAAGTGATTGATTTGTCTTCAGTCAAAGTTCATCCTGATCAGCTGTGAGTTAAGGTCACCAACGTCAATAGATGTCAGTCAGGACGACCTTTAAGTGCGTGGGAACACAACAGATTCATACGGTCACTGACGCACATAAAATCAACCCCAATTACCGAAAGAGGTGTTAACGCTGGCGGCATTTAAGCAGCAATCAAAACCCGAGTACAACGATCACTGGACGCAGCGGCGGCCACCTCACATAAAATTGACATCCTGTCCACTTGACAGCGCATTCATTGGCCCATAAAGCACTTAACGCGACAAGAGATTGTCACATTACTCCTTTAATGGCTCAATCAAAGCCAACCCCATTCCCTAGGCGTAATATCGAATCGCTATGAGTTCGTAGACCCCGCAGCCGCCGCAGGGGTCCAGAAATCAATTTCGGCAATTAACTTGTTTGTCACCGCCACGACCGACCACGGCCTACGCAGAGTGGATGCCTAACACCGACCAGAAGTGCCATAGTTGCCACAACAGTGGCGGCCACCCCCATAGTTGTGGAGCCGACTTATGCAACGCACACGCTCGCCAGCGGAGACCAGATTTAGGAGGCAAATCATCTCGTCTTTTCATCTTTTCATCTTGCGCGAGATTTTTCAATTAAAATTACACTTAAACACTCGAAAATAGCATCGCCTATGCGGGCAGCGCAACACATGTCGCCCAAAATAAGACAAAAACCGAACGACTTGGCACTCGTTGCGATATTTTTAGCGCACCGCTCCACGGTTCGCTTGCCGCCGTGCGCGGTGCGGATGACCAAGCGGCGATGGTGATGAGTCGGCCCCCAAGCGCGCCGCGTTCCAGTCGCCGCAGGGGACAGAGAGGACGGTGGTGGCGGCGCGTCTAAGGGTGGCCCCGGAGGACAAAAGCGCGCACACACAGCACACACTTGTTACACAATGAACAACTACGCGCGGAACGACGCAGCGCCAATTCCACTTGTAACTCACAATTAATTGCCTGCGCTGTTTTTGTGTCACTCGCAGATTTGCACATTCACGCGAGACAATGGCTCGACAGCGCGATAAACCAGAACGCGACAGACGCTGTATCTGTTTTTTTAATTGCGGATTTATGCGTCTTCAACGCGGATGCGAACTTATTGCACAACGCCTCTCACGGTGTGGGCGGCTGTGGGGATGACTAAGGGCTACAAAGACCGACCGACCGCTTCGAGTTGACAACGTTTGAAGGCGTTCGAGACTGAGCCGGTGCGCTGGCTGACTGTTGGCTGACTGGCAGTAGTGATCGCAGCCGCCACTCACACTCACACACATGCATGTGGGCTCTCTCTGTCTCTCCCTACGTCTGGTGTGCACGCCACCGCTCCTGCGGCGCGAGAATTTAGAGCTGTCGCGCTCGTGGAACAGCGCATACTTGCTAGGGGTGATGTCTCTGCGTCTCTGTTCGTGTTCGTGAAAGGTGACGCGCAGATATGTTAAAAAAGAATATCATCTCGTAGCGGCGATGTCGCAGCGGCAGATGAGGAAATAGAATTCACATTTGGCAGTTTTTTTTGTTCCACTCCACCGGCCGGCTGTGATGACGTCAGATGTTTGCTTTGTAATGAGTGTAAATGTTAGGGGTGAGAGGCTGTACACGTGGTGGGTGCACTTTTGAAAGGGTGGCGCCTTGAAAACGGAGGCCCATGAATGAGGAAAATTTATGAAAGACCATTGCGGACTGAATGTTAGGAGTGATGAAAATATCTGACACGCAGCATAGTTCCTACAATGAATGGATGCAGTCATCGAGTATAGGTTTGTACTCGTTGTACCGTTTAACAGAAAAAGACGATAAAGGGCTTAGAAGGGAATACCTAACTGAAGCTTCAGATTCTTTAAGCCGCCGTCTTGTAAAAGCCAGTTAAATCATAACTAACCAACGAAGTCATTAAGTTCCACAACGATGTACAATGTCCTATGTTTTATTTCAACCTGAAGCCATCGAGTGAACATCTCAGTGAGTTTTCCTTTCATAAGACCAAGTGGTATATGTCTGTGATGTGAACAATTTTTGGGTCCGTTACAAGTTCAAATGCTCAATCTTTTCCTTTACGAGTTTACACTGGAATACAACGCGTCTTTGGTATCCAAACACAAATATAAAGATTTGGAGCAAATAGTGGGGCTTTTTATTAATATGCATTAATATTTCAAAAATTTACTTGTGATTAGGAACGAAGGCAATGATATAAAGAAGCAAAAAATCTCTCTTCATGTGTGTGGGAGTTTTTATTAAACTCCCTCCAAAAGGTTTGTCAACTTGATAGCTAGAGAAATGGTACAGTTCAGATAATCCACCCTTCCCCTCTTAGCTATAACAATGGTTTCTCTGCCAAAGCCTTCCCGATCGCCTTACACCTGGTGATGTTGATGAAGCTATTGACTTCGGTGGTTCTGTGTATTTTTTGGTTGGACTGGCCTCTTCTTCTGGCCTCGGCGATGTCACTCTACTTAAACTTGACGTGTCTTCTAGTGCATCCCCTACTCTCACTTAAAACTGGTCCAAATGCCTTCTCCTGATTTTGTAGTGATGACATATGAGATCAAACCCGTTTGTTTTGAAACATCGGTTGGGATCCACAAGGGACCTCTTGCGTCGCCCATACTGGGTTATCAATCTCAAAGTGTTTTGAATTCACTGCGGTGTCTCCACTTGGCAATCTCATCGGGTTCCTAATTCTATTTAGCAACAGTTTTACGATTTCTCTGTCGGCGATGATGGCGTAGTATGTTAGTAAATGAAGAATCCCAGACGTCGTTGTACACAACCATTCGTATTTCGCTTTGCGTAATCCTTTGTAGTGCGAACCATCCAGAATTGGCACTTTCATCAACATCACAAACCGTCGGTATGGCAAGTTTTGTTCAGAAGATCTATGCCGACCAACGTGAGCAACTGGAATTGGTAAGTGAAGACTTTATTTAATGAAAAAGGATGGGTCAAGACGGGTGCGGGAACTTGAACACAACATGGGAGTATCCCCTATGTGGAAATCTGTCTCAAATAAGAGAAGCGACAAAAAAATCGGTTTATGAATTCAACGAGGCCCGGAGTCAAACCAGATAAGGACCAGGACCCCATTACTGACACTTGCTAAATCTCCCACAATTGAAATTCGCAAGCACCATGCTCTTCGGAAATTTTTCCAACTCATTATCATCTTTTAAGCAGTCGGCAGTCATTTTGTCGCATAAAGATGTTTCGAAACCGAGCAGGGGCATTTAAGTCTTTCGAAACTTTCTATAAAGCTTTCTATAAAAATATATTGAGACTTAAATCACGATGGAATGCGGACTTTTCATTTTTCAAAAAAGGACATTTCGTGTGAACCGGAATGAAGCCAACAAAGCTATCCACAAAATTATTATAATTGTAATCGGATAAGAGACATACCTATGCCAAAAGCCAATTAAAAACAAAAATGACACATGATACACAGACATGGTTTTTTGGTTTTGACTTCATTTAATTAAGTGTGGTTGTTTGAGTCCGTCAAAAGCTTTTTTTCTGGAAATTGTTCACTTTATCCTACTTTTCTACTCAAATTTGTTTCCAGGAAAAAAATGTCTCCCCTGCTTGCGATGTCGAGCCAAACAGGAATACAATCTATGAATACGCTGAATGATTGATGTGCAGTCGATGATTATCGGATTATCCCTTAAAAAAAGGCACTAGAGAGTACTTCCGAGAATTTGACGGACACATCCAACACGAATTTATACAAATTAATTTTTTTTCCATGTAGTATGGCTTTATTGTCAACATTTTCGTCATCATCATCATCATCATCATTTTTGTTAGCCCACATGTTTCACAAAATGGCTCGCGGGGACAATGCACGCACGAGCGACCGCCAGGACGCTCGATCCTTCGACACCGCGTGTAACTCAGTTATTCTCGAGCGCAACCAGGCGAAATTATGAACTTGATTCAACCACCTGGGCCTGGGCCCTTGATTCAACCACCTGGCCCTGGGTCTGCCGAGTAGTGACCTTCCTGGTTGAATTGTATTTAAGACACGCCTCGGAACTCGTGATGAAGGCAACATCGGTACTACTTTTTCCGTCCGCAGAAGTTGCTGCTCAACATTGAGTTCCCCCGCTTCTCTTAACCTTTGAGTCATTACCTAAATTTTATAACCATAGATGATGAAACATTCCCATCAATTATAATAAAAAAGAAAACATCACTTAAGTGGCTGTGTCGACTGACTCATCCCGTCATAGTGGTCAAAATCTGCTTACAAAAGAGGGTTAGGAGTGAAACGAGATGCAAGTTCTCGCTGCTATACATTAACTGTGTCTGCACTGATTTATAGAACGAAAGGTAAAATAAAATGAATAAGTTTTGTGGCGCTACAGTTTGATGCCGACTCCGAACAGAGAGCGTTTGCATCATTTCTTAGTTTTACACTCCACACCGACTCAAACCAAAATCTAACTACTGCCTCCCAAACAATAAAGAGCAAAAATATGTTTCATTGCGAACAATTGTTTCCGTTTCTAAGACAACACTGTCACTGACACTTTTGCCAAAATTTCACTTTAAAATATTCAGACTCTCAGGAGTACGTGGAACGTTGGCAGACTCTGGGGCGTATGTGGAACATTGAAAAAGACTTGAGTGTATGTGGAACGTTGGAAGACTCTGGGGCGTGTGTGGAACATTGAGAAAGTCTTGAGTGTATGTGGAACGCTGGTAGACTCTGTAGCGTATGTGGAATCTTGCCAGACACTGGTACGATAGTCGAACGTCGAAAATCTCTGGAACATTGAGAGAGTCTCGAGCGTATGTGGAACGTTGGCAGACTCTGGGGCTTATGTGGAATCCTGTCAGACTCTGGCACGATTGTCGAAGGTCGACAAAGTCTGAAACATTGAGAAAGTCTTGAGTGTATGTGGAACGTAGGCAGACTCTGGGGCGATTGTCGAACGTCGACAAACTCTGGAACATTGAGAGAGTCTTGAGTGTATGTGGAACGTAGGCAGACTCTGGGGCGATTGTCGAACGTCGACAAACTCTGGAACATTGAGAGAGTCTTGAGTGTATGTGGAACGTAGGCAGACTCTGGGGCGATTGTCGAACGTCGACAAACTCTGGAACATTGAAAGAGTCTTGAGTGCATATGGAACGTTGGCAGACTATGTAGCGTATGTGGAACATTGACCGATTTTGGAACATTTGTTGAATATAGACAAAATTTGTGAAGCTTACAAAGTGAGCTGGAAAAGTAGGGTCGTTGGGCTGTAATGCCATTCTGCCAATTTTGAAACATTTGTGGTTAAAACAATTTAAATTTCAAGATTTTCTTTTTTTAATTTTTTTTTTCTGATTTGGTCGAATATGTTCTTGGAAAATAATTTTCAGCTCCTCATTTATTTATAAGCGTTTTAACTTTTTGTTATTGCAATAGAGACTAAAGAAAACGTGTTAAGATCTATCGCAGTAAGATGGTACAAATGACCTTACAAACGAATCTTTACATCCTGGGATGTATTGGCTCTGTGTAATCTGCTAGATTCTCTAACGTGGGAGTTCATACTCTGGGGTACGCGTGGAACATTTTCAGCCGCAAAACATAACATCAACGTACTCGTTAAATCTTACATTTCTAGAACAACCTCATTTCAGCTGTTTCGCATTTCTCGCACAAGATTTGAGAAGTGAGGCACCGCGGTGACATCTTAATTTATCTCATGTCGACTCTGCTCTGCGTTCAGCTTTGGCTCGCAGTCTTGTCGCATTTTTGTGTTTTTCTTTTTGTTTCCCTCATTTCTTTTTTGTATATTTTTGTTGCTGTTGTCTTGCTCGTTTGCACCTTTCGCTTCGTGAAATTACGAGGTTCGTAGATAAATTCGTGTCTTGTTGAGTTTATCTTTCTGAATTTCGTTTCGTAATGCAACAAACAAGTGCGGCAGCGCCAGTGGAAAACAAAAATGTAGGAACAAATATTACACGAACGTGTGCGCCGCTTGTTTGTGTATCTTTCCCTTGTTTGGGTTGTGTAGTTTTTTTTGCGTATTTTTTCCGTAGTTTGTGTCCCATGAGAAGAACGTTTGTGAGAAGTAATCTGAATTCCGAAAGGGGCGCAAGTTTTGATGAAATTAGGAAAAGTTTGTATGCAATGTACGTTGCCAGGAGAGGACGTCGGGAATTCTCGTTGAATAATTGAAGCGGCCCAGGGTATTAGAGCGGGAATTTGACGTGACAGGCATGCTAGTTCTAAGAGGTATGACAATGGTAAGTTTTAGAATGCTTACAGGAAGACGACTTGAATGATAGAAAGTTCGGATCTCAGACATCATCGCCACAAAACCATTAAAAACTCTCCCCAGTACCCTTGACAGAACTTCCTCATTGCGGCAGCCCTTTTGAAGGCAGAATGCCACAGAAGTGTGGCATGTATGCCAGCAAACTGTTCACAATTCCAGAAGCTCATTACCACGCATGACGTAATGAATTCCAGTCCCCATCGACTGTGCTGTCCGAGAACCCACACCACCCACCCAGCCGAGCAATCTGCACTCGTATCCGACTAATTCATTCATGGGAGTATCGTTCTCGCATTTGGCCTGGGTAAACTTTATCGCTGTCAGGAGTGATTAAGATTAAGATTAGACTGTGTCAACCTCTTGGCAGATCGTCAGGGGAGACAATTGTGCGCTTCTTAGGCTGAATTTACGGCGGCGTGGCCTGTCATCTGCGGAGGGTGCACTGGATGATAATGATACTGACGATGATTACTTGAGGATGTGGTCATGAATTTGATTTAGAGCCGTCTTAGCGGAGAGCTTTTCGTGGAAGGTTTATGTGCGTGTCTTGGGAAGAATAATATTTGCGAGTGTTTTAGAGCAAACACCCTGCTAACGGATCAAAATAAAGGAGCGGAAGTGATGCGAAAGAATGTGTGTTATGTGACAGCAGCAGCACTCGTCGCCGGGGTTGCTAAGGGATTAACGTTTCTTTTGCGGAAAGCTACCAACCAACATGGGAACTGAGGGGGGTTTTTGTTTATGTGCAAAGACAAGCTGGGATTTGGTTGGATTTTCAACGACAACTGGCACAAACAAGTGGTTTTTCCATTGAAATCCAAAAGCAAGCGAAAGGTTTTAAACAACAAAATATTTGTCTTCTATTAGGAACGGCTTTTGTTGTGGTTTCGAATGAAACTTGGCCATAGAAGGGATACATTGCGGATGAAAGCGTTGACAGGGGAGGGTTTTACTTATGTGGTGGAATGAGAGACAAATCTCCGTTTTGTACATTGTAGAAATTTCTTATTTTTGAAAAAAAAAAAAAAAAAAACACTGAAAAAAAATTTTGACATAAACTAATAAGATATTGTGTCAAGCTTTAAATGCTTAGCTGCCTGTGGTCTGTTGGGTTCTAGCACGTTGTTCTTTGTGTTTGGACTTGAAGATCTCCCGAGGCAGAGGTTTACATTACTTCGGAACCCTGCTCGTAAAACTTAAATTCATTTGTTTCTCTGAGCAGCTTGCAGATGTCGTTCAGGTTTATACTACAATACAAACGGAGTGGAAGAAGTAAAGGAACTTTTCGTTCGAAGTTTATATTGTTCTTAGTTCTGCTGCATACAGTAGGTTTAAGACAGCACACAGCAATGAATAAGACTCATTGTTCCTATTCTTCTTCCTGGATTGACAGTTTACCCAATCACTGATCACTTGACCCCAGTTGCTTTAAATGCGTTTAACCATTTCCTTCCATGATCAAAATTGATTTACTGACAGCTGACAGACGATGGCATGGAGTGTCAAGAATTGCGCGATGTGTAGGCATTTGTGCAACACTGTTGGCCTGTAGTGCATTAGCAAAATCACTTCACAGCCAGACATTATGCGGTTGCTTGGTTCGTTTAGGATTTGGTACTTCACACAAGCCTGCAAAACATGGGCTTGGTGTAGATCTTGGGAAGTTCGTATCCTTATCCCAATAAACAAGAATTAACAGGTCAAGTATCTGAGGTGTTAAATACGGGTTATCCTCTATGTGACCTTTCGACGCTCTGTACATTCTGCAGAATATGTCCAACTGGGTGTCAACGCCCTGAAAACGCTCATCGCCAGTTCACTCTAAGTGAACTTGGGACGCAAAGTCCCAAGTTTATATTCATATCGATGGCTCAAAAATCAAATAAAAGAAAATCCTCGACCGTATCGTGGATGCACCCCATTGCCCTTCTTAAGTAGACACGCAGATCTGATTTTGTCAACGTTCTTTAAGCGAATGTCTAGGCAGAAGAAAAGAACAACATATGTGCACTTTGATTGACTCGATGAATATTGGGTTAGTTGCAAGATGAAGCGAAAATCTCAAGCATTTGGCTCGCCATGCGGGATTAATTCTTGCTCAGGAGATAGACCATGGCCAGCAATGAGACAGCTGAACTCATCATGCTGCAATCCTAAGTGGTTCACAGTAACTCTGGTGAGTAAACCCTCACTCTGCGCTTTAAAGGAAGAGCCAGACACCAAGATTGACAAGATAAACAGACGTGGTATCCTCGGACGTTGAAGTTTAGCGGAAGAAGGTCTATTTTAGCGCAACAAAATTTTGCTTATGGTAATAGTGGGATTTCTCACAGGGAATAAGGGTCTAAGAAGACATACAAGAAAATGGGACTCACTGGCTAGAGAAGCTAGAGGACACACCATACTTCCTCCCTCACTGTTTTAGCCTATATCAGTCAAGAAATAGAAGGCTAGAAGGTCTTAAATTTATTGACCTTAGGAAGTTGATGAGCCCGCTAGGAAACCCATGTAATGTCTCGGCATTGTCACTGCCTTGTAGCTATTTCAACAAGAGATCGAATGCGTTAAACAACTGCATTCCTTCCATTCAAGAATACACCGACAGTACATGGCTTCCTAGGAATACCCATCAGTTAACCCCCTTCGTCCTCTTTAAGACCTTTGTCTTTAAGTAATGTTTAGGGGTTGTTAAGTTTAGAGACTTTTTAATTTGAGAAACTCTTAAATTTAGTGACATCCCTTAAGCACATCAATAAGGAGAAAGAAAATGTTACCAGCCAATGTAGTGAAATGTTTGCAGGTTCGAACGAATCGTCGGATGGCTGGGCCTTATTTAGGGTAAACATCAGGGATCAAAATTGAATAAATCAGTATTGAATTTTCTCTACTCTCTATCCTCTCGTTTGGTCACCATGATCCGTCCACACGGACCTAAGCAAGTTAAAACAACTTCCTGGGGACGCTCGTGTCAAGACTAACCCTGTCCTTTTTAGTCAAATAGAGCTCTAACAGTTATTCTACTCATACCTATGCAGAAGCTTATATCTCGTCAAAATTTACCACATCAACTGTAGATAGCCGCCGCGGCGTAGTGGGCAAGCATGTCGACTGACATTCTGAAGGTCCCAGGTTCAATAAAATCTAGCGGTTTTTTACGTAATCATACCTTTCGAGATGCTAACAAAATTCAAAGAGAAACATTTTTCTGTGACAAGGTACGCAGTCATCAAAAACTGAAGAATCCAACAATAACAACAGCCACAACAGGGTATCCTGAGGAAGCTACTTTTTGGTCCTTGTGGTTTGCAACACCACCCAATTCAAGTGTAGCTCAACGGTATAGAAAAATTCATGGAACTCATCAAACGTCCCTTTAAATTAATAAAAACATGAATTTCATTCAAATGAATAAAGTTGATTACAATCAAAAAGTCCAAGAAATCGCAAATTGAATTACAAATGTCGAACACTGTTATGGAGAAGGCAAAATTTGCAGCACCCTTTGCTTCATAAACGCAAAACTGTGGGTCTCCTTGAAAATAAGGTAATTCATGAGGTTTTCTCTTGGTTTAGGGGTGTGTGGCTGGAGTTTGAAGAATGCGCCATGCATGATTAAGTCACGTACAGCACAAATACACTTTAGCTCTGCTTCGAGGGAGTGTTCTCGATTTCGAAATCGTGACTTTTCGCAGCAGAAGACAATGAGGCAAGACAGTGGAATGAATTCGGAATGAGGCGGGCGAAAGATGGTGTGCCTGGATCAACCGTAAAGACATAAATAATGATCATATTGCAATACAGCAGCTCCTGGCAAGGACACGTGTTTGCAAAATGTGTAGTAAATGATGAAATTGTTCAACCGGGGAATTTCTTGAGATGGCTCAAAAAGGTGAAAAGGAAGTTGGCTGCACGTGCGGAAGTGGAACATATTCGTTCCAATGTAAACGAGCGCACATGAAAGCTCGTTCGACTCCATTGCCAGGTGTTCCACGTTTTGCGAGTGAGTAATAGTATGACAAAAATCGCATGTTCACACCTAGACTTGTTTTGAATTAAGGGCACTGAGGACATTTATCTTTAGAGAAGGAGCCCCGACAGCTGGGGAAGCGTTGAAGAGAGCTGAAACTCATTGCGAGAAACCGCAGGTGATGGTGCGTAGGATTATGAGAGGTCCTAGGCTCCGCAACAACATCATTCCTGAGAAGATCTTGCGTAACTCACAAGTCAACACCAGAGACACGATCTTCCAAAAGTCCGTTTAACTGCAAGCTTACGCCGAGGAGATTAAAGTGATGGGATGACGACAGCGAGCTGTTAATCAGGCGTTTGTTGGCATTGAAGCGGAAGTGGCTTAAATGGGTTTGGCAATAAATGAGGGCAAGAAAAAGTACATCCTGAGGAAGGACACACAACACAGACGTCTTGGACAGAGCGTGCTACTGGGCAGCAGAAACGGCGAGGTTGCCAAGGACTTCCTCTACCTTGGCTCCGCGGTAAATAGGAACAACGACATCAGCACCAAGATCACTCCAATCGATGCTTCTTTGGGGCTAAAGAGCAATCGAATCACTAAACTGGCTTTCAATGACAGTTTTATCGTCCCAATCGTCCTTTACTAACCTAGACGTTACTAAAAGCGGATGAAAAGAGATTAATGAAAGTCTCTGACCACAAGCCAACTCAAGTTTTGTTTACTTGTACGTTCCACTCAAGAGGTTGCATGGCACGTAATATTTCCAAGCCACACGAACTTGACTGTACCTCCTTATAATCACAGAAAAAGAGACGAGAAGTCAATCGGTGATGTATCTGGCTCGAAGGATCGTAGAGACCAGCACAGAACAGATTTTTCATCATCCCTTCAAATGCCTTTTTATTCGTTGCTTTATGGATGCAGCTGTGAGTCTGGAAACCAATGTCGCTTTATGACATTTCGTAGTAGACCGTCGACCACCAACAAAGACAATCTTTGTCCACGTGATTGATTACAACAACTACTAAAACTTTAACCACGCTTCATGCATTTCGAATCTCACGCACGTTTCGAAAACAAAGGCTACCTAGGGACCAAATGTCCTAAAGTGTGGTAAAATTAAATCAAATTCAAATGAGAGCCCTGAGGGGTTGGTGGCTTGACTTCAGTGTGAATACGTCCCAGTATTTAAATAGTTCCCTTTTAATGAGCAATTGAATGACACCCTTCCACAGATGTCTCAGCCACAGTCTGCCAATCATCCTTCAACATAAAGGCACACATAAAGAAACACATCATTCGACAGTCCGTTTAAAAGGTTTTTGTCCTAATGTGTCATCGCAGCAGAGGTGCTCCGTCATAGCATCCCAGGTTCATCAAAAGTCGTTTACCTTTGAAAGCACCAGCCACCTCTACCTCCAAGCCGCAGATGTTCAGTTCCTTGAACTCCACTCAACCAAAACTCCTTTCAAAACATAACACTCCCCGCTCGGATATCTCCCAGGGGGATGGACTCCACTCCAAGAGTGCTCGAATTCAATCACTGAAAGCCTTTATCTCCTCAAAGGGAACACACTTTCAGACAACATCCTTCCTTCCCCCCAACTGATACTGACGCCGCCGCCACCGCTGCCGCCGCCACAGTAGCACTCACTGAAACCCTTCGCTTGACAAGACCTCAACCGTGTAAGCCCCCACGCCTGGGTGAATTTATTCATCTCAAGCATTTGCCATCAGCGCCACCTCAGGCGAACGTGAAATTATGGGCCGCATTCCTCCCGGCACGTCGTCGCCGTCTTGGGGGCACAGCACGCAATTCCTCAGCACGCCATCTGAGGCCGGCTCTCGGTAATTCGCATTCCGAAACACTTACCCTAATGCGAACGAGCGCCCTCGTATGTTTTTCGCCTCTGTCACGTGCGGGCCGCTGCCGGGATCCGTGTTATGTGCACCGGAGAGACGTGCGTATGACAATTCAACTTTAAGGTTACGTCTTTTGACTAATGTAAGTCACCCGCAATCGTTTATGCCAGCGCCTCCCGCTCTGGCTGTCTGCTCGACTGCCTGTGTGTGTGTGTGCGTTTGCATACTCACGCGGATGCTAATTAAGCTCCGGTTGAATTGCTCCGTCAACACGGTCGCATAATGAGATGTCCTCCTCGGCGAGCATGTGTCGTCAATTTTAGTTTTGTGGGTTAAGGGTGCCCGGCGGACTTGAAAACGAGTCATTCTGTGCTGTCGCACCGCACCCCCGGATGAGCTTGCTCATTATTTCGAGGAAGCAGGGATGTCCTTTTCGATAGATTCGAAGAACTGTTATCATAATATACGAAGAGTGAATTCCATTGAATTCATTTCCTTGTTCTGTGCCCTGGGCCTCTGGATGGTCGATTTCTGAGAGAGAAAATGTGAAAAGTAATTGAAAAGGATAACGCCTGCGGTGTTGGCGTAGTGTCTGGAATTTCTACTGGAGCTTCTAGGAAGTAGATAAGGGCGGCAAGTATAAAAAAAAACACTTGCTCTTCCTCTTCGAGGGATCATCGGCAGAGGACAAGAGTCGAGACATCATCAAGGCGAGGGTGTGAGCATTTTTTTTGTTTCCTTTTGAGGTTTTTAAGTGTGTGTGAGGAAATTTGTGAACCCGGAGAACTTGAGGTGAAATATTTTTTCGTTTGTGGGTAGGGGGCGGTGATAACATTTGATGTTTGAAGGGAAGGATTATGATGAGGGTTTGTCTTGGAGAAACTATGTCTCTAATCCGAGTTAGGGTAACAGTTTGAAACATATTTCATCTGGCATTAATCTGCGCTACGGCCACCTTGAGGTATGACCTTGTTAAAGTACACAGGAAGGACTTAAGATTTTACTGCCCTAACTGTTTGATAAACACCTTGTTCATTGTCGAGTTTGACTTGAATGTTAAGGTTGAACGGATTGACAATTTTTTGTGGCAACAGAGAGAACAACAGCACGTTACAACGGTCACACTTGTGTTGATTACATGCTGCAAAACAAAGTGTTCCTTCGCAGAAGAATTGAATGCCACAACTAGTGAGGTCATTCATTCCTTGTTTATTTCAGACCAGACAAGTGATTTTCGCGTCATTGAAAAAGACAAAAAAAAGAATGATACATCGTGAGGTTTGAGTTTCAATAAGTTTTTTTTTGACAGATGACAAGTGACTTCTATAAAACTGTTTTGCCATTTCTATTCCGAATTGTTTGGCAATTTCGTTGAATTTTCAATAAAGGCAACCAGCAGAGCTTTGGTGTGTTCATCCGTCATTTCTGTCACATTTTACCTAGTGACCATTGCCCTCATATGATCATTAAATATTAGGGGATAAGTCGGGTTGAAGTTGAGGCAGTAAAAATGTATCTTACCCGAACTTAGAGTGCAGAAGTTAAGAAATGCGATTACTAATGTTTTGTTTTAATTTACCATTAGAGAGTTATAAGCCACCAAATCGAAAATTTTCATCTGTTGCATATTTATCAAAAGATGACAGCCACTCAGGTAGCCTAAGTGTTAATGGGGAAAAATCGTTGGTACAATGACGATTACTATGGACGTATGTTAGAGAGCTTCTTCAAAAAGCAAAGCTACCTATCAAACCTCCTAATTCGTAACGGAATGCTGTGGGAAGGGGAATTAGATAGAAACTGCTCTGGAAATCTATACAAGTGGCTTCAAAATGGAAGAGGTAATCGGCTTACGAGTCTTCGTCACTGAACCTAATATTTCCCTGGGTCACAAACTTTGCGACCATTGCAGAGTTTTAAAGCATTCAACAAGCTGTCCACTTTCTGTCGATAGAGCTGATAATAATAATAATAATTGAGTGGCACTATAGCCCACAAGAGACCAGGGCCCAGCTTCTACAAAAACTACTCGTGTTGTGCGTGCTACTGTTCTCTCACGACAGAGCTGATAGATGGTAAAATCATCGAGCTAAGTGATAGACAGTCAAGCGGTCAAGCCAAGCCAAGTCAGAGGGTAAAGCTTTGTCCCCTATGTCTAACAAGGACAGCGGTTAGATTCCAGAAAAGGAAAGATGTGTTAGCAAAGAGCTGCTACTGGTACCTTATCAGGTAACACCCTTCTTCCATATTCACTAGATAAAACAATGTTACTAAAAAAGCTATAGGAAGCCAAAGAGAGTGCATACCGTAGATGGAATAGACTGGAATCATGTAAGCAAGGCAGTTGTATCCTGATGTGAGTTTAACACCAACAAAGGACTCCAGATGAGGGTAAAGAGGTGTACATTCTCACTGGACACCACCAGATGAGTAACCACGAAAGAATGCTAAGCAGCAATCGCATTGCAGAGACAAGGTGAACGAAAAAACTGCTCTTCACGCCCTAGCAACCTGTCCCTCTTTTGCGTGAGAAAAACTTGACTTCAACAGTAAGAGAGTGTGAAAGGAAAGGCAATCATTTTGGTAGGACTGCACAAGTCCAGAAATCAGCGATTTTCGGTCCATTTGGCATCACAATCAAACCATTAGATGACTAAGAGGGCTCCAGCAAATTTGCTAGGGCAGCGCTCTCAAACTAACCTTATATAAGACGAGCAGATGTGGGTTTAAGAATTCATTATTGTTAACTGCTTGAATTTCTAAGAATTGAAAAATTCTAACTTTTTCATTTCAAGACAGTTTCTCAACGGGTGCGGCTAATCTCTATCTATGACTAAGCACGGGAGTTGCATGGAAACTACATGACTCCCTCCCCCATACGTAGTTAACTGTTTACCGCCAGCTCATCTTTTGAACTAAACCTTAGGTACATACACGCGTTATGGAAATTGTTGACATATGATACACCTGCTGTTAAGCATTGTGGTCTTGTGGATCACTTGAGTAAGTTCATAATTGATTTGTGAACGTGTGTCTCACCCAAATGGGTTCCCATAGAATACAATCCGATGGAAATTTTTGGGGGATAAAGGTACAGATGTGAGATACGGATTAATGTGATAAACTGCCTTGACGGCCTAATACCACGGGATCCATTTTCTAAAGTGTCATAAATAACGCAAGACTAGACCCCTTAGTTACCCAAGTACCAAACTGAGTTTAGACTTCAGGGACCATTACACCACCATGAGAGCGAGTTTCTTTTTCTTAAACCGGTGCCGCTCTTTGGGTTTCAGCACCCGCAACTCCACACTAAAGCGGGAAAGTACCCTTGAGTCTGTAGGGTCAACAATCTGATTAAGACCAGTTAGCACAGTACAAGAACATTGACTCTGCCCTCGATGTTGAGTTTTACAGCCAACATTACACTCCCACATGGAGGCTTGCAACACGGTCTTTCTGGAAGAAATTTCAGGGTGACACCAAACTATTGCATCTGGTTAAGCTATCAACGGCTACCAGACCCTGGTACCTTCGACAGTTGGTACTGGACGCACGTCTTCAAAAGAATTGATGAAATATTAAGCTAGCGTGGTCCAAGCAAGAGCCGGACACTCACAGAGTGGGTGTTCTGTACCTTCCTCATTACAATTCCTGCAGAGTTTGTAAATTTGTTAATCTACCAGGCAATACCTCACAACCAAACTCCAATGCACTCTGGAGAGAGTGAGAGGATTTGAGTCGTTTTCGGGTATACGTCAAAAGGCGCTAGGCGATTGAAAGTGGGTTTTTCAAATAGGACGGTATCGAACTGTATATAGGATCGTTTTATGGGCGATGTCATGATGGACGATATCTGTCGGGTTCGGATATGCAGTTCTAATAATTGTGTCATTGAGCCCAGAGTAACGAAACCATTGTATTTCTACAGACTTCCTGCAGGGAACTGTAACACTGCAAAAACTGTCAATTTTATGCTTGTACGAGCTGTTGACAAAATCTGTGATGTGAAAAATAAAGTGAACTAAACCAACTGAAAGTAATCTCACAGGCATCTGATAGCTAACTAAAAAATTAATTTTTAAGGTTTGGAATGTTGCAACGGCAACTACGAGTTGAAGTAGGAAATTCACTAATTTTGTAACAAACCATAAATAAGGTGAAGTAAAGTCTCGTTAACAAATTTTGATTTATTGTTCTTTTTTTAACAATAAGTGCTGCCTACCTACGTCAAAATTTACGTGTATTCTATGTGAGTGACATAGTAAGATCTCTCTGGTTTTTTGTATGGCAACAAGCTTTGCCTTTTTAATGCTACATATGTTAACTGATTTGTTATATGTTCTTTGGTTGTGGGTGGCCCCAACTTCTTTAAGTTGTATAGAGAAGTCGGTAAAGATGTTGATGCAGTTATAAGGATGGAAATTTCATATTACCCAGTTAATCCTTGTTGGGATAATATTGTATTGATCGAAGCGAACTGCCTTCTTTTAGTGACGATAAAATGTGGATGAAAGCGGGTAGTGTCCACAAACTAAACGAAACCACAACCTGTTTCCACAGTCAGGCCGGTACCCTCCCGTGTACGAGTAAGTTTTCCAGTAAAGAGAGGCACAAGTAACAAGCAACCGCTAAGTCAAGTCCAAATATAAATTTCATGCTTAAGGGTAGGGATATACAAAGAGTGTGCGGACGAACAGTGCAAAAATAAACAAGAAGGGCAATTTCAAAGGAACAGGATCACCTAGCAAATGTTAGATTTTGTAAATGAGACCGGCAAAAAGAGATTGCCATTGATTACAATTTTTAAATGGTGATTTTTTAGCCATTATCTTTATGGCGACAACTAACGGACGTTTCGTGTTTTGCTTCACTGTCAAAAATCTTCAGTTTGGTCTATAGTTAAATCATGAATCGTCTGGTGGCATCATTTGACCGTACTTCTTCAAAGATGATGCGAATCGTAACGTAATAGTGAATGGTGAGCGCTACCGTGAGATGATATCCAACTTTTTTTTTTGCCCAAAATGCAAGAGCTTGACTTACATGACATATGGTTTCAAAAAGACGGTGCCACATGCCACACAGCAAGCGCAACAATGGACTTATTGAGAGGCGAGTTCGGTGAACATTTTATTTCACCTTCGGTACCGGTCAATTGGCCGCCTAGATGGTGTGATTTAACACCTTTAGATTATTTTTTGTGGGGCTTTGTTAAAGCTCATGTCTTTACAGACAAGCCCGCTTCAATTGACGCATTGGAAGACAACATTGAAGCATTTAGTCGGGAGATACCGGCTTAAAAAATCACCCTTTAGTATTTAGATGTACGTTGAGACACCATTTCATCCACATATGACTGTTAAGTTTGCTTTATGGGTTGGTGAAATAATTGGTCCGTACTATGGTGGCCAGTCGCACCCAATGGTGACCGCTATAGAGTCATGATAACTGACTTCTTCGTTCATCAATTCAATTACTGTGATATACAGGAGCTGTTGTTTCAAAAGGACGTCCCTCAGCTCGTGCTTCATTCGATTTATTGAAGGCAACATTTGGTAACCGTATAGTTTCACGTTACGGAAACTTGAATCGACCTCCGAAATCATGCGATTAACGCCGTTTGACTGTTTCCGGAAGGGATATGTGAAGTCGCTCGTCTACGTCGATAAGCACGCCACGATTAACCACTTGGAGGAAAATATTCGCCGCGTTATTGCTGACATATGTTGGAAAATATCATCGCCACAAATGTTGGAAAATATCATCGAAAATTGAAACTCCAGGATAGATTGCATCCAAACTAGCTGGATATAATCTTATCTCGGCATCTCGACTGAGAGACGATAACATTCCAGAATAATAATAACAATTGAGTGACACTTCAGACCACAAGGGACCAGGTCCGAGCTTCTACAACAACTACTCGTGTTGTGCGTGCTACTGCTCTCTCACGAGTACAAGGGACCTTTTTGCCGACCCCGAACGGCGAGATTTAAGAAGCTTTTCTAGACAAATAGTACTCTTTGAGTGTTGTCAGCAACTCGAAAGAGGCGGTGCCGTAAAAAAAAGCAAGGTGCTCCGTCCGGGAATCGAACCTAGACTTTCGGGGTGTGGGTCGACCCACTTACCCACTACACCACGGTGACCACCACATGCCAGAAATCATATTTAAATAATGTGCCATAAGATAATCTTTTGAATTTTATGTCAACCTAAAAAATTTGTCTTTGTTTTATAGCATTTCAAAGTTCTTCACCCCCTGCTCAGCCAGTCAGTCAGTCCATAATCATAGTGTTCTTAAGGTGAATATATTCGCAAACTCCGTGGTCGACAAGCACCATATTTCATATTTCAAAACTCTCACACGACTACAGATCTTCGTTTTAACGCAACTAACAGCACAGTTGTGGTCAAAACAAACTGCAACCCACATCTTCTCTCTTATATTCAATTCCGGCAAACGTTTCTTTTCAACAAAAAATAGCCAAAATCCATGAGAATATATTCAAGTGTGTTCCCTCCTCAAAAAAAAAGAAACTTCAAGAAACTTTCCGGAAAATTTGTCCCTTTTGACACTCACTCTTGTGCAACTTGCCCCCAGGACATTGGGACACACATATTCCTGCGCCCGAGGAAGCAACTTCAAAATGAAATTGACAAAATTTCTGTGTTCTCGTGAATTTTGATCATCCTCCCACGAGATGCGTTGTTGGCTCATACATAATATTTACATGTCTTCACCCAACCCCCCACTATAGCCCGCAGCAACTATCCCATAAACCATTATCAAATCGAGGACGTATCCTCTGCGGGCATGTCCTGTGTTCCGGTAATTTATCACACATTTCACAGGGGAGACCCTGAATTTTTAACGGAAACCAATTCCTCTCGATCTCATGGGTCTATCTCTCTGTGCAAACTTTAATCCCCCCGCCTCGGGGTTACCTTTCTTAACCGCTACACAGATACGGACCATTGTGTGCCCCACATCTCGGATACGTACCTGTAAATAAAATAAAGGAAAAACTGAATCAAACAAATTTCTTCTCAACGTTTGAATGGGAATGGGGGGAAAAGGACAAGAAAGGATAAGGAACCCGTAAATCAAATTCAATTTGAGATAAAAATCAATGCCGTTCGGTGAGCATTTACGGCACCGTTTTAGATCCCTATCCGCGGCCGGGGAAGTCGTCTCGTTGAACAGCGATTACATCATAATTCCCCCAAACGCCCCGCGGGACACGGAAAATCCGAAACGGGAATCCTTAAAAATCATGTGCGCGATGAGTTGGGCATGTAATTCCCAGCCACCTCCACCTCCAAGGGGACACAAGGATGCAGCGCTCAAGTGCGTAAGTCTCAATAAAGGAAATTGTATTTGACTCGTGCCGTGGGATGGAACGGAGTGGTCGTCGCCTGCAAATGTTGCCCGCTCACGACGGGAATGTTCTTGTGTACGCTTGTATGCGTGTTCAGCACTTCAGCAGTAATTTACGGGCCGCCCCCTTGATCCACTTCCACGTCCCTTGGCAGAATATCAACGAGTTCTCGAGAAAATTAGCTCAAGGGTTGATTGGGTGGCAGACACATATAGTTCGATGTCCTCCGCAGATGCCCCCAAGGAGGCCCACTCTGCCCGGCTCCGAATGAATGCTGAAGGCCTGAATGGCTGGATCACATGAGACCGAAACCGATGTTGGTACAGCAGTCATTTGATGGAATAATAAAACAGGAAAATGCTGTTTATTGTGGGATAAATGCTTATTAGGGTGCGCGCCAGGGGCGGGGCGCATATGGAGGGGAGACTGTGTTCGAGGACGATTGCAGATATGATTTATTGGTGTTCTCGGAGTGATCCACTCCCGGAAATTGGTTTCAATTACTCTTATCATTTATTGAGGCCACAAGGACGTCGATGATGAAGATGCCAAGGGATGATGATGACGATGGCGATTGGACTGAGGACACGTGAATAGGATGATGCTTCCATTGCTTGATTGAGTGCTATTTGCAAATGTTCTTCCGCTTGCAGGAGCACTAACATCTCCGACCAGGTAAGCACTCTTCTCGGTTGCTGGACCTAATGGCCGACGAGAGGCAACTCGGGCGTGGCAGCGACACTCATCAATGGGTTGGAGTGTCTGTTGGTTATTGTGTCGATTTGTGGAATTCGGTCTTTCCATGGAGGTGTGTGTTTTTGTGCGATTGATGGCAAGATTTCATGAACGAGTGTGAGCTATAACAAATCTTGTCCATTTGCGGGCTTGGTTTCTTAGGCAAGGGCAATGCCAAATCTGTTATGTCTCATGTAGTAGTTTTCTTCGTGGGAAAAAGGCCATTCATTAAGCGGTTCGTTTTTGAAACTTAAACTGAACAAAGTGCGTGTGAGGTATCAACAGATTTTTATAATTTGTTTGATAGGACTTTTGATGTCATTTGTTGTAAAATATAACTTTGTTCTATTTTCTGCCTTGGGTGTGGCAAAAGCAGTGCTTGCTTTGCCCGCGTAATTTGTGGAAAAGTCTTACCCAAGAGGCCAGAAATTCTTCCTATGTCTGAGCCTCAGCTGGAGCTGCTTCGACAGTCCCATGCACGCTGTTTCCAGTTGTAGGGATAAAGTTTTCTATCGTCAGTGGTCACTTAGTCTCTGTGTCGCAGGTTCTATCCTCCTTAATTGGAGGTTGGGATTCTGGGCTGCAGCATTTTTTTTTTTCATCAGCAAGATGTAACCGATCTGCCGAAGTTGGAAGTTCTTACCTTCTACAGCTGGTAAAGTTTGGGACTGTGTCTTCCCTTCCATTTGCCTGCTTACAGACAGACATGTTTATCCACCGCAGAAAACTCCCACTACCATTTCGTATACCGCACAACATCGTCCCCGTACAACTAAGCTGGCGACATAAGTGCCTAGCAAAGTATGATTTTAGACCTCCTGTAGTTTTGAACCTCAATGATTCAACAAACCGAAATAGTATCGGTTGCCAAGAGAAATCCGCCGATGGATGACTGCCGAGCGACAAACTTTTACGTTGCCTCGAAGTTGAAGCTCCCTCGTGTGTGTCTTTTTCTCCGGGGTGGGCAATTTTGGATTAGATTTTTGGATTTTTACACTTTCACGTGGTTGATTTTATTCCCCTTGGCCTTAAAAACAAATTCGCTCTTTCAGTCGCTGAAAAGGTCTCTATGTTAGCCCGTAAAGGCAGAGATGCAGAGGACATTTAACATATGTAGCCCAAGAGAATAAGGAAGTGCCTTCCGCGTGGTTATCGGATAATAATGATTAAGTCGCCACTTAGCGCCATTTCTAGTTGAAATTCTTTCATAACTTGCGTGGTGAATGTAAATGTGAAATGCACCGCATGGAACGGAGCGCCGTCCCCGTGAAATCACAAGTGAAACTCTTAAGTAAAAATGTCGGCAGCTAGAATGGTCAATAATATTTCAGGTTTACATTCGTCTGTCGCAAGTTTGTTTCTTCCTTTTTAAACGGACCGAACCTTACGCAGTGATGAGCCGCTCTTCTTTCTCGTTTGATAGTCATGCGGCATGTAAGGGCGGTTCATGCTCTTCAAAAACACCAAGTTTTGAGAGTGGAGGCGGAGATTTTAACTATTTCCTTCCCATACCATGACCGGAATGAGCTTAGACTAGACATTAACTTCGACAATTGAGTTCCATGGTGCATTGGTCTCGCTTGAGGTCCCTTTCCACTGTGTGCCATTTCAGTCTAGGGTGTGCTTTGTCGCGTTGCCCCGGTCAAGCGGGTTCGAAAATCCTTTGGGCAAAACCTCTGGTAGCCACACGATAGAAATGTCCTTACTGTTTTATGGGCTGTATTCAGAAACATTTAACCTGTCTGTACAACCACAATTTTTCGACTTGAAAGCATTACATTGAAACACCCACATTTCGGTCAATGATGAGTGATAGGGTATCGTCCTCATATCTAGCGAACATATTCTATTTTGGAATAATTTTCAACTTTTCATCGACGACTTACGTCAAAATCATCCGCGCAAGCTTTCAGTCAAACAAATATTGTTTTGCAGCACCTTTAAGCTCAATGTTCGTGAAATAAAAAAAAATGTTACGTATACGCCACAGTGGTCAGAATGCAAAAGTAAGTAAAGAATATACTATATTGTGGCCTTAATTATTGTAATTTTGGAAAATCTTGACTGATTCCCACTCAACTTCGCACTTCACAGGTTTGAAGCCAAGTTCAACATCCATCTTCATAACTCGGCTTAAAGTAGCTGGTGATGCACGACCTGACCAAGCTTACAATGAAGACGATCTTTTTTAAAAAATATTCGATTTCATTGCTCGATTTGAAATTGATCGAACTTAGGTGGAAAAAGTTATTTTTTCAAGAAGCCCATTTCTCACGTTGGGCGCCATTTACAACGTATTCAAAACTACTGCATACGCAAGATGAAGATTAGTTAAACCTCCTAACCTCATCTCCCAACCGAGAAAAAAAATTGCCCAATGTGCACTTCTTTGTCTTTCACATGATGGTAATGACTATCCACAAAAAAAAAAAAAACAAAACACACAAACGACTGTGTTTCAACAATTCAGATTATAGACATTTTTTGTTCAATCAATTATTCTCATAGAATTTTTTATCAGTAATTTAAGTACATCTCGAAGTCCCATCGTTCATCGTCCCTCCCTCACAGAGGAATCATCGATTTTCTTTGTTGTCGAAAACTAATGAGATAAAGTGCTTTCCATTTACATTGAGTCCTTACGTAAGCAAAGCCGATATTAATCAATTCCATTTGGTTCGCCCGATTGATCCGATTTAAGAAGTAGCCTCACGTTTTCGATTCGCTGAAAGGATTAACTTTCCCCACAGTGCTGACCAGGTTCCTAATTATTTCGTTGACCTCCGTCTAGGACGAGTGTAGTGCTTGTTTGAACCCATCGATCCTCCATTTGCACTGATTGCAATTCGAGTAGGACCTTAATGGAACTTATTATGCATACTGTGGAAGCTAACTACTCCTGCTAATGTTTTGTGTTCCATGTCCTTGCTGTCCACGCAGACACGGAATTGCGAATTTATTGCAATTTTTTCTTGTCTCTTTTTTTTGTCGAAGGACGAAGGATTTTATTTATTTAATCATTTGTCCATTTCGCCTCCCATCTACGCTTTTGGAACACGCCAAAAGGATGAGTTGCCCAGTCCGATGATGATGATTCATGAAATATGCAATTCAATGCGAACTTTCATTGTAGTCTGCAGGTCTCTCTTGAATTATGTACAAAACAAATCTTGTTAAATTGAAGGATGCAAAAGCAGTACAGTGCAGCGAGAACTGAACCTGAAATGGTTGTAAAGCGCCAAAGGACATCGGGGGCTTTGTGCAACCTATTCCATTCGGAGGGGATTTGAAAAGGGACTCTGATTCTGTTTGTGTGTGGAGGAATAACTTTTTGATGAGATTTTCAAGTTTTCCCAAAAATACGATGTAGTGCACGGCAGAGTAACATCATGTGCTTGCAGATTTGTTTTTGGATGCGAATACTTTTGTGAAGTTTGTGCGAATTGTTTGTAGCACTGTTCGCAAAGTTAGACACTTGGAATGTACATAGAAGGCAATTTATAAATCATGCATGAACCCAGAATCATCTTTTAAGTTTCTGTTGTTTTTCGGTTAAAGGTATTCACAAGTTTAGTAATGTGTCTCCTTCACAGGCATTAGAACTGTATAAGGACTTTTCTTTCGCCTTTCGTTATATCCAATTGAGGTTATTTTTAATTCCAATAAGTCATGCACAAAGAATAAAGGTCAATTAGTGATGAAAATGGCTACTTTTCATAAACTGGCGCCCAACACGAGGGTATCGAGCCTTCGAAATGGGCGCTTTCTGGGCACTTTTCAAATATTTTGCACAACTATGCATATCTGTATGTACACGAGTACACATTTACACCTTGTTTGAGTAAAATTTGCCATCAAAATTGAATCCAAAAAGTAACAACACGGTACCTTTGTAAAGTTTTCCAATCTCAGTTATCGACTTTTGAATCAGTCCCAGGCCCCTTAGTTTTTGCTTTAAGGCCTTTAGGTCGCCCCACCCTAATTGGCGAGAAAAGCATCTTTTTTCAGAAAGGTGGCGCCCAGCGTAAGGCCACCACTTCTTTAACTTTAACCATGCGCCACGGTAGCACAAAACCGCATAAAACACAAAGCAAACAAAATTGTCGAAGCAACGGCTATAAGAACCATTTATGCCTTGCCTCCTCTAACAGAGTCCAACCAATCAACAGAATATCTCTTTCTCCTTCTAATAAGCCGCAGACAGCTTTTATTGCACATTCAACCTTGACATTTTCTACAAATAAAAAAGGAAAGGGGCTATCTCACCCTTTTGTGGGACTCCATAAAAATTCCACCTCATCCCGCCGTTTTTATTCCGCTTTCTTTTCCCCTACAAAATCAGTTTACATTCCACCCATAAGACATTAACAACCCTTTGACTACCATCTTCACCAACCCTCTTCCCAGCACTATCGGCAAACACGACAGACAATGAATCAAAGACGAACCAAAAACGAATAAAAATTTCATTCGAACCTCATCCACTCTTCACTGGTGGTAAAATGTGTCTTAAAGAGCTTTTATACGCCGATTAAAATGTTGCGCCACTCCCCCGGACGCCCGCTTCCGGCCTGCAGAAATAAGAATCCAATTACGGGACGAGAGTCAACTCCTTCGAGAAATGAAATCCCACCCTGGCCGCGACTTATTGCCGTTTTCACGTCTTATTTACTTTGTGTGCTCGTTTGCTTTGTTCATCGTCGCCGCCGCCCTCATGCTTCGACTGATGACTTTATGAGGCACTCTAGAGGGCGCCACAAACAAGAAGTGAACTCTCCCCACTGGGGAGACCTGCACGAATCCATAATTTTTAACAACCCCATGATACAGGGAATTTTGCGAATAATTTGTTCATTCCGGTTCCACAGTGTTGCTGCTCTCAATCACCCGAGGGGCTTTTGTTTTTCATTTCTTCTCTCACCCTGTCCATCACTCCCACCGCAGTCCATCCCTGGAATTCAAAACGCGTTTCGCACGCAACATACATTGTCGTATGCCCGCCTCTGACTTAACGCGACAGGAAGCGGATTGTGGAGTTTCGCTTTTTTTCTTCTTCTTCTTCCTGTGCTTCTCTTCTTTTTACGATCTCAAGCACGCACACGAACGATGTGGGCGGCTCAACAAAAAAAGAATTTCAACGATTTATCATAATGTAATCCTTCAGTCGTTGCCGTCGGCAAGGTGGTACACCTATGTATGTGGATCTCGTCATTAAACGCCCGACTTGCGTTTCCTGACAAAAGAACGAGTGAGTGAAAAAAAAAATCGTCCCAAAAGGAAAATCTCACACACTCATGGGGTGTGGGCGAACGAGTACACGGACACCTTGAAACAGGTGAGCCTGTTAGGAGCGCAGAAGGCGGGCAGCGCTTAGCTCTTGGTTTACGATGAAGGGTGACGGTTTATGTGTCCCGGTGCTCAGTTCAAGTCTCGTTTCGTTCTCTCTCTCTCGCTCTCTGTCGCTTCGCGTTTTTTTCCTTCGAGTCGCTTTTGTTTTGGCTCCGACTTTTAATGTCCATAAATATTCATAGGTCGGGGGAGACATTATTTCGAGAAAGTACCGACAGCCCCAGCGCGAAGGGTTGAAAGAGTGCCTGGAGATGATGGTGATTTGGGATTTTTATGCCGTGCGCCAACGAGGAGAGGGTTAATGTAAATTACTTCAACGGGAAATTAGGTTTCCCTCCGGTTGTGTGAGCCTCCCACACGCCTTTATCGGCAACATTGTGTCGTGACCATGGTTGTGGGTTGGTGATGTTTATAGTTTAACTATTCAATGGAGGGGAACGAAGTTGGGGGCTAATTCAAAATATTGCGCTAATTTGTTGGGCATTTTGAGGGGAGATTTTACGATGAAGGTGGTGTTTAGCTGATGGGGTCAAGGAAACCGTTCGAAAATTAGTCGGAAAGTGCTGAATTTGAAGGTGTGATGATCTCGTGCTGGGCGCCACGTTTAAGAGAGTGCTGCTTTTTGTTCCGAATTTCCATCGTCGACCGTTTAGATAGGAAAGTAACCCAAATTAGAAGTTTGAAAGTGGAGGAGGGAAGAAAAGGTGAGTGTTTTGAAAAATGAACAAAATTCCAAAAGTGAAGAGGAAAAGGGAACCACTAGAATGTGGTCGTCAACGGACTTGATGAAAATCGTACAAATTGGTTGGGAAATACACGTTTTGAGAGTAGGAAGACCTTGTGTCGGGCGCCAGTTTTAAGAATAAAGTACTTTTTCACGTGGCATCCGTAATTTAGTGAGGAGGTGGATTATTGAGGAACATTTACAAGATGCAAAACAACTCGTTAACTCTAGTAAGACGTGAAGATGTCACTTTTTTTAGGCAGCCACAAATAATAACCTTCTGGTTGAATTTATATAAATCATCATGTTCAGCATGTTTAAATGTACTTGTACGCGTTTCTTTAAACAGAAGTTATTCTCGGAAGTCTTTGTAGTATATTCTGAGTAGTGCTGCGTAACTCCTTTCCTGTATATTTGAACAACAAACTTTAAGGAAACCTTGTTGTAACAGCCGACAAATTGGAATTGGAGCAACTACATTTCAAAACCGAGGCAAGAAATTCTTTTCAAAAAAGTCAAAAAAGTGTGTTTTTTAACAACTTGGGCCCTTGCAGTTGGCGCCAGTTTCTGCAATGTTTTGATTTTCTCTTGAGGTTTGGGCAATCGCAGTCGTACGTGGGACAAAAGTTGACTAGAGATGTTTATCGCCAGAGTTGTACTAAGAGAACCCAAAAATTCGTTCGAAATTTGTTAAGAAGCACATCTGGTGGGCATCTTGTGATGGGCGCCAGTTTTTCAAAAGCACCACTCTGCGTTCTTATTTAGCGTGCTGTCGAGGCTAAGAGCATTGGTAAATTTGATTCTGCTACAAATGGTTGTGGAAAAAGGAACCAGCAATTTTTCATTATCTTATTCATTTTCGAAAAGTCGCGTCCATTTTGAAATATAAAAACAAAATCACAACTTTCCGAGCACAACGACATTAATTCTCTTAAACACTTCTCATGCATACGAGTATATCCGCATCGTCTTGGGCATTCAAATGTACACAGTAAGCTCTGTTCATGAGGCCTCATATGTACTTATCGCCAGTCAAGATGATGTCATTCCCATGCAGGACATGCGATTAATCAAAAGTCCCACTAGCCTCCTCAAAGATCGTTAGGAAGCCACGAAGTGATCATCCTCTTAATTAAAAGATAATATTTGCAAATGAATTTGGCACACAAAACTTATTTAATAAATTTCATCCGCCTTGACTTCCCTCCCGGAAGATCCGGCGTCCTGTTGCACGTCAGACCCCCAGACTCCATAAAAATTGTAATAGATTCATTTTCGTTGTCAAACACAAAGGCAATCACATTCGCCAGTGCAAATAATCACACACCAGTCGCTAGCACTCGTCCTTGCAAGCAGCTTGATTCGATTTGAATCCTGTCCAGTTATTTACCCAGAGGTACATTTCGTCGGTCTACCTTTGTGTGTGCGTCACAGAGAGAATTATGTGTTTCGCTCACTTATTTATTCAGGACTACACGTGCGTTAATAAGACCGACTGTTTGTGTATCTTGTGGATGTGCGGTCTGCCTAGAGGTAAATGCAAAGTCAAAGTGCGATGGATGGATCGGAATGACAAGAAGGCGGTATGCTGGCGGCTCGGAGGGACGGAAGGGAGAGTAAACTTTGAGAATTTAATTTATTTCTAGATGAAAGAGAGAGGGCATGCTGTCAAAGTGCATATCTCACACACATACACACACTCGACATTGCTGTCGGTTTGCCTGAATTTCAAAAAGTTTCACCGGAGTTTGTTATTCAGAAGAATCCAAAAGAAATTTTTAATTAATTCGTCTGCGTGTGAGAATGAACCTTCTCAAGTTCACTAACACATGTGCGAGTGGCATGGGGTTTTACATGAATTTATGATTCTTCAAGTTTTCGATGGGGTCTGCTTTTAAATGGTTTTGATGTGCAATGAGCAAGCAGTCTTTGTGGTGGGTAAGTGAACCTCTTGAAGAGAATGTTTTGATGGAACTCTGGTTGGAATGGGTGCATACATGGAAATACTTAGATTCATGAGCGTTAGAAAGTTTGAAGATTTTTGACTAGTATGATGCAAGACATCACCGTACTCGAGGTTGTTTTAAGTAAATAAAATATTTGGTTACGAGGAATATGACTATCCCTTCACTATTTTCTTCGCTATACGTGCACTGAGTTAAAACAAATTTTAGATTTCACCACAAAATGAGTGAAGTTGTAAATTTTTTATGGAATATGCAAAAAGATCACTAATTTGCTTATCGAATGTCATGAATCCGCTTTTTATGTGGAATATGTAAACATGTTCTCAATTGAAGGATAAATTTCCCTGTTTGCCATTTAATGCCTCAAATAGGCAAACACCTCCGGCTTATCAATTTTTTTTGTCTCAATTGTCTGAGCAGAACATCACAGTCAAAAGAATTAAGTTCATCGGCAAACTTTCCTTGGGTATGCAGTGTACAAAATTAAGTAGCAACGGAATTTAGGAGTAACAAAGATGAGGTTATCGGTTAAAAGAACAATTCATGGGATAGATCCATTCGAAAGGTGGAATTTTTGGGCGCCTCATCGGGTGGAAAAGCGAAATAAATTCAGACATAGCGTCAATCACACATAGCCGGCTCATTCCTAAGGATCTTACACATTAACAGAAAAGATAATCCAAAGGTGTGATATCGTACGCTTTAAGCAGCCAATTTACTGTAGCAAAACGTGTTATTAAATGCTCATCGAAATAAGTTCTCAACAAGTTTATTGTTCCACGCACTGTATGAATGGTAGGGCTGTCTTATTGAAATCAGAGCTCAGCGAAAGCGAGAGTTTGGATTTTAAGAAAGCAGGTAGGTAGGTTACAGTGGCGCAATAATGTTTACCATTGATGGTGCATTCTGGTTTGTCTCATTTTTTACGAAATAGGGTCCAATTATCCCACCAGCCCATTATGGATGCTCGTGATTCTCTTCCAGTTGCTCACCAGCTTAAATACGTCCATTGAGCCAGAAATGGACTTCATAACCGAAGAAACACATTCAACCCATTTTCTGAAAACGGCAGTAACCAAGTCGGCAGGAAGTAATTATTGCAGCAGTTGAATTTTGTACGCTTTCAGACCGAAGTCCTCAAGAAAAATACCGAAGGCAAGTTATCGGTAACGATGAGAACGATTCGTTTTGGTCTTCGCGTACATATACTCTCAAATACAGGTCCTGCAGTCTCTTCCCTGCGTCCTGGATGGTTTAACCGGTCGGATATCATCCACTAATGTAAACTCGGACTCAAACTTGCAAATGTTTGTGCATTGTTTCAGTAGGTCTTTTATGCGCAATGTAAGTTTCCCGAATCGCACCAGAACGCTGATTTTTGAAATATGAAGATGCTTTTGTTGTGTAAGTTTTGCTATGTTGAATTATCAAACAACACTGGACGAAAATAAGAAAGCTGTGTAAATGGAGTCCCGCATGATCAGACAACAAAATCTAGCCTCACGATTAATCAGTCGATATTTCCAGTGGTACCAAGCTGTCGCAAAAATTTAATTTAAGGGGGAGTTTGGCAGCACTTAATCGAGTAAATGGATCACTATGATGTTGGTTTACAATTTTTGCGAATCTAAAAGATTATCCAATAGGGGCTGTAATTTATATGTAAACGGACTCTTTCACCAATCATCAAAATGTCACCGTCGGTTTATTCAGGAAACTCAAAATTTTCATCATGCCACGAGCAACGTCTGCAAATTATACAAATTTTCTACGGAGTCGGAGACCGCAACTTTAAGAGCGTTTATTTCAATTCCCAATCATAATGCTCCCTCTAGTTGACAGTTTAGTTGAAAAAGTTGAGCCTACATATTCGATGGGTAATGTTGCCATGTCAGTGAGACATCGGGTTGGTCGATGTATTAAAAATATCGCTGCCGTTCAGGCGTCCGTAACGAACAATACAGGATGCAGCTGCTGATCAAAATTATCTCTGATGTGCCGCTCACTAAATTGCAGGCTTATAAGCAAAGATTATTTTTTCTTAAATTGTTGCCAAATCAAAAGGAAACTGTCAATAACACTTCTTTCTCAAGAATTGTGCATTGCTCAGACCGCATTATGGCGTAAGGATCTTGATTTAAATCTGTACAAGATCAAACTAATTCAAGAACTAAAGCTGATGGACAATTTAAGCGACGTACGTCCTCCGATTGTTTTCTGGAGAAGATGTGCCATTTCAACGCACAATTATCTTCAGTGACGAAGTTCATTTTTGGTTCAATGGGTTCGCTTACAAGTAAAGTAGTACGCTTCATGGATCACCACTTCATCCACAAAACAGTAACTATGTGGTGCTGTTTGCATGCCGGCGGCGTTTCTGCGCCATACTTTTTCGTCGACGATAACGATCATCATGTCACTGTGAATTGTCAGTGTCATCGCGCCACAATTACCGATTATTTCTGTCCCAAGTTTAAAGTCATGAACTTGTACAACATGTAGTTTCAACACAGCACAGCACAAGAGTTAGTCTGGTGAGAGTCTCATCTCCAAAGATGGGATTGGTTGCCTCGGTCGACCGACTTAACGCCGCTTGACTATTTTCTGTAGAGTTACACGCGGCATAAAGCCAACAAGCCGGCGACGTTGGAAGACCTAACAGCTAGAACGGTATAACAGTTACTGTCACTAGAGAACGTTTTTTTTACCCAGATCTCTACCTTCGACATGTCCTCCGCAAGAGCATATAGCTCATGAAAGGTGGAGCAACTTCACACATTACCAGACCGGTCATAACAAAATTATGCAAATAAAATTACTATCCAGAAGCTTCACTTTTTCGCTGGCCGCCGTGGTTACCTAGTATCAGAGTTTTCTTATGGGGTTAAGAGAAGGCAGTTAGCGCATGAAATGAATCCAATTACTTTAACAGTCCATTAAAGGAATTATTGAGGCGATTCAGGCTACAATCCGTCACGTCGCATATGTCTCAAGGGTGGGACATATGCGTCACCTAGAGCCTATCATCTTTCAAATATCCTGGGAAACGTTGAAAACGCAATGCAAGCAATACGCAATACGTCCTGAGTCCTGTAAGACGAATGTCTCTGGCCAAAATCCATCATAAATGGAATAGAATGAGGAGTATCCATTCTCCTGTAATTCTAAATACAGAACTGCCACGAAATCATCTCTAACTCATACGATTTCTAATTCCACTAACTACCAGAGCGTCACGAAATTATTTGTGATTTTGATTGCGCGACTCCTCGATGTGGTCTGCATTTACATTTCGCAATTAATAGGAACTGGAATGTCTGAGAAATACAAAACAGTCCATAGGGAGTTTACACGAGACACCCAGTGCCCATGAATTTGTAAATAATGCTTAGAGGCTTTGTCACACAACAAGTTACCCGTTCACTCACTCTGACGACGTCTCAATCAGTCACCAAACAGATCCCACTTTTGTAACTGCTTCCCGAGATAATCGAGTTTACGTTCATCTTGTCTAAGGCGTTTGCTCAATCAATCACTCCTTTCCATCGTAAAACAAGCCAACGCTCAAACTGATTGATTTATTTATCTCGCCACTGCAGCATGTTTACTGAAAAGATTTAGTGATTCACACAGTATGTACATATGTACTTTGACCCGAAGCCAAGTGGGCGACTGTTGAAACGGCTCCCGCTAACGTCAGCAGACAGCGAAGAGGAGCATGTGCCTGAGCACGCGTTTTCAAAAAAAGAAACCACCCAGTGAAATTGAAACATTCGATGCCCCAACATTCCTCCTATTTAAAGGTTTTCTCCCACCGGAATAACACCATTTTTGTCCCATTCTGAATGGCGCCCAACCGTCGACACCCTCGTGGAAAGTGCCACCGCGTAACATTGACTGAAACATCGTGTTGATTTCCATTCCACATCCCATCCCAATCCGCCAATCCGTTCCCACTCCATGCATGGCTGTCAGGAAGTTGCACAGAGTTCCAGTAAAGTCCATTAGCGCCAACTTAACCTTTGGCCATGCGGCAAAATCCCCTTAACCCCTTTCACGTTTTTTACGTCCGTTGCTTCCCTGCCTACGCAATTCCTTGAAGAGATTTCGGTATGCCCATAGAGGTGTCATCAGTCCTGGCCATCCATATCCGTTCGAGTGGAATGCACATATCCCCAGCAAAAAACCTGCGTCCAAACCCTACCCTTAGGCGAGGACGAGTGTCGCTGTCACTCTGTAAGGCTTCAAAAAAATCTGAAACCGTCGCTCTGTGACACTACGAGGGACGAGTGGGCCCATCAATCACTTAACGAAAGACAACATGACAACGAGAGCAGAATCAGGACGAATTTCGGGAAAAGGACGTGGGCAAACATAAACAGAAGTCAGAAACACAAGGACAACAATGACAATGACAACATTGAACACATACCCGTCAGCGTAGATCCCCGATGAGCCGGTCAGTGCCAGGGCCTTGTATCGGGCCTGCTCGTCGGTTGGGAGGACGATGTCCACTGAGCGGGATCTCGTTGCGTTGATGTTCGGCACAGTGAGGAAGCATCCGTCGTCGCTGGGCTGCAGTTCTTCAGTCTTCCCGCTGGACGAGAGCTTCGAGAAGCACGAGTCCACCGATGCGGCGCGATCTCGTTTCAAATCAGGTACAGCCAAGTAGATGTCCCGGACGACGAGGGACGGTGGTGTCGGCTTCGCCGCGGAGTCCAAGCCATCAGTGGCGGATTGCTGCTGCTGCTCCTCCTCGTTGGACACGTTCTCCAGGGAGTTCCCGGTGGGTTCAACGAAAATCGCCTCCTGTCGCGAAATGGAACGACGACGCGGCCGCAGCGTAACCGGAGGCACTGGTATCGATTCCTCGTCGTCAGGCGGCGCCGTTGAAATACAGGGCTCCGGTGGCGGTAGCTCAATTGACGGTGACAGCGGGATGTATTCGATCGACGGGGACTGCGGTGAGGTCGCGGACAGGAACATCGGAGAGATGGGCGATATCGGCGGCGAGCCATGCTCGAAGGGAAACGCAGGCGGTTCAAAGTCTCCATTCGTGGGCGACAGTGTGAACGTGATGTTGCACGGCGTCGTCGGTGGCGGTGGCAACAGCGTGTTTCCAAACTGCGGACTGTCATCGTCGACACCCTCGTCCTCGCTGGTGGTGGCCGACGGACTCCTCTGCAGGCCGTCGTCTCCCTCTACGCCGTCGTCCTCGTCCTCACTGCAGCTCGTGCTATAGCTCAGCGACTTGAGCTCCCGATGGTCGATGAAAAATCGCTGATCGGCGCTCACCTGTTTCTCATACTCCTCTAGATACAGACAATGATAGCACGGTGGCGGGGTCTTAGTGTTGGACGCCCGTCGCGCCCGTATTCGTCGCGGCACCTCGAGGAACGTTCCCGAATCATCACTTCCAGCGGAATCGAAACTGCGCGACCGTTGCGATTGCGGCTGAGGCACTTGGAGCAGTCCAGCATCCGATGACCGTTCGTCGGCCGACGACGACGACTGCTGCTTGAGCAGGTGCGAGGTGGCGCGCTGAGCCTCTAGCTGCATTTCGTCGAACGATGCGGACCGTACCTGTGACATGATGCATGGTTAGGTGTGAGATCTTTTCTCAAAATGTTCAAAATCACGCATGCAAGTAGTCGGAACTGTGCTGGGGGAAGAATAACGTCTAGTTTTGAAAGCAAAAGTCAACTAAACACAAACTGAGGCGGTGAGTCATGCAAAAGAAGCTAGAAATGGATAAAATGTGGACTGTGGCTGTGTGCCCTTATCATTCAGGGATGCTTTCATTCAACACGAAATAAACACAAAAAGCTGGCCAATAACCTCTCTCTTCACTTCTCCGCCAGTGAGTCCGCCGTTGGGCGCCACTTTACTCACAGCTATTTACACCGACACGTCTCGCCGGCAAGACGCCAGACATGAGTTCCTGCGACACTGCATAGCCATCTACCGCCGCCGTCGTTCAGCAGGACATCAGTAAATGCACCCAGAAGCGACTGAAAGGCTTTTAAAGAATCGTGCAAATATTTACAGCACCCGCGTGCGGCAACTAGTGCATGCACTCGCCGGGCGGCAGGAGGAATTAATTATATTTTTCACGCTGACACATAACTGCAATGAGGGCGTTATGGGGCGCCAACACACGAAGCAGCGCGAACATTGTCAGGGGTATCAGGACCTGTCGCAGCTCCTTCGCGTACGCTTTTCAGTGCGCGGTTGATTGCACGCGACTGAGTGGCTGACTGATGGCCGGATATCATTGTGCAGTGTGCATCGAGTGAAAAGCTATCCACACACGAATCAGACTCCTGCCTGACAACACTGGGTTGTCGTGCTTCCCGCGACACAAGGTCCGGGAATGTGCGGGGCTCATCTGATACGTTTTCATTCCTGCGGGCGATGAAGGGGGGTTTAATAATGAATCGAATGAGCTGAGGTTTAATTTTTCGAAATGAAACGACGACTCGCAGAGCACGATGACAGAGCTGTATGCGGGCAAATTGGAATCGAGATGGAAATGAAAATTAATGCGAAGTCGCAGTGATATGAAAAACGCCCCAGAAACTGGACCTTTGTGGCATTAATTGCGAAAGCAGATGGAATGTTAACCGCTGTGGGTGGAGGTTTCGTGGGATTGTGGGAGGCTTTGAAGATGGAGATTGCCTTTAAATCCCCGGCCGTGATTGCATGAGATTGCAAGGATCAGGGTAGCCTGTGTGATTGGATATACTTTGACGGAGAAGAATCGTTTTTATTTTCTGCGAGAGTTTGGTGGTTTTGTGTGGAACGTGGGATTCGGAGAGACTTTGTGGGTGCGGGTAAAGGCAAAGGATTGGCATTCCTTTGAGCAGTGCTGCAAGATGTTGCTTAATTGGGGCACGTTTATTTTTTATTTTTAAATTTTTTACTTGACATTCTGTCAATAGGTCCAAAGAAGGGAAAATTCTATCAAAGTACGAACTTCAGCGAATCGTAGTGAAATAGTCACAAAATTTGAAAATATATCCCTGCAAAACCTTATATCGAAATCATCTTCGTGCGGCAGTTGGATCTAAAACGGGTCTAGGGTCCCAAAGTGTGAACAAAGTGAAAACAAGTCCAATGAGGCGACGAGCTGATGGGAAAGTCATTGACAGAACCAAACAAATTTACAGGTCTGAGATAGATACGCAACAATGTGCTATGTGACCAATTTAAGCATCGATTTTCTAAATAGAGGACTCGCCGAGATCAGTCCTAGTTAAAGGCAAACAGAGCAAACTTTTTGGAATATTCATACAACAGTAAAACATCAGAGACGTGTGCGGAAACAGCGGTCCTTGTAAAGAATATGTCTCCTGGATATGTTGCAGTTACTTAAACTATGACTGACACGCTGCAAGAAACACTTTTGCCATGATGAGATGTATCTGGGCGCTGAAGACAATAACTACTGGTCTTGCGACATCTGATGGGTGGTCCAAGCTTAATGCAATGCATAACGTTAAGTATGTTTGCCCAACTCAATTTGACTTTTCTTTGGTTCAATGTTTAACAAATTCAACCATGGAGAGGTGAACGATTGAGCAGCGCGAGTGCCCTTAACAGAATTGGAAATTTAAATCAAAATGCATTTCGTGCACTTCATGATTGTTTTTTGGTCAGCATAGTCGACTAAGGCGCCCACAATCGAGAATATTGTGCGCTAATTTAAGCAAACCGGGCCTATAAGAAATGTGGAAACACCTATGTATCCCATTTTGTTCTGCGGCAAACGTTCTTGCTGTTCGCGCCAGAGTGGCAAAAGAGTCGTCAACCTCTACTCGTCGTCGTGCCCAACAATTGAACCTCTCAAGAGCATCACATCAGGCGATAACCGACTTCTTGTGGCCAAAAATTGAAGACATGGAACTGAACGATATGTCCTTCCAACAGGATGGTGCCACTTGCCACAAAGCCAACGAAACAGTGCTTCTTTTGGATGAGAAATTAAATGGCTTAATCTCACGCTGTGGCTATTTTACACCGTTGGACACTACCTTCGTTGGGAATATTTAAAAGAAAAATTTTACGTTGGTAAGCCAAGAGCAATTGAAGATCTAAAGGATGAGATAATTCGACACACTTACAACATTGAACCTCAATAATGTCCAAGAGTCATTGAAAATATAGACCACCTCTATTCGATGCCATTGAAGATGAGCATATGACCAATATTTTCTCTCACAATCAATTTTTATAGATCCTTCCATTCTAATCAAAATGATTATTGTAAGACAATTCTCTGTTTTGTTTACAATTATCATCGAGCGCTTTTGTTTGGCCACATTTTGGCAAAGAGTTGCAATTCTTTCTGTGAATAACGGTTTTGAGGTTCTCTTCGCATAGAGCTGAAGTAGTTAATGCACTGGACCCAATGTGTACCGATACCTCATTTCCCTCTTTTCCCCTATACCTTCGGCCAGTGCTGTGACTTAATTCCGGTCACTTAAGGATACTAAACACTCCCTTTAGCGCACGCCAATTTAAAAAAAAAGTAAGGACATTATTTTACAGTTTGTTGCATTTTCGTCTCGTCCAGGTTCACCTCAATCGAATTGCTGCTAACTTCCAGTCTCAAATCCCTCTGCTCTGAGTCGGCATTAACATATTAATTCTACACACACGTGAGGAAACAATACAAAGCCGTTTTCCGTTTTGTAGTTTCATTTCAGTTGCTGTTTTAAGTGTCACGATATTAGCTGAATGCTTGTCATTTATGACAGTGGGCCGGTTAGCTGTCGAACAATGTAACTGAATAACTGACTGAAATTTTAGAGGCAATTTGAAGAGAGTGGAAGTGCTCTTGGTGCCGCAAAGCTAGTTCATCATTGCAATTCACGTTAAAGATGTGAAAAACCAGTGCTTGTTCGCCCATTGCTTTTGCTTTTGCTCGCGATAGTGTGGCAGTCAATTTCACCTTGTTGTCGTTTCCAACAACTGATCGTCGCAAGAACTGCTGCTGTAAAGGCAAGTATTGCTGATGAACCGAATTTCTGACGTTCGCAGCAATTAAACAACACTCTATGGCTTTTCTTCCACTAGCCTTTGCGTGCTAATTACTTTCAATAATAATTGATGCCGCGGTTGCCGTCGTGTAGTGGGTAAGTTCGTCGACCCACACGCCGAAGGTCTGAGTTGGATTCCCAGACGGAACACTTCGCAGTTTCTTCATGGCACCGCCACTTTCGAGTTGCTGACAACACTCAGAGAGTATCAGTTGCCTATGAAAAGCTTCTTAAATCACCCCGTTCGAATTTGGGAAAAAATTGTAGATTCCTTCTACTCGTGAGAGAACAGTAGCACGCAAAACACGAGTAGTTGTTGCCAATAGGAGGACCGTTATAGTCAATTCGGAGCGGTGTGCCCATATGATAACCAACTTATTTTGAACAGGGAATCAGAATTATGACTTGAACCATATGTTTTAAACTGGATTCGGCAACGAGTAACACAACAGACCAAATGTGGTTTTGTTGCGTGAGAAATTTCTTGTCAAGTATTTCGGCAGAAAGCGACCGCACCGGCACCGTTCAATTTTCTTCTTCCCAAAAGCCCGCATTTATGTGAACTCGTAACGCATTACGGACCACTCGAAATGAGCGAAAAAGTGGTTCAACATTGGCTTAAAAGGATCGCAAGCCACGTTTCTTCCCGAGGCAGCCATTTCAATGTTTTTCAGACTTATTGGCAAGTTCCAAACTTTGTATGGATATAAAACGTCCATCAAAAGTGTATCGATGTGTTAAGCTATTGGTTGAAATGGAAATTTGTGCGATGAACAATCAAATGTAGGCTTGCGTTAACTGCTGACATAAGTCCCCTTGTTTGCCTCTCTCTGATGACTGATGCGCATGTAAGCTTTACAAAAATAGATTCGTCGATTGCATATGTTTGAAGCACCAACTCGAAGCAACACGAGAAGGCACTTATGTGAACACATGATGTTTATGAGCTCTTGCCATGCCAATCAAGTAACAGCGGGAAACATGAGCTTAACGACCACTAATAAATCTGCCCCCTGATAAGGGGGAGTTCGTTTGAAGTCCAACGTAGAGTTGTGAAAACAATACTTGTTATTGTTATTCCAAGTCATCGACAAACCGCTGACACCTGATAAACTCCCCTCAGCCACTCGTATCCGGTTCGAAGGACCAACGAACACAAACAAAATCCTTACTCCGCGCGCACGCACACAACAAATTTCGCAACACGCCCATCCACACCCCGAGTGCGAGACCTCAAAAAGGACACCGCCAGGGCGTTGGTTAGACAAACAAGTGCTGTTAGTTACACAAGCCCGACAACAGACTCAATAATCGCAGCAATTGTGAGTAAACTAATAAAACGCAACGCAAAAACAGACAGCAGCAAAATAAAAATCCAGCATGCAGCAGTTATCGTCCTGTGTGACCGGCGGCGGAAGCCGGGTTAATATTTGCATTCCTCCGAATTAACCACTCTACAGCGTCACGACATCCACCGCCGAAAGGACCCCTCCGTACGAGACAAAGGAAAATGGAATCACGAAAAAATCGAATTACACACAACCAAAAAAAAAAACGCGTCTCTTCCAAGCGTAACGAGGCAAAACAAATAAACGTCTCATTAAGTAAACATAGAAATGGAGAAAAATCGAATAAAAAGTGACTGACACGAACAACGACATCTATGTGTGACAACAAAATGAGAACAAAAACAGAAGAAAAGAACAAAGCGTTGCATACAGGCGGGGGTTGGGTGTGTTTTCTTTCAACTTCGACGGGCAAATAAAAGGCAAGCAACTTGAAAAAAAAAAAATAAACAATCTGGTTTTGGGGAGAGTGAGAACTGAGAGAAAAAGATAGAATGTGTGTGTATTCGATCCAGACCTGTTTGGGGACTTCGAGGCTATTTTGAGTCTTCATTTCGGCCCCAGTCGGAGTGCGTGACCTCGTGAATGTGGTGCGCAGCCGGTGCATTCTTTCGGGTGATTGTGGCTAACCCACTATGCCACGGACACTCTCATTCACTATCTGCTGTCTACTGGGGTTACTCCTTAGACTGGTGCTGCTGTTGGTGTTTTGTTGATCCTTGTTTTTGATGTATGCTGGGTTCGGGTTGGTTGCGCGAGATTGTTTAGATGACCTCCCCACCCTCAGACGGTGGTGGTGGAGGCTACATACCACCGCATTGTTGTTTCCATCTAGTTTTCCAATCCATTTCCTGTTCGTCGTCGATGGGTTAACAAATACAGGTGCTCCGTCGCCTTCGGATGTCCGAAGGTTTTGCCGGCGACTCTTGATGGTGTTGTCGGTGTGATCGTTTATTGAATACCCTTGCTGCTGAGAGGGAAAGAGAGAGAGAGGAGAGAACATTGTTTCCCTGAAGGATTATAACGAATTTTACAAATAATGAGAGCGGCGAGGAAAGGATCATTTGTCTTGATTAAAAATGAAAACAGAAAAAAAATTGTCGAAACGAAAGTAAGACGAATGTGCTTTAAAGTAACCCAGGTGCAATCGCTGTTATCCTGTCGCGTTAAATGAGAAGGATAGCATTTGCATTTCGGCTTAGGTAAAGCCTTTCGTCAAATCCGATGAGAGTACACGGAAATGTTTGCGGAGGGGGACTGAAGTGTAATCTCACCGGACCAGAGCTATCTGAAAGGACGATCTCCTCGCTGGACCTTTTTTCGCATTCCCTTCGTTCGCACAGTTTACATTACAGTGGATGAGGGGATAAATATTTCACGCATATTTGCAAGTTTACTCGCCTGCTCTGGCTTTGCAGCGCCGTGCGACAGACGGTAAAAGTGTGGAAAATGTGAGGGGTGGTGGAAAGTTTGTCGCAAAACAACGAAGGATAACCGGCAAATCGCTTGGAGACTGTAAGTAATGCGTGTGCTTGCTGCAAATCCCTAGGTAAGTCGGGAAAGTGGTGGATGCTGTGCACTGCTTTTTGCAGGAACGTGTGGATTTATGGATAAATTATGATCCTAAAGAGGGAATGGCTCCATTTGTCCATCGTTATGGGAGCAAACTTAGTGTTTCAGTAAATTCAAGTATTCCAGCAGGATTTGTGAAAGGGTGAGAGGTATTCGCAGACCACAGCAGGGGCGTTTTGAAAATTTGACAACGGTCTATTCGTTTGGTTATCCTCTTGTAAGTCCCGGCACTGAATGTGGTTGTGATGTGAATTAACTTCGACTATGCTCTCCTGGAAACGCCAGTGAGGATGATTAATGCATATTGTGCGAAAACGAATATGTAGGGACATTTATTGGAAGACTTTTGTGAACCTGGAGTGGTATGTTATCTAGACGAAAACAAAGCAAAGTGTAATCTTTGCGCAAAAATCGCATTAAGAGAGGTCTATTATTTTATCCGAAAGCAGAAATGTCTTCTAAGCGTCCCCTAAGATGTTTATATATCTTTTATCCGAACGCAGAACCCAGAAGAAAGTTCTGAAAATAGCTTAACTGAGTATAGATTTCGATTAGTATTGAGGAAAAACGTGCATAATATTTTATCCGACCACTCCTCAAAGCACAGGCAACTTTCAAGTTTTTTGTAATCACTTTAGGGTATTTTATCCGAAAGCGGAACTTGACAGGCTTGATCTAGCAATCAATGATTGTCCTTCGTTGATTTATGTACAAATACAATAAGTTTTTTGTCAGTACTTAATCCTCCTGACTTTGATAATAAGACACATGCAACGTACAGAAAATCCAGAATTGTCCACATTTGTTTAAGAGAATTATTAACTAAAATTTGTTGTTATTCAATATATCCAAAATTAAAATAGGAAAGCTTGATTGAATCTTTATCCTTAACGTTCAACATCCAATGTGTGGTACTTATTAAATTATTCCTCTAAAAAAGGACTTGGATAACGCCATAGAAATTATCAAGTCACATCGTTAGGCCAATATATCGCGTAGTTTTACTTATCCGAGGACAGAAATTGAATTAACAATGATGTAGCAGAAGCGCTAAAATCAATTATAATTTCGATATGGGCTGTAGCCTTATCCGAAAGCAAAATTTGAGAGAAAACAAACAAGCATTTACAAAAATTTGAGAATTAGCAATATTACCCAAAGTGATATAGGCCCAGCCACAAAATTTAGCAGGACATTGTAAGCCTTTTAGCTTTAAATTGTCTTATCCGGGGCGATTATTGACAAGATATCGAAAAAAAATCATCAATATGCGCTCAATTTTGGAATAGCTTGCTATCTTACCCGAAGACAGTGCATGTCAAATTATAAGGAACATGAACATACAGACTGGGATTGTTTAATGTATTTTAGCCACACTTTATCCAGAAGAGCAGTACATTCTGCACTATTCAAGGATGCGTCAAACTATAACAATCCGTTTAAATCCCAACGGATAAAACATCGATGTAAATTCGTATCCTCCATCAAATTGGTCTTAACTAGAAATCAGAAAATACCAAATTTAATTTTTGCCTTAACATCGAATCGAAAAACGGGTCAAATCAAACACCGGCCAACGGACTTTGGCTTAGGAAATTCGCAAAAAGAACACTCATGCTGCGTGATAAATTTCTGGCTATCATCCCATCCCTTCAACGCATCTATCGTATCAACGCACGCCGTCTGTCAACAACACTTCTACCCATTTTGAAAGTTTACCGTTCTCATGCAATATAGCGATTATCCTTTCTCATTTATGCGTTCCGATACGTAGGCCAGAACGAAAATAACTGCGTAGCACCGAAATAATATATTGATTCCATAAACCGTTATGGCAATGTTGACAGAGCCTAAATGGAATTCGAAACATCCCCGTATCGATCAATCTTATCCCTCACCTGTTCTCCAATTCGACTCGCATAGACCATCATAGGAAGACGGGGGAAAACCCCCCGCCGAAAGTTTCTCACCCTAAAGGACAACAAATTAAAAAGCCCATTAAATTGTGATTAAAGATGTCCAACAGTCTTTGCCTACTTAACGCGAGCTGACCCTCATTTACATGTCTTTTAGGATGAATAATTAAACATTGAAACAGCAGCGGACCCAAGACGACCAGAACGGATGGGGCGAGGAAATAAGGATATCCATTCCAGAAGGTGGAACTTAGAGATTTTTAAATTGAATTTGCATAGCTAATTTGTTGCGTAATGAGAGAACGGAAGTCATTCCTCGTCTTTCTTGAGGTGGGTCCTTGCTATTTGATACGCGAAATTGTTCTGGCTTCATTTGGTTTTTTTTTCGTTGGGAAACGTTGTTGAAGCCATGGCAGCGTCAATAGTCGCCTTTCCTTTTTATTCATTCCTGCGTTCGTGGTCAGAAGACAAAAGAGGGGATATGAAAAAAAAAACGACATAAACGGTAATCCTTTGGGGGAAATTATGACATCGGCTTGGACTTTGTTACGGATTACTTTCTCCCCTACTGATGGTTCTTATACGGATTTATGTGGTTGTCAGCAGGAAATTTGGTTTGTTGGTCCTTCGAGTCGGATATGTATCGACTTTTAAGGATATAAGCTTCCCGCTAATGTTTCCTACAGAATGAATTAGGAGAACTTAAGATCATTGCTTAAAATCAAGGACAGCGACTTCACATCTACCAATCTAAAACACGAGAGTTCCCCTCAGATCCTGGTTGAAACTGGGTCAACAGCAGATTACCTCATTAGTCATTCAGTAAGGACGGGCGGAGGGAAAAAACATTAAAATCCAATTACAAATGTGAAAGCCATCAATGCTTTTGACAGGAATATTAATTACATCGCGATGGTTTTTGCATTTTACAATTTTCGCCTGAATGCAGCATTAATCTCATAAGCTGCACTGCATTACCATCGGCTTCATAATTTGCTCAATTAACCTTTGACAATGGAAATGGCTGGTTAGTTGACACTGCTAAGCAAACAAAGAATCCACATTTTCATTTTTAATCCAAGGGTGCTGTGTTTTCGGCCTCCAACACCCTCCTCGATGCAGGTGTATAAAATTCTCACCTCCTCTGACAGCAAATGTCAAATGGAAAAATTAAATTCTCCCCCCAATGCAAACAGCCTACAAATTAATTGAAGGATGTGCTGGCATTTTTCCGGTTTTAATTCCCTGCCTAACACACACATAAAGTTCAGTGGTTTGTTTATTGATGTCACTTGCAGCGCGTTGCACTCAATGCAACGCATTAAGTATGCAATTATATTCGTGTCTAATGGAAGACTTCCGGTTAAGACCGAGAGGTAAAAATAAAATCGAAAGCCTCATCGATTATTTATCCTGAATGTGCAATGCGGTGAATGCGGCTTCGATGTGCTGTGCAAAATGGGTGGGGGCATGAGAGTGGGGGTGGGGGGAGGGCAATTTATGACGTGACTTTACGTGGTATGAATTTCAATTACTGCTTTTAGCGGCAGTGCATAGCGAACGGATTAAGAGGGTGTTTCAAAAGCACTATTTTTCAATTCAATTAACGTTTGAATAAAATTCAGAGATTAACGCCGGGGCGGAGACTTTTGACACTGAAGGTGGAGATGAAGTTGGATATTGGTCCATTTATGGGGATGATGGGATGATGGAGTGACAGAATGATGTGGAAGTTCACGAGATTAAGTGACAGTACGTACTTAGGGAATGGTTTGGAAATATTTGCGCTGGGAGGGACATTAATTAACTTCCTCTTCATCAATGTCCTTTTTACAGGTCTTCCCACAATGATAAAATGTTCCCACTGAATGTAGTTGGACGCGATCTTAAGCGACTTATTTGCCGATTTAGTTCTCGGATCTGTAGTCATGAAGGGTCCTTAATGAGTTAAACTTGCCGTTCATTTTAAGGGACGCTGCTTTTAGTCCAGACGACTATTGTGCCCGCCATCACTTGATGTCGAAGATTTAGCTTTTCACTCTCTATCGACGTTCGAGGTGAGAAAACAGTGCAAATTTGACAAATCGCTGGGAGTATGTCCACATCTCGCGGGATTTTCCCGTTTCTTATTTTTATGTTCGAATTCTTATGCGAGGAACTGTTTGTGTGTATCACAAAACAATGCTTACGAAACCGACTTTGGTGCATTCATTTCGTAGCTAAGTTCGTATCGCTGACATTAGACATTATTCACACTCAGCCGTCATTTGAAGTACCATAATATTAACTGAACGTTTTCCATTTACGATAGTGGATAGCCAAGAGTTAACACTTTCTACATTGGCCTTAAATATCCACTAAGGGAGAAAGACATCAATCTAACTGACAAATCTATAAGCCGCAAGAACTATTTTTAGACATCTGAGAAAGTACATACTTAATCCTAGCCACACCTGGCGATGTGGGACTGTAAAAATTTAGGATTTTAGCAACGGAAGTATTTACGAGGTCTTGAGGGTGCTCAAAAAGGCAATTATTATTTCTGAGGCGTGGTAGTATAAAGCCGATTCATGGCAAATGAAGAACAGTTTCTACAGAAATACTTTGCAGTAGTACCTAGCCTCTGCATAGGGCGAGTCATTAAGTGATTTTTCATTAAAATTTCTTTTGTCACGGTGCTAATTGGCTTTCATGGAACAAAAATGGAATCTAATGGGCTCTCAGGGTAGGTAGATGGAGTGTACCAGTGTTGGGCGCCATTGTGGCAGAAAATTGCTGGAAAGGAATGTGAACGTGGGGGTGATATGAAAGAGAGAGAGACTCTTCGACTGGAACAAAAGCTCGAAGTGCAAATTAAACAACGAATAGAACAACGAACTCGACTCGAAGTTGGCCGATGTCTCAGATAAGGTGCAATTTTACTTGAGTGGGCTCATAATCAAGTTTTTTCAAACCGTAGGCCTTTTTCATTGACAGCTGTTTTTCGCTCGAAGTCTTGAATGAAAATCAGCTTCTCAGTCCGGTGAAACGAAATGAGTCGCTTCAGGGTTGAGTAACGTTATCTTGACGATGTCAACTGCCGGACAGCAAAGGACAGTAATTAAGGGCAATATTATCCAAGAACATCGCAAGCCACATCCTTATTCTGTGAGGGTGACGGAATGCGCTAAGTCCAGCCGAAGCGCATGAACGACGTTTGTTCTTCAAAAATAACAAGTAAGTCTTTCCTATCGAAGCCAGCATTCACGTACATTTTAACAAGGAAACCTGAATTTCCTCCACCCGTATATTAACTATTGTTAATGGACGAAAGATCTTTTTAACGAAAGTATCCCTTTGAGGCATTTGTTATTAAGGGATGGCAAGATTCCGCTTTGGAGCTGCCAGGTGGAAGTCCGTTTATGATAGTACAAATTGATTGCGTCCTCATGCGGTTTTAGTTTGTTACGGATGCTCGGTGTTTGTTGAGGTTGAAATTGAATCAATTGGGTGAAACACGACGTCATGTGATTGTTGTGCTTCCCCAGATGTAGCAACTTGAATGAACCTTCCAAAAGCAGCCATAAATGATTTTTTCACACTCCTACTAAGAACCACCCTGTGCTCGCCATACCGCGCGCACGTTATAAGAAGAAAAAATCAATGTTCAATTTAATTCATTCTTCCGCTACGTTTGTTCATTTTTTCGTGGTTAAGTGCATCCGTGCACAGTAAATTAATGGACTTGATATGCACAGCAATATGCGAAGATACGCATCAGCAGCGTGCCATAAATCCACTCTCAGCACTCCGGGGGGCGGGGGGCAACTCACGGTCTCATGGCGAATGCTTTTCGAATCACGCAGTGGCATACGAACGTAATTATCGTAATTATTTGATAGTCATATCCCCGATATCTGTCAGGTGGCATCTGCTGCCGAGCCAAATGGAGTTCTGTCAAAACAGAAAATATTGTGACAGTGCCCACAAATGGATATCCATTTCAGTTGACAGATGGCATCGGGGGTTGGGAGCAAGGACGTGTTCAAATGCCAGCTGGAGAGAGTGGCTCTCAAGAATGCAATCCCATGCAGGCACTCCATTTTTGAAGGTATCCAGCTGCAGTCAATGACTTTCCCGTGCACAAGTGCAAGAAAGAACCAACCGTCCACCTGTCAGTCAGCTGCAGCAGGAAAAGTTTGATAAAAGAACGTGCACGAAACCACTTGAAACGGTGCCATGAGTGATGTGCACAACAAAGTAAATCCGCTCTTTCATCGCCGGTGGCAACATGCGAGAGTGCTGCATTCACTCAAGGCAAGCACGAATCAGTTCAAATGGTCGGACTGAGTCGTGTTCCACCTCCGCATCTGCTGCTGCTGTTCTCTGTGCACTCAAGAGGAAGCTGCTGCTGCTGCTAGTGGGTCAAATGAATACTGAAGAAATGTTGGGCAATTTGCGAGGGGCGTGCTTCATTCCCTGGGAAGCTCCGAAGGACATCCTCTGCTCGAGATGGAATTCGCAATAAATTTCCTTCATTCTATCGACACATTTTCACATGAATGAGCGATGGAGGGGATGCGCGTGTTTGTCTTAAGCCGGATAAACGGCAGCATGCGCTAATCTGTAAACTTCCGCTTTGAAATGCTACAAATAATTTGTTATCTTTCCCTGAGTTGGAACTTTCTCGTTCGGGATTGCCACCGAGGCGGAAAGAAACAAGCAAAACGCTCGAGGTGGATGGGGACGCGCGTATTGCAGAAAGCTGGAAATTAAAATATTAAAATCAAGAACAAAGAGATCTCTTAGAAGGAAAAATATCTCGCTATTGCGCTGTTTGCTGGAATTTGCTCTTTGTGGTTGCTTACGTTTCAGCCGTCTCCACCACCCCTGTGGGGAACGCATGCAGGAGATTGCACTAAAGGCAAGCGATCGATGGGTGAGTGGCGGCGGTAATGCTTTGTATTTGAATGAGTGTGAGTGTAAGAAAGAACTGAAGCAGTCAAGGTTGTTTCACCGTCAGCATGGTGGAATGCACTGTGCAGCGGGTTATGAAATGCGCGGCGTGTGGGAAGGGTTTGAGTATGCTTTTGAATTTGAATTTAACTCTGTTTTTAGAAAATATCGTAAAAAAGGTAATTTTATTATTTTGGTCAGGAGAAAGACAGTTTTTCATTCTTCCAATTGTGCTTTGTGTTCCTTTTTGGGGAAATATTTTAAAATATTTTCTTGGCAGGCGCTTAGTGAGACATTTATGTAAAATTTAGTACCAATCGGATAAAGTATATGCTGTCACCAAGGAAGGACACACAACATCGACGTCTCTGATAGACCGTACCACTAGGGAAACCTGATGACTTCGGCTCCGGCTTAGGGACAACAACATCAGTTCTGAAATCAAACGCAGACTCACTCCTGCCAATCTTCTTTTGGCTCGAGAGGAAATTGAGTAAAAGAACCCTCCCTTGAATGTCTACACTCGCTTTGTATAATAGCTTGATAACCCCAGTCGCGGGAACTTGGACATTACTAAAAGCGGATGGGAAAGCCCGTCTTTTAGTCTTTTCGAGAGAAAAGTTCTGAGTGTGATTTTTGGTCCAGTTTGCCAGATTCAACGACGAACTTTATAGGCTGTACGGCGGCATGCTCCTGGTCGAACGTCTTCGGATACAACGCTTAAGGTGGCTAAGCCATGTAGAGTGAATGGACAACACTGCTCCGACCCGAAAAGTCGTCGAATCCGAGTCATTGGGACAACTTAACAGACGACGACCTAGTTTGCGAGGGCACACACAAGTGGAGAAGCACCTCAACCAACTTGGAGTGAGCAACTAGAGGCAGCTGGCGAGGGATCGAGCTACGCTGCTAGCAGTCCCAACTCCACTCCATTAAAGCTCTATTATGCGAAAAGAAATTTCCTTCAAAAACTGCCGACATTATTGTTAACAACTATTATTGAAATTTTGAGTTATCTTTCTCAGAAAATTTTGAATAACCAAGGAACATACGTATTAAGACCTTAAACTGGATAAAACTCAAATGTGCAATGCTCCTACTACGCATAGAAAACGAAACTTAATCGCTTTAAAGCTTACGAATCATGTAAAATATTTAATTTAATAAAATGTTTTATCCGATAGCCAATAGTTGATTAATAATATTACTCGGATAAAAATTAACAGCTTAGGCAATGTTCAAATGTCACATAATGACACTGTCCCGTAAAATTTAGACACGTGAAAGGACCTAGATTGAATCTAGATTGTGAACTCGAGCTGTAGCAGGATGTGGATGTAGTCCGGAAGGCAAAAATCCGTCGACAACACTGGCTCGGCCACATTGAACGCATGGACAGCAACGCTCCAGCGAAGAGGGTTTTCGAATCTGAGCCTCCTGGTTCGAGAAGAAGAGGACGACCGAACCTCCGGTATAGAGACGAAGTCATCGCGGACGTAAGACAGCTTGGCCTTGATGACTGTCAGCGATGGAAGGCAGCAATTGCTCAGGCTCTGACCCTTCATGGGTCGCCGGCCTGATAAGTAAGTAAGTAAGTAATCTCTGTACCTCCATGTACGAAAATAGTGCAATAACAACATAATCCAACAACCGGAGGTTAAAAATTAGTTCGGGGCACAGTTCCTTATTATCCGAAGCTCCGGATAAAAATCAATGACTAAGAAATTAAGTTCAAATTAATAATTATTTCCATTGTGAAAGAGGAAATTGATTCTGAAGTGGTGAGGAAGAAACTAATTTCATTTGATCCTCCGTGCAAATTTCTTGCTCGATTTATCCGAAAAAATTCAATACGCACATCAAAAAAAGGTATGTATATTTATACCAAGTGGTACACAAGCAAAGTGTCTTGATAAAGCTTTATCCAGAAGTCTGAAAGTAAAAGGGGAATGTGTGAGTTTATGTCTTCATCTATTTTCTTCTCCCTTAAGGTATGAAAGACCTTTCCAAGTGTTTCATCAAGTAACCAATTAGATTTTTAATTAAAATTTGTTGTTCAGTTACAAGGGCCTTATCCGAACTATCCAAAAGGAGTAGAGAAGAATGCGAACCCGAACACAAGAGTATAATGAACAAAGCTGGATAAGAAAAAAGTACACTGTAAACATTGTTTTTTAGAAGAACGATAAGAACCTTGTTCTGTTGTTTCAATTGGAACAATTGGCTTAGACAAAGAGTACCTCGTCTCAGAATACAACACTTGTATTAAATTTTACTTTCAATGAGCTGGAGAGTACTTTCTGTTTACTTCGGATAACTGAATATATTTGTTTACTGCTCCATTCCATTTACTGAAGTGGTATTCTTGCAGAGATCTCTCCCTCGCTCTGCGTAGACGACCTAATTCCTCTTACAGACTCCCTCCATATTGCGCAGCACTTCATCAGTGCGACATAAATTTTCATATCCGCCCTTGTCTTGTAACTCAAGACTACCCCATGGCGTAAATTAACTACCGTGGTAATACATTATTGGCGATTGTCATTAGACTCCCCACTCTCGCCCACCCTCCAACCAACGCATAAGGCCAAAATCAACCGCAGCATTGCCATTCTACACCTTACACAGGACTAGATCAAATTGCCACGACCCAAATCCGCCACCAAAACACTGTCGCCCACATTGTTTTTGCAATTTATAGCACAATGAATTCATAAGACTCTGTGTCATCTAGTCACCCAACGGACCACAGAGACCTACTTAACGTCAACAAACCGCCCGCAAAACACCGACGAAAAGAAAACAAAAACATCTTCCTTTCGCTGACAAAAAAACAACGCAAGGTACTCAGTTTTAATTTATTGTCAACAAACCTGACGAGGGGATGATAGAAGAACCGAAAGTGAAAAAAGAAGCAAAAACACCGAAACCCAAGCGCAGTTACTTGAACCAATTAATAATCCCACGGCCGACCACGAGGCTCGCCATTAGCGTGATGGCGGGCAGCTTCTGTCTGCGTTAGCCGGCGCGATGACAAAAAAACACAAACACTAAATTATAACACATAATTAATTGCTACCTTCTGCGGGCCCACGCCACTGAAGGGTTGCCTCAAATTTAATTAAATCCAAACACGAACCCCCGAACGGACGACTGCTCTGCCGAAACTCTTTTGTTCCACAGGACCACCACCGACTGTAGGGCACACACTCGGTGGGTGGTGGCAGGGGGCTTCGGGGATGCTGAGATGAGGGAGGCAGTCAATTTAGTTTCACTGTACCAGTGCAAGGACCCATGTGGGAGCTGGAGGTGCAGTCATGGGCACTGCCAGAGGTTCACGAACTGCTTTCTGGAGAACACAGGCGGTTAGGGAGAAGGGGCGGTAGACTCGAAAGTATGCACAGTGTGCGAACAACATATACCTCCAGGTTCGATCGGGAAAATACTACGCACAGGCCGGAGTCCACCTGACCAGTGGACAAAGTACAAACAAAGCCTCAGTTGAGAAAATATTGCGTATACGCCAGAGCCCACCCACTCACTAGACGAAGAAGGAGACGCGTTTAGACGTGAAAATGTTGCGTATACGCCTGAGTTCATAGACTCATTATTGCACGGAGCTGAAGGGGCGATAGCCTACACGCCCTCAGCGATCGCTCGCCAGCAACAGCAGTCATTGTTTACTTCCTTTTGCCTTTCCTAATTCATCTTGAGGGAGAATAATTTTCCATGAAAAGAGGCGGCATCACACAAAACAAGTCACTCGCAGTGTCAACCCCGAGGCAAGCCAATGAACCTTGTCTCGCATAAATTGCAGCCGCTTTATCCCGCACACCCACTTTAACGTCGTGTTTGTTCATTCAATTAAATTGAAAGACCCTTCATCGCTCCGCCCTGCCGCAGTCCATAGTCCCCATCCAGACGAAGACGCGACACACAGCTCCCGTGCACTTCACCTTGTTTACCATCGATGTTTGTGTTCACCCTTAATCAAGTTAACCGCCGGGAAATGTTTATTCTCAGCACACACGGCGTGCCGTTCAGTCTCGCCAAATGGAGCGTAGATCAATGTACATCCCTTTATCCGTGAGCCTCTCCAAACAATTATCAAAGCGCAATCAAAATAAAATTTTCAAACGTCATGCTCGCAGCTTCATCTAATTTCAAAGTTGCCTAGGTTACCGGGAGAGAGTCTCATGCGCAAATCATACATAGATGGCATTCATTGAGTTGTATCTACATCCGAGGTGCTGTTCATCTCTCACAACAATGGTGGACTGCATGTATTATTCAGTAGTCAACGGAAAGATGCTGAAAGGCAGTCCTTCGACGAGATGCTGCCTTACACTGTGCTCAAGTGTGCCGAGCAAAAAAAATGAATCCACCTCCACCACTGGTAGTTGGATAGATGCCAGGGAACAACCAACAGCGTTTAATTTCCGGCAGACATTGTTTTCTTAGCAGAAATGTGAATACACCATTGATATCCGATGTTAATGCGATACAATGAGGATGGTTTAATGCTTTGCGACAAGAAGGTGTTTTGTTGCCGAACGAGGACATTTTGGATTCTAATGGATTCATTGTCATCCAAGCATAGGTTCAGAATAATTGAAGAAGAGATAAGATAATAGAAATGAATGAGTATTTAATTCAGAATGATGTCGAGTAGGCATTTGTGGTTCGGATAATGGGGGACGTTTATAAAAGTCGAAATGGTGGAACAGAAGTCGTGAAAACGATCTCGGATAAAACAAATTTGGATAGTATGAGCTCAGAGATAGAAATAATACATTGGATGAAACAAAAAATCTGAATTTATTACCACTTGAACGATTTTAAAAAAAAATTATCAAAACAGCAAACTTCTTATTCTGAGGTAGTGAATGCAAAGAAAAAACTGTTGCAGGATGTTTGCTTTAAAGTCGGATAAGGCAAAAAATTATTCAAATAAACAACTTCATTGAAAAAATCAGCTCCAGTAAACAAACTCATTCGCCATCAGTCAAGACTTGGGCGATTTTCAACGGTTCATCAAAAATTAATTTATCCGGAAACGAGAAAGGTATATTCATAATATATATAGGAGTATATATGCAGTGAACGGCTACAGCAAGAAAATCATGGATAAAAAAATACTTAAAAGGCCATCTCTAATCCATGTCGAAACCTTATCGATTTTCAAGAGTTTGCCAAAAAAAGCCTTATCCGGAGACAGCAAAAGTGAATTTAAAATATTTACAGGAGTATTTGCTAAAAGCCTACAGTGAACGAATACAGTAGCACGCACCCGGATAAGAAAAACTCCGAGAAAAACCCAATCCAAGCTTAGTCAAAACTTGAAGAAAAACTTTACTCGGAGACCATAAAGTGAAATCTACACCATACGGATAACGAAAATTGTCACTCGGATAGTAAAAAAAAAAACATTTTAAAGGAAGCACCGGATAATGTATGCGACCCCCAACTTCAATTTAAATCTTCATTAAGAGTGTCAAATTAGGCTCTTCCATATGAACAAACTTGCATTAAATCATGTGCCATGCTGGATAACAACCCAAAGTTACTCTAAACTAAGGTGGAGGGAGCTGAGGAAAATTGACATAATTCCTCATAAATTGGCCATTTGGCTAATGCATTCTTCTGCGTACAGCTGGCACGCTACAAATGCCCAAAGGACAAAGTGATTCACCACAACCGCCATACACACAGGGCACCACCACTGCCATCTGGTTGACATCTACACCCTCCAACAGTCCACTTGCTCATATTTGAGACTAAAATTTATTTTAATTAAAAACACGCGAACTTTTCCACACACGAAAGCCCTCACGGCTCAGTGCCGCCAGTACGGTGAAATTTGTTACGTCGTGAATAAATATTTAATGGCGACAAGTCCACTACATCAATTCAAATTATCCTGGTTTATCCTATTCACCTGAATGAATGAAATTCTGTATTGCGTTGTGCGCTGCAAAATGACAGGTGGCATGGAAGATCTCTGCACTGGGAGCATTTAATTATTTCATATTCGGTTGCCTGGCCAGGTCCTATTGGCACACATCTGGGTGGCACTGTCTGCTGGCTTTCGTCCTCTCCCCACCCGGCCCCAGACCGCGCTGACTACAGTTGATATAATTCATCGCATGTGCAAGGGTTATGAGGGACTGTTGGGAGATAGGAGGTATGATAATTTATTAATGACAGACATGAACTAACGGCAAGTATGGGGTCACTTGTGGTGAAACTGTGAAGAACGTGAAATGCTTGCTGCTATGTAGGTTTGGAGATTACGAGTGTGGACGGTACCTGTATGAAAAATGTCAACAGATGTGACAGGAATTACATTCAAGTGTGAATTCAATTCACGTTTTAGCAGCACTATGTATGATGACTGTTATCCGAGATGGGGTTTGGGGATTTTTTCGGTTTTACACACATTTTCCGTTTATCCGAGTTGATTTTTTGATGCTTTAAAAAGCGATTTTACCGCAAACTGCAATAAAAAATGTCCCGAAGTTATTCGGATAAGAAAATTAGTGTTATCCGAGGCAAGGAATATATTTATCCAGGATTTTTTTTTGTTTCTGGATAGTCACCCCATCTAACTGTGGAAATTCTATTCTTATATTTATGACGTACACGTCCTCCAAAATAGAACTAAATTAACTCAAACAAAACTTAGTTTGTCCTTTTCCCATTTATCCGAACACTTGCCAGAGGCGTTGTAATTCGTCCTCTGCCCTCTAACTGACCATTAGCCATCTACGAGAGTCGTTACTTAGTAATTAGTTAGAAATTAATCTTCTCGTTGAACGTGGCAAAACATTAATCAACACATAATTGAAGCGAGAGTCCTTAAATCAACTCGTTCATAAATTGTTCAAACAAAACTTGCCTTTATCCGTCAACCGGGAGAAATGTATATACGGTACAATAAAGTTTCCTCCTTTTCTCACGTTATTAATGATTGATTAACCCTCGCATGCGTTCCTCTGGTGGTTGATGTGGCAAATGTGTGTATCCGTGCCATTAACTGGCGGTTTTACGAAGTCACCACACACTCTCCCTATTGTCATTTTCTTCTCATAAATATTTAATTAAAATCGTCTTAAAGCTAAATTAAAGCCAACCGACAAGTCAATGAAGTTTCATCAATCAGAGCACAACCAACACCTGTCATGGTTGCCCCTCAAACCCCTATGCTGCCCCGGAAACGCACTGCGAAAGATGACTAGTTGGCACTGGGTGAGCTTGGTAATTTATTCATGAACTACTGCCACGTCTGGTATTGCTGGCAATTGATTGAAGAAACTTCTAATGCCCCCAAAAGGGGTGGTGCAGTGATGTTGAAGTGCACTTGTTTCGTGCAGGTGGTGGTAAATACACTATTCTGGCAAATAACTCTCAGATATTTGTCTTGATTGATTGTTAATGTGAGACGTAAACAATTACCCGGGTTCCTTTGAATGGTGTGGTTGAAATGAAGGGAATGGGTGGGTGTTTGTGTTCACTTCAAATATTCAATTAACTTCAAAGTAGATTGCAGTTGGCCGGAATTTTGTGATAGGGTCCCTGAAGGGATTGTTTAACAGAGTTGTTCAAGACACACGTCCATCTTGGATGAAAATACAAAATCCTTCGCAATATCAAAATTCGTAGAATTATATTTACGGATAAGACTTAAATCGATCAGTTGGTAGTCGGATATGTTCTTCTTCTTAACAAAAATTACACAATTTAATAGAAAATATTTTCTTCGCCTTTTTAATCTCGGATAAAAATAATTTTGTCCCGGATAATGTGATTTTATGCGTGGGGATGAGTCCCATTTCCCAGAAATAGTTTTCGTTCGCCCCAACTTACTTGGATACATTTACTCGCGGTGGAAAACATAATTTCCTCACCGGAAATTCTTCGAAAATGCCTCCCCTCTCCATCTTACTGAATAGAAAATTGTAAAAATAACTTATCCCGGTGATTCTATGAAAAAAACACAATTATCCAACTTCCTGGAAATTGGTGATTATTCAAAATTTGAAAGAACTTCGCTTTGCCTCCAGCAAGGGAAAGGTTCAAATTATCTCCCATTTTATGTTGGCTCACCTAGAGAATTATTCATGAGTTCGCTTCAATTATACTGAAAATTTCATTGGCCTAGGTGCACAAAGTTTCGACGCTTAAGTGCTTCATTCGACTACAAGCTCATTTAAATAATTGAAGAGTTATTGTTGGAAGGGCGAATTTTCAATGAGACTCCATATGTCCGCTGGTTATGCGAAAAACTTGCAGAAATCGTTCCCACCTTTGAAAGAGGATAACTGCAAAGAAAACTGAAATCGGATAAGGTACAGTAAAACATCCATTTTCAGCGAGATTTGGCATCACTTTATTTCCTAACTCTAGCACATCTTTGAGATGGTGGCGTTGATCTCGTAAGAGCACAGCCTTTCGAAGCGGTTGTTCGGCAGCATTGATAGAACATTCCCGAACAGTGTGTACATTGAGTGCGGCGCGTAGATGAACTTCAAGGCATTGGAGTCGGGTGGCACTAGCACGTTCTGCACCACATACCGACCCACCGGCATCGGGCAACTCAGCGACAGATTGCCCTTGTCGGATTGCAGAAAGACCGCGGCCACATCGCGAAACACCCGCACACGCTTCACGAACTTCCAAAAGTCACAAACCTTGATTGTCCCATTGTAGTGCACCTTCTCGTGGATAAGCGCACTGCGCTGAATCAGCTTCAGATGCCACATTGGAATGGGCACCTCGCGGCTCACGGTGGTCAGCGAGGATATCGTGTTGTTGCTGTGGAGGTTCATTTTGAGGCGGTAGAACTGCGTGTCCGATGATCTGTAGCTGAGCAGGTTCATTTTGTAGCAGTACTGTGGTCGGGCGGGTGCCATCATAAGTAATCACACTCAATTAGTTTGGGCTAATTAGAGATGCAACAACACACTCACCTGCACTGTCAGCCGGACGAGGAGGAGATTGAGAAGAAGCACTTTCAGTACGCCGAGCGGTGTGGACATAATTGACTGCACTGGGCGTGTGCCGCACGCTGCCTTCGGCTTGGTGTTAACGCCACGATTGATATCACAGACACTGCGCGTGGCAGTGGGGGAGTATGCCCTGAGCTCGTCGGTCATGCTTCGAAATGGAATTTCGAATGGGTTATGTGACCGCAATCACTGACACTAACGAGGTTATAATTTATGAACGGAGTGACATGGAGGCAGTTGCCAGAGGCGGGGGATAATTGCTTCCGTTATTATTCCCGATTAACTGGTGGGATAAGACAAATGATTGGGTTGACAGCGATGGCGTGGTGTAGCAGTTGGAAATTGGCATGTGGAAGATGAAAGACAGCGCGTATGTCCTGTGGAGAATAAGCCATCACGATGATGCAAGATGCTGATTGGTTTCATTGGTTTCCTTGAATACCCGATCATTCCATTGTGTCCTGTTGATCTTTCGAGGAATTCTCCTTCTTACAAGTTGAACATCCGAATAGGATGAAGTTTGAAGCAACAAATTTTAATTAAATTACAAATTGAAGACACTTCAAGCCAAAAACAACAAGAACGAACGATTTCTCAGATTTCTATTCTTTCGCTCCTTCTACCTTCCAACCAGGATAGGCTGCAACAATAGCAAGTCCTTCCGTTTTGCCGGAATCCAAATCGATATTTGAAAGTGCTTTTCCAGGAATCAGAAACCAATTCAGGTCATATCGACCCAATTACAGCGCACATGCAGTAAATTTAGAATGCACATGACTGCCGTTCTCCGGCCATAAGCCCAAATTGTTATTCCCGCTAATGGTTCAAATGCAAATTCGCAATTACAATTGCCGCCACAAAATTCCCTCCCAAAAGCCAGATTCCTGCCTTTAAATCCTGCTTTGCATCGCATCGGCAGCCACTTTCGCAAAATTTGTCGTCACCAGCCCGCTTCTGTGTGCGCACACAAGTCAGCATGTCAGTTGTGGGAGGTAGGGAGGGGCGGTCGGAGGCGGTTTGATTTTGCAGAGGATGTAGATGGATGTGGGTCTATAGGCGATATAATCAAAATCAATCAATAACAGCAAACAGCAGTAACTTTGTCAACAATAAGCCGAACGACGGGATAATTGAGACGTTCCAGGGATGAGCAGGTCAAGTAAACATTGATTCGGAAGGCTACAGCGTTCGGTTGCTGACTTGGGCGACCTTGAAATTCAATGAAATCTCTTGCAAATAGGCATTGTGACTTGGATGGGAATGAAAGAGGTCAGACAAGGAGTGAGATGGTATTTTAAGAATAAATTGTGAGGACTTTGTTGGATGGTAGCCAGCTTTGGGAGGCGATATTGACGTTGCTCGTACCGGAAGGTGCAGGTTTGATGTATTTTAAATTTAGAGTGACGAGTTAAGGCAAAGAAATGTATGCCAAGGGCGAGGGATTGGTACGTTAGAGGTGCAGGTTGCTTTCATCTTGGCAAGATGACAGCAATGAATCCAGAGCATATATTAAGTTGACAAATGTATAGCTTCTCCGTGATCCCTACTGGATAGTCATCGCACAGCCGTTGATGTATGCAGCCATCGCTTTATACAAAGGCGAAAAAGTGACCGGACCTGAAGCTGGATGGAGTTTGAGAGGAGTGATAACGAACCGACTGTGACATGACACAAAAACAGATTCGAGAGCAACCCTGCCTTTCTACTTCTTCATCTTAAGGTCTTGGGTATGTATGCACCTCCTCAAATGATACAGGTCTAAAGCTGGTATATTGTTTCAACGGACGTCTCTAGTACTCTAAGCTGGTTGAGATCCTTAACAACTTGTGTGCTCTATCTCAAACTATTGTAGATGCTCGCTGCAGTGGATGCTCCTCCTTTTCCCCTTCTTTGTCTTTTTTAAGTGGCTAGAGGTGGATATGGCCCTTAAGCAGCTCTCTACGTGCCGTCTCCACTTGGATACTCGAAGCTGGTTGAATTCCCTTTTCACTTGGGAGGACTGTCTCAAACGAAACGTTGTCTGTTGCGCTAACCTAATGGATATGATATAACGACTATGTATGTGGAAGAGGTGTTATTGTACCGCTCAAGCCGTCCTTTGATGCTTAAGCAGGAACACATCGTCGTTCAATATCACCCTCCAGAAACCAATAGTCAACCTTAATTTTAAAGTCCAATCTGTGACGCCAATTTTAGGAAAGACGCGTGCGAAACTCAAACTCAAAACTGCTTAGCTTCTAGCATAATGCCCAATACATAGAAACCATCGGACATAACAGTGGTGTGAACGCTGGTGAGGCATTAGTAAGCATGGAGGAGAATGCACTTGGATTGAGTTTCCCTTCGAACCATGTCTGACTCTTTGGACAAGACGTCACCGTCGAAAGTTATACATAAAGACGTAGTTAAAGCGAAATAGACTCAAATCCGAACACTCTATAATTTCAAAAACAAGGGAATACGCTGTGTGAGAATATCACTTCGGTAGTGTGTGCATCTGTCAAAAGTAACTACGTAACTCAGAGCAACTAGAACAATACCATGTCTACCAGTTCGGACAGATCTGTTCAGCTGCTTCATTTTCGACTGCAGCGACTGTCAAGGAGCTAGAAGGGACAACAAAAATGAACGAACATTTCCAAGGATAAACCGTCACAAGAGTTTTTTTTTTACCTCAGGGGAAAAAGCGGAATCCACAAAAGACACGCTCATGGAGGTCCGAAGTACGTTTAATCGCCCTCTTGTATGAGAAGAGAAAACAAAACCAAGCTCTGACTTCCCTGACCCTTAAAAACTAAAATGTCCGCTCTAGATAAGCAGCAACTTCAAAAAGAAAGTTCAACCAGGTCGAGAATAAGAGATAAAAACTAAACGAACTGCCACTCGCATTTATCTTATCACCGAAGGACATCCAAGCACGTCTCACCTCCACCAAATTGGCTGAGAGGAGAACACTGTCGTTTGGAAACTTTCAGCAGTTCACGCCACAATGCCACTCAAACCGTCAAATTGCACCGTCCCTCCAAGTGGATCTCCATCACACCCCACTTCCGCAACATGCACGCAACCGAACACAAACAACCCCAACTCAAAGCACTTATCTGAATTTATTCATCTCTGCGGATTGCCACGAACCCCCTTCGCCCCCCATCGCCTGGTCAGCACTTCACTCTCGCTCGCTCTAACACCGCTTAACCACGGTTGCATTTATCTCGTACGTGCACAGCTTATCCACGCTCTTGTCGGGCAGCTGCGAAAGGACTGTCCCGTACAGCGTGTACGTGGACCTGGGGGCGTAGATAAACTTCAGGATGCCGGTATCCGGTGGCACATGGACGTTCTGCAGAACGTATATTCCCTTCGGCATGGGGCATGTCAGCGACATGTTGCCGCTCTCCGGGCGCAAGAAGAAGCTGGCCACCTCCTTGAAGACCCGCACCCGCTTGACGAACTTCCAGAATTCGCACACCTTTATGGTGCCGTTGTAGTGGACCTTCTGTTCGCTGGGGGTGCGCTGCACCAGCATCAGGTGCCACATCGGCAGCGGTATGTCCCTCAGCACAGTGGTCGTGGAGGAAATGGTGTTGTTCTTGAATAGATTCATGGAGAACTGATAGTTGGGTGTCTCGCTAGAGCGAAACGACAGCAGATTCATCTTGTAGCAGTACTGCGGGTTATGATGACGTTATTGGGTGTGCTTGCATCAACCCCCCTTCTCCCTCGCACTCACCTGAAACGCAGCGCGCACGAAGATTAGATACAGAAGCAGCTGTAGCAGAGTTCCACCTGTAGGCATGGTGTCTGCTGTCTGCCACTCCCGCACGATGTCACTGAGCTGTCACTTGGACTGGTCGCACGCGTGCGGACTGAGTTCGGGTGTGGGGTGCGCTCAAACGAGATTTTAATTTCCGCACCATGGGTGCGGGGAGGCTACGAGGGCTGGGCGGCGAACAGCAATTAGAAAAAAAGTCAATTTGTGGAAATGAGATGCTTTTCGGCAGATATCGCTCGTCCCACTAACTAGGTCGTGAGGCCACAAATTACTCAATTGGAGACGGTATGAGTACCTTCCTACGGGGGTGCAACGTTCAAATGGTTGATGTGTGGGAGTGGAGGTGTCTCGTTGCCATTTGATTACCATGTCGGGGGTTCAACAGATTTTCCAATGAAATACTACCGAACGTGAAGCGTATCATCAGTACAGACTGCAGAGGAGAGATAGGGAGAGAGAGAGAGAGAGATAAATAAACAAAAACTCTTACGGCAGCTGCTTCTTTCAGCGAAGTCCGCTGTTATTTCGAACAAAGTCCGCAAAGATTTCCGAGAAGGTCTCCATGTCAGTTGGAGGCAAAACTGCATTTGATGTTGTGGAAGTGAAACGCTTGAGATAACTGAAACGTGGAGCGTGTGGGAGCCAGTGTTGGCCATCTTCAGATAAAACCCGGAGCGCATTCAATGGAAATGAAAGAAGCAATTGCGGAGAAGTATTCTTAGATCCAATTCCAGTTCCCCGGAGGGGACACCTTTCTTTTAGAAAAGTTTTAAAGGAACTGATGAGAAATGAAATGAAAGTTGACTCAGTTTTTATCGACGAGTTTTGTGAAAAGTTTCAAAGTAGCAAATGCAATGAAAAGAATCAAATGGGAATGGAATGAAATTGTCAAAAATGGCGCGAAATAAGAAAATTAAATAGACGAAATGTAAAGTGGTAAGAAAAGAGTTGAAACATGAAGGAAATGAAATGAAGAGGAACGAAGTAAAATGAAAAGCAATGAAGGGAAATGGATAGAACTACGACAATATGTAGCGCGATTCGATACAATAAAACGTGATGAAATAACATAAAATAGAAATGAAATTGGAGCTCATGGAACGACATGGAAATGGAAAATGATATAAAACGGAATTACATGAAACGAAAAGGAGTATAATCGAATAAAGTAGAGACATTGGAATGAAGTGGAATGAAACGAAATGAAATGATACAAAACAAAATGAGAAAAAGCGTAAAATGAAACAGAATAGAAATTAAAATGAATCAGATGAAATCGTATGAAGTCAAATGAAATAAAGAAATAAGAAATATGGGAGGAACTCTGTGGAATGCAACGAAATGAAACAAAATGGAATAAAATGGAATGAAATTGAAAGAAATGCAACGAAAAGAAAATGAAAAATGACAAGAAGAAAATCGTTACAAAAAGGAATTTAAACGAAAATATAAAAGAGGGAATACAGGGAAATGGAACAAAATAGTATACAAATTCTGAATATTTGACTAAACAAAATCTACAATTTCATTTAAAATTAGTTTCGCTTGACCACATAAAAAATAGAAATGTTTCAAATGAAAAAAGTGGAATGAACTGGAATGAAACACAACGAAATAGAATAATTTGGAATTGAAAGAAACGAAACGAAAAAAAATGGAATGAAACAAAAGTATGGTGACATGAATTGTTTCTTTCAATTAAAAAGTGAACATTTTATGTTTTCATGCCATGATGCTTCAGAACTTTTCTTACATCTTCAATGTATTTGTTGAACCAGATTAAATTGCATTCCTCCATGCATGGCACTCCTCTCCAAATACAATTGAGAATCTTGCCTTAACTGAGTAAACATTTAATAAAGCCACTTCGACGCTCCGATTTCGAACGCACGCCTGACCAAGCAGAAGTCTAATCGCCTTCCAGAGTTCCCCCACCAATGTCACACTCAATGTCTGTGCCAAAAATCAGAAATTTCCCGGAAAAGAAAATAAACAATGATACACACCCGCCACTGTGCGCAGTGCTAAAACTAACATTGATCACATCATTAGCAGATGGAGGGCCATTGTTGGCTTTTCCCGAGGACACCTCTCGTCGACGCAACGCTCCTTCCTCGTGCACCGTCCTCGTTAGCTCTGTCAAGAGAGACGTTCTCGCTCGGAGCAGCCAAAGGAAGGCCCGACACCGGAAAGGGCGCAGGTGAACGAACCGACGTGCTACAAAAGACATGAATTATGGAACAATGGAATTTCGGCACAAAAGCGTAACAAAGCAACCAACCAACCCCAACCCGGAAACTGGCTAGTCGTCACAGAGGCACTCTCTACGGCGCACTGTTTTCACATCAGTGTATGCCCCTCCCCCGTCACACACATCTTTTGTGTAATCAAGCACTGATCGGCCGACGAATACGCTGAGTAAGTCCATTGAATTTGCGTCAAATCTCTATCCTTCGTCCATGTGCAGGGGGAAGAAAAAAAAGGAAACTAGAACTGGGTTAGACACCTAAGGACCGACTTGACGACAGCTGAAGTGCATCTGCAGTCCTCGTGTGAAGACACCACTTAAACACCCGTTTGATGGTGTATTGTCTTTCTGCCTCCACGTTTTCCATCGAAATGCAGGTCAGTACAGACCACTCCCGAAGCGCTCCCCAGCCACCTCCCGCTGGCCTGATTCAACAAAACCTCTTCATTCAACGGCACGAGTTGGATTCTAATTATGTTCAGTTGCCGGGAAAATAATTTCTTCCTTTTTTTTGCCTCGTTTTTGGCTTTCCTTGCCTCCTGGACCTCTTGGACAGCTTGAAAGGGAAAAATTTCCTGCGTTTGTTCTTTCTTTCTCAGGGCCACCCAGCCCCAATGGCACCCCTTCAATTTGCAAATGAAAATATTCCTTTGTGTGGCCAGGCGCCGCACAGTTGGAAAAACCGGGAGGCCGTCCAAAATGTTGCGGTGATGGTGGCCGTGGTGATGGTGGCGGCGGTCGTGGTGATGGTGGCGGCGATGGTCGGTGGCTTGGATGAGGGAAATAAGCTGCGAAAAAGAATCTGGAAAATAATGTTACTGTGAGGGGGTGAAGGAGGGCCGGGGAGAAGGCGGTTATCGTCGGTACATAATTCTGCATGGAATATCAATTAGTGTATGCGTGTGCGTACCTTGGATGGAGACAGACGGTCGGTCTACTTTTTTGTGGGGTTTAGATAAGCAATAAGGGGTAGAGTTGGCAGGAGGATTGGTAATTGGATTTCGATGTCATTTCAAAGGTCGTTCAAAGGGGGGCCACCCAATCTAACAACCAGCTGACTTAGGTTTTTTGCGCGTGGTGGAGAAGAGTAGACAGCCTTCGTTGGGTTGAACTTGACAACTTTGCTGTATTGGAGCTGTGGCTCCAAAGAGATTGGAGAAACATTTTGACTGAGGCCCACGTCAAGCCCAAGCTGTAGTGCAACCACTGATGCACAAAGTTCCAATCAATCGACGCTCCCTGGAACCATCGTTTCATTGGGACTTTCTTTTCAAGTATGCTGTAAGGGACTTGTCTGTCAATCCAATCTCTTATTGCATGTGTAACTACAATTTTGGAGTTAACGCTTAAGCTAGACAAATCTTTTTTTGAATCAGAAGCAGTCTAAAATCAAGATTCCGCCAAAGTTCACTTCTTCCTGGTGCCACACTTTCATCCTCTCCACAACTAATGAGCCCTGAGGTGGTGCGCATTTCAGTTTAACAAGAATATCGCGTCTCTCCACTATACAAACCACAACTTGTCATGCTTCCTCGTCATCGAGCAGTAAACCTGCCGGTAGGTGATGATCCCTCATCGTGCGTTCGCATCAATTTCAATTTCAAAACTCTCATCCCAGTGCGGCTCATTCGAGTTTTCCACACAACCCGCATTTATCCCCGGATATCGTCGTCTAAATCAACCCACTCGCATCCGATGACTGAAAATTTGTCACCACTTCGTCGATTAACATGCCTGCGTGCGTGGGCTTTCCCGGCGCTTCGACTCGGTTGGCTGAGGGATGCAAATTCAATTTCATTAGTCTGGCGACACTTTTTTGAAAAAATGCAAACAATTTCCTTATCGCACGCTCACTGCGCAGTACTTTCATTCAGTGTGTAAGTGTGTGTGTGTGCATGCAATTATTCCCCCGGGGAAAAGTGACTCCAACCCCCATGTCGCGCCACCACACTGTCTGAAAATTGAATTTGATACGCGCTACACAACACAGCCACACACCTACAGCACCACTTTCAGCTGAATTCGGTTCGTGGCACAACGTGACGCGCCTTTTGAAAGCGTCGAACGCTGATGATATGAGTGCAATTAAAATCGAATTAAAAATCAATTTGATAGATTACCGTTATGCCGCCGCCAGCTCAAATTGAATTAACCAAGCCGCGGCAGAATGCATTCAGTGTGCCAGAGTGAACATAATTTGCAAGTAATCGCAGTGCAGGTTGGCTGAGAGGTGCGATATCGATTTCAGAGACTGACAAGGCTGCATGGGACGAAAGTGCTCAATGTTGCGGCGGTAATGATGATTCGCTTGAAAATGATTTAGACGAAGCTGGCTGGGTTGGAGAATGCGACGTCGTGAACCTACGGATGCGAAGAACAGGTGCTTGTGTTATCGTTGACAGGGTTTCAAAGGAACCGATCGCTGTTCACCCACTTTCGGATGACTGCTGATGGAGCTGGATGATGTGGAGGTGAAGCATCCTTGGGAATGCATACTCAAACGGAATGAAGGTGAAGATTTGCATACGAGGCCTGTGAGCTGCACCGCCTTTGGTATTTCATTGCAAGGGCTTTAAGCATTTCTTGACAGGAAAAAAAACAGAACGACTTGCATTGAGAAAAAAGAAAAGGGACTCGATTCTAGATATACTCGTAGATTTAGTTCATTTAAACGATAAGCAGGCGAGTCACATCCGATTCTAGAAAGGTCATGTAAGGCTCTCGCTTAGACGCGTTATTTCTGGGGTCGCTAACGACTAAAAGAAGCGAAAATTGTGCTTCACTTCGAATCGTATGACAAGGGGTAAGGGAGGTGCATATTTGTCCATTCCTGGAGAGCTGCCTAGGATGAGCTTAGCTTGGAACAGGCTGCAGTTTAAAACGTGAGGAAGCATGCACATATTTTGCCTACATCGTGGAGAGTCGTCCTACCTTTAGTTGTGCCTTCAAGATAACAAACCTTTTGATGTTTCGGGTCCTAAAAGTGTCACTTCTTCCTGCGAAGTCCTAATTTCGGACGCAGATTGTAAAAACGCGAGTTCGGGCCGTAAGAGTAAGAGGACCTCCTCTGATACTTTTCTGGCAAGTTCATCGACGACCATATTGCTTGTCACCAAGTCACTGAGACCTCGACAAGTCTAACCGAATTTAGACTGCCGATCAGTAACTGCTGCTATGGCAGTTGTTCATTTTTTTCATTCATTTTTTTGAAGCCAATCACGACTTTATTGATAAGCCTGTTGATTAGCTGAATAAATGAATGTCCCTTGTGGAAATCGAATTGTTCGTGTGCTTTAACTTTGTGGTGTCACGTGACGTCATTATGTGTGTTCGCAGTATAAAGGGAAGTAACACATATTTCGTGGTCAAAAACCAATGACTTAGGCTTTTATTTAATTTTCAGTCTTACTAAGCACTGCGTTTTATTTTTATAAGTTCTACAGTTTTTTTTTTTTTTTTTTTTTTTTTTTTTTTGAGGTTGGGAAACACTGCATTGAACCACTCAGACTCGAAAAGTGATTGATTGATTTAATGTAACTTCTAAGTCTTCCGGGGGAAAACCAGTAAGCACTTCTGTGTTACAGAGCCTGGGTTTTCAGCTCCCAGCACAACAGTGACAAACAGCCATCACTTGATCCGAGCAAGTGCGGGACTTTGACAGAGAAAGTGTTTTGCAGTGTCTTCACCTTTTCTACAGACGTCACATAGGGTACCATCACTAAGCTCAAACACAGTTAAGCGCTTAGCGTAGGTGAAGTGTTCCGTTTTTGTATGCCAAGAAGTCGTTTGATGTCTTTTCTATCTAGAGACAACAGAACAGTCGCGGATTTCTTGCTGACGTTTGGGCGCATGCACTTTATAAGCCAGAATCCTGGAGAGCCATGCGAATTCGGGTTGTGCTGTCGGGAGACCCAACCGACCTTACCAATGATGAGGGCAGTCAAAGAGTGAGTCCGGGCCCTTAAGCTTCCTTTGATCCTTTATGCCTCCTTTACCTAGCAAGTTCATCAGCAATCTCGTTTCCCATGAGCCCGTGGTCATGAACTACAGTTACTACTCTATTTGCTCCCATCCATTTGCAGCGATTGATTTTCAATCTTTATTGAGAATTTACACAATTTACCAGGCATGTCATATTTTCGTTACACAGTGAGTTTCAATTAAATTAAATCGACCGTACACTATATACGAGGGCTGTCTGATAAATAACCGACCTAACCATGATGCACGCGACTTTTTCAAATTTTTTTTTTATTTTTTTTTTTTCAATCGGGGCCAAAACTCGGTATTATTGCCTCTAAACTGAGCCAACAGAGCCCTGGAAATGTTCATGCGCGCACGTTTGTGGTCTAGCGTAAGCAAACGCGGCACCCAACGCGCGGACAGCTTTCTCATGCCCAAATCTTGGTCTAATATATGGGAAACACGTTCTTTTGACATCTTCATAATCTCAGCTATTTCTCTAACTTTAATCCGGCGGTCGTCTAGTACCAATCGATGAACTTTAGCGATGTTATCGTTAGTGGTTACAGTTTTTGGACGCCCAGGACGTTCATCATCTTCCAAGCTCCTGCGACCACGTTTAAATTCAGCTGCCCAAAATTTTACGGTGGTAAACGATGGTGCAGAGTCACCATACACAGAGTCCAACTCATCTTTGATTTGTGAAGGCGTATTGCCTTTCAAAAATAAAAGTTTAATTACAGCGCGATATTCAATTTTTTCCATTTTGGGGGAATCACCGAAATACACTCACAAAAACGACTGTCAACAGATAATGGTGCAAGATAAATTTTTGAAATTTTGGCGAGTAGCTATTATAATATGCACAATTTGAAGTAGAAACTTTTTTTTCACTTGTGCCGCTAGCTTCACGTCGAAGCTAGCGGCACAAGGTCGGTTATTTATCAGACAGCCCTCGTACTGTGTGTCTAACGCATATTAGTACACCTAGAGTTCAATTTGCCCTGCTTTTTGGAAAAAATGAGCAAAGACTTAATTATTCTGGCGGTTAGCATGACTTTGTTATCCTGTGATATATTGAGCTATTCAAATCGATGGTAACTTTCACACTCACTCGGCGACAGCAGTCACATTCTCATCTCAAAGCACCGCACTCAGACTAGACCCCCGATGTATTTACGCAAGGTTGTGCATAGCAGATGCCGTGAAGTTTATGTTCAAGGCACTGGCTGTACAACACTAACTTTAGAAGTAAGAACTTTTTATTTTTCAAAGTGTTTCAAGAACAAAATGACTCAATCCATTCGACGGTTGTTTGATACCGACTCTCTGTCAAGATTTTGAACAGGAAACTGCTATGAGAGAAAAAATTTTTCGTCTAGCGCTACTAAATTGGGTCTGAAAGCTCATGCTTATTCGTGGTTCGAAAAAGCAGCAATCTCTTCTTTGATAAAAAGTCTAGGTTTTCAGCTCCCACCATAACAGCGCCAACTTGACGGAGTAAGGCGTCGCAAATTGAGTCGAAAAGCTCATGCGGCTCATCAACTTAGTCTATTTCTCAGTGGAAGTGGTATAGTTGCTCAAAAGGCTTGGAGGCTCCCTCACAATTTTTTTAAAGAGTTTGACGAGAAAGGTTTTCGTGTTGGTTACTTCTTAGTATTGGGAACACAAACACTAAGACTTTTACAGACTGGATATTTCATTGTTTTTTTATTTCACTTACCAGTCGTACGAATATGTGTTTGGTATACACCCTGACTGACTTGAACCGCAACCAACCGCAACCAACTGTTATAATTTCCATTTCGTGAATGACAGTCACCTCAAATTTTGACACATAAAGAATGAGTTTACTGTTTACAAGCCTTTTGAACGTTTCGCGTCTCAGTTGGAAAACCATAAGTAAATATAGTTAGGACCCTCCTGCCCGCAACGTGAATGAATCATTTGTGTTTTGAATCATAGCCCATTACCGTGATACTGACTGCGTTGAAAAAAGCCCGGACATGCTCATTAACACATCAACATCGGCAGTTCGAAAAGTGATGGCCCGAATTGAGCGAAATCCCCGTCAAAGTGGAAGAAAATGATTCGTGAGCCTAATATACCGTTAGAACGGATGCAACACATACTTAAAAATAATCCTGGGCTCAAGCCATTGAAGTTCCAAAAAAGCACGTTTTCACACCGCAACATGAACAAGTTAGAACCGAAAGAGCGAATGAGTTGCTACGCTTATACAAAAATGGTCAGTTGCCGAATTTGTTTTATTTTCGAAGAATCGCCATTTATTGTCGAGGAATATGTCAACAAACAAAAGGTGAATTAATTTAATCGCCAGAGTGGTCCTTTCAAGTTGTATACCTTCAGGCGGGCACCGATCCGCGATCTGTTATTGGATTGAAGTTGGCGCAGACTTGGGGTATTCGTCGGCGTTGTACGGCAGTACTTGTTACATTATTAAAGTGCTCTGCAACTCTGTCGGTGATCGTTTAACAAAACAATGCCAAAAACAAAACAAATAAATTACTATTGCCAAAGAATCGTCAATCAACAATCCCGAAAACCACAATCATCACAATAAGATCACAAATTAGGCCCTTCTTAAATGATGCCCAATTTCAGAGAGCGTCAAACATCAATTTCGGCTCCGTGTCAAGTCATGACCTCCTCTTCCCCACAGAAAAGATTATTTTTTAGCTTCAATCCCCATTAATTGCCTCATAAAAAAGGCCCGGGGAATGACACTCTCATTCAACTCAATCCGATGCTCGTTGTGCTCCTCACCGCACTCAGTCCCACCGATTAATCACCAACCCAGAGCAGTGATGGGAGCTCGAGTTGAAATGGATAGCATTCCTCACAAAACGCCCGTAAACCGGCAGGAAGTCGGCAGTTTAAATGGTGCAGAGAAGCACAAAAATTAATTACAAGAAAAAAACGCACGCCCGGCATCCCAAGATCGTGGCCAACGACACGAACACAATGAATGCGTCAATATATCGTCGTCAGCCCCTCTAAGAGGGGGCCGGAAAAGAAAAAAAAAACTGCTGAACCATAAAATTTTTTTAATTAACATTATCCTTGCCCAAATGACACCTCAAGGACTGTGAGCGCTTCAAACGACTGACATCAGGCGCCATAAAAACGGACTATCCCATTCGCATAGCGTTTTTAATGGTCCGAAGCTGTGGACCAACCGTACCGCCTTAGATTATCTCAAGAGGACGGGTAGGCGGTAGGTACGTCACAGCTGGGTTCAAAGACACGGGCGGCGATTGCCAGTCCGTCAGTCGTCATAATTTCAATTTGCCCATAATAAGCCAATTTAAATTCTTCAATTCTTCTAATTACAACTGAACGCCTTTGGGCTTGCGGGAGGAGAATTCGAAGGCGCCCGCCACAGCCGCCATCGAAAGGGATAATTGGAATCGTCTGCTTGTCAAGTGTCCCGGTGTTGTGTTTGCCCGAATTTTGATTGGCAAATCCTTTGATGGTTGTAATTGCTGCCGCGGTCCATAGACCGAAGGGGGGGAATCAGAAGTAAAAACCAAAAGGATCCTTCATCCCTCTCATCGGTTGTGACGTGCTGGCCACAGTTATCCCACGGCCCGACCTCTATTTCGATTGAAATTCCCGGGGCAAGTGTATTTAAATTCAAACGGATCAACGGCGCGATACCTCAAGCAGCCCTCTCACAAAGGGAAACGCTTTCAGGTTCAATGGGGCGTATGAGCACTTTTTTCCTTTCCTTTCCACGAGCTGCGGAATGTATTGATTTTGAGGAACTTTGAATGGATGTGCCTGGGGACAGGGTAACATTCAGTCTTGTGAGGTTGAGAAAAGTTTATTCCCTTCCTCTTGCGGTGACTGCGAGAATGCGTGTGTTTCGAAGGGAGCAATATTATTCTGCCTTTGAACTAAGTTCGCTGCAGTTCGGAAAACTGGTTGGGCATTTGAAAGATTAATGGCGTAACCAGACCAAAGGCTTTGTGGGTGTGTATACCTTTTTACTGAAATGTATCTAACAGGCCGCTTTGAGAGGCACACGCTTGGGCATATGAATGGAAATCGATTGGGTCAATAGCCCGTGGAATTTGACGAGGAAATTCTGATGGACTCCTTGCGGATTCAGAGCACGCATATGCCGGCGAAGTGGTGTCCGCAGGCTTGGTCCCGATATCGAATGCATGCTAATCTCCGTACTTTTGGAGAGACTTTCATTCATTGCAGGAGAAGAGAAGATTATCAAGCTGTTGACTCATAGAATGGGGAATTTTAATGATTGCTGCTTGAAGAGATTAGAGTTTCGGCGGTCTCATGCCTTCTTCAAGCCCTCAGCTTACACACCACATTTTAAGTCCTGGCAGACAGGAGAACAGTTTAGCAGACAGTTTGTCTTTGGGGACAGCCAAGAGACAGAATGCAAATTTAAGTCTACTCCTGTCCGAGAGGCAACATTTTCGGTGCAACTTATGACATACGTGTTTGTTTTCCTAGAACCCTAAAACATTCTCTATCTATCCAATGACCCAATGACGAGGACACCAAAGTGGTTGACAAGGTCATGTATGAGGTTGCTCGAAAATTCGCAAGCCTTACCACAACTGGCTGCCGAGTAGAAGATGTCTCGCAGCAGACTCTTACTTGCAATAAGAACAGTGACATCCCAAATCTGTAGTTGTTGAGGGTACCTCGTGGAAAATGGGAAGACAGATAAGGAGCGACAGGTTTTTCAGCTTTCGTCAAGAAGTTATCGAATCTCTTAATTTATTAAAGAACATCGATAACATCCCTGATCCCCTCCTGGGTACACAGCTACAGCAAATAAAGTTTTCTCGTTAAAACTTTAAAAACACTAAATTAAAAAAGTTTTCATCGGGCTCGTGGAACGGTCAAAATATATGATTCCGTGCACGGGAGAAGATCGTCGATTATCCAATATGCCTCATGAAATCAATTTCCAAGTAAAAAGGGCTCATACGTCTTCATCGGAAATATTTGTAATTTTGCGCACACACGAGCAGTCGTTGGATTCCAAGAATTTTAGAAATAGAACTTCGATAGGAGCAAAATGAAAGTGTGTTGTTGCTGTGCGTACATTCCAAAGTTCTTATCAGAAGGATGGAATGCAACAAGTTTCCAGTGCAATCTGATTTCAAGGCTTGACTTCAACAGAACTTGAGCATAATCTCAGCCAAGGAATGGAAGAAATCACGTTCTATGAGAAGGGACTCACCGATTCCATGGAAAATCAATTTTATTTAATATCCAGCTGTGAGGATTTGACCTCAACCAACTTGGAGTGCGCACGGCAGCTGGTAAAAGATCGTGCTGGCTGGAGAGGCATGTTGGTTGAGGCCCAGGTCCACCCCGGACTGTAGCGCCACAAGAAGAAGAAGAAAAAGTGCGGAATGTCCGAAGAATGTTTGCGAATAACAGCTGAGATACTGATTGTGTTAGGAACCTCTAAAACGGGAAAAGACTTTGTAGAGAAGATGTCCAATGTTTAAAAATTTTGTAATGAAGTATTGAGTTCAACTACGGTTTCAGATGGTGAACCGATTACAGTCGTAGTGGCGTATGTGGACCATTTCCCGATAGAGAACCGACGGCGGCCACGCTGGCGTATGTGGAACATTTTCAATAAAGAACCGAGAGAAGCCACGATGAAGCGTTGTCAGATGAAGATGAAGTGCAGCAACGATTGCGCATGTGGAACATTTTCAAATAGAGAATCGAGAGCCAGTGAAGCCGCGACACCTTATGTGAAAGAGAACCGATCAAGAACCGAGTCAGACAGAGATGGCAGCCACTGTGGCGTATGTGGAACATATTCAAAAAGAGAACAGAGACAGGCCTCAGTGTGAATGTGGAGCACTTTCAGATCAGGAATCGAATAGAGCCACGGAGGCGTATGTGAAATATTTTCAAATAACGAATCGAAGGCAGCCATGGTGGCATATGTGGAAGATGAAGATGAAGATGAAGATGAAGATGAAGATGAAGATGAAGATGAAGATGAAGATGAAGATGAAGATGAAGATGAAGATGAAGATGAAGATGAAGATGAAGATGAAGATGAAGCATTTTTAGGGAAGATTTTCAAGATCGTGGACTCGTGGACTCTCTTGCAGATTGTTTTCAAAGTTAAGTGCCGACATTCATAAAATCAAAGAAGTCTTCCATGGGAATTTAAAAGCTCCAAGACGTCATCAAGGCATGAGTTTGTTTTTTTCCAAATACGAAATATATAACATTTTGTTCAATGATTGCCACTCCCAAAGTTTTCTCTTCAAGTGTTTTTTTTTTTATACTTATCGTTTCTGGCTCCGCTTGAGTGTAACTCTGCCAATTGAATTCTTTATTAAAATCGTTATCTTTGGCTCAACCAATGAAGGCAAACCCCTTCAAAATCATTGATCCAACAAAAGTACAGACAGACAAATGCGAACAGCCAACAATTCCCATTGAGTTTTGCCAGCTTAAAGATTTTGTCTCCAATTGTAATTAACACACCCCCACCACTTCCTCGCAGGCAGCATTCCGTTAAAAAGAATCTCAATTTTTGATTGACAGATTGCCCAATTAATACAATCGCACCGTCCATTATCCCTTTTGAATTGGCAACAGGAACAAATCCAATTAACTCCGCACCCGTACGAGGGAGGACACTGCCCCCCAGAGACACAAAGAGACAGAAACGAAGAATAGCCGGACATCCCTTTCAAAGTACTTAAGTTCACTCTCCAGCGAATGAGAACAATTAAATCTGACGGTTGTCGGGCCCATAAAATTGATGCTGTGGGTGATAATTAAGAAAACCCGAAAATCCTCTCCCCGGCACCGAGTTTCAGCCGTGTAACAGCAGTGAGTGCTCCCAGAGGCACCATCTTTTCTCTGTCATCATCACCGCCATCATCATCATCAGCAGCATCTGCATCGACACATTTTCCGTCGTCTTTTACGGGTCCTGCTGCCGTTTGCCGCCCGAATGAATGATTTCATTTTCATTTTAAATTAACCGCCCGAGATGGTGGCAAGACGAAGATGGGATCGCTGAACAGCACAAAAGCCGATTACTCCTCACGCGCCATCCACTCGAAATTCATTAAAAAGTGATAGTGATGAGTCCTTAAAGGACTCCCCTCACAGTGTGGCGACGGCGACCGGCGGCAGGAGGTTAAGACTCAAAAACTTCCTCCTTGGCTGAGGCTTGGAAGAACTATTAAACCGAATCTCTTCATTACGGGTCACATAACTCGTGATACATATTGCAGCAGGACCCCACCGGCCTGACGGTGTGATTTAGCACAAGAGGCACGACGACGGACATGTGTTTTGTGAATATTTCATGGCCTAACGATGCAGATGCCTGTCGGTGGTCGGTTCTGTTTCGCACAAGGTCAGCCAGTAATGACTTCACCCTTTTTTGGAGAGGCTCCTTGCGGCCGGTGTGGGACTGGCTTGGGCGCAAATAAATCCATTCCAATGACCGAACAGGGGGCAGGCGGTCCCGGACGTAAATATTTGATGGATCTGCAAATTGCCGTATCAAAGGCTGAGGGAAGGACAGCATTAGGAAATTACCAGGGACGGCATATCGCACACAGCGGGAGTAATATTCGCCTCAGCCCGGATGGATGACAGGTGGCAGGACGAAAGAAAGGAAATTGCAATTCCCCAAACATAAATTCGATGACTTTTACCTTTTCCTCCTCTTCCTCTGAGCGGATGTGGGGCGAAGTGAAGACAAACCTAATGACATGAAAATTCAATGGAATTCCTTCAAGAGCCAGTGTGTGTGTGTGTGTTTGTCAACATGGTCCCTTTCAACTCGACGGTGTGGGCACCGGAATGGAAATTGCTTTCTCTGCGAAATGATACTCGTTAAAGTCACACTTTTGACCGCCCACTGGGTTGTGTCACATCCGCCCTCACCCACCCACACACGCAGATGGGATTCCATCGCCAGCGATATCGCTTTGTACGCCGAAGTACAAATAATCGAAACATCGATGAATTTTTCATTAAACTGCTTACACGGATAATTGAATTCAAACAGCTCGGGGGATGCGGATAGTTCGGGCAGTTAACTGGCGAAGCCTGTGGCGGGCACCGGCGAATATTAAGAACAAATTGTACACGAGCGCCATGTGCTGGCTTAATGATTGCTCAGAAATGCAATCGCCCAGTTGACTGAAATACGAAGGTGTTGTTTTAAAATTTAAATTAAGTGCACTCGTTGCTTCGACTGTTGATGTAGGACGACAGTCGTTCGAAGCGATTAATTTGCAGACTTTATTGATAAGGGGGCTGAGAGTGTGGGTTGACAGGCAGATTGGTTGAAACAGTTTATTTAAAGGCAAAAAAGGAAACAAACTTTCCGGAAAATCTTGGGCTATACCCTTTCCAATTCAATAATAAATTAAGCCCAGAGGAATGGGCACGTGTTAGGAACTGTGCGTGGGTTTGGATAAAAAGCTTCCAGATTTAAATGCAAATTGACCTGCCACACCAAATGGTAAAGTCTTTTTTAAGGTCAGCAATTGATACTCAAACAACGGCTTAAGCAACCTATGCAACAATTACGGAAGGACTTTACAAGTTTTGGACTCATTTGAATTAATTTTACCTAAAATTGAAACACAAACGGGTGAAAATTTGTGGTTAGACATGTGGGACTCTCACATCATCTTTTGTTTCGTTTGCTCAATGTGTGTGTTTCACTGCAGTGGAAGATATTTAATCTTAGGGCGAGATCAAGGACTTGGTATTGCACCTGACAAGTCCATAAGCGTCATAATTCTCTTGGCTATCGCTGTGTTTGATTATCCTTGCAAACTGAATGTTGAAGTGCTGGGCTACTTCGCTAAAAGACAGGCGACACTTAAGGGCAATGTTCAACAGGAAGTTGTTACCTCCAAGAGACTGGATTGCAGCCTGGATGTGGAAAAAAATGTATTATACCAGCATTCCTGTTGGACAGCGCATTGATCTTTAACCATGATTGTGTCTCTTTTAATGAAATAGTCACTACCTGGCAAGCGCATCGAAAAGAGAGGCGAATATTCAAGTCTCTGAAATAGACACCAACTTCTCTCCCACCAGTCATCTTTGAACCGACGTAAATATACAAAGAATCTGAATTTTCCCGTGTGCCGGTAAAGAGTTTTTTTTCATTAATTGTGAATCGTGGGAGAAATTAAATTTTCTTAGAGTATTTAAGTGACGGTATTTTAGCTCGTTTCATAGCCCATTAAATCTGAGCTGAAGCCTTGCACAAGAGATCGAGTGGCCTTGCCCGTGTGGTTTTAGGTCCGGGAAGTCTATGCCTGTTCAGATTTTTCACACTGGGCCAGAACCTGGAAAAGACTAAAGAAATATAAATGTACAACCAACGCTTATTCGAAACCCACCACCTATGGGGCGTGCATAGAAACGACTCATACGGTGCCATGTATAATTTTGGCATTAATACAGAACTTGTCTGACTGTTTAGAATGACGATGGAGAAGTCATACCCCATCAACGATAATGTGCTCAGTAAGACCTTCAATGTGTAAACAACTTTTAGACAATGCGTCACGCTGTCATGTGACTTTTTCAACAGCAGTCTTGAAAAGATTGTTCGAAACTCACAAGTCAAAGTCAGAAGCGCGATCTTCAAAAAGTCAGTTTAGATGCTAGATCAGACGGATGACATTAACGTGACGAGTATACACGCCAATCAGATGTTTGGATCAATTAAAACGGCAGTTAGAATAGATCTGGCGGTAAACGACGGAAGAACAAAGTATATTCTATCATCAAGGAATAGCTGGGTCTCGTACAGAGCGTCGCAAGCAAAGCAAGAACTTTGAGGTAGTCAGTGGCTTTGTTTATTTCTTCTCCGCAATAAATAAGGACGAAGACATTAGCATTGACATCAATATTACAGATATAACGCTTAAGATGACTAGTTCATTTAGTGCGGATGAATAAAATTGATTCGTCTCGAAGAATCATAAAATACTACCCATTGCGACAAAGCAAAAGAAGACAATCTCGTCTGAGATGCGCACAAGTTCAAAATGAGCCTAAAGAACTTCTGGAGCGAAGAATTTTCCATCTCTGTAATAACAACGGTAATGTCAAGTTGTGAAGTTTATGGAAAAGACGTAAGCTTCCTTGTTCTTTATACCAAAGATGTCCCTGAAAATATGGGTGAGCTGTGATTTGCGTCTCTTCACGTCCATTATTAGCGTCCTTATAGACCACTGCGTAAAAGTCCATTTTGTAGAATTTCTGCTTCTCTCAATGAGATTCAGAGGACGAGGGATGAAATCGAAATCAGATTCATTGCAGCTTCTAAGTTCTGGCAGTTAGGGGGAAATCCCATCTGAATGCGAAGTTCTTTGACATCCTTTGAAAATTCTGTGACATTATTTGCAGACTTTTGTTAGTTCGTGGCTAGGTCTCATTGGCTTTTACCTGTTAAGAGACCTCATTCAGTGAAACAATGCGCCCAGGGGTGATGGACACTCAGACGCTCGATCCACACCTTACCAAATCGAATTCTTAAAGATCAGATCAAATAAAGCTAAATAGTCATTCAATCTACACTGCACACTATTGAGTTTCTTTTTCTTTTTAGGGTCCTTATACGTAAAACTTCCCGTGATTTTATTCAGCTTTACTTCCAGACCGCCCATACGAATTGATAAAGTATAATGAAAAATATCTACCCTGAATATTTATACTTTTCCAATTCCAACTTTTGTCCCTTAACCTGAAATCAAGCATATGCTAAAGAATTCTGAAGAATTCTGCAGAAAACACTTTGAAAACCGCCCACTTTCTTGTTGTACAACAGCTGCCATTAGTCATCAGTCTAAATCAATTTAAATTACTCTTTAAAACACCTCACTTCCACCCCACATCAAAGGCCAATTGTGCAGCGAAAAATTTAAAAGTTCCCATTACAGTCTCAAGTTTCAGAATTTCCAGAAGTAATGAAAACTCTTGCCGAAACGAAATTTTAAAATGTCTTCTGTTTAATTCCTGAAGAGACCACTTAATTTCAACGTTATTGCAAAGTCCCCCACCGCCCCCACCTCTTACCGCCCCCCACCTCTTACCGCCCCCCACCTCTTACCGCCCCTCTTCTAAATGTCAAGGAATCACACTCACCGATTTCATTTCACCTAGAGTATCGTTGCCTTTGTCCGCAAGGACTCTTTGATGTCAGCCTGCAGACACCCCGGGATGAGTGTGTAATTCCTAGTCGCAGTCAACTGCAATGCCACACCGCTGTTGAACTCCACACTCACCTACATTCCACTCGATCAAAATTTAACCCCCCGACAGGAGGGGAGACAACCCTCCCCGGTCGAACCTCACCTGCGGCTGGGAAAAACAAGAAAATCCTTCACAAGCCCCAGTTGTCCTGTGTAGGACGTACGAGTGCACTATTTCACTTCTAAAAGACCAGCCGGCTGTAACATCGAGTGGTTTTCATTGAATCGGTGTAGCTTTACGGTGAAATGGAGTGGAGGTGGTGGCGTTTATTTCTCCCTAACGGTGCAGGAATATTTTCTTGTTCAAAACTTCCGGGGCCTGGAACCGAGTTTGGAGAAGTTTCGCTTCTTATTGGCAAATTGGTTGGAGATTGATATTTAACGCACATCTTTGTCAACGAGGACACAACGGGTTGTATAGACATTCCTGTTCTTCAGCAATCAACTTGATTTCGTCGCCGTCACCTAGGAGCAGAAATATCATCCACTCAGGGGATCCCATTGCAAGCACCTAATGGAATTGAAAAACACTTTTAAGTACAAAGCACCATGGATTTGGGAATGCAACATGCTTGACTATTTTCGTCCTTTCAAATGAAGTAGGGCGAGTGGGGGAAATTTCCTAAAAGAACCATGTGAATATGGGGCATGGTTTTTAAAGAGTGCCAGCAGAGTGAGGGAAATTGAGATTCCCAGTTTGCAAAATATTTGACCAGATCAGGGTGGTCTATCAAAAATTCGGTACTATTCAAACAGTGACTACGCGTCATCTGCAAGCATTTCATCAGTTTGAATGATTGAAAACAATGAAGAGAGTGGAGCACAAAAGGTGAAAATGTCAGAAACACGAAAATTAAAATTTAAAAACAACAAATGTTCAAAGGTTCAAAAATGCAAACTTTATGCAATACTCTCTATAATTCAGAGATTTGGACATTCAGAAGTCCAAAATTGAAACAGTTCCCAAATTCAAAAATAAAAAAAAATTAAGAAGTTTTAATGTTTTATGTGAACAATAATAAAAATTGAGTTAAGTTGATCGAAAAATATAGGGGCGAAGTTCAAAAGTCAAGAGTAGCTCCAATATGCTCCAAACCTCAGAACCCAAAAAATTCAGGAAATTTGAAAGAGGTTAAATAAGTTTAATTCTAAAAATACAGAAATTCTAAAGTTATGAAGTCCAAGAGCATTGGCAAGTCACACATTTAAAAAAAAATCAGACAAAGTTAGAAATTTCAGAAATTAAAAAATCAAAAAGTTTTGAATTTAGAAGTCCAACATTTCAGGGAGTTTTATTTTCCGACACGCAACATTTCTGCGGTTCAAAATTTCAGAAAAAAATAACGAATGCGTCCCAAAATTTGGAAGTCCAGAAACTCAAAGTATTAAAAAATTTTTTCGGAAAAAAACCCAAAAGTCCAAAAAAAGGATTTTCTTAAATTCAAAAGTGAAGAATTACAAAATTCGAAAATAAAGAAAAGCTAGAAAACACAGAAGTCAGGAAGTTTAAACAATTTAAGCACTTTTAAAATTCAAAAATTCAGAAGTCGAAAAATACAAAAGTCTAAAAGTACTCATGTTCCTTAATTTTAAGTCCAAACAAAGAAGAAGTACTGAAATTCAAAAATTTATAAATTTTGAGATTTTCAGAAGTTCAAAAAAAAAATAAAAATACAAAAGTTAAGAAAGGAGGATCTGGAAAATAAAACTATTCGGATTAGAAACTCCCAACAGTTTTGACGCAATGTTCGAACATTCAGATCTTGTGAATTTAGTGCTTCGGAGCTCCGTTCAATTGATACGAGTTCAACCTTAGACACCAAGCGAACGGAATCTCCATCGTACCGTCTGCAGCGCATCAAGGCCGTTTCAAAGCATAACCACAACACACTTGAAATGCAAACGAAGTGGAGCAAAATGTACCTCCCTCCACACACCAAATCAAAACAGTTCATTTATTTTGTGGCTGAAGCGAAAGAAATAACTCCGCCGACCGACTTGCACTTGAGACTGTCAAACCACATCAAAATGTAGGCGAAACTTCAAGAATATCAATCGACGAACGTATGGCGACGCCGTATCGTGACTTTCGCCTCTGAAGTCTCTAATGGAGGGGGGGCCAGCAATTAAGTTTATTCGAAAGAATTTTCATTTTGCGAGATGAATATTCATTCACCGGGAATGCCAATGGGCGGGGAGACGCTGCATAATTGAACTGAGATATGTTCAAGGCTAAGGCTCAGACCGCCACTCGCACCTGTGTATGTGTGTTAAGGGGGGGGGGCTTAAGACGGCATTCAAAAGGCAAGGAGATTGTAGGCCTCCTTCCCTCTGACTGTGAATTAACATCTGTTTGATATTTATAGACATGTGAAGTTGAATTTTCATATCTCATTTACCAACGGTACTGAATACTGAATACATTCATTTTTAGAAGGCCTTTACCAAGGGAACGTATTCAGCTGCGATGAAGTTGTGATGAGATTTAAAGCCAGCGAGTAGGACTTACGGAGCAAGTGGTTGAAGGAGTTTAATTTAAAGTGAGTGGGTGTGCCATCAGAGTCGGTTTATAAGGCTGTACTTTTTTGGAAATGACGCTCAAAAAGGGTGAATAAAGGAAATGTTTTTGATTTGGGGAAATGGGGCACGTTATTTCAAGTGAAGGTGACTGGAAAAACGCAAAAGAACAAGGTCTGTGAGCCGTTCAGCGAAACAAGCCCATCTGCAATGTTAACACAACCATTGTGAAACCAACTTGCAACTCTTCAGGCTACACTGCAAATTAGCGATCAATTTGTCACCGAAACACGGCAGAAGGTGACCCCCCCCCCCATTTAGCTTGTAAATTCCAACACGAAAACTCCATTAGCTCGCCCACCTGCCACCTCCGTGGGAGTCCTTCGCCACAACCAATTAACAAATCCTCGCTTTCATCCCCCTCCACCCTCTGCACCCAGTGTCACAGATTGTTGTTGGAAAACTTCAAGAGTATCTTGTTTTAATTTTTTCTTCTCTTTTTTAGAAAACACTTATCCTTACGTAGAAAGGACAATCATTTGTAAGAAACTCAATCCCAGATAATGGCAGCAGCTTATGCCTACCGTCCAGACACTCGCTAGCTGCCCTCATTTCGTTCATCCTTGGAAAGTATGCAGACAACGCCGATGGACTGTAGTTGACTGACTTTACTCGTTTGTTGTGTCATTCCGCACTCCAACTACGCGACAGAAGTCGTTTAGCGTTGCTGCCATTAAAATGTCACCCCCAGGCATGGCGCTGTTGTTGATGATGATGGCCAAGGTGGACGAGAAATTCTACGTGGACGAAGTCCATCATTGATCAAGTGTGCGTGCCTGTGCACAGTTTCAGAACGCGTCCGTTAATTCAATAATTCTGATGGCATCCGCAAAGGCGGCAGTGGCGGCATTTCACAACGGCCACTAAGAGGCCGGCTATTCCCGGACACAGATGGGAACGGCAGTGGGCAGGTGGACATTTGGTTATTTTTTTTAAAGAAAAATGGTATGGGTGTGGGGGGTGCAATTTGGTCCTGTTGGAAGCAGCAGAGTTTCATACGAATGCCTGATGAGATGTTGTCTTACTCGCTAAACTAAGGAACAACAAAGTCAGATTCAGCTGGAAAATAAAAGTGGATCGATATTGACAGTCTTTGGGGGTTATTCTACATCGACGACGTCATTCACACCGAATGCTAGGCATTTAGTCCCTATTTCAAAGAATGATAATTTAGACTTTTAAGCAAATATCTAAAACTTTTAATTTTTGAAGCGATAGTGCATGTAACTCCTATTTTACGATCTAGCAAAGTAAATTTTCAGAATTATTGGTTTATCTGTCATGTATGCAAACTGCCAATATCTGCACATCTAGAGATCCGTGAATTGGCTCTATCTGTACAAAACTAATACAATTCCACGTCGTGCACAAAAGGAAATCCCTTCAAAGCCTTAATCTGGGATAATTTTGCGCTTCTTAAGCTGGAACTCGTGAATCCAGACAACACTCCAATTTTGCCATTTTGTGAATTCCATTTTTGGTTTTCAAAACCAGGTTATCTAGTAGCCGCCACACTTGGTATTTATACCGGAGATTCAGTCTTTCTCATTGTCCCGAATTTGGAAGTATGGATATAAACTTGCTGTTAGCTACAGCATCGTTGTCGAATCTTTATCAATATGACTGAATGTCCTCTGTTTCCAAGCTCCTTTTCTTTGTTTCTTTCAGTTTTTTCGAAGATTGCGATTAACCCAAACTGATCCACTGAATGATCTAGACAACTTCGTTTGCGCACCATCTGCACTTGTCCGTTATGAGCTTCAACTTTTATCCAACTTCAATTTCATGACAACGACCGATGGTGAAACTTATACTCGTCAACAACGGCATCGGTTTAATAAAAAAATAATAAAAAACAGGATTCTTGCAGTATACAGAAAATAGCTTTATCGCCACAATCCCAAGTAACAAAAACAAACACAAGTTGGAAGGCCATAGACTGAAACAAGATCCACTTTCCTGCAATCAAAATCAAATTTTGTACAAACAGTCAAGCAGCCTTGAAGACAATGAAGTCCCATCTCATCAACTCCAATTCAGTCAAAAAATGCATAGAGGAGATTAAGATGAGGTCCTTGCTGAATATTTTGCCATTAATGGAAATGAAAAGTCAGACTTTCAAGCTTAAGTACAGAATCCAGCCAGAATGGGCATCTTCATATGTCATGGGACAAGTGGACAGTGACAGTCGCACTCTCGTTGCATCATTGCATCCCCTTGCGTATGGCCTAAGTACAAATCAAACCCCCAATACCAACAACAGAAAATTTACGTACTCTAATAGATTTTCTGAATGGTCTCTGGACCTGGATGCAAAGGCGAAGAGATTAAATTCTTCGGCAACCAATTTCTGTAGGCGGTGTAAGAACAAAGGAGAGGTATAATCAGTGGAACACTTCCTTTGTCACTGTCCACTTCTTCAAGAAAGATGGTTCAGTCATTTAAAACGTATGTTCCTTAATGAGCTCAGTGAACAGGTTCGAGTCTCCGACCTCAAGAAATTTGAACCCAAAAGGGCTTGGTTTTAGCAATCGTTTGCTGCCTTGGCGACATCCCTTGCTCTACATACAGTCTTGGAGAGCAAACAGAATGAGCCTGTATGAACATTGAGTGCAATTGTCTCCTTAAGCATAAGCGTTGTCTTAATGGCTCAGATTCGAAGACTTTTCGGCCGGAGCAGTGGTGTCCATACGATCTACATGTCTAGCCATCTTAAGCGTTGTATCCGGAGACACTTGACTAGGCGCATTTCGCTGTACAGCCCATAGAGTTCATCGTTTAATCTTCTCCTCCAGATGCCATCAACGCAAACAGGACCAAAAATCGCACGCAAAACGTCCCTATCCCATCCCTCTCCCCTTGGATAATTCTTTATTTGGATGGCGTTGTAAGGCGGAAAACGGTGACAAGCAAAAAAAAAAGACGATAACTCATAAATCCTATAAAAGTATCCTCTATCACTAAGCCGCAATTGACTCGTGACCTGTTAGGCGGCACAACACTAAGCATAGTTTAACTTCTTCTGCGTCATGATGCAGATTTAGTGAAAGTTCCACCTCTCTACCATTCCACCAGCCTACAAGTGCCTTTAAAATAAACAAATCGCTTACACCTTACACACTTCAAGATCTATTCGTCATCAGTATTGACCCTCTCTCCGCTGTCTAGCTTACTTTCCGTCACTATCACAAGAATTCAAAGCTCTTCAGACATTTCATCAAAAATCGATTGACACTTGTGTCGGCATAGATCCACTTCTTCGGTGCGCACGAACGAAACCATCTCGAAGAATTGTACAAACTTTTACCTACAAATCATCTCCCGAGCAACAATCCCGAACCGAAGAGCACTTCTCCCGTCCCCCAACGCTCCATTCCAATTTTTCAAATCTCCAGAACTTTATTCCACAATTTATTGGCCGTGACAGCCACAGTCCCTCGGACGATGCCACCGAGGAGACCGTCATCGGTAATCAATGACACACGCACGACCGTCTCTCAGATACAATCATTTGAAACATCCGGCAGTGATCAATAATTCATGACTTTGTTTGCAGTTCGTTATTCTTTTGTGCATTTCCATCTCTTTTATCGAAAGATGCCTCCGCCTGCTTAGCGCCCGCCCCACAGAGCAAGGAGCACCGTTATTGATTTCAATTTATGCCACCCCTCAGACCACGGAAGGCCAAACGGCGGATGGCCAATACCAAAGATTCAATATCTTGATCCATTCATCATTGTTTATGGAAGCAAATGCGATGTAATGCCTGATGGGCTTGTCGTTAGCTCTGCTCTCCTGCCCGCAAACTTTGATGAACGAGCAAAACTGCGAAAGGTGGCGCAGTCAACCGTGGCCATCAGGAACACTGCCACCCCTCCCCGAGGTGCCGGGAAACTTTTCAATCAAAAGGAATTTTATTTTTCACATAGCATACATAAATCAAAATATCAATTTATGACCACACGGTCGGACACACAATTCCGGGAGACTAAGCGACGAGTCAGGAACTCAGACGTCAGCCGATGACCCGCGGGCTTACCGTGCGATTGCATCCCCATGCACCGCACCAACATCGCCGCCGTGCCAGGATAGGAAGACGACATCGTACACTTCCTGAAGGCACACCGAATGGATGCTGTAAATCCTCCACTCGTTGTCATCCCTTCCCAGAACGTGCAGCCCTCCGCAGCAGCGGTCTGAGGGCGGGGAATACAAAAGCGCACGACGAGCGCACCTTGATATTTATTATAACCGAGACTTGATGAAAATTGCATCTCACAGGACGTGAGTGAATGAAACTCCGGCAGTGGGGGCAACCCGCTTGGGAGCGCACATCCGCTTCGTGGCACAACAACGTGAATTTAATGTGCTTGCTTCTTGGGATTTGACTTTTTCTATCTTGTTTGCTCAGCGCTTCATCACCTCACCGCGCTAGTGTGCGGCGCGACACCCTCTGGCGTACATGCATGCAGAGCAGGGATGCCGTGTGACTTTAGCGACCGGTTTTGAATTCGTAAACACAAAACAACAAAGTTGCAAATTTATAGCCAAGAAATTGCTTTTGCCGGTGGACTTATAAATTAAATTTGGAAGCAGAGCGTTGTCCGTTGGATGGCGTGTCAAAGTTTGTGATACTGGAAGGGTTTTAGGTAAGGTCAGGCTTAAAGATACAGAGACGCAAAGGATGCAGACGACGTGTTGGATTTCTTTAGAAAACATGGACTAGTTCACGAGAATGCGCGAATCAATTTGAGTTCTTTGAAAATTCTGATCTTCCGTGACACCCTGTTGCTCTCAAAACGCCATATCAAATGTGCATAATGTAGAGAAGCGTGTACATATCTCACACCCTACAATCTATTTACTGGTTGACTTTTTTTCACGGCTACGGTTTTTGTGCCACCCTATTTTTTGGCCAAAAACAAAAGCTAAACACATCCCATTTGACTGTTTTTTAAGATCCACACAAAATCCATAAAATTGACTGTACTCTCAATTATATCTCTCACATTTGAATTTTTCTCAACACCCTGTTAGTGTCAAAAGAACACCTCATGTGTGAGAACTCGCGAGAAAGGTTGAGAAAACTTTTCCTTCGATGGATAAAAAATGCTTAAAACTAACTGAAAAGTAGATGGTTTCCAAACTTTCGCTTTCCCAAAGTGCACCACCACCCCCTTTTTAGAAGGAAATCCGAATTGGAATTCGGAATCCCCCTCCCTTCCCCTCCTCATTCTGAAAAGAAAAAGGGGAAAACTAATTTTCTGTAGTGTTCATCAACTTTGTTTTCATTTTTTTTCAGTTGCTGTAGTTTTGGCAAGAATTCTTTTCCCGCTGATGAGAGGTGTCAGGCATTTTTGGGTCTGACTGACAGCAGTCAGGATCCAGGTTTAATGTCAGATTTCTGGTGAATAACTTAAGCGAACTTACGAAAGTGAACTAATCAAAGAAAGGATGTCCTTACAGAACTTTTCACTAACAAAATAAAGGAGGAGGGGAATGAGTTAGGGAGACAATTGAAGGGGAAGAACAAGATTTTCTTTTCCAACCACTCTGGCGTTGATTGCTGTGCATAATCTTTGAATAGTTTCTTTGGTCTGTCGCGTGATGGAGGAAAAGTTTAATTATTATCTTAGAGAATGTCTGGTTGAACAAGAACATTAGGCCATAAATCTGGTCTAAGTTTGGCGAGAAGTTCAAAAATGTTTGTAAGATCTGCCTGTCATTCAAAAAGTTTTAAGTTTCGACTGAGTTTTATACGCAGATAGTGTTCGCAGTTGGAGACAGTTGTAGGGAGATCTCAACCATGTCCATGGCGACTGCTATTTAAACACGACCTCAAAATGGAAATGCCGCCCTATTGCTGATGGTTGATGCGACGAGTTTTGACTAACGTCGTAAGTAATTTCAATTTCACTTCAAAATATTCCTTGGTGGTACTTTTAGAAGTCGGTCTTAAAATTTCTTGTCAGGTTGACAAAAGATGGCCTTTTAATCAATTACGGGCGTTACGGGTGCACTGTACACAACACAGCAGAGCTTGAAATTATCCTCACTCCAGTACATGTTTGTGTTGAAAAGATTGCAGCTGGATCAGAGATACCTTCTCTTACAGTGGACGAAACAAAGTTCAGGCCACTTCAGTTAAAATCACAAAGTTCTATAAAATAATCTACAGGCTTCCTAACCTCTGTCCTACGGGACAGACAACAATGGACATTCAACCTGGTTCTAAGTTTAAGAGAGGACCGAGGGCTCTCAGACAGTTTTTAGCCTTAAATGATCGACGTAAAGGTCTGCCGTATGCAATCTAAAATCAAGAAATTCGGCAGAGACTTCTTACTGAAGCTGAGGTAAGGAAGGTTGAAAAATTGATTTTGGCCCCAAATATGAAGTCTGAAATCACTACATTACGGAATCGTTACAGAGTACAACTTGTTCTGTCACAAGTAGAGGGAATATACAGTTTTTTGCTGACTCCGAACAGGGAGTTATGAAAACTGCTTCGTAGACAGTTAATATTTCTTGAATGTTATTAGAAACTCCAAGAGGTAAGATGTTATGTCCGGGAATCGAACCTGATACATTCACATACATACAGTTACTTACACAGCGGCCACTTAGGCTTTTTGAAAATTGTTGCCATATTTAGTTAAAGCCGCTTTCCGACCACTGTGCTACTGGGGAACACGCGTTTAAGCTCGGCATCTCTCATGTCTTCTATAGCAGTTGCAGGGACCAGAAAGAGGTAGAAACCATTTCTCACAAGGCCGCCTAAGTGTTGACAACCAGCCGCTTTAACTCAATCTTACCTGTTTAAGAGCGAAAATGTTAATCTTTTAGCACTAAAAAATTTATGCAGGAAAACGAACCTCACGTCGTTCACAAAACCTAAATCAACTTCTTTTATCGTTTTCTTGACGTTTTAGTGTACACAACCGACTGTCTAGTTACAAAACATTTCTTCATACATACTTTTCAGACGAGGTTAGGCGATAGATGTGTTATTGTATACCTTAACCAACTTGGATCGATCCAGGATGTGAAAAGGTGTCCCTTTCTATACAACGCGGTACGGTGGACAAGCGACTCTAACGCCGACTTCGGAAGAGACAAAAGACACAGTAAAAGGCCATCAAAACTGAACATCTTAAATTTTTGCACAGGTCCACTTTCTTTAACTTGCTGACTGCACTCAGAGAGTACTAATTGTCTTTGAAGAACTTCTAAAATCCCTCAATTCGAAGTCGGCAGAAACTGTGGGTTCACTCCATTTATTAACAAATAGAATGCAGAACACGAGTAGTTGCTGAAGAAGGCAGGACTTGTCTCTTGTGAGCTGTAGTGCATTCAAATTTTATTTAAGAAAGGCTAATACACAGAATGCTCGCTTCTTCAAATGATCATCAGTCCTGTGTGAGGTTGGAAAATTTGAATACAAGGAAGGAATATACGAGTATAGCAGTTGCATATGTATATACTTGTTTCCCATGTCGTGTTGTCTCTAAAAGTTGCTAATATGATGTGTATGGTTTTCATAGTGTATATTCTGCTGGTGTGTCTTACTGTAAGCAGGATGGTAATGTGTCCCACATTAGGCCAGTTTGATGAGGTACATTCGGAGAAAGCGATATCTGTTCACATTAGAGAAACAGCACAGTTTTCCCGCAAAGTTTGCTATAAAGGGGTACAAGCAATTCGCAATTGCAAACGTGTTCTAAAAATTAATTTAATAGCTAGGAGGAATTTAGCAAAAGAAATTGGTAATATGTGAAAATTGATCATGAAACTCGGTAGCGCCCAAGCAAAGGATTTTGTTATCTTTGCCAAAAGCCCCACAATTCCTTATTACACGTAAATTCGCAACAACCAGGCAGAGCAACACAAGAAACAAGGTACACGCAAGACAACACATTCTAACACCAGCACATTTACAACTTCTGAACTATTTCAATTCGCTCAACAGAGAGGTTCCTTTTTAGTAACCACCAAAACGCAGAAAGTTCTAAAAGGCAATAGTACTAGTAAGGAGCAAGACGTCTAGCAATCATTACATAGTGCTTCGGGGTCTAGTTAATCGAGATTCGGACTCAACATTTATTACAAACAGAGCAGCAACACTTTTAGTTCTCTGAAGTAAAATGAACATGCTTTGGGGGTTAGGAAAGCTCAGGCGTGGCGCGTCTCGTGGATCCATCGATGTCAACGTTGGTTTCTTACATTCGGGCTTCAAGATTAGCAGCATGAGAAATGGAGCTACATCAGGAGTTTAAGTCTGCCTACCCCTAGTTGTTACAAGCCCGCAGAAGCCGACATTTTGTTTCGAGTAGACGTCTATGCAAAAATCATTCTTCCGGAAGTACGTCGTAACACAGTTCTGTTTTCGTTGAGTTTTTAATTTCCATGCCCAAAATTGTGACTTACTTAGAAAGGTGCTCATTTTGGAAGATTGAAGGTTTCGTTATCATTGCCCTGCAGTTGGTTCCGATTCTCTTAGTAAATTGAAATTCTGAATGTAATGTGTTACCCCAACATGGAGTACTAAGTGACTTGTCATTCTGTTTACCGAATTTGGGGTTTATTCGCTATTAAGAATTCAAATAAAATGCAAATAGTGAGCAATTTCAAAAATACAGAAACACGTTCATAAAAGACTGTTCCAACGAACAGTCGATAGTCGCCGTATCTAATTCCCGTTCTAATTGAAGTGAAAATAATCAAAAACTCAGTACATGCTTTGATATTTCACTTCCGATAACCAGTCCGCATAGTATGTACAGTCCCTTGTTATCATCACCCCCTCCCTCTGACGTAATCTTCCACGAAATCATCAAATTACACAAATGCCACCACACTGAGAGAAACACAGAAATTTCCCACAAAATGAATACCGCCTCAGACAACAGAAATTCAAGTGGGGATATAGCTCAGTGGTAGAGCATTCGACTGCAGATCGAGAGGTCCCCGGTTCAAACCCGGGTGTCCCCTTTGTCATTTTTTTTTTTTTGTTCACACTACAGAAACGAAACACACTCCCCGCTCAACCCCAAATCACGTGTAATAACATGCATTAAGTCTTCACTCAATCCACAGTCTATACAGAGAATGAGACAAAATTAAATTTACGAGCCCGAGCTGTCGCTGAAAGACGCGCTGTTGCGGCAGTTTATTGTTATTACACCACCAGGCGACAGGCGACAAAAAACCGGTCGCGGGCGTAAGCAGAACGTGAAAAGCCTTTAATCCCAGTGTCTCTGGATTTGTTGCCTCAGCAGGCGGTGGGGTGGTTCGTCAATTTTTTAGTTCATTTCCTCAACTCCACCACGGGTGTTCGTGTGTCTTCCACCGAAGGGGGTTAAGTCGCACAAGTGGAGGACAAGTCATATCTGCGAACACAGATTCCATTTCAGATCAACATCTATGTTCGACAATAGTAATAAAGATAAAACGAGCATATGAGGGGAGTGGGAGGATTGAAAGATTGCGCCGAGGATTGTGTGCCCACGCACATCGCGTGAGCAAGATGAACCTCACTCTTGCTGTGTCACGTAAGTCACACACACTCGTACACCCGCTGAAAGTTGATTAATATCTGCCGCGCCAGGATGCGTCCCCGAAATCGGGCGCCCACGATGGAATGTGCCCGATATCCGGGACAGAGATGAGAAGGACTCCGCCCTCCCGTCACTGATCTCTCGGCCGACACGTGAGCAACAAGTGAGGATGGCATCGGAATTCATTTGGTATCCTCGTGGGGGACTCGGCTCGGAGACACGTTTCGCAAGACAGCGCCCTTTGTGAATTCCTTTTATGTCTTGTCCCCGGTTCGCGGCAGATTTCGGTGACGGAATGGCCTCTGAGATTTTTGCGATGCGGGCCGATTCGCTGAAATTGGATTGGATGCTCTGTGGCAACCCATTTCGCTGCTTTACGGTTACCTCAGGGCACCCCTGAACAAAGCCAGAATTCCAATTATCTCCTCCTCAGTGTCCACTTGCCGTGGCATCCCCTCGATGGCGGCTCATTTTTTCTGTTTAATAAACAAATTGCTCTCGCATTCACTTTTATTGTCCTGGGCAAGTGCCCCTCAACGCGAATTCCTCGCAACTTCCGCGCCAATCATTCGTCACGAATTAGAATCCGGAAAATATTTGATACGTCACGGTGAGACAATTATTTAGATGGGCGGCCACACAGTGACGCGTCCAGCGGAATCATCGCCAGACATCGAAGTGTGCGCCATTCCGGGATACACTTCGTGAATCGATCATTGAAATGAGATGAAAAATTCCTTTCGGTCACTTATTCTGTGCCCCGTCATCTGCGGCAGGAGCAATACGCTCCGGCATTCCTTTTCAAACGCCGCTGCCAGGAAATTTGTACCCATAGGTTCCTCGGGTGGGGAACACACCCGGGCAGGCGGTGGAGACGGGAGAACTTGGCAAAAGTGCGGTACTCAGAGATAATGAGATTCCGCAGATACTTGAAAGTTTTGTTTGCAAACTCATTCCCAGGAGAGGGGAGTTCCTTTGGGCGATGCCATTCATCACTGAAATATGATGGCACTTGCTGTATTGTGCGGCAACCGAAACGAGATAGGGGATGAGGAGACTCCGCATGGTTGCAGGCATTCGTCGAAGTACTTTCATCTGGTGATGGATTCTCATTGCTCCCTGGTAAAGCACAACGGACGGACGTTTATTAATCTCTAAAATCAGCTCAACCAATATGTGCGTCTGGGCCTGCAGGTGAAAACATTTGAATTTCTCGAGACGAGACATTTGTGAGCTTCAAAAGAACTTGTTGCATGGGAAGTCAAATGTGAAACTCGAAATTTGTGTTTTCTCTCAAGCATCACAAAGAAAATGATTTTTCTTTAACGAACATCACAAAACCGAGGCAGCCACAACCAACAAGGGCACGACCGTCACAATAAGTTTGTGATGTGCCGTTTAGGGATGGCTCTATGACATCTAAAGAGTCGCAAGAAATAGAGGTTTTTGTAAGAAATTCTGATATTGCCTGCACATGTCACAGAAGTAGCGTGACGCTTCTATGTTTGAATTTCTTAATAAACATTGTCTTCAATTCCACAACTCTTTGTCAACACGTTCAACACAACTTTGTCACGTTTCGAACGTGATTTTTTTTGTGACTTTTTTCGTGACGCTTTTGTGGCTAGGTCTCCAAAGAAATAGCATTTACGATAAACATACTTTCTGTGCATAGGTGACACGCAATTTAGTATATAGTACTTTGGAACTTGAATATAGTGCTATTTTCTAGTAAATGTGACGAAATTTTTGTTACGCTTGAAATCGATATTTTTAAAAAACTGACTTGCAGTCTCATGTCAAAGCATCAGAAAGGACAGATAGTTACTCATCCCGTCACAACAGAAATGTGATGAATGTGAAAACTCTACGGTGAAAAGTGTATCTTACACTCACAGTTTTTGTATAGTTGTCGTGACGGAATCCCAAAAAAATTATACAAACAAGTTCATTGCGACGCAAGAAGTTCAAATTGTGACGCTGTTAAATCAAGAAATGTAAAAACTGTTTTTCAGTCGTCACATGCATTGCTTTTGTGACGCTTCTTACCAAGATCCTACAAGCAAGCAATGCTTGTAGTCATTTTCGTGACGGTTTAAAGGCGTTTACGTAAGGAATTAACTGATTTTTGACTGACCCCTTGCAGGATTTCTAGAATTAACAAATGAGTACAGGTGGTCAACAACACATCTGTGACAGTATTTTTGTGATGCTACAAAGAAATATATGTCACTCTAATTTCGTGACACTTTGGAATAAATATCTTTGGAAATAACATCAGACGTGAAGGCCTGGTGAAACCCAATTGCTAATTTGAAGCTATCCCGATTTATGCGTTAATCTCAGGATGCCCCTCCGATGGATGACAATCAGATCCTCCAGTGCCGAAAGTATGACATTCACGAGAAGTTTCTGTCTTACTGATGTCAAAGCTGTACATTCACAGAACAGGTGCCTAATTAATTGCATTTAATATGTATCCCAGCAGGTTCGGCAGTAGTCGATGCATTGAGTGTAAAGATGTCATCTCAGTACTTTCTTTCAGTTTGTTGTAGCATCGAGAGGGCTTTCGATGTGGACGCGACCTTTTTTAAGCTAGTTGACAAAACCTCCTCTTCGTATCTTTCCGGAATTTAGCAGCGAAGAGAAAGGGGAACATGTTGGCGTCCAACGGGAGGAGTTGAACTCGCGACCGTCGAATTGCTAACCGCTGGCCTTTCACTCACCTTACGCCTGACTCAGAAAATTATTACGTTAGGGATGAACAGTTTGGCGCCTACCGTGGGAAGTTGAACGCAGGACTTTCGAATCGCGGGGTTTCCACTCATTCCACCTTCTCGCTTTGATTTTTTTGTTGTTGAAGATTTTAATTTTGACTGACGAAAGGCATTGCCCTATTAAAGGTGAAAACTGTTAACAAGGAAAAGTTATGATAAGTTCCCCACTGACTAATAATTTTATTTGTACTAACTCCGCTGCAAGCAGCATAAAGAAAGCCAATCCTGACCCAGATTGAACTAGGAAATGATAAAACTGTTACAGAAGTTTAATAAAAGGAAACAGTTTGTGCGCTGCAGTCTTCCTTCTGGTTTCTACATCAAGGGGAATTGATGAGAGTTGGTCAAAATTAATTCCAAAATGAGGATGCCAGTGGCATGATGAAGTTTTTGTACGAGCGAGGTTTCACCAAGAAATTGACGCTGATTCATGGTTCGATATACTGAATAAAATTCATTGCTTATCTCAATGCTTTTTCTCAACTGGGAGTCAACGAAACTAAACTGGTCAAAATGAGTTCTGATAAGGACATTTTAAATTCCTTTAAAGCAAGATTGGGACAGATGTCGGAAGAGACAGTAAAGAAAATCGAAGTGACACAAAAATGTAAATTTGTCTAACCAAGGAGCCAAGTATTTGCGGCATGGGATGTTGGTCAAGAGGTCCATTCAGTAAAAAAATTTTAAAATTTTTAACATGTCTGTGGTCTAACCGAAAGGTTGTTTCCAGTCTTCTTTTTTAAGTAAATTGTTCCAATAATGCTACCAATGCAAATCCCGCACCAAACGATGACTCATTGTGGATGCATTGCCTTCTCGACTATAACGTTCGGGTTTTTCGAATCAAAGCGCGTACCGATTTTCCGAGCAAAGCATGTTAATTTCATTGCAATTTCCTCCACGTCACAATAGATAATTTTTCATTGAAAAAGAGCAGTTCAATTCAAGCCGCTCTAAAGCAAAAATTGAGATGTTTGAGTGAGTTACGAAATTTTCGCGTTAAATTCTTTTTTGCCTCCATCTCCACAAAAATGAATGGCGCTGTCTATAACGATAGTTCGAAATACTTCATTCCTTATATGAATTCCATATGTCTTCCAACAAGATAATTTCCTAATCCACGTAAGTTATTAGACTATGGAGTGGTTTGTGGTCACATTTGTTTGTTGGAGTGACCAGTACGTTCTCCACATTGTTACCCAATTGAAATCCTCTGGGGCATTATGAGTGCTCACTTAACAATTTATTAGTAAAACTAAGGTATTTAAAGTTCATACTTTTCGGATGAGTTTACAGTCTTAGGTGGACCTGGACCTCAACCACCATACATCTCCCGCTAACATGGTCTTTTGCCCACTACCTTTAATTTCAGTTTTGTACCCACCATCTCAGACAAGCACGTCCACTGTTGTGTTCGTCAAACGGATCGAATTGAAGGACACTTCGGGCCCTTTTGTACATTCACTGTACTTCGCGTAAACTGCTCAGGCGTTGCAGTCGTTTCAGACTTGTCGACGTGCAGCCTTTGGAGTTCATCGTTGAATCTTCTTTCTCACATGAAAACAGACGAAAAATCGCACGTAGAGCTTTTGAAAAAAACAAGAACTTCTTCATTCGATTTTTTTTTATGTCCTAGTTTCTGTGCCGTGAACGGGACAAGAATGATCACTTTGTTGTACAAAACCAGCTCGGCCTTTCGATAAAGAGAGAGAGAGAGAGTTCCGTTTTTTCGATTATTCTGTTAATTTAATTAATATTTGAGTCACATTATGTTGGCCAGTAGGAAATTATTTGGCCACGTTACGTTTTTTTTCCATCACGCTAGAGTAGTGACGTGTCAAAATGAAATTACTCAGAAACGGCATCTTCAACACAACCCCAAAAGTGCATACAAACACATACTGACGGTCGCCACTTTGTGCCTAGCGACGATGAACCCACGAAGGTCATCTGACGGCATCATCTGTTCAGGCTACCCCGAAAACGTTGAACATCAGATCCACAAACTTGAAAACATCCGAAAGAACGCGATCTTATCACAATTTGCCGGCCGGCACAACAAACTGCTGCCTTATCAGCCAAAAAGCACTTATCTGTCGAACACTCAACGAGAACGAGACACGTCAGTGCCACAGAGCTCAGATGATAAGAAGGGACCTAGGCGTGGAAGCACATTCTAAGTGTGAATAAAAGTTTTCACAATTTCAGAAGCTTATCTCCAAATACCCAACCGGCTACCTTGACATTCAGTTTCCATGTGACGCGTAGTCCGAATCCTTTCAAATTCACCCCGTCAATTCACACATTCAACGTCCATTCCAAATCGCACAACCATAATCGCTATATCTCACTTTTGCCTTCCGTTCAAAATGGAATCGCCCTGGCGCCGAGAAGCAGAAAGGACCACATTACAGCGGGTGGCATCCGGTTCGATTTAATAAAACTGCAATTTCATCTTTTAATCAGCTCCTCGAACGCAGCACTCGTATCCGGGCAAATCATATTCGCACGTTCACGGTAATGCGGCGAGATTGTTATTGAGTCGGTTACGTGCGACTAGCTGCGATATTATCGTGAAACGTGAAATGGTCGTGGTGCTGCTGATGGTGCTAGCTAGCACCAGTCATGTGCGCTCGACACTTCCGTTGTTGATGCGAATAGCTGTCAGGAGAGAAGCAACAGACTGGGGATGGAAAATTACGTTCTTTTCAATTTTAATTTTTTTTTTCTTACTCTTTCCATTGGTTTGAAGAGAAATTGAAAGGACGAGGGTTGTAAAAATTGAAATGTGACGGGGAAGGGGTTGAGATCCAGTGACTTAATCCGACTAATGTTTTGATGGGTGCACGTGATTCGTGCTGGCAATTGAAACGCGAATTCAGATGCTAATGATTTTCATTTGGATAAGTTTCGAGTTTGAGATAACAAACGTGAAATTGTACATTTTGATATTGTTGACGAGTGTCACTAACTACTTAGTGAATTGTGATCTAGAGAAGCGCATTCAATTCTTTGCGAGAAATCAGTCCCAAAGCGGAGAAAAAGGACTTAAGGACTTCATAGGCCAAGCCCCGCTTACGAAATGAAACACCAAAGAGAAAATTACGAGCTCAGAGCTCCATATACTTAGTCTAGCTTATTCAAAAAAAAAAACATAAAAGCCGAGAAAACAGCTCAAAACTTCACACACCCAGTCCAACTAAAGATATGAAATATCAAAGTGAAGAAAGAAGAGCTCAAAACTTAAGGGAGGCCAGAAAAGGGACGAAGACAAGCTCATGGACTCAAATCGGGGAAAGAAGAGCTTAGAATTCAACCTGAAAATTCAGAATTAGTAAGCAACACAGCAACCGAACGTGAACTCTGGACTCCACTCACCGAAAGCCATACAAGAACGAGGAAAGATAAGCGCAGTTTTCCGTGGACCAAGCCCAGCTTATGAAAATTGATCGAAAAAGTGATCGAAGATGAACTCAGACCTCCACAGACTAAGTCCAGCTTGTGAACAAATACATCAAAGAGGAGGAGGATGAGCTCAGAGCTCCAAGCCTAAGCCCAGCTTACGGAAATTATCTTCCAAGTGCAGAAAGAAGTACAGAAAACCCCAGAAATTTAACTCAAAAATTAAAATCTCTTCGAAGAAAGCACATTTTTTTAAAAGAAATGTGCTCCAGTTTCTCACAAGCTCACATGATAATCTGTTCACAGTCCACAGTCTTATCCCAGCCTCTGACATGGATCGTTGGCAAAATCGTGTTGCTGTTATAACCGGCGCCAGTTCCGGCATCGGAGCCGCTACAGCCAAGCTCATAGTCGCCGCCGGTCTAAAAGTTGTTGGCCTGGCCCGTCGCACAGAACGAATGGCAGAGCTTCGCTCTTCTCTCCCAGACGACCAGCAGAAGCGCTTCTTCTACAAGAAGTGCGATGTCTCGCAGGAGAACGAGGTGCGCGACGCCTTCAAGTGGGTCGAAGACAATCTCGGTGGAACAGATGTTCTGGTCAACAATGCCGGCACCATTCGCGATGGAAACCTGGTGAACATGGACATCAACGCGGTCAAGGATGTAGTGAACACGAACTTCATGGGACCGATTTACTGCACGCAACAGGCGTTTCGCAGCATGGAGAAGCGCGCCTTCCCCGGCCATCTGATTTTCATCAACAGCACAGCGGGCGTGGCTGGCTATAATCCAGGGCACGAGTATCCGAGTTTGAATGTGTACACGCCAACGAAGTTTGGACTAACGGCGATTAACGAGATTTGCCGACAGGAACTGATCACGCTGAAGACAAAAATTAAAACAACTGTGAGTAGCTGCGCCCTCCTGTCAAATGTTCCCTCCAAATGCATCTGTTCTCCATTTTCAGAACATCAGTCCCGGCTGGGTGGCAACCGAAATCGTTCCGGACGAAACGAAAGAGGCACTCGGCGACGTTATCCTTCAAGCGGACGACGTGGCACAAGCTGTCATGTATGCGCTATCGACACCACCGCACGCTCAGGTTCAGGAAATCACCCTCCGAGCAGTCGGTGAGTGGTATTAGCCTAAGCCTGACACGACGACGATGGTGATGTCGATGGGGAGAAGGGATGAAGATGAGGCGAACAACGATGATGATGTTGACTTTCAGACAGAGATCCCTTCGACAGCCACAAACGACGCGGCCTATGGTTGAGATTAATTAATTAAATCAAACTCAAATCTACTCCTCGTAACGGTTATTTACACATATCGACTATTCCTAGACTGGATTTGGGTTTGTCGGTGTAAATCCATCCATCCTGTGTTTATTTTTAGCCTTTCGTAGGAGTGAACTTTCAAGTCCTGCCTGGTTCCTCATTAAAATTCCTTGCCTCGCATCCTTAGATCCGCATCCTTGAACCCTCATCCCTGGATCCCCATCCCTGGAATTTCGTCCCCTTCCATCCCCACAGAGGGGACGGATTTGCGCTCAATTATTTGTGTTTTCCATTGCGATTAGCAGCAGCACGGACCGAGCGCTGGCTGGGGATCCTAGCAAATCGCCACCCATTCCATCCCTCAATGTGAACTCAATTAGCAGGACCAGCATGCACAAATCCCCGGTCAGTTCGACCAGTCCCCCTCAGCGAGCAAGCCTAGATCGACCGCAGGAAAAAAAGGATTTAAGACGAAAATCCATTTGACATTTGCCACCAGCCGGAGGGGCCCGGGGAAAGTGGCCCTGACGGGTAGGCTCTAATTAAAAGTGCCGCTTCCATTCATCGAGGAGTAGGGTCGCTTCAGTTTTACTTTAAATTTTGCTCCTTTAAAAGGACACACGATGTTATTTGACTTGTGGTATTTGGTGGGTGGGTGGGTGGTTGGTTGGTAGATGGCATCGGCGGCGGGGGTGTGACGTCAATGTTTGCTTTGAAAGACCATTACCAGAGATGGATAGGTTATGCTTTGATACACAAACAGTGCTGCCAGTGCTGATGGTGGCCGCTGTGGTGGTGGTGGGTTGGGCAAAAGTTTCAAACCCACTTCAGCTTCAAGAGAGAGAGAGAGTAGTTTTTGGAATCGCTTTTGCACTCAACGAGATGAATTCCGGTGGTGGACTGGTGGTAAGGCCCGGCCTTAGGTTCGCTTAAGGTGATCTGTTAAGGATTTATTGAGAAATTCTCTGACGAGATTCCGTTTTGATTAAATTTCCGCTTAAAGTTCCTTGAGATCTCTCTTCCCATAAAATGCAGGATACTTTCAGCTTCCCGTAAAATTCTTCAATGTCTGCCAAAAGATGATTGAAAATTCGACCCCACCACCCGGAGGAATATCATACCGACGACGAAGGACGCACTCCTCCCTTCATTCAATTACTACGTAATCTCAAGCCCATTCAGTAGATCACACCTTACAGGCACCCTCTGTCTCAGGCAACCACCGACGCAAAGCGCTTCCATTATTCAAAGCCAAAATGACACCAAATGAGGCAATCTTTAAAGATACATGCGAGTATTCAATTAATTTTAGAGCCACACCGACACGAGCAGAAGGTGAGCACAGAGCGAGGCACGGATGTCTGAGACTCAGTACGCACAGCCACCCCCCTCCCTCTAATCGGAGGGCTTCGTAAAAATATGCGATGTGTGCCTTAATCAGTTTCAAAAACATGAAAACGGTTGTCCCCCATCCCCCAGCAGTCACGCTCATGATCCACCTGCGGAAGCGGAACCTCATGCGAATATGTGCTCCTGTAAAAATATTTAAAAAAAAAAAATATTTAAGCCCAAGGTATCCTGTGGAGGGAATCGATACGCGAACACAATTTCTTTGAAACCCACACACCCAACTGCCACCCTTCATTCCCCAGTCTCAACTCCCAGCGTTTACCAGAACAATGGCAGCGCCTTGATTGCGTTTAATTAAAACTTTTCGTTATCTTCGGCGTCATGTATCCGCATGCATCCGCAGTTCTTTTATTCCCACATCTTCGTCGCCGCCCCCATTCCCCCGCTGTCAATGCAACGACACAGCAACGGCATCAGAGGACAATGGAATCCAGGCAACTGGGAGAAGTTCCTTTTTTCCTAGATCCCCAGCCACTATGTTGTTAAACATATTTCCATTTCCCTTGTTGCGTTTTTATCGCGTCGTCCATCGATGCAGTCGGGCGTGCGGCGACTAAAAAAAAAAAAACAAACCCCGCACCGCCCGAACACATGTCGAGCTCGAGTTTTGTGGTGGCGGCTATGTGTGACAATTAGAATTGTAAATTTGCTCACTCCTTGGCATCATCCTGTGGCACTGGAGAGGATGGAGTCTTTTTTTTGCATCGTGTGAACACGCCAAAAAAAGGTGAGCGACTGACAAAACACTCGTTAACGGAAGCAAGTTAAGGGTTTGCCATTCGAAAAGTTTTAATGCACTTAAGTTGGGCGTTTGTGGGCTGCGATGGATGTGGTTGGGTGTTTTGCCGTTTGTGGCAATTTATGAGATGGTTCGAGGTTTCTCCTTTTTTTCATGCCGAATGGGATTTGGGGAAGAGGGAGGATTGCACCAACTTCCAGAAGTGGGAGTTTCACCAAGTTACTGAAGTGTTTATGGCTGATGTCAGTATGGGGGTGGGAGGTACGTCGAAGTTTCAGATTTCATTTGTAAACACACAGGCATGTGGGGCATTACGTGTTTTTACTTTGCTTGAGATTTTGAAATCATCTGCCGTAAAATTACTAAATGGCGTCGCCAAAGTCAAGGAGACCCCTTTTAACTAGCAGTGTCCTTACCATCGCGTCGTACTAGATCACTCTTGCTGAGATAATTTTTCTTAGTGTTAGGTAGGTACTTTGAAGAAGAACCCATTTAAGCTCTTTTTAAGCCAGTTTCGACGCTATAAAGATCGCGATGATCCCTTTAGATCCTGAGCAACCTTAAATGATCGAAATCACACACTGAACGATCGAAGTCACATCACTGAACGAGGGTATGAAGGAAGAGATGTAGAGGAGGAAGCGATTCACGTTCGGTCTTAAAGGCCAGTGGATTTTAGTGGAGGAGAAAATATCGAGTTGGAAAGAGCATTCCATAATCGTGTGGTGCAGCTGAAGACTGAGTTTCTAAATATCACTGAAACTGAAAGGAGGCTGAAGGGTGAACTCAAGGGCATTCCAAGCGAAGAGTGTATCACGGGTAAATGCTTGGAGTGGGAGAATCCATCTCAAGCTGGCTAATTCATTTGTGGAAGCTTTTCACTTCAGTTTGAAGTATGACCCAACATTGGCTTTTCTTCTTCAAGAGAGGGCTTCACACGTAAAGACGAGTTGGGAGACATTGCGACTGAAGTCGTTGTGGAAAGAAACGCAACTTGCTTTTGTGCCACTACTGAGACAATGGTATAAGTCCCAGAAGTTGCTGTTCAATACCCAAACCAACGAAGCAAAGGATCGAAGACATATTACTAAATGCGCTCAAGAGTTGAATACAAAAGAAAAGAGTGATTTTAAAGACATTCGGTTCTTCCATCAGAACAGCTTTTCCCGCTGTACGCTATTTCTCGGTTGCAATCACCGGTGTTCACTGCACTTTCAACATCAGTGTGGCTTGAGCGCGTTTTCTCTGCAGATTGCTATTTTTCGTTAGCAAACACCGCTAGGGTTCTTGGGAAAGTGGTGTGATTTGTGCTCAACTAAGAAATGCTTTCTTTTTTTCGCACGCAACAGCTGATAGCCTTCTCAAAGTTTAGGCTCATTCACATGAGGGCAATTTAAACAGCAGGGCGGATTGAGTCTTCGATTCTGAAACATTGGGAAAGCGTAATGGAGGGCGTCCTCGAAAAGAATGGAGCACACAAGTGGAGAAGGACCTCAACAATCTTATTATGCGCATCTGAAGGCAGCTAGAGAAAGATTGTGGTGGCTGGAGAGGCTTACAGATTGAGACCCAGGTCCATCCTGGACTGTAGAGTTAAGCAAGGAAAAAGAAGAACAGGATCACTGTTTAACCCTCAGTTCGACGTTTTGCCAGCAGAGTTACAGTAAACAGCGATTACAGCAACCACGAGATATGCATGAATTAGAATTTAGCCCTTATTTCAGTTTTGAATACAAAGTAGTCCAGTTTTGAGGTTATTTTATCTTTAATTTCCACTAACAAAGAGTAAAAGCGCCAAATTGCGTAATTTAAAACATTTTCTAGAGAAGGATGCCCCGACCAACCCCCTGCCGTAGGATTCTTGCGGATTTCATTGAATGGAAACTTCATATCAGTCCTTCGCCTACTTTCGGAAATAACTCAAACCTTAAAGTGGTCCCAGGCATAGGAGTTTCCGTTGCGATACAGCACATCTCCTCCCTGACAGACACAGTTTTACATTTTTGATCATCTTAGGTTATCAGGCGTGGCCAAAAGTCTGACATACGTGAGAAGAGACAAGGACATCAAAGTCGTTATTAGTGTTTGAGAGAGTTGCCATTTCGTAAACAGCCAAAAAAACATTTTTCGTTTTGTAAAATGCCTCATACTGCTGCCAAAAATGTCGAAAATGTTGTAAAAAAAATTTAGGAGTGATACAAATTGTTCCAAGAGGGTCGAGCGTTGAAGATGGGGAACAACCTGGTTGACGAATAAGGAGTTAAAGGTTCGTATTGCATCTAGGTGCCTTTAAGGGAGGGCCAAAATTATTTATTGGATTGTATAGGACCAACGAGATGTGCAGCCGACCAGGAGCACAGAACTTGACGGTTTTCAAGTCCGGACAAGGAAGTATTCAGTGCTGGCTGGCTGACTATGGAAACGCTTATCATAAATCTTAATGATTGACTACAGTTGGGTAGCCACATCAAATCCTGTCGTATAGGTTTCTAGTAGCCCACTCCCTCTCTCTCTAGAACGGACTCTAGTGCCTATATCATTTGGGGTGCAAAATTGATTTGCTATGTCCTTGTGGGAAGCTTAGAAGTTCTGCCCTAAGACAATGTGACATATTTCTAATTGCCTCAAACACTTAGATCCCCATTCATTTCACATTTCAAATAAGTAACTGCTGTCTCCATCTCACAATCTCACAAAAGTCCTTCTCCTTCTCCCGGCGACGCCGAAACGCACATCACATCGTGACACAATCAACCGAGCTAATTGCAAAAATTTTCAAAAGACCGCTAAATTTCCTCCAATATCCTGTCCCAACAATTTCCCGCACAGATTCCGTTGCTTCCCTGTGACTCTGTCAAATTGTGAACACACGCCGATGTCACGGAACCTTAAAGAAGAATTTGCGCGGGTAAGCATCTGCCGACACTGTCACCATTTAGTCAGTTGCGTAGTCATACCGCAGAACAGTCTGGAATTCATTTCGTAAACGACTTCATTACCAATTTCTTTAAATTCTCCGCCCCAACTGGAGCACTAGGCTCCCCGCTTATTCGCCCAGCCGCCAGGTAAGGGGTGCCTTTTGTGGAAGTTACCATGCGGCAGAAAGAAATCGCTTTAAATCCCCTACCTGGTGCCCAGGCCTAAGCCAGCTACGGATGCCCCCTGCTCGTTGCCGGGGGAGAAAATATGAAAATACATGTCTTTTTCGCCTCGTCACACACTTCCTCCTTGCTTTGTTCATTCTCCGGTTTCCTGTCGAGCACTCTGACGTCAACTGAAAGGCGCTAAGAAGATGGAAAAACAATTTGTCCCCCTCGCATCGTCCTTGCATGGCGGGGGTTGAGCAAGGAACTGACATAGACATTGTCGGGCCATGTGCTGGCCGCGTGTGGGTGTGTGTGAGGTAGTTGTTAGAGAGAAGCGAGAGAGAGAGAGAGAGAGTGTACGGATCCTTAACGAGCCACGTTGCTCCAATTAAATGCAGAAAATCGATATCGAAATACATGAGGTAATACCCGTTATTCCTGTTCAGGACACGCCGAAAAAAAAGTGAAGCAAAAAAACAATACATCCTTCCTGGCACTCACGGAAAACAGGGAGGGGGAGGGTTGTTTTTTTTCTTCTCGCGGAAAAATTCTTCGTGAATGGAATTTTTTTTTTTGTGTTCATTCTACTGAGGGGTGGCGCAACACGGCGTTGGCGGGATTTAATGGGGAGAGCTCACGTTTTCCAAGCGCACACAACAAATAATGAAATTCCTGGTGCTGCTGCCGACATTGATCCCGCAGAGGCAATAATACGGCGAAGGGTTCCCGGGGTGAGTTTATTGTGCTTTTCGGATTGCACGGCGGTATCCAGCGGAACCGCACTCGTATGACATCCGCCGGATGACGACTGTTGTCTGCCTACATTAATCCATTTTCACTTCGGTCCCTGTGAAAATAGAAAGGGTTTGGTGGAGGGCCGCAGTGGAAATAGTTATCGACGCTTCGGTGAATTGGATGTGGGTACTACTTCATGAGACTTTCCACATCGCTTGATGGCATCGGCGTATCTTTCGGTAGATGGTGTGGGGGGAAAACGAATTTAGAAAATGAAGAACTGCCCTTGGCTATTGCTTTCGATGAGAGCGGAGGTGGGCATTAGGTCTGAAAAAACAGAGAGAGAGAGAGTATTTTTCGTCTCTCGAGGGCGTTATCATTTGGAAAGGTGTTTGTAATTAGCCGTCTTCTCAATTAAAAAAAAATTCTAATTGGCGTCGTTAATTGCTGCTGGCATTATTCAGAGAATTCGAGAAATGAAACAGAAACACTCATTCAAACGTTTGATGGTCTCCGCTTTAAGAGTCACTTTAAACTTGCCTTTTGCTGTACATTTCCTCGATCAGGTGCTTCTGTATCCGGAGAAGATGGTGTGCTTTCCTTTTGGGAGCAGAACACGTCCTCCTTTTGACATCCACTTTTTAGATGTCATTAGAGCAGGCGACTGCTGCAAGTTGCTTCGTTGATCGGTTACAAACTGTTTACTGGCTGCCTTAGTTTGCGGCGACAGATTTACTTCAGCTGACGGCTGCTATGGCTAGTTTCACAGTAGCCCGTTCCATCGCGCCCCTTTTTAAGACGTTGGTTTCGGGATTCCTCGGGAAAAATTGACCTAAGCTGCTTAAATGGTTAACATAACACTGATCTTCCACGGTTCGCCTAAAAAAAGTCAAATTGCAGCTCCGAATCGATCCTTCTTGATCGTCGTATGGGCTAAGCGGTATGGTGGAGTTCGTCCAAGTCCAAATTTTCAAATTCTGTCAAAAGTCGTTTAGCATGGTCTCTTAAGCAGCCTGCGTAGAGACAAACCTTGTTCCCAGCTATATCTTCAAGGAAAATTGGAAAATGATGCTTACCGTCCACAGTCTGCAACAAACTGCCACTCTCTTGGCAACTTTGTTCACATAGTTGCCCCCAACATCTTCTATTCAAAACACTCCACCACACAGAACAATCACTACCCTCTCTAGCAAGCTTCCTACCCCACTTTCAAACGTCTTCTTCCCACTCGCTCGAAAATTCTTTCTAAAACGCCGCACGTCGTCGATTCACTAAAATCTCATCGAAGTGAAAACGTTTTCATGCCGCAGTCGGCCAGACAAGTTATTTTCCCCTCATGCCACCACCGCAGACGAGCACTCTGCCAAGACCAAACGCCTCTTCTAAAAGCCAACCGCAACCATTTCATGGATCAGAAAGTTTTGTTAAATGATTTCTTCTCGTGCATGCATGAAATGCATTCCTTCCTCGGTGCGATTAAATACTTCCTCTCGTCCGCCATGCCGCGGCCGCTTTCAATATGAAATGCCAGGCATGTTCTGGCCTCCCTCTCCTGCCTTGCCACTAATATTCACTTCACCGGCATCCGTAGACGACACGACGACGACGACGACGACGATGGGTTGAGTTCTAAACAAAGCACATCGCATTCCAAATAAAATTGTGGAATCATTAAGTCCTTCGCCTGCAGGACAATGCGGTCTTTCGTCCGTCCTCCGATCAGGGTACAACGCAATCAAAATATTTATCCCCACAGCCTGGGCATTTTTGTGCTCCCCCCTGATTGCGCCAGGACAACACAGCCGAGACGACTCCAGGACATTCGTGGTATTTTCAATTAACCCACAAATATTTCGCCTTGGCATCCGGTACAGAAATGATATTCATTCCCGTTCCTCTTTCTGTCTTGCTCTGGCTTGTGTCGGTTAGATTCAGGTATCGATCCACATCCACTGCCAGTACCCAGAACAGCAGCACACACACTATCCCCGTGGCACAATGTGCACGTCCGTGATTGGCGTTTTCAAGTTCGAAATTGCTTCGGTTTATGAGTGGAGTTCGTTTACTCGCCTCACCATCACCGGGATGTGTTCCTGCTGGTTTACGAGCAATTTTCGAGGTCAGCCCTTGCTTTGCTCTGCACTCTTTGGGCGAATTTGCAAGCAGAGTGAATGCTTAATCAGAATGTGTTGCATGTGTCGTTGACTGTTAGGGAAGGGAAAACGCATTAAGGAGTCTCCTTCTAGGCTCGTTGTGGAATCACTTGGTTATCGCAATGTTTGTTATAAACAAGCAATTTGAAGGTCAGGACAGACTCGAAATTTGTTTTTCAAAGAGCGACTCCCTGTTGGCTCCTGATAGATGACCGGCCAAATTGGCGTCATTCAAAGTGGTGTCCGATTATTCCCCTTTTCAGTGGGATGGCCCTAATCCACTTAGCTCGCCACCACGCATCCCCTCGAACAAGCCAATCTGAGTACGTTTTGACAGACAAATTGCTCAGATATCCCCTCAATCACTCGCCAATATCCGTCTGTAGTCCCTGGGCGGGAAAGTCGACCACGTCGTCAGTGAGGCGCTCATCAAACTTGAGTCCTGCGTTCGTGTTCAATTTATTTGACGTAATTAATTTCCCGCAAATCTCGACCGCCAGCCCCTCCCCCACGCTGTACACCATTTCAGTAACAATCTCCCGGCCCCTTGCCGCGCGCTCCACCACATTGATGAGTCCTTATTCGAATATTAATTGGCCCAGCACAACCGGGTGGGGTCCTTGCTAAGCAACGCACCGGTCTTCCCCTAATTAGGCCAGGGATCCTTAATGAAATCAAAAGAGAAGTCCTTTTAATTACTGTCACATGCACATTCCACATCCTGCCTGGGAGGGTGAGTGCCGCAGGACATGCAAATTAGCATCAAAGTGAGGTAAACACACAGAGGGGCATGGGACTCACCCCAAGGACACTGTGCAAATGACATAGAATGGGTTTCACGCAGAAAAAGGACATCGAGAAGTGTACTCCTGAAAAATATTCGTCCTGGAGCACAAGGGAAACAAACAAAGAGCGGAATGGACACGAGTCTTGGCTCTGAGGATCGCCACCAAATAATGGCGACATCTCCCGGAGCAAGGACTCTAAATTATTTTGAGGATAATTGATTTTGAAGACTTGCAGGACAAAGACATTGTGGGGGATAGTGTGCACTGCACAACTGGGGACGAGTGCAGTGTGCTGCTACTAGTTCGGGGGGAAGTTAACGATTATCGCGCATCCAGCAGTTGCAGGGGAATTGCTGCACTTCGAGTGAAGGCCACAAAGGGAATCAAGACCAAGGTTGGTGCAAGTGGAATTTACGTGCTCAAGTGAGGGGTGGGATGCTGGATTATGGACGCCATGCATTTTTTATTTATTTCGAAACTTTGCGTTTTCGTTGACTAAGATTTGTGAGAGTTTTAAAAGCTTTTTAGTTTGCTAAGACGTTGGCAGGGGAGTTTTGTATCAGACTTACTTATCTGACAGGACCGACAATGGAAGCACACACCCCCAGATCCTCTAACATATTGCCATTGCCAACTGCATAATTTGTTAGGATTAAGTACCCCCTCCACCGTCCATTCACAAGCAGCTGATCTCGCATTACAATCGATTTGTAAAACTTATCACCACAACCCGTGCAGTCGACCACTTTCATTCGTTTGAAAGTTTCCCGTGACGAGGGAGGGGCGAAAACTTTCTCTGCACTCCCACACGAGGGTCCTATAAATATCTTTCACCACACACCGTCACGCATTCACTGCCACCGCCCCTCCCCCGAAAGACAAAAAGAAAATTCAAGAAAGTTCCCGGAAATAATTTCATCCATTTGATGCTCGTTGATCAGGTGATTAGATGTCGTCCGTCCCCCTTCACCCCCTCCACCCAAAGGCACATGCCCCATGGAAAAAGAGAAATCACTAGAAATTTCCCAAAACCGAGGTGAACTTGAAGCAAATATTTGCTCAAGGCAACGACAAGGGAATGAAAATGAAAAAAAAAAATGGCGCCCAACAAGAGTCAGTCAGGTTGTTGTGAATTTAATGACATTTTAATTGAACAACAAGCTTTGTTTTGCCGGGATCCTTGCCTAAAAATAGACACGACAAGGCTCTTCAAAAGACACGAAGTTTAACAAGACGTTAACTCATCATCGTTGTCGTCGTCGTTGTTGTCGTTGTCGTTGTCGTTGAAGTTTTTTCCTCCTCTTCTGTGTCAGCCTTGAAAGAGGAACGACAACGGGACACGACCGCATTCTTGGCTTCCGGCAACGGCTTGTGTCATGTTCGAGGACACGATTGTTTGAAAATGAAAAACACAAAAAGTACAACTTCTCCCTGTCCCATCGTCGAGGGCGGCAACACGGACAGATCTCTCATAAATGCCCGATTGGATCCTGTGTCCACGTTGCTCGCTTCAGGCTTCGTCTAATTGAGTTTTCAGCGCTACTTCACTGATAATGTGCCTTAATTGCAGCAGCAACCACCAAAGAGAGAGATAGAGGGAGATACGAATGTAATTGTAATTTGTGTCCCAAGTTATGACACAGGCTCTGAGTAGACGGAGGTGGTTGGGAGCTGATTTTTGAATGGATCTTCATCAAAACTTTCTGCATCCCCTCCCGTTTGTCCTTTCTGGCGTCTTCTTCGTTCACCGAAGCACTTCGTGAAAGCGAATGAGAAACTTTTTCAATTCACAACGCTTCCGCGTGCTGGGCGGGCAGGAGGGTGAGTGCGGTGCCTGTGCTCGACTGAGATGTGTAATGAATGCAATGAGTAATTCAGAGCGAAGATGAATTGTTCGTTTTAAAATTTCAAAGATATTGCGAAGTGTGTGCGCGGCATAGTCGTGGATGATGTGATGTGGGAACAGAAAAAGGGCCATCTGTTCTCATTTCGCAGGATGAATGTGCGTTTAGCGATGATTGTTTGTTTATGAGACGGCTGTTGTTACGGGAGTTTGCTGTTGGGCGCCATTTTTTTTTATTTTATTTATCTTTTGTTTTGTGCACTTTTAGCTGAATGCGTGTTTTTGAGGGTGCGTTTATTTCAATTAATGCTGATAGGGCGTTGATAGGGCTTATCGCGATGAAATATTTGTTGAGAGGGGGACTACATCATCGGTGGATTATCAAGAAGGGGAGGAGTTTAAATGAAGACTAATTTGTCGGCAGTTTGGAGCGGCGCTCAACTGTGGTTAATGGACCATTAACGAAAAATTAGACCTCATATATATTTTTTAAATTGAAACCTGTCTTAATAGAAAGTCTTCTGTGGTGAGCAGAAGAACAACAAGTTCTTCATCGAGTCCAGCGATGAAAGTCGAAAGGCACAGACATCTCGTCATAGAACATCAAAGGAACGGTTAGAAAAAATTTTAGGCAAATGCACTAAGTCAAAAAATTGGTGATGTGGGACCTTTTTTGTGTAGATGGCATCTAGTCAATTGTCTACGGATACAACATTTAAGTTGACTAAATGTAGATGAAGAGAAAATGCAGAACCACTCTTGCCAATCTCTGCTTCTTTGGGCTCAAGAGGCAATTGGGTAATAACGCAATCTCTCGAAGGGGTAAGTTAGCTTTGAAAAGCAGCTTGATAATCCTCGCGGAGACTTGAACGCTTCTAAAAGCGGATGAGGGAGCCTTTAGTCTTCTCATTGGAAATGTTCTGTGTGCGATTTTTGTCCTGTATGCCTTGACGGAATGAAGGAGATGATTTAATTACGAACTTTTTAGGCTGTACGGCGACATGCGTCTGGTCAAGTGTCTACGGATACAACGCCTAAAATGGCTATGTAGATCATATGGACACCTCTGCTCCTGACCGAAAATCTTCGAATTAGAGCCATTGGTACAACATAACAGAGGATAGCCTAGGTTGTGACGGCGCACACAAGTGGAGAAGGACCTCAACCAACTTGGGGTGCGCAATTGGAGGCAGCTGGCGAGAGATCGTTCTAGCTGGGGAGGCATCTTGGTTGGGACCCAGGTCAACCCCGGATTGTAGCGCCAGTAAAAGAAGAAGAAAAATGCCATGTAGATGGCAAGTACAACACTGATCCGAACCAGAGGATCTTTCGAGGCATGGTTACAACGCAACAGCGATGGCGCATACTTAGTGTGTGCAACCGGTGGCGGCTGCCCGAAGATAGTGCAGGCTGAAGAGGTTTACTGATCGGGACCCAGATCCACTCTAGATTGTAGGGTTAAAGAAAGAAGAACTAAAAAAGGTCTAAGCCTCTAACACTCACACCTAACCTGACTTAAAGTGATTAACAGTCCGGCAATTGTTAAACAGTTGCCTAGTCTTTGACGGAAATGACAATTGAATCCATCGAGTACTTTGATACTCCATCGGTCGTGCTATTATTCGTTTGTAGAATATTGAAGAAAATGTGAACTACTGTTTTAATCTGCGCCTAGTCGGGTTCTTAATAAGGACTTTCAGCGATGACTAAGCCTCTTGAGTGTACAATTTTAAGTGACAGGACCCTCTAGAATGTATGCAGGCCTAGCGCATGCCCTTACACATCTGAGAGAGATCCACGGCATCCTTGTTTGCTTCTAAGAAAAAAGATTGCGATTTACCGGAGAAAACACAGGCCACTTCACTTTCGCAAATGTGCAAAATGTTGTGCAATAAAGTGTGCTACGGATAAGCGGTAAAAACTACGACGACTGAGGAGGGGATCAAGGCAATGCTTAACACTTTTTCTGTCATGTTGCTTCGGATCGGTGGCAGTTTTCTGGTGATAACGAGGAGACAACTGATGGAGCAGACTCCTTTTGGCTGTAGCGCTTGCTAAATGTAGGCGACAGACTGTTAGTGGACCAGTTTCAGAGTCTGGGTAATAATAGTGTTTAAAAACCTTCGACAAAATAGTCTAATCAATTGTTACAATTTTCAAAAAGAAAAAATTCAAAATTTGGAACTATTTAATTTAAATAGTGAATCAAGATGAACCATTAACATCATTCCGACTTCATTTAGTTCCTTGAATGGACCACATTGCATTACTTTTACACAATTTTTCCAGACCATAAGCACCAGAGTAAACTACAAGTGAATTCAAAGACGACATACAATCCACAAGCTTCTGAAAAACATTCGAAACAGTTTAAGAGTGAAAACCTCAAGCGGCTTTGCTTGCTTATCAGCCTCTAAAAAGAAATCTAGTTCGATGGCGTTCCATGTAGGTGCAGCTCCGATTACGAAAATCAGCGAAAATCGCAGAAAATAGAGAAGTTCGACATGCCTTCAACAATGGAAATCACTTCATTTTGAGAGAACGAACAAAAATAGCCCAAATTCACAGAACGCTTTTTGTCTCACCCTGAAGATATCTTCAGAAAAAAAACTCCCTTCCAAGCAATGCATCCTGGCATCTCTCAAATAGCTACCATTCCCTCACCCAACTAAGTGCTACTCTCCGTCCGAAAAAAAACACGCCAACTATGCAACCAACTTTCTGAAGACCAACAAATGGGAACGACGACTTAACTGCAAACACTACGAAGACAAGAGTAAAAACAAAAACAAAATTCAACAAAAAGAAGAGTCACCCTCGCCGGATTCAAACAGACAGCGAGTACTTATCCTTTTTTGCCGGCGTCGCAAAACGACAGAAGAACACAAAAACTCACTTGGAACACATTGTAAGTCAGCTTACAGCCACCATCACAGGGATGATGAACGCTGGCGCAGACAACAGACACGTTCGCCGGGAGTGAGGAATTCCTCCGAGGATCCCATTCAATATCCTTTTACAAATAATTCCACTCATTCATCGCTTTAACCCCCTTCCCTCCACACCATGTCCCAGCAACCATTCAACGGTGGCAGCACCCTGCACACGACGACATCAACGCCGAGGATATGAATCGACAGCAGCGCTGGGATGAGAGCCATCGGATGAGGACAAACGCCAGCCAACGACGGAAGACAGGGCGATTGGACAATGATGGCATTTTCAAATAGGAAAAAAAAAAACACACACACACACGCTGTATACCCTAAACTGCAGTTAGAGGCGTGTTGGCGAAATAGGACGACGACGTGGAGAGTTGCCTTGCGGAAGGGAATTCCGCAAAATGACACGCCACGATACCGGGTCCCAGACCGCTCATCTCAAAGCAAGAGCGGGAACCAATAAAAGGTGAGGCAAAGGATGCCATGTACGCTGACGAATCGAACGGAATTCGGCATTGAATTCCCGCCGCTCTGAAGATTGAACGGATGGATGAGTGGTTGAGTGGTCGTGAGGATTTATAAGCCCCCCCCCCCTCCCCCTCCCCGTACTCGTCTCCTTTTATGTCTGATTTTCATCAGGATGTGTATCTTATCCCTCGTCGTCATTTCTCGAACAGGATCATGTTTCAAAGGCCCTCACGTACTCCGTGGAATGTATCTAAGGCAACTGTTCAGTGCTCATGAATGCAAAATTAATGGCGTGTACACAGACGCGGGAGACGGCGACAGAGCCGCTATCATTGTTTTCACATTACACGCGCTCCGGAACGGGCAAAAGGGGCCAACATACAGACTCTAGCGCACTCCAAATACACCGCCGGAATGTTTTCATTGCACACTCCAGCGTTGTGCGTAATTTAAGTAAAGACTTTTAGAGCGGAACTTGACTTTACAGAGAGAGAGTGGGAGAGAGAGAGGGTGTGTGCCCTATTAGGAGATGCTCCAACAATCCAGAAAATTTTATTAGCAATCTACAACCAAAGGGCGGGCGGGGGTCGTTTTTAAACAGAAAAAAGAAACATATTCATGATGTGTTAACAAAGCGGAGCGCACAAGGGTTTAAACTGCTTGAACCGAGAGAGCACTTAATTAAGGAGCGAGTCCCTGTCCGCTTGAAGGGATGTCCTTTGTGCTGGCTTAAATGCCACATGTAAACTGTGTGCCTGTCTGAGGAGTTTGCATTTTACGTTCAACTACACCATGACGATGACGCTGCTGAACGCAAATTGGATCGCAGACAATGGTCGACTAAATGGATGAGCAAATGTTTAGATTGCAAACTGCATCGCTTGGAGGGAGCGTCTTTGTTGGATGCGTGTACCGCCGTGTCTTTGTTTGGATGGCTTTATTTTTCATAAGACATTTTATGATTTAAACTTAAATCCAGGGAGCTGTGCCATGCAGTGAGTGCAGGAACTGTTGATGTATTCTTTGTCATCTGGCCTAGAGGCAAGTAAAATTGGACATATCCTTGTGCAGCGGTGACATGGCTGCTCGGACCAATTACCTGAAAGGAAGCTAATTTCGCATGGGTTCGTTTAGAGGTGGAGATCTTTGCAGGGTTTGTAGAATTAAAGGTGACGAACCGAAAATTAAAAATTTCAAAAAATTCAAAATTCCCGGAATATCAAAATAGAAAAATATTCAAGTTCATGAAAGGCTAAAGTCCCGAAATGCCCGACATCTTGAAAGGCCCAATTCACGAAATACCAAAAACCTCAAGTTGACGGAATCGCGAAATGGAATAATCATCTAATGCCCGAAATCCCAAAAATCACAAAATCCCAAAAATACTAAAATGCCCAAACCATGAATTTTGACAATTCTATAAAAAAAATATGGAAGAGGTTGACATTACACAAATCCTGTAGCGACCGCAAGCGGGGGCGGGTGCAGGTATTGAAGTGAATTTTCAAGTTTTAAGACTTTTAAGATTTTAGGCCTTTTGGGATTTCTTATTTCAAGACTATGTCCCCAAGCCCGCAGAAATACCCCTGTCAGCATATGTTCACGGCGCGTCTATGATCATGTGCAGTCAATTTTCAAAGATAGGGTTTAGACTGTGAGGGCTCGTAAGGGATTCCACAATGAAATCCTTTCCATATGTTCTAAAATTCCAGAAATGGTCCACACACGATCGAAAAACGGGAAATATTGCACATACGCCCGAAGTTTCACATGAAGACAGAGACAGGTTGTTAAAGCAACAGCCACATTTAGGCCACCTTGAGCTCGTTGTGAAGCCGGAACATCAAATGGAACAATTGACCTGTTTAAGGCGTGTCACTCAGGCAGGGTTTTGTTCAAAAGAAAGATACAAGAGATGTTCAAAGAATAAACGAGACAATGTCAACAAGATATCAAAAGCACCACAGCACAGAACATAAGGTTCGAAAGTTGATTTAGGGATAAACTAAACTTTTCTAGGGAAATTGTTGCGAATGCTTCCTTCACTGTGAAGAATTCAATTGCTTAGCAATTGCAGTCTTTTTAAAGGAGGCGATAGTAAAGAGAATAATGATGCCACCTTTGCCAAAAAGCTCATTTTAACCGACCAATGTAACGTCAATGTCATCGTCAATAAATGCCAAGCCATCAATTTCTTTCGTAAACGTATTTCAACATAACCAATGACCTATAGAAATTGCAAAAAAGCTGTTTCCTCTCTAACATCGCTCCGAGGCCTCGGAGTAATCTGTGTCAGGGAATTGAATTTTCGTTCTCACTTAGCAAAGCAAATAAGACACTCGGTTTCGTGAAACGTTGGTAAAAAAAAATCGAATACCCCCACATCACTAAATCCCTTTTCGTAAGTTTTGTTCGCCAAGTCCTCGAATATAGTAGCAAAATAGCGTCGCCTCGATGAATTTAATTTTACTTTACCTCTTTTGAAACCCGTTCAGCACTTCTGAATATGCACTCTGTGGGCAAACGTCGTAGTACTGATGACATTATTTCAATTCATCTGGCTTTCCGGGGTAAAATTGACAGCCCTGTTCTTCTGCTCTTCTCAAACTGTTTCAACACTTCAACAAGTCTTTGCACTGCACCGTTTTTCCGTATGATGAAGGGGGAGGGGGGTTGTGGCCACTATCACAACTACTACTATGGAAACTATAGAAAATTTTGTTTCTAAAGTGAATTCTGTGTCTGCCCAAAAATAGTTAGTTTTTTTTAAAGAGCAACTGCACGGCGACTGCTGTCCGCAAGTTTGTGCGAAAACTTCGTTAGACAGGTTTGCTACTCAGTCAGCATTCACAGAATACTCACTAAACATTCTTGAAGACAGTCGTCGTACAGATGAAAATGTGGCTGTTGTGGCCAAGAGTGTTAGACTCAATTCACGAACATCAACTCACTATCGATCTCAATGGCAGAACATTATACGCACTCACCTGAGGAGAATTCTGAACAAAGATTTCGGTGACAAGGTACAATTGATTCTGCAGTTGAAGGTGTGCAAACATCCACCTTCCAGTTTTGGCCTGGGAGTAGCATGAATTTGGCAACGATTTTGGTCGAATCATCTCTTTGAACTATTCTATCATCTATTTTGAACAGTCGCATTTCTACCTCGGAGGCTACGTTAAGTAACGAAATTGCCACATCCGGGGATCGGACGTTGTTTGTCGAGAAGCCAATGCCCATTCACGGAAAGTGACAGCTTCGTGTGGATGCCAACGTGGTGGCATCATTGGACCATTTTGCTTCGAAAATGAAACTGAAAAGAACGTTTCGGTCAACGGTGAACAATGCAAGACCATGGAAACCGACTTTTTTATCACAGAAATTTAAGACATGGATTTGGACGCCAGACGTCGCGTTTGGCAAATAGCGCACTATGCCACACAGTGTATGGCACAAACGACCTCTTGCGGAAAAGATACTAAAATCGTGTTAGGAACAGTCTTGGCGATATCAACTATAGCTACCATTAAGCCAAGATTCCGAATCAATATAACCGCTTAAGGTCAATATCATACAAGCAATCCATGAGATACAAATCGGAATAATTAACAATGTCTTAGAGAATTGGTGTGCTACTGTAAACTCAGCCAACAAAAGCACTTGAAAGGCGTTGTATTTCAAAATTGAAAGAAATGTTTGTTCTAACTTATAAAGCCATAGTTCATGTCAAAAAGTAGTTTTGTGCTACCAAAGTTAAAGGTACTTTTATCTCAAACGAATATCCCTAATATTTTGTAAAATATGATATCTTAGTCATCCAGTTGGTCAAAAACTGTTTTTATTGTGTCGTATGTTTTTCGGTTCGTTTCGGCTAATTCTCGTGTCAACAAAACTCGTCATGTGTGCCATTCACTTACTGTAGCGGAATTGAAAAATGCTGAAATGTGTCTCGTACGATCCACACAAGTTTCAATGTTTTCCACAGAAATTTACACTTTACGAACCATAAAGAACTTCGCAAAGGTCAAAAACTGGTTCGTTATTTACATTTGCACGCTCTCGGTATTCTTCGTGTTGGGGGACCGTTTGTAGATTCGGAACTTCCGTTGAAGCAGTAAATTGCAAGTTAAATTTCGGTATATGATCAATTGGCGCCCAAGCATCGAGCTTGTTTGTCTAGATGACGTTGCGCATGTTTCATTATTTTATCGACTTTTTGAGTGCTTAGTCAATTAGAGCGAGATGCATCTTAAACATCAAAATTATCAGATTGAAAAAGAGGTATCATCTTTGCTTCAGCTTTCCTCCTACACCTTCGTCTCCCTTAGCTTGATAAATTCTGTTCAGCAGCCTGCGAGGGTCTCCTGCTTTTTCTAGAATTGATAATAAAGCAAAGCGTCACGTAAATGCTCTTAATTTTTACACATTTTTAAACGTAAATAACTTCTGATGCTTCTAATCCCGCTGTTAGGCAGAATGTTCCACCCAATTTGGACGACGATGGACAAGAATTCCGTCCCCCCGACCTCGACGAGGTCAAGATAGCAATATCGAGACTGAAGTCGAACAAAGCTGCTGGCGCGGACGGACTATCCGCAGAGCTGTTCAAAGCGGCTGGGGATGAGCTGGTTGGGTGCATGCACCAGCTCATCTGTGAGATATGGTCGGAGGAAAGCATGCCCGACGAGTGGAATCTCAGTATCGTATGCCCGGTCCACAAGAAAGAAGACCCCTTCGACTGCGCCAACTATCGAGGGATCAGTCTCCTTAATATCGCGTATAAGATTCTCTCTGCCGTATTGTGTGAGCGCCTGAAACCGTTCGTCAACAACCTGATAGGTCCTTATCAGTGTGGTTTCAGGCCAGGGAAGTCCACAATCGACCAGATCTTCACACTGCGGCAAATCCTGGAGAAGTCCCAAGAAGTACAAATCGACACCCACCATCTATTTGTCGATTTCAAGGCCGCGTATGACAGCGTGCATAGAGACGAGCTATACAGTGCCATGTCTAGTTTTGGCATCCCTACCAAACTCGTCAGATTGTGTAGGATGACGATGGAGAACTCTCGCTGCTCCGTCAAGGTCGGTAGCGAACTCACCGAGACCTTCGATGTCAAAAAAGGATTTAGACAAGGCGACGCGCTGTCATGCGACTTCTTTAACATCATTCTTGAGGGGATCGTGCGTAACTCACACGTCAACACCAGAGGCACGATCTTCCACAAGTCCGTTCAACTGCTAGCTTATGCGGATGACATTGACGTGATCGGCCGAACTCAGCGAGCCGTCAATGAGGCGTTTGCTAGCATCGAAGCGGAAGCGGCTAAAGTGGGACTGGTGGTAAACGAGGGCAAAACAAAGTATATGCTGTCATCAAAGAAGGACGCAGAACATCGACATCTCGGACAGAGCGTCACTATGGACAGCAGACGTTTCGAGGTAGTGAAGGACTTCGTCTATCTCGGCTCCGCGGTGAATAGGGACAATAACATCAGTACCGAAATCAAACGCAGAATCACTCTTGCCAATCGCTGTTTCTTTGGGCTTAAGAGGCAATTGAGTAATAAAGCCCTCTCCCGAACGACTAAAGTAACTTTGTACAACACCTTGATCATCCCTGTCCTGCTTTACGGCGCAGAAACCTGGACGTTACTAAAAGCGGATGAAGAAGCCCTTGGTCTATTCGAGAGAAAAGTTCTGCGTGCGATTTTTGGTCCTGTTTGCGTTGATGGCATCTGGAGGAGAAGATTCAACCACGAACTGTATGGGCTGTACAGCGGCATGAGCCTAGTCAAGCGTCTACGGATACAACGCTTAAGGTGGCTAGGCCATGTAGAGCGGATGGACACAACTGCTCCGGCCCGAAGAGTCTTCGAATCCGAACCACAGGGACAACGCAACAGAGGACGTCCTAGATTGAGATGGCGCACACAAGTGGAAAAGGACCTCAACCAACTTGGAGTGCGCAACTGGAAGCAGCTGGCAAGAGATCGTGCTAGCTGGAGAGGCATGTTGGTTGAGGCCCAGGTCCACCCCGGACTGTAGCGCCATCCGAAGAAGAAGAAGAAGAACTTCTGATGACAAAATTCGATTTTATTGCAGTCTTTCAACAAAACGAAGCTTAAACGTCACCCTTCAGACAAGATATAGAGATGCCAGGTGGGATTAATAGCACCAGAGGTATTACAGTTCAAAGCCTTTTTTTATACAACATTTTCGAAACAAATAAAACACCTTGTTCATTATAGTAAAGCCAAAGGGGCATGTGTGCAGTATGCTGCCTCAAGGCGGAGTATCCTAAAAGAAGCTTAAAGCCTTAAATACGGCTTTAGCTGCCTTAGGTTGACTTCGCTTCGTAGTTGCCCGGCATGTAAAGGGAAGGCTTAAACATCTTCGAAACGCCAAATGTATATGGACACATTGGACAAGATACATGAAAAAATTTAAAACATCAAAATCTCTGCACGGCAACTTTTGTCCGTAAATGCACCCTTTTCGCGGAATTGCTTTCTCATTCTAAAAGGACTCTCAGAAACTTCGCATCCGTAAACAGTGAACCATTCGACATCGCAAATTCAATCACATAAATTGCATTCTTCAAAATTTCCTTATCTTCCACTCCACTAGCTTCCTGGACAATTTCTCGAATTCCACTCGAGTTCCATCTTCAACTCACAGACAACTGTAATTCGATTGTGAAATCTTGAAAGGGCTCACTTCAAGGACCCGCTCGCTCTCCACAACCTCACCCACTGGACACATCCCTCACAAGGTGTACATCATTCATGGGCGCAGGCAAAAACGACAAATCCCATTACCCAACCCACAGTCATTCCAAGAACCCAAAATCTAGACTTCCTGTCCAGTTCCGATGGCTTTCCCGGCCAGCAATGTAAATCACACCAAGTGCGCACTTAAATTAAATCAAGGATACCCCGTCCAAAGAAACGGCCACGAGGCACGCTCTGCCTGAGCGCTGATGCGCTCTTTGTGTCTTGTCTCCTTTCACTCGCTTTTTTTAATTACCTTAAAAACAACATTATCCAGAAATGATCCCGCGAATGAATAATAAAACTGCGCACAGGAGGGTCTTGGCCACGCAGAGGAGGGGACTGAAGTACGACGACGGCGGCGGCACAAAGGGAGTGGTGGAATATCTTTCACAAAGATTAATAACGGCGCTCGTAGCAACAAGTATGCGATAGACTATGAGTTGGGTTTGAAAACATCCTTTGGATAAATTATGAAGTATTTGCCCAGCACAAGCAGCAGCTCCTTTCCGGCTTTGTTTACGGCCCGTGCATGGCATCCACTTTCGAGGGAAAAACTTGAAGACTTTTACCGTAAATTGTAAACTCGGGGCAACGGGGCGGTAGTTCGGGCTTTGTTGCTTATTTTGCCGCATTGCTCACAGGAACCATGCAGGAGGTGGCCTGTAATCGATAGTGATGGGGAAGCTCCAGCTAGGAATAAACAATGGGGCTCTAGTGTCGGATCCTGTGAGAGACACTGAGACAAGTGAACTGCATACGTGATTTTTTTTTCGTTCGTATGGAGGTCCCGCTTCGGGCTGATCTAACATAAACCTGATGAGACAAAACAAATGTTGACTCAGGCAGGGAGATGTCTAAATTATTCACGTATCCTTTCCATGGCACAACTTGAGGCGCTGGCACACACGCAGGCAGCGCTTGAATGAGGAAGACGTATGTGATACGTAATAATAGTAATTTCGAGTGAAATGAATGTTAAGGGGCGTTGGCCGGGGCGGGGACGGACCGGGAGAATGTTATTTGCCGGCAGAGCGGATGCGAATGAGGTTAAGTCCTCTCGGCGCACTGTGGTGTACACGAAAGTGTTGCTAATATGCGGAGTTTTATTTTGTGGGCTCAGGAAATTGAACGCCATCGTCGTTGTCGTCGTCGTCGTCGTATATATTCATGTGCAGAGACGTGCTCGATTTGTGAGGAACAGGCGGCGGTGGCGATGGCGGCGTGTGCGCTCTAGAAGAATAGGTTTTCATTAGAAACAATGAGCCCCAAGGGCAGAGACTCACAAATTTAAGAACAATTTCGCAGCGATTCGAGGGGAGGCAAAGTGAAATTAATTTCGGATTCCCGGATATTGTGGGCGGGAGTGAGTTTGAGTTGATGTAACGGATATGCCTAGACGAACTGCCTGATGTAGCTGCGTAGAGGGAGTCCTCGAATGGGACGCCTGTTGAGGATGTGCTTCCGGTAATGTTGAAGCAAACGGACATACTTTAAAAAGCTCTTTAGCAATTGGGGGTCCTTTTTTGGGGTCAAAGCCGTACTTATGTGGAAAGTGACTCATGACTTATCACAAGAGAACTTGCCGGGAATGGTTGAAGAATATTTTTCACCGACATGCAAGAATATTATTAACGTCAAATTCAACCGCAATTTAAAAAAAAAAACGTGACGCAAACAAGGAAATTTCAATATTCGGTTATGGTCCTGCAAACCTCAGAAAACTTGGAATTTCACATTAATCTTTTTTTCCTGACAAATGGTTTATGTAAGAAATTTAATTTTGTTAGAGGGCGTCACGGAGACAAAGCGCCACGAAAAGTGGTGAAGATGTAGGGCATAATCTTCACAGTGAATAGGGACGTCACAAATTTTATGAGGCATCTAAATTCAACTTCATATATTGATAATTATGAACTCCTTAAGGAACATCAATTTAAAATACAATCTTGATCACAAAACGTCACAAAAAAAATTGTGACAATATGTTAAATAAATACTTTATGGAAGTTAAAAACATAATTTGTTAAATAACTTCTAAAATGTATTTGTCACTCGAGACTGTGATATAAGTCTTAGATGTGTTCGTATGAGAATTAGAATTTTATAAAGAAGCGTAACAAAAAAATTGCTACGAGTCTGTAAGCAGAGAACTCATTAACTGAACATTAGCATGCACGTTGCCAATAGTCTGGAAATACAAAAATTGTGATGTCACGTCACGAAGAACGGATACAAAATACAGCCTTAACCTCAAATATTTTTAAGTTCGAAGAATTTAGGATGTCCTGGTCTAAAATAGCGCACATACGTAGGGACAGACCTCAATCAACTTGGAGTGCATATTTGGAGTTAGCTATCGAAAGTAATTTTCACCTGGAAAAGCAAGTCGATTGAAGCCCATGTCCACCCCGGATTGTAACACCACCAACCACACACCAATGAATTCTAAGGTTACAAGTTTTAACATAAATTTGAGTTCGAGTTGAGACATTGCACTTCAGTGTGTTTATGTTTTGAAGACCGATTGGATTTACGCATGTATTTTATTATACAGCGTCACAAATTTGTTTTCCAGACTAAATGAATTTAAAATTCGGCATCCTTAAATAGACAAGTCAGATTTACAAAAACTTTTCAAAATTAATGCAAGAAATGTCACACAAATTTTGTGACAAATAACAATTTAGATCTGAATTGGAAGCAAAACACATTTTCTTTATTTTCTGCTTTTGGGATCAATAAGTATCTTACACGACAAAACCATATGTATAAATATTTCAACAAGAAACGTCACAAATGTTTTGTGACTAATTGCAACTTTGGGAAGTGTTATGCATTTCTTAATGAAGCGTTTAACCGCAAAACTTTCAGACTTTATGAATAAATAATCACGAAACGTCACGAAAATTTTGTGACGAAACTCAATATACGAAAGAATTGTATGCAGAGGAAGTACTGAAACTTAAACATGGCGTAATAAATAACTGTCACAGCCCATACATTTGTGCATTTTAGGAGCATCACAAATTTGTTTGTATCAAACTTTCCGTTCTAAAAACCTTAGCAAAAATAAGCCAAATTATATATAATTCATAGATGAAAAACTGACAAAAATACAAAACTTTTGCTAGAATGTGTCACGTCACATCGTTTGCTGATTCGAACTTATAAACAACAAAAATCTTGCAACGATGATAATATGCCTTGATGACAACTGATCATTCTTAGAAAAATAAATAAAAAAAATGTGTGAAAAGGAGCGTCACAAAAATGTTGTGATGCATTTGAAATTGATGTCGGCTGTATCGTGAAAATTTTGGCTCAAATGAAATCGCAGAAATTTTAACCAAGCTTGAGCATACAAGCATCTGAAGAATTTGAAAAGTTCGCATTAATTTCGTGACGAAATCATTCCGTAACGAAAATTCAATCAAACAGCAGTTTTTGTCAGTATTACAAACAAGCTAACATGATTGGTGACGTGACTCATGAATTAATCGTGACGGCATAATTCGTGACGTATCAAATTTGTGTTTTTCTTTGTCTCCATACACATCTTGAAAACTAAATATGGCTTTTTCTACATCGCCTATCGAAATTTTATCGAAACCTCACGATAGAGACAAACATGTTTGGACTTTAAGAAGCGAATAAAGTATGTAGATCATCAGCACACCCACTTTCAATATGAAACCGAAAGAAACCTAAACACTGATGTAATTTCTCCTCCCACCGTCAACTTCCTCTATTTCCTGGTGGTGCAAACAATCAAGCACTCTTGACAAACCATTTAATTGAATTGCATTCACTGATTACCCAAGATGCACCTTCATGACATTCGATTCGTACATGTGACCTTAGCAGTGGGAAAATTAAGTGACACCAGTAAACATTACCCAAAAACCGGAATCCGGAATCAGCCAAAAAAGAAGCAGCTCTTGTCACCAATCCAATTTCAGGCGACGCTCCTCATCGAAGTCATCGCAAGAATCCACTTCAAAGTGAAATGCCAGTTCGAACACCGTCTCATCACAGTCACACATCTGGCTATTGAAAGTCAAAATACCGCATCTATCTATCATCCCTCTCACACTGCGTCTAATTAAAGCTGAGCGACTCTCAAGTGAATCACAGTCTCTCCGTGTCGAGGCAGAAATCTCTCTCACTGACAGATTTATTTGGAATTCCTTTTGCAGTGATTCACAGTGTCGCAATTTCGCAATTCAAAACTAATTCATTTCCTTTAATCTCGTTTCGCGTCTTTACAATTTCTGTAAGCAGATTTGCGCCCCTCTCAGTGATGGCACTTGATTCCAGCTCACTGCGCGACGAAAGTGTGCGTGGAATGAGACCTTGGCTTTTGTTCACTGCTTTTTGATCTTTTCATCCCCCCCGCTCGCTTTGCCGGTAGTGACTGGCGGATGAGTGCAACTATCAAGTTTTGGAAGGCGTGAGGCATCGACGGTGCGACATTGGGGTCTAATAAATCTCACTAGTCGATTGGGATGAGTCTAGTCGATTGGCTGCTTTCCACATGCATATGAGTGGAAAATTCTATTTTAACTTGCCACAGATTCATTGACTCGCTAGACATTTGAAGTGTGAATGAGCGTGGTAATGAGTCAAGTAGTCAGGGTGTTTTTCTGTCTTGCTTTCTGCAGAACGTTTTGGGTCATAGAGTGATGTAGGGAATTTGTGGATGGTGAAAAGAATGAGTTTCTGGGGGAAATTAAGTGGAAACCTTGCATGGGATTCGACTGAAAATTTGCTGACATTTGCTGGAAAAAGACAGAGGGAGATGTTGGCTGCTAACTTGGAGTACTGAGGGTTGATAACAGCAGTTTCTCTTTAGGAAATAATTGAATCGGCCTCGAATCCTCAAACTTTTTCACAAATTTAAAATATTCTCAAATATTTGCGAAGTGTCTAGCCTTCAAACAGTCAAACCGAAAAAGTTAAGAATTTCAAATTTCTCACGACATTAAATAGTCATAGGAATTCTTTAATCTACAAGGACACAGAAAAACTCCACCGCGGCCAATCATATCCTTCGCATCACTCGAGGCACTTTGAAGACACGCAGAATTTGTTAAATGAATCGAACGTGCCCCCTCCTTTCAAGTTCAGCCAAATGTAATGTGGTACAAAATTCGAAGACACCCAGCTGCGTCAGAGACGCTAGAAAATTCAGTTGCTTTCGTAAATTCTCACCCCTTGGGGGAATCTCAAATGTCGCAGTGTTAAAATGGGGCTCGTTCTGATTTCGGATGCTCTTGGCTGTGAGACGGAGGGGAACGATACGACTCTTGAGATAAATTTAGAATTTCAAAGAAATTCAGATTTACCTAAATTTAGCAACAACTGTAGAAGTGCAGCACACGTCTTTGTTGATTGATTATCCAAAAATAGAAAATCAACGATCGATTGCAGCGGATGGTTCGAGGGCAATTGTGCGCGTGGTGGAAGGAGTCGAGAGGCGGACAACTCTTGAAGGTGAAGATGAAGGAATCGAGAAAAACAATGCGGCTATACGTCCGTGCAGGGTTATGTTACATTTCCTGTTTGCACACACTTTGCGTTCGACACGATAATTTTGTGACAATGAGCTGGAACACTTTGCTCAGTTTGGATTTGATTCTGAAATTGCAATTTATGAAAAGTTTTTCGAAAACGTCACGAAAATTTCTATGCTAAAAAATTATTACGAAACCGTCACAAAATTTTCGTGACGCCATCTCTCTGTTGGACTGTCGCAAAACAACAAATTTTAAAATTTTAACTTTTCACAAAGTACGCAATATAGTTTTCTTGAAAACAACTGATTGACACGCGTCACATAACTTTTATAACGGTGTCAAATAATTACTCGATTTTAGTTATTTTTCCTTAAATCAGTTCAGTTTCGAAGATATGAAATGTAAAACTGGAAAAATCGACAATTATGGCATCGTCACAAAATTTCCGTGACGCAGTCTTACTGTCAGCTCCAATAGAATGAAATAAGGAAAAATCATCAGTCTGATTTAGTTTCATAGAATCATACGTATTTACGCAATTGTACAGTATTGAAAATCGTTTCATATGTTTCGTGACGATAACGCCATAATCGTCACAAGAATTTCGTGACGCAATCGCAAGATATGTCACAATAGGACATCAGACCTTATTTATCACTTAACTTGAGTTATAAAATGATATAATAATGGCGTGACCGTCACACAATATTTGTGACGCACTTTGTTACAGTGTTATAATATATGAACAAAAAATTACTTCCTTTTTGGTTTTTGTTTCCATTAGCTGTCCGCATTTGTATACCCAAAGTACCAAAGTATCAAAGACTATACACTCCACGAAATTTTTCGTGACGATTGCAAGTAATTATTTTACATTAAATTTAAAAATTCTACCAAGCTCAAATTTATTCATTCGATATGACTCCTTCCCTTTGTACCATCACATCGTTCTCGTGACGCTTTCCGTCACTTTCCACAGAATCCATCACACTTCATACTTTACCTGTCACAATTTTGCTGCGACGAATGTTAGTTTCACTTCGTGATTCCCATCACATCTCAATTTTTGCCAGAATCAATCCATAAGCCCCCCAAAGAACTCCACCCCGCCAAAAGCAGCCACGTCCCCCCCCCCCCCCACCCCATCACCGAGAATGAGGACAAAATTTAATACGCCACCCTCAATCCAGCTCACAGCTGGCGATTCATTTACCGCTGCAAACGACCGATTGGCTTCGAGAATTACCATCTCATTGTTATTCCCATCGATTTATGTTGATCTCTGTCGCTTTCTCGTTCCGTCGAACGTCCATCGACCACCAGTGGAACGGCCGGGGATGCACAGTCTCTGGCGCGTCATCGCCAAAGATCATAGAATCGCTTTCCGCTCGGCCATGTCCGTGGTGTCCTATTGATTGGAAGCAGTAATCTTTGTGCGCTGGCGGTCAGAGATGCCAGCGAATCGATTGGATGGGCCATTCCTAGACACCGCCAATGTAGCAGGGGCAATCAAACTCTGCCCCAAACGTCCCCCAAACCGCAACCGACCCATGCCACGGGTGTGTGTATGTTTATTTACTTGGATAATTTTATAGAACAGCTGCTGCGGCCCCGGCTTTGGTGGTGATGTTGATGCGTGCGGTTGCTTTTGTTGTTTCATCGTCATCGGGCCGTGATCAGCATCTAAACGGAAACGGTGGAATGATTAATCGTTTGTGGCTTTGATTGATTAACACGTTTGATGAGGCGGCGGCGCACTCGAGTGGTGGCACTAACAGACAGCGTCGCATGTGACGGTTCTCTAAGGGAGGGTGGGCTGTGACGGGATGACGGTGATGCGCTTCTTCCAAGTGCTTGACAGTAAGTGGTTGTTAAGTTGACAGTTCGAAATGGCGAACGGATGCTGCGACAGGGTGCGAATGCCGTAAACCAATGAAAGCAGATGGAACGGGAGGAGCATTTGCGGGGAGGCAGAGGAATTGACGAGCAGATAGGATAATGAGCATGTACGTAGAGGTGGCTAGACAGCGGAAAGAAGTGTGACAAAGCACTTTCCATTTGAAGTGACGAGGAGTGAGACGAGATGTGGATGGAGGCGGGAATGTATTAGTAGACTTGTAAATGACACCTGCCATGATTGCATGTCTAACGTTGTGTTGGTATATTCGTACTCTGAGGCAGCTCAACGATGCCTTCCATAGATTCATGCAATCGAAGGCAATAATCGTATTGAAACAAAGACACCAAAGAAGAGTAGGTGAAAGAGCAGAGGGATCAGAGAATTGCCCCCCAAATTCAAATCAACCCAAACCACAATCTTATGTCGAATTGGTTTGAGGTTTGGGGCTTAAAACCACATGACGCACAACCGATTGGCACGTGTCAAATGTAGAATGGCACTGCTCCTCAGTGGCATGTACGGCATGTAAGAGGAATGCGGAGACGATTAAAAATCAATAACACTCATCTGAGAAATGCAATTGGAAAGTATCTTTTACAACTTGGGTTGCCAGAGATTCCTGGAAAGCAATTGAAAGCAAATTAAGAGCTCGGGCTATAATGGAAACAGAAAAACAAGGGATATTACGCTGAGGGCAGCTTCGACATATACCTATAGGGGTGGTGGTAAGTGTGTCGACTCCTAGATCGAGCCCTGCACTGGATCAATGTACGTTAGTTTTACTTTATGCGTTTGCAGTGTGAAATTTCGGGGGCTGTCCATTTAACGTTTTGAATCATTAATGACTTACAAGATGAAGACGCAGCTTTGCGAAAAAGAAAAGGATTTAAACTTAATTCCATTTCCAAGCAATTAATAATCAATCTCGAACAGGGCACTGAAGATGACAGACCTGTTGTCTATAGTGGGGCGGAGAATAGTCCAACGGTGGAGAACTCACCTTGGCGATTGAATTGCTGAAATGCGACCCGAAAAGCTTAAGGCAATGGGAAAAGATGGAGTGCTGTGGCTCTCTCGTGTCATTAAGATGGCGAGACAGTGGCGAATGACAAACTGGAGTAATGGTTCCTAGATTCAAAAAGCGAGACAGAGGAAGACGTCTACATTTACAGAAGCATATCTCTTTTAAGTCTCCCCGGTAAGGTCTTTGATAAGATGTTGGAGGCCCTTTCTAGAGCAGAGTTAAGTCCAAGTTAGGGGAAGAAGTGCAACCGAACAGCTTTTCACTCTGAGAATAATAATTGAGAAGGTTTGGGAGCATGATAAGCCGATCTATAGTTGTTCTGAAGATTTGGAAAGGTATACGACCGATTCCCTCGAGGTTAGCTCTGGGGTGCGTCTTCTCAACTTTTCATAGATTTGTGGGCGTTTGTCCTGATTCTGGAATGAAGGTAAACGTGGACACCTACCAAATGTATATATATACGTGTTAGTGGAGCCCCATTGAAACAGGTGGAGAAGTTTAAGTTACTCGGGGTCTCGGGTGTCTCGGGTGATGGAAGGAGCAATATTGAGTAGCATCTGCCAGGTTGGATCAATTTTGAAGCAGCTTGGTAGATCGGTAATAAGGAACGATCGATTAACGCAATGTGACCGAAAGAATAAGATCGTGAATACCAGCTGCTAAGATGAGATATCTTCGTGTCGTTGCTGAAGTAACTCGCTGTGAGAGGCTTAGAAACGCGACGGTGTGGCTGGAATTGTTGAGTAGCTACTTCCCCAAACGAAAAGGACTTTACTTCGTTGGTTTGGTCAGTTAGTATGGATGTCTCCTTCATCATGACTTCCGAAGCGTGCATTAGATTTAATGCCATCAGGTAAAACACCTCTCGGCAGACCCAGAAAGAGGTGATTGGATTGAGTCCATAAGCTCGCCTGGTTGTGCTTGGGATTAGCTCGTACGTACTACGATTGTAGTAACCAATCATTTCTGGTTAAAGTTTAATTCGAGACATTTTCCAATAGATGACCTAATAAAGTGACTATTCTGGTTTTGAAAGTAAGGCTTAATAGAACATACACAGGCATTCATTTTTTATGAGATTTGTAATACGTTATAAAGATTCAATATTCCTATTGTAGATTCAATCTTTAATTTTCCTCTGTAAAATAAACAACTTGCTATTCCTTAAAGGTAATTTTTAACCACTCTTCCGCACATTTCAGCCGGTTTCTTCGCCATAACTCGTGTAGTCTTCTAGTTTAATGCGTCTAGAGTTCGGGGTTTTTCGCCTAATATAGGCATATTGCGTGGCCCTTAAGAAAATACTTAAGGTGTCGAGTCTCATGATCTTGGTGGTCAAACGTGAAAGTATACAACCAGGGAGTTTTTCGGACGACAAAGCCATAATTGGTTGTGTTGTGTGGCATATCGTCCAAGTCATAATCTTAAGTCGTAGATCAAAACCAAATTGACTATCATTCGACCATATCGTTCTAAATTGACGGCAACCCTTCGTCCATTGGCATCTGACAATGGCAGATTTTGACCATAGGACTCACTATCCCCTTAACCTCTCTGTTTGGAGCGGCACTTTCTTTTATCACTTCGTGTTTTTTGAGCCTCATACGCGGCAATTTTTCTTGTTTACACTCGCGCCGATTAAGAGATGCGCCTCATCACTAAAAAAAAAGTTGTTTAAACAGTCGGTGGTTATTCTTTGCAGTTGAATGGTCTGAAATTGTTGTGCAAAAAAGAGGCACATGAAAGTGCAAAATAGCCCGTAGTACTGTGTACGACAAGTTCAATTCGTGAGACCACGGGAAATTGTCGAATTCGAATCAACAGCAGTACGTTCTTACACTTACAGTAGGGCTCCTTTCGACTGACAGTGTATTGATACACAACCATTACGACATTAGTAACGCTTCCAATGACTTTAACAAATGTCTCCACAAATTTACCGGTCGAATATGAAGATCAAAATCACCGAGCAATGAGCGAAAAGTGGTTTCGTTTCAAGGATAACTTTTGTGTTATGTTTATTTAATTTAAACGCATTATTCGAATGCTACCATAAATGGCAAGTATACAGCTATTATTGCGTCACTTCATTTCGCAAATGAGTTCGTCATGTGTCAAATGGCAACACCACCAACTTGAAACCACGATTTGAATGGCCCTGTACAATTAGTCAATTTTATTCCAGTTCGAACGATTGACAAAAAATATGGTACGACATAAACATTTTTTAACAACGTTGTCACGCCGATTTTTCAAAAACTCCTTTTTCTTAATAGCTTTGAGTGAGTTTTCTTGGAGGATTCAACTGATCTGCTCTGAAATCGTCCACGCACGCCATCCAGGTGAAACTGGATAGAACCTATTACTTTTAACACGATTACCAACCACACGTCAAACGAGGTTCGTTAATGGATATTCAGTGCTAATACTTCCTACTATTTCCAGGACATCATAGAATATCTTCGGGGTATTTTGGATAGTCGTTCCACTGTGCTTTCCGAAAGCTGATTACATGCTACGTTTGTGGCTTAAATTCATTACCAAGTCGAAAAGACTTCGCTTAAGAGAAAAGCAAAAAAACCTGCTCTTCCATCATCTTCAGTTTCATTGTTAAAATCACCAACTTTTCAATTTCAATTTGCAACAAAGTCATCACCTGCTCTTTAAGAAGCACGTGCCTCTCCCTCAACCCTTTCATTTACACTTTCTGACTTCCGGACAAAAAAAAAGTGAAAAAAGTACATCATTCTATTATGCCCCATGGCGACCATTCGCCACCCCCACGCCCCATCGCTCCACGACCTTGTGCATGTACCACAACAAAGACTCAACCCTTCCCGTTAGGCGGGTGGCAAATGCGAACAAAAAAACAGGATAATTACAAGTAGTATGTCTCTCGCAGGAAGTAATCCGCACTAATGCACTCTCACCCCTGCTCCATCAAATTATATTTTCATTTTACTATCCACCAACTACTTGAAAACTCCCAGAGCGCACTTGTTGCGCACCACACACACCCCCCACCACCGGCAGCTGGACGCTGGGACTAGGAATTGCCTCGTAAATGTTGCCCTTCCGCAGCGCCGAGCTTCGTCGTTGCTGCGCCGAGCAAAACTTTTAATTATCCCTGCAATTAACGGTATTGCATCATCACGACCCACTCGTCTAGAGGATAATTGCAGAGTTTTTTTTTTTGTTCTTCTTTTCCTTCTTCACCCCAACCTCAACCACTCCCGTCATCGATGGCAGGACGGTTTGGCTGCCGATGAAGTTCGAGTTGCCCTTTTTAAAACTGTTCCTGCTGATGAAGCTGGTGCTGGCGCTGCTCCTGCCAAAGCATCCATAAAGGCGGCAATAAAAAAAAATTGTGCGCTTCTCGCGTTTCATCCATTACCATGCCCTCGTGGATGGATTACTCCGCGAATTCGGGACAAATTACGCGAGGATCCTGTTAAGTTGTATCGCCAATGCGTCAGCGCCCGCACTTTTGTTTTTATAGCCCGCCTTGGAGCTCGTAAATATCGGTTAAATGATGTTGGGCGTCGAAGTGCAGCACGTCCTCCACTTTTCCGCTCCCGATTCTCGAGTCGTTTATTGTCCTCCGTCGATGCAGCGGAGCGAGGGTGGATGATGCAGAGGCGACGGGATGCACATTAAGTCGAGTGTGGAGAACGATTGTTCATCGTCCCTACGGGGACGAGGGCGACATCTGCAAATGGAGACTAGGTGTGACACACTTGCATGGTGGGCGGAGGTGGTTGGGAATGTTTCTGTTTATTGATGGCGAAGTTAAGAACGACATGAATTATTTGATTGTTATCGTTCGTCGTGGATCGATGCTTGTTTCTTTAGCATCTGCTCCTTGGACGGATTTTATTCCGTCGGAGGAGTGACAGTTTGATAAATTGTTGGATTGGAAAGCATGCATATTAGCATTCATGTTGACAATAAATCGATATTGTCGGAGCGGAGGGGGGTATTAGTGTTGGGGCGAGGAAGACAGTAATTTCGCTTGATATATGTTTTTCGAAAGCGACGGTAGGATGCATGCCCCTGTATACTGGCTTTCTCTGATCGAATCTTGCATTTGCTATGCAGTGGCAGGAGGTGGATCTTTGTGTTCTATAAAACTCTGTCTCCATATAACTTTCTTCCTCGCTCTATACTCTGTTAGCCTCGGCCTTATGTTCAGCTTCGTCGTCTGTTGAACTCTGTCTCCTGTTGAGTTCTGTCTTCTGTTCTGTTCTGTCAACTATTGAGCTCTGTCCTCTGGTGAGCTCTGTCCTCGGGTGAGCTCTGCCTTCCGCTGAGCTCTGTTTTCCGTTTACTTCCGTCTTCTGTTAAGCTCTGTCTTTTGTTGGGCTCTGTCTTTTGTTTGGCTATATCTTTTGTTGAGCTCTGCCTTCTTCTGAGCTCTGTCCTCTGTTGAGCTCTGTCATCTAGTTAGCTCTATCCTCTGTTGAGTTTTGTTTGCTGTTGAGCACTACCCTCTGTTGACCTATGTCTTCTGTTAAGCTCTGTCAACTATTGAGCTCCGTCCTCTGGTGAGATCTGTCATCGGGTGAGCTCTGCTTTCCGCTGAGCTCTGCCTTCTGTTAACTTCCATCTTCTGTTAAGCTCTGTCTTCTCTTAAGCTCTGCCTTCTTCTGAGCTCCGTCCTCTGTTGAGCTCTGTTTTGAGCCCTTTCTTCTGTTGAGCTCTGCCGTCTTCTGAGCTCTGTCCTCTGTTGAGCTCTGTCATCAGTTAGTTCTATCCTCTGTTGAGTTTTGTCCTCTGTTTAGCTTTACCCTCTGTTGACCTATGTCTTCTGTTAAGCTCTGTCAACTATTGAGCTCTGTCCTCTGGTGAGCTCTGTCCTCGGGTGAGCTCTGCCTTCCGCTGAGCTCTGCCTTCTTTTAAGCTCTGCCATCTATTGAACTCTGTTTTCTGTTTAGCCATTTCTTCAGTTGAGGTTTGTCTTCTGTCGAGCTCTGTCTTCTCATAAGCTCTGCTTTCTGTTCCCAGTTACTTTCGGTCTTTCACTGAGCTGCGAATTTCGCTTAACCGTGGTCCCCATCCTTGCACTGTTTTTTTTACAAAAACGCCTTTAATTCAGTGCCAATGGCACTGACTGCCACTGTCTTCGTTTCCATTCGCCAGATTCATTTTGTTTACTGCCCCCAACAACCACTGTCACAGTCATTTGCCATCGATGTTGTTTTCAAACAGTTCTTCTTTGTCGTAAAAAAATCAGACTCCACAAAGATGATTCTTCTCGAAAAGAAAAAAACACTCCGCCCCCCCACTTCGAACACAGTGAATGATCTCGAAGTTAACTAGCAGGTAATTTTCCGTTCCATTAACCCTCTGTCCAAAGTCTTCAGCTCGCCCTCGCTGCCACATACACGCCTTTATTCGACTGCTCGTTGTTCCCGTTTTCACGGGTGAATCAGCGGAAAAAGGCAAACACACACACATTGTGAGTTGGATCCTCGTCTCCTTCCCAAAAATATAAACAAAAAAAGGACCATCAAAACATGGCAGCAAATCCCCGAAGCTCCGTTAAGGGCTCCGATATATCCCTCCACCGAACAACTTTTGAGGCGAATAACAGATGAATTCTCTCATCTGCAAGTGATTACATGAAAAATAATGAAAGGAGGACCACAAACAACAACAGCAAGTGGGGTGAGGTGGCGAACAACAACCGTTGGAGTGAAAGTTTGCAGACAGGTTTATGTTATCGTCTGGATTGGAAAAAGGATATTTTGGTATTTTTCTTTGTTTGTTTCTAAATCATTGCTCCCACATGCGTCACGCACCCACAGCCCCCCCCCCCCCCCCCACACACACACACGCGCACGCTGAACGTCGAAAAATGAAAATCAAGTCAAAACCAAGCGAGAAACAGTCGAGAATCCTTCGTCACGGGAACTAATTAGTTTCCGTCATCAATTTTTGGCAATGCTGCGGGCGATGAGTGTGTTGGTGGAATGGTGGGGGTGAGGGTTTAATTTATGGTAGAACAAGACAGTTCCTTCTGTTATCCTTCTTGCCAGCGCAGCAGAAGCTTTACAGCTTCGTCCATCTCCCCCTGGGGCACGTGCACTGCTTCGGCAGTGCGGCGAGGGACCGAGAGCCCAGAATGAGAAGTGTTGTCTCATAACTCATTCTGACTTCATCCTTTTTTCACTTTGCTTCTGGCCGAGCCAATGCGCGTTCTACAGATTGACTTATCGCAGGATTTTCGCCAGTTCGCCAGCGGGCGTGTCTGGAGCACTTTCACGGCGTGTTGGTTTCCATGCCCCCACCCCACCGAAATGAAGTCGTTAAAGAGATTTATTGCCGCAGCCAAGAGGCGGGGTCGTGTGCGAGTGGTGCAACTTGATGAATTCGCTTGTGAATGCAGGCCACAGGTATCGACTTAAATCTCACCTCTGCTACGCTGGTGGGGGCGTGAAATAAGGGTTTCCTCCTGCCGAGGCCGCTACCACTTGCACTCCATTCATGCGGCCGCATTAAGCGAATCTGCACCGCAGGCAGAAGAGAAAGGTGAACACAATCGTTCTCACAGGCATCCAGACCATGTGGACGAGATTAGACGAAAACTGTGAGCACGACTCAGGGTGGTGGTGGGGGTGGGGGTGGGGGTGGACTCTGTGTTATTTCTGAGGCAAACAACGAAATGCTGTGGAGGGGAGGGGGAGTCACAAGTTCAATAGACTCCTGCCACCAGTGACCTCGATAAGAGGAATTTCTGAGTGATTCAGAGAGCGCCTGTGAGACCTGTGTCCGATTGTCATTCTGCTTCAAGGGATTATTGAAAGCTGATCCCATTTCTAAGCGAAGAACGTAGCATTTGATACAGAAGTCAAGAGTTTACGAATGCCTGGTGCAAATGCATTAAAATGAAAAAAAGGAATGAAGGATATAATTGTGACATGAGGTATTTTTCCATTAATGCCACGCCTCCTTCAACCGGTTAAGAACCCACTCCTTAAAGATAGGTTCATGATCTTGTGAATGCCTGCACACACATGTATCCCTTACCAACACCTCGACCATCAATGTTTGGCACATAGCTGTCAGAACTTCTGAAACTTCAACAGTTTCGCAAGTGTTACTGCTCTCAGTCAATCTCAAGTCAAAGAACAACTCGCTGATCCAGCTACATCATCCCGAGCAACCGCATCGGAGCCTCATAAAAACAAATCTACATTAGTTATTCATTTGAAAGTTCCTTGAGCTCCCGTTAACCGCCTATCATCTCAACTTTTATCGCTACCTCCCCCTTCTCACAGCCAGGACGATGGGGTGCGGGAATTCATAAGCCGTTGCGTCTTAAAAATTACGACTTCCCACTGTAAAGGAGAAATAATAAAAATAAATAAATGAAAAATCGAAATCCCACTCCCGGTGACAGTGGGGTGGGGCGGAAAATGTATGCCTCCCGGGACCCCTTCGAAGAGGAAAAACTCTCAAAAGGCAACGCTGTTGATGGAGCTTTTCAAACGGAAAACTTTTCTCCGTCCCATAAAACGTATGGACTGCGACGTATGTGAAACTTACCTCCTCCCTTCGCTCGGCCGGGCGTTGACGCGCTCCTCTCCGGAATTACCATAGCAAATGTATTTAATGGAGTTCCTTGGCTTATTTTCGGGCCATTAGCCGGAGGTTCTTCCGTTTATGAATGCCGAGAGGGTGGCGGGCGAGATGGGGGAATGCGACGGGTTCAAGCACCGATGACGGATTGTCGTCTACCCCTCCCGCCGCTGCACCAATCAAATGATTTACTGCTCAAGGAACAAGAATAAAAACACTCGATAGATTTACGAGTGTAACTTTGAGCGTCTAATGGGCCCACCCCCATTCCCTTGTCTTCATGACAACCCTAGGCGTGTTTGTCATTCGCAAACTTTTCTCTGCGAAGCTACACAGGTTCGCCGGGGGTCAATGCACTCTCCGTGTAACGACACGCCGACGCCATAGAGACGTGCTGTCCCAGGGATTAGCAGTGGGAAGCTGTGCAACAGCACGTTTTAAAGCTGTTGACGAGCCTTGCGAATTACGATTAAATGTGGCAATTGTTTCGATGCTGGATCGTTGGGGGAAGTGGTGGCGCCAGCATGGGACGTCCTTGTGATGTCAGTTGCTTTCTGCCGCTTGCACGTGCGGCTGGTAGAAAAATGAATAATCGTTCTGTTAGTTGAGTTCGAAAGCGCTTCTTTGTTCGGGAGAAGATGTATCTTTCGGCTCTGTGCCTTCGGTCTGAGCTGCGTGGGACGAGGGTTGATGTATGAGCAAAGTGTTGCTTGGTGAATGGTGGGTGGGGAGTTGTTTGGCGGTGTGGAGCATTGAAGCATTTTTGTTTCAATTTTGCGACTGAATTGTTCTGAGTTAATTTTTACTTGGAAGTTGAAACCTGCTAATATTAGACCCTTATTTCTCGCCCTTGTAATTGTTTGCATCTATTATTGGCTTTAAAGAACAATTTTATTTGGTCTTAATTTCAAGGATTTTTACCGCTTTCTAGCTTATGTAGAATCGTTTGCAGACATTGGACGTATGTATGTGGAACATTTAAAAACTCCGTGACGTAGAATGAATCCCAATCTTTCTCTCGTCGATTCGCTGTCTACAGATGGTTAAGGACCGGTATATACATTTAATGTACGCAAGTCGCACATCACAGCAAGAAAGTGATTTTTCATTCAATTGAAACTGGTAGGCAAAACACAGATTTTGGCAGAAATCATTAAGGACGTCTGGAGAAGTAAAATTTTTCAAGAATTCTGTCTACAGCGTCTTCATAAACGCTTTCTGTTACACCTAACGGTAAAGGTGAGCACAGAATCTGGGCAACTCTACCAACAAATAGTCTAATCTGCATGTTTTTATGCTTCTTAATAAACTTATTCGACTTCAGTGCGGTCAATCTACGATAACGTTTTTCTACTGAACTAGTTCAGTCTTCTAGTTCATTAAGTTCATTGATATTAAATTCATTGTAATCTGCTTAATAAAAGCAAATTGGGTTTTATGCGAGTATTGGTTATCAAAAAAGCTTTTCTGAAAGAGAAGAACTCCTAGTTTCCCAATACAAAAAACTAATATCCATAAATTGTGTAAAACTGTTACTAAATCTTAAGAAAAAAAAGTTCATTTTGCAATTTATGGCACCAAAGAACGATCGCGGTGCTTCGAAACACGTCTATGATATCGTGACAGATGATGAATCGTAGATTTACGCGTATGAGCCCGAAAGTAAACGGCAGTCGACTGTACGGGTGTTTCAAAATGAGCCAAATCCGACAAAAATTGCTCGCGCACGAACCACTTTCAAGCCTGACATGTCGCAACGGTACCACGAGAACAACGCAGAACAGTCAATTCTGAATGGTACACAATCATTTTTTGGCCAGTTGTCTTTCAAGAAATCAGGAAAACCAACCACCGAAAACGGATCACTCTTCACCAAGACAATGCGAGCTCTCACACTCTCCAAACCACGATTTGATGAGTCATCCATCGTATAGTCCTGACTTGGCACCTAATGACTTCTTTTTATTCCACTACGTAAAAAATAAAATGAGAGGTCAACGTTTTTCGACACCTAAAGAAGCGGTTGATGCGTTGAAAATGCATGTTTTGGAGATACATCAATCAGAGTGGCAAAAGTGTATAAGTCCTAATAGGGAATATTTTGAAAAACAATAAAGCTATTTTCGATAATTAATATTTTTTTTTTTTTGTTTTCTAATCCCGAAATATAAAAGGCAACCCTCGTATAATAATTAGATGAACGACTGAATTTAAAAAATGGCAATTCGAACTAGTTCACGTTCACAGTTCACTCGTTAAAGGTTTTCTTTTATTTTTAAGCGGTCTCTTGAGAATGTCACAAGCCTAGTCCTTAATTCTTCTCATGACTAATAGCAGCAGTCTGTCTTTACTAGTTAAGAAGGACGTCAACCAACATTTAGAGGACAGATGACCAAAAATTGCGTCCACTGGAAAAAAAAACTGTTGGATCATGAAATGGCGAAGAAGAAGTTTAGGACCGTGACTAGGAAGACCACACCTTCCAGAACTAGGAAGACCATACTTTCCAGGACTAGGAAGACCACACTTTCCAGAAGCTTCATTGGGAGCCTGCCTTTGAACAAATTCTTTTTATTAATTTTTCAATATTAAATTCGAATCTCCCAAAATTGGCATAAACGACTCCTTTTGCCTCTTTCATGCTCTCATTGGTGATGCTGAATGATAATCTTACCCCATGCAACAAAATTCTTCAAAGGTGTATTCTTCTTTCATTGGAGTAGGTTGCAGCTCGGGTTGAAGCCGAATATCATTCGCTTCTTGCTTACACAGTTATCATTAGTTGCTAGTAGCAAATTGAAAGTATTGTCCCAATGGATCAGAGCAGTGTGGTGGCTGCGCTAAACATGACCTAGAAATCCTAAGCATATGCCGCACCGTGCAATCGAAAAATATTTACCCCCACCATAGTCCCCACGGCACATCACACCGGTGTCAAATCGTTGTCGCTAATGGACATCAAAGTGATTAGATACGAGTGTTAAGTGGCTGCCAATGAATGCCCAATGAGCACTTCCTCTTTCTCTCTCCTCTCAAACAACCAACTTCCTATTGACTCTTCGTGTTGACACGATAAGCCGTCCTCAGTCCACTCGAAGTTCTCGCATATCATGGACGCCTATCTCTACATCCGAAGGCAATTGCCGTTTCCGTGGCGCCTCCAGGGAAATGCGTGTCAAAACTGGCAACTTGTTCAAATGTTTGCTTTCATTTTCAAATTACCAGCCAATGGCTGGCAAACATCCCCAGAAAGACATTGTCACTCGGCAGCACTTCTGCCTTGCGCTGACGCCAATCTCTTTGATTAATGGAACCGCCACCGCCGGCCCTACTCCCTCCCAGGAAGTAGTAATAAAAAAAAACGGAGAAAGCCACACCGACAAACTGCGCACCAGTTATTTCGTATTCAAATTGGCTCACGTAATTTATCGATCCCGCCTGCCCCCACGGAGCCCAAATTCATTTCCTCAGCCACGACGAGCACAACCAGTTGCTTTTTGGTAGCGCCGGCCTCGACTTTGTAGCTCCGCTGCGTAGCCGATTCGGTCGCCCTGACAAATTAACTTCCTCGTATCTAATTCTGTGGATTTATTGCCATAATGAGCGAATGTAAATTACTCCAACCACCGCACCCACAGGCACCTGACAAATTTGAAGGGTGGGTTACAGGAAAGACATTTTGCCCATTTTGACCGATGACAGCTTAATAGCTCGACTGCAGCCGATACACTGAACAGATTGCATTTCGATTCCCTGGCGTCCTCCACCCCACCCACTCCGCCTACCCAATCCAGGGAGTAGCCAGCAAGCAATGCATGCGGCACAAGAGGGGGTAATAAACGAACGGGAAAAAAATCTAAATTATACCAGTGAAACCTGTAAGCGGAGACAATTTATGACATTCAATCCGGGCGAAGATAAATTCCAGCTGCCTGAAGGGCGGTTGGGTGTCGGTTGCCGCGTGCCGGGTGTTACTGTAGAACCGTCCTCGGATTACCGTCCAGCCAGCCGCATACAACGCCTACACGTCTGCCGAGTAAATAATTAAATTTGAAGAAGCGCAGTGATGGGGAGGCCACACCGAGTGGGTGAATTCACATAAATCCCAAAAAAGGACACGTGGTGTGTTGGCCGCCGTCGACGATGGCTTAAAGGGAAGAGAGAATTTTGGGTAATTTCTATTTTTCTAAATGCGCCACATGGCGTTGATGGCGTACAGCAGCCGTAACGCTGACTAGGGGCAACGAACTCGACTCCTCTCGGCTATCGCTTGTCCGGTGTGCTTTGATAAATAATTAACCAATTAGATGAAGTTATTGTTCCTGCCGAGGCGGGACGGGAATGAGAGCAGTCACACTGGGGTTGATTTTGTGATAATGGCTCTGTGCTTCAAGTGCCAGTCAGTGGGCGGCATCCGAATTGAAAGGGAATACAGAAATAGAACAAAAATCGGAAAACGACACCATAACATATTTGGCGAGATGTTTCTGGGTACGAGTTGCGAAAACGGGGCATACGAGGGCGAAATAATCTGAAAATTGTGAGGTCATCGACACAAGGGATCCACTGTGTTTACGGCTTTTGTTCACGTGCAGATATTAAAATAGACATTAAAACGGAACTTCAGGGTTCTTTAGAAATGAAATATGCTTAGGTGATATGTAGACTTACTTTAAGGAAAGGTGGGGTTGAACGCTAGGTGATAAGTGAAAACTGCTTTACCAGGAAGCGTACTTAAGCAGGGAAAAGTGGCGAAAGTCAAGCCATCGTCTTTTTTTCCAAATACTTTACTGTGCCCCTAAACGAATTCTTATCAAAACTGTAAACGCCTTTCGAAGCCACAATTGAGTTCTAAGTCAAGGTCAGCAGTAGGTAGAAGCTGGGCCTTAACAAATACGCCTATCCAGCTAACACGATCTTTTGCTAGCTGCCTCCTTTTTCTCTTCTAAATGCCATCAACGCCTCTTGAGTCCAAAGAATCAGCGATTGACAAGAGTGATTCTGCGTTTGATTTCGGTGTCGTTGTCCCTATTTACCGCGGAGCCGAGCCGAGCCGAGTCCTTGACTACCTCGAAGTTTCTACTGCCTAGTGCGGCGCTCTGTCCGAGACGTCGAATATTGCGTCTTTATCAATCTTTGATCGCAAATTCAATAAGAAATGCTCAAATGAATGAGCCAGCTGGATTGTTCGCTCTTCAAAATTTACCCGCAATACACGCTGCGCTAGGAATGCCCACCCGTTCACCCTTAATCCCTCCTTTGGACGTACAGTAAGCTTTAGAGATTCGTTCTTAAGACACACCACAAGAATATGAAATGCTTTTTCAGCTGAACTTTTTCCCCTTCATTACAGTCCACAGGCACCAATGTGCACCGTCACCACTTCTCCCTCTGTTCCTCTATACCGTCGATCCTTGCTATGACCTGATTCCGGTCACTTGAGGGTATCAAATAATCTCTTCATCGGGCGCCAATTCTTAAAAAAAGCAATTATGACCGCTGAAGGGTGTTTTTCTTCTAGTTCAGGATGTTCCGAAAATTTCGAAAAACTTTGTAGCCAGAAATGTCGATTGTATCTGTCGGAGGTTAACGTGTACTTCATCCAACATGCCTCGCCGGCTAGGACGGTCTATTGCTAGCTGCTTCAAATTTCACACCCCTATTCGGTTAAGACCCTCCTCCAGTTGTGTGTGCCAATATACGAGACTAGATCGTCTTCTGTTGCATTGTCCTAATGACTCGGATTCAAAGACTCTCCGGGCTAGAACTGTGTTATCCATCCCCTCTAAATAACCTAATCAACTAAAACGCTGTTTCTGTAAGCCCTTGACTTTTGGCGTGTCCCCTATAGCCTGTAAAGATCTTCATTGAAATCTTTTCTCCCAGATGTCAAACAAAGACCAAAAATTGTTTCCCCCAAAAAGACGAAGGCCCCCCTCATTCGTTTTTAAGAATGTCCAACTTCCGTTTCACAAAAGGGACAAAAATGGTCAAGAAGTTATAGAAAGCCAGTTTGATCTTTCTGGAGAAGGCTTTCTTCTCAATTGCCTCTTGAGCTTAAAGATAGGAGATAAATTGAATCACTCTATACTTGATTTCGAAACAGATTTTGTTGTCCCTATTTACTGAGGTAGACGAAGTCCTTGAGTCAGCAGACCCATTTGGGAGCTTCAAAGATTTTCAAAGTTTTTTTATTTTTGACGCTCAGTCCAAAACGTCGATATTGTCCTTGCTACCGCGATGACGACATATTCTTGTTTTTTTTGTCATTTACCAGACTCATTTCTTTTCAATCCTTGCAAACGCTCTCTTTGTTTGTCCAATGACGTCAGTGTCATCTGCATCAGTCAGCAGCTGAACGAAGCTTTGGAAGATTGTGTCTGTGGTATTGACTTGTGATTTTCGCATGATCACACGAGAGGCATCGCCTTGTCTAAGAGCTTTTTTGACATTGAAGACATCGATGAAAGACTTGACTAATTGCATGTTGCCCTAAAACGTACAGAGTTCGTCGTTGAAGCTTTTCTTCCAGATGCCATCAATTAAACAGAACTTTCCTTTCGAAAATGAAAAAGCAAGTCTTGGACTTCCTTAAATTGTGGCTACATGTCTTTCTTCAAAGGACTCGAAACTTTCACTAAATTTGTCTCTACTATCGATTGAAGACTTAAAGTTCGATTTTCGTTTTTCCATTCCAACTTATTTTATCGCACGCCAAATGTCGTTAGTCAAATATCCCAGAAACCTCTGTATTTCTCTCCTCATCACATTTGCATAGCCCTGCAGCAACCATTTCATTTCACTTCCCCCCAATGCAGACATCTACACAAAGGAAAGGATTTTGAATTTAAAAAAAATAAAATTCATTCATTCACAAACTTCTATTCGTACTCAATTTCAAACTCTCCCCTCAACGCCGACACAAACAACGCCGATCCCTTTAACTAACACACCCTCCTGCCATTCAAAGAATTCAATCCTCCGGACAGAAATAAATTGGAATTTCCCTCAAAAACTATTCACAAGCTGAAACCAACAACGGCCCGGTTTGACCCACCCACGCGAGTGGATCCAACCTAAGAACATTTCCACACAAATTCCCAGGAAATTAAAAATAGGCGATAAGTCCACTTAATAGCGACTGAGATTCGCAAAAAAAGCAAATGCGCAGGATACCCCGTTATTTGCGTTGAAATTTATAAAAATATTTAAACGGCGGCAGAAGTTTTCTCCCACCCTCAGGAAAAACTAAAAACATTAAAGCACATTCGTCAAAATCAACAAAAAAAAAAACGGTGAATTAAATGGAACAAGGACATGCGGGTTGGGTGTACATACCTTTAACGAGAGGTTTCCAATGGGCATCCTAGGAAAGGCATCTAAACGCCTTACACTCTGTTGTGCCAAGCCAGCCCCGACCGAAGAAAAGCCAAAGGGACCGCACGCACACACACTGCCACAGTGATGCAAATCTAATATCTTCCGGAGCGGATTATTGTTGTAGTTGTGTGGCAGTGGCGGTGGTGATGACAACCACTACGAACGGAAACACAGGAACGGGAATCGGGATTCCCCGGAAATCTGACTGACGTTTGACTTGTGCTCTCCCGCACCCGCCGCGCTTTTGTCCCGTCTCCTTTTTGCCGGGGCAGCGGAGGGGTTGTTTGGCTGTGTGTTTGTTTTTGTCCCTTTTCCGGTTTCACTCTGCTTACTAATTACGTTTCGGATTCAATTTGAAATTCCGATGATGGGATTTTATTCTGCTTGTTGAAGCTTTTTTTTGTGGGTTTTTGAGAGTTTTTTCTTTTGCTCGTTTTTCACTTTTGCTTTTTGCTCTAGAAAAGAAAATATTGTAAATTCAAATGACACGACAAACAGGGCCAAAATTTGAAGAAGGACCAGAGAAAGAGAGAGAGAGGGAGGGTGAGATGAAATGTTGTCCCAGTTTTTGAAGAAACATTTTTAAGACACGCTACCTTGCTACTTATGCGATGATGCGTCATTGGGTAGGCGGTCGAGGGCGGTGCAGAAAGTTAACACAATTTACATTGTTGATATCCTTGTGATGTCCTAGATAGGCGCAGCGCCTCCACGCGAAGAAAAAGTTTCCAGCCCAGTCAAGAGGGTGTGCGATGAAGAGGCCACTCGTCAGCTTGAAATGTGCCCTTGATGTTGAAATTTTCTCCACCCCCCCCAGGGGGAGAACTTTTAAAATGAATCTTTGAAGCTGAGCACAGTTATGCGGTGGCAAGACCAATAGGGATACTGTACTCGCGATCCTGTGTAGGATTTGATTTCTGTTGGGTTCTTAGTGGAAATTTTGTCGGTTCTTTGTGCAGGAAAACCTTAAATATTCGAGGCGTGTGCGATTACGGGAATTGAATTACATTCACGTGCTTGTGTCGCTGGCGTACCACTGACGTGGAAACAGAGACAGTGGTGGCTTGTAAACAGAGGCTTTCGTTTACACGAGACGTTGGATAAACAAATATTGACTGAACTGAAATTGACATCCGTTGGAGTGTTATTTGTTGTGAAATGTGCTAGCTTGTGCTAAATTTTACGGAATTAAGATTAATTTGCAGTTAGCTGAATTGTGCTGAATTGCACTGAAAGAACGCAAGCAATCATTTATCGGCACAGAAACTGTAACCAATGTGTAATCCATTGTTAGGTTGAATTTTCAAAACACTTTTCTTGACAGATCGCACAGGTATCCAATCAAACTGCTTTGGCGCTTTTATTCAAGATCGTTTGGCAAGTTTTCGTGGAGAAGATCACAACACAACAACGTCTCCAAATTATGAGCTGCATTGTGAAAATCAGAATTCTGTGAAAAATTTTGTTCAAGTGATTCGAGGAAATTACGTTGCAGTTAATCGATGTAATAAACCCATTATCGCCAACAGCATTCGCAAGCTCCAGTCCCAGTTTGCATTAGTGGATCACATCCAGCGTCGTGGTAATGAGACTATAGTATCTGTAGGTGGGTGTACGTGAAGACTGTAACGAATTGATTCCTCAGTAGCAATCATTATCGCCCCATTTTAAAAGACTTTGTACGTGGTTCCGATGAGCTCTGGTTTTAACAAGACGGAGCTACCAGCCATACTGCGCATGAAACAATGGACTTGTTAAGAAATCTTTGTGGTGAGTGATTGATTTTACTTTTCGTTAAATTGGCCGCCTAGATCATGCGATATTAAGCCTATTGGCTATTTTCACTGGGTATAGTAAGCCAGCTACGACTAAGCCAGCATTACTCGTGCTTTTTGCGAGATACCAGTTTATATTCTGGAACGAATTGCTCAATATCTTCGAATGAACCGTCACCGACGTAATCGTGGCCAACATTTAAACAATATTATTTTTTGACAAGTGAATGCCATGAGTTGTACTTTCAACCGGTAATAAAAGTTTTTAGTTCACTTTCAAATGTGGGAGTTTTATTTTAGATTGTAATTCAAACCTTACGATAAATAACACTCTATCATTCAGAGTAGCATCTTTATGCTTTTGAGCGAACATCATAAAGTTTCAAAAATTCGTTAATATCCGAGCTGATTTGTATGAAATTCGACAATGCAACAGCGGTATCAAATATCTGGATAGTGCTGGTAGGTAGATTATCTCGAAGCTCTGTATTAGGTGTCTACTATAAACTGTGTTTAGTTCCAAAATTATATTGAATTGAGATGAATGCTGCGGTAGATAATTCCACATTTCCTAGAATTGCATCCATGTATACTGAACTCGTCTGCAGCAGCAGAGGTGTGAATACGCTGACGTAGATTATTGTAAGCAGAGACTCTCGTATACAAGAGAATTTAAAGCAATATAATACACTACAATTGAATTGGATTCCGCTGAATTGCGCTGAATTGAGCGGAATTACAATGAATTTCACAGAATTGCATCTAAGTCGACACTAGTTGTGCCTTGTGTTGAAATAATTTTAAGGCTGAGCTTTCACGATCGCGTAAACGCACTCATGGACGCACTCTTGGAATGGTGAATTTTTTTTTAAATTGCATTCATTCGTAATTTCGTTTCCAATGAACGAAGCCTTCATAGATTCCGTGAGTTATTCTGTCCTGCCGTCAGTTATATTTGTCACCCTCTTTATATCTTCCTTTAGTTTGTGACATATGTAACGGATGAAATGCGTCAAAGTCAGAAAATGGACGTCTCTTTAGCTTCAAGATGCGCAAAGTATATTTTTTTTCAATGGTAACTTTAAATTAAAATATTCCTGGGCGCTTTGCGTCAATCAGATTAGCAGTAATTGGCACATTTACAGTGACGACAAATTTTGAAAACACAAGATGTGTATGAGCGATTGTGTTTGGTTTTTGGTTTCGGACGGGTGCTGTTTATGCAAGACTAGGATGGTTTGTGTGTAAGTGTGCATGTATATACCGATGTGACAATTTAGAAGCATTAAATAAATGCTTCGTGGTCGCCGTGGCGTAGTGGGTTAGTGCGTCTACCCCACGCAGAAGGTCCATGTTCGATTCCAGGACGAAACACCTTGCATTTTTCATGGCACCACCTCTTTCGAGTTGCTAATAACACTCAAAGAGTATCAATTGTCTGTGAAAAGCTTCTCAAATCTCGACCTTCGGTGTCGGCAAAATAATGTGAGAAAACAGTAGCACGCACAATACGAGTAGTTGTTTTTGAAGCTAGGCCCTGGTCCTTAATGGGCTGTAGTGTCACTCAATTGTTATTATTATTATTATTTTAAACAGATGCTTCCTAATCCGAAGTTAAGTTCATACCTGAATTGCTTGTGTTAAATTAAAACGAAACCTTTCGAGCGTAACACGCACTTGTCCCATTTATTTCATTTCTATTTTGAATTCGAATTACCCTAAATCAGAACGGATAGACACATCAAATGGCAGTAAATGGCGAGAAAGAGTTTTGTGATTTTAATACTAAGGCCTCACTCAATTAGAATAGATAATTATTTTTAAATTTTCTTATCATTCCTCCATAAGCAAACTAATGGTCTGAATGGTGAACGCAGAGAAAAAGAAGTAACATTCATGAGAGACCACACATGCTCTGTTAAAAAAATCTAAAATCAAGCGCTAAGTCCACGTCAATTCTCCCGAACTATGCTGAATTGTATAATTTGTGCTAAGTCAAGCTGAAATGAGTTTTTATCTGATGTCTACTGTCATCAGTGCAAAATGACTTTGAATTGTTTACGAAAATTACACCAAATTGTATTTAGTTTCCCAAAATCGTGCTGAATGAGCTGAAAGAAACCAAATACAGCTGAAGCGACCTGTATTCAGCCGAATTGTTCCAAAATATGATGAAGTTTCTATCAAATGAACTGCGTTGAATTAAATTTAACTAAACTTAATGCTGCTGAATTGAATTCAGCAGAATTATGTTGAGCTGAATTGTGTAAAATTGTGCTTAATTTCGTATTAAATTAGCTGAATTTAATTAAATTCTGCTGAATTGAATTGTATTTATTACGGAATGTTACAAAAAAATGAAAGAACTGTATTTACTGCAACAAATTTATTCTCAATTCAATAATCTTCTCTCAGTTTATCGTCAATTTTTCACACATTCTTTCAAAATAATTGACACTGAAGGTTTTTATGGCACATTCCACTTTCAATTGAAAATTTTTGACTGCACAACAGAAGATTTATTTTTCAGTAACAACTTTATATCAGCAATCTGCCGGAAGAGCCTTCATTTGCCTTTCTCTGTCTCTCCCTTACTTTGATAATTTCCTACTCAAAGACGGAAGCCAAAAGCCAGAAAGTGCGGGAGGCAGCTCTAAAATGTTTTCTGGAAATTGATATGCATGTGCCCTAAGTGCCGGCCGAATGCAAGTTATTCGCTCATAACTCGCATATGAATGCCACCGTAGGTCATATAAAGCTCATCTCGGCAGTAGTTTACCGTCTCCGCAGAGCTCTTAAACTTTGAAAACGGGTTGTAAAACCTCAAAATTTACGAGAGAGATACTCCCTCGTAAAACAGATGAAAAGCGCACATTTTATTATCACTTCCCCGGGCCACTGGGCACGACAAGCATCACATCGCACTACTGTACACCGTTATACAGTGGCCCACAGAGCATAACAGTTCGGCAATAAATGCATCCACGCAAAATTTATCACAACCTTTAGCCAAGAGGGTTAGGATGGAGATGCGCCCGGTTGCCTTTTGACCATCCCCCTGTCTCGGGCCGAATTTAATCAGCTTATTCAACTCGAATCCGATTTATTGCCCGCATAAGTGGCTAACTCCTGTGAGTACTCAAGTCTGTGGAAAAAGTTGGTAATTGCTTCCCATCCGTCCGCCGAAAAGGAAGGAAATCCTAATTAAATCGAATTGCGAAAAGCAATGAACACGAAGCTCCGTAATTATCTTAAGATTTACCCTCTAACTGCGTTCGCTGGTGGGTGGAGCGCCACCCCCGAGTCAACTTTATTATGTCGATGGGTGTACGAGGAGTGACCCGCTGCACATTTTGAGTCGCAACTTGCGACGGAGAAGAAGTTACACCACGATGAGGATGAAAACTTTCTCAATTGCCTGGGTTCCGTCTTTACAGAAGCGCCCGACGAGCTCGGCATCGAGTCGTGGATCGCTAAGAGTCCTGAACCGCTTTTACAGTGTGTACTCCCACCCGAGAACACGAGACGTTGAGTAAACAAACATCCAGCGAAGTGCAATCGACCTCCGCTTAAGTGCTGAATTTCGCTGAATTGCGCTGAATTGTGCTAAATGTTCGCATAATTACCTCCCACAGTGTCTGTCACTTGCCTGTCGCCACACCCCAGACTCCACTGTTCCAATCTCAGCGAAAATATTTATCAAAATGGAAATAGATTCGATGAGATGCATCGTTTGACTGCCGTTTTGACGGATGCACGCTCGCATTTACGTCACCGCCTGTGCACACATGGTGTGTTTTTTCGTCTTCGGTTCACTCGCTCCGATTTATTTGCCATTTGCACGCCCGATGAGTGCTGATGATGTTTTGAGAAATTACAATGAGCACTGATCACCGCTGCAGGCTGGCACAGCGCCAAACTTGAATGTAAAGAGCGGTATGTGGCGGTGCATCTCGTTATCTTGTTGCCTCTGAAAGAACACACCAAAACACAACGAAGCAGAAAAGGTAAATCCGCTGCAAGGGAGTCCTTGCTATAACACGCTGACAGTGGTACAGTGAATGCGTTGTTTATTTTCGGAGAGTTTACCGATGCCGGGTACGGCAGTATTAAACGATGCACTTTGAGCGAAGTACACACTTTGACAAGGCGAAAAACTGTTGACTGACTTACAAACACTCAATAATTTGGCAGTGAAGTACGTTCATCAGAGCGGGGAAGAGAAAGAGAGCGTTCTGACGGTTCAGTGAACATGCAAAGAGTGCTGTAGCACGGTGAGTAATCGCGTTGTGCTTTGAGGAATTTGCAACGTACTCTTATGGGTCACGAAACACGGGGTGGGCATGTGCTCTCGTGTTAGTCATTGGATCTAAGCCGACAGTGATTCAGATGTTGGTTTAGTTTTTGCGTCGTTCATGGCTTCGGGTCACAGGCGTTGACCTGTAAGTAGTGGCAAGTAAATAAAGGTGAGAGACGAGTGGTTTTTAGCTGCAGTGCATTTAGATCGAAAAATCAACACAACAGATTTGAAATCAGTGGAGCAGATTTGAGGACTGAAAAGGGGATTATTTTGGATGCGACCAGTTTCTTGTGAAAATAACGCAGCGCATCATAAAATGAACAAGTTAACAGGGTGCCAAGTCCCACATTCCCCTGGAAACATTCGTTTTGTGTACGAAATGCTGAATGATATACCGAGCACTGAGTTCAAGACACAAGAGGTGCATCCAAAAATTCTCAGATTTCGTGCAAAATTTCACACTAAGAGTGGGAAGCAGAAACAAGAAATGTTAAAAATAAACGAATGCTTTAGAAAAAGTACGCAGCCCACCAAACTAAAACGAAAATTTTGGCGATTGGTTTCTTCACATAGTCTCCTTTTGATGTGTTCAACTCGACAAACTTGACAAACTGATGCTTTAACTTCTTTAACCGGTCTAAAAAATCCTTTTCCGGAGGTCAGCAGGTGTGGCGAGAAGCCGCTCATTCAACTTAAATTTCTGTTCGGCGAGACCTTTTCAAGTTTAGAAAAAGAACTCTGTTATTCAACTTGACGTTTGATTTATAAATTTTAATGAAATACAAATTTTGAAATAAACTAATCATTTTTACTATCGATGAAGAGAACACTTTATGGCATTAACTTTTCGAAAATGATATCAAGTAAATATTGGCAACGACTACGTCTGAGGAGAGTCCAATTATTGGTGACACGTTCAAGCACAGCGACTGGTATCTCGCTGACAAAACAAGCAAATGTTTCTTCCAAAGCGTCAATCGTTTCTGACTGAAAACCTGAGACATTACATAACTATCTAGGCCGTATTAAAACGTGAAATTTAAGTGCTTACTATAATGATTTTTCAATTTCACTGTTGTAAGCAGAGCTCCCCGAGACCATGTGCTTGGATTTTAGGAAGCACATAGTCCGTTAACATATCCAACCCGTTGAAGACGAAGGCGAATCGATTAGACACGGTCTTCGCGAATACGCACAACTGCAGCTGCTTTCTTTACTAACTCTCGGTTGTACTCTAAGAGGTCGAGTATCAATCTCTAATATACACGGGACACAAACTGGCGAATGCTATTGGCCATAGCGGTTTCAGTAGGTCAAAAAAACGTTCCCCGAATCCCACAGAATTCTGATTTTCGTAATCAGGTAACTCTGTTATGGGGTAGTCTTTCCATTTAACTTGCCTAACCATACTGAACAACAGCGATAAAGCAATTTTAAAGGAATCACTTGTGATCTGTCAAAAAGAGCCTATTGAAATCAAACATCACGATGAACAACCGGATAATTTGGGTGTGGCTACAGAACCAGGGCCGGCATTTCTATAGAAACACTCACTCTCTGATCGGTTTAGCACCTCAAAGAGTGTGGGGGACTTACGGTACAGAAAACTGAATTAAATACTCGATCCGTGCACCAAAAAGCGTTCAGAATTCGTGGAACTTGGGCCTCACCCAAACTCTCTAGCATGCTGTGTCCAGTTGCGCACTCCAAGTTGGTTGAGGTCCTTTTCCGCATGTGTGTGCCATCTGCACCTAGGCCGTCCTCTGTTGCGTTGTCTCCAATGAATCAGATTCAGAGACTTTTCAGAAGTGGCGTCCATATGCTCTGCATGGCGCAGCTATATTTAGCGTTGTATCCGAAGATGCTAGACCAAGCGAATGCCGCGGTACAGCCTACAAAGTTCGTCGTTAAGTCTTCTCCTTAGATTTCATCAGCACATGAGACAAAAAATCGCATAGTAACGCCCAAGGGTCCACGCCGCAAAGGAAGACTGGGAATATGAAGCTCTAATACAAGGCCAGCTTAGTTGTTCGAGAAAGGCCTCTAGCACCCAATTGCCTCTTGACCCCAAAGAAGTAGTGATTGGCAAGAACGATTCTGCGCTCTGCAACTTTTTCAACTGCAGAAGTCCCAAAAGGATAAATCTAAAGAATACTGTGGATAATGAAGCATTTCGTAGCCTAATTTGTCCAACTTTGCCATGCCGATGACGGAGGTGTGCACTGGAGCGTTATTTTGGTGAAAGAGCCAAATGAAGCCTTTCTTTCTGCAATTTGTCATCGAATCTCAAAATTCGACATATTAGAGCCTTCCGACCGGTTTGCTCTTTTTCCAGGTAGGCGCTATGGATTACGCCTTGTAAATTCCAGAATCCTGTGATCATATCCTAATCAAACCATACGACAATCTCCACCTTCTTCGGAATATGTTCACCCGACGAAGGCCGCAATTTCGAGTGTTCTTTAGTCTCTGAGGGTCAAACATTTGAGATAATTTTTAGGTGGTTGTTTAGAGTAAGTAAACTTCGCAAAATTGTTTGCTCATGGCATGCCTCAGCTACTTCGTCTCAGCGATCTTTCAATACGAGATCGAGGATTTCTGTCACGTTAGCCTCTGTAGTAGTCAGTGTCGGGGCACGTATGCGACGACGACGATGACGACGACAAACCCTCGTTATCGGTGGAGAAGAATTACAGCAAAGAGCATCCGATGGCTCTTTGACGCGATTTATTTCACAAAAGCAAGAATTAAGACACCAATCAAGACTGCCCTTGTTTACTTTTTCTAAAATTTGCGAGCGTCCACAAGCAGTTAATACAAAACCAGCTGAAATTTTGACAGGAGCCTTCTATAAGAATGTCCTACAATTCAATAGAATCACCTTCGTAAGATGATTTAAATGCAAAAGGTATTTGTAACGAGAGTGGCTTCCAAATGAACCTAATTGGGTGGACGGGCTAAATGAGTTTCGTCTGTATCTTCTTCCAGATGAGTAATTTTGTTGTTCCTTCTTTTTTCTTTTGTATTTGCAGCCTACACATCGTTTACAATAAACAGTCATGTACCACACCTTTCTAGACACAGCGGTCCATCTCACAAACTCCCCACTCTTCAACCAGAACTCCCTTGATAGTCTGCAGAACAAGATCTTGTCAATGAACAGTGCTCCCCACGCATCAAGTGTCAGACAAATTACGACCTATCACCGCGCCGCCGATAAAACCCCTCTACTGGGACATCGTTACGTTAATCCAAGCCATAAACTCCCCTCCGTCCGTAGCCCCAGCAATCTCAACGCCAAGTCGCAGCCAGAGCCAACGTTCGAAATTCCAAACTTCCCAAAAATACTTAACTAATTACGTCCCTTAATTAGCCCTGGAGGCTTCCCACGGAATGACCCCTCGATCTGCTCAGGGGTACCCTTTAATGCCAGTCGTCGGTACCCCTCACACCCCTTATCGCAACCCAGTGACAGATGTAATTCCCCTTGTCTGCCGGTGCCTTTAAGTGTCTCACTATTAAGTGTCACCCAATCCCTTTATCATGTCGCCATAAAAAAGAGCTAAACCCCGTTTGCACAGCCCGGGCGGGATTTTATGTTAACGCACTCTCGTGCTCTGTCAACGGGTATCTGCTAGATGATGTTGGCACCAATGGACAAGTGGTATTTCGAACATTTGTTTATCACTCGCAATTATACAAGGAGATACCCCCTGTCGGTCGTGCTCCCCTCCGCCGCCGACGACGACGACGACGTGTCACAGTCTCTTGGGCTCCTCGTGCCGGGTCTTTATTCTGTGCTTCGCTTGTTTGTTGTCATAGCCATAAATGTGCTGCCTGGGGGGCGGAGGTATGAATGTGGAAAAGTTCATGAGCCGGTTGATTGCACTTGGACAAAGTTTTTTTCTCTGCGCGGTGAGAGGAGAGGAACGAATATTTTATCGAAGATTCGAGGTAAAAGTCAATAATGAGATTAGTTCGATGCAAAAGTTTAGGGGCCTGGGGGGGGTAGAAGTTAACTGAACTCTAACCACACCAGGGATTGGGTTAAGGATCAGAAATTAGCGCGCACCAGAAGGCGTCCATTATGGCAAGCTGGGGTGGGAGCAACTTTTGCTTGGACATGGTTTCAATGACCGACAGCTGTGGTCTGTGTGGAAAGTTTTGCCGAACGCGAAGCTAATTGCTTTCGGTCCGCTCTGTTGTGAAGACCTTTCCGATTGAATGGAGGGTCAGGAGCAATTCCATTCATTGTCCATGTCGGTGGACGAATAATTGCCATTGTCTTGAGGAATTTGGTGGACTACCGAAATGCATTCAGTGGGGATGGAATGTGAACAAATTCACGGTTGGATGGGTTTGTGCGTTGAGGAAGTGTTTCCATCACAATGGATTCCGAAAACGTTTCCTTGTGACGAAGCCTAATACATCAGGCTACTGAGACATTCTTTGGCTTTGATTAAAACGGAGACTTCTGAAATTGGATAAACTGTAAGTCGATGATGAAAAAAATGTCACGAACATCAAAAACAGATACAGAACACACTGTGGAATAGTCTGGACATCCATAACCAGTGTCAACTTAGGGAGCATTGAAAAAAAAAAAACGTTTTTTGAAGAGGCTTCAGTGGAGAGCAAATGATTCTCGAATCAAATTGAACCAGAATGTCGCTTCTTGTCAAGCGTCAAGCTGGCTTTATTGCATTTTTCAGTCAAAATTCGTTAATTTTGAAGTAGCAATATGGAGGTACTCTCGGCTACTTTATTAACTGGATGCTGGAGAGGAATTATATCGTTTGACAAGACCTTTGTCTGTTTAAATAAAGAATACGTTTAAAATTTTCTGAGTCATTTAACGTGATTTCTCTGTTCTCTCTTCCCTTCTTTCCCGTATTTTACTTGACTTAGTCTCGCCAACGGTCGACATGTTGTGGCATTGTATTTTCAGTGCCCATCTGTCTTCCCCTTCCCTCTGTTTTTAACCGCAAAAGGAATAAGTTTCTTTTTTTAGGAAATGTGTGATGGGACAAGCTACTTCCGCATCTGACAAGCAACTGACAGTCGTTCATATCCAGGCTCTCCCTTCGGCGAACATACAGGTGTGGTATGTGAGATGTGTACCTTTGAGGCTTTATATCACGGGGTCTGGTTTCTGAAGAATCGTAAGTAATGCAAGACCAAACGCCTCAGGAACCCAAGTACCACAGAAGTTCCTGTCTGGTGGGGAGCGAGGCCTTTCCAACACCTCAGCTGTTCAATGGTACTAAGCACCCGGTTGCATTGCAACGCTACATTGATTTGGGAAAATCCCCATAACCAATCTCAGTCAGACCAGTCAACACGGTACGCTTATCTCGACTCTGCCTGGGATTTTCAGTAGCCAGCCACAATGACACTCCCACAAGGGGGCCTACCACATGGTCACCTACCACACGGTCATCTACCGCAGGGTCACCTACTGCACTGTCACCTAACGCTTGGGAATAGCTGCTGATGAGTCGATGGCAAAATATTGAGCGGCCTGGAGGCGTCTCGTACCCCCCAACAGACGCACGCAACCTCTTTGGTGGAACATGCTGGTCAACGAAAGTGATGATGACGATGCTCATAATCCCTCATTCATTTCGATAACGTCTGAGACAATTTTATCTGGCATCACAGACATTTCAAATCGGATAAATAACAAGGCTCCATCCAGGCAAAGTTTTTGCTACTCCCATTTCCACTGAAAGGCGGATATTCCATCATTTCAACATCTTTGGGCCAAATTTCGAACAGTTTAATCACCTTTAGACGCCGGCATTCAGATCTTACCTTTTGCTCACCTTTTGGTAAGGTTTAGTTTTTTTTTAATTTTTGGACAGTTTCTGGGCCAATTTCGATCACGTTTTGGCCATAGTTTGATGAATAAGACCGCAATTGTGCCCTACTCCCTAAGGTACATATTTGTTAGTCACTCTGAGGTGAATATCAAGCACTTCTTGCTCGCGCCCAGGAAAGGAAAGCAAGCTCAGTCCTCACTCAAGTCTCATTTTTGTACGCTGTCTCAATGCGCTTAGCAAAGAAAACATTTCTGATTGGTTTCCACTCACATCGTCGCCGTTGTAGTCCACTTTGGGCAGAACCCTTGCAGCACTCGATCCCATTGAATGAACCACTTCCTGTCCCTTCTCTCAAACAAACACTTGAACCGCTCTCATCGCACATCCCCATCGACTTGAAGGGCTCTGTTGCAATCGCAAAAGTAGAGCCGCACATCCTTCAAATGCACTCCAGGTGAATCCTACATCAATTGCGTTGACTTACTTTAATTACCCCTCGTCCATTTAAAGGAAGCCACTTTCACACCTTTTCACCTGCGGAATTGATTTTACTCACAATCACCACGTTCCCAATGCAACCACTGCACTGCTTGCAATCACTGCGCTCACTCTCCTCTGTTAAGTGCAGGCGTAGGGCAGGACGGACATGAGTACAGGGCGAGCGAAACGAAAAGAAAGCATGTCAGAAGAGCGGCTATTTTTAGAGTCAACAATAAGGCACAGCCGACCCACCCGCTGCAATTTTCCTCCTTTCAACTCAATCAAATGGCAACTCAAGACGGTGCGGCTGGCTATTTTTAAACGTCCTTCTGACGCCGTCTATGGATGACGATGTGCGCACACAATGACGTCGATGGACGGTATGGAGTGCAAATATTGGTCGCACGTCTATCGTCGACGCCAGTCTACACGACCACTTAAGCGAGTGCGCAGCTCTCTTCTGCACTGCTCTCTCCGGGCTTCGGTCTGTCATCAACAGTATCCTCAGAGTAATACGTCGGGGGGCGAGAAGAAACAAATCCCAAAAGGGGGCATTACCAGGTGACTTGGTACCCCGCTGACTGCAGACTGCTGCGTTGTAACGGAGGCAGGAATCCTGTGTCGATGCTTACGTGGTCGGTTTTGGTGTCCCCATTGCCTCATTTGAGAGTCTGGCGAGCAGACAAACATGTCCGAGAGGCATTGGTTCAGAGGGAGATATGCAGCCGACTTCTAGGGAATCGACGGGGACGGATAAATGGTGTGGACAGGCTACTCAACCGCAACCGCATGACGGAGAGAACTACAAAGGGCAGCTACACAAAGGACGGTGACTTAGTAAAACCCTTCTGTTGGGATGAGTGTTTTAGTTTTACGGCTGACGACGTACAAAACACTACAAAGTGAAGGAGCCCCCATTTCCCGTGCCTTGTTTCCAGTTAAGGAACAATATGGACGTCCTACATCTTTTATAAACTCCGCAGCCCCTATCGCAGAACGTATCTCATTTCAGAAGGGCGTCCCGTCGTTAAGTCAGACGCAAAAATTCATCTCCGTCGGCAGATGTGTCATTTCACACGCACACAAGACCCTTTTCAGGGCCGCGCGACCCTCGTCCTGTTTCCAGTTCAAGCACATGGCAGCATCAAACGTCATTGCTAACGCCTGACATTTAAAATGTCATAACCTCCGGCCACCTGCGCACCTAGTCCCGGTTCCAGCTCACCATTAAACTTTGATGTCTTCATTCGAGGAGCAGTCGCTCACCCGTGAGAAGGGATGACGAAGTGAAAGCCCCGAACAAACGTCAAGGCGAGGTATTTAATCTCGTTACACGCATCCATCCCCCCGCCGCATGCCACCCCACCGACACGCATAATAGGCCGGGTCTCAGATGTAAACAAAGCACCAGGTACATAAGATCCAGCAAATTTCTCTCTCTCGAGAGAGAGAAAGTGTCTTGAGTGGCGTACGTACGAAATAGTGGATGGCGCGAGAAAGGGGATTTTTTTTAAGCAAGCACACCACCGAGACTGCAAAGCAGAGTGTCCTTGTGCCGCCTGACGGTCATTGTGGGACCAGAAGTGAGTAATTACGTGCCATTTGATCAACACCACTCGCCCACCCGCACACATACGTCCCCTAATGGAATAAGTGTGTCACTCCAAGCCCGACTGGCTCTCCAAGGGTTGCCTCGTAATCAGCATCCGGGAAGTAGTTACCAGCTGATGTGATTATTATGTACGGACCCTCATGTTTTCAACGGTAATTATGCGCCGGCTCATAATGCTGTGTCCCTACCCCCCATTCCCCATCGCCACACGGACGCCCATAGGCCTTGACCAGCCGTGCACGAGAAATACGCAATTTTTCTCTCCTCCTGCTGCCGCCTGCCCACCTTCTTTTTGACGTACAAATTGCGAGAGGGTTACGCGCCGAGACCGTACGTCATATTTCCTGCATTTAGCTTTATGGATGATTTATGGTTGATTTATGGGATGAACTTTCCATCGGAGAGGGAACGCCTGTGGACGCTGCGGATGTTGGGGGACGGTGGGGGGATGCGCCGGATAATATTTCGCGGGAAATTGTTTTTCTCTTTTTATAGTGCTTTGTGCGATGTTTTTGTGAAATTTTTATTTTCTTAAATTTTTGATTGAGAGCGAAATCCGAAGCACACGCCGCGTGACAAGGGGCGAATGGTGAGGCGCTTTTAATGACGGGCAATCAAAAAATTTAATCAAAAATATGAGTGCTCCGCAGGAGTACCTACTAGTGTGCGGTCGGCGGACGCAGCGACTGGAGAGGTGGTGTCGCGATTAAGAGCTTTGGTGTATGGCACTTGCGGATGAATTATAGCAGGTGTGGGATGTTTGTTTTGTTGCCTCCAATGACGCGTGTGAAACTTGAGGAGTATTATTCAGTCTTGTGGCATTGTTCGACTGGCTGCACCCCAGTCGACGATATCAAAATTTTACTGAGTGCCGGTGCGCGATGATGACAGAATACCATTTTGTTGAGGATGGGAATTCAAGGATTTGTAGACAAGTGGTGACGTGAATACTCCAATATTAGATGCGACCAATCTAGACGACGAGCTGCGTTGAATTTTCGCTCCAATCAAACAGAGTCTGGACCTCCTTGTTCAACCAGGATTTCATTGAATGGATACGGCTTCTTAAAACTGGATTCACACATCAAATTACAGGGATTGACCCAAATTTGTAAAACAAAACATATCTCACACAAAATTTTGACAGAGAAGGTAGAGTTCTAGATTCTCCAGTAAAAATCATTAGGAACCAAGTTAAGTCGCACTACTTGTTGAATAGAAATGTCAAAATTTGAAAACCTGAGCATGTTTATAGAGCATGAATAAAATAGAATGATGTAGTACGATGAACGTGGGTTGAAGCCTCCCACTTCTTCGAAGCATGTTGTACAGTGACATTCATTGAAAGGTTTTAAAAGTAAAGCTTAATAAAACACACAATGCGATTCATTTTTGATGAACATTTTTTTAAAATTGTTTTCAATTCTTCAAAAAGTTTGGACCTTGCGATTGAGCGACATTCAAGCGGCCACATCGGGATAATTCACTGCATTTGGTTTTTAAAGACAATTTTTCACCTTCTTCGCACATTTCAGGCTGTATGTCGACCAGAACTAAAGTAAAGTTGATTTTTAATGCGTCTAGATTTCGAGAATCTTTCGCGTAAGCAAGGTCCATGCATGCATTCGCGATTATTTCTTACATACCATAATAAAGCCATCACTGGTCATGTTGTGTAACTTGTTTTCCTGTCTTACTGGATTCGTTTAAGTCATGATCTTCACCGCCGACCAAAACAAAATTCGGTTACCGGCTTCAATTTGACCGCAACCCTCCCTCCATTGGCATTTCCGATAAAAGATGGACCAATGACAAATTTTGACCATTGAATCAACTTGTTTGTATGCACAGGGTACGTCTTCGACTCTACCACTTGTGGCTTTTCTGAAACCCATAAGCGAGTTTGTTTACATTCATACCAAATGGGAAATGTGCCTAATCACTGAAGTAAAATTCGAAAAGCAGTATTAATCGCCTGTTGACCCAATACCCAAGAACGTATGTTCGACGCTGTGAATGGTCATCAGACTTCAATTATTCTACAAGTTGGGCTTCAAAAGCAGTTAATGGCACGACACGATCAGAAAATGCATCAATTCGGATCATCAGCAACACTTTCACTTACGGCAGCACTTACGCATGCCTCATGACATCTGTAAAGAAATGTCAGTATGAGGCAGCTGGCATTGCTACCCGAGAATAGAACGAGAGGTTCATTCTTTCATTAAGCATCAAAGAGTGAAGAAGCATTTTTGTGACTAAAAATGATGAGCTTATGTTTTAAATGAATAAAAGAAATACTGCGTGAACTTAGTTGTAAAACATTTTGTTTTAATTTTAGTATTAAAGGCAATTTTACATCAGTAGCACTTCCACTCTCACTCTTCATTTACCGAGTGCTCGCCTCTGACAATCATGTTTTTAAATCACCACTTTTGCGGTAAGATTTGAAAAATGTAAACGCGTTATTCGACTCTTAAGCGATCAACTATCGTAAATGGCAAACATTCAACTAATAGTGTGACGCTTCAATTGACAGCGGAGTTTGACAGGTTTCAAATGCCAGCGTTACCAACTTGCAACGACGAGATGAATATTTCTGTATATTTTTGTGCAGTAATATAATCTTTCACGGCACCACCTCTTTAGAGTTGCTGTCAACACTCAAAGAGTGTCAATTGTCTATGAAAAGCTTAGACAATTATTTCAACTGTTGCTGTTTAATAACTGAGGAAAGGATTGAACGCAAACTGTTTTAGAGGAAAGCAAAATTTTGCCTGCATTCTCCTCGACGAAAAAGTCTTTGACACGGTACACTATGATAGTGCTCATTAGTGCTTCTCACTTTTTTTAAACAATGGCTGTATATCAATTGTATCATATTTTCGCACTTTAATAAGTCTTACTGTACAATGTCAGCTAAAAAGAGAAGTATTTTCTTTTTGTGCAGATTCTCAGAATTGGGGTGCCCGAAATTATCCCCAAACCCAATCAGCATTTTTATTCACAGAATACATTTGCAATTATGTTTAAATTGAAGTGCACAATTTTACGCAACAGAATGGCCTCTTAGTTCGCAAGGACGGTTACAGCACTTGGTAGATATAGCATTCCATCAAAATTAAAAAGCGCATCCAATGAAAGGCAACCTAATTAACCAGCCGTGGGAACCTGATCATTCGCTCATTTCATTTATGCCGCATTAACGTCACCAGCTATAATTAAGAGAAGAACTGCCTCAGACATTCATGACAAAAACGCTCGTGAAGTCCATAAAAACAGAGTGCCCTCTCAAAACCCCGATCGCGTTCTTAATAAACTCAAAAATGCTCTTAAACCGGCAAAAAATGAATGCTCAGATAAAGAAGCGCATCATCCTCTTAATCCGCTTCGTTTCGAGGAGAGTTAAAAGCTTGAATGCCATTTACTATGAAGGCGACGCCACCCGGGCATAAGTAAGCCAAATTTAAGTGGAACCTAATGCCATCAGCGTTTTTATGATCTCCGCAGTAACAATCCTTTTGCTTTCGCATGCACGCCACGCACCGAAGGCAATCATTTCCAGCACAAGCCATTGACACCATTTGGACTAATTCGTTGCCCGTAACAGAGTCACGCCGCAGTAGCAGCACAAAATGCATGACCTTCCCCAATCCCCACCCAAATGCTCTTTCCATCGAGGGACTTCAATAAAATAAAAACCAAGAGACTTGACGACAATTTTATGAGTTCGGTTCAGACCACAGAAGGTTGTCGACGGGTCGCCCCAAACTCAAACGAAAATTTGCCACAAAACCCCGATCGACCGCCCGCTCCCGATTAAGCTCGTGCGCGATGCAATTACAAGGACCCTCGTAGTCCCTTCATTCCAGACGAAAGTGATAAAATAAATTATTTACGCTGTCATGCTAGTCCACATGCGGGCGGGGAATGCTCATGTGTGTCGCAGGCAAGGTCCTCGATTTACTTGCGACGACTCGTCGACTGCATCGTTTGCTGTTGTCAGCTGCAGTCCTTGTGCGACATCTACACGCGCCGGATGGAGAGAGTGAAAGAGATAATTTTCTTCGGAATTTCACTTTAATACGGCCATTTTCCAAGTCATTGTCATCGAAGACAAAGCACAGGGCTGCGGAGCTCTGTTTTCGGTCGACAAAGCGGAACATCCCCGCAGTCAGGGAGCACTGAACTGGCAGTCCTCATCGGCCTCAGATTCTGTGACCAAACGCCAAGGGCGAGTCACAGGCCCAACTTCTTCTTTTCCTTTTATTCACTTCGAAAAGTTGCGAAAAATGTATTTGTAAACAAAAAAAAATACCCTCAGTCTCTGTATGTGAAGGAGAAGGGGGGAAGGGAGGCGGCGGTGAGCGCCCACAGCAGATGTCTGTTACGGACGGCGGCAGCATATCGAGGGCCACTTTATGGGCACGTCTTTGAGTGTTATTTTCGCAGTCAGTGGATGAAAAGTTTCTTAATTTACTTTAACTTTGACTGCTTCAGCAGCCGAGGGGGGAGGGGGTGTAAATATGGCGAATATTTGTTTATCGAAATGTGATGGGAATTCATGGATTCGCAGGACACCCGAAGGCGACAGACGTAATCAGGGCTGCATGCACAGGATGTGCCCTCACCTGCCTGTGCCTGCCCTTTTGTTGTTTGTTTCTCATTTCTTAGGACTTTGTTTGGCGTCGTTCTTTTACGTTGTTTACTGACTGTTAGGTGTTGTTTATTGCCATGAGATTGCCCCGTGGACCGGTGGCGGTGGTGAAGGACGTCGCTATTTGTTTGCTCCAGACGCTACTTAGCAGGCCGAAGATATCGCAGCAGTTGTACAAATGGAATTCAATAATTCATCAAAATTATTTGTTCTTGAAGGAGAGTTTGAAGAGGGATACAGCTTTCAATTTGCCAAGATGAAACTAATTTCACATGCAGTCGCATGTCCCCGATCTTTGGCCGGCAACAGCTTGACATCCACAAGAGAGCAATCAACCCAGAGGGCGACTTCGATTCGAGTGAATTTCAAGAGAATTTCACGCCAAATTGATTTCAAAGTGCCCATCCGAACACGAATCTGTGTCGAGTCCCACAAGAGTCATTTTTCATTCACCGACCAGTGGCGAAAGTGTGCTGCACAGCCATTCGGGGCAGCCACCGTCGCATCACTGGTGTCAGTGGGGAATTGAAAAAAAACGTCATGACGTCCTCAACCGAGAATAACCCAAGAACTTCTCAAGAAAACCCACTTGCAACAATGAGAGCGCACTCAAGTGTGTGATTACTGCAGACGAACATGCCCAATCAAAAGTGCAAGTAGTCCTGCACGGGGTATGTTCGCTGTGAAATGGGTCAGGGCCCTGGTCTGAAAACCGACTTTTCTTCTCGACTGAGTGGCAACTTTCACTCGAAGCTGTGTCTTCGGTCGCACATGCATTACCAAACCACGACAGAGTGGATAGAGCAAACCGAGATTTGACGTGTACTGCAGATGTGAATTGCAAATAAACGGTGAAGAAGAAGCGCACATCCTTTTTTCCTGAAGAGGGATATTCAGGGCGATGAACGCTGTATAAACTTTGAAAAGTTTCTTGACGCTGACACCTGACAGTGGGTGTCAATCGGAAGGAATATATGCGTCCTGCTGAATTCCAGGAGAGTCCTATTTTCCGTTCAGCCTTGAACACCTGAAAACTTTTATGCTTTCCCTTCGAGAAGTTCTTCTCATGTTTTTGAAATTTTATTTCGAAGAACTCAAATTCATTCGCCCATGTTATGCTGATGAAGAAAGTTTGAAAGCTCTTGTCGACTGCAGGCATTCGGAAGTTTTTTTGATTGATTTTGAAGAGTATTTTGAGTGCAAGAATATGAACTGAACGTAAGAATAAAAGAAATAATGTACATGCATGAAAATGATGGCTTAAAATAGATGTGCAAGGGTTTGTTAAAAAATTGCAAAGTTCTTGCCTGAAGTGAACGTTCTTAAGCAAGTGATAGATGACGACAGATGTTAAAATTTTTTATTGCAGAGAAGAAAGAGACTAACCACTGATCACTTCAACGCCAAGTAAATACTAATCTGGGCCTCCACGTTGATGTTTGTAGCGGAAGGACCATGGCCATTTGAAGTAGGAAAGGATGCGACAACTAAATTTTCATGCATCAAAATGCGATTAAGGTAGCATGAGAAAATTGCATGAAAAGGAATTTCTAAGGCTCAAGCACACCTCGTTAAATTTTTTAAAACAAATCTTTTGTCCAAGAACAAGATCGAGTTCATTAAAGAAAAAACGCAGCAATTATGTGCAATTCATGCTCATAAATGTAAGTAAAGTGCCTTACCATTGACTGACAGCAGTTGGCAGCTGCTTTCATAAAAGGAAAATAACAGCCATACTGTGACCAACTTTGCAATGGTTGTGGTTTTGTTACAAAGTTGCTGGAAAATGGTGGAAAGCATATGTAGGTAAATCATCACCACCCTCCCTCCAGTAACTTTCAATAAAGAAAGACACCTGCAGGCCACTCGGTCCTCCGCCATCGACTCTAACTTATCAGGAGTTATTCCCAAGCGAAACCAGGCGAGTTTGATGCGGCCACCTCGTTCTGGGTCTGCTGACATAATGGCATTACATCCAAGACACGCCTCGGAAGTCGTGATGAAGAGCACATCCATACCACGTGACCAAACCAAAGAAATAAAGCCTTTTTCGTTCGAAGAAGTAGTTGCTCAGCATTGAGTTCCACCCGCACCGTCGCTTTCCTCAGCCTTTCACACGAGTTACTCCCGCAACGACACGAAGAAATCTCATCTCAACAGCTTGTATTCACGATCTTGTTCTCTCGGTCATTGTCCAAATTTCATTACCATAGGTGAGAGTTGGGACAAACAGTGAGTTAAAAAACGTTGACTAGGCATTGACACCAAGCTGATCTGCCAAGCTGCTTCAAAACTGATTTAGCCTAGTCAATTCTACAAGAAATATCACTGGTGCTCCTCTCCTCCCCCGAGAAACTTAAACTTCTCCACCTGTCGCAATGGGACTCCCCCAACATGTAGAATACATTGGACAGGCGTTTTGTTAATGACTATTACTTCGGACTGGTTCACGTTTCCCTTCATTCTAGCATCCACATTTCAGATATAGGGTAAAGATGCAGAAGATGGAAGAATAATGGAACGGGCCTTGCACAAAACTTGCACTCTTTAAACTCTTAAATGAGAGCTTTAATGAAATATTTTGCCTGGCTAAAGAGCAGGGTGTCCGGGACCGGGCGCACTCAAGAATACCGTGTTTTAGGCAGAAATCCTTCAAGGATCGGGAGCCTATTAAAGAAGAAATGAAACAATCGGTATTTTACCATCTCAGCACTGCCTCAGGTATTTCGGGCATTGGTAAGTAGTGGATTTTTGTAATGTTATCCTACGTGGAATGTGATCGCCAAGACGTAGTGGGTAAGTGCGTTGACGAAAGTCCAGGTTCGATACCCGGACTAGAGCACCTTACAGTTTTTTCATGTCACCACCCTTTTCAAGTTGCTGACCACAGTTAAGAAGTACTAATTGTTTATGAAAAGCTTCTCAAGTGTCAATGTCACCGTTCGGAGTCAGCTTTAGGTCCCCTCTACTTGTAAGAAAGCAATAGCTCGCACTATACGAGCAGTTGCTTAAGAAGCTAGGTAATGGTCCCTTGCAGTTTGTAGTGACACTCAATTATTTATATTATTGTTATTATTCTGGCAGCAATTTAGTGGTAGCAATTTTCTAAAGCCATGGGCAGCACTTGGACCTCTTATCACTTTCGAAGGATAAAGTAATCCAAGCTCTCTTAGAGGCCCCCCATTTTTCCAAAATCCGCGCTTGGATACACGGGCTCCAAGCAAAATTATGAGCTTTACAATAGCCGTGTTCGAAAACTACACGAACGAAAACTCCCTACACGATGGGAAATTTATCGTTGCAAAGGTTGCACCATCGGGCGGTGAACCTAAGTACAAATCGAACTGTCTTGCTGTTTGTGGAACGTTTTATGAATGCAAATGTGACTAGATTTCAGAGACATCTCGAAAACTCGCCTCTGATTTCAAACAAACGACTTAGCCTACAGATTGCACAGAAATATTTTGGATACCCAAAATGTTGTAAATTGTCCAAATAAACTTTTTTTCAGAAGACATCTAAGAACCCTTTAAGCCAACAAGTGAAAGCTGAAAACCCCTTAACTGGAAAACGTATTAAACGTGTCAGCACCCACTTTCCAGACACTTTTCCGCCTCTTATAGATGCTTTCAACATATCCGCAAGAGGGAGTGAGAGTTGGAGACAAAAGAAACCGTCAGAGGACAAAATAAACCGGCCTCCTCTTCCACTACAACCAGCGTAGTCAATAAATTATCGTATTCCCAGCCGAATTTATCCTCCGCCGCCGCCGACCTCGGGCCACCTATTCACTTTTATTAATCGAACTTAATATCCTTTCTGTCCAATATACCAATATACCAACCCCTCCCATCCCCCCACACACACACATACACGTGCGAACGTGTCGGCTACGGACAGCGCACAACTATGATTAATGATACAAAATTAACCCGCTGACAAATAGGCTAAACGCCCCGACAGAGAGGAAAGATGAAGAAACGAATTACCCGAATTTTAATGTAATTTAACGGCCAGAAGAGAGGAGTCTTAATAAGGGGGCGAACGCGCACATACACACACACCCAAATACACCCACACGAAGGCGGTTGTTTTGGAGAGCAACATGTGTCCCATGGATATACGCTGTCCCTGCGAGGCAACAGCCCCACAGCCCACATGGGAAATTTTCGTCCTTTTTGTGCCTTTAAACTGTCGGCATATTTTCTAGGATCTCTCCTCGAACTCCCAATGGTGGCGTGGAAAACTTTCAGATTCTCATCCAAGTTGTTGCTTTTTTTCTTTCTTCCCTGCACACGCAAACACAGGCAATGACCGAATAAAGAACACACAGAAGGATAAAGGACGAGGATGGCAGGCGACAAAAAAACAAGCGAAAAGAGCAGCCTTCCTGATGTTGGAGTGAGTGTGAAATGAAAACACAAAAAAAAATGGAAAGATTCTTTTCCGGGGCCTCTTTTACTGCCGGCATTGTGGACGAGTGATGTGGAGGGAGCGAGTAATTGTTACCGAAAGTTGCGGGTTCTTTCTCCTGGCAGTTCCGCTCGGTAATTCTTTTAGTGGTCATTAATAGCGGCTGGTGAGTCCGATCCATTAAACGAGATGCGAGAGTAAATTAACAGTTTGAAAAATTAAAACATATTTATTCGCTCTCTGTTTGGGGGAGTGGGCGAATAGGCGATCAAATGAAAGCCGGTGTGTGGAAGTCAAGCCAGTGTTCTAGCTTAGATATCAGATCCACTTAGGAGCTTATTTCCAGGATATCGGCTAGGGAGCTGAGGCATAACCTTCGAGAATTTGAATCAGAATTCTTGAGCTGGATGAGAGTATATCAGATTCTAAAGGCAAACTGGGTGAGTGTGGTTTAAACTCGCATAAAAATGGTTTCGTTTTATTTTTTAACAAAATTTTAAATCAATTCTTAAATGTACTAAAGTAAAGTATAAATATTTAACTGGACATTCCCTGATCTCAATGATCACCAGTATTGTAAGACCGGGTGTGTCCGGTCCAGGGATTACAAGAATAGTGCATAATTGCATTTTCCTCCTTTACCTAGATTTGCCTGTTTCTTGGTACAGTCGAAAACGAACTTATAGGACTTGTGTTGGGCGCCAACTGTATTTTATGCGACGACTGCCGTTTTTGACCCTCAATAGGTGAATGAGGATACAATGCAACAAATTAAGCGTCGCTATCATTAAGGAAGGACACACAACATCGACGTCTCGGACAGAGCAAGCAACTAAACTTGAAGGTAGTCAAGGACTTCGTCTACCTCGGCTATGCGTGAAAGAGGAACAACAACATCAATACAGAATCTGTCTTGCCAATCGCTTCATCTCTGGGTTCAAGAGGCAATTAAGTAATAGAGAACTCTCTCGAAGCACTAAGCTAACTTTGGATTACAGCTTTAACATCTCAGTCCTCCTTTGCAACGCGGAAACTTGGATGTTAAGCAAACCGGATGAGGAAGCCCTTAGCGTTGATGGCGTCTGGAGGAGAAGATTCAACGACGACCTTTATGGGCTGTACAGCGACATGCGCCTACTCAAGCGTCTACGGATACAACGCTTAAGATGGCAAGGCCATTCAGAAAGTATGGACACCACAGCTCCGGCCTGAAAAGTCTTCGAGTCTAAGCCATTGGGACAATAAAACAGAGAACGGCCTAGATTGAGATGGCGAACATAAGTGGAGGTAGACCTTGGAGTGCGTCAGTAGTAACAGCTGAAGAGAGATCGTTCTAGATGGAGAGGCATTTTGGTTGAGGTCCAGGTCCCCCCCCCCCCCCCCGAACTGTAGCGCCAGTAAAAGAAACATGAAGAAGCAATTCAATCTTACCGACTTGCGCTCTTAGATAGCGACTTTCTGTGAAGAGGGCATCCAACTATTCCTACGAAGAGAAAAATGAGATGGGACACAATTTTAAAAGGATATGTGCGACACTCAGACTTTTAAAACTGTTGTACCGCGACCATAGGAGCGCCCGTCTAAATGTGTCACGACATATTCCATTGGGCAACGGTTGCGACGGGAAAATTTTTTAAGCTGACGTGAGGAGTTCAGGGACACGTCAAGATCAGTAATCAAGCTTTTAATACAAATCCAGTTTCTCCTTACAAATATCTGTAAGGAGAACCCAATTGTCTGTTTATTAAGAACCCAATTGACACAAGGGTTGCGACTTATCTCAACCCCCTACGTTCAATTCCAATACAAAGCAATCAGATTATAATCTACAGCCGTGGGAACGAGTAACAAACCCTTAGCCTTCACAGAGCCTCTGACTTCATAATGCTCGCATCACTCGACATTTTCAGGGACCTTAATTTGCAGTTCCCATCAGCCTTAAATGAAGTTCCTCATCGAATCGGAAACTCCATAAATGATACTGTAATCCTATGATTCAGATTTCAAAAATCCTTGGCAAGCCCACACCTTCAACCAGTCTGACTAGACTCGAAGCGCCCACTCATCGACTCGTTGGGAATTCAAGAAATCTACTGCAGATGAAATTACCGACGCCGTAATTCGAAACCGATTCAAGGCACCGTACGCCCGCGTACAACAGATACGCATCGCAATGATTAAGACACACGACAGGTTCATGCACGTATATTATTTCAATCACTCCTCCCATGGAACTTCGGTTACAATTCGAAATAAATCCCAGGACGAACAAAAATGCGAATTTAAATCCATCACAGGCGAGATCCGATAAAGAGCCTTTCCACACACACACAGACAGTCCCCTCCTCTCAGTCTGCGTATAACAATCCAAAGTACAAAGGATCCACTCATCGAAAAGAGAGAAATAGGGGACGATACGGAAAGAAAATGTTTTCACAGATAATTTGTATTTTTCCTTCCCGAGTCTCCGAGATGAAGACAAAACACGCGGCCGGGGCGGCTGGGCCAATGGGAGGACCTGGTGAATTATGTCGTGTTAGTGGAGGAGATAGATACAAATCTATTTGTGACAAGAAAGGGATTGTCGAGTGTATGACGAGGATAGTTGCTGGGGAAAGGTTCAAGGTTACCAGCACATGTCTTATTCATGCACGGAGGTGGACATGGAGAATTGCTGGGAGCAACATTGAGATATACGGGTGTGCTGCGTACCTTGGTGCGCTTGTCACTTCGACAGAACAGCCATCCGAATGGAATTTGAGAGGGACTACGTTGGCAGATCGAGTTTAAATAATAGAAGACGAGGTTGACAGTTGTATTTGACGAAAATTGCACATAAATTGCTTTAATTTAAATTGGAAATGTACGGACGGATTGAATTGTGTGCAAGAATTGATTGTGTGTAGCATGCCCAATGGAAGGAGCTTAGTCCTTTTTTCTTGTGGTGCCCCAACACCCTTCCCAGGTGCTAGGTGTGTCATAAGAATAAGCCACTCTGGAAGCTGGCTCGTTAGTTACTTTAGATTTAAACCCCTTGACAAAGAACTTTTAAATATGATTTCCCTATCAGAGTGGAATGGAAAAATTGGGTATCTATCAAAAGGAACTCCTCTCAGGCATACACAGATGGTTTGAAAACGTAGAAAGGTACAGGCTCGCGCATATTTACGCGGAAAGACATTTCAGGTGCTAGCGGAATGATATGGCCATCAATCTGTGGAATGAGGAAGATTTACTTGAACTTCATAACGCGAGGATCAGTTAAAAAGAAGAAGCCAACATTTCGTCCAGGAAACATAACAATTGGTCGAATGAATGAAAATTCGAATCAAACGACTCCAAAACTATAAAACGGGTAGTCCAAGTTCTTGGGAATGCCTATCCAAGTCTCCAGATCTCAACCCGAAAACCTTCGGACAATATTGAGTGCCATTTGAGAAACGTCACAACATACCATCATCGGGAGAGCTTCAAAGGTGAGTGGGAGAAAATTCCAACTTATCCAATCAATCAATTCCACTTTATCCAAATTAGTTTTCAGGACACCTAAGCGCCTTGTGGCAGTGATAAACTCTGATATTTTAATTTTTTATTGACGCCACGGTCCCAGCCATAGTCACCAGCTGTCGCAAAGAGCTCAACACTTTTAGCTCACGGCACGCTATTAGTCGAAGTAGGAAGGCATAGCACCAAGGCGTCCGGAGCTATACTTGCAAGGTAGAGTGCAAACTAACCCTTGGGTATCACAAAAGCTTTAGTGGAGGCTACTTGTCAATTTGCCTCTGTCTCTATCTCCGTCTCGGTATAGTTGTTATGTTGTAGAAATTTGGGACAAGTCTTTTTCCCTAAAATTTGGGGCAGTCTTCTTCTGCAAAGTCCATAAAATTACAAATAAACCTCTTAGTTCCATTTAATGGTTAACAACATCACATCAAAAGACCTGAACACTCAGTTTTAGAAGGTGAATATATATCATTGCATTAGATGAACGTTGTGCATCAGAGTTCGATCGTCGTAAAAGAGTTTTAAAACCACTTGACGGGACATCAAAAAGTCCATTAGCACCTAGGTGCGACTTGATTGACGTCAAACCAACCAGTCAACTAAATGACATTAGTTCAAGTCTCTAAAAGACTTTTAACACCCTCCGGAACATCTTGATTAGTACCAATATACAGGTCATAATTAAATACTTATCTTATTAGCGCAAAACTTGTCATTGTTAAGGAGTTTAAACGTTGAGATGTTTGCCAAGGCAGACGTTTCTGGTCGAGATTTATGTACATCCATCAATTTTTCTTCACTTTTTTGCACAAATTCGGCACATACTTGATGTCAAAATATTTGTCTAAACTAAGACATGAAACGAATAGACAAATGATTCTGTGTTTCCTCTCTCTCTGTACCCTACCCTACCCAACATTTAAAAAACGTTTAGAGATGCTTTTATTCATTCGTTAAAGAATTTTTACACATCGCAGATTTATGTTTTCCACACAATACATTTTCGCCCAATGAATGTTGATGTTTTTGACCCCTAAGCCCAAGCTCAAACCCCGTACTTACACAAGTGCTTGATGGGTGCGTTGTCAGCAGAGATATAGTGCGGGTATATATGCAAGGACGCACAACATCGATGTCTCGGACAGAGCGTCACACTAGGCAGCAGAAACTTCGAGGTAGTCAAAGACTTCGTCTACCTTGGCTCCGTGGTAAACACGGACAATAACACAAGTACCCAAATCAAAACGCAGAATCACTCTTGGCAATCGCTGTTTCTTTGGGCTCAAAAGCCCTCTCCGAAGGACTACGCTTGCTTTACATAACACCTTGATCATCCCAGTTCTTCTCTCTGTACAACAACATGCGCCTAGTCAAGGAGAGGCATGTTGGTTGAGACCCAGGGTCCATCACGGACTGTAGCGTAGATATATGCAAGGTGCTGTGATGACAATATGCATGTTATTATTAGATACTAGCTTTAATTTACTACCTACTTACTTTGGCATAGTCTAGTTAAATTTGGACTTACTACATGACATGACATGACTCGGACTTCAACTTTTTAAAACGCTGTAATTTTTATTTTTTATAAATTGCGTTGTTCCGAAGCAAAAATATATATAAATACATCAATTTTCAAATTGTCTCAGTCTCGAAAAAGACCTTGAGACGGCCAAAAAACATCGCACGCTGCACGCAAGCGGCTCTGCGATATTTCGGCTTATTCTCGTCATCCCCGTGCACAACCGTGGTTAGTTGAGGTGGTCCAACATTTGGTATTTTCTTGTGAAAACCTTCCCCCAAACACAGAATTTGAACGAATTTGTGTCCGGAGAATTTGAATTGTGTCGGAGATATGAACTGTGGAGCATTGTTTTTCAACCAATCTCGGTTGGTTGGTTGTGAGACAGTGTCAAATCTTGTAGAAATGTCCACAGCTGCAATAGTATCTGTAAGACAGTGTCACGATATACGTTCGCGTAAATTTTGGTTCAAAAATACGAGCGGAGAGCAACTATTGGCAGCTATGAATACCCAAACCACCCATCACCATCGGTGCTGCCTGCTTTTTGGAGGCAGTTTGAAGGTGCACATTTTCGGAAAACCTCTCTGACTTGATAATTTATTTTTCTGACATATTGCTCAATAACAAATGGCGGCTTATCGAAAAACCCCTCCTTCGCTCTTTCGACTCTAGCTTTTTTGTGTTGCGGTGTAAGACATCCTGCTTTTTGGAACCGCAATGGCTTGATCCCAAGATCATTCTTCAGAATGTATTGCAACCGTTCAAACGATATGTTGTACTCTCAAGCCATTCTGCTACTTTTATTGTTGCTTTTTTATGATTGTCATGTTGTCAGTATCACAAAAACGAGCTATAGTTCGAGACACAAATGTCCATGATCACATTGAGTTGCTGGAGGGCTCTAACGATAGCTACTTGTGGCAAGCAATCATACCAATACGCTGTATACAAGAAAATTATCCGTCAGGTGTCAAAATTTAAACTCACTGTTAGAAGTCTGAAGTTGCTTGGAGTTCAAGTCAAATTGAGTGCATTATTTGTATGAAATGTTATCAAGAAATAAAGAAAACGAAACCATAAATGTTTGAGTGTAACTCGGCCAAACTAAATTGGATAGCAATACAGCTTACAACTTGCACTTGCCCAGTTCTTTTTTCTGTATAAAATAAGTACTGAAATATTCGTCTTCCAAGATAAGAGAAAGTAAACATCGACAGTTGCACAGTTTTGGGAATTCATTCTTTTTGACTGTCGTTGGTTTCTACTTGACACAAAGTCTGACATTTGCAGATTAAAAATGTTTGTGCAATCCTAGCTATTACGTGATAGGAACCTTTGCTAAGATGGACACTGCTTTCGACGTATTCATCAACAAAAATAATGTCTGGGCAAAGAATAGGAGCCCTAGATTAAATTCTTGGAATTTAAAGAAAATTGTTGTATGTAACTACAGACTAAAAGGTATAACAACATAATTTCAGAAATCTGCACTTCTCTTAAATTTGCGTTTTCGGTTGAAGATCCCACTTGTTAGTGATCAACCAACAAATGCGGAAGAAAAGACCAAAAATTGCAAATTTTCCAAACTGCCACGTAAGACCAAACAAAACTCTCAAAAACGTCCCCGAAAATTACTTATCCGCGATGCATTTCAATCGACAATAACGAGTCACCAGCACTGAATGCATTCATTCACCATTCACACGGTCGATAAGGCAGTGCCGCCACATTCCATTGCCAACAATGAGGCAACTCGGGCGAAGTTTATCGCCCCTCACCGGCACGACCTACGTCGTCAAGTGATTAGCTGCGAATTCAGGCAATTTCAAAGCCAGCGCTTTAAGAATTTCAAAACTAAACGCGTCGCAACTGCTCTAGTTTTTAAATTTGCTTGCGCACTTCGATGCAGTTCGTTACATTTGGCACACATTAGCCCGCCGCCGCTAATTAATTGTGTCTTGCTAAAACAATGTAAACCATCTCGCAACCGCACGAACACTGGGTGTGAACGCCTCAGATTCACTCCTTCGCTCGCCTGCCAACACGCTCGTCTGCGGAAAATGAAATGAAAAATGACGCAGATTCACGGAGCAGCGGATGATTGGTATGTTCGCGTACCTCACGTCAGGGCTGCAGTCATCGCATTAAGCGCGAATAATTTATTTGTTTAAAATGTAATTCCCTCCATCAAAATGGAATTGGTCCCATAAATTGGATTCGCCCCCCCCCCACACCAAACAGTAAGATTCATTCCTGAGAGTAAACTTTCAACCGGAGGGCATAACGAGCTTGTTTGTTTGTCTCAGCGCCTGCCAGAGAGCGCCCTCCTTGATGAGTAAGAGGATTTTTCAAATTTGTACGTGGGCGGCGAGGAAGGAGCAAAATCCACTTCGGGTAATGAACCAGAATCAACGCACAAACTGTCCCCGCCGTGCGTCTTGTGCGACAGCATGTAACACGGCGCGTAAGTATCTATTCGCGGGATGCCCTAAAGAGCATCTGTGCACGTTGTAAATCTTCGCAGATCCACTTATGGGCTACACGTTTACCTGACTCGCAAGCGTGCAGCACAAACGACGTCACGTACTCAACACCCGGCAAGAATTATCGGTTGACATCCTTTGACTTGTCATACATCCTCTGCTGTCACGGTGTCGATGCGGAGGCGGACGGGCGGTCGATTTGCTGCGAGCAGTGTGCTTTCGCATGACATGAAATATTTCTGAGAATAGCTTACCAGGGCGGTGAGGAAGTGAGCAATTCAATGGTTGTATCCATTTTTTGTCCCTCGTGCCTCTATTAGTCGCCGTCGAATGGGCAACGTGCGGAGAGTGGGTGCACATGTGTCAATTGACAGGTTGACAGAAGGTCTTACGAACACACCCAGTGACCGCTGTGGCAGGTGACAGAATCTGAATATGAAATCAATGGCAGCGTGTCGTGCATGGCAGCTTGAAAGGATATCAGCTAGCTGGATAGCTGGATACAGACAAATGGTGTAGGGGTAAGATTTTTTGCGGGGATGATGCATTGCGAATGCAAATTGGATGGACACCGACCTGGGCAAGGATTAATCAAGGTAAGATCTGAACACAGAAACCGTGAAAGGCGCCTTCTGACATTTGTAATGCGTCAGATTAATAAACGAACCGGAGAGTTGGAGAACTGCTTTAATAGGATTTCTTTTCAAAAGAGAAAGCAGCAATGGAGACGGTAGGTAGAGATGGAAAAGCAGGAGAGGAGGAAGCTTTTTTGTTAAGCCTTAGAGTGCGGTAGGCACCCTTGTGAAAATGTCGTGATGGCTGTGGTTTAAGCAGAAATCGCGCTGAGGTTAATGTACAATGCTGACTGGGTGAAAAAAAGTTGTTCACCCTACTGTCTCAGATGGTTGCTAAACTCAGGCTAAGCGTGGGGTTACATTGCAACCGTGTGAGAGGCGTCACAAAGGACTCATTTGATACTTGAGTAACCGAGGCGTTTAGTCTTGTGTTATTTTCGACTTCTTGGTAAATAGATGCCGTGATAAAGGCAGGTGATGATGTAAATTTGTATTGAGACCAAATCAAAGAGAAGTTTTAGCAATTACTGAGCATGAATGCAACATCTTCTTCTTCTTCTTGTGGCGTTTAGGTCATTCTCTACTTGTGTGCGCCACCTTAGCCTAGGCCTTGTTGGGTTGTCCGTTGGCTCCGATTTTAAGACTTTTCGGTCCTGGGCAACAACTCGATTAGCTGTCACAAGAAATAGTCGCCAATTTGAGGGTAACGCGAATTTACTGATCAAGTAAAAGACAGAGAAAAACTTTAAAAAGTGATTCGAACCAATACCAATTTTTGGACTAACGCAGAGTTTCCCCCAGAGTTTTCGAAACATCCCTTCTAGAAGGAATCAGTAAATCCGGGAATATCTGTAAAAATTCATAAAAATCTTGCATGATGTAGGGATAGGCGTACCCTGTGTAAAGTGGGTGCTTTAGGTGCTTTCTCTTCATGGAACGAACATTAGCGTGTTAAACTGTAAGAGTGGCCACAAGTCATCTGTGACCATGCCATCTTATTTATTTTCTTAAGTGGTGTGAATTAAGTATGATTTATGCATCAAAAACATTTGGGAACGATTTTGTTTTTTCAAGAAGAAGGGTGTTCCAACCAAATTGCAAGATGTTACGTATTTTCTTCTAACACAATCTGGCATTTTTTTTTTTGTTTCAGTGCTCAAATAGGAAATATCAACCATGGAGAGGTACACAATTGAGACGCTTAAGATTGTTGATACCTTCTACAAAAACGAGCGTTAGAATCTAAATGCATTTCGTGCACTTAGTTATTTTGACAAAGCTCAACTTCCCCCTTCAAAGAGTGATTGTTTGGTGGGTTTTGAAGGCTGGCGGTGTTATGGGGCTGTCGAAAATGAGGTCGGCCGAGCAGTTGCCGTGAATGGTGTTCTCTATCGTGATATGAGAGCGGACATCTTGTGGTCAGAAATTGAAGATATGAACCTTAAAAATATGTGCTTCAAACAGGATGGTTGCTCTTTTGCGAGAGAATTTCAATGATCGTATTATCTCACGTTGTGGTGATGTTCTTAGGCTTCTACCATTATGTGATATAGCGCCGTTGGACTTCTTTCTTTGAGGATACTTACAAGGAAAAGTGTACGTCAATAAGCTCAGAACAATTCAAGAGATAAAGGATAAGATAATTCGCACATTAACGAAATTGAACCTCAATTATGTCTCAGAGTCGTTTAAAATATGAACCATCGGATGGAGGTATGCCACCGAAACTGTGGTGAGCGTTTAGCAGATAATTTGTTTCACAAATAATTGTTATAAACTCTTTTATCATAATAAAAAAGACAGATCTCTGAAAACTTTTCGTTTTGGACCACCCTTTATATGTGACGTTCATTCGCTTTTAATGTAATTCGGTCAAAGGCATACATAAGCGACGCATTGTCAAAATTGAAAGTAACCATTTCATTTTGTGGAGTTTTTATTCCAAAACTAAAACACAATTGTTTTCCTTAAATTATTGTTCTTGATTCAGTTTATCGTTATTTAATGTCGACTCTAATGACCGGTCGGCGTCGTATATATCGAATTATTGATCATAACATCAAGTTTCCGACAAATAAAGTCTTATCCCTCTTCCGCTACGTTTGACCAAAACAAACATGAAAACATAACGTTTTAACCAAATAATAGAAATATGGTCGTTAACTTAATTATGTTTTGCGATAAACTTTAACATTTAGGTTATAGCAGAGTCGAAGTGACTACGCGGTACCGTGGAATGAATCAATTTCGCTAGTCAGCAAATAAATTATTTAGAAAAATCGATAGGAACTATAAAAAAAGATCAAGATTGTTGTAAAAAACATGAAATGTAAGATTCTTTGTATAGTCTCGTATGAGAATTCATAGCACTGCAGTCAACAAGGGAGCAGAGCATGTCATTTTCAGCAAAGTCTCGTGTTAAACGAAAGAAAATGCGCAGAGACGACCTACAAATTATTGCCGAACCGCGTGGCGCACAATGTGACAAAGCTGGACAAAGTCAAGGAGAATTTCAAATTAGATCAAGGTGGTTTCAAAAAAACAGATTTTTTTTCACTAGGAAGATCTGGAAATCACAACATTGCGTTTTACGGAAAATTCATCCATTTTGATACATGCCTTTTATTATTTTTTTCTCGTGTACTACTAACACCCATGTGTCTCTTTAGAAAAAAGTTGCATATTACATTTGGGGCAATAAAATGACCCATATTTATTTTGCAAGAAATTTAAATACATAGGACAGACAAATATAAAATAATTTTACATGTCTTTTAACAATAAGTAATTGCAATGACTGTGCCTTGTTTTAAATAGAAAAATTTAACATTTCATATTTTTGCGTCCGATATCAAAACAGGAGAAAAAATAACACATCCCCAAGCATTTGTAAAAAAAAACGAAATGATGAACTCGACTTTGTTTTTTGTTCCTGGCCTATCCCGATGCCAATTGTATAATCGGATTTACCTTAATCTATCATATAAAATCCTGGACGCTATTCAAAGCGGATGAGGAAACCCTTGGTCTTTTCGAGAGAAAACTTTTACGCGCGATTTTTGTCATGTTGCGTTGATGACATCTCGAGAAGAAGATTCAACGACGAACTCTATGGGTTGTACAGCAATATGCGCCTAGTCAAGCGTCTTCGGATACAACGCTTAAGATGGTTAGGCCATGTAGACCGTATGGACACCACTGCTCCGGTTCGAAAAGTATTCGAATCAGAGCCATTGGGACAAAGCAATAGAGTACGGCCTAGGCTAAGGTGGCGCACACAAGTAGAGAGTGACCTCAACCAACTTGGTTCTTGAGTAGTCAATTCAATGTGTCCACGAAAACAAACGATTGTTTGAATTCCTCTGTCTCGGACATTTTACAATACCCGAATTATGAATTTTTTTTAAATATTGAAAGTGTAATTTTTAAAGCGATTTGAAATTTAAATTTGAATTCATACATGAAACAAATAGTACACACGGACGAGAAGACACTAAAGATTCCACTACTTTATCAGAAGAAGGCTGAAAATGAAGAAAATTGTAGCGAAGCTTAATTTGTTTGTGAATAGGAACAAATGATCAACAGAACTTCAATTATGTCCTATTCAAGAAACATTGAAAAGTAACTTTGATCGTGGATATGGTGCTTAACAGTCTGTTATGCAAATAAGGTTGTAGATTAGGTTAAGTAAAGTTAGATTCATTATTTGCCTAGCTTTTGATTTGTATGTTGAGACAAGGTGGCTAATTTCGTGTTTTTACATTGTTGTATTTGAAATTGTTAACAACGTTGAAATATACAGCTTTTATCTACGTACAGTGGACTCTCTCGCTTAAGTGGAGAGTGATGGAATAGGTTGTGTCCACATATAAGGGCGTCTGTTTCATAATAATAATAATTTTTTTATATTTATATTAATATATATATATTTTTATTTTTCATCTCTTTTACAGCCCACAAGGGCCTAGCTTCTCCAGCAACTACCAGTGCTGTGCGTACACAAGGGAAGGCATATGCAGATTTTTGCCCAAAATTTAAAAAAAGGAATTAGTACTGTTTGACTGTAGGCAGTTACTAGAATGAGGTAGTGCCGTGAAGAAAATGCAAGGTATTAAGTCCCCGAATCAAACTTGGGACTATGAGCGTGTGAATGGATGCACTTATTCACTTCGCTACAACGGTCACCGTCTTTAATCAATTTTGGAAAAATATATTCAATACGTCTTTTTTAGAAAACCCGCAACATTCACCCCAAATTTTCCGATATCTTTTCAAACACTCGACTGGTGTGAATAGGAATAAGAATGTAGACACAGGCAAACAAGTAGCCTCTTTAAATCATATTTCTAGAAACTACTTGGATAAGAAAAAAATTGAAACCGACCTCCATCTTCTGTACCTGACTCGGATATCACTCGGGAAACAAAAAGAAGAAGGCGTCTAGACCTCAAAAGTTTAGTTCTGCAGTAGGAAGGTCCTTACTGACATAAATACCTGCCAACGATAGTGGATACAGATCTATGATTTGTTGCTGTTCAAAGGGGAAATTCTTTGTGAGCGACTTATATTGTCCATAAAGGAGTTTGTTCCAAAGCAAATAAATTCCGTATATATCCGCTTTTTAGAAGCATCTATCCAAGAGGATAAGCAACATAAGAAAAATCATGGCAAACACCCACTGCGGTAATCTTGCCTGTTTAGGGGAATCGTCCCTATTAAGAGGGGTGTTCACTAAGAGGAAGTTCTCTAGATATGGATTTTGCAGACAGAATCCTTTTCATTGTTTATCTGTGGCCTTGAATGACGCCGTCTTGTGATGACATTTGGGACCCAGACGTACACAGAAAATGTAGTCCCTTACCATTCAAGAAAAATAGACTCAAGTCTAACATCTTCATTTTACTTTAAGTGTTTAAATACTATCAATTTTATTTGCTAATAAACACTTCCTTAACATTCTCAAATTGTAACAATGAACTTTAATTTGCACCTAGCCCTCCACGACACAAGGAATGTCACACTGAAGCAGAATTGAAGAAGTAATTGAAGCGCCCCTAAAACAATGTCGACAGTTTGCGAGAATGAACAAACAAAACACTTTTGACATCATCATTTGACGTGGGCATAAAACTTGCCTACGTCTACCGGGTGTCATAAAAAACAACGAAGCCACTTTTATCCTGGAGCAAGCGAGAACCTCAGTGTCTTCTCATTTTTCTTCATTCGAATGGAATTCCTTGGGACAATGGTGAATTTAAGGAAAACATTTCATCTCGTTCTCTCCCTTTTCAAAGGATATGGCAAACAAAACAAAATACAAATGAAATCACCCACCTTTCCGTCACGTCCTCCTACTCCTGGCGCGGGCAACAAACTCCTTTCTTACACTAATTTATATGTGTCTGTGTACAGGCATTCAGGATTATCATTAATCACATTTTCATTGATACGCGCGCACCACTAGCCAGAGATTGTAAGAAAATTTACCAGGCACACACACTCACACTTAAACACTCTGCAATTTCCCCCCGTGTGTATGTTGTAAATCCACCCGGCGGTGGTGGCGGGAATAGCAAAAGAAACCACGAACGGAAGCGGAAAACAAAGAAAAAAAACAAAATTTGGGGAAAGCGAAACGACGGTGGAAAAGAAAGGAAACGAGGACGTCTCGCGGTGGGCCTGACTCACTTAGCACTTATCGCGATGAACAGGTGTTCACTTTATCAATCGACGAATCTGAAGCGGAATGAGGCGACACCTCCAATACACGGATCGGGCGGATTTTAAGGAGTCCAGCCAAACCGAGGCTGGATGGGCGCGGAAAACTCACAAACTCGCACACAATGGCACGGCGACGGCGAGCGCAACAGGGAAGAAGTTGTTTGGCTTTTCCACGCTAAACAAAAAATACCCTTCTCCTGCGAATCAAGACTGCACCGGGGTTGGCCTTATTTAAATTGAATCACTGACCGAAAAGGAATGCAGACTGTTTGCTGTTCCTTGTGAGGTTCCCCGTTTGAGATCGACTGGGCAGCCTGCGACTAGGTTACCTCGCAGGCCATCGTTTCAAGTCGAACAAGACACAAGCACTGAACTTTTCTTTGTTTGCTGGGGGTTTTGTGTGTTTTCCTCTTCGTTTTGCTCTGCCTCGGACACAGCGGACGAACGAAACTCGCCGAGAGAATACCGTAAACTGAATTTGAAAATTCGGGGAAATTTCCCAAGTCACCGTCGGCCGTGGCTTTCCCTTGTTGTATCGACGGTGGCGGCAATGGGAACTCGTGCAGAGCGCAGGACTGTTCGAGTGGAGTGTAGAAACAGAGAGGGAGAGAACGATCCGCCGAGAGCACGTCGTCAGCCGACAATGTCCTGCCTGGGAGGAACCTGCACCTGTTGTTTGTAGAGAATCGCTAACGAGTGGAGAATCGGTGAGAGATAAGCTCGATTCCGGGTCTAATCCTTATGATATATCCACCTGTTGTCAGAGCGCTGTGGTGTGTGCGTTCTCTTGAGTGATTCTCTGTCGCCCGCTCTCTGTGAATGATGGAAACACTTGTTTGAGTGGAAATGAAGAAGTGGTTCCTCACCACCCGCTTCCGCCCCCCTCTGGAAAGTGTCTGCAGAAACTTCGCACAAAAGCGAATCGGAAACTCAACAGATGTTCGCCCAGAGAGGAGCCGGCGTAGCCACCACCAGCCGACAGGCTGCCTTTGATCTCCCCGTTCATTTGTTCGCTTGAATTGATGGTTTCACAAAGACGAGCGGAACTGCCCTTCCACATGGTGGTCCACCTACATGCAGCCACAGACGGTGGAGGGTCTTGAAAATTACAAATTCCGCTCCAGCGCGCTATAAATAATCCACTCTTCACGCGTTGCAAGCACTTTGACTGACGTGCAGGACGGCGTGCTGCAAAACACGAATCATATTTCATCCGGACCTAGGTGGTGTGGGCCGCATGTGCTGCATCAGATAACTAATCATCGCGTCGTTGAAAAGCGCAACAAAAAATACCAAATTTCGTGCTCTCCACTCAGCACAGGGGCGGAGGGGATGACAGAGGTTTGGCGTGATGCTCGCACCGCCTGATGTGAGTCAGTGCAAAGCTGCGATCGTAAATCAGGGTGTGCAATTAAAGGCCAGCAGCGGCGGGGAAAACCATTTCGCTTAAAAATAAATACAATGAATGATTTAATGAGAAACCATAGACGCTGGCGATGCTTCACGACGTCAAATCTTGACTCATTTCTGTGCCTTACTGAACGGCATTACCGTTTGTCGGCGAGGTAAAGAACTAATTCATTTGGACGAGTTGTTGGTGCTGCAAAAGGACGTCCCTTTAAACGAGAGGGACACGCGCTCTCTCTAATACAAATTTTCTTGCCGATGTCTTAACAAAATAAATCCACAAAAGTACAACCACACCCATTCAAGTCAGCACACACGACTCTCATGATTTATCAATCTCCACTTCGGATTCTCAAAAGTGTTTTCCGCACATCGCCGCCGCCGGCGTCTTCCTCGATATCGACGTGCACAGAAGTGATGTTCTCCAGCGGCGTCATCCACGGCGCCAGGAATAGAATGAAAATTTATCCAAAAATAATCCATCACTGGCACCAACAGAAATCCATTTTGATTTCTATCTATTATCGTCAGTAGCACCTCCTCTGAAACGGTTTCCATTTCTCAGCTTCGGCTTCGGCTTCCTCATCATCAGCATCATTCTCCTCGTTGTTGTCGTCATCATCGTGCTCATCATCTCTGGATTCCCGGGTAAATGTGCCAAATTACATCCATCCCCTGGCACTCAGAGCAGTTGTAAACAATTCCCCACCGCCCCTCCATCATCTCACCACATTCCACTGAGGGGACGGCAATCACTCGCCTAATACCCCCCATAGATTGTTCAATATTTTACATTAATAAGCGCACGGATAATATTTATAATCTGATCGAGAGCGCGCGCAAATCGATAAACCATCACGCTTTCGAGACTCTGTTTGTTTTGTTCTCTTCGAGTGTTTCGACGATGCTCCACGGAGGGGGGAGAGAGCGGCCAATGAAACAAATCGAGTTCTGCCAGGTGGCGTGTGTCAATGAACTCTCACCTTCACTCCATCATTTGGGGGTGACGGAGATTTGTTTCAATTTTCGTTTCCTCAAACCCCCATGAGCTATTTGTTAAATTCCAAATGGCGCCATCTATTGAGCTGGGGTGCGAATGATGGGACGGGGGAACGATTTGATTTTGACAGCTAATTGAGGAGGGAACGAGGCTGATGGGTGGCAACTGACGAGTATCTGTCTTGTGGTGCAATGAAAATGAGAATGCGTTTGAAATTTTGAAAAATGACAGCTTGACAGGTGAAAGTCAATGCAAGGGGCTTCATCTGCATTTCGACAACAATCGAAGTCAAGCGTGTTGGCATTGAGTGCAATTAAATTCGGTTACATTGTGTCGATAAAACCTCAGTTTTACTTGCATCCAAAAAACAAAGAAACCATGAACGACTTCACAGAAATACAGAAGGCATTCATAGTCCCCCGAGTCAAGGCCATTTAGCATTCTTTAGCACAATGGACGAAAGTAAACCTCACCGGGGAAGACCGAAGATACACTTGGCTGTGATTGTTCGTGTTCTTGATTGCAAAACAAAGTTGTGTAGGGGGTGAGGGGGCGAGTTAATGAACACAATGAGTAATTCTCCTCAGTTGGCATGGTTGGGGAACATTTTTCGGGTGGGGAATACACATCTATCGCCATCATCACACCACTAAACCAGGTTATACCTCGCACAATTTTGGGCTAGTGGCCATGACTTACAATGTACTCCCCGTGTACGAGGGAACAATGCAAATGAAATCGGAAAGGGTTTAGCTTTGAGGGATTGAGTTGATGAAGCCGTCGGCTGGCGCACTGAAAGGAACTTCGTTTCAAAAGGCGTACAGACACAAAGCACTTCAGCACACTGCAGAGATGTAATATGAACTGTTTGTGGCCTTTCGAAGTGCTTACAGTAACAAAGAGCAAAATCCTTTGTGGAATATGAAACCTACGCTCCAGCAGAAATCTCACTGTTTCATTATAAGTAGCGTGCGCGAATTTGAATCACTTAAATGTAACCTTTTGCACGTGCTTTAGTTATAAGAAAACTAATTGGCGACAGTTGAGTATCTAACCATTCCACTTTAAGGTTTTATGCGCAGAGTATGAAGTCAAATTCTATTTACTTAAAGTAATTAAAATTCATCCATTGTGAGGTTTGATTTCTAATAGAATTTTTTGGACAGATTTTGCGTGACTCCTGCCAAGCTGCTTTGTATATTTGGTGCAGATCATTTGGCAAGTCATCATGGAAAGTCTTACACCACCACAGCGTCTCAAATTTGTTCAGCTTCATGTGATTCGGGAAAATGACGGTGCACATAATTAACCTACTGGCACCACTGTTGTCAAATTCCATTCGCAAATTTGAATCCCAGTTGGCATTCGTGGATGATACTCGAACGGTTACACTACATCCAGCAGCTTGAGCTGAGAGTGTACGCGAAGACCATCACAAACCGATTCGCTGCCCTTCTCATCAGCTTGATCATGTTAACGGACTACGTACTTCCTGCTCTATGCAAACTCTGGTTTTAACAAGACGGTCCTACAGCACATGGAACAATAAACTTCTTAAGAAATAATTTTGGTACAATTAATTTGGTCGCCTAGTTGGTGCGATATCACTTTTGCGGATTTTTTTCTCGGTAGTTATGTAAGTTCTTAGGTATCCAGAATTAAGCCAGCTACAATTGACGCTTCGGAAGTCAACAATACTCGTGTTATCCCCAAGATACCAGTCGCTTTGCTCACTGGATTCACCTCCTCTTCCTACAATCCCGTTTAAAAAAAAACCGTCTTAAAAAAACTGTCCTCAAAACCTAACTAAGGGCCTCTATTGTAATCCTTGTTAAATTGCAGTATGGAAACAAAACGGTGATGTAGACTCGAGAGGAAACAAATTTTTAACATAACATCAAAGTCTTCTGTTGGTGTCGGGAGTCGAGGTCTTTGACAAAATGGAGTCGGTAAATCAGTACGTAGCATCAATGATGTTAATTCGTATTACAGCTCACGATCAGCTTTAGGACGACTATGTCCAAATTGCAACGACGATTGCAAGAGTTTAAGTCACATATAATATAAGTGTTGGACTTTAAAGAAAACATAAAACATTTTAAAAATAATTTTCCCTTTAAAATCCCCTTGCATAGTTAAGTCTCCCCTGTGTTTTATCTTCGCTACAGTGCTCGTTAACACCCTTGTAGTACAGTGTTGCAGAAAATTGCACACAGCGCAACTCCTCGACATCCCTGCACGTCGTATCGCGGCGTTAAGACAAAAATTTAACAAAACGTTTCCATAACCCTTCCTATCATGGCGAAAATTAACCCTGGATCATACACCTACCCCAACAAGTATCCCATCCCTCCAGGAGTGTTAAATTACAAAGAATTTGCATGTCTCACACAATCCCTCAGAACCGGGTCAAATAGCTGTCAAAATTGCGTCAAGTCGCAACGTCAAACCCGACTGACGTCTGATTGGCAATCTAAATCCCCATTCCCCTTACAGACGTTTCCGCCTTTGTAATTGAAAAGAAACAAAAAAAACACCTTAACAAAATCCCATCATTTCACTCGGGCGAGTAATATCCTTTTCCCATAAAGAGTGAGCAGGAGTCCACAGCGCGTCTATTGGCAGTACGGAAAAAAAGCCCTCCACATTGTTCCACATCGTGTGAGTTGATTTTATGGAGTCCTCAGTCTACAGTCCACGGTCTTCTGGCCGACACCATCACACAAATGGATAAAATCCCGCAAATATTTCCTCGATGACGACTCTGCATCGATGCCCCGCCGGCGGCCCATCCTCCGCCCGCCAGGTTGACGTTCATATCTCTGTTTCACATGAAAGCCGCTCCCTCTTCCACGCCGGCACGTAAAAACAAGGACACCGCACAGAGAGTGGGAAAGAGGCCGGGCAGCAGCAGGAGTCAACAAAGTAATATTCATTGTTCCCTCGCCTGTAGTTGTGTGTGACGGTTACTTCACGTTGCGTTCCAGAGCGCGATACTGTTACAACGAAAGGCGGAAAAGTGGGGTTGCGGACACTTTTGAATTCATGCTGGCTAGGGACCGCATTCCGCTCCAGTATGTGGCCCCCCGATGTAACACGACTGGTGGCTGGTGTCGATACGGTAGCAACGCGAGTACGTGTGTATATTTTTTGTGCCAACTGAAATAATTTGAATGTTATTATTATGACCAGGATACGGTGGCTACAGATGTCAGCGGTAACGTTGGCAGGTGGGCTGCGTCCTGCCACCGCACACACGCGCCCCATTCAGAGCCACTCACGGTTGCATGGCAGTTGCTGCTGGGAGATGGATATCCGGGCGAACGAAAGATATATTGGTTCTCCAATTTTTTTTTCGGGTTTCTCCCCCATTGTTCTTGTGCTCGAGAGGTTTTCTATAAATGAACTCAGCCGCGAAAGCGGCGGTGGGGAAAGCAGTCAGTACGGGGGAAAAATTGTGATTTGCATATTTTCATCCGCTGACCTGTCCCGGGTGCCTTGGTTTCGAGGTTTCCACTTAAAAACTACTTACGCTTGCATGATGGATGGACGATGAGTCGAATGGAGCACGGGGCAGGGGTTGAGTGGGCACTCTTCTGCGAGATTGGATTTTGAATAAGTCTGATTGAAGTTTACGACCATTATGTGTGGCCTTTGGGGAACGTTTGGGAATACATATCTGTCAGACGTTAGCACTATGTAGTTACAATTTAAATTTTATTCGTTTATTCAAACAAATAGGGTCAGTTCAGCAACAGGATACATATGGAATTTGTAATCCTCTTTTATATCACTTTGTTTTGAAGTACAATCGCTGAAACTTTCCTGCGAACCTCATCTGATCATGCTTTAGCAGTTACATCCTCGTTGACTAGACATTTACAAGACAACGTGTTTTGTGTGAAAAAATGAGTGGAAGTTGGGTCTGATGCGGATGGCGATGAAACAGATCATAAGACCGTCATAACATTGCCGAGAATTAAAGAACGCTTAAGCTCTAGAAGGTTTTGAAATGATTTCTGTAAGTGTAATAGAGGACAGACAAATGTAGTTTGTACTAGAATAACGCAACGAATGTAGTGATAAATTTATATGAGATTATAATTAAAACCAGTGCAAGCAATACTCACGCGTCGAGGGTTTCGTTCAATTATTCTAACAGAGGAAGTCGATTATTTCTTTTAATTTATTATTTATTTGGTACATACTTTCACATAATGCTAGCTGTCTTTCAACGCAAATTAAAAGGACGTGTAAACGTGAGTTCAATAAATTTTTTTGAATTGTATTAAGACAAACTATCTATTCCGCGACTATATTAGTCAATTCAAAAAATCAATTCAAAAAATAAAATTAATTTTCAAATTTCACGGGATACGTACATTCGGTTGTTGATTTTTTTTTAATTCTGTTAGGTTGGTATACTCGTCTCGAATATGTGGTTACAGTTTCAACTAAATAGAATATTTAATTTGTCTGTAAGAGACGTAAAAGTTATATGTGGTGTGCGTGTCCGGCGATTTGCTGCTGTGGAAAAAAATGAATCAAAAAACTTGCATTCAATCTTGTGTGAAAAATTTAATTAAGTACTCAAAACACTTCAAATGTTGACAGTGGCATACGTTGAGTGTACTTTGAATCAAATAAAAAATTTTACAAAGTGGTAAAAGCTTTCAGAAGCATGTCGAGAAAATGTGAATGACGACGCTTCACCTGGACCCCCCGACTCATCAAAAACCAATGAAAGAGCTGAGAAAGTGCAGGAAATTGTTATGGAGGATCGTCGTATCACTAAGATAGAAGTTTGTAAAGACGTGGGCATATCGGTTGGCTAATGCCATTCATTTTTTTCTGAAATTTTGACCACAAAGCAAGTGGCAGTGAAGTTTGTTCCAAAGTTGCTGAATCTTAACGTAATTTTTTGGCCAAATAAGGGGGTGTTGTACGACCCGACTCGGCCACCGTATTCACCAAATTTGGCCTCTCTATGACCTTTTCCTGTTCTTAAGATTTAAGAGACCCATGAAAGGATTGGGTTTTGCAATGGCTAAGGAGCTACAGACCGATTCGCTGAGAGAGCTCAAGTGTATACCAAAAAATACCACATACCAAAAAGTTCATATCAGAACTGCTTCGAGGATACGAAAGAACGCTGGCACTAATGAATTATGTCTGATGGGGGATTTTGAATGGAATAAAATAGAAATTGACAAATAAACATATATTTTTTGAGAAAAAATAAAATTCACCTTATTTTTTGAAGAGACCTAGAACAAAAAGCCACAAAAAGCCCACAAACCGAATTTTAACTCCATTTAGGTGTTCCAAAAATAAATCAGACTTATTCAAGTATAATAAAACCAATACATACACAAACTGCGTGGCGACACAATACAGAAAGGTTCAGGGCAAAGTTTCTTTAGTCACTTATCGTCTTGCGAGTCCTTCTTATCTCAAACGATTTGAGGCGACATCCAGTTCAGTCACCGACTGAACGACGATTCGAGAACTCGAAAAAAGTGGTGCAGCAAAAACAGGTGGGATCGACGTTCCAATCCAGAATGTAGGTAGACGGTCTTACCTACTATGCCACGACTAATACAAATACAAAATAAATAAAAGTACCAAGCTCACATCAACATGATTCTCGAAAGTCATTTGGTATAATTAGTCCATATTCGAAGTGTTTATAGCAGTGAGAAAATCGGAATACAATATACTGTGGTCCGACTTTTCTGTTCCGAAGTTTATTCATTCTCCTTCCAGTAAAAGCAAAGAGGCGGAAGTGTGCCGTAAGAACTTTAAGTCTGTGCTCTGAATGGAAACAGATAATATTGCAACACAAACGGTAAATTTGATCACAAAGAAGTCCTTAGATACCGCATCTTCATCAGATGAGAAAGTAGATTCGGGAAGTAATTATACGGCAAAAGGAAAACTGACTCTGCATAAAATATTTTACTACCAACGACAAAATATGTGGACGGAAATATCGCCAAATTTTTCAAACAAATTGCCATATTTGCGTTTCATTCTGGTACACTTTTTTTGTACCAAATCCGTAATATAAAAATTAATTCTTAAAAAATATTTAACTTTATTCAGTTTTGCACTATTTGAAGTCAAAACCGGTTTTTGGAGATTGGAAAACCCCAGTACGCTCTCCACACGAGGGAAAGAATTGGCTATGTACATATGTTATACCACCCGTTTAAAATTTTATTTAATAATTGCAAACAGTCAAGAATTGAATTTCATCTAGAAACTATAAATAAGAGATAGGAAAACATGAAATTAAAAAGGTTTCCTTGTACACACAACAATAACAAACAAACAGCCACGCAAAAAAATTGTGAAATGTCACTGCAGCCATCAATTTAAATACCCAACCCTGTCGATGATTCAATTTTCAGAAGTTTCTACTTCTGAAAATCTCTTAAAGTGATTTCATGGCAATTTTAAACTCTTTTAAACAGCCGCTGATTACCTACCGTTTCTGAAATTGCCACGCCATCATGCAATCTTACGGTAATAAGTATAATTCCGCTAACCGCCCCAAAACACTCTTGTTATCGAAATCCCGACATCGCACATTGCATGACATTGGCATAGAAAAGAACAAAAAAAAAACACAACTGAACTCCTTCAACACGAAAATTCCTTAAATACTTACCGTCTTGAAAGTTTCGTCGCAATTTAATCGATTTTCATGACACCCGTCAATTTTGTTTTTGTTTTTTTTCTTTTCAGTCATGCTTTCGATTCTGTCTCATTTTTCACCGCATTCGATTGCAGACAAATTGTGTTTTTATCGCAAAAATCACCATCGTCAATCGGTACTTTGTCTGCCTACAGGACACGGGTGGTTGGCAGAAAGTTTTTATCATCGCGCGTTATGTCAAATTGAATTTGATTTGTCTTGTGGTGTTTTTTCACATCTTTTTTTTTGTTTTTTTGTTCACAAATCGATTGGAAAGAAAACATTGTCTGGCTGGACTTACCCCGGTTCATCGGCACTGAAAAGAGAGAAATATCAAAAAGAGTATAAATAAAAGCAAAAGTAAATATTTTTGAAGTGAATTACCGTTAAGCAAAGCAAAAGTGAAAACAGGGGAAAACAAAAGAACGCAATGGGAAATTTTTGAAATGAGTGACAGTTGCGAGAGGGCAGAAAGATGGGACTGACAAATAATTCGGTTGTTGAGTGCTCACCATAATTGACAGAAGGTATGATTTCATCAGAAATGAATAAATTTGTATTGGGCTGCCTTTATGCAGTTCAGATATTATTTTGTTTGTTTCCATGATGGTTTGTGGGCATTTATCTGCGGACTTTATGCAAATTTTATGCGACTGCAAAGGTATTCTGTTTATGGACGACTTCATTTGTTTTTAAAATGATTTTTTTTTTGTTATTTTAAAATATTCTCTGAAATGACCTCTCTCATATGCAAATACTGTTTTCATTTTAAAGGTACTAAATGGAAAGAGAGTTAGGGCTTTTTTTTTAATGGAAACAGTCAATACAAGTTGATTTTTTCACACCAGGCTGCGTTCATTAGGATGATTGCACTCCAATCTTGTTTTACTGCAGAGGAAATTCAGAACTATGGAATAACTAATTCGAATGTGTTGGAATGTCCTTGAGTTTGAACATTAAAACATTTTCAATCAAAAGTTGTCTTCGTTTTATTAGTCAGACTGACTGCATACCCGATTATGAAACGATAGAGAACTCAAAACTACATCCTTTCCTGATTTACGTAGGATGAAACCTATACAGCTCCACTTTCGATATTGTATCTTTGCTCCAATGTATTTCTGCGAAGCTGTACACAGCAGATCTTTATTCGTTATTCATTTCAGCTAGAAGACCTTTAGGATTCCCTTAGCGCATTTATTGGCGAGGACCTGTAGCTTGCGAGCGAGCTTGTCTTTCAGGCCTCGCATTCTTAAAGCAGTACAGGTTTGACATTGGACTTTTATATCCGAAACTTAAGTGAGGGGGATCTCTAGACGTTGCCAGGAGAGGAATAAGTGTGGCGAATTTTGTTTTTCCGATACAAGACGTTAGTTCTTCCATCTTTACATAAAGCCCTGCCGAGGTTTGGACGTCCTCAATTGGGCTCGCACCTAAAAAGAGATGTATCTCGCTACGTTCTAACATAATTGACATTTCGTTTCGAATCGCGACAAATATTCAACAGACATAACTTTGTTCGCCCTGTTCGCTTTGAAATCGCTTGTTGTTTCTTTCAGCAGCATATCAGCGATGTTGTTCTATTATTTAAATTTCTGTAAGCTGGTGCATGTGACAATAAAATATCAAGCTTCTTGGAGTAGATTGCTCGTTCTAAGTTATGCCAAAATGTCATACCGTTGACGTTCCGGTATGACTTTATCAACGGCCCTTCTTACTCCATCAACTACTTAATTTCAGTGTTTCCAGATATATGGACAACAGCGGCATCTAGTGACGTAAATCCGCAGTCATTTTTTTATATCCAAATATGATGATAAAGTTTCAAACTGTCTTTCATTTATAAACATACTTTTCACGGAAAAAAGTGGTTTAAGTGTATTCAAAATCTAAACTTAATACTTGAGGCATTCGTAGGGCCCGAACCCACCTTGGGAGTAAACGCTTCCTTGGTGAGGGCTTTCGTCGATGGTTGGGTCTCCCAAAAGCACACCAGAGATGCCATGACTCCTGGGTGCAGGCTGACCAAGTGCAGACTCCCAAACGTCAACAAAAGAAACCGCAGCTTTTAGGTTATCTGTAGACAGAAAAGAGTGTAGAAAACTTGCCGGCATACAAACGGGACACTTTACCCTCGCTAAACACCAAATTCTATTTAGGCTTAGTTATGGCACCCTGTGCGACGCCTGTGAAGAAGATACTTCAGAGTATTTTCACTGTCGATGTCCGCCTTTGCTCGTATCAGGTTGCGGCTGTATGGCTCTGCTGTAGTGGGAGCTTAAAACTTTAGCTCTTTATCACAGAAGTGTCTGCTGGTTTTCTTCGGAAAATCAAGAAACTGCAGTTAATGAAGGTTACTGCCTGGTAGTACAATGGACCAATTTTTGAGTCTGAGCGCTAAAGTGCAGTGAATCTCAACCTCCAACACAAAAAAAATTAGAGCCTACGACTTCATCTTTCGTAAAAGCTATAAGATTGACAGATGGAATTCATATGACTAAAGGTATTACATTTCTAAAAAAATTGCTATCGGATCTTATTAAAAGATCAATTATTATCAGGCCGGAAATTCATGAAAGGTATTACCCTTACCTAAAGATTCGTCCTTAAAGAAATCTACCCACTTCGTTACTTTCAGTTGTCAAGATCAAGTTCCATCCGTCAGCAATGACTTGGCCTTTACACCCGAAATCCGGTCTCTTAAACCAAGGTATCTCATTTCCGAAATACGGTTCAGGACTTCTCTAAAGCTTCATAGTCAATTTCGCTTGTCCTAGTCTATTGCGACACAGACGGCTAGTTTCCCCCTGAATTCGGGCAATACATCAGAGAGTTTCTTGTTATAAATGCGCCACAAAGTGGTGTTTGCACACCAAAACGCTCAACTTTCTTTCAGGAGTTCTCTTAAGGTATTTCGTCACCTGAAGACAACTCCTGAATTTGAATCGCAATAGATTTGCTGAGCCTAAAAGCTACATATATTTTAAATTCGGAGACTTTAAAGTTAGTAAGAAGAACATATTTGACGGTGTTCCGAAGCCAAAGAAGATGGCTTTCGTCTAACTGTGCTGATTATCCTTGTTGTTACCACAAGACATTCTCTGAAAGGAATCCTCACAGCACATTGATAAATGTCCATTAGGATGGTGCACAACGAATTTTGACGCGTGGACACAGTGTTCTATCCACGATCTTAATTGCAACATTTAGCAAAATATACCTTGATAGATCTTACGTAAGGTCTGGACTGCCTTATTTGTAAATGGATCACATGCAACTGGTATTACAGACATTGGACACACTTAAAACCTCCCTATTTGGAGAACTCCTACCGGTTCCGAGGAATTTCGATTGCAAGCCGTCCTAACTTGCAGCTAAATTCGTTCTTAAACAACGAACAACAGCTGCAACGACTTGTTTATGTCGGGGCCGGAATACCACCTCCTCTCACTTTCTGGTTCTGCTCGCCTAGCATGTCCTACTGCTACAGTCTTCTTAATTTCCTTTCAAAAAATCTGTCAATTTGTTAGATAATTCAATTTTAACTTTACGTTTTTCTTTTAAGCTCTTGTTTCCCCTTGCCTGGCCTAGGGCGTCTACTACTCCTACGCGACCTCGTGTGTGGTTTCTCGCAATGAGTTTCAGCATTCTCCAACTTTTTCCCAGTTATCAAGACCTACTCTACTTTTCTACGCCATGGACTTTTCGGTCGGCCTACTCTACTGCCGTCCTCGGTAAGCGATTTGTACTGCTATTGAATTTTCGCTTTTCGAAGGGTATGACTCGTGGCCTGTTCTCTGATTGGGCTGTTGGTTTGAGATACAGATCAGCCAGGATGTTTCGTAGGCTCCGGTTCACAAACGTCTGTATTCTTTTTGTTATAGTTTGGTGTTTAAGCTAATAACATTGATTCTTCATATTGTGTACAACATACCAAATGATGACATTATGTATGCATGTACCTAAGGCAGCAGCACTATACATGGGAAGGCATCACGTCATTGCACAGCGTTTTTGGAAGCTGACCATTTCCAGATTAAATCACATCTGCCTTTAAGAATCTTTCGACAAAAAACTAACAACCTCCAAATATTTACCCTGACACAAGAAAAATAAATAAGGAAATAATTGCAAACAAGAATGAATAAAATCCTCTTTTCAATCTCGTTGACAGCACACTCGTTGATTTAAGAGTCCTTACGTGCTGTTTGGAACACGTTGTGCTCCGACTAAACGGTCATTCCTTATTCCGCATGATGTTTATTTTTTTCGCTCTCTCCTCCCGACTGCAGGCGCCGTGCACATACGCTTCCAACGAGCACAAATCTTATTGAATGAACAGCAAAAAATAAAACGATGACATCGCCTCATGAATATTTCCAACGAATCTAATTCCAGCGCATCCTTTTATGTCCAGAGAAAAAACATATATCCGTTCATCGCCAGCGACGTAAGACTATTCACTCCACCGTTCCCTGCAATAACGCAGTCAAAAAAATAACGCAAAGTGATGTCACCGATAGAGGAAAACCTCAACATGCGAAGGATCTACTTTGTGTGGCCACTCCTCCGGACCCCACTCTCCCCTTTCAAGGGGTCTGCAACTGACTAAACGAAGCGCAGACCGAAGAGGCGAAGAGGGGGGAGAGAGAGAAAGAAACAGATGACTTTGAATTTATGATATTGTGCATCACTGCACGTCGCGTCGTCGTACTCGCTGAGAAAGCTACCGCATTCACATTAGGATTATCAGTCCTCGTGGGGCAGCTTACGATCCAGCAGCTCATCAAAGTAATAATGAAATGGCGCCACACTCTTTGGGGAATTCATCGCGTTCGCGGTACGGGCTGAAATACTGCCAACGATAGTGCTATACTTCGCAGGATCATAATGACACGTGGAGGTCCTTAAGAGTGGTTTGGAGTGTGGGTTGTTTTTTTTTTTTTTTTGAATTGCACCCACGTTCGGGTGTGTGGGTGTTTATGTTTACGACCGAGCGAGGGTGTGAATTACCGAGGGTGTACAATGAATTTTCACATTTCACCACAAATTCACTTGGGGTCTGTTCGGCACTCAACATCTGTCAGAGTGAATTTAATGACGCCCCACCACCCCTACCACCACATCGCGTGGAATTAAAACTGCTTCACATGAATAGTTATCAGTTGGATTTTATGTGCAGACGTAGCAGGTGCGGATTTGAAAATCGTGATGCCCTTTGTTGTGTCGTGTTTCAGCGATAACAGAATGATTTGGAATTTATTTGCGCCGCAATGCGATTTTTTGTGCAAATTAATTTTTCATTGCTTTTCAATGAATATTTAAGTTTTCATAGGACCGTGATTAACTGTGGATGCGTTATAAAAAATACTGCCATATATCGACCGATATCCTTGCGCGGTTTCAACACACATCCGATTTTCGTAAACTGGGTAAGCACCGCCCAAACTGGGGAATATCTTCATCTGACGGTATTTTCAGTGAAAATGTGTGCGATATGGTTTTTTTCTTTTTGCATGTGAAGACTATCATCGCTTCCCGGTATTCTTTTTCAATGATGGAGAGTTTGAAGTGCACTTGGGAATTTGGGTTGCAAGACTCAAACGACGACACGAGTACAATGTGTATCTCGACTCTTAGTATATATATATCTCGTCTCTAAGTTCGTAGATGCAGCTGACTGAACACACAAAGCCTTACCATGCGATGCATTCAGTAGAACTGCGACTACCAAGGTCCTTTATCTTGGTTGTCCTAAAGAGTTCTTTAACCCTCAGTTGCAGACTAATCCTGAAGACGCAGCAATCGACAAGAGTGGCAGATACGTTTCTGTCGGGCGTATATTTAGATCTCTCTATCACTCTCATTTAAATCCTTCAAAAATACACCCCGTGTAATACAACACTCTCCATCTTTTGTCCTCCCACTGCACTGACCATAATGTCGCCAATTGCCGCCCGTAGCACTTGCAGACGCCTTAAATCCGAATCGTCTTATATCCAATTTCCATTCGAAAAGTACAAACACCCCAAGTCATCGCTGTCATTTATCAAATCTCAAGTTCGCAATTTGCACTCGAATTCGCCAGCACACCAACATCGTGTTGCACCCGCCAGCAACCGCCTCATCCATCTATGACTTCATCATCGCTCTCGCGTCCTTGACGCAATAGTAATTACTCACTACCCACTTCGTCTCTGTCATTTTGTGTCATCCTTCAAATAAAATTACATTTAAAGTTTCAAGCCGTGCCAACGACTCGCAGCATCTCCGTCGGGGTCTAGGACGCGTCAATTTTCTCACCCGTCTGCCTTGTGTGCTTCGCACGTCTTTATCACAGTTTGTGTCCTCTGCGTCTGGGCGTCTATGCTCAGTGTTAGGTGTTCAGAAGGGTCTCTTAGTGCAAATGGAAATGAACTTAATTGCGCTCACATGCTGCTTCCCCAAAGTGGGGGTTCATTAATTTTAATTAGGACACGAACCACCCAAAGGGGGTGGCGCCCGGCAATCTTCAAATCGCGCTCTGTGATTTCGGTAGTCCGTCATAGACTTCGGCCGGAGCTAATCCAATGCGCGATGATCGAATTGTGAGCTGATAGGGTGGGCCGCGTAAATGACACGGTTTATGGGCAGGAAAGCTCTAATTGGATGTTTCGAAATTGAGGAATCGGTTTGTGCTGGGGTTTAAAGCGTTCGATACGTTAATTGGATGAACGCCACGTAGACTGTGTAGACTGTGTTGTGCATGCTGATTTGAGAGAGATTTCCGCGCGTGGACAGTTTGAATTTACCAAGGGGATAAGCCTGCCAAGCATTTCAATTTGTTGCAGATTATAGTTCGTGAATTTTGAAAGATATTCATGTTTCCGGGAAAGAAACTTCGTCACGTGCACTGAATTTAATGATGGCTCATAAAAAGATGGCCTCGGACGAATGGGTAGGTCGTTGGCCATTTTATTTTATTGAGGGCAATGTCCTCTTGTGCTAAAAATATTAAAATTTCTAGCTGTTCGTAATGAAGTTCCGGTCGTTGATCTTCAACACGACTTTGTTTAGGCATTTGGAATTCTTCCTGAAATGTTGAAAGTCTGGCAATTTATGGTCATCACGGAGTTATTTTACAATCAGCAAACATTGAGATCACTGGTTTTCGTTCTAGAGGGTCATCAACCAGTGGTGGAATGAACCGGCAAGGACATTTTTTTACAGTGGGTGCTCGAAAATTGTGGGCAGGAAATTTGAAACAGTCATTTCGTATTTAGGGGATGGAACTATTGTAGATTACGTCTCTTGAAAGTACAAGATTGCTGCAAATTTGGAGTATTTTCAATTCAGTACTTCTCTTTAGTACTCTGCGAGCTGGTCTCAAACATAGGTGAGTGGAAAAAAATAATTAGAAAGTCAATACTGCACAAAGGGAGACCAATTGTAAGAAGAATTTAAGAAGGAGTAAAAGTCCACCATACCATCAAAAACGTGACCAACGGCTAATTGAATCAATTTCACGCCGAATTCGAAACATGTTGGGCAACAATGAATGACATACAGGTAACAAGAGTAAGGTAAAAAATAATAAATCTCCTGAAACTTTAGGTAACCTCTGCCTAGACGAGGATGAGACTGCAGAGCACATACTATGAGGGTGCAACTCTTTAATATTTTAGAAAGTGTTTTTTTAAATAGGGCGCTCCTGGCCAACGTAGCACAAAAGATCTCTTATGGTAGCATCGACTTATCTCTTACTTATCTTTTGATAAAAAACATCGCGCGCTTACCGCTGATGCCAAAAACCCATTATTATTAATTTCTTTGACTAACCTCTAACCCACTTTTTGACCAAGCGCAAGAATTTTCGGAACTGATTTATTCTCTTTATTAACCAGTTTAGTTTTGGGAACAGGACATCATGCACACGGTGCATCTAGTGTATTTTTTTTATAATCATGGCATTAAGGATCATAAAGCATAGTTTGAAACTGACTGCTGTTTTCGGTTCGAAATCTTGAAAGAAGTAATTTTAAGCTTGAACAATTTTGAAAAATTACTTATTTCCAGCTTAATGTTGTGTTGTTTTTTTGTGTAAAACCGTGGAGAGCCGTAAATACAGCATTTACGGAAAAGGACGAACACAGATTAAGTAAATGCCCAGCACTTCAATGGTTAAGAAAACATACATTTCTTAGGGAAATACGAACTTGTGGATCTTAAGAACTCCTCCACAATAGACGTACTTTCTTTTAAAAGGAAAGTAGTACTTTAGAGATAACTCCGACATTGGTCTGCACAGGTCGTTGTATCATAGACAAGATTGTACAAGTGGGGAAAAAATATTCTCTCTCATTAAAGAGTATACCTTATTATGAATCATGAACTTCTATCTGGAGAATAACACTCTGAGTATGTGAGGAGATCTCGTCATCTTAGATATTAGAAGCGATTTATTGCGGATTCCGTCCGACGAAAGTGTACAATTTTTTCATAAACAATTTGAGTGATATCACCAACCCGAAGGAGGTGGTGCCGTAAAAAAAATTTATGTGAAACATAAGTAAGTTTTAGACAAGGCAATGTGCTGTCATGTGACTTTTTCAACATCATTCATTGAGTGTTGTCAGCAGCTCGAAAGAGGTGGTGGCGTGAAAAAAATGCGAGCTGTCCCATCCGGGAATCAAACCTAAACTTTCTGCGTGGCTGTCGACGCACTTACCACTACGCCACGGGGCCCACGTTACCTTGGGGAGAAAATTCAATGACAAACTTTATAGGCTGTACGGCGGCATGCGCCTGGTCAAGCGTTTTCGGATACAACGCTTAAGATGGATACGGCATGTAAAGCGTATGGACACCACTGATTCGCCCCGAAAAGCCTTGCAATTCGAGCCATTGGAACAACGAAACAGAAGACGGCCTACATTGAGATGGTTGCACACAAGTGGAGAAGGATTTCAACCAACTTGTATTGCACAGTTGGAGGAAGCTTGCAAGAGATCGTACGAGTTGCAGAGGCATGTTAGTTGAGGGCTAGATCCACCCCGGAGCGTAGAGCCAAAGAAAACTATATTCTAAGAATAAAAGCTGTGCCATTTGGCGGCCATAATCATGTGTAAAGAGCCTAAGTTTGCTGACTCAATTTTGTAGTAAGTTTCAATCGTTTGATGACAAACATTTTGCTTGTATTCTAACACTTCAAATGGTAGCTGACTTTGGCAGGTATAAAATGCCAGCGCTACCAACTTGAAAGCACGAAACGAATAACCCTGAATATATGCACCCATAAATTTTGCCTCTTTATTCTTTTGTAACTGACTGAAATGAAATGAATGATACTCATGACAATTTAATCATCGATTTAACTTCTTCAATTCGAATCTGAACACGGAGGACTTTTTCTACTCGCCCAAACCTCGTCTTCGATTTAAGAAGATTTACGGAGAGTGCACTGAAATAAAAATACAAGTTATTTGATAATCAAAATAAAATTCAATCTCTATCGGATTCCGAAGAAATATTGCACTTCCTTGAATTAATTTCTCTGCAGAAGACTTCCAACAGTCCTCCCCTGCAATGAACTTATCGGTTTTATTTTGTATTCCTTTCCGTTCACCAAACATTGGTCATAATCTACAGGAGCTACGGGACCTGTCACCATAAGGAACATTTTTCTAAGAAAACATATATAACGGTACATAGGAGAAAGTATATGTGCCTGCCGAATGCAGTTGACAGAAGGAAGTGGGCAAAGTAAACAGCAAACCGAATAAGGAATCACCATTTAACCAGGACACAACGTGTTCCCAAACATCACGTAAGGACTCGCCCCAGTAAGGGTAGTGCATGTGATTCTCTTCGTTTTATTTCTCCTGTTCTCCTTTTGTGTCAGTACAAATATTTAAAAGTACCCAGTGGAAGGATTCTCGTGCGAAAGGAGCTATATTATGTCATGGACGTCTGTTTCATGGTTTCTCTTTGCAACTGGCAGCAGAGAATATGTGGAGGACAACGTTATTTGGTGGATTTAATTCATATCAGTTTAATTTTTAAAGAGTTTCCATGAAAAACTTCGTCCTCTGCCCAGAGGATGTACGATTTGACAGAAAGTAGAATGTGGAAAAAGATCTAATGCAAAGCCCTGGAAAGACAATTCCTTAACTTTCTTATCTTCAGTCTAACTTGAGTCTAACTTTCCATTGCAGGGATGTATCTGAATTTACTAGGAAATTGACATTCTGATTCCATTTGCTTTACGACGTTTCCCACATTCAAATGCAGTTTTTGAAAATTCAAAGGCAAATCTTTCCCCTTAAAGCCACAACATCTATTTCCTCTTTAAAGAGCACCCCTGTGCACGGTAAATCAATTCCTTCGCATCTGAAGTCTTTTACATATTTCAGCCATCAACTGGCAAGGACGACTCCGAGATGGCAATCATCCAAGTCCAGAAAAGAGCGAAATTAACTTAACTCCCATCCGCACCGCAAGCCAATTATGCGTCATCCTCAAGTCCGCCATTCCGAAGTTGTGTTCCTCGTTGCCACAGTCAACAATTTAAGTCTCCCTTCCTCAACCCACTATCCCTTGGGCACGGCGACGACCTAATTGGTTTGTGGACTGCTTTCTTGGGTTCTCTTATTAAAACAATCTTTAGACGATCTAGATTCACCTCCATACCACTCAGTGCCCGACTTCCCAAGGACCCTTACCGCCAAAATGTGCTTAATCCTTGAGAACCTCCGATCAGGAAATAACGAAAACTATGCAAGCAGCAGAAATGCTGGGGAAAGCCTACTTGCGTGGTCGAGTCAGCCTGGCCATGTGGTTGTGGGGCTTCTGCCCTACAGCGGCTCTAAATTCGATTAGCGGTACACATTCGAAGAAAACAACAAAAACAAACCGCAACCACTCTTCGCTGACCACCCTCGAGATGTGAAATGTGTTGCGAAAGTTAATATGTGTAATACCCAGTCAATGCCAGAGTGGGGGCTCGCAATGAAATGTGCTTCAGTTTTCACTTCCACATTGCCATTGGGCGAAGACGTCAGACCAACGATGGGTTTCTGCGTTCTGCGGTCCCTCTCTTGACCACTGAGTCAAGGCGAAGAGAATAAAGCGCTATGTTGGTTGCCATATCCTATGAATTATTGAATGCAAATTTATCGATAATTTCAAATAATGTCTTCACCGATGTGCTTAATTGAACACGACAGGCGTACATGTGGCTGTTCTAAGGCGCTCATCGAAAGAAATATGCCGTCACTGAAAGGTGGGTGGGTGGTTGAACTTAAATGTGTTAAAATCGATTTGCGACAATTTATGATTCTTTATTAGGTTATATTTAAGGACGAGACTTCAAATCGCTAGATATCTCTCAGTCCATTGAATGGAAAATGGAGGTTTTCAGGAGAATATTTGTAGAGGCAACTCTACGAGATCTGTTCAAAAATTAAGGTGAATTTTCAAATTTTGTGGGCAAGGTACATTCGATTATTGATTTTTTGTTATTATGTTGGTACACTCGTTTCGAATGCATGTTTACAGTCTCAGCTATACTCGTATAGCCTGTCCCTCATAGGAAATCTCATTTCATATGATCTCATTTCATATGATTGAAAAGTGCGTTTACTGAAGAAACATGCGCTCTAAAGTCTAAAAAAATTATAGAGAACCTGAATTTTTAGTTGTAAGATCAAAATGAAAAAATAGCCGCCGAAAAGGGGCTATTAAAACAGGATAGTAAATCTTAGCGTTTTTATATCCAGTTCAGAAGAACCTCAACCAACTTAGAGTACGCAATAGAAAGCAGCTGGCGAAAGATGGTGCTGATGGTGTTGGTTGAGACCCAGGTCCACCCCGGACTGTAGCATCATGGAAGGAAGAAGAAGGACTAAATACTAACTTTCGTTTTGAAAGTTTCTCTTTGAAAATTAATAAATAATTCATGAAATACAAATTTGCAGTAGAGCATTCTGTACCCCCAACCTTGTTGATAGTAAAGGATGATCCAACCATAACGCACGATGTTAATTGTGAGTCACACTTTTACGTCACGTTTCCTGCCTAACTTTGTTTGACATTTTTTTGCTTCTGTGTTTGACAAATTCAACAATGGAGAGGTGCACAATTGGGCAATTGGGCGTGTAAGATTGTTAAAGCCTTTTACAAAAATGGACGTTAAAATGAAATTGTATTTCGCGTACTTCGTCAAAATGTCTCCACGAGCGTAGGAGGAAATGTGAAAACACCTGTGCGTACTCGCCTAGTACGAGAGCAGTCAACCTCGACCCATCCTCGTGCTAAATATCTCAAAAAAATCACTATAGGTCAAGAGCGGAAGCGGAAGTTTTCGAGTCGTGAATACGCGGAATGCTCCTTTAAACAAACAGAAGTGAAAGGTGACTTTACAAAGAAAATCATCTTCAGCGACAAGGCGCACTTTCATCTCAGTGAATTTGTTAACAAGCAGAACTGCCGCATTTGGGTGTGGGTGTTAGAAGGCCGATGCATCCACAAAGAATGACTATTCGATGCGGTTAAAGGGTCGGTTACATCATCGGGCCGATGATTTTCGATTCTTCGAAAATGAGATCGGCCAAGCAGCTTAATGCTATTCGCCATCGCGAGATGATAACGAACTTCTTGTGGTAAAAAATTGAATATGTGCTCCTAGCAGGATGGTTCCACGTGCCACACAGCTAACGAAATAATGACTCTTGTACGAGAAATTCAATGGCCGTGTTGCCACGGTCATATGATATAACACCGTTGAACTTCTTTCTTTGGGGATAGTTAAAAGAAAAAGTGTTAGTGAACAAGCCAAGAACAATTCAGGAGTTAAATGATGAAATATACATAAACAACATTGAACCTAAATTTTGTTTGAGTCTTTGAAAAATTGAACCATCGGATAGAAGGCATCCTGCGGATTCATTGGACCACCCTTTTTATTGCTAAATGTCACTGATCGCTTCGATAATATTGACCTTGAAACATTTTCCAGTTGTAGACTCAAAAAAAAAACGAAAGAACTCATGGAAGACATCGTCAAGACACTGCATTAATTTTGAAAATAAGTTTTTACTGCTTGCACAATGTTGTTCAAGGGTTAAGCGACTTATATCGTTTTGCGGATGTATGCTGATGTATGGCAGTGTCAAAAGATCATACATGCCTTTTGTTTCTTGAAATTGACCAATGATAAGAAAAGGTTCATCCTTCAAAAACCCTAATATATAAGTTGATGAGCAACTCGGAGAGAACCAAGAGCTACCATTACATGCATTAAAAACAACGGTATGGTGTGATTCATATTTCTTGAAAAATGAGACAGGCTATCACCGAAAATGGTAACCGTTATCGAGCACTGTCAACGGACTATGTGCTTCCTGAAATTCAAGCACATGATCTCGGTGAGTTTTGGTTTTAACAAGACGGAATAATGGACTTTTAAATCTTTTTATATTGGGACTTTGAGTATTTTGGGATTTTTCCCCGTATAACGAAGTTTTGCGCTCAAAAAAAAAGTTACTTAATTTTAAAACTGACAACAAGTGAACCCTTTTCGTTAAATTTTGGTTTAAGCTTTAACACATCAAACAGGGTGGGACATATTTTTTTCTTTACTAAATTACTTGTGTGGTGCGTCAGGAAAAGGATATGTAGTACTTTTTGAAAGAAATCACATAATTTGTACATTGGTGGAATTTTTTTTTGTTAAAAAATTTTAAACTTCACAGAACATGCGATATCTCGTTGTACAACACCCAAGAATTTTCCTTTTTGTTTGTGTAAGAAGTAAAGTTAAGGGTAAGGAGTAAAGTTTAAAATGATGCCTAAACAAGGCGACTTCCTGTCATAAACAACTCAAAACTACGAAAGGTTGTTTCCACACGCAAAAATTATAGACATTTTATGAAACACCGTCACTTTTTGCTTAATGTTTTCTCCATCCTTTTTTTCCGCCTTTGAAACGCCAAACTCTATCACACAACTGTCACACTAAACAGTTTTCCAAAAACACATGAATATAAAGGACGAATAGGGATTTATTTAAACTGATCCGTTTCGTAATCACTTACTCTTCCGTAATCATTTCTTCCTCATCTTCGTCGTAGTCTTCATCGTCTTCAGCTCTGACGCCGAAGTCATCCTCGTCACTGTCGTAGTCAACAATTGTGGACTCTTGACGAAATCTATTATCCTCTGGCATTTTGAATCAAAACCAAAACTCTCTTCCCAACCACTTCAACTTAAAATTCTTCACAATTAGTTTGAATTGCGGATAATACCGATTTCACTAGATTTCGAATAGATGACCGCACGGATCTGAAGGCAATATCCTTATAGGATTGAGAAGGAAACGTATGCAACACTTTGGATCAGTTAAATAGGCTAGAAAATCAAAAACGATTTCAACATGAATTCCCGATAACTGCCGCAACGAAACTGATTAGAAGTAAATGAGAAACATTTCAAATCGGAAAGGTAACGCAGTTGTAGGTATTCCCTCTTGTCGGCTTTGCTCCATCATTTTAAATTCAATTAGCACTACTGGGAAAGCATGAAAACGACTTGAAGGAAATGGAAAAATAATGAAAAGCGTTTTGCAAAACTAGGAGACACACGAATACATTCAAACTTGAGTGACATTGTGCAGCGCTGCTTTAACCACAAACATTCTTGGCAGGAGGAAATGAGAAAATGACAACAGGAATCCCAGGAAGATCTAGATTCCATGGATTCCTCTCGTCTGGACGTGCAACAGGTAATGGCTGACGGAGGGTTGCATATGTTTCTATCGATTTTGCGATGATATGTGGAATTTTTACTGTACTGTGAATTTTTCATCATATCACAACTTAGTGGAAAGGAATTGAACTTGCCGATGTCATAGTTGTGTATGTGCATGTGCACATATTACCGGATAAAACAAACCCATATGATGAGATCCCATTCAGGTAAAATATACCTACTTCTGCGTAATCAGTTAAATGGTGGCGTACTATAAGCTTTTAGACCTTCGTGTGCGGCAGTCTGAAAGAGGAGGTGGAGCAAATATAGTTTTGGGTCAAATCTTAAAGAACTCTCGGACTAATAAACTTTGGGGCAGTTGTGAATACCTTTACTGAAAGTTGGGCGTTTTTTCGTGCTGTGCATGTTTTGGCAGAAACATTTAGACCCGAAAAACACGCGCAAAATGCACTTATATCCGAGATGTTAGATGTTGGAATACATTTGACGACAAAAAGTTAAACAACAGAAATAATCTTGAACAAATCGGGCTTTAATTATGAAAACCTGTTTGGTTCCTGAAAACGTGCTCCGAGGTTAAGTTCAGTAAGATGAAAACGGCTGAGAGTGTAACATCAGACACACGTAATCCACAAGTGGACTGTGATCTGTGATCGCACAGTATAAGATTCCTTTACGCTAAACCTATTCGGTGCCGGTCACGATGCGATGTCCTTTAGTTCACTCAAATTTAAAAAAAAAATATTCTGCCAAGTGTGTACAACATTTAACTGCTGTTCTTTGTATGTGCATAGAAGATGTCATGTAGATTAAATTTCCTCCTCGTGGCAACTTAGGCAGCAGTGGAAACCTTAAATCTCTCTTAAAATTCTCGGAGACACTGTAAGCACTTGAGGTCAAATTTTGACTATAGTGATTTGTGAGGCAATAGCAAGGGCATCCGATTGCACAGTTATAGTATCCTGTGTTATCCCCATGATCCTCATGACCAAGTTATTCCTAAATGTCTGGCAAACATGCACCCCTACAGCGTAAGGTAATTTATATTTAATGGCTACCAACTCAAACACACGATAGGCGGGTTTCCACAAAGGATCAGATGCTTCTTCATCCACTTTTAGTAACCTTACCGCAGCACTATATAGGTTCCAGACGCGAACTGTGATTTTTGATGATCTCAATGAAACAACAATTGTAAAGTGTAATTCTGCTTCTCTGTAATTCTCTTTTCTGAGTTTACAGTTCGATGTCCATCAAACCGTTAAAATAATTGTGCACAGAGTAAATCCCTTGGGAATCAACAACCATCAGAACTTCCAGATTCAAACCCACGCTGCCCCTCTGGCATTCCCTTAACCAGTATAACCTAATGAATTCGTTAAAAGCCGTGCTGCCTTTATTTAGTCAACAGATTGTGCGAAGCCACGTAGATGATATTATACCATATATGTGCTCCTCGTGTCTTCACACAATTACCCCTTTGATCTGGCATCACCTCATCACACTGGCACTTTGCCGGCCGTATTCTACTATGAATACATACTGAATTCAATTTCAGGCTGCTCGAAGAACTGATTGATTTGACCTCCCAGAAATGAAGCGACTCCACTTATCACTAATTGCTGGTTGATTTCATTTCAATACGAGCCACACGCGTGCAGGGTGTGTGTCTATGTGATTGCTAACAACCGCTTCTGTACCCACACCCATATTAATTTATCCAAATGGCATGCAATTTAAAAACACAAACAACCCTTCTTTCCACTTATGCGCTCTGTAATCTGAATATCCTCAAGTCAAGTTCATGGTCATGCCACTTGAGCGCACACTTGAGGCACCCCCGCTGTTGCTCTGAATTGGAACACCAAAACAAGAACGTGTCAAAGGCACTAATGCAGCTACTAAGTGCACTTTTCTACACAAATCATGAAATAAAACAAAACAACAAACCTTGTATCGGAGTGTAAACACGACCAGCAACTCGTTGCTGTCATCTCTTGTCGCTCTCTTGCTCTCTATAAATAAACAGTGAACAACACTGTGCCAGCGCCACTGTCCGGCCTCAACCGGCTGCTAACTCAGCTTGCTCGCGCTGACCAATCGGAACCAATCGAGTGGATCATAAATAATTAATCACCGCGACACCCGAACTAAGCGAGCGCTTAAACATTTATCGTGTAGCCGAACTTCCGCACCTGATTACGCAATTTCACTGCGAAAATAGCAGCGCGACGCCGCAGCATGGGCTATCTGCTGAAACTAATTAGCTATCGATGACTGAATGAAATTGATAGCTCGCCCGCTCTGCGGCTAGGCGGCTAGCCGGGTGACATTCCAACGACATAGACAATTTGACGACTTTCCTCCCGCCGGCACGACTCAGCACCGGCATATGGGAAACGTGAATTCCTAATCAATCAAGTCGACGGGCGAACGTGCATCATTCGTCAGTGGCGGCTGATAAGAGGGCGTCACAGTTTTCTTATCAGACTCGTGAATAAGCGGAAGAGAATCCACTCGCTTAGACTTACCTTCGGCGTTCCAACGACGGTACGTTGGCTTCCTCCAATCCAGCAGGCGTAGTCGATAATATTGGACGATAAATCAGTGGACGAACATTTCTCGACGCATCCTCATCCAGGAATACCACATCTCGGACTGGAGCCACACGATCCGTGGCGGCTGCTGTGTGAATATCGCGGAAGGGAGTATTGAGTAGGCAGCGAAAGGCAGTGACATGCTCATTGGGCATCTGAAATGAGAAGAAAACACGAGGAAAAACTCAGAATTTTCATCCGAAAAGAAAAGTGTTCTACTCTCTGTGGGAGTGAATTCGTGATGTACTGATGGCAGCCGACTAGTACAGAGCACACGCTCCCGTTTGAAGGTGTTCTACGCGACTACAGGCAATGGGATTACCTTCGATTTGGATGCGTATGGGAAAAGCTCTTCATTATTGTTGGGCATGCAGCAGGTGGGAGTATTTTCGGCTCTCCAGCACAGATGAAAATTCAGCGTTCCACGTGAATTGTTTTTGCTAACAAATTGCTGTTTCTCCCCCTAACGGAGACCTATATTGTGATTGTCAGTGAATCCGGTAAGTTTCGCGAAAATTTCCGATTGCCTGTATACCGTTTGATGACGTTTTTCTGTGAGGAATCTCTACTTTAATTGAAATTTTCTTTTTTAACACAAATTAATGAGAAAAAAAATGTAAACAAAATCTGGGGGAGGCTGCCTTGGAGTTTATCTTGTCTCTAGGAAATGTCATTGGACGGTGAGAGTGAGATGGCTAATCTGCGCAGGTGCCGAATGTTTGTGTGATGAGAACAGAGAGAAATGTAAGTGTACGAACAGCTGACGGAGAGAGTGGATAAGAAATTGGTTCGGGTGACATCTTGTGGACACTAGGGGAGAATAGAAGAAGTAAGTTCGGAAAAAGACGACAAGAATCGAGTACATTATTACTTGTATTCGAAAGAGACGCAGCCAGATGCATCCGATGTTTTCTTTTAGCAAATACTGATTGTTCTACAATTCATCTACAACAAACAGTTTTCTTTGAAGAGTGTAAGAGAAACCAAAACAAATCACGAATCCCACCGAAGTTGGTTGCGATTCATTACCACCCCTACACCACACAACACACGCACACCACAAATCATTCTAAATAGAACGCCGTCGGATAGAAGCGAGACAGTTATATCGCGCCTAGTTTCCCCGTCAACTTAAGCAATTACTTCAGTTAACTTCAGTTCGTGCATTTTTGTTTTTTCAAGTATTTCACGCATTTCCGATTGAAAAACAATCCACAAGGTAATTTGTTAATTTCACTCTCGCGAATATCTCTTACGTCGAGTGTAAAAAAATCCAATCTTTCAGATAACCTCAAATTAAAGACCGTAGCCGCCGCTGTCATCTGGAGAATTCCATTTTCTTCTGTTTCTCCCAGCATTGACTTACTCAGTTACGGAAAATCCCGCCGTGTAAATTCTGGCAAGATGTCACACACAATCCTCCTCGTTCAGCCCGGTGTACGGCCAGAGACTCGCACCTACAGCGACTACGAAAGTGTCAACGACTGCATGGAGGGTGTATGCAAAATTTATGAGGAGCACCTGAAGCGACGTAATCCAAATACACCCACAATTACCTACGACATCAGTCAGTTGTTTGACTTTGTCGATCAGTTGGCCGACATTAGCTGTTTGGTCTATCAGAAGTCAACAAATACCTATGCGCCATACAACAAGGAATGGATCAAGGAAAAGATCTATGTCCTCCTGCGGCAAGCAGCCGGTAGTACAGATTAAAGCAAAAACAAAACAAAAAAACGTGTTAATAACTTTATCACAATTGATTTCTTCTACTGACTTGTAAGATGTTTTTTTTTTCTTTCTTATTGTTTCCTCCCCCTCTCCATTCGCTATAAATGTTCAGTTTTTCTAGAGTTTATTTCCCATTTGAAGTAAAGTAGATTTGTTTGGATTTATGTGTGTGTTTGTTTCGCACCTGAAAAGTTGAAGTGAAGTTAAAGTAAAACCTCTCTTCTTTTCTCTTCCGTTTTCTCCCCACAGAAAGCAACATTTAAAAACAAAATTAACAAAACAAAGAAACGCTATGTGAAATTTGAATACAAAAACAAAATTAGAAATGAATAATTTGTTTGTTAGATTTTAACAAAAATGTGAAGAAAAAAAAAACTAAGAGAACTGATTGGACTGACTACGAATTGGTTTCTATGGCAGTTTACGCGACTCAAGTGACGATGAGAGTGTGCTTTCAATGAATTGGCAAATGTTCCTCGGCCTCTCGGGGACTGAGTTGCAATCTTGTCTGATTTTACTATTCTTTTCTGTAATATAAATTTACACTAAACAAAAGCAAACAGCTGAACATGGAGTGAAAAGTTAAATTTGTAAACTTAACTAAAGTACATAGACCACATGAAATACATAAAACAAGAAACAATTAATTGTAGGCAACTAGCACGTAAGATATCGAGCGTAATATATTTAATTGATTAAATTTAATGTAAACATTTTTTCATGAAACATTATATTTGTTGTTTTATTTGAACTTTTCGTTTGCTTCTGCTTCTGTGGTTGAGTGAGTATACCACAACTAATAATGACGGAATCTTTTTTTAATAAATTTCTAAGGAGAGGGAAATTCCCGTGAACAGCGGTCTTTATCATCAGCAACCGCCTATGCATCTTAAGTATGCTGTCATCAGCCCCATTTGCTCGAATTTTTCGGAATTTTGATCATTGTTATCATAGAAAGAAAGTTGAGTTTAGATTGAGTTTGCAAAATCATGTTCACATGTATCTTGGTTTTTAAGTGGAAACATGTATCTCCAGACAGGAATAGAGCCTCTCGTTCAAGTCCTTGACTTTCAGAGGCCACTGTTGTTATTTTCTAATTGGAGATTTATTCAAGTCAATTACACCAGGCAGGAAATTAATGCAGTTGTGTTCTCTACCTCTACGGGACACTAGAAATGATGCTTTCTCGAGCTGTTCATAACACCAATTTTTCTTTTCGAAGATTAAACTGTATGTAACAGAGGTTGCTTAAGAAACCTAAACAAAGTGATGCTCCAACTTTCAATTCGGAATGAACGCTCCTACGAAATAAGTGCAAGTTTGTTCTCAGGATGTACATAGTAAATTTTTGGAGTTGATCAATTTTTAGACGTTCTCTGTAACTTGAATCATTTTTTTGGCCGAAGTCCACGACGGTCGATGCGTTCAACTCTAGTTAGGTAGAACTATTGGTGTTGAAGGATGAGAAGGTGGCCCTTTTATGGTCTTCACTATCGGACAGTTTACTCGCTTTTGGGCCAATTTGGAAACAGTTTGGTCTGAAGCTTTGGTACATGATCCCTTTATCTGACATTGGAACTCTTTCAGTTGTAAGGAAATGGATACAACTCAACTTGGAAGTTCGGCTGGGTAGGATGCACATCGAAGGAGAAAGGAATAGACTGATAATCGACCACCTTAGCCATTCTTAAAAACATATGTCATGGTAAAACTGACGGTACAGTGGGAAAACCAACGAAAATGGTAATGTTAGGTGAACCTGCAAAATTACTCCATCCACTCGCGGATTCTTTTGGCTGAAGAAAGAAATAGAGCTCACTTACAAATGATCCAACCGGTCTTGTATCACCCCAGCCTTGCTGTATGGTGCGGAGAGGTTGTAGAAGATCTTTGTGTTTTTAAGAATAAAGTTTTGTATGAAATATCTGGTCCTTGATGGCATCTGAAGGAAACACAGGTCTAAGGATAGACTGAATGGGCTGCACAGCGGCACAAGTGTCTACTGACACAACACTAGATTATGTGAAGCGTATGGACAAAACTTCTTCGGCTCTAAAACTCTTCGAAACCAAGAGATATTGGAACAACAGAGGATGTACTCATAAGATATGGAGCAAACATGTGGAGAAGAACTTCAACTAATTACCTGTTCATAACTGAAGAAAGTTGCAGAGGCATTGTCCCACCAGGAGAGACGTAATTGTTGAGGACAAGTCCACCCACCATCCCGGACTGAAGTAGAACTTTAAGAAAAATAAGGTACAAGGTGGAGTTTTCAATGCTATACCAGATCCGGTTTCCATGTCGAAATCGCGCCTTAGGATGACGTGAATCTTTACCGAAACGCGTTTGATCTCTTCGGTTGTCCCGTGGCGCCTTACACTGACTTATAGTCGATTGTATCCTCCTTACATTTTCATCACAATCCTGATTCTCTCGAAGGCCTTAGATTGCTTATGTCGGTATGGGGTGCAAGGACGTCACGGGTACACCCCGACACATGTGAATCCGTTGATTTACCTAGGACCTCTACAAAGCCTCTTTAACACAACAACAATTATAAATACCTTTAGCACTTCTTTAAGTACAAGGCCCTGGTTTCTTATGGATTTTGAAGCACTTCAATCTGTTTACTTAAGTGGCTAATGTTTTATCTCTAAGCATCCGAATGGATCAAGCATAGATCGCCGCACGCAAACTATCTCACACCTCCTCAGTTTCATTCAACGACCCTCGGGGCACTATCAGTACATGTTTCCCCGACTTTTGAATTGATTGAAAGAAATTTCTGATCCCAAAACAATAGACAGCCTTATTTTAAAATCCAACAAGATTACGCCAGGTGTTGCAACTTCTTAAAGACGCCATATACCCCGTAGGCATATCGCAATTCCGATAACTCTGCCACACAACGCAAAAGCAATCATCAAGCATTTGCCAATAAAGAAAGAGTGGAATCAATTGAAGAAGCCCCATGGCTAGAACAAACAAAGCTCGAAACAAGCCAGTTCCCATGAACTTAAATTCACCCGGAAGAAAGCACAGGTGCGATTCTTGACCGTTATACTATCTTACCTTCAAAAAAAACCAAAAAGAAACATTCTCACGTTTTGCAGACAAATTCCTTTTCCTCCCAAACACCGCGCACAAAACTCATAAACTCGAAGTCATGTCGACGCAAGTGATTTCCCATAGCCGGGTGAAATGACCGCTTGGCAAATTTCGATGTGTTCGCCGCCGCTGGGTCTTTATTGTTAAGTGAATGAGTGAATTAGTGCCGTTAAAGCAAAGGCCAATGATAAACGCTCCATCAATGGCAATGATAACTGCCGGCATCCACAGCAACCACACATCCACAGCATAAATCACCCAACAACCAGCTAATCGACTCATTTAAGCTGTGACGTATTCGGCAATCTATCGATCTACAACAGCGCGCTGGAACCGGTTGCTGAAAACACAGCTGAGCGACAGCGTTGCTTTGCATAGTTCCACACCTATGAGCTTCGCTGCCTCACTCAAGGCTATTCCGGCTAGAGTGGAAATGCCATTTGAATACAATATCGCCGGCTTTTGTTTGTACTTACAATTTCTATAATTACTCTACAAACAAGTGACGGCGTCAGCGGTATAATTTCGCTGTTGCGACTCGAGGCCCGAACCAGAAATGCGTCGTCATCCTTTCGCGGAGAGGCGCTCCTCCTCTTCCGCGTGTCGTGCCGATCGTGTTCGAGTGTTGCGCGTTCATCTAGCGACTCAGCCGCAGGTGTACCACGCTATTACGAGTGTAATTAAGTAGCGAGAGCGTAATTGTGGGGCACGCGGTGGGTCTTCTGGTGGATGTAAGTAAATTAAATTCTGCATGCAATTGTTGGAGACTCTTGAAAATTAATTGTGACACGGCATCGGTGAACTAAATTGTATTCGCTACTTCACGCTGATGCTAGCAATTATGGCCTTTATGGTCATTTTTTGCAGAAGGTCGAGTGTGGTGGCGATTGTGGAAAAATCAAGCGGACACCGTGACCTAGTTGGGGAGTAAACAGCGGCAAGTCTTTAAGTTAAGCTATTAGCAATGGCTGAAGAATTAAATACATCTCTCAACTGTTTGCACGATGCTGGGGGGCCAGATGTAAATCCAAAACTACCTTACAAATAAGCCTTGTGGATTTTTCTTCAGAGACGTTGATTATGCAGATCGAGGCAGTTCACGCTAATGAACTATTCATAGATTTATAACCGAGGAAGCAAGGACCAACATTTCATACTGTCACATGTTTGGAATTGGCCGTAAGTTCCCCTAAGCTCGTCAGATCTATAAGAAAAAAAGCAATGGTACTTCACTACTTTGAATTTAATCAGTTGCATGTCAATGCAAGCTGTGGCGTAGTGGTTAAGCGCGTCGACTCGCACGCCAAAGGTCACAGGTCCGCTTCCCACACGGAAAAGCTTCGGATTCACTAAAATAACTTTTATCGGTTAGAGAACAGTATAACGCACAGCACGAGTAGTTGCTAAAGATGCTAGACCCTTTACCCCTTTTGGGCTGTAGTGGCACTCAATCAATCAATCAATCATACAAATTCAAACCGAATATTTTGTGCCTGCAATCCCACAGAGAAAAACGACATTGCCTCATCTCAAACTACGAAAAACGCAGGCTTTCAGAATTACATATGTATATCTGAGACATGGCAGTCTTCCCTGCTGTGTAGTCGTGGGAACGCATCTTCCATCAGCGCAAGCTTGTCCTTTGAATGAAGGTTTGGTCTTCCTTTTCTCCTCGAACCTATAGGCAGCGATTCTAAAACCCTCTTTCTTAAAGTGCTATTGTGCATATGTGGCTCAGCTTGATCAGATATATTGACTTAGCAGCTTGCATAATTCTGCTGTTTTATATATTTTCTCTACCATACGTCATCTTCGCAAGCAATGACAGGATCCAAGATTCTGCTCTGTCGTTTTGCTAATCATCCAGCTTATTTAAATGGCTAGTTGATGCAATAGAAACTTTTAAGCAGTATAGATTGTCACAGAAATATTTTTAGACAGCAAAATCAGACGCCCTTTAAACTTATCTATAGAAATGCCCTAATGACATCACAACAACTATGTTATGCTGCAAACTGCACTGGAGTTGATTGTACCCACACAAGGTTCTTGTTCTTCTTTTAATGACGCTACAGTCCGGCCTTAACTTGTTTAAGCCATCTAAACCTAGGCCGTCCTCTGTTGCGTTCTAACAATGGCTCGGATTCGAAGACCTTTCTGGCTGGAGCATGTCCATATGCTCCACATGGTCTAGCCCTTATAAGCGTTATATCCGAAGACACTTGACCAGGCGCATGCCGCCGTATACATACAAATATCGTCGTTGAATCTTCTTATCCAGGCACAATAGCCGAAACAAGACCAAAAATGACACGCAGAACTTTTCTCTCGAAAAGAATAAGGGCTTCCTCAACAGCATTTAGTAATGTTCAAGTTTCCGCGCCATAATGGAGGACTGGGACGATCAAGCCGTTGTACAAACCCAGCTTAGTCCTTCGAGAGACGACTCTATTATTCAATTGCCTCTTGAGCCCAAAGAAGCAACGATTGGCAAGAGTGATTCTGTACAGATGTTGTTATCACTAATTACCGCGAAGCAGAGGTAGACGAAGTCCTTGACTACGTCGAAGTTTCTGCTGCCTAATAGCGTGCTCTGTCCTAGACCTTGACGTTGTGTGTCCTTCCTTGATTACAACATTTACTTCGTTTTTTAGACACCTTATTAATGACTCACTAAGGGACTTTTTGCAAAACGATTTCTGATCGAAAGAAGGCTATTCCTGGCATGTTAAAGCCAAGGAATATGCCCCTTGTATTCAGTCTTGTTTATTCTAAAAACGCTAAGCTGAGAACTCCTTTCGCACATTTGAGAGTATGTTTGTGCAGCCAAAGCCCGAAGTCGACCTTGACGCAAAAAAAAGACGCCTATTTTTCTTTCTCAATGAATCAAGCGCATTGGACATTAACCTTCGTACCGAAAACAACCTCCTAACATAAAACAAACAGTTCATTTTTTTGTAAACACATTTAAATCAAGCATTGACGTGAAGCTGTAACAGCGTAACAGCAACAGTCTCAACTGCAAGTTGATGAAAAATATGATCAGGAAAACAGAATACACAAATGAATCATTTTTATTTTTTACAGTTCAGATATAACCGCCAAAACCGGGTAAAAAACTCTTCCTCATTGTACGCCATTGAGCAGTGTCATTCCAAAAAAAAAGATGGTTTTATGGTTTCATGCTAATGTTTCAAGCCAGATGTTTGCCACAATATAAATGTGACACTTCTCAGTGCGATCTGTGTTCACATTCCCCTAAACCTCTCCTTGACTCATAACTCATTCTGTATTCAAAGTGCTTGCCCCCATTGTCAACGAGCACGCGAATACACTTAGAATACGTTTGCAGCAGCTTTACAAAAGGGACTCACAAATTGTCTCACATCCGTACGTGACAGGCAAGAATTATGGCGCTGCTCTCTGGCTTTTTACGGAATCAATCGCTTTTTAGCAGAAGATCTCTCTTAAGTCACGAAGCCCCGTTGAAACGCGATCCCAACCGTCTAACAGCCCTGCCATGTGACATGACTTTTTGTAAGTCAATTAATTCCGGTTGCCTCGTTACCAGAACTTTAGTTTGAAGCCGCTTTCGAGCTGGTTCCGGGTACTCTCAGACGTTGGTGATGTCAGCAGTAAACTGGTTTCTTGCAATTTCGTGCGTGACCTTACGAAGAAGAGATGTAATGACTGATCGTTGAATCATTTAATGTGCAGGCGATTCCATGAGACGCCCACAAAATTGTAGGTCACCCATCAGCATCAAAAACTCGTTTCTCTCTCGGCGCTCGTGACTGGAACAACGCTGTCGGGCTGAATTGCGCGGATGACCTTCGGGCCGTTTGTTCGTTTTCATTTTGAGCCGCTTTTCACAATGCTAATAGCACATAATGTTAATTGCAATTGGATCATTTGAGAGAATTCCCCATAAGGGGTGCGCACTGACGCAAATGGTCATGACGAATTGTTGCACCTCGTCTGCCGAAGGCAACTCGCTCTGAAGCTACTATCTTCATTCATCTCGTAGATGAGTTTTGTTTAAACTGACACGAAACAGATTGCCACTGTGCATTGAAACCGGGGAAAAACGGTTGAGGTTATGTTTGCTTTTGCAAAAAAAAATCAATAGCAAGTGACCGTAGTCGACTTTTGTAGGAGAACATTCGTCAAGCATTACGCAATGATACCGTTGAAAATATTTCATGATCGATATTTTTGTTGAATGGGATATTATGCATGTTTCGTGATCTGAGTCTTACCGACAGAAATTGAGACTTGTGCCAAGCGACGGGGTAAGGAATTCAGAGTAGATCCGAGAGAAAGAAAAGGATTGATTGAGTTTGGCCATAGGGTCTGTAAAGCATCTTGAAAGACCGTGACATCTAGTCAGCTCGAGAGAACCGGGTTCTCAGTAAGTCTTTTGAGGTTTGTTAGGTTACAATTTTGTCTCGAACTTTTGATGCGGGTGTTCCAGTTCGCAATCAATAAATGGGTATTTGAATTCTTCTTGAGTGACACGATGCCTCTGTTGATGTGCACCGGACTACTGAACTGATCTTATGTACGGTTGAGAGCATTACTGTTAGAGCAATAATTGGGAACTTTCTTGAACTAATGCAACGAATAGTATCAGTGGCGATGGACGCACTTAACACTACGCCACGGCGACCATTACCCATCAAGTATTACACCCAAAAATGTCAGACCTACGGTATGTTAAAGTGTCATTCCTCAAAAGGGGAGGTCGGAGTGATGGATTGATTTCCCAGTGAATAAAACTACATTTACCCCCTTTGTCCAATAGTTGATAGCTAAAATCGTGACGCCAGTTTTATTTAAGTGTGCAAGGAAATCGGAGACAGGTCATTCCACGCTGCTATACTTGAAGTATTTCCAAGACTTCGCTTTACCGAATTTTGCATTGGGACTGGCCAATATCAAGCCAAATCAATGTCGAAAAAAAAACGGCTAACAGCACATGACTGACATGAATCATAAAAATTGCGCCCTACACGCGACCAGTACATAAATGAGAGACCCGAAGTTTGAAGAGACATAATATACTAGTCTTACGCCCCAGAACCATACTAACATGCTTGATAGAGAGCATTTCAGCCGTTTCAACAGATTTAGGGAGCGCTGTTATTGCAATTCGTAAAATGTACGCAATCGGGGTGAAAAAGAAATCGCAACGAGCTTGATTGTTGTTTAAGGTTGTCAATTTAATCATAGAAAGGTTAGTAAAGCTCAGTATGAGAAAGGTGTATTGGATAAGAATTTGAAAGATTTAAAGAAGCAAGCAATACCCCTTTTCCGGATGTGAGCTGGTCTTAACTTAAAAAAGGGCACTCCTTCCTCCTTCAATTGAATGGCGCTATAGTTCACAAGGCACCAGAGACTAGCTCCAGAAGCAACTATTCTTGTCGTCCACGCTATAATTCTTTCACGTATAGAGTGCACCTACAACTTATTGGCAACTTTAGAAACGGCGAAATTTCCGACAATTAGTACCCTAAGAAATTTGCCAACAACTCAAAGTGTTGTGAGGTTTCTAACTGGAAACCTTTTGCGTGCAAGTCGACTGGCATTCCCTGTGTGTCCTGCTGCAGAATTTACACATTTTACAATTCTTGTGATTATTTATAGGACCGAAAAGGAAACGCACGGGTTGAGATAATGCATGCTTCTTATTCGTCAAATGCGTCACAGATACGTGTCAGAACAAGGGTAGATTATTTTTTTGTACTTCATCGCATTATTTACATACGTGCCACTTCCTTATAGAAGTCAATGAATCTTTCTGAGTCGTATTTATCATCAGGAGACTATTGAAACGGCATCACGCCTTTGTTTACCAAAAAACAATCTTTACAATTAATCATCTCTAAATTATGCAAATATTGTGTGTCTAGACATAAAGCTGAAATCAAACTTGTTGCGATTTACCCCTATTCACCGCCCCATACGCAATGTTGACTTAAAATTCACGCGGCGGACTCTGAATCAGAATAAATTAATGCGCACTCGACCACTTAAAACTGGTACTCAGCAGAGTGTTTACGCGTCTTATGTTTTTGCCAAATTATTCAACTTTATTACTGGTCATTTGGAAGAGATTTTAAGACATTAACTTTAGCCGGAATGTTGGTTATGAAACTGTCGGACATAAATCTATTTTTGGGAGCAGATGGCAGGTCTGTGTCCATACGTACGAATGTCTGTTTCTGTGCGCAAAAAATTGTGTTGCTTGGAGCAGGTTCTTAGTTGTACGTTGTTTGTGACAAGTCAGGTGTTTCAGTGAGGCAGAAGCAGTTTTGTATGAAATTTTGCAATTGCCAAGTGACATTTTTAAGGTTTCGTTTCCAGATGACAAACCTTTTATGCCCAATGCCCATTCATGCGCCAGTTCCTCAGCCCTCTGTTACAAAGTATAGCTACGAGTCTTTTTTCGCGTCAGAGTTGACTTTATGTTTTAACTCTGTTTGATAAGCTCCTACAAACACAATCTCACTTGAGCGGAGGATGCTCTCAGGTAAGTTTATAAGCCAACTAAAAAATTGTATGCCTTCTGACGTCTCACGTGCTTATTATTAGATTATTGCATGCGTCTGACTGAGATGCTTTTGACCAGAAACCAATAAGGAAGCATTGGAGGCTGTTAAACGCGAAGTATACATGTTTATACGAACGTACCTAAGTGCATATGAAGCCCCTTATATTGTCGCAGATTCGGAGAGTACGACAGCATAAGTTTATTATCAACTTTAAAGTAGATATGCACTAACGTCCGTATTTCTTAAATGCGTTCCTTTAAAATTTTAACACATTTTTGTTAAGCACGTTCTTGTTCTTTTTATTCATATGGAGCTCCAGTCGGGGGAGGCCGACTGCCAAAAAGCCTCTCCAGCTGGCATTATCTTTAACCAGCTGCTGCCAATTTCGAACTCCAAGTTGGTTGAGGTCTTTCTCCACTTCTTCACTTGTGCTCGCCATCGGTACGTGGAGCATCCTCTTTGCGTTGTCCCACTGGTTCGGAGTAGGAGACTTAGACCAGTATTATCCATGAGCTCTACACGGCCTAGGGTTGGAGTTGAATTCGTAGACGCCTGGCTAGGCTATGAAATAATCCAGGCTTGTGCGCCGGAGAGCAAAACAGGGATGATCAAGTTATAAAATGGTAACTTAGTACTTCTCGAGAGGGCTCTACTACTCAATCGCCTTTTGAGCCCAACCCAAAAGACAGCGATTTGCAAGAGTTGTTCTGCGTTTAATTTTGGTACCGATGTTGTTCGTACTGTTTACTTGTGAATCCTTCACTACCTCGAAGTCGTACATAGCTGCCTAATGTGACGTTCTGAGGGAGTCGTCCTTTCTCGATTTCAGGATATACTATTGTTTTCGTTGACTGTTATACCCATTTTGGGCGCCTTCTCTTCTATACTAGCAAACGCTTCATTTACCCACTCCGTTACACCAATCACGATAATTTCGTCTAGTAATTGCACGAAATTTAATACGTTCATATTAAGTAATTCGTAATAGTTTACATACATTCGTATGTATGCCTTGAATTGCTTGTAAATATGAACAAAAAACGAAACAATTTATGTTCGAGTGCAATACGCTCTTGTTCGCGTTATTTCTCTGCCGACATCATTAGATATAAATGTCTGGCATCCACCTATGTACATATGTGTGTTCAATTTTGCGCAACATCCCGTTGTCAACAATACGATCAGGTATGGTCACATAGAATAAACGTTTCCTTCTACACTGTGATAAGCCTTGACTATTCATGTGGTTCATAATTTTCTCTCGCCCTGGAACCGTAAGAGACTAAATTGTGAAACACTTTCGTGATCTTCCATTGCAGTTTGTTTGTCTAAGTCATCAGTGATAAGGGGATTGATAACGAAAGATTACATCGACTGCTCCACATTTCCATTGTCTTATGGAAGTGCCATTGATGAATCACAATCGCAGAAAGCTTGACCCCACCGACGCCGAAATAACCAGACAAACAACTGCGAAACCATTCTCAAAACTTCGCACATAAACATATGTATGTATGTACCTTCATTGGCACTATTGTGTTTTTTTTTAACAAAACATAACCTTGACAAACCTTAACCTCACCAGAAGCAAAAGACAACACACTTTTGAATTGTTTTCTTTTAATTTTAAAAATATTTTGCCTACATTTATTGTTTCTTGTTTTTGTTTTGGAGTGGAGTTGTTTATACAAAATCACCGTTTGTACCTCACTTATGTATCCTTTCCCTTGGCGTGGGTTCAGCTTCCATTTCATATTCGATTTCCACTTTTGGTTTCTTGAGTCGCCGCTTGGCTTTGACAATTTTTCTGCTATCGGTGTCGGTAGTTGCTGCTGCGGCTGCTGGAGAAGATGCGCTGACTTTTCCGGCTTTAGATGACCGTTCATCTTTCTTGTCACTGATATCCTTTCGCTGTTTCACAAATGCACCAACACCATTCTCCTGAATGCATAAATAGAATCAGTAAAACTCATGCACAAAAATGGGAGGGATTAGTATTATTTTTGTTTCTTTTTTAAATCAGGAAAGATAGACGGGGAAACCGAATGCCGAATCCGGTTTTTCAAATCGTGCATTAAATCAGATTCACTCTCGACTGGCTCTCGACCTTGACCGTGCGACAAAACCAATTCATCCACTTAAATACCACAGACACTAGAGACCGCGCCGTGTCGTATACGATACAGGAAAACAGGCAAAAGAAACGAGATGACAACACGCGTTGATACTGACGGTACAAAATCCACGAGACTAGACGAACGTGCAGAAAAAATTAAAGAAAATCATTCAAAAAAAAATCGAATAAAAATAAAACGGTTTCGACAGAGATACACGAGTAACTGATACGTGACAAGAACCGAGCTTTAGTGAGACTGCAATGGTCAATCGCTCCTCAGGTGGTTGGAACCCCCAACAACGTGGATCTGTCGGTTTGTGAGTGTGTGGCGGCTGCCTGGTGTGTGACTCAGTTGAGTACGTTGAGGCGGCGTTTGGCTGAGAGCGCGGTGTATCTTGGATTAATTATTTCAACGACGTTTTTTTTTAATTTCAGTCTCAAGGAATTTTCGCCGGCAAATTGTCGAGCATGGGAGCATGTTGCTCGTGTGAGGAAATTCTCTTCTGATCTGCCGACATATGAGAAAGCTTGGGAATGAGCGAATGTAAACAAAAACAAATACTGATTAATATCAGCAAACTATTGCTTGTCTCGCATTGCATATGGATCACGAAACGTGTGGCATGCAGTGCGAGATGCACACTCGTCACTGGTAAAGCGCAGGCATTGCAAAGTAAAACATGCAAATTAAAACAATTCGAGCGGGTGGGAGACCAATTAGAAATAAAAAACCACAGTCACTTGGAGACGAGGCATTTCCTCTCGATCTGCTTTCGTGGGAGTCGTGTGCGAGGGCGACAACGATTCCGAAGCAGTTTTATTCGGAGACAGTCGCCAAGCTTAAGTGAAAATCTTGCCACCCAATGACGGATATCATGTGAAGCGGTTCGACGCCGCTTCTCTTACAACAAATATCTTTTGACTACAACTATAATTGCTATGACATTGAAGTTGAGCGTTATGGTGCGATAATTTTTTCCGTATGTACTCCCATAGATAGCCTATGTATAATCTCATCAAATATTTGCGCAAACACTTTGTGAATCTTGGTGAATGTTTCTGCGTCTCTGAGAACTTTAGGCAAGGTTGTATTAACTGAATAACGTTTTATTGCAGTAGTGAGCGATAAGTCGCGGTTACTTCAGAACATAGTCAGGGCACGATGTTGCCACACTGTTTACCGACTGAGAGTTTATCATTGCCGAATCTTCATTACAAATCCGCACAATTTTAATCACATGGGGAAATAAATGACAAGAACGAAAAGGCATACCTTTCTGTACACTGACTAATCGTTTAGAATTCTTTGAATTAAGAAAAAATCATTTAGACGAATTGTGAATAGAACAGTGAAGACGCTCGTTCCACACTTTGAAATTCAAAGTGACTTAGGGTTAGGTGTTGCTGAATAAGCGAATTTCGATTTTGATGAGCGATTGGTAGGCCTTTGAAAATGGCTAGCGCTTAATTAACCCCTCCCAGGGTTGTGAAATAAAGTTATTGCTCCCAGAAATCAGGTTTTAGCACGACAATGTAGCAACAGGTTTGCGATACTGAGCTTGTTTACATCAACACTCGCCTAAAGAGTCGTTTTATCGACACCTTGGGGAAATGCGAATGAAAAAGATTTTTAATGAAATTTTGCATAAATCTTGTCGAGTGGCTAAGTTATTCAGTCGGTGGTGAATCTTGAAGGCGATGTCGTGTATAATTTTTATTATAACTTCTTGTACATGAGGAAAAACTACTAAACTTAAGCACCGGTGATTAATACGACGAACCTTGGTTTCTGACATAATTGAAGGTGCTTAGTCGTATTCTTGTTGAAATGCGAATCTGAAAACGAGCGGTTCTTTGCAGAATCATCGCTTGCCAAGCGAAGGAACGGTCTTGAAGCATCTTAAATTATGGCTGTAAGCACTCACGAATGCGAGTAGCGTATGTAAAAACATCCGTCGTATTTCAAAAGTTATTCCAACGGTTACGCTATCAAAATAGGGGTTAGATACCTTTTCATGGTTTCCGTCAAACCGCTTTAATGAAAGGACTGTCGAATACAACGGGCACAATTAGAGGTAATGCTTATGCTCATAGCTTCAGCAGCGAAAAATTGTGATTTTTAGACCCGTTTGTTCTGCTAACAGTCTGAAAGGCAGCATGTGCGAGTCGTAACGTGTTATTGTTTTGTTTACTATGAACCCTTCTATAACTAGCGTAGTACCATGAGAACTCATGAAAAAACCATTTTGACAATGTAAGCGTATTCTGTGACATAAGTGTTAGACATCTCAGTCTCGTAGCTAACAATCTTCAAATGAAAGTATTCCAAAGGATCCCTTCTGCGCAGTGTCACAAACACATAAAAATGTGTGCAGAGTACGGCAATGTAGTCGCCATGCGGTAGAAAGTAAAGGCGTCAACTCAGGTCCGATGTTCGATTTCGAAAGACCCAGGTTCGAATGACGGATTGAGCACCTCACATTTTTCATGGCACCACCTCTTTCAACATGACAAGCTGACAACATTCAGAGAGTACTAATACTAATAATGAAAGGCTTCTTATATTTCGCCGCTCGGACTGTAGGTCCCTTCTATTTGTGAGAGAGTAAAAGCACGCACAAGTAGTTGATGCACAAGTTAGACCCTGGCCGATTGCGAGCTGTAGTGCCACTCAATTGTTGTGCTACCGGCAATCAGCCGCTTCACCCTAACCTAAGAAAAGTGATAAACAAAGCCCACTCAGAAAAATCATTGTCAAAGCTTAGGGAGAAACAAGTGAGTTCCATCCCAAATTTGGCCGCTCAATGGAACCAGAAAAGTCTAAGTGGCACTACAACTTAACCTATCATTATACAATCAACTCCCACGATCCATCATCTTGAACACAATGCAGGATTTTACTCATCTTCATAGACCAAATGGTCGAACCTCTATTGTTACAGCGAAAGAAAAAAATATGAAATTTGAATGAATGCATGTATACTCGTTGGGTCCCTGCTGTTTGCAAGTAATAGACTGCAGCCTCAGCAAACAACGATCTCTTTGTCAGTACCATTTTGTTTTTACGTCTGAAAAAGATCCGCCATTTGGAGACAGGTAAACACAGCGCGAGATCCAATCTGCCACCTTTCTTCATAACCCCGCACTATTTGAATTTAAATATCTTTCCTGATTAAAAAAAACAAATTTCCCACTGCAACCACTGTCTCACCTCAATATCAGACTCATCAGATGATTCAAAATCACTACCCACATCGATGTCTTCCTTCTTGCCCGAATCACTATCAGCGTCATCCTCCATGTCCTCGTCCTCATCGTCATCATCATCATCTTCATCGTCAGACTCCGCTTCAACGAATTCCTCATCCAAGTTCAACTCTCGTCGCACCTCTTCATCCAATTCCATCTCTCTCTCGATTTCTTGCTCCTCCTCAACCTCCTCTTCATCTTCTTCCACATCCTCAGCCTCCAGAGCCTTATTGAAAGCTGTCTGCGGGAAGTTGTAAATATCCTGATACGTTCCCTTCTTCAATCGCTCCAGCAGTTCTTTCTCAATGTGATTGTCTATCTTAGCTGCAATCAGCGCCTTCGCCTCTCGACGAGTCTCTCGCCGCTCGATCTTCCTCGACAGTGGAACGATGAGTTTTTGCCGGCGTAGCTTCAGTTTTCTCATTCGTATCAAGTACTGTGTAATTTTCACAAAACGCTGTTTATTCTTCGCAATCATGTACTTCGGCCAGAAGACCAAATTTTCGTTGATCTGTTGAATGGCCTTTTCGAAGTTTCTCGATAATTTTACTCGCTCCCATAGTTTGTTCGGCATATGTGAACGCTCAGCGGTCTTCATGAACAAGTAGATCACGCCGTTCTCCTCCCGGACGGTTGCATATTGACTGTTTGCCAGCGGACACGTTCTCCTCGTGCAGAGACCTGTTAAATTGTATTCATGCCGGCAGAATGTTCGTGTGTCGGTTCTAAAATAAATTATTTAAAATCAATGAATGGCTAAGCGTATTCATTTGCTTGGAACTTACTTGACTTTGTGCGAGCAGAAGGATTTATTGATGATGCTCCAAACAACCTACAAAACAATTGACGAAATCGTTAAAGAATCGTGAATGATGAGTGGGGAATTTATGTTTTAGATGTTGTGATTGTGTTTTTCTTACATCGTCGTGCTGCATTTTGTAGCCGTTTCTATATAAATCTACGGAAAATGTATTTTGAATAAACGCACGGTGGAAATTAAAACCCAAACACGTGTGAAATCAAGGCAACAAGATATGTCAAGCTGAAGGGGAATTGTTAGTGTGGTGAATTCGTGTTGTCATGTCAAAAATTATGACCTTTAGGTTGGATGCACAATATTAATGAATGAAATTAATGATTGAAAGAATATATACTGGAGCTGAGATTTCTTCAAACAATAAAACTGCACACTCCATTTACAATAAATCACAAGAACTAAATTGGTTCAAAGAATAACTCAAGAAATACTTTGAAATCGGGGGATTGCTAATAATAACTCGTAACATCTTCTTCGCTTACCGTATATGAAAACTTCGTAATCGCATCGAGCTGTCATTCGGCACGGAAGAAATTCCGCGCGCATGGTGAAAAAGTTAAGTCATTGGACTTTTCTTTTAACAATACACCCGGGCATCGTTGACAGTTGGCGGAAGAGTTGGGTGCGCTTGCAAAAAGTGAAGAAAAAGAAATAAGTAAAAAGTGCTAATCAATTGACAGTGTTAAACATAAAATAAGCATTAAAAAATGCAATACATAATATCGTTCGTGGTTAGCCGCATACCATTGCTGGCAATAAGTTTTGTGACTTTCCTAATCATCTACAAGCTGTACGTGAAAATTAGGTTGGTAATCAATTTGCCGCCTGCCGGTGTATGGGCTGTGATTTCCCGCAAAAATCTATTTTTAACACCATCTGTTTGCATTTTAGATCAAACTTCAAAGTGACTGTGAATTGCTGGTTTTGTAATCAAAATACAAAGGTCCCATATTTAGAGGCGAATTCGTTCACGTGTCCTCATTGCGAGCAGTACAATGGTTTCACTAAGGATGGAGATTACAATAAGGAAATCTACCAACAGCTGGACTGCAGTAATTTGATGTCATCCCGGAAAGATGACCAACAAGGAGACTTGATGGATTTTAATGATCACTTTCCATCGAATGGGTTTTGTCATGTTTGCAATGAGGGACAGCGTTTAAAAGTGGAGAAATTGGCGCAATTTGAACCAAAGAATGAGGCAAAATTCGATGAGGAACTCAAAGTCTACAAGTGAGTAAAACGGGTTTTCACAGTAGTTGGAAGGAATGCAGCTTAAGCTGTGACTTGATGATTTCGTCAATTCAAAATTCTTTTACAATGCAAACGACAATGCTGAACATTGGGGGAATATTTCTTTCTACCTGCATTCGCCTTTGTCAACAAACAAGGAATAAGGAGAACGGTTTCCAAACGTTTTTGCCTCCCTCACCAATTTCTGATCCCCTCAATTTTTTTTTTTAATACCTAAACATGAAGCATGCTGCTTGTGAAGTGTGACTCACTTGCCATAAAAAATATAATTTGGCGTGGTAATAATGTCAACAAACTGAATAGGGTGCATCTGCAGCTATTTACCTGAATTCCATCAGTTTAACTTCTCACTTCACATCCTTAGAGGTTTGTTCTCAGTCTCACTCTCTCTCTTTTTTTCACAGATCTCAATTAGAGGAACAATACCGTCTCTGTACAACATGCGATCGTCACCTGAAGCGGGTTCTGCGGGAGAAGAAAAAAATGGTTTTGGGTTCAAAATTCCTGGACTTCATAATCAAAGGTGCTGAGACTTTTAGAAAGCCCCATTTTGCTCGTGTAAAGAACGCGCAAAAATTAAAATTGAAACGAAAGATCTCATTCACTCTCGCTTTTGTGGCATTGGTAAATGCCTTTTGCATTGTAAAAACTCTACCAGACCTGACTAAGGACAATTTGACTAGCTTTCTGGGTGACAAAGTCGGGCATTACACATTTCTGATGGTCTCACACGTGCTGGCACTGATCAAAGTGCTTGCCACCTATTCAGAGGTGCTAAGCAATCACGAGACCGTCCAGAAACTCAGTCTGTTTCTGAAGACCATCGTAATGATGATTCTCTACTCCATGGGAATGAAACTACCTCAAATGGCCGCTTTGAATATGTCATCTATGCTGGCAATTGTTTGTCCGTTTCTGATGTTAGTCCTTGCATTCAGTCACAACCTGGTTGACGGCTTTAAATTGAGTCGATTCACGTTTATGTTAACCCTTTGGAGTTTTTGCGCCGGTGGTCTGCTGGACTACGAGGTGTTGGCATCGTCGAAGGAACTTATAGTGGTAAGTACAGTGCCAACCGGCACAGGGTCACTTTCTTACTCTGGGGGTTTTGTTTTCTTTTTTTTTCAGTTGGCGGCATCAGGACTTACAGTGTATTTATCAATGACAACCAAGTCCACCGCAAGTGTGGACGGAAGTGAGGACACCAGTAGTAGCTTCCATAAAATCTACTCGGAGAGTTGCCTAAGTGATGAGGACACACGGGAGACCATTAGTTTAATCAGCCAAAAGCTGAACAGCAGCGATAATAGCGTTATGAGCACTTGCAGCAATAGGTCTTTTATGTCTCAGTCGCGTTTATCCCCTGTGCAAGGAGGGCGCTTGGCTCGGTCTCCGATCACTTCTTCAGTAATGAGTCTGCACAGCGGTCAACGCTCCCCGACTTTCAAGAGCTTTTGCCCCGATGGCGATCAACCGGTGGTAAGAAATCGGTCTTATGCGGCTTCTTTAAGCAACTTCCCAACAAATCGCTCGTTATTTGACCTGAATACCGAGGGGACCTTCAATAGGCCTCTTTCCAACTTTGGGGCAAACACGTCTTTTAATGCTGCACTCCCAGGCAATGGAACGGTGACCTCCTTCAACAAGCTCAGCGACGAAAGCCTCCAAAGACCAAAGCACACGTCCAATATATACAGCAACGCACCACTAGCTTCACCCTTCTCCGTATCCAGCAACGCGGTTTACCAGAGATCTAACCTACTAACCCCTTCCCGCTTTAGTACTAACAGTCTTGCAACTAACAATCCCTCAGCTTCATGGCTATCAGGCGGCTACTTTAACAGCGTGCGAAACGGAGTAGCCCATCAGCCCGTTGTGGAGAAATGTAACTTCTTCTCAGAACATCGTAACGGCATGAACACGATTCAGGAGAACATTTCCCGTGCCTCGTCACATTCATCTGGATTTGAGTCGCAGTCGAGTGCAACGTTGAGGGAGAACTCCACTTGCCCCGAACAAGAGCAGCATGTGCCAGTTACAACCCCAGTCTCTGAGTGCCAAAACGGTTTCTATCCAATTGACAATGCGTCGCTTTTTCCACGACCGCAATCCATTCTCAATGGCTCCTTTCAAACTCCTCTACCCAGTCCCACTGGAAACCCATCCAGCTTCTCGCTAACTGGCTCACAATTCAATCAAAACCCTCCCATCCAGGCACTGTCAGTGAACTGCAACCAGGACTACTGGAAGCCAAACAAGTCCCACCACAATTCGTTTTCAAATGCATTCAATCTGCGCAAGATTAACGAGGAACTGCCACCGATACAACGTGGTGCCTTGCTGAAGAAGTGGAAGGAGAGCCAAGCACTGTCATAAATTGCCCCGCACAGTCTTTTACACTTGTAGGGAATAAGTTAATCCGTTTGTAAATAATGCTTAGATTCACAGACAATTACAAATTTAAATTATTCACTCAAAATTTTAACGGACCTCTGAGCAAATCTTTGACTAATTTCTCACTGCCAAGAAGAGGCCTTCAGCTTCGGTCACGTAACAAAACCAGGTTACTACTGATATAAGACTTTTTTTTTTTAATTTTTAATTCATGTTAACATAAGCGCGGAAACTGCTTTGCTGCAATTGAAGGTTACGGGACACAATAAAATCCACTGCCTGAAATAATTACATTTATAAGGACTTTCTTTTTTATGCATCAGGACTATTTTGATTTTATGTGCAAAGCAGTTTTCGTTTTTTTTTTTTTCATTTAGACTGAAATTTGTTTTTTTTTTTTAAGGAAACTTAGTGGTAAAAGTTCAGATTTTTCTTTCAGACGCTTAAAAGACTAAAATAGGAAAAGGATTAGATTACTCTTAGTTGTAGTTCATACTTAAGTTTTAGGTTAGGTTTCTTCTCTTAGTTGGTATGTAGGTTAAAGTTTTGTAATGAATTTTGTTGGAGAATATGAAATGACGCATTAGAATAATTATTAACAATAAAAACACGCTTTATTTTTAAAAATTCACAAAAACTGATCTTGTTTTCTTTTTGGGGGGGTTGGAGGAGGAGTTATAACATACCTCCTGAACGGGAGAGTTGAAAATTAAACTGTAGTATTCGAACCCTTGGACACATTTTAATGAATTGTTGGCCATGGAATAAGTGTCATACCTTTGTTGGTCTAATTAAAAGATCAACAGTAAAAGTCAGTTTATGTAGATTCACAAATATTAGCATTGGCCAAAAAGATCGCCCGAAAAGACGTCAATCACAAAATTGGAATTCCAGCAGCAATAAAACTGAATAAAGCACGGATTTGATTACACACCTTACTTTCTTGACTTTCAAAAACCCCTCAGAGATAAGTGCAAGACACTAAAAAACCCAAATAAGAGTCGTCATGTTCTCTGGTGTATCCAACTGATAATTAATTGTGTCTGATTACAGCAATGTTTCCAAGAGGAGATCCAGAAACTCGGTTTGTTCGAGAAGACATCATACAGTCAAAGAAGAGAGCAAAATTGAAACTATTATGAGATTGCCACATTCTGATTGTGATCTGAACTGGTCAAGACAACAATTTTAGCAGAGGAAATTAGTCAAAGCTTGCCTTAGCATTGAAATAATCATTCTTGGGTTTCTATACAGCACGGCAATATCACCAATGAGATTGTTGATGAAACGAGATCAGAGATGAGGGAATTGAATAAAATAATTCAAAATGGATTTATTCCCAGCAGTGGTGGATATTGACCCCTCCAGACTGTGTTTTATAAAGGCAAATGGTCTGCAAAACCTGTTTTAGTTGAGTAGCACTACAGCCCACAATGGACCAGGACCTAGCTTTACAACAAATAATCGCGTTGTGGGTGCTACTGTTCTTTTACGAGTAAAAGGGACCTGCGATATTTAAAGAAGCTTTTTATATACAATTCGCACTCTTCGAGTGTTCTCAGAGGTCGTAAAAAGTGCAAGGTGTTCCATCCAGGACTCGATCCTGGAACCTTTGAGTATAAGTAGACGCACTTACCCACTACGCCACGGCGAAACAGATCTGGTGTATAAAGTTCGTCGTTCATTCTTCTTCACATATGATCGCGGACAAGTTCAAACAATGGACTTTTTTCTCGAAGCGGTCAAGAAACTTCTTATTCATATCCATGGACTGGAAATACAAAATATTGGTAGTTCGATGTAGGGTCTTGCTTTTGTGTTAGATCCTTGTGTTAGATCCAACGAGAAGTGAATTTTGAGAAATCAAATAATAGGGCCTCGGTTGTCTTCCCTAAGTGGAATTCTTACATCAAAAATGAGAATGAGTGGCAATTTGAAAATCCTGAATCTTTTTTACTTCTTTGAGTAATCCTGGATAAGCCATTTAACTGGACCAAATATCAGATCTATTATTGAGCATACTTTTGCTGCAACGAGTTGTTTCTAAAGTTCAAATTTCGTCGTTCCGAGTCAGCAACAAACTGTAAAAGTGAGTGGATGGGCTCGATGACATCCGGAAACATACGAAACAATGTTTAAGAGTTATGAGGTTCGTGGTTGTCGAAACGTACATGGATTTCGTACCAAATGACATAGATCATGACTGTTTTTAAATCAAAGAACGACTCAAGTATAGCAGAGGACATGCGATCAAAAAGTTTCCTATCTCATTCCCACAATAAAAACAACAAACACGTTTTTTTTATTTACTTGCATCTATTAATTTTATTTATAAGAATTGTTTTCTCAATACAATGTAAATGTACAAAATAGTTATGCAATTTGTTATATGGTGTATACTCCCTAAAAACGGGTCGACAATGTATTCCTTACATTCTGTTTTCTTATACAATCTCTAAATTACTCAAAACCATTCTTTTTTTTTTTCAGTAAAATTCTTTTCAGTTCGTTTCTCTTTTACTCTATGCCGAAGAAAATTCTCTCGGTTGTCCTTAGTCTAAGCTTAAGAGCTATCGCAAACGAAGGCCGGAGTCTTTCTAAACTAGTCTGACAGTTTTTTATGTTAATTTCATTTGTCGTTGCTAACATTCATTTGTGAAAGTAAAATACCTACATATATATTTTCCAATAGCAAAATCTAGTATAATTTGTTTTCTCCTACTTATACGTGTAAGTTATCAATTGATTCAGGCTTAATAATAGTGTACTTCAAACGATTAGCTTGGAGTTTTTGATTGGCAGTAGTTTTATTGCTTTAATAATTTACTTTTGTATAAATATAACGAAAAAATAATTGTAAATAAATGAGTAATTTAAAGGGTTAAGGAGTTCTTTGAGGCAAGGTCGAGTTTTAACAATTTTGCATTCTGTTGGGCGCCACTTTTACTCCATTGAATTCTCTCTGTTAATTCTTCACATCATCCTGATGGCTATTACATTTCACTACATTTTGTGTTATGCAATGACTTGTGGATATGATCCTTATCATTATTATTGCGTTGATGCGTCCAAATGCAACCAGGGCATCTGCTTTTGTTTGAGAACGCCAAACTCATCTGATGAGGGTGAACGGAAAATATACTAGTTATATGATATCGGGCTGGCTAATTTTCAGTTAAAAATCAGACTGGATGTTCACATACACCCCATAGCGCTTCTCTTATTCTACAGTCGCATCTTTCATAGCCATGCTTTGGTCAATTCCCCAATTCTCAATTTTACTTATTTTCCGTACTCACACTCATACAAAAAACTCAAACCCTCTACTCACAGATGATACATTCACAAGAAATACATACACATTCAAAAGTAGCCACATGCCCCTCTAATTTTCCAGATATTGAAAGTTTTGTCCAAAATATGAATGTTCACGCTTTTACATAAAACTGAGTGGAACATTGAAACTTTAAAGTTGCCTTACTCCGATGAAACATCATGTAAAATATAAAGAAACAATCAAATCAAAACAGTGTTTCATTATAGACTGCGCCACTCCGTTTATTTTTATTCCACCTCGAGTTTGAGTTGGCACACCGTTAGTTCTAGTATGTATGCAAATAAGTGCGCATATACTTCCGCTCCACCCTTGGGCTTAGGTATATTTGTGTCCCCACACATCAGTGCGGTTTTACAATAAATGCGCCAATATTTTGCTAATGTTCGTTGAAAACTAACAGACTTCGTTCCTGTTCGATGTCAAAAATAAATCACGCTCTGAGAGACCAATTGTCGATAAAATTGAGACAATGCTTGTATCCAACTGACATGTAATCAATGTTTTATGTGTTCAGGAGCTAAAACACTGCATAAAATACCGTTTGTAACGAAAGGGCCACACTACTGTGTTCCGGCACCCTCTTTGTCACACGCCGTTTAAAGCGAGTTTTACCTTCGTGAATTTTTGTCCTGGACCGCGTCTATGATGTGTTTGAAAATGCAAGAAAAGAACGTTTCATTCGCAGAGGAAAAACGGAATCGTTAAGAATACGTTTTTATGCAATGACATAGTGAATAATTCATGCCGCACATTTCAAAAAAATGCGTATTTACTTCGTGTTCACAGTTCGCAACCTATAGTCTGTTGAATCGACTGCTTTACCGACAATCATAATACCGACGTTTAACAGGCGTTGAGTGCCTTTCTTCGGTTATTATGAAATGTGAAAAATATAAGGGCGGAGGAATCGCTTACACTCCTAAAAATTCCTCTCATAATAGCGATTTTCCTGTAAACAGTTATGACTCAGGGTATCTTAGAAGCGGTATATGACAATGTATTAACAGGTACATTTCCGTTAGTCTAGAAATTGAAACGTTAAAAACAAGACATATCATTGCTCGTTATTTAAAAAAATGTGTCATACCCTAAACCCTTACTATTCAATCTACTGAAGCAGAGTGAGATAATTGCCTTCTACTTTGATGTTTACCTAAAGAAAGGAACTAGGTCCCGCCTGAATAAGCTTAGTAGCATTAACCTTTATTGCAAATTATTTAAGTTTCATGACTGGTCTCCTTCTCGACCACCTCATTCCCCTACTATTGTAAACAAATTGAGATTAGCATCATTTCGTTTCATTGTGAGTTACTTTCAACCTTCCCTTTGGAACCCAACCTGGCCTCCTTTAACACGGAAAAAAACAAAAGAACCATAAAACAATCAAAAACAATGAAAAGGAAAAAAAAACAAAATAAAAGAAAACAACTTAAAGAATTTATTTTTTTACAAAATCTTTTTTTTTGTAAATTTTATTAAATACATATTACATGTCGGTCGATATCTTCCGGATGTAGTTGCGTATATTTTGTATTCCTTGCTCCAGGTTAAACTTAAAAAAAGACGCGCAACTATTTGTAAAACATACTACTCCTCGGTAATGAATTTTTTTTTTTGTTTTCTCTTAGATTTTATTGTTGTTGTATTCATTATTAATAATAAAATAATACAATAAAAATAAATTTAATATTATTAAAAAAACAAATACTTGGGCGTTAAAATGCATAAAAGTATGTATTCAAAAAAAAAAAGTTATATAAGATAATATCCCTAACAATGTTTGTTTTTCTACCCTTTCTTCTATGCTCGACGACGATTAGACGGCGGACACAAAAGAAATGCAAATATTTAATGACAAGGCTGAATAAGAAAATTTACTTGTAACATGGCCAAACACAAACAAAACAATTAGTGCCTTAAACCTACGCGGTTGCTGTGGAAGAGGCCATCTCTCTCTCCTTCTTCTTTCACGCTCGTGTTTGCGATTGAAAACAAATGCATCGATTGTTCTTTTCAGCTAGTAAATGTATTAGAAGAGAGAAACTAAATAAAAAAAAATAACATGTATGCTGAGAACTATACAGAACGTCTTTACTACTACCCTAACAAAGAAGAATATAGTAACTGAATAAAGTATACGATTAACAATACGCAATAGATAAAAAAAAGGATTATTCCCCAACAAATAATAAAAAAAAAACAAAGATCTAAGAAAATGGTAGTTTCCTTTTCTGTTCCCCTTAAGATACACTTGTGTTTCTTCATTTTAATCCGATATTTGCTTTATTTTTTCGTTCTTTCGTTTTGTAGTTGATTTGTTGTTTTGTTTTTGTTTTTTTTTTTTTTGTACAAAATTTTTATTTTTACAGTGCTGCTTTATAATTCAAAGTTTTTTGTTTCGTTTTTAAGTTAAGTAATTGATTCAGTATGTTTTTTTTTTCAACAACAAAAGAAATCTATTGATTGGAAGTGTAGAAAATAAAAGTTCTACTGCTCTACTCACATCTTAATCTACATAAAATATATTTATTATTTTGAAAGAGAAGGAGAAGAAAACAAACAAAAAATCAAAACACTTCTTTATCATGTAATACAAAAGAAAAAAGAAAATACATATTTTATGAATAATAGAAACAAATTTTCTTAAAGCAAAGAATTTAAAGTAAAGTAAGAACGTTTTTTTTTGTTTTTGTTTATTTAGTTTTATCGACTTTTTCCTTTGCTTTTAGTATTTAAATAAAAATATATATTTATTTATATTTTCGACTACCAATTTTCCTTTCATTTTCTCATACTTTTATGTTTCTCTTTTTAACTGGACGACTGCAATGGCGTTTATTGGTGTTGTTGATTTGATTTGAAGATTTTTTTTTTGTATATTTTTTTCTTGATATTTTGTTGTATTTTGTGAATGATTAGGTTTTGTTTAAGCACTTTACATATTTTCAAACTGATCGACACGACGTTTCGTGTTGCCCTTTCGAATTTCCCGGAGAGTCTTGTATTTGTCACGGCCTTGACGTACATTCTCGCGATGGATCTTATCGTTAAGTGTCTCCTTAGTCTCGTCACGAGATTGTGCCAAATCTTGTTTGAGAACCTGTAGAGAAATTAAAGAAGATGTTTAAATATTGGTGGTTCAATCTTTTCTAAAATGCCGACTTCATAAAGTCATTTTAAATGCTTCAATTCCGCGAGAAAATGGGGACAATAGAGACTGAAATTAAGCGCAAAATGACCTCTAGCTAATCGATGACCGTATGAAGATACGAGTTTTGGTCATGTTTCTGTTGATGGCGCTTGGAGAAGCTAGGTTGACCGGTGCGCATGAACAACAAATTTCCGTCCCGAAGAGTCTTACAATCTAAACCCCTGAATCAAGGCAACCGAGAGCTTCCTTGTTTAAGACAACACATTTAAGTGGAAAGGCACCCCTACCAACTTATCGCGCGCTACCGTAATAAGCCTCATTAAAGAAAGGAGTTTCCAAAGCATTATTTCTGTACAAATAAAAAGTTGGTTGTTAATTCAGCTGTTTCTTGAGGTAAAACTTTCTCATTTTCAGTTCAACCCACGCAACACACTAATACTTCCATGTGACGTATGTTACGCAAGAATATTGACAAAAGAATGGCTTGCCAATTCTCTGCGATTTGAGAATACATTTTTAAGTGAGATCTAAGCGAACTTATGATCAGTTGATTTCATCTCTTCTATTGTTTCACGTAATTGACAAAGCTCGTGGAAGTTTCCCAAAAATTAAACGCCAAGTTTAAATGATTTCTCAAGATAGATAAATGATACGAAATCGTGAATTATACGGAGCAGTGTCATTTTAAGAGTGCAGACAATTCCACACTGTGGAACGGCCTGAGAAAATTCCAGCGAAAAGTTAACCTCGCTTAATCTCAGATCTCAGTTTTTTTCTGAACGGAGGAAACGAAAGCAAGTGCTTAGGTATACCCACCAAGAAAAAAATGGACCAACGGTTGACAACCACTCGGGATGTGAATGCAATTATTCTTCTACGAGTGGAAAACACCTTCTGTTTAATGTTTTGAGACCTTTTCTATGCATTTTAATCTCTTTGAAATTCGAATTAGGTCGTGACGCTAATTACGAAACCTGTTTGTAGAGATTCAAACAAAGTACCGCTGACATGAAGGTCGACACATTCTGAACATCTCTGCTTCTAATTTATTCTTCTGACCAAAGTTCCTTACCTTCAATTGATCATGAAGTCTCTCATTTCGTTCAGCTAACGTACGTCTATCCTCAACTGGATCGTTAATGTGTTCATCGATATCCAGATCGCGTGAAACATCACCGCCAGCATCACCGTTGGCCAATTCCTCCTCGTTATCATTTTCATCTTCAGCAACATGATGATGCTGTGGTGTGGTTGATGCAGCCAACAAAGCTGCAGCAGCTTCAGCCTAAAAAATAAAAGAAGACCAATTTTGTTAAAATGAGAAATCAAGCTCACAATTAAATCTGGACATACCTGCTTGAGTCTGGCTTCCTCAACTTCAGCTTGCAGCCGCCTTGTCTCATCGTCCTTGGCATTGACCTCTTCTTGAATTCGGAACACCTCAGCCTGTTTGGCTTGGATTTCTTCTTCGAGCTTAAGTTTCTCGGCTTGTTCCATGTATTTGGCCTCTTCGAGACGGTTCAACATAGCTTGCAGCTCCTTCTGGTGGATTTCAAGTTCATCCTTTGCTGCCTGCAGCTGCTTCAGTTGCTCCTCTAAACGGCGAATCATCTCCTGTGCCTCCATGAGGTCCTTTTGTGAGCGTTCCATTTCCTCTTGCATTTGCTTGAGACGATCCTCATACTCTTGCTGTTTCTTCTCTGCACGTTCACGTGCAGCTAATGCCAACTGGAGTTTCTCACTAGGAACATTTCAATTAGTCAATCGGAAAGAGATTCGGCAAAAATAGACACACTTACCGTTCTTGCTGCTTGGCGTTCTTCTCCTCGCGGGCTTGTGCTTTCATCTGCTGAACGTCGATTGTGTCTGGCTTGCGTCTACGCATGTACAATTCGTGGTTGCCCATGCACAATGCCAAAATTCTCTTGTTGATCCTGACGCGTGGAGCGAAGAACACAAAGTCGGGTGCCTTTTTGTCGATCGGTTTGATGATGAAACGCTTCTCAGAGAACGAGATATTCCTGATCTCTGACCATGGGAAGCCGATTTTCGGCGTCAATTTGTCATCTTGCTCGTAAATGTTCAGACCTAACGCATCGACACCCAACCACAGGTCAGTGCCCTTCTTGTTGCGAATTTCGAAGTAGTTTACTCCGTACATTTCCAAGTCTTGAGCAATTTTCAGATACTCCATCATTGCGTCTTCGCGCAACATGCCACGGTGTTCCTGCCACCATGTCATAATCGATGCCTCCCACTCGTCCTTGGACATCTTATGCTGATCAATGACACGCTGCGGAAGAAGACGGTCGTTTGACAGGAATCCGGCGGTATGGGTGCTCTTATTGTGATCTCCATGGCGCGCCTGTACGGCATATGAAGCCAACAAAACTGATGTCTCTGGCGGGCAATAGATTTCATCGGACAATATGGCATTCTTTACTTGCAGATAGAACAAGCGCAGAGTTATGTCTTGGATCAGCTCTTCGGCGACATCTTCCGGATAGAATTTTGCCCGGAATCGAAACTGTAGAGGATCCTCTTTTTTCACATCTTGATTCATAACCTGTGGTGAAGAGAGTAAGTAAGAGGAGATTAGAGAGGAAAGGTATTGAGTTGTTGGTGCTACAGCTACTGGAAGTACTTGAAAGTGAACATTACCCATGTGGAGAAAGGCATTGATCCAGTCTATTGCAAGACAACGTAAGCAGTGTAAAAGAACAAAATGTATCAGAAAACTATAATTGCATCGCTTGTGGTGATTTTGAATAAAGCTTTATGTCTAGCATTGAGTTCCTACAACTAGCTGCGGTGGTGTCCTTTCTCGGATCGCTCTTACCATATCCTCACGGTCTGTGTCGTCATCATTTTCGGAGTTATCATCGTTGGTTTTCTTATCCACGTATTTTTTTACACGTTTCAAATATTTTATGGTTTTCAAGACCGCGTTATCTGGCTGCTTGTAATTGCATAATAAACACAACGCTCTTAATTTCCGTTCGCTCTATTCAAATGTGTTTGTTGGATGAAGTGGGAGCTCTAACAACAAATGGGATATCGGTTTGGTTTCGTGTTTTTTTTTATGGGTGTACATGACGGTGAATATGTATGAGGATACGTGATATTTTTTTCCACTGGCTCCTATTCTAATGGGCTATTAATTTTAACGAGATCCCGAACTCGAAGTTTTTGGTGTGTGGGAATGCATGTAAACAGTCTAAAAGAATTTCTAAAGCAAGACTGCGAACAATTAATCTGTGAATTTGCAAATGCGCGAAAATTCTTGTTGCTATGTGTTAACTGTTCGAACACATGAGTTCCATTTACCTGATTCAAGTTGTAAAATGCGAAAAGAAACAAAGAAATAGTGCTGAATGAACGCTGAAATGAGAATTCTTGCCTAGACGGTGAGAACTGTGCTTGGGTGCAAGATCACATTCCCCTGAAATGATCATACGGAACTCTACTCAACTTCAAAGTGGTTTACCACCAAACTTTAACACGTCTTCAGTTTAAAGAAGAGGCATGTATAGGCGGGTTGGTTTGAGAAATGTATTCTCTTTCGGAAATTTGATTGATTACAAGAGACATCTATCTCAACGACTGACTAACTGACATCCCAGTCGAATGGTTGATTATATATGATCAATAGATCACTTGTAATACACAATATAAGAAGATTAGAATCAAATTAGATGATGATTGCATTTGTGCTCAATTTTCTCAACAACAAACAAGTATGCACCACATCATATGTATCCTTACCTTTTTGTATAATTTAATCCATGTCAGGTCACCCCTTGAATCGGTGTATTGCAGCCCGAAGAACCATACCTCACGCAAACCAATTGTCTTAACAACCTGATCGAACAGTTGCTTGCCGGTGGTAGTCGTCTGTATGGCGAACTCCAGTTCGGCATCCATCGTTGTAACTCGAACATTTAGCTGTAACGAAAGAAAAAAAAAACACGTTGATTAAAAGAACTGCTTCGTATTTTGTCTTCACTGCAAAAGAAAATTAAGTATAAAACACACAAGACGGGGAAATACGTTTTTCTTTTGGGCGTGTTGGTGTTGACTCTTTCTCTTCTTGACCCAAAGCTAAAAAATCTACAACACACAAACTTTCTCAGGTTTGTCAGTCGTCACAACAGTGGTGGCTATCTGTTGTGTCACCGTCTCTAGAAAGTCAGTCACGGTTAGTTGGCACGTGATAGAGTATTAGCTGTCGCAAGATACACAATTTCTTTTAAATGTCTTCTTTTTAATCATCAGAAAATAAGAAAGAGTGGATGCACATATTTATTACCAATAAAATGGATTTTTTTATTATAATTGTGATGACGGAAAAGACAAAAAAAAAAACAACAACACAGCAAGTGAATCTTCTTGTTTTGTTGCCAATCCAATTAGCATTTGGGGTTAATGTTTTGAGAAAAAAATAAATAAAGGAGATCTATATGCATGTACTCGAAAAGGAAACTAAAATCAAACGTTGCACGGCATTGGGAAGCCATAATAAAACAATATACACCGTACATGAATCGTGCAAAACCGATGGGCGCGGATTGGTAAAGGCGACTATGACAGCTAGGGGCAGATTTATAGACTTTTTGCAGCTACAAAATTGAATTCAATGCGATCCAAGAGTTCTATTTTTATTCACTTTCTTATATTCATTGATTTTATATATGTGTATACAGTTCTGTCGCAATATTTGGTTACTGTTTTACAAGGCAAACTATTTAGAAAAGTTTCTGAAAATAGTTGATTACAACGAACAAATATGGAAAACTGAAAAAACTACTTTTAATTTGCGTTGAAAGTTAAATGACGTTGGGCTGGCTTCGGTGCATATACATATTTTCCTATGCAATGCTCAGTGCTGATTTGCTCCGTTTCTGAACGGTTATAGAGTAAATGAAAGTTACTGAATACAAAATCCCTCCAAAAAATATTGTTATTGAAAAATTGAAGGTATTTTTGCGTCTTTTTTGCAGCTTGGGAACGAACAATGGTTGAGGATTTTGTGTTTGCTGAAATCAACAAGTTGCAAGTAAAGCTTTCACAGAGGATTTCTTTGGAAAATGTTTCTTAAACTCATTTTCAAAAAAAAAAAATAAATAAAAAAATAAAATAAAAAAAAATTAATTCAAAGTTGTTGAGTCAGTCTTTGCTATGTTTGCTATCAAATATTTCTTTACTTTGCTTGCAAAACAAAATACCACACAAACACAGGACTGAGTACAAGGAGTACAAGGAAGAAGACGAATGGTTACATTTTTTATTTTTTGAAATTGTTAAATCCTAAATGAACCAGGTGAGTGATGCTGGAGAATTATAGAAAATTTCTTCCTTCTGATGTTTTTCGAACTACGCGCGTGGAGTTTTTCTTGCTTCAACTCCGAACTATGAAATTTCTAGAAGCTTTTCGTAAAAAATTAGTATTCTTTGAGTGAACCTACAGCATGTGAATCGATGTACCGCGATCCCAAAAATATACGCAAATACAAATGTCAATTGCTTAGAATTATCTCGAATAACTTCAACATTCATTTGAAGCAGATAATCACAGTTTTGAAAAGCCAAGATATCCATCAAATCCGCCTCAATAAGTAATCATTTAAGATCGATATTTGCATGTTTTGTTTTGTGAATTAATGATTCTATAATAATCAACTCAAACACAATTCAACAACAACAAAGTCCACTAAGAAATTTGCCGCAAGTCCAAATGTCAATAATTCACCTGAATTTGTTTATGCTGACACGTTTGATAATTTTTCCAAATAAATTTGATTATCTTGCCGACTGCGGCATTGGCTACTTTTCTTATCATTTATCTCAGGAAAAAATGATTGAAAGATATGCAAGATAAGGACAAATAGGAGATAACAATTCAAAATTACGTAAAGGCAAGAAAATGTATACAAGATAAAGCAAGTATAATACAGGTCAAGCAGCAATCTCATCTTAAAACCGGCAATAATCTGTGCACATATGATAATCGGCTTTTGCTTATGTTATATTAAACAAAATGTGAGGACTCAATTAGATGAACAATAAAAAAATGAATACGAATTCAAAACATAACTTTGTCAATACTTGACCTTTGCTACGCAATTTCATGAACAACAGTTTTGCAAAGATGTGAAAAACTAATTTTAATTAATAAAAAAAAACACAATCAGCCATTTTAAGGCACTGACAACTGATCGCCCTTTTATACAAATACTTCCATAATGTAATAAATTATCTGATACAACACTAGGAAAAAAGGATTGATCCTCATGTGATTCAATTCTCGATTTTATTGCAGTTATTATTTTTGATTCAAAAGAATTAGCACAAAATACATGTTCACTTCGAAAAAAGTATTCAACAAAACAAAAACCTCTGAAAACAGGATGTTTTACAGGATACTCATAAACGCCACATCAAATGCAAATGCACTTTTCAAACAGACACTATGATACTTTCAGTGAATTAAAATGTTTTTGCACAAACCGTTTTATGTTTTAAACTTCCATTATAGCGGAGTCTGACACGATTATCGGACACAACCATGATTAAAAATCTGTATTTATATGTTTAATTTATAACAACAGTGAAAGTGTTTACAGTACGTTCAAAAATTAGCTCAGTTTCCTTTGTACTCTCTATTTTTACGACCGTTCTGCAAGTATTGCTTTGGCATACTAAAACCAGCACACCAGCATTTTTAAGGTTTTTCTCTGTGTTTTCACTTTTCTACTTTTCTTTCACGCAAAGTTCTGACACCCTACTGTTCCATGGTTTTTGTGAAGGTGATGAGGGAGGGGTCACGTTTGTTCCGTCGGCTTTTTATCTAATAAAGCCCTCCATTGAATGTTCTAGTGACACCCTCACAAGTTGCATCTGGTAATGACTCACTAATAGCAGACCCCAGCGCAATGTGATCTATGCTGTGAGTAACCCAATAGGGGATGCCAATAAGTAGGTTTTGTTTTGGTTCTTAGTTGTTTTTTTTTTTTTTTTTTGCACAGCTTAAAGCTAGCACTCAACGTGCGTGTGGAAATTGTGTAAGCATTGTCACTGGTGGCATTAATGTGAATTGGTCACATTTACATACATGTGAGGTACGCTCAAAAATGGAATCTAGCTGATAGGAAAAACAATACGAATAAGATGATGCAATTTTTCAGAACAGGAAGATTTTTCGTACTGAATGCAGTTTCGCAATTGTGCGTAATTGAATTCTAGAAGGTTTCGTTCTACATATATACATAATTGGAAAACACGTCATGAAATTGTAATTTCTTTTACCATAAGTGTACGCATAAAGAAGATGAGAAAACAGTAATGCACACCATTACCTCTTAGAACGCACTGGTTTTGCAAATTAAATTTAACAGACTGTGGATGCTTATGGTTATTAAATCAGCTCATTTAATTTATTGAAATTATAAGAGGAAAGGAAGTAGAGTAATCAGTGCATCAACTTATATTACGAGTATATTGATTATGTGCACATGGAACTAGAATCTTCTTCAGCTACATCTAGTGTTCTGCGTGCGTTACCCTATCACGGTCAAAGTGGACTGTTCACTTTCCTATTTAATTAAGAATTTAAGCTGAATGGAATACCCATAACATAAGGGTCGAGGCATTTGTCTACTACTTCGTGGCACATCATAACACTTTGCCGTTTGCAATTGATTCAGTAAATATTTAATAAATTTATCTTTAAAACTTATAACCGTAATAAAGCTGACAGCTAATATTAAAATCTTGAGACCTTGCGCTCCAAGACCAGGTTTCCACTTGCCCATTGCAATGTACGAAAGACACGAAGTTCGAAGTGTTGTCTTTTCATTCGTTTCATAAGAAAAAGTATTGGGGGTGTTGGAAATGGACAAAGCGAAAACCTAGCATAGATACATAAATATTTTTCAAATTTGAACGACATACAAAAACAAAATAAACAGTGTTTCTCAAGAAGATGAAAATTCCATTAAAAGTTTTCGCTATTTACAGCTTAGTTATCTTTAATCCTTTTAAAAACTTTTAACGAAGCTTTCCGCATTTAAACATCACTGACATTTTTTTAATAGAATAATTGCAAAAAAAATATTTGTCTATTAAAAGTTTCTCAACTACATAAAATGACATAAAAACTTCCACTTGTCAAATTTCAAAAATTACGGCTTAGCAAAATAAGGTGTGCCCAAAAGTTTCTCAAAAATAAATTTTGATCGCATTTGATGACGAATTCTGACATTTTCCTTAAGCTCCCATCACGATTTCGATAATTTTAAATCATTTCCATTAGTTCATTTTTAAATGGGCACTCAAATTCACAACACACCGACAAATGGAATCATAGCATTATATTATTCTTCACAATCCACCTCATAACTCAAACATTGACAGCTTCCAACCAATAACGAAAGAAAAAAACGTCAGTAATTATGATAAACACATTTTTTCACAATACTGTGTTAAGTTAATCGTAGAGAAAAAAAAAAGTTCAAGGTTGCAGAGAATCAAAATCATGTGGGCAACGATCTTTTGAAAATAACCATTAGCAACCTTATTCCGCTTCCTAAACGGAAGTTGATTAATCAAAATGGAAGGCGTAGCATTATTCCCTTTTTTTATCTCCTCAAATTAAACTATGAAATCATTACATTCAAATATGTAGTAAAGGTGATGTCATTTAGGTTGCAAAGTTAGCGAAACGCATCGCGAGCATATTCACCTATTCCATCGCAACTATTTCCCATCCACTAAAATTGGAGTACAATGCGTAACTTTTCAAATTTTAATTAGATTATCGAACAAAGTTACCGAAATACCGCACAACCATAACTCTGGGTAGCATTTTAATTACATTGCATACGCACGAGCACCAATGGGCTCCTCTCTTTCCCTTCTCCCATCACGAAAAAGGTAATTTCCACTTAATTTCAATATTTATAATTCGTTCAGTTTGATCTCGATTAGGTAAGACAGCCATTTTAGTGCAAGTCTTCTTACTTAACAGGTAAGCACGGGCTCGTCTGATAGACAGTAACACAAATAACAGCACGTTGTCGGCGTAATCCTCAACTAACGTCAGTACTATGACGTCAGCAACAGTAAATGAATACAATTTAATTTAGAACACATACTATTCCAGGAAACTATTGAAACTTTAAGTGGAAAGCGTCCTTATCGATGTTCATGCGAGCTTTGGAAGTGGTTTAAGAAACCTTTGATTTATAACTGTCATTGCGTCAATTGATAAACGAATGCAATCGTGATTGGGCCGTGATTTTGTTCTGTCACTTGATAAAACTTCGTTCTTATTTTTTTTCCGTTGTGATTTAATCTTGCCTGTTATGAATAAATGCCAATACTTACAGATGATGATTTGGGCTTCATTTTGATGCAGTTTCTAGTTTTATGGGTTGTCCAAATTAATTGTTAACAAGATCCTGCAAGGAGAAAAACAAACAAATGATAAATAATTTCAGAGTCAATGCAGTAGAAAAGCTAAATACAGACTAAGTCTAGAGGTGTTTAGTCGAAGCACAGTTAAGGCACGTCGTCTAAAGATAAAGCAACATTCGCTATGAATGATCAGCGATAAATATTTTCGTAATGAGTTCAGCAACGAATTCCAGTAAAAGTATGACATCAGAGTTTACGATTTTTTTTCTAACAGTACTTGATTAGAATTGGGGATGTTGCGAAGTGGTTCAATAAAAACAAAATAAACCTGGAGCCGTGCTTATCTTTAAATTAAAGTTATTTCCCTTTAGATATTTAAGAAACGATCCCGTAGATACCAATAGGTGAGCATAACATAGATAAGATTTTTTTTTCTGAATAGCAAATTTGAACAAATCGATTATATTTTCTAAACAAATTAATAGCTTTTGCACCGGATGTACGTTGACAGTCTATGATACATTTTGTGTCTTAGAAGAGGTTATTGAAATGTGCTCTAGTCCACATGTATTAATTTTTGTACGGGATAAAGTGCATTTTTATAGAACTGGACGCATCAAATTTGTCCGCCAAAATTTGAAGAGTTTACTGTGAGTGACTTAAGTTGTATGTAAATTTTAAACGCCTTTTGCATAGTTTAGTAGACATATTAATTCAATACGATAGACCCTCCAAAATATATCGGATATTCTGCACGAAAACGTGAACGGATTTGGTACTTGGTAATGAAAATGCGTGTTGCACATGCTTAAGCTTGCAATAGGACGTGGCCTAAATTGGAAAATGTAAATGTAAATTAATGCTCTTCGAGCTTTCATCAATGGACACATCAATCCGCATTGAAAAGGTTATTTATTGAATTTAAAGTTATACTTATAATTGTAAAATTTGAATTTGAAGAATTTGAAAAATGTAACGAAGGTAAAAAAATAAATTACGATTAAAACATTCTCAGCCTCATTATAGGAGGAACAGTCTACTTTCTTTAAACTGTCTACTTTTCGACAAAGAAATATAGCCTGATGACTTTCGAATGTTAAACATTATAAACGTCAAAAATATTATTACAAAAACTGCGTCCAAGCTAATGAGAAACAATGCATTCTATTGTGATAGTCACGCTGCTCTAAACAATGTTATGTAAGTTTTTTGCTTGCTAATCACCTCAAATGGGTTCCAGTACACTGTGACATGAAAGGCAACTCAAATCAATTCACCAGAGAAGCGTGCACAGAACTGATGATGCCCATTACTTTTTAGAATTATCTTACGTCACAGCATATTTTAAGTTAAATAAGATCAGTTCAGTGAATTCGTGACCGATGCCAAAAACGTTCAACTGTTAATCAAGTCTAAGAGACTATTCCTTTAACATTCAACAACTGTTTTCAAAGAAGTAAAAGCAATTAAGTATCTGTAAGGGGAATTTTTTTCTCCATTCACTTCAGATATACACGACTAATGGGTTGTGTAACTCAACTGAACAGCACCCAATTCGCAGAATTTGAATCAGTTGAACTGAGTCGCCCACCACTATGATGTTGCATCCAAGAAAAAAATATTCAATTTGGCGTGCTAAGTGAATAATGAAGCTTTGCAAACCCTTCCCCTGCTGATTCTCAACCTAGCCGCGATCTGTTGAACCATCCAAATTTTTGTTTTCTTATTCTTATCATATAATCCATATAAATTATTTTTCATTCCTTTCCAAACGCCCTTAATCCCGCGTTCAATCTTAATGAAACTCATAATCCATAAAACATCTCCAACACCTGTATTTAGGCCAGTAAATACATCTTCTGCTCATATTTCACCTGTTGTGTCTTGAGCGAACAAAAAAAATCCACAAAAATTAATTTATCACCGCAAAACACAGTGCTTACGGGGTAAACTTTAACGGCTCATTAATTTCTGTCAACAATCACTGAACGCGTTTCTTCCAACAGCAACTTCTCCTCTTTCTCAGTCCGGAAACAGTGAAAATAGGCGACGACGGCGGCGCTTTATTTTCATTTCTCTATGGAATTAAATGACCCTTGAAAGATTTTTGACGTTCGTCCAGCACAACAGCAAAATTAGTCACATTTCACTTGCGGCAAATGCCGAACAATGAGACTCCGAAAAAAGAAAGACACGACAAGACAAGGCCTTGGATAGTTGTGGGAGAGTTCACTTTTGAATGCGTTACTCAATGCCGTTACCACACAGTGCGTCGCAGACGTCAGCAGTCATTCAACCCATTTAATTGGGCGGAAAAAATTGATCCCATGCAACACATCATTACAAGTCCGAAAAAAGGCCACTGTGCACGCACACGATGTGGAAGAGAGGTTAAGGTTGACACAATGACATACGTCCACTCTCCCTCCAAGGCAACTTTCCAACTTTTGCACTTGAAACGTACTCGACTTCGGATCTGATTGCACTTCATTTATCGTTTTCCAAATATGGGTGGACCCCCAACTGGTCGGTGAGATGAGTTTCGTTCGAGAAAACCTGTTCGGCATCTTCACCCGTGCGGCAGGTATGACTGTGTTACCAATTTCTAATGTATGACCGCAATTCTAAGCACAACTGGGAGCGAACGAGTGACTCAGCGTGACTGAGGAGGATGGATGGAAGAGCCAAAGCCAGCTCTGCTCTGGAGGGGGAATGCTTGTAAGCTGAATGGATGAGGTCACAAACCGGCTTAGGTAGTCGAGAATTGTTTCTGTGTAGGTTTCAATTCTCGAAAGGTGGCTTTGCCATATAGACGAGCGCTCTTGGTGCTGGTATTCTCATCGAAGTCAGGACTTCAAATCGACCATGACGTGTTAGAGCAAATATTCCGACCTCCATGAGGTATGACTGTGCCGATTTTTTCTTTTTTTTCTTTTTTTTTACTCAAGGATTAGTTGTGATTCATCGGCACTTATTTCATGGCTTTCCTTAGTGGAGATTGCGTTTATGAGAACATTTCTAAAAAAGGGCCAATGGGACTTAAGGTCGAACTTGACGACATTTCTCAGCCGGAAGCGTAGATAACAATTTGACAAGTTTATCAATAAATAACATCTGCCAGGCAAACTGCTTTTCGGAATTAGCATGCAGGAGCATTCAAATGAATGCCATTTGCAAATTAGATTAGAATATTTTAGATAATTTATCAGTATCTCAGTGTGTATATGTGTGTGTGTGTATTGATTGTAAGGGGGTGCATTTAAAGATTATAGCAGGAAGCGCGTTTCGTTTAGCATTTATCGTGCTAGATACTGGTTTCGTTTTAATTTTATAGATGACATTTTGTGGATGGAACGTTCTTGGAATGCGTCAAGTCGCTTGAAGGTGCTTCAAGAAGTTCTGACATTCAATGGAAGTTTGAAAGTTTAAATCGGACTTGTTTATGCATTCGATGTTTAGGAGGACATGGAGCATGATTAATTTTTGGTGAAAGAATATGTGATTCCCAACTTGTTGCACTACGTGCCGAAACTTTATAATATTCGGGTGCAGATTGCGTTCCTTTTCATTTCTCTTTTTTTTTTCATTCAGAAGAAAACAATTTCCATTTGAGTTACTTGTCTTTCGTACAAACATAAAAATTAAGCGAAGCAGAGAGGTGCAACGAGTTGAATGAAATTTAAATGTGACATCAACTTTAACTTTTTTGAAAAAAAGACTAAGTGCGAGTATACTGCTAAAAATTATTTGGTACAGACAAGGCATTCGATCTTTTGAATTCTAAAATTTTCTATTTATCTTAGTACAAATTATAATTAATTTTTTTTTGTCGGTATTTTGTCAAGTTTCATTACGTCACTCTTTTTAAGGCTCACGATTCAAACGCACCCATAGATGTTTCTTTTCTTTTTAAAGTTTAGCAACATAAATGAAACCCGAAATCGGATGATTACGTTCGACAATGGTGTTGTAAAACAAAATATTAAATAAATGCCTTCTTTAAATTTCGTCTGAATTTTCCGTCATTTTTTTCACAAATGTTGCAAATGCTTCTTACAAAATAACCTTGTTTAAGACTTCCTTTCAGGAAAGCCTAAACCTAACAAATTATGTTTGTGAAACAAATTATGTTTGTGATTACATCTGTAGGTAAATAAATAAAAGTTCATTTCTCCATACAGAACTAAATTGTAGTAGATGATTTTGGAAATCGTACTAAATATGGAAAAATTCCGATTATTCACAATGAAGATGATGATGATGTATTGGATTTAGGTCATACTTTTTGTTTATTTACAATTTGTAAATAATTTGTAAAATGAGGAAACACTTAAAAAAATTAAGTTTGATGTAAGAAAAAAATCATGTAAATTGCAGCGGTCTTTCTGAAATACCGCAATTATACGAGTACAATACACAATACAATAACTTCCCGCACAAATTGAAAGCAGAAGCTGAGTAACGGATATAATAAAACAAAACGGGGTAATTGCCTACTATCTGAACTTGTAGGAAAAATAGCCTCAAACGAAGTGAATTTGGTCTTAAATCAAAACCAACACCATTTGCAATGAGCTAATTTACAAGTATTGAACATTTGTGGAATTTACTGCAAATCATTTTAGCTTTAATTTTAAACGAACAGTTTTTTAAACAACTTGTAACGGAACATTCTCTATATTTTGAGACTTAACTACTAAAAAAGCCAGCATCCAAATGGAAAATTTAGGGAAGATGAAATTGTACTCAAGAAGATAAACCTCTGTTCCCCAATCGTATAATTTCTCAACGCTAAAAATAATTTCACTTGATTGCGAAACCAAAGCACAGTTCAGCTATCATTTTTTCGGTCAACCATAATTGCCGATGAATGCAATGAAGTGCCCTGAACTCACCATGTAATCATTTGACAAACTCAAGGCAATTCACCGACAAGGTTAAGCGATTGATGAAAACATGTCTCGCACTCGGGCAGAGATCACTTGCTCATCTACTGACACTGAATGAAATCATTACAAATGTGCAAACAACACATATGCTCCTTAGCCACAACGTGGTCAACATTTGAATTTCGAAAAAAAAAATTGTTCCACTGTGTCGTAAAGTTCATGACATCAATTCATTGTTTTCGTTGTTTTCCCCCCATCGTACATCAACACTCACAAGTCACCAGTCACTGAGAGAGCAACGAGTGAAACAAAATACGATTATTTTTGTAATCACACTGTGTGCCAGTGTACTTGAACCCACCGTGTGACCATTAAAGTAAGAAATCTCATAAAATTGTTTTTGAGAAACGCAGGCTGCATGCCCAAGCCGGAGAAGCGAAAGGCGCAACGCACAGCAATGCCGCAGTCATCTCTCTGGGGTGAACCACTTATCAAAATTCAAGCTAAAAGCGCATTCAAATTGAAACTTGGAACATTAAAAGCCAAACATGCACTCAGAACGAATTTTTTTCGACGGCTTTGGGATTTGTTTCGGCCAGTCGGTCGGACGGCGAATCGGAACACAGATATGTACATGCGCGCGCTTAGGTGCTCTACTGTGGGCAGTCAAGGTTTATGTCTGTGGCCAGCGGCGACGATCTGTTGGGAGGATGCACACGACCAAAAATGCTAGGCCAGTGAAGAGGCGATGCACGATTCGGATCTAATTTGCTATGTTTTGTGATGGAATCCAAGCACAGAGCAGGAGAGGTGTAGATGATTCTCGAAGCGTAAGCAACAGATAAATCTCTAAAAGCAGGCATCCAAACAGAAATGATGTCATTCTCGACGGTGCCGTCTAGTGAGGTCATGTGTTTTGCGGTTTTGAGTTTTCACCTGCGCTGTGCACGGTGAATTCAAATTTTCGGTCGTTCGGTATTCTGTACGCGGCGAATTTCGAGGAATTAATACAAAGCCCCCCGTCCACGGATACACCTGCACACATCGGCAGCCGACTGCAGGTAAAGCTCTAAACTTGACACATATTCGGTGTGCGCGAGTATCGTCTCGTGATTTATGCGCAGAGCGGCACGCAGGGGTGGGTGGGATAAAAGTGAGAACAACACCGATGCGATAGAATCTATAAATAGCCGAGAAACTGCGATTGTTTCGCTCTCTATTCTGAATTGAAACGAACAAAAGACAAGACATGCAGGGCAAGAGGCTAAAATTCAAGCTGACAAGCCGCACCGCCGGCAGACAAAGAGACCGTTGGAATCGTGGGGCGCCTCCTCGAGTGGGGCGAGAGTGTGACTACACCGGTGGCACTTCAATTCGACTGTCTCGCTGGTGAATTATTTTCAATTTGCAAGAAGGCACATTTCGCGGATGTCAAGCAGCCGACAACTGCTGCATTCATGTCGCGTGCAAAATGTGATTCACTAAAATAGAAATAGAACTGCGGCGCGGAGCGGCACAGCACATAGTGGCATGTCACTGGAAGAAGACTGGTGGGGAGCACGAAGTGAAACTGGATTTGACGTCTATATCGGCAAAGCCCCCACAGACTGAAATTCCATCCGGCGAAGAGCCGGTTTTTCATGCAATCTAACTGGAGTCCGGGCCAAGAGAATGAGCAAAAGTAATGCAATGAGACATGATGTGAGGCAGCAGTGGCCAGCCGGCGGTCTGACTCCGCTGCTGAATTCCCCTATTGGGAGGCTTAATTGCGGCATTTTATGGATTTTATGTGGTAGTTTGCGGGCGAAGTGAAGCTGTTTTTGGGTCATTCAAACACTTAATTTAGGAAACGCCACAGCCACCACCACCACCACCACCTCCACGGACCGTTGAACGCGCAAACGGCGGAGGGTGTAGAAGGAAATGGCTGTCATCACTTTATCGCATGATTTGAATGGAATAATTTAAGGAAAATGTATAAATGTCTGCTATGCTAGATGAGTGACGGTTCAGTTTTGAATTTATGAAACTTTTTTGTGCAGATACTTTTTTATACTAGTAGTCTGATGGAAATTCTTTTGAATGTGACATATGCACATACAAATGTATGTTTTATCGAAGACATGTTTCCACTTCAGATGTTTGCACTTTAAGGATAAGAGTAAAGGGTTCTATGTATCTACTAAAAATAGCTTCTAGATTTTTCTAGAGATATCCACAATTTCAATACATCCCAGAGACGTAAGGCGGAAAGAGAGAGAAAAGAAGGACATAGATATGAAGCAAAGAAAGGGATGGGTATCACTTGAATTGAAAAAAAAATGTTCAAAAAAAAGCTTTTCTTTGCTAAAAAGAACCGCACAAGAGGTTATGCGAACAAAAATTCATCATCTATGTAGATCTAGACCCCCTCGTTGTCTTGAAGAGGCATGTCTTGTTTTAGAAAAGCCATCAACGCCGCACTCCAAATCTTGGGAACGGGGATTCATTCGCACCCACCGTATTCTCTAGATGTTGCATCGACGCACCCTCTTGAACCTTGGATTAATAAAGAGGATCTTAAAATTGACTCAAAAACTTCTTCGACACTTGGTCGAACAATTGCACAACGCAAACTGGTGTGCATTAACGTTAACTAACATTTCACAATTGGCAACCTATGCATTCGCACTTGTCTCCAGGTGAAGAGTTGATGTCTGTGGCAAGACCTCATACAATTTTTCTATTCCTAAGAAATGAATTCCTTTTTTTTTTTTAAATGTATTTTTTTATTTTAAGTTTCATTTGCATTAAATCTAGATATAAAATACTTAAACTAGCTATAATAACTTTTATAGAAATGAATTCCTCTTCACAACAAAGTTGTTACATTTGAACGACATTTACTAGTATCACAAAAACGACAGTTAACGCATCACACCATCCATCACACTGCATGTTTTTTTGTTAATTAGTATTTAATGGGTCTTGTGTTCTAATCTGTGGACACTTCAAATTCAAGTAGTTTTCAGTCGACGCGTGCTCTCAAGATCTCTTTCAAACCCCACTTCACTTCAGACTCTTCAATGCATTCGGCCATTCAAACACTATTTTATTTATGAATTCCCAGAGAGAAAAATGAAGCAAAAACATTTGCGAAAAAAAAATAATTCATTGTCGGCCCTGTACAGTGAATAGGTATAGAAGTTCAACTTAGACAAGGTACATTCGCCAATTAAATAACCTCACTTATTTAATCATTACACGGTTGTCGGGACGGAGGGTGGAGACGGTTATTTTCAGTCATACATGTCTAATTAGTTGCACGCAACGCGGTTTTGCTTTTTTTTTATCCATTTGTTTCCAATTTTATCTTATCTCGAAACATAAACGAATGACGGGGAAAAACACACAAGTCAATGTCACTCAAACATAATGCTGATGATGATGTGGAAAGAGGTACAAATATGTCAAAAAATTCTAAAGCAGGTAAAAAGAAATTGAATCGAAGAAGGGGCTGTGTCGCATAACTAAGTTGTTTTCGAGAGAAAATGACGGAGACGACGACGTTTGACAGCATATTTGAAGTTGTTTGATGAAGAAAATCGCTTCAGGTGAGTTTAATTGAAGTAAATAAAATGAGAAATTGTTTCGTTCGGATTTTTCCTAACAGGAAAGTGATGTCTAATTTGCAATGTCCACAGACTTGCGTTTAAGTTAATATTGCTTTTGAAGTTTTAAAATGTTTAATGTCAACAATTAGAACTCGGATCTATCTCTACCGATTTCTATTTTAAGCCTTCGAAACTGTAATAATATCATTGACGGCCATCTTGGTCGGTTAAGCTGATCCAGACTTCTGGTAATATACTCACATTAATTAAAATAAATAATAATTAATTAAACGTGATCGACAAAATATCTCATATTGAATAACAGCGCCAGAAAATCTCTAATGTACTACAATTCCTAAAGGCTGTGCAAATATTGTAAGCTATTGTGTCTTAAGTCCTGTAAAAAAAAATCGAAATGGTTTAACTACCCTCCTCAAACCACTGCTACTCCTCATTAACTCCAAAAGAGTCGTAAAATTTCCTACACAAAGCCAAAAATGCATACACTCAAAACCGTGCAACACTCTTGTCGCCCGCCCTCCAACGACCAATTCGTTTTTCATTCATCTTTTCCCACACATCACAGAAATTTGCAGTAAACAACAATCTGTTAGCACAAAATTATGTAATCGTTAGCTTCACATCCACCACCATCGGCACCTTCAGCTGGTACGAGTTACAGGTATTCATCACGTTCTCCCACCCTCCTTATCCACAGTTCATTTTATATCTCATGCCGGTTGATTCTTGTAGCTTGGTCTTAAGTTCTGCCATTAACACAAAGTGTTTTCGCTTGTAATTTGCATACATTAACAACTCGTTCAGAAGTTTCCCTTTTACTCCCTCTCTCATCTTTTTTTTAGCAATAGCAGCATACGCTGTACTCGACTCGTTGCACAATAGTCGCCTGTTCTGGAGGGGATTTCGAATGAAACTCGCGGCGGCACTCTAATGTGACATTCAACAGGGCGTCACTGAAGATGTATGACATGTATTTATAACTCTTGTTCTCTATTTCAGGGTTTGGCGATTTAAGGGTGAACTGCAAAAAGGTTTCTTTTAACACAAAAAACGTTGAGCAATAATGCAGTCAAATTCGACGAATAAAAGACTTGACAGCACTCAATTTACCCAAAGAAAGATCGAAGAACTCGTAAACTACAACAAGGATTGCAACGCCTACAAAATTAAAAGCAAAAGCGTGGCGGCATTAATAGTTTCGAGAGCTTCAAAATCACTGAATAATTCAGCGACATCGAATGAAGAAGGTGGATCCGGTATAAATATGGATCTCTTTTGTCAAATTATACCAACCCTGGGTCAATGACCGACATACTGTCAGCGTGAACTCGCGTTTGCTAATGATGTGTCTTCCAGAAGGTTTCGTAATTCTTACAAGTGTGAACAGATGAAATGTGAGTTAGTTTTTGTGCGAGAAACATACACTGCTCAAGAGACCATATTTTTGAAGCACTACTGAAATTACAGTTACAGATAATAACGGAAAATTAGAGCCAAGATTGCCTTGAATCGACGATTAATGCGTTATAGAAGCAAAAAAAAGCTAACCTCTCGTGATCTGTTATATCGTCAGTCATGTTCGCATTGTTATCAAGTGAGATCAGTTATTATGCCTCCAGCTGTTCAATTATCTGTCGAACATACATGGCCACCTCTCAGGCGTATGACTAAGCCACAAATTAATTTATTAAAATATTTTCCAAATCAGATCATGAACGTCACCTATCCATTAATCTGTTCACGATCATCAAGGTTAATCCAATTTCACTCGGCGGCCATTGGATGAAAGGTGTGATGCATAATTTTGAGGTTATGTGATGTATTAGTTGTGTGTGAACTTCATTTCCCACTCATTTGAAAATAAAATTTAACAAATTTGCATATGAAACAATCGGCATCGGTGAGATTTATTAGTTATGCTCTCAGATTGGGTAAGGTTAATCAACTCTAGTTTCTTAAGGTTGTCTTAATTCAGGAAGTAACCTAAACTTGTTTGTGGATTGCTGTAGGCTAACATGGTTTAAGTGAAATCAATAAAAATTTAAGAAGAAATTAAAATGTGAACATTCTAGACATTTTAATTTATAAGTCATATTTTCAGGGAAAATCCTAATGTTGTGTTTGGCCCTGAGTTTTTGGGTTTTGTTCTTGTAAGTTGGGGTTCAGCTTAGTTCCAATTCTGAGGCATGCGATATCTGTGTGCTATGCCTAGTTTTTATCACTGTCAACATTTTTAAAACAATATAAGAGTTTATTTCGTTCATAGCTTAGGGAAAGCACGACATTAAATAAAATTATAACAGTGAACAGACCCAGTTGCAACCGTTAAGTGTTGATTGAAGCCGCAATGTAATGGATTTCAAAAAAGCTGGGTCGAATTAAAATGTATTTTGTTCTGCTGCTCTAAGTCCACAAATAAGGGGCCTATGTTTTCTTGAATTTAGTGTTTATTTTTATTAAACACTAAATACAATATTTTGATGATTTTTTTTAAATAAGTTTAAGACAATCTTTCTGAAAATCCCAAACAATAAAGAGATAACTAAAAGAACTAAACTTACACTATTCTATTACAATTTAATAGAGACACAGTCCTAAAACTGTCGGTAATGAAGTGGCAATGTGATGTATCCAAATGTGATTTAAAAAAAAGTACACAGACGCAATTATGATGAAATGAATTTATATATTTTCTTGCATTAAAGTCTCTATCTACCTCAGATCCCCGTGATTCTAAATCATTTTTTCAGCACACAAAATACTGGCGTAATTTTTTACAACATATAAAATTAAGGTGCTAAAATGCAGTTCTGCCAGATCGTGGGTTTAATAATTAATTTCATTCAATTCTTAAAAAATTATCTAAAAACGTAGATTACTCCCCACTTTATTTTTTTTTATTTTGTAAGAATTTACAAAAGAAATTCATGGCGAATTTGTTGTAGTCTGTTATAATTATTAGGTAAACTGCACTCTTTACATTTTTAAACTGTTCTCATCTCCATCGCGGTGAATAGCACCAAGAGTAAAATTGCTAAGCTTTTCTAAACCAGTTCCCCAATAATCTAGTATCCACAAAGATCACGATTTGTTGTGAAATTCAAGTTATACAATAAATCAAGCTGTCCTGTGCTGTAAAGTTCGAAATAGATACCAGTTCGATAAACAAAAAAAAAAAAGTTTTGCTTACATGATGGCAAATAAAGCACCAATCGTCTAAAAACAGGAAGAACAAAAAACATACACACGCAAAAAAAATAACAGACTGTTTGTTTATAAATATTCAATTCGAGAAGGTCAACCGGCCTGACACCTGTTGCCTTATGATAAGAGTGCACACACACACCGGAGAGACGAATTGGTACAAATAGAAAGTTCAACCGAAAAGGGGGCGTCTCGTTGCGTGCCGCACATACACCATCTCCCCTCACATTTCGTTTCGTGCCGCCATCATTGATAGGCGGCGAGAAGGAGGAGGTCAGAGTCATTAGATTAAAAATAGAATCATGTACCCGTCCTCATTGGTGGTGGTTTCATTCATAAACTCTTCTCTCAACCACCATCCGGCATCGCATTTATTGGCTTCGCTTGTCATTTCGATGATCGTTGACGTCTGCCGACACGGATAAGGATTTGGCCAGCCGGGTGGCGAACGGGGGTGCCACACAGTCTTGGCGGCCGCAGCGGAACTTGCCAATAGTTGGCGTTCATTCAAATATAAATAATGAAAGCGTGTGTTTGACTGTGGCGATGTAGGCTTCCCTAAGTCAAGTCAAATGCGGCGAATATTTTGCTTCGTGGCCAAGTGTTAGACTGCTACTTAGTCATCGAGGGGGATGTTTGTTTTGCTAAATCTTGTACACGCTGGCTCGGTATTTGTTTGCGGGACCGAACGGAAATGACTGGTAATTTAGGCTTGTGACGTCAGGTTACAGATATAAGTCATTGCGCCTCGGAACACAGTCCGCAGAAGTGTGGTCTTTATTAGCAAGTTTCATTTGCAGAAGATTTCGGAAGGCCATCAACGAGACGGTGGCATGACAACTGACAAAGCGTGTGAAACATATTTGTAACCGTTAATTAGCTGTCACGACATGAAGTTATGGATGAGCAGGCACCGCGAACTATTCACACGTGGCTGCCGTTCGATTAGCGTTTTGTTTAAGTTCTGGATTCTTAAAATTGAAGCTTGCCCCATGCCGGATATTTGGCTGTCTAATCTGTGATTTTTTACTTTTGCAATTGATCTCTTGGGTCTTAATGTTTAGCCTTTCATTTAATTTTTTGATGAATTATTCTGATAGAGCGCTTGTCTCAACAGAAAAGGCGAGCAGACACGTCTCATTCAACGCAATCACAGCTTCAAATGCCGGCATATATCGAATCGATTTTAATCGATCACATCCTCGAGCATGCCACAGCTGAGCCCCTTCACACAATTCCCTCCGAAAAGAAGGGGTAACTGCTCCACAAAAGTCGGTCATTTGTCCATAGCGATTTTCAAATCATTCTCCAATCAGTAAATAAACTTGACACAGATCACAGCGACAAGCACCAAACGACGGCATGCGGGCAGCAACGGCGACAAGTGGAAATATTTCACTTCAGCAATTCCCTTGTTTGCAAGACACATCTGGAGATGTGCAGGGAATACATAAGTAGAGAAAGAGAAACGACCTGCAGAGGTCTCGCAATATGCTGACCAACTTTTTGAAAGCGTCAAGAGCTGCCGTCATGATTGCCGCCACGGCGAACGTCGCTGTCTGTGCGCACATCCGTCATTTGGTGCGCTGGAAAGAAAGTCATGGTGTGTGACTTTTCGCGTCTTCCTGCTTCACATCGTTATTATGTTTCTCTTTTCTTTCCAGTTATGTGTAACCAGCTAGACGACACTCAACCGTATGAATGTGCAATCACCCAGAGAACACAGAGCGACACCGAACTATGTGAGGCGGTTATGTTACACTTGGATCTATCGAATCTCGGATCCATCGAATTGATTGGAGGAAAAAGTAAATCGATACAAACAAGTGGGAGACACCAGCTTTCGCCATCATGTTTAGTATGTGCATCCACACCGGTCTTGCAGCGGAATACATACGATTTCCTGCTTGAATTCCTTTAGTTCTACCGCTGGCCGCCGTGCTTGCCTTCACTACAGAACTTGAACAAGTTGTGCCCCCATCTAGCGGTGGAATCGAGGCCAATGTGTCTATTTTAATCAGTTTATGATGAGTGCTCATAAATCCAGATCGCCGCTGCTGCACTGCGCCTCCAAATAGACCCGCAGACTGAAGAGCTATTACCTCCAGAAGATGCAATTGTTGGGGTGATTTATGACTGGATTAATTAACGCAGAACCAGCGTGTAATTGATACCATTAACTTGAAAAGCAAACGGCGACGCGACATTATGAAGGATTGGCACGATCACTATTACTCAGACTCACATTGAAATATTGTCTCACGGAGTCACAATCCACTTTGAAGGCGATGGGGGAGGCCCGCTGCTAAGTGAAATCGAAATGCTTTTGTCACGGCACGTGACTTTCACCAACATCAACCTTCGAAGTGGCCTTGAAACGTGGTTCTCCTCCTCATCGGCGATTGCTTAGAACGAAAGCGAACATTGATTTTTATGTGACCGAATGGAGCGCACGGGAATGCATAGATATCGATGGGAAATTGATGACGTTGCGAATGGTGCTTGAAGCTACAGAGAAATTTGAAGAACAAAATAGACTGCCTCCATTTTATGAACACAAACAATATGGCGCAGAAGTATAAAATGGACTAGATTACCTCTGAATTGAATCTAACTGAGATAAAGCTTAATAAAATCACGAAAAAAGTTGTTTTTGATAATTTCTCAAACATATGTATGTATATACGTAATTTAGAACAGCGGCCTAAGTTATCCGATTCAGGCTGAAAGAAAATTAACCCCACAACATCCGGGGTGTCACATTAAATGCCACACGTGGGATAACACGGAATGACTGCGGCAGTCATAAAAAATAGATATCAAGAGATTGGCCACTACATCACCCGTGTTGGTCATTAACGAAGAACAAATCAATTTTCTGTGGTCTTTAGGGGATAAAATTATAATTTAAAGCACTGAAGTCATAAAACGGGTTGACATCGTTTGAGCAGTGATGTAACAATAAATCAGTTGGGACATGTTCATAACTTAAGCGTAAATGGCCTCAATTTAAAATTACAGCCAATAAGGACTTCCTTTGTTTGAGGTAAAAGGTTCCCTTTGAATCTGGCCAAAGGCAAAATGATTGTGTGGAGAAGACCAAAATAAAAGCTATTTAAATCAACTGTCACATGCTTCACAGAGATAACTGAATAGACAAACATTGCTTCTAGACATTGATGAGTTCCACTCTGACGATAAACTGTTAGTTACCACGTCAGACAATGTTCGTCATTGTCAATCTACGTCCAAGATTAATAAGTTATCACTTTCAGATAGATGAGGAATGTCTGTTTGTAATGAACGCGACACTATGTTTTAATTGATAATCTGTAGAATCTATCGATGGGATAGTGTGGAAATGTACGTCGATCATGTTTATCAAAACGATGGACGTACAAACATTATTTTCAAAGACAAGTAAAGACAAGGAATTTTTGAATTTTGCTGAATAAACTCGACTTACTGTTCAAACGATGAAGGTGTAAATCATTCGTAGAGAATTAGACTAATGACGGAGCACGCAGTCGACGGCACCAAACGGACACCGAAATTCTGTGAAATTACAAGTATTCCAGTCTGACTTAGAAACAACTGGGTATGTGGCTGCTAACAGTCTAAGATCGCCTCTGTACAACAATGTTTACGTTATTTATTTACTCTTTGGGCGATTCCGGCAACTCGAAAATGGGGTTCGAAATGGTGATCTGCACGTTTTCTGTTATTTTAATCACGTTTTGAACTTGGCCTTTAAGGATTTGGCATTCGGGGATTTTGGTTGAGTTTTCTTGAATTTGGATCTTCGCGAGTTTGGATATGGGGATTATCTCTACCGATCTACCTTGCACCGCATTCGAAGGGTGTTATGAATTTCTTTTCGAATAAAGTACAAATGATCAAAGAACACTTTCAACAGGCATAAAAAGTTGCTTGAAGTATAGCCAAGCAGTGATAATGGCACACTCTGTGTATATGTTTCTATACAAGTAAGTATACATGAGATTTATGATGACAATTATGCAGTTGCCAAATGCCGTAAGCCCTGCGTCAACCTAGCAATATTTCCCAAAATGGGATTTCCATTCTATTGATTAAGGCTGAAAATGCAAAGTAGTTTTTATTGTTACGTTCGGAGCCCAGTTCCAGTTAGTAGGGAAAAATTATCAGTCCACGTCTTCATTAAATTGTTTAAAATTCTAAATGAAAGTTAATATCGGTAAGGTAGTGTACATGATTGCCTTGGTTAAGAATTCGAAGTTCCTTTGGTGCTTTTAATGAATGCATTGAATTCAATCCATGTCTGAGCAGAAACTCCTACTTCTGAACTGTGCACTTATTGCTTACGCAAACACTTTGTTGTGCAAGTATGAACGAATGAGATGCAAAAATAGATGTTGCCAACCTCTCACTGTACGTGAATTCAAATCAACCCTTTAAGCGCCCTATAAAGCGCATTAAACTCATTTAAGTCAGGAACAGCCATTCACTTTAATTACCGGCTTACCATGAATCATCCGTCGTCAGAAGTGATTCATTCACTGTAGGACTCTTAAACGCTTCCCTATCCGACAAAACGATCAAGCATAAAATAAAAGCAGCAACTGACAATTAATTTGTTTAATTACCCCCCTCTCACTAAGCTCTCGATCTGGCACCTGAAACTAAAAATAGGAAATTACTTCATCCTCAGCCTCGGCGTTAGCTACTGCCTTGCTTGTTGGTCGCTTGCTGTGCCTCGCGTCTTTCGCTTATGACTTGCGTAAACATATTCCAAGATAAAAATGGGAAACACAAATATTTATCTGCGGCATCCAAAAGGAGATAACGAAAAACAAAAAAGGCTATGTTTTTACTTAATTTCTGTCCATTATCTAAGTACACATACCACGGAGCCGAGTCGAGACGAAACTCGTGTCCGAGCCACAAGACATACACGCGTCCACGGAGAATTTTCATTTCGCTGTCGGTCACCTGAGACGTATACGTAACATTTCCAAGATTTGAAATAAAAAAAACAATCATCTCCCGGCTCCACTAAGAGTTAAGTCAAATAAAATGTGAAAATCACGCGATTTCCAAGTCGACGGCAGCGCGGTGGCGAGAATGCGTGCGGCAGTGTGAGCGGAGCTAAACGCTCACCGCGCTATCTTAGCAGTATCTGTCGTCGCAAAGTGCTGCTTACAGACATATCATACTGCGGGGTTATATAACGAGAAATTATATCGAAACTGTGGTACGCTTGAGGAGTCATTAAGTGATAATGTGTGCCATGTGCACGCGGAGCAATTAAAGCCAGTCAGTTATATATTTTCTTTAGTATTTATTCCTTGGCTTAATTGTATTTTGAGCCAAAGTTCAAGGTACGTTCATAATAGGGGATGGAAGTGGAATTCGTTACCTTTGTCCTCCCTTCCACGCCGGCTATGTGAGGGGCAGAACACGACCGAGCAGGAAACGAAGTCTGCGGCTGGAGAAAGTGATACCCTCTTTGGACTTTGCGTCTGTGTAATGGGCGGATTAGGTAAATAAGAATATCCGTATTGGGTAATTTTTATATTACACTAAAAATCGATTATCGATTCGTGAGCATGGAGGATTGGCGAGACACAATTTAATGCCGGTTTTCTACAATTGTCACCTTTTTTAATGAAGAAAATGACATTGTGGACGTCTGAACTTTGAATCGGGAAGAAATTGTGCTGAACACAAGGTTATTACATTGAGACTTAGATAATTTGTTCAGTTTCATCATTGCTGACGTTTAAATTGTTGTTTTGCAATTCACGCCATTGATCTTGAATGCCTCCAAATGGGTTTAGCAATTAAAAAGGATGCGAGAGTTTAATTTAATTTTTCCCTCCTTTAACAACTTGTAAGTTTCCACAAAATATTTTTGAACTGTCGTTGAGGCTGTATCGCATTCAGGTTAAAACAAGGACGCGTCTAGCAAGTTAATCAGCCTCGTAATTCTCTAGAATTACCTCGTGCCTCTACATATACCCCACATAAGTGAATGTCAAATTAACTGTACATCTCAACAGAGGCAGTGAAATTTGATACTACAGCTTGGATACCAGAACATCTGGATACATACCGTTTTGAAACTACATTGTTTCTTATCAACAACAATCTTTTTTTATATTGCTACGATCTCTGCCTGGAACGGAGCTTGAACAAAAGTCCCTCCGAGTGGACAGGTGGTCGTAGAGAGAAATGACTTGAATTTAAAGGACTAATTAATGCAGCATTGCTTATTTTAAATATTCATAGATATTCTTAAATAACTGCTACTAACACACGAGGTCAGTGCTTCGTTGAGACCTGTATATAATGGCCTTGCAAACACCATATTCTACCCAAAATCTCCAAAGAAAGTCAACCAATATCGATCAAATTGGAAGCCTGGCTCGTTGTTTGGTACATTTTTCTTTTGACAATCAAATGTCAAAAGACCTGAAATCAAACTCTGCTTTCGGGGCGCCGTAGAGTGAAATAAAATGCGGTGATCTTTCTTTACGATATATATCTCAAATACTACTGGGTTACCCAAAACAGTGCAACATTGAGCTGCTCACATAAGCCCTAGCTACCCTCGAGAAAAAATTGATAAGAAGCATGGTTAAAATTAAGAGAATACAAAAGTTATAGCAACAGTCATCAGCTAAAAAGGTCAGACGAAATGGAGCACATATGCAACACACAATGATCTTGTTCCTCATATCGGCAATGTTCTTGAAGTCATATCGCTTTATCAAGGATTCAAGTTACCAATCAGCTGAGTTAGCGTAATAAAAATATACGTGGAATTTTATTAAATCACCAGCGACGGCATAATATTTCAGTGGAAGTGATGCCGCCCATATCGTCTCCGGAAACCCGAGTCCCCTGAGAATAGAAACGAAGCAAAACCAAAGTTGAATCAGTTCCAATCATCGGAAAGGCTTACAGTTCGTCATTAAGATTCCATGTGGCATCTGTACCTGCAATCGGTAATCACATGACACACAGAGTGTCAAGGCAAACCAAGTGCCTACAATAGTCATTCAAAGCGATTAATTTGTGGTTGAATCTCAACATTTTCAATGTCTTGAAACATGGTAGAATTCGTGACTAATAACAGTCACCAGTCAGTCACCAGCTCCTGACATCTGGAGGCAGTGTGAGCAAACTACAAAATCCCGCGTCAAATGCCTCGGAAGCAATGGGAAACGATTAAATGAACAAAAAATACTCAGCGAGAAATTATGTCATCACACGGTTTTGACTAGATAAATTCGCATGAGTCTCCTCATAACGCTTTCGTTTAGTTCTCCCAACGGGCGGATGGCGTTCTTCGATAAATTGCCATTTCCAGTTAACAACGACCAGGTATAGACGCGGCATGAGCGATTATAGCAGTAAATAGCACCTACCGAAAAATGCGTGAATCACGACTCTAAAACTTGATACACGACCTCTGTGTAGCTGCGCGATACGCGCCTACTCCTCCAAGCAGCGCAGCTCTTCAAATTTACACGAGTGCGGCTATGTATCTTTTCATCAATTGTGTGACACGTTCGTTTTTTGCTTTTGTCGTTTTTTGTCTCCTTTCCGTTCAATAATTCCAATGTCGTTCGCTGTTCATTTGATGTTCAACTGGATGTGGTATCGTGTGCTTATTGTGTCGGCTCGACATGTTTTTTTCCCACAAAGCGGCGTGTACCGAAAAGCAATCAACAGCAGATAGACTCCGAGTCGTCGATCATTCGAGATTGGAGACAGATTGATAGATAGGTTTGACACGACCAACTGTGGAGCAGATTCAATGACTGAAATGTGCATTTGCATAAGTCAAGCACACGCAGGCGATTCGTTTTCAGTTTAATTACCTTCTACGGGGACGCTCAGGCCGTCTGCGGTCTGCTCTTGGGGGATTTCCACAATAAGAGGCAACTAGAAAATCATTCGTTTCTGAGCAACATCGTTTTCACGACAAACACGTTCATCGAGCGGAGAGATGTCGAGTGAATTATAATTTCTTCCCCCACTTTCAGTCAGCATGTCATATTTGACTCACTGTTGACATGTGCATGATGTAATCAGATAGCCGCTGTACTCGCCCGGTTATACTGGTGGCAATTATTTTTCACGTCTTTGCGACCAGAACTATCGCGGTGACGTGTTTTATTTTGCATTAACATGAGTGAATGACAGATAGTGACGAAGATGGGGAGTCATCACGAGGACAGGGGTGTCACACGTACGTACGTTTAGGGCTTATCGTCGCGTCTTGTGCTGCAGAGCAGGGGCATATTAGCCATCAATCATGTCGGCGGACTTTTACTGGCAGAATTGTCGTATGATATTAGGGACACTCTGCCTGGCACTCATGCTAATCGGTCACCAATTGATCTACGGTATTCGTGAAGATGTTTTTCTGTCGACGTATGACATTTGATTGTTTGTTTATCGCTCGAAGGCGGATCTAAAAGGTAGACGAAACGGGAAAGACGTCCTCGAAAAAGAGTTTGCAAAATTTTATTTGTCTTATCACAGTTCTCGTGAAATTGAAATAAAAAAATCAATGACGAGATGAGAAGTCTAAGGAAATCAGACACTGCTTTAATAACTCACACTAATATGTTTCGTTATGTCTAGATTTTTAATTTCACATGAAAGAGTTCCTATATATAAATCTACGAGTCAACGAAACGGCAGAAGCCATCAATCGCAGGAACACAGACTTCCCTTTTAATAGGCGCACAAGCATTTGCATTAATTTAACAACAGACCACCCGCCACAAATATTCACTTAAAAACCTTCAATATGCCTGCAGTCATATGTGAGGAAAAATTCAATCAACCGACACGTCTATTCCATTAGCTGCATAGAAAAACCGCATTTTTGTGATGCATCAGTTGAGGATGGGAATTTTCAGTGCCGGAGGTGGTGATTTCCTCATCACTGTGGAGAACGGTAATTTAGTATTAAATTTAGCAGAAAATTATTCATTATCATACAAGTGTGCATATGTCGCTGGAAGCAGGCTAAACGCCAGACTCGATTTTCACTTGCACTGAATATATTATTTTTTAGAAAAATTGAGAACATTTATTATGAATATATAAATGGCGCTTGAACTTTTTGTGAAGACACTTTACGTAAGGTTCTTAGAAACAAAAACTTTTTTGAGGTGGTTTGTGTAAATATTTGTTTTTACGCATAAATAAAGCTGAGGTGATAAAAAGTTAATCTTATTCAACATAATTCTAGTATTCATTAAAGAACCAAATCAAATGTTTTATGGGAGTCTTTCTGAAAAATAAAGACAGTAGAGCCTTCCTTAAAATAACGTCAAATTGAGAACTACTTTATTATCCAATCTCAAACGCAAAAGACCTCCATTACCGACATTATTGTTGACGAAAGGTTGACCCCGTATTCGTTATCGGTTAGTCCATAAATTCTGTCTTCCAACCTTGCAATTTATTGGAAACGAAAAGAATTTTATTTTTATGATATGAAACACAATTTTTGAAGATATGAATAATGCAATGTGAATTCCGAAGCATGCGTTGTTTTTTAACGAATCTTTGATAACAATGAAGCTGTTATTCACAGCCTGTATTGTCATACATTCACAATGGTGTGAATGTGTTCTACTTACAAAATGGGTTGAGCAAGATTGCGACACTCCCATGTGAAACACAACAACAAATTAAAGAACATTTTGCTAAAATTTGTACTTGAAAATTTATTGTCGCTTCATAGTAAGAAGAGTAAGAATTTATATGAGACTGTGGCAACAAAATTGCAGTTATTTTATAGCACTATTCTGATGCATCATTTATATATGCCCTTTTGAATACTCAGCGAGAAATTTGTAGCCATGCAAAGTATGAAAGATGTTATTTACTAAATTCGATAATCGAACACAGAATATCAGAGTGTAAGACCCGACAAACTTATCCACTGCGGTACGACAGCGTTTTGTAAAATAAAAATTTTCGAAGAATACATTTTTGTGCATTTTTTGATTGAATTTGTGTTAGGTTGTTTTTCAAAACCAAATATGTACATATGTGCTTGTCAGTGAGAACATCCACTGAAAACCTCATTTATGAACAAATACAACAGTGAACATATTCAAGTCATCTACGGACAGACAACAAACAAAATGTTTAGTTGGAGCAGTTTAGGACTTACTCGTAGGTTCTTCAGGATTTAATGATATAAACGCATTGACTGATCAGAAACTTTAAATATTAAATAACAAACAGACTCTTTTAAAGGAGCAATCAAGTTTGAGATCTCTGGACAAAATCTGGAATAGAAACATATTTGTAGATGACGCACAGCCCCATCGTTATTTTTATTGCTTGGTTCATTCAAATCATCTTGAGTCTTGTGTGACTTGAGGAGGTAAACGAAACTTTAACAATCGCCGCGAATATTGCAGACGGTTCCACACCAAATTCTCATATGTCTTAATTTTTGGCGTAAGCATTCCATTTTTTACATAAAAAGGAAAGTGAAAGGAACAATTTATAATGAGAAAAAGACAACACAAAAAAGATAACTGACAGGCAACCCAGAAAACTGACAGGCGAAATATTGAAACAAATGAAAATGTTGATGTGGATTAAGATTCGCCTCCCACAACTCTTCGCATCTGGTCGTGTGTCTTTCGCAATGGTCATTTTTTTTTTTCAAAAAGACCACCAGAAAAAATCCAAGCTGACTCAACGACTTAAACATTCTTCGACCTTGGTGACGAAAGTCAAAATTATTACTATTATCAAATTTATGTGCAAACTATAAAAACTTACAACTTCAGAGTTCAATTAAAGAAATGATAGTTTGATGCCTACCAATTGATTTCAATTGAAAACTTTTGTCGCAAAAGTTTACATCAGAAATTAAAATTATCCCCGATGAGTGTGTTCGCAGAGAAATATGAGAAAAAGTGAATAAAACAACTCTCCAAGCAAAATCCTGTAGCAAAGTAGCCCAACAACATGTAAGAACAACTGCAACGCAGCAAGCAATCAAAAGAAAAACTAAGCAATTTATAGAAAGTATGTCAACTTTGAAATTAAGGCAAAAAACACAAATCGGAAAAAAACAGCAGTGCTTTGATTGTACAGTCACCTCCCGGTGGTATTGACCATCATTATCACACACCAGTTGAACATAACCATAATGAGTACACAGGTCACTTCTTTTTTGGTTTGCAAAGAACACTAAGGGATTGCACAACTGAAAATGTTTGCAGGTCCGGTAGTGAATGTAATTTATTTGAATTGAAAGGTGCAAACATTTTTTTCAGGCAACACACTTGAAAGATACTTTTCTAAAACTTACACAATTTGTTTTCTTTTTTTTGGATTTAAATTTTGAAAAGCAGATATTTTTTTCGTTTTTGAATTGAGAACCACCGCGCAACCGACACAACCGTCTGCAAAGACGACAACGACCGACCTATCTACACACACACCACAGAGTCAAGTTTTTTCCGCCGACTAAGGAACTTTTCCTCAAAATTTTTGGTTTTATTTTCGAACAAATTTGATGATAATTTTTTTCTTCGCTTTTAAAGCAGTCTCTCTCACTCGCTCGACTGCGGCAGAGCGCTGGAAGTGAGCAGCCAGCAGCGTTGCGATAGTGGTGAGAGGCAGAACAGGTAAGGCACTCAACGACGTTTTTTTTTTTGTTTTTCATTGGAATCTCCAAATCAATTAGTGCTGTGAAATCATATCAGCAAACAACAGAAAAAAAATTAAAAGAATAATGTCATGGTATTTAGAAAATTCCGATAACAGGCTATATGAGGTTACCTCAACCTCGATTGCGTTAGTCGGCGGTCCACCCCCACACCTCCACCCAGTGGATCCCTTTTCAGCACCCGGCCCCTTGGTTTACGTACTTTTTATTCTGCTTTGTGCTATTTCTCCTCCTTGAATAGGTGTAGTCCCCGGAGTTCGATAAGATAAAGTTGTCCCGCGATTTAATTGTGAATTGTTGAATTTTTCGCTCTCCAGCAGGTGAATTCCAAGTGAACACAGTTATGCGGCAGAGAAGATTGTTAAGCAAACAATTCAATATCTATCTGTGCATAGTTGGTGTCAGGGAGACGAAAAAAGTTTGTGAGACGTTGACAGTACCAATTTTTTCTCTCACTCTCCGGATGGTTGGTTGAAGGCACAAAGGTTTAAGCACGGATTGGTAGAGTCGCAGTGGAGAAGTGGCGCAAAGATTGGAGAGACAGAGAGAAGTACACAAACACACAGCGGAAACAAGTACAACAAGTTTGTAGTTTTTTTTTCAACTCGTTCAATTTTTTTTTCGTTCAGATCACAATTCCACTTCGTCGACGAGACGGTGCGAGCGAAAAAAGACTGACTATGCGCGAGGCAGAAAAGAAACTGAAACGGCGGTTGGCGTTAAAAGCCGCTGTCGGTCGCCGTTTCCCTTTTTCACATAGCACTACTGCTGGTGATCCGCCACCGATCTCCAAGCGTCCCCCTTTTATCCAACAAATGATACATACATTGGATACTGAGTGGTGGCGGGGGTGAGAATGGGGGCGGGCGATGAATGTGTGTGCTCCAACTACATCAATGAAAATATTGGAGAGCATATAGCGAAAGAGCGGAGAGACACAGACAAATAGAGAGAGACGGAGAGAGAGAGAAAAAGAAAAGATTGACGGCGCTAAATTGAAGATCGGTTCGACGCAAGTCGCGTTGGAATCGGCTTTTGGAGGTTCGTTATGTGACGAGAGAACCGTGATGGCTCTCGCATTCGCTCTTTTATTAAGTACAGCACGACCGAGTCGGAGTACTACCACCGCCTATTGATCATCCTCATCATCATCATCATCAAACAAAAATGTCTTCACCAGGGATGAGCAGTGGCAATTGGGTGCGGTTTTTTGTTTTCTTTCAACGCAAGCCACTTCAAACTGTTGCTGAATGAGACAACGACAGTGTTGAGTGCTTGACAACAATTTTTTGGATAAGATAAAATAGTTGCTGAATGAGATGACGTCTAAATGAAACCACAATTTGCAATAGCTCACGTCTCAAAATTGAGGTTAAAGGTGATTGAACATTTATCTACATTGCAAGGCTTTTCCATTATGCGAAAGGTACGACAATTAACATATCTGGTTTACATTTCAAATGTCATGTTTTTGAGTCATTACTAAAGACTTTGCTCGAAGCTTTGGATGAGATTTTAATTTAAAGCATTAACTTAAATTAACCACAAATTTTGATCACGGGCTCATTTATTTATTAAGAAGACAAAACACTTTTAGAAAATATTCAGCAACGTCCATCTGAATGCGCAAAATATGTACTAATACACAGCATTGACAAACATTTTGCAGACAACATTGTGAACAGAGCGTGGTGCTGTAAAAATGGTATAGACGACTTATTATGTCCAAGCCGAATGCTGAATCAATAAATTATTGTTCACCAGAAGAAGCCCTTTTCGAATATTCATGTCACAAAGTAGGGGTTATTTATTAACAGGAATTAAAGGGATATATATTGGTCTCATCTCCGCGGAGAGGCAATTAATTTAAATCGAAGACATATTGACTTTACTTAAACTTGCCAGACTTGATTTGTGCCCTATGCCCTCTTCTGAGACATAATTCATCATCACATTTATCCATACATTAATAAATATATTTGGGGTCTAGAGGCAGTTCGGGTGCACCTGCCGATAATCTACCATACATATGCTAGCTTATACGAAATGCTAGGAGCTACTTTAAATAACATCAGGTGAACTATTCTATATTAGACGGGCATATCGGACAGACTTTTTTAACATAATTTGCTTCATTTGTAAGTAAGTAACATAGGTTGCGATTTCCCTTGAACGAACACTTCCATTAGATATACCAACAATGTTGCATAATCGGTGTCGGCGCTAGGCACATTAAATTGAATTTCTCTTCTGGTGCATCCGTGCTGTCTTCTTCGTTTGTTTTCAAGTTCCAGAACAGAATCGATGATCAAACATTTCTAGTCCGACTTCGACTGGAGGAAAGATATTACCTCTAAAACACAGACGTGAGTTTTTTTAATCCTGCATTATGATCAACCGGATTGTCTCTTATTCATCACACAACTAAACATATTTTCCTTCTTATTAATAGTGCTCCTTATATGAACTCCAATCAAAAGAAGGAAATTATTATGCCTCAAGCGGAAGTCAAAGAAATGCAGAAATGATTCATTCAATTGCATGCACATATACACTTGCACTTTCAGTATGCGTATTCTTTATCGTCACTTTAAAACCAAACTTAGTCACACGACTGTAGGCTTATCACAAATTTAATCAAAAACATAGGCGAAATGTTTTGCATTTATTGGAGTCACTACGCTAATTAAAATATAACCCAGGGAAAAAACAGACAACACAAAAATGCCGGCTACTTGCGGATCGTATTGCTCACATCAGCCGTTGTAATGTCTGAATGAAGAAGATGTTGCTACTGTTAAGACAGAAGCGATGTGCACAATTATTGAAGCTTGCTTTCGAATCTTCAAATCAACAACAGATATTTTGGTTTTACATACAGTTCCTTGAAGATATGTTTATTCGACACCATATGTGTTACCTTGTGCTAATAATTACTTACTCATCACAAATAAGAAATGTGAAATGTGAATGAAAATAAAAGATTTAAGGGTTATTAGCCTTAAGGTTAAGTATTTAAATCAGATGTTTAGTGAAAGGTCTAGAACACATAGAATACATTCATTTCCAATTAATTGTATACACAAAAATAATGCAAGCAATTTAAGATGCTACGTACTCAAAAGACGAAACGCTATAACATCCCTGCGGACTTTGTTTCCATTCCTTTTTGGGATATTGCTTTTTTTCAACAGCGGCTTTGAGCAAGTTTTAAATAACCAACCAGCATAAACAATCATCATGGTGGTGATAAAACTCCAATTATATTTTAAAACATTGACATAATGAACATCATATACGTCAATATCTGTACTCATACAAACAAAACTGCGGGGCCAGGTTGCAAATGCAAGCACGGCTTAAAGAACAAAAAAAAAGGGATCACAACGCCCCAACACATCAGAAAAAAACGTGAGAGGATCTCACACAGTAGACAATGGAAAGGGCGCGGACAAAGGGGAGCATTCTCCCTGCCGGTATAAAGTAGGTATACAAAATGTTCGAAAACATCAAAATATCAAACTGTGAAGAGCGGAATCTTGAATCTTTCTTGTTCCATCAGACTTGTTGACAACACACAACGGCTACGTTGGCGATCACAACGACGACAATGAATTTTTTTTTGTTTTCTGTCGCAAGACCACTGCGCTGGAATGAGAGACATGGTGGCTGGTGCTCGTATAGCTCACGACATGTTTGAGGACATATCTCCGCTTGTACGAATGTGTTTCTCGCATTTTACATAAGTTTTAACAACTTTAATCCAACGGAAAGAACCATGCATCTCTTTAGCACCGGAGCGGTGGTATATTGCAAAAGATGAACGACAAAAACGTTTTAAGTGACTCACGCTGGCAAGACCTTGAGCTGGTCTTAATGATTTATTGCCAGCATTCTTCGAATTATTCACATGCTGTTAATTAAACAAATAAGATCTTATATTTAAAACTTACCTTTAAACCTGTGTAAAGACCTACTTAAATTCCGATAGGGCGGCGCGCGTATTACAAATTGTCGGCACTTCACTCACTCAAGACAAAAAGCAGAAATGAACTGGAATATTACCACAAAGTTTTCGATATTGTTTTTGACACTCATGCAATGTAGTGAAAATGCTATCGTTTTTTTGGAATGAATTGCCGAAAATGTTTATTTCTCACAAATCATAAACCAAATTAAAATAAGAACTAATTAGTGGATTTTCGTTTGAAATGCGATTTCACCGAACACAGAGATGGAGAAAAAAATTATTTTTTTGGACAAGTCAAGTGACACCTCATTCCAAAAAGCTCCTTAACGAAAAAATTGTCGGTTTCCATTCGGCGGGTGTTCGTTAAATTTTAAAATTCCAAGCAAATTTACCACGAACATTGTACAAGATCGGCGATATGAGGAATTATTTGTTTCGAAGTATGTTTTGGATTTTCATTAATAATGTCCTATTTTTAACAATTGAGTTTTATACATTAGTTTAATACTTCTTTCAAATTCAATAAGATGGAGAGATGTATTATATATTATTACTGCCTAAAATTTCCTGAGTGCTGCCTTTATTCAAAAAAGAGTATTTACGATACTTTCATGAATAAAGATATAAAAAAATTTTTCAACATCAGAAATTGCATTGCATTCGGAAATAGCTTCATGTTTATATCAGAAACCAATAATAATAATCCTAATTGGTTTCTGGTTTATATCATTTTTAATTCTTGTAGTAGACTCAATCTAGTACTTTTTAAGAAAATTCTTAACGAATTCCCATGCTGTGGCGGCACCCGGCGAAAATATCTTCACACCTGTTTTGTTTTGTTGTCATAATTTTGCGCAACAAAGGTGGGCAACTTTAAACTGTCAATTGTGACAATTCGGAAAGAAAAAAAAGTTAGGTAAAAAGTATTTACCAGAAGTTATGACATTCACTAGCACATTACGTTTATTTGGAAGAATCGCACAGAATTCCTCCAATGCAACGATATGGTTGCAATCAAGAAAAGGTATTGATTTTGATATCCAAATATGTCTTGTTCCATAAACTGTCTTTTTTCACAGTATCTCCGTACCTCCTCCATAACTTCTCATCTAAAAGGGAACCAGAAATCACTGCTTTGGATGGAGTAACCTATGACAAAATCTGTTCGGAAACCCTAGAATCACTGTGTGAATACTTTGAGGAAATAACAGAAAAAGCCTCGCACCTAAATTCACCGGATGTCACTTACGGAGTAAGTTTAAAATCTGAGGCAACGTGTTGATGAGTCTAATTATCGAATTCATTTTACAGGATGGGGTATTAACAGTTAAGCTAGGTCAAGCCGCAGGAACATATGTCATTAATCGGCAAACTCCTAACAAGCAGATATGGTTGAGTTCACCGACAAGTGGCCCGAAGCGATACGATTTTGTTGGTGTTCCGGATAAGGGACGGTGGATATACAAACACTCTGGAGAATCGCTTCATGAACTGCTGCAAAAGGAAATTAAGGAGATTGTTAAAGATGACGTTGACTTTTTCAGTTTGCCTTATAGTAAATAAATGAAATTATTTTTCTTCACCTATGTGAATGGACTTGGCATTTTTTTCCTGCTGATATTTTTTCAAAGTGTCAAAGAGCAAACCTAGTGCTAAATGATAAGAAATACGGATATCCTTAAATAATTGAAATCAGCATGCCATTCATTTTTACCAAATAAATACATTCAATTTTATTATAAGATCCCAATGTTCAGCCCTCCAACTACCACCCAATATTGAATTCAGAAAAAATTTCTCCCGTTAGCGGAAAGATAATGCACTCAAGGTATAAAATCGACGTTGACTCCAAAATACTTTAAAGTACCTTACAAACATTTTCAATAGGTATGTGTTTACAACTTCGATTGAGCACTGACAATCTTGTTAACAAACTTATGAGCATTCTCATAAAACGGATTCGTTTCACTCCGAATTCTATTTATCCATTCTTTGAGCTTTGGATATTTATCACCAGCGTCATATCCAGCCATTCCTTGAAAAACAAGCCTTTGTATAGATATACACCATTCAGTTCAATGACATACTTACTTGTCTGTTCAATTTCACATGCCGCAAATATATCGGCGGCAGTCAACTTATCACCGGCTAAATATTTTGTGTTTTCTAACCACACATTCTCGAACACATCTAGATTTCCTTCCATAATCTTTAACAACTCCTGAATCTTTTCTGGTCGCGCTTGTTTTCCACCCATTAGTGGTTCTAAGAATTTCTTTCGAAAGTATAGTGCACATCCCAGACGTAGGCTCATGTGGTGCCATTCCAGAAACTCGTCCACTCTTGCCCTCACTTGCAAGTCACTTGGATAGAGTGCTGGAGATATTTTTCCTTGTGCGCTAAGGTACCTTCATGGACGTGTAAAAACAATAATCACAATGTAAAATTGAACCACCAATTCTGCAAAAGAATGTATCTACCTTAAAATTGCGACACTTTCCGCCAATTTAAAGCCATTATCATTTATACAAGGAACCCTTTGAAACCGGTTGATTTCCTTTTTATACACTTCGGTGAGGTGCTCCCCTGCAGAGATACAAGTTTTGATAAGATTGGATGGAAATAGAAAATTATGCGAGATTAGATTGTCTTACCATTTCGTAGTGCTACTGGACAGTCTTTGAACTCTGTTCTACTCATCTTTAATATGATCCACATAGCCCTTGAAGGCTGTGACATAAGGTCATAGTAGTAGGAAAATAACTTCGACATATTGACGAGAAATTACTTATGTATGTCTTTCTTATTCCTGAGTACTAAGTGCAGGTCAACACAACACAGCTCGACACTCAACTCCTGACAATTGAAATAATCTCAAAGCAAATTAAGTTTTGATCATGTAGTATACAGCTTTTGTTGGAGCTTTGTAAGCTTTTTAACATATCAAATGGGAACAGGTTAGTTTCCAGGCAGAATCCATTTTGTTGTTATCATTAATCCAATTACTATCAAACAAGACGGTGTTCTTTATAAATCTTGCAAGTCAGTGTGTACTATAAACTTTGCGCAAAAATGGCAGGACTGAAGTTGTATATGGATTTCTTGTCCCCCCCATCTAGAGCCTTGTACGTAATTCTCAAGCAGCGTGCGACTCCATTTGAGCTAGTGCCTATCGCCCTTCGCAAAGGTAAGTCCGATTAAACAGGTGGAATGATATGAATTAACCGAACTCCTTTCAGGCGAACATTTGACAGAAGAGTACAAGAAAGTAAACAAACTGCAAAAAGTGCCCTGCATCACTGAAGGTGATTTTAAGCTGGGCGAATCTGCGGCAATTTTAGGGTAAAGTATATTTATTTCCACTCTGGGCAACATTATCCGATTTTTATCCCGTGATTTTGCAGATACCTTGCAGCAACCAATAGAGTTTCCGAGAGTATCTATTCAAAAGATGCTAAGGAGCGTGCAAAAACTGATGAGTTCCTCGGGTGGCTGAATTTTCTTGGACAAGGAACTGTTGCTTACTTTCGGCTAAGTTGGGTTGCTCCACTTGTTACCGGGAAACCGTCACCGGAAAAAGAATTGGAAAAGGCAAAGGTGGACATGGAAGGTGGCTTAAAGATTCTTGAAAACACATGGTTAGCTTCATCCAAATTTGTAGCTGGAGATAAATTAAGTGCGGCTGATCTTTTCGGAGCCTGCATGGTGCAGCAATTAAGTGAGTTGTTCTCATTTTATTTGAGTACATATCATTAAGATTTTTTTCCATTTTACAGAACTGCCAAAGTATGATGTAGATGCAAAGTATCCAAAAGTTGCAGAGTGGGTAGAAAATGTTCGCCAGGGATTAAATCCACACTTCGACGAGGCACACAAATACATTTACAAATTTTCAAAGTTGTGAATATAGCTGTTACTTTCGCATATTGAAGTGATAGCGATTTTATGATTAAAGAGCATTTCAAACGGGGACATTTTTTTTGTTTATCATTCTCTGCCTTGTCGTAAATTGTCTGCTCAAACTGGTAAAGGTAAAATGTTGAATCATTTGAGATAAACGATGATGCCGAAAAAACAGCAGAAAAACTGAAACGAATGGGTCCCTGCAGACAGTAAGATCCCGACTACCGATTTTAACTCAGATGTTATTTTCTTTTTATTAATTTATTACAACTATTTATCATGTCGCAGCAAATGCTTACGACTCCAAAGTAACCATATCACGACAAATAAAGAACGCCGATATTAAAGCTGTGGTTTGAGTTGATTCTGTACATCCTTTAGACAACCTCTCCTCTATGTCAGCCATTTTAATTATGATCTTGTTCATCACACTCATCGGCAGCTCCACTGAAAGCACTTCATTAAGAACCGATTAGATATTATAAAACACTAACTTACTTCTCATCACAAAAAGATGAAGTTCTGTAATGATGTCTTCCAGAGCAAGACCTTTAAAAGATTTCACTTTCTGAATTTCTAAACAAAAAATCAAGCAATTATTGACCAATCCAAAAGCACATTTCATAACATACCATCATATGCCTTTTCAAAGCTTTCAGTTGAAAGCAACGTCTCGAGAATGCGTTCAATATCCTTCCTCAACGGGTGTCCAACACAAGTGTAAACATTGTCTTCATTGACCTCATCAAACGCCATGGATGTACTTTGCAGGACATTTAGTACCTTTCGCATATCTCCTTTGGAGAGTGTCATTAGAGCTTGTTTTCCATCGGGTGTGACTGAAAGCCTGCTCCAGATTTAAATTATGTACCCGCCTGTTACAGCAATGCATACCTTTCAGATTCAATAATCTTATCCAGTCGTGGCAGTATTTGCTCTGGCGAGAGTGGTGCAAATCGGAATCTCGTGCAACGTGATTGCACGGCAGGAATTATTTTACTCAGGTAATTGCATATGACACAAAACCGCACATTTTCCGTATACTTTTCAATTACTTGATCAAAGAATGAAATAAACATCGTATCAACTTGAATTTGAATAAAAGTACTTACTCCTTCTGAGAGCATTCTGTGCATCATTCGTCATGGCGTCGGCTTCATCCAATATGATTAGCTTGAAAGTTCCACTGAAGATTGTTCGAGTAGATGCAAAGTTTAGAATTTGTCCTCGGACAATGTTGATACCACGATCATCGGATGCGTTTAATTCCAAGACCATCGACTTGAACTGTACTGGACTGTAGAGCTGCTTCGCGCATGCTAGAATCGTGCTAGTTTTGCCAGTGCCAGGTGGGCCATAGAACAACAGGTGGGGAAGTTGTTTTTGTTCGATAAATCTGTTGACTATTCAGAAACGAATTAGAACAAGTAACTATCATTTAGGCAAACGTACTTGTGGAAATAATTTCATCGTGGGATATAAGATCTTCTAATTTTGCTGGCCGGTATTTTTCAACCCTGAAAATTGAGCAGTATTAAATTTCATACTTGACGAGCTTCTGTTCCTGTCCGTTTACCATGGCATTCGTGCACTTCTCTCGGAGTCGATTGACATTTTTTAGTAAATATTTTTATTTTTAAAACCAAACAAATTTAATTTTGCTGCTAAATACAAATTTGACAGACGATTGGCGGTTTTTTAATTGCGGATTTTATTCACCACAGATATTGCAAGCATTGCCAGGCAGGAGAATCCGTATTCCAATTGTTTGTTTTTTAATGGTACCTGTGGCCAATAATCAATTGGACACTTATTGGTTTTTGCCTGTGATGTGATAAGGAAGTTTTCCAAAATTTCAGACTCCATTATATTTTTTGATTATTCCTGTCCTCCCCTTTCTTCAAATGATTCAATAGCCTTTTAAGAAACAAGAAAATGCATTACCTCTGAGACTTGCAAAAGGCCCGATTTCTCAAATCTCTTATGAATGTTCTCAATTGTGCAGATAAATGTCGTTGAGGCGTCCCTCCAATTGTCCAAACTTTGAAGTCGAAGTACGAATCAAAAAACTAACCAAATTATGTTCTTGTTGAGTGCAAGGAACATTGTGCTAATTTTGGATTTACGGATTGGACATTTACGGATTTATTAGGCAATTGAACCATTAAGGGTCTGATAAGGACACATATCTACTTTTCATTCCGCTGTGGTCTCGGGCATTCTGCTTAAAGTTTTTAAAAGCTACGTTTGGTTTTCCTCTCCTCCTCAAACCCGGAGGTTGAAATTCGAAGACTCTCTTAGGTGGAACGTTGTTGACCATTCGAGCCATTGTAGTCGTCGAGTTTTGCCTTCCAGAGTACGCGAACTCTACGTGCTGTACCACATCTCCTTGACTGTTTACGTTTATGTTTGACGTTGGCATACTGGAGAGTCTTTCGCTGTGCTGCTTTTCTAAGATTCTGTCAATCTCTAATGTGCTGAGGCGTCCAATGTTTATTCTTCTCTTTGTTGGCTACTGCAGCATTGCATTAGATAATCGAGCTTTAAGTCTTCCTACAACGAGGAAATGGTCAGAGCTGATGTTCCCTCCCTGGATGATTTACAATGAAGAATATTCGATACATGTTTTGCATTGATGAGCACGTGGTCGATTTGGTTGGCGGTTCAACCATCCGGAGATAGCCAGGTTTGCTGTATGGATCCTTTCGCGAGGAAAACATGTGCTTACGATCACCATATTACAAGGCCTCGTGAAGTCTGTGAGTCGAAATCCGTTATATGTTGTCGTGTAGTGCAGGCTGTGCTTTCCGATTATTCCGCCAAAGGTGTTCTTCATATCGACCTGTGACTTTTATTCTCTCTCTTTCGAATCTCGACTCTGGTTGTGTCCCCTTCATTTATAGAAAATTGTTTATCGATACGTTTACAATTCTTTTTTTATTTTATACAAAATTAACTATTGATCTGAACGCAATAGAACAAAGAAAACGGCAATGATTATGAGGCGCAACGGGTAGGATTTGCGTCAAAGATTAGCGCCACATGCAAATTAACCTCGTCTGAAGCAGATAAAAGCAATTCTTATCCCTCATCCTCGTACAGAGAGAATGGATCTGGGTCTGTGCCCCACAATACTTCCCATTTCATTATCAAATTCAAATAGAAAATTTAAAAAAAATAAAAAAGATTTGAATAAAAGGCATTTTGTTTTCATTAAAATTTCGCAGTGTTTCGTATATTTAATATTTATATTTCTGTTTTTCTATTTTTTCTTCCAATGAACTCTCACATCTACTTTTTCCATTTTTTCGCTTTTAAATAATTCTCCTTGATTTCTTTTGTTTTCTATTAAATACACAATGAATTTTAAACCTCATGTTTGTTATTTGTTCCTTTCATTTTCTCACATACAGCATTGTATACATATATTTTTATATATATAATTTATATTAGTGTTTATATAACAATACAATTACAAATAATAAAATAGAAAATTATAAATGTAAAATTAAACATTTAAAAAAATATATCCATATATGTATATGTATGTTTGTATAATAAAATCATTACACCGCGAATATTGTTGCACTCCTGATTTTCTGAATTTCCATTCGTTAGACACAATATCATACTCCCGCCTTCTTCTATGATCCTCGAAAATGTCTTGTATCATATTTTTAAAAAAATACATGTACTATTTGTGTATGCATATTTTGTTTGTTTCGTTATATAAATACTATGCGCTTATGCACGTGCGTCTATGTAAATGTCGGATGTGAATATACTCAACTTCCTTGCTGGTATGTGTATGCGTTACAACTGAATGAGACGAAAAGGAAAACTCAAACTTCTGTCGATTATTTATGCGCGTTGCTTACTAAATCTACGTTTTAATTGCGTGTATAAAGTCAAAACATAAATCGAATACACGGTATATTGTTAAATTGTTGCATCTTTCAGATTTTGTATGTACGTATGTAACTGCTTTCTGGTGTGCTGCTATTGTTTGAAGCGAAAAAAGTAGCTTCTATACCTAATGTTACTACAAAATGTCTTCAACTACGATCAGTATCTTCTATTTACATTCTTTATTCGAATCCCTACTTCCAGAACATGATCGGCAACATTGGCATTACCATTTGTGGCTGCAACTACGCCCCCGGAAACGAGCGCTGGTGCTGCTGCTGATCGTCGGACAACAGTGGTCGCTGTGTAGTCGTGTGGTCCACCGACTGTGTGACGTCGTTTTATTGAACGGTTTTGCTTGTTCTGGATTTGCCGCTTCTTTGTTAAATTCATATCAGTCTTTTCATCTTTAGTTAGTGCGGAATTATTGCAACCTATTGTGCCTCCTCCTCCTCCGCCACCTCCACCACAGCCGCCTCCTCCTCCTCCTCCAGCGCTGCGGTTAGAGTAGTTTCGGCAATTGAAGGAGGCAGAACGAAAGAGCCGGTGATCACGCCGTTTCTTGTAGCGCTCGAGAAAAAACGACGGTGATGCGATTATCAGCGCCTCCTTGGGATCGCTGGTGGTTGATCCTTCGGAATCATCAGAACATGCCGCTTCGTAGACAGAAGAGAATCGAATGTTTTTCGGATGTTCACGAACCGCATTCGTGCGGGCGGCGAAATTCTTGAAATTTGTTATTTCGTTGTGGTGATGTCGTTCTGGAGACTCATCGGCATAGGGAATGTTTTCGTGCAGGACCAGCGGCTGACCGAAGTTGTGCCGTCGTCCCACGTGGTCTCGTTGGCGATTTGGGCTGCCATTCTCATCGTTTGACTCCGACCCGCTGCGCAGGTTACGGAGTTTTGAATCTAATGTGTCTGTGATTGTTGTTAACGACATGGAACCTTTAAAACAAACAAGATCATGTTAGCGCTATGAACTGATTTGAGTTTGGTGCATTCGAAACATACCACTATCACTAATCCGGCTGTTGCTTGACTCTTCGTCGGTGAGGATGGAAATGTCCACACTACTGCGCTCCTTGCTGCTGCTGGTGTTCTCGATGGTGTGCAGTTCTTTTGAGGTGGGCGTGGTGGCTGCGGGTGGTGAGTCCGATGTTTTTTTGTTGCTATATTCCAGGGACTGAAATTGAATATTCAATTGTATCCCGATATCAAATTTTTGCCGGTAAGCTGTGCCGTTGCTAGCCCTTACCAAGACACTTTCGCCCGAGTATGTGTCGGAGCTGACAGCGCTTCGCTTGGAGTGTGTTCTACGTCGCAAATGCGGTATAAGCCTGGATGTCAGTGATTCACGATCATTAAGGCGTTCAATCTTTGAAACGTTGTCCAAAAGAAGAGTGGTCTGATCCTGATGAGAGCCTGACGTCGAGGAGGATGTTACGCTGACGGTGTTTGCTTCGATATCCGGTAGATCACCTTCTTCAAAAAAGTAGTCGTACTAAGGAATCAACAGAAAAATGAAGTTAGTATAAGAAAATATCAACGTTAGTTGTGGCAATCTTACTTGCGTGACAAGGAGCTCCACAATTCGACACTGATGTTTCATGTCTTTAACCGCGATCTCGAGTGTTTCATTAGGCGTTCGGATGATGGATGGGCCAAAGATAATAGCCAAGTTCTTCGGCTCCATAAGATTGACGTGGCAGTTCTTACTCACACGACTTAAATGTCTTATTAAATGCTTCATTGTTTCATGGGAATGGCGAGGCAGGGATCGCAGGAGCTCTTTTAATTCGCGAAGACGGTGTTCACCCGTCTTCTTGTCCGCCTCAATGAAATTGTTGTAGAAGTTACTTGGCAGCAGCGCATCCGGAAGGCTTCGAATGAACAGTTTCAGCAGACTCGAAACCACGTTCACGTCCTCCCACCTGACGTCTGTGTTACAGCGATCCCAAGCAAAATCGGTTTTATTCACTTGATCCCTTAATTCAGAGATGGCAGCTTTGTTGCCGGGAATTCTGTATATTCCAATTACACCTAGACCTTTCGACTCTACAATGTTTGTGCAAACATCCACTATCAGCGGAACGAATTCGTTGTCTTTTGACTGTGCGAACGAAATATATGTCACTGAATGGGTTGGAGTATGAATGTTGAGGAACTTACCATTGGACACGATTTTAAAGGCACCCCAATTGAACCGGTTGTCTTGGAACTTGAAGATAGAGTTGAAGGCGAAATATCAGCACTAGTTCCATGGTTTCGTCGAAAGAGCAAATCTTTCCAGTTTTTCGCCTTTGGTGAACCGAGATCCTTGTCGGGTAGGTTCTTGTGTTGGGCTTTACGGGACTTCATCACCGGTGATATCGATTCCGTTTCGATATCGCCACCGCGCGACGTTGAACTCTGGGGTGAATACTCTTGTTGTACGTTATCATCACAGTACGTTATGGTTGGCATTGTGGTTGTAGCTGCAGTTTTCTGTGGTTCTGCTAATTGCTTTCCCTGGAGATCCTACATAAAACATAAAAGAATAGCACATGAGTTGAATTGAGTACGATTAAGTGTTTTAAGGAATTACTGTATCGCTATTATTCAGATTACACTTCTCTTGGAGTAAACTGAAAATGCGCTTCATCTCCGTAGCACTCTTGGTTTTGAACACAATATCCGTGTGCTCTGAATTGTTGGTCGTCGACGACGACGTCGACAGTTTGTCTTGATTCTCGTCAAACAACAGGTCAGCATTGGTCGTTGAACTGCCTGCAGCTGGTACTGATGCCGATGACGATGATGAGGATGATGTTGTAAGATTGGTTTGTATACGGGGCTTGGATTGAAGGCGGAACACGTATTTCTTCTTATCAGCTGATTCATCGAAAATGTTAAAATTTCTGACATCAAGTTCTATCACCTGTTGGAAGAAGTAAGTTGATCACTTGACTGCGACTGAGGAAACTGAGGACTTACATTGACTTCCGATTTAGAACTGCGACCCGGATATATTTTGAGGACATCACCTTTGATTTCGATCTTAACCTGTCTCCAGGACCGGTACTCCGACATTCTCTGCGAACGAAATACATGACAACAATGATTAAAACATTTGAAAATAGAATTCATTCAAAAGCGAAACACGAAAGGAGAGGCGCGAATTTGACGGGAGACTCAAGGCGTACTATGAAGGGAACTAATTTCAGGATGTATGAAGTATATACATCATGCGTTTTTTTAATATTACCTTTCCATAGATGCACGACGATTTGACTTCCATTTCGGTTTCAAAAACTTCCATTTCAGTTGCCACATCCTTTGTTTCGAGCTTTCCAATCAGTTCGGGAATATTCTCTATGTGAATGCTGCAAGAAAATATAACATTAGCCCTGTCTTCGAGTATGTCAACTGTGAACACTTGCCTATCGCGTATTTCACTATTTACGGATGTGCGCTTACTTTCAGCATCTGAAACCTCACTTGTCGTTACATCTGTACTGTACTCGTTCTCATTGTTTGTCGCCCGCAAGTAAGATATCCTACGCATCGGTTTATTGTCGTCAATGTGAATGGGCTTATATCGTCGGACAACCTCAGTAGAGCCTGGAAACACAAATGAAACAAATTCCTCACTTAAACAAATGGGATCTATTTTGTTATATTCAAGGTCTTACCGGCCATGTTTTGCACATCGCTTGACTCTGCAATGCCAGCTAAAGATTGTTTCGATTCCGTGCGGTGGTTTTCCTCTGTTTTTGTAGAGTATTCTGAAAAGGGAATCCATGAGTCATTTAAGTGTTCGTGTTTGTGATGATTTGACTCACTGCTTGGTACTTGGTATTCATCGAATTCTGCTGATGCTAAATTTGCCTTGTGGATCTCCATTCGACTGGATTTTTGCCCATCAACCACACACTGCTGCACTGATTCGTACATAACAGGCTTGTCCAACATGCTTCTATCCAGAGAGGTGTTTATTGTGAGTGGCTTGAACGGATCAAATCCTTTCGCCCGATTGGAAACCAGCTTCCTTTCGAATCTAATGGGTTCAAGAAAGTCAGAACGGATATTAACTTTGTATTTCTTTCCAAATACTTACACTTGGTTGATCACTCCCATTTCCGGCAGGGATTCAAAGTACTCCAGCTCCTTGTGGAATTTGTCTTTCATTGTAATACTACTGCTACTACCTGTGGCACCCATTACTCCGCTACTGCTGGATCCGGAGGTATTTCTTTGACGGGATATTGTTGTTTTGACAATATCACCAGCACCGCCAGCACCATGATAGTTGTTGGTTCGAATGCTGTCAGCCAAATTGGATGGCAAATTCTTTGCGTAGAAATTTTGCATATCACAACTAGCCGGCAGGAGATCTCTCGTTAGAGTCGGCTTAGCAGTGGCCTTTAATGGGCCACGAGACGACGACATTGCCACTGCTGCCGTCATTGGCATAGGCTGTTGGGAATGGAAAAAATTTGGCTGTGCATTTGGCAGCGGGGATTTTAGAAACTCTTCCTTCTGCTTGATGCTTTCGCGCAGGCGTATCATGAATTCATTGTCGGCAGCAGGTCGTGGTAATACTGATAGGTTAGGTGGAGCTTTAGAGCTGTAAAGAAAGAATGAAAATTGAGGTTAGTTCACATTATGTGATATGTTCCTGGGGGTGTCTTCAACTTGCCTGTTGCAGGGCAAATTGCAATTGCGACAGAAGCAACTAAGCAACGCACTTAAGGGACACATGTTCACCATGTTTGCCCCCTCTCAACTGCGTTCGTCTTTGAACCCCCCGAAAAAAGCAAATGATCGTGCTACGCACCCACACGCGACGTGTGATAGTTGTGGCGAGTATTTTTCGACACTGAATTCGGTACCTGACTAACAGAGAGTCGTTGCCAATACATGGCTGCTGCCTTTGAGCGCTTTTGAGACAAAAGCTGACGACAATGATTGAATGATTCCATTCGACGAATCGATTGTGTGGCATATTTTGCAGTCGCCATAGTCATCAGCGCACTTGGTTTGGTGCACCAAAAAAGGAAGATTTTCGAAGACGCGTGAGTATTTTTAATTACTCCGCATAAATACGTCAGCGGAATGAGACAGCGCTTTGGAAATGCGTGTGATTGTTTCTTTTTTTTTTGTCCAATTGAATTATTCTATGAATTTAGTTACATCAGATATGCGGCTTAAAAAGTTAGCGCATGCATAAGACAAAAATTTCGCCCAGTTGAACGTGTAATGCGTTCGTTCGGAATGGAATGCCATCATGGCACTTCCATTGTTATATCAATTACACATAATAAAATGCAACATGTCTCAAAATCGAATAAAAAGGCGGTGGTATCACACAGAGAGGTTGTTTTGTGCTTGTACCCTCATTACGTGTACAGTGGTGGTCACAAATGATGAGATGCTTTGTTTGATTTTTTTTTTTGGTTTTAAATGGTTTGCCAGTTTTTAACAGTTGTGGAATGTTGGGTTTGCTCGAGTAGTCCCAAAGTGTATTTCTTGCTGTTCTATTTTCAGCTGGGTCTAATTGAGTATAGTTCATGGGATTTAAAATAAATGAATATTGTAATTACTCCGCAAACTTTTAAATAAGACAATAGAAAGCAGGAGTACTTGAACAGAACAGGAATTAATGGATTCTCTAATAGAAAAGAATAGATGAGTTGGTGTCGGAAATGTCAACCAATTGCGTGGGTTAGAGAAAGCTAACTTTGAAATATCGTTGCACGCAAAATCTTTTCTTAATGCTAAGAGAAGGCACTACTTCTTCCTTCAGATTCCTGTGTTAGAAAATTATTAGACGCTTACCAGAACAAATTTGTCCACATGAAAGGACAGACCAAGAAAAATAGGCCAGATTAGGTATTTATGCTTGGAAAAACGTCCGGACTATATCCTGGAAAATATTCAATAAAAAAACATTCCAAGTTGAGTGCCGGCACTGTCTCCATCAGACCATGAAGATGAACGTGATAGTTGTTGTATTCTTAGGTATTACATAAAGTATATTAAAGAACACAATGAATGACAGTAACGGCAGCAGAAGCGAAGAGAAGAAAAAATAAATGAAGTAATAAAATTACAATCCACCCGCAAAAGGGAAGCACCCACTTAATTAAAGGTTGACGGCTCATTCCAGAGAAACAGCAGCTTACATGGCTAGAACAATTGACATCAACAACAACTACATATAGATAATAAATCTTTTCGCATGCACAATCGCTATGTTTGTGGATGAATAAATTAAGCCACCACCAACACCTTCGACCGACAGTGCGCCTTACCGTTGTATGTCATCCGAATATCTTCTCATTAAATCGAAATACTGTTTCACCTTCTTGACGTAGAAAGAACTAATTAAAGTAATATGTGGCCGAGAACGAGAATGGCGACGTCTTATCAAACCAACAAAACGATACAATCTCACGTATCCGTCACACAAATAATCACAATAATTAACGGTTGATATTTTAATTCGCTTGCGAGTAAACAAATTACAAGTGTTATTCACTAATTACAATAACTAATTGGCATCACGTGTAATTGAAGAGAATAGGCCATACACAATATTTTCTTCCAAAATCTGCCACTTGCAGAAAACTCGCGTGGTGCAAGGATTTTTTTTTCAATCTTTATAAACTTTATCACGAGATTTAATTTTTGCTTAGAATATGAATATCTGTAATTTTTTTCTTATTAATACACACGTACAAAATTACGCAAAACAATAAAAAAAACAAACAAGAATGCAGATTGTTGTTAGACACGATGCGGGAGAACACGACTATTAACAGCACCCAATGTGAGCCAATGGGAGAAGATAGAGAGTAGTACTTCCTTCGTCGTTCGTTCGTTGCGTCGAGCGATTCGTGTGTTATCAATCGAAGTGAACACCGTTGCGGTCGTCGTAGATTTCATCCTCATTGCCGCACTCGTCGCGACCGGCACACTCGTGAATTTTGTTTTTATCAAAAGACGACACACAGAGAACGTCGCCAAAATAAAAGAATGTCACATTATATCTGCTGCCTTTGACTGCTGCTATCATCGTGATCATCGCGCTTTCCATCGTCATCCACATCTACATCATCATATCAATCAAAAAATTGAAATTAATAATTGTGTAGAGACGAGGCAGAGTGGACTGACACAATGCAAAGTAGTCTCTCTTTCGGACTTTACGTTTTTAGGTGTCTTAAATAGCGGACAGCCATTCTGGCAGCACCATCGTCAGTCCAGTTGGAATTTGCTCCTCTCTCATTTTTTTGAATAGCAATAAAGATGTTTTATTTGACAATGTCTAAGCTTTAGCTGTTATGGCGGCTGCTGTTGGGGATGACTTTAATAGGAATGCGCGGAACAGTGACAACGGTGGTGTGTGCGACCTGTAAGCTACTCATTGTGTCCACATCAGTAGCTAACATATAAGGCCACTAGCGAGCACGAAGACCTGCCCAATATGAAGCATGCTGACAAGATTTGCATTTAAACAAAAACGTAAATACTTTCAACAAATTACTCCCTTTTTACGAGCGACTAAGTCGGATCGCACATGATTGGATGAATTTGCACGTACACTCACCGTACGTCAGGTTTCATAAGAATTTCGAAAATTGAACGAGCAAATATGAAATGTTTGCGGTTTTCAAATAGCGGCGAATGAAAGCACACTCAAGGGGTGAGAGTTTAATATTTAAGTCGCAGCTGACATGTGACTTCGTTACAAAAATTAATTTGCCTATGAAGCTGGAGAGATGCGAACTGAGATTAAAGCGGATGATTCAGACATTAGATGACACAATTGACCAAACCGAATGAATGATGAGACGTGCATGAAATTGGAATGAATGACGACTCAAGCACCGAACTGGAGACGATCACAATAATGTCGACGTGTGAGGCTATCAATGGGTTGAGCCGCCGATGTTTGGAATAATTTGTGAACAAACCGAGGGAAGACCTGTTTGATTATCAAATTAATAAACTCAAAATTATGAACATTCAAACTGGTTTGACGACACTAGTTATTGATCTTGATGATTTGACTCCCACAGCATTGGCATGTGTTGCCACGTTTTTGTAGATAATCCTGTATGTGACATGTGACAGAATCACTTCTCTAGAGAATTCACCGCTCATCTATTATTTTTTAAACGGATCACTTAATGAGTTCAACCCACTAGGTCTTTTTTGAGCACAACTTGCACGGGATAAGCACTACAAAGTGATGAGTAATTTTTTATGAAATTAGCACAATCATCAGACCCCATTGCTGTCAAGTGCCACTAAATGAAGTGTTGAAAAATTACAGCAATTCAAGAAATGATTCACTTCATGATGCACCAATGGTCCATTCATGTTACTTAAATAAAGGGTAATCCCTAAATGTCAGTACGATTATCCAAGCATCTGTCACACAGAGTAACTATATTTTTATATTAATGACTGCATTGACAATTGCAAATATCATTGCTAAAAAACAAACGGAAGCCTCACAATTCCCAAGATTAGTAATTTGATGTGTATAAGCTCTTAATCCCACAGCTCGTTTCGCTATCGCAGCAGACGGAATATGTTAAAAATACTCCCCAGTAGACACACGCACCATATGTCAACCTTGAATTCAAAGCCATCAAATATACAATTTATAGTTATCAACAAAATAATTCTTCCACGTGTTATTGTCAAGAAGCTCATAAAATAAATAAATATTTGACAGTTTTACGCCCATTGTTGTCTGCCACCCATGATTCCTGCAATATCAACTGTGTTGAGCCAATAAATGGGAGGTGATTTCATGTAATCGGGGTGTAGTTGCAAGGCGTGTCGACTGTCCTTTAGATGGTTCCAGTTTTATTCTCTGAATGAAATATGTGCATTTATTTTGAATAATCCGGCCTGGCAAAGTTAAATTCTCTAAGAAGCCAATGGTTTCCATCGAGATTTGGACATTAAATAATAATAATAATTGAGTGGCACAACAGCCCATAACGGATCAGGGCCTAGCTTCTACAACAACTACTCGTGTTGTGCGTGCTACTGTTCTCTCACGAGTAGAAGGAAATTACAGTTTTTTTTTTGCCGACTCCGAATGGCCAGATTTGAGAAGCTTTTATAGACAATTAATACTCTTTGAGTGTCAGCAACTTGAAAGAGGTGGAGCCGTGTTATTGTTAACATTTCATTATCCTATGGCGAGCATTACGTCTACATTACAGAAAGTACAATAAACCACTCAAAATGGATAACAAACTACGAATAAAGATTAACATGACATTTTCAACAACCTCAATTACGTCAGTAGAGTTCGCCTACAGTCTCATTATTATTTTTCGACTGGATTCATATCAAAATTTTAACAGAAACCTAGTGCAGACATCGATGCAATTCGTTCGTTTTTTACATTCAAGATTTAGGCGATAAGATAAAATGTGGTTTTCAATAGACTAAACTTGCCATACTTGTGAATATCACACTGATCTCTGATCTGATCATCCCCAATCAGGAGTTATACAGTGGCGACAACAGAAAACACACTTCGCATAGATAATTTTAAATATGGTAAAATCGGTGATGGTGATCGAGCGAGGATACAAAAGGAAACTGTTCTTAGTCTGTGAACAATAAAAAAGTTTTTGCATCATACATACTATATTAGTTTACGTTCTGCCAAAGCAATAACTCATATGATATGCTGTCTGAAATCCATATTCTCACCACTGAACGTGTACCCAACCAAAACAACAGTTATGATGAACAAATGCTAACCGAGACTGCAGCTTAGACACACCAAACTAACTAACAAATTAATTTCTGCCAAACCGAAGATATTATATCTTAAGCTTCAACACTGCTTTAGATCGTCCAACCATTTTTTTAAAAATGTACAGATTTATTCCATTAAAACCTACTGCCGAACGTCCCAATCTTGCATGGTTCTGGTTCATGGTTCAATGAAACCAACCTTTCATTTTATAAACCCCTGTGAAATTTATTCTAAGAGAAATTGATGATTTAGATTTTTAAGCAGACGCCGGCGTTGCAGAACACGGTCCCCAGTTTGAAGGCCATCAAGTCGTCTAATCTGTATAAACCATATGAACAACTTTGCTCGTTACCAGAAGCATTCGTGGAAGGGTGTAGACTGACGCGTCGGATGCTGTTAAAAGTAAAAGGTCATGAAGCGAAGGAATGCGTACATATATAATATATACGCATATTATTCGATTCGTCGATTATTTATTGATTGCAATTGATGAGCTATAGTTTGGTTATGAAGCGAAATCTTAAGCTGAATTAAAATTTCATTTTCTGTAGTTACGTTAAAAAATGAATAACAATTCAAAACATTTTTCTTTTCTATTAGAGAACAGGTATAAACGCCGTGCAAGTTGCTAAGCTTACCCAATATTTTCGAACACCCAATATCTATTCCTGTGCCCTCCGTGACATTTTCTCAACTCTTTTTAGAGTTTCTAACAACCAGCGAAGAATACTAATATTCTATTAAAAGATTCTCGAATTTCGTCGTTCAGAGTCGGCAATTAATTGTAAATCACCTTCTCTCGTGAGAAAACAATAGATCGCACAGATTGCTGAAGACGCTAGACCCTTAATCGATGCAAAACCACCAAAAGACTTTGCACACATATATTTCGGCTAGAGGTAGACAACAAACAGTAGGATCTACATCTGGCCCAAATATATCTGTGCAAAGTCTTTTGGCGGTTTCGCATCGGATTTCCCGACGCAACATAGGACCTCTTATTTCTGAAGCGAGACACTCGCATCCATACTTAGATACTTATATAGTTGGGCTATTTTGACATGCCCTGAAAAAACTTACAATGCCACAAAGAAAGAAATCATAAGTTAACTAAAACCCATACGTGACTTTAGCAACACCCATTTTAAACGATATTAACAGCATGATAACAGCTATTCAGTTATCAGTAAAAGGCGCCGGCGTTTTTGCACAACACAATGCCGAACGGAATGCGCAATTTGTCCGATATAAGATATCAGAGAATGTTCATTCAAGGGCGATTTAATGCTTTCATAATCAACTCGCCAAATTGTTTCGCAAGCAGTCCGTTTTACAAGCTCTCGAACAATCTCTACGAGAATACAACTGTTTGTCTGAAATTTATCAAAACTTACCGTGGAAGTACAATGTCTCCATGAATAAGTAGCGGACTATAACAGCCGCCGACTTCGTGATAATCATCAGTGCTTAATATTGGCTTCACATTTTGCTTCGAACGGCTAGAACCTAGGGGAAATGAGATCATCTGTTGCTGTTGAAAGGGCTTAAGCGATACCGATGAAGCAGCACCATTGCCAGGCAATACTACAGCACCTGGCTTCGTCAAACGATTTGACTCTGGCGTATGAGCTATTGTGTAGTGCTAAAAAAATTAAAAAATAAAAATCAATCACAGAATTATGATTGAGTTAAATGGAGAGCACAACTCTTACCATTTGCAAGACATCACATTCCTTCGGCACAACGTGTAGTGTAAGCACTGCTGGTGTTTGTTTTATCATGGAAACAATCGAACTATACGATTTTCCTGCAATCGGAATGTTATTGACCATCAGGACACGGTCCCCGGTTTGTAGACCAGCAAAATTCGCTGGACCACTAGCTTGGACTTCCTTGATGAAGATTGTTTCCATAGCTTTTCTTTGGTAAGAGTCCGAAGTTTCCTGCAAAAGCAATATATTGCACATTATTCAAAAGTCAGTTAGCTGCAATGAGTTTGTAAACATACCGGCCAGGAGGGATCATCATCCGGTGGATAGGCTATGAAGTGACGAAGCGTAAAACCAAAACCCTGATTCGGTCTACGCCTTATCACCACCACTTTCGGTTTGATTGTATTTGAGTTATGCAGCATTTTGTATAAAAAGAAAATAAAGTAAGTTTGTTTGCGTCTTCCTGCCGTCTGCTTTATTTTGGCTAGCTGATGAATTCGTTTATTATTCCATTGTTTTCCCCAATCTATGCAGTTTTATCACATTTCTCCTGGGGGTTAACTTCGGTCTGCAATGGAAATAAAAAGTTTGTTGTTAATGAAAAGATAACTGAATTTGATTTGTTTATTTGCGATAAACTTATACTTGAGTTAGGTAAGGCCAATTTTCAAAGTTTTGAGGTTTAAACCCTTCAAAAAAAAGTTAGTTTTTACAACTCTCAAGGCATAGGTGAGTTACGCACTCCTTTAATGTTACCACCCATTCTGTTTTGGTGTTTAGTCATTTACTCCAAGCGAGTATTATGTCCATATGATGAATTTATCAAAATAAAAATTACGTAGCCAAAATGTTGTACGCATTGTGTACACCTTAAATTCAAAGTCAACGCTCCAAACTATGCAATACCTTGTGTTAAAGAAACTCCAGATTAATATGCCTATTAATTCTATTAAGTCCTTGCCATAAGTTCGGTCTGGTTCAGGTAGAATTTTACAACGTCCTGCGTAGGTACCAGTAGAGACACAATGGACATCGAATTTCGGATTACTTATTTTGGATGCTAATACTTATACTGTGGTGCTAAGTGCATAAGACTAAGGCGCCTCATTTCCTCCTTAATGTTTAATTCATACAATTGTTGTCACAGTAAACAGAGAGTTCGCGCTTGATTCCGAATCGAGTGAGAAAAATGAAGCAATTTTATTAGCCGGCTTCAACACAAGACAAAGGTTATTGAAAGACAAATGTCAATTGGAATTTTGATTTCGACACAAATACGCTCAACTTCGTTGATTGCATTGGTTTAAGTTCTAATATCGTGTTAAATGCAACGACTAACTGATGAATCAGCTGAAGATCGATTATTCCTGTTCTCGTGCCGGATTAATAAATTAATCAAATTATTTAAACTTCTTTTTTTTGCCTCTTAGTTGATCGTTACTATCGAAATCAGTCGGGCCCATCAAAATTTCACCCAGACACGTCTTCCGCACATGTACCGATACCGATTCTTTCCGTTAAATACCGGCTGATAAAAGCTATTACATGAATGCGAACAAAACAAAGCAGTAACTCGCTACTTCATTTTAAACATGAAAATTCGAACCAATACTATAACCCAAAAGAAAACTGACTCAGCTGGCACTCCAAGTAAAAGTTTACAACAAAATTACAAACACATCACCTAGAATCCACCTTTGATGTCCAAATGAAATCAGAAATCCTAAAATAAGCTATAAGCGTAATATTCTAATTTTTACGTTTACATGTTTCGTGGGAATTGTCAATCCACCTCCGTTCAGGATTAGGTCATCATCCACACCCTTTGGCGATTTATTGTGACTCGGATTCGATACGAAATTGTCATACAACTGAAAAAATATAGCTTGGCATTTGGAATGGGTATTATCGAGAGTTGCTTGGTTGGATTTCTTGCATTTAAATGTGAAATATCAATTGGTTCTTAACAAGATTCACATTCTCATGCTGTAGGGTAGGGAGTTAATAATAAGTCACGACTGCTCTAATGATAGTGTATCGTCACGAATCGACGGATACGATTATTCATTTCAAATTGTTTTACTTAAAGAGTTTGAGATTAAATAGCATAGGAGGTTAAGTAACCTGCGGACTATGGTTAACTGTAGATGTCATGTGGGATGTCATAAAACAAGGCAAAGTGAAGACTGTTTGATCGGTTATGGTCTTTTAAATTGCATACAGCACTGCTACTCCACTTTAACTTTGGTTGTGTAAAATTGTATGACCCATCTGGACGTATAAGTTTAGACAAGTTTTTTTTAAGGCAGTTAATACTTAATCTTAGAGTGACGCTACAGACCGGAAAGGACACGCCTCCTCCGCAATTTAACAGTTGAAACACACTAAACAATTACAGTCCGTTACGTAGGTAGAGCCTTAAGAATAATGGAGATTGGGGGATTTCAACTACGGACATTTCGCATAGAAGTTGACGCACAACGATGTCTAATAAATTGGGTTAGCGTCCATACTCCAAGTGTTGTGGCTTCTGTTGTCCTTTCATGAGGGAAAAACGGCATGCCGACTCGAGGCTGCTTAGTTTCAGAAATTTTTACAAGACAGTTATACTCGTAAAAAGTGATGTATTGAATTACAGAAGATGCTTGTGCAAACGTTTGATCCCACGACTAAACGTGGAAATCTATGCACTTGGCTACAGACCGCGAGAAATCGAAGTCTGACTTATTCAGCAACAACTTGTGTTCTGCTTGCTGTTGTTTTATCAGATGTGAAGTGTGCCTACAGTTAAATACTAGCTCTCTGCGAGAAGATTAAAGACAACCTTTCCGGACAGGAACTAACTGTTGAATCTTAGGTTAGATTTGGCAACTTTTACTAAACTATTAATTACTTGAAATATGCTAGCAATCTTAAAAATTATATGCGAGGATTTAAATAAAAGTTTCCTACCCCCAAACGATGAAAAAAATTCTACCCTGTGGGAAAGACAAGCAAGAAAACTGATCATTAAATGAAAATAACAAATAAATGTGCAAATGAAGTACACAAGTTCCAATTCAAGGAATCTACATACATAAATGTGTGCATTCTCGTAACCTTTGACATTCCCATACATAAATCCTAATCAATTTTCCCCCACTATTCTTTTTTCCCTCTTTCATTTAGCGCATGCTGGCACATCCATTCAAACCTTTTACAGTTAAGTAAGGAAGGAAAAAAAAAAAATAAAAACACGAGAGAGAAAGAAACTTTTAAGTGCCCTGCCATATCATACTTTCCATGATAGTGATCTAATTTGCTTAGGCACAACATATATGCCAGCTAATAATTCGCATTCATCACTCACACGCAGCATCAATCTACCATAAGTTCCACATCATTGAATATGAGGATGACGACGAGGACAACAGCGAGCGGGAAGAGATGTGTCCCAACATCAGCTTCCAAGATGATGTGTGGAGACTTTTAATTGAAGACAAGAAAAAGAAAATGAATAATAATAAACATCTTTCAATAGGTTTAGGGTCATCCAAGCGAAGTTCACTCTTTTAGATACTTGATTCGCAATTTTTTCTAACTTATGTGTAAAACGAGTGAGGTAGATATGTAGATACCGGGCTTTAACCGCATAAAGCCCTTGCGGCAAGCACACCGCACTGCTCGCATTCAATGGAATGTGAATCCATTTACTCCGCATATCATGTAACAAATGTGCACAATCACTTTAATTGTTATCAGTCTGTCCGCCACTTAACGTAGCTGAGACAGTGGTGAAATAAAATTCTATCCCGCGCTAAGCTTGTTGCATGTTACAACACTACCTAGTAAGAGTTAAAAACTTTCGTGCTTCATTTCGACACACTCTAGACTAGATGCCTGACTGTGATGCCGCACTCAAGGCTTGAGTTGAAATCGGCAATGCCAGACCTCGTTTTGCGGTCAGATGCTTTATTTTAATATATACATTCCAAGTGTAGCGGGCGGACGGAGGACGGAGATTAATCTTTGAAAATACCCTCTGAGCGAATAGAATAATTTTTATTTTGTCTTTGCAATTTTTTTCTCCGTTTTCAATTTGTTATGCGCTCGCTGCTCGTGAATGATAATGACGGTGCTTGTGTAATGCACATATTTTTATTATTGTCGTGCTGTATTAAATTATACACTTTGTAGGAGTGTGACAACGATGACTATGATCTTCTAATTAGGTTCGAAGAAAACGCAGATGACATTTAGCAATACCCTTCAGAGGCATGTCGTTGACCTGAAGCAGTTTATGTATGCTTTCGCACTACCTTCTCTTGTCTTGTCTTGGCTTTGCCTGTCTGCACTGTAATTTGCTATTATGAAGTACATCGAAATTGCTTTAAGTGTCTCGGCGCATATCTTCGCGTTGCGTTGCGTAAGTTCTCACGTCCAACTCAGCGTTGGATAAAAGTGAAAATATCATACTTCATGCGAGTTCAACATAAAACCCAGCAGTGCGTAGGTCGAGTACGCTTTTATGAGTCTGACAAGAATGACATTGGATGTAAGCAGGAACTGTTGGATGTAAAGTAGTTAACCTAGATGCTGTGACATAGTCTTTCAGTTAACAATGATTACCAGATTTTAAAAGTACACGGACATCGTGCCACACTGAAATTCATATAAGATATCTAGAATTTCATTAATTAAGTGCGCACACAGAGTTGACTTATTAACAGCTAACCACAGGCATTCCGTAATGAGTTGCAATGAGATCTAAAGCAGTCTATATCATGCGGATATCAACTGAGCGACTTGCGATTCGAAGAGACTGGGTAGAGAGATTAGATCTGGCTAAGCTTATGAACGCGAAAGTGTACGGAAATAGAATATCGCTAAAACAAACATTTGCTGCTTGGACACATGTTTACTTTGCAGATGTTCAGAGGATCGAATTTAAGACTGCTGCGTGATAAACAACAAGTTTCTTTTTATAAATGCTACGAATATTCTCGCAGAGGCACTGGTTTGACAAAGATAAATAGCAATTGTCTTCGGTCTCCGTAGTATGACGAAGCAGTTACACTATGACACATATCCACAGCGTTTTTAAGGAATAGAGCAGAGACCGAGAAAATTAAATTGTTTGTGTTTTCTCATCGTCCATTTACAATTACCTTTCACTTAGTTCAACGTCAAAAAAGTCTTCCATAGACAATAGACATTAACAAAGGCAACTTGAAGATCATTCCCTTAAGGTTCCATTCCCCTACAAAAAGAAAAAAAAACTCATCATGAAATATAAAATTTCTCCGGAAATCCCTGTTTGTATTTTTAACGTTCAGATTATGAGTGTTAAAAAATCAAGAAGTTAATTTTTTTCTTCTTTGTTTGTTGAACTCCAATCAACTGACTAGAAAATTATACACCAAGTTGGTTAGTCTTGCGTTACATTGTCCCAATGGCTGACTTCGATGACTCTTTGAACCAGATTTGTGTTGTTCATACATTCTATATCGCCTCACCAACCTAAGCGCTGAATCCGTAGACGTAGGGAGCAAAGAAGTCGAAATGGGAAAAGAGTGTGGTAATAGCATCCACACCGAGAGCTCTGTGACAAGCGAAGGAAAGATTGCCGCCTTAAGGTGTAGAAAGCTAAGACTTTTGGAAGGAGACAGTGTTTTTGCTATCTAATTAGTTACACACAGCGATTACTTCAGGAGCTGAAGATATGAAAATGAATTGAAATACACCTATTATGCGATTTCCCGTCACAACCGACCGGCAGGATACATCAATGTGTCACAATTTTTTTTTAAAGATCTGTAGGAACTGGCTTATATTAAATATCCTTGGGTCTATACTCGGAGTTATTCTAAATCGTGCAGTAAATAAATAGGTCACATAAGCAAAATTAGTCTCACAGAAACTTTTCATCAAATCTATGTGACGGTGGCGTACGGGCACCGTATTAAATTATCTGCTTGACTCTTGACTACGCACATGCTGACGTACAGAACGTGTAATTCTTTCTCGTATCTTTTCCAAAAAAAACTGTGTTCATAAAGGGCTCTTCACCTACCTTAATTTACGTCCACAGTGAAAACATACAAATTTCACGATGGTTTAAAACATACGATGTTATTTTATATCCCACCTCAAAATGGCATACTGCTACCTTGTGGTAGGTCGCAAGGCTACATTACAGACCACATATGACAAAATTTCGCTCACAATTGCTAAAGCTTTAAGTGCAAACATGATATACAGAGGTCAAGATCTGAGCTAAATGATAAGCCTATAGGCTTTTTATCACATGATTCAAACATCAACTAGTTCAGGACAGATGGGATGCTCGCTAAAGGAAGCGAAACGGTATTCGATGCCTTTTTTTTTCTTTTTTGAATGAGAATATAATAAGAATGACAGATCTTATCCTCGAAGACGGATGCCAATTTTATGCAAATTGAATGTATATTATAAAGCGTATTCCACGAAAAACTTACACAGCATGCGATATAAACAGTTATCAACAGACGGCGCCAGCGTTAAATACAAACAGAATGTGTTACGAATTCTAACCGATTCAATAAACGATTAGAATACTTGTAATGGTTTGAATTATTTCCTCTCCCACACGCTACACACGCTAACTGCTACCAGATAGTTGGGTTAGTAGACTGTCTTTACACGTGTGAGGCAGGTGCTGATGGGGCCTCGTCTCTTGAAGTGTCTTGCAATTTCAACAGGTTTGTTTTTGCAGTTCCTATCTATGAATGAATCGAATGTTCTGATACAATCAGTACATGCAAACTTATCGCAATTAAGATCTTTTGCACTGGATCTTCAAGTTTGAAACGAGTTTTATATTCTCCCATATTCAAACTCATAATTTCGATAGAAGAAGAAGAAGGTATAATTGTTTGCCGAATATTTAATACAAGTCCGCTTTACTCGAGTGGACTGAAGGTTGCCCTCTAATGAAAGACATTTTGTGCGTCATTGCTGAGTAAACTCAATGTGTTACTCACAGTTGAAATGAGGCGCTATGCTAATAAATGCTAAATGAAAACATTCCTCAAGCCTTCAATCTACGATGGAGACAAAGTCGTAGGCAGCTACTGTTTTGTTTGCAAACAATTTTACATGCATGAGCCGATCGAATGTGGAAATTTAAGGGATGAAGAAAATTTATCAGTCATTAGCACGACGGCCACCGATAAAGGTACAGGCCGGAATTGCTCCCTCACTTGAAATGTGTTGAAAATTTTACGAGATTCGAAAGCCCTTCGGAACCCAATCTCTATATTCAGAATCTGAAATCCCAAGCAATTGAAGTAAACTTCCTCGTCGCGTTCCAAAGATAAGAAGACACACACAACAAAAATCGAATCATAATTTCAATGCGCTTCAAGCCCACACTAAACATTCACATACAATCACATCAGGTAACCTTAAAGTTTTGCACAGACATTCTAAAGAGTCAACATGAAACCTTGCAAGTTGCGATAATTGGATGGGAAATCGTAGCCTTATCTCCACTTAAGATTAGTAGCGCCATTTATTTACTTATTTCCAGAGTTTTATTGATAGCGAGACAACAACACGCGGCTTTTATTTGCCACAAAAACCGAGTTGAATGAATGATCGGTTTTTGTTTTGTTTACTTGATCGCCAACAGCGGTGTCTCTGTGTGTACTTTCTTTGATAAATCCTCCACAAATCCTTTACTTTGTTGATTTCAATTGAGTCTGTGTGCTGACGTGAACTAATTGCGACTGAGGAACTGTAGATGAATCATTTAAATTTCTAGTTCTCACCTTCAGGGAATATGAGAAAAACAATATCGTTGTTCTGATGTCAATTGAATCATGACACCAATTGGCAAAGATTGAAGAAGATGGTAAAAAATTAAATTCATAGAGAATCAGGCGAAAGCTTACACCAATATGTGTGTCACTCGTGGGCTCTTCACAAGGCCGGAGAGAAAACACTGGCAGTTTCTACAATTATGTGCACCAATGAAATTCATATTTTTTTTGCTTTTTTGGTGGGTATCGACTTCGAATTTTGAGTTGAAAATAAATTGAATTCCCAGAAGGCGATAAAAAAAGAAGAGAAACTGTTTCATTTGCCCCTTTGAAGAATCACACTCAGTCTGTCAACGCAAACGAGCACGAGCATAAATGTGTTCCCACGCAATTGTTTGGCAGAATGTTTCGTTAAATATTGTTAGTAATTGTTTATACGCCACGCTTAGGGCTGCGATGATAAAAAGAACAAATTGCTCATCACTCAGCAAGCAGGGCAGCATTTTCGAGCGATTCTGAAGAAGTTCGATAAGCCTATTGGTCATAGAGCTGAGAGCAATGAGCTTGTAAGCACTGAATCATTATTTTACGTCATAAATTGAATTAGTGCCTGTTCGAGGCTAAAGCAGAACAGACAACTGATTTCGACACGCAACAAAGGGACGCAGCAAGAAAGAAACAAAAGCATCTCGGCTTTTTGTTTTGACGTGATTTATGTTTTGATTAAGTTTTTTTTTATACCTACATATATACTATATTCGCGACAAAAAACACGAGAGGGAGCGTGGAAGAGAGCAAAACAAAAAACAATCAAAATTCATCAACAACCCTGGGTGCTGCGCCAAGAGACAAGTTGACATTTATGCTGCCTCTGCTGCGTTTATTATTAATTCATATCCAACTCAGTTCAAGGACCCACTGTGTGCGAACACAATTCACCACATCAATGCATGTCAGTGAGCGAGACAGTCGGTCTGCTGGTTTGGTTTTGGTATCGATCGATATTTAAGTACCGGCAATACAGCACAACTTTCCTTCTGCTGGCCAATGTTGTGCTGACTTGCTGCTACTGCTGTTACTGCTACTGCCGCTGCTGCTGAAAACGTCGCAACAACGATAACGACTACGAAAACGACGACGACGACGATGATGATGATAGAGTCGGTGACTTTTGAAGTGGTTATACCCTTTTATACCTTCGCTTCCTTGCGCGACTTCAAGGAGAATTACATGCTCCTCTTCCTATTTACATATTTTATAAGGTTAGCTTTTTGTTTTATTTATTCGTTCGCTTGCCACGTACGATACTGCTCTCATATTCCTTTTCTCCTTTTTTTGCATTGCATTCGAACGTACATATGATTGTGTGCTGAGTATCAGTCAGAAACTTGTTATCAGCAAATTCATACAGCCACACACACGTTCTCCTGGCAATACATCATCATTGCTTTTAAGCGCGTTGCTACAACAGAAAGATAAAATTCTTTCAAAATAAATAAACACACGGAAAAATAAATACGCGTATAATCGAGAAAATTATACGCCCATCCGTTGATAGATTTATTGCAAGTTAATTTTGGTCGAAGACACATGTAGATCCGTGCGGAGGACTGCGATTATGTCTCTGCGGCGAATGTGTTTTGCAAATTGCAAATGAATGGCATTTTTTCTAAGTTTTAATTGCATGCATTTTATGGCGGTGAATGGCGAGAAAACCACCCATGGGTGTGTAGAATTTTTTGGGGGAAATATGAGTTTTTTTTGGCTCATTTTTTCCCATGCTATTTAAAGTGAATAAATTTCTGAGTGTTGCATGCCAATGTGACAGTTATGAATTTGGGGTATTTTACTGCCACTTAGCCGGCCGATGATGGGCGGGGTGAAGCAGAATTAATTAAAAAACAATCTGCTCGTGAAACCCTTTAGACGAACATTGATCTTGAGCAGCTTCTGTCGATAGCCTTGGCATCGCATTCACTGACACACAAGAGAGAGAGAGAGATATATGGGGATACAAAAATTGTTATGGATTTGAACTTTATTCTTGGGAAATAAACCTACGACCTTGTGCGTAGTATTTCTCGCATTTGTCACGTCTGAAGGTGAAAACGTGTTCCATTCCCTTTGAATGATGCATCACAGGCACACGATTACAAATCGTGTGACAGAATGAAGACGGATGGTAGAGTCAAACAAGGAAGCGCAACGATATGAGACCAATAAAAAAAGAAAAAAACAAGTGAAAGTAATTTGACTGTGTTCACATCTCAAGGATAATGACAGTAAGGTGTGATGTAGAAAACTAGATCATAACTTGTACAGCAACCAGTTATGTGAAGTGAAGTGTGAGCTGTACTTTCACGCATTCAGGGTTCCTAGATTTTTTTGTCGACGAATAAAGTCTTAACCTTATGCTATTCTTTTCTAATAATTGGTTGACACAAAATGCGAATTGTAACCTTATGCGTACAGATTGACATTCTAAGACATTACTTTATGACTTGAAAAGTTTGTGATGGGGTTTGAAGCGCCCTGAAGACAAGGAGAAGTTTACCAGCCACGCCACGACAAGCAAGGATGCCACAAAAAATAAATCACAGCAAGGGAAATAAACAAGATGTTACCACATGTGTTTTAAATTTTCAAATGCTTTTGACATCCATTACATTTGTGTAATTAGATTGATTTTGAAAATTGAGTTTTAACCATAAAACGCTTTGCACAGAAATATTAAGGCTGTGGTTTGAACAGCTGTTCTGTTGAATTTGCTCAAAATGTATATCTTCGATCCTGTCTGTCAACATTGTTCGTCGAATTTCGTTGAGCACGGGAAACTAATAATCATTGATATGACGTTTCAATTGACCACCTTACTGCGATGAGGACATTGTTGCCCTACACACATGTTTTGTGTTGTAACCGCTATAAACATTTTGGAACTGGTGAAATCAATTTACGGCATAAAAGTATAGTTTGTATTCATAAACCAGTTGTCCGCTATGGCGTATCCATGATTTGTATATCCATCCAAACATAGGACATACAATACATAGAACGTGAGCAAGTTATTATTGGCTTAATACCACGGTGAGTATTTACCTAGTGTAAGGGCAACACTGTAGAAGCTAGGCCCTGGTCTAGCTCTTTCTTTAAAACCCCAAATTATACACAGTGATTAACGTTTGGCCTAATCAGCGGAGCTATGTAACTAACTCTTTTGGCCTCGATTTGTTTTTCTTTAGCAAGCAATTAGTTCCCATTCTCATCGTGTGCATTTAGGTTTACAATAATATGTGTATTCCTTTAGTAACTACAGAGTTCTGAATGGATCTTAGGCAATAATCGGTATCAGATTGACTAATGTTTAAAATCAAGTGTAAATACTTGCACGCATTGACATAATTTTACGCCGATGACCGCTCCTGACAGTCAATAAAATGATTACTGCCTCGAAAAAGGCAACAGAGCTGAATAAATAGAATAAAACAAGAATGCAACGATTCTCACATAAAGGAGAGATACACCGTTACCACAGTTTTCAAAGGCCGCCAAAAAACGGTTGATAAAACTATAACCTCCCAAATACTGACAACATGTGTATATTAACGACTCAAAAACAGTCTATTTGATACAAAATTCAGATCTTTCCGGGTACGCGAACAAGATCTGGTTATATTTGTAAAACTAACCGTATCCCTCACGTGGGGATCTAGACGAGTACTTTCATTGCTTCCAGAAATATATTATGCTTTCAAGAAATAAAAATTTGTTGCTACAAAAGAATGCGTTGATGGGGTTTTAAAAAAATCAGTCACTTAACTATTTCCAGAGCAGCGCCAAGCGCATCAAAATTTACCTCTGCCAAGTTTGTGTTTTTCATTGTTTTTATTAGTTTCTTTTTCTTACAAATGTCCTTGAAGCAGAAGATATAAAAGGTAAACTCAGGCAACATTTCTTAGATTAGCATCCCGCCCATACCGAACATTAGAAGTTCGACTGATATTTTTCCAAAGAATTTTCTTGCAGAACGTTTGTTAAGTTTGTCAACTAAAGCACATTTATCTTCTATCCGTACGCCCTGAATCTAATTGCTTTCGCTACACATTAAAAAATATAAATAAATTCTGAACAAACGAAATTAAAATAGTTGTGTAAACAGTTCAAGAGAACTCACATTCTGTACACAGAATGGTAACCTATATATTTCACATGCTTATCGCGGAAATAGACGACGACGACGACGACGGATTACCTTCGAACTTCATAGTCCACCATAAGGTGGGACACAAGTAATTTAATATCAATGATATAACACGTACGCCTACTAGAGTTTCGTCAAAAAAATACACCCCTGGACAGGTTGTCTTTGAATAATTATATCAAACGCGAACGACACGTTTCCACCGAATATCGCGTAGAACATATGAAGACATGAAATGCTGATGAGCACACTATAGACAAATAAAAACAAAAATATATATGTACATATGTAATATGAAAAAACAGAAGTTCATATGTATATCACGACAACTGTGTAAATGTAATTTACATGGCATCGAGCGGCGACAAGGCCAAATGATTTCACATACAATTGTCCAGTGTCTGTGCCGCCGAAGCGAATCAATTTGAATGAATGAAAGTAGGATCCTCCCAAAGAAAAATATACAAAAAAAAAAAGAAATCAGTAAAAAATATCTGAAAAATCTCGGGAATCACTGTCTCTCTGCTCACAACCACGAAATCACAAATAAATTAACCCAATAAAAATCATTTTAAATTTACTCACAAACCGAAAAAAGAAATAGCAAGACAGCCGACCGAAGAAAGGAAACAAAAATACTGACACTTGCCGCATTGCGAAACAAAACAATTTAACACTTCTTTTTTACGATTTTCTTCCGTCTCTCTTTCCAAATATCTAAAATATGTTTGTTTTAATTAACTCATCGTCGACGACTGTCGTTGTGTGGATGTGAATGGAGTGGGCATACTGGGCGAATCGAACCGGACCGACGAATGAAATAGACGGCACCAGCGGCAGCAGCGACCTTTTGCCATGGTAAATACGATCCAAAGTAGGATCGATCCCCCACAGTTCTTGTAACCGTATCTGCTCCACACAAACCGAAAGTGCCTACAATTTGTGTGTGATTTTACCAAAATCCTTCGGCCATTTGCTGATAAAGGTGAAAATGACTTTTATTTCGTACATAAGTCGTGACGCACAACGGCAGCACAACCTCCAAGTGTGTGTGGAGGAAACAGGAACTTTCCCCATGCCCCCAGACATACGAAGCCACACTCACTCCGTTCCCAACTCCACTCACTGACGACAACGACTTTTGGTAGAAAACTCGAACTCGATTTACTAATCAAAGAAGAAAAAACCCAAAATTTCGTAATTCATTCGTCGAACCTCGTAAATATCCATGCAATGTGGTTGTAAAATCAATTTTTTTTGCCTCTTTTTTTGCAGTAGTATAGTTTCACTTTTTTGCACAACACACAATCAATCGAAACGTAAAACAGGAGTCAAGGGTTTTAAACACAAAATTAACAGCGACTACAAAATACAAATGAAAAAAAAACCATGGAAAACTCTTGTGCGAATTTCTGAAAAGCGACTTTACGACGACGACGACGGCACCGAGTTCCTCCACACAACACAGCACAGCACACAAAGTAGCGACACAGACGAATGTAAAATAAATTCGAAAGGCAGCAAAACGAATATTGTATACAAAAAATATATATAAAGTAAAAAAAAGAAAAAAAATGAATTGATTGAGGAAACTACCGTTCCGATGAGTTACCAGGGCGAAGCACACACATTTCGAGTTTTCCTGGCGCTTTTTCTTTTCAAATTCTGACATAAATCGTAACTTTTTAATGATTATAAATGCTTAGACTTCAATACTGAATTGTATACTAACATTTTATAATTGAATTTCATGCTAAATTCACTGTTTTTTTTATTGAAAACATAATTTTTTCTCATTTGATTGTTCTTTTTTGATAAAAATTATTTATTAGACATGGCGCTTGCAAACACAACTACGGTGGAAGAAGTGAAAATTATGACAGTGGAGAGTGTGTCGAAGTTGACAATTGCGCAGTACTGCCATGTACGATGAATTTTTTCCCCATGATTTTATCATCTTAGCGAAGTTCGCTTACAATGAACGTGAGAAGTGGTTGGATATGGGTTGTGTGTGCGATATTGCGAGGAAGGAAGAAAAACGGGCAATACGAACAGGAGAGGAAGACACTCTGAACGACAACGCTGAAGTAAACGGTTGAAAGTTTCAGTGTTAATTACTGAAATATTTCCTTAAGTAAAGAACGAAATGAAATTTATAAGTTTTTGTTTTATAATATTTAAAAAAATGGACATATGTCGATTACTTATTCATTTATACAACTGTTTACATTATATGTGTAAATAAAAGAACTGGATGAAAGATGGACAATGAAGTAATTTTACAGAGATGCATTGAATGCGAAAACATTTAATATTTTAAATAATAAAATTTGAGGAGGCGATCCCGTCAATGTAAATTGAATTTAATTCAAAATTCATTGAATTTTTACCACCTCTGATATATGCAATCAAATCAGTAAAAACCATTGGCAATGTAAGTCACCCCCAAATTCAACAATTTTTCGCTAAATCGGCCATTATGAATTTTTTCGATGAAAGAAGATGTCAGCTATACGCCCCAAATACCTTGTACCCACTCTCCCTCACAGGCTTTCCAATGATGACTGGAAGTGCAGTTCGAATTAGTGGAAAGTGACCATAAATAATTCGAATTTGATCAAAAGTGTTCGAGATTCAGTGGAGTGCGGTAGTAATTTTTTTCGTTCACCTTTTTTCATCCGCTCCTGATGGAAATAAAAACCGAATAAACTGCAAAATACATCAAAATAAGTCAATTTGCAACAACAAAAAAACGATATGTAAGTGATAAATTATAAAATTCTACAAAGTTTGAGTAGATATCGGGCGTTTTAAGGCGTGTAATTGGCATTTAAAAGTCGTCGCATCGCGAATGGGATGGGAATACCTGCTGTCAGCGGGGTTGTTTTTCTTTTTTCATCAGTTCAACTTTTGAGATACTCTCAGCGATAAGTAATATCTATTAATAATTTTCTAATTGATCCTTAAGTGGAGTGCGTACAGATAATTACTTTCAAAATTCAGTGAAAACGGAAAAAGAAGTGAGAAAGTCTTAACCCAGTTGCGCCCACGCAATTACAGTGGAGTTTGTGGTGACTCCACTTTGTGTGTTTTGCAATTACATATATCGATAAATTTACCGTCAGTGGATCCATGAATCAATACATCAGTCATCGTTCGTTTCCTGTGATCGCCTCAAAAGCAACTCATATTGTAGAGGTGTTGTGCCACCAACATCGTCGTGGTTGTCGCCCATCTGACGTAGTCCCCCATCGTCTTCAACTCTCATCACACATATATGTGTATTTTAAATTTCCTAGTGTTTCTCAGATTTTAATTTATCTGGCGATGAGTCATTTGGCTCTTTAGTGGCACTGCCGTCGTACTAAGGTTGATGTATATCGCTGCGAATTGCTTTAGGCAAACGCCTTAAAAAAGTGAGTTTTGTGGTCACTTATCTTGCAACCGTCGAGGGAAGTGATTTCACTGCAATTCTCAGTATATGCGTGAGCAGAAAACCAAAGGTAGACGACGGCGGTTTAATTGGATGAAAACATTGCATTATGCGACTTTTGTTTACCGTGGGGCGGGTGCTGACATCATTTTCGGTTTCGGTTCAGGGTGGTTCGGTCGAATCGCGTATCAAATTTTTGTTTCTTTTTATATAAGAGCAGGTTTGCAGACTGCGTCAATTGAGGTATTTTATTTTGATTCATGGATGTGGATGTTGGGAGTCTTGATAAGTTTTCTGCCTTTTAAGGAGCTTCTGACGTGATTTACTGCTTGTTTGGAGGCAGGTAGTGGTTTTGTGTCGACTGGTTTCTGTTTTCTTTGTAGTGTGTAGAGCTATGAGTCAAGCATGATGTTTGTTTTCAGCCCACTGGGAATGCCAACATTTGTTTGGAATTGGACGTGATGGTGTTGATGACCAGCTGTAATATCGTAGAACTGCATATGTTCTTCCGGTTTTGCTCATACCCATGTTTCCTTGTGTGCGCGTGTTATGACAAAACCAAAGCTTACTGTGCGGTGAGAGTTGTGAAAACCATCTCAGTTTGCTTGGCTGGGCCTCAGAATTTATACGAGGAGAATTGCGATCGTGGTCATCATCAACAGAGCACATCCAGTTTCGGTTCGTAACTGCATTTAATGAGGATTCTTCTTGGAAATCGAAGTACGTAATATGAACGATGAAACGGTTGTGCATATTATGCATCGAGTTTTCTCTCACAGAGAATGGTGGTTCTGGTTTTTATGAAATGTAATCGTGACCAATTGAGTTCGGCAAATAATTTAAGCGTGTAATGACATGGATTATGCCTAGGGAAGGTTTCATTTTGCATCATGAATTCTGTGTTATCACATTTGTGTGTGTATACTTTCGCATTAAATTCTCAATGTGATTTCTTTGTTTTGGAGTTAGCGTATATTAAGTTAGTGTTGGAAACTTGAATGCTTCCGAAATAACAGAATCCAATTCAAAATCAAATGAATTCCACATATACAAATTAGTGTGAGCACTTACTGAGGTCATCGACTATTTTAAGTGGATAAGCAGGTCTAATCGCTGCACAAAAATCAATCCAATTGAAATATTCTAAAAATCTAAATCCCAGCGCCGAGCTAATCTAATAGAAAAGAGAAAAGTAATTGGATGGCTGCAGTCACGTCTGCTTTGTATCACGCCGCTTTTATCAGCTGAATTCAAGCGCCACCAAATGGGGACGAGTATATTTGTTTCATTGTCCGTAGTGGGTACGGCGCCTAACATGGTGCTGTTGGAAAAGAAACTGAAAGTGTTCTATTGTTGGTATATCACAGAGTCTGTTAAAATGTTTTCCAACCATTTGTAAATCCTTATGGTACCTCTGTTGTGTGTTAGCGATATACGCCATTGGAATGTATGTTTCTTTTTTGCATGTAATTTTATGGGAGTATAGATAATATCACTGACTGTGTTCTCCTGTGTCTCCTGCTCTCGGAAGATTTTTTCTTGTCTCCTTTATGAGAAATGGGGTACGGGCGGGCGATTCGTAAATTCCAATTAACATATTTTATCAACTATCAAACATTTTCTTTCAGATATCCAAAGCGAAACAGTTCCCCCACCAAAAAAAGAATGAGTCGATCGAGAAGCGTGTTAAACGTCTTAGCACTGCTGGTGTGCGCTGCGTTTGTGCTCACCGCAGTTGAAGGACAAATCGCGGAGAAATACACACAGAACCCATGCGTAAACAAGCGCACCTGCCACGAGTGCATTCAAACACAGAGCTGTGCCTGGTGCTTGCAGCCAGATTTTGGCGATAGACCCAGATGTTTCCAGCCGAGCTACGCCACATTGGGCGCATGCCCTGAGGAGTTCACCTGGAATCCAGACAATGAACAAAAACTGGTAATCAACCGTGAACTCTCACGCGCCGGCTCACGCAGCGCTGGTGGCCAGATGGCGTACGGCGGCAGCTACGAAGCAAGTTCTTCATACAGCGGCAGTGCCTCAGGATTTCAATCATCCCAGTATGGAGCGACTTCCAGTGCGTCAGGTGGTGCATCAGGAAGTTTTGGTGCAGCTGGCGGAGAGATCGTTCAGATCAGTCCACAGAGAGTCAGTTTGAAATTAAGAATAAGTAAGTTTCTCTATAGTGGAAGAATTTTTGAATTTTTTTCATCCCGAATTCCCTTTCAGATCAAGCTCATCGATTAGCTTTGCGTTACTCCCAAGCCGAGGATTACCCTGTCGATCTGTACTACCTTATGGACTTGTCAAAATCCATGGACGACGATAAGAAGAATCTATCGAAGTTAGGAGATCTGTTGTCGGACACCATGAAGAATATTACATCAAACTTCCGGCTGGGATTTGGATCGTTTGTGGATAAAGTACTGATGCCATACGTTTCGACAATTCCGAAAAAGTGAGTCGTTCAAATGCAATTTTCATCAAATCCTCTGATGGGATAAAGAAAATCCTCCATTTGTGCACATGAACCTTTTTGAAATGCTAATGAGTGGCGAATTGTAGGGAAGGAGTTTCAAGAGAAAAACGCCACAGATTCTTGGGAATATTACAAAGCACGTCTCAGTGAATCATGAGTTGAATCTCAAATGTGATTCATCGGTTTTATTTTTAATTTGTGTTTCTTTGCGGTGCTTGGCATTCACTTGGAATAGTGTTTGTGCGCGTTAGTGTGTTAAGAAGGAATGTGCTTTGCGATTGTGACAATACTGCGTGCCGGGAGGAGGCTATATGTATTATGCACACAAAGGTTATGTTGACGTTTTAAACCCAATCGGAAGTATGTTTATTGCAAGGTGATCACTATTTAGCGCTGTGTAGCGTCGCTGTACGGGCGTAATGCACGCTGTTTTCCGATGCAAGAGTTACCTGATGGGGAGATAAAAATGCGACAATGAACACAAGTAAACAAATACAAGACAAATGCGAAGCTTGTCGACGAATGATAAATGAATGGTGTCATTATATTAGATCATTCATCTGGTGAGAGTGCTGACAATAAAGAAATTTCGTACATTTTGGAAGATGTGTAAATTGTTGGAGTGATATATTTTAATTAAATACGTTCGTGATACATTCCGAAGTATCACTATCTGGGCGCTTCACAACGCCTTCCTTTGGTTGAAATTAATCCGTTTTGTTTTTATCCCTAACGTCATTCTTAAAAGTCCTACGGTTTTAGAGGGAAAGTAAACAATGGTGGGAAAAGAAATGACCCACCCAAAACAGTCACACATCGCACATATCGTCGGCACAATGCCATACAGTTTTCCTTTGTCAACGTTCCCCTATTTGATGGTAGTTGTATTAAATGTGACATCCGCAGCGGTAACATTAACATTTTGCTGAAACTACAATGGTGGTGGCTTCCAATGTTCAACACAACATATGTTTCGAGACCACTTTTTAATGCCTTCGATTCAATTAATTTTTAAACTATTCAGGCTGAAGCTACGGTTTTTAAGCGTTTGGTCCATGGACACCTGATTACCAGCCTGTACGACGGTTCGTTGTCTTTCAATTTCTTTCACATGAACCCAAACAGGTCCAAAAATCGAACACACTTTCCTTTTACGAGGATTCAACTTTTACAGACCGTTTTCCTTGCTGTCGCATGTATCTTAATGCTTCTTGGAGCTGGAAACCACCCTCTGATAATCTCAAAGATGAAATTTTCGCTTGCTAACAGCCCTCTACGCGAATGCGTTAGTGACTACCTCGGACTAACAGACAGCCAGCCAGCCCGAGCACTAACCCAACCGTCCTCATACAAGGGAAGAAAACACATCAGAGCCTTCGTTTTCGCAGATCACAAATCCGCAAGTAAAAAAATTTTGCCTTATCAATTTGCATGACATACATGGTCAGCATTCGCACGTCATAGCATCTCACACTCATCGCGGCAACAGAACAACACTGTCTGCTGGTATGACTTTTCATACGATATCTGTTGCAATGCGACTCACGTTCATGTCTAGACTATTATTCGCGCATTAATTCACCAAAGAGAAACATAAATTCCTGTCAATAACATCGTCAAGTACGACTGTATATATTACGGTGAGATTTTGTAAAAATCTTACATTTACATTTTTTCAACATTCATGTGCACACTTGGAAAAACGTTTACATTTTTAAACAATTTTTTAACAGATTTTTTTATATTTTTTAATTTTTTTTACGCTTCTATTTGTATTTTTTATATTACATTTATATTAAACTGCACAAAAATATATATAAACAAAACAAAAAATAAAAAAAAAATGCACTATACAGACTAGAACATCCATGCGACGGTTGTGAAGCTCCCTACGGTTATCGCAACCAAATGCCCCTGAGCATAGACACAGCGAAATTTTCTGTAAGACATTCAATTTTTTAAAACTCACATTCTCTGTCTCTTTTTCTGTGCAATCACCTATCTGTTCTTACACACATATCATATCTGTAGTCTTAAGAGTCACAACTGACAGAAAATCATTGTCGTCTTATTGTTTAAGCCTGTAAATTACATTTGATTTATGTTTTTCTTTTCGTTTTTGGCCATAATTACAAATTGCAGCTATTCTTTCTTTGTGGCTATCTGTTTTCTATTTTGCTTGATACATCTTTTAGTTTAGTCGTTTTAATTTTCTTTCAGGGGAAAACATTTTTTTGCTGCTGCTATATGTGTTAGACTTAGATGTGGTATGCTCTTGCCACTTAGTTGTAGAATAAGAAATAGTATGGTAACTGGTGTTGGGAAAATGATATGCTTTGATGTTACTTTGTTTAGATTTAAGTAGAAAGCAATGAAGAGAATCTGAACGCAGAATTGAAAACACAAAATTTAACTTAAACGTTCGTTATCTCGACTTGCCAAGTGTGAAACATTGAATATATTTTTTTTTTAGATATGCCAGATGACGTGTTTTATAAAAAATGTTAAATACGATAAGGGCTATTCGCCTGCCTTCGCGTTAACGTTCTATACGTGCTGAAAAGCTCTTGACTTACAAGGGCCTCCAAACGACATTGTTGTGATGCTTATTTTCGATACAGCATTGATTGTTTGCGGCATATCTACAATCCGCGTAACGATCGTGTTCAGCTAGAAGAATTTTGAACGCCACATATGCTTTAATGTTTTCCTTCATTTGTATTTTTGACCCATCTCACATTGAGCGTTGGATTGTTGTCAAGTATTCTTGTAACTGGGACTAATTTTGGACACATCAATGTTTTACGAGTACAGTCCTTCATAATCGATCTTGAAGGAATTTGAAGGTTAAATTCGCAATTACCATTCCTATAGATAATCAAACCACAACCGTTTATCAATAACAAGACAAGTTGATGAATACCATAAAACTTCATAGAAACGCGGAGAGCGCAAAAACGGAGTCCTTCGCAAGACCTACTTGGCAAATCTTGCCTTTGAACTTTAACGACATCAGTGGTGAACGACATAGTTGTGGACCATACCGACGTAAACACAAAAACGACATGTATTTGAATGACAAAGACGCGACCGCCATGGATATACACGAAAATGACGTGACCAAAAAATGACAAGATGTTTCTGACAAGGAAGTAAATAACGTAACCTGGAACATCACAATGTTCCATAACGAACACCAGAATTTGGGCAGAAGATATGCCTTTGTCTTTATTAAACTAAACTGCTTCAAGAACTTGCCACGTCGAAATAATGCTTTTGATCTGTGCTTTAAAAATAACCCAATTTTACAAAATCGAGTACTTCAATGTAATCCTTAGTTTTTTTTGTAGAGAATCATCTGCAAAATGTCACGGTCGATTACTTATCTACTTCCATGGCATATGCATATTTCTTCGGATCACTTAATTGAATTATTATCAGTAAAGTAAAACAACCGGTCATCACAAAAAAAAAATCAAGGACTGGACTATTAATTAATTACCTTCGAAGTCGAAGCTGATAAGCGGTTTCCCATACAGAATCTAGGCATTCTTTTTACAAATGCTCATCGGACATACATATTTTCTCCATTTTCAATAACAGTATACACTAGGCAATCAATTCAAAAATGCAGAACATTCTCACAAACATCAAAACATGAGTTTATTCCGCCCTTTTTTGGTTCAATATGAATTCGCATATGTGTTTAACATAGTGGTACTATAATTCTTCTGTGTATTCGTTCATATAGTTTGCGTGAGCCATGCACAGGCTGTGCTGCACCTTATGGCTTCCATAATGTAATGGCTTTAAGCATGGATACATATCGATTTTCTGTAAGTTTAAGTTCGTGTGCTTGTGTGGTGGGTAAACAAAATTTTTTAATTATAACATAATTAAGAGAAAATCTGGCGAGCTTTGTGATGGGTGGGTGGTCACTCTTTAAAGTGATTAAGTTAAGTGCATGCTTATGGAGCTTAACGTTGTTTGAGTACTAAAATTTCCAGTAGATGATACTAACAATTGTGATAGTCCCATTCGATCATGTAGCTTACTCCCCGTAGATCACGTTTGAAAAAAAAAAAAAACAATCTTTTGCGATATACTCTTGATTAAAGGTAAATTTGAGCGATAATGAGACTTGATTTGTGCATCATACAGTTGATGTGGTTATTGTTCTCGAAGAGACGTGGCCAGATATGTTTAGTCCTCGAAATATTGTCTACCGGACATCATATTTGAATAGCTTTTAACGATTATTATATCTCCTCACATACACTCAGATTTTTCATTCTATGGACGAATGGGAAATGCTCTTCGGAAAGTATTAAAAATTAACTTTAGTTTTCGCTTCGGCCATCCCATTAGAAATATTTAAACCTTTTTGAAAATACGCACATTCAGCAGTCGTGCCTTTGATTGAATTTACTAAGGACTTGCATAGGAATAAGTTTTGGGCTTGGAATAAGTCGGAGACTATAGAGAGAACATAACAAACTTCAGAGCTTAGAACTTCACTGAATTGTAGTTTCCTTAGTTTGGGGAGCTGTCTTAATGTCATTTAATTATAAGTCTCTTTTTCAACACAATTTGTTGGCGGAACTTAGTTAAATCTGATGTCCACCGGGATTAGGAAAAAAAGCATAAAATTGATAAATCTAGAAAGAATAAAGATTCAATACATAGCCATAGGGGTCATCTTTTATGTAATTTATGCGCCCTAAAGAGACTGTTAATGCTCTAAGTGATACTTTTGAGAGCGATTTAGCCACTAACAGAATCTGTTGAGCTTAAACTGTAAACAGATAAGTGGATTGCTAGGGCATTGTGTCATTTGCGGCTACAAGGCTAGTTTTGGATAACCAAATGCTGTCTCGAAGAGTAAACCGTATTCTCCAAATGCTGGCTTTGTCCAATACCAGCGACATCAACTTTTAAAGTCTATTTTGAAGAGATTGATGAATTGATTGAAATCTTGTGTAGATTTCTACTAGTGTTCATAATTCCTCAAGCCACATAAGTGGACATAAATGACCCAACCGAAAGAGTACCCAATACGTCCGCACACCCTTTTTTATTTAGTCTTAAAGATAAGTATAACTCTTCGTTTATTTAGCCAATAGGAAAAAGATAAAGCTACTTTAAAGATAAGACTAGTGACAATAAGTCTCCGTCCAAGTGAATTGATCGCTTTATTCCTTTAAATTCCGGCATTGATCATTGATTTAAAAATAAAAACATTTATCTACAAATTGTGCAAATAGAAGGAACGAATCATGTTTCATTTGATAAGAAATCGCCTTCTATTGCTCAAAGGGGCATAATTCCGTTAGCCATGTCACTTTCCCACTATGAAAAACGCATTCGGATAAACTGCAATGACACAGTGGACGCGAGAAAAAACAATGCGATGATGTCACATCTATTTCTTGAAACCGCTTCGAGTTACAAATTTCTGATAACAATTGGAATTCCCTGATTCACTAGCGAACCAAAATGAAATTCACTGTTTTATGGGTATATCAAGAGTATATCGCCAGAAGATTATCACCAATCTAATGAAGAGATTTATTAAAGTTCGAATTATTTTCTAAAATGATAGCAAGAGGTAAATCGGTCTGCTGTATCAGGAAACTTGGATGCTCCTGAGGGTGGCTTCGATGCCATCATGCAGGCAATCGTTTGCCGTGATCAGATCGGTTGGAGGGATCAAGCACGTCGTCTGTTGGTCTTCTCAACAGATGCTGGATTCCATTACGCCGGTGATGGTAAAGTAAGTATAATATTGCTCTCTCGTTATGGCAGTAGAAATTACAAATCTTACCTCCTCTCACTCCCTCTCATCCTATAGCTCGGAGGAGTTATTGAACCGAACGACGGCCAATGTCATTTGGATAGTGCTGGCTTGTACACACATTCAACCATTCAAGATTATCCTAGTATCGCACAAATTAATCATCACGTGAAGAAGAACGCCATCAACATTATCTTCGCGGTCACTCAACAGCAAATCAACGTGTATGAGAAATTGTCTCAACACATTGAGGGCTCTTCGAGCGCTGTGCTGTCCAGTGATTCGTCTAACGTCGTCGATTTGGTCCGCGAAGAATACGGAGTATGTTCCTTATTTAATCTGCATAGAAAATCATCTAATTTTCCTCGACATTTCCCTAGAAAATCTCATCCTCAATTGAAATGAAGGATAATGCTGGTAGTGCTGTGAAGATAACATACTACTCCGCCTGTCTGAATGGAGGCACTCCAATTCCCACTGCCAAGTGTGACGGTCTGAAAGTCGGTGACATGGTGAACTTCACTGCTGAAATTGTCGTCACCTCCTGCCCGAGCGATCCCAAGGACTGGCATCAATTGATTCAAATCTATCCCGTCGGTATCAACGAGAGTTTGGTGATCGACTTGGAAATGCTCTGCAGCTGTCCTTGCGAACAACCAGGACATTCAGCCTATGAGGCATCCTCACCAAAGTGCCACAATCAAGGACAATACATGTGCGGCATCTGCGAGTGCGATGAGGCTCACTTTGGGCGCAACTGCGAGTGCTCCATGACCGATATGCATGCGGAAAATGAACGCGACCTGGGATGTCGGGCCGACAACACAACACTGATCGATTGCAGTGGTAGAGGAAACTGTGTGTGCGGCGTGTGCGAATGCGAGAAACGTCTTAATCCCGATGAAGTTATTTCGGGCAAGTTCTGCGAGTGTGACAACTTCTCGTGCGATCGTCACAACCAGCTCTTGTGCTCCGGACCTGAGCAGGGCACGTGCGAGTGTGGAGTTTGTGTTTGCAAGAACGGATGGACTGGATCGGCTTGCGATTGCCGCGCTTCGAATGACACGTGCATCCCACCGAATGGAGGCGAGATATGTTCTGGACACGGCGAGTGTGAATGTGGTACTTGCAAGTGAGTATGATGAGCTGTTTTTGAAAAATCGATCGTTTATGATTTCTTTGATCAGATGTAAGGTAACTGAGGAAGGTCGGTACTCCGGAAAATACTGCGAGAAGTGCCCCACCTGCTCTGGTCGCTGCCATGAACTGAAAGACTGTGTTCAATGCCAAATGTACCATACAGGACCACTTAAAGACGAGGCCGCTTGTGCTGCGAACTGCACAACATTCACACCCATTGGAGTTGAAAAGGTTGTAGTCGATGAGACAAAGGATGAATATTCATGCTTGTTCTATGACGAGGATGACTGCAAGTTTACATTCAAATACGCTGACAAAGAAGATGACAAGATCGAAGTACACGCTCAGCAGGACCGCGAGTGTCCACCCAAAGTTTTCATGTTGGGCATTGTGCTAGGCGTTATAGCCGCCATTGTCTTGGTTGGTCTGGCCATCCTTCTGCTATGGAAGTTGCTGACAACCATTCACGATCGACGAGAGTTCGCACGTTTCGAGAAGGAACGTATGAACGCTAAGTGGGAATCGGTAAGAAGAGGAATTTTTTTTTCATTGTCTGCCGCTTTGTTAAGTCTTTTCTTTTCGTGTATTTAGGGTGAGAATCCGATCTACAAACAAGCCACCTCAACATTCAAGAATCCCACCTATGCCGGAAAATAAATTGATTTTCCGTGATTTTGCCATACATTTTGTACATGCCCTCCAATCGTGAGAGGATATCAGTTTTGTAGTTATTTTAACTTTTTTTTTTGTTTATTTTCTCCTCCTTTGGTCGAGTGCTTGCGAGTGCGGATTGTCGTGTTCCTTTACAGTATTTCTTTCGTTGTGAATTTTTTTTCTTTTACTGCCACCAACCCTCAGTCGCCAAATCAACTTTTCCACCCTCTCACCGTCAATGCACATCAGACGATCCACACAAGAGAGCGCGTCCGAATGAGCAACGATCTTTATTGAAACGAACTAAACGCGATATTAACGTAATTCTAAATGTTTTTGTGTCTTAAGAGAACATGTGTGCCTGCTACTTACATAAACTAATGTGTATACAATGGAAAACTTTTTGCTAACGTTGTAGATTTGCCTTATTACACTGGATAGCGATTTTATCCTGATGTTGAACTTTTTTTTTTTTTATTGTGATCCTTCACAAGTCATAAGTGTTAGCTTTTGATTGTGTGAATGATGGATATACATAAACAAATATTTTATACATTTTACAAACTAAAACTTGCTTCCAAGAGACACATTTTGGTATAGGTTAGGTACTTCAAATATTTTTATTCGATTCATTCGGTTCTCTATGTCAAGTCTGTGTTAAGATTTAGAGAAAGTTAACTATTATTAGCAAATCCAGAAGGAGATGCAAGTTTGCGTTCGTCAAATCCTTTACGAACGCCTGCGCCAATTCTATATTGGATGATTGCCTCGGCCTTATTTGAAAGACGTCAAATTTCACTTGGAAAGTCTTTTCTTTTCGTTCATTTCTAATGTTTCCAAGGAACTCTTTGTTTAGATCATCGTTAAAAGCGAGCAAATTGAAGTACAAAACCTATACAAACTCACTAGAAGAAATCTTCCTTTTTACCAAATAAATTAACACAAACACACATACATTAAACTTCACTTTCTGTAGTTCAGAACTACACTAAAAAAAAAACACAAATCAAAATTTGAGAAATACAAGTTAAACTAACTGTGTGCCTAAGTGTAATCCTGTTCTATTGACAGGACATCATAAAGTTAAGGAATCAATTGAATAAAACCCCATTTGTGTATTGTATAGCCAAACTAATGTAATTTGTTAGAAAAAATGTCGACTCTTAACAGCAATTATAATTATAAAAAAACAAAACGAGAAAAAGAATCATATTTCTAGCAATATAAACTATAGATACGTGAGTGTATTTTTTAGGAATTTATTTCAATTCGAAAAGTAGTAGAGTATAAGTTTTTTTGTTTTATTATTTATAAACATATATATCTTTAATATATATATATATTTTTTGTAACTGTACTGATTTTTTAATTTTTATTTTATACATTAACTTTTGATAAACTAGTTTGTGTACAACAACAATATAATTCAACTGGCCGGTGAATAGTGTAACGGCTCTGACGTTTTGTGAAGATTCTATTGTAGTCTTTGTTTTAATTAAATCGCTTTTCTAACGAATGAACAAACAAAATGCAAAATATAAAAATTAAACGCACATCAAAATCAAATTAATTTAAGTCGATAGGTTTCGAAAACAAGTAATAAAAAAATGGTCTTAAAAATAATGTAACTGTAAGTTAAATTGGAAGTTTCATTTCATATTTACTGCGACATTTTCAGCCTTTCTTGATACATACACACATATATATACAGTGCTGTACAAACTTATAAAAAACATAAACTATCTTCAAAAAAATATTTAAACATTTTTGACGCTATCGTTCTGTTTTTCTTGTATCGTGACATGATTTGATACATAAACTGCGTAAGGGCCCCTGCTTACCGTATACATATATTATACATACTATATGTGATGCCGTTTCGTCTGTACAGTTTGACCAACTTCGAAGATACGAAATCGTAAAGCAGCTTGGGACACAAACAAATTCCTTAAGGAAGACTGAGCGTGGTACAAAAGCAAAGTCATCGTTTTTAACTCACTGTTTGCTTCAACTCTCATCTATGGTCTTGAAATTTGAATAATGACCCAACAAGATCGCGAATACAGGTGTCCGTTCTGCTGCAGGAGTAATTCGCCGGGATACGCTGAGGATCACGAAGGTGTGGAGGAAACTTAATATTGAGCTGCTACTTTTACGGACGGCAAGGGCTTTATTTAGTTGGCTTGGCCACGTGGTACGAATGTCCCCTTCATCAAGATTTCTGAGGGGTGCCTTAGATGCAATTCCATTAGGCAGCCGACCACTGGGTTGACCCAGGGTGAGGTTCTTGGATCAAGTCCATAAACTCGCTTGAAAATAGCTATGAGTTAAAGTCGATGGCGGAGATCAAGCCGCCTGGAGGTCTCTAGTGTGTGCATTGCCCTCACGATCCCTTTAGTGGAACATGACGGTTAAATATGATGATTACGATTATTATACCAGCGTCTGTCGTTTCGCCTATTGAATAGTGATGTCGGGAAAAAAGAAACTTCTCCAGGCCCGTTGGACTAAATCCCTCAAAGATCTCTTCAACGTTCCTCACTAAAGTGCTGTTCGATTCTTTTTTTATACACACGAAACCGAAAAGCGTACACACAGACATATGTGTGTATATCATTCAGGATTTCTCCACTCGAAGTATTTTCGATTCTGTTTGCAACACTACCATGGGCTTCTAAGGTGAAACTAAATTCTGCACAATATTTACTTGCAACTGGGCATTACTTACTAATCAGATCCTTCCTGAAAATCAATTCACAAACCCGAAACTTCTCAAGAATTCTCCATTCTTCGAGACGTTGCTTCGTAGACCAAACACAAAGCTCCAATTTTTCCAATCTAACTGCAATAATTCCTTTTATTTCTCACTTTAAAAGCATTTTCGAACAAATTAACTCATCAGATATAAAAAAAGGTACAAAAAAAATATTTCCTTCAAAAATCATTGATAGTGTGGCCTTGTTGGAATTTGCAAACAAGCTAAACGACTTCCTTCTCATCAGCATGACTTGGAACGCTGCATGAACCCAGTTGCGATGCAGGACAAAGAAACTTGATCGTTTTTGTGAGTGGTAACCGGATGATGTTTTTTGCTCTGTTCCTGGTCAGATAGAAAGAGAGAAGAGAGATACATGCTTGGTTATGCTTCTTCGTACGTCACGTGGTCTCGTGTTGTACAAGCTCCAGCAAGCCTCAATTGAATATAAGATCGGCGTCCGGTGCACCCTTCTGATGCTTGAACTTTGGGCGATTCTGACGCTGATAGTAGTTCTGGGTTTGGTTCTTTTGTGTTTGCAACAAGGACTCTTGGTAGTCCTCCTCCTCTATGCGTTCGGTTATGTTCAGGGTAAGGCGTTTAACTTTTTCATTTTCTTCGCGGATTTTCTGCTCTTGTTGCTTCAGATTGATTGCCAAGTGGCTGTCGGAGGGGGCAATGAATCTCTTGAACTGCTGCTTGCCCTTGCCACCGCGAACCATGAGGACGAAAGACACTGCAGACTCCTTGGGTTCAGGGTCGCCACTGTTGCTGGAGCTTGCACCGCCAACTCCACATTGTATTTGCTCGTATGATTTCTTCGAGTTCTTTGCCATCATCGGCACGGGGATATCCTTGGTGTTGGGCTTAACAGCTTCTTTGAGGCGCTCTTGATAGCTGTCAGCTGCCATCTTCTCAAACATCTGTTCAAATTCAAGGTCTTCTTTGGACTTCTCTGGTGTGATTTCTGGAAGATCGTCTACCGGGTCATTTATCCAGATCTGATTCGAGGTCTCCATTGCCGATGCTTCATCGTTGTCCTCCTCTTCTTCACGACGGCGTTCTTTGTTTTCATCGCCCGAGTCGGAAGAGTCATCACTGAGCTGCATGTGGATAGAGTTATGATTTAGGAAAGTCCCTACTATTTTCGGTGTTGACTTACAGGTTCGTCGAATTCACTGTCTTCTCGAATAGTGTCCAGTTCAGGTTCTCCGGTAGGACCATCGCCAGATCCCTCCTGGTTGGTTGAATGGGCTGCCAACTGAGGATACAACTCAGATTTCAGTTTCTCGATTGCTTCCTTTGCCTGTTCCAAGTTCTTATAGATCTGGAATCAAGAATGAGCAGTGCTGTGTTTAAGCAAACACGAAAGGATGATAACTTACACCTAACTTTGGCCTTATGTTCGCCAGGCAGTCCCGGTACATGTGGTCAACAAGAATTGGAAACAAATCCGATGTGTCCTCCTTGCTAAAAATGGGATTGCTCTTCTTATACCAGTAGTAGTGCTGGAAAAAGATCAGGAAGTAGTCCAACCTGAAACGAAAATCTCTTAGAACCATCGAAAGCAAATTTGCGCCAAACGGTTTTCCAACTTCTTTCGACTTTGTGCTCCAGTAAAGTATTGTCCACATGTGTCCAGAAGCACGCAAGCTAATTTCAACCGAAATAGACTGTCTGGAGGGTCCAGAGGGGACACTACACCTTCCTCCGTGGATACACCCAACGAGATAATGGAGTACAATGTGTTCAGAACATTTGCTGACTCAATGAGCTTGTAATTATACAGCTCGCCCAAGTACTTGGCCATAGCAATACGCCGCTGTGCTAATTTTGGTGAATGAATTTCGAGTCCAGCGCGGATGTCCTCGAACACGTTGTCAATGACCATCGTCACGGCTTTCTCCTGGTACGAGCTTAATCCGGAGACGAGATCAGCCAAGAATCTGATTAGAGGAAACCGAAGCAAGTATGCCTTTGACAAGCACTTGATGGCGTAACTGCTGATTTCAGGATCATCCCAGTTAATTCGGCGCATCATCTTAATGCATCTGTCCACGTTCTGCTTGCACAGTTCCTCGAATATGAGGTGCCGGATGTACTCGTGAATTGGTGGGCGAAGCTTCTTTTCCGTTTTGATTGAATCTGGCGGTTTCACCAAATAGTAAACGCTTTCAACTTGTGCAGCGTGGCGAGAATCCAGCGCTGTGTTCGTCTTCATCCGAATCATCTGATCGAGGAACACGTTCGTTAGCAAGCGAGAGTCTCGACAGTTGTACAGATAAACTCCTGCAACCTCAATGAAGGCGCACGCCATCTCAATCTGATGGTGATGAAAGTCACGGAGAAGCATTTTCAAGCAAGCTAGGGCGTCGAACTTCTTGCATAAGCCGAATTTCACCATTTCACCGATGAAGCGAACGATTTTGATTTTTGACTCGATGTTTAGCTGGTTCTTCTTTCTGATGTGCCACTTGAACTCCTTCCGCAACATCTCTGACAGGTCAATTGCAATGTCGGTATTAACGAGATTCACGATTGCCACGAAGCGGGCCAAGAACGGAAGCAGGTCTAGGCGGGTTCTGAAATGGGAACAAATTCCTAAAGCACCGATTTCGTGCAGGAGACTAGCTGCTTACTTACCTTTGCACGCCGAAGATAGACTTGGTCAGCTTCTTGCGATTGTTCTTGGTATTGTAGTTGAGCAGAAACTCAATCGCGGCGGAATCCAGCAGCTCCTTGTTGACGCAATTGTTAAGGTTTGTCAAGAACTGTTCGAATTGTTGCTTAATGTTTGTTCCAGCGTTTGTAATGCGTCCAGCTTCCATCAGAGCAGATCCGATTTTATCGGGAAGAACTTGCTCAGTTGGAGCCGCTAATGAAGATGCATCCTCGGCTGCGACCTCGGTTTCATTCGATGGGTCAGAAGTAGATGACGGTGGATCGTCACCATCGACATCTGCGTCTATATCCACATCTAACGACTCCTCTGTCATTTCCATCGGTTCATCTGGGGGCTCTAGATCCTGCTTCGGAGCAGAGAAATTTGGCAGAAATTGCCTCAAATCGGGAAGATCAGTATAGAAAGCCTTCGTTTCCTCATCACCCCAAGGATCCAGCTCCCCCATTGAACCATCTTCCAGAAGGCTTTCGAGCACAGTCTCTGGGTTTCCATTGTCTGTATTTTTTGCAAGCTCTGGAAGTGGTTCGTCTAGCAAATCAGAGAGAGTTTGAGCCGAGGACAGTAACTTGTCGAAGTTTGCCTGCATCAGTTCGCATTTCTCCTTTTTGTCGTTGGATATCTCACCCTTGGACTCCATAATTCGACAAATATTCTTTTTCATAGACATCAGCTCTGCTTCTTCCGAGACCAAGTGTTTGCATAGGTTCTTAAAGTAGTCTTTCAGCAAAGTCCGCAGATTCTGTTGTTTCTCGGGAGAAAGAAACTCTGACTTAGGAATGACGATGTTATACTTCTGTGCCAAAATCACAATTTTCTTCGGTATCAGGCCTGCATACTCTTCCCCACAGTGGCGACAGAATGAGAGGATAATAGAGAAATTGCTGTGATCTTCCTTGTCCTGAGATATGATATTCGTCAGCACACTACCAAGCAGGGATAGTCCTTGTTTTCCACCAATTACACCAGAGCTAACCAACTCGGCAAAGAGTCTTAAATCGACCCGCATCTTGCTGGGGTTTGATATTTTCTCACCTGGTTTGACGGTCAGCGTTTTTTGCCATGCTTCAAAGAAATGTCCGTCAAAGTCCACGTACGTTTGGTGCAGTTGTGAACAAAGAGTTACCACTGCCGGAACATCGGTCATTTTCAATTTAGCTTCCGATAGAGCCGAGCATATTTCCGAAATGTATTTACTCAAGTTCAGACCATTCATATCTTTCATGAGGGTGTCCAACTGTGCCGAAGTGAATTGCTTCAATTTTTTAACAAACGCCGTGTTCTTCTTCAGACTGGAATCCAACTTGGCAAAATGACTTTCACCAGGGTGCAAGCATTTGAGGTTTTCATTCCGTAGCTGGGTCTTGGCAGCGATTTTAGCATTCAGTTCCGCTATGAAAGTGGTCACTTCCAATTGTTCATTTTGTGCAATCTCTTCCGCACTCTGCTCGGATTGTGGCTTCCCAAGATCTGCAGAGCTTTCAAATGTATTGTTTTCCGTCATTTTTACACAAAGAAATCTAAGTTTAAGGAAGAAAATATGTATTTTGCAGTAATCATCAAATTAAATATTCTAATAAACGTCACATTGGTTATACACTTGATGACACTCATGACGTTTGGTAATGTTTTTGGTTTTCGCAGAATACGCGACCAATAGAATGTATTGGTGAATATGCTAGATATGGTGAAACTTCATCAAAAATTGAGCATTTCGTCGATAAGGTAGATTTTGTTTTTCAAAATAAGAAACGATTTTCTTTAAATTTTATTGAATAATTTAAAAAAAAACGAATTTGAATTGACATTACACACCATACATATATTTCGAAAAAGCAAAGAAGATTACATCAGAAAATTCGTAGCACACTCAATATTTTATTAGATTGTTCACCGGGAAAGTACGTCTCAAGCCCATGCATTTCTCCCGGTCGATGTAAAGTGCATTTACTTTCCTCCTTAAATCGGCCTCTAAGTTGGAGCGAGTTCTCAAGAGTTGTTGATGCTGTGATTCAGCCTCCTGTAGCTTCCTGTGTAAAGAATTGACTGTATCCTGCAAATCATGGACCTCTTGAACCAAACGCATCTGAGCATAGTCTCTATGAGAAAACGAGATTAAGTTTGAAGCCACAAGCAACCCAACTTATGCTTACTTGCATAATTCAACTCCTTCACGGCGACTACGTGCTTCCAAACGTGTCTGAGCAACTTTCATCGGATTAGATTTATCCTGGATGGCCTTTTGCAGAAGCTGTATATGACGCTCTAAGTCAAATATCTCCTGTTGCACCTTGAACAGATGCATTTGAACCTTGTCTTTCGCATCGGCCATCTCTTGAGAACGTCTGTCAAGGGCGTTGTTCGTGTTACTCCAGGCGTCCCAGACGTTGCTGGCGGTCTGATTGGTTATGGTCTCTATATCACTGCGAAGTTGTGTCGACTTTCCACGTTCTGTCTGTGACCTACATTCAGATGACTTACATCAGTCTTCAAGTAAGGATAGGAATTGACCTACTTGTTGATTCGACAACTGCTTGACTGTGCCCAAGACTCCTGAGTACTGATGGTGGGATCGTATTTTTCTATTCCTCCATAATAGTTGATGCCTCGGCTGCAGTTACTCAACTGGTGGCACACCGAGTCGATACCAAGGGTAGACTCCTTGTGGATAACATCGTCTTCCAGACTCTGTTGGGCAGCGCGCATCTCCTGCAGCTGCATGCAAAGCTTCTCGTACAGATTTCGCAGTTTGTCCTGGCTTGATCGTAAATTCTCAACCTCCGACAGGAGGCTCTTCTCAACGTGATCGTGCACCTTTTCCACTTCCTGTCGACCTTCTCGGTGATAGAGGCACTCTTGGGCAATGTGGAGCGGAGCCTCCAGATCTTGAATTGCCTTGGTAAGAGTACCCTTATACGCGGCAAGTGAGTTTGTCTCGAAGATTAACTTCTCCAATTCATTGCTTAGCTCATTTCGCCAGAATGTCACGTCCGTTAGACGTTCGCCCAGACGCCTACCTGCATCACGTTGACCTTGGGCTGTCTTCTCGTCGGTCTCACGCATCAGTCGTACTGCATCGTTACGAAGTCTCTCGGACTGGTTCCTTCAAAAAGAAAAACTTCTCTGAAAAGCGATGATCAACCTGCCAATTGTAGAGTTTACCGATTTGCGTTCGATTCAGCATACTTTGACAGGCAGTGGTTGTTCCACTCGCTTGGGGTGTAGCGTGTGTAGAGGGCAACTCTGGATGCGTGCTGAGGGTTCCTCTTGAAATCAGTCACGAGATTAGGAAACTTTAAAGGTTCCGTCACCATCCCCGCAGGAGAGAAGCACGGGTTCACAAGTTGATTGGTTATCGGTTGCTCTGTCATTGGTGTAGCTTTAACTAATTCGTAGTCAAGAGCCGGTCGCCATGGATGCGGTCGTGTTGCCTGAAAAACAAGAAAAATATTTCAGACAAGGCACGTGTGTTACATCATCCGTACCTGATATGATGCACCAAATCTAGGTTGCATAGATGGTCCTAGAATTGGCTCCATGCATGGCGGAGCACCGGCTTGGCTCCACGGCTGTAAATAAAAAAATGTATAAATGGTTGAGTACTCTTTTAAAGTCCAATTCAAAGTTCCATGCAAAATGAATGACCGCAAATGTGCAACAAGCTTAGAGAGAAACCAAATTATGACGGTGTGGTGCCTTAAGGAAAAAGAAAGTGTGCCACTTAATGAATGTGCAATGTGCTTGTTTAATGAAGTTTTAATGCATCTAACGTATGATTCGACGAGATTTCGATAGTCCTTCCTTTCGCCACTTTGTCCGTCTTCGGATGGCCATCTGTCCAGAAGGTTGCCCTTAACCAGACGCGAATCGAATAGTCTGTTCTCGATGTATGAAGCTGCGTGCCATTTCATGATTTTTCAACTACAAGCTTTTCACTCACGATTGGTATACTCGACTTAAGTAGGATATCTTTTAAGGCTTTCGGAGTTGGCTGTTGTTTGAAGACTGGATAGTGGTTCTTTAAGTATGAATCTTCGTTTTGCCAACAAAGCATTTAAAACAATTAATACAACTTAACTTAAAAATATTTATAAAATCTCGGAGTTGTGGTATGAAGGTATCCGGCGGATGTGATGGAATGTTTAAAAATGAATTCCTTCATACAGTCAATGGAAATAGTTATAGATATCGATCAAACAGTTATACTATTGGGTGTCAAAGGAAACGCATTCAGAATTGTGCACCAAGGTAATGTATTATAAGGTCATTGTCATGGTGAGGTATTTATATGTAGAACATTAGCCACTGATTTGGAGACTTGGACAAGGTGTTAGATGTAGTGAAAACTGATGAATTCATTATTTATCAGTTTGAGGCTTTTAGAAATTTATCTAAAACTATTCCTATTATGTATAAAATGTTTTTATTCTAATGGAGCGTAACATGAAATGAACACTACATTATCGACAAAAATTGTTGCCATCACTTAAGGAGTGACGTTGACGTTTCTCCATTGTCCATCTTTGATCTCTAGAAAAATTAAAAGGGTACGATTTCGCCGGCTATTTTCTTTATTGTATTACTTAAATATTAAATAAAATATTTTAAAATTGAACAACCATTCAATACTCAAATAAATTACCTACCGAATAAAATTTTGATATAGTAAAGTATTTTCCGAAATCACAGCCATGTGAATGCAAAACTAAACTCGGGAGAAAACTGTTCTTTTGAAAGCCTTTGTTCAACCTTTTTTGTGGTCGTTGATTTTCTAATGTTATCATTTTGTAAATTATTATATACTTTCAAGTTAATAACTAATAGCATAAGACCATAAACCCTTTCTTAGCAATATACATTCCCATTGCACAAGTTTCTCTAAGGGTGCAATGGCTTGTTCTCAAATATCTGACGTGTTCTAGAAAATTACCAAATAATTCAATCATTTGATGTACTCGATACAATGTTTTCTTATCAATTATAAATATGATTCAGATACCAGAAAGTGTAAACAAATTGCGCGTCATAGCCGCAACGCGCAACGAAGCAATCCATAACGTGCATGTACAATTTATGAATTTGTCTTTGCACCGGTGCCAAGAAATTTCTTTATTTTTATCCTTCTTGACAGATAAACTCATGAGAAACAACATTTTAATATTTTAGAAACAAAAATGCGATTGGGCATCGTAGCGCTATTGATATTTTGCGCGTTGCACTTTGGAATTGGTGTAGATCCGAAAAACTTCAAAACATGTGAGGAGAGCAGCTTCTGTCGGTGAGTAAACAAAATCAGTGTTTACCTTGACCTGTGTCGATTGTTACTTTTATAGACGATGTCGGAAAGTGCAACCAGGAAGCTCGAAATTCGCACTTGTACCGGGCTCGTTGAACTCTTACTCAGATTCAGTTATGCTTGATCTCATCAACAAGGAGAATAATCATTTGTTTGTCTTGAAAGTAGAAGCCCTGGAGGTAGAGTATACCTTTATTAATTTATTTCCAACTATGAATAACAAATTTGTATTTACTTTCAAAGGGAAATATGTTCAGGGTGCTCATTGATGAGAAGACTCCGCTGAAACCTCGTTACGTGGTCACTGATGCGCTCAAAGGGATTCCCAAAGCTGGAACGTAAGTTTTAACACACCCATATTGGGACTGCAATCCAATTTGTTTACTTTTAGAATTAAAGTTCAAGACCAAAGTGGTCCCGAGTTAGTTATCACGTCTGGAGACAACAAAGCCGTCATCCATGCCGATCCTTTCAAGATCGATTTTTATCAAAAGGACGTTCTCTCCGTGTCGGTGAACGCGAAAGGACTGATGCGTTTTGAGCATCTTCGACAAAAGTCTCAGCCCAGTTTGACTGATGGCAATGAGGTGAATGCAGATCAACCAGACGCTGAGCCTTCACAGCAAGCAGCGCCAAAGACAATTGAAGATGAAGATCCTGGTTCATGGGAAGAGAACTTTAAATCTCATCACGATTCAAAACCGAATGGTCCGGAAGCAGTTGCATTAGACTTTTCATTTCCGGAAGCCGACGTTCTCTTCGGCATTCCAGAGCACGCCGATTCTTTCGTGCTTAAGTCAACTCAAGGCACTGACCCATACCGCTTGTACAACTTGGATGTCTTCGAATATGTCTTGGACAGCAAGATGGCTTTATATGGATCTGTTCCGGTTATTTATGGCCATGGGTAAGTTTTTGCGAAGAAAATGTCTTGAACGTGAATAAGATTTCCTTCCCGCGTAGACCCCAACGAACAGCTGGAGTTTTCTGGCAGAATGCTGCTGAGACATGGGTTGATGTTCTCACTGCTGAGAAGAATGTGGTCTCGTCTATCGTCAACTTTGTGTCAGGATCACGAAAATCCGATCCACCAACCGCACATTTTATGTCGGAGAGTGGCATCGTTGATGCATTCATCTTATTGGGACCGACTCCTTTAGATACCTTTAAACAATACACAGATTTGACGGGCACAGCCAATTTGCCACAGCTCTTCACCCTCTCCTACCATCAGTGTCGTTGGAATTACAACGACGATAAGGACGTGGAGACTGTCTCCGCTAAATTCGACGAATACGACATCCCAATGGACATAATGTGGCTTGACATCGAGTACACCGACGGCAAAAAGTACTTCACTTGGGACAGTTTCAAGTTCCCCAACCCACTGGGCATGATCAAGAACCTCACCGATCTTGGACGTCATTTGGTCATCATTATCGATCCTCACATCAAGCGTGACAGTGGTTATTTCTTCCATAACGACTGCACTGACAAAGGTTACTACACAAAGACCGCCGACGGCAAGGACTACGAGGGTTGGTGCTGGCCTGGATCTGCAAGCTACCCAGACTTCTTCAACCCAGTTGTTCGCCAGTACTATGCTGACCAGTATCTACTGAGCAACTTCAAAACAACCACCAACGACGTGATGTTCTGGAATGATATGAACGAGCCATCTGTGTTTAACGGCCCCGAAGTAACCATGTTGAAGGACAACGTGCATTACGGAGGCTGGGAGCATCGTGATGTGCACAATCTGTATGGGCATATGCAGTTGATGGGAACCTTCGACGGAATGCTAAAGCGTGATCCCACACAGCGGCCTTTCATACTTACACGTGCACACTTCTCTGGCTCTCAGAGGTACGCCGCCATCTGGACTGGAGATAACGCCGCCGATTGGGGTCATTTGCAGCACTCGATTAAAATGTGCCTCTCAGAGGCTGTAGCTGGTTTCTCATTTTGTGGCGCTGATGTTGGTGGATTCTTTGGCAACCCAGATGCAGAATTATTTGAGCGTTGGTATCAGACAGGCGCTTTCCTTCCATTTTTCCGTAGCCATGCTCACATTGACACCAAGCGTAGAGAACCATGGCTGTTCCCTGAAAAGACACGCTTAGTCATCAGAGACGCCATTCGTAAGCGTTACAGCTACCTACCGCTGTGGTACACCTCGTTCTACGAACATGAGCGATTTGGCTTTCCAGTGATAAGACCTCTGTTGGCGCATTACCCCAAGGACAAAGAGGCTTTCTCTGTTGACTATGAATTTTTGATCAATGACCAGCTTTTGGTGCGTCCCGTTATGCAGCAAGGAGTAAGCAAGGTAGATGTCTACTTCCCATCGAAGGAGGAGAAGAAGGTTGGCGATGTGTGGTACGATGTGGACACATTCCAGAAACATGACAAAGTTGGCTATGAAACTATCCAAGTCGATGATTATAAGGTATGTTGCTATCAAACATTTCTTTTTAGATGTTTTTTTTCAATGTTCATTCAACAGATTCCTGTATTCCAACGCGGCGGTTCGATCGTTCCCAAGAAGGAGCGTATACGTCGTGCATCCACTCTAATGATCAACGATCCCTACACCCTCGTAGTGTGCTTGGACAAGAACGGTGAAGCAAATGGCACAGTCTACCTTGATGATGAAAAATCCTATGAATACCGCGACGGAAAATTCATCTACTCACTGTTTGAATTCAGTGGAAATTCCCTGAAAAACTCATTCATAGCTCCACCTAACTACAAGACCAGATCGTGGCTGGAGCGTGTGGTCATCGCTGGACTGGAAAAGACACCCAAATCTGCTACGATCTTAATCGATGGTGAATCACAGGAATTGGATATTTTGCCGCACGAGAAGGCCATAGCTGTTCGCAAGCCAGGCGTGAACATGGCTCAAAAGTTTGTGATTAAACTCAACTATTAGAGGGAGCATTGGGAGACACTTAGTTTTAGATGAGCAATTAAGATTTATACCTTTCCATTTTAAATTCGCAAGCAAGTAAATTATATCATTCTAAGCGCTGCACCGCGTAACGGACAAACGTTAGTTCAAAAGTTCAACCCCCACTCAGTTCATGTGTAAGAATTGTTTGTAAACCGTTTTGTATTTTAATTGGAAAATAAATAACTCTTGATTTATATATTATTTTACATTGAGTCTTTGTCCTCTTCTTTACCTTCAGCTTATGGATGAAAACACGTTTAACCGACTGAAGTTCAGTTTCCATCACGCTTACCGAGATCCAATGTAGTTGTGGAATTTTTCGATCGTTTCAAAATAAGTCTACATGTCAACATTTAAGAGTGTCATCCACAGCAATTCGACTTGCTTAGATTATAAGAGTGAACTTCGAGACACCTTACATTTCAAGTTAGCTCATGATTGCTCTAAAGTAATTTCCTTTACTTTCTTAAATCTACAACGATGCTGCTGACGGTGGACATATGACTTGTTGGACATATTGCTTTTTTGTTTAGATCTACCAGCCGTTCTAAAACACAAGTTTAAAAGGTTAGAAGGCAGAATTTCTTTTCCATACGATGCACTGTGTAATCAATTCAGAAGCCTGTCATCGAAGTTTTTGCATCATGTGTGGAATATTACGTCCTTCGAGTGTCTGCCACGCATCCGAAATATTAGGATTTCTCACAGCTCAGGCGTATATGCATTATTCGCAAATAGTACGTTCTCAGTGGATAGCTTATATCATACCTTCGTGAAACGACCATATCTTGAAATCTTTCGTGCAGGCTATTTAATATGAATTCGCGTTTCAACAGATTTTTGAAGGACCACATGTCTTGTGTTGACTTGAGAACTCCGGACGATCTTCTCAAATGTGATGTTGAATAGGTTAAATGTAGAGCATCGCATTGTTTACAATATTCATAGACGAACTGGAAGTAGCAGCGTGGTTTTTTTTAATTTTAATGCATTTTTATTTTCCATTCATTATTTCTTATATGCTAGACAAAAATACTTAAAACTAGCTTAATAATATAATCCATTGATCTTAAATCTAACTTACTGACTCTTCACGAGTACTCTAAGCTAATCTAGGACATTTTTCTGTCTGCCTTTCGGCCTCTTTTGTTTGTTGAATTCGTTGCTTAAAACTAATAACATTTTTTTTTTATTCCTCCAAGAAAATTAGTAGCAGCGTGGTAAATATGTATGTATGTTAAACCACTTCTATGCATTCTTGCTATTTATATTACCTAAAACATTTTTTAGAACTATCAATTATTTCAGGCTGCCAAAAATGCTTAGAACTATCTGTATCCTTAAACCGATGCAAGCATTATTTTAATTTTTCTGTTTTGTCGTCGATGTAGTCTTCATATGAATTGAGGTCGCCGTGGCGCAGTGGGTAAGTATATAGGCTCACGCGCTAAGGTTTCAAGTACAAATGCCGGACGGAACACCTCGCATTTTTTCACGACACCACCTCTTTCGAGCTGCTGAGTACTTATTGTCTATGAAAAGCTTCTCAAATCTCGCTTTTCGAAGTCGGCAAAAAAACTGTAGGTCCCTTCTACTCGTGAGATAACAGAAGTATGTTCAACATGAGTAGTTGTTGTAGAAAGTAGTTAGGCCCTGGTCCCTTGTGGGCTTGTGCTACAATTAATACGATTATTATTATTACTATAGGTCTTATATATTCGCTACAGTTAGAATGCAACGCTCCTTTTTGGACTGGTACTCTTAAGATCTTTTAAGACTCACAGAAAAGATCTCAAATGAAGCGATAGATCTTATAGGATATATTGTAGTAACGTTGCTGCGTTAATCACCTTTTAAGAACACTGATGAAGTGTTCGTCTTTTTTACTCTTTTACAAATATTTTAAGAAAAGACGCTCAAGCCAGCTCCATTAGTCTTCTTCAAGAATTCACGCACAATACATATCTCGTTCGAAATGGCCATCAGTTAGCCCTTAAGTCAATTTTCGAATATACACTTCACTTTAGAGACACACGACACAAATATTGAACGCTCTTCCCAATTTAATTCCCACTTCCCAATTACTTTTAGTTGGCCGTTGCTGTGACTTGATTCCGAACACAAGTACAAGGGCACTCGAAATATCTTTACCACACACCATTATTAAAAAAAAAAAAACCAAAAAGTGTCGGATATGGTCTTGAGATTGATGTAAAGACGATGAGTGCTCACTTGACCAGGAACCAGGAACTTCCCTTGCTGGATACCTAAATCATCAATATATGGCTAATTAGAAGGGAACTCCTTTCTTGTGAATCGGACAAATGCCACCGAGTTTCTACTCATATTTTCTTTCGCCATCCGCCCAATCAGATTGTTCAAGCTGCTCTAAATAATCGTTTTACAGTTCGTCTTGTCTAGCAGCTTTGTTTGTTATTATATTAGCAGCTCATATGACCCATCATAGCATATGATTGTGTAGGACCAGCAGAGAGAAACTCTCGATCTTCGAAAGGAGTTTACTACGAATCTGTACCGGTTTCACTATCAAAAAACACCACATTAACAAGAAGTTCTACGACGAAGCACGCTTAGCACACCTGCAAAAGTACTCCATGTAACTGTTCAAGAATCAGCTAAAAGAAATTTGAACTAATCCTAATCCAATTAGGAACTTGAGGAGTTCAGTTCTCCGGTATACATTTTTTAACGCGCACTACATGCTGATCGAGGAGATTTTTCTCCCGAAATACGCCGAATTCGAGCCGTATCACTTCCGCTCCAGAAGTGATGCAACTTCTCATTGAGGCTGAAGTCGCAAAATGTAACCTCACACCACAAAAGCATATCACTGACACACGGATCTGAACACCTCAATTTATGGACAAGACGTCGCTCTTCGTACTTCTCTTCAGTGTCGAATAAATCTTTCGCCTTTTACAAGACGTCGCAACTTAATTTTTCCTTCCTTCCTTTCTATTCGAACACAGCAACAGGTGGAGCTGAATTTTTCGCTGAAGCAACCGAATCATGCCAAAAATGACTTAAGCCAGAAAATAAGATCAGAGCGAAAATATTGCTTTTTTCCTAAACTTCAATTAAGCTTTCCCTTTATTTAAATCTAAATGGATCACTGGTAAAAAAACCTAAGAGGCAGAGAAGAATGTGCAAACTGTATCGCAACGATTAGAATACTAGCATACACATCCACACCATTGGTACTTTGGGCAGTTGAAAAGAAAGCAGTTCACAAATTCGAATGAAAGACGTTACGTCCAAACACCACCATCTGTTAAATTCCCTTCTTAATCGCAAAATTTCAAAATACGGAACACGCACATTTAAAATTCAACCCCTCAAGGCAGTCATTGTCGGCAAACTAATTTCTGCATTCCGTTCGGCATTTCCCGTTGACTGCAAAAGATACACACTTTGTCATGCTAACCCCGCAGTACTTCAGACATTCAAAAGTAATTTAACAATCCGCTCCAAGGACCTCAATATCCCTGATTAAATCCATACTTGTCGGCCGCGCCACCCCCTGCAGCGTGCGCCCTCTCTGCAAATTCATAAGGAAACTTTCTAATTATTCATATCTTAAACTTAATCGAATCTCTTAAAAAGAAATCGCAACTAAGGAAGACAAAGAACGAGAAAAAGAACAGAACACGACAGTAAAGGAAACCGAAGAAGTAGAAGAAAAAAAAGCGCAGTTCAAGAATAAAGCGGAAGTTCCTCGCATATAAGGACGGACGACCCAGTTTTGAGTTTCTGCCTTCTCTTCCGTCGTCTCTTGGTGACTGTTCTCTTTCTCCAGTGTTGAACGACAAACACGTCGAAAGGAAAGAAGGACATTCTCAGATCGAACCCTTTTTTCGCGCTCCTCCGCGCTCATCCACCACAGCACCAGCAGCACAAGCATCCTTCGCAAAACTCGTCCTCCAAGGGACACATTATCATATTAAGCTATATGAGAGTTCCTTGTATTTTTTCTTCCCTCCGCTAGACAAGGACGAGAAGCAGCAACTCTGTTCGGTCCTTCACGCCGATTACCGCTTCCACGGGAAGGACAGCGCTTTCAATGGTTTTGTTTTGTTGGGCACGTTAGGACCCGCCCACTCAACTGGAACGGGTCTCGGCGGCAGTGCGCATGTTATCCGACTGAAAGATGATTGATTCGGGATAACACCGGGAGGGTAACATGGAATTTATGAGGTCGACTTCAGTCGGTGATGTGACGTCCTTGAGTAGGGTAGTGCGACAGGTAGTTGTCGTGCGAACACGCGGTTTACGTGCCGCGTCAGGACACATGCCACAAATTCACACGCTCGACCGTAAGATGTTTCGTTTCAGATTAGTGGCACTCCTGTTGGGCTGGTGGCGGTGGCGGTGGCCATTCATCGCGTGAACTTCAATTTGTAAAACATTCTCCTTAATGGCACCGCAGTTGGGAGTTGATAACGGTCTCCCGGCTCAGGTCTGGTCACCACCGCGTCGAATCAATTATGAGAGTCCTGTAAGTAGGTGGCACGATTACTGATTAAGGTTCGCGATATATCACCGAAGGGCGGCTAGCACATTTATTTGCTCGGTCGATGGGCGCCCGCTAGCGGAAGCAGAGTGGTGCTATAAAGGGAAGCGGTCCCGATAAGAGCGCCAGCGAGGAATGGTTTTCTTTAATATTTAATGAACTTTCCGCGAGCAGATAGGATAATTGTCTGCACTTATTCACTTAGGGCAGAAGGCGAATCGCGATGGGGAAGGGGCGACATTAGCGTGGACCATCGAGCGCCCGACACTTGAACATGATTCGCGTGACTTGTGAGGTTAAGCCCGCTGTCTTTGTGGGAACTTTTACTTTCGTTACTGCCATTGGCGCCCGACGGTGGCCTTCTCACAGGATTATCGGGAATTAAGTTGTTTCCGTTTCGTTTCGTTTACTTCTTCTTTGTGTGTCCTCTGTTCCATGCTACGCGGCGGCCAGTGAGGGGCGGCGAATTCGTTGCGCACTGTCCCATTGTTGTGGCTAGTTCCTGTCCCGCTTCTGGTCATCAAATTATTTGAATTATGGGACTAAGAAATGAGGTCCTGGAATTAAGTTAATTACCCCATGGATTATGTTATGATTACTGGAAGGGATGGGCCGCTGCTGTGGTTCGGTTACGGGACGTAAAGCACTGCCATTGTGTTCATGTGAATCGTTGTTGAGACAATTAGGTCAGTCCTGTATAGTAATCGGGACGATTTGGGGCACAACGAATGCGAGGGGGAAGTGAGACACAATGCGGGGGGTTAGTCCTGTGAATGATACAATTTAAATCCTGTGGTTTATTGTCATCCGCTTGAGTTAGTTTTGAAACGGTGGACTTGGGGGTAAGGTTGTGATGGTTGCCGGAGCGGTTCCATGTAAACGGGGTGGCAGGAATGTCGTGCGAGGAGTTTGGTGGTCGATGACGACGCACGTCATGGTTGAGCTAATATTAAATGTGGGGTCAGGATTTAAATTGTATTTCCCCCCTCCCACCGAACAATGGAACGACTTGTTTTGTCTGAGTCCTTTGTAATGCTTGTCGGCTTTAATTGGAATGAAATCCTTGATTCGATGGGGTGGTGAAATGTATATTACTCCAAATTTATTTCATGCTTGTGGTTGAAAATTGCTTGAAATAATGCCGGTTTCCTAATTTGGTGAGAGAAAGTATTCAGTGTGCAGGTGGAACGGGGAACAGGACAAGGAAGTGCCAACATTTCGTCGCGGAAAGACCCTACACAAACAAATGACAGTTGATGTGGATGGTGGCAAGTCATTCGTCATGAAAGCCCAGGTTAAGGGTTCGCAGAAAGCAGTTTTTTCGGTTGGCTTGAATATAATTGTCAGTAATGGACCGGTGACCGAAACAAGTCTCAATTTTAATATGAGTTGAAAAGAAAAAGTCGGAGCTCCAATTACTCGTCGCTTATAAGACTCCTTCTTTCGTCTTTTAATCGCTCAAACTAATATCCCAAGACGCACTTAAAACAGTGTTCTGAAAAAAATCTATCTTCGCATTGACGAACATTTTCAGTATTTGCAATTTGTAGAAATAAGAGTGTTAAGGTGAACGAAACGGGTAGAAGCGTCTTACAGTTTCTTTGCCGACTCCGAGCGGCGAGATTTGAGAACCTTTTCATAGATAATTGATACTCCTTGAGGGTTGTAAGCAACTCGAAAGAGGTGGTGCCGTGAAAAAATGCAAGGTGTCCCGTCCGGGAATCGAACCTAGACCTTCTGCGTGTGGGTCGATGCACTTACCCAATACGCCGCGGCAGCCACCATTACTGCCAAAACCATTCATAAATTTGAGTCCCAGCTTACATAAGTGGATAATATTCGACCAGATGAACCACATCCAGAGCGTTTTGAGAGATAACAGCAGCTGTGTGTAAGAATGTAAGCGAAAATTGAAGTGAACCAAATCAGAATTTTATCGTCAATACATTATAGCGCCATGTAAACTTGCAATGTGTTTCCTGAAATTCAAGCACATGGTCTCGGTGATCTCTGGTTTCAACAAGACGGTTGTACGAGCTATATAGCACGTGAAACAACGAACTTGCTCAGAAGTCAGTGTGGTGAGCACTAATTTTCATATTTTACTATGGTAAATTGGACGCCTGGATATTACAATTTCAGCTTATTATCTCTGAAGACATTTTAGGTGTCAGGGTATTAGGAATAAGCCAGTTACGTTTAACGCTTTGGATGGCCACATTACTTGTGTTATCCGCGTGATACCAGTTGCTATGCTAAAACGAGTCGACAATAATTTGACTTTTCGAATGCACCTCCTCGGACGCAGCCAGGGCCAAAATTTACATGATATCATTTAAGAAAAAATTCACTTTCAAACTTATTTGTATTATTTTACATTATAAATCAAACCTCACGATGAATCAAATGTTTCTGGTTAAAACAGAAGCATGGACCCTATTTAAAGCCGACCCATATGCCTGTGGTTTCTGAAAGATAAAAGTTCTGCGTGCTTTTTTTGACTCAATTTACCCAGACTTACAGTCGAAAGCATCTACTCAGACGAGGACGTTTAAACACAATGTACTCGTAATGCGATGTACCGATGCCTGAGATGGCTAAGGTCATCAAGAGTATATGGATACCTGAGTTTCGTTCAGACGAGAACAAATCAGACAAATTTCTCGACAGAGATTGCGAGTAATAAGATCAGTGACAAATTTGGTGTGCGATAGGGAAGAGTGCTAGATTTAGTTGAAAAGATCTGCTGATTTAGGATTGGCTCCACTCCGGACTGTAACGATAGTAAAAAGAAGATGACGTGTGACAATGTGCCTCACAAATGAGAAAGTTTCAATTACTTTAAAAACTTATTAATAATAATTGAGTTGCCCTATAGCCCACAACGGACCAGGGCCAAGCTTCTACAACAACTACTCGTGTTGTGCGTGCTACTGTTCTCTCACGAGTAGAAGGGACCTACAGTTTTTTGCCGATTCCGAACGGCAAGATTTGAGAAGCTTTTCATAGACAATTGATTTTGAGTGTTGTCAGCCACTCGAAAGAGGTGGTGCCGTGAAAAAATGTGAGGTGTCCCGCCCGGGAATCGAACCCAGACTATCTGCGCAGCGGTTGACCCATTTACCACTACGCTACGGCGAAAACTTATTAAAGTGTCAGAAATTTGCAATTTCACCACGTATGCAACAACGCAGAAACTGGACGAATCAAGATATTTTCTTCGTTGCGATTGGAGGAGGTGTCGCATATGTCTTCTAAGAAGATGTTCTCCTTCTTCTTCTTCTGGACCTGGGCCTCAATCAACATGCCTCTCCAGCCAGCACGGTCTTTCGCCAGCTGCCGCCAGTTGCGCACTCCAAGTTGGTTGAGGTCCTTTTCCACTTGTGTGCGCCACCTTATCCTGGGCCGTCCTCTGTTGCGTTGTCCCAATGGCTCAGATTCGATGACTTTTCGGATCGGCACAGTGGTGTCCATACGCTCTACATGGCCTAGCCATCTTGAGCGTTGTATCCGAGACGCTTAACTAGGCGCATGTCGCTGTACAGCCCATAGAGTTCATCGTTAAATCCTCCCCTCCAGATGCCATCAACGCAAAAAGGACCAAAATCGAACGCAAAACTTTTCTCTCGAAACTACTAAGGGCTTCCTCATGTACTTTTAATAGTGTGCAAGTTTCCGTGCCATAGAGTATTACTGGGATGATCAAACTGCTTAGTCCTTCCAATTGCCTCTTGAGCCCAAAGAAACAGCGATTGGCAAGAGTGATTCTGCGTTTGATTTCGGTACTGGTGTTGTTGTCCCTATTTACCGTGGAGCCAAGGTAGACGAAGTCCTTGACTACCTCGAAGTTAAGTAGATGTTACTGAGTGATAAATTCGTATGCTGCTGAGACATTTAAAACTTATTTTGCTGTAATCATACCAATGTGTCTCAACTCAAATTAACCATTCTAAGGTACGGTTCGAAGTCTCTTAGCAAAGATCAGAATTCGAAGTGATTTTGTAAGACATCTCTGCCGCCAGTACTGTCTGTATTTTGTTTGAAATTCGTTATCCTGGGTATGCAAATAAATTCTATTCACACTTTTTTTTTCAAAAGAAAATTTGAAGTCAAAGTGTACCAAACCACTATAGCCAAATACCATCTTTGTCACTACAAAACCAAGTTCAATTAAAACATATTGAATTAGATGCATTAGAAAACAGATTTATTCATCACGGAACCACCTCCAACAATCGCTGCCAGACATACTCTCTCATTTCAAGAAACATCAATTTTAAAAAGATTTGCTTTGCGCGGTTTATTTGCTTGCATTTAAAGTACATTTTCAGAAATACATTTTTAAAACGGACAAAATATGGCGGTTTTGGAGGGGAAAATGAAAAGGAAAAAAACCTCCAGAAACTGATTATTACAGATTCAAAACTGGGTAGAAGTTTGTGATGTGGTGTGACTTTTGAGCAGCTTAATCCTTTACCCTTCCTTGAGAAATTCCTTGAGTAGATTACGGCATGAGGCCATCAAATTCGGCTTGCGATTCGGTCTAGAGTTCGGCGTCGGTAGACGAACCGGCTGTGCAATGTCTCTCTGTTCGCTGAGCATCAGCAGACCAAAGGCGGCTTCGACTTCGCGACGTGATCTTCCCGCCGAAACGTAGGGAACTGGAATTAGAACATTTTGTTAAAAGATAAGTTGGAAATTTTAAATTGTGCTCTCACCATGTGAAGATTCAATGCTGTTTCCTGAAGATGTCATTTTGCGTGTTATGTGTGAATTGAAAATCTTAAGTGATCCTCTCAGCGAAATGAGTGATTATAAAATAAAAGGACTCACAGGATAAGACGGACTTTATATACGTCATGTGTGGTCTACCTGTTTGCGAAAAGGATACTGGCCACTCGCTAATTACTTGATCGTCGTAAAAATTTGTCGCTAAACTCTGCGAATGTTTATTGACTTTCCCCGGAAAAAGAGCAATATGTTTGCTGTAGGGAGGAGGAGGAGGGCAATTTGAAATTAGTTTGAAGTTCGCAGCTGCGATTTGTCATTAAGGAAAGGATCAGCTCTCGATTCAGAATACCGCCTATGACGAATTCATTTGCCTGTAATTTCATGATACATATGTGTATTCATTACCCCAGAACTTTCGCCTTATCTCTTAAATAATTTTAGTTACTCACCATTAAGAGATTCACGATCGCAACGATCCATACCAAGTGTAAATGGGATTTTCGTCATACTTTCCATAAATGTCCACCCGTGAATAAAAATGTACGCATACACATATATATTCTTATGTATATATGTACGCAAGTATGCATTGTATATATTAACATTCAGGTGCACGTACTCATACATACCAGTGTGTATGCACCTGATTGTTGACTAGATTGTAAGTTAGGTTAAGCTTAGTTAAGGTTATTTAGGGTAGATTTAAGTTAGTATGTAAGCTTTTAAAAAAAAAAATATGTTCTGTCATTAAGTTTTTTTTTAAATTTTCTTAATAATAAATTTGTTTAAATATAGTTCTGCTATACTCGTTAGATTAGGTCGAAAGACATAGATTAAGATTAAGTTTAGCTTAGAGTGCTCGCTCAGAGCCAGTAAGTCAGATATAAAATATGTTAATACATCACTAGGTTAAGCATTTTATCTAGTTTTAAGATTATAATTCACTGATATTTACATAAATAAAATGCATTCAAAAGAAGAAAAGAAGTGAATAAAAGTTTGCAGATAACAGATGTTGCTTCTGCGCAATTTTTGGCGTCATAATAATAAATCTTGCAAAGAGTTTTTTTTACTCCAATTATTCAGTTTTAAAGCAATCAGCTTTGAAAAAAGGATTGCTTTTCGGGAAGATCAATTTGCAGTTTTGAATTGAATTCAAGTGCTGATAAAATAGGTTTGTAAATAAAATATGATTGATGTTGACGATTCAATTGAAAAACCCGTTTTCAAGACAGGCAGAAATCAAATGATGGTTGTAAGCAGCAGTTTTCCTCACTAACCCTTGTCTAAGTATCGTTTTATGTACGTTAGAAAAGTGCTTAATACTGAGACGCTATTTGGGGAACAATCGTCGTCCATCTCTTGCTCAAATTCCCGCTAACCCATATTTGCAAAAATTGTAGTTTCAAACTTAATAAAGGGTGATTTATTCTGACTTATAATTTAAAATAAAACACATAATTACTCGTACATTTTAAATTGACCCTTTTGTTGAATCGTTTGAGCATGGCGACTGGTATCTCGCGGATAACACGATTAATGTGGGCTTCCAGAGCGTCAATTGTAACAGGCTAAATCCTTAACACTTTAGATTCTACATATACATAGAAAAAATAGTCCAAGAGTGTGATATTTAATTTAACGATTTAAGCGGCCTATTTGAAGCGATAATGTTTACCTTTGGGCGAAACTATTCGTTACCGTCTTACGTGATGAATGTACCGGTCGATCGAGTGTCATCCACCGTAAGTTTTGATTTTCGTTGATTTTCGTAATACAATGACAATTCGGAGACGCTATTGTTGGGTTAGTCGTTTCATTATGACATGTCAAACGACACAGAACAAAAATAGCAAAGCAGTTTGAAAGGAGTCACGCGGAATTTGCCAAAAAAGCCGATTAAAAAACAAACATCACAATGACACACAATTTTTTTTTTAATTCTACGCACATATGTAAATACGTGTACTTGCATAAAAAATTTGGACGAAATAATTTGAAAAAAGTCTTCGAATCTGTGCCATTGGGACAACGCAACAGAGGACGGCCTAGGCTTAGGTGCCGCACAAATGAGGAGAATGCCGCGCAACTGGCGGTAGCTGGCGAAAGATCGTGCTGGCTGGAGAGGCATGTTGGTTGAGGCCCAGGTCCAACCCAGATTGTAGCGCCACAAAAAGAAGAAATCGCTTTTTGTTATTTTTGTTCAAAATTATGAGCTATTTCAATGAAAGCTAACAGAAATCAGATTTCAAGGTATGAACACAGAAAACCGCGAAAGCTAACGCGGCGTAGTGGGTAAGTGCGTCGACCTCCACGCAGAAGGTCTAGGTTTCATTCCCGGAGGGGACACCTCGCATGTTTTCACTGCATCACCTCTTTAAAGTTGCCGACAACTTCAATGAGTACTCATTGTCTATGAAAAGCTTTTCAAATCTCACCGTTCGGAATCGGCAAAAAACTGTAGGTTCCTTCTACTCGTGACAGAACAGTAGCACGCACAACACGAGTAGTTGTTGTAGACAAGCTAGGCCCTGGTCCCTTGTGGGTTGTAGTGCCACTCAATTATCATTATTATTATTATTAAAAGCTTGATGAACTTCCTATAAGTAGAAACCTCCTTTAAGTGAAAGATGTTCCTAACCGCACAATCTGTCTGCAATAATTAGCTGGAGGGATTTTTCGTATGCTCTTGTGTTGACAATTCAATTGAGTTAACAAAAACACTTAAAAAAAGTTTTAATTGTCATTCAAAAGCAAATGTTCGTTAAAAACAGTAGGTCCCTTCAACTTGCAAGCACATCCAAATATTTACTGAAGCTGCTATGCCTTAGCTCCTTTTAAGTTGTAGGGTCACCCAATTTTTAATATTATTTGTTCTTTCTTATAAAGCCATACTATATGGAGAAAAAGAAAAGGAAGCTTTACAAAATAAAGCGTGTATGGGTATTTTTTTAAATTTCTCTCAGTTTTTTTCATCCATAAGATCCTCTTGTCAATGAGATTAAATTTTGACGTTTATTTTAAAATTGGCAAAAGAAAACTTAGCTTTAAATAAATAGTCAATAGAGGTTTTTGTTTATTGCCAAGAGCTTGTAATAAAGTTTGTAAGAAATAAGTTATGTTTTGCCGATTCAAATTGACAATTGGTAAGTTTTGAGTGTTGTCAGCAAATCAAAAGAAATGGTGCGGTGAAAATACGAGATAAACAGTCCAGGAATCAAAACCGGGAGCTGGGTTCTCACACCGCCAGAACTTTTGTTGAGCTATTTTGGCATCGGTAATAAAGTTCAGTGGTTCCGTGTAAATGTTTTCTAGGAACCAAAACAAGTGAAAATCAAAGGGTGCCATGTCTGCACTGGATGGTTTACGATTATCCTTCAACACATCCAAACCCAGCTCTTACAATGATGTGGAGAATAATAGAAGTATGTAATCTAGTATTTGGGTCTATAACTTAATTCTTGTGGTTTGTTAAGAGATGGCGTAACTTGTATAATTGCATTGTAACATGCATAGAAAACATGCGTTGGAAAACTACTGTCATCATTGTTTTCACTCAAACACGTCGAAAACGTGTCTGAAAAAGTGTTTTTGCGGGGAGTTCTTCTTCATTGCTTTAATATGCAGAAAACTGCTGTTGGAAGTCCATGGTGAACATGCGCAAGCTGAGCGAATGTGCCAAAAGTGGTTTCACCATTTTAAAGTGGTAATTTTGGCTCGGAACACGATGAACGTACTGGACAGCTAGAGTATGAAGAACTGGAAACATTACTCTATGAAGATTGTTGCCAAGCACAAGAGGAGCTCACAGCATCTTTGGGTGTCACTTAAGCCGAGATTTCAAACAATTTAAAAGCAATCTCTTACGCCATCTCTTATCAAGCCGCACGAATTAAGCCTTAGATCCTTAATAACATTGAATTGTTTTGCTCTCAAGTTGCTCGTTCAACAAAATAAGGCTTGACTTTCCACGATCCTTGATACTTTTGATAGTCGTTCGTGATTTAATTATCCTCAAATTATGTGTACACATATAAGGAACTTTTTCACAGACAAACGCCCTCTTCGCTCTAGTCCACCTTTCACCATTTCCCTCTGCAAATACAAGTCTTATTCCACTTAAAGGACCTTGTCGCCAGCTCAAGAAACCACGACAAAAAAATGTGCACATCCCTCACCAAGCACATGTAAGAGACTGCTTTAGACTGTACACCCGCCCGTTGACAATTCCAACGCATCCTTATTGACTCGCCTCCGAGTTCACCATTGACTGCATGTGCACACTGACACGCTACGATACGTCGATAATGTCATGCCAAATATTCACGGAAACGCTTCGCGGAAAATGTGTACAGTGTAGCGTACCGTGGTGCTAAGATGCAGCAGCAATGTGTGCGGTGAGGACTCGATTGCTTTCCAGCCAAGAGTAACATAAATACCACAAAAGATTTCAGCAAGCACTTTGGCGCCTTACACACGGAATCTGCCAGAGATTCGGGAACGATCCTAGGAACGCGCTCCCAAACCACCAACCGCACGCGCCATCCAAAGTGCACTTAACTCGGGTTGAAGCTGGAGTGTGCTAGGATAAACATCCGTTAGTGGCGCTTATTTAAATAGTTGGTTCAATTGTTTGACGACGTCGGCGAGGGTAGAAATTTCTGAGAGCATCTGGAAGGAATGGGAGCCCACCGCAGAAATCAATTTTCTCTTGTGTGCCCACGAGGGCGTGTAGCCAACGCTTGTTAAGTCGCGATTCGCGAAGTTCACAGCGAATTGACTAGGGGAAATTTATTCGCGCTTCAAAAAGTTCTGTTTGACCGATAATTCTCGTGGCGACTGGGGTGTGCTGCGAGTGGGAAATAGAATTTCATTTTTCGGCAGATGGGGTTGTGCAGTCGAGTGGACGTTTTACGTGCCTAATCTTGTGTGAATGGATACTAAATTTTTGGTGCGCGACATGAACAGCGAATTTGATGTGAATTTACTGTTTGAGGTTCTGTGCAATCTAGAGTTGTTGCAGATTTTTTTTGGCGGTGTCAAGTTTTTCTTTTCCTTAAAATGAGTTGACTCTCTTCTTTAATTGGAATTTGCAATAATTCTCTTCATTCGGCCTGAATTATATTTAAGGAATGGAGTTTGACGGAAAGTGAAGTTTGTTATTAAAAATCTCTGTTTCATTTAACGGTTTAATTTTAAAAATGAACGGGCTTAAAACAATTTATTTAACAGACATAAATCATAATTCCCTTCAATGACAGAATATAATTTGATCAGCATTCAGTAGGCGAAGAAAGCAATCTCCATCACGGCACTGACCCGCTTTCGATTTACAAAAAAAAACTCATTTTTTTCTCCGAATAAATATTAAATTTAATTCAATATTGCCCCCAAAAGGCAGACAGTAACCAAATGAAACGCACTCATCCTTGCGGGCATCGCCTGCATTGTGTGGCCATGTCACATGCCACATGGGGCGGTTAAATGTGACATGTAGCCTATGAGTCGTGAGTTTAATGAAAAAAAGAAATGATAATAAATAAATAAACAAAAATAAAACCAACAGCGAAACAAGAAAAAAGGATAAAATTGAGAATTTTTAATTAACTTTCCTATGGCGTAACGGGGTCTTGTTAAAAAGCCGACTCTGGTTTACTGGTTTACTCACTCGAATAAATGTAAAACATGATGAACATGCTGTTAACCGTTAACTACCAGGGGGAACGTTAAAAATTTCCGTTTTGTTGTGCTGTGCTGCGATGCTGCGAAGTAATTTAAAGATTTGCAGGATGCTTACGAGTCACGTGGGGAAATATGTCATCCACGATATTTGACACATTACACGCGGTCTTATCGAACATGGAACAAACAATGCTTGGGAAGGGATTGTGTGCGGAGGCAGAATGCGGAGTGGGATTTTGAAGAGTGCTTGGGTGCTCTGTGGAATGAAGATGTGGGTTTTGGCTTGAAGATTTTTTTTTCGTGTTTTGGTCTTTTGTGATTCGCGGGATAAGAAAGAAGTGGTTGAGGTATTTTTAGGTATCAATTTCTTCATTCAAATGAAGTGTTTGAGCACGACATTCTATGGTTTTGAAAAGCCCAACATTCTATGGTGACTCAGGGCTTTTAACTAGAAAATTCAGTGTCCCGTTTGTATGCCGACAAGTTTTCTGCACTCTTTTCTGTGTAGAGATATCAGAAAAGCCGCGGATATCTTGCTGACGTACGGGAGTATGCACTTGGTCAGCCTGTATCCAAGAGAGTCGTGCCATCTCTGGTTGTGCTGTTGGTAGACCCAACCATCGACGGAAGCCCTTACCAAGGAAGCGGGTAGCCCAAGGTGGGTTCAAGCCCAACGAATGCCTCTTTTGAGCCTTATCTGGCTAGTTCATCAGCAATCTCGTTTCACGTGATCCCGTGATGTCCCGGGACCAAACAAGTTCAAGCGAATTCAGCCTACCGACCAAATGAAACATGCACAGCCGGATTTTAAATTATTGGCGTTTGTTTCCTCTTTTCCAACAGTCCGGGTTTGACGTGATCTTTAACCAAAAATCCTCTCCATTTGACACAATTCTCCTCCTGTTGTGTACACGAAATTGGTTGCGGGCCTTCTCTACTTATGTGATATATTAATAGGCCATATTAGACTTTGATGATTTGTTTTTACCAAACTAAAATTTCAAATCAAGTCAAAAAAAAGATTAGAAAAACACTGAGCTTAACGTCATAACAGTACTCATGTATGTAAGCCACTATCTGAAGTGAACTAACGCCAGATGGTTTTAGTTCTCGCGCAAAATTGAAATTTCATCATACACCTTATTGTAGCTATAGTTCTGTCCTAAATTCATAGCACCATCATTGCGATTTCGAAATTTGAGCAAGTTTGAATGACAAGTTTGAGTGACATAAGCCCACGTGACATTTTTCCTATGGGTTTATACAACTTTGCAAAAGAGTGATAAAACCATTATAGTCTTATGTCACTTGAAGCAACAGTGTTGCTCTAATCTTGGTACCAGGGATATCACTTAACTCTCTCCGGCCCATTTAGACAATGCAACAGAAGACAACGGAACGTGGACCCCAACTTACTTGGTGTGCAAAACTGAAAACTGCTAGCGAAAGACTGTGCCAGCGGAAGAGGAGTGTTGATTGAGTACCACTCCGACCACAGACTGTATGCCCCCTAAGAAGATGATGAAGAAGAAGAAGAAGCTAGAGTGACTGAATTTGAACATATATCATGATTTATTCTATAAAAATTTATTTAAGACATGGAATATAAAGCAGGAATCAATATAGGCACTTGCAACAAATCATTCTTGTGGCCAAGCAGATTGGTTTCCGCAGGGGGATCAGCATGCTCCTCATATTTACAACATTGTTTACATACGTAAGATTAGAAACAGGTGTTAGATTGGGAATATAAACATTCTCCTTACCTCTTCGATACATATTATATGAAAGGCCAAGTAAGACTCTGGCTCACATACCATCTATTTGCGATGCTGTTCTTCTGGTAACTTTTAAGTAACTTCTGGTAACAGGGCCATTGAGGAGTATGACGATATGTCTGTCTGTCCATATTGTCTGTCACACTCCAATTTTTATTCAATCTATAAAGTAAAAACATAAACATAACCCATTACGTGTAAGTGTTACTTGGACTTTCCAATTTTATTTTTCACTTCTATTAAATCTATAATTTGAACGACTTAAATGTATAGAGTGTTTTGTTTACTTCAAAACGTAATTATATTGCATCAGCCATTAAAATCTCATAAGCTGACCACTTACAAATGATTTCTGCTCTCAAAGATGAAATTCAAACAGAAACTGTGAAGAGAACATCTCAAATCATTCAAAATGTTCCGAAACACGGTCTTGATCACGTTAATAACAATAAAATATAACTTCGAATTATTTTAGAAACTAGTCTCACAATGCATTCCAATAAGAACAAGTCCCTCAAGTTTCCTTTAATCACCCAGATGTGTTCTACTGTATTTAAGTCCCTCAAAAAATAAATCACAAACCGTTCACGAAATTTCCAACCCAACTGTCATCAAAAAGCAAATTGAAACACTCCCGATAAAAGTTTTATTCGACCAGTTCCAGTTTATGGTTTCATCTGAGTGGATTCTTCTGCTTTCGTGAAATTTTTATCACTTTCTCAGGTTATCCCGTCAACTCCTTGAATTGGAGTCGCATCTCACCTCCAGGGTAAGACTTCTGCTGTCCCCTCAGATGGTGACGACGACAAGGCAAACGACCCGGATCTTACGGATAGCGAAGAAGATAGTCGCAAAGATAACGACTGGCATTGTTGACCGCAAACGGCTTGTCATCGAAGGTTGAGTGAGGTTATCCGAGAACGGACGAGAGCAAGAGGTTGAACCCAGTCGGTGTGTGCGACGAAGTAGAAAACGATTTCATTGCAAAGTTGTGCTGAATCCCGGCCCTCTCAAGATTTACTCATCCCCTTGTGTGCGAAACCACCCGGCATCTGGTTTCGGTTTTTGTTTGCGATAGCGTTGCCGCTTGAAATTAAATACAAAGCGGAAGCGCATCAAACCGACGACGCTGACAATTGGCATGACGGGCAGTGGCTGGTCATAAATCAAGATCGATGCCTCGCAATACAATCGACGCGCCATTAAAATGCATTTGTCCTCAAGTGCTATTTGATAGCAACGTCCTTTGAGCCTTCACCGTCCTACCTCCTCGCCCACATCAATGTCCACGTCCTCCACACAGTTTTGCTGAGAAAGCACTCCATTCTGATGCGTTACAAAATATGGACAGAGCTCCCGCCTGACTTGCAATGGGAAAGGGAGCTAAATAGAGGAGCACTGGAAAAAAATATCCTCTGAATATCCCCTCGAAAGGACATCAACTGTGTGCTGTGCAGCAGCCGTGGTGGGCAAGGTAAATGAAAAACTACTCACTGTGACCTTTAAGCGGAAAATATTTTCCCATTTGCCGGCGTAGTCCCGGGGAAAATATTTGCCACCACTTCTCTGTGCCATCGCTGCAGTCACAGGAGCGACACTCTGCAAAGCCCCCCCATGCTCGATGATAAATGGCGGTGCATGTGGATCACACAATGCCGACACATCCCCACATCCTCAATCAGATTCACATATTGACAGATAACCATCGTGCGCAACCAACGAGCGCTTTCATCATATTAATCCACTTTTTTTTTCCTCGCCATGTGTCGTCATAGTCATCGCTGTCGCCGTCGTTTTCTGATTTGTTTTGTTGCTTGTCTTCGTTTTTGCCAGAGTTCACATCTGATCGGGGTCTAAAGTACCATCATCCACTGACATGACGACGTGGATGACGGCAGCATTCACACACGGACTTGTGGGGATGCACCCTGGGATTCTTTGTTGTTGGCCGGTACTCGCTTTTTTTTTGCGTCTTACTGGTTTTTGTGAGATTCATCCTCTACCCCACGCCATCTTCGTGCGACCTCATATAAGTCTGTGGGAGTGCAGCGTTCAATGAATTGCGCGGCGGAACGCATTTCGCGTCCCTCGTTACAATTTACCGCCAAAGAGATACAAATTTTATGCAGTCGGGGGTGTGTAGACACACAAACCAAAAAAAAAAGCGCGATACGGTAATTATTGGGAATGGCGGACAAACAGTTGCGGGCTGACTTTGTGCATCTGTTGAGCGGCGCTTCAGCGATCAATTTGATGCCGATACAAGCAATTTAATTTTAATTTGAGGAGATAATGACGAGTTGTCGAGTGCGTGAGACATTTTGTGTTCACGTGGGTGAAAACATGAGTACTGCAAACCTTTTGTTGGTTGATAATCTGTGTTTTTGTACCCAGTCCTATGCGTATGATTCCAAGGGCGTTTTTTGTGTAAAGCTTTAATTTATGGCGTACATTTCTCGGCAATATTATTTCAGACCTCTAACACTAGAAATGAAATCAGATCTGCTAGAGATTGACTGTTACAATTTATTTTTCGTTATTGTCACAAAAATATTAACATAAACCGAACGGAACCTTCTTCAGTAAGCCCACTTGACTTTTTGTCTCGAGAATGGTGGCTCTATACATCCATGGTGGCAGAGCGGGGACCACAAGATCAGTTGAAAGTCTTTTAGGCACATTCTCGTATGCACATTTTGGCCCCTTAACGAAGGACTTGTATTGTGTACATTGTACAAGTTTTGTTTGCTTTTTTTATCTATTAAACACATTTTTAAAAGTCCTTGAAATATTTGTGGTTAGTTACTTTTCATCACTTAAATCACTAAATTTTTCTTCATTCTAGTTAACAAATTCTAAAATCTTAAACTCTTATCGGTTTAAGATTGGTACCTTTCACAAAACCGTTGTAACGCAGAATCACAGTCAATATATAAATCAAACTGCTGTAACAGCCCTGATTTAAGTCTGTGTGAACCTAATACATCTGACGAATTCAAGTTGCGCTCACACATTGCAGGTTTCGTTTTTCATTTCAACAGGCTTGCAATCTACATATGAAATAAGTTACGAGTCATTGCATTGTGCAACGTGGAAACCGTGAAAACTGTGACTAAAAGTGCCCAGGGATCAGAGAAATTGTAAACTCTTACAGCTACTTATCAAAAAAAGGTACAGTGCCCTCTCGAAAATTCGAACTTTCACAATTCGAAAACCCCTACAATCAAAGTATCCTTATATGCACACAATCAAGTGCATGTAAGGATAAAATAAGGATCGAAGTAAGCCATATATATTGAACGGAGAGAGTTCCTAAGTGCCTTGTGTGAAGTTTGATACAAACGAACGCCCAGGCAAGCAAAAAAGGATAAACGAGGACATAGACATGTCACAGAACACGAGCGAGTAAGAAAGTAACAGTTTCATTGAAACAAAAGTTAAAAGAGATCAAAGGTCTGTTGCGATGCTATCTGGGAAACCAGACTAGTACAAGACTTTAAACAATATTTCCTTGGCACAGAGCCTTGTGTGTTACTTTTCGAAGGGCCGTAGAGAACCAACGAAATACAAAACGACAAAACAAGAGAGAAACTAAAGAAGATTACAAGAAATTATTTCTGTATGTGCTTCTATGATTGAAAAAAGAAACAGACACTTTTATAGTAACTGGTGGAAATTACAATAAAGGGAACAAAAGGTATATTCATGTATTTTTTATTTTCGAAAAAAAATTCTTTTTGAGCATAGCATTACGTATGTACGTAAATTGAATGTCAGATGGAAACGAACCATAAGCATCTAGTTTCAAATCATTACTCTGGTTTCAATTTCATCAGGAATGACTAAAAGGTCGGATGGCCTTAAAATTGAATGTCTAGCGTTTTACTGGTCATTCTGCTGGGCTTACTAATGATTCTCTTCAATCGTTTCTGCACAATTTGCATAGTTGTAGAAAAGGAATCTTCAGATGCAAAGTTCCCACATTATATGAATTCTAAAATTTTTAAAGCTCTTTTACCGCAACAGAGGCCAACTTAGCTGGGTTATCATCGGTCCCCCGACTGACACCATGATTTTAAACTGTGTAGTTATTTGTGTACACATGGGTTAACAACAAATCCTGGATGAGTGTTTTTCTTATAATTTTTTTTTTTTTAGGGAATTGGTGTCAACTTTAAGTTAAAACAGACGGAACGAGTCCCAAAGAATAAGATAGACGGAGTGACTTAGTCAGATCAATCGATCCAACACATCACTCAATATGTCCCGTGACTAACCAATAAAAACACATTTTCTAGACTAAATTCGACTGTATTCACCCACATAGTTTCCTTCAAAAGTGATACAATTAGTCCAACGCCGTTTTAAAATTTCGATACCTTTTTTTATAAAACGATTTATCTTTGGCTGAAAATAAGCTTCAGTTTCGGCCATCACCTCCTCATTCCAGTCTATTATCTTCGAACATCTTTTTCTGATGTTCTGGTCTGAAAAGAGGTAGAAGTCGATGGGGGCCAGATATGAAGAATACGGCGGAAGTGATTCAAAACCCAAAACCATGGTAGCCAACGACTTGTGACATGGTGCATTGGATTGGTGGAAGAGTATTATTTACTTCTTCATATGGGACCGTTTTTTTTTTGTAATTTCTTCCTTCAAATGCACCAATAATGTCATGTAGTATTCGCAGTTGATCCTTTTGCCTTTCTCAAGAAAGTCGATGAATAAAATTCCGTGCGCATCCCAAAATAGGGATGCCATAACCTTGCCAGTCGATCTTTGTCAGACGCTTTGGACGTGGTTCACCGACTGCCGTCCACTCCGTTGACTACCGATTTGACTCTGTAGTGTAGTTGTGTATCCATGTTTTTTTCCATTGTGGCATACCGAAACAGCTCCAAAGAAAATCGTCGATACGTTGGTTTTTTGGTCCATTTTGAGAAACGTTTGTTCCACCCATTTCGAAAACAGCTTTCTCATGGACAAATGTTTATGCAAAATAGTGGACACATTGCCTTCTGATATCTCTTAGGTATCAGCTACCTCGCCCGGTTTTCCAAAACGATTTTGTGTCCTTTTTTGACGTTAACCAACGTCTTATGAAGATCTCAGTTGTTTTTGAGAAGAGAGTTTCAACCACAAAAATGTAAAGACCCGAAATAAGTTACAAAAATCAAAAATAATCAAAGGGGCAAGCTCAAAAATTGTGATAATTATAAAAATAAATCAAATTATAACGATTTACAATGTAAAAACCCCGATCCTAAGAGTAAAGAAAAACTTTTGGAAGAGTTAACTAGACATATCAAAATTTAAGATCCTAAAATGTCACAAGCCTCTGTATGTCGGTGTGTCGTAAATTCGATAAGAAAAAAGTCACAAACTCAACAATTTTGAAGTAAGTCAAAATTCCTACACCTAAACGCTATATTTTGGATTTGGGAATATTGTCAAAGGCAGCTAAGAGGTCGCCTATATGATGGAAACGCTTTGAAGTCGCCTTGATGGGCACATTCAATGAAGTAGCTTCTCACATTTGAGTTTCTCACGCACTGCACAAAAAATCTCATTTCGACAGCAAAAGGTTGCAAAATGTGTTCTGTCATCTGTGATATAATTGGCTGAATTAGTCTTAGCAACTGGAATCTCTGTGGCCGAGCTTACCAAGTCTAAATTGTGCGGAGTCCTTGACGAGTTTCTCATTCGAAAACAGCCAAGCAGACAGTTTGCGATAGATACGACTTCAGCCCATTTTCCAATTTCCGATTAAGGAGCAAAAGTGAAAGTTGCTTGAGTTTTTTGCTGTCATTTTCTTTTTCCTCTTATTTTTGTTCTTATAAAGACTCACCAATCCGCCCTTCATTTCAACGACTTTCATTCCGACAGCGCACTTCTCATTTGTCAATTCGAAGCGACTGTACGACGACAGCAAACTGCCGACAGTCAACCAGGATGTACGACTATGCAAATCCCAGAAAAACCGGATAAAACCGAAAGCAAACGGCAAAAATAAAAGAAAACATATCAAAACGTCATCATTCAGCGCCAGAGTCAGAGTCAGAGTGGCAGAGAAGCAGCGCACTCGTCACCCGCACAAGGGTGGCCATTGTGAAAGGGGTTAACCTCCCCCCACCCAGCGGTATCACAGCATGACTGCTGTCCCACGCCAAGCAATTCACTTCACAAAAAGTAAACAAAGAAAAAAAAAACGTCGTATAAAGGATTTAAAACACAAAAAAAAGGATAAGATGATTGCGAATTTGATTACAGCAGCACTGGGGAGGAGAGCGCCACCGAATCCACTCGGAAACTGAACGCTCAGGAGCACACATAGACTAAGAGCTCTGCGATGAGGATTACGAGTTAAATTCAATTGAGAATTCAGTCAGCATAGTAGAACCGTCGTCGGCGGCGGGACGATGGAAGTCAAATGTCATAAGATATCAGGTATCGTCCCGCGTGCAGGGACGCTCTCTGTCGCTGCCACTCGTAACCAGATGATGATACGGGATTTTGGAAAAAGTTTGATCCTTGTGTTCCGCTCCTGTTTATTTGCTACTTTGACGGGGTAAACTGCTTATGATAGGCTATGAGAAACTGAAATCAACGTCGCTGCAGGATCGAAATGAAGCATGAAAGCGAACGAGTTGTGGGAGAGACGGCGAAGTGGTGGGTGGGTGGGCATGTCAACACGGGACGGATTGGCTGGTATTTGATTCGGATTAGGGGATTTCCATAAAAAAATGAACGCCAGTATTGACGAAGATGTTTGCTCTTAAGGGGTAATATAGAATCTAGAAGATGTTCCGCTGAGGGGAGCTTGTGTGGGGTTTTATGCTTCTGAAGTGGCACAGTGGGTTTGTCTTAAGCCGTTAAGGCCACAACGCGGTTTAGATGTAGTCGCGATATGAGTATGAAATCACTGCAGGTGACTTGAACCGTGATTGGTTTCCTTTTCTAACAATAATTTTGCAACGAAATCATAGCGTGAAGCACAACTAGACGTTATAGTCACGATGTAGAACATGTGGGGCAACAGAATTGGTTACAAAGGCAGATTCAAATATTAAGTGTGGAAAGAACGGCTTAAATCATATGTTAACAAGCACAGGCGCTTATACCACTTTTGTTTAAATAAATTGTGGTGCTACAACCTAACAAATAAAAGTGAATTCCTTCATTAACTTTTCACGACTATTCAGCACTGTTATGACAGTTCTTGTAAAATAACTTAAGACCACTTCGCTTTCAGTCTCACGGTAAATGCCTAAACTTATTGGACTATTATAAAGAAAACTATAACTTCACCTTAATTTTTGGACAGAATTGATTTTGGCTGAAACTAAACTGAGGCTTCTTAAACTTAGTCCAGTCTAAATTTTACAAGTCAGCGTTTAAGTTCACATTAAGCTCAACCTTCAGATCGTGTACTTGGACAATGAGTGTCCTTAAATGTTGTTGCTACAATTTAAGCTCATATTTTGCTCTACAGCGGCACACTTTTAATTTTCGAACAAGCGCGTCAAATTTGGGAATTTTAGGTACACGTTCTGAGGGCGAAATCGGAATTGCCCTAAACCTTCGTCGACCTTATTCCATTTAAAATGTAAGCTTACAGCAAGATTTAGTTCAAGTTTGAATTTTCTGTGTAGTGAATTAAGTGAAATATCTGCAAACTGAATACAAGAAACTGTAGGCACGACACCAGTACAGAAATCAAACGCAGAATCACTCTTTCCAAGGCAGCTTCTTTGGGCTTATTGAGTAATAGAGCCCTCTCTCGTAGGACTAAGCTTGCTATATATAAGAGCTTGATCTTCCCAGTTCTACTTTATGACACGGAAACCTGGACGTTACTTAAGGCGGATGACGAAGCCCTAAGGCTTTTAGAGAGAAAAGTTCTGCGTACGATTTTTGGTTCTTTTTGCGTTAATGGCATCTTGAGGAGAAACTTTAACTTTAACGAGAACTCTTTGGGTTGTACAGCGACATGCGCCTGGTCAAGTGCCTTTGGACACAGGGCTGAAGATGGCTAGGCAATGTCAAAAGATCGTGTTAACTGGAGAGGCATGTTGGTTGAGGCCCAGGTCCACCTTAGACTGTAGCACCACAAGGAGGACCTCAATCAATTTGGAGTGCGCCAATGGCGGCAGGTGGCAAAAAATCGTGTTAGCTGGAGAGGCATGTTGGTTAAGGCCTAGGTCCAAGCCGGACCGTAGCTCCACAAGGAGAAGAGGAAGAAGAAGTTCCCGTGTTATCAAGTGTACCCAAGAGGCAAAGGTAGAAAAGAAAGACCCCCGCCGTAAGGTGTGTCACAAGTGATAAATTTTGACAGGAGGAGCCTCAGTTATCTGTAGTATGCATGCTTAAGCCTGAAATATACATTGTTGCTACTAGACAGCTTGACTGTTGCTCCGGAAATGGTTTACATTTATAAATGAAAATCCGAATTCCATTTTATTTCATTCCGTTCAATCGTAAGTACCATTATAGCGCAGTCTCTCAGGTTTTCTTTTCCAAATGCGGTAACAATGCTTGTCTTTTCCTTAAACAATGTTTTATGAGGTTCGTCATATCCTGCTTTCTTAGACATACAATGGTTGTCATTTTCCCATCCTCGCTCATTATCATTCAGTAAGAAGCCGACTTAACATATCATACTAGTCGCTGTAAGGTAGTCGGCAAGTGCGTCGGCTCAGATAATTAATAATAATTGAGTGGCACTACAGCCCACAACGGACCAGGGCCTAGCTTCTACAACAACCACTCGTGTTGTGCATGCCACTGTTCTTCACGAGTAGAAGGGACCTACAGTTTTTTGCCGACTCCGAGCGGCGAGATTTGAGAAGCTTTCCATAGACAACTGATACTCTTTGAGTGTTGTCAGCAGCTTGAAAGAGGTGGTGCTGTGAAAAAAATGAGTGGTGTCGCGTCCGGGAATCGAACCAAGACTTTTCTGCGCCGCGATCGATGCACTTACCACTACGCCACGGCGACCACCGTCGGCTCAGATGCAGGTTTCAATTTCTGAACCGAATACCTTGGATTTTCTACAGTATCACCTTTTCGTAGTTAGTACCAACACTCACTACCTAATTGTCTATGAAATGAAAAGCTTCTTAAAACTACCAATAGAGTATTTTTTCACTTATAATGTAAAGTCTGAGATCAGTAAACACCTCCCAGCGGTTGTTAATTTTATTACGTCCAAGCCCACGCTTAGGAGCCCACATTTACTCAGTAAATTCAACATGAGCAACGTGGGTGCACTACTGTCAACAAAACACCCTCACACAGCTGAAATATGAATTCCCCTGGTCGAAGGCGGCGTACCACAGCAGAGCTCACTTCAATCAACACCGCATTTGATTCTCACCTGTTGTGGCCTTAGTCCCTGATTTTGTGTTGACCCGAGTAAACACTTACGTGTCAGCCACTAAGTCATGTAAAGCCTCTCTCCACACAACGCACGCACACACGTTCACATTGGAGTCCGCCTCATTTCCGCTGCTGTAATTAAAAATCATTTCCGATTATTTATTCGTCAAGTGCAAACACGGCAGGACCCCACAGCCGCCGACACAATTCCAGCAATGAACACGATGTATGACATTCTGATAAGGACGAATGCCGCAAACACATTTGCGCAGCCTGTCAGGTCTTCGGAGCAGCGTGTGCCGGGGGCTGGATGATGGGCGAGGTGTAATAAAATTAAAGCACTCAAGGCCCCATCAGCTTTTGTGTGGCTTTTTCAATTTGTTGATATAATCTTCCGATAAAAGCTTTTCATTTATGTTAATTAGTACGGTTAACTGAACTTGATCGGCTGTGCTCGCAGTGTCAATCGGAAGGACACATGCACGCATTAATGTTGTGCGGTGAATTCTGGGCCGCCACTACTGTGTGCGGCCGATGGAGAAGGCCAGGCTTGGTTGAATTAATTGTAAAGCTGTACAGTTCCACAGTCAAACATCCAGTGTAAATGTCGCCCAATATGCGATACGAAGGCGTATGGCGCGTTGTATGCTCACTTACAGCTGCAATCGTTCCAATTTGAATCGCGGTTTGGATATGTTTCAATAGTTGCCAGAGACAGATATGTTTAAAACAATATTGCCAGTGTATACGGAAAGAATGCGTTCCACAGTGGCAGACAGTGACTGTTGAAAGATGTGAGACAGAGACGTATTTCTCTGGCAGGTCTTCAAATTCGATTCCAACGTCCACCTCTTTGTTGAATTTGGGAGTTTTTTTTGTGTGCAGTTGAATGGGGTAAACTTTGAGAACGCAACGAATAGGTTAGAGAGACGCAAGGAGATATTGCTTCTTTTACTAGATTTTTGACTCAAACTATCATCATTTCTTTGTTCTATCCGTGTCTGCTGTGGTGAAATCAACGGATTTCCAATGTTATCCCAAAATCCGAGGGTGGAAGGGGAGTAAACACAGATCGAACATGAGCACCTCTTTCATTCCGTCATCTCGCATGTTATAATCCCAAGGGATTGTAAAAACTTAAGCGTATACCAGAGTGAAGAGAAAGAAGAACAAAACCTCACGAAACCTAACAAAATCTCTGGACTCGAAGGTCACTGAAATAATGCGCTCGAAAAAAAAATAAATTTGAAGAAATCTCAGTGAAACGCGATGCTGTCTACAAAACTTGAAAAATAAGGTTGGATTGAATGGGAGCCCATCAAAGACCAAACGGTTTGGTTTTCTTGTGAAAAATGTAAGGTATGCCGAATAACTTCGTCCGAACTAAACAAATAACAACTAGATTGCACTAAGCAAACGAAAACCTTGGTTAACACCCTTGAAAACGTGAAAATAAGGTACAGCCTGTCAATCCTTTCCACTTACTACGATAATGTAAAACTCCACTTTTCTCACTCCAAGACAGAGAGTATCCTGAAACACCTCCAGTCCCAGAAAGCCTGAAATGCTCTTCTTCTTCTTTTACCGACGCTATAGGCTGGAACTGGAATTGGACCTCAGCCAACATGCCTCTCCAGCTAGCACGATCTCACGCCAGCTTCCTTCAAAGGTGCACTCCAAGTTGGTTGATCCAAAATGCCCAGAATTCCTAAAAACTTGGCAAACTTTGATACAGTCGAAGCTTGCGTCATCTGATGTCTGTACATATAATACTCCAAATTCTATTCCTCCAAACTAAGCCCCCCCACAGGTACTTCTCTGGGAGGAATTTTTGAATTTTCTGGTTTTGCTTCTTCATCTTTAACACAGTGGGACCACGCCGGTCTAATTCCAATCTTTAGCGGAATGAAACCTCTTTTTCGGTAAGTTTCGTTAAGTTTATCTTATCTTCCTTTTTGATTGTGACCACATTCACCCAACCCTGGGATTCGATCAATGTTTTAAACGTAGCCCTTGTTTTGTGTAAATCTTATTAAAAAAACACTATTTAAATATCTGACTGTTTCAACAATGAGTCTCTGTTAAGCCATGAAGGACATTGTTACTATACTTTCCCAACACACTGTTTATTTATTCAGTTACATTGTCACTGAGGACACATTATCTTAACTTCATCCAGTCTGTCAATTTTGAGGTTATGTGCGACATCAGTTGTCGGTTAACATTGCTTCAACAAAGCCACAATTGGTTATCCACTCCACCCGCGCCCACAGGTATCCACTGCAACCGAGAGCGGTTTGATTTTGGGTAGACCTTCAAAAATCCGCTGGATATTGATTGCGGTTAAAGTATCACAAGCCGCAATAAATTGTCCCCCTAACGGGAACTGAACTGCGCTGGATTTTGTTAATTTTTTCGTGTGTTTTTTTTTTGCCATCTTTTGCAACATGCATACTGAACGCATTCCCCCGCAGTTTTTTCACTTCATCAGGCAGCCCTACGGCAGTCGGCCATATTGGTTTTGCATATTCAATATTTGTTTTAATCAAATATGAACGGCGGCGGCAGTAGTGGACACCAGCCGGCCATGCCGCCAGGGGTGCGTTCGTAAGCTGTACGCAATTACCGTTGCTGCCGAGTAATGAATTATTCGTGGATTCGTGCACTAAAAGCTAAAAGCATATCGCGGTGAACTAATTTCAAATGCAAATAAATGTTACGTTTATTAAAAACGAGGGAATTGTTAAAATATTTAGAGTTTCCTAATCGGACGATATTTTCACAGCTGAGTTAGCTTTTGTGAGATCATCTTTGGGGGTATGTATGTTGAATTTCATTAAATTTTCATACGGAATCGTTTGAAGGAGCGAAAAGTTTAAATTGAAAAATTAGCGTTTTTCGAATGTGGGATTTCAGGGACACAGAGGATACGTAATCCTTTCGGGAGTGGAATTTTTGAGATTCGTCGAATCCATTTGATCCACTGATTAGGAATCAAAACTGACTTTGAATAGCAAATCACTGGAATTAAACGCTTTGAGGAAATGCATCAGGCATTCAACTGCCTTCTCATAAACATCAGAAATTTACGGAAATTTGGGATTGCGAGTTAAGCTCTCATACACAAGCAATCAACTTCCAAAATCATTACACAAATTGAGGTTATGAATGAGATTTGTTTTGCAAAATTGGTAGAGTTCTGTTTAGAATATTTTTAAAAAAATTTAGGTTCGAAATATATTTACGAAGTCACAAAACTCCTGCAAAGCATGGGTAAGAATACTCATGCGGCATCAGCTTGCACTCTTAATCTTTTTGATTGACTCTCAATTCCAGACAGGGAAGCGGACACACCCCACCCGAAGTGGCATTCATCTTGCGTAACCAGCTTCCACTTCGTCCGCCAGTCACACTTGCAAGAGGAATATCCGCTGTCAATGTTGTACACCTGGATGAATTCAATCACTTAGTAATTCAAACATTTGCATTACGCTAAGTGTCCTACCATACCATCTGGACAAAGGACTCCTTTAAGTCTATCCCAGGCGGGGTGCACATTCTCGCTCCGCACTCAATCGAAATCTTTTAAACCATCTCTTCGGTTCTACATTTATTATTTACCCTCCAATTCACTTTGAGGCGATGTCCTTTTTGTTCTTGCATCCGCCCACTGGGAAGTAGCTGCGTCTGAACTCCGAGGAAGTATTTTTTCTCTGCTCCCCTGCTTGAAGAAGACGACCACTCAATCAATGTGGATCGCCCAGCATCCAACTCATTTTTTCGCTCGATTCACATTTCTTTGCATTATGTCCCTGGGGAGGAGTCCAATCTCCTTCTGCTGAGGGAGCAGCCCATGCACACATGCAGGAAAAATGCACAAGACGGCCGACTTTTGAGCGGATCCTTGTTCCCCACTCCGCCTGCCGTTGCAACGATCACCGTCTAGGGAATGAATAAATGTTGCGAATCAATCAAACAGATAGCAGACAGGGAATGCCCTCGGGGCGGGGAGTGAGGGCGGCTAAGTCAGCTTTCCGTTGTTCGGTCTCATTACATTTATTGTAACTCCCGCTGGATGCAGAGAACAAGGACCTGCGACCAGCAAGTACATGTCAAGCAGAAGAGCCTCAGAGCCCCACGGACGGCATTCTCGGTATGTGTGCGTGCTCTGCTGGGCGATGGCAATTTTGATGTCACTTCTTTGTCAAAGGCTGCGAGCGGATAATATTGATGGAACAATCCGTAAATAGATTTTTCAATTTGACTGCATCCTGGTGCTGGGTGGGGAGGCCGACTATGCAAAGGAGGACGCAGAGAATAGCAGTCGCTTGTGTGTGTGCGAGGCATTCGAGCGGAAGAACTCGTTGGATGGACTGTCCTTGGATTTGACTCTGAAATTGCTTCTGCATGACACACAACAGGACGCTTGGCGTTTGAATGCTTCCAGATAATGTGAGATATTCAGTCGTGTGTCGGGGACGATTGATGCTTTGAAGTGGATGCGGAAAAAATTAAAAAGGGGAACCGGGAGAGTTCAATTCAAGTGCGGGGCAATATCGATAAGTGGATCACGAGGTGACAGGCAGTTGTGGAAAATTTTGTTGCAAAAGATTTTGACTGAGTGGGGATTGGAGAGTGAACAAGTGGAGAGAGTATAGAAGAATTAAGCTGAAAATCTGGCTGAACGTGTACCATGGATAATTAAAAGTAATCATGAGGGTAGAGGTAGCTGGAAAATAAACTAGCATACTTTCAGGCCCGAATTGAGGCGGAAATTGAGGTGTGGTTAAGCTAGTTGGAGATTTATGTACATAGCTTGCTTGTAGAGGATTGTGTCGCCTATTAGAGGAGATTAAGAGATAAGCTGAAGGATTTATTTTACCTCGAGAGAAGAAGGCTAGATTGGACAGATAAAGGGAAAGAAGCAAGACTTAATTCGATCCCTCTCCTACAGCTTCTACAAAAGCTACTTTAGCTGATGTCAAATTAATTTGTACAGGGTGGAGAATATTGTTTTTTTTCCACAAATGACGGCCTTATTACTAACAACAAGTATTCTCATTAGTTATGAAATAAAACGTCGTTCAAGTGGATGCCATGGTTGGCCTCGTACTAGATCTTGTTCATGGTTTCTGGCTGCGGCTTAAAATTCATTGAATCGCCAGTGGTGTAAAGAGTTTTTGTTTTGGGCTACAGAATTTTAAGTTGGCAACACTACTTTAAGTGCCGCCTATTTTGTCAGCTGTCATTGTTATTGCATTTTACAGTTTCAACAGACTGGCTTTAAAGGCTGTTTGGCGGCATGTGCAAGCGTCTTCGGATACAACGTTTAAGATGTATAGGCCATGTTCAACGTATGGACAACACTAATTCGGCCCGAAAAGCCTTCATATCCGAGCCATTGGTACAACGCAAACAAAGAACGGACTATGTTGAGATGGCGTACACAAGTGGAGAAGGACCTCAACCAACTTGAAGTGTGCAACTGGAGGCAGCTGGTGAGAGAGGCATGTTAGTTGAGGCCCAGGTCCACCCCGGACTGTAGGATAAAAAAAAGAAGTTCTGACACCAGAGCAATGCTTCTAAATTGTACACATTTAGCCTAAACAGGATTGCCGTTGATCAAAATTTTCCTAATCGATTTTTGTTTAGAGAAAAAATTCAATTTTGGTTTATTGAATAAGTAAATAAACAAAAGTTCCGTATTTGGAGTGATGCTTATCTTCAAGTGTATGTTAAGACACCGTTGCATAACTTAAAATCAATGGTCCGTACCTGCCTAAAAACGATGCAGAACTTAACAATCAATGGTGACCGCTATATGACCATATTTACTAACTTTTTCATTTAACAATTGGCTGTGTTGCGGCTAGCCTACGCCGATAAGTCCGAAACGATTGACCAATTGGAGGACAATATTCGTTATTGTCGATATATGGCCACAATTGTTGGAAAAAGTCATCGAAAATTGGACCTTTAGATTACGCTAAGTCGGAACCAGGCATGAACATATGCCAGAAATCATATTAAAATTATAATAAAATTCAACAAAAATCGTCTCAAAGTCCCTTACCTCAGAAAAAACATTCTCTGACTTTCCAACTTAGCTCCTCGTTACCGGGAACTTCGTCGGCTCGCATTCCCTAGAGAATTACATAAGACGTGGATGGCAATATTGGTACCAAATTTAAGACTTCTTTTAATCAGATTTAAAAGCTCTGAGGACAATCCCTCGAAATAGCGCATACAATTGGAGAATGGCCTAATAACGCTTATTGGTCCACTGCAGACTGTACGTTCCCCATATTATCAAATCAATTTTGAGCTAAAAGCATCGGTTGGTCTTTTTTATGTTAGAGGTATAAAATAATTCAGTTTTCCGTTTTAAAATGGCACGGCCATGGCGATTTTAGCTTAGAAGACTAAGAGCGTCTTTGCCAGTCCAAAAAGATTGTCGATGAGGAATTGGAGACTTAACTGTACCAAGATCCGAGGCAAACGCAAAATGAACTCGCAGAATCGTTGCGAATGACGCAACATACAACTTGCGTCTGGTCTAAGAAATTTGGATTTATTCAAAAGTAAGTTTGCCTTACGAACTGAAACCGAAAGATGTCGAAAGGCCAGTTTTCACCTCGGAATTGCTTCTTGAAAGACATGAATTCACAATTCACATGGTGGTAGTACCGTGTCTTAGGAGCTGCTAAAACCAGGCAAAACCATTGATAGGAAAACGTTATGGACTACAACTTACTTTTTACATTATGTAAAAAACTGCCAGAAACGACCGAAAGGCATAACAAGGTTATTTTGCAACATGATAACACTCGGCCACACGTGGTTGTAGCTTCCAATAACTACCTTGAAACCCTGAAATGGTATTTTCCAGACCTTCTTCTTCCTCTTCCGGTTATTGGCTTGTTCAGCATATATAAAATTGGCAGGTCTCCGGTTCGGGTCTGTTGAAGAAATGTGAGAATGGCTTAATGATCGGTATTCGAAAATAACCAGAGATAGGAAAGGGTAGTCATTCTGACGGTCAATACCTTAAGGGATCTATTTTTTATGTTTTTACAATATAAAAATGTTTGAACACTTAAAACAGTTAGAATTCATTTGTACTCCCAATAATTCCAGTCACAGAATCAATCAATTAATTAAAATTAAACAAATAGAAAACAGTCGTCAGTAATATACCTTCGAAACTAAACTTGACAAAACGTTTTACAGTTGAAATTTACAATAAGCGGAACCTTTTCTTGGGAGGGAACATTTTTTAAAACCAAACATTTTTTGGAACTTCAAAATAAACAAAACTATGACGCCAAAGATTAGCATGCGTTTACAAAAAAATGTGAATTCTGTTCAAAACTGAAGGCTTCACCCCCTCCATTTAAAATTCACCACCGTCACGCCACCAGTGAGAGTATTCACGATCATTATTTCAATTGACAATGAATTTGTCAAAGTTTCGACGACTGATGATGCAAGAGGCGGAGTGCAGAACGATGGGCGGAGGATGCAATTAAAATTAATTTGATTCGTGGCTGTTGTCTGGAATTCACAACGAGGACGTGTGCAAAAGTGCTCTCGCCACGTTTGATGGCGGTAAGTGACACAATCGCTTGTCTGAAGCTGCTGTCAATTACTTTCAATTTCGATCTAATGCCTGCGCTACGTGCGGGGATGACTGTATAAACAGGATTGTGCGGTGCTTTTAATTCTCTAGGGAATGCGAAATGAAATGTATGTGTTTGTGTGTTTATTGCCAAACATTTCAAGGGACTTGACGTAAGTCAAACAAACTGTGTCACCGTTCCGCACTCTGCATCAATAAAGATTTTAAGATCTTGCCCCAGTGACAGAAGTGTCCATCAATTTTCATCCTTCCAGATGAACTCAATTCAAGCTGGACTGGACATCCCTCATATGTCACTGCTTCTGTCCGCACGATCAACTCGAGTGCACACCGAAAGAGAATCTCCTTCTGAAAATCACATTTCTCGATTGGCCCACATAATGTCATCACTTCATCACGCCGCGACACTTGCATGGCAATAGCAGCGAACCGATGCGGCTTGAAGAACAATCCTCCGTCACACACCCACACGCACGCTCCTGCCGCTTCCCGTCAGCGAAGTGAATTATGTTATGAGGACTTCCTTTGTCATCTGCAATCTGTCACAAGTCACACAAGTGAAAAACAGTTCCCCGAAACCCCATTACAATTTTTCAAAACCCCCTCCCCTGACCGCGTCAAGTTTCACCAGTCTCTGCGGCACTCATTGCGAGCGTCTCGTTGTCAACGGTATAAAATGTGACCCGAAATCTACACTGCATTCGGTTGTCAGGGATGTTACAGGAAATTCTTCACTTGTAGCCCCAGTGCCCACCCTCCGTTGTTGGCGAAAGAGTTAGAGTTATGCAATCTGTCTGAAGTATTGCATTCCAAAGACCGCATACACAAATCCTCCGCTCGCGAGAGACAGAGAGAGAGAGAGATAAAGCTGCGGACCGAGCAAACGCGTCCGCGCTGGTTGGTGGTGGCACCAAAAACCCGAGAGCTTGCAGCGCGAAAGCCTCCGTCGTGAGTTATTTACGTTCACGCGACGCGTTCCTATTCCAAAAATATTTCTATTCCTCTACCGCAGGACGCTCCACATTGTGTCCCTAACAAACACACAAATATCCACCCGGTTGTTGGGGAGGCAATAAAAATTGTAACCGAAGCTAGAAGCCACGAGTCAACTCTGCGGTGACACAGACCAACAGTCGGCGAAAAGAAGAAAAAAAAAACGAGCAACGCAGCAGCCGCCAGATAGGAGAGTATTTGAGGATGTGCACCAGGGCATCCTGTCGTCGGATCCCGCTCGTCGCTCGTCGCTCGCCGGCCACACAACATGAGCGGAGCACCCCCAAAATTCCCATGCGAAGGGCTGCTGACATTATTTTATGCATTTTATTTAAATTACAGAAAAGAATAAAACTGTCAAACGGAAGTGAAGAGCGACGAGCGAGACAGCTAGTGCCGCACTGGGCCAGGCCCCGTCCCGGCAGATGGCAGCTTGCCGCTGAGCAGCCGTTGTCGTCGTCGAGGGCGTCGTCGTTGCTCTCGCACTGGCACCGCACCACGCCACAAACACGTAATTTAAATTCCCATCAATCTTAAAGCTTCACCAAAGTTATTGGGCGTTAAATTGAAAAATTCCGGGGCTGAGTCCTTTTCTCCGCTCTTGGCGTTGTCCTTCTTTTGTGCCTCATTCGGTTGCCCTTTCTGCAGTCGTCTGTCGCGGCTTCTTGGTTGAGTCCCATGCGTGCGTGTGCCAGTGTGTGCTTTCGACTGTTGCCTTTCAGCAGCACTGCACGTTGGTCGACGGATTTGATGGTTGGCCTCACTTGTGCCCAACGACGGCAGGGGGCCACGTGGATGTTGAATAACGTTCTGTCAATAATGTGCATTGTCAGTGGACGCGAATGGCTGCTCCACAGACGACAGGTGGAGGAGTTGCCACTGCAACAAGGGCTTTGTCTATAAATCAGTTGGAGAGTTGGGCAAATATGATGGCGGTAAGGTACTTAGCGATGGCTGCGGTTGGTTGGCTGAAGGACAAAGCCACTTGAATGGGATTGCATCAAGTAATCCGTCGCTTTGAGTGAGGTTCTGCGGATTAGTTGCGAATTGGGGCCTGAAGTTTCACTTTTCATCGGCTGCTGGCCACTAACTGAGATCATAAGTTGTTGCTTTGAAAATGCACAAGTGTCACGTAGAGGACGAATTTCAATGGTCAAATGAAGAAGTGCCTTTGGGATTAATTTTACAGAAAACTCCAGTAGTGAAACTTTTGAATCCGAAACTGGTTACTTGTGACTGGTGATTCTGAATGGAATAATCTCTTAACAAAATGGTGTCACCACTTCGAAAGAACGTGATGAATACAGCAATAGATGCTTTAAGTCCACTCAACCTTGCTGATTTATATTTTTATCCTTTGCTATCGGACAATTAAGCGTCTTTGAACGACGTAGGCATTACCGTTGTTATTAGCATCTGATCTCCTTAGCTTTGCTCAAACCCTTAATCTTTAAATACGAATGATGTATCAGCTGAACTCTCATTTTCCAATTGTTCCCAAAATATTAAATCGCATGATTTTGGTCGAATACGAAGTGTGTGAGGAAATGGCAAAGGTTCGAAAAATTGCCAATTTGAATGAGCAAAAATACACAGCAATGATTGCCGTTTATGGTGTGGTTCCTTAAAGTTCCAAAAACAGGGGAAGAGTTAAGAAGTATGACATTAGAGTGCGAGCATCCAATTCATTCTTCGAAAATCGAATTAATTGGATGAACTGTGCGATATATTGAATTTTAGGGAACTTGGATTTTTTAAAATTTGACTTGTAGAACTTAGGTTTTACCGGATTTTGACTGTTCGGATGTTGGCTTCTAGAATTTGGTCAAAACCATGACACTCAACTGAATTGTGGATAATACGAAATATGGACAGAACATTGATCCATTCGAAAACTCCCAAGAGCCCCAAGAGGAATTTGTTTTTAATCCAAAAGAATTTGATAACTGCGTTAAACTTTAATTTGGAGCACAGAAAGCGCAAAACATGCCAAAATTCTTTCATCCGGTCGTAGATTGAAGGAAGTCAGTAGAGCTAATAATCTGACTTATCTTAACCAACTGACCATACCAATATGTAAAAGACATCAAGGATGTCATATACCGCAATATTTATCAGATCGTTTAGGTCTACGAAAAAGCTTTTACCTACAATAAAAGTTGCAGTCCAAAAGTCATTAGCTGCTGTAAATGTCTGCAGAGTAGGTGGTAAATCATTATTTCTTTATTTTCGGCAGCTTCTGCAGTTTTTAGTGCCTTACTAGAAGCCTTACTTAAGACTTCAATCCATATCAATTAATCCAAGTATTGACATATAGGGAGCGCCTCTAACAAAAAAACCGAATACAAAAATTGGTACATTTGAAGGAAGAACTTGCAAAAAAACGGTCCCATATGAAGAAGTCAACGATACTCTTCCACCAAGCCAATGCACTGTGTCACAGGTCGTTGGCTATCATGGCCAAGTTGCACGAATTGGGCTTTGAATTGCATCCGCCGTATTCTCCAGATCTGTCCCCCCCAGCGAATGCCTCTTTTCGGATGAAGAGGTTCGCCGGAAAAAAATATGGCTCGAATGAGATAATAGCCAACACTGAAGCCTATTTTGAGGCCAAAGATAAATTGTTCTATAAAAAAATCGTATCGAAATGTTAGAGCGGCGTTGGACTGATTGCATCGCTCTTGACGGATACTATTTTGGTGAATAAAGTCTAATTTTGTCCAGAAAACTATTGAGCCTTAGCAGCGACCGGGTGCATTTTGCGTTCAGTACCCCCTGGAAGCTCTTGATCTGAATATGCTTTCGCCTTCATAGACGTTCCATTTTTTCGTGTCCTAGTTTGTTTTTATTTTTCCCCCTTCCTATCATAACTGCAGAACACTGCTTATACCTATTAGATTCCATTAACATAGCTTGATCAGCTTGAAGTTTGGCAAAATCCATGCAGTTGTTGCGATAATCTTTTTCGCCATGTTTTGCTCTTTGAGAAAGGTTGGCAATTTTTCCCGCCGCCTTGATTTGAATAATGGTGTAGCCCTTACTTGACAGGATGGAATAGTTCAACCCAAGATCTTCTCTCCTGTCCACTTATCAGTGTATGATACTAGCCACTACTGTATGAGACTTGTTCCCTTTTATACACACATGATCATTCGGCCAGCGGATAAAAAAGTTGTGTGTACGGAAATGTATCGTGTATGGTTTGATTTGTGGCTTAAATTCCAGTACCCCAACTAGCCATTTAAACATGCCCAGAGGAGTGTTCTTTGATTTCTGCGTTCTTTAATTTTAGTTCTAAGATCTTAGAATAAAGTCTTTGAGGAGTGTTGATGACTAAAATTGAATCTTATCCTCAACACTCCCAGGATCCGTTTGCTGCCTCCAGATGCCTGCTACATGCAGGTAAGCCCTGTTCGATTTAGAGGCTTAAATTTAATCTCTGTTCGAATTAAAGGTTTAAATTTGAGAAATTCTTTTGTTTGGCTTGTGTGACTCCATAAGCAGAGGGTGGCACTTGGACTGAAATGCACATCAATGGCTATTGCATGGCGTAACATGCTATCATTAAGAGGGTAAATAGTTCATCTTAATTCGCAAATAAACGTCGTGCCTTGACCTTTGCTCCCCATCGCAACCGAACTGCCATTGCAGTCCAATTTCTCATCATTTTTCAGTTCATTCCGAAACCCCTCACCATGTCAACAGACATTCGTATCCGGCGATTCCATTTAATTCGAATTCCATTGCATCCCCTCCTTCACACATACACACACACGTATCTGCACACATGCTGTGCAATAATTGATTCCGACTTAAATGTTTATCAAACCGAGATCATATTACATCGCATTTGAGCACAATTAATTGCTCGTTAAAATAATAAACATTCCAGCGATCACAGGATTTTAACAATTTACAAAGTGCCCTCTAGCGGTCCGCATTCGTCGTGCAGGCGAAAATAAAAGTTCAACCCAAACCCGCGTCTGTGCTGCCTTTAAATCCTGCGCTGAGCTGCACGATAATCGTTTATCGCTCGCGTCCGGAATGCAGGTAATTTGTTAAATATCCCTCTCCACCCGCGCAGCCTACTTCTGTTGAATATTTTAATTAATTTCGACTTTCAATTTCATTGCACTCCATTACGTATTCCCTTTGGTCAGCCGGTCAGAATCATTGAAACGGGCGCGACGAGCGGTGGTAGAAAAAAAAAAAAATGTGGAGATCGAGAATGTGGGAGACTAAAGCGCGTTGCAGGTGCTGCGGCTGGTATGCGTTGGGTTTGTTTGCATGGCGCGCGTTCTGCTCCCGAATCAATAAGTAATCTCGGGGAATTATATTTTCAGTGAAGTGCCTGAGTGAATTGGCACTCAGGGGCAGTGTTGCGTCGTGTCGTCGATCTGGCCGATATTCATGCACTTCACGAATCTGGCTACTGAATGAAGCAAAATGTGCGGGGGGTGGGGGTCAAAGTGATTGGCTGGCAAATGGGAGCACTTCATTGGGCGTGCGAATGACTTTCATTGCAGCAACAGCTGACCCGAAATAAAAGCCATCGACGAAGTGGGTGGTGAGTGAGAAAACGGGGTGATGTGAAGCACTTTCTGTTTGCTGAGAGTGGGGGGCGTGATGCGTTCTTTTTTAAGAAGTTTTTTGAGGTGACCTAATTTAAGTCCTTAAGCTGAACCACGGACCGCAAGTTTGCAGTGAAGAATTTATTTCACTCACTGCTGGAGAAAAAGAAAAGGTATCCAAAGTACACCGCTTCAAAAATTAAGAAAAATTAGAAAACTCTAAAAATTTGATATATCGATAATCAATTTTGGACCTTAAAAGTTTACATTTATTTTGAAAAGGATCGAAAGTCGCAAAAATTCAAAATACCATCAATGGTATATTATAAAAAATTCAGAATACCAAAATGTAACTAATGTCAAATTCCGAAGATGTTTCATAATCGGAGTGGCCTAAAATCAAACGTAGACAATTTGATAAAATCTCGTTTGGCAGCATTTCAGTCGAAAATTGGAAGAATATACTTCACTCAATATGTTGAGAAAAGGGAGGCGGACAGGTATCAAAAGTTTACAATTTTGAAAATCTAAAATAAAACAAAAATCTCCGAATAATAATTTACAGACATCCATAATTCTTAAAAGTTGACATTTTTCAAAGGACTCACAATAGTATTCAAAATAACTGAACTTTCACAAAACCTTGTCTTCCTGGAAGAGTTGACATCATTCAATGTATGAAAATGAAGAGCCGATCAAGAATCAAAAGGCCTACATTTTTAAAGCCCAAAATGCAAAAATCAAAATTTCAAAATTACTGAAGACTTTAACTTCAGAAAATCGAATATTATGGAAATTAAGAATCTTGATCAACTCAAATTTAAAAGAAATTTTAAATCCAAAAATACAACTTTGCGAAGGCCTTAAATCATGGCCTAAATTTAGAACGTCAAGAATCCTATGGATCTCAAAACCACAGGAACACAAGTTCTCTAATAGCCCAAGACCTGAATATGCAAAACTCGAAATCCTTTAGTATATGAAACAAAAACGTCAAGGTGCCGAAATATCAAAATTTCGTAATAATTAGAAAACTAAAACTTCCGTCTTTACAACTCCAACATGCAGAAATTTAAACAGACAAATTGGAACTCGAAACAAAACGTGCAGATGGTACGCACTCTCATTGTGAATCCAGGTAACGTGACTAAGAGGGAAAATGGTATAAAATTTCTACTTTTTGATTTTTCGACATTCTGAGGATTTCTAAGATCCCAACATTTCTGGATTTGGGATTTGGTTTGACGTTTCTAAAATTAGTTTCCTTCTGATTTTTTGTTTTTCTGAATTTTTGATATTCCGTTCTTTGACATTGACATTCTGACATTTTTTCGACATTTTCGAATTTAAAATGTTCAGGACTTTAAGCTTTTAGACATTTTGGACTTGATTCTTTTGCCGTATGGATATTTTGGAATTCCTTGATCTTTGATTTTTAGGATCTTAGACTTTTGGGATCTTCGGAATGTGGACATCACACAATTACCAGTTCACACAAAAGAAAATTTGTAAGCTTAACCCAATTTCAAAGTGAATCGAGAGGATAAAACTCACAGGATATTTCATCTTTCTCCACACCCCCCTCACAAGCTCACAAAAGTGTACACAAAATCTATGCAAAAAAAAATTCCATTTTTCTTGGTAAATTTTGTTCCCAAAAATTAAGCATAACCAAACGTTACTCAACTCAAGCCACCGTGGATGCGAGTCCAATTTGAAAGTCTGCTTTCATAACTTACAACCCTCCAGTCTCGGTCTCTCGCTGGGCACTCAAGTAATTGCCCGAAGGATAGCATGGATAGGAATGAAACAAAAACGAATCTGCCCAGCCTGCTGAACAATGAAAATGTTAACAGAAATTCTGTAAAGCGAAATGGAAAACTAAAATTAAACGCATCCCACCATGAAGCTCCATTTTCAGGCTGGAGAATATTTTAATCCCCCTCGCGTCCTCGTGCATATGCATGTCCAACACACACACACAAACACACACGAACAATGAAAATTCCAAAAATACAAAAGATTCAAATCTTTGCTAATTAACGGAACACAGAATTCATTGCAATGTATGAACTTTGGCATAAAAGATGGGGCTCTTGTGACCCCACACAAACACACACACATAGGGATATTCATACTCAAAGTAGAGTATATGTACATATATGGCTTTTTAATCTTCATCCTTAGTGCGATAAGCCGTCATCCAGGCCTCCCGGTCTGCATGTAAATCACAAGGGGGGATGATAAAAACAAAAAAGAAAACAACAAAAAAAGAAACGCTCCTCTAGACAGGGAAGGGGGGGCGGAAAGTACAAAAAAAAAAACAGAAGAGACGCCTGCATCATGAATGGCAAAAGGATATTCCACGGTGTGATGAATCCAGGGAATCTGGTACCGTGTTCCGTTCTGCTTCCAGTTTTGCTTCTTATGCATTCCACATTCAAACACACACATTTACTGTATTCCTAAATGCCTCGTGAGCATGTGATAAAACCACCGACCATGATGCTAAGCTCTGTGCCATGGTTGTCGTCCTGATGCCCCATAGGCTCTCCTCCGTCCTCATTGTGTAGCCGCTCTCTGGTCCTGGCGTCTCACGGATTATCATCATCGTCGTTGTCGTTGTCGTTTTGGTGGCTGAAAGTGCAGCCATATGTATCCGTTTTGTGTTATTGCAGTCATTACAACTCCTATTCAGCAGATCCTTAATAACGATGAGGCCTGTGGCCTGACTCACCCCGGTGGCGTGCAAAGACTTTCGATAGGCTAAGGGGCTGGATTCAGACTGTTGCTGGAAAAAGCCTTTAAACTAATTTCTGCCGCACCCCAACGCCACAGGGCAGGCCTAATTCAGTTTGAAAATCCAAACCCCTTCGAATCGAATCAAATCAATATTTAATTTTCAAAGTGAAGTGCCGAAGTAACCCTTTCATCATATCAATTGACACTTAAACGCATTTGCAGGGGCACACCCACACATCCGCACACAACGTCAGCATGCTTTCAAACACTCGCATGAGTGATGTGCCAAGTCAATTTGTAAGCATTTCCAGGATCACAAGCCACATCCATTCAACCATTCATCTTCTGTGTGCCACTTCATTCACCTTCCCCACCACCGCTGCATTCACCTCGTCCTCTCCACAAGCCATTAAGTACAATTTACTTAATTCGAGCACCCACTCATCATCACATCCTGTGCTCTCCTCCTGTTGTCGGCGTGTAAGGACGTGAATAGAAGTAGAAACAGTTTCCTTCTCCAGCACTCCCTCTCCATCTAACCCTACTCCCCCCCCACACCATTGAGACACATGAGAGAAATGAATTGAGTTTTGAATATGAAAAGACATCGACGGCGGCGCCGCCGCGACCCCGTCAGGGAGTTGTTGATTCAAACCCAAACCAAAAAGAAAATGGGGAAACGCAACAAAAAAAATGTGAAAAGCGAGAATAATTTCAAGAGGGGGATCCTTATCACATTATACTGTTATCATTTGAATAAGGAGCGTTTCATTAGCACTAATAGCCTCCCAAGCGTCGTGTGTGTATCACTGTCTGCTCAAAGGATGCCCACGAGATGTGGAAAGGGGGGGGGGGGGGGAAGGTGGTGCATCCTGTAACACTTGATCCTTTGTGATAACAATTCGAGAGATCCTTTTTCCGATTCACCGGAAAAGTGAGAGAAGGAAGCACTCCACTCAACCGAATCATTCATTTTCGATTTTCACCTTTTCCCGAACATCAATGGGAATTCGATTTGAGTTCTGGTTTGTTTAGGGATTTTGTTTTGGTATCTTGCAAGTTGAGATCTCCTGCATGCTGGGGTGTTTTTTTTTCGTTTTGTTTTGTATTGAGAAGATAACCCAGATTTGGTTGGACAGTGGCAACTGAAAGGACGACATCTTCTGCGGAATTATAATTGGAGTTGAACTTGAAAGAGATGCGGATTTGATTTCCTTGTCTCGAGGTGATCTCTGGTTTGACGAATTCATCCGACTGATGGAACATGACAAGGATGGCGGAGAGGTGAGACAATGTGGTGTGGTTTTTTTATCCAGAAAGTGTCAACAGTCTCATGACAAATTAGCAGGAAGTTTTTTAAATCTCTTATGGAGGGTGTGCTGAACTTGGTCTGTGCTAAATTTTGTCTGAATCTGCACCGTGTTTTGACTTTATGGATTCAAAATGATCCTAAATTCATTTGGAATATCAGATCCAAATCAGATCGAAATATGATGTGGGTTGAGCTAGATCTGTCGCTGATCTAAATTTGGACTAAATTGAGGATGCAATTTTATATTGAACTTGGACTGAATTATAATTGGAACTAAAGTGGATGTGGTGAGGTAGTACAACCTTTTGTTTTTCTAACTTTGACTAGCTACTGTAAAATGTGTTATTCGTACGCAATCTGCGACAGTAAAATTTTTCGTATATTAGGCTAGGCAGGGCGACCGCTACAAAATATCCCTTAACTTTTCTGGGCACATTGTAAAATGGTTTCAGCTTAAAGACCGAAATTCTAAAATGTCTATGTCTATCTATCTCTACTGTCCAGAATATCCAATTGTCCAAAATGCTCAAAGTCCTGAAAAGCCAAAATCATAAAAAAAAACAAGTTCCCGCAAAGTCTAAGCCTTATTGATCTTCCAATTTCTTGTGATCTAACTTGCTCAGAGATATGATTTACAACAACCCAACTATATACCCAGTCTTTGCAAAACTGAATGTACTGGAAAATGTGCAGATTTTCAGGACCATTGGTGGTGTTGGAATTTCTCGGCCTTTTTGCGGTTAACCGGAATTTGTTAGGACTTCGGAAATCTTCGTCAAGTCAAAACGTTGCTAATTAGCTTTGAAATACTTCATTTGTAGGTATTTAACTGAAATATGCTAAACTTTCATTGTAGGTCCTGTGCCGTGGTATCGACTTACACGCCGAAGGTCCCGAGTTCGATTATCTTAAATTTTATCATGGCAGCATCTCCCTCGCGTTGCAGATAAATCAATCAAAGAGTACTTTTTGAATATCAAATAGCTTCCCAAGCTCCGCCGTTTATTGACGGCAATAAAATGAAGGCCTTTCCAACTTGTGAGAGTGCATTAGCATGCAAAAGCTCATTCATTTAAAGATTTGTATCTTTGTTGGAGATTACTAGGTAACCTTCACTTAATGTAGTTGTTTGGTTTTCCGAAGATAAATTTTTCTGAGAGCTTAAGTTTTCAGCTCCCACCACATCAGCGCTAAACAGCCGCCAACTGATACAAAGCAAAGGCGGGACATTGACAGCGTAAGTGATCTGAAGTGTCTTCACCTTCTCCACAGGTGTCGTAAAGGTTTCCATTCATTTTCATTCATTAAGCCCAAGCAGACTTAAGTGCTTAACGAAGGTGAAGTGTCCCGTTTGTACACCAACAAGACATTCGGGGGAGCATGCATAGGTGCGTTCGGGAGCATGCACAGGTGCATCCTGGAGAGTCGTATCATCTCTATGGTTATGCTGTTTGGAGACCCAACCGTCAACGTACGCCCTAACCAAGGATGCGGGTAGTCCCAATGTCGGTTCGGGTCCTACGAAACTTGCCTGGTAAGATTACCGGCAACCTCGTTTCCCATTTCAAGCTTAATAAAACACACACAGCGATATAGTGACAAGAATTTCATTTCTTTTTAAAGTTCGGAATTAAGTGTGAAAACAAACACAATTTAAATGGCCGCCTTGGTTAGAATATCAAATAACCAATTTTTCGCACATTTCGCCCGGCCATAACCGGCCATTAGTCTGGGGATTATCATTTCCATGTGAACTGCTAGCCCAAAAGAAAAAAAATAACGGTGTGAGTTATGCGTTCAAGAGACTTTTCACGCAATGAAGTTATTATTGATCGTGTTGTGCGGCTTTTTGCCATGTCTTGTTGGAATTACATATTGTCAAAATTATGATCTTTAATCGGCTGCCTAAAAATCGGTTCTGCTGGTACGCATTGGCTGTAACCGTCCGCCCATTGGCATGTTCAAGGAAATTTGAATGAATGAAATTTGTCGATCACAGAGCTCACCAAACAGTCACATTGTCAGGATGCACACCAGACAGTCCATACGGCATTTTTGTTTGTTAACATATCCACCATATGAGAAATATGCCTATGCATATGAATTTTGTTACAAATAGGTTGGTTGTACATGGTCAATCGGCTTCAATTGATGTGTAGTTGGTTGGAGAACGAACGCGGATTTCCAAATTCAAAATACCCTACAGTGAGGTGTACGATGTGTTCAATCGTTGCGATCGCAATAACAAGATCATCATACAGTTGCAGTATTTAAGACGGACTGTGTATGACGATGATCCACGCGCCTTACGACTTAAGTAAAAAAAAAAAAACTTCCAATTTCTTCAAATTTGTTCACACTTTCGAATATGACGACCAAACTGATCGCGTAAAGGGTGAAATGTTGTTACATTTGACACAGCACATTTGCAGTAAGTTTTATTTGTCTTTAAACTTTCGTCGATTGCTGGGCCGGTTCATTATCATAAATGGCTGAAATTTAGGTAAAATTGACTCACTTCAAAAAACAGATTAATGTGACAGGTCATATGCTAGCGCCATCAACTTGAAACCACGAAATAAATGAACCTGTACCAAAATACCTTCCACTTATTGCTGTAGAAGCGAGGTCCTGGATCCTTGTGAACTATTGTTGTTAAGATTTTTTACTTCTTGTGAGAATGTTTTCATCTAGCCAATATTGAATTATAAAAACGGAAATCTACGCCACAGCCTCAAACACTCATATATGTTTCGCGCTTTTCGAATGTTAATCTTAACATCTTTCACGGCAATATTTAAGTCTTCGAATCTGAGCCATTGGGACAACGCAACAGAGGACGGCCCAGGATAAGGTGGCGCGCACAAGTTTAGAAGGACCTCAACCAACTTGGAGTGCGCAACTGGCAGCAGCTGGCGAAAGATCATAGTGGCTGGAGAGGCATGTTGGTTGAGGCCCAGGTCCACCCCGGACTGTAGCGCCATAAGAAGAAGAAGAATTTATGTCTGCTACATTTAAATCCAATTCTTATACTCTTACAGACATCAAACCCTCAGCATTATGTACGGTCACTCCTCATTCCAGTATGTGTATGTAAGTGTGTCTTAGAACTTAGTTTAGAGGTGAGCGATACAAAAGCGGTTTTATATTCATGAAGTTTTTAAAAACTGTATTTTCAGTTTTGAAATTGGTCCCTTGGGGTTCGGTTTTCCGCTAATTCCGGCTAAACTGGAGTAAGCATGACCTACACATTTTTAATTAAAAGTCTCTATCGACCACCATATTTTGAGATTTCTTTTTAGATTTTAAGGAACATCGGAGTAGAGGGGCTACATACATTTTCTAAAATCTGTAACGATACTTCAAAAGTAAACGTTGTCAACATCAACTTCATTTCCAAATACGGCGATGCTATGGCGATGCAATTTACGCTTGTGCTTGAACTTTTCGATATGGAATCCATTCCCAATTAAATTTGTGTATGTGTATGAATACACAATAAAAACTATGTGTAACTAAAAATCAATGAAAAATCCTTCATAAGTTCAGGAGACATAAATAGAGTGCAGACATGACGGACGCATAAATTTTTTTTTCATCGAAACGAAACCTTAAAAAATTCACTGCGCAACACTTATTTGCGGCATTCCGTCGCTCACTGTACAAAATGCATTTCAAGGATAAAGAAAAAATATGGCTGCGCTTCTCTCGCCATCCTTCATTCAGGAATTCTTTGATTTTCAAAGCCAACCAATTCATTTTTGACTCGACTGTATCAAAGTGATTGATTGAATTGGCTTAAAATTGAATAATGTCCCGCACCCTTCACCCTCACACCATCCATTCCCCAAACATTGCACACCCTTCGGACCAACAGTCGATTGGTCGATGCGATGCGCCTTCATCATTTTGATTAACTTCGCATTAGAGTAATTGAAAATTTCGCCAAGGATTCCATTCACAGAGCTCAGGGTAAGTGTGTGTTTGCTTTTATTCTTGTGTCCTCGAGCGGCCAAACCCCTTGTTGCTCAGCGGCGAGGGGCAGGCGAGAGAGTTTTCTTAAATAAGTTATTAGCCAAACCCTTGAGTTTTTTTTCCTCGTTGCAAGAGCAGCGTGCTGCGCTGTGGTAACCCGTTCTTCCCGTTGGAGTCCAGCAGCGTTCAATAAAAATATTTTCCAATCGAGAAATTCCTTCGGCTGGCTCAAAGGATTATGAGCATCATCATATCGAGCCGCAGGCATCGCAGGACATTAGAAAATTTGTTGTCTGTTGGCTGCTGAAACAAAAGCGTTTTTTTTGTTTATGCAATTTTATCCATCATCACACATATCCTTGGGTTATGGCTGGGACACGGTATGGGATCGCTGTTTTGTGCCTTTTTAATATCCTATGCCTTTACGGATGAAATTGCGGGTGCTCGTGTGTTTGTTTGCAGGGGTTTCCATATGAGGAGGAGAAGGAAAAAAAAAACAATTATTGCTCCGTTGGATAAGCGGAATTTCCCAGCCATGCACGCGGTTTGGGGAGTCTGCACTTGGCTGTCCGCTGCGTGGATCTCCGGCATCGGAAGTATTCGATATTTAGCGGGAAGCTTTGCAGTCCATCTCTCGGCTATTGCAACGATTAAAGGGAAAATTTGTGCAAAAAGTATTTATTATCCCGGAGGGCATATTGGCGGTGGATTACATCGCCAGGCCGCCCTCCACGGCGGGGCTGGCTAGAATGCCTCAACTCGTCTTTGTTCTTCCAAAAATGTAATTAAAATCGCTGCCGAAAGGATGAAGTTTTATTCCTGCTCTATTCGGTCAACAGGATGTTCAGCGGGGGCTGTGGTGGCAGGGCGAATCTTTGAAGAAATTCACGAAGAAAATTCTTGAGGTAACTTATTTCGCATCCGAAATCTGTTTGGCAGGAAGGAAGGGAATCTCTGAGTTCTTAAATCACAAGATTCATCGTTACTGGGATGTAGAGGGTCAGTGATAACTTTGAACTAGAAAATTAAGATGAAGTTTATATTTTCTGATTCTCTGTTGTTATTCTTGTAAGCAATCATTGCTTTTAATCGATTGTGGTTGCTGATATAAAAAAATGTGTGCATAGGGAGTAGTTTTGTTTCTTGAGAGGAACGGGTAAGTCTTGGGGTGCATACATTTGAGAAGGCCTAAAACGGATGCTTGTGTGTGACTGAGAAAAGGTAACTACGTTTTCGGGAGTTTTTGATTGTGTCTTCAATTCAATTCCCCTTTTCTGTGAGCAGTAAACTCCGGGATAGACCTGAGCAGGTAGACCGATCTCTCGCCAGTTGGCTTTAAATTCTCACATCAACTTGCCTTAGGTTCTTTCCACTTGTGTGTGTTATCTCAGGAGAGGTCTTCTTCTGTTGCGCTAATAAATTCAAGGACTCTTTTGGTAGGAGAAGTGCTATTCTTCCCTTTTACATGACAAAGCCATTTAAGCGTTGAATCCGTACACGATGCGATGGCTAGCCCCACGCTGTCGTACATCCTATAGAAGTTGTTGTTAAGTTTTCAGTCCCAGATGTCGTCAACGTAAATAGGACCAAAAATGGTACTTAGAATTTTACTACTAAATAGTTCAAGTTCTCATACTTTTTAAGCTTTGCCCAGGCTTTTGTGTAACAGAGTAGGACGGAACTGATCAAGGTGTACAACCAAAAGACAACTTGGTTCATCTTACCTCATTACCTTCTTGAGCCCAAAAAAACAATGTCTAGAATGATTCTGTGCTTGATACTCGGTACTGCTATTATTGCCCATATTTATTGCTGAGTCGAGGTCTTCGGATACAACACTAGGGATGATTTAGTATAAAACTCAGCTACTCTAGAATTTACGTTCCAAAACAGAGAAAAGATCAGGCTTACCGCACCTAGTCTTTCAAGCAGAAATTAATGCAATTCGTGATGCTGCTTGCTCTTTGTCAATAGATCCGGTGAATGGTAGGTCCATCGCGAGACATTGAGACCATCGACAAGATCTGAGATGGTTAAACTGTGTAGACTATCTTGTGAGCAGAAAACGGCTAAATGGAATTTTACAATATATTGGGTTCCTCGGCATGAATGAAATCCTGAACAATGAAAACGTTAGAATTGGCAGGACATGGGGCATGTCTGCTGGTAGTAGCGAATCAGAAAACAGCCTTCACCCCAGCAGTGAAAAGAAATTTAGTAATAGGTGCTAAAAGCTGCAATCTAAAGTGCCAACAGCAGATGAAATTAACTATATCGAAGCGGTTATAGACAAAATTGGCTTTTTACAGACAAACGACATCTCATCAAACCTGCCTATAGAGCGCTGTTTGATAGAAAACCATTCAAGAATCTTAGGCTTTCCACAAAATGACTTCTTTAAGGGCTGTCCCGATGAGCATAAAAAGGACCATCCTTTAATATCTCGAAATTTGACCATTTCTTGCAACTCTTAAAATACTTCTATAGGCAACTATTTTGACAATAGCCTAGTTGACCTGTGTATGTGGTGTCAGCATAGTAGATACAAAGACAATCCTTAGACAAAGAAATTAGTTCAGAGGTAGAGGGTTTTTTCAAATAGATCAAGCTGACTACAAATGTGGTCACCGTGAATCCCGTGTTCCCGGACTAAACACCAGGAATTTATCATGGCACCAGCACTTTTGAGTTGCTGCAGCACTCAAAGATTACTAATTGTCAATGAAAAGCTTTTTAAATCGCACCGTAATGAGTCGACAAGAAACTGTAGGTCCCCTCCACTCATGAGAGAACAATAGAATGCACCATACGAGGAGTTGCCTAAGAAGCTAGGCTCTGATCACTTGTGAGCTGTAGTGCCACTCAATTTTTAGACCACGACATCGACTACAAGTTAAGCAATACAGTGACTTTCCTCGTGGACCAAGTGGGCTTTAAACAATTTGTTCAGGTAGCCACATCATTCCAGCTTTACTTAACATATCTCTTGCATCCTTCTAAATTTTTTTTTTGACATCGAAGGTCTCGGTGAGTTTGCTACTAACCTTGACGGAGCAGCGAGAGCTCTCCATCGTCATCCTACACAATCTGACGAGTTTGGTAGGGATGCCAAAACTAGACATGGCACTGTATAGCTCGTCTATATGCACGCTGTCATACGCGGCCTTGAAATCGACAAATAGATGGTGGGTGTCGTTTTTTACTTCTTGGGACTTCTCCAGGATTTGCCGCAGTGTGAAGATCTGGTCGATTGTGGACTTCCCTGGCCTGAAACCACACTGATAAGGACCTATCAGGTTGTTGACGAACGGTTTCAGGCGCTCACACAATACGGCAGAGAGAATCTTATACGCGATATTAAGGAGACTGATCCCTCGATAGTTGGCGCAGTCGAAGGGGTCTCCTTTCTTGTGGACCGGGCATACGATGCTGAGATTCCACTCGTCGGGCATGCTTTCCTCCGACCATATCTCACAGATGAGCTGCTGCATGCACCCAAGCAGCTCATCCCCAGCCGCTTTGAACAGCTCTGCGGATAGTCCGTCCGCGCCAGCAGTTTTGTTCGACTTCAGTCTCGATATTGCTATCTTGACCTCGTCTAAGTCGGGGGGACGGAATTCTTGTCCATCGTCGTCCAAATTGAGTGGAAGATTCTGCCTTACAGCGGGACTTGTGTCGTCATCGCCGTTTAGGAGTCCCTACCACCCGTCAGATAATCGCTAAGCAATTATCGCACATTAGATTCTCTGCGTCAGTCGGCGTTAGAGGTCTCGATTTGTGTGATCATTATGCAGTGGGTCATTGGAAAGTTTTTTGGATGAAATAGAGGTTTCGTACAAATAGTGTGATCCTTCTGTAGTCTTCTTTTGCCTCTGAATATGCTTTAGAGCTACATGCACTAGAGTCTCTCTATGGTCTAGCTTAGCTACTTAAAACACACTCTTCGATTGATGAAACCCCATCGACAAGGCCACATCAAACACCAGTCTGAATAATTTTAGCGGAACTGCATCGACTAATTGGTCGAGATATGGGGAAAGGTTGAGAACAGCGAGCAGCCAATACAAAGCTGATTAATTGAGTGTTTAGACTATTTGTTTAAGGAAATACCGCTATAAACTTAATCTGCAATTGAATAGTGCATAACGTCGTTAATTATTTCAGTTCACAAAGACCTATCTTTTTTAGCAAATCCTCATGAATTGCATGTTATTGTCCCCCACAAGTAGAGGTGTCCTCCAGCTAGCTGTCAACTTTGAATAGCGACATTTGACAAGTTTTTTGCTGAAATTCTTGTTACAGACGCTTTAGTCTCTTTGTTTTGATCCATCAGCCTGCCGAGGAATTGGGGCTCGAGGGTTTCCTTTCTTTTATCCGTTAAACTACGATGACAATCCATTAATGTGACATGAATACTTCTTTGAATAAGAAGTGCAAGAGCAGTCCCTTTAAATCGTTTCAAATTCGAGGCGTAACTGAAATTCAATTAGTCAGATAAACCGCGAGCAGTGCGACACATCAGGGACTTCATATGGAACGTCCTTAAGTGGATAGACAGCATCTGAATATCAGTCAGGGCTCTCCCAACAAAAGTGTCCTGGAAACCTTTTCCCTTGAGGTATCAATTAACTAGGCTGTCGTTCCTTTCTATCAATTCCTACCTTCTTTGACTCAGCCGAAAAATTGTAAATTCACATCTCACCAAACCACAGCCCGCGATGTGAGTTCAAGCATCAGACAGATGCACTTGTCGTGAAGTAATCGCAATCAATAATGTTTGTCTTCTCTGCATCTCCGATACCGCACCCTGGGAGGCCGGAAAGGCTGCCGCAGTAGGCAGTGCGGCAGACATGTGAATGTAATCGAAAAAGGAGATAACTTCAAAGGATCTTATTGTAATTTTAATTCACATGTCAGGCACACTCAGAACTTAACTGTCGTGCACCAGCCGCTAGGATACTATGCACGAGCACATCGTGCAGTGCACTCAGACCCCTTTCCTGTTATTTTCGTCAACCCACCACGGCGACATGAAGGGATGGAAAAATTTGTCAGCTCCACAAAAATTGCCAGGTATTCGCCGCCCACCACAACCCACACCGCCTCCAATTAAGTGAATGTCACATTATTTAACGGCCTCACCACAAGAGCACTCGCACTCTCAATCTCCTTCCTCCATCCAGGACCCTGAATCAATTTGGAGCGCACTCAACCCCATCTCCCGGCAATTCGCGCAATTAAAACCCATCACCAAACGCGAAGGTACAGGGACCTTCAAGGACTGATGGAAACACGTGTAATTAGTTTAAGAACGGTTCCCTCTCGCATTCTCTTTTTCTCGTTTCAAATTAAAATCCTCCATGACACACACATTAATTCGTTGTACGCACCCCCGTCCTCACCATTGACACCACCGGCGCCACACCGCTGCCGCCGTTACCGCCATGACATGATGAAAGCATCTCGCCGAGCCCCAACGGCGGCGCTGCCGAACCACGCTGCCACCTGTCAGCGGGTTACGAGCCCTTCCATCTCCTTTCACGGCATCCGACTTAAGCTGCTCATAATTCTTTTGTAAGGACCTCCTTTGAATTACTTAATAACAATAGATGGCGCGCACTAAATGAACATTTTCCCGACTTAATTCCAAAATAAATGTTCGCGTAACCCCACCCCGGTGCTATGGCACAGGGGGGCTTGTTGTGAATTTACGAGATGCGATACACTCTGCGACGACAGGGGTGTGATGCGGGGTGAATCCCTTTTTGAAGTGTAACTCGAGAGGAAAATCAAAAATCAAGCAAACGGACAGAACTTCGCCGGTTAAGTACGTGCATTTTTCAGCGAAACGGGGATCATTAAAGCGCCGCAAAGAAACAACAAAAAACACGAATCGAAATCAGCTTAAAGGATCCTGACTGCTTCCCTTTTCCTCGACAGATTTTTTTTGTTTTGTTTTTTAAAGTTATGTTTAAGCAGTAAGGAAAGATGTGTATGCACATGGACGACGATGTGTACGGTAATTTCTTAACTTTTCGCTCATGTTCCCCCTCTCACCATCAGCACTCGCCGGCTGTCTGGTGGCGGCAGAAGATCCTTTTGCTGCTCCTTCTCATATTTCCTCGCATTTTCCCTTGTCGGTCGCCGAAAAAAGGCACCAGCCACGGCCTGAGCGGGGATTGTTGGGCAGATCTTAATTAGGGAAGGAACTTAATTTTCTTTGTGTCTATCCTTGCAGTGGGTAAAGATTTGCTTTTGCTCCTGTTTCTGCTCCTTTTGTTCCTGCAGAAGAAAATTTGCATATTCAGCGGGGGCTCTTGCATCCATCGTCTCGGATGCTGGTCTCGGTCGTTGATTCGCGCGCTTAATGATGTTGCGCTGGGGCGAGAAGTGTGTCAGTTTCAATTTCTTCAAAATTGAGAGCCACATGGCTGCTGGCAGGGCTGTGAAATGGGCAGAGTGTTCTTAGGAATTTCATCGAGGCGAGACTGCGGTTTACAGTTTTCCTATGACTGGCAGGATGCGTTTTGAAAAGTTGATGTGCTTGTGCTTTCTTGGCGGTCGAGGGGGAGTTTTTACTAAGACTAGAGTATTGTACAAACTCTTGGAGGGGATACTACAGGTAACGAAGATTACTGAGAAAAGGTAAGAATGGAGACATAAGCATACAATTTAAGGGCAAGAGACAAATTTGAACTGACACTATGAACGCACCTCAATCAATAATGTCAATGCGCCCAAAACATTGGACAACAGCAGCAAAGGAACGAAGCATGTTTGCATTAAGATTGATTTTCTGAGTAGCTGGCGGTATGTTTGAAGTTTGATACGCGGCAGTTCTTGCCCCATTTGACAAACCCCGTTGATAAACCTTGTCAGTTTCCGAGGGCATTCTGAGCTAAGCATGTATTAATGGTGAATTTTTGAAGTGGAAGAATTTAGCTGGCTAGTTTATTTCAGCTCCTTTTGTAAAAACAGCGTTAAAAGAGTTATACAGTCGGCACATTTCGTCTGTTTATCGACCTAGCAATTTTGTTGTCTCCAATGAGTTTTATCGCTCGTTCTTGGATCAGGCCAATCCTGTGGAGTGTTGAGTAAGAATATGAAAATTTTGCGGAGCAATGTATTCGTATTGTATGTAAAGGGTGATTTTTTAGCAATTGCCTTTTTGGCAACACTAGTTTAAACAGCTGACGCAAGTTTCGTGTTTTGTTTCACTGCCAAACATCTTCAGTTTGGTCTATATTTTAACCGTAACAAACGAACAACGCTTGCAAATTATTGAATTGTATTATCAAAATGCGTGCTCTGTTAAGGAAGGACAACGCGCGCCTATTCCATTTGAGGGTCAGTTCATTTTTGGCTCAATGGGAACGTAAAAAAAGACGATTTTGGAGTTAATATTAGCCAGAAGCATTGTAAGAGCTACCAATGCATCCAGAAAAAGTCACAGTTTGGTGCGGTCTATGGTGGCATCATTGGACCGTACTTCTTCAAAGATGATGCGAATCGTAACGTCACTGTGAAGCGCGTGAGATGATATCCAACTTTTTTTTTGCCCAAAACGCAAGAGCTTGACTTGCATGACATGTGGTTTTAACAAGACGGTGCCACATGCCACACAGCACGCGCAACAATGTACTTATTGAGAGGTGAGTTCGGTGATCATTTTATTTCACGTTCGGGACCGGTCAATTGGCCGCCTAGATCGTACGATTTAACGCCTTTAGACAATTTTTTGCGGGGCTATGTTAAAGCTCATGTCTATAACAGACAAGCCCGCTTCAATTGACAATGGAAGACAACACTGAAGCATTTTTTTGTGAGATACTGGCCGAAATGTTGGAAAGAGTATGCCAAAATTGGACAAAGCGGATGAACCATCTTAGGCGCAGTCAAGGTCAACATTTGCATGAAATAATTTTCAAACATTAAATTATATGGCCTGTACTATCGATTCAAATAAAGATTTCATGCATTTTTCTGAATGTTATGTGTTTTTTTTAAACTTTCTGTTGTATTCGCATCACTGTATTTTTATGTTATCGAAACTTTTGCCATTTGGGAGAATACTATACTTATACTGATACACTTTCCTATAGCTTTTAAGAAATCACCCTTTACAAAATAAACCTTAAGATTCCGTTCTGCTCAGCATAAGCCTATATGTGGGGATATAAGTAAGCAACTAAGGATTCTATTTTCGGGTTCAATGCGTGCGCGGCAGCATCAACGTGTGAATGTATGCTAACTCGCACTCTCCTAGTTCACAAAAACAAATTGTCATCAGATCTGCAAATTTTAGTTGGCATTGCTATGCTTGTGCAAGTTTGTGCTTAAGTTTTAATTTATTAGCAGACATTTTAAAAGTTGAATTTATGAAATAAGACGCTTTATATGTTTTCTTTAAAACATTGCCTATACGCTTACAAGCCCTTTTCATTCTCCAGTGCTTTGCTGACAGTTGGTACACCTGTTCAACGTTGAATTCCACACAAATCACTTATCAAATTGATGAATTTTGATAACAAAGTGGAAATCAGATATTTACCCTTGTCGAAATGATATTTTTTCGCCGGAGCAGTCAGAGTCAGAAACTGTTGCATTGTACTGCCAAGCAGTCACTTATAATATCATAAGTAGGTGGCACACGAGAAGAAGGGGCCTATAGTTTTTTGCCGACACCGAACTGCGAGATTTGAGAAGCCTTTCATAGACAATTGATACTCTTTGAGTGTTGTCAGCAACTCGAAAGAGGTCGTGCCGTGAAAAAAATGCGAGATGTTCCGCCCGGGAATCGAACCTAGACTTTCTGCGTGGCCTCGATGAACTTACCACAACGCCACGGCGACCACAAGCAGTAATTTATAGTAATTTTCCAATTTCCAATTTCTTAGTCTTCCAATGGTATACCACAACACTTGTGTGGCCTACATCATCAGTGCCAAAAGTCTTTTACACTAACCGAGTAAGCCGAATAAATGTGAAACAATTGCAGAGGAAATGCGTCGTAAGGGTTCTCATCGCTTAGCCTTTGCACACTTCGGTGTTGGTTGAAGATATACTCGTAAAAGCCACTTTCATCGCCCGTAAGTCGTCTCTAGTCAATTCTTTTAGCAAATATCAAGATTGCCGTTAAGCCGTAAGGGGGCGTGGGTTTGATTTGCCTGCATCTAGGAGAATCAAGTCACTTAAGATTAATATCTCGAACGGCCCCATTTTTTGTTGGGTTCTGAATAGGAATACCTATTCCTTGACTGATATAATAAAAATACTGTGGTCACACGGGACTCAAGTCTTAGCCAATTCAAAGTGGGTATCAATGCAGAGAAGACTTGCATTCCTGAACTGCCTTGGAGTTGGTTAAATAGTTGAACAAGCACAGGCTGTCGCTGCAGAAACAAATTCCACCTGTTCGTGGCCATTTCGTGGTTCAAATTCTGGCTAGAGCCAGAGCCGGAAGGAAAATAAAATTGATTGAATTGTACGCCGCAGTCGAATTATTGATGTCCGTGTGTCAGACGTCATGTCCATCAAACTTGCGTCAAGAGAGGTGCGGTGCGTGCGATGATTATCAAAATTTCAGTGCGAGTTGAACTAAACTCACACAGAAGTGGTCTAGAAATGGCCTTGGAAGTGCGGCCCATTTTATGAAAATTCAGAACGGGAAAGGGTGTGCAAGGGGATCTGAAGCACAGTCAGACGTGCTAGGGAAGAACCCTGAGCACCAGTCGTAGTGCTTAAAAATGTTATAAGACACCTACTCCAATGAGGAAAGTTATGATGAAGTCGAATGCATATATCTTGCGCACAGATCATTAATAGAAAATTGAGTAATGGAGTGTATTTCCTAAATAGATTTGGATTCCTGCAACTCAAAACACTCTCTGTTGTTTATCACTGAAAACAGGAGGTCAGACAGTCCCTTTTTCCAGACCGTTTCCTAATCGGACTCATAAACATTCGCATTCAAAAAAGGTAATGCACTGCAATCTACTCATTTCCTCGAATTTGTTTCCCAAACTTATTCAATTCATGCTGATTTCTGGGAAACTTGTTAAATCTTTTCATACCCACTTCCACTAGCCATAGTCAATTAGGCCGACCATGCAGCTTCAGCAACACAATTCACCGCTCCGATGGACATTAACGATCGAAAAATCGAAAACTTATCGCTTTCAAAAATCAAATTACTCGCAACAGCCCCACAGAGGGACATTAATTTCTGATTGATTGCAATTTCCGCAATCAAAGAGAAAACTCATTCCCCACCAACCTGCACATGTTGCCATCGTTTATACACATGTCGACGGCGTATCTCCCACAACAATCATCGATTGATGGGCAGATCCTTCAAATACCAAAACGCATATATCCTGTGTTATCTTATCATATTATGCCCAAAGGCTTCTTAGCTCTCCGCTCCCCCACCACCTCCCCCTACGGCAGCAGCGCCTTGTTGGGGCTGCCAAAACACAAATAAATTGCTAACGAGAAAACTTCATTTTGTCATCAGACTCGGCCAGGGTGGGGGACATTCCGTTCCTTTGCCATCAGTTTCCGCTTCCTCCCATCGCCTACTCATAGGAAAAGGGCGAAAAAATGTGAGGAGGAGAAGAAAATATAAAATTAATTTACGTTCGATTGGCAAGTGAAAGGGAAACGACGACAACGGCACACAAGAGCACAGAGAAAGTTAGTCCTTCGTGGCGGTGATTCTTTTGCGGGCGCTGCTGAAAAGTGTCAAAAAAGAAATGACTGTTATCATTCGACGGAGCAGTGCCAAGTTAGCACCTCCAGCTACGAAATGGAATATGTGTGCGATTGTGGTGGCGTCCCGGAGTCAAAGACATCGCTGGCGGAAGAGAGTGAGAAAGAGAGAGAGAGAGAGAGAGAGTGCAGAGTAAATGTTTGCTTAGGAGGCGAAAACTTTTCGAATTTTCAGGATTTTTGTCAAGGGCGTTAAGGCTGATTGTCGTCCTCCGCCCTGCCCCCACATACACACATACAATTCGATAGTCAATCGCATCAAAGAAATTTATTGCCTCCTCGTTGGCATCGTCCTGACACACTGTCATGACAGTCGTGTGGTGTGTGCTGTTGATCTTGGTCCCCAGGCGGTGATAAAACGGAGAGTTCGAGTGTTTTTTCGACTCGAAGAAAATCAAAAATCAGTCGGAAGTCCTGCCACGGGACCACATAATGAAAATCATCGAAATTGGAAAGAGCCCTACTGGGTGGGGCATCGCATCTCCGTTTGATGACGGAATCCGTCCCGATGTCAGAATGCTATTCAAGCAATTTTTTTTTCGTTTTCGTCTTATGTTAAGATTTTTCCCATTGAACGGGTGGAGCTGAGTATCTAGGCGCTCTATTCAAAGAGCAAAAAGGGTGAATGTCACAACTATGCTATCTGGTGAAGGATTTGTGATGAAAAACCGTTCACGAAGAACTTTTCCAAATGAATGAGGGCGTAAACGGGCGGTCTTTGTGGCTTCCTTGTGATTTCTTTCCACTTTTCCACTTTGCTCGTCATTGAATCGAAAAGGGAATGAGGTTGCTTTTGGTTCTGGGATGAGATAAATGTATCGCTGAGGGTCTTGAACGGCGGTGCACAGGTACAACAATCGATTTCTAGTTTCGTCAGAGAGGTTCTGTCTCAGACGCTGCAGTTTACCAGCGAATGCTTTGAGTGTCGAGACGATATATTTGGAGAAGAGTCACTGCGTTTCAGCAACTTCTGAAATGTTTGTGGTTCAACGCGTGATTTGGGTCAACGAAAGTGACAGGGGCTTGCAGATTTGTCAGGTTTCATGAAAAGTGTGGCGCCCGACGAAGAGTATTTTACTTTCAGTTATTAATATCTATTTTCTGTAGTGGTGTTTATTGGCTATTCAGTCATTGCCAAGTTGTTAAACAATTTGAGAAATTTCTAGAGTTGGGCCCAAAGCTAAAAATTGGTCCCTCTTTCGAGTGGCGCCAAACGCTGATTTTTGTGCCAAAGAAAGGCACAAGAGGAAAGGAACAAGATAGGAAAGAAAAGCGAATAAAAGAAAACAAAAGAAATGAAAGAATCATGATTTGAAACCGTTTCATAATAAAAGTACAAAGTGGCGCCCGACGATGGACTTTTATAAAGACATTTGAAACGTCAAGAAGCCTCTCACCAAGAGCATCATTTAGCTCTTCAAATCTTCAAACATCCAATTTTGTCAGCCACAATCGACAACAGACTCTGTATTCCGCCTCCCAATTTCAACCACCTTCAACAAATTTCGTTTCTCCCCCGTCACTCATACCGCCACACCACTCTGCTGCATTCCTTTTGTCTCATCCACTGACGTTAAGTGATAAGTGTTCAATTAATTTGTTAGCTGACTGCGACCGCAGCATTCAACTGCATCAGCAGCACGGAACGCCCATCCAATCGTTCAGCATTCACCGAGTGAGTACAGGACCTCGTCTAACCACGTCACGTAATATTTTCCCCACAAACAAAGGCGACAGCATCAGTGGTAGCAGAAATTTCCAATCCATTCAGCATCACATTGATTACGAGGAGGCTGTGCGAAAACACAGAAAGGACGAGCACATCAATTCATACAATGAGTACGACTACGGATGGAAATGAGATGCGCGTTTCGACCGAACTTTCCTCCTTCCTCTGCAGAGACGATGGCGATGTGGCAGCGACAACGGTCACGACGACGTTTATTCAAACAATTGTCACGACAATTTGTGACAATTCCGTGTTTTGTTTGATTGCACGTGCTCCGTCTGTTCACTCCTGGTGTCTTCATCCCCCGGGATACCCGGTTCGTCCTCGGTCGGTAATCGCCGCATTTGCATACTGCTGCAGAGTCATTGTCGCAGCACAGCCGAAGTGGCCCAGTCCGGTCTGTGCGTGCATCCTCCTCCTCGTTGCAGGAAGTGTAACGCACTCGTGTCCTGTCGTTCCTAAATCATGTCCTCCGCCCCAGAAACACGGCTGCCAAATTAATTCTAATCGCATTTCAGAAATTTCTCTGTTTACGTTTCCGAATTCGGGGTTTTGGCCCAGAGTGGTGCAGTGGCACAGCGGCGCAACGGCGGCGGATTGCGAGCCGGCATCTGAACTGCTTGTTGAATGAACGATGAAGTTCGAGTTGAACGGGAGTAGTGGCGACGGTGGGTCGGTGAAAATGCTGATTGCTCTGTTCGAGAGCGTACCGCATAAAGTTTTGAAACTAAATTTTACGATAATTAACTCTTCGCTTTCCTATGCGAAGTCCGACGACTGTGAACACGGGCATGCGACGACATCGACGACGACGACGACGACGACACGGGACGTGCAACGATTTGCGCAGAGTGAGCTACTTGTTTGGGTTTGCCTGGGAGTTGCCGGTTTTGTTTGTCTGTCGGAATGTTGCGTTTGGTAAATATTGGGTTAGTGGGCGACTGTCGGTTGTGATTCATTTGGGAGTGCAACGCCTGCAAGTGGCGTGGCTCACTTGGAGTGAGCGACAGTCGGCTGGATGCAGTTTAAATGGGAATCGTATTGGAGATGCAATTAAAGTGAATGTTCTGTGATGACTGAATCATGCCGTTAAGATCTGTGCTACACGTTGTATTAATCTCGGATACTACGAACAACCATGTTTTCCAGTCTAAGTCGATTTTCTTTTTTAAAATTTCTTAACAGACAAGGCAAGGAGTTGACAAGGACAATGTTGGGCGTCAAGTTTAAAAAAAAAAATGTCAACAGTTTGTAAAATAATAGGGAGTTGTTAGATTGGAAGCATTCTTTGCGCTTAAAGGATGTGCGATCGAGCAAAACAGTGAATTTATGAAGTGGCGCCCAACGCGTGACAAAAGTTTTCGAGATATAGGTGGAGTACTGTTCAGGTTTCTGTTAGAAGAAATTATGAGGAATGGAATCATTACGTGGCACTGAACGTAGGACGTCCTGTTGGTTACTAAACCTGTGAATGAAGTAAAAAAAAACACAACAACAATAGATGTTATAACAAGATACAATTTTAAATGATTTCCAAATAGATCAGTATTTCGTTGGATCTCTGTCAAAAGACCACCGTATGCAGTGAATGTTAAGGTTAAGGATAAATGGCGCCCAGGCTGGTCGAAAGGTGTAAAACTGTTTTATGAGTTAATCGTATCGTATGTAGTTCTGACAGAGAGCGTGTTTTGGGCGATAATATATGAAAACCTCAAGTGGCGCCCAATGCTGAATGTCAAGCTCTCGAAACAGACTCAGAAAATCTCAGTGTTTTTCCTACCTTTACCAAGGGAACGTTCAACAGTTTGCAAAATCAGGGATTACCCAGGCTGATTGTTACTCACAGGTAAGCTTTAGAGCCAGTCAGTCTAAATGGCAAGTGCGACGAGTCCTACTCTGGATGCTCAGGTTTGAGTCTAAACCTGGACTTTTGTGTCCGCTTGTATTCTTCCCTGAATCTACCAATCTCGTCGTGCTTTCAATACTATTCACCTTTTTACGGTTCGTTTTTCTTTCCTTTTTTTTGGGGGGAACCATGAACTGCTCATAAAGAATTTTTCTAAATTTCCTCGTTCTTAATCGGCATTAAACTGCAGAACACCTCCATTTGTGCAAAAGCAAAACGATGCACAGCAGACGTTAATTTCGGTGAAGGTCCTTGTCTCTTGGGGACTGTGGAACAACCCACTTAATTTTTTTTTGTTCTTGGAGTTCTTAACACTCACTTCTTTGTCATGATACCTCCGATAGTTACGGTCCGATAGCTCTCCGATTGACATCGTTGTTGCGCAGGATGATCGTGCTGATTCTTGTTCTATTGTTTTTGTATCAAAAGATCCTAGCAGTCAGATTCTAGCCATGCTCCTACTGAAGACCTTTCAACGCAAGTCGATAGAGGTGGTTAAATGCCTAAAGCTGATGGCATGTTTGTCCTGGTGTAGTGGGTAAGTGCGTTAACTCACTTACCCTCCTTAAACCTCGACTAAACCTTCATATAATATTTTTCCACGTCACCACCCATTCGAGCTGCTAATAGCACCCAAAAAGGACTGAATGCCTGTGAAATGTCTGTGTCAAAGTCGGCAGAAAACTGTTGGTCTGTTTTACTTACTTTCAGTGAACTGGCTAACTCATTACGGGGTATGTCGCTGTGGCCTAGCAAAGAATTATTGCTTTTCAAGAGCTATAAGGCTTTCGCGCCTGCAATCCTAATGTAATTCTCTTAGACCTGACCGTAACAAAATACATGAAATGGCGCCCAACGCAGTACACATCACAACAACTAAGCAATGACTGAAATGGGGCTTCTTGAAGCAAAATTAGAACCTGGATGGAGAATTGGTAAACAAAAAAAATTTGCTTCCACCTAGACAAAGCCCCGAACTTATGATCAAGCGTTGTCCTGGCTGACTTAAATATCACCCTCCTGCTTATAAAGTCTCTAAGACGCCTTTTATTCCATTCTAGGAAGAGCATTACGCAAAGAACTTCCGCACTTATGTGCTATCAAGTCTGTCATTCGAGCAACATTGAAATCTTCTTAGAAACCTTTTTGAAAAGCAGGTGACATGTGAAAGATTTTCCCGGCGTCTACTGCACATCCTCTATTCACACAAGAGGATTGCATTCAAAAACCTTTACAATCTGTATTCTCTCAAGAATGTCGTTTCCTCAACGCATTGATTGAATTCAGTCAAGGCGACCACGAAACAAACCGATTTTCGCTCAACAAATTTGCTACCTTGATTTGGATCCTCTTGCGGGAGAATTCCCTTGAAATGCATTTCGATGCACAACGTCTCATTTCGACAGTTTTAATTTGAATACCAAAAGGAACCCGATCCACTCAGACGCACAAAGTGTTAGGAAAGCAACATAGGTTCCCCTTTGAAAGGATTAAAAATGATGCATTCTGGCAGTGGGCAGGATCATGTCTGTGCCACTCTAGTTGAAACCAGTTCCCCTCTGTCAGTTAATTATCAGAGCAAAGATCTTAAATCAAGACTCCATTGAGAAGCCATTATTGGGGAGACCATGTGCAAATTAAAGGATATCCCATAAATTGCGTCCTTAAGGCACGTCTCCGCCTTCCAGAGAAACTGAGGCGGGCATCCGCTGTGTGTGTGTGTAGCGTTATCCTGTCGAACATGGTTTCAGAAATAAATCAAGATGATTGCAAATCGATATGAGGACTTGTAGAAAAGGACGATGAAAGGAGTTGCCCAGACCGAGCACGAACAAACCCCCAAAAAGAAAAAAAAAAAACATCGAACGAACATGGTACAAGCCTCCTCGGGGAACATGTGGTCCCCTTATTAAAGATTCATTTCATTCTCATGCAGCCCATGTGGTCGGGTGAAGGACCTTCTCCTCTAGGACTACCGACCAGTCCAGGGCTCACGGGCGATGGCGACGGGGGGCGATAAAAGAGTTCAAGATGGCACAGGCTTCGCTCTGGGGGAACATCAAAAGAATCTTCGCTTTTGAGTAGCGTCCAATACCGTCGTCCCCGCCGTCATCGTCGCTATCGTCCTTTTAATTGTTTTCGTGGTGAGTTTAATTAAATTATTCGAAAGTTTTCGATTTTAATAATCAATATCCGGAGGCGATCGGTTGTTTGGCTTGGCATTGGCAGGCCAACGGACCCCCGGGTGTCTTGGGTTAGTTTTTGACAAGCACACTAGCTGATGCTGAGGGTGGCTGTGCTGCGGGTTATCCTGGTGAAATTTTTCTCTCCTTCATTCTTCGAATCAACAGGATGAAAGCAAATTCCAATGGTTTTGGATTTGAATATGGCGCTTGGGCTTTTTCTGTTTTTGTTCGTTAAATATTCGTGGTGCTTGGGGCAGGGAAGCAGCATCCTCCTTATAGCACGCCGGTCCTGTGCAAGCAATTTGATGTGTAGGGTGTGGTGTGAGTGGAATTGAATTGATTCGGGAATTTATTGATTGCAGCGATGACGGACTGAAGCAATATTTCGCGGAAGAAAGGAAGCTTAGGGCTTTTGCCTACATGAAATATATGTGAAACCTTTGTGATGTGCCACGAAATGAATTTAGGCTCAACGTTTTCGTAATTGGAGAGCGGTAGGGTTTTGTCTGCATTCTATGCTAACAACGGTATTTTTGCACATTTTGGGTCACACTTTCTGGGACACAGCTTAAATTTTGTATATTGTTTTTAATGGCAACTAGAATTCAATTCTGATTTCATTGACTTATTGGTTGTGGTTTTCCATATAGCAGGGGACTTACTTTGCCCATAGAGCCATGCGGGGGGTTATTAAAAGTAGGGCCTTCTAAGTTCATGTTTATTTGGACCGGCTTGGATTGATGTTAGTTTCAATCAGATGTTTTCGTGTAGCCTGCAGGAAATCTCCTGTCGTAGTGTCTTATCATCAGACATTTCTATACGATCATGCATAAATGGCGCCCAACACAGGATTTGTCAGAATTTCAAGTAATTTTCGAAATAGGTAAAATTGTAGTAGATTTCATGACAAATGTATATGAAATGATTAACAACGCAAGATACAGTGTAAGAGTTAAAGACAAATTCAGAAGATTAGGAAAGGGTAACGGTTTGAAAAAGGGGACTATCTTATAATTCTGTTCAGTTTGTAAGCGATAACCAGAAAATAAAAAAAGGAAAGAAAAGGGTAGTTATTTAAACAGCCTCTTACACACATTCGAAATTGTTACATGGTTTTGCTTTTAAGGCAGATTAAGGCCGTGAGTGGGAATTACTGTCTCATTAAACGAAATCATGATGGACAGGACATCCTCTTGACGCAAACAGTTCGAACGATCTCTAGAATAACAAGAATTTCGTGTCAGAATTCGTACAAGAACAACATGAGGCATCAATGAAAGAATGTGAATGAATAGAAAAATTAGCTCTTGTCATGTATAAGACCCTTAACATAGGGAAAATGGCGACCCTTGCAGAACATTCTTCTGGTTGTTAGCCCCGGATTTTTTTAACTTGAAATATATAATGAATTGCTCTCTAGAGGGAAATATTCTAAGTGGCGCCCGACAGACGATTCCCTCCAAGAGACGCCAAAGTCAGAGTTTCTGTGCATAGACACCCACTTTATTGAAACGCAATCATGCATATTTTCGGCTTAATGTCTCGTATCAGATTTGGTTACCAAATAACCCTTGAAATTTAAAAATATGAGTTGCATCTTCAAACACACCCGGTCAAAGTCCCCTGCCATCAGCAAACCTCAAGCCGAACCCATTTCGCAGTTACGCCGTCAGATAAAAAATCCAGGAACCTTGAAGGACCTAAGAAGCGCCTCCACAAAGCAACACCACCCTCGTATAACGCATCGCAGCCGCCACCGTTTCGTCGCCATAGTTCATAATGAATTCATTCAACTCGCTTACATTCAATCACCAGCTCATTCATTTTTAATTAATTCCATCGAGCGGTGTACGCAGCATGCAGCACGAGGCTATTGATTGACTCCCTCCCCGGGACGATGACGATGGTTGATCACCTCCTCGGCGTAGCCGCCAATCACTGACCACCCAATCAGGGCTAACAAAAATTTGTATTTATAGACCTCACTTTGGATTACCATCAGACAGTGGACACGAAGGCGGGAGCGGTAGCGGCCGGGGGGAGAATATAAATAAAATTTATCGCCAAATTACATCTCATTCAATTATGTCGAAATTGAGTGCGCGTTTGTGCCTGTGTGTGTGTGTGTGTGTGTGAGAGAGACTCTTCAACACATGTCCCGAATAAATTGACACCATCGATGGCAGTGTATATTGAATTTCCTGATCCACATCGGGTCCATGTGTAGAGCTTATCACGGTCTGACATTTCCGGCGGGCGCTGTCGAATAACGGCGACATCGGTGGCAGACCAAAGAACCATACGCACACATATATGCGCACATGTGCGAAGAGTGACTTGAATCCACAGGGGTATTAATTACATTTCGATTCAAATTCGATAAATGTCCTGCGTTCAGAGTGTTAATCACCGTTATTAAGGCAGTTAAGCAGAGGGAATCAAATCGGACATTGTTTCAAGTGAAAATTGATGTGAGTCCAGGGGTTGCATCCAGTCGATTGGATTTCGGGCTTAAACACCGATGACCCCAGCTGTCGACTCAAAAATTATGCCGACTCTTACAGCGTGACAAGGTTTGAGTGAGTAGTTCCAACAAACGTCGGAATGTAAAGGACGAAAAGCAGTTTTGAGGTGGATTTGAACCAAGTTCGAGATTCGGTTTAGAAGCAGATGGTAGGCTGTGCCTTCGCGCTTTTTCTTCTTCACTTGACGCGACGGTTTTCGTTAAAGAAGGACTTCAAAAGAATTCAATAAAAATCCAATTGTCCTACAGTCTACAAAGGACGATGCACTAGTATCTTTTGCAGCCGTTAATGTTGTAGAAGCTAATGTTCACTTACACGGGGAGGAGTTTTTTTTAGTTGGAAGAAGCTATTACCACTCCCCTACGCTGCGACTGCCATGCCTCCCACAGGTCCTTTCACAAATTTTCTTCCCTGACAAACCACTTTCATTGCAACCTCAAAAACCGGTCCCAGTGTTCATAGTTCTACGCCCTCGATGGCATTGCCCCTGCACTCGTCCATCTCCATTCAAACCACTCAAAGCGGCAACCAACCTTCGACATTGTAACATCTGAGATAATCAGCCTCCAGAGCATAACAATCCATCACCCTCCCACGACGCGTCGCTCCTCTCGCCATCGCCCTCGCCGTCGCCCTAACTGCGCAACAGCTCATACACGGAAAAGCGTCAATTAACACTCGAGCATAATTGCGCTCGCCTCTTTAGTATTCACAAGGCGTCGCGCCAAGCCTTAACCGGCTTATGCGCGACCTACAGTTGAAGCGGCTGGTTGCTGGCTGGTTTCTTCACATCCTCACAAAAGGATGAGTGCCACATCAGAGTCAGCACGTTTCACACTTCGCTGCAAGACAACAAGCAAAAAGTGAAGCGTAAGCGTTCCTTGAGCTCCCCAACGAAAGGATAAGGATCCCTCTCGTCGGCTGGGTATTATTAGACACTTCCATCCCCTCCTGCATACGCACACACAACCACCTCACAATAGTTGAGACAATAATTTGATTTATTTTTGTTGGTGCTCACTGCTCAGTCGCAGGCAAGTCGAGACACTGGGCCTGCCCTCATATCGTATTCCGATAGGCATTCATTAAGTCATCAACATCGTCATCATCATCGTCAGGAGTTCTTGGGAGTGTATTCATGCGTGTGTGTGTGTGTGTGTGTGTGTGTGAGTGGTGGTGGTGGTGGCTTCCTATTGTTATTTGTCTGCTTGTTCTCATAGTAATTACACGCATAGGATTGTCTTCCGTGGCGGCGAGGGTGGGGGTGCTTCTAGGCCTAAGCACTCTGGACTTTCCCTGTCTCGCCCCCGCTCAGCTCACGGAACAAATTGAAAGGGCATGTTAATTGATAGTTTAGTGTTTAATTAAATAACTAGGTTCACAGGATGTGCGTTTGTACATATTAAGTATTCATTCCCGTTGACAGCGGTTGGGGCGTTGGACGGGAGCTGTGGGGCGGGAAGCGAATTATGATGAGCAGGCTTGATGTGGTGTGGTGATGTGAATTTCTAAGGCAATTTGTGAGGAATAACCGAACTCTGTGGGGAGTCATGTTTGCCTTCTTGTGGTGACTTTGCGACGATTCAGGCCAAAGGCAAGCCTGGGAGACCTCTGTGCGGAGTTTGATTAAAGTTCTGGATTTTAAATGAGTATTCGGTGTGGGAAGGGGGGTGGTTTGGAAAGGTGAACTTGTGTAACTGAGCCTGGGATCCCAGAGTGTTTTTGCTTCAGGAACACTACCGAGATGAATGGCCAGAAACGATCAAGTCCTACCTGCTGCAGTAGGGGGGCCTGCAATTTACTACTGACATATAACAGGGAATTTGAGTAATTCGATGTTTCATATTTGTGGACCTGGACATGCATCTACAGCCAACAGGATCTTTCGGTAGCTACCTCTAGTTGCGCACTCCAAGTTGGCTGAGTTGCGCTATCTTAGCCAAGGCTTGTTCCGTTGTCCCAATGGCTTGGATTCGAAGACTTTTTGGACCGGAGCAGTGACGTCCATACACTCTACACGGCCTAGCCATCCTAAGCGTTGTATCCGAAGACGCTTGACGAGGCGCACGTCGCTGTACAGCCCATAGAGTTCGTCGTTAAATCTTCTCCTCCACGTGCTATCAACGTAAATAGGACCAAATATCGCACGCAGAACTTTTCTCTCGAGAAGACTAAAAGGCTTCCTCATCCGCTTTTAGTAGCGTTTAAGTTTCCATACCGTGAAGGACACCTTGTATGATCAAGCTGTTATACAAAACCAGCTTAGTCCTTCGAGAGACGGCTCTATTACTCAATTGGCTCTTGGGCCCAAAGAACGAGGGATTGACAAGACTGATTCTGCGATTAATTTCAGTACTGATGTTGTTGTCCCTATTTAATGCTGAGCCGAGGTAGAAGAAGTCCTCGTATTCCTCGAAGCTTCTACTGGCTAGTTTTTTGCTCTGTCAGAGATGTCGATATTCTGTGCCCTCAGCATATACGTCGTTTTGCCCTCGTATATCATCAGACCAATTTTAGCCACTTCCGCCTTAATGCGAGCAAATGCCTCACTGGCGGCTTAATGTGTTCATCCAATCACGTAAGTATCATCCACTTGAGTCAATTGCTGAATATACTTTTAACGCTTGGTGCTCACTTGTGAGTTTTGGATGACAGTCTCATCCGAAGAAGTCACATAACTGCGCGTCGCCTTGTCTTATACATTTTTGTAATCGACGGACAGCGAATGTTCTCGTCATCCAGCACAATCTAACCAGTTTGGTAGCAATGCCAGAAATAGACATGGCCCTGTATAGTTCGTTTCTATGCTTGATGTCATATGCGGCCTTAAGATCGACGAATAGGTGGTGAGTGCCGATCTGCACTTCTTCAGTGTTTTCCAGGATTTGGTCTATCGTGGACTTCTCTGGCCTGAAACCACACTAGTAGGGACCTATCAGGTTGTGCATAAACGATTTGAGACGTTCACACAATACGGCAGAGAGGTTTTTCAAGGTGATGTTAAGGCGACTCATCCCTCGATTATTGACGCGGTCGAAGGGATCTCGAAAGGGTCTAGGGGACCATACAAACGACACTTAGATTTCGACTGTCGGCGAAGCTTATATGGCGCAAAATATGCCACATAGGTTCCTTATTGCCTTAAGATCTTGGTTGCCTTTAGGATAATGTCGAGGTTTCATTCGGGAAGGAGAGGTATCATCAATCGATCGCATGCATATTTTCTTCCCAAAATCCAATACTGTGCGCCTAATAACAACTACCACGACATTGAGACATCCACGGCGGGTTTCAGTCGCCTCAAATATCCCCCACAGCGCCAGTCGCACAGACTGCCTCGCGGTTCGCGACGACGACAACAGCCGCTTCCTTCAAGCGATTTCGATAAAATAGTAATTAAACCCGTCTCCACACAGCGTGAGCTTCGTTTTTTTTTCTGCTGAAATACAGACAAAACGAAGACAGACCCGACTGCATTGCAATTGAACCGCTTATCCGAAGACCTAAAAAAAAACAAATCAAAACGCCAACAAAAGCCTTGAAACATTCATGGCGCGGCTCGAGCCGCTTTGTTCGTCTAAAACTCTGGCAAACAAGAAGCCAGCAGGGCGATTGTTTGGTCGGTGAAACAAGAAAAATGAAAGAAAAACAGATTTCCGTTATTTGTCATCTGCAAAATTGTTTTTTGAACACACACACACCGCCACACAAACGCATACACCCTCCCCCCCTGCCTAACGAGAGATGATTATAAACGGCCGACGAAAACGACTACGACGAGTGGGACGAACGGCTTGCAGGAGCGCAAAGCGAAGCCGAGGACACACAGAGAGAATGAAACAGTTTCAGGATATGAGAGATGAAGCGAGAGTCACATTCTAAACAATGCAAAATGGGATGCCTCAAGGATATTATTTGCAAAACAAAAATAGAGTCAAAATACAATTGAATGCAATATCCTGAAAGGCCTTCCAAGTATTCCGATTCCGCTTCCGATTCACTCTGCGCCCCGGTCCCGACCCCGGGTATCCTGTCAGTGTGTGTGCTCGGCAACAATGGCCGGGACAAGCGAGAGCATGCTGGCGCAGTGTGTTTGTAGAAAAAATAATTGTGGCTTGGCTTCCCATTTCCCTTTTTGCCACTGCAGTTGACTTCACTTTTCACTTTGGCTGTCTGTGAAAGGGGGGACGACCCTCTTTGCTCCTTTGCTCCTGATCTGTGCTCACTCGTTCTCTCTCTCTGTCTCTCAGAGATGTGCTGCCGTGTCTCTGTAACACATTCATATCTCTGTCGCTCCAGCGGAGCTCCTTCAGAGTTCCTCGTCAAATGAATTTCTATTTATTGTTGTGCATGATGGATGGAGCTGGGAGTCGTCATCATCATCATCAGGACCCCCAGCACCACCACCACTGCGGCCACCAGTCAGGCAGGCAGCCAGCCAGGACTATCCCAGCACTGTTCGGGCTAGCGTCGTGTCCTTAAACGCAAATGACAGTTGGAGCTGACACGACTGCTATGATGACGAGATGATAGATACTACCTCAGGTTATAGGTAGCGCAAGTAATAAACACAGAACACAAAAAAACCGAAAGCACTCTGGCCTCCTTGCCGAGGAGTAAGTGGGCGTAGGCGTGGCCGCTGCTGGTGGCTCGGATGGCTTGGTTGGGCTTGGGTGGCGGTAACAATAAAATACGAAGAAAAGAAGAGGAATTAACAAAGAAAGACATAAACACGAAATGAAAAGCAGGGATAATAATTATGACGATCCGGTGGCGTGGGGAGGGTGTGAGCATGTCTTTTTGTGCGCCATCTACCCACAGTCGGAGCCGTAGTGGTTGTGGTCGGGGCTGTCCCACCGTATCGGTATGAAACAATAGTAAATTAAACCGATGTTGGCTCCGCCACTCATCCCCCGATCGAAGGGTGAGCAGGGTACATTTTGTTTTGCTCACCCCCCTCTCTTGTAAATATCAGAATTCGGAGTCCGGAAAATCTCATATTTCAATGGTTTTCAGGTCTCGTGTTGATGATGATGATGATGAGATGAGTTTCAATTCGGATAAGGACGCTCCGATGGCTGCGAGATGTTGCTACCGCTGCGGCTGACAGGATTCTAAATGACAGAGGATGATTAAAACTTGAAACGTATTGGATTTCCTCACTAGGGGGATCTCTGCAAACAATTGAAACCAGATTTTCGAGATCGAGTTTTTGACATGTTGTTATCTGTAGAGCGGCCGAGGGGGTGGGCTATTTCAGGTGGTTTGTCTTAATAACCATAGATAGTGACAACTTGTGTGTTGAGTTTGTTTGATTCGGAGAAAAGAAAGTAGCAGTTGTGTAGGCAGCACTTTTCATGGATAGGTGATAAGACTCTGCTCGATCGTCTAAAGCAGTTCTGTGACGTCCAGTTCTGTCCTTAACTTGAAAATGACTGATGGTGACAGCTCGATCAGAGACTTTATTCTGATGCCACGGAAAGTCATAAAAACTTGAAACTTTGTTCCTGCCTGGCCGTGCGGTAGGCTTCCTTGTGGGAGTGTCATGGTGGGTCTAGTTTGATATCCAAAATCGGGGTCAAAACGGAGGTAGGCGCACCAAAACTAGTCTGTTCCGAACAGACCAGCCGCTTATTGGGACTTTCCAGGCTCAGTGTGGAGTAGTATTGCAACCGGGTTCTGCGAATGGCAGAGCTACTCCAAAGGCCTTTCCTTTCAACATTGTGGAGTGATTTTTCTTCAAACATGATCTTGGATAACTAAGACGTGAAGTGCTGCAGTATCTACGATTCTTGGGGAAATTTATCCCGTGATAGTAAGCCCTAAAGGCAAGTGATCGTGTAAAACCAAATCCCACATCTGGAACGCAATAGCTTTTTGAATCTCAGCAAGCAACGATTGACTTGATGTTGTCCCTATTCTCTCCGAATTTTTTGGAACAAAATTGCAAGAGTACCAAAGTCTGACTTTTGTCTGACAAACTAACCGTAAAACGAAGTGTCGTATTGCTGAAAATGAAGTCACAGAATAAGGGGTCTTCTTTTCAAAGTGGGTGGTATAACAGTCTGGGATCGACCAGGGACTCAGCCAACATGCCCCTTAAGCTAGAACGATACTTTGCCAGTTGGCAAAGATCCCAAATTGACTAAGATCCTTCTCCACTTGTTTAAATCATCCCAGATAAGGGTTGTTGCCTATTTCAATGTTCCAATGTCTCGGAATTAAAGAATCTTTGGGCTAGCAGAGTGTAACCTAGTCATCTCAAGCATTATCTTAATCCTTTAAGGTTTGACTAGGAGCGTGGCACCCAGTTCGTCATTTAGATCTTCTCCTCAAAATCGCATCACCACTAACAGGACGTACAACCTTTCTTTTGGAAAGAGGCTTTCTCATCCGCTTTAAGTAATTTGCAGTTTTCTGCGCCAGAGAACTCTATGATCAAGGCGATGTTTAAGGCCGGATCGGTTATTCCAAGGCGGATTCTGTCACACTTTGTCTCCTAAACCCAAAGAAACAGCGGTTGACAAGAGTGTCACACCGTTTGATTTCTGTAGTGTTTTTGGGTTCCTATTTCCTGCGGAACCGACTTACTTTCGAAGTCCTTGACTGCTCCAAATTTGTGATGGCCATTGTAACGATTTGACCAGGACCTTGATATTGTGCGTTCTGCCTAGTGGACATAAAGCTTAACCAATAAGACTCTCCAGCTGGTTCAATTTTTTAGCGATTTGCTTAATAGTTGTGTACGCCATCGCAGGCATTCTTTATTGCGTTGCCCTGCTAGTTCGGACATACAGACCCTGCGGGCTGGAGCAGTCTTGTCCATGCGTACTTTGTTTACCGCCAGATCTATTTTTGCCGCTTTTGCTTTATTGTGAACGCTCGCAAACGCATCACTAGCGGTTTACTGTGTTCCTCCAATCATGTCAATGTCATCAATGTTGGCCAAAACCATGTTTAGAAAGTAAGCTGCTGAACGGGGTTTTAGCAGATTGTGCCTCTGGTCTTGACTTTTGATGATGTCAACACGGATGACAGTGATGTTGAAAAACTCGCATGACAGTGCGTCGCATTACTTAAACTGCACTTGCCATTGCAGGTCATAGTGAGTCCATTCCCGACCTTGACGGACAGCGAGAGTTCTACATCATCATCCTTTGCAAACTGATGGGTTTGGTAGAAATGCCAAACCTAGAAATGGCACTGTATAGCTCGTCTCTACGCATGCTGTCATATGCGGCCTTAAGATGGATGAATAGGTGGAGAGTGTCAATCTGTGCTACTTGAGACCTTTCCAGGATCTGCCGTAAAGCGAAGATCCGGTCTATTGGAACTTCCCTAGCCTGACATCACACTGATACGGACCTATCAGGTTGTTGGCGAACGGTTTTATACATTCACACTAAATGACAGAGAGGATCTTGCACGCGGTATTCAGTAAACGGATTCCCTCGTAGCTGGCGCAGTCGTAGTGGTCTACTTTCTTGTGAATTCCACTCGTAGGGGATGTTTTCCTTCAACCAAACCTTACATATGAGCTGGTGCATGCAAGAGTTCTTCGGATGGTTCATCAGCTGCTGCAGCCTTGTTTGTGTTTTGTCTCAATATTTATATTTTGACTGCGTCCAGTCTAGAGGGAAAGTCGTTCAGATTGAGTGGAACATTTTCCGCAGGATACCGGTATTTGGTTCGTAGTTCGGGAGAAGTTATTTTTTAAAATTCCCAACATTAACTGCTATACTACCACATGTTATCCGGTTTCTGGTGAAGTAAGGCTAGGAATAAAATAAATCTTTGACGTTTCTATGCTCGTGGATCATTGCTAAGGCCCTCTAGAAGTGTTCGTTGTGATCCAGGATTTCGCAGCAGCTGGCATATCCTTTCGTATCCTTTCGGCCCTGCAAACTCCCTGGAAACTGAGTCCATTTACCCCGTAATCGAGTCCGCGGTAGCAAGGTGAATGTAGTTCCCATGCAAAATGGGTGGTGCACCAGAAAATTCATTATTTTCTCCACCTAACCATATTTTGAAATGCAATTAAGTGCAAAGGATTTACCTTCCTCCCAGCACTCCAAGTCGCAGTGCATCCATCAAAGTCTATGTCACCATGGTGTCCCACACGTCATCACTCCTGTCGTCGTCGTCTGACTAATTTCCTAAAGTCAACTCAAAACAGTCAACTCCGTGCCTCGGAAAATCATTTATCTCGCTTCGCCGCCAATGCAAAGACATTTTCAACTCGCAACCATCAGCGAAAGTAATTAGATTTCGAAATCGATTCCTAAGGCGGAGTGCTGGAGATGCCTATCTTTCAGACCACCAGCGCACTCAATTTGAGCGTCAAAGAAAGACGCTAACACACACACACAAACGTACACAGAGTAACAACACATCCTTGCAAGACAAAGTCAACTGAACAAAGTCACATCAAAAGGAAAACGAATTCCTTCTCGTTCATCTGCGCGTCGGCGGTCGTGTTGTGCGGCACCGACCGACCGACCGACTCCCGCACGTACGTCGCAGAGCAGACAGCGAATTAAAACTGAAAATATAAATGAGCAGCAAAAACGTATTTGTATCTGTCATAGGGCTTGCTCCTCAACTAAGTCTAATCAACTGGCAAACCCCACCGCCCGCCAACACCATCGAGAGGTCTAATGAAGCGAAAGACACTTGCCTCGCGTCGTCGCCAGGGATACGTGTGTTTTCGTTCTCGTTTTGTGTTACGCGCGAAATTAATTACCATTCGCATCCCTTTTCAGGGATTCAAGGACTACGCTCCTCCAGCCGACGCAAGACAATCGAGTGACCTACATAACTCTGAATAATGAATCAGCTCCAGCCCGGTCTTCGGCCCGTTTTCAGTCCTCCTCCAACAGGGAATGGCACGAAACTTGCGCACGCTAATTGAAAACGTCAGGAGATGGGGCTGGATGGCGTGCAACCCCTTCGCTTTACACTCGAACCCAAGACATGGCACTCGAACGGAAGGAACATGTGGCTGCCTGCCCGTACGTGTGTGTGTGGGAGGTCTTAAGCGCTGGCAGTGTGCACAGTGGCCTGAAACCGGATGTGACATGCTTTTAAAGTCGGAAGTACTTACTTTGAGATTGAAGTCTAGGCTCTGCGCAGCCCTTGGCAGTGTTTCATGCGAGATTCGAGGTGATTTCGGGTCACAGTGCAGAGCTAACCGTGCGCTGGGAAGGCGGATAGCTTATTTATTCGCCGCCAGCATGCAATTCACGTGTAAATCCTTGTCGCGAAATCAAAGTATCCACTCGGAGATTGTTTAAGGATCATTAGCTGCTCCTGGAGTTGGAGCAGGAATTATCTCAATCATTGGCTGTGCCACGTTCTTCGATCTGAATGCGATCAAACCAACCGATGGACCAGCCAACAGCTGCCTTCCTCCGCCAAGAAACCAATTTAACAATTCAAATGAAAGGATTGAGCTATCTCTGGAACGAAATCAGTTTCGGGGGCGCGTTGAATCCGCAAACAGTCGAATGCACACCCCCCTCCCCCACAGAGCTCAGTGTGTTCTCAGCCACGAAGGCAGTGCTCAGCTATCGAGCTCCTAAATGCAAAGAACCAGTGAACCAAACGGTCATTTAGAGAGAGCGCTGATGTACATCACCTCTTTGGAGACGGCCGCCCCTTCGTCGTCGCCGCTGCCGTGCATACGAAATGCCTGAATCCGATCCAATTCAATAAACCCAAACAATAATCACTGTCATTTCGAATCATTGCCATATATCCTCGTTCTCCAGCTTGTGCTCGTCGTCCACCGCGTCGTGATGCAGGGCGGTGAGGGAGGCGTACCCCAAACTCAGTCAAGTGCATGAGACTCTTCCTCTTCGTTCAGCCCCCCATCCACAAAAAAGCCCGAGAGGGGAGCAGTGCAGAGAGAGAGAGAGGGAGAGAAAAAAATTCAATTTCACATTATCAGGAGTACCAGGATATGACACATCCTCATTGGTATTCAATTCATAGCACAAGTCTCGATAAGGATATTGTCATCTTAGGAAATCACGTTCCGTGTGGATTATGTGTGTATGTGCCTTCGGGGTGTGCTACCATCAACCTGGAGAGGAGAGCTCGTCCCGTCTCTAGGCCCGCGCTACGGTGTTTATGTGTGGGTGCGCTTGGGCGAGTGTCTGGTGTTTAGATGTGAATGAGGTTTTTTATTATTATTGTTATCACCACACATGCAGAGGGCCTGCTCACAAGCACTCACACGTGTGTTTTGCAGCAGGATTCTTGAGGACTTTTCGCCAGTTTCTTTTTTCTGTGCGCCAGTTACCGGGGGTTAAGTAGTGCCGGCGACAGGACGTCATCGGCATGACGGTGTGACGGTGTGTGTATGCTTGACGCGGCGGCCATGGAACATGAAAATTGATTCGTTTCCGATGAACCAAAATCCAAAGGGTACACAATCGATACTCCGCCGGAATTATGATAAGCCGACACATTCCTTTCGACGTTTTCGTCTTGTGGGGCGGCGGTGGGGTTGGTGTGAGAGGGGGGTGGGGCGGGGTTGGATATTATCGCGCGCCGGAAGTTGTTAGCTTGGTGTGTGATTCAAAGGATTTCAGCGTGCCAAGGATTTGTGAGGATTTCAATGGAATCATGGGATTTGAAGGGAAGAAGAGGGATGAATTTACTTTGTAAACTTACTGAAGGGATTGGCCCTTAGAGTGGCTTGGGGGATTGATTCGCCAGTTAACTGACCTACTCAAGTTTTGTTGGGCGTCGTGTGAGGGAATTTATTTGTTTGGAGCTAGGGCCATGCGACGGACTGCATTCTTATTGGTTCCAATTGTGATAACTGGCATCGCTTGGAGGTTATGTTCAAATGGAAATTCTCGTTAACCCTATATGACAAGACTCTTATTTTTTTAAGGGCAGGATTTTTGTAGTGATAGGTACTTCCTTTAAGTGGCATCGAAAGGCTTCAGAAGTTTTTGGTTTTTTGGTATCCTTCATTCTTCTGATTTCGTCAGCTTAGCACGGGCTTGAACGAAGACATGTAAAACTACAATTTAGAGAAGGCACCTTGCTATATGAATAAAATATGTGAAGAAATACGCTCTGTTTTGGAGCTCGGTCGCAGCTCCGTTAATGGGTCTTTACTCTCCTTCAAGGGATCTTGCAGTTCCGCCGTCCGTTTGGTTTCATCCTTACCGCGCGCTTGCTGTACAGTCTAATTAGACACCTAAGCAAAGGAATTCTAAACCTCTTAAGGAAAAGAATACGTTCTTTTTGTTTCAAAATTAGAAAGTCATGTACAGTACAGAACAGTATGTTCTCAATCAAAAGATTTTTCCAACGCAAGTAAGGTTTGTTTTTTTCAGGGACGCCCGGTGAACTACGCAGGGCGAAATACTAAACTTTAGTAGGCATCTGTCCCCTGTGCAGACTCTGCCTTTTTGATTCTGACTGTGGAAATTTACAAAAATATGACGTTCGTAATAGAGTTGCCATATGTCCAAAATTATAAAAATAAAATATTTTTTTTTCGTTCAGTATATTTTTTGTTTTTTATTTGATTTCAAGCAACAGTGTTGGAATGTGATTGGTTTTTATTTTAGTAGAGGGAAACGGGTCAAAAATGATCAGAAATTCGCGTAGGGTTCACGGTAGGAACAATGTGAGTAAGAAACGCAACCAGGAGTGATGTGTTCGATTCTGTTCTGGAAATTTCGATGCAAAAGTTGGATTTCACAGTGGTGTGCTTCGCACTGAAAATGTCTATGAAGCAAGACCGGAAGGGGAGGTGTCGGAAGATAGCGGAGGTACTAAACATCAACCGGCTGAAGGATTTGATTCATCTTCTGATTCAACAACTACGCAAAATAAATCCATATTTTGGTGGAACATGATCATAAATTACCGCCTAACCATCGCTGAAACGCTGCTGAAATGGACCCATTTTTGAAGCAATTCATAACGGCCAATGAGAAATGGTTTATATAGAAGATTATCCAATGCAAGCTATCATGGTCAAGCGCAAGTGACCGACCACAGATGAACTTCTAAGACTATATTGACAGCAACCAAGGTTATGTTGAGTGTTTGGTGTGATTGGAAGACATTGTCTCTTATGAGCTGCTGGAACGTGGCGGTAACATCCATTTGATCCTCTACTGTGAGCAACTTGACCATTTGAATGAAGCCGCCAAATATAAGAGACTAAAATTGACAGAAAGTAAGGTATCTTTCATCATGGCAATGCTAGACCACACAATGTTCTGATGACCTGAAACAATTTTACGAGAATTGGTTGGGAAATCCATCATATGCCTCGGACCTTGAACTCTTTAATTAACAAACCAATTGCCTCGGTGTCTGCAAAGCTCTCTTGACCGTGAACGCAGAGTCGCTGAGAAACTACATAGCTTGAATTAACTCACAAAAATCCTAGAGACTTTTTATAACTCCCTTATGTAAATATACATGTATGTATATAGCTTCATTTAACATTGCAAAAAACATTGCAACAAAAAAAAAAACACGCCAATGTCTTGCACTTAATGAATGTCGTCTTTTTTTTTAAGGTCTTTTCATGGCTGTCCTCTCAAGTTATAAGCCGGGTTTCCGCTTGAGTGTTCAACTCAAAGCCTGACTTGTGGTATCACTTCCTGAGCGCATGTCTGATTCATTGCTATAATTTGGTCAAAGCCACTTTGGTAACTCAGCCTCCAGAGCTCAAAAGGATACAGCCAATGAAGTAAAGAAATTCAATATTTTCTAAAGCGGTGTTATTGGAGCGTGTACGCACGCTTTTTATTTAAGTTCGGCTTCTGATTAAATACCAGTGACCCGTTGCATCATGATGATGATGAAGGCAAATATCGTCTACGTAGTCAAGTTCATTTAGCACACTTCATATTATTCCTGTTTGATCCTATAAGGTTCGGTTTATCGATATCAATATTTATTAGCGTGGTATAGAGTATACCCACTAAGTTCATCTTCATGGAGAGTTCGAAATTTTGTCTCGTTGTATTATGGTTGACTGCTGACTTTGACAGGGCTTCCCATAAACCGAAGTTACTGCCCGTATAGCTTGGCATTGGATCGCGAGAAGTGCTTTTCTGAAATCCAAAACAGTCAGGAATAATGGCGATCGTCATTCAACAATTTGTTCGAGTATTGTTGGCACAGTAATATTTCACAGTAATATTTCGATTGTGGCTTCTCGATTCACTCTTAAGAATGTCAAAGACTCTGCCACATAGAACAGGACAGGGACAAGGTGCTATAAAGACCCAAAGTCTTTTAAAAGAAGGCTCTGTTGCTTAATTGCCTATTGAGCTCTAAGAAACAGTGATCGGGACGGAATCGAGGAAGATGAAGTGCTTGACCACCATTGTAGCGCTCTGTCAGAGACATCGATGTAGTGGGTATGGCATATTCTTTGCTATGCCTTCGTCCACCGTCAGATATATTTCAAGCGATTTCCTTTCAGTATTTGCAAGAGTCTCATTGACAGATCGCTGTTGAACTGATTTTTTGAATGTCTCTTGTGCTGATTTTTGAGTTTTGTATGAACTTCTCAAAAATGATGGAAAATTAAGTTTATTATAAAGTTTCGATTTTAGGGATATTTATCATTATGGTGTGTTCCTCGCTCGGTCGGTCTGTTATGTCTGTCACACTTATGAAACGTTCCGGCATATCGTGTGGTGCAATCACATGAGCCACGTTACCCATTGCAAAGAATACATTTCCCATTCACGAAAATGGATAAACTATAACAATGTAACATGGTTCGACTTATTTTCGGTTCCTTTTGCGAAAAAGGATGTCTGAAGAAGATGGTTTAAGAGAGGAGCGTGTGTTCTGTTACTGTCAAATTAGTCGAAGGCATTCGAACTTGACCCAGTTGCCTATAGAGAAAGTATACTAACGCTCTAGCTCGAAAGGCTTCGAGACCAAGCCTGACAGAGTGGTGGAGGAAGACCTAGCTTACGATAGTGTACCCAACAAGAAACGGGTCTGAAATTGTGCGAACCCCTGCTAGCTATAGAGACAAGTTGATTGAGGCCTAAGTAGTCAAATGTTCTGACTGGATTTAAGAATCACTTCATTCAAAATCGCATCCGTAACACTATTATTAGTGTAAAGTGAATTACTGATGGAACCAGACAACATTTGGCGTGATGGCGGCTGCAAGACCTAGGTGCTGAGGGAACCTGACTGGTAGTGACAGCCAGTGACAGACAGTTCCAGACTTGTAGAAGTATCATGTAGGTAGCAGGCAGAGTCGAGGTCAGTGAATCAGGTTGTTGACCCTACTGAGTCAGGCCATGGGATTAGGGACTTTCCCGGCTCAGTGAGGAGTTGCATTTTCAACCGGGTTCTGCTACCCAAAGAGTGGCAGAGGTTTAAGAAAGGCCTTGCACTAACCCAAGTTGGGTTGATTGTCCTTCAAGCATGATCTCATATTTGTACTTGGGTAACTAAGGCGTCTTGCGTTGTCTACGATTCTTGGGAAAACGGAATTTGTGATATAAGGTGATCACGTAAGTTCAAATCCAGTCTCTGAGGCATAGGTCAAAGAATAAGAAGAAGCTGAAGGTGACCCTCCTCTGATTGAGTAGTTGTAGGCAGGACACCATGGAAAAATAACTTCAACTGCGTGTGTCTTAAATGATTGCCACTGAAAAAAGAAATTAATTCAGTGATACTACAGCTCACAAGGAACCAGAGTCTAGCTTCTTTAGTAACTACACGTGTTCTCTAACTTTCAAAATTTCCATTTCGTATTTTTGTTCAATCAAGGCGGACACTTAACTCAAATGAAATCAGAAAAAGCTTTATCCCTTCCCCCTCAATACTTATTCAAGTTTCCCGCAGCAGAGGTTGGCAAATAAAATCCTGTTGCCACTTAAATTTTCCGATCATCACCCTTCCTCCGAAAAATAAAAATCAAAACTCTGGAATCATCAAGTCCAACAACGCATAACACAAGCACCACCCACTCGTAATAAACTCATCATTAGGTCATCGTGTTCCATGCTTGCCGCTGAGCGCTTAACAACTTCTCGAAGAACGACACCCCCGCTCGCACAGATTCACCGCACCCTGTCGGACGAAATTATGGTTTTCTGCGTCAGAGGGGGGTTGGCAGTGGCGGCGCAACAAAATCAAACTCACCCTCAGCCCGGATATTAGTCAAACGTTGAATCAGATGGAATGCTCGGAACAAATCTTTTATTATCTTTTATAGCCACCCTCACTCCGCCCCTGTCAATTCACACCCAACCCTTAAATGGCTCACTCTTAACCTTCGTCGTCGGGAGGAGCAGAAGAGCTCAGTGCTCGGACGCTATGGACGTCGTCGCTTGACCGCTGCTGGCGGCGTTATGCAATAAATAAACGTATGTTAGCTCACCATTGGACAATATGTTTCGACCATCACCGCCGCCACGTCGTTGCCGGTTAACCTCCGCAACCCACAGGGGCCGAAACCAGCGTTTCGGTAGTTTGGCTGCCCTCCGCCTTGTGTTTGCTGTTTGTTGGCCTTTTTTATGGCCAACGGTGGTGATACTGCGGCAAAACTTTTCATTGTCCTTGGTTAATAGTTTCGCCACCCCCTCGGACAGACTGGGCCGTGTGGTGGCGAGGGACGGTGGCGAGCTGTGATTTCGTGTAATCAAAAAAGTTTTCGCATTCCAACGATTTATCTTGACCATATGACACTGTCTGTGCCGACTGCATCGCTCCGGGGGCGGTTTCCAGCTGCTCTTTGATCGGAAATTGGAAATCAATATGGTCGAGGTGCTAATCTAATTCATCTCCCACTCGGTGCGCCCTGGAGTGTCGTCGGAGGCGGCGTGTGGAGAGAGGGGATGAAATTGAAAATAAAATGCGAAAGTATCGAGGTGGCGGTGGCGGCGGTGTCAGCTCAGCACACACCCAATGAGCCGTGTATCTGCAGCACCCCTTAACTCGGTTAATTCTTGTATCGTGCGAGAATTTTTATTGTCCTTCTGTTGCGGCGGCAGCGACGAGGCACTGCGAACACAGAAAACCCACCTAGCAGTGAGCATTAAGGAGCCTTTTTATCTTGAAGTCATTTATTGGCGGTCGGTCGTCGGCGTCTTGGTGCGGCTGGCTCGGTTGCCGATGCCTTTGGGGAGGCCTCACGGTTGTGCGGTGCGCAGTGCACGTTCCGCATTGAGCCCGCGATAAATTTAGCGATAAAATTCCACCCTAATGACTTAATGACTTCATAATTGAATAATGGAATGGAAATCGAAATTGGCTGAGAGCGTGATGAAAACGCGGACCTGGGAATGGGGTCGAAGAAGGGGCGCTGACTGGGTATCGACACGAAGTGGTTTGGTTTTGTCATTGCAGTGGAGGGGTTGGAACTTGATAGGCAGCAATTGATACAAAAGTGCGGGAGGGGTGGCGGGACAAGAACACGACATTGGAGGTGATTAATGACCAATTGGGGGGTGACATTTGTACTTACTTCGAATGAATGTAATTGAGTGCTGGGGAAGTGGTAGGGGGGGAGACGGGACGAGTCGGTATGCTGTGGGGATGTGCCGTGATAAGGACGATTTCCGATGAGGAAGATGATTGGGATGAAGAGTGAAGGTGAATATTTATGGAGTGTCTTCTGGGTAACAATATTTTCTGAAAATTGCACATAATCATTGTTGGCGGGGAGGGTGGGGGACGTTTTATGGTTCCTTCAACTTAGGCAGGTCTGTATATCAAGACGACACTGTGTTTAGAACAGCATAAGTCCACGGTGCAGCTGAATGGGATATTGAGAACGGAATTTCGGGAACTTGTGCAAATTTTGGCTTTTTGAAATTTTTGGCTTTTTGGTATTTTTGGCCTTTTGGAATTTTCGGCCGTTCTGAACTTTTGGCCTTTCTGAATTTTGTGGATTTCAAGATTAAGGCTTTTTTGAATTCCGTATCATTTTGCTAACGTTCCAGATTTAAATCTAGATTTAACTCATTTTTGGATTTTTGCTTTTTTTAACTTTTGGCATAACGAAACTGAGTCTTTTGAGGATTTTGATCATTTTTGGATCTTTGCGTTTCGGGATTTATTCAATTTGTAGGCTCACGCTTTTTGGAGTTTTGTGATTATGGATCGTACATATTTGGGTAATTTCTACATTTTAGTTTTTTGTATAATTCGAATTTCAGAAAATTAAGAATTTAGACATTAAAAGTTGCTTGGATTTTGGATAATTTGGAATTTGATTTTTCTAGATCCTTAGACATTTTGTTGTAATGTTTTTTTTTAGATTTTGCGCATTTTTGTTTTTTAGGATTTCCTGCTTTTTATGTCTCCGTTTTTGGGTTTTTAAAGCTTTGATATTTTAATCTTTCCGAAGTCTTGGCACTTACAGATTTAGATGTTTTCGGGATTTTAGGAGATTGTGGGGCCTTGTCTTTTCTATGTTTCGAGTGTTTAATAATAATTATTTGGCTATTTAGGATTTTGCGTGTTAGCGTTTTGAAATTAGCCTTTTCAGGAGTTTTGTTCAATGTTGGTCATTTGGATTTTGTAAATTTTCTGATTTGCCCTTTTTGGAAATTTTCAATTTTGGCTTGTAGGGAGTATGGTAATATTTGTATTTTGACTCTTGGGGCAATTGAGTGGTTTGGAATTTGAAATTGCGGGCCTTGGGTGTTTCCGAAGTTTTACCTTATGGGCATTTGAGTATCTTGGATATTTCAAGATATTGTGTTATTTTTTCAAGTGGCCCCTTCACGTTTTTTTGATTTATGTAAAATACTTTTGGAATTCTTGGCCTTAATACGGGATTAAGGTTATTTTCTGACTTTTCCGTTACAATTTATTCATTTTGGATTTTCTGATTGGATTTTCCGTGTGCATTACAAAATTTTCAATTTTGGATTACATTGACTGCGCGTTAAATCCAGGGTTCTATGTGCGATTTGGATGATGCCCTCCAACTTCTTCTTCTTCTTCTTCTTGTGGCGCTACAGTCTGGGGTGAACCTGGGCCTCTACCAGCATGCCTCTCCACCCAGCACGATCTTTCGCTAGTTGCCTCCAGTTGCGCACTGCAAGTTGGTCTATCTCAACTTGTGTCCACCTTAGCCTAGGCCGTCCTCTGTTGCATTGTCCTAATAGTTCAGATTTGAAGACTTTTTGGGCCGGAGTAGTGGTGTCCATACGCTCTACATGGCCTAGCCATCTTAAGCGTTGTATCAGAAGACACTTGACTAGACACATGTCGCTGTAGAGCCCATAGAGTTCGTCTTTACATTTTCTCCTCCAGATGCCATCAACGCAAACAGGACCAAAAATCGCTTGCAAAACTTTTCTCTCGAGAAGGCTAAGGACTTCCTCAACCTCTTTTAGTAACATCCAGGTTTCCGTGCCATAAAGTAAGACTGGAATGATGAAGCTGTTATATAAATCAAGCTTAGTCTTTCGAGACAGGGCTTTATTACTCAATTGCCTCTTTAGCCCAAAGAAACGATTGACAAAAGTGTTTGTTTTCGGCCCCGCAACTATTTGCATTTAAAAGGATGCTTGACAGTTGGTGAACAACACCTCTTAAAACGGAATTAAGCTGCGCCTGGCTTTGGGTAAATGCTTGGCTTGGCTTCAGCTGTTGCGCTTGACGAGATCATCAGCTTGTTTTCCCTACCAAATGTTCACATTTTGGTACATTATCTTCAAAAGTCTTCTACGTTCATCTTCATCACCTTGCGTACTTTAATCCGATCCTTTCACTTTTCGAGGTACCTTTATTCAAGTGGGGTACTCGTGAGGCTTTAAAGGGTTTCAATTGGTTTCTCAGAATCCAAATAGTCCGCATTCCATTCACAGTTCATGAACTCCCGAGAATTCAACATGTAGGGGTCCTTCAATTTCACGCTCAATAAATCATCACTGAATGTCAATTGTGGCACAGGCCACACTTCCACTTTATGTGTCAACTGGAATTTCCAGCCAACTCCAACCCGCATCCCACAAGGAAACCAATAAAGTCAACTGAAAATCCAAAACAACCGAATCATCCACTTTCCGGCTCCGCAGAACAATGTCGCCCATTCATCGTGACCACAACTAGAGCTGAAAACAGCTCTCGTCCTCAGTTTGTTCAGAATTAATGTGGTCTAACCGAATGTGGCTTCCATTGAAGCACACTTTGTCCCCCTCAGTCGGGCGGGTGAGTCTTTGAATGTCCACCAGTTGATATGCGGGTGTAGGATGAAGGGAGTGTCTGCCATACATCATAACCATCGATTAACTCACTGGCCGCGAGCGCAGCTTTTGTCTGTCTGAGGTCATAAATTATCGCTGACCACGCGGGAGCGCGCGTTGGCGTTCCCTCAAGCCGTCGGCGGTGAAAAATGCTCCAACAAGAGTGCCAGCTGCCGCTATCCGTGTCGGAAAACGGTTTTTTCAAGTCACAAGTACATCTAATAATACGAGCGTCCTGCTTCATGTTTGTTGTGCATTTTTCTCCCTCCAAAGCGGGAACGCTGTCGCCACTGTCTTCGCGGTGTCCTTTTGTAACGCAAAGTCCTTCTGTGCTGTCAACATCCTCGTCGTTGTCGTCGTGGTCCACCCCCCCCCCCCCCCCCCATCACGTCGTTAAGTAGGTGGCGAAGGTTTCGCATTCCGTTGCTTACTTTATGTGTTTGTCTACGATAACAGGCTCTGAAAGGATAAACACAGTCAGCGAGCTCCCTTGGTTTTCGTATAAAAAATGAGATTTGACTCTGGCGGCACTCTCGGGGAGTCAAGTTCCTCAAGGTAAACACCATTATTGCTCATGGATTCCATTTTTTCATCCTCTCTCGCTGTTGTTGCTTTTTTATTCGGCTCCTTCTGTGTTTCTTAGATCCGCTTGTCCTGCGAAAGGAGGGCCAAAGAGAGGGAGAGAGAGTTGGTTGCTGTTGAAATGTTGCTCCATATTAGGTTAAGTTCATCCTTGTTGTGGGTGCGAACATGGGTGAGGAGCATGGGGGAGGACTAGTCGTTGACGTGATGCGAAGCGAAGCGGTTCAAGGATAACGAAACGAAACGGGTTGACGTGGTAGTTTATGCAAATTGTCAAGTTGTTGAGCTTTTGTTGCACGCTCGATAGCGGTAAAGAGGGTATCCAACTTGGCCGCTGCGTTACTTCTCTTTGTTTTCCTCGTTTGATTTATGACTGGTGTTAGAGATGGTGCTTCAAAGGGTCCTTACGCGAGAGTGGCAAACATTTATTAAAACGGGTTTAAAGTTGATGACCTTTTTTCTCTTTCTTTCCTCCTCCACCACCCCCCCTCCCCCCTTTCCCCGTCAAACACCATCTTCAAGGGCACACAGGGCGAAATGGGGCAGGGGACGAAGTGCTTTGTCGCTCAGGAAGTCAGTCTGAAGAAAGTGCTTGAGGGGCTTAATGAGCCACTTAAGCTTCGTGTTACATGCCACACACTCTGGCGCCACTTTACATCTGTTAATCATTCACTTGCCACCTCGTGTGCGAGAAGAAAAAAAAAGTGGTTCTGAATCAGGCAGAGGGCAGACACGGGACGAATGAGCTCTGGGAAGAACTGACACATTAACAACTTCCTTATGAATTCCTTTTTTTCGACACCGGCGCATCCCTTGACGGCGGGTGGCACCAGTGGGGGTGGGACACATTTAATAAACACCTCGTCTCATAATTACGCCCGGAACATAATTGCTTAGACACATGAACATAATAAGGACATGACTTTGAGGGCGGATAAGGGGCCTGGCATGAGCAGTGGCACTCGTTGGATGGCGGGTGTGTGAGTGTGGGTGTGCGGCAGGCATATCATGCGGATGTGTGTAATTACTGTTATCATTCAGCCCTCAATTAGTGTAACACCTCCATTCAGTTGTTTGCTTTTGGATTTAATTAGGTATGTCCTTAAAGTGTGAACGATGCGTGCGTGGGAGGGGTTGGGGGGATGATGCAGGCCCCATGACGGGGGATGGGTATTTTAAGATGTGACAAGGATGACATTTTTTACGAGGTTCAAGGTTATTCAGAAGAAGTTAGTTGAGATTCGGATTTTAAGGTTTCGAAGATGTCCTTAAAGTTCTGTCATCAGATGATGAAGGAAATGCCTACTTAAGTTAACATCTGCAGAGCGTTTGCTCAAATTTTCGAAGGTTTCTGCATGTCCGTGAAATACTTTCGTCCTGCAAGGGTATATATGAAAAAGTGGCATAAAATGCGCTTGGATTATGTGCAAGCGTTTGCTGTGAGCTCTCCAATCCTTTGACGGGAAAATATTTTTGAACATGTCATGGAAGACATTTTGGATTAGGTTTTTGATTATTTTGAAGACGTTGGTTCAGATTTTGAGCGATTGCTTAACGTCCTCGAGTCCCTCACGGGCACAAGCCTGGTAAAGTAGCGTACAAAGTGACGCAGCAGGTGTCTTTCACCAGATTCGAAGCTATTTGAAAGAAGTCGGTAAGGAATTGAGAAGATTCATTCATCTTCTTGAAGTCCTTTCGTCCTTGTGACTGAATAGCATTTGACAGGAAATGTATTTTTGCTGAGGTCCATCATCACTTCGGATACCATTCTTTAATTTTTTTAAGTCCTTCCATCGACCCCAGTTCAGGAAGAATCCTGCAATACCACCTTTGCTCATCACTATATGATCAGATGCTCCTTAAATCACACTCTCATGACATCTGGATGTCCTGTGAAACATAAATTCTTCCACAACCCCCTTCCTCCTCCCAACTCAGCACACGAATTGAAAACCTGGCCTGCAGCTCATTTGCTCCAATAAATCGTCGAAAATCATAAATTATGTTCACGGGCAGGTACAGGACTCCAGTCTACTGATAACCAATTGTTTGCACTAAATCAAAGCACATCCCCTCCCCAGTCGAAGGCCGTTTAAGTCGTGATTATCCATTAATTCGCCAGCCACTTCGTCTTCATCGCCATCAGCCATGATCTATGGACGGACTTTAGTGCGCTTCAATTTCATTTCAAACGAGCGAAATGAAAACCTCACGATACGCGTACGACGGCGTAACCCAAGATGATTTGAAAATTTTCAAATTATTTGTTAAGGATTTAATTTCCAATAAAACCAAAGCTGGTCCGCTCATCCCCCGCGCACTGACCAAAATTTACGAGAGAACCATAAAATCGCAGGGAGTCATCCTTTGGTGGCAGCGCCGCTGCCGCTTAAGCGATGGATCCCAACATTTATCCTGTAATTTTGCAATTTCACTACCGTCCCCACTCCGCCTCGAGTCATATTCTCGAAGATGGGATGGGAGCATCTTCTGGTCTCTTCGAAAAAGGAAACTACTCCATGACACACTAGTGCGTCGGAGAACACAAGGACAAGGACCACCCACCACCGTTCTGACTCCGAAGGACTCTAAAATGTCATACAATATTTTATCCTCATTTATCCTTTCCCGAATCGCAGAACATTCCATATGCCCCCCATTCATTCCTCCCCCTCCTCATCTCACCCCACTATTGTGTCTTCTCAACGCTGATGTCAGTCCGATCTGATCCTGTATGCTGGCAAATGGAGGTCCTTGTAAATATTTCAGCATTCGATGCGTACACCAGTGGGTAGCATGCTACGTACCTCCTTGCAGCCTCAACATTGTTAGCTTTGGACGGGATATCACATGTTGCCCTCCGCAAGACGAAGTACGCAACCACCACCACCACCACCACCACCATCCAGAATGTGTGTGCAGATGATTCTGGGATAAATGTTTACGCTGTGCGCCATATTTTTCGGGTGCCCTACCCCCCCACCCAGGCCGCAGCGATGCAAGGACGACGACAGACGAGGGCGGCTGGGAGAGTTTTAGTGAATTGCCTGTGGAACACTTAAAACAGTGAACGCGCGCGCTACGCCGCTGTCAGAGTTGTTCAATTATTCTGATGAATGGGCTGCAAATTGAAATTTTATGGAGAGAAATGTTATTTAATGTTCCGGCGGGGGTGCTGCATGTTTCCCATGTGCGCGGCGCGGCGCTGAAAAGTTAAATGAAACGAACCCATGTGAAATGAAATGGATTTGCCGAAGGAATCTCTAGGATTTGGCTTTGTTTCGCCGTTTTTTTTTTGCCCCATTCTTCGATGGCTGGAAACAATGTGGGAAGGGGGCTGGTAATGACATGGTAACAATTTGTTTCCGTTGTTGATATGACTTTTCGTTAGTGCTCGGCTGGGAAGACGCCTCAGTGGGTTCTTGGGGTCGAGATTAATGAGGACGAGCGAGGGCTTGAGGATGTCTTTTATTAGCGACACCAGCTGCTGTCTGATTGCGAGGAAATCAAGGAAATGGGATCGCTCCGAACGCGACTGGAGACCTTGAACTCGAAAAAATGATTCGTTGTTAGGGGCAATTACTTTGCTTTTGCTTAATGAAGGGTTTAAGTGCAAAACCGGGCTGTTAACACATTCTGCCTTCAGCGGAGACGAGAGTAATTCACAGGAATAATTAAGCAGGTTTTACGACGCTTTTGTCTGAATCGTTAATACTTTTAGGTATGCAGTAGAGTGTAAAGGGGATCATGCAGTGAACTGAAACTGAGGGAGAACATTTAACGAGAAGACGGGTTAAATCGAACTTTTGTTTCTGTTCGTACTAAGTACCTTGGTAAATATCGGACATAATTTTCAAGTGCTTATGGAACTTACTCTAAACGAGTGGCGACGTCAACATGTCCTCCGATTGCGGGCTACTTATGAATGACTGACTGCAAGGGTAGTGCTTTCGCCTCAGATGTACCTTCAAAATGAAGAATAATTTTACATTTCGCTGCGTAGATTTTGCCTTCAATTAAGATTTCAAAACCTTATCGAGTAGATATGAAAAATATGTTTAATCGGTGCCATGTTGAATTTGAAATCGAAGTTTTGCTACTCGTTCCTAATGTTTGGCTTGCAAATTAAAATTCTCTGTTTTTGATCAATTTTCAAATCATTTGATCAAATATTCGACTGCTAACGGAGAACTTCGAAAAGTTAACGTAACAATTACAAACTTGCGCGCCATCAGCAACACGAAAGAGGTGGCACGTAATACAAACGTCCATTCAAAGAATAGGACATTAACATTTACAAAATGTATTCTTCTGCAAAACGAATTTTATAAAAGCCGGTTCAACCATAATGGGCGATGTTGACTGTAGCCACACATTAACGCCAAGTTCTTTTAATTGATAATTGACTGGCACTACAGCCTACAAGGGACCAGGACCGAGCTTCTACAACAACTTATCGTGTTGTGCGTGCTACTGTTCTCTCACGAGTAGAAGGGACCTACAGTTTTTTGCCGACTCCCAACGGCGAGATTTGAGAAGCTTTTCACAGACAATTGATACTCTTTGAGTGTCGTCAGCAACTCGAAAGAGGTGGTGCCGTGAAAATTAAAATTCTTTTATCCAACTTAATTTGACATTGCCTTTGATTGAGCAGCACGTTGAGTTGAGTTGAGTTGATTGTTAAAGGTTTTAACGAAAATGGGCGCCCAAGTCAAAATGCATTTCTTGCACTTTGTGACTCTTTCGGTCCGCATAACCAACGAAATAGTTTCGTTAAGAAGCAGAATTACCGCGTTTGAGTCCACAAAGAGTGACTGTTTGGTACAGTTCATGGACAAGCGCTGTCATCGGCCCGCACTTCTTCGAAAATATGCTCGGCCGAGTAGTTACTGTGAATGGTGTTAGCTATCGCGAGATGATTACGTACTTCTTGTGGCAAAAAATTAAGGATGTAGATCTGGGCAATATTTGCTTCGAACAGGATGATGCTACCTGCTACACAGCCAACGAAACAATCACTCTTTTAAGTGAGAAATTTAATGACCATGTGACCTCGTGGCGATGTTAATTGGTCTCCAGAATCATGTAATTTGACACCGTTAAACTTCTTTCTTTTGAGACTTCTGAAAGCAAAAATGTATGTCAATAAGTTAAGTATAATTCACGATACAAAGGAAAAGAAAATTCGGCGCATCAATGACATTAAAGCTCAATTATGTCTTAGAGTCATTGAAAATATGGACCATTGGATACTGAGCCCTGGGCGGTCATTTGGCTGATATTTTGCTTCACACATAATCTCATAGATCCGATCATAATAAAAAATGTTAGGATAATTATTTGAAATCTTTGTGTTGTGTTTAAAATTACCATCGTGCGATTTTGTGGGTAATGGACCACCCTATACTTTATTTAAAAACATAGCACCCAATGCAATGACTGCAATGTTAGGGTAAATTTTCATTTTACTGAAAAAATATTTATTTATTCATCACTTTCTATTTTCTCTCCCTTAGAGTAGTCCTCTTCAAATAAAGGGTGTCCCAACAAGAACGCAAGATATAAATTTGACGCCATTCGAATTGTCATTTCTTGTCATCTGAACAATTATTATTGTTTGTTAATAGAAGGCATAAGGTTAATAAAAATGTAGCGCTACACGAATGAACAACGCATTCTCATTGTGAAATTCTTTTATCAAAATGGTGAAAGTTTTGCAGCTACAGTTCGTAAACTGCGATCGATTTTTGGGTTACAATAATGCTCCAAAAGTGTCAACTGTAAAGCGATTAATGGAAAAATTTGCTGAAACTGGGTCTGTAACTGATGTAAAGACAACAACGCGTCTTCGACCAGGTCGATCGACCGAAAATGTCGCTCAAACTCCATCCACCTCAATTCGACATCGAGCTCAGCAAATTGGTGATTCCAGTTCCACTATGCAGCGAATTTTGACGAAAGATTTGCATCTTCGTGCATAAAAAGTTTAATTGACTCAGGAACTGAAGCCAGCTGACCATGCACAGCGAAGGGAGTTCGTTAATTGGGTATTGGAGAGACATGAAAATGCTGATTTTGCCGATAAAATTGTCTTTAGTGACGAGGCCCATTTCAATCTTGATGGCTTCGTCAATAGGCAGAATTGTAGCATTTGGGACGAGGAAAATCCTCGAGTGATTCACGAGAAGCAAATGCATCCTCAAGGTGTCACTGTGTGGTGTGGAGTTTGGGCAGAATCATTGGACTTTTTTTTATGAAAATGAGTCAGGTAAAGCGCAAGCAGTCAATGGTGTTCGATTTCGTGAAATGATAACCAATTTTTTTGTGCCTGGAATTGAAGAAATGAATGTGGAGGGGATGTGGTTTCAACAAGATGGCGCCACATCTCATACAGCCAGAGAAACAATTCAATTGCTGCATCAGTCATTTCCCGATCGTGTTATTTCGCGTTTTGGAGAGCAGAATTGGCCGCCTAGATCGTGCGATTTAACACCATTGGACTTTTTTCTTTGGGGTTTTTTGAAGTCGATGGTTTATGTGAATAAGCCGACGACGACTCAAGTCATAAAAGAGGAAACTGGACGCTGCATTAATGAAATATCGCAGCATTTATGCAAAACGGTCATTGAAAATTTCATTAAAATACCGCGTATGTTCCAGTAAATCCACGGCGGCCATCTGCAGTTTTTGCACTTTTTGGAACGCTTTTGAGCACTTTCAGTGATTCGGTTTGAATCTTCTCAATTGCCTCTTTAATCTTGGAAACAAAACTGGTGAATACGGTGGCTGAGGGATGATTTCGGTGATGTTTTCGACCAAAAAATTACGTCAAAATGCAGCAGTTTCGGAACAAACTTCACTGACAAACAATGGCCAAAAAAATTACATGACATTAGCCAACCGATATGTCGACATCTTTAGCAACTTCTCCAATAGTTATACGACTATACTCCGTAGCAGTTGTCTCACTTTCTCAACATTTTCATCGGTTGTTGATGTGCCGGGACGTTGAGGGCTATCGTCGTGATTCTCACATTCTCGACCATCTTTGAAAAGCTTGCACCACTTGAAAGCATTGTTTTGACTCAGAGGACACTCACCGTATGCCACTGTGAACGTTCCAAGTTTTATTGAGTTTTTTTTGAGAGCAGACCATTCCTGTAGTGAATCCATAGGCTTGCCGACATTTTTCATAAAATACATGGATCTTCGACCATTGGTGTTGTAAATCTACGGACAGGTAACCATCATTGTCAAAATGTGGTCAAAAATCCAGGGACTTCGTAAATGTATGGCTTAAGGTGATTTCTCATACAATCAAAAATCCACGGGTTAAGCATGGATTTGATCGTAGAACTGATCGTAGATAAGTATCTCTTTAATTTCTTCATCTCTGCCTCTGGATATATTAGGTGAGGTAGCAAAAATGCCTGGACCCGCTCCCTCTTCCGTTGCAGAAGCATCCATTTGAGTTTCCAGAGCAGCGCCTTGAGTTCTTTTCCAACATTGCTCTGTCTGGAATTCGGAATTCATAACTGATTTCTAAGATCACGCAAGGAATACTGTAGTCAATATGCTTTGGTAGTTTTACGTTTCGGATACTTTCCGTGTTTTCACAGCTGCCGTTACTGCATCATGAACTACTCCTGTTTCTTATCCTTGAGACCGCCTGCATAGATACCATTCTCTTCTCGTTGGATATATCAACGAATGTCAGAATGTCAAAATATCAAATGTATTTGAAGCTAGGAAACTTAAGGCGTATACTTACTTACTTATAAAACCGCCTACCTAAGGGGAAGCATGATCTGACAGTAGCACTTGTGGTCATGGTCAACGTGGATTAAAAGAGTTCGAGTTTTCATCGTTTTCTGTGGACCTTACAACAATGAATTACCACTTTTTTGCTTCTTGTTAGTTCGAAAACATTTTTTTGTGTCAATGCGGAGTAACTTCAAAAGGGGGATCAACAACATCTTCGATACCAAATTGGGTAATGTTTGATGAAACGAAAGGATTGAGAAATTCACACAGAATAACGTCGAATGCATATAATTTGAAAGCAAATGAGTTCTGCTTTGTGGCTGGGTAAGCTACAGGGACAGCTTTGTTACGCAGAAGAGCGACTGCGGCAAGCTTGTGGTTTGAAGGCATATTGCGTCAGATAGGGTGGTTTTTGTCCCTCTTACTCTCACATGACCCATGCCATGCGTAAGCTTACTAAAAAGAAATAGACGAAAATATAGAAAAATATGGAAAACGGAAGGAAATGATAAAAAAAAAAATATATCCTTACACACTTAACAGACTGTTAGATGAGAAAAAGGAAGAAGAAGAAAAGAAAATCTGCTCAAGACCTTAAACATCATTCCCAAAAGAGGCCAGAAAGGATAAAGTGGGGCTAAGCTGTCTTACGAAAGTTAAAACTCAGCTAACCTTCGTCCCCTTCACCTACTTTTATGCTCAGCCTAAACTATTCAAACTACATCCTAAATAAGGCAACACCCTTTCAGCACCGTTTTGCGATGAAGGTTCATTCAGAACCCGAGGATAGCTCGCGTCGTTGGCAGAAGTTGGCAAGTCCTCCACTCGTGTCAACTGATTTTATTGTGATGTCTATCCAAGCGCAATTTTCGGTAAATAGCGCTTTGTCGGAGGCGCTACGAATATACTCCCCCACCCATTATCTTGCAACGGGGTTGTCTTTCATTCATTTGGTCTGCGGAGATGGTCTAAAATGTTTATATTTCCTTAAATGAATTTGGAAATAATGCAATTTTTCTACTGGTGGGCAGCCTCTTGTAGGCACTCCCAATCTTAACATTATTAAACAGTTCAAAGGGCTTTCGCAGATGTTGTGTGCAAACACAATCTCCCCATAGCCCTTCCCAACCGTCCCATAAGCAAGCAACACGCACGCCCAGCACCCCCTTGGCCACTGTTAATTCGTCTCTCTCGACCACAACTTCCCACAGACAGGTAAACACAGGAGATCAGCTGCAAAGTTAATCCACCCACGGATGCAGGGTACCGCTGCCGCCGCCGCCATCATAATTGCATGAGCGCCAGTGCCAGAGCCAGTGCCGGCTGCATCAATCGAACCGCACACGACCCAAAGCAAGTCCCCACAGCTCTGGATAATTCGATCAAATTCGAAGCTATTAAGGGCTTTTATCCGGTGAGTGCCGGCCAAATTGCGAAAACCGCACAAAAGTAAAAAACCTTTTAATTTATTATGACCGCAGCGCAACCAATTTAATTTATTTTATATTTTGATTTTAATTCAGGTGGAGTCGGCCAGAGGGGGTCGCTCCGGGACCGGATAATTAATTTTGCATTTTTGACTTTCCTCCCCCGCGGCCGCCGTCGACATTCAGCTACATATCGATGAGTGGGGGCGCGGGATGCCTCCGCCAGAGTCGATTGAAATTTTTCGATGACACCGGAGCGAAAGTCTCGTTCTTTTTTTGTCTTAAAAATCTGAATTAGTTCCATCATTGGTGGTTAATTAAAATAATTAATCAACTCTCAAGGGGCGAGGCGCCCAAGAGCGAAGACAAGAGCACACACAAGAGCCGCCGCCGCCGCCGCCACCACAATGAACTGCACAGGGACACCAGGGCCAACTCGGAGACAACTGCGGGAAGAATACGACAAAAAAAATCCCCCCGGTTTGGGTGCAAATCCCCCGACATCATCCAGCGCCGTAAGGGATGTCCTGGCGACGACGACGAGGCGGCCGGGGTGGTGGAAGTGGTGAAATGAAAAGTTGCGGGATTAATTTCAGTTGATTTTGATTTTTGAATTTTCGTTCATTTGCTTCGTCGTCGTTGTCATCGTCATTGGGCGGATATGGAGCCGGAGGTGGAGGGTGATGGAGCATCATCGACTTACCCCTTTCGCTTGGTCGTTGTCGACGTTGTCGCTGTCGTTGTAGTCGTCGTACAATGCGGCATGTTCGTCGTTCGTGTCCCTTAATCTCCTTACGAATGTTCTTGACATCGGAATTAAAATGACAATGGAGTTATTTGAAAATCTGCTTTCCCGCCGCCAGTGGGCGGGGCTGGTGTTGGGGGGAAACAGATTATGGTTTGTGGAATGTTGGGTGGTGAACGGGGCGAGCTAGAACTGGCTGACGCATTCCAAAATGGAAAAATTCCTCTTCTTCAACCGATACCGATACGGGGAGTCGATGTGAGAGTCAATTGGAAAATTGTTGTCGAGAGTTTTTTTCCTTCTCCTTTTGTGTGTCGCTGCTCCTTCCATTTTGCTGGTGGTGCTGCTGCTCCGGTTGTCCTGTGTGTGTTATTTTTCGATTAAATTCCTTGCCTTGGCAATATCTGTCTGAAGAAGGGGCATGCGGATGTTTTGTTACTCGCTGAAGAAGGCATATGTGAAGTATTTTCGAATGCAGTTTGAATCCTTCGTAGGACTGGCATTGTGTCCGATTTTGGGCTGGGGGCTTGAAAATTAATGTTTTAGTGTAAATGATTAAAACCGAGGCACCACGACTGAAACTTTGGCACGTGCGTTGAAAACTGTAAACACAAGATTGAAGACTGAATCCCGAAGACTGAAGACTGAAGACTGAAGACTGAAGGCTGAAGACTGAAGGCTGAAGACTGAAGACTGAAGGCTGAAGACTGAAGGCTGAAGACTGAAGACTGAAGACTGAAGGCTGAAGGCTGAAGACTGAAGACTGAAGACTGAAGACTGAAGACTGAAGACTGAAGACTGAAGACTGAAGACCGAAGACTGAAGGCTGAAGACTGAAGGCTCAAGACTGAAGACTGAAGGCTGAAGGCTGAAGACTGAAGACTGAAGACTGAAGACTGAAGACTGAAGACTGAAGACTGAAGACTGAAGACTGAAGACTGAAGACTGAAGACTGAAGACTGAAGACTGAAGACTGAAGACTGAAGACTGAAGACTGAAGACTGAAGACTGAAGACTGAAGACTGAAGACTGAAGACTGAAGACTGAAGACTGAAGACTGAAGACTGAAGACTGAAGACTGAAGACTGAAGACTGAAGACTGAAGACTGAAGACTGAAGACTGAAGACTGAAGACTGAAGACTGAAGACTGAAGACTGAAGACTGAAGACTGAAGACTGAAGACTGAAGACTGAAGACTGAAGACTGAAGACTGAAGACTGAAGACTGAAGACTGAAGACTGAAGACTGAAGACTGAAGACTGAAGACTGAAGACTGAAGACTGAAGACTGAAGGCTGAAGACTGAAGGCTGAAGACTGAAGACTGAAGACTGAAGGCTGAAGTCTAAAGACTGAAGACTAAAGACTGAAGACTGAAGACTGAAGACTGAAGACTGAAGACTGAAGACTGAAGACTGAAGACTGAAGACTGAAGACTGAAGACTGAAGACTGAAGACTGAAGACTGAAGACTGAAGACTGAAGACTGAAGACTGAAGACTGAAGACTGAAGACTGAAGACTGAAGACTGAAGACTGAAGACTGAAGACTGAAGACTGAAGACTGAAGACTGAAGGCTGAAGACTGAAGACTGAAGACTGAAGACTGAAGACTGAAGACTGAAGATTGAACACCGTTATTCGAAATCTGAAAGCAAGCAGATTACCATGGACTAGCAATTGTGTAAGCGCCAATAATCTGGAATTTATCGACGAAAGATTGAAAATTGTCAAGTAAGCCTATTAAAGCGAAAAGATAAACAGCTCACAGCCCGAAAAACGTCTTTTTCATGGAAGCGTTAAAGTTCTGACCACAAAAAAGGAATTTCAGCACTCCCTCTGTCAATCAACCACCCTGATCTAAGTTGCCATCGTGCGACATCATCATTTCACACTTTATCAGTGAACTTCGGAATTTGTAAACTTTTCGCCCCGAACCCGAAAGGGTGCCGTTGTGTGAAGAGCGTCCCATCAACACCAGCATAAACACGCATTTACCCCTTGATCTAACCCACTCATAACGACGACCCACCAAAAATGAAATCGACCTGTCTTCAATCGACGACCCTATCACACTCAACTTGAGATACAAACAAAAACAGTTAACAAACTTTTTTCAGCTCCCACTGTTTATCTTATCACAATGCTCCACTGAGTACGAGCCACCGTCCCACGGACCCGCCACGCAGCCAATAACACTTTCGAACTCGTTCCGGGTCGGGGCTAAGGACTCCGAACCACAGAACATAATCAACCCTGGGGCTATTTTCCCATTTTCGCAGTTCAAACAAGTTACAAATTGTAATAAAAGTTAAAATTAAATTGTATTTAGATATGCAGAGCAGTCCCGCCACCTAGCGCACCGGCTTCACTGGCGGTCCGATAACCCCCCACAAATTCACAATTTGTTCGCAAATCGATTTCGACCCTTCGAACACACGATATCCCTCGAATGCGAAAAGAAATTAAATAAAATCTTCTATCTCCTCCCAGCTGACTGCCGCCGAGCGGAGCCCGGTTAACTGGGTGATTCTTCCTCGTCCCATCTGCCAGTGGGGGTGGTTTTCGGGAGCTTGTTTGACCAAATGTAAGATTCGCATCTTTGGCATCGTCATCAGTGAGATATCCCCTTCGCAGCGATACGCTACTTCTGGATAGACATCTGTATCCTTTGTCATCAGGCTATGATCGAGAGCACACCCATCCGCCCACACACGGGACCCGTAACCAACTGAACGGTGGAGGGGGGCAGAGTGTGTCAAGTGGTTTTAATCAGATTTCTTAGGCCATACATAACCCTTAACCAATTTTCAATCTTCTCTCGGTAACGCGATGTAGGTGTGTGTGTGTGTGTGCGTGTGTACTTTGGCCAACCTTCGCAGTTTGATCCTGAAAGGATACAGCAACGATGACGATGAGACTGAATGAGAGAATGATGGTGTGGGGGTGGGTATCATCATTGGCTGAGAGATAGTGTCGGCACAACCCTTTTGGTGTCAAATATTTGGATTTGTTTCTTCAGCAGAGATGATGCTTTCATCATTTTGGTGGGCGACGCTTTGCTGATAAACAGTGGGGTATGAAATTATTCTGACGAGTTGGGAATGAAATTTTTGCTGTTCTGGCCGGAACGTAGATGTTGTGATGCCGGTGTGGGTGGGCAATATTGTGTTCGTTTTTAGTCAATGGTTTTTTTTGACACTGACAGAAAGGCGAGTGTCAGAAAACAATGAAAACTGAGTGAGTGCCCAAACAGTGCCTGAAATTAAGCATCCAGCTATACACACGTTTGTTTAAGTGGTTCGTGAGACTGGTATGCTATCTTACAACACCCATGGTCCCCGAGACGTACGGTGGACCCAAAAGAGAAAAAGTGTGCCTCAATAGCTCAACAGATCCCTGAGGAAAATCTGGATTTATCCGCTTTCTGAACGCAGTTTGAGCAGCCCATAGGCCAGTTTGAAGTCAGACCTAAGACCAATATTATCCAATTTGTCAACTTTGTGAACTACAGAATGAAACCATCACCAACATCTTTAAAAATTTGGGTGACGGAATGTGCTACCGCCTCGATAGACAACCGAGGCAGTCACTTGAATGTCGCTGTGCTCCCTATTTAATGGGAGTTCAGGTTTTTGAAAACACTTTGAAGGAAAACTTTTTTTGGGGCACCCTGTATTAGTCTAATTTTGTGCTATGCACTTTCCTTGAAGAACAACTATCGAAATTTCCATTCAAAAGTTTTCAATTAATATAAGTCATTCATGACTTTTCCACGTCACTGTTTTCTTTTGAAAATTCATAAATGCCTAGGTAGGCCCTTCTTAGCTCTTCGTTTGAGCTAAACAAACTTACCGCAAGCAATTTCGTGAGTACTCTCTTCCTTTAAGTGGTACTCCACTCCAACAAGGGGTTGAAAGATGATTCAACAACTGTCGGTACGTGTGTGTATGGGTGTGTGCTTAAGTGCACATCCCACCATTTCAGCCACAGCACCGCCACCATCGTCTTTTCGTTTCCGCAGAACAACTCAACAGATAGGCCGCCGCCACCAATAGCACCGACACGACGACCGACAGTGGATGAAATAAGCAGGTCGACCAACATCCACCAACCGCCCTTCAACCTCCGCGTTCGTAAAGTGTTGGTGTTAACAATTTTCTTTCAATTTACGGATATTTTTGGAATTTTAATGAAACGGCAACGAGGAGAGGAAGTGTTTACTGCTTACATCTTTCATCCCCATCCACACCCCCTCTAAACCATCGTCAAGTATTGATGACACTCCCCACGAAAACGGTTGCCTCCCCACTAGTCGGCTTCCCGCACCCCACGGAAAAGGGTTACAGTGTTAAGTGTGTAAAATATATCCCGAGTTAATGTTTGCATTCGAGGCGAATTGAGAGCTGTTTCCCGAAATTGATACGACGCAAACGACAACGGGGAACGCGGTGTTATTTGCCATCACCCCATCCTCGTCCTTCGAGCAACCAAAGCCCGGCTGAGAGCGCTCTGAGGCGGGCTTTTGAGGGCCTGCGAAGGCCTCTGAAGAATATCATCTTCGGAAATTTATTGAAGTTCATTTTTCTCGTTTAAGGTGAAGTGGCTGTAGTGGCGGTAAGGTTCATCCACCCCCTCCCCCCCTCATTTGCACCCGCACCGCAGAAGGGAAGAAAGGTGTACAAATAGTTGTTTCGGCAACAAAGGATTCCAGAGGCGGACGGGTGCTGGCTTTCAATTCCGGGACTCAGAGGGTTGAAGAGGGGGTGGGGGGGTTGAAATGGGAAATTTATATGTCGAGCTATGGGTGAGGAGATAAATTGTGCAGTTTAACGTCGCCTTTGAGATGATGCCCCAATAAAAGTTAATAGACTCAAAAACCAGGCACTGGCAACCGACTGTCAATGAGGGTGGATCTGCGTATGTGTGTGTGTGTGTTAGTAGAAGATGTCAAAAATCGCTTACAATCGAGTTTATGTGTCGGTTGAAGAGGTGGCGGAGGAGATAACTGTCATCGGCTTGTGTCGTTAATGGGCTGGCGTCTTAACGAATGAGTTCATGCAATTAATCCTTGAATGGTTTCGTTTGATTGTCTTTTGGTTTGTCAGGACACGCGAGGAGGGGGACTGTAGTCACTGATTGCGGGTGTAATGACACGAATGTTTTGGCAAATTTTGAATGTCCCATATATGCTTGTAAATGCATGTTCCATCATAAATCATCCAAAGGGGGTTCTACCTGAACGTTTCCCCCAGTCATCTCGCTTTTACACGCGTCATCGAATCCGATTTGGAGAAATTCTTACAGTCAGCCACAGACACCTTCTCCACCGCCCCATACTTCCACATTCTGGCTTACATTGATTTTCTTTCAGCATTCTCGAGCTATTTAAATCGGAAGATACCCACCAACATCCAACGCTCATCGTCATGCATGTGTGTCTCTTTCCATCACCAAAATCCGATCAGCGCCGTTTGAGGTGTGGGGGAGGGGGGAAGTGTGTGACACTCGTGTCACGTCAAAGTACCTTTAAAAACCACACATCCTTGCCGTCAATTGAAGTATGACAAACAGCACTTATGTATAAGCATGTCGCGTATGTGTCGCCAACAAATCCGCACATCCGCAGCCATATACGCGTCGCGGCACATCGCACTCCTTTGCCGCCGCGTGTAATCTGTCGCTTCAGCAACCATCAACACCATCAACACTAGGCACTGAGCGAGCAGGATGCCGGCGTTCGTTCGCTTACTCGCTTGACAACAGCTATAAATTCCGATGTGTGTTAAATTGAAAAATTCCAGAATATTGAGGGTGTATCAGGTCCTGACGTGGATACAAATTGTTACCCGATGATTTGCATAATTTCAATTTGAGAAGAATTCCTCGGCTCTGCTTGGCTTTTCGGATCCTTTCTTCGGTTTTAAATGCTTCTCTTCCGCTGTTGTGCTGGCGGTGGCGGTGGCGGTGGCGGCGCGGCGCCGAAGGTGGTGTCGAGGCCAAAGCTGATTTGTGTTGTTTAAGGCAGTTTTCGATGAGTTGTGTCCTTGACGAGGTAATGGAATGAGATTTTTTTTTGTGATTCATTTTTTTCCCGAAGAAAATCAATATATTTAACAGATTGGAGGCGAAGTGAAAGTTGAAGGTTAAAAGAGGCCAACGGCGAATTTGGCCTATTTGATCAGCAACATGTTGGTAACCTTGGCTTGAAGAGCGCGGGAAGGGTTATCGGATAAGAGTGACGTGTGAATGTTAACATGTGTATAACGACTTCGGAATGCCATAAAATTTTAATTTGTAAAGACAAATTCACAACGTTTTGGGAACAAATTTCTTCCAAGGTCTTAAGTCGAAAGAATTTTCTTCTGAGCAAGGCTCAGCAGTTGGGTTGATGATATTTTGGCGAAGACAGTTTTATTTCCGGAATTGAATTGCAGAGGACAGACATAAAGATTTATGCCACGGCTGTAGGGCACACTAGAAGACAGATAGTTCAACTTTTTAGAATTCGGTCTCTATGTTGGTTCAGGTTCTCGACTTGAGTGCGCCATCTCAGTCGAGATTCAATTCTGTTGCACCTCCCAATGGATTGGATTAAATGACTCTTCGATCTACATGGCCTAAGCATATACACACAGAAAAAATTGGGCGTTCATGGGAAAGGTAAGGAATTGTCGCAAGCGGCTCAGTCCGATAGTTTTGATTTTAAAGATGACCGTACTCAGTTGGGCCAATCAATACAAGAGTCAATGAAAAAATGAAAAAAAAAACTGAGCAAGGCCTACACATAAGTGTGAATGTCGCTAAGGAACTGGGCCTTCAACTTAGTCAAAAAGTCATCATGTAATTAAAGAAAGCCGGGTGGGCCACATGATTCACTGCTGAAATTGAAACTCTTTAAGCGAGAGATTATGAGTGTTAAAAAGTGAATTACTAAAATTAACCATTTCTATAATAGGGGATGGTCAACCGAAAACACGCTTCGAAAATAGTAAATAAAACAAAAACTTCATCAACTTTAAACGTTCATTGTCAGATAGAAGGATGTATGACAATTATGTGTAAAACAAGATATCGGCTAAGTGCTCGCCAGGCTTTCGGTGGCTTACCTCTGTCTGATGGTCCACGTCTTTGAGCCAAAATTGGGGTTCAATGTCGTTATTGTGCAGAATTCTTTAAATTGTTGTTGGTATATTGGCGTACACTTTTTACATTTCAATTCCCTTAACAGAAAAAAATCCAACAATGTCAAATGATATGATCCTGTCGGCCAATTAACATTGTCATGACGTGCGACTGCATTTATGGCACAGAAGAGTCGCTTTTTCAGTGGGTGTGTGACAATTAGACCATCCTGTTGGAAGCAAATATTGTCCAGGGGTATATCCTTAATTTCTGGTAACAATAAGTCCGTAATCATGTCAAGATAGTGAACACCATTCATTTATTAACTGCTTGGCTTCACTTTCGAAGAAGAACGTTCCGATGACGTAGTCACTCTTTGCGGATGAATGGCCTTTCTAACAATCAATCACAGATTCTCATTTGTGGCAATTCTGCTTCCTGACGAATTCATTCGTCGATTATCCTTACAAAAAAAAGTCACAAAGTGCAAGATATGCATTTTGAGATTTTCGTACAAGGCTTTAACCATCTTAATGCGCTGCTCAATTGTGTTCCTCTCCATGGTTGAATTTGTCAAATAATGCAACAAATGCCAAATTACCGAGCTGGAAACTGTACCGAGCAAGAATATCAAAATTTGCAATAATGTAGCATGAGAGAGGGTCTCCTGCCTAACCAACAAATGATACATTTTATTAATAGACATATTGCTTGCAAATTATTTGGGGCTTATGTGCAGTTACAGACATTTAGACTCATTCAAAATTTCTGACCAAAAAAAAAAAACATCAAAGAAGCTTTTGAAGGATTCATCATTTTGGTTGACCTGTGTGCTCCATAACAGGGCGCGACCCCAGCAATGAGCAATGAATGCACAAGGGATCTCTAGGCTGCTCAATCCTTCGCTATCGACTCTAACTTATCAGGAGCTATTGCCAAGCGCAACCAAGCGAGTTTATGGACTTGACCCGACTATCTTGCCCAGAGTCTGCCGAGCGGTCACCCAAAGGACAGTGTGACAAAGGAGACATCCGTTCCGTTCTGTCTGCAGAAGTATAGTAGACGCTCAACACTGTCAAGTATCTCAGCTTATTTTGAGTAACTCCCGCAACAGCACGGGGAATCTTATTCGCGATCTATTCGGTTATGACTCAAATTTCATGAGCATAGGTGAAAATTGAAACAAACACTGAATTCCAAACCAATACCTCGGCTATACCAATACCACCAAGCTGGACCTTCCTTTCGAAATTAATTTTAACCGAAAATTGTTTAGGGCCAAATGGCTCTAAATTATTTAGGCCCGAATAACTCAAATAATTTTAGCGATACTTAGGGAGTAAACGTAATTATAGGAATAAGCTTTAATTTTTGATCTGTTATACTCGTATCTCAGAATTGTGCTTTCATCCATGTCAAAGAAGCAAGATGGGAGTGAGTACAGTCTCACCCAGTGATCTTAAACCCCTAAGCGCATACTTATGCTCTGTTGACTTAGGATGGATTCTAGTGCAATGGGTACGAAGTCGAATCAATGGTGCGGTTATAATATATTAAGTTAAAGTATAGCAGTTTATTTAAACAGAACATCAGTGGAAGACAACGAAAAAAAAATAACGCCTGTAATTCAGACAGCTGACACAAGTGGAAACATCACAACACTTACTAAAGCAAATGTCAGCCGCAGACTAAACGAATATCCTTCCAAAAATCAATGTCAAGAGGCCAGGACGTAGCTTCTTAAGCAATTACTCATGTTGTGCATGCTATTGTTCCCTCACGAGTATATGGGGATTACAGTTGTCGACTCCGAACGACGAGATCTGAGAAGTCTTTCATAGACAATTAGTACTCTTTGAGTGTTGTCAGCAACTCGAAGGGTGTGGTGCCGTGAAAAATGCGAGGTGGTCAGTCCGGGAATCGAACCAGGGACATTTAGCGTGTTAGTCGAAACACGAAGCAGGGGGCGACCGCAATCATGGGTTGGTACTTTACAAATTTTTTTTCCAAGAAACAAAGCTTTTATACTCTATAAGTTAGTGTCTCTGAATACGTATAAGAAGATCTAATTTTGAAACATAATTGGGGGTGACTAGGGTGACCGTATGAGTGAAGTATGGGAGCCCAAGATTCTTTCGAAATAAGCTTGAGGTGGATGATTGGGATTTGAAGTACGGTGACAGAAGAGAAATCCGCAAAAGTCAGTTTTTTTTCCCCAAACGATACGACGAAACTACAGCGATCTACCTAAAAATCGGAAAAAATCATCACATTTTTGTATTCCGTGTATTTGGTTCTGGTGCATGTATATGTGTGTTAATGTTTGATGTGGTGGAAAAGAATATTCATTTTTTTGCAAGGACAGGTTCTCGGATATATGCATCTTAGCGTTCTGTGTATACACATCTAAAAATATAAATTCGAAGTGAGCGACAGCGTAAATGATTGGGGCATATGACGTAGGTTTCTATTTGGTTGAATAGTTTGCTTGCTTGGATTACTTGCATCAAAAAGGAAAGTAAACTTTTTGTGTTCGAACTTAACTCGCATCTGCTCCCCAATTTAAGTCACGGACACCTTTCACTTGCCCAGCACTTTCAAGCGCTTTCCAGCGCTTTCCCGATAGTTGATACGCCTATTCCATATTTGAATTCCATAAAAAGCATCTGTTGAGTTATTGAATTTTGACACAAGTAACCAAGACAGAAATCTCAGAACAGAAGTTTTTAGAAAACGCTACCAAATATTCCAAAGAGACAAGAGATTAAGAAGACTACTGCACACTTCTGGGAATTTTGTTGTCGCACTACTTCCCAATAATTGCCACATCGAGCTTTTCGAATATTCAATCAATTATGGGAATGGATGAAATATTTCGGTGAAAGGAATGTTTCGTTGGAAAGTTCATTTCGTCGGCAGGAATATTTCAAAGGAAGAACAGATTTTGAACAAATTCCCAAAATGTGTGGGAATATTACTGAGATGCACAAGTGGCAGCCGTTCAGTCCTGTTTGGTCTACGGATCATTAATTGGATTTATCTCCCATATTAAAACCATCAAAGTGACTGGATCCACATTCCATGTCCAATATCGGGCGCCATTTCTTCAACTTTTATTTGCTTTAATTTCATAAGGTGTTGCATTTGAGAAACTATCATCGCTTTAACTTTGAGTTGAGGAGAGAATCTCAGATACTTAGTCAATTAGAAGTTAATCGTGTGCTGAAACTAATTTTATTTAAACGGTTTCTTGGGTAGTTCTCATGATTTCTGTAAAATCCCTATCCTAAACTCCTCACTATAATGAAATGATAAATTTGCGCAAGCCTTTCTTTGAGAGGATTTTCGACGACAACTTAAATTGAATGCCAAATCGCTGAGAATAATTCACTATATTAGTCCAGCTCCTTTCGTCAAAAGCATTCATTCAAAAGCATCCTACATACACTCCACACCTGCCCAACCCATAACCCTTAACCATGCAAATACAAAAACCCCTTGAAAAACTACAAGGCATCCCCCATTCGTGTCCATCATCAGCTCCCTTAACTGAATCAAAAATGCACAGCCAGAAACAAAGAAGTGAAAAAAAAAAACAAATTTCCCACGATGCACTCACCCCACTTTACACATCAAACAGGTGTCCTCCAGACTCTCACGCCGCCGTCTGTCGCTCTCCGTGCACTCTGCATCACCTGAACAAATGGCTTAAGTCCCCCTTTCCAATTCAGACGCAGCCCTTCACACCGGCACCCACAATGCCCCATCCAATGCTTAAAGCAGTCCTTAAAGGAATTCCTTAATTACAGCAATTAAATTGGCCACCAGGACACGTTCGAGTTATCAAACGCAAAGCATTCTAAAGACCTCAGAGGACCTCCTCGACTGGTCGAATTCAACGAAAACAAAGTTAAACATCGCAAAACATTCGGGATTCCTTAATCCACTGAGCCGAGGTGTCCTCACACACAGCCCCAGCACCAGACATCATCCACCATCGCGCACACTCGTCTCCATCAGCAAATCGCAGAGCGCTCTCGGATCCCTCTCAGTGCCAACGTGTGGAACGTATCATCCACCATCCACATTGTTGTGCATCGAGCCGAATGGTCGTCGGTCTTTATACCAGTCAGTCGAGTCGGCCAGATCCTGCGAACACCGCACAACTGCTGAACACGGTTAGTCCTCGTGCAACCACTTGACGTGACGGCATTGCATATCCTTTGCTCTCGGCAACGCTCATACAAACCGTTGGAGAAAAATTCAAATAAATTTTGAAAAACGAAAAAACAAACGAGGCGCGCACCACTTCCCCCCGGGAGAGGATAATTGATTCAAAAAGTGCACCGCAACTGACGCTGCTCAAAGGATAATAACTGCGGAGTGCGTTAATCGAATAATTAGTGGGCGAGCAGAGAGTGTCGGCGGTGACGGACACGGACACTTCTCGCCGTCAAGTCCGGTGCATCGGCGGCGTCGCGAACGGCGTGTGTGTAGAGTGGTCCCGCGGTGGCTGTATCCCAACCCTGTGCTGTGTCTCGAGGATTTTTTGTGTGATGTTCCGCAGTGGAGAGTGATTTATGTTTTATTAATATTGAAAGTGATTTATTACACTCCTCTCGCGGTTGGTGCTGCGAGGGCATTCCGAGAATCTCAGCGTTCCGGCAAAGTTTCAGCATCCCTGAATCTACATCGCTGCGAAATCCTTTTTGTGAAGTTCGAACGAAGCTAGCGGGGGTGGCGAACGGATATGCGGCGCAACTTTGTCCACAGTGAAAATTAAGTGAAACGGCGTTGCAACAGCCGTACGGCGAGCGCAAGGAAAGTTGTAGTGTGGCCGTGCCATTAGATAGAGTGACACAGATTCCTGTGAACAGCAAGGCACGTGGACCCAAGCAGCAGAGTTTAATCGAGTCTCATTTGTCTTACCCGTCGCTGGTGCTCCTCTCATGGGTAATGGATCGATTTGTTTTTAATTTATTTTTAGATTAAGGCTTACACTAATTACTATGCTGACCCTCGAGAGATAGAGAGAGTGAGAGAGGGATGAGGCTCCTTTGGCAGTGCATGAGGTCTGCAGAGTGGACAATCCCCTGGGTGGACATTGTTCAGAATCGAGATGATGATGGTAATGGGACTGCTCTCAGACATGAAAGGTCATCTCTTGTCTCGTTTCTTGTCCTGATCGAAAGATTTTCTGAAAGTAGGCCATGGTTGGGGACTTATCAAATATTCTCCAGTCAATGTACTTCCCGTTGGTTGGCTTGACTGCATTTCCAGATTTCTAAATTCCGAGAAGGTTTGGGCTAGACTTTCACTTATTCAGTTTCTTTTCTTACCGCACAGCGTTGTACCATTCGCTGTTGAGAATATTCCCCTTTCCACCTATCCTTTCAAAGGAAAACTAAGGAAGAATTTAGTAAGAAATGTTTATATATAGAATGGGTTTAAAATATTGTGCTCTTAAAAAAAAAGCAACGTTTTCGTTGACTAGGAAATATTACGTCGTTCAAATGGCAGACTTGAGACATTCTGTCTCTTCTAACCCCCAAAGACTTTGTTAATGCTTTCAGACTGTGGATTAAGGCTTCTTTAAGCGATATTAGCCTTAAGATCTTAAATCGTTTCCGTTTTTTTGATATTATATCGCTCATTCAAATCGCATATCTGGCCAAATTACATCTCTAAGACACATCACTCACTTTTAAAATAAGTTTTCAATATTTTTCAACGTTGCTTAAACGTTATGTCACTCGTTTGTTTTCCGCTCGAAATCTTAACCGAAATTCAGTGTCATACCTCTTATAACACTAAATTTCGGTCAAGATCTTGATCGGGAAACAGCAACAATTTTGAAGCAGGTATCATTATGATTAAGAGCGCCTTTGAAATGTCTAACCTATTCGTTCCGCCCAAAATTAATGCTCCAATACATTTCGAATTCTCGAATAACCAATTTTTAAATAAAATTGGTGGACTACGACAAGGTAATGTAGCAGTTCACTCTGCTATTGTGGTGAAAGACTACAGACGCATAAAGATCCTTTGATATGAATTCCATTCAAAATGTATGGGAACAAAAGCTAGAAAAGTTTACGAAACCTGAAGGCATTACAACACAGTTAAACGTGGATTACCAATATCCCCACAATTTCATAAATTCAGTGCCCAATGGAATTTTTTAAGTTATTTCTAATCAAGAAAGAAGTACCAATTATTAATAATAAACTTTCCTTTTATGAAGGTGGCATGCAAATAAATACTAGTATTTCCCTTGAATTGATATAATTTTTAAATTATTTATGTTATTATGTTGTTTTTTAATAAATCTACATTTGGGAGCAGTGTCAAGATATACGAGGGCTGTCTGATAAATAACCGACCAAACCATGATGCACGCGACTTTTTCAAAATTTTTTTATTTATTTTTCTACAAAGTCTCCCAGCGATGCTCCCATCTCTGCAACCCTTCCAAATAGTACCTCCCCAAATAGATTGCCTTCTCATTTGACGAAAATCTCTGGCCGCCGAGCGCAGTTTTAAGTTGAGGAAACAAAAAAAAAGTCGCTTGGTGCTAGATCCGGTGAATAAGGTGGATGGTCAAGCAGTTCGAACCGCAATTCGTGGATTTTCGCCATGGCGACTGTTGAGGTGTGAGATGGTGCGTTGTCTTGCTGGAACAAGACTTTCTGTTTTTGCAAATGTGGCCGATTTTTCGAAATTTCTTCCTTTAGCTTGTCCAATAATGATGCGTAGTATGCTCCTGTTATAGTTTTTCCTTTTTCAAGATAGTCTATAAAAATAATTCCATGGCTGTCCCAAAAAACACTCGCCATCACTTTCCCAGCCGAATACACAGCTTTAGGTTTTTTTGGGGCCGGTTCCGCCTTTTCAATCCACTGTTTAGATTGTATTTTTGTTTCGGGCGTATAATGATGAATCCAAGTTTCGTCTTCAGTTATCAATCGGCGCCAAAACTCGGTCTTATTGCCTCTAAACTGAGCCAACAGAGCGCTGGAAATGTTCATGCGCGCACGTTTGTGGTCTAGCGTAAGCAAACGCGGCACCCAACGCGCGGACAGCTTTTTCATGCCCAAATCTTGGTTTAATATATGGCAAACACGTTCTTTTGACATCTTCATAATCTCAGCTATTTCTCTAACTTTAATCCGGCGGTCGTCTAGTGCCAATTGATGAACTTTAGCATGTTATCGTTAGTGGTTACAGTTTTTGGACGCCCAGGACGTTCATCATCTTCCCAGCTCCTGCGACCACGTTTAAATTCAGCTGCCCAACATTTTACGGTGGTAAACGATGGTGCAGAGTCACCATACACAGAGTCCAACTCATCTTTGATTTGTGAAGGCGTATTGCCTTTCAAAAATAAAAATTTAATTACAGCTCGATATTCATTTTTTTTCATTTTGGGGGAATCACCGAAATACACTCACAAAAACGACTGTCAACAGATAATGGTGCAAGATAAATTTCTGAAATTTTGGCGAGTAGCTATTATAATATGCACAATTTGAAGTAGAAACTTTTTTTTCACTTGTGCCGCTAGCTTCACGTTGAGGTCGGTTATTTATCAGACAGCCCTCGTATATCCTGGTAGATGTTTAAGCATTCTATTTGACGTCCTTAATGCACAGTCACAGTCAAAGAGTCACTTATGTTATTCAGTTATTTTTTTCTTATTAATACAAAATGTATCTTTATTAATTTCGCTGAGTATATCAAAAAAAAAAAAAAAAAATCGAATACATTTGTAGTTTCTCTCATTTTCATTTCATTTATATTTCTTCTCTTTATTCGACTTTAAATAACCCATCACCATAATACTAGCGTATGGTCTTATTTATGTTTTTTGGGAATTTCTTCACACGAAACACCGTCCACCGGAGGCAAATAAATTACATATTTTCCCATCAGTAATAATTATTCCGCTCCAGTATAAGTCAGATTACCCAACATATTCTGTTGAGTACAGTGAGCGCTTTTGTATTCAGCAGATGAGTGAGGATAGTTACAGAGTGTGTTCGTTTTATTATCATTTGAATGTTACAAAATGTTTTGTCGTTGGATGGGATATTTTTGGATTCAACTATAGCGACGTACAAGTTGCTTTTGATCTTCAACTTTCAAAAGGTTTCTTCAAGACCACTTTTCTTGCATGCTGCCAATTTGTCTTCATCAAATACTTATATTTTTTCGTTCTCCACAATAACATAATTTACAAAGTTATGGTTGGATGGACACTTTACTCCACAGGAAGTATTGTGCTCCTTGTTAAAATTTACGTTTTACTTATAGTGACCTCTGTTTTTATAATGTGCCTGACCGTTTGCTACAAAAGTTTGACTCACATATCCCAAACGGCTCAAAAATTTAATGAAAATGCTTAGATTTTGATAATGCTTTGAACCAAAGAGTTCTTAGCTGCTGATGTACATCGCAATTTAAAAATTTTGTGCCCGATTCACATATACGGAGCAACCTCAAAATAATACCCAAAATTGCATGATCAATGATCGCTTTAAAAAAAAAAGATATGCAAGATAAGGAGATATGAAAAGAAAAAGCTTCCGTTGCTTAGAAACGAAACCTTAATAAAAACCTTTAACAGCATTGTACGTTTTAATACAATGCTTTCAAAAGGTTTTAACTTTTTTTTTTTAATAGCAAATACTTATAAAGTAAGTAGCCCTCTTCCTTGAGACTAATTCGATCTTCGTTTTTGGTGTGACTGATTTGGCACACTTGATTCTTGATCTTTCTCATTTAATATGCAATTCATATGATTTTTATGTTTGAATGATGTCTTGTGGCGTTTTCGACATAAAATTTTGGATAACTGAAATGAATGCAAGGTTTTTGCTCTTGTTGTTTTGACTCGAAAACATTTTTAGCAGAATGGAACACAAATGAGGTAGTTTTTTTCGACGAAGTTGGCAACATTTCAATTCACATATTTTGTCAAAGAAAAAAAAATCGTCGGTAATACAATTTTTGAAGAGAAGGCGTTTCTATTTGGCTCTTTCAAATTGTCTAAAATCGTTATCTAATGACGATGAGGTAAAAGAACAAATTCTTTGTAAAAAAGGTTTTCACTTTTTGTTATGAAGAAAATCAATGAATTTTCACACAGTGTTGTTAACAATTCCAAAAAAATGTTCTCCCGTTCGGACAAATAGAAAAAACTTTCACGAAATTCCACCTTTGAAAAATTTTCAATTTTTGTTCACAGTGAGCAATTCTTCAGGGCGGAAATGTAAGACTTTTGAAAAAAAGGCGTACTCTAGACTCACTCTCATTGTGTGTAACTTTATGATCAAAATTGGGTGGCACTTAATTTTGTAAGGCCTAACTTTTTCAGCAAGTACTCGTATTGTGCATAATAATATTTTATTGTAATAAAAGAAGATCTACAGCTTTTCCAAGACTTCGAGCTGTGAAATTTAAGAAGCCTTTCACAGACTTGCCTATGTACTCGTTTAGTGTTGTCAGGAAAGCCAGAAATGAAGAAAGAGATGGCGCCAGTAAAAACATGCAAGATGTACATTTTTATAAAGTCGAGCCCCGGGACTTCAGCGTGTACTCACTACGCCAAGGCGGCAATTTGTCAGCATGTTTCAATGAATTAAGTGACTTCCTCATAATAATTGTGTGGCACTACAGCCCACAAGTAAGCAGGGCCTAGTTTCTACAACAATTACTCGTGTTGTGCGTGCTACTATTCTCTCACGAGTAGAAGAAACCTACAGTTTTTTGCCAACTTCGAACGGCGAAGTTTGAGATTGCGGTTGTGCAGTGAAAAATACGAGGTGTCCTATCCGGGAATCGAACCCAGACCTTGTGCGTGTAGGTCGACGCACTTACCCACTACGCCAAGCAATTCATTCAACTATACCTAGCACGTGTAATGGACATTGAAACTATTTTTTCTCTTTACATTTCACAGGAAGAAGCTGATTCTGAAATTTGGAAAAAAGAGTTCGCTTGGGGCAACAATATTTCGATTTTGCTTAGATCTCATGACACAAATATTTTCGAATATGTCTTAATGTGACTAGATCCATTCATGTAAATAGACCTCAAGTACAACGGCGACTTTTGACAGATGAGTGCTTCAATGTGACTTTCAGTTGTAAAGGCTAACGTTTTGCTTCTAAACTTAAACGTAAATGCAAATGGAAAAGTAAATTTGAAAATGTTTGACTCAAGTTTGCTTGAATTTTTTCAAATATTTTAATAAAAATATATCATAGTATTTACATAATTTATATAACTGATTAATGCTTACACCTATATTTTATCTTGATTTGTATGCATTTTAAAATTAAAATAATAAAAAGTTTATCAGAATTTCTAAAATTTCAGAAAAAATACTGATAGGATTTTAAAGGTTTCTATGAAAGGCATATTTTCCAAAAACAAATTTGAAAACTTTTTTAGTGCTGTGATTAAACGATCTCTACAATAAGCATACTTGAATGCACAAACAAAAATTTGGTTCTTGGCTTAAATTTATATAGCGCGGCACTCCACTTATAACGTATGCACTTCGAACCATTGGGTTGATGGTTCAGATACGTGAGCCAGATTGACATCTCGACGAAGCGGACAGCGGCTCGACTTTGGTTAGCATTTTTTTTTTTAAATCGTTGAGATGGTGTGCATATGTATGCTCCTTGAAGGGGAAAACATATGCTTAAGATTAAGAAACATTTGGAGTGGCTTCTATATGCTTTGAGTGGGGTTAGAAAAATTAATTTCATTATGAATCCCAATATGATACATCAAACTACAAATCTTTTGAAGAGAATTTTGATTTTTTATTAGAGTAACCTATAGATAGCTGTTAAGCTAAAAAATTGAAAATGAATGTGCCAACCACTCCTCTGTCCCTACATCATGTGTAGCGTTATGTTCGATGAGAACCTTCAATAAAAATTATTTCGTGTTTTCTGTTCGTCTTCAAGGAGGTCTGCCGTTTGTGAAGGATATGCGAATTTTAAAAATTTAGGAGCACAGATTTGGAGAGCTTGTGTTAACGTTAAAAGTCAATAGTAACATAAGCATTAATTTAAAAATCATAATTTTCAACTGATCCCGAACGAATTGAACTGAATATGATCTGAGTCTCCATACGCTGGTATTAGCACTGTTGGCGTAGGATGGACGCGTTTGAAGGATGCGATGCCGGCGCTGGTGTACTGAGGGTGATAATAAATATTACGCACTTTAAAAGAACTTTATTTCACCCAATTTTGTTTTATTTCAATACTCAAAATTTTAAGTTATAAATAACACAAGACTTTATTGACAATTAAAATTGTTTTCCTCTTTAGTTTTTGTGTTATTCTTTTGTTGTTACTGATAAGTAAATCGTTGTTTTCTTATGTTACATATAACTTAAAATACTCCATGTGTTGAGATACTGTAAAACAAAAATTGCTGAAATAAACTTTCTAGTAGTGTCAGATATTAAAGCGAGAATATTGTATATTGTATTGTATAAACAAATTGTATGTATGGGGCGACGAATAAGAACACGTACAAATGCAATTCATTTTTTAATTCTCGGATTGATTGCGTGGCAACTTTAACATAAACCAGTGAAATATAAATTTATTAACTTCGTTTTTGATTGGGAGTTTCTTATATAAGTCTGAGGACTTGCGCTTAATATATATATTATAATATTTGAAATAGAAACACTTAAGAACCTTTGATTGAAATAATCATGAAAAAGTTCTCTTTTCGCTAACTGTCTTAAACTGTGCTTTGAATTTCAGGAGGCACCTACATAACAGGAAGCCATTTTAATAACGAAAATTTAGTGAAGATAAAACAGATGACAAGTGGTTTTTGAAGGGAGATAAGAGAAATAAGACAAATTTTACAAAAATATCTGTGAATGTTAGAATATCTGGTCATTTTCATTTTCAAAGGATTTCAATTTTAAATATTCGTCCTATTTTTTTTGTTCAAAAATTGTATTTCATTGAAAAAATTCCAAAAACGGACTAAATATTTAAAAGCGAAATCCTTTCGTTTGAAGCTATCTTTTGAAAAGGACCAGATATTTCGATTAACTCTTTCTCATTTTTTTCTCTGGAATCGAACCAATCATTAGCCATTCTCCGATTTCTTCTAAAATTCCGAAACGGTGACCTCCGAAATCGTTTTGCATCCATCGAAAAAGTCAGTAGTTAGATGGACTTAGGTCTGTAAAATACTTAGGGCTCCCATTTCACCGTTTGTAGATATTTGTTGAGCGCTACAGGCACATAGAGTCAAGTGTGAAATATGTTGCAAAAATCCCCTAGTCATACCTTCCGGTCATTTCTGGTCGTGTTTCACGCAATGCACGACTCAAACTCAGTAGTTGTAGTCGATTATGTTCTTTATAAATGACTTCGCTGGTTTTAGCAGCACCAAGTTTGTCTGGTCCCAACACATGCAGAGCAATAACTTTGAACTGTGGATGATTGTTTTTGACGGCGATGTAGACAATAATGGAATTCAATGGCCTCACTAGGCTTTGCTTAGTATTTTTCCTTGTTGAGGTGATTGTAGTTTATCCACATTTCATCTCCAGTTAAGAACCGGTGTACTTCTGAGGTGAAAATCGCGTTTTAACATCTCTCGGTTTTTTTGCTTTTCAATAAATCCAAATTTCTTTAACGGAACGGAAAATGTTCTGCGTCCCTTCGAACTATTTTGGGATTTTCCTTTGTGTTTGGTTCGAATATTGATTCAGTTAACCCTCAAATTTTTCATCCTCAAATTTTTTGGGCTAACCAAGACGCTACTTTCGCTAAAATCGCCACTTTCGAACCGTCGAAACCACGGAGCAGATTTACCATTAACTTCTACAAGCATTCGTTGGGCTTCAGCTGCACTTTTCTTCCACTTAAAAAAGAAAATTAAAATTTCCCGCAATAGCTGAGCAAATCCGACAATTTTCGAAGAGGGAAAAAAACATTTGTCTGTTATTTCTGACAAATGTAAACTTTTCCAATGAAGTGGGTAATAGTTTCCAAGATCAGCATCAGCTTGCAAGTGGTGCCATCTTTTGCAAACCGACCAAATTTGTAAATTGTAAACGCAACAGCAAAGTGTGTCGTCTTTTATCCAATCTCATATTCCACATCGTTCTCGTAGACCCTCCATTTACAAATTTTGCAGAGCTTTCCAGACATTCTATGTCGAGTAAGTTTGTGTTTATTTTTCTTACTCTTTTAACTTCGACTTTCGATAAAGCCCTTCATAGTGAGAATTTCACGAAATACTTACTGCCAGACTTGTGTGGAATGATTTCCGGATTTTTAAATTTCATCTCTAATATTAAGATTTTTATCCTTAACCATATTTCCTTCATCAAAGTACGATTCCAAAAAGCGACTTTGACAAAAAATCAACATTCAAACGAGGGTTGACACCGTCTCTTGGAAACGAAGTCAATTCGTCTGACATTGAACCTATTTACCCAATTCCTGACCCCCTTCAGATTGCTGCAGACAAGCGAAATTGTCGACTGTCTTCATCGATTTATGCCCGAACCTACAACGTTTCCATGTCACTGATCCCGACCTACATGCCCCAACGAAACGAAAACCATCACCAAACGCCGCTTTTTGTGCAAATACTCGCTTGGTGGAGACGGGCTCATCGCCTAATATGTTGTTCAATCGGCAATAACTTCCACCAGACAACAAGAGGTCCTCAACTGGGGCAAAATGCGAGGAGCAAAACATAAACGATTCAAGTGGCTTAACTGCATGTCGACACGCATTTGGCAGCAATCGGGCGCGGGAAGCGACGTGTGGAGCGCGCACACATCACCACTTTAACCGAAACCATTTGGTCGTGTATTTAAACTGAAATTAGTGCGATGATTCAGCGAGGGAAGGGTGGAGGGGGTGGCATTTCGTGTACGCCACGCAGCACCCCTAGCGGCGGCGGCGTCTCCCGTTGTGGCCTGTGCAAGCGGTTGTAACGTTGTTTATCCGGTAACTATGACAAGAGGTCTTCAGTCAGCAGCCACTCGCTGTGGCTGACAATGCGAGGCCCCTGCATGTTACCCAAAGCGGCGTCCGCAACGTAGAGTCCCCCAACTTGAAGCGGCCCTTACGAGGCTTCTTATCAGGACAATTGAAATTTATCACACTCACATGTCGGGTGGCCCACAAAAAGGGACGCATAATAAATTGCGACGAAAGGGCCGATAAATAAGCAAACATATTGCTGCTAATGTCCTTTCGGATTTCATATTTGGCAGGGCCGATCTTTCACCTTTCGCCGGGTGCGGACCGAGATTCTTCGCACTCTACAATCGCATTTATCTGAACGCCACAATCTGATGGTTGCCTTTCAGGCTGCCAGCGCCGCAGACTGCTCAGGCCGTTTTCGGTCTATTTGTAACGAATTGAGAATTTCACACAAACCGAGGTATCTGATCTGCCAGTTTGAATGGCTTTGGACGGGCTTGTGGTTTATGGAGGGCTCCGTGGCGGTCTGGTTAGCTGGGGCTGTGCTTCATCAAGTGGTTGGGCGGAAGGGTCGAGGGGCGGGCATTAATATTGCAGAAGGGTGATGATAAAGTGGGAAATTTTTCAGGACAAAGACCGGATGGGTCATGTCGTCGGCTGGGCGGAGTGCTTAAAGGGAAGTTTCGAGTAATTAACTGGAATCGTAAAAATATCTCTCTTTCTCTCTGTCCTTGATTGAGGGCCTATTTATGGGGAGAGTATATATTTTGATTGTAATTCCCAATGGGGGTGTGGGGAGGGGACGGGAACGTCGTCGTTTGAAGACTTGACTGACTGACTCTGGGGACTGAGGTTTGGGGTCTTTTTCGATTTCAATCGACTGTGGATTTGACTGCCTCCTGGAGGGGAGGGTGGGGGGCTTGGAAATGGGTTTTCGAGATAGACAAGGATATGATTGTCTTCTCACTTGGGATGGATAACGTTTTGGGAGGTTTCGCAATTTATGACATGTAGGAATGAAGTGTAGACTGAAGAACAAAGACTGCGATTAGGGTTTGAGACGCAATTTAGGCGGAACAAGTTAGATTTGCGATTAACAAATGGAACAAGTCTGGTTTGGGGATTGAGTGATTCAATCCTTTGGGGAATGTTCAATCGGCTTAAGGAGTATGAGAAAATTATAATGACAACGTCTTTTTATTTAAAAAGCTTCTTAAGGGATTGGAGAACAATTGGCAAAATACTGTCCAATTTTGTCACTTTTTTAACGAAGAGGTTTGTTTTCCAGAAGGTAATGGTGAGGGAAGGTATAGGAAAGAATATTGACGAGAATTAGCTACTGTTCCCGAAATAGCCATCTCTTAGAGTCTATGTGGCGAAATACTTAGTTGATAGACTTAAAGGTTACAAGCAGATGGGGCAAGGGCTGATGAAGTAATTGTTGCATGGGTGTTTGGACTCGAAGTAAGGTTCCAGCTATTCTAGAAGGGAACTAGAGCTCACAATTGATCAGGGCCTAGCTTTCCAGGAACTACTTTTGTTGTGCGTGCTATTGTTCTTTCACGAGAAGACAGGACCACAATTTTTTGTCGACTTCGAACTTCTCGATTTGAGAAGGTTTTCGTCAACATTTACTGCTTTTTGAGTGTTGTGTTGTCGACTCGAAAGAGGTAGTGCCGTTAAAATGCGAGGTGTCCAGTCTGAAAACCGAACCTGGGACCTTCGGTGTATAACGGCGACCAAAATAAGGTCATTAATTGATAGTGTAGGAGTACCAACAAGGAGCCGTATAAAGGAAACAAATCTAAACTGTTCCGGAATCCCAACAGCAAAATCGGCTCTTCCCATTACAGTACATTTCACATTTTGTGATAAATCAAATTGGATAAGAAATTTTCGATTGAAGTCTCAATGGTGTGTTACCTCTGTTAATATTGATTACATCTGGCAATGCTGTAAACTGTAAGAATGGCGACATTTTAAGCTTTGTTTTGTTAGAACACATTATAAGGACCGAATTTTTTTTTTAGAAGTAATTTAAGTTTAGAACTGCGATCCAAATTTTAACTCGTCACAAAATGTAGGCAATCACATCCACCTAAGACTTCATTTAACAATTGTAGCTACGAGTATACTGATTTTATATTCCACAACACAGTGGCAAGCAAAGACCATTTTTTGCGGCAATCGCTTCAAGTGCCAGAAAGTCTTAAGCATATGTCGGATTTGGAACATATATCACTTTTAAGGCTTTTTCTCTTGAAGCCCATCGTGATATCTTGACAACACCTGATTTTTCATTTCCTTCGGGACATAAAAGAGAATACTGTTCTTGGTCATCCTATACACCAACCTACTGTGCATCTCATACAACTTGCTTTCCGATAACTGTAATTATTTGCGTATTTTGCAGATAGCCTCATCCTATACTGGCCTATTGAACGATTTTTCTCGAAGGAAGTCACAGAGGACTTGTCTTATTTCTATCCACCGAGTGATTATTTTAGATCTGAAAACAAAAATAATTTACTCAGAGCCCCGGGCAGTTCATAGCCTAATTTGACTAAATTTACTCAGAAGGTGTCACTCTTCTTCACCTTCTTCATTAGTTGGAGCAACAGTCGGCGGTGTACTCAGACCTTAATCAACGTGGCTCTTAAACTAGCACGATTCTGGGCTAGGCGTCCAAGGTTTCGTATATCCAACTGGTTGAGGGCACTTTCTAGCTGTACACTCTAAGTTCTGACCGGCAAGTGGCTATTTCAAGTCTGAGACCAAAAAGGCAGTCTCTCGGGACCACGGGCTGTTCGTAGCCTAATTCGAAAAATTTGTCTTAAGGTCTGTGAGCCTGTAAGTTGACATTGTGAAAAAAACGTTTTTTTTTTGCCAAATGGGACCGTTTTTTTTGTAATTAGACATGAATAATTTGTGCAGTGAATAGTGTAACTCTGTAGCCATTTTGCTCTCCTCCAGGCAATCGATGTTGATCACACCTTTCTTAGTTTTCTACAAAGGAAAAGAGTATGGATATCAGCAAGGAGAGGGAATCAAAAGCTTGAATCTAACTTGTAACCACAATTAAATATCCGAATTTGCACAAGTGCACACACATAATCTACACACTTTTGAGCGGTGTTGTGTAATCAAAAAATGCACAGCTATGGTGTGTCTTTACTCTCGCAATTAGTGCCATGTTTCAGAACGGCAAGTGCTGGGCACCCTTTTAGGTGTTGTGGGTCAAAATAGCCCGAGCGCAAAACTAAAGGAATTGTACAAGTTGAAACGCAAAACAGACAAGCGATTAGTCACAGGACTCGCTTTGCCGCTAATGTTCTTGTTGCTGTTGCATTGTCATTGATCCTGTTTTTGGTTGAAAACTTAATCCTGTTGTTGTTACTCTTTGAAGATAAATATTCATTTTAGTCATTTCACTTAGGCACTCACTTCAGCCAGAAGCTGATTCGCGTTTCACGATACCATTACGAGTTCTTTACAACCCTTCCATATTTCGCTGTCATTTTATGACAAGATTGTTGAGATTGTTGAGAACTCGAAACAAGTTGAAACTCACTATCATTGAGTTCAAAAAAAGCAATTTAAACATTTGAACATGAAATGAAATATTAAACATTTTGTCACTCTCAGAAAACGGTGGCCATTAGCTTTCGGATTGATCTTCATCCCCTTCGAAGCATATTTGCCAATTGTAGTCCTTTGTTTTGACTGTTCTTTGATCTCTTTTATGTGCCAGTGGAAATGACACAGAAACACCTTTACAATGCCCGTAAAAACCAAGAAAAGTAACTCTGAAGTGATCTCAAGGATGCACTCTAAAACTTTATGACAAATGCGACATCGGCTCTTTTATCTTAGCAATCAAACCCTCAATTGGTAGTCTGCCGAAAATCGATATTGTGGGGTTTGGTTTTTTTTTAAGTTAGACCGGTAGCACTTTTCAAGGCACTAGGGCTTGACTCTTCAAAATCCGAGGTGCAATCACGTTTAAACTTCCTAAGCCAGTTTTAAACGGTCGCCATTGAAGAAGAGGGATTACCATACACAAAATTTGATTTTGCTCTGCTTCTTCTTCTCCATATGACGCTGCCTCCAATTTCTCACTTCAAGTTGATTGACGTCCTTGTTCACTTGTGTGCGCCATTGAGTTTGTGGGACTCTAATGATTTGAAATTGAAGACTCTTCGGGCTGGTGCAGTGCTGTCCATCCGCTCTACTTGGCCTTGCTATCTAAGTCCCTGCGATTTCTCATTCAGAAACATGAACAGCCGTTATTGCCTTTTTTAAATATTTGTGTTGAATTTTGCGCCATCCCACGGCATTTCGCAACAACGGCTTCGATTCCAGGTCAAGCTTCGATTCTTAAACCAAATTTTTTTCATGTCTTTACTTCTGTAATTGCTAATAGAATTCAGGGGGCACGAATTCTGAGTAAAGACTTCTTTGAATTTGCTGTATCGAATCGACATTTAACTGTGGGTCCCTTCCACTCGTGACAGAAATAGTACAACACAATTGCTTATTGAGGAATCTAGATCCTGGTCCCTCGTATCATTCAATGAATTTATATTCATGAATGTATTCAGCTGCTTCATATGTGCTTTGTTTTGTTGGTAAATTTTTAGCCACACAAATCCGTTAGTTTTCCCTGGAATATTAGGAAATTTAGAACATCCTTCCATTTACTCATTCAGCATTTTTAAAAAAGATTCGTTCACCCTTGGCTCAGCGCAATCCGTTCAGTCCCTCAGCGAGTTTCACTTCGTCTTAAGCTGTCACGCGAAACAAAAATTCTCTTAAAGTCTCACAGCGAACCGGTCCCCCAGCAGCTCCGTTGCATTGCGAATTATTTGCGAGATTCGCATCTCTTTCGCTGCACCGGATCCCTGTTTATTTCCCATTAATGACCAACTTTTATTGCATGTCCTCCTCAGTGCCTGCCCCAGTTACGGAGCACGACATTTTGCCACGCTTGCCCTTGTCCCCACTGACTCCGTGTCGCCGAAACGCAATTTCAACTATTTACAACCGTTATAGGATAAATTCGACTGCAAACTCATGCTCCCCCTCCCATACCGATTTTCGGTGTCAACTTGAAAATAATTTCAAATCCTTCGGCGGCATGCTTGCAGCCACCGAGAAAATAGTTTCAGAAAATAAATTTCGACAACAAGCCGTCGTCCGTCCGAGTGGGAACTTTCCGCCCCCTACCCGGGGTCTCCCCGGATCGTGGGGCTCAACAGATGAACAACTTGTTCCCTGGTTGCCTTGTCGAAATATTATTTGATTTTCCGAAACCGATTACAAGTTTGTTGGCCTTCCTTCCTGTGACGAGCGAATGGAAATCTTTCCGTTTTTCCTTAAAATTACTCAACCTTCAGCCCACCCACCATCGCCCCGAACACACTCAGCTAAGTGAGGGCTCTGTCAAAACTGCTGGTTGTGAGGCGAATGACGAAAAACTTCGACGATGCTACGGGGACTGGTAAGTTTTAAAGTTCCCACACCACCATCGTGTCACCCGCTCTACCACCCCCCCGCCCAACAGCACTCGGTGCAAGTCAAACGTACACACGGGGGGCAGGAGGAAAAAAATGTTGGACGGTAATGCGAAAGGAAAGTTCTTGTTAACCCGTTAACTTTCCTTTTTGTTTCTCTGTTCCTCCCTCCCTTCGTTGTTTCGACTTTGATTTCGAGTAAGATAGGATGTGGCGGTGGGTGGATCAGAAGAGGCAGCAAAAAAATTGAGAAGCGAAACAGCGGCGGGTAAACAAAGAATTTTTCACCCGAAAATAAAGAAGCAGGCGTCCCGTATACGCCCTTATCGGCGGGGACCGTGCCGCGGAGGTGGAGAGATCCTCGGGGACTTTGATTCGAAAGTCAATAGGTCGGCGGTTGTTTGCATTGCCGTTTCCCGGTTTATTTGTTTTCTTGTGTTGTGCTGTATTTTTTCGTCGTTTATTTATTTACTTTCGTTGTTGTTTCTGGAGGAGCTCCCGCCACCCACCCCTTCGCCGGTGTCGTCTACGCATCAAAGCTTCAAATCGGATTGTTATCCTTTGAGCCTATTTCCCCAATCATGAAATTCAAATGTAATCACCGACACTGTGTTGTGAGAGGAGCGCGCCGTTGGCCGCTGGTTTCATTTTTGGCATTTTTAGCGGTTCCACAGACTGTCTGAGAAGCAGGAGCCTTTACCGTGGGTATTTAAGTTAAAAACTGTGCAGGGTTTGTGGTGAGTTTCTTTTCGAACACACTGTCAGTACTGTAGCAGCGCGGTCGCCTTAAAGGCACAGAAAGCGTTTCCCTTTTGTTCAGCAGACGTCTTCCTTTCGCTGATTTATCCTTTGACACACTCAAGCACGAAAAGGAAGCGCACAGAAAAAAAAGGGGGAGGCACGCTAGTGAAAAAATGAACACAACATAAATTCCTTCCTGCCCTGCTACCGGCTTGGCCTTGGTTTCAAGCTGAAGGGTTGAATACTCTTCCGGGCCTCTTCCAGTCTATGCAGCTTACTTTTCTTACTTTCAACTGCACAACAACAGCCGTGAAAGCAGATACGGAGCTGGGGACGGGGTTGATGAATTCAACTAGGTAAGAGCAAAAGAAATCCTGAAAAATTACCTTTCTCCGATAGGGGTGTGCGGGAGAGGGAGCGATGGCAAGTTGAAGAGGGATTTAATCCTTGCCAGCTCGTGCGAAGGAAAATCCTTTTCGGAATCTCATGGAAAATTTAACCGGAGAAAGTTCTCTCGCACACTCACACACACGCACGCGTACAGACAAGCAGACAATCGACTAGTCATCGGTTTCAGGACGCGCTTTGTTACTTTGTGGGTTTCATCTGAGCTATCTTTAAGCAGAAAATCGTCGACGTTGTAGTGCTTGTGAAGCGGATTAAAGTCGGCCGCTGATGTTCTTGTTGCTGCTGCATTGTCCTTGATCCTTCTTTTTTTTTGGCTGAAAACTCAATCCTGTTGCTGAATTCGGTACTCTTTGAAGATAAATATTCATTCGTTTAGGGGCTCACTCCAGGCAGCAGCGTCGCGACAACCCATTCACGACCCCGTCACAAATCCTTCACAACCCTTCCGCAGTCGGCTGTCATTTTATGGCTCGATGACGAGTTGATTTCTGGTAAATAGATTACCGTTGTTGAGAACTCCATTCATTAGGGGAGAGTGGATGGTAATTTTCAGGCATAAGCAGAGTGTTGACGGTGGTGGCGGTTGCTGATGTCGGCGGCGTTTTGCTTCATATTCTGTGCGACTTGTGCTGAAATTAAGACTTTCACTGAGCCTTTCAATCGGATGCCGTCGTCGGAGTGCCATTGAAAATGAGCACACACAACCCTGACGAGGGGCGTTGGCTGGTTGCCTGCTTCACTTCCTGACTGCTTGAATGTTTGGCTGATGGGATGCCATTTCGTTATTCAGCCATTCATTTGAAAGCTCATTTAGAATGACCTTACCCCCTGCCGCCATGAGTACAAGGTAAAACGTGTTATCCAGGACTCGCGGGGTAACGTTTAAAATAGTCAAAAAAAAAAAAAAACCGGGTCAGAGAGCACTTTGGGATGAATGTAACCGTTGATGGCCGTATCGTTTAGATTTCTTTTTATTGTTGTGGTTGAGTGAGTTTCAGTTTTTTTCTCTCGCCTAAGCGTCTAAAGCCACGACGTCCTTGGCTTTGAACAGAAATAAGAGATTTTTAAAGGATCGACAAAAAAATGTGCGAAAGTAAATCGATATTGAATGGATGCCTGGAGGGGGGAGTGGGGCATTGTGACCCCTTGCAAAAGGTGGTGATGTTCTTACACTTGCTGAAGTTCAATGTATATTATGAAGTTTTCCCACAATTTTTTTTACGAATGAATCGAGGGGGCTTAGTGACCCCTTTGACGATGTACGTGAAGTTTCGTTATACTTCATCCTATTTCTCTTGAACACTTAATTGTATTCATTTTGTGAAGCTTTTAAGGGTAGTTTGAAGCAGGGGCATAAGGACCATAGGCTTCAGCTTAATTTAAGGGGTTGAAGAAAGGGGTCAGTGAGTGTTGAACGATGCAATTTCATGGCATAACTTGTTCTTGTGTGGGATTTGAACGCATTTCTTGCAGCTTAAAGCAAAGTCTTAGAAAAACCTGTTAACAAGGCCAATAGTTGAATGGGATGAGAGAAGGAGGGTATGTTAGTAAATGTCAGTGACGAGGATGTTGTCTTTTGAAATTTGTCTGGATTATATTCTGTATGTTAAAATAGACCCATTTTTCTTGAATTTCGAGGTAATGGTATTTTTGGGGGGGCATTGTGACCCCTTGAGTATACACCTAAGATATCAATGCATATCCTGCCGTTGTGTGACGTTGGGGTCTAAGGCATTTTCATGAGATTTTGACGCATTAACGCTGAAGACTGTAGGATTAGTGCTGAGCGAGGGGGTAGGGGACTTCGTGACCCTTTCAATTTTTTATATCGTAGAACCCTGTGTGTCAATCTAATACAGTTTTAGAACATTAAGACGTTCTCCGTATGAGGCCGTCTGAGGCCTTGCAGAAGAAAGGGGGTTCATTAGTACCGTTACACGTCGACTTTCAGCATCACAAGAAATTTCAAAACCGAATACACACTACACTTCTCGTCATCAAAAGCAATTCACAAATCGAATAACAGATTAGTCCCAATTTTTTCCAGTAACAACGTCACTCCCACTTCAAATATAAGCCCCCAAAGTTTAACTGCCGCCTCCCCACTAATATGACATAACAATCAGATTACAATCCCAACCGTCGCACTAAATCCTCTCCAATTCAAATAACCCTCAGATGGACTCATAAAACCGAGGTACACCCCTCTCCCATTTCAGGGGATGTTCATTAATGCAGAGAACAAGTGAAAGAGGGAGTGAGAAAAAAAACCAAAGACAAAAGAAAAGTTAAATCGACGCGACAACTGCCGCAAAATTAGCCGAATAAACGAATTAAGGTGATAACCATAACATTAATCCCCCTCTCCCCCTCACCCTCATTCCATCCCACCCGTGTTGATCCACCGTGGATTCCTGTTTGTGTTCTCCCGTCTGATCCCCGTCGCATTGACTTTCCGCCCCCCATTCATTCGCAAAGCCGAGGCTAATCTCATGCCAGACAAATTTATTCAAATTCATTTCGCCCGGCTCGTCCCTTTTGTTCGCCGAGGGAGAGAAGAAGCAAAAAAGCCGAGCAGCAGCATCCTACTCTTTGAATGGATGAGAGTTGGAAAGTAACAGGAAGCAGCTCCGAACTCCTGCTGGTCAAGGGGGAGAGACGCGACACAAGTACTGAGTTCCACTATACACACAGGGGATGAAGGGGCAGGTGTTGTCCTCTGACACACATACATGCACGGGCATGCCAAATGAAATAATGAAGCTAGGTGTCGTCTGTGCGCCCTGACCTCCTGATTTTTGGCACCACCGGGAGGCCAGGAAGTCTATTAAATTGAAAATACCAACGGACGGGGAACTTTGAGTGAGGTTATGCGATGTCATCAGAGCGCCCGTGTCCGGCGACAACACCAATGACGGTCCCCGCCAGTGATATTGCAGCAGTGGACGCCTTTGTCCGGAGCGCCACATCTTTTACCACCGCAGCGAAGCACCACGTCCCCATTGTCCGCAATTTGAAAAGTAACCGAACAGCCAAAAAATAGTGAAAGCAAAAAACCGGGTCCAGCCCGGTCAGTTGTGGACGAAATTAAAAGCAAAAAACAAAAGGCGCAAGGACCAAAGAACAAGGAATTCCCTTTGCAGATGAAATGAACTCTGGCTTAGAAGCGGCCAGCCCTGTGGACGCTGCGAACTCGGTGACACTTTGAGGAGAAATTCCAGGAATTCTCTCCACAGCGGTGTTTGGGAGATGGGGAGGTGGGAGTGTTAGAGGAATGCCTCTAATGTACTGCGGAGAGTATTCTGTGAATGCTCCTGTTGGTGTTTATCCTGTGGCAACAAAAATTGGAACCATCCTCTTATTTTTTGTCCGGCTACCCTGCCTGTTTGTTCGTTTCGTTACCGCACCAGTTTTTCTGGCTGGCAGCAGGACGACGACGAGGGCATGGGCGGGCGACACTAAATGGCGAAGCTCCGGCAATATTTGTCCATGGACGGGTATCTCGGAGTGATCAGTGTACACCGGGCACATTCCTCCTGTTTAGTGCTGGTCAAATGTCCCTTGAAATGGGTTTTATTGTTGTTTGCACTCGGACAGGGACTACGGGTGATGGGGATGAGGTGTGCGAGGCAGACGGGCATTCAGGAGCCGTCCATGAGGTAATATCTGCCGGAGTTCTTGCTGGCCACGTTCCCTGGAGGTCACTTTTCGTATTGAAGGAAGCCACTAAACCCAGCTCCGAAAGGGATGTTTAGTGTTGTTCTTCGTCGGTTTTTTGTTCCTTGTCTTTTACCACTCGTCGTTTTGGTTCGCTTTTAGTGCGGTTTTTTGTTCCCCGCTGTGTAGGTGTGCCGCTCGATGCAAATGAAGTGACGGCGGAGCCATACCTGGCGAGCTATTAAATTACAAATTTCCCGATGGACATCTTATGTCCGGGAGTGGGGTGGGTGGGGTCCTTCAAATCAGATTTCTGGTCCTTACAGCCGCACATTGTAATTGTAGCTTATTGTCGAGTCTCGGTGTGCAAGGAATGTCGGACATTCGAGGCACTTTTACTCCTGTAAGGAATCTCATCTTTAATGCATTGCCGTCAGTTTGGGAAGAAGGTTTGACATTCCTGTCAAGTGGAATAGACCCGCATTGCTAATGAGCGGCATGAATTCTGGAGGAATGATCTGAAAGAGTGGGGAATTCCCGAACACAACGGAATGTGCTTATTTCGGTTCACACATTTCGGGCTGTGAGACTGGAATGTCAAATTTGTGTTGAAATTTTATTTCAATTCTGCTTGACGGAGGCGACATTTGTTTTGATTTCCGAGATGGACTTAGGTTATGATTTTGATTCGCAAAGTGGAGAAACTGGTAGGGGACTTTCGAGTTTTGACAACCTCAAAATACATTTGTGTGGCGCTTTCATAATTGCATTTTTTGTCAGATAGAAAAGTGCTTATTGGCTACTGAGTCTATATTTGGTTGATCTATATTCCGGATGGGATTTGGTATCTCCTTGCAAACTTAATTTGCCGCATCTTTGCACTTATTGCGGGCATTTTACAGGAATCCTCATTATTCATCAGACTTCAGCAGTTGGAGTAAGCTCCACCCTGTAGGTGTAACAAAACAGTAAGGAAGCACTTAGCATATATGCAGGTCGTATGAGGCAGACAGACAGTGTCCACAAATCCAAAATTCAGAATTCCCAAAACTCTAAGAGACCAGAATTTCCAAATTTATTGAAAAGCCAAACTTTGTAAAATCTTGAAAAGCTTCATTCTCGAAATTCCAAAAATTCTCAAAGACCAACATATCGAAAGTCCCAAAGTTCCACTAAAGACCAAGGACCTTAAAAATAGAGATACATCAAGCTTCTTTAAAATACTATTTATTGAGATTTATGTACATAGCCACAACAATTAAATTTTTTTTTAAATTTTTTTAAATTTTTAATTTTTGATGACTCAGAGCGTAAATAATCATAATCCTCGGTATGTGTATCAATTCAATGCTTAGATGGAACGATAACATACTCGAGGTCGCCAAAAATGCTACGAAATGTCTAGGTTTCCTAAAAAGATGCAAAAAATACTTTACCCCCTCCGATCTGGCTACAATTTACAAGGCCTACATCCGCCCTAAGCTCGAGTATAACGCTCTTATCTGGTCTGGTGCTCCCAAGACCTCTCTGCACCAACTGGATAGAATCCAAAAGCTAGTGACAATGCTTATAGGAATGCTCTTTCCAGCTCAATATTTCCCTCTCATTACAATCCATAGACATTTAAAACCAATGTGCACCGGTACCACCTCTCCCTCTCTTCCTCTATACCTTCGGCCCGTGCTGTGACTTAAATCCGGTCACTTAAGGGTAGTCGCAAGCCTTTTAGCACGCGGCAACTATAAAAAAAAATAAAAAAGTCATGAGTGTCTACCCCACGCATACCTTTGTTGTACGCTACCAGAGGATTTGGGTGAGGAATGACTACTTTCGATGGTCGCCGTGGCTTAGTGGTAAGTGCGTCGACCGCCACGCATGAAGTCTAGGTTCTATTCCCGAACGGGATACGCCGCATTTTTTCACGGCATCACCTTTTTCGAGTTGCTGACAACACTCAAAGAGGATCAATTGTCTATGAAAAGCCTCCGAGTCAGTAAAAAACTATAGCTCCCTTCTGCTCTTGAGAGAACAATGACACTCACAACACGAGTAGTTATTGTAGAAGCTAGGCCCTGGTCCCTTGTGGTCTGTAGTGCAACTCGATTATAATTTAATGACTACTTTTGCCTCTTCTGTTGCTGACCATCTCGTTGTTCTATTGACCTGAATCGTACCTGTTGCACGAAATCCTTTTTTGCGTAAGGTCGTGAATGGAGAAGTAATTGAAAAACACTTAATGATCACTTTGTGCATTTACTACATCCAACAAATCAAGCTCCAGCCGAGATCTAATGGATAAACACTTGTTGCTAGCACTTACATTTTTTGACCATTTTAGATCTAAATTCCCAGAATCACTTCTAGCTGATCTTTCTTCCCTCAGATATACAAGTGGGGTATTTTCTTCATTTTCAAATCTATGACCGATTTCTCCTCGTCGGTTTGGGTATCAACATCCGGTGGAATTACTATTATTCATGTCCATCATCTGGTATATCCGCAACAGCCACTTAGAGGTTGGGATAACGCCTCCATAAAAATTACTGCAAGATATAGTTGAAGAACACATTTCTCTTCAAAGTTAGTGAGAAAAAAAAATTAAGCATGGTTTTGGCCAGTGTTCTCCACTCAGTCACTCACTCGCCACTTTTATGCACGACTTACCATGCAGAAGAAAGAATTTTTTGTTTTAAGTTTAAATGCGATCTTTTTTCTAGATTATATATCATAAGATGCATACAATCATTATTGAAGTGTATTTCAAAAGTTCAAATATTTACGAACATTTTATTTAACAAACTTAAAAAATTTCAAGTCACGATACAAAAATTATAGAAAACATTTGAAAATGGTTTCCAATCCCTACAAATTCACTATTAGTATAAAAGAACATGTGAACAATTGCTTTTCAATTAAAAAAAATTAAAACCTACTTTTTGGTAATAGGTTAAAATGTTCTACAATGCAAAAGTAGTGATTCACAAGCATACACTTTGAGCGCATTACGTGACGAATATGGTGCCAAAATCCACCGACTACGCAAGCAATAGGTAAAAGTTTGAATAAATTGAAAGAGAGTGGAAGCTTTGCAGCTGTAAGTAGAAATCTTATTTATTGATTTTCCAGCAGTCGCAGCTATTTAAGAGTCAATTTGGCTAAGTTTACATCTCTATCCTACCAGCCGTAGACACCCCTTTTCAGGCTTTGAACAGACGAGAATAAACATTAATTTTTTAAAACACCTCGTTGGGTACGTAAACAGACAAAATTACCTCAGAAAACACACAAGTGATCAAAGAGGTGCCGTTGCGTTCACAGAACGTGACTGTTTGGTGAGCTCTATGATCGAAAGGTGTCACTGGTCCGTATTTCTTCGAAGATGCCAACGGACAGGCGATCACTTTGGAGAAACACGGTGCAATGCGAACTGACTTTTTTGAACCGGTAATTTAAAATTATGACTATAAGTGGTTTCAACATGATGGGACAACACTTAAGGCCACTTAAGGCGACCAATGCGACAACAGAGAAGTTTACTTATAGCGTATTTTCACGTCACCAACATCATTCGATTTGACACCGCTAGTTATTTTTGAGTAGGGCTACGTAAGACACTGCTGTATCCGAATAATTCCGGAAATGTAGAAGCGTTCAAAACGAAAGTTATAATCTTGTAAGATCTACCGCGCGAAATCTGCGAAAAAGTGGTTAAAAATAACCCCAAGAGAATTGCATGCTGCGACACTTCCCTAGACCATAATATCAATGATACTGTTTCTGGGCCTTAATGGTAAAGTTCAGACTTTATAAAGAATTCAAATTTCCAGCAAAAATGTATCGCTATGTGTGTTTCATAAAGTTTTACTTTGGAATCTGAGAAATGAATGACATTTTGTATCAGATCAAATTTTCATTAGCAACGTTGTGCGCGGCAGTTGAATAGATGAGACCTTGATTTGAATGCCGCTTCGGTAGGGATCACCATTCAGCTTTTGATACATGGATCAGGGCAGATTCTACCTGAAAATCTTCCCCATGAAACTCCTATCGTCCACACTCTTCCAAACACCTGCTCCTTTGATGGCAAACACATTTCATCAGTTAATGCGTTCCTCTCCAAGCAAAATCTTCGGCGATTCCTTGCAGGATACTCATCAATCTATACTCTGGCAACATTGTTAAGAAAACGTTTACGAAGATCAAGGTCCGTCCCATCCTGTCTTTGAGAATGTTCTCGAAATTTGTGTACCCCCCCTCCCCAATCCCTTTGCACCATCATCAGCAAATTATCCAAGAATTTCCCGCTCCAGTTGCATCATTTCTCCAGCTAAACTACAGAGCCCCAACCGCTCGTCAAACGAATCCCCCCCAAAGCTCATCCTCTTCTCGGCGGCGGGAAAAATGTCATAAAAGTCACTCCTCATCTTTCACTTTAGCAATTTGTAACTCATTCGTTTCGCCAAAGGGCACAACTCCATCCTCCCACGAAGGGGACGGATCTCTGCTGACAGGGGAGTAGGGGTGCCTCGGAGCCACTTTTACCCCGACACACTGCGACATTAGGACAATCTGGAAAAGGCAGAGGACGAGAACGAAAAAAAAAACAGAAAAAAAGCTGTCCCGACGAACAGGCGAATTCTCGTGTAATCCTGTTAGGGCGAAAGGATAATGTTTTCCAGTGATTTAAATAAACTCTCAGAAGAGAATTTCATTTGAATGCACTCCAGTTCTCGTAAACTACAGGCATCGCTGTGCCGCCATCCCGCCCATCCGTCCGACGTTATGTATGCCCTTTGATTCGCAGAAGCTGGGCACACCCACGCTGCAGCGCCAGCAGTCCTCCTGCGCTTAATTGTGTTGAGTCAGGGGAGCGGGGCGGGCAGAATGCTTTAACTGCACAATGGCAATATTTGTAAGTGAAAAGCTAAATAACTTTCGCAGCAATTTTATCCTTGCTCTCAATCCAATTTTCGGTGGCGGCTTTAATTTGCACGAAGATGAAGAAAAACTGGACGACGGCGAGCGCCCCCGCCCGGGGCAAGTGTAAGGACAAATTTCTAAATCCCAGCAAAAGGATTCCCCCGGGAGACAATCTGTATTCCTGCTACATAAACATATTCAGCACTTTCACTCTGTGTGTCCAATTCGCTTCCTATCCTGTGAAGTAGTGGCTCGGTGTGTGCGCCAGGATATGGGTCTGTTTGGTTTTCTTTCTGGTCGTTTGTGCGACTCCAACGACGACAATGTGGATGGGGTCGGGCTGGAGGGAGAATGGGGACGTCTTGCAACGGCAATAAAGGGAGTGACACTGGTGACACTAGTGACACTTTTTCGCCAACATTCTCGTTTAGTATGTGACCGAATGGGTAACGTGCTTCGTTGCCCGTTCCCCGGTTGACAGTGTCACCACGCCCCGCACCACTGCTGGCAAGCAACGGCAGCAACGTCATGAGTTGATAATACGCGGGGGGAGTTGGTGGCAAGTACGTGTCGGAAAGTCGTTGAGCAGCTTAAGAAACGACCCAAGGTTGGCATTGTGTTGGCGTGTTGCAGCGATAGTCATGCTGGAGGCATGGGGACGGGGAACGACGGCTGCAAGGACGATAGATTCTCCTTCATCGATACAGACGCGCGCGCACACACACACATACACACACGCAGTCACACACCCGCAATCGAACTGAGACGACTTGGGTAATAAAAAATATTCCCCATCTTGTGCGATGACAAAAGAGGATTCGTTTGGGTTCGGCGTGGGGAGCGGAGGAGGACTGCGGCACGACGAGACTGCAAAAGGAGCATGGATCCGCTGGAAATGCCCGTCGAAGTGGAGAGATTTACTCGCCTGATTGAGATGAATGGAAACTCTTGTTGAAGGCGAACGGGTTTCACCTAATTTCGTCGAGTCTTTCTGCAATCGATTTTTTGGGGAAATTGAAGTCGTTCTCTTGCGAAAGTGGATTGCGATTGAATGGTAGTGGTTTTGGCTGTAACCTTTTCGAAAAGACTTTCAATTCGATCTGTTGACTGAGGGCTCTTGGTGGGGGATGGTGGTGGAAGAGTGCTTAAGGCAATATTTAAGAACAATCTACAGTGAGGCTAATTGCGACAGCATAAGTAGGATGGAGAAGACGTTTTTAACGCTAAAGTGGGTGATTATTTGACGATGTGAATTTTGTGTGAGTTGACAGCTTGTGAGGCGATAAGAACTTACTTCCTTGTTGAAACTTGAGTGGGACAGTGTTTGTCTTCACGGTCGCGTCTAATAGTGCTACCCCGAATTAAGGGGAAAGAAGTTTTCACTCAACGTAGTTCGTTTGTCTAGGCATTTAGTTAATCTTCAAAACCTTTGCAAGTGGAATTTGAAAAGTCATGTGAAACACTTCGTAGAAATAGATCCATCCTAAGGTTCGTGGTCTCATCTACCTTAGGCTTGGGCAGTGGTCAAGATAGTGAGGAGTATCATCTTGCTCCCCTTCATCACCAGCGTCGTTGTCGAGTCCCATTTCCTGCTTGTGATACCAACACAAAAAGTGTTTTTTTTACCAAACCGCCACTACCACATGTGGTTGTGCTTGTAGCCGAATATTTGCTTGGGTTTTTCTGTCAGCCCCCTTTTCAGATCAGCCAGAAGCAGTTTGATCCATTGTTGAAACAGCGCCTTCTTTGGCATGAAAATGAGCTCCCTCATTGTCGACACTGCCAGTGTGTCCCGAAAAACAGCATAGACTAGTCGCATGTTGTGAGGTAAAAGCCTGGAGATTTACCACAGTATCATTGGACTTCACCTCATGACTATCAAATAAAGGTATTTTCAACGCTGACAACATTCTAGCCGATTGGTTGACTGACAAGACCTTTATTTGAAAGCCGCTGCTGCGATCGTGTAGATGATCAGGAACAGTGAATTTATTCAGAGTACATACTTCTGCTCGTGAGCCCATTGAACTCCTTGATCCATCAGTGTACATCAGACGAAAAGCGAAAATAGCGACAGCGTATAGTCCGCTTTGTCAAAGGTGCAAGATTCGATTTCAGTGTTCGATGGGGTGAGCGAGCTTAGACGTTCAACGAATAGGTAGAAGGGATGTTTTCGGCCTACGCTATTAGAAAAAAATTAATTTCAATTATAAGCTCTGACCAATAACGCGTGGAGGCCCAGGGTGATTTTGGGCATTATCAGTGTCCCCTGTGATCCTTACCTGGCAAATTCATCGACAATCTTGTTTCATATGATCCCATGGTCTCCTGGGACATAGACAAGTTTGAGCAAATTTAGGAAAGACTTGCATTCCTGAACTATCATGGGTAAAGGGTTGAGTAAGTCCTTAAGCACAGATTGGCTGTTTCTACAGATTCTTCGTCCCTTTCATTTGTTCTTCACAATGCTGGTCGTAGCCATTAGGATCGCAAAAGTTTCCGCTTCGACACTTGTCTAATGTTGTCACTTCCAGCTCCCACCATCGCCTCGGAGCCGCTTGTGAAAATCTGTGTACATTCCTTTTCTGGCTCAGTTTCTGGCCAGAGCCAGTATTGGGCACAAAGAAAGTCCACTTTGTTTAAGCGCTGCAAGTGGGTTATTGATGTCCTTGCATCAGGCGGTATATCTGTGAGATTGGTGTCATGCGCCATACAGTGTGTAAGGCCACTCCGAATGGCTTTGATTATCCATCTCATGATGTGAATATTAAGGGGAGGAAGATTCAGCAATGACTCAAGAGCATGCAGCTTTAACAGGTGCTGTAACTTGACAAAGCCTTTGAGGTCTATAGCCCAAAAGATAGATCTTATTCTTTAAAGGATTGTGCAGATGAGGAAAAGGAGAAGGACGAAGAGAAAGAAGAGGAAAAGGAGGAGGAAGAAAAGGAAAGGGAGCTGTATCTCCTTGAGTTAAGAAAATCACGATTAACCGTCATTTCATTGACAATTTGACCGTTCTCAATGAGACGCCAGTCAACACCCTACTGCGATTTTCTAAACAAATTTGTGGCACCAACCTTCCGTGTCATTTACAGAGACCTAACTCTCTAACTACCTTCCTAGCACATGCGTTGTGTGTCGAATAAGAAGCCTTTCTCTTTCATAAATGGTTATTCAAGGAACTCAAGCTGCTCCTAGTTGACAAGAACAAGCTACAAAATTTGTCCCTATACCAGACCTGGTGGAGCTGACATTCCTCGAGGTCTTGAACATACAGCACTCGTACAAACTAGCTTCCAAAATAAGAGTTGTCGCTTTGCTTCTCTATCAGAACCTCTCCATCACCTTATTTAGCGCCCAAAACTTAATCTCAGCGTGCATCTCCCTTCCAGCAAGAAAACAAACAAGTTAAGTAATTGAATCATTTTCTTGTTCTTGTCCATAATCGATGTAGTCACAAAAACTCGAATCAAGTCACAATCAACTACAGAGCCGATAAGGATCTCCTTGCCCTCACACAAAGTCGACTGAATGAAAAAGTCACTTTCAGTCTTGGGCATGTCTCGTTTCAGATAAGCTCGTTAGACGATAACCGACAACCCGTTGTCGTCATCGTCGTCGTTACGAGCACACATCGGTCATCAGGCGGGCCCGTCTGCCTGTTGTGCAATCAAACCGAACAATGACTGCAATAAATACCAGGACTCCCAATAAACCATTCAGTTACTGCTTTCACACGCCCCCATTGATTGCCGGGCGGCCGCGTGCCTCCCTCCGCCCCCCCCCCCCCCCCCGGGCCAATTAACTATTCATAAGCCTGTCACGTATGACTGGGATAATTTTATTTGAGCACACCGGCGCGGACGGCGGCCGTACGTAGGAGTAAACAATTTTCTTATTTGCTCTCTCGCAGAGTTAATCACTCCTAGCGTGCCATTTCGCCCATATCATCCATCAGTGAGCCCAAGATAAGCAGTGTCCGGCGGATCCGTGTGGGGGACATGCAATAAATGCGTTATGCCAGTGCGCCCCACCGCATTTGCAATCGATCCGAAGGACGTTGACGCTGCTGTTTGCTCCCGCGTTCGGAAGAGCGGATTGAGTGGCTTTTTATTTAAATATCCTGCGAACCAATTTGATTCCGTTGTCCCTGTGAGGCAAGTCCACGCGCACACACAGACACCGACGCCCACTGCTGCCGCCGCCGCGCTTTCTATTTGCACAACGACGAGCCGGGTCGGTTTTCGCAATGCACTCTCGAGTGCCCCTCCACTGCTGCGGCGGAATTGCCGCTGCCTGGGCGGGGTGTCTGTGCAGATGTGTCGGTTATCAAATATCCAGATACAGCACGTTTCTAATAAAAGCAAAGTGTTTGCCCCTTTTGGCACGTTCGCTAGCGCGCGTCAATTCTTTCTTCGGTCGGGTGGGTGGTCGGTCTTCGGGGAGTGCATTCACTCCGGCAGCCCTTTTTTGGCTTCAATACCTTTTGACGGCCACGACGATGATGGGGCGCTGGCAGGGAGCGTGTCCTTATCGCATATACTCGCGACAACCCTTCGAGGCGCCTGTGAATTGATGCTTCGATGGGGGGGGGGGGGGGCTGTGCTTCGTCTCCATCCCGTGGCGGATTAAAGGGTGTTGAAGACCTCTCCGTTGTTTGCGAAAGCACACCCCCGCCAAGGAACCGTAAACCGTCTGCTCTGGAGTGGTGCTGAAGAACAGGCACCAGGACAAATAACTGATTATACTGTATAATCAAATTTGATATTCAAGAGGACGTCGGACGGGGAGACAGCATCCTTAGGTAAATAATAACAGAGCCCTTCACCCTTGGCGAGCTCTGCGCTTCGCCAGTCGCCGGAGAGTGGTCCTTCCATCTGGTGTCTGTGTTTTGTGCTTTTTGTAATGCGAGACGTTTCCGTTGTCCTGTTGTTTGTCCAGGATGTCGTCGTGCCAATTCGGCTTCTTGCTGCTTGGAAGTCGTTTTTGTTTACATCGCGTAAGGGATCGCCTGCGTCGGAGGCGGTCTGAAGCTTGGGAAGGGGATCAGGTTAACTGTCCTCGAGACGGAGACACACAACAATGGTTCGCAACGTGTTGCATTTTGTATTTTATTATCCTTAGCGCAGTGCCTTCGGTTCGCAGAGATACTTTCCGAAATGTGAACTACAGCAGGCGGTGGCTACTGTACGTGAGCACAACCAGCTGGTGATGATGCAGCTGCCCCGTCGGGGCTAAGACAGCCAGAACGTATCCTGGACACGATCCCGATTATTTGCACAACCATCCAGGAGAGGAGTAATTACTTCCGTCAAAGGGGGAAATTCAATTTCTTCGCTTTGCGAATTTGATTGCTTTTGGATGGTGGTGGCGGTCGAATCGATTCTCCGTGCTCCGGGCGGGCACCAGCCTCCAGGTGGTCTGGCTGGGACGGGCAGCGAGTGGCAAGGATTTCTCAATTATTTTTCCTCTTTTCTGGGCGAGCCAGAGACAGAAAAGGACTCCGATGGTGATCGGATGCATTGAAATTCATCCGGCGGTTGTGACTGCGGCAATTAATGGGTCTTTGCAGAGACCCAAGACTAAACCCAGAATTGGAAACGCTATCACAAGCGCTACAGGTGGCCTTAAATGTTTACGGGATTGAAGTTTGATCTGTGAAAGTAATACACGGAGTCAGGTTAAAGGGAACATTTTCAGCTTTGTCTTAAATGAATCGTGCACCCTTTTGAAGTGGGGTGCAATCAATTTGGCTTTTACCGAGGCATTGTCTCTTGAATAAAGTGTCCCTTTGCAGCGCCTGTTATCCAATGGGTGTTTTGCTTTTAGGAATGTAACGTGTAGAGTATACACCAATATGTACTTGGGCCGAATTTGACTTTGAAGCGCTGTATATCTGCCTAGGGACTTCAAGCACGGAAAAATAAAACCTACACTTACTCAAACTACTAAACTTACCTCATCCCCTTAAAGAAATCCTCTCCCCGATGAAATAAACTTGAGCAAAGGTTTGTTTGGTTTTCAAATCATGCTGCAAAGTCCTCAAAGATTAGTATAGCCTTCAATTCCTTCTGCGTCATCAGTTGATGTTAATGGGCACCCCTGGTGTGGCTTCCGTCTGCAAACATTTTGTACCAGTCTTAAGCTTGTGTTTCAAACAAAGCCACATCAGGAGCCTCTGCACCCATTTCAGAGTTTAGACAGCAGATATAAGCGAATTGCTTTAGACATTATAAAACGCTATAAACTTTATTTCCCTAGTCCTATTCTCTGGCGCGGAAACTTGGACGCCACTAAAAGCGGACGAAGATGCCCTTGCCTTTCGAAAGAAAAGGTTTGCGTGCGATTTTTGGTCCTGTTTGCATTGATTTTTACGACTATGGGCTTTAAAGCGACATGCGCCTCAACCGTTTTCGGATACTACGCTTATGAAGGCTTGGCCATGTATAGCGTATAGACACCAATGCAACACAGGACGGCCTAGGCTAAGATGGCGCACACAAGCGGAGAAGGACTTCAACCAACTTGGAGTGCGCAACTGGAGGCAACTAGCAACTATATCGTGCTGGCTGGAGAAGCATGTTGGTTGAGGCCCAGGTCCACCCCGGACTGTATCGCCACAAGTAGAAGCAGAAGATAAACTTCATTCCTAGTTTCTGCTTTCAAATGGACGCCTATCTCAACTAAAAATAAATACCTTGGAGGTGGGATGTGACACAAGTTACAGTAGAGTTAGATGGAATAATTCGTTCCCACCGGATTCGTAAAAAAATTCAATTCAAATTTCCAGCATTTTTTGACTGAAATGCACCGAAATCTATTCACTGGCTCAGGTGATACGAAATTGCTGTAGAGAATGACGAACGAAAATGCTCTTTTTTGTCTCTCGCAGATTGACAAATTTAAAGGGTTTCGCAAAAACACATTTAAAGATGCTGATGTGATTTCCTTGTGAAAGAAAAATCCTTCTAAAGTAATTTAATTGACATCCTTGACATTAAATGGATGCATGTGTGTGAAGGGACGTGACGCACGATGCATTTTCAATGACTCCCTCCGAAGAAGATGACTTTAAGGTCATAAAACCTACGTGACATGTTTTAATTCTCAAGTATGCGAAGGCGTGGAATGATTCTTATGACCAGTTGACACTTATTGAAGTCACAAATCTAAGAGAATAATGCTTCAAATCGATCAATTTAAGAACTTGAAGTCATCGTAAGTGGTAACAATGGTTTGGATAGTATCAATAGATTCTTCCGAAAAAGTGAAGACATTTTGATGAGAGCTGATTTTCCTACACTAGAAACTGGTATATTAGTGCCACTTTGTGTAAGCTTTTTTCTTGCCAAAATGTTGTGTACAACTTCATGAAAAATCAAGCGAAATATAGATAAGAAGCAACATGTGGGCCAAAATGAGATTGATTTTGTATAAGAATTTTTTTTTTTCAAATATGTCCCAAAAATCACAATGACAATGTGTGTATATGACTTGACAAAATCGACATTTTCTGTCCAGTCTCCTGGAGCACCATTTCTTGAGATCATCTGATATTGCCAATAACCTAATGTTAGATTAACTATGAGACATGAACTACTCTTGACGGACGGCACAACTCGAATTTTTCATGGCACCGCCTCTTTCGAGAGTCAACGACACTCAGAGAGTATCAATTGTCTATGAAAAGCTTCTCAAATCTCGCCGTTCGTAGTCGGCAAAAAACTGTAGGTTCCTTTTACTCGTGAGAGAACAGTAGCACGCGCAACATGAGTGGTTATTGTAGAAGCTCGGCCCTGGTCCCTTGTAGGCTGTAGTGCCACTCAATTATTATTATTAACTACTCTCTGGGCCTGCAACTACCTGGACACACTTGCCTTCAGTTAAAGCTCCATGTCCTTGACACAAAATCCTGCAGTTCTTTCTTATTCAACTCACATGGTAATTTCGGGCATAAATTGGGTGATTTCACACTCCACGCGAGACCAAGACCTTACTTCTTTCGCAACTTATCATATTTTGTGTGCGCCTGACAAATGGAGGGGACCTACACTTAATTGTCTACTCCAAACTGCCGAAATTCTAAGGCGCTAAATAGCTTTTCTTTGAGTGTTTTCAGCGACTCGAAAGAGGTGATCCAATTTAGGAATGCGAGTTGCTTAGTGCCAGAGTAAAACCCTGGGACCAGCAGTGTGTGAGTCGATGCATTGTTTTTTTTTTCTTGGATGTTGGGAAACACTAAACTAGAGTGCTCAGATTCAAAAACTTGTCAATTGTACTACCTGGCGGTAAGCAGGTCGATGTACTTACTCAGTGATCCCGTTGTTTAGGGAGATTGTATATATTTTATATATTTCCGTAACTTTTGAACGTGTTAACTAATCTTAATAAAATTTTAAAATTATGGAATTCGAGTAAATAGGAGGAGATCTTATGGCAGTGATGTTGCACACCTTCAAAGCCGAGTAATTGCAAGTTAAGAAATGAGATACCCCACCGTTGTGGTTAAATGGATAAAATATATATTTTGTTAAGGCAAATGCAATAGGTGTCCAATTAAAACTGAAACCACAGTCTTTTTAAACAAATTGAGTTTTAAGAACTGCTTGGACGCTTGTGTGATAAGTCTTAAACCTCACTTCTTCCTCTTCTTCTTTTACTGGCGCTACAGTTCAGAGAGGACCCGGGCCTCAACCAACATGCCTCTCGAGCTGACTCCATTTCTCGCCAACTGCCAGTTGCATTCTCCCAGTTTGTTGGGATGCCTCTCCACTTGTGTGCGCCATCTCAAACTAAGCCGTCTTTGGTTGCTCGAACTCTGCTTCTTCAAATGACATCAGTGTAAACAAGACTAAAAATCGCACACATAACTTTTCGCTCAAAAAAACTAAGGGCTTTCTTATCCGTTTTTAGTAACGTCCAAGTTTCTGCGCCGTAAGAAAGGATTGGAATGATCAAGCTTCGAGGGAGGGCTCTATTACTCTATTTCCCCTTTGAACCCAAAGAAACAGCGATTGACAAGAGCGACTCTGCGTTTGATTTCGTTACTGATGTTGTTTTCCCTATTTACCGCGGAGCCACGAAGTCCTTGACTATCTCGAAGTGTCTGCTGCCTAGTAGCACCCTCTCTCCGAGACGTCGATATTGTGTGGCCTTCCTTGATGACAGCAAATTCTTCGTCTTGTCCTCATTTATCGCCAAACCCATTTTAACCACTTCAGCTTCACTGCCAACATTAACGGTTGCAATCACGTCAATGTTGTCAGCGTAAGCTACCAATTGAATGGACGTTTGGAAGATCGTGCCTTTGGTGTTGACTTGAAGTTACGCACTATCTTCTCAAGAATGTTGATGAAAAAGCCACATTTTGGCCGCTTGTCCAAAACCTTTTCTGACATTAAGGGACTCATTACTAAATAAAAATTAATCTTTTGTATTTTGCTCTGTCCTTAAATACATCACCCATGGATCAGACAAAACTAACATTTCGGTTTTGCTCTGGTGCCCTCACCTCACTGGGTGCGTATGAGCATCCAAAACGTCGCGTTAGAAGGAGGTCTTAGCACACGATTCCAAGAACGGGTTTGAGAACTTAATCGGGGCATGGCTTGCTTAGCTGAATTTCAGTTCTTGTTTAAAATAGTTCGGGAGAACTGTGCCTAAATTGCGAATTCTGCAGGGTTGGTCACAAGGTTCCCGAAAACAGTGCTAATTAGTGTGTTGCAGAAAGACTCCAGTCATTCACACAGAACCTGAATGGGACATTCAGCAGAGATATGCTCTCATAGTTCTAGCCGGACAAATATCGTCTTTTTTCAAGATGGGACACACAGAGCCCGTAATCAAGTTCTCGCGACTCTACTTCATTGCTCACCAATATCTGCTGTGAGAGCCGCCCTCCACAAAGGCACTACCGCCAGATCCTCTATTGGTTTTGGTGTGATGCGTAAAGACTAAAAATCTGCCCAAAGCCAATCCTGTATGCAGACAAATTCAATTTTGGACTGGGTATGCTGCTGTTCGTGCATCGGACTGGAGTCGCATGAAATGCAATGCATCGAAACTTCAGTTCGTGGTACACCGGAGATTATGCCACATCAAGCAATGCACAAATTTGGGACCAAAAAAATAATTTCTGTTAGTTCTCCATCCATCTGTGATTTCCTTTAGCTTAAATCCCCCCATCACAGATTCCTCCATAAAATTTTAACCATTCCCTTGACTGTGGCAAAATTCACCCAAAACAGTTGGCTGTCCACATTTTTTTCCAAACTCTCTCCATGAAAAGTATCGATCCACTTATTACCACCCAACAGGATGCGCTTCAGCATCGACCGCCTAAAGACATGCATAATTAGCCCGGCTTAGGTCCGTTGCCGCTGCTGCTGCTGCTCATTGCCTTAAGTGCCTGCAAACAAGAGTGTTACATCAAGTCCTCCGGCCTGAAGGAGGCGACGGCGGCGCAAAACAACACAGAGCGGCAGAATTCAAACCAGATACAGTCCGTCGTTATCGCCGCTCGAAAGAATTCCTTCGGATCACCCCGCCGGATGCGGGGTTCCTCGACAACGAAAGTTGTATGCTTTTCCACATGAAGAATCAGAAGCCATTATTTTTATCATGCATTCCTTTTCTGGTCCCGCAACAAAAGACAGTATCTGCATCCAGTTATCCCGACCGAGTGAGCATCATCCTCTCGCCCGCTCTGTGGAGAGCTTTCTTCTAGATTGGACTTCGACCCGTGTGGGGGATGCGCCGCCCAGTCGGTCATGTTACATGGCCACCATAAACCGCCACTGCCCCCCCCCCGTCGTTCCTCGCTTCCTGCGGGGTTAACTACAAGCACTGAAACAACCCAGAAACTCATGTCACTGCTGTTTGGGCCGGTTCGGGGGCGACGGCAGAGAGGCAGAGAGGTGGCGGCCGGGTAGCGCATCGCGCCAGCTGTGGAAGAATCTTCCGAAAAATGCATGACTCCGTGCTTGCCTTCGGCTCAAATGGACCAAAACTGAAGGAGAAATCCGAAAATCCTTGTGTGTCCTTGTGGTGCTGCTGCTTGCATGCAGCATGCCTGCTAGTGCTCATCGGTGTGACCCACACACGGTGGCGGGGGCAGTTGATAGCGATGAACTGATGCCACTGCCGGCTGGCTGCCGCTCCATGCGACGCTCCTGCTATTTGCGGAGGATTTGATTAAAACAGCAGCAGAAAAGTTTTTGATACCATTCTCGTGTTCGTCGTCATCGCAGTCGTCAACGAGCCCGCCTCCTCCGCCCCGTTCACGTGAGTATCGAAAAAAAGGCGGAAACACAAAGCACATTGAGAGGATATGCACGAAACTCATCGAAGGAGGTGGGCCCGGCCCAACCAACCATGGCCCTTGGTCGGCGGCGAAATAGTGTTCCCGTGCGTCCCCTTGAAAAATTTAATTATTAAAATGAACGATTCCGTAATATGATGCATCCTGGGGATTGTGGCTTTGCACTGGGTTCTGTGCGCTGCTGTTCTTCCTGTTTGCCGGAATGTTTTTTGTTTTCTGCCCTTTTTTGTTGGTTTTGTCTCTGCTCTCGGTTTGTGTTGTGCTGTGGTGTCCTTTTTTACTGGGATCTGTGTGGTGGAAACATTGTGGCATTCTCATTACGGATACTGTTTGGTTGAGGCTTGGAATTTATTAAATTGTCTGGTGAGATAGTGTGTGCGGGGAGGGTTGCAGCTTACTTGGGGTGGATGTGTCGAGTTCGAAAATTGGTCATGCGAGGAACAGTCGAGCGCACACATGATCTTGAAGTGCGGTGGTGTGCATTTGAAATGCGTGAGTCGGGAGCGTTTGGCAATTTTCAAATGAGTTCGTCGTTGAAATGTTTCAGCGTCACTGAAACGGATGTGAATTCTCGGATGGGGCGCTCTTTAATGATTCAGATCTGGGGTTTGTTTTGGTTGTCTTTAAGGAATTTTTAATCCAGCGGGTGCTGAGAGGGATTTTGTTTGGGTTTTTGTAGAAAGAGAAAAAGTGGAGCTTAAAGCTGGAATCGGTTCTCGTTTTGCAAACGTAATTCAATTTGAACATTGCCCAGTTAGATGGTTTCGTGAAGGTTTGCTGATTTGCACTACACAGAGCATTGTGGATGCAGCGAAGATGATTCTGTAGCTTTTTGAAGATATCGGAGGAAGGCGGTTAAGAGAGAGAAGAAGCACCGAAGTACACAGCGGGGTGGTAAAGGTTTAAATTTTCTTTTATTACCATTGATAAATGAGAGAAACTTAAATATTTTCCACGAAGAGTGGCGATATTTGGAATTCATTTTGATCATTCATTTCAATCTTAACTTGATTGTCAAAAGATTTCTACTGCATCCTCGACAGTTATCGACAGTGTTAGAGTGGACTTCCGCTAAATACTACTAATTTTATAGCCAAGTGTCAAAATCTCAAGCATAAAATTGACACATTCCTGAGGCGAAATGTACAGGATAAATTTTGCAAATTTGTTTTGAAATCGTCAGTTTTCGAAGTGTATCAGTTGTTTTCAATATGTCAACATGTGGCAAAAATAATGGCATTGAGACGGCCAAAGAAAATTACTCTAAGTTATGTCAACCCATTCCCGGTAAAGTGCTTGTTTGAGATGGACCAATTTTGGTACTTTTTGGTGGTAACTTTCGCCTTCAAAATACCCTAGACAGAGAAATCCAAGGGATTTCCATCCAAGGAATTTACAATCAATTGCGTCGAAAAAATGTAGTTGCCTTTTAACCAATTTTCCTTTGGTGCATTCTTTGTGAAACGGTGCCGAACCTTGTTGAAATGTTCACGCTCTCTGACCTTGTTTGACCAAGATTTTAATCCTGCCTCTCAGACAGTTCCACGATATAGGGTCGCATTAATTCTGAAGCGACAGTCCAAAAATACGGACGGCGAGCGATTTTTTAAAGCCCACACAATCACGGTTTAACCTCCTTTCTGATCGCCGTCCGGAGATGTAAATTCCCCAAGGACCTCTCTGACAAGTAAACTGTGTCATTTTGTTTCTTGATATATTGCTCGATAATAAATGGCGACTGATCGAAAAAAAGCAAATGAAGCAACTCAGCACTTTCGTGCAACAGTATCAACTCCTTCGATCTTCGGAGTAACTCCTTCGACTCTAAGTTGTTTCTGTCGCATTGTAAGATCGTGTTTTTTCTAGAAATTCAATGTCTTATGCCCCAACTTAGTTTACAGTATGTGTTCCATGCTTTCCAACGTGAGTCACGAATTCACGAGTCTTTTTTCTTCAACTTCGACGCGGATTTCGCTCAATTCAAACCTTTTCGTCGATGTTGCTGTTTTTTTCAGAACAACCTCCTTCATGTCGTTTTACACCGCTGCCAGTATCACGGTAACGAGCTATGGTTCGGGACATAAATGATTTATTCACGTTGAAGTGCTGGAGGCTCAAGCGAGTTTTCTGCCAAATATAAATCAATCACACTATCCAGCTTGAATTCCATTGAGAACAAACACAACCGAGACACAAATCATTTAAAAGACTCGTAAACAATGAAATGATCCGTCATGTGTCAAAATTTGAGCTCACTGTCACGAACGGTTTAGAAAGCAGACTGAAATCGGTTCAAATTCCTGTCAGTCCGGGTGTATATTCCCGGAGGTGAATGAAAAATTGTACCCGCTTGGCGGTCTGTGCCGAATGACAAATTCAAACATTTCTGTGCATCGTGCAATGGCAGTGTGTTTCAAAATATTATATAAATATTGGACTATAGCCGTCTTCCAATATTGAAAATCAGCAAGCTAGCAAACACTATGCTGCCTGCCAGTATCACATATGAACTGAAGAAATACGTTTCGATGCAAGTAAGACGTTCAAACTTGCCACTTTGTCTAAGACTGTTTGGTGGCAATTTTAAACTGGCCACGTGGTTCTTGGTTGCGAAAAAATTGTGATTACACTCGATTTCGGTAATCTCTGCACTGTACAGATCTAACAAATTTCAGTCATGTGGTTTTACGACTGACGCTCAGACAAATGCAATTTCTTGTTTGTCTATCCAACTTTTCTGAGAAGGAAAGAATGAAAGTTAGAGAGTCAGGCGAAACTGGTCGTGAAATGGCCTCAGTCTTATCTTACCATCTAGCAGGAAGCCTCCTTTTTCCAACAGGTCGACGACCTTCGTTTGAGGGTAAAAAATGATATTAATGTGCGCGATGCCACAACGTATTGATTCTGTCAATGTGGAAAGCAATCATAATCTCAATTATACGGACTATCATAAACTGTTGTTTGTTTTGTTACCTTTTGCGAATGTTCCCATAAGGCTTTTCAAAACTGCGCTTTAAGAATTTTGAAATTGTGCGCTTTTGTATGAACTTAGTTCATTACGTAACTCGAACAGCTTTAATGAAGAGCATCGAGACGGTGACAGGCGAGAGTTGTTTGGACACCAGCTAAAATGTCAAATGTCTCATTTACTTGAAGAACAACTGCATTACAATTTAATGCTTCGCTTAAGTTAACCTGCTATCTCATCCTAAGGTTTTATTAGCTGAACGTACTTTTCAGTCTTTGCAGCTATATAACGTTTTAGATGTCCTGCAGGTATGCATGAATTTTGCATTTTTTAAAGTTCAACCATAACCCATCTTTTCAAAATACAATTACTTACTTACTTATCAGGCCGGCGACCCATGAAGGGTCAGAGCCTGAGCAATTGCTGCCTTCCATCGCTGACGGTTCTGGGCACGCTGCTTCCAGTCATCAAGGCCAAGCTGTCTTGCATCCGCGATGACTTGGTCTCTATACCGAAGATTCGGTCGTCCTATTCTTCTCGAACCAGGAGGCTCAGATTCGAAGACCCTCTTCGCTGGAACGTTGCTGTCCATGCGTTCGATGTGGCCGAGCCAGTGTAGTCGACGGATTTTTCCCTTCCGTACTACATCCACATCCTGGTACAGCTCGTAGAGTTCGCGGTTATGTCTTCTCCTCCATTCATCTTCCTCGCAGAGGGGACCATATATCCGACTTAGAATATTTCTTTCGAAGGCACCAAGAATCTGCTTTATGACTTACGGTCATTATCTATGGTCGAAGAGTGTATCGCAATCCCGCTAATTCTGATTAAATTTATCATTTGGTTGCCTTTCCTCTAGCAAATTTAAGGGTAAGTTCTCGTGCCTTATCCACGTGTGATTAGGGATCAAAGAGTTATGAAAGCTTTAAGTGACGCGTTATATATCATGTACCCCTTGGTCTGAGAACGTTTTTGTTCTTATTTCCTTCCAGCACGTTCTTTTCCCAATGGCTTTCAGTTTCACTCACCTCGTAAATTGAGGTTTACTCCGGTTGTGCTAGCAATCTTAGACGAGGGCGTTCTATATATGTATATACGATTCGGATTCGAAGTCTCTTCGGGACGAGTGCTTTTACGATTGCGTTCAGTTAGTCATACAAGTTGGCAGAGAGGATGGTATATACGATATTTGAGCGACTAATGCCTCGACAGTCAGTGCAGTGGTTGAGGTTTATTTTCTTGTAATTTTTGATCTAGAAATTTCGCCTCATCATAAAGAGGGATCTTGGTGACTTACGCGACGCATGTCGGAGCTCTCAGTCGATTCATAGACTGAATACCTCACATGCTTCACGGCATCACCTCTTTCGAGTTGCTGACAATGCTAACAGTCAGCAATGAAAAGTTTCCTCAGTTTGAAGTTAGCAAATAAACTATAGGTCGCCTCTACTCATGAGGGAACAGAAGTACACAAAACACAAGAGGTTGTAGAAGAATCTGCGTAGTGTAGTACTATAGTGCCATCCATCCATCTGTTAGACTCTTTGAATTCAGCACTTAACTACGGTAACTTGCGCTGACGTGTAACCTTTGAAACATTCTACAACGCACCGGTGTTTAAATCAAAATGTCCCTCTTCACAGTTGTTTTCCATTCAGATCTTCAATTTATCTTCAACTCATTACAGAAGATGTCTCCAAAGGGTCTCCACGGCGTTTCTAAGATTCACAAGATTGTGCTATATCCTGTCATCCCAAAAGTTCTAAGTCTGAATTTTCACCAATACTTGTCCTGGAGCTATCTGTCACAAATATTAATAAATCCTTGCTCACAAGACGAATACTTTCGTCTGCCGTCTGATAGGTGCAAGGAAAAATGTATTTATATACACTTAAGGACTATATTAGGACAGAAGAACTCATACCTTCTATTCCATGGCTTGTCCGATGATCCGTACCTTGAGTGGGTACAAATTGCATGTTTAAGAAAAATAACAAAGTGGCCCTGTCACCGTTTTACCTGTTTTTAAACAGAATTGATAGATGGCCTCCCCCACTTTGAGACAGCAGACAAAAGAATTGCCCTCATTTAACTGCAAAGGACTCCATTTGCTGTAAGTTGCATATTTTGCATACCAAAGTCTCCTTTTCAAAGAACATGCTCAAAGTGGAATGTCTATCTGAGTTTAGGAGCTGTTTAAGCATGTTCTTGCAATAACTGCAATTTCATGAATCATAATGAGGATAAACATTCGGGACTTTAATTTGCATGGAAAATGTGTCCGGCAACGAATGAGAAAAAGAAGAATAGCTTATAAGCTGAGATAGAGAAAGGAACATTTTTTGGAGAGTAAAAGGATGTGTTTTTATGCGGAGTGTATTCATGACGTTCTGCCAAATGAAGTCTCCTTTTGTTTTGTTAAAAGTCAATATTTATGTTTAATTCATTTTTAACTGAAACAGAAATATAAGGTCTTGACATCTATACCCTTCTTCCACGATGATCAAAAGTGCATATTTTAGACGGTTTGACTTTTGACTGCTAAAAAGGTTTTTTCTGAGGTTTGTTTGACTTCTGATCGGATTCAGGACTATTTTTGTCAACAAAATCACGTCAAACTCTAAATAGTCCCTTAAAGAAATATCAGGAAATGACTGCGTTAAAATTTTTAATCTAAATTGATATGAGTGAGATATGTGGCAGCTAGTCTAGCGTGTGTCTGAGCGCACTGTGGTATCGACTTAATAATATTAATAATTGAGTGTCATTACAGCCCAAAAAGAACCAGGGTCTAGCTTCTACAAGAACTACTCGTGTTGAGCGTGCTTCGGTTCTCTAACGAGTCGAAGGGACCTACAGTTTTTTGCCGATTCCGAACGGTGACAATTGAGAATCTTAGACAATTGGTACTCTTTGAGTGTTGTCAGCAACTAGAAAGGGGTGGTGCCGTGAAAAATTCGAGGTGTTCCGTTCAGGAACCGAACTTACACCTTCGGTGTGTGAGTCGACGCACTTACCCACTACTATTTTCCCCATTTCCCATTGAAGACAAGACAAGACTTATTGGCTTGGAGGTTACTCCCAAGGATGTGTTTGCAGCTGAATTCACTGTTTGTAAAATGACATCTTTTCTTACCGTTTCTATTCTTCCGAACAGGCTTGTATTGTCTAAACGGACTTTCCAATACCAACGCCGAATGACGAGTTCATTCAATAATACTTTTCAAAATGGGTTGTATATGTTTTCAACTGTTGAAAACTCAGTTTGATTTTCTAGTTCAAAATTGTAACAATTTGAACCAACGACTGCATAATATAAAAAATCTTTAAAAAATGTTGCACTTGCAACAAAACCTCAAAGTCACACATTCGAAACACACATAGCCTCTTATCTCTTATAAATATACAGTGTTCTAGTGTTCTATAGATGTTCAGTTGACTGCTTCTAATTGCAGACTACGTAATTGTTTTAGACTTTGAAATTGTACGTAAGCATTGAACTGTGGGCTTCATTCACTCGTGAGAGAAGAAATCAGAACCTGTTTTTTTGTTAACATAATGGTAACATAACTATGGTAGAATGGGCAAGTAAATTTCTCCTGCAAATAGTGGTTGCCTTTTCTTACTTAGACCTCACTCTTGTAGTTGATGTCGTAGGCTGTGCAATTTTGAAAAAAATTCAATAGATGTTTCAGTTTACAAATCTTGAAACAAACCTCATGGATAGTAAGGAATTTATTAGCCTTTCATCAACAGGTGTCATAAAGAATGTATGTGGCATGATCCTAACACAAAGCCAAAGAGCAAAGAAGCCGCCAATTTGAATTGCTTACCCTTAAAAGTCTCCAAAGCTGATGGCAGTATTCTGGTAAGAAAGATATAATTCAGGAGAATGAAATCCTGGCAAGCGGCTTGAATACCTGCCACATCTACAAACAAAGGTAATCCCACCTCAGATGTAAGGTTTAGCCTTACTGGCAGTTTGAGGAGATCCCTGGTAGGTCTTAGTGTTACCAGAAAGGTCTGTTAAGATCTACACGGCTGTACATCGGTCTTTTGTTGGAATAAACTTCAATGTAAATACGTTCATATATAATCGTCACTTCAACTAAACAAGGAGCGGCCTGATTCTGGCGATTCTTCATAGTACATTGCTTAATTCACTGCCTTGATGTTGTATATGATATTCGAAGTAATGTGCAACTTCCACTAACTTTGGTCTTAATTTACGCACATCCTGTGAACTTGTTCCAACAGAAGTTCCTGAAATTTTGTAAAGCTGATCACGAAATTCTCCCGTTTTCCCATTTTTTTAAGGAACAAATTGCACTCAACCTAAGAGTGGAGTTATTAATCTTCTATTTTCTCGGATTCCCACGATATTCACTTACTGAAATGAATTCAAACTTAACTACCTTAAAAAATGTGGACTTTGGTGCAACCTGCATTGAAGATTCTTTTGACCTCAGTCTATTGCTGTCTAATACCACATCAGAAATTCTGTTTCGACGTTCGTTTAAAATTATAAGTGTCTATCCTCAGATCTGGATCTAGCAAGAATTTCAGATAAAAAAAGATTGTGGACGAGTTTTTACGGAGTGTATTTAGACCAGTAAGGATCTGGCGTTGGTGCCTTAGGGGGAAATCGAAAATATTTGATTGCACACCTGAATGGTTCCAATGGCCACAGATGAGATGAAAGGGGTTGAATATGCTCAGCGACAGCCAAGCTATACTTGAAGCTTTACTCAGCCCTTTTACCACTTTAAGAAGACTTCAAAAATGCACGTTGATCGGTATTTAAAATTCCCAAGAAATCTGTGTAGGTTCTGGGTCACCATGCGATCGTAGAGACAAGAATCATAGAAGACATGCTCGGGAACTAAACCGGCACTGGCAGTATCTGCATTCTAGGTCAGGGCTTCCATCGATGGCTGGACCTTTCATATTCATTTCATATTCCCCAAAAAAAAAAAATCCACCATATTCATGTTATCTTAAGCGATGAAACCCTCTGCAACGGCTTTAAAGCCTGCCTATGTCACTGTCTCACCTTCGAAAACATCAACTGTCTGCTTGCCGCTCCTGATGTGGTAAAAGCTGATGACCTAGGCTTCTCATCAACGAAACGCTTGATATTCGTAGTCTTTCTTCGGAAGAACAACAAATTATAAAAAATGTAGGTTGCTGCTTCGCAATAAAATGAAATAGTTTTTGAGCCTTAGTTTTAAAGTATAAGTTCAGGCAAAATAAAAATGCTCGCTCCAGTTCCATATCCTGTCTTGTTTGAATACAGTAGCCGTCAATCAGGTCTTTTAAGGTTCTTTTCGACACGCCCTAAATTATGTGAGGTGGTATTTTGCTTCTGTTAGTTTGGCGTAGACGTCGCCTGACCTCTTTTTCGTATGAATAGTTTGCCCATGTATTTTGACATCAGCCAACAAAACCCATTCTGTTCATAAGACCGATAATCGCTTACAGATTAACAGGACTGCTCCATCAAAGCGCCACCGATGCGGATAAAATCCAATTATTCTGACTACTCTCATTACCTAGTCATTTCACTGTCCAACACTCGAAAACCCAAAAGTATTCTCGAAATCCACCGTAATGCGCATTGATTGGCGTTGTTAGTCCTCAAAAATCGGTAAATTCCATTGCAGTTCGATTGCTTTGTCCCTAAAAACAATTAAACTTCTAAATCTCTTCAGTCAATCTGTCAAATCGCCAAAATCTCCACAATACGAACGTGCCTGGTTCGGGACAAAAGATAATAAACCCTCCTGACACTGAAAATCCCGTAAATATTTTAAAATCCTCTGCCAGCACTCGCTGCAAATCCCAAGTGCATCAGAAACGCACGAAATTCACTGAAAATCCCAACACCCCGGAAAAAAAAGGAAAATCACTCCGGCAGTCTGTGAACGATAACGGGGTGGCGGAAGAGAAAGGTGCGCCCTGAAGCAAAATCGATGAAATAAAATACCGAAACAATGCAATCCATTATCGGCAGCAGCAGCGGCCATGATGTACGGCTGCCCCGGCGCCGACTTCTCGACCCTCAAGTATGTAATCCGCTGTATGCGTCAGGTCAAAAATAAAACAGTCGCACACACCGGCAATAGGCCGCTTTCACGGGACCGAAATAAAAGCTCTCACTCAGAAATTTGAGTGAAATATGCCCTGTCCTCTCCCCCCACAAGGCATGTCCTTGATTATATTTAACCATTCACTGCTGTTTTTTTTCCAGATCGCAAATGAAAACCGTGGCCGACACCGACGACTCCAGATGATGATCAACAACAGCAATGGTATTTAAGGACAGTTCAGGATGACGAATTTGGCTTTCAGTTACCGAAGGTCCTTGGTAAGAGGATTAACTCGGTACCCATTATCTGACATATCCGTAGGATGGCGACTACTAATGGGTCTGCTCATATTCAATTGCATCGGCGAGTGTGATGGTGAGTTTGAGGAACGGGACCGTCATCGCTGCAGCATCTCACTCTGTCTCTCACTTTCAGTCGCTGCATTTGAGCCAGACTTTGTCATTCCACTGGAGAATGTGACCGTTGCACAGGGACGCGATGCAACGTTCACGTGCGTCGTCAATAACCTTGGCGGTTATAGGGTGAGTGGTGACGGAGCACAAGCCAGGGTATGTATCGGTTTTTCTCTCTCGCCATCCCCACTCAGACTCAGCTCTCAAAGAAATCTTAAAATGCAATTAAAATTTGTTAACACGTATTCTTTCCTTAAAAGTGCACCAAAATAAACAAAAAAAAGAATTCTTTCACAAGAAAATTTGAGAAACAAAAAAAAAAAACTAAACTTATGTTGAGAATAAAATATTTCGCACCGCAGCACATACTACATATTGGATGTAAGATGCACCGGAATGTGTGGCACCTCTCTACACCTAGAGTAGCAATCTGAAACTGTTGAAATGCACCGCCGCATCCGACCATAACAGCACCGCACCGAAGTTACTTCTATCTTTCAATTTTCAACTTTAATTCTGTTCTGTTCGATCTGCACCAAGCACTTTCAAGAGCACTGCACACTTAAAGTTTCGAGTTTTTTTCTTTTTTGCAGAAATACATTCTTTTTCAGTTTCGATTTCTTTTTCTTTCTTATCTTAATCGATTTATTTTCGTTGGAGAATATCCACTTGGCAACTTTTGATGAGAACGACTTTTGTTTTGTTTTTTTTGGGGCTGTTGCATGGAGTGATAGTTGCTTTGGGTGGGAGGTAGGGTGCGTATTTCATCATCTCAAATTTATGCACTGACCTATGCAGCTGAGCTTTTCATTTATCTGTAACGAAAGTAGGGATACCATAGGTACAAAGCGATAAGCGACGGTCGTTGGGGTATTTTATCAATTTGCACCTTTATGCACACTTGCGTCGACACTCCTTTGTAAGCAGTGGTGTCAGTCTCCCCTTACACACAAAATATAACACAAAATATGAGTGTTCTTTTTCGATCTTTGCCAGCCACACCTTGGATCTTCCTAAAACCTTGATGTAGAAAAAATTAAATGAAAAAGACACTCATCAACATTTTTTGTTTCCGTCGCTACACTCCGGGGTGTACCTAGGCCTCAACAAAGAAGTGCCTCCAGCTGATGCGATCTTAAGCCATCAGCCTTCAGTTTTGCACGTAAAGTTAACTGAGGTCCTTCTCTACTTGTCTGCGTCATTAGTTTGAAATTTGTTCGCGCTCAAGACGAAAACAGTCTTCGACAATAGTACCTGAATATCTCCTTCTGCTTTCTTGCTCTTTATTCGATGCTTCATAAAAACTGTTACAGTGATCGGATTTAGTTCAAATATGCGCGGTTTTGTTTGATAATCTTTCCATCTAGACGGCAACTTCATAAGACCCCCTCGTAGAAGCCCCCTTCCTTATTTGCGAAGAACCCGGACAGCCACTTTTCACAAGCCTCTTTTGAGTTCAACTTCACACCACCAAGGGCGTTCGCCATGGACAGGACCAAGTGGTAATCCCTTGGCGCTATGTCCGGGCTATATGGTGGATGCGATAAAATCTCCTATCCGAGCTCCCGTAGCTTCTGACGAGGCACCAACGAAGTGTGTGGTCTGGTGTTGTCCTGGTGGAACACTACACCCTTCCTGTTGGCCATTTTTGGACGCTTCTGGTCGATCGCCTGCTTCAAGCGGTCCAGTTGTTCACAGTAGATGGTAGAATTAAGCGTCTGACCATATGGGAGCAGCTCATGGATGATTCCCTTCCAATCCTACCAGACACACAGCGAAACCTTCCTGGCGGTCTATCCCGGTTTGGCCACTATTTGGGACGATTCACCGGCCTTCAACCACGTCCGTTTTTGCTTGATATTGACATATGTGATCCATTTCTCGTCGCCAGTCACCATCTGCTTCAAAAATGGGTTGAGTTCGTTTCGTTTCAGTATCATATCGCAGGCGTTGCTTCGGTCCAGAAGGTTTTTCTGCGTCAAATCATCAGCCTTGTGCAGATGATTTAATATGGTTTGGTAACTAACTTCCAGTGGTCGCCGTCGCGTAGTGGGTAAGTGCGTCGACCGCCGCGCAGAAAGTCTAGGTTCGATTCTCGGACGGGACACCTCGCATTTTTTCACGGCACCACCTCTTTCGAGTTGCTGACAACACTCAAAGAGTATCAATTGTCTATGAAAAGCTTCTCAAATTTCGCCGTTCGGAACCGGCAAAAAAGTGTAGGTCCCTTCTACTCGTGAGAGAACAGTAGCACGCACAACACGAGTCCTGGTCCCTTGTGGGCTGTTGTGCCATTCAATTATTATTATTAACTAACTCCCATCTCCTGGGCCACATGGCGGTCTAACTCGATGATTTCCATGTTTCGATCGGTTTTCGTTGTCACTGGTCTTCTGTCGGCTGGCTTATCCATGGTGTCGTTTTCCGTTTTCCGGCTCTGAATCGTCGAAACCATTCCTCCACAGTTCGAAGTGAGAGAGTACCATCCCCTAAAACACCATTTGTCTTACGGAACGTTTCTCTAGCGGATTTGCCTTAAACGAAGGAAAACTTTAAAATATCGCGAATTTCAGTGTTAGTGAACTCTATGTTCACACGTCTATAACTGTTGAACGCAATATTCAAACTAATCATGCATAGCTTCGTTTCTTAGGTTATGCTAAGACCTTTCAAACGATGTATAGTGTTGCCAGATACGAGCTCTGTAGCGCTTTGTACATAGCCGGCAAATTCAAAAGACAAAAAAAATAAAATAAAAAAAAAATATTCGTATTTCGAATCTGAACACGTTTTTTTACAGTTTATGGATGTGCTGTCCGTAAAATCGAATGTTGAGATCTGTGTGTCTATTGAGTTTCTTTCAGGTGTGAGGTTTACACGTTTCTGCGTCGTAATCTGATCTGCTCTCTGATCTGATCTGATCTGATATCCCAGTTCAGCGCGTTGTGTGCACTGGAACGTTCGGGAACTTAACTCCTCACGTTCCTGATGATTGTATTAGGACTACTGCCTGTAGCTTCTTGAACGTGATCTTCTTCGGGGGTTTTCTTTTATCAGTGCAGTCTCATCGGTCCCTGTCGACGGTGAGAATGGGCAGAAGGGAATGGCCTCCTTCCGAAGATCGAGAGTTTCTCCATGATATTGGAGACACTATGACACACAGCCATACGTGGGTCATATGAGCTGCTGCTGGTACAGACAGATTCACCAGTTAAGCCAGTAGGTTTTCGCATCCGAGGATGTTCTCTATTGCTTTGGTTCAGATTTAATGACCGTTCCTATCGTAGCAGTGTTGTCCATCCACTCTACAATGGCCTAACCACCTTAAGCGTTGTATCCGCAAATGATTGACTGGGCGCATGCCGCTGAACACCCTTTAGAGCTCGCCGTTGAATCTATTCCTTTAGATGTCATCAACATCAACCTATCCAAAGATTGAACTGAGAACTCTTCTTTTCTCAGCATCTTTTGAAAGTGTCTACGCTTGAAGGCCATGCAACGGGACAAAAATGATGAAGTTGTTTTGTAGTGTAGCGCCTTTTCAATTGTCACTTAAGCCCAGAGAGATAGCGGTCGGCAAGTGAAACAACCAAGCCATGCCCCATCATGAAGTCCACATTCACCTCAAGATAACCTCTCCCTGAAGTACATCCAGGTAAGGACGACTTCTGCTTGCGCCTGCTCCCTTACTGCCCCATGACTGTTTCCGCAGTAATTTTCATTAAACGATACGCTCAAGTGAAACTAATTGGCGTGAGTTTATTTTAATGGCTTTTCCACTACCCCGCAAACTCCCTTGTACACACAACTACACCAATGCAAAGCGTTTAAATTAATTTAACGGCAAACTGGTGATAAATTTAAATTCTATTTATCTCGGTTCGAGATATTCAACGCACGCACCAACTAAGTGAAAGTTTCCAAAATGATTAATTGTTCCTCGGAGCCGAGGGACGAGCCGAAAAGGCCCCCCTCCCAAAAAAAAACCCCAACCGAACTCCAAAAATCGAAAATCAACTGTCTGCGAAACGCCGAAATTCAATCGAACATTCAAGCGAGCGCACAGCCCTCTGCGTTGGCCGTCAACCGCAAAAATGCGTGCCTAACATCACCGCAAGCACAGCCAGTGAAAAGCGCCCATTCAAACGCAAGCGCTTCCCATCTAATAATTTCTCCGAACAAAGGACCAACAAAAAAAAAAGGATAACGACGGCGGATGGGTCCAACTCCCAGTCCGCCACCCACCCGCCAGGCAGTAGCAGAGTTCAGATAACAGTTTCACGAAATGAAAATAAATTCACTTGTGTATCGAATTTCCTCGCGGAAACAAATTCAGCATCAACATCAGCATTCCGTCCGCCCACTGCTCCGCACTCCGCACTCTGCTGTGCTCGGCTGTGCAAAGCTGCTGCTTCTGTTGATCGGGACTCGGGGACTCGTGTGGCATGCAAAACGATATCGGTGTTCACATTTATCGTCGAATGGGGCTGCGATGAGGAATTGTGCGGCACCCTAACGGGGAGGTGGGGGGCGCACACACAAAACCTGATCAGGATTCTGAGCGGAACTCCACTACGACGACGACAATGATGACGACAACTACGACGCACAGTACTCACTTAATCACAATAATGTGTTTGCATCGGAATTTATTTGAATATACGGGAATACCTGAGTGCGCAGAGATGGGGCGGGCCGGGGCGGACTGGATAAACTGTGCGAAACCCACCCCGGACAAGTGGTGTGATGGGGAGCGGGCGGCAGGAGAAAAAGTAGGCACAACGACAGCTAACGTACGGCACACACAACTGTTGACATTGCCAGGACAATTTCACTGAAAATCAGTGTTTGTGGTTAGAATCGAACAACAACCAAAATAGTACGTGACAACTGTGAACCGCACACCGGCTGCAATTTCCACCTGGTGCACGCAGTTCCACTGCCGACGGACGGCGGAGTTGAACTAGAGTGTAGTTTATGAAATGACCAAGCAGTGAAGTGTGCCGCAATGATTCCGTTGGCAATACACCGAGGGGCAGGAAAATAAGGTCAGGCCTTGATGGAGCGTGATTCATGGTGGTCTATAAATATGCAAAGACCTTAATCGGGGGGCGGGGGGGGTTAAATTTTAAGGCTCTGAACAAAGTGCAAGCTCAGAAAAATTCTTCTTCATCGACTGGAGCTACAGTCTGGGGTGAACTTGGGCTTTAACCAACACGCCTCACCCTCCCAGCACGATCTCTCGCCAGCTTCCTCCAATTGCACCCTCCTAGTTGGTTGAGGTCCTTCTCCAGTTGTCTGCGCCGTCTTAACCCATGCCGCCTTCTGTGGGCTGTCCCAATGTTTCGGATTGGAAGACTTTTTGGGACGGAGCAGTGGTGTCCATATGCTCTACAAGGCCAAGCCATCTTAAGCGTTGTTTTTGAAGTCGCTTCACCAAGCGCATGCCGCCGTACAGCCCATTAAGTTCGTCGATGAATCTTTTCCTCCACACGCCAAGGACCAAGAATCGCACGCAGAACTTTGTTCAGAAAAATTAAAAATTTTAAATAAATTTGATGCAGATTCTTGGGTTGAGCGCCATTTTTGGTGAAATAAAAGTTTAGCACAAAAGTCAATGGTCGTTAAGTAGGGGATGTTGTAGTCCTCTTTAGAAAATATGTTTAAATATGTTGAAGGCCTATAGACCTCGTATCGGGCGCCACGTTTGTGTTAAATGATCCAAAATCAGTTATATCTTTTTTCTTGATGCCAAATCCACAATCAGGAGACACTTTGATTTAAGCCTTGTTTTCCCTGCAGAAAAACCGATACAGCGGTCGATTAACAAAGAAACGATAACTATCAAAATTAACACAGGGGTAGTGGGTGGCAGGTTTCCAAAGAATATAGGGAATATGTCAGTAGTATACAATTTTAAATTGGACCTGTTCTATGTAAGTTATCTTAAAAGTCCCAGAAACTTGAATACGATGCAAAGTTTCTGGTTGGGCGCCACACTTGTTTGAATAAAACATTCAATCACTTTTCGTAGACAAACTGAAGCTAGAAGTGGAGGTTGATTATTACACGTGCCACATAGGTCCATGGGGATATCATCACTAAACTGAATTAACTTCAAGACTAGGTCTTGATCTAGTTTAAAGGAGGAGCTCATTGCAGGCATGTGCAAATTTTATCAACAGACGTCGTCGGGCAGGACAGATAAGTCTTGTGATGTAGAACTCTAAGTCAATGACATTATGTCAACAGACATAGATCTATAAGAAGTTATAGGAGATAAAAGAAAGTCTTCGATTTTGTGTTCGAATTTGAAGACAGAGCTGCTTGAATGTCCACATAAATGCTCACATCGATTCTGTTTGAGTTAAGTATTGCACAACACTTTCCCTGAGCCTTTGTAGGGTAGGAAGTACACGCTGATAAATACTCTTCTTGCCATGTACTTTAGGGCAAGTCTCGTGGTTGTGTATGACGACAAAGATATACGCTCACTCACTTATCCCGTCTGTCCAGTAATATTTTGTTGAAAAGTTCATGTGTAAACGAATTTATGTTAGCCTAATGCGCATATAAGATAACTGTCTGAAGAATCGAAAATCTCGAGGATTTTATAGAAAACTTTGTATTGGGCGCCAATTTTTGAAAAAGTTCCATTAACCTAAAACTACTACTGTTAATTCATGCTGATTTACTTCCAATTTATCGAACTGCTGCTTATGGATCTTTCAATCCAAAGAAAAAATAAGAAATTCAAATAAAATTTCTTGGTTTCATGTCGTTGTCGTTTAAAAGAAAGACAAAATTGATATTAAAAAAATTGTGATATATCACTTCAACCAATTGTTATATTCTCAACTTTGTGGAATCACATCGCTCTTCCATTTCATCCATTCCCGGAACACAGACAAATAGAAATTAAACTAAACTCTCGTCTTAAGGGCTAGTTATAAACAAAAGAAGTCACTGGTGGCATTTTTATCCATTGAAACTGGCAAAATCCCCCCTATAAGCTGTCCTTACTTTCTTTCTCGAAAAAAAATACAAAAATCCCACTTGTAGCAGAGTCCCGTATCGGGCGACAATTTTTTTGTTTCTAATTGAAAAACAATCAAAATTAAAATGCTTGTGTCATTTTTTACGACTCACACTGTTTTCCCGCCCTTTGATTAAGAGCTCCCAAAAGAACAAAACTCTCTACCAAATGTCATTCGAAAATTGAATTCGTTGTGAAAATTTTATCTGCTTAGAGATAGCTCTGCACAGACGTTTGCGAGTTTGCATGTGTGCGCTTATGCAATGAAAATGAAAATTCAGTGCTCAACTCACGTACTGCCGGGATACGAAGCCGAATTAAATTTCCATACTGACTGTGCAATTGAGGTGGTAGCTGGTGACATTGTCAGATTGACCTGCCGAACTTGGTTTGGGGTTGAGGTGGCGGTTGTTCTGGTCAATCGTTAAATGATTATTCAATATCCTTGGCAATGTGGCAAGCGAAATTAAGTGAAGCATGTTCGGAAATTGTTCGGAGTCCTTAGGAAACACAAAACATCCTTGCTATGCGCCCGCCATACTTCCCCGACAAGCACACATTCGTTTCCCCACGAATGTTTGTTTGTTGGTTTTTTGTTTTATTTTAATTTAAAAATTGACTGCAGTTCCTTTGAGTAGTGGCTTCGTTTTGCTCAGTTTTCTCTTGGTTTGCATACGCCGGTCATGTGTAAATAGATTTGCACTGGCGACGAAGTCGGTGTTGTCCTGTGGAATGCGATGATGTCCTGCACATGAAACAACAACCAACAGTGTACAGATGTGTGTCCACATGCACAGGCGTAACTCGGTTTGCCCTGACAAAACTGCAGCGGTTTCGTTGATTCTACGGCATCGTCTCAAATGAACTTTAACCGCCCTAGAGCGGAGGTTTTTGGGGGGATTTTCGGACGTTTACAGTTTTGCGCTTTTAATGAGATACATTCCGTGGAAGAATGCCGCACTGGCAATGGGGCCAAGGATGCTATTGCAGAACTGTGGGGTATTGGCGACAGCAGAGCGCTACACTGCTCTGGACTGCGGTCTGATTTCGTGTGGCCAGAACTGGCGGTGGGGGTATCTTATTTATAACCTTTAGAGGTTGCATCTGCAGACGAGACTGTGAGGATAACGCGTTCCTTAATTGGCTCTGACAACGGTGAACCGGTGAACATGAGATGGTGAATGCAATCATTTATGAGGGCACTTAAGCGAATGGCGTCTCTTTATTTGGGTCGATCCTTAAATTTGGGCTTATAAGTTTGGAATTGGACGGCGGCTTGAGATATTCTTAAATTTGTACCGAATTGGTTTCAAGTTTGTCTTGAATTCGGAACAATTTAGATAGGCTGGAGCTATTTTAGACGTATTTTGAAGCAGCGTTCCCAATAAAAATGCATGTACTTTCTGACCTTGTATATTCGAAGAATAAGTGTTTAATGACAAAGAAATCGTTTTGTTGAAAAACTACATTGTAGCACCACGGATGAATTCAGTCCTACGACAATTTGTCAGTACTCTCTCCTTTAGAGGTCTCTCCAGATCAGTTTTCTAAAGCGAATTCGTTGATATACGAACCGACTCTTTGTAACGATGAAGTCTGCAAGTTTTCTAAGACGTTTTTGAAAAAAATGTCATTTATTCAAAATTAATTTCAATCAAGTCAATATTGGGGGACATCTTAGGCAACCTTCATGGTGCCTTCAGGAGATAAAAGGAGACAAAAGAGATCAAAGCAAATAGTAACCAAATGTTAGAAGATGCGAGCTATTTGGTGGTTGCATCAGAACTTCTCAAGCCAGCTACGTCAATGTGTTCCGATTTTATTAAAGATGTGTTTGGCCTAGCATTGTCAAGATGAAGTGACCGTTGGCCGTTTCTTCGTTATTGGCCGTTTCTTCGTTATTGGCCGTTTCTTCGTTTTATGATTTTGTTGGCCATTTGGCGACGTTGAAGCAACTCGTAATAGACAATCCCAAGGTTGGTCAGCGAGGGGACTTTGACCATGATATTCTCAATTGTTATCTATTTTTCATAACCGTAATGAATTGCTTCAAAAATGGTTCCATTCAAATAGATTTCTCTGTGATAATTGATGTATGTAGCACCCAAAAATGTGGCCTCTTTCAACTATATTCTCTTTTTTACTTCATTAGTTGCAAAGTTTTATCGACCTTTTCAGTGATAGGATGAGAGAGTGTAGGTGTATCTTAATAAAGAAATTTTTAGAACTGTTATGAATACTTCAATCCTGGGCCCGCTGTTACCACACCGTTATTGACACAAATTTGAGGGTACGTTTTTCTACTTGGCAATGAATCTATTCAGTTTAGTATGCTGATCAAAAAAATTACTGTACGAAGTTCATTTTGATTTGAATGCCTATTTTCGTAAAAGGCCTTAACAAACTTAACACGCTGCTCAATTGTGTACATTTCCATGGTTGAGTTTGCAAGCACTGACACAAAGAAATGTCAAATTGAGTTTTGAAAAAAAAAAAATACGTTTAGGTGTGAGTCACAATTAACATAGTAAAAGTGTGAACCAACCTAACCAGACATGTAGCCATTCTATTTTTTTCTATTTTTATATGACCCAAAAAAATTAGACCAATAATCAAGACTGCTATTCTGTTCTAGCAGTTGGTCTACCTACTAAAACTGCTACATTTATGGTCCGGATATCGGATTTTAGGGTCATATCATCATTCTTATTTCATGGACCAAACTTTTTTGTTTTTGAGTCATTTTAGTGAGAAGTCAGTGCCGTTCGCCTTATCCCTAATAAAGGATGGGGAGCAGTCTTCTTAACATCGCGATCCCCACAAACGGGTAATGTGACCTGTATTGAAACGGAACTGAACTGAACGGCATGTGCCTAGTCAAGAGTCTTCGGATACAACGCTTAAGATGGCCGCTGGAAGATAGGCCGTATAGGCCGAATGGACACCACTGCTACCGCGCGAAAAGTCTTTGAATCCGAACCATTGGGACAACGCAACAGAGGATGATCTAGCCTGAGATGGCGCACACAAGTGTAACCAGTAGTACCCAACTTGGAGTACTCAATTGGAAGCAGCTGGCAAAAGATCGTGAATGTTGGATGAGGCCCAGGTCCACCATGGATGTAGACCCAGTTAAAGACGAAGGAGAACTGAAAATTATTGTGAACAATCTTGTAGGTCCTTTATTGCGTGATTTCGGACTAGGAAGATCACGAGAAGTCAGAGTTATACACTGCTGCAGACCTTGGAAAAGACCTTTAAAGGGCAAATCTATTGCAATCCCTCGACAAGCTACACAGTGCTAAAAGAAGTTGCTCCTCAAGTCGGTACTAGGTCAATTAAGATCTTCATGGTGAAAAAAAGGATTTGGTTAAGGAGATGCGCAATCGCGTGACTCTGCCATTCTTGAAAAGATAGTTCGTTTGTCAAGAGATGAGGCACAATCTTCCAATAATTAGTTCCTATGATGAGGGACCACATCGACATGGTAAGGAGAGCCAGTATACGCAGTCATCAGGGAAGGACGCTCAACACCGTCATTTCAAATTTGGCTTTAAAAAACTTGAGGTAATAGAGAACTTCACCCATATCGTCTCCGCAGAAAATATGGAAAACAACATTTGTACCATACTTAAGCCCAGTACTACTGTTAGTTGTCTCCTTTTGCTTGAGGAATAACTAGTTACTTCAAGCCTCTCTTCAAGGACCGATCAAGCTTTATACATACCGCTATCATGCCTGTCCTAAAAGTTGTTGATAAAGTTAGGAAGAAACTGGCGAGGTACCCTGCCACTTAGACAAGCATTTTGGGTCCAGATCCAAAAAATAATATCATTCCAATCCTGTGCAGTGGCATATGTAGGTGTGTCAATTCGCTTTTAGGCTTTGTTGTTCCACTTCCAGACATCGCGCTTGTAGACGCTTCTCTATACATAGCTCTACACAATGCAACATAATTTTAAAAGCAGAACTCGTTCATTAAATATAAAATTTGTAAATAAAGAGGAAGCTTTTTAATTAAATGAATCCAGGAAGAAGATGTTTTTCTTTTTCTGACACATAAAACATAAAACAAAAGTTGATGAAAAATACGCAAAGATATCATGAAAACTGCACTGTCCTCAAAAAATGAATTATTTTCTTCAGTTTTCTTTTAGATCCTTATTTTGTACATAAAGCAGAGTTCTTATCAAAAGTTGTCCAGTTCGTACACCAAAGAGTGGTGTCTGCAAACTAAACACAGCTAGAGCACTTTTAGCCAATTGCACAGCATTTAGCCTTAAACTTAAATTTAGATGATGCACTGAGTAAAAACCGAAACAAACTTTGCACAAATTTTTTGATTGTAGTCTTAGTCTTGCATGCATAGATCACGTTGATGTTTATGGAAATGTGTTTCACTCACCCCTCACCGGACTCACTCACTCTCTCTCTATCTCTATATATCTCTCTTTCCACCACCTTCATCCCTCACCATCGAATTCAATCCATAACCAAGCAAATAACACAAAAACTCACAACGAAGTTTCTAATCAAATGTTTTTCTAATATTCCTTTTCGATCGATCACTGCACACGACCAACAAAAACACAATACAAAACAAAAAACCAAAAAACAAAACGAACTCCTCATCCCACAACCGCTTTCCAATCGCAATCGGAATCGCAATTTCTCGTAATGAAACCTCCACCGAAACCCCTTTGGAATGGTGTCGATGTAATCGCTGGCCCGGTCAATACGCTGTCCACTCTGGCACCACGGGAAAAATCTAAACGATGACACCACCACAATGCCGTGACTTTACTATACCTCCTCTTTGCCACCCATGTTGCTGCTACTGCTGCTGCTGCTGATGATGATGATGTGGCACCCAATGATGACCGAAATAATGGCGCCCAATGCTGGACTCGTGCACGGACAACAACGTCATCGCATCAAAATGCAATTTAATCGACAAAAAACCAAATTTGTTCACTCCGAAATCTACGCCATTGTCCTGGCCTCCTTCGCTCCCGCCCCCTCCTGTTTCCCTTTGTTTTTTGTTTTCGCCTCCCCCACCCCACTTTGGTTCTGTTTTCCATTCTATCTGTCGTTTTTGGTGTCGCGCGCGCTCTTGGACCTGTGCGAATCTAGGTGGCATGGATAAAGGCTGACGCCAAAGCAATTCTGGCCATTCACGAGCATGTCATAACGAACAATGATCGATTAACTGTCACACATAATGACTTCAACACATGGACACTGGTAATACGAAACGTCAAAATGGAGGACTCCGGCCAGTATATGTGTCAAGTGAACACGGATCCAATGAAAATGCAAGTAATTATCCCTCCAAAACGTATCGTCATGAACCGGGGGCAACGGACAACGTGGCGCGGCGCGATGTGGCGCCCCGGCGTTGGGTTGGCCCCGAGTTCGTAAAGCAATTTGCATCTTGAAGGGTTGAGGGCGATGTGGTCGTCACCGTCGACAGTGGTTGAGTAGTGCTGGTCAAATGAGTTTTTCCGACAAAGGGCTGAGCTCCTGATACTGATCGATTTGTGGGCAGACAATGCGACACGTTTTAAAGTGTCACAAGGCGATGGCTGGTGTGGTGTGATTGTGCAATTTTACGGAAGTGCGTGCTACCTGCAATGTCACCACGTGTGAGGTATTATCTGCGAATAATCGGCTTACAGACGGAGCAGTGAAATTGAGCCAGTCTGTGGTGGAGGCTTTTAGGACATGCGTTGGGCGCCATGTCATTCTGTGGATTGGCGCCATTTCAACGACAGTTATAAATTGTATAATTCGTCGCAGACAAAATCGATTAATTTTTCAAAGAAGTAATTCCCCCCACCACACTTTATACCCCTCCAACGTTTAATTTTAGTCAAATATTTGAAGAGTTTGAGAGAGGCAGTCGTCTAGCAGCGATAGCGTGTCACTGCTCCACTCATTGTGCCATCCAAACACTTCACGAGCAGCATTGATACCCATTACCAATCACTCTCCAGCATTACTTTTCCTTTTTTTTGCTCATTTTTCGAGTTTTCCGACTTCAATCAATCACCCCACCAGACACCAATAACGCCAACAGAAGCACAAAAAACAAAAAAAGAAGCGACAGAAACAAAAAAGTGTCTTCGACCATAAATTCCCGTTAATAGCCAATAAAATTCCGAACCGCTAGTCACAAGTTTAAATTCGTGACAATTTCAACTGTCAACGGGATCCACTTAAGAATATTTATAAACAAATTTTCCATGCGATGTTGCCTGCCACCATTCACCCGGGGGGATGGTTACCAGTTACATTCAACCACCGACGAGTTGAACACCGGGGGTGCGACAGGAAGATACCGAAATGCAATAAAATAAAATACTTCCTTCTCGACCCGGCCCGCCGCCGGCTGTTCAACAGTTTACACAGACGCCATCTCGCCTGACAACAAGAGCGCCCTCTGCACAGCACTTCAATTCGATTCATTTCTCGTGACCTTTTCTCTCTCTTCCCTCGCCGCCACCGTGTGCTCACGCCTCGACTGCAACCCAATCATCGACCGGCAATAATTGTGAAAACAATGGCAACAATGACAAATCAAAATAAACGAAAACTGTAATGTCCTGGAACAACAAAAGACAGCGCGCCTCGAGGTTGTGATACCACCCGACATCATAAACGAAGAGACCTCCGGCGATATGATGGTGCCGGAGGGTGGCTCCGCCAAGCTGGTGTGTCGTGCCCGGGGACATCCGAAGCCGAAAATAACCTGGCGTCGCGAAGATGGCAGAGAAATCATTGCACGCAACGGAGCCCATCAAAAGACGAAGGGTATGTAAATCTTGTTTCTTTCACTTTGTGTATTTTTTTCGTTTTTTTGTTTTGTGTTGACAGACAATTGGGGGTTAAATTTAGAGCAGCTTGCAAATACAGTGGGGTGCGGCAATAAGCAATCGATTGACGACGGATTTTTGAAAGAGTCTTGAGGTGGTTTCATTAAGGTCGATTGACACCCCACAGTGTCAAAGATGATTAAGGCTAATTGACATCATAAAGTTAAAATGGACACTTATGGGCTTCCTGTGGACTGCTTTTTAGTGCCCCACTTCGCTTGGGGAGGGCTAACCGTCGCCCTCCAAACCATCTGTTTGCTGTCAATTTAGGACTTGCAATTGGTGACGAATTCGGATAACACTAAGATGTTGTTTATTTAATGTTGTTAATTTTATGATTACGACATTTTGCTTTTTTGTAGGAATTTCAGGGCATTTCGGGATCTTGAGTTGAGTTGATCATTTCATTAACAGAGCTTTCAAATCACGTCTCACTATCTAAAAGTCATTACACGCAGCTGCTGAGCGGTTATTGAATACAAACTAAGTGAAAGCAAAGCTCTGCGTAAGAAGAATTTTGACAGTGACTCTAAGAACGAAATTTTTTAATGAAGGTGTTCCCTATCGACGATTGACTTCTGCGTCTTACACGTCTTCTTGGGTCTTTCCCGGTAGTGTGCACTCTAAAGTCTGGAATGCCAGTCATGTTAGCATTCATTAAGGAGAAGGATGAAGAGTGTGGTTTTCACCCAGGTGAAAATAAAACCAAAATTATTGAAAAATGGAATACAAGTAGACCAAACCAATCTGTAACTGTTTCATAGATTCTGCCTGTTGGCAGAAAAACAGTGATCGTACTACGTCTAGCCTCACATTAAAAGCCAGGATGTATCAAATCACGTCATCTAGAGCACTTAATTGATTTCAACATTTCTCACGCATTAAACACGCTTATAGAACTCAATTGCACATAAGTCAATTGCTACAACTCCTGTACGTGTCTCTTCCTTCTCCTTAAATTCCAATAAGATTAATTAAAAAAAATTTTTGACACTATAGGTATAGTGTATAAGAGTTGCGAGCCAAGATTATTTAGCAACTACTTGCGTGACTTTAAACATTCGAATTTGAGACGATTTCATGGAGAACTCTTGATTGTCACCAGCAACTTAAAAGAAATGATGTCTGAAATACCAGATGTATTCTCAGTTCAATGATGTCCGGCGTATGAGACGAGGCCCTAAACTACTACTTCACGTTAAAGAAAACTATATTTTTGCATCCACATCGTTGCTAGCTCGTGGTACGTACCCACACCAAAAAGCAAAACTAAGGAATGACACAATGTAACCATTGACATGTAAAAATATCGTTAAGCATGACTTATCTTTACATTATCCGGATTTCTAACCTACTAGAAACTCTAGGCCGATCTCAGCCGAAAAAGGGTAGCGTATCCGCTTGCAACTCTTCAGGGATTTCCAGGATGATGGCACTATCTTTTATATCACGTATTCGTGTCCATTATGGAATAGCTGGTATAGCGCTGTCCTCGCATTATTCCTAGGACAACTGGTTCTATTTCTTCAGGGTATCCATCGTTCTTTCTCTTTTCCTTCTCCTCCTTTACGACCAAATCGGTCATTTTTTCCCCGGAGTATTCACTTATGATCGCCGTGGCGTAGCGGTAAGTGCGTCGACCGCCAAGCAGAAAGTCTAGGTTCGATTCCCGAACGGGACACATTGCATTTTTTCATAGCACCACATCTTTCGAGTTGCTGACAACATTCAAAGGGCATCAATTATCTATGAAAAGCTTCTCAATTGTCATGGTTTGGAGTCGGCAAAAAACTGTAAATCCCTTCTACTCGTGAAATAACAGCATCACGCACAAGACGAGTAGTTCTTGTAGAAGCTAGGCAGTGGTCCCCTGTTCAATTATTATTAATATTCATTATGACCAGAGAGCATCGTATAAAACATGTGTCGCAAGTCCCGAGTTCAATTCCTGAACTGAGTAAGTTTTTTCACGACGCGAGTCGATGACAACTTTCAAAGAGTACTGAGAGAAGCTTCCTAAGTCTCCTCGTTTAACTGTTAATCCACTCTACGAGTACAATAGTGCGCGGCGGCATAATCTAGTGTTTCCAGACTCTATTACAGTATTATTATTTTTATTCGCGTTCTAGAAAGGTTTCTTTAACTTCGCTATTTGCAGTCAATATTGAACTGCTTGTCCCATCCACTTGTTTAAGGAAATTAGTACACAAAGTACTTTTTGACGAAATAAAGCGCAGAAAACCCTAAAAGAGACTGACTAAGAGATTATCAAATGTCCTTGCAAAACCGTTTGAATTTCGTAGGACAGCGTCGGCGGTCAAGCTGTTGGCTGCTTTCACTTGAACGGGCAAAAAACATTCTCAGCAGGAGTAAGTGGATGGAAAAGTTGAATCCATTGTCGACTGTTGCGCCACACAATTCTTTTCATTTACTTGGTCTTTTAGTGAAGCCTCTCAGTCAAAACTAAAAATAAACAAATATTTCTAGAGGGCAGTTAGGAAACCCACGATGCTTCATTGCTTGACCTTGATGTAAGATTATTTTATAAGAGTGCAAACATACATTTTATGATCCTGGAGATAACCAAACCGACTAAATTTCTTGATTTGTGATGCGTGAACGAGAGCAAAGGGTCTTCCAGCAATTCTTCATCTTCTCACTGGCTCCGGTACATCTAGTACCAAAAAAGTTGACCTCATTTAAGCTCGCTGTACTATGAACTGTCAGCCAAGTTGTCCCATTAAGTCTTTTGCATGATGCCATCGCAACTTAGCTGACAGTTCTAAGAAGCTAATCCAAAACTTAAGCCACGTTACACTTAGTCACTTAGTTTGAGCTTCCCATTTGGGCTAAGGCGTAAAATTTAATAAGTTTAAGACTGGCAGTTAATACTTGGAATGCCGCTAACTGACTTAGACTCTTCTGCCCAATTCCATGGAGTGCAGTGAAATAATGGCTGGCGCTTCGGAGTGGCACGCTCATTCCCCGTTTGCCTACAGAGCCTATCTTTTAGAACTTACACCATGTCTTCAACTGACGTCCGAATTGAGTGAGACGACTACAACACTTGGACCAAAGGTTTTGAAAGGAAAGTTTTGTTTTTAAAATTTTTTGCGTAGCCCTGCAGTGGTTGCTAAATTTGATTAAATTGGCGTCACAAGCACTTCTCATTATTTGGCAGATACCACAATTTCTAGTCAAAACGATCTACAACATTACACGCCGCCGGCAATCCAAACCATTCTTTTCATTTGCGACGTAAATCCACTCAGAACATGTTTTTCAAAAAGGCTGCACGAAGTAGATTCCCGCTTAGTCCGATAAGAACGGTCGCTTGTTTAAGGTTAGGCTTAGGCTGCGTCAATTTGATATCATTTCGATATAATACCAACTTAATGGAGAATCAGTAGGTAACGTGTAGTCAATGAGGAGGAGACGGCGAGTTTCTCTTGCGTGGCGATTTTCTCTTGCGTGGCGATTTTCTTATTTGCGGTATTTATCAATGAAATTGGCATTTTTAAAATATCTCGTAGCAGATCGATAGATCCACTACGGTGTACGACCAGGTAAGAATGCTTTTCTGATCCATAAAAATGCGTCTTTAGCTATTCAAAGTCCAGATCCCCATTTGCGTTGCTTTCAAATAAACTCCTTCAAATTTCCATTAACGTCTAGTTTCTAACACGCAAAACCTGTCCAATCTTCACTTTGGTTAACCTCCGACGTCACTAAGCCATCGAACCTCCTCCTGACAATCTGCACCGGCTAAGACTGCGAACAAAGTTTTTCTTTTTTTTCCCAGCTTTTGCCCGCCCCACTGTCAATCCACTGTCAAATGATATGCGTTATGTTTAAGTGAATTTCCTTTCGCAGGCCTGATTGAATGCAAAAAGACTAATAATGCGCCCCTTCTCCCTGCGATTTCTCTTTGCATGTACCAACAACAATATTGACTGACTACACACGGGCAATTGCAAAAGCTCTGGCAGTTGAGGGTGAAATGCTGACGCTGTCAAAAGTCACGCGATCGGAAATGGGCGCATACATGTGCATAGCATCGAACGGAGTACCGCCGTCAGTGAGTAAACGCATGAAGCTACAGGTCCACTGTAAGTACACGCTCAGAGCCATTACGTAAAGTCATAAATTCTCCCCTCAACTCATGTCCCTCTCCTCTCCCCATCCGGCGTCGTCGCATTCACCATGGCACCTTGAGTTAGGAATGCCAAACATGCAAAACAAGTGGAACACGCCTAGGAGCTGGTAAGTCACCATGGGTCTACCATGTGATGGGGTGGGGTGGGAGGGAGTGGGCTTAATAAATTTCACCGCAGACCACCAGTGGAGCAGCAGAATCGAACTCACACACTCGATTTGGAATCGTATGCATCCCGGTCGCTCATCGATGCCTTTGCTTCATCCTGAGTGTCTGCCCATCCCTATGCCTCCGCCCTGCCCGTCGTCGAAGTTGTCTCCATCGCCGTCGTCGTCGTAGTCGTCTATTGACAGCACCGAAGTAGTTTCCTTCTTTATTTCCGGTTTAGAACAATGTGAGCGTGTGGTGTGCGAGTGTGTGGGTCGCCGCAAGTCAATGTGGACAAGAAAAGCGTGAAATTGTGTGGCTGTCGGTGGTCTCGTGCAGTTGGGATGTCCCCCCTCCCCCTTCGCATCACCTGACTTTCGGATTACCTTTGGACTTGGCCCCGGTGGGGTGCTGCAACTCGTAGATGAAAATTCAATATCCTCCGCTCATCTTAGCATTCTTTTGTGCGGGATCCTGGAGATGGAGTGCCACGGTTAGAAGTCAAGTGATTTGCTTCATCCTGAGTGCTGGCGTGTGCGCGTGTGTGTGAGGAATGTGTCTATTTGTCTGTTTGCGGAGAAGTCCTGTGGCGTTGGGTATTTTCTTCCACCTGTGAGGCGAGTTCTTTTTGCAGGGACATCGAGACGACGACAACGGAGACTTTGAGGTGAGCTGGGAGTGAAAATAGATTGCAGGGGATGTGTTGGGGGCTGTTGATATTTGCGAAAGTGATTCCCATGGGACTGCTATAAAAGGGGATTGATTTAAGCTTTCCTTCGCGTTGAATATGCAGCTCCACTACAAACGCTGCTTGCAATGGAATTTTTACTGAGATAGTGGAATCAGCGAGGACGGAAGGGATTTCCGAGGAAGATTGCGGAGAGTGCTTTTATTGTCAGCATAAATTTGTAGCCTTTTGAGTGATGGATTTCGAATCGAATTATTCACTAGCCGCATCAAGCCGAAGGGTGCACAAATGAATGTTTTTGTTGTTTTAACGCGATTGTCAGTAAATTGAGGATATACGAGACTTTGCTTGAAGATGGTGTGAGAGTGGTAAGTGAAGAAGAAGAACTGAGGACTGAAGGCAGTATCACAGAGTAAGGCTGTAGGTACTCAAAGATGTAGCGTATGTAGGCCGTAAGGCTTCCCGTCCGGCAAATCGACTATAGCCCAAATTTTCATTCTAAGGCAAACCCTGGAAAAGACCACCGAGTTCCGATATACACCTCCTTTTAATCGATTTTAAAGCCGCATACGACAGCATTCATCACAAAGAACTTTTTGACGTGATGACCTTTTTGGCATCCAGGACAAACTTACCTGATTGTATCGTACAACGCTAACACAAATGCGATGCACCGTGCAGTTTGGATCGAGAACCTCGAAACCATTCCAAATCTGCATCGAGTTTCGGCAAGGAGATGCCCTGACGTGTGACTTCTTCAATAATGTGCTGGAGAGTATAGTGCGGAGGGCAGGTGTAAACATGGAAGGCAATAGCTTCTACAAATCAGTCCAATTGCTGGGATATACTGATGACATCGATATTGTAGCCCGTTCCCAGTAATCCGTTGTAGAAGCATTCACGGCTATTGAAGAGCAAGCGAAACGAGGTGGTCTTAGAGTGAACGAGAATAAATCCATATATATATTCTGACGACAAGGAGCGATCTGTCGAACCTTGTCCGAGATGTGACAATTGACAGCTACAAATTTAAGGTTATTAAGGAGTTTGTCAACCTCGGGGCAAACGTGAACTTCACAAATGACGCCTTAGTAGAAACTCGGCGCAGAATCACCCTTGACAACCGGTGTCATTTCGGTTTGTCAAAACAGGTAGTTGTCGAAACTCTTGACTCGACTAAGATAATGCTCACCAAGAAGCCAATTTGATCCGTACTCTTATATGGAGCGGAGTGCTGGACGATAAGCAAAATGGCAAAGCAGATTCTTGGTTCCTTGGAAAGAAAAATTCTGCAGCGAATGTATGATCCTATCTGCGAGGAAGACGAATAGAGGAGAAGACACAACCGTGAACGCTATGTGCTGTACCAAGATGAGAGAAAGGCAAAAATCCGTTGACTACAGTGGTTTGGCCACATCAAGCGAATAGACAACAACGCTGCAGCTACGAGAAAGAGAGTCTTCGAATCCCAGATTCCGGGTTCGAGAAGGAGAGGAAGGCCGAACCAGAGACCAAGCTAGAGAGGTTTGTCTTGACAACCGCAACCACCATGCCTGTGACCGTCGAAAGTGGAACGCAGCTCTAGCACAGGATCAGACCCTTCCTGGGTCGCAGACTTGATAACCAACAAAAATACCACAACATGTATGATGTAAGAATGATTCGCAATACACGTGAAAGAAATCAGAATTTTCTAAGTTTCAAAGCGTGATGTTTAGAAGATTTCTATGTCTCAGTTCAGTGATGATGAGAAATGTGAGAAGAATTCGCGATGGTCTCTATAAATCTAAAAATTACTTGGGTGTAATGGTTGGGTAGAACTAGGCAAGAGTGTGGCCATTGCTTGCCAGAGCATGTGGATGTGACTACAGAACTACAGAACTTAAAAAACAATCTAGCAAAGTTTTAAGGAAACCAAATTATCTGTCTATCGAAATCAAGCGCAGAATCACTCTTGCCAATCGCTGTTTCTTTGGGCTTAAGAGGCAATTGAGTAATAAAGGTCTCTCCCGAACGACCAAAGTGACTTTGTACAACACCTTGATCATCCCAGTCCTGCTTTACGGCGCAGAAACCTAGACGTTACAAAAAGCGGATGAGGAAGCCCTTGGGCTGTTCGAGAGAAAAGTTCTGCGTGCGATTTTTGGTCCTGTTTGCGTTGATGGCATCTGGAGAAGAAGATTCAACCACCACGAACCTAGTCAACGCTTAAGGTGGCTAGGCCATGAAGAGCGGATGGACAGCACTGCTCCGGCCCGAAGAGTCTTCGAATCGAAACCACAGAGACAACGCAACAGAGGACGTCCCAGACTGAGATGGCGCACACAAGTGGAAAAGGACCTCAACCAACTTGGAGTGCGCAATTGGAAGCAGCTATCAAAAGGTCGTGCTAGCTGGAGAGGCATGCTGGTTGAGGCCCAGGTCCACCCCGGACTGTAGCGCCATCCGAAGAAGAAGAAGAAATTATCTGTCACTTTATGAATTGCAAACTAAGCTATGCTTATGGACGAACATCAAGAGAAGGATTACAGCATGTATGCCGACTTGCCAAAGTTAACCCCAAATTACACAAAAGTGCCACACCTTTTCTTGGACATTAGCACAGTCCCTCTGCACACGTTTTAAGTGACAAACTTCAATTCGAATAAGACCTTCTGCGCTTGTGGACACCATTTCAGGCGAGGAAGCAGGTTTCAGACTAGGAATGGAACACAGTTCGAGCCGCTGCAGTTTTGTCTGTAAAATTTGCACGGCCTATCCGCCTCACGAGTCAAGCATTTGTCATATTCAAGCCTCCGCACAGCCTGTAGAATCCGTTACTAAATTTTCTCCTTCAGCTACAATCAGTACAAACAAGAACAAAATTCGCACGCAAAACCATAGAGCTTCCTAATTAGCTTTCGACGGGGTTCACCACAGAAGAGAAGAAAAATCTGTCTTTTGGAAGAAGAATCTGTCACTGAACTGAGCCTAAAGAAACAGCGATTAACCATCCCACGCCGAAGATCTGAGGCAGACGAAGTCCTTTCTACCTTAAAGTTTTTTCTGCCCTTTCCAATATGTCGCTTTTGTGTATCCTTTCGATATATTTCCCTCTGAAAGAATAATTGGAACGCATGTACGACGTAAGCAGTTGCCAAAGACGCCAGGTTCGGGTCTCCTGTGAACGGCAGCGCCTATGAGAAAACTCACAATTTTCCCTGTGTGAGTAGTTCCTCCTTGACAGAACGAGCCGGAGAACAAAATGTGCTTCTACTAACCACTTCACCCATGATCACTCCCAAAAATAATATTTTCAAAGAAACCGTATATCCACCACTTTCCACACACTACGCCTTCACATCCCTCCGAGCTCTGCCATATGTCCCCCAAACAGCTCATTCCCTCGCTTCTAGCCCAAAGCAAATGTTATCACATCGGCTGATACGAGTATTTACAAGCTCTTCAGATAAGCACCCCGATTTACATATTCCCAGCCAGTCCTTGTAAAACAATTTGCACTTCTCCTCTCCCCCCGACTTTCGCCGATGACTTCCAACACTTTGCTTTTCAACTCCTGCATGTACGAGTATATCTTAATTGTGCCAACTTCCCAGTGCCCTCCCCCTGCTCACATGTTTGACAAGTCCAAACATCTGTTTACCTCTTCGTGCCCCAACAAGCCGAACAGCTACACAACACGTCCCTGCGTAGATGCGACGGCCAGCATAAGTCATTCGATGTGTTGACTTTTTTTATCGGCCATCGTCCAGTCCAGTCCTCGTCCTGGTCCTCGTCCGCCACGTCGTCGTCTGTAATTTGAAATTAATTTTCCACAGCATTTTTATATTGTTTTCGAATTTCCATCACCACCGCAGCGCACAAGTCGTGCCGGCAACAAAAGCGAAACAAAACCAATAAACCAAGGCGACCGTATCTCGGATGCAAGTGGGCGAGGGCCGAGTACGAGTACGAGCGCCAATAAACCAACATGCTGTTACAGTCGAAAAATCACTGCCCGCAATCTTTTCCCGCTCCTTTTTTGCCGGCCCTCGGTGTGCGGTTCTATTTTTCTCTAGTCCGGTCGCATCCCCACTCAGTAATCCATTTTCAATTAAAAACCCATCAGACCGCAGATTTGGCAAACTTCAATGTGTATCCCTTCACCATTTGACCGGGTATCCTTGGTGGCAACGGCGACGGCGGCGGGAGAAAAATCGAATGCGAGGAGCAGCAACCGAGATAAGAGTGATCTGGCTTCTCAACTATCCTGTATATCCTTTTAGCTCTTGTGGAGGTCAGTTGATTTAATATCCTTCGGGTTATCGGCTATGTCCATCCTTCTCCTCATCCGTCCGTCCTTCATCCTGCAGCCTTGAGTGAGGCGGAGAATAGAAAAAGAAAGAAGGATTGTGATGTGTTCCGCTATTTGTTCAACAAGGATGTTGTTACGACTTCTCCTTCTTTTCCTCTTCATGCTTCCTTTTGCAGTTCACCCACTGGTGCAAGTGCCCAACCAGCTGGTGGGGGCACCCGTTCTAACAGATGTCACACTAATTTGCAACGTCGAGGCATCACCCAAGGCGATAAATTATTGGCAACGGGAGAACGGTCAGTATCAAAGTAAAGTAAATTTTCTACTCCTTTATTCCTTCGGCTGTGTGTGGTGAGGCGGCAGCAGACAGAAGGATCTGTGTTGTGGCTGCAATCGAAATTTTTCAATGTGTCTTGTGTTGGGCGCCAGTTTTTTTTTATTTTTTTTTTTTTGTCTTTTCGGCGTGCAGATGGCAATCGCAAATCCGTCGGCGTGTGTTACGTGCGAAGGACATACGAGAAAGAGAGAGGAATCCAATTCGTTGTGTCCACGAAGCTGCTATTGCTGCTGCTGCTGCTGCCGTCTCACCACGAGCCATCCACTGTTGATCTCTATGTGTCCTGTTCGGTTGGAAATGCGATTATTTTTATTGGCATTCAATTGACAGACGGAGTGATAGAGGTGACAGTTGGAATATTAGATACGTGACAAGTCACTGATAGATTGACTGTTCAAAGGACTTTGTGTGCTATATCCTGCTTTGTTTGCTCCTTTATTTTTTTCTTCCTTTCCCCGGCGTGACTTGTTTAGGTGAGATGATAATTGCTGGTGAGAGGTACCTCCTGACGGAGAAGGAGAACTCAATGTACGCCATGGAAATGGTGCTGCACATAAAACGTTTGCAGAGTAGCGATTTCGGTGGCTACAAGTGTATCTCGAAGAACAGCATCGGCGATACGGAGGGCACCATTCGACTTTATGGTAAGTGTCCTTCGGGAGTGGCTACCATCCTCCTTTTTGTAGTTTCTTCTTCCTTTGGCAAAAAAAAAGAATTCACTTAATCGTTTTGGTGGAATTGAAATTCGATTTCATTCTCTCATCTCTCCTGCTTTTTGGTTTTTTGCAGAAATGGAACGACCGAAAGCCAAATCGCAAAAGGACGACGAAACTAATGAAGTCTCGGTAAGTAAGGGAGCTGAATCGGATGAGCGACTGATTCTTGTGCGGTAATTATGTGGGGCGTTTGAACAGGAATGCAATTAGGTTCGCTTTCGTCCGTTGGTGAGAGTGGAGAATTAATTGAAGGGGAGGGCGAGCGCGTTCTTGAGTTTTGTCTTTAGCTTTTTGCCGCTGCCATTGTGCACTGATTGAATGTTTTGATTTGGAACGGGAGGTATTTAACTTCTAATGACCAGTGGATAGCAACCGCAACTTGTCACTGAGAGTGATCATTTTTAATTGTTTTGCTCTGTTATCAGTTTGGGAGGTTTCGTCTTAACAATCCCATCCCATGTTCAATTATTTCAGAAGAAAAACGAAGCAATCCTCAACGAGAATCGCCGTGAAGATGGATCACGCAATCAAAATGGCCGACTCTACAAGGAGCGCGGTGATACAAATCTCTATAACAGTTGTACGCGCTTACACGCCCAACTCACAACAATAACCAAACTTCTGTCAGCAACGCTCACAATTCTCCTGCTGCATTCCGGCTTCAGCATAACCCAAAGTCTACCGTTATAGCTTCTACATAACCACGTGTCCCTAGAGTAATTTATATCAAAGTGAAAAAAAAATAAACATATATATATACAACTGCATATGATATATGTACTAAATATAAATTTAAAGAAAAATGAAAAGAATATAAATTAAATGTTACCTCGTTAGATAATATTTGAATTTATAAGCAAAAACCAACCAAGGAAAGTGTGCGTCTGTGTTTCCCCTGATTTCACATAAGCATCATTCAATGATGGCTCAAATCAAATTAGACATAATCTCTAGACAAATGATGCAGAACATTAAAAACGAATATATATAAAGATAAATTTAATTGTGGCTTTAAACAGAAGAGACAAATATTTAATTCATTGGACGTTATATCAAACAAATCGAAAACACACATATACATATGAATATATTTAACTGCTTTGAAATGAATGTTATCCCTCACTTTTGATCCCTTCGATTTTGTGTTGATTTGTTGGATTCTTTGACGTTTGTCGCCATGAAAAGTTGTTCCCAAGCTTACTCCTAACTTGCCTCTCGTTCCCCCATTCCTGCAATTGCCTCCCAATCATATGTGACTAAGTGACAAACGTCAAAAATTCCGAAAAATACAAGTTCCCCAGTATTCGCAATTTTTTATCCCTGAAAATAAACAAAAAACAAAACTTTAAACAACGGTTTTTGTAAATAAATGTACAAACTCAAAGACGTAAAAATGAAAAAAAAAATAAAATTTATTGTAAATAACCTCACGAATAACTTATAACATAAAGCAGCATGACATTTACAATTTAAACTGCCATCTGACGGTAAAGAGAAAGGTCCTTCAGTCTCACTCAGTCACTCTCTTTACCCGCTCTGAACAGGTTGCTATTGTTGCATTTTCCGTTTCACTCTGTTTTTTGTCAACTTTAAGTTTTCCTCAGTTGTTTTCTCTTTTGTAAGTGCTACAATTTAAGTCTTAGCCTAAGTCACTAGCATAATCTTAAAAACCAAATGAATAATTTAAAAAAAAATAATAATTCGCGTTAAGTAATTTTAGAAAAATAAAAAAAAAACATGTGCCAAAAGAACGAAGAAAAAAATATTTCACAAAACCGTTTCAAAGTGCTGCCAAACTGTTGTGTGAATCTCATTCACCAACATGGCAACGCTTGCAATTGAAAAGAAGAAAAAAAAACTCTTAAACATTTATAAAAAAAAATGCAAAAACAAAAACATAAATATACGTACCAAATACAAAAACAAAGATAAAAAATATTTAAAACTGTATCGTGGCATAGAAATGCAAATCAAATGAAAACTATTTTATCACTAGGAGTGTAGAAAGTTTATACAATGAGAATGAGAAGAAAGAAAAAAAAACGATGAAATCAAGAAAAATCGAAAGCAAACCGCTATATACATAAATAGAGCAAATTAATTGAAGCTAGAGTTTAACCTTAATGTCTATAAACAAATACAGCAAAACTAAGTTATTTAATTATTTGTAAATATTATTTATATCAATGAACAAACAACAAACATATGTATTGTAAAAAAAAACAAAGAAACAGAAATTAAAAGAAAATAAATTGAAAAAGAAAAAACATACTGAGTAGCGGTGTTTTTAATTGAGAATGCAAGGTATTGCTGATTGTTTGATAACTCAGTCAGGGTGGGTCCGATGCTGATTTTTAATTATAATTATATGATGACACTGGTAGGTTTGTGACTGAGCAAGATTACTGACGGTTATTGAGTCCACGAGTGGGAACAATGTGATGTCATTCGACAGAAAGTCAGTGAAACGAAATCAGTCGCCTAACGGTTGACGAACTTTGGGAAATTATAAAAAAAAAATATTTCTAAAGCGAGTACTATTCGCTGATGTAAATTGAAAGCCTCGGAGCAGAGATTTGGACATTTTTTTAGTGGGGAACTGTGAAAGGCCGATGTTTTATCAATCATCCGGAAGCGATTCAGCAATTTAGGGCAAGCAATCCGTGAGCTACAGGCAATCATCAAGATATTTGTGTAAAGAAGTGACAGAGGGCACCACAGTGAATCCAGTCCAAGTCAGCACTTAAGCGACATTGTATTTCAAATCATAAAGTCATGATACAAGGAAACAACTTAATCATATTCTTTAGTGATTTTTTTTAAATAACTGTATTACTTGAGGGGCACTACAGCCACAGGTTACCAGTGCCTAGCGTCTTCAGCAACTACTCGAATTGTGTGTGCTAGAGGGGATCTACAGTTTTTCCAACTCAGAACGACGACATTTGAGAGGCTTCTCAGAGAAGAATTCTTACGCTTTGACTGTTGCCAGCTACACAAAATACTCAAAAGAGTTGCTGCCGTGAAAAATGCAAGGTTCTTAGTTCGGGAATTGAACCCTTGCGTAGTCCACGCACTCAGCCCAGGAATTGTAAAAAAGAGAACTTGCATTGGATTCACCCATTTTTACTTTACCCATTCCCTGCTCATCTTAGAAGCACTGCATAACATCGAAGCACATTACGAATAAAAATGCTGCGACAGGGGAAAAGTTCAGATTGGTGCACCTGATGCGCTCAGACCGTAACTATATATCCCGCTTAGTTACTCTGTCCTAACTTAACGCCCAATAACGTCATCCCTACCACTTAAGAAATTTATCATAGTGTGTGATAGATTATTATAGGAGGGGGAACAGAGAGCTTGGATGCTATTCATATGTACCCTTCCTTGTTTTATTTGGCATTTCATTGAAGCTTTGTCGCCCATATCCCAAATGCCAGTCGTTAAGCAATTTCTTGGTACAGCAACGTCTGCTAAGCAAAATGGTAGTCCAAGCCAACGATGATCAAACTAAAGGGTGTCCCAACAAGAACGCGAGAATTAAATTTGTCGCCATTTGAATTGTCATTGTTTGACATTTGAACAATTATTATAGTTTGTAAGTAGAAGGTATAAGGTTAATAAAAATGGAGCGTTCCACGAATTAATAACGCATTCTCATTGTAAAATTGTATTACCAAAATGGTGAAAGTATTGCGCCTCAGTTCGCAAATTGCGATCAATTTTTGGTTACAACTGTAAAGCGATTAATGGAAAAGTTAGCTGAAACTGGGTTTGTTACTGATGTAAAGACAACAACGCGCCTTTGACCAGGTCAATCGACCGAAAACATCGCAGCAGTACCTGACGATCCCACTCAAACTCCATCCACATCAATTCGACACCGAGCTCGGCAAATTTGTGAATCCAAATCCACTATGCAGCGAATTTTGACAAAAGATTTGCATCTTCATGCATACAAAGGTCAATTGACTCAGGAACTGAAGTCAGCTGACCATGCACAGCGAAGGGAGTTCGTTAATGGGGTAGTGGAGAGACAACATGAATATGCTGATTTTGCCTCAACGTGTCACTCTGTGGTGTGAATCATTGGACCTTTTTTATGACAATGAGTCAAGTCAAGCGCAAACAGTCAATGGTGTCCGGTATCGTGAAATGCTAACCAATTTTTTGGTGCCAAAAATGGAGGTGATGTGGTTTCAACAAGACGGCGCCACATCTCATACAGCCAGAGAAATAATTCAATTGCTGCATTAGTCATTTCCCGGTCGTGTAATTTCGCGTTTTGGACACCAGAATTGGCCGCCTAGATCGTGCGATTTAACACCATTGGACTTTTTTCTTTGGGGTTTTTTGAAGTCGATGGTTTATGCGAATAAGCCGAGGACGACTCAAACCTTAAGAGAGGAAATTGGACGCTGCATTAATGAAATACCTCAGTATTTATGCAAAACGGTCATTGAAAATTTAATTAAAAGGTCGCGTATGTGCCAGCAAAGCCGCGGCGGCCATCTGGCCGATGTGTTATTCCACGCATAACCTCATACTGTCTACTTTACGATATAATAAAGAATTCACGATTTTTTTTAAATATCTGCATTTTATTTAAAATTTAAATCTTGCGTTCTTGTAGGGACACCATTTATATGCCCTGCTCTAGGACGCCCTTGTATGCATTCGCACTCAATCTCGAGATCGAATCGTTTCGAATCGTTTCTATTATGGGTGCGGCACAGGGTGGTGTAGCAGAACCTAAAATGTGGTATAAGATTTAGTTCTAAGACTCAGATCTAAAAATCGGATCTAAGACTCATCAAATGACTCATGCTGAAGCGACATGATACTGTCTTTCCAACAAAAAATTTAAATGGTTATTGATTGGAATCAAGTTGTGCCATCTTTTATTATTAATCAGAACACCGGTAGCGTTAAATTCATATAACAAAGTTCTTGTCGACGCAAGCTACTCGTTTATTACTAGCTCCTCGCAAAATCTATAAAATGCACATAAGGACATGTGCTTACGGTAATCTCCAAAAGAAACAAAAATACAGAGTTAAACTTTGAATTGTTTTGCACCCGACAAGTGGGACTAGTATGTGAAGAGTGCAGCAGTGTATCAGAAAAATATGAGTTTCGAATGTGCAGATGAAACTAAAGTTTGTGAGATTTAATTTAAAATGCTGAAGCGGACTAATCCATATAGACATATCCAAGATTTATTGTTTTACAAAAGATACCGATTGCTATTCTGATAACAGTGCAATTTCAACGCAAGAACGAATCTAATTTTCAACACCCACTCCACTTTTTTAAGATTTTGTTTCTAGAAAATGAAACTCTTTTAGTCTTATCGTGTCCCTATGACCGTTCATCTGTCCTGAAAAAGTGAAGGAATTTTAACAAAGTCCTTTATTCGACTATAAACATTCACGAGTAAAGTTTGGGCAAAACTACATTTTTTTAGGTTCGACAAAAAACGTTTTGTTTTGAAAGAAGGTCACAGAGTTATAAAGCGTCTTAATTTCCCTACCCCTCTGCACCGTATTTACATCGGTGCAACTAGAAATCCGAAAAAAGTAAAATCCAAAAATATTTTGAAGGTTTTATAACGCAGTTATTAAAAATTCGTATTTTTGGAACTTATTGAAAACTCTTTAGATATCGAAAATAGAAAGTACTCGCTTAAGTAGGTGAATCGACATGAATTCCACTATCATCATGTACATTCATTCAATTGTCAATTCCTTAACAAAGTTCGCACTCACACATAGTTGCACTAAAGAGTAATCGCACTTGATGGTATAAGGAAAAAAGCGGACCTTCCCCACAGCTAGTCCCCCCGATACTGGTCACGCAGAGGAACTTAACCAAGTCCTTGAAATACTCGCGATACAGCTCTCTTACATGATTTCCATAGATCACTTAGAAATCCCTGACATTCGAGATTTACTTAAGAAGAAGATCTTTCATTCTTGAAGACATCTGACACTCATAAGCCTGAGTAATAGCTTCGCATTACCATTTTCACAATTTGCATGAAATTAACAAGCCATGCTTTTTAATTTGTACGCAGCTGAATTTCTAAGACATCACCCCAACAGCGACTGCTCACATCAATACCCAACCCCAAGGTTAAACTGAGAACTCAAATACAGCATCCCCTCCCAAGCGTCACACAGAGGCCGATCCTGGTTTAACTCCAATTGCCCGCTTCAATAATGAAAAACACATTTCCTCCCCTCACGTCCGTGAACTTGTAGGCAGCGAAGTCAAACCAAGCCACCCACACCCACCCACACAGACCCACCAATGCACACTCCTTAACAATGCACACCCTCCAAGAAGAAGAAACAAAAAATTGAATTTCGATTGCCCTTCGAGCAAGCACTCGCCGCCGTTCCCGCCTCCACAATCTACCAGAACTGACCTAGCTCCGGCTTTCACGACCACCATGGTCACAACCGGTAATGGGCCAATTAATTGGGGTTGCAATTGCATTGAACATGTTCGTGCATTCCTCGCCTTTGTCCCCCCGCCCGACTTGCTGACCGGGTGATAATCCTTACTAAAACCGAAAATCGATTTGATTTCCGTCGGTCGGTGTGAGGGCGATAGGGTATTCATATCGCCGTTCATGTCCTGCACCCGGAACCCATTTGAAGTGAACGCTCCATTAACACCTAACAGCCTCACACACACACACACGCGCGCGTACACATGCCCGCACGCCGAGGCGGAAATATATCAAAGCGAGACCGAACGATGGCTGTGTTGAGAAGTCCTCCAGGCAGGCTGGAGTGCATTTATGGGGCCTGCACTCGTGGTAGGTCGGCAGGCAACTTGTACGACCCACATGTTGGTATATCGATTTGGCCGGGCACTCCTCGTTGCGATGAAGCGGCTACGGAATGTTAGATGCAATAATATCCGATTGAGCTTTGGTAACAGAAATCCACATCAATAAGCATCGGTTTTGGCTGAGCATTCAGCAGACATTTGAGGGGGGGGGGGGGGGGAGGTGGAAAGGTCATTGCATGTTCCTTGATACGTGGCTTCGCATGAGAACGGAGTTAATTATGCCACTCAGACGGGGACTTGGTTTAGAGAGCAACTTCAATGAAAATGAAACGGCTCGCTTTGTGAGACATTCCTCTGCAAAGACAGAGTGCACACTGCTGTTGTGGTTGAAATGCAGACCGTATTTCGGAGGAGGCCAGCAATTGACCTCTTGTTGAAGAATAGCTTTCACTCAAGCGGTTGCCACTGGCCCCTCCTCGATACTCCTGGAGGAAATCGGTTGGAGTCCAGAAAGCGATTGAATATCTCGTTTTTTGAAACAAAATTGAGGTGTAGGAATATTTGCTGATGTGCATATCGGAGAAGACAGAGCGGTGAACCTTGATTGACAGTCTTGGATGATGCGTTGATAATTACCCTATCAGGTAGGCATCTATCAACGCTGTCGTACACACTCTCCACTTTTCTGCGTCGATTCTGCTGAAGATTGAGATCATATAGGTTCTTGAACGGCCTTCTCAGAGGATGGGCGCTCTTAGACTTTACTGAAGATCTTGCTTCTGCTTAAAGGCAGTCGATATGATCTACTTACTGTTTACGCTTCTTCCCGTCTAGGATGGGTCCGGAACATATGGCGCTGTCTCAGTTGTGTTTATTTGTGAATGCCATGATGGCCGTGGACCAGTTTGAGGGCAACGTTCTATGTTTTTGTTTTGAACTTCAAGGATAAGGAGAGCGAATGACAATGGAATAAGTCCGAAGACATCAGTTTGCCACTTCTTCCAAGAATTGTCTTGTCCCATTCGATCGGTATGAAGCAGATAGAGTGCAATTGGGGCCGCTTTCTGATCGAAGTAGGAGACATTCTCAGTTTTGAGGACATTTTCAGTTTTTGAAGCAAAACTTCTCTTTGCGAAGTCCACAACGTAAGTTAGGAGTGGCTTTAATTGGAAATATAAAAAGGTCCAGGATTATGTGGATGCAGTCTACTAGTAGGAAGGCATTGTGGTACAACAAGGACTGTATGATGGTTCTGGGATATGATTTTGTCGTTATCATTAGGATTGTTGTCAATAAGCAACCACTCTTTGACAGGTTCTGGGCCCCTTTTGGAGCCCCTCGGATAGTCCCCTTCCTAGCCTAGAAATCTATACAGACGTGTCTAAAGCCGACCGCGGAGTAGAATCGGGTATTTACTTGGATCAATTCCGAATCAGTCAGTCTTTTAGACAATCAAATTATTGTAGTACTTTCCAGGCAGAAATTATGAGCGACTGCACCGATAGGTAAGCATAATTAAAAGGACTCAAGTCAGAATCCTCGAAGAACACGAGCTAGTCAGAAAATGACCAACTATCACAAGGTTCATAGTACGCAACGCGTCAATGTCCATTGAAACGTTGAAGACTGAGATCCTTTAGCAGGCCTTGTGGGAGATGGAGAAACCTAAGCATATAAATAGTCATTGGCTAGGCCCGTACGGTGACTCAATCATGATTAATTATTGCTACCAAATAATCCCTTTGCGCGCGTCAATTATAAGAAAAGTTAAAAAAACAACCATGAACCATCCTTAACCACGGCCATTCTTATACCGAAAAGACTTCGCAATGGGAAGACACGCCGCAAGACTTAAGCTATCTTTCAACGGCTTTTCCAGTTTTTGTTTGCAAAAAGAAGAGGAGAAGACCCCTGAATATGGTCTTTGGAACTGACCTTCATTAGGAACCGCGAGAGAATCCTATTGTACTTCAATGGACTATCAGACATAAATCAAATGAACGTCAATCTAATAAGGATCCAAAAAAATTAAATGGTTTCCGGAGCAGCAAATGAACACCAGCTCTGTGACGGTACAATGAACACCACCCGGATCTCGAAGAGTTCGAAACTACCTTACGTACCTAGCACCAGACCTCCGTGTCAGCGATAAGCAACTTTTCGGCTCATATTTCTACCACCAGGCGAGGTATTATTTTTGGTTCAGAAACAAAAAGTCCTACCAAGGGAATGTTGGATGAGGCAGCAGATCGTAGTCGAAAGCGACTCGTTTCGCCATGCAGATGGCGGCGGTGTGACCTGATGCTAAGTGGGACCGATTTTCTTTCAAATTGGAGTCGAATCGCCCCAATAATTCGGCATAGTAGGGCTCTGTAACCATTTTGTTCTCTGCAAGATAGTCGATATTGATAGCGCACTGTGAGTCGCAGATAATGCCAAAAACGATGACCATCGGTTTCCGGCCGATAGAACAGCTTTCATCTTCTCAGAGCTTGTTCGCAGTGATGTGCATGGTTTCGACTATTCCTTTGAATCTCGGGTATATCATGTCGTCGGCCTTGAAATGACGCAATGCAACCCAAGGCTACGCAGATTTTGAAGACCGCTTCCGTTTAGCTTTAACGATATTACACTTTTGACGAGAGGCAGCCAAGATGCAAGATCAACTTAACCCTCAATCTTACAAAATGTTTATTTGCCGTCACATCTTGTAGTTCGTGAAATCTTATTTTACTGCTTTTTATCTTCAACACATGCCACACAATATGAGAAACCCAAAACCCTCTGAAAGGCTATTTCCAACCTAGGCATCTTCACCACGACGCGATAAACAGTCAACGTAGACGTGAGAAAGGATTAAGTGTCTCTACAAATGGAGTCATCAATTCTCGTCAAACTCGAACAGAAATTCCATCAAATTTCCACCTTCAGTCGATGTCCATAAAAGCGTCACACAGAATCAACTCTACACCACTCCAGGCACCCCATTGAGTGCCATGGAAACCATTAATAGGCACCCACCGCTGACAAAAGGGAATAAGTGATTAACACCACACTCAATCGCACCGACACGTCGACACCCACGGTCTCCGCGATTAAAAATTAACGTCAAAGCAATAAAAATGAAATAGCAGCCCAAAGGTATCAACGGCGAACTCATATCGAACTGAATGTTTCATGAATCAGGAGTCCGATGCAACGCGCTCAATCCCATTTGTTGTGCCCCCAAGTCAGCCTCACTCCTCCCTCCTTCCTCCTTGTGCAGACGACCACATTGACGACTCTGGAATTGCAGCAGGCACTAAGTGCTCGCATAGGTTCAGTGCCGTGATATAACTCATTTTCAATATGACATGCATTGTTAAGGATTAAAAGGAGATCACATCGTCCGCATTATCATCGTCATCATAGCCGTCGTCGTCGTCGGCGGCGGCGGCGGCGGCGGCGATGGCGCACCGTCATCCTCGTCTGCATGCACATCATCATTCCGTGCAACCGGTGAGAGCAGAGTGCAAAAAAAAAAACGCAAAAACAACAATTCCGTGGGAGGCGAGCGACGGGAGGTGGAGGAAACTATTATGATGCCTCCGCACACATGTGAAAGGATATTTCAGAGTAACCGGAATAAAGGATAAAGAATTACAATGCTTCATCATGTGGGCTGCCGTGCGGGCCTGTGTGTGGGGATGTGTGTGTCTGTCGGTTCGGTTGGAAAATGGAGCGAACGAATTGAGAATGATTTCAGATTTTTCCATCCTTTTTGTCAGGATACTCACTTTTTTCCGTGTCGTCCCTTCTCCCCCCCTCTGGTTCTCTGTTCATACTTTAGTGGGGCAAATGTGAATTCCTTTGAAATATTAATGCATCAAGCGCGGTTCGTGCACTCCGGCCACGGACAGGGTGACGGGGGCACCTTTCATCGGTGGGTTGGCGCGGGCCCACTTTAATGCATTCCAGGCTTGACTGTATATTTTAGAGGCATCCCCGATTCAAAGGATGCCCAGGAAAAAAAAAAGGAAAACACAAAAATTGTGTATAAACATTAAATAGAGGCTTTTGTCTTTAGTTTTTCCTGTCCCAGGACAGAACTACTCGTGAACTCCGAATACCGCTGTGTGCGATAGGAAATTTGTGAAACTAAAACAAGCGGCATATGCCCTTCGTTGGGTAGGGGTTTTCTATGTGGCAGTTTGAAAAGTAGAGCAAATGAGGTTTTAGTGATGGAAGCCCTTTAGGGACATCTCGTGAGGCGGTGGGGTTGGAGATCACAGTTCCCAATATTGATGGAAATTCGAGCAAGTTTTCAGTTCCTAGACCTAAGTACAGGGTAAGATGTGAGAATCGATTTCAAGGATATCATGTGCATAGTCAATTCAAATTTCCAGGAAAAGATGCACTGATGGCTGATGGCATTAAATTTAAATGAAGGTAATTCACGTCAAAGTTTTTGACACCTGCATATAAGATTTGAGTTCAGAGATCACATTTACTATTCGACAAGGACTCTAACAACATATACGAGGGCAGTCAGATAAGCACTTAACCTCAAAAAAGACGGAAATTATGAAGAAGTGGCCATTTTTTAGCTCTGTTCAAGCAATGCATAGACTTTTTTAAAATAGAGCTATGTATCGGCGATTTTTTTTAAGCTTCAACCTTTTTATAATTGAAAAACAAAAGAAGGCTCACGGGGCCAAATTTGAAAACAAAGGTAGACAGGGCACCAATTCGTGACCTAATTTACCTAATTTGGTCATTTTTGTCACAACAACATTGACGTCATTCAATCACGTCAATGCCGCAACGAGTCGTTCATGAGATATTTACTAGAACTGAAATGGAAGCGGCTTTGATGCATCTGGCAGTAGAGAAACCAAATATTTGCTGTCATCAAGGATGAACGCGCCAACAACTCCAACATCTTGGATAGAACGACACACTGAGCAGCGAAAACTTTGAGGTAGTCATTGTCTTCGTCGACCTTGAGACAACAATATCAGTAACAAAATCAAGCATATAGTCACACTTGCCTTTCGCTATTTCTGAGGGCTCCAAAGGCAATTAAGTAACATATCCCTCTCTTGAATTATCAAGCTGGCTTTGTGAAACACCTTGATCGTCTCTGTCCTTCTTTATAGCTCAGAATCTTCGACGTTATTAAGAGCGGATACATAACTCATCTTTTAAAGGAGAATTCTACAGGTGATTCTTACGCCAGTTTGAGCTGATGGCATCTGAGAAAGAAGATATAACGACTAACCATAAATGCTATATGGCACCACGTGCCCCCCGTTCCATCGCGTTTCTTAGCCTTTTCCGGCGAGTAATCAACGGTACGGAAAAATCTTATCTCGGCAGCCTGTATTCGCGATCTTATCCTTTCGCTCATTAGCCAAATTCATAACCATAGGTGAGAGTTGGAACCAACACTGAGTTAAACACCGAAAACTTGACATTGACACCAGGCTCGGCCTTGGTTATTACCGATCTACCAAGCTGCTTCAAAATTTATCCAACCTGGTTACCCCGCAATAAAGATTAGTGTTGCTCCTAACATCACTCGTGAATACCTCTCCACCTGTTTCAGACTCTTCTAACATGTAGAATTCATTGGACAGGCGTTGTGGAAATTACCATTTCTTCGGACTTGTCAACCTTCACCCTCATTCCAGCATTAGTGCATATGGCCACAAGCCAATCAAGCGCCCTAAAGTTCCGTCTGGGAGGATGTGAGGACAACTAAGTCATCTTCGAAAAGAAGATGACTCAACCTCAAATCTCCCAATGTGAAACTTTTCTCGCCTCGTCTGCGCTTCAGTTCAATATTTGAAACACACATATTTGAAATTTAATTGAAATATTTTCGTATTGGTTAAAGTTATTTTTTAAAAGCTATAGGAAAGCTTTTCAAAAAAAAAAACACATAAAATTCAGAAAAATGCATAAAATCTTTACTTGAATTGATAGAACGATCCCTATAATTTAATGTTTGAAGATTATTTCACGCAAATGTTGACATTGACTGCGCCTCAAATGGTCCATCCTTTTCCTCCAATGCTTCCATTGAAGTGGGCTTGTCTGTATAGACATGAGCCTTAACAAAAAATAGTCTTAAGGCTTTGAATCGCACGATCTAGGCGGCCAATTGACCGGTCCCGAACGTGAAATAGAATGTTCACCGAACTCGCCTCTCAATAAGGCCATTGTTCCCCGTGCTGTGCGGCATGTGGCACCGTCTTGTTGAAACCACATATCATGCTAGGCAAGCTCTTGCATTTGGGCAAAAAAAAGTTGGATATCATCTCACGGTAGCGCTTACCATTCACAGTTATGTTACGATTCGCATCATCTATTGAAGAAGTACGGTACAGTGATGCCACCAGCCCATAAACCGCACCAAATTGTGACTTTTTCTGGATGCATTGGTAGCTCTTGTTATGCTTCTGGCTGATATTTATTAACTGACAATAAAATGGAAGAAGCGCGAACTTTCTTAACAAAGCACACATTTTGATAATAAAATGCAATAATTTGCAAGCGTTGTTCGTTTGTAAGACGATTCATGGTTAAATTACAGACCAAACTGAAGATGTTTGACAGTATAACAAAACACGAAAAGTGCGTCAACTGTTTAAACCAATGTTGCCAAAAAGATAATAGCTAAAAAGTTACGTTTTACTTCTATAGAATGACGTGATGCCGGTCATGACTACATCTGAGGTGGTCCATTCAGAAGGTCCATCTTTGGACGAATGGTTCTAGCAAAGTGATTGGTATCATTCGGATAACACGATTATTGTTGACTTCCAAAGCTTCAATCATAGCTGGGTTATTCCTGCTGACTTTATATGCCGTCATAGAGAATAGTCCAAACTGTGATCTAGGCAGCCCATTTACCGAAACAAAATTTGCTCAACAAATTTTTTTTTATCAAGAAGTACATTATTTTGGACACTGTATGGCTTATCTAAGTGGCTTTGGCTTGCATAAGTTGAATTTTGTAAGCTAGGCCAAAATCGTCACCTAAAATATGCCACTGTCAAATCCGCCAAGACAAGCTGCTGAGAGAGAATCGATTCGTAATGACATTCGCGTACCTCTTCTATACGTGCTGCATGTAGTCTAATCAATCGAGTATCATTAACTTATGTAAACTCTGACTCAAACTCGCGAATGGTGTGGTAATAGGGGATACAGTGGGTCGATTATGCGTACCGTAAGTTCCTTCAACGATGTGGGTTCCAGGTAATGTGACTGGATTATGAATCACTTGATTCAAAATTACATCCATAACACTATTATTAGTCTATACGGAGTCACTGCTTTAACCAAAGACCATTTGGAGTGATTGCGGCTAACAGACCCCGGTGTTGATAGAACCGGATTGGTAGTAAAAGCTTGAACGGAGGCTAAATTCCGGTGCTGCGAAAGGTCAAGAGCCCCTGGAACTTCGGTTTCAGCTTGACCGTACCCTTAAACCCCTAGTGGGGGAATCGTGGTTGCTGTTGTTTTAAGTCCAATATATATGGCAGGGAGATCTAAATCAAGTTGTTCACCCTACTGCTTCAGACCAGGCGGTTAGGGGACTTTCCCGATTTAGTCTGGAGTTCCTTTCTAAACTGGATGCTGCGACCCAGCGATCAGCAGAGGACTAAGAAAGGCCTCCCTCCAAGCCAAGGTGCGGTGATTGTCCCTCAAGCATGATCTCATTTGGTACTTGGGTAACTAAGGCGTATAGTCTGGCATTATTTACGACTCCTTGGAAAATGGACGCCGTTATATAAGCCGTAACGGCAGGTTATTATGCAAAACCAAATCCCATATCTGTTCTGGTGTGGATCCTTCCGTAATGCTTTGCCAAACTATACTGAACAAAATTACTAAGCAGTTGCTGGAATTCTTGCAAAAGTTTCAGTCAAGTCAAGTTTTTAATTCAATCTCTTCCCTCCCACTGCATACTCAACGCCCGCTTCTCATGTGGAATGATCCAAATAATTCAAGTTTGAAAACAAATTGATTTGAACGACAAAATGATGACATCTCCGTTGCCTTTCGAAGATTCCCCATTATCCAGTGCCATACCAACGTGTTTCAGCCGATGCGAACAAGTGCCCAAATTCATTCGCCCCCCTGCAACAAAAATCCTTCAGCAGCAACATTGATAGTCCACACGCAACTCCGCCTTAAGTGTGTACACTGGTTGTTGTGCGCCTGAGGTCGTCTGCTTCAGCTGCACACGACTACGCCGCCCGTCATGTCTTATTTAGGAACCACCACCGCACCACGCACTCCCATCCGACACCACAATCCTGTGTGAATTACCTTCAATTGTACACTTTACATTGTACACTTTGAGTTGGCAGTCGCCCGCGCGGTGCGGTATTGTTACACGGCAATCTCTTCGCATTCATCCTCCGCACTTATGCGAGAGTGTTCTGCTGGCGAAGACCCTCCTTTGTCGACGTTCCACTTAATTCCTTTTATATCCTTAACGAAAGTTTTCGTCTTCTCCCTCCTCAAATTGCCATAATTTACTTTTATTTTCGTTTCAATTTTACTCGGTTGCTGCTGCCTGGCTCGTTCTACTCGCATCTCCACTACATTCCCGGCTCTCGCCTGCCACGGATAATGTTTTCAAACTTTTATTCACTTACAAGAGCAACAACAAAAGCGGCGGCACCAGCACCAGCACCAGAGCAACAATAACATCATCAAATGAAATTGTACACTCAAGTCGGAGCGCATGAGACGCGAACCCCGCTACAAAACGCAAAACAATGAAGGAACGCAAAAAAAAACACCCAAAATCATTACCAAAGGACAAGGTATCTCTCGCTGTCGAGTGGGTGGACGGGTGGGCGGTGTGCGCTCGCAAAAATTGTGAAAATTGTGAAAATTGAGAAAATTTAATAAAAAGGATAAATAATTAATTTACGATTTAATTTCTGCGTTTGCACTTGGCGCGCGCACGTGTGTGTTTGTGCCTGCGTGCAATGATTAAAAATTAAAACCGCACTCGGTCGGAGGAACAAAATAACGGAAACGACAAAGAAGCATTCCTTCTAATTGGGTTTCGCCGACGAGGGTGGAGTTGTGTGACATACTCACAAATTCGCTCGGATCTCAGTGCAAATTGGTAAGAAGTCGGATGGAGTTGCTCTCCCGACTTTGTATCTATTAGATAAATTCACATTATGAGATAAAATTGTTTTGCGGGCGGCATTGGCGCGAGGATGGGTGCTAAACTCTAAGTGGATGGATGGAAACAGTTTCTGTTTGTTGGCGTCTGAGGATTGTGTGAAGGTGGAGCTAGTGGCTGGTGAATGGTGTTAGGTGTGTTTCGGGAATTGGTTGGTTAGGTTTTGAGAAAGTTTTTTGATTGGCGACGGTTGCTGCCACTTGAAATCCGATTGAAATTGGAATCTTTGCCACGGAAATGAAATTTTGTGTTCTTGGGACTTTTGAGCTGTTATGATCCTCTGCATCTCAATTAGTTCTTGTAGTGGCATCGAACGGGTGTGTTCTGAATGGGATAAGTTGAGTTGCTAATCACAGAAAATTCAAGGGCATACTTATTAGAGCACGCCTCTTCCACTACTAGTCGTTGAGTGCAATGTGGCCTGGCCAGTGACACTGAAGTTTAGACAAGACAAGACAGACAAAACAGACAAAATAGACAAAACAGACAAAACAGACAAAACAGACAAAACTGACAAGACAGACAAGTCAGACAAGACAGACAAGACAGACAAGACAGACAAGACAGACAAGACAGACAAGACAGACAAGACAGACAAGACAGACAAGACAGACAAGACAGACAAGACAGACAAGACAGACAAGACAGACAAGACAGACAAGACAGACAAGACAGACAAGACAGACAAGACAGACAAGACAGACAAGACAGACAAGACAGACAAGACAGACAAGACAGACAAGACAGACAAGACAGACAAGACAGACAAGACAGACAAGACAGACAAGACAGACAAGACAGACAAGACAGACAAGACAGACAAGACAGACAAGACAGACAAGACAGACAAGACAGACAAGACAGACAAGACAGACAAGACAGACAAGACAGACAAGACAGACAAGACAGACAAGACAGACAAGACAGACAAGACAGACAAGACAGACAAGACAGACAAGACAGACAAGACAGACAAGACAGACAAGACAGACAAGACAGACAAGACAGACAAGACAGACAAGACAGACAAGACAGACAAGACAGACAAGACAGACAAGACAGACAAGACAGACAAGACAGACAAGACAGACAAGACAGACAAGACAGACAAGACAGACAAGACAGACAAGACAGACAAGACAGACAAGACAGACAAGACAGACAAGACAGACAATGCAGGCAAAACAGACAAGAAAGAACTGTGCGCCGTGGCGTAGTGACTAAGAACGTCCCGTCGGTAACTTCTCATAGTCCGCTGTTCGGAGGTAGCATTGAACTCCATGTCCCTTCCACTTGCTTCCATCCTTGTTGAAGTTGCTAGGGTCACTTGTGAATTGTGATGACATGCAATTTATTTATTCATCTATGTCCAATGCAAGGCATGGTGCTCACAAAAGTCCTTTGAAGATTCTTGAACAATGTCAGCAGAGTGGAGCCACTACAAAATTTCCGATACGACATACACCTGAACTTGAATCTCTCTTGACAGTCTCACGTCCACTGTCTCCACAACAGACGCTGCGTGCAACTTAAGTCTCGACAACAGCCAAAGGATAATAAAAGGACACCAGATATTGAAAACTTATAACCACTCTCCATTGGCATTTGCAGCCTTATTTGACCAAATCTCTGCCCAGATCTCGGCAAAGATGCTGCACATCCCCTGCTACGGTTTAATATTCGATTTTTTTACCCAGTCTTGCACATCATTCTGCGGGATTACATTTCATGTCCTGGAACTCTTTAACCCAAGTGCACACCCGTCCCACATCATTTTGTGCCCCACACACGCTGCCGCTGCCGTCGCCGCTACCGTGGCCACCATAGCCACCGAAGATACCCAATTTGCAAGCAAATAGGTTGGAATAGCTCCACAGGAGACGAATAACAAAACGGAGCAAATAGAGCTAAACGAAGTGGAGAATGCAGATGCAAAAAATACGACGAACCTGAGCAGAATTCTTGCCAGGCTAGCGTGGAATTTATAGAGTGCACTCTGGAGAGGACAGGAAATTCAATGTGAATTTTTCTTCCTTTCCGTTATTTTTTCCCGCCTCCCCCCGCCCGACCCGGTGGACGGAAAGTAGATTCCGAAAAAAGAGATCGTCAGGGGGGAGGGGCGGGGTAAGCAACCGACATGCACCGCCCTCGTATCGTTTTAAACTGCACACGTAACATCCGTAAAACACACGTATCGATGTAATCACCGGATAAGCTAACAAGTTACCAGGACTCGAGAACACAGGCGGAGAGGCCGCTCTCCACCCACACCTGGCCATATGTTTGTCTGGCTCGTCTGGAGCGGTGTGCAGCGACGGAAGAGTGGTTCCGCATTATCGGCAAGCACTGCCACTGCTGCCTGTGGCGCACATATAGGTGGCACCGTTGTTGTTGTGTGGTTGTTGTGAGTGTTGTCCTGAATGCATATGTCGAGGAGCCATGAATATCTTTTCCTTGCAAGGGGACCTCAACCGATGCACACACAGATCTCAGATAGACCCGCACCCGAAACGGGGGTGGTTTGTGTTTTTTTGCCTTTCTCCAGATCTTTTTGGCTTTGTTGTTTTGTTGTGGGAGTCCTTGTGCAGTTATCGGTGGAGTTGGAGTTCTCGAGACCGGCATGCGGAAGGAAGGTATATCAAATTTGTATTTCCATTTCGGCAGAGGATATAAAATCAATTTGTCAAAGATTGCTTACAGGAAGACAAGAAGAGGACGTTGGCGATGACGATGACGACAACTACGACGACGAGCAGAGGCAGCCGACGAGGACGACAACTCCGTCGACGGCAATGCAAGCAGAGTCCCTTGGGAATGTTTATGAATTTGAGGGATTATTTAGAACGAGATGACTCTTATTGAATGCATGACATCGCCGGGACATGGCAGATGCAATGGAGGCCAATCTGTGACGTGATTCCACTGTAAGAGGGTGACTTGCAGTGAATTTGCGTTTCAGTCGTTCTTGTCGCGATTGCAGTTTAGTGATGTGCATGGAATCTGATGGTATGATGCGAAGGAGAAGACTGGGAAGTTAGGGTCTGTCTGCAGCACGGATATCGAAGGATGGAAGGGGCCAGTGATGCAGCAGCAATTTGAAAAATTGTAACAGTCAATTTTTGTTATACGTAATGACTAAATATTCCTCTGGGAACATGATCTGGCAACAGAGAGTGACAACAAAAAATGGGACACACAGTAGATTTGTTTATTTAACGATGTAAAAGCATTTAACGACAAATGAATAGCATCCTTTAGAAAAGTCATTATACAGGATGTACAGAGTTCTGGAACGGCTGTATTTTCAAATATTTATTTACACGTTTTAACGCGTAACAGGAGGTATGGTCCTGTGCACACGAGCAAAGTCGTTGATCGCACTAAACATGGTGAGCTGCCAACACTATCCTCGTCCCTGCACAGGTCAAGCTGACATATAGCCTCATTGTGGCGCCCCCTGGATAGCCATCACAACATCCGTTGTGTGGTGAAACAATGTATGCAGCGAGCACCTCTGCCCGAGGGTTAAATATTGGACCTGGCCTAGCAGTCTGTAGGTTGTGCGTGAGGCTAACTCCCTCGACACATAAAAAAGAAAACGAGTTCAGAGACAGCAACATGCCTCGGATAATGTTCACGACCCCAGCAAACGAAATGACAACGATTTCGGTTCTGCACGTGGAATGTGAGGTCCCTTAAGAGACCACGTGCAGCCGAGCAACTTGCGGGGGCTCTTGACTGCTACAAAGCAGATATCACCGCCACCCAGAAAGTGCGGTGGGATGGTTGATGATGAAGATGAAGAACAGCGACATCTACTACACCAACTGCTTCAGGGAGAGAAGGCAGCGCATATTCGGATGCGGATTTGTTTACTTTGGCAAGTAGTCCTAAGATCCCGTAAGCGAACAACAGCCTGATTTGCGCTCATGCCCCGACAGAGGAGAAGGATGACTACAGCAAGGACGAGTTCTATGATCTCCTAGAAAGAACATTCGATCGATGCCCCAGCTATGACACCAAGATCGTTCTAGGAGATTTCAATGGTCAGATGGGAACAGAGGACATCTTTGCTGGCGTCATCGGGAAACACACCCTGCACGACCACCTCCGGAAACGAACTCAGGCTGTTGGACTTCGCCGCAGGTCGGAACCTCTCTGTAACGTCACATCTCAACATACATGAAGGAACCTGGCGATTTCCTGATCAATTAACCGTCCACCAGATTGATCACGTTGCAACCAACGGTTGGGCGCATGCACCCTCTCATCTGTAAGTTATGGTTGAAAGATAGAATTTCTGGTGAGTGGAATCTCAGTGTCATTTGTCCGGTGCACAACAAAGGACACCCTTTCGACTGCGCCATCTATCAAGGGATCAGTCTCCACAACATCGCACACAAGACAAGATCCACTCTACCGTATTGTGTAGACACCTGAGACCAACAACGTGATAGGTCAGTGTGATTTTAGGCCAGGGAAGTCCACCATCGACCAAATCTTCACACTACGGTAGATCCTGGAAAAGACCCAACATGTGTAAATCGACACGCACCACCTATTCGTCGATTTCAAGGCAGCATATGACAGCGTGCACAGAGACGGGCGATGTCTAGTTTCAGCATTCCCACTAAACTCTTCAGATTGTGCAGGATGACAATGGAGAATTCTCGCTGCTTCGTCAAGGGCGGTAACGAACCCACCGAGTCCTTCAATGTCAAGAAAGGTTTTAGACAAGGCGACGCACTGTCATCGTTAACATCATCCTTGAGAAGATCGTGCGTAACTCACAAGTTAACACCAGAAGTGCGATCTTCCAAAAGTCCGTTCAACTGTCGGTAGTGAGGCGTTTGTTGGCATTGACGCGGATGCGGCTTAAATAGGTTTGACCATGAATGAGGGCGAGACAAAATATCCTATCCTATCCTGAGAGAGGACACACAACACCGAGTAGGCAGCAGAAACTTCGAGGTAGTCAAAGACTTCCTCAACCTCAGCTACGCTGTAAACGAGGACAACAACAACAGTAGCGAAATCAAGCACAGCATCAGTGGAGTGGAGGAAACCTACAGATTAATGTCGACTCTATTTGATGAACTTAAAGGGGGTTTTTTAATTAAAATGAAAACGGATAGATGTTAGATCGTAAAAACTATAAAAAGCTGATATGCTCTGTCAGTACAACTGAAAAGTAAATAGTCAGTGCGGCACATGCTACTCGTCAGCTTTGTTATATAATAAGAAGTACAGGAAGTCGTAAACTAGCAGCCAAACTAAATTAGAGATAAGTCAAGTTAAGTTTACAAATTTGAATAGATTGAAAGTTAAACCTCTTGCATAGAGTGACGTGGGTGATTTTTATTTTATTTCCTAGTTCCCTTTCTCAAACTTTCTTTGGACCAAGTTTAAGGACCATCATTGATATAAGAGCATGTGTGAAGAGAATTAAAATGTTTCCGAAACTGCATTGGTATAGAAATCATACGGCTTATCGGTAACCAAGAACAACGACAACCGCGAGCACCATGTCCTACAACACTCCAAGTCCGTCTGTTGCCCTTCAAACCATATGAAGGACCTTGCCTTCGACAATTAAAAGGGCTTTACAAACTAGCTGAATTCTGATGGAACTGCATGGAGAAATTACTTGAAAGGGAAAAGGGTAGGATAAGATTGGAAACAGCCACCCATAATTTCAGCAAGGTCTGGAGAGTACACTAAGTGGGGTAAAACCCCCCATTTAAGGCTTTCCCGGTAGTTTTTGACTGCTACAGGAACGTGAGGCCGTGTGCTCTCATGTTACAAAAGCACCTTGTTATGCCTTTCCGTCGTTTCTGGCAGTTCTAACTGCAATGCACAGCTCCAACGTTTTAGTTGTAGTCGAAAAAGTTACCACTAATGGATTCGTCTTATTTTAGCAGCTCATAGTACACCACACTCGTCTGGTCTCACCATATAAAACGTGGATTATTTTCCTTAGCGTCGATGTAGAAGATAATGGAAATGGGTCACAAGGCTTTTCATAATATTTCTTCTTCTTGCGTTCATTGTACCATACTCAATTTTCATCTCCAGTCATGATCCGTTGCGAGAATCCCTTCTTTTGATGTCCTTTCAGAAGCGTTCCAAGATGAAAAATTACCTTTCGACATCCCATGCCCCAACTCGTACGACATCCAAATTCCCCGCTAAAATTCTTCATCTTCAAACTTGTTGACCTGAACAAGACGTTCTTTGTCTTCGCCACTAAAATCACCACTTCGTTGATTTGTCGAAACAACTTTCCGCACGATTAATCGGACAGAGCAAGCTTACCGTAATCTACTACAAGCATTCGATGAGCTTCAGCTGCACTTTTCTTCCAATTAAAGGAAAATCAATACCCCCCCTTAAATACTGTTTATTTAAGTCAAATCTGGACATTTTTGAAAAGGTAGAAAGCAATGCTGTTTTCTGTAACAGGCGCTGATGCACACTTATCATTGCTGACTTTTCCAGCAAATAGATGATCACTTCCAAGATCTTCCACAACTTGCAGGTGGCGCCGTATTTTTAAAATGCACCGAATAAATTTATACCCAAAATCGAATTCCTTTTGTAACATAAATTGTGTCTAGCAATACCTTAACTTACGTAAGAGCTGACATCCTAAGTTTTTTTTTTTCGAATAGCATTAACATTGTTCGTGGAAAATTACTAAAAATGTTGCACCCATGCACAGGAATTTCTCTTAAAAATCTGACATTCCCCAGATTTTACAGCTTCATGTATTTAAGCATATATTCGACAAAATATTTCTCTACACACAACGACTTGTTTATTTAACAGTTATGCAAATATTCCATCGATGATAAAACAAATAAAAGGCACCCATCAGGCTAAAACCTCTCTTCAGCATGAAACCAAAAAATATGTATCCACAGATAAGTAAATGAATTACTCGATGGCACAGATACGTAGCAAATTGTGAAAAGATCTGCAATATTTATAACAGAGCCCAAACCACTCTCACAGCTTATTAGCTGAAATTTAATTAATTTTGCTCATTCATGTTCACAGCTTCTGGGCTCGAATGTCCGCCTCTTGGCCGGAAAAAGGAGCGAAAAAAAAGTATTGCCCTCGAGATCGATGACCATTCAATTATTTTTCATAAGCTGCAGTATCCCACTGCATTAAAACGCGACAAAAAACCCGAAAAAAAAGATAGCCAAAAGCCAAGCACACCAACACCGCCGCAGCATCCCTGCTCACCCCTATGAAGTGTGTGCATCCATTATCCAGCCCACAAAACTTCTGCCGCTGCCATATCGCGCACTATTGCACCAGCACCACACTGCGGTCTTCGCAAAAGGAAACAAAAACAAAGATGCAAAAGACACCGCTATACAAAGCGCGCACACTCACACACAGTCCATAACCGGGACCATCATCCATTTTCTCCTCAAATATTTTCCCATTAAACAACGAGGACTCGAGGACTCGCAGCAGCAGCGTCAGTTTGCCGAATCATTCGCGTAGGCAAAGGTCCCTCGCTGTCATTCGCCTCGGCGCGCTCACCCATTCGAAAACAAATAAATGCCAAAAGGTGAAACAAAAATTTTGGATGCATCTGCGGAAGGAAACAGGAGCAAAAAAATTAAACCGAACCAGCGAACATCTATAAAAAGCCACCGACAGGAATCTGTGTGTGGGCCTGTGATGGCCTGTGCTTGCCCGCCTCCCCGCAGATGGCTGCAGCCTTATGTGTCCGCAGGATGCCAGTATCAGGTCGCAAAATATACACACTGTGCACTCGGATAAAGGCGAGACAAGTTGGCCGCGGTCCTCCTGCCGAGTATGCAAATAAAAAAATATATGCATTAGATACTTTATGTGGGTGCCGTGATGCCCCTCCGTGCTACCCTCTCTCTTTACCAATGTACGATCTGTAATGGCTTCCTGTTATCACCTTTTTTCAGTTTCGTTTTGGTTTGGTATGGTTTTTACTGTGAATTGTGGGTATCAAAGGTCAAATGGCTTTGACCTGCGACTCACCACAGGGAAACTGGGAAATTAAAACCTCTCTGTCGAGGTCTTATATGACACACTAAGTGAGTCGCTAATTGGTGCAACTTCCGAGATAATCCAAACTTTAACAGGGCGGTTCTACTGAAAATTAAACAACTTTCTGCCTGCATATTAACCACTACCAGGAAGATAAAATTTTAGGAAAAGAATTCAAAAACAGAACAGGAACAAACACTCGTTGGACAGATTTTAACTTTCTTGTCCCAGCAGCAGCTGCACACTCGGACGTATGTTCAGTACTCTGGATCCACCTGCATGTAATCAAACACTCAGTCCAACAAAATTTGGCATCTTGGAGGAACTAATAAGGCAGTCAGACACTCGGTCGTATGTTCAGCACACTCAGCACTCTGGACACACCGGCAAGACGATCGCACACTCGGGCGTATGTGGAACAGAATTTGGCACCTTTCAGACACTCGGTCGCATGTACAGCACTCTGGGCCAATGACCAAGACCGTCGGGCACTCGGAAATATGTTCTGCTCTCTGGATCCACCACCAAAGCGATCGCACACTCGGGCGTATGTGACACAAAATTTGACACCTTGGACAAACAAAGGAAAAATCAGACACTCGGTCGCGTGTTTAGCACTCAGGGCACACCGGCAAGACGATCGCACACTCGGGTGCATGTGGAACAGTATTTGGCACCTTCGACGAACCAAGGAGGCATTCAGACACTCGGATATATCTTCTGCACTCGGGCGTATGTGGAACAGAATTTGTCAGATTTGACGTACCAAGGAGGCACTCCCAAGACCAAGAGGAGGCACTCAGACACTCGGTCGCATGTACAGCACTCTGGGCCAATGACCAAGACCGTCGGACACTCAGAAGTATGTTCTGCACTCTGGACCCACCAACAAGGCGATCGCACACTCGGGCGTATGTGGAACAGAATTTGGCACCTTGGACGAACCACGGAGGCATTCAGACACTCGGTCGCATGTACAGCACGTACCAAGGAGGCACTCAGACACTCGGTCGCATGTACAGCACTCTGGGCCAATGACCAAGACCGTCGGGCACCCGGAAATATGTTCTGCAGTCTGGATCCACCACCAAAGCGATCGCACACTCGGGAGTATGTGACACAAAATTTGACACCTTGGACGAACAAAGGAAAAATCAGACACTCGGTCGCATGTTTAGCACTCTGGACATACCGGCAAGACGATCGCACACTCGGGCGCATGTGGAACAGTATTTGGCAACTTGGACGAACCAAGGAGGCATTCAGACACTCGGACATATCTTCTGCACTCGGGCGTATGTGGAACAGAATTTGGCACCTTGGACGAAGCACGGAGGCACTCAGACACTCGGTCGCATGTACAGCACTCTGGGCCAATGACCAAGACCGTCGGGCACTCGGAAATATGTTCTGCACTCTGGACCCACCAACAAGGCGATCGCACACTCGGGCGTATGTGGAACAGAATTTGGCACCTTGGGCGAAACACGGAGGCATTCAGACACTCGGTCGCATGTACAGCACGTACCAAGGAGGCACTCAGACACTCGGTTGCATGTACAGCACTCTGGGCCAATGACCAAGACCGTCGGACACTCAGAAGTATGTTCTGCACTCTGGACACACCAACAAGGCGATCGCACACTCGGGCGTATGTGGAACAGAATTTGGCACCTTGGACGAACCACGGAGGCATTCAGACACTCGGTCGCATGTACAGCACGTACCAAGGAGGCACTCAGACACTCGGTCGCATGTACAGCACTCTGGGCCAATGACCAAGACCGTCGGGCACTCGGAAATATGTTCTGCACTCTGGACCCACCAACAAGGCGATCGCACACTCGGGCGTATGTGGAACAGAATTTGGCACCTTGGGCGAAACACGGAGGCATTCAGACACTCGGACATATCTTCTGCACTCGGGCGTATGTGGAAGAGAATTTGGCAACTTGGACGAACCAAGGAGGCATTCAGACACTCGGACATATCTTCTGCACTCGGGCGTATGTGGAACAGAATTTGGCACCTTGGACGAAGTACGGAGGCACTCAGACACTCGGTCGCATGTACAGCACTCTGGGCCAATGACCAAGACAGTCGGACACTCAGAAGTATGTTCTGCACTCTGGACACACCAACAAGGCGATCGCACACTCGGGCGTATGTGGAACAGAATTTGGCACCTTGGACGAACCACGGAGGCATTCAGACACTCGGTCGCATGTACAGCACGTACCAAGGAGGCACTCAGACACTCGGTCGCATGTACAGCACTCTGGGCCAATGACCAAGACCGTCGGGCACTCGGAAATATGTTCTGCACTCTGGACCCACCAACAAGGCGATCGCACACTCGGGCGTATGTGGAACAGAATTTGGCACCTTGGGCGAAACACGGAGGCATTCAGACACTCGGTCGCATGTACAGCACGTACCAAGGAGGCACTCAGACACTCGGTCGCATGTACAGCACTCTGGGCCAATGACCAAGACCGTCGGGCACTCGGAAATATGTTCTGCACTCTGGATCCACCACCAAAGCGATCGCACACTCGGGCGTATGTGACACAAAATTTGACACCTTGGACGAACAAAGGAAAAATCAGACACTCGGTCGCGTGTTTAGCACTCTGGACACACCGGAAAGACGATCGCACACTCGGGCGCATGTGGAACAGAATTTGTCAGCTTGGACGTACCAAGGAGGCACTCAGACACTCGGTCGCATGTACAGCACTCTGGGCCAATGACCAAGACCGTCGGACACTCAGAAGTCTGTTCTGCACTCTGGACCCACCAGAAAAGCGATCGCACACTCGGTCGTTTGTGGAACAGAATTTGGCACATTGGACGAACCAAGAAGGCACTCAGACACTCGGTCGCATGGTCAGGACTCTGGGCCAATGACCAAGACCGTCGGACACTCAGAAGTCTGTTCTGCACTCTGGACCCACCAGCAAAGCGATCGCACACTCGGGCGTATGTGGAACAGAATTTGGCACCTTGGAGGAACCAAGGAGGCAGACAGACACTCGGTCGCATGGTCAGGACTCTGGGCCAATGACCAAGACCGTCGGACACTCAGCAGTCTGTTCTGCACTCTGCACCCACCAGCAAAGCGATCGCACACTCGGGCGTATGTGGAACAGAATTTGGCAGCTTGGACGAACCAAGGAGGCAGACAGACACTCGGTCGCATGGTCAGGACTCTGGGCCAATGACCAAGACCGTCGGACACTCAGAAGTATGTTCCGTACTCTGGACCCACCAACAAGGCGATCGCACACTCGGGCGTATGTGGAACAGAATTTGGCACCTTGGACGAACCACGGAGGCATTCAGACACTCGGTCGCATGTACAGCACTCTGGGCCAATGACCAAGACCGTCGGACACTCAGAAGTGTGTTCTGCACTCTGGTCCCACCGGCAAGACGACCGCACACTCGGGCGTATGTGACACAGAATTTGACACCTAGGACGAACCAAGAAGACAGTCAGACACTCGGTCGCATGTTTAGCACTCTGGACCCACCGGTAAGACGACCGCGCACTCGGGCGTATGTGGAACAGAATTTAAGACCTTGAAGGAACCAAGAAGACAGTCAGACACTCGGTTGCATGTTTAGCACTCTGGATACACCAGCAAGACGACCGCACACTAGGGCGTATGTGGAACAGAATTTGGCACCTTGGACGAACCAAGAAGGCAGTCAGACACTCGGTTGTATGTTCAGCACTCTGGGCTAATGACCAAGACCGTCGGACACTCGGAAGTATGTTCTGCACTCTGGTCCCACCAGCAAGACGACCGCACACTCGGGCGTATGTGGAACAGAAGACGGTCAGACACTCGGTCGCATGTTTAGCTCTCTGGACCCACCGGCAAGACGATCGCACACTCGGGCGTATGTGGAACAGAATTTGGCACCTTGGACGAACCAAGAAGGCAGTCAGACACTCGGTTGTATGTTCAGCACTCTGGGCCAATGACCAAGACCGTCGGACACTCGGAAGTATGTTCTGCACTCTGGTCCCACCAGCAAGACGACCGCACACTCGGGCGTATGTGGAACAGAAGACGGTCAGACACTCGGTCGCATGTTTAGCTCTCTGGACCCACCGGCAAGACGACCGCACACTCGGGCGTATGTGGAACAGAATTTGCCACCTTGGACGAACCTAGAAGTCAGTCAGACACTCGGTCGCATGTACAGCACTCTGGGCCAATGACCAAGACCGTCGGACACTCAGAAGTATGTTTTGCACTCTGGATCCACCAGCAAGACGACCGCACACTCGGGCGTATGTGGAACAGAAGACGGTCAGACACTCGGTCGCATGTTTAGCTCTCTGGACCCACCGGCAAGACGACCGCACACTCGGGCGTATGTGGAACAGAATTTGCCACCTTGGACGAACCTAGAAGTCAGTCAGACACTCGGTCGCATGTACAGCACTCTGGGCCAATGACCAAGACCGTCGGACACTCAGAAGTATGTTTTGCACTCTGCATCCACCAGCAAGACGATCGCACACTCGGGCGCATGTGGAACAGAATTTGGCACCTTGGACGAACCAAGAAGGCAGTCAGACACTCGGTCGCATGTCCAGCACTCTGGGCCAATGACCAAGACCGTCGGACACTCAGAAGTATGTTTTGCACTCTGGATCCACCAGCAAGACGATCGCACACTCGGGCGTATGTGGAACAGAATTTGGCCCCTTGGACGAACCAAGGAGGCATTCAGACACTCGGACATATCTTCTGCACTCGGACGTATGTGGAACAGAATTTGGCAGCTTGGACGTACCATGGAAGCACTCAGACACTCGGTCGCATATACAGCACTCTGGGCCAATGACCAAGACCGTCAGGCACTCGGAAATATGTTCTGCACTCTGGATCCACTAGCAAGACGATCGCACACTCGGGCGTATGTGGAACAGAATTTGGCAGCTTGGACGAACCAAGGAGGCAGTCAGACACTCTGTCGCATGTTCAGCACTCTGGACACACCAGCAAGGCGATCGCACACTCGGGCGTATGTGGAACAGAATTTGGCAGCTTGGACGAACCAAGGAGGCAGTCAGACACTCTGTCGCATGTTCAGCACTCTGGGCCAATGACCAAGACCGTCAGGCACTCGGGCGTATGTTCAGCACTCTGGACCCACCAGCAAGACTATCACACACTCGGGCGCATGTGGAACAGAATTTGAGACCTTAGAGGAACCAAGAAGACAGTCAGACACTCGGTCGCATGTTTAGCACTCTGGATCCACCAGCAAGACGACCGCACACTAGGGCGTATGTGGAACAGAATTTGGCAGCTTGGACGAACCAAGGAGGCAGTCAGACACTCTGTCGCATGTTCAGCACTCTGGACACACCAGCAAGGCGATCGCACACTCGGGCGTATGTGGAACAGAATTTGGCAGCTTGGACGAACCAAGGAGGCAGTCAGACACTCTGTCGCATGTTCAGCACTCTGGACACACCAGCAAGGCGATCGCATACTCGGGCGTATGTGGAACAGAATTTGGCAGCTTGGACGAACCAAGGAGGCAGTCAGACACTCTGTCGCATGTTCAGCACTCTGGGCCAATGACCAAGACCGTCAGGCACTCGGAAATATGTTCTGCACTCTGGATCCACTAGCAAGACGATCGCACACTCGGGCGTATGTGGAACAGAATTTGGCAGCTTGGACGAACCAAGGAGGCAGTCAGACACTCTGTCGCATGTTCAGCACTCTGGACACACCAGCAAGGCGATCGCACACTCGGGCGTATGTGGAACAGAATTTAGCAGCTTGGACGAACCAAGGAGGCAGTCAGACACTCTGTCGCATGTTCAGCACTCTGGGCCAATGACCAAGACCGTCAGGCACTCGGGCGTATGTTCAGCACTCTGGACCCACCAGCAAGACTATCACACACTCGGGCGCATGTGGAACAGAATTTGAGACCTTGGAGGAACCAAGAAGACAGTCAGACACTCGGTCGCATGTTTAGCACTCTGCATCCACCAGCAAGACGACCGCACACTAGGGCGTATGTGGAACAGAATTTGAGACCTTGGAGGAACCAAGAAGACAGTCAGACACTCGGTCGCATGTTTAGCACTCTGGATCCACCAGCAAGGCGATCGCACACTCGGGCGTATGTGGAACAGAATTTGGCAGCTTGGACGAACCAAGGAGGCAGTCAGACACTCTGTCGCATGTTCAGCACTCTGGACACACCAGCAAGGCGATCGCACACTCGGGCGTATGTGGAACAGAATTTAGCAGCTTGGACGAACCAAGGAGGCAGTCAGACACTCTGTCGCATGTTCAGCACTCTGGGCCAATGACCAAGACCGTCAGGCACTCGGAAATATGTTCTGCACTCTGGATCCACTAGCAAGACGATCGCACACTCGGGCGTATGTGGAACAGAATTTAGCAGCTTGGACGAACCAAGGAGGCACTCAGACACTCGGTCGCATGTACAGCACTCTGGGCCATGACCAAGACCGTCGGGCACTCGGAAATATGTTCTGCACTCTGGATCCACCAGCAAGACGATCGCACACACGGGCGTATGTGGAACAGAATTTGTCAGCTTGGACGTACCAAGGAGGCACTCAGACACTCGGTCGCATGTACAGCACTCTGGGCCAATGACCAAGACCGTCGGACACTCAGAAGTATGTTCTGCACTCTGGACCCACCAAGAAGGCGATCACACACTCTGGCGTATGTGGAACAGAATTTGGCACCTTGGACGAACCAAGGAGGCACTCAGACACTCGGTCGCATGTACAGCACTCTGGGCCATGACCAAGACCGTCGGGCACTCGGAAATATGTTCTGCACTCTGGATCCACCAGCAAGACGATCGCACACTCGGGCGTATGTGGAACATAATTTGGCACCTTGGACGAACCAAGGAGGCTTTCAGACACTCTGTCATGTCTTCTACACTCGGGCGTATGTGGAACAGAATTTGGCACCTTGGACGAACCAAGGAGGCTTTCAGACACTCGGACATATCTTCTGCACTCGGGCGTATGTGGAACAGAGTTTGGCACCTTGGAGGAACCAAGGAGGCACTCAGACACTCGGTCGCATGTTCAGCACTCTGGGCCAATGACCAAAACCGTCGGGCACTCGGAAATATGTTCTGCACTCTGGATCCACCAGCAAGACGATCGCGCACTCGGGCGTATGTGGAACAGAATTTGGCACCTTGGAGGAACCACGGAGGCACTCAGACACTCGGTCGCATGTACAGCACTCTGGGCCAATGACCAAGACCGTGGGACACTCGGAAGTATGTTCTGCACTCTGGACCCACCAACAAGACGATCGCACACTCGGGCGTATGTGGAACAGAATTTGGCACCTTGGACGAACCAAGGAGGCACTCAGACACTCGGTCGCATGTACAGCACTCTGGGCCAATGACCAAGACCGTGGGACACTCGGAAGTATGTTCTGCACTCTGGATCCACCAGCAAGACGATCGCACACTCGGGCGTATGTGGAACATAATTTGGCACCTTGGACGAACCAAGGAGGCTTTCAGACACTCTGTCATGTCTTCTACACTCGGACGTATGTGGAACAGAATTTGGCACCTTGGACGAACCAAGGAGGCTTTCAGACACTCGGACATATCTTCTGCACTCGGGCGTATGTGGAACAGAGTTTGGCACCTTGGAGGAACCAAGGAGGCACTCAGACACTCGGTCGCATGTTCAGCACTCTGGGCCAATGACCAAGACCGTCGGACACTCAGAAGTATGTTCTGCACTTTCGACCCACCAAGAAGGCGATCACACACTCTGGCGTATGTGGAACATAATTTGGCACCTTGGACGAACCAAGGAGGCATTCAGACACTCGGACATATCTTCTGCACTCGGGCGTATGTGGAACAGAATTTGGCACCTTGGAGGAACCAAGAAGGCAGGCAGACACTCGGTCGCATGTTGAGTACTCTGGGCCAATGACCAAGACACTCAGGCACTCGGGCGTATGTAGAACGGAAATCGACACTTTGACAGCCGGATTGGAGGGCATAAACATGTGAACCACTTACTTTTCTTGTAGCACACGTGAAAGTGTTTATTCTTCCTAGATCTAAGTTAATATTGACTCTTATCCAATTTCGCGTTACATATGTTGCGTGTCGCTAGTTGTGACTGAAATTTTCAACCGCAGCCTTTCATCTAATTGCTCAACAAAATAACATTCAGCCGTCCAAATCTCTTCTTATAGCCACGCACAGAGTGTCTCAATCCCATACGCTTAATTACATCAAAGGATCTCCCGCTTCCACCCCTTCTGCCTGCACATAGCAGAGTGAAATAATTTTTGCACCACCAGCGCTACAAGGCATGCAACAATAGCTACTTGCCCTCAGTATTTGTTTCGCATTCCTGCCCTTCGCCCATAAAAGGCATCATCCCTTGTGTGCTGGCCGGCGTGTCTGTGCGTGTGTGTCAGAACGTGTGCATTGGCAAATAAAATTCAAAATGAAATGCATCAAGGGATTCTAAATATGCGAAATGGTTTTTAACTATGTAAACATTTTGGTGAGCCATTGTTGGACTACTTCGCATGCCTTCCGCCGCCACCACCACCCCCTCAACACCCCCTCAAGCACCCAGCGATGTATGCACGCGGAGCAGTGTTGGCTTTCACCCGTAACCAATCCCATTAATGGGATAAATTGCAGGCATGCATCTCTCACTTCAGCTGCATTCTCTCCGGGCGGAGGGGTTATGTCGTATCCGCCACAATTTCACCCCGTCCTTTTCGGTGTGCCCCACTGCGGATCGGTTACAAGCAACGAAAAACAATGCAAAAGGATTCCTTTCTATCTCTCCCTGTCTCTCTCTCTCTCTCTGACTGATTTTTTGCGTCGCTGGTCTCGCGTTTGCCGAGAACGAAATTCCCAGTGTAACATAAAAAAGACAAATTGCAATTCTCATAACTTTAAAGTGCCTCTAAACTGCGCGCTATGATGGTACGCGCCATGTGTGCCGCTGTGTTTGTCTGCGGATATGATGGTCCCGCTGGTAGGTGGGGCGCGGGGGGGGCGAACAGTGGATTTGTTTTATGTCGCGCGTAGTTGTTTATTTGAAATTCAAAATCGGAAACGCAAACGCGAACGCACACATCACAGCCGCATGCAGTCAGGAGAGTAGTAAATTTTGGGATTTTTTGGTTTTGTTAACCCCATTTGACGAGGCCGCTGCCAGCAGGACCCCACCATCGGAATGAGCTGCATTCGTCGGATGATCATTGAGGGTTGAACGATTTGTGTTGATTACACGAAGCGGGCCATTGCCGTGTGGGTGGCGCAGATTGGAGGCGCTGAAGCGTTTAGTGATTTCATTTCGATGAAAATAAATTCTCTTGAGTTGCAGTACAGTGGGTGAAGGCAAGTACGTCGAGGGTTGGGTTTTCGATTTAAAGCGGAATGGAATTTAAGTCGAAGTGGGGAAGAGGTTTCTGTTGAATTCTCCACTATAAATTAGTTACTTGACGGTAAATCGCAGTCAGTGATTCAAATTTCGGTTTATTCGTGTCTTATGGAGCTCGCTAGTACTTTGACGTATAGCCCAACACTTTGAAATAATTTTTTTTAAATAATTTGATGATATTTTCGAAAATTTCGATCTGAATTCGATTGTTAAGCCTGGTTGGTGTATTTATTGATTAAAGCTTAAGCCTACTAGTTGGGAGATAACAAAGGTCTCTGAATACCACGCATTTTACGGTATACATCGCACAAATTCTGCTTTATAGTTCCAAATGTGTGGGATGCTACAGGGGATCATTCATTCAATTTCCATGGAAACGCTTTGATGAGGAGAGGCCGCAGTTGGTAGTCTGTAGAAGTTTGCCATTGGCTTTTGGAAGATTTGGAAATTTACTATTTCGCTCACTCAACCGTGACAACTATTTCAGAAGTTGTTTCAGCAAATTATGTGCGTTTTTAATCCGAAGCCAAAGCAAGTCTGAAACTAATTCTTGAAAAACGTGATACCTTCAAGAGGAATACCGTATACAAACTGCCTGAATCATTTTGCGCTTTCGATAATAAAGACCAAATGAAACACAATCAGTTTTGGAAAAGTTTGGATCCTGTCCTAGCGTACCACCTCGGGAAGATTTATAGCACGCGATTCTTTTCTGGGTAAGGTTTCACCACGTTTTCACTCCATATCTCAGGCATAACCTCACCTCACATTTTTCATGTCATGAAGTCATAATTCACCAAGGATCATTCGGGTCAACATGGTCTCTTACGTTAAAAGGTGATCTTTTAAAAGCTATACGAAAGTTTTTCAAAAAAAAACACACGAAATTCAGAAAAATGCATGAAATCCTTATTTGAATCGATAGTGCGGTCCATATAATTTAATGTTTGAAGATTATTTCATGCAAATGTTGACCTTGAATGCGCCTCGAATGGTCCATCCGCATAGTCCAATTTTGGCATACTCTATCTAACATTTCGGCTGGTATCTCATGAATAAATGCTTCAATGTTGTTTTCCAATGCGTCAGTTGAAGCGGGCTTGTCTGTATAAACATGAGCTTTAGCCCCACAAAAACTAGTCTAAAGGCGTTAAATCCCACCATTTAGGCGGCCAATTGACCGGTCCCGAACGTGAAATAAAACTCTCCCGAACTCACCTCTCAATAAGTTCATTGTTGCGCGTGCTGTGTGGAGTGTGGCACCGCCTTTTTAAAACCATGTCATGCAAGTCGAGCTCTTGCATTTTGGGCGAAAGAAAAGTTGGATATCATCTCATGGTAGCGCTCACTAACGTTACGATTCGCATCATCTTTGAAGAAGTACGGTCCAATGATGCCACAAGCCCATAAACCGCACCAAACTGTGGATGCAGTGGTAGCTCTTGCAATGCTTCTGGCTGATATTCACTCCAAAATCGACAATTCTACTTATTAACGTACCCATTGAGCCCAAAATAAGCTTCGTCGCTAAACACAATTTTTCGGTAAAAATGTGGATCTTCGGCCAACTTTCCAAGAGCCCATACACTAAAAATTTTACGTTGCGGTAGGTCGTTCGGCTTCAATTTTTGCTTCAGCTGCATTTTGAAAGAAAAATTTCGCGGAAGGTTTTAGGTTTAACCGCTTCAGTGGGTCGATTAAACTGACCATAAAATGGAAGAAGCGCGTGATAAACTTTTTTAACAGAGCATACATTTTGATAATAAAATTCAAAAATTTACAAGCGTTGTTCCTTTGTAAGACGATTCATGGTTATATTAAAGACCAAACTGAAGATGTTTAACAGTTAAACAAAATACGAGACGTGCGTCAGCGTTGTTGCCAAATGATAATAGCTAAAAAAAATCACCCTTTATAACGTTGGCAACTAAGGAATTAAGTTTTTAAGAAAATAAAAGACAATTTGACAAAATAACGTTATTCTGTAATGTATTACCTATTTTGAGCAATAACATTCTTATCTTTCAAGCAGCATCAAAATTCCACGTTCCTAAAACTTCTGTTTTTTATGAGGAAAAAACTAAACTAAGTACGATTTGGCATCATAACCAATATAGAAATTTTTACCAATCTGATGGTGCAAGGTTAGGACTATTGGTGGAGGTGGCAAAACATCCAAACCACGCTCCAATAATTGTAGCCGATTGACCAAAGATGTGTGCATTGTCATGATGAAATACAACACATTTTCGATTTGTAAATTCGAGGTATATTTCTTCAACTGCTTAATTCAACTTTGTTAGTTATTCGATGAATACATCTGAATTAATCCCTCGGTTGGATGGTAAAAGTTCAAAGCATACAATTCCTCTGTAATCCCAACAAACTGAAAACATAACTTTCTTTTGATGAATGTATGTGATACATGATGTTTTTCTGCAATCTCACGTATTGTACTATGACGATCCGAACCGATTATTGCTTTGATTTGATCGTCATCGACTTTAACTGGAAAACCAGGGAGTTTTTTATCTTTGACTGAAAAATCACCAGAACGAAATTTGGCAACCAAATTTTGAGACTGCCATTAAAGCTTTACTATCATAAACAGCACATAACTTTTCGTGTACTTGCGTTGCGTTTTTTCCTTTCCGGAAATAAAAAAGCAAGATATGATGAAATTGTTCGTTTTGATTTTTCACTTTTTAACAGACGCCAAAAAAACTACACAACTGATCAAACAAATTTGTTCGCTGATTGACGGTTGAAGTACCAACTATCAAATAACAAAATGTGTTCGATATTTCGATTACGTCAGCAAACGTATGAGTCAAATCCACAATTACGTGTATGAACGCAGTGTTCATTTACGCATCAATCGCTTCAAGAATGCTGTAACAGTTTAATGCCCAACAGTGGCAAGGACAAGGTTGATGTCAAGGATGGTAATGCTGTGTGTCTGGTGGAAATTATTTATTCTTAGCTTTTCCAACCTGGTCAAATAATATTTTTTCTGTTCACTACTATCAACAGTTGAAAAGATTGCTGAAAGCAATGGAAGTTGCTATAATTGTATTCTGTCATGACAACGCGAAACGTATTAATACATCAGTCAGACTTGCACCTTCATATTATTCCTCGATTCAAATCCGACTCTTTGGGCCTTCCGGGTGCATAGTTGCACACTCGAACTTGTGTTCAACACACCAAGATTTAAAACTTGAATAATTTTTTTGTACATACATTTTTGATGTTGTTGAGCAGCCGAGACGAAGAATTTTTTACATTTGGGAAGTTGAGGGATGACTAAGTTATTCTCACATCCTCGCAGATTTGATTGAATGGTTCCAAGTCCGAAGCTTTAGTGTTTTCAAAAGGATCTATCCAATGTTCTTTTTCTTCTTTTACTGGACCTACAGTCCGGGGTGAACCTGGGCTTCAACAAACATGACTCTCCATCTAGCACAATCTCTCGCCAACTGTCTCCAGTTGAACATTCCAGATTGGTTGAGGTCGTTCTCCACTTGTGTGCGCCATCTAGGAAAAGGTCGTGCTCTGTTACGTTTGCTAATGGCTTTTTCGGGGCGAAGCAGTTGTGTAAATACGCTATAGATAGCCTAACCATCTTATACATTGTATCCAAAGACGCCAGACTAGGTGCATGCAACCGCACAGCCCATAAATTTCGTGGTTGAATCTTCTTCTCCAGCGCTATCAACGCAAGCAAAACCAAAAATCGCAGGCAGAACTTTTCTGTCTAGAAGACTAAGGGTTTCCTCATCCCCATTTAGTAATGCCCATTTCCGCGCCGTAAAGGAGGACTCCTATGATCAAATTGTCCTTCGAGAGAGAGCTATATTTCTCAATTGTCTCTTGAGCTCAAAAAAGCAACATTTGGTAAGGGTAGTTCCTTATCTGATATGATCTTTTCAGATAAGGAAGAATTAATGTGGGTCACTTTCGACACTTTCTGATGGGTAACAATGCAAGAAGATTAGAAAATGCAATGACTAACGTAAAGGTTCCCGTGTTGAGAAGGTGGAAGAAACCACTCTACACAATTTAAGAACCTACCTGTCACTTTTAGCTGTTGGAAAGGCAACGAACAGAAGCTAGCTATACACCGTTAAAGAAGAAAAATGTCAAATAGGAAACTGAAGGGTTGACAGTTTTTTTGTAGGATATCATTGTATCACCAACCGGAAGCGTGGCATAGCAACAGGTGCAGTAATGGCTAGAGCGGTTTCCAATTAAAATATTGGAATTAAATATGGAGATAAACACCCAACGAGCAGAAAAAGCATTTCCTGAGAGATGCAGCTCTTCTAACAGCAAATATATCTTACCCTCAAGTGAGCTGTTGCATGCTCTTGTCACGTCCTCCACTCACCCGAGAAAACGACATTGCATAAGAGCTCCTTGTCATCGCACAAACATCGCAAATCACTTAATTTAATGGAACATTCCGGATTGAAATTAGTTCTCAAGACCACCCCCTCCGACCGCATACGCAATTGAGTTTGTTATAAATTCCAATTGCATTCAGTAGCCTAATCGACACGCGCCCCCGATGCCATGATAACTCCCTCCCCAGACACTTATTGAAAATTTAAATTTCCCAAGAAAAAGGAAGGCTCATCAGAAGAACGAGCAGCAGGCTGTATGCATCAAAACATGTGTCAATAATAATCAACAATTCCATCAGAGCACTGCCACGGAAGGATGTTCGGGAGAGCAAACATCGCAAGGATGCAAACAAAAAGAAAGACAACCTCAACCAAAACAAGAATCTGGCTCAGCGTGAAGTGTTTAAACTTTAAGGTCTTCTCGCTTCAATTATGCTCGAACCGACGGAGCTAACGCCCGCCCTGCTCGATTGCCATTCACGACAGGTATGATGCTTTGTGTTGTTGGTATAATTTCGGCAGAATTATTTATCGCCCCTGCCACCGCCATCGCCGCCGACAACGAGCACACCAAGACGGCTGCTGCTGCTCTTCGATTCGATTCGATTCTATTATCCTGTTCGGTAAACATTTACACGTATCCTGACGATGCGAATGCCTGATTTCTCTTGTTCCTGTGTGGGAGGGCAGAGCCTTGTAACGCATCACGGTGAGCTGTTGAATGCGAAGGGACCAGTTGTAAATTCACCTTTTCCGCTCCCCCGCTTACTCGAATTCGATTGGGGTCTAGGTTGCTGAGTGGATTAATTTCAGCCAGCTCCCCCCTCTGAAATGTGTCGAGACACTTCTGAGAGCTGTAGACAAACGGACTAATGCCCAGAGGAGGGAGAATTATCAGATCCTTGCTGCGGTTATTTATTTATGTTTTCATTTTTTGTTTCTTGTGTCGGCGACGAATGGTGCGGTTGCGGGCGTCATCGTCGGTAAGTGTTATGGATACAATCAAAAATTCATTCGATTTGTCATGTAAAGCAGTGACGTCAGGCGGGAAGAAAGTGGCGTGTTCTTCAGCGATGCGGATGTCTCTCATTTGCTCGATTGCTGTTTGCCAAATGGAAAGGTGGTGTCTTGACAGATGGTTCTCGTTCTGTGACGATGATATTGGTGATGATTGAATTGTTTTGTCAAGTATTCAAATGAGAAATTGGATGGAGGTGCGGAAAGAGTGCCTTAAACTGGTGCCAACATTTTTCTTTGAATTATTGTTCCACGGTCAAATAGAAATGAAATAAAGACTTACTTACGTTCACTCCAGAGTTTTAAAGAAAGGGACACTTTGATTTTTTTTTCAGTTTTAGTTACGAAAGAGTCTTAAAATAGAATTCTTCTCAACGTCTTAATGACAATTTCCTGCCCAACAAACTGATACCTGCCTCAACGATATCTCTGCTGTTGCATACTTGTAGGAGACTCTGTGCTCTACAGAATCTATTCAGAATTCTTTACCGACACACACTGCGGTCTCTCGTAACGCTTAATTGCCTGAGAATTGTGCATCCTTTCCTCGTCATTTCATAGAAAAATCCTTTATTTTAACGAAAGTGGACGCCATGGCGAAGTGGGTTTCGCAAAGAAGCTAGGCTCTGATACCTTAGGGGCTGCAACAGCATCCAATTTCTTATTATTCCGAAAAGTTCCCTCGCAGAAAAAAATTCAAATCCTCCTACAACATGAGGACACCTACATCTGCTGAACATGGTCTTGCTCATCGAAAACTCTCAAGCCCAATACACAAGACAACGTTTGACCAAACAGCTCTGACCACAAAAAATCCGAAAATGAACTCACTCGTCATCCGCCGATGTCGTCGCAATGAATGAAGTCCAGATTTTCAGAAAAGCACGTGCCTTCTCGAGAGCCCTCCACACACTTCTGCCCTTTATTTGCACTCCTCATTTGACCGCTCAACAAAATGATAAGCAAACCGACTTGAAATGCCAAAGAAGCTTTCCACTCCATGGCTACGCTCAAACTATACACACCGGTTGGTCAAGAAATTGATGACCAGATGTGTGGTGACAGCAGTCAGGATTCGGGCATTCGTTGTTCAGGTAGGGTAAATACCGTCCACCGCCAGCCAGAATTAATTCAAATTTAATTTACCGACTGTTGTCCCTGGGATTTGGGTAATATTTATCCAAGGAATTACCTATCAATCCAGACTGACGGGAGGATAACAGGTCACCGTTCAACTGTTGACTGTTGACTGGGGTAGTGATGTGTGGTTACTTGGGGAGGGGGTATTGACCTCTATCTCGGCCGTATGACTAGACCATTGTGTGGGTATAGGTTATGAAGTGTATCCTCTTCTTTTCAGTGTTGTCAGTTCATTCGGCTGAGAAGTACTCAGTTTTGTGACTATCCCTTCCAATTTGGACTTAACTTCCTCCAAATTGTATAAGTTCGCAAATGACTGGCATTTTTCGGGTAGGTTTTAATTTTGTTACGGTACGGCCTGTCGTTTATCATTCATTCATACACGACCTTCTTAAGAATTATTTTGACAAGGTCGCATAATAAAGCTTCACCTTATTTTAAACTATTTCTGACATGAAAGGTATCGTCTCTTAGTTAGCTTGAGAGTGCAGCAAGAGTTCTTCATTGTCATCCACACATATCTGAAAAGGTTAGAAGAAGAATCCTCATCACGCCAGCTCGCTTAAGAATGCAACAAAGGACGTCCTCGTCGTGGATAGCCCTTAAAAGTGGAGCAAGACTGCTAGTCACTGCGTTGGAGAGGCATATTGATTAGGGCCCAGGTTTACATCCAAAGAAGCAGAACTTCCAGCAACCCACCATCAATTTGTGACTTCTGTTAACGGCTTCAAGGCTTAGCGAATATTTCAAAAAAAGGAAATGGGGCACGCTAAGACAAAATCTGCAACAGTGAAAATCCCAGGAAAACCACTCGCTCCTCAACCCATTCCAAGGTCCATTCTAACAACCGGCTCTCGAACGCCATCCAGTCATCAGAGAATACCCCCCCCCCCTCCCCCTTCCCCTTTTGCTACCCACATGACATTCCAAAATCACTTAACTATTCATTGCGTCAGAGGAAAGAATTTAATGACCAAGCATCCGACTATTCATTCCACTGGCATGTTTATAAGTCAACATTCTGCGTCCCCCTGGCCGGCGCAGTAGCAACCAACTGACACGAGACTGAGCTCGTGATGTGCAACTGGTTGACAATAGGATTTTTCGGGGAATGTTGCGGGTGGCAGTGCTCACCTTCTCGCATCTCGGCATTCAGTTCCGGCTCGGCATACAGTTCCGTGTTGTGTTTGCCTTTAATTTAGTTTGCAAATTTATTCTGCTGGACGAGGAATTTTATTTTATAAGCAGACCGACTCTCGGACTACTCGGAGCACTTTACGTTTCGGGGGCTTACAGTTGCCGTGGACACAGTCGTCACCAGAGTGGTGGCGAAGTTTGTGGCATTCACTTCTTATGTTTGCTTTTAATTTTATTTCATTCACTGGCAATTCCTCTGCCACTGTCAGTCAGTCGCGAGGCGCACAGGTGTCCCACTCTCACTACGACTCGCAGTGGTTGTCGATATTTGGTGTGACACGGTCACAGTCCTGGATCGATGTAGAATCACGTGTAGCCACGATTTAAGGCTCCTGCTTGGTTTTCGCTGTGTTTGTTTTTTTCTATGCTGTACATTATGTGAAGGGTTAAGTCGCCCCCTTCCGCCGTCACTGTGGTGTTAGCAGGGTGAGATTTTATTTGAAAAGTTTGCCAGCGTCAACAAAGAGAACAACAAATGAAATTTTAACACAGCATTTGCCTGCAACAACAACGACAATGAGAAAGGAGCAGCATAGAACTGGCACCGGGTTGGTTTGTGGGGGTAAAGTGGTGCGCTCTCGCTTACCCCCATCCTTTATACGGGGAACGCTGACTGACATCTCAATTTCAATATGGCTTGTTGGATTGTTGGCTGGCTGGTGACGATGCGCGTCCTCCTACTCAAGCAGGGTGGCAACCCACCGCTGCCGTGCCGAAGCAATAACGGTGATGATGCTGGTGATGGCAGTGAGCAAAGAATTCCGGATAAAAGTTTCTGAAAGCGTATTTGACTTTGAGTTCGGTGGGAAGCGTTGGAAAGGGAATTAAATATTGAACGAGAGTGAAAATGAAATGCAGACCGAAAGGGAAATTCTAGATCTTTGTGATGTTTGTTCTGAGGGAGCAGTTGTACAGGTGTGCGTCTTTAATTTGATGGGAAACCCTTTTGCTTGATGAAGTCCGCACATTTGTGGGGAACATCCGAAAGTCATCAGAACTACAAGAGACTTAAAAAAATTCGTCAAAATTCTACCATCCCACCATCACTCCACCGGCTGCTTCACACTTTAAGTTCGCACTCAACTCAACTGAACTCTTGCCCCCAGGGTCCCACAAGGATCATTAAACCGTTTTTCAAATTCAACACGAATTCAATATGTTTCCAAGGAATCTTCGAGGAACTTTGCACCTCCCCAAAAAAAAAAAAATCCTCTCTACACAAAAGTGGAAACCCTCAAATTTCTCTTGAAAGTGAGCCAGCAGCAAGAAAAAAAAAATCACCCTGCGACAGGATTTTCATCGTCGAGGGCGACGGAAGTGCGATTGGGATGGGCGTAGAGCGGAGCGAGCGCACAGCGAAAAGACAAAAAAGATTATCCTCAGCCGGCGTTTGAATATTTTATTCGTCAGGAAACCATAAATTCTGTAAAAATATGCATCCACGTCGGTAGTGGAGATATGTCCCACCAGTCACTGACTCCACTGGCGTCAGGTACGTAGGTACGGTCCCGTGGAAGGATGCTTCTTTTTCTAATTTTTTTTTTTCAAACTTTCTCTCGAAGGAGGAACGATGATTTATTGCCCTGCAGTTGCGCTAATTAATCTCCCACACCCCCATCGCCACCGCCATCCTCTTAACACGTGTGTATGTGTGGCGTCTTTTGTTCACTTCCCGCGACGACGACGACGACGACGGTATCAGAGGTGTTCCGTCGAGACCACGGACGGCGGGAGGCGTCTTTAAGTGAAAGTTATCACTTTTTGCTGAAAAGAATGCGCTGCGAAGGTGAAGATAATCCTTTCGGCATTAATTAATTTGAAAGGATATATTGCGGTTCATTTGCAGGCGGGATACGGAACGTAGTGTTCTTCAATTTATGCAGATTTTCACAGCCTGTGACGGTGTTTTGATGACGCTTCGTGTGTGAGTAATGCTGGAGCGGTGGGGAATCAATTAATTTTTGGGGCCAACTCTGGTGGCTGGTCAGTCCCTGCGGATATCGAGATGTTGCCGTCCAGATCGGTAGAATCTAATTACGTAGCGTGTTCGGTGAGTGGGCATCTCCTCTGGAGGTTTGACCGGGAAATGCGTGAAACACATCTTGAATTATAATTAGACTGCTCGTCGGAGAGGCATGCAGTGGCGAAGGATGATTTAGTGTTGGTGTGGGGGGGGGGGGGGGGCTGTGATATTGAGTTGATGCGGTGCTTCGCTGTGCGAGTACCTTTCGAAATCCCTTTGGACTATGAGTGAGGTTCGACTTAATTAGGTTTCGCATGGAAGTGGCTCTTTATGCTGTTGTTTGGGGCATGCAACCGTTTTGACTGTAAGGGGCTTATATGTGGGAGTGGAAATCTTTCATTGACTTTGACTTCAAATGTTCTTCCAAAAGAGAGGAGTGGAAAAGCCAACAGATGAGCTACAACATTCAAGATCCACCAAGATCTATACAACGAAGAACCGAGTCCCAAGGAGGCAAGTAAAAACTTCAGTAAAACACTTTATTTCTCTCCAGACTCCGATCAATCCCCATTCCCATCGCTATCCCCGAATACCGTTTCAAAGCACACTTCCATTTAAATCCCAAAAACCCCGAAATATAGCCGTTACCCTGAATGCTCACCTCGAACCGAAGTAAACTTGACTTTTAGCTAAACTAACTCCCAATTTCCATTTCCTCTCGCACTTATGTGTCTCCCTACCGCCGCCGTCTTAAGCCATGTTGAGAGTATCTCCCCCCCCCCTTCCCCAGCTACGATGCCGAATTGAATTAAATTAACTCTAAAAACGAGTGAAGGATTTGTGAAGCTACTAGGGTCTAACGAACACAAGGCAAAAAAAACACGCACACAGCCAACTCAAAAAAATAGGCCCAACGAAGGATTTTCCCTTTTAGTTTCGCTTCTCGGTATTCCATTCACGTCTCCCTGTCAGCTTGTTCCCAAGTAAAGCACCGAAACTGATGGAGAGGGGGGGGAGGGAAGGGGGCGATGGATGCGCACGAAAAAAGGAAAACACACCGACTCTGGCGAAAGGGCAACGTAAGAACTACCTATTTAGGAAAATTTGATTACATCAATAGACACGTCGTCGAACGGGGTCCTTTAACCCAGAGCCAGGATTTTCTACACCATGCCCGATGTGCTTTCTGGGGCAATTTTCAGATTTATGTGCGCACTCCCCTCCCGCAGACACTGCTGGGAATGGGGCTTTGAAGTTGCCCAAAAAGTAGCTGCTGCCTCTGGTTCCTGGAATGAATGAAGAAATGCTCATCGTTGGGGATCCTTTCAGCATTTTCCACTTTCATCTTATTATTAATATGACTCAGACTCACACACACACACACGCTGGCAGACAAATAGAAAGGGTTCGTCTCCCCACCCAGTTCAGATGGACAAGTGCACATGACCCAGACCGGCAAAGGTGGCCTGAGCGAGCCTTTTGTTCGCCCAGACACCGGAGTGAGTTGGGGAAATCCGTTAAGTGACTGAGTATGTAGAGTGTCTCTTTGGAATTGATTCGATTCGGCCTAAAGCACGGCCCTCGGGTGAGGGGATAATGGCGATGCGACGGCTTTTTGTTGCCACCGTGAATCGCCGGGATAGGGTTATTAATTTTGTTTTGATTACGTTAATGGCTAACGGTTCAGCGGACGACACACAAAAACGCACAAAAGCCGGGGAAAAAAGGAGCGTCGCCTAAGGGGATGTCCTTTTGTTGGGCAGTTTATGGGTGACATAATCCGAACAGTGGGACAGCTGTGATTGATACTCTATTTATGTCTGGACACAATGGATTTGTTCATTAGGAGAGGGACTGAAAGAGGACACGCGTTTGGTGTATATAGATGCATGGTTGAAAGAGAGGCGTGGGAAATATGACAAAGATCAAATCAGGATTGAGAACATTAGCCTTTGAACTGCGAGATGATATCTGAGCATTAAGACTGTACTTCAGGAATTTGTTCTCTTGCAAGATTCTGTCACGCAATTCAATACAACTAACTAAGAGAAGTACACAACTAAGCAGCGTGTTAAGCTTATTGAATCTTTTTATGAAAATGGGCGCTGTAGTCACAATGCATTTCGTGCACTTTGTGATTTTTTTTTTTTGGCCGCATAATCGATGAAATGGATTCGTTAACGAGCAAAATTGCCATATTTGGGCAAATGAATATTCAGACGTGATTGTTGAATAGCCGCTGCATCCGCAAAGAGTGACTCTTTGAAAGGGTTTATAGAATGGCGGTTCAACTGGGTACTTGAAGTCGCCCAAGAAGTTACCGTGAATCGTGGTCGAAGTCGTAAGATAATAAGGGAATTCTTGTGGGTAGAAATCGAGGATATGAATCTGAACGACATACTTTGCATACAACCAACATAACAAAACACTCTTTTGGTGGGGAAATTCACTGTCAGCTTTTTCTCACGTCGTGGCGATATTAATTGGCTGCTACGATCATGTGGTTTGACACTGTTGGACTCCGTTTTTTGGGAATATTTAAAAGAAAAAGTGTACATCAATAAGCTAAGAATAAGAGCTAAAGGATAAGATAACTGGTCACATTAACAGCTTCAATTCACATTAACAACTTCAATTACGTCTCAGAGTCATTGAAAATATTGACCGTCGGATAGAAGTATGCCACCAAATCCGGCGATCATTTGAGTTGTTTCACTCAGAATCATAATACAAAATATGAAGATAATCCTCAGAAAATTGTCTGTCTTATTTACAAATAACATCGTGTGTCTTTTTTTGGACCACCCTTTAGTTAATGTAGAACCATTTTAAAAGATGGAAAGATAAGACTGGCTTGACTAAAAGAATAACTTCAAATTGGCCAAATGAGGATCCTTTACTGAACGGTTTCTTTTTTACACGACTCGTCTTTGAAGCATTTTGTGTTTAAGCCAGACACTCATTGGAGAACATCGAAATCATTCAATATATCAGAAGGACACGCTCTGTGGGAATTTGGCAATTTGTACAAGGAGAAAATGAAAGCGGTATACTTTTCTGTGTATCGAACTGCGAAGACTCCATTTACAGCACCTTACATGTCTATCTGTATAGCTTTCAAAACCAAACTCCTCCTCAGAAGTTAGCAAAGGTAAACAAAGAGATTGATCTTGTACTTTTTAAATTTTATTTCAATTTTACTTAACTTTACTTTACACTATATATAACTCTAAAGACTCCAAATTAATCATCATAATGATGAACAAAAAGAGACCATTTTCTAGCTTCCTCAGCAACTTGCCGACTCCGAACGGAGAGCTTTGAGAAACTTTTGATAGACAATTATGGTACTCCTTGAAGGAGGGCTACTATGGCGTATACGTGACATTTTCCACCACGCTGTGCTTATGTGTAATATATCCGGTTTAATTTAAGTCATGACACAATTTTGAAATATTCTACAATCAGATGACTTTAGTCTTTGTTTTAATTTAAACTGAATCTCAAAGAAAAGCTACTGTAACCTGAAAGAGAGGGATCTTAAAAGGGACTTCACTAAATTGATGCTTCAAGAAAGATTTCTCTATTAAAATCAACATTTGACGAGTGAAGTGAAATAGAACAGATTTATTGTTCATTTTTTTTTGGTACAACCCCTGATAGCAGACGGTAAATGCGGGAAGAAATCTACAGAAATTGTATGAAGCTTCAATGACCTGAAACGAAAATGTCAGAGAGACCGGAAATCCTAAGAACGAAAATTGTGAATTGTAAAATAAAACGAAGGGAGGACTAAGAAATTTAAAATATTTCGTTTTCCCTCAGTAATTCCTTTTTTCCAATCGAATATTGTTTTGCCCAAAAACCGCATAAGTCATCAGCAGTGCAACGACTCTGTTAACAGTGCCAATGCTTGCGTCCTCCTCATCCCTGTCAAAAGCATCGATCAGCTGAAAGATTTCCGCAACGATATGTGAGAAGAACAGGAGCAATGAAATAATTTTCAATATGTACACCAAGCAAACGATGGAGAATCTGGTAACAGCGTGGCTGATCTCTGGTTGCAAATCTTCTTGTTCTTTGAAAAATCCTTGAAGTATCGTGAATGAATTTTGGCTGCTCTTCTACTTCTTCCTCTTTTTCTTCTCCTAAAACTGCAGCAATACCATCAGCCGATAGGGACATGAACCATTTGGTTAGATAAAATGAAGAGTAAAAGCTTAAAGTAAATTATGTGCACTTCCTGTGAGTATTTCTGCAGGATGTCAGCAGGAGAATAGAGAAATTCGGCTCTGAACTAAATTTACTTTCTCTTGAGCTTAAGCCAGTCGACTCCAAAAATTCTCCTTAATTTCAATTCTTAATGCATCTGTCACCTTCTCACCAGTCTCATAGATATGCCGTCTGACGGACAGACACCCATAATCCAGCCGCGAAGTGAATACAAAGTGGACTCTCTCCGCACTTACGAGTAAGACTGGCTCTGGCTGGAATCTGACTTAATCTGAATCTTCACGGGGCCATCCATAAGGCCAATAAACGTTCGGTTGCTAGTGCTTTCTTGGAGGAAAGTCCCTTATAGTCAACATGGGTTTTCCAAAAGGAAGCCTATGTGATCATAATAGCCACTTAACTGAGGAGAACTGAAGAAGGAGGATGAAGGCTATGTGTCTCTATGTCAACAGCCAAACTCTGTTTAAGGCTTGGCTCAACCCTCCAACTTAATCTTAGATAGTCTAGGAATATAAATCTTTACGGCACTAAGAAGGCTTGTGTGAGTTCAAGTCCACAACAGGATCGCGGTAGACAAAAACATCAATGAACTGGTCAGGCAAGGATTAGAGGAGGTATGCTCAGAATCTGAACATTCATCGGGTGGTGCTACACATGTCCTCGGTAAGCGATTGTATCGACGGCTGGGCCAGAATTGGATGTGGAATAACTTTCTTGAGTGCAGGTAAGATAAACGCCTTCTCTTAACGTGTATAAGATATTCGAATCTTTCTAATTACCTCTTTACAAAAAAAGCTGCAGACAACTTATCGGTTATCGTAGAATTAGGCCGCTACATCTTTGCCCAACACGGAGAGGACAAAAACTTTGTGGAGTACTTCCTCTGTATTTTTCCCTCTTCGGTTCTGACAAATGAACATATATGTGGCCCCTGCACGATTGTGAGCTGGTAATGTAGGCTCCTTGTAATTGAAGCGCTTGCTGGTACTCCTTCGGAATACTTAGTCAGCGCCTGGCAGTATAGTGGATAGTTTATAAGTCTAAGTGCTTCGCTTCAGTGAAATAAAGAAACTCATCATTATCGGCGCCATAAACGATCGGATGCTGACCTCTATTAAGATGTATTTGCATCCATTTCGGTCACTCGGCAATGCCGTGCAGCAGCGCACTCCAAGGCTTCAACCGTCCTGGTCTATGCTTTGTCTTCAGCGTAGGGTTGGTCTTCCATAATGTCGTCGACCATAAAATGATCTACAAACGTCTTTTCGGGCAAGATCTACTTCGCTAATGCTGCCTATCGGAGTCTATCGAACTTGAATTGATATTTTATCAAACTAGCCTTCATGGTAGGACTCCATGCATTCATCAACACTGCTCTTCTGAATTTTAACCAGCGGCTCCCCCAAAACTTTCATCGCAACCGCTCAACTCGAACACTTCTTCATATTCTTCAAGCCCTAACTTGCACAAGAAAACAAACAACTGCAAAATGTTGCAGTCCCGCCCCTATCCTCACCACACAACCAACCAACACAGAAGTCAGCACTTCTCTAATAGCTACCATAAATCCCCTGCTTAGCAATGAAACTTTATCCGATGCCGCTGCCGCTGCCGCCACCACCACTGCCGTCGCATTGATACAACTGAAATCCGTGCAACGCGGTGGCGAAAACTTTTCAGATTTCACTTCGTAAATCCTTTAACCTTCCCGTGAATTCACTTGACTTCACCGAGACCTCGCTTTAAATCTCCGCAGCCGCAGGCAGACACCGGAACCTAACCTTCTTCGCACTCATCACAACAAGAAGAACAGCGCTCGCTCCAGCCAACTTGCTTCGCACACATGTCTCAGCTTTGTATGCAAAAAATGCGTACCTTCCCGGGAAATGAGTCCACATACGCCCCAGTTGCTGATATTAACCTCTGGGGCGATTTTTATAGGAGCAAGGAGTCGTGATCAAATGGTTTGAGGCATAAGCAGTCGAATTGGTACCCTCCCGACTTGCACCCGCTTTATGCCACCGAAGGCCTCAACTCGTTGTCGTCTTTATGTTGGACACCAACAGCAGGGCACAGCAGGCAAGTGCCGCTTTGCCTGCCACATAACCCCCCGACCTCACCAGCGTCGACGGCCGCACCCGGGAGGGGACGCATAAAAATTTCCACGCATGATTTCGTTTTATTGCTTTATGAGTGATAGGGCCCATGAATATTTCAGTTCCGCATAAAAAAGGGATACAAAGCATTTCTTTGGCACAAGCAGCCAAATCCACCAAATCCCTGAGTTACTTTTTCGTTTTTTTTTTTTCCTTCGTGCCATTCCCTCGGGGGACGAGGTCGGGCTCGAACGACATCCTTGAGGAGGAGGCACTTTGATAGTGTGAATATGGTTTTTATTATGTCAGGATGCCATCGTTTTAAGTCGTTTTACGTCGTTTCTCCGTGGTGCGACGGTGGCGGTTGGGGTTTGCGAAATACGAACGTTGACGCGCGGAAGATGATGATTGTGTTGATATCCTCATCGTGTTGGCACACGATGATGGGTCACAGACCACCGCCGTCGGTCGTCCTTGTGCGAGGGTTCGCTCAAAGTGTCGTTTCGTGGATGGCTGCGGAATAAAAATGATGCAACTAAACGTCAACAGATTTACAGTGAAGTAGTGAGCGATTGTAGGCAATTCGGATGGGCACTGTGTTGTCAGTCTATTTTGTTATGTGTGTTGTGTTGAATGGGAGTGGCGAGATTTATATTTGTTTTGATCTCGGAGAGAATATTGGAGGGGTGGAGAGGTTGCAGACTCTTGGAACAATGATTCTTGAATGCACACACAAAAATTTAACTTCTGGCCAAAACAGATGGGGAATACCGAAGGGAACATCGTTCGGGACATAAATTGTATCAGCTGGTGTTTGTTTAGCCATCAGATGGAATGGAAAGTGACATAACGAGAGACTGGTTGAAGTCTGACCCCACTCCAAAAATGCTTAACTAATGTGTTACTTTCACAGATTGAAGTCGGATACCATAAGTTATGATCAAGGACAAAAACCTTTAATTTTTTCCTACATTCTACACATCTAGACCAGCTAGACAATTACAATTTAATTACAAGAAAAAGGTTACCTTGCAAAAGGAGGAGTGGGACATACAATACAGTAGATGGGAGGGACCAAGAAAAGTCTTAAAGCCAAACAGAAAGAATCAAGTTTATGGGGGTCTCTATAGGCTTTTGGTGACAAAACTAGGTACCTTCCGATTGTGGGGACTATTTCTGATAGTCAGTCTCGAAAACGTTCTCGGACCCCCAAGGAAGTCCTTTTACGAGCAGGTCAGGTTATCAATGCCAGACCAGGGTATGATGTTTAAATTATTTCAGGTTTTATTGCAAAAATACGTAGAGATGGAGGTGTTCAGGGATTCGGCAGGCAGACATAGCTTAAGCATTGGAGCCCTAAGACCGATCATAAAATTGCTTAGGAGAAAAAAATGGCTATACAGATCACAGTTTCAGAAAAGACAAATCTAATTGCTTAATAAGAACGCAACTAGATGGACTCTAGCGGGAGTACTGCCAATGCATTCGAAACATAAGGCATCACACAACCTGCTGCACACACTGTTAGGACGATAAGGGAACTTTAATTATCAAACAAAGTAGCATATTGAAACAATGGGCTCACCGAGGAAGTAGCGGCTCGTAGGACTATACCCACAGCTGCCACCAGCAAGCATCGGAGAAGTTATAGAAACCTGTTTGATGCAAAAAGCAATCCCACGCCCGAATAGCTTTATAGCCGAGTTAATCAACTATATCGGGACAGGCTTAAATGTAACAATCCACGAAGTCATAATCCACATGTGCGAGTACTTCTTCTTTATTTATAAAAAAAAGCAAATTTCAAAATTTATATTGTCCCACTCAAAAATTGATCCAAATTAAAGGAATACGGTTAAGTCAACGTTGTTGAAAACAATTTTCAAATCATACTACAATACAATGCACTTTAAGTAGTAACAGAAGAATGTGTAGGTCAAGAATTCATAAATTTGTTAGAGATGTCAGCGATAGAAGTGCCAACTTAAAATTTGAAAACATTGACAAAAACAAGGGCAGTACTCTGGCTATCATACACAAAGATAAATATGTCGTAGTTGCTAGTAACTGTAGAGGTATAACACATAAGATGATCTCCTTGATCCTTCAAAAATTAATAGGCCCATACGCAAAGACTGCCACTGGGAACTACCAGTCCAAGCAAATCAACAACTGACTAAATGATAATTGAAAATTGTTGTAGGCTGCCCTGTCAAAACCAACAAACATAACTTATGGATTCCGACAGTGACAGGATGGCTTGCCGTTTTCCTTTCTTAACGTGGTGTTCGACAAAACGATGTGTTGCTTTGACATGCTAATAAGAAGAAGAACAATCTTTACTATCCCTTTACAGATGTTAGCCAATGCAAGTTGTACGTGCAAAATTCACCTAGCAGCGAGCGAGTGTTATTCAGTAGTTATACTTAATGTATGGAAAACAAAGTAAGGCAAGTTGGTAAGTTGTAAAAGGTAAGTTGTTCAAACAATCATATTGGCAGAGAAAGAACTTGGTGCTACATAATCCATCACCTACCTCGGAACAGTAGTAGTAATCAAATATAATATAAAAGGACACATCGGGGCTACAGTCTGACAAAGACTTTCAAATTCAGAAGCTCGAAGCTACTAATTTATAAGGTGATGGCCGCATCAGTGCTCTAATATAAAGCCACCATATGTTGGAACAGCTACAACCTCGAACTGTACTCCATCTACTCACAATAAATAATAAATTGAATTGCGCTAAGATTTGCAATAGATCAGGTCCTAGCTGCGTTAATAATAATGATAATTGATAACACTACAGCGCACAAGGGACTAGGGCCTAGCTTCTACAACAACTACTCGAATTGTGCGTGCTACTGTTCTCTCACGAGTAGAAGGGACCTACAGTTTTTTTGCCGACTCCGAACGGTAAGATTTGAGAAGCTTTTCAGCAACGTGCGTGCCCTCCGGGAATCGAACCTAGACTTTCTGCGTGGGGGTCGACGCACTTACCCACTACGTCGCGTCGACCACCAACTCGACAGAGGTGGTGCAGTAAAAAATGCCACGTCACTTCCACATCGGAGCTTATTTTGTGAGAAGAAGAAATCACTTGAATTACCGACTTCTATCAAGTATTCCATATTCCCAAGACTAGGCGTCTTAGTTACTCAAGTACCAAATTTGGTTATACTTGAGAGACAGTCACTCCACCTTGGTTTGGAGCGACGTCTTTCTTAATCTTTTACCACTCTCTGGGTCGCAGTAACCGGCTGAGGATCCAACTCCACACTGTGGGCGTGTAAGTCCTCTAACCGCCTGGCCTGACTCGGTAGGGTGACCAACCTGTTTCGAACCAGTCAGCATAGTACACTAACTTCGACTCTGTCCGCGATTTTGGGTTTTAAGCCACATCCACCACAATACTCCCACAAGGGGGCCTACCACACGGTGCAGGGGCTCCGGACCTCCCGTGGCATCAGAATACAGCCTCTGGTCAAGCTGTCACAATCAGTCAGGTTCCCTAAACACTACGTCTGGTAGCCCCCCTTCCACCAGAAAATAGGCTTTGGCTCCATCAGTGATTCGATTGACACTAATAATTGTGTTACAAGTGATTCCAGTCACATAATCTTAAGTTACAAGAACAGTAAACTCCGAAGCGGACCTAACTCGCATATCCAAAAACTCATTCATAGATGAAAGTGAAGCGTGGTACAAAATTCTTACGTTGGAGAGATGGTGTTGACCAGGACACTTGAAGCCTTGTCTTAGGCGACTCCGTCATACGTAATTTTTGCATATTTACTCGTAGGGAATCTGGATCAAAGGATAACAGAAAGACTTCCGTCTCGAACCTCTCGACAACAGGGGGAAGGTATTGGCAGCGGAATATATTCCAAAATATATAACTTAATGTGATCTCCTGGTTTGAGCTAATGGCTTATGACTTAAGAGCGCTGCTTTAGCTGAAAAATGGCCTGATTTCCATCAATGACCATGCAATTTTTAAGGCCCTTGAATCAATCCTTTAAAAATCCAAAAGAATTACTGACTGCCGCGCGCTCAACTTACGACGCGACGACCTACCCAAACTTGTGCCACATATGCCCCGATTGAAGGAACACGCCACTGAAGATATCCCTTACTTCTTGTAAGCCAAATGAATTTACATCAAGACATGATCCAAAGAAGCAGAGGAATCGAAAGAAATTTGCCCAGACTTTGATACCAAACGCACCACATGTAAGATGCAAGTTCCATCATCTATTATCCTCAGTACATTCCCAGAGTCACTTTAAGGACACTCTTCCAATCAATATTTTGTTCGTCTTTAAAAGCTTCAACTTGGTCTGGTAGCAAATGTTTTCTTAGGGAAGTAAGTGTCAAATGAAGTCACCTTAACCTCCTTAGCCTAGGGTAAACAAATTAGAGAAGGAAAAAAAAACGGTCAATTCAATTACTCAATCCTTCGGTGAACAGAACGAATAAACTCATTCAGCAATCAACACCAGCGTTGTGGAGCTCACAACTCAACCGATATGCAAGCCCTGCACCATGTCCTGCGACAAGAGTTCGTTCTTCTCTCATAATCAAGCAATCTATAGTCCTTTCAGTAATCACATCTCTTCGTCGCCTCGGTGAATGCTTGAATTTCCTTTGAGTGCAATTGACAATCGAACCATTGCAGTACTAATTTCCTTAACCCACAGGCCACTCAAAGGCGGACATCTAATAAAACGGAGTGCAGCAGCCGGCTCTTCCGCTCGTGACGCTGCGAACATCATGACTTTCCCTTTTAGCTCTGGTTTTTCCATTCAGCAGTTCCTTCGTGTTCTCCAGTAGCTCGAAGTGCGGGGGCGACAAAACCGATTGATCCAGCCTCTTGTCTGCTTGCAAATAATTAAGGAGCAGGCTTCCAGGAGGTGTCTACCTAAACTCAGGCCCGGCACCACCACCACCCACACGCCATCACACCTCCTTGTCGTCCTTCGATTTGTTGAACATTGATTAAAATTGATTTTGTCAAGGCAAGGATATACTGCCGCTTGTGTTGCCTCCGCAGGCTCTGGCACCGGCTTCGTTGTCTTTCCTCTTGCTGCAGCTACTCCCGATGCTGAGCTCGGCAATATTACGTCGATGTAGCAATTTAAGATGTCGTCACACTTAGACGTGTACACGCCATACCGGAGAGGAGGGATGCAGCAGGGACCAGCAGGAGCACACATGTGTGCGTCATAGATTTGATGTGATTCCTATTACTGGGAGCCGGAGATGATGAGAACGACTACGGTTGACGGCGACGTGCACAAGAAGTGCGACGACACATCGACAACATGTGGTATGTCAGGCATATAATTAAGAAAATCGAATTCAGGATGCACATCCATTAAGCCTTGCCATGGAGAAGGAATAACATGGTTGAGGCCTGTGCGCCGTACAAAGGGCCTGCCCTGCCGGTATTCCTCGGTTTTCTTCTTGCGTTGGAAATTCAAATGAAAACAATTTATCGGTGTCAAAGCTTTTAAAGAGTGTCTCCTTCTTAGGTCTGTGCCATCGTGTGGTCGGGCGCACGGGCGAAGACGTGATGCATTGTGGATGTATCGTATTTCGCTTAATGTGCTTCGATTTAAGTAGATTCGATTCAGTGAAAGGAATTTTGTATGCTTTTGGGTTAGGTCATGGCATGCAGGGAATGCTGCTCTCCACAGGATTCATTTGAATGAGTCGCGGAGTCGAAACACACAACACACTGAAAATAGGTGCACTTAAGTAAGTGGGTGTGAAGAGGATTTCAAGGAATGCGGAGTGAGAGATGAATGGAACTTCTGATTTCTGGATTCTTTAGTATCCTTTAATTTGATAGAGAAACATGTCGGAGACAGACAGGTAAGACGTGAGTGATGCTTTAATGAAAATTATTTAATTTAAAAATATAGGCCTTTAGGTAAGTGAGAAAAAATTAATCCGGTGGCGCAACAGTCTACAGGACAACTGGTCCAAGTTTCTACACCAAATTCTCGTGCCGTGCATGCACTTGTTGTCCCACGAGTATATTTTACTCACTAAGCCACGGAGGTCGGACAAATTGAAAATTCGAATTTGGAAGCGTACGTTTCGCTGTCACAAGCGTACGTTTCACCGTCACAAACGTACGTTTCGCCGTCACAAACGTACGTACGTTTCGGCGTCATAAACGTGCAATTCGTCGTCACAAACGTACGTTTCGGCGTCATTAACGTACAATTCATCGTCACAAACGTACAATTCGTCGTCACAAACGTATGGTTCGCCGTCACAAACGTACGGTTCGCCGTCACAAACGTACGGTTCGCCGTCACAAACGTACGTTTCGCCGTCACAAACGTTCGTTTCGCCGTCACAAACGTTCGTTTCGCCGTCACAAACGTACGTTTCGCCGTCACAAACGTACGTTTCGCCGTCACAAACGTACGTTTCGCCGTCACAAACGTACGTTTCGCCGTCACAAACGTACGTTTCGCCGTCACAAACGTACGTTTCGCCGTCACAAACGTACGTTTCGCCGTCACAAACGTACGTTTCGCCGTCACAAACGTACGTTTCGCCGTCACAAACGTACGTTTCGCCGTCACAAACGTACGTTTCGCCGTCACAAACGTACGTTTCGCCGTCACAAACGTACGTACCGCCGTCACAAACGTACGTTTCGACGTCACAAACGTACGTTTCGCCATCACAAGCGTACGTTTCGCCGCCACAAACGTACGTTTCGTGGTCATTAATGTACAATTCGTCGTCACAAACATACGTTTCCCCCGTCACAAACGTCCGTTTGGCCGTCACAAACGTCCGTTTCGCCGTCACAAACGTGCGTTCTGCCGTCATAAACGAACGTTTCACTGTCACAAACGTACGTTTCACCGTCACAAACGTACGTTTCGCCGTCACAAGCTTCCGTTTCGCCGTCACAAACGTACGTTTCGATGAGACACAGCTACAGCCTAATGGTATGCACCAAAATCTTACATTTTTTTCCAAATTCCTCCAGAACTCTGCCCGCACGAGTGCACACACTCCTTATCCACCGGTGAGAGAAAAATACGACGTGAAACCCTTTAAACGCCCACCACATCTTCACAATCCGATGTATGAAAATTCATCCATTCACAACTTCAAGGTGCGGCGGCTGGATGGGGCAACTTCCACCTCGTCTAGCCAGGATATGAGTTGCCAACTTACGACCTCATTTCGCATTCACACAACGTTCACGGGGCCAACCGTGTCGTCCGTCGACCCACGACTGTACACGGACCGAGATGGGCTGAGTAAAGTTGAACTTAAGCATCTGTAAAGTCCTCCGGATGGACGCTTCCATAAAATTTGAATAATCGCCACTCGACCGTACACACTAAAGCGAACCCATTAACGCGTCATGCTGGCTACACACAGTCGGCACTGTGTGCATGCGGCGTCGGTAATGTATCCTGTCCGCCGATGATGAGTTTCAAAATGTATGCCCCTTCCGCAGTTACACAGCTCAAGTCTAAGCCTTTTGCGTGTCCCTGTCAATCAGCACTCGAATAAATAACCAGAAGTTGTCCGTTTTTCTCTCGCACATCACTTCGTGGTGTGTGCGGCGTGTGTCCTAATTCATTGCAAAGATACGAGTATCAAATGCAGAACAACACGAGTGAATGCGGTTGGATGTTGCAAAAGTACACCAAGACCAAGGAGCAGGCCGGCTGGGCCGAAAAGGACACAAGCACTGCTACGAACGCGCGCGGTGTTCGTTCTGTGAAATGTCGCAGGCGTTTGTGTCGGCAACTCCCCGAAGGATCATTTTTGGCGGTGGCGCCCGGGTGAAAATTTGAATTTACTGCACGATGTTTTATCTCTCATGTGGGTGAGTGGGAGAGCGGGGGCAGGGGGAGACAACGATGAAGGAGGGAGGCAATAAAAATATTTCCTTACAGTGCCCGTAAGTCCGGAACATCAACTCCCGGATGCTGGTGGTTACACGCAATGGGATCTACACAATCCGCTTTTATGGCATTTGACACAAACCACCTCCCTCACCCCTCTCCGGACACACACACACACAAAATGTTGATGAGGATGACAAGAGCCTCCGCAGCATATCACATCCGCTTCGACAAGGATGGGGTGTGTGTATGGAAGTGTGGAAGTGTGGGAGTGCTTTACGATTTTCCGGAGTGTGAAGGACTTTCAATCTCTGATAATAATTCCTTAAGCGTTCGATGCGGAAATTGGATTATGGATGGGTCTAAGCAGGATTTATTATCCTCCGTTTCTTTTTTCCTTCCTCTGACTGATTATAATGCTCATAAAGTGAAAAATCGTCCTTCGTGGGTGATGATCGGGTTGAGGAGGGCCAAAAGGAGTTCCTGTCCGAAAGTTTGAGCAAGTACAGTACGAGCGAGGTATGCAATTAAAGTTGGCTAAGACGAGGAAAGTTGCTCCTGCCAGTGTAAATTCGAGTATCGAAGCGTCAGCTTAATCCACCGGTGTCTTCGGACTCGAGGACGGTTTTCAATTGCATCGCGGGGGACAGCAGTCGCCCATCGTGCGATTGGGACTTGGTGTCAGCGGTGTTAATTGCTTGAGTTTAGGTATCTGCTTGGGGATTACACGACAGCTGGAGGGATGTAGTTAGGGATTTTCAGTCACCACCCATCACTGAGGAGGGCGAAATCATAAATTTTCCAACCCTCATTGCACCCTGACAGCGCCATGGCTTGTTAGTTGTTTAACTGCTCCTTTCGTTTTCGATTGTGTTCGCTATGCGCTCGTGTGTCTGTGTGTATCGGTTGCCTGTGCGGCGTACCGTGTAGCCAGTGACTCAAGTAATAATTCTCCATTCGGGCGCAATGATCTGGAAAATTCGGATGTTTTTCTGTTATGGTTGATGTTGTTCGCTGACATCGTGGGGCGGGGGAAATTGGATGTAACGGTTTTGAGGATTTAAGAAGGACTTCCTGGGGGGATTTCACATTGCTTATGTCGACGTGAATTGTTTGCTGGCCAATTTCAAGGATCCATGAAAATATACACACTCAGCGATTTCTGAACTACCCCCGCCTATATTTGGCGCCAATTTCCGCCTGCCTCCCTTTTAATGATTGTCGTCCGCGGACGCTGTCACCCAAATTATACGGTTGACCACTCTAGTTGTCACCGTAATTGCTGTCAAAATCTGCCCACCCCTGCATCTCAAAGTTGCCGCAAACCGCCATCGACCCCCCCCCTCCCCTCCTGCCCACCCCTGCACACATGCATGTCATAAGTGCAAGCAATGCACTCCTTAAACAGCAAATCCGTTCAGAATTAATGCCAAATGCTAACTAAGCACTTCCTATCAAACATGTTAACTTGCGGATACGGAATCTAATTATAATCATTGTTCGAACCCCAGGTCGGCTGGCTTGCCGCACGTTGGTCGGCTCCTGCCGACATAGTCGTCACTGTTGTGTGCATCGAATATCAGTGACAGGAGAGTGATGCATGTTGACGTTTAACCTCCACTTAACCATTAATATTTATGAGGTTATGAGTAATTAGTGTCCTGGCGGGTCTTTGCTTGCACACATGACACAATTTAATCCTTTTGACACATTCTCCGTCCCGTCCCTCCGTGGCCCAGCGATCATCATCACTCCATTCGGTTGCCTTTTTGCCACTCAAAAGATTCAGGCACTATCTTGTCAGGTAATTGGATTACAATTTCAACAGGATAATGGGGCAGCAGGAACCGTAGCACCTTGAACTTACACTAAGTACAGCCCCATCTCTCTGGGAGAAAAGTGTGTTTGCCGAGTGCTTCAATCTCAAAATGATGTCCTGTCCTCTTAGGCGTCCTGTCAGTGTGGCAATTTAATTAATACTATGAATTTCTAAATTGAAATTGTCTTTCTTTTCACCTCGAGACGGTCGGCTGGGCGGGGTGTGATAATTAAATCTTTCGCCGATGACAACGACGACGCTGATGACGGCGATGTCGTAAAAGGCTCTCATGTCCATTTGCAGAGCCTTTGCCGAGGCGGCGTCGTAGCTTTCAAACTCTTAACGCGCGCACACTGAAGATTAAGTTAATTGAATATGATACGGAGCGAGGGGCATTCACGTCCTCATCGTTGTCGTCGCTTGTAGCGAGCGGAGCGGATGGCCTCTGAGTCCTTCCTTGCCGTTTTATTCAGTTTCCGTTTGTCGAAGAAGACGCAGCCCCTTTGCCTAATCAAACTTTTAAATGGCGTCTCGTTACATTAGTTAAACATTTTATGAATATGCATCGCTGTGCATTGGGCAGGATGTGATGGCGTGATGTTCGAGATAACGAGTACAAGCATCGAGTGCAAGTGCCACTTAGGAATGCACATTAATGCGGAAGGCGATAAATTTCAACTTAGTCCGGGCGCGTGTTTCGCTTGACTTAAGAAGCATCGGTGCTGCTTTGCATAAGGGTGGTTCGAATGAAAGTGGGCGGAATGCGCCCACGTTCAATTATGTGCGATATCGAAGGCTTCACCTTTTTTATTCCACTGCCAATGCATTTTCATGACTTTGCACTTAAGTTGGATAATTTAAATGCTAATTCGGGGAAATTGATAAAAAGCCCGTCTCAAAGTAGTGTATGCGCGATGTGGCTGCTTGAGAATGCAGACTATCTTGGAAGTTCCTTACTCGAGGAAATTTGCATTCGCTACAATGATTATCAGGTGCAACAAAGCCACTTTCAAATACACACAGAAGAAGTGTCGTGAAGTCTTTTTCTCAGTCGATGGAGTACAAGTTAAACGAAGTCACCATAAGCACTACCTTTGCATAAGCTTAGGGCCAGATACAGACTATTTGGACAACACTCGTACACGTGGTAAAATGTATTTTTCATTCATTTTGTCATCTTTTCGTTTGACCGTTTTTTCGTCTGTCCGTCTCTTCGTCTGACTGTCACATTCTCCATATCTCCCACATTAATGCTGAGCGCTTTGAATGAAGGTTTGGAATAATGCATCTTGTGCGTCTAGCAATCAATGTTTAGGTAAGACTGGTGGACATTTGGGGGGTCACGAAAAAACTGTTACCGCAACCCCATGTGGAGAGTCGCATGGATCCACTCATTCCACTAATTGATTTAACTTTTTGGAAAATCGTCAAAAAGACCGCTATGCGACGAGTAGTTTATTGTTGAGCACTGTATCCAAATCAGTCGCCATGGCATAGTGGGTAAGTGCGTCCTCCCACACGCAGAAAGTCTGAATTCGATTCCCGGACGGGACACCTTGCATTTTTCCACAGCACCACCTCCTTCAAGTTACTGACAACACTCAAAGAGTATCAATTGTCTATGAAAGAGCTTTTGAAACCTTGCCGTTCGGAGACGACAAAAATATGAAGGTCCCTTCTACTCGTGAGGGAGCAGTAGCACGCACAACACGAGTAGTTGTTGTAGAAGCTAGGCCATGGTCCTTTGCGGGCTGTAGCGCTACACAATTATTATTCTTAGTTAAAAGAACAATTCATCATTTGCTCTTTAAAAATGATATCATGTAAATGTTGGCCACGATTACGTCGAAATTGGACCATTCTGAAGGTTTGATTTTGGTCGTTTGAGTCAAGCGATTGGTATCTCGAAAAGCGACTTCGAAAGCGTCAATCACAGCGGCCTTATTTTTGAAGCCCTGAGACTTTGCATATCCCCATAGATCTAGGAAGTCAATTTACTGTTGCAAAATGTGAAATTAAGTGTTCACCAAATGATTTTGCAACAAGTTCATTGCTTTAAGCTCTGAATGGCTCGTAGCGCCGTCTGCTTGAAACCAAAATTTTGGCACGCTCTAAGGCGCAGATTTTTACGTGAAATACACAAAGTTTTCGAATACGCGAGACCAACGACAAATAGATTCAGTCGCTATAGCCGCTGATCTAACCGGTCGAATATCATCGACAAATGGAAACTTAAATTTGCGAATGGTGTTAGCAAGAGTGTGAGGTATGACGAATAGCCGCACTGTTAGTTCCTAAAAAAGCATAAAGGAAGGACGTTTCTTCTAGTGGCGCTACAGTCCGGGGTGGACCTGGGCTTCAACCAACATGCCAATAAAGGACGCTGAATTGTATAATACAGGTGATCAATTTGACGTCGCTGTCGTGTCTGAGTCTTTTCTTTCTCTTTCGCCAAACGATATTAAACAACTATGAAAAAGCAGTTTGATTGAAGTCACGAGTGATATAACAGAAAAGCCTATTGGAAATCAAACCGCACAAGGATGATCTGGTAAGTACTAGGTCTTACTGCCCAGTAGGGCCACTATACGACGATAAATAAACTTTTATTAAAAACGGTCACTGTCAGCTGAATCTGACTTCTCATTTTGATTTTCGAAAACTGGAGGAAGAACAATGTCGACTGGTCATTTTTTTCCTATTTTTAGGAGGGATGAAGTGCAGCGAAATCATATAGCACTTGGATGCTGTAGACAGTGGCCCTTTTACAGAATTAATTATCGACCGTGGATTTTTATCACGGATAACGTGATATTGACAGCTGTTTGCGCGATGTGTATCACGATTACTCACTCCTGACAAGGGGCATAACGGTGAGGCCACTATAACCCAGTGGGTGGTGCTGTTTAAGTGAAGAATATTTTTTAGAGGAACTTTGAAAATTAATAAACTAAAATGACCTTTTTAAATTGACATGAAATATATATCATATTATCGCTTTAGCTGGCACAGCCATAATCTTATCTCGAGGACCAGCTTTAAATAACTTTTTCCAAAATGTGTGGCCGTACACTGACAATAACTTGGCGAATGCTATCCTCCAAGTGGTCAATCATTTCGGGCCTACCGGCGTAGACACACGACTTCACATTTCCCCACAGAAAGAAACCAACCTGATACAATGCGGCTACCAAACGTTTTCTTCAGGAAACCAATCGTGGTACGAGCTGTGTGACATGTTGCGTCATCTTTTTAAAATCACAGTTACTGTACATCATGGTTCTTCAATTTATGAACGAAAAAGTCAGCAATCATGGCTCTATTGCGATCACTTTTGACTGTGACGTTCTGGCCAGCATCGTTTTTTAAGAAGTACGGACTAATTATTCCAACCCATAAACCACAATAAACAGTCAGTGTTTGTAGATGTAACGGTGTCTCAAAATACACTTGAGGCTTATCATCACTGCAAATGCGTCAGTTTTGCTTATGGACGTATCCGTTGATCGCTTAACAATATTCGCTTATAAAAATTGAGATCAACCTCAATCTTGTTTGGGCCTATTAGGAAAAGAGGTGAAAATGTACTAGGTCAATTTTAAGTCGACCTAGGGCTGAATGCGCATTATTGTACAAGGTTAAAAGTAATCTCAGAGAGGGCCCATTGTTAGCTGAGCCCATTCTCAATTCATCTTGAAATGCAAACCAAACTTAAGATAAATCACGTGACAGCTGACAAATTGATCAAATAGTGTTGTCATCTTAGAGTTCTTTAGCTCTAAAAAAAACGTAACAATCCGATCTGCATTGTTTTGTACCCATTGACGAAACATGAATGTATACTGTTACGTTACGAGGGAAAAGTCAAAACAGGGGACTACGAACACGGAACATTCTCCAAATAAAGCAAAGGATGTCCTATTCGCCGGATAGTTGAGAAACACCATATTGTGGGATTCGGAAAATGTCATTTATATGAAGAGCTGGGAGAAGAGCAAAGCAGTAACAGGGCTTTTTAATGCCCCGTGTGCCAATTCGATTCCGAATGGAAGAAAAAACGGTCCATTTAGTGAAGAAAAGAAATCTTGTCCACTATCTTAGCGCAACGACTGTACTAACTTTACTACGAAATTGGTCAAATAGGCTAAAGCTGCCTCTTTCAGTGTATTGGGCCCATACAACATCTTTTGTTTCCAAACTTGAAATGGTCACGCGCCGGCAGGAACTTGAGCCAAATGAGAGGTTCATCACCTACATCCTTTAGAAAACGTACTTCTTAGACGTATTATAGAATTTTGGAGAGCGCTGGATTAAGTATTAAGACTATGCTAAGAAATGAAGACTTTCTGTTACTTATTCAGAATGCTCGGACAGGTCACCAGATGTTGTTGAACATGGTTCTCGAGCAGTTGAAAATCGATTCCAGTTTTCATTGAAATTGTTAAACAAACGGTCCTAATTTACATAATTCGAAACCGACAGACAGGAAATTCGTAGAGTCCTTTAAACTGAAATCAACGTGTGTGGCATTGTCAATGGAATGCTCATGCGTCTAGAGACATCTTACATTAGCCGATTAGGAATTTGAAATTTACATCGTTTATCAAAAGGCTGTTCCGACCAGGTGAATCCGACTGTTACTTAAATTTTACAATTTAAGGTGCATTTGAGGTATCGTCTGCATTTCAAAGATACATAGAACACATTATCATATTTCCAAATTTTAAGCAAAACAACCAATATCAACTTTATATTTTGTGAATACCTTCAGACTAATTGAATTTCAGCCCGACTTCATCACGTGAAATGTTCTACCTCACAAAAAGGATATTATCGTAACTTGTCTTCAAAATCGAGGAAAGCAGCTTTATTTTTCGTCTGTCTTATGACAACCGAGCGAAGGTGACGAGCACAGCTCAGAGAACACGTTAGAAACCCACAAAATAACGACGCCAACAGCAAACACTGGTAATTCCCTTCAGATTGTCGTTTGCCACAAAACCTGAGCTGTTTGCGTCTTCCGGCACAAAAACCCGACTCTCTTTCTCTCAATTTCTGCAAAACACACAGATTCCCTCTATCAAATCAGCCAAAATTTCATATCCTTTGCCATCGTACAGGATGTGCACCAGATCTCTCGCTCTCTCTCATTCTCTCTTTGTCTGTATACCACAAAGTAAAACAAATACTGCACGACGATAAAGAAACTGTCGACGGGAACGATGAGAAAACTTCAATCTTTTCTCTCCTCCGCCTCCGCAAACTTGGGAAAAGCGGAAAACTACTCGCAAAGAAAAACTTTACACAAGAAGATTTCTTCTTCTTCCTGTCCTCCATGCCCCTGCCCCCCATCCATGCACAAGCCCACACATGCACCACCGTATCCTCTCACAAAACCGACAAAAAAAAAGACTGGAAAAGGATCAGAACCTAAGAAGTATTCAACTGTGAATAATTAAATTGTAAAACTCCTTCTTCACTCCTGGATGCAGAGACGATGTCCCTCCCTGCACTATCCCCAGCAACATCGCATGTAAGACAAAACAAATATTAATAAAACCGTGCACAACTGTCGAGAAGGGATGAAGTTTGTGGCCAGAAAAGGATTCCCCCACGCCCCATCACACTGCGCTGCATTAAATAAATTACAATGCATCCCGATGGAAAATTTAAATTGCCCACATGTGCCTGAATGATTTCCGTATCAGCTGTAATCGCCCGCAAGCGAAACGAGATTGGATAAGGATCCCGATCCCCGTTGCGATGCGGGGCATGCGAACGCTCGAAAGAAAACAATCACTTGTCACACAAAGGCCAATTCTGTTGAATGACGTATTAAATAATTAACAGTCATTATCCCTTATCACACGGATCACCGCCCACCTCTCGGACCCGTCAACTGCCTAGGGTCATCTGGCATCTGAAAATGGCAGCAGCAGTCATAGCGCTTCTCTCGACGGGACGACTTTCTCTCGGAGCCATGCCACATGCAGACACGAAAAGGAATTCCGCTGATAATCACCGACTGCGGCGGTGGGGGAAGGCGGAAGGCAAACGTGGGTTTTTCCCGCTCCACTCGGCCTTGCAATTATTTTAAATATCATGAGTCTAGTGCGGTCGCAATCACAAACATATTTCTGCATTCGCGCTTGATGCCAGCTCAAACTTCAAGGGGACTCCAGCACTCAGTAAGCATTTTGGGGAATGGGGATGGAACTGTGTATCGCAATTTTAATTTATGAATTAAATCTGGTTACTGGCCCGACACACACTGCACACAGCCGACACTCCCGTGTGCATTCTGCCTGCTACTGCTGCTGGTGCTTGAAATATACCGCATTTCGCCCCCAGCCCTGTTGCCAGGGAACGAGCGAGGAGCAGGCTGATGTAAAGCAATGCGAACAAAAACCCATCGAGAGAGAGATAAAAGGATGAAAAGTAATTTTTATGATTTACTAACTGGAATGGCAAATAAAAGAAGAGAGAAATGAAAATAAATAAAAGCGGAAAATATGCGGGAAATGCAACAAAAACACATCTCCTCCCCCACTCACCGCCACTGTCGTCGACTTTTGACTCTCATAATACGCCAAACAAAAGGAAAATCATGTGCACACACATGGCCCAAACGACCCCTCGCTCACCTACGTCCATGCCCGTCAAACCCGCTACAAACAGAGACACAAGTAAGCCTCTCATCCGCATTCGCCCTGTGCACCGCCAACCACCACTCCCGCCAACGCGCCATAGTCTGCAGGACTCTTCAGTCAATTAATGTGAAGAGGGTGTTGCGTTGTGTTCCCTGTTTGGATTTGCAATCTCCTCACCCCCTGCACCCTTTGTTCTGTGTGCAGTGTTTGCTTTTATGGTGCCGCATGGTGGAAAAGTTTAAATAAAAGCGAAAAGAAATATTTTCTATGAATAACGGTTGCGTATCACAGAATGGGAATACTTGAGTGTCATTGTATCTTTTTCGATTTGCAAAATTGGCTTTGTTTCCCTTCCTGTTGGCACACAGAATGGGCGATGCTGGCTTCAATTTCTTCTTTCTTTTTTTTTTTTGTTAAGTGGCCAACTAAGGGGTGTGCGTTTGTTGTCCGCTGTTGACTGCTGCCTTTCTACAGTATGCTCCGATGAATCGCTTGACATCAACTGGTGTACAGTTATTGTTGCACGAAGTTGAAATTCTTTAAACTCAACGAAGTGACGCTTTCTCTCTCTCTCTCTCTGTCTGTCCTTGATATTCAACCCTTTGACATGGACTGCGCTTGCTAATTGCAATGACTACGAGTGCGTGAATATAACTAGAAGCTAACTAACTAGTTGGTGGTGGTAATTAAGGTGTTCCAGTAGTTGTGGGGTGGACCATTCGCGATAGTACATGAATGTTTGATGTAGGTCAGTAGAGAGATGTCATTAGCTTAATTGTAAGTAGCCTAGAAGTATGCAACGTTTTTTCTGTAATATCCCAGCGAATGAGGACAGTTGAGTACTTTCACTTTCCTCAAAAAAAATTTGACATCTCTTCACTTTTCAAAACACTCCATCTGTCCATAGAACTGTTCTCCTTTTCATGAATTTTATGTGCACAGTCCATGGTCCTCTATAGGAAAACCACATTTGATGAGGCATCACTCTGCCATCTATTCACAGTTCCTCCACAGTCTTCTTACGCGTGGTGTTCCAAGAGGGAAGAAATTGTCTCCATCTGCTCTCACACACACACACGCACTTTTATCGCAACAATCAATTCGATTGAAACAAACAACTTAACAGAATCACTTACGAAACGAAATTAGTCCTCTTCCCCAAACTCCAAGAAACATCTGATCCCTTGCTCTGCCCCACACACAGACACTCGCACCCGCAGCATCTCCTGGCACTCTCTTCGAATCAATTAACAGGCCATTAAAACCCCAAAGCCCTCGCCATCGTTCCCACTACCAAAATTGCTGCCGAAGAAGACCAATAAAAGCCTTTTCGTTGACATTAGATGAAGGGTCTCCCGTGTCCTGGACACAAAAGTGCTTAGCTGCTGCTTAAATGCCCTGATAGCAGGTCAATATTTATCGGATTATGAACGTAATCCCCATGTCATGTTTGTGCTGCTGCCCTGTCCTGGACGAGATAGCCGAAAGGGAACTAGTTGCATGGGGTTCACACATGGTCATCACTTTTCAAGGACCCTCCCATGACGAACTTAAATCGTTAGTGGCCACTGCTTGTGAGGTCGCTCGTTGTTTGTCGAACATGGCACCGAATCTGTGTTTAATTATTTGTTTTTCACAACTTTGAGACTTCAAGACTTCAGGACTTCTTTGACTTTCCTCCGGCACTCCGGGAGGAAGTTCTGCTGACGGTCCTTTGCAGGAAGTGTCAAAGTGACTAGGAAAAGCTTATTTGTCGCGAGCTGAGTCATTAAATTTTTTTCTCAGTTTATGTCCTTGGTTGGCGAAAAAGTCGCCGAAGCAACTGGCACTGCTGACACGTCACTCTGGCAGGACGTGGAATTGCAAAAGAAAGTGGATGGTGGATGGGGGGGAGGGGGATGTGTCAGGGCAGCAGCACCGCGAATCATGATGAAGGCAGCGGGAGCACTGCGCCTGGTAATGGTGGGGATGTTATTGGTGGCGGCAACGGACTCGACACTGACGAAGGGTTGAGGTGACGATGATAAAGTTTGACAAAATTAGCGATGCAGGGAAAGTTCGAGGCACTCGAAAGAAAGGATTCTACCCGAAGCCGGCGATGGGGCGCGTCGGTTGGGAAGTGATGCAAAAGAAATATTGAAAATCAATTTTCCGTTCTGTTTGCCGACAGATTGGCGGGGGCACGAGTGCAAAAGGGCGGTAAGGAGCTTTTCACTTCGCTCTGGGGTCGGGTTCGAGTTCGGTTTTGTTTTCCGTTTCTGTTTTACCCCGTTTTCGAAGCGCTTCTTTAAGAATTTTAATTGAAACTTATTGAATGGAGTGGGCAGGGGCATCTGATGACGGATGTGGAATGTGCATGAAATTGATTTTCCCCGAAGTGGGGTGGGGCTTTATTGGCATCGGGAGATAAATTAAAGAGGAACCACAATAAGGAAGCTATGTAAAGTGAACTTGGGTTCGGTAGCGTGACGTTAGACGGGGTGATTAATCGACGAGAAGAGACCGAAGAAAGTGTGTTTGTCGAGTTTGCTGAGGAGAGATTCCACTCTCGGCGGGCAGCCGATGCGATTGCAACAACTGGAAGTCAATTTAAAGCTGAAAAGTGTTGACTTTAGTTTACGTGAATTGAAATTAGGGAAGGGGAGACAGTTGTTTTTATTGATTGGTCGTTGTAATTATGATGAGCGCAATTCCAATGATCATTTAAGTGATACATACGTTTCTATGACACCTTTTACATCACCTGAATGATTGTGTTATATAAGCGGGACAACAAGTAACACAAAATTTCACGGTCAGGTGTACTAATTAGGAATAAAAGGAGGATGGGAATAAAACAAAAAGGAACACAACTCAAATATATTAAACTTCGACTATCGGTTCTACTGAATCATTATGTCTTCGGAAATAATTTTTGCTGAGTAATAGTTCTTCGGTGGAAAAGAAGGTTCCTGTTTATACGAGAGGTGAGTTTTTCGTTTTTAATTTTTTAGTAGCTTTACTTCATTGAATCATTGACTTCATTGCCTAGAGTTTGTCATCAAAGATTTTAAATGAAAGCAATTTAGGAATCAGCGCTTCACCAAAACGAAGATTAGCCACTTTGAAAATAACAGCAACAGACGCTTAGTTTGAGAACAAAAAAGTCACATTCAAAAATGGCTACACCGGGCCAGATAATGCTTGTACAGGTATAGAATGGAATGTGGGAATGCAATTTCTATGCCCGCACAATGTTACTGAACGTATATCAAACATAAGTCCAATTGTATGCATAATGATTCACAAAGCTCGATCACAGAGATTCCCTTGACACTATAATTAGTGTCAATGGGATCGCTGATTAGCCCAAAAGCCGCTTTTTGCGATGGCGGCTACCAGATCTAGGTGTTGAGGGAATCTGACTGGAAGTGACAACTTGACCGGAAACTATATTCTGGTTCAATTCTGAGCACCATTTGTACCCGCCTGACCATCGTGGTGATTGTGTTTGCAAGTATACCGTGCTGACTGATGTTGCACAACTTGTTTACCGCTTCTGACTTAGATCAGACTGTTACAGGAACTTTCCTTGCTCAAAGTGGAATTGCATAGTAAACTATAGCACGGCAGAGCTGCCTTTCTCCCAAGGATATGTTAGGGTGAGATATTTACCCTATAATGAGATAAATAGAACAAATTATGATTGCAGTGAGCTGAGTTACTTCATTCAACGAACTTGACAATTTATTTTAGCTTGTCGCGATTATAGCCTTACAAGTTTGTTAATAAATTGCTTAATAAATGTAATTGTTTATTTAAAGTAATCTGTTAGATGATAAGTCTGTAGATGATCCTTAGGGGGCAACAAACATCTGATGTGTAAAGCGAAAGTGAGAGTCAACACCTAATTACTCTGTGATGGATATATGAGTAAAAAAACATTAGCACCAAGAGCAAACACAAAATTTTTCTCAAGAGGCAATTGAATAATAGCACCCTTTCGTTAAGGACCAAGCTACTCTATTGCTCTATGGCACAGAATTATATTAACCTTTGAATCGTGTTTCTGGACGCAACACATTTAATTTTAAAAAATGAGGCACATCTTACTTTGGTACAGAACTCGGTGTCCAAGAACAATTTCAAAGATGCGTGCTAATTCTTTCAAATAATAATTATAATTCAGTTGCACTATAGCGCACAAGGGACCAGCAACAAGCTTTTTTAACACTACTCGTGCTGTGTAAAGCTATTCTCACGAAAAGAGGGAACTAAAATTTTTGCCCACTCCGATTAGCTAGACTATATTATTTGGGTGTTGCCAGCAACTCGAAGAAAGTGATGCAGGGAGAAAATGCTAGGGGCTTAGTCCGGAAATCAAACCTGAAACCTTTGGCGTGTGAGATAACGCACTTACCCACTACACCACAGCGACCACAATCCTTTGCAATAGACAGTAAAAAATTGAGGTGCAAGGAACTGCATATGTGTGGGTTTATCACTCTCCTTTGGCAGTTTATTGAAATTGAGACGATAGACAGATAGTTCAATAGAAATATGATTTTTTGAGTTACAGAACTTTCTAAGAGGAAGGAAGACGATTTGGAGCCAAAGCATCGTATGCAAGAAAATGTTAGTGAAAATAGTTGCATTGGAAGTGTACTTTCAAAAAGAATAGTTGTGTTTCGAGTCACTTAGGAAATGTACGTTCGTGCTTATAGATTGTGTAATTTATTTCGAGAGATTCGTGTTTTAATTTCACAAATGTAGATAATTGATGTACAGTTCATTGTTTTATAATGTTCTTGTTAATTATCTAGTATGATTAAAGTTCTTCGTATTATTAACATTAACATTAACATATTGTATATTACACGCTTATTACTATGTTAAGGTTTGTTGAAAAAAATATAAATAAATAAAAATCTTTGTAGTCACTGTACATAAAATAGAAATTTGTCTAGAATCAAAAACAACCATTCTCAAGGTTAACATCAGACCACCCAAGCGCTGCTCCTTTTCAACAACAACATCAAACGTCATCAAGCCATGCTTCATCAGCCTATCAGGAAAGTCACCACCAAGCAACTCACTCCCGCATCGTATGATCGCCCACTTAACCACCCAGCAAAGATATATGTACACCCACATGCATCCATGCACGCATATGCGACTGCAAAGGGGGAATGCACTATGCTCTGGCGCATTGTATCTGGCATTGAGTATTGGGAGGCCTGTGGATCCTTGTAGATCGTGTTATGATTTTCTGATGGATGAGACGATCACTTGAGAGTTTGACGCGAATTCTGACGCAAAGTATTGTTTTTTTTTGCTTGCTATCGCCCTTTTATTGTTGTTCAGATTAGCTTAGACTCCCTGCCCCATTTTTTCTTCCAAAAGGCACTCCTCCACCTACATACAACACCTGCCACAAATCGTATGATGACAGACACATAGCCCAGTATGCACATAACAAACCCACCAGTCTATCTACAGCTAAAATTTGTATTGTGAATGTGTTGAGCGAAAGCCAATGCCAAATTTGGTTTGCAAAACTTGGTTGCCGTAGCGCAGTGGGTAGGTGCGTTGACTCACACGCAGGGGGCTATGTTCGATTCCTAAATCCGTGTTGCTGACAACACTTAAAGAGTATCAATTGTCAATGAAAAAGATTCTCAAATCTCACCGTTCGAAATCGGCAAAATACTGTAGGTAGAAGCTAGGCCCTAGTATCTTGTGGGCTGAAGTGTCACTCAATTATTATTAATTTCGTTCTTGAGGATGCACCACGTCCTGGATGGCGTCTTAATGCCGATGTACATAAAATAAAGTCGTTAGTCGATTCAAATCGACGAACAACTCGAAAGATTGCTAAAAGATTCAATTTGTCAAACGTGACCGTTTATGAGCACATAAAATTCCTAGGATTAATTTCGAAGCTTGCCACAGGGGTTCCTCATGTTGATACAAAATGAAATTTTCTTAATTCGAGCCCTTTAACAAGGTTGATGACTCGAAAAAAGCTTTTGCAGCTTGAAATGGAAGTGCTACCATACCCACCATATTCTCCAGTCTTGACACCTTCGGACTATTTCTTGTTCCGGTCTCTGCAAAATTGAAAACCTTCACATCAAATCAGACCGTCAAAAACCAATTGGACCAGTTTATTTAAAGCAAGGATCACAAATTTTATGGGCGTGGAATGACCCGAAAGATGGCATACTTAGTGTCCGACTTAGAAACTCCATTTAAGATTTAAAAAGCTACGTGCGTCGTCTCACACACTGAAGGTCCCAAGTTCGATTTCAGGACCGAATTTTTCACTTTATAAAGTGTCACCTCTTTGAATCTAAGCTATAGGGACAACGCAAAAGAGGACGGCCCAGGCTAAGGTGGCACACACAAGTGGAGAAGAACTTCAACCAACTTGGAGTGCGCAACTGGCGGCAGCTGGAGAAAGATCGTGCTAGCTGGAGAGGCATGTTGGTTGAGGCCCTGGTCCCCGGACTGTAGCGCCACAAGAAGAAGAAGAAGAAGAAAGTGCCATCTTCATCAAGTTTTCGTAGTAGGTACTGCTATCGCGCAGTCAAATATCATCACGAAATAAATATCCACCTATCACCTCTTTCGAATTGCTGAGACCACTGGAAGAGTACTTATTATTAATGAAAAGCTCTCTATTTGTCATAAAACAATAGCAAGCACAAAACAAGTTGTTGCTAAAGAGACTAGCCTTTAGTCTCATGTATTCGAGTCAATATAATTTAAATTTATACCACGATGCATGGCCGTTGTATTTTCCTACATTTCTGGAAAAAATTGCTCATTCAAAATCAATTTTAATCACGTATTCATTAGACATTACGTCTTATCTAGGACCGTATATCATTTTCCGTGTCGACCGTTGGTTTATGAGCGATGTTCTAGCGTCTTGTGTAACTTTAATAAAATTTGACACCACTTTTGTTACAAGGTGATCTTTTAGTTATCCAGTTGGTTGTTGTTAGATTATAAGATAAGATCCTTAAAAGGATTCAGTCACAAACAAGATCAACAATCCCAGTAAAAATCAAGAGAAAAAGATCGACGCTAAGAAGGAAACATGTTTAATCGTAGACCTTGTTGTCAAGTGGATTTACACCTCTGTATAGCTACAAGGCTTCTTACAATTTTTGCTTATAAGGAACATTTTGTGCACCTTACTAAAGCTGTCACCATCAAATAAAGTAATTTTAGGACATTCCTATGAATTGTAAAGACTCCTTCTATCAAACTCTCCCCAAGTCAATCATAGAAATCTTCATTTTCCCTAAATTCTCAGAATTCAGCCGAGTCCTAAATGATAGCAACTACTTTAGCTTAAATTATTCCAAACAATTAGACAATGTTTAACCCATTTCGCCTACAAGTATGCAAATTAAATGATACAAAATTGCATAAATCAATTCAACCGCAGCAATCTTCTCAGCGACTCGCATTGCTGTTCTCCGAAACTGCTTAATTCACTCTGTCATGACGCCGCCCCGTCCCGCCCACAATAATTGACTAACTCCATCCTCCAGCGGGCGAAGACAAGTAATTTAATCTTGATCACATCAACCCGCGAATATGCGAGCAGTTCCTGCGAAACTTAAACAGCGTTCATCCGAATCCTCTAGTGACTGAATCAACAAACTCCTCAAGTCCCGAAAATTACATAACAATAAACACCGCGCGGAAAATGTTTTCAAAGCGTTCATAACTTCACTTCCAGTTGAAAATTGAAATTAAACTTTTTATTTCCTCACCCCCTTCCAGTGGGCCAGGGTGGTTGCAAGCTTTCCAGGCCCATTTGGAATGCTGCCATCAGAGCGGCTCCTCCCTCAGGAGTAGGGGAATGCTAGCAATGAGTGCGCATGTTATCCGTGTGGCGTGTGCTTGGAGGCTCGGTGGCAGTCTCCACCGGTATCACATCAGTAGCAAGGGACACAAGTCGTGGGACAGGACGCACAGTCGCGAGCCCGCTCTATTTTTGGCCTTGTTTCGTCTCTCGCACGGCATTCTATCACATTCTTCTGACACATGTCTGTCAGAACCAGCCCCGAGATGTGTCCTCTTGTGATTCTAATCCAATCGCCTAAGGGAAATGGCCAGGAAATCCCATTGACACCTCCACATGCGTATGGGGCTTCGGCTCTGATTTATTTAGATTTGCATTGGAATATCTAATGCCTAATGGAGCGTCATCTTCTGCTGTCCTCTCTGCCCTCCTTTCACGGTCAGGTCGCTGATAAAAGATTACGCCGGTCGGTTGGGGTTGGGCGGGTCGTGGGTCGGTGTTCGGTGTTCGGGGCGAACTTTGTGGATAATTCTTGACCTCTTCTGTCCGACATCATCTTGTTGAAAGGGATCGGGATCAAATGTCTTTATGTCCTCGCTCGTCGTAGTCGAAGCACTTGAGGTTATTTTATGGTCGATGGTGATGAAAAGGACATGCCACGGTTGGGGGAAGAACACTGAAAACATGAGAAACGGTAAAACATTCCGTCAGATTCAATATCCTTTTTTTCTTTTTTTTTTTTTGTTGGCAGTCGATTCCTTGAGAAAGTTTTCATTATTGATTAAGTGCTGACGAGGGCTGGGGGCGGATAGGTTCGTGACACATGGGTGTGTACCGGGACACATGCAGCGGGCATCCTAAATGATTCATGACCTTTTTTTGTGTTTTCACGAAAATCTAAAGTTTTTCTCTTTATTTTAGTTTTGAGCGGGATTTTTGGCAAACCCCCGTAAATGGGTTGATTCTGGAAAAAATTGATGGACGAATGTGGAATGTTGCAGAATTTGTGAGTTTCTTTTTCAGATTGCTTCAATTGATTTGTGTTCAGAAAAATTAACGCCAGTAAAGAAATTCACTGGTCAGTTTTGGAGGCACATTAAGTAAGTAACCTTGTAAATATAATATTGTAGAATTCTCGCATGAAAATAATTACCTTGCTTTATGAAAGAGTTGACCATTGAATAGTAAAACTATTGCATACAGTGCAATTTTCTCATTAGTTACCTAAATGGACAGACAGTGTGAAATTGTATAAAAACAATGGTTTTCAACATATTCTTTCCAGAAGAAGAAGGAAGTAGAAGTAGACGAGATTTCCAAGAATATAAGAAAATTTGATACATTTTGAGAAACGACAATATTGCCGAAGTTCATCCACAAAAGACGCATTTTCTGCAGAAGGGAATCTATAAGCCTCCTTTGTCAGAGGGAGAAATATAAAGAAGCAACTGCAGTATGCCAAGAAATACGTACAAAAAACCGATGAGTTTTGAAAGCAAGTAATTTTCGTAACGAATCCAAACACTACAACAATTTCGGGTGCAATGGTCGTTGTTGACTGGATCCAAGATCCCACATTCAAGCATGGGATGGAAAAATTAATCTTTGGGTTGCAATGACAAGAAACGTTCTTTGTTTTGGAATTTAACCAAATTTACATACGTTGACATTTTAAAGTGTTATATTTCCAAACCAAAGAAAATCTGGTATATTCGGTCATGACAGCGATCTAAAACACACAGCTGATATTTAAAAAGGACATCAATGCTTGGAACCCAAAAAACATCTTTCTGAAAGTCCGAACTTAAATCCCATTCCATCATTGGAATGGTTTAAAAAACGAAATGCGAAAAAGAGTTTTCAAATGAAGACCCAAAGGCGGTATCATCTGAAGAATGTGCAAACAATCCAAGCGGAAATCCAAGAAACCTAGTCGGATAAATGAGGAGAAGACTACAAGGAGTTGCAAAAGACAGAAAAAGATGTACAACAAGAAATGTATTTATGCCAGAGAAAGAACGGTTTTGTTTAGTTCACAATTTTAATTTTGTTTTTTTAAGAATCATTTGCAAGAGTCTTAAGATTCTTACACAAATAAAATTTCTCAAAGTAACATATGCGGTTTTCTTAGTTCGATGAACTACAAATGTGTACAAGTTTTGACTTCTTTAAAAAAAATCTTTGTTGCAACATACTCTAATAGCCGGATCACATGAGAACGCAAAGATTCGGGATTTTTTTTTATATTTTCATTAGTAGACCCAACTTATGCACACACCCGTCCAACACAGGAATTATATTAGGAACTTAGGCAACTTACTCAATATTGTGTGTCATGGCGAGTTTAATCCATAAATTGAAACTGGAACGTTGGTAGGAAACACTCATTTGAAGATTACCCTTTGTCATGCGTATCAATTTTATCATATCGTCTGCAATTGCTTTTAACTTTCTGAGGTTGATTTGAAAAAGCCCGGATTCGATACTCAATAGACTTGAAGAACAGCCGGTTCAACCGATTCACACTCGTGAAGGTATTTATAGCCATACACTTGGTTTCAGCAGTTACTGCTAGTCTTCATGAGAAAATCAAAGTAGATGAACTGATTGACAATTTTGATCGGCACATCCTCCAAAGTTTGCAAAAAAATACTACCTCCACTTCAACCCTCATGAGTTAGTCTCTTCATAAAAATTGGAGAATTATGGAAACAAATCATACTCCATGGATTTAAAAGTTTTTTTTTCCATATTTCGAGAGGGTATTCTATTACTCAAATAGTAAGCAAGGAAACACCGATTGGCTGATTTCGGCACTGATGTCGTCGTCTATCTTTGCTGCGGAGCCAGACAATACCACATTCATGAACACTGTTTGCTCTTAACCGCCCCCGTTCCCATGTTAGCAAAGGATTCATTGGTAGCTAACTAGGCTCGCCCAATCAAGTCAATATCATCAGATCAACTAGCTTTCGAATGATAGTGCCACTAGTATTGACCTATCGGCTCTGCGCGATATTCTGAAGAATTATGTTGATAATGTTGAATGAAAGCGCATCCCATTGTATTCTCCATGGGCAACCAACACAATCAAACTTTAATAGGAATGATATAACACGAAGTGACACTGCATGTATCGTCTCTGTTTAAGCTGCCATAAGCCTTGAAATCGTCACAGGTTCCTTATAGAGCCTTACAGATGTTTCTCTGACACAGCCTCATTCGATAATTGCTTATTTTGGTACATGTTCTTCTTCTTCTTGTGGCGCTACAGTCCGGGGTGAACCTGGGCCTCAACCAACATGCTTCTCCAGCCAGCACGATCTTTCGCCAGCTGCCGCCAGTTGCGCACTCCAAGTTGGTTGAGGTTCTTCGCGCACTTGTGTGTACCAACTTAGCCTAGGCCGTCTTCTGTTGCGTTGCCCCAAGGGCTTAAATTTGAAGACTTTTCGGGCCGGAGCAGTGGTGTCCATACGCTCTACATGGCCTAGCCATCGTAAGCGTTATAATTTTGGTACATACATAAGTTTAAAAAAAATATCCTAACACCAGCTCTCAACTGAAACTTGCTCATCAGCAAGTATCCTATATAAGTCTTTAGTATTTCGGAAAACTAAGTAAGAGACGAAAAGTCTTTTAAAACAAATGTTAGTCCATTTATGTCACTCCCCCATCTAATCTGCTTACTTTTCAAACTTCTTGCAGAGCTCTATCATCTCCTATCTTCAAACCGGGCAACTGAAACTTCAACACACTCCCAATGACAACGCATAGTTCCAGCTCTTACACAACCTCTTGTATCCTCACCATTGATCGAACCGATTCTCATCAAACAATTATCCAGTCAACTCGAAGCGAGATTAAAAACTGCATTCCCTTCATTCACCGTCCCCGGCCGCCTATTCTCACTCATGCCCGTCCGGGAAAACTCTCCTCCTAATTAATTACTCACATTAGCATAAGCATTAAGTAATCGGGCACGATAATAAGTTCCACCGCAGCGACTAATGAACCGGAGCCGTTTAAGCACAATTCCACTCTCCGTCTTGTGTGTCTTCTGTCTGCCACTTAATATGAGCAACATGCGCCGCACTCTGGCAGCGCTTACAACACAACTTCCCCGATTTACATATGCACACCCCGCCCGCTGCGATCCTCTGGCAGGGATTATCTCTGACTGAACTTTCTCCGTCGAACATTGTTGCACACGGATCCTTCTTCGTCTATGCCTTGCATCGCTTTCACACTGCCGCCCCCGCTGCTACTCGCCCACCCATCGACCTCTCGTATTATTTACACCAACAATTGTTTGAATTTCTCGTTCGCAAGGACGTGAAAGATACTGCCGGCGAAACTTTTCCATCATCATCCAGGATTTGGTTAATTATCAAGCGACATACACCCCCATGTACGTGAACGCCAACGCTAACGCCACCGCCGCCGCTGCCTCTGCCTCTGCCGCCATGCAGTGCAGTCAGTTGTCATGAACCGAGCCAATGAATTCATTATACAACGCAGACAGATAGTTTCTAATTTGCTCCATAAAATTTAAATTGACTGAGGAGTCCGACGACAAAGTTTTTCAACTTTCCATTCCCGGGATCGCTGTCGCTTCAACTGCGCTGTGTGGCGCGACCGGTGGGTGGATGCGTTTTTGTGTCCACTCCGTGGGGCTTGGTCTTTGTCTGTTCCTGTAACGTGCAGTGGCGGTATTCAAGGATATTAGCGCAGCACCCAGACACACTCATTCAGCGGACTAGTGTTGATTTAGCAAATACAAGAAGAGAATACTTTTCTGTTTCGCTTTCGATGGACTTTGTCCTCTATTCCTCTGAGTGGATGACTGTCTGGGGGTAGATGCAGCGAATAAAGTTATTTAGATGTAACTACGGATTTGGAGGACTCCGTCGGGCTATGACTTGTCGGATCTGTGCGGTTCCATCGAGGTCGGTGACAGGTGATTGTTTGACGGCTGTGAGCGAGGCGGGGATTAGTTTTTTGGGAATAAGTTAAGGCTTTGTTGCTTGAGATACTAGTGACTTATTTTTCTCTTTTCTTTGCGACTGCTTTCCTTTGGGGGGAAGAAATATTCTTTGTCGGATCTTCATTCGCCTAAAAGTAGGTAATCTTCGTGAGTTTCAAGTTTCCAAGTTAAACAGAGGAATTTGCAAATAACCCCCAAAGGAAAATAAGTGAGTTATACCGTGGAATGTAATGGAGGAAAATCTTCACGTGATGGTGGAAAATATTTCGTTTGAGGTAGTGGATGCTTGATGGAATATTTTAACTATGAAACTTATGTAGGTAGGTGGAGGAGATTTTGTTTAAAAAAAAATTGTAATTTAAGAAATTTGACCTTACAGGGCTACAGCTAACATTTAAGGCTAACTTTGCGATATGAACATTTGCAATTTTGCCAAAAGAATTGAAATCAAATGCGGGTTCTCGAGTGAATGTGAATTATTACTTTTAACGGTTTCGTGTTCACTAAAAACAACAACTCTAATAACTTTACAGTGATTGCTTTCTGGAATATTTAGATCTGGACTTTATTTTAAAAAATTAAATTAGAAAATTATGGGCCTCGGAAAACACTGCACGCCGGAAGAGAAATCTGCTAAAGCCGCTATATGCGTTGGCTGATCTCGCAAGTTAATTGAAGATGCAGTTAAGCTTCCGAGAGTTAAGAAACAGTCGAAGGTCCCAGGTTTGATTTCCTGACTGTACACCTCGCAATTTTTTACGGTGCGACGTCTTTCGAATTGATGACAACATTCAAAGAGTATCAATTGTCTATGAAAAGCTTCTCAAAATCTCCCCGTTCGGAGTCGGCCAAAAACTGTAGGTCTCTTTTACTCGTGAGAGAACAGTAGAACGCACAACACGAGTTGTTGCCGATGAAGTTAAGCCCTGGTTCCTTGTGGCCTGTAGTGCCATTTATTATTAATATAGAAACAGCATGGCCAACTAAAAAACACACTGAAAAAAAGATTGCAAGATCTCATTCTTTAAATAGTGATCCTTTTAAGTCCTCAAAGAATTTCAGAACTAAGTTGGAGCTGAATATTTTTAAAGACCTCTCTACATAAAACTTGTTTAGGGTAACTTGGATGGGAGGATCGCTAGCAGGTTGCCATTGCTAAGAAACAAAAACAGCGCCTCGCATAAAATATGCTCAGGACCATCTGGATTGAAATTTACAAGAAGGAATAAAAAAATGGAGAATTGTTTTTTGAACTAATGAAACGAAGATTATCTACTTGTTCAGAAGTAGAAGTATTTAAGTGTGAATACATTGAATATGACCGAAGTGGTTAGCATTTTAAATGGTAATCTAAGCTCGGAAATTCTGAACAAGTATATAACGGCGGAGTTAAAATACAGACAGCGTATAATTGATGGAAACTTTTAGTGAATAACCAACCTGTAAAAGTAGTATTAGAAAAAGTCAATCTGATAAACGACTTACAGCCACACCATATGAAACTTAGGAATGCAATTGTACTTGTTCAGAAATGATGGCAGACGAGCTGTGTGTAAAAGGAACTCAGTCCACAAGACACTTAAAAATATGATGGAGCCTGACGATATGGCGTTGGGGGTATTGATCTGATAAAAGGTAAAATGGTCCATAAACTACTTCAAGGACCAGTAAGTCAATGTAAGAAAGACGCCATCCCAATCGCCTCCCTTGAGTCCCATAGATCATTTTTGGGGAGATTTAAGGAATGCTGAGGATTTAAGCAAAGCTGAACTGTGGAGGATTATCCAACATGAGGGGTTAAGAATTTTAAGGCGAAGAATGTTACCGATTGGTTGACTAAATCCCCAATAGGTGTTTTTTACGTTAGAAGGGCAGATAAGCGTCTTTATTCAAATCAGACTCAAGCAATATTTGGATAAAACAAAAAAAATGTAATTGGGGAATCTTTGGAAGTGACGTCTTTGTGCAAAAAGTAGCGACAAATACGCTCCAACATTGAAAAAACTCTGACCCCACCCCCAGACAAAATCACAAAAGAAAGCGTTTGAAGATAACTTTCAGCAAAAATTGCTTCCGACCCTCTGACTAAAATAGTTTTGTTGTTACCGGCCAAAAACAATCAAACATAAAAAATTTAACTTCAAAAACCTTAGAACGCATTTATTAAATTTTCATTGAAGTCATTAAAAGAAAAATGAAACCCTCTATGTTTGAGTGCAACTTGCACTTGTTTAGCTATGATTACAGTCGAACATCCTTAAGTCAAATTTTGATCTACGAAATTTTCGAATTTTTTTATGGAAGACAAATGCTCTTACTTGCACAACAGGACTTGCTTAGTTTTGATAAGAGCTAAATTTAAGTATTGTGATCGCCGCTTCGTAGTGGTAAGTACATCGCCCGACACGTAGAAAGTCTATGTTCCCTCGATGCTAACATAAGGTAGTGCAGCAAATTAAGTTGTAGTTACAACTTCCCCACATGCTTTTAATTGTTTGTGGGTTTTGACAATTCGCTTACGATATTTGTGTCTTCAAACTTCTACATTATTGCGTACAGAGATTGCTGGCCTGAACTAAACTACATTAAAAAATTCATAGTAAGTTGGAATTTGGCCATTTGCTCATGAATTATTGAAGTCTAAGCTTATAATTTGGAAACCCTTTATGATTTTGTATAAACATCTTACCGATTGCATGCAAAAAGATCAAATCCTTTTAACAACAATCGGTCCAATCCTTTGTTTCAAAATTGAGAAACTGATATACAACACAGAGTTTTCAAGATGTATGGGTTTTTGAACCAATTCCCGTGGCGTTGGCTGCATCAAAATTCATCCCCAAATGTGATCGTTTCTGTTACAATTTTTCTAAAACTTGATCCCAATGGCACACAACCAGAAGTTTCGCATTTAGATTTAAAAAAAAATATATTCCTTAAAATTAGAATTTTGTAAACGACTTCAAATTTTCTCCTGCAGCAGCAGTCTTGAAACTCTCATTTCCCCGTCGACAGGCTGTGTCGCAATTCCTTTGTAATTGAAAATACCGCCTCCTTCGCAACCGACAATCAAACAATGCTGTCACCTGACCCTTCTACCATACTTGTCATGTTCCCTGCAATAAAACAGCTTCAGAGCTTGTTTAAGAATCCTACGTACGCATGGTCACCGCAACCTTGAAGCTAAGTTTATCGATACGTGTAGAGAAGATATCTAGTTGAAATCAATCATTTTGAGGTAAGCCTAGTCTAAGAATAAGGCACTTGTTTCCTCTTGAGTACAATCATTGATTTTTCGGTTGTTCAGTCTGTATCAAAGGCAAGAAAAAATAACTAAATCTATATTTATTCCACGTGTAATCGCCTGTCCATAAACTTCCCACCACCCCGACTGGCAGCCTTGTTAGCTTCATCCTCCACAAACTGTCCCAATAACACTTTCTCGGTTGTAAATACGGATTCCTAAAATCCTCAAACATTCAATTTTCCAGGGATTACCTCACCTTTCGCATCTAATAACTAGCAGAGAAAATAAAAATATTTATCTTCACAACTCGCAGAAAGGATACCACGACCCCAACAAAAGGTTCCTTAATCTCCAATATTGGTTTTTTGAAAATCCACATGCAAAAATTCTTCAATTTAAAGGACGGGAGGGGGGGGGGGGGTTGAGCACATCACAACATCAAAGGTTATGACGTATGACCAACCCCACGCCCTCACCACAACGCCTTGGTATTCAAAGTAAAGCCAAACCCGCCCCACCCAAAGACGGGTCTACACAAAAAGGGGTTAACAACTGACATTTATCGTCATCGCAATTCACACACAGTAACTACACTCGAAGGACCGGACCCTGTAATCAAATTTAAGTGAATCGCATTTTATGGCACAAAAAGGTCGAACTTCGTTGAGGTCTGCCTTCGAAGGCGACCGGCGCGCGCTGGGAAGAATCAGAGAAATCTGCGCTAGCCGCCCAGCGAGAAAGGTTAATTCGAAAATATATTTCATACTTTATGGCTATTTAAGGAAATTGAATTTGAATTAAGTGCGGAAAGCAGAGCAGCGTCGGGCTTCGAACTCACAAAAGGGTTGCGACGGTGACGGTGACGGGGCCGACGGGCTCGAGTGCAAATTGATTACTGAGGCGGTGTCCTGTCGCCGTCGCCCGATTCTGTTTGACATGCAGTGCACATGATTTGCATTTTCCTCCTTTTCGCAGTCCTCGATGTCACAAGAGGGATAATCAGCTTAAGCCCTCAGCTGTGGCGGTAGTTTGGCGAGCGGGTTGACGCGAGCGGAATTTCATGTCTTGGCCGCTATTTTTTTGTCGCTCTAACAAATTTGGACTTTGCGTGAGGAGGCTCCTCTTGGCTGACTGGAATTTACATTTTTTTTTTACCTCTCACAGCTCGTCGTGCGCCTTCTTGTCTTCGTGCTGCAACTGGAGATAGGGGGGGGGGGTGCCTTGCACACTTCGTTGTGAAATAATTTTCTCGGCACTGTTGTGAATATTAATATGGCAGCGTCTTCGTCGCCTTTCTTCGCTGCTGCCTTTGCCTCCGCTTTTGCCATTGCTATTGCTTTGCCGCTTTGTATGCTGCCCTCGGTGTGGGTAAGTAAGTTTCTTAGAAGCAAGGGATCGTAATTTAAGTGTTAGTACCTCTCGCTGAAGGGCTTTGGTGGGGGTTTCGGGGGCCTGGGAGGACAGAGAGACACAGAGTGCCACGGAAACGGAGAACCTCACACAAAACTCATTAACAGCAGAATGGAAAACAAATGGATTTTCCACGGGGTGGCAATAACGTTCTTAACGGTGTGGCTCGGCGGTGGATGGCGGGGGGAGGGGAAAATGGTTCAACGGGACAAAATTAATATTAGATGGTAATAGGAATGAAGAGCGTTTGGTAATATGTCAGTCGAATGTGCGAGGGGTGTAGTTGCAGAATTAGGGCAAGGAATACTTGGCAGCTGAAGAACAATTGCCCAAAGCAAGGAAGACGTCTTGTAAAGGGATTAGCTGTGGATGGGTGTGCGGTAAGTTAAGAATACGTTCTGAGCATCGAGGGGATGCTAGAGGTTTCAAAGGCTGTAGATGAGCGGGAACATTCGCAAGGGGAACTTTTTTTAAGAAAACGAATGAAAAGGGAATATGCATTGCAAACTTTGCTCCATTTTAGTGTTTCGTGGACATTCTATTCTACATAATAGAACATTGTTAAGTATCTAATTTTGAAGAACAGATAAAGTCTATCAGTACACCGGTTCCTAAGTACATCCGTTTAATCTATAAATCCAGCAAATCCGTTGACACCAGTCCTTCGGTTTTGTAGTCCTTTCAGTCAGCCTTTGAGTGAATCAGCGCATAACCCTTAAATTACATCATATTGACTCAATAACTACTTCTTAACAATGGCATTTGCTTTCGTTTGATCTCCTGGAGCGTGGGCACCCCATCCTTAACCCACAAAAGAATAAACTTCAAATTTCACTTCCTGCGCCTCGAAAAAAAAATCAAACACATTCAATTTCAAACAGACATCCTTTGATTTGATCGCTGCAGTGACATCTCTACGTGAGTCAAGAGTCTCAAGTTTCAGCTCGCTCGCCCGTGAGCAGCCAGTAACCTTGAACACATATCAAACTCCCTCAGTGAATATTTTCCGCAGAAAAAGAACCGATTTCCACCCTTTTCCAAAGAGACAAAAATTCAATTTCCTGTCATTGAGTGGCAGTTTCGTGTTCTTCTCCTCCGAACCGCTTACGATTCAGTTGCAGAACAAAAGTACAGATAAGTCAACCTTCGCCCTTCACCAAACTTAAGCTTGACAAAACGAATATACATGCCGCTTAAGGGTGACAACCAGACACCACCCAAAGGGTGAGGTTATAAAAAGTCGAGGGACGACTGCAGGATCTAAACTGCAACCATAACAGCGAACACGAAACCTGCTCCAGCTCCTCCTTCAACTGAATGTCATTTTCTAAGTCAACATTTCATATTCATCGCAGGAGCTGAGTTAAATCCGTCCAAGGACATGTTTATCGCCGCAGCTCCTCGAGTCACACTCCCGAGAAAAATACGAATTTGGTCATGTGCAGGAGTCGTTATCACGTCGTAAAAAGCCAAACAACGCTTTTGAATGTCATAAAGAGCTCAAGTCCTCTGCCCGGAATTTATTCACTTGGGAGCAGTTATTTTTTGATAACCGTTTTATTGGTACCTGTTCTCCTTTAACAGATGATTTCCACCACTTTAAGTTTTGGTTTCCTTGCCGCACAAATAACTGAACAAAACTTGAAGCTCCCAAACGTTGTTTCACCTGACACCCGCTACGATGAATGGGGCGCGGAGCAGAAATGAAGTGCGAAACAGTTGAAGTCACAGCATCCACCCGTTGGGCCTAAATTAAGTGGCACAACGAAAGCCAAACACGGGCACTGAAGTGGAGCGAGGAGCAGCAGCAGAAAACAAGAGAAATTGCAACACAGTGTAAATTTAAGACTTTGTGAAGGCACTTTGCCCGAGATTGCAGTTCGCGAGCAAAAAGTCCTTGGAAATTTGCAGCCGCTGTGAGAAATTGAATCCTTTTTTCACTGCAATTTGTGTTGTTTAAAGTGGAGTTCCTTGTCGGTGGATGCTTGTCTTTTAAGGACTAAGCGATGCCCATTATTACGCGGATCTGAATGATGAAGTATTCTGTTATTCTGTTATGTGTTGCTTACAATAGATTTATTAGGTTTTGCACTGTTGTGGCCATTTTGCCCTTAATGCTTTAATAACTAAATCAATTATATATTGTATCAGTCAATCAGCTCCATCAGTTAGTCAGTTAATCAACTCAACAGTCCATCAGTCCAACAATCCATCAGCCCATTTGTCCATCAGTCCATCAGTCCATCAGTCCATCAGTCCATCCATCCATCAGTCCATCAGTCCATCAGCCCATCAGTCCTTCAGTCCATCAGTCCATCAGTCCGTCAGTCGATCAGTCGATCAGTCCATGAGTCCATCAGTCCATCAGTCCATCAGTCCATCAGTCCATCAGTCCATCAGTCTATCAGTCCATCAGTGCATCCATCAGCCCATCAGTCCATCAGTCCATCAGTCCATCAGTCCATCAGTCCATCAGTCCATCAGTCCATCAGTCCATCAGTCCATCAGTCCATCAGTCCATCAGTCCATCAGTCCATCAGTCCATCAGTCCATCAGTCCATCAGTCCATCAGTCCATCAGCCCATCAGTCCATCAGTCCATCAGTCCATCAGTCCATCAGTCCATCAGTTCAGCAGTCCATCAGTACATCAGTCCATCAGTTCATCAGTTCATCAGTTCATTAGTTCATCAGTTCATCAGTTCATCAGTTCATCAGTTCATTAGTCCATCAGTCCATCAGTCCATCAGTCCATCAGTCCATCAGTCCATCAGTCCATGAGTCCATCAGTCCATCAATCTAAAAGTCCATCAGTCCATCAATCCATCAATCCATCAGTCCATCAATCCATCAGTTCATCAGTCCATCAGTCCATCAGTCCATCAGTCCATCAGTTCATCAGTCCATCAGTCCATCAGTCTATCAGTCCATCAGTCCATCAGTCCATAAGTCCATCAGTCCATCAGTTCATCAGTCCATCAGTCCATCAGTCCATCAGTCCATCAATCCATCAGTCCATCAGTCCATCAGTTCAGCAGTCCATCAGTCCATCAGTACATCAGTTCATCAGTTCATCAGTTCATCAGTTCATCAGTTCATCAGTTCATCAGTTCATCAGTCCATCAGTCCTTCAGACCATCAGTCCATCAGTCCATCAGTCCATCAGTCCATCAGTTCATCAGTCCATCAGTCCATCAGTCCATCAGTCCATCAGTCCATCAGTCCATCAGTCCATCAGTCCATCAGTCCATCAGTCCATCAGTCCATTAGTCCATCAGTCCATCAGTCCATCAGTCCATCAGTCCATCAGTCCATCAGTCCATCAGTCCATCAGTCCATCAATCCATCAGTTCGTCAGTCCATCAGTCCATCAGTCCATCTGTCCATCAGTCCATCAGTCCATCAGTCCATCAGTCCACCAGTCCATCAATCCATCAGTTCATCAGTCCATCAGTCCATCAGTCCATCTGTCCATCAGTTCACCAGTCCATCAATCCATCAGTTCGTCAGTCCATCAGTTCATTAGTCCATCAGTCCATCAGTTCATCAGTCTATCAGTTTATTAGTCCATCAGCCCATCGGTCCATCAGTCCATCAGTCCACAAGTCCATCAGTCCATCAGTCCATCAGTCCACCAGTCCATCAATCCATCAGTCCATCAGTCCATTAGTCCATCAGTCCATCAGTCCATTAGTCCATCAGTCCATCAGTCCATCAGTCCATCAGTCCATCAGTCCATCAGTCCATCAGTCCATCAGTCCATCAGTCAATCAGCTCCATCAATCTATCAGTCCATCAGTTAGTCAGTTAATCAGCTCAACAGTCCATCAGTCCATCAGTCCATCAGTCCATCAGTCCATCAGTCCATCAGTCCATCAGTCCATCAGTCCATCAGTCCATTAGTCCATCTGTCCATCAGTCCATCAGTCCATCAGTCCATCAGTCCATCAGTCCATCAGTCCATCAGTCCATCAGTCCATCAGTCCATCAGTCCATCAGTCCATCAGTCCATCAGTCCATCAGTCCATCAGTCCATCAGTCCATCAGTCCATCAGTCCATCAGTCCATCAGTCCATCAGTCCATCAGTCCATCAGTCCATCAGTCCATTAGTCCATCAGTCCATCAGTCCATCAGTCCATCAGTCCATCAGTCCATCAGTCCATCAGTCCATTAGTCCATCAGTCCATCAGTCCATCAGTCCATCAGTCCATCAGTCAATCAGCTCCATCAATCTATCAGTCCATCAGTTAGTCAGTTAATCAGCTCAACAGTCCATCAGTCCATCAGTCCATCAGTCCATCAGTCCATCAGTCCATCAGTCCATCAGTCCATCAGTCCATCAGTCCATCAGTCCATCAGTCCATTAGTCCCTCAGTCCATCAGTCCATCAGTCCATCAGTCCATCAGTCCATCAGTCCATCAGTCCATCAGTCCATCAATCCATCAGTTCGTCAGTCCATCAGTCCATCAGTCCATCTGTCCATCAGTCCATCAGTCCATCAGTCCATCAGTCCACCAGTCCATCAATCCATCAGTTCATCAGTCCATCAGTCCATCAGTCCATCTGTCCATCAGTTCACCAGTCCATCAATCCATCAGTCCATCAATCCATCAGTTCGTCAGTCCATCAGTTCATTAGTCCATCAGTCCATCAGTTCATCAGTCTATCAGTTTATTAGTCCATCAGCCCATCGGTCCATCAGTCCATCAGTCCACAAGTCCATCAGTCCATCAGTCCATCAGTCCACCAGTCCATCAATCCATCAGTCCATCAGTCCATTAGTCCATCAGTCCATCAGTCCATCAGTCCATCAGTCCATCAGTCCATCAGTCCATCAGTCCATCAGTCCATCAGTCCGTCAATCCATCCGTTCATCAGTGCATCAGTCCATCAGTCCATCAGTACATCAGCCAACCAGTCCATCAGTCCATCAGTCCATTAGTCCATTAGTCTATCAGTGCTTTTATCCATAAGCAAAGCAAAGCAAGTTGACGGTTAATCCAGAGCTGTGTTAAGTATGTAGATCCTAAGGTTAGGTAAGGAGATCCTTGGTTTACTATATCATCTAAATATGGTGACCTGCAGGCCTCCGTGGCACTTCCAAAGTTCCATTTAAGCGTCACACGCACAGTGTTAAATTAGGGATTCAAGAAGGGGAGCGCAGACTTGTAGCGCGCGTGTAGATTTGCAAATCAAATGGATTAAGTTAATCAACCCCGATGAACTTTCACTTCACCGCGAGCATACTCCTCGAACAACAAAACCTCCACCCCATTGATTGAAGTCCTCCTCCGTCTACCCAGGAGATAAATCAAAACAACCATAGCGGTAAATTGCCCCCCTCCTCGCAGTAAACAAAGCATGCATAAGCCCAAGAAAAGAAGAAGCAAATTTCCAGATTGCATGCCCTTCATGAATTACTTATTTTAAAGCACTCTGCCCTACCGACACACCCGGCCATCCATGATCATCAAAAATGCTCTCTTCTTCTGCTGCTCCTCATTCAGCCTTCCATCCTCCTTAGCGATAAGCGCCAGCCGCAACGGCAGTCCCCTTCAACAAACGAATAAACTTGGAGTTCTTAAGCTGAAGCGGTTTTCTATTTAAATGGGTAGGTGTGTCCATGAGCGCAACTACCTCATCCGCACTCCGTGTGAATAATGCGGTGCAGCTGGAACGGAGCTTCCGTATGGAGAAGGAAATAACAATGCACCACGGTCGCTGCCGCTGCCGCCTGTAGCACCCCACCATCATCATCATCAACAGAACTATTGCCAGAAATAAAAAAAAAAAAACTGAAGACCGAGCGACAGGGAAGGAATTAGAGAGCGACGACGGCAGAGGGAGAAGGAATCGCAAGAAATGAATGGAATATGCAAGGACATAGTGCGGCTGAAGTGGGATCGACGGGCAGAAAAACCCAGTCCGGAACCAAACACAGAACGATACATTTTCGTGTTTCGAATTTTAAATTTTCGAAGTGATAAATGTTTCTTCGAAATTGCTGTGAAAGAGAGAGAGAGGAAGAGTGAGAGTTCAAGAAATGGGGCAAGCGGAGCGGGTGGAGGTTCGTTGTGTTTGCCAGTGAATGAGGACCACGGGAATGGGACTTAAGTAAGAAAGCGATACGTTTGGCCTTGTACTTAACTCTTAAAACGAAGACGATGGAGGTAATAGCTTCGGCTGTCCGTTTGCTCAAAAGTACAGGGACGGTCTGAGGGAAGTGTGTTTAACTTTTTTGTTACGTGTGCCAGAGTTGAAACCATCGATACGGAGACTTCACTTAAAGATTGTAAAAAATATTTAGAAGAATAACGCGCGTACAAAGTCAAATAAAAAAGGGAAACTTACAAATTCTAAATTCGAAATTCACGTTTTCGAAGGTTTTATGTGTTGGGGCAAACTTCGTAATAAACTGTCGTTGAGGAAACCAATTGTTCACTAATTCCGTTAATTATTCGTATTCGCGCCCATTCTCTCTAAGTACATACCAGTTGGAAGACTATATGTTCTGGCATGTAATAATTGCTGAACTGGACACACCGACAATCCAACACCAAAAGCCAAATTCAAACAATACACTTCGTGCCTTCATTCTCTAATTATTCTCCTGTTGTTCAAATTTTCACCAGAATCATCTTCGTTTGTAAGCCTGTGAGCAGTGTTTGTCATCAGAAGATACCACAATCATTCCCAAAAATCGCTGTTACCCTCCATCCGCCCCTGACAATGTAAACGCAAATACTTTACAATACCCCTCCCACACACAAACCTACATTGAATGCACACACATATGAATGTTTCATGTGGGAATAGCCGCTGCCACATCGTGCTTCAAAATGCATTAATCCATTAGATGATATTTTGTAGACCTCTTCCCATCCCATCTGTCCAAGTAACCGCTGAAGAAAATCGCAACAATAGACAATTGTGGCAATAAAAATGGGGATTGTTCCCCCCCATTGAATCGAGGCAGTCAGATAAATATCCACGAAAGCAAAGCGAGTGGGTCAGAGGCTTAAATGGAGTCGAAAGTGCATGCACCGCTTGCATGCTAAGGAAGTGGGAATTTCCTCTTGCCAAGCAGCAAGGATCAGATGTTGGCATAATTCTCCGAAATGTTATAAATGGTCTAGTTCATGGAATAGTGGAGCTTTCAGGAAATTAGAATGCAACGGAGAATAAGTACTTTTGTGCAGGGAATGGAAACTTAAGAGTAGGCTACCGGGGAAGCATAAGTGCCGAGGGTCTGCCAGATGCAATCAGACAAGTGGAAAATGAAAGGAAACTGCAAAGCTAATGGGGTTGCATTAACTGTACAACAGGTATGCGATAAGACCTGATGGATGGGTCCGTACAATGAGATCTTCAATCTTCGTGAAGCTCATTCCACTTCATTAAATTTCTGATTGGACAGGGGGTTTGCAGTGTGACTTGCACTTAAGCGAGCTTCAGGCCTAAATGGGATGAAAATGTATTTCAATTTCATTTTCAACATTTCTGGTGCCAGGGGTTTCGACTGGAGCATACATTATATGGGCACCATGTTATAGTGGGAAACTGCGTCGACTCACGCACATGAAGGCCCCAGGTTCGATTGCTGGACTGAATACCTAGAATTTTTCGACTGCGTTCCACCTCTTTCAATGTGCTGAAAATATTAAAAAAGTACTATTTGTCAAAAGCTTCTTAAATTTCGCCCTTTTTAGTCGGCAATAAATGTAGGGCCCCCTCTTCTCGTGGAGATCAAGAGTGCGCACAACACGAGTAGTTGCTGAAGTAGATAGGACCTGGTCCTTTGGCGGACTCAAGTGCAATGTATTTTTTTTTTTCTATAAACGAAACCATCTTCTTCTTTTCTTCTTCTTCTTGTGGCGCTACAGTTAGGGGTGGTCCTGGGCCTCAACCAACATGCCTCTCCAGCCAACACGATCTTTCACCGGCTGCCGCCAGTTGCACACTCAAAGTTGGTTGAGGTCCTTCTCCACTTGTGTGCTCCACCTTATCCTGGGCCGTCCTCTGTTGCGTTGTCCCAATGGCTCAGATATGAAGACTGTTCGGGTCGGAGCAGTGGTGTCCATACGCTCTACATGGCCTAGCCATCTTAAGCGTAGTATACGGAGACGCTTGACTAGGTTCATGCCGCCGTACAGCCCATACAGTTCGTGGTTGAATCTTCTCCTCCAGATGCCATCAACGCAAACAGGACCAAAAAGAAAGGCTTAGGGCTTCCTCATCCGCTTTTAGTAGTGTCCAAGTTTCCGCGCCATAAAGTAGGACTGGGATGATTAAGGTGTTATATAAAGCAAGCTTAGTCTTTCGAGAGAGGGCTTTATTACTCAATTGCCTCTTGAGCCCAAAGAAACAACGATTGGCAAGAGTGATTCTGCGTTTGATTTTGGTACTGGTGTTGTTTCCCCCATTTACCGCGGAGCCAAGGTAGACGAAGTCCTTGACTACCTCGAAGTTTCTGCTGCCTAGTGTGACGCTCTGTCTGAGACGCCGATGTTGTGTCCTTCCTTGATGACAGCATGTACTTCGTTTTGCCCTCATTTACCACCAGACCCATTTTAGCCGCTTCCGCTTCAATGCCAGCAAACGCGTCATTGACAGCTCGCTGTGTTCGTCCAATCACGTCAATGTCGTCGGCGTAAGCTAGCAATTGAACTGACTTTTGGAAGATCATGCCTCTGGTGTTGACTTCTGAATTACGGACGATCTTCTCAAGGATGATGTTAAAGAAGTCATATGACACTGCGTCGCCTTGTCTAAAACCTTTTTTAACATTGAAGGTCTCTGTGAGTTCGTTTCGGACCTTAATGGAGCAGCGAGAGTTCTCCATCGTCATCCTACACAATCTGACGAGTTTTGTAGGAATGTCAAAACTAGACATGGCATTGTATAGCTCGTCTCTATGCACACTGTCATATGCGGCCTTGAAATCGACGAATAGGTGGTGAGTGTCGATTTGCATTTCTTGGGTCTTTTCCAGGATCTGCCGTAGTGTGAAAATTTGGTCGATGGTGGACTTCCCTGGCCTGAGTCACTTCAGACTACTTCACAACTTTCAAAAAACTTCAACTTAATCAAAATCAAGACTGATTTGTTATAAAAGTTAGCTAAGCCCCTTTAAAATTGCATCCCGTAAGTCAATTCCAGTAATGTACTCCTCATCATGCAAAGACAAAATTCTATTCATAATTTAGCACGCAAACCATATCTAAAACAGAAATGTCATTCACCAAAGTCCTGTGGTTTCATAAAATCCCAGCCATGCCCCCTTACATTCTGGACACCAAGGTAAGCCGGCAGCTTAACCGTGAAGTTAAAGCGAAATCAAATACAATCATGTTAGCCCCCAGAACAGGTTCCAGAAATGAAATACACCAGAGTTCGATATTTATGCGTTTCTCCCGCAATCGTGGTGTGCATACACAGTCACCACCACCCGCCGCCGCCGCAGCCATCATCGTCGTCTTGAAGATGTCAATAAAAAGTTACATCTTTTCGATTCAGCCTTTCGGTGAACTTCCAGAAACCCATTACCCAACCATTTCACCCTCATTCGAGTCAGATCACATACGAAATTTAAGAAAGATAAGTATCCTGTTGAAGAGGCGAAATATAATCGAGCCATTCACCGACGCGGGCTGTCCTTTTTGAAATTCCACTTGTGATTTCTATAATTCCAAGTGATTTTGATGATTTACTCAGTGACACGTAAGGACGTCACGTACGATATAAACTTTGGATTTCGCATGTACACATCCACACGGCATTTCATTTCAATTTGATGTCCTTTCTGAAGTGGTCACTGATAAGAGGGGCGGACGAAGGCGAGATGGTCGGTCATTATTCGAGTCAAACATCATCACTCATTTCGTATTCACTGACCACGCTGGCATTGGTGGGGGGGAGTGGTCTGTATCCTGCTGTGATGTAGCCATTTAAACTGGACGCCACTTGAGAAAAGGTTTCTGCGTTGGTTTGTATCTCGCACAAGTGGATCAGCTGTCTGTTGGTGGGAGACGTAAAAGATGCAATAAACGGTCTTCGGAGCGTAAAATAACCTCAGTGTAATTTTTAATTTCGCACATAATAAAGAGAAGGGGTTCCTTGAAGGGACTATACAAAGTTGCAGCCATTCTATCACGCTGTGACTGCTTCCAATTGACCACAGGTTGAAGGGAGGATTTGTACAGTGTGTGTGCAATGAAATGGTACATGTTCACAAAACGGACAGAGGGAATGGGTCCGAATTTATTGCCAGAACATTGGAAACATTAGGTGATGCAGGCAGGTGGAACTTTTTTAACTGTACCGAGGTTACGAACCAATTGAAACGAAAAATGTTAGTGCTGCCGTGGATCGACCCTCAATAATCGTTCCACGATCCCTGATGTTGAGATCAGCACAGGGTATGCTACTGTAATGTAATACAATGCATTACGGAACTTGGCGACCAGCACTTTGCCGTTATCCAGTCCAACAACACACGTTGGCTGTACGCTGCTAGAGTCCGACCCATTCTAACTTAAAGCTGTTTAGCGTGATGGTGTGCTCGACGTTTTGAGTGTGATGTTAATAATAATAATAATTGAGTGGCGCTTCAGCCCACAAATGACCAGAGCCTAGCTTCAACATCAACCACTCGTATTGTGCGTGCTACTGTTCCCTCACGAGTAGAAGGGACGTACAGTTTTTTGCCGACTCCGAACGGCAAAATTTGAAAAGTTTTCTCTTAGACAATTAAGAGTGTTGTCGGTAACTCAAAGGAGGTGGTGCCGTAAAAAAATGCGAGGCGTCCCGTCCGGGAATCGAACTTAGACTTTCTGCATGGCGGTCGACGCACTTCCCACACCGCCACGGCGACCACGGCGAGTGTGATGTTAATAAACTCAATAAGATGCAAAGATTAGCTCGAACAGGTACCACGAGTGCTCTAGGAACTACATCAACAAGTGCTCTAACGGTGCTGCTTGACATTTGTTACAAAATCATAGCAGCTCATAGTGCGGTTCGACTCAGAGAGTGTCAGCAATTCTGTTACAGCTCACAGGGTATGTAAAGAGTATCACCCCGAGATGGAGTATCACCCCAAGATTCAGTTCCACACATTGTACAAGATCTACATACGTGGGAAGGTATGGACTTCATTTTCGTTAGATTTAAAGGATGAAGTCTAATCGGGTATTTATTCAGAAGACTTAATGTAGCCACGTCTATTAGGACGCTAAGCTATGCCATCGAGTTTCAAAGTGAAATCCTGATTATTCGTAAAGCATGTCATACCAACATTCATCCTCAACAAGATATATATGTGTTGACAGCAGTCTGCCCAAAATCAAAACTCTTATAAGAATGTTGGGACGAGCTAGCTGCTATGACGGTTTGACTTTTCGGTAATTAGAAAGCTGATGAACTCACAACGCGAGGGCCTCTTATCGTCTTTCTGCTTCTATGGAAGTAGTAATCTTTCGACCTGGTCAAGAGTCCAGTAACAGGGAGCTGTAGACATAATAGTTCAAATAAGTGTACCACATCAAGGAATATCTTGTCCAACTTAAACCTCGCAAGATCAACAGATATCCTTCTTAAGACTAGACTTGATGGCGCTAGGCTTTTGGGCATACTCACTGAGCACTTAACCCGCTGCTGGAATGGGTTGCCCACACAACCATCACTGTCGCAACTGGCACACCAAACAAGCGGGGTTTAACTATAGAAAGATCCACAATCCTCTTTTTAGAGCCCTGAGGTTTCAAAATGGCACATGTGCGACTTCACATAATGCATTCACACCGTTGGGCTTCGTAAGTGTAATCCAAATCAAAGATTTGCAGGTAACATACAGCGGTAAAGCAAATTAACATCCAGAGGATAAAATATTATAAGATCAGCATGAAATTGATCCGTAAAAGCATACAAATTAACACCGAGTACGCTGTCTGCACCACCGAAAGCATTGTCTACACGCGCCGTCTCAAAATTGCAAGCAAAGCTAATTCTTGCATGGGAACACATGCAAAACAACTTCTTCATCTGACATCGCTGGACAAGCATTGCTCGAATGCGATACCTCATCCGTTCCACGAATGATGATATTGCACATTCCGTCACGTAGGAAAACTTCATGCCATCAACTAATGATCCCGCATCGCAGCATCGTTGACTTGGTAACAATAAGTTAGTTTTAAGTTTTGTTCTGAAGTATCGCAAAAAGAGCAGTTGGAAAATAAAGTTTTTTTAAAAACTCAAATAATAATAATTTAGTTTAATTTACAGTTTCCTTATTTATTCACTTTATTGACTGTGGCAGTACACCACGCAGAGCTGGTGCCAACAATGTTTATTCTTGTCTCCAGGATAATCCATGTTGCGGTCCCAACATCACTATAGAACAAAATATTAATTCAACCTTTTTATAGATCACATCCTTTATTTCACGTTAAAAGCGATTACATCACTAATTTTATTCAGCTAGTGTTTATTAGACCGAACGTTCTGCTCTGTGTCAATATTTCCGTAAACTGTAAGCATTCTTTTCACACATACTTTAAACGATATCTCACACCCGCGCGCACACACTCAAATACACAAACATTCCGTATAAAGGATAACAAACCATCAACTTAAAGAGAAGTAAAATTTTGCAAAAGGAAAAGAAAAGAATGCAAATGGAGCAAAAGGAAAAAGAGGAAATCCCGTAGGATCGAGTATAAAATTTTGCAACAAGAAGAGCAACAGGAAGGAAAACTATTAACATTCCGGTGCACAGCTATTAACCTTTTTCCCTCAGTCGCCTCGGCTCGACATACACCAAAGTCGTCTGCACACAGTTTCGACGCGCCCTGGTGAAACGAAGCAAGACAACCATCTTCTTCGGCCCCCAAGGCAGACTGATATATGGGTTTTTCTTTTGGAAAATGGGTTTTCACTTCCACTTGGTGCTGCACTTTTGGTTGCTTGCAATCGCAATAAAAACTTCAAGAGGCTTTAACTGCAGCAACGCGCGAGAGGGTTTACATTTTCTTTCTTTTGCCATGCCACGATCCCATCTATCTTTCCTGGAGCTTTGCAAGTCCTCGGTATGCCTCCTTGAGAGGTGGTATTACATGTGTGATGGTTTCTTTAGATGTTCATCGCTCTCGCTTCTCTTTTTTTGTTTTAAAGAGGGAATGTGCTTCGTTGGTTGGCTGGATGACAAGGGGTGTAAGGATGGGACGGGTGAAGAAATGAACACACATCGGGGAGAGTGCGAAAAATGTAATCGAATTAGGAGGGAAATTTTCACAAAATAATACGAGGATTACAACTCCCACTTGGGAAGAATGTGCACTCCATCCGTTGTCGACTGCATTCTCACCTCATTGAGAGGGCGCTGTCTCGAGGCGACGTTAAGAGTAGACCGTTATTAATTTGGGATGTTCACAAGTCTGATGGTAACACTTCACGCCTGGAGGAGGAGAAATCTGAGAAATGTGTTGGCGTTTATCGACTTCCAAGCCATGAAGGACTCTCGCTTGTGTCAGATTGTTTTTTTTCGCCTGAATTGCTTCATCAGCAATCTTGCTTTCGATTACTAAAGTCGGGCAGTCAATCCAAAAGGAATGCTGGGTGCAGTTTTTTTTCTAGAAAACGTAAACTGCTTATGGAACCGTCTCAATTGGAGGAAAGTTTGATTAATGAACTTTAATTTTATGGAAAAGACCTCACCCCATGTTGCTCAACAAAGAAAAATACACATTTCGTTTCTAAATTTATTTTTTTTTTAATAAAACAAGCTACATCTACAATTACTTCCTTCCTTTAACAATTTCCGGCGGAACATAGCCTGCGTCGACAACCTTTGGCACCTTCTTCTTGCCGAACCATCTCTTCGGGTAGGTAACCTTCTTAGCATCAATTTGCAAATCAATTTTATCCTCATTCTCAAAGAACCACAAGTGTTGCTCCTTTGTCTTCATTTGATCCACAATTTCTTCAACTGCCTTCAGTCGTTTAGCTCTCTGCATTCGTTCGCGTTCGGCATTTAATTTCTCCTCACGCAAGACATTCCACTTCTTGTACAATTCCTTCTGCTTTGCAATCTCTGCGGGTTCTTGTTTGCCTACAACTGATTTACAATACTGCTCTAATGTCCTATCAAATACATCGACCAGCAGTTGGCTTTCATTTGCTAGTTTTTTTTGCAGCATTGCCTTGAGACTCTCCAAGGAACTGTTTTCGGATTCAATTGCGTCTACAATTTTTGAGCATTGCTCAAGGACATCCTTATAAAACACTTTTTCAGTTGACTCCAACTCTTTCAGAGCTTGGTCGTACTTCTCGAAGAGTGTGTATCCTAACAGTTTTAAGTTCGCTGAGAACGGTTTCTCCATTAGTTTTCCAATGGCAATGAAGGTCTTCCCAACGAGATGATCCGAGTTTTTGATATCAAAATGATCATCAAAGAATTCATTCCTTAAGAACTTGACACGAACTTTTACCTAAAAAAAAAGATTCACGAGATGTATTATGAAAAACAACAACTGAGCATTTGACTTACTTCCTGTGGTTTTTCACCACTGTCTTCCTTCTCTTCAACTGGATAGAACGGCTCTCTTCTATTGAGGTACTTATAGCAAGCATACAGAGCTAACGAACGGGCCAGTTCACTACCAAAATCTTCTTGCAACATTAAGAATGTCGCTGCTCTTGCAGCCGAATGGAAGTCTTGCTTATTTATCAAATTGTCGAGAAGATAACATGCTGAGTAATCATCCAGGAAGATTCCAAAAGCCAGTCTATTGTCGAGGACATTAATAAGATCAGTTATGTGTCCCATATCCACCAAGTTTCTCACGACTGCATGATGGGTTGAATCAAGGGTGTTTGACGTTTCTTCAGACATTCTTAGAGTGTGAATTAAATCATTGATTTCCTCGACGCGACTTTCGTCCGCCTCAGAGGCTCTATTTACAAAAATATCAACATCGACTGCGTTTATCTTGCCGCCCTTCTGTGATGAACCCTGCTTGATGTCATAATACAAATTCTCCAGATTTGTGTTCTGCATAAACGCAGGTGACAAGCGACTATTCCATTCCGTTTTGCACTTAAATTCTTCGGAAAGAAATGTTCTCACTTGTTTGTTAAGAGTGTTGAAGTTTTTTGTTAGAAATCTGGATCTTAAGAACATTTTTAATGGAACTAGAATTTTTTGAAGAAAAACAGTGCGAGGAAATGTGGTTTCATATAGTCAGCTGTCATTTGTCATTTTAAATTGTCAATGGAGCATTTGACACAAAGGGGTGTGTTCGACAAAATTTTGGTTTTTCTGTAAGAAAATTTTTTAATTTTGGTCGTAAATAATATTGGCTACTAAGGAATTTTACAAAATAATTATATTTGGGGGCATCATAATCCACAAGAGGTAAAAGTGTACTTTTTTTTAACAGGTACTCGTGCTCATATTGTTCTCTTACTTGTGGGGGGAGCTACAGCTTACTACCAACTACGAACAGGCGAGAAATGTTAAGGTAACATTTCGCTGTTTTCCTCTATGTGTTTGTTAGCTATGCAAAATTTAAGTCAGGGAATCATACTTAAAGATGTGATTGACACGCTTGTCCACTCCGTTAACGGAACCATACCCTCAAGTCAATGAAATCTGGCTTGTGGTAGAAACACAAATTAAAATTTTAAAAAGAAAAAGAGGTAGTCAAATGTAAAAAGCAGTATTTTTTATATTCAAGCTATCTACGGCGATTGAAATTAACCTTACACTTCAAAGCATTACATTACAGTTCATAATTATCCTCATAATTGTCCTTAAATTGCAACAAACTCTCCAATGCCTCAACGTAGTCATCGTGGTCCAGTCCCGATTCTTTGAACCTGTGTATTTTTGCAATCTTTATGCGACTTGCCTCCCTATGGAGCGTCTCCAAAGTATCAGCTATGTCGCCAGAACACTGAACCGACGCAATTGTAGGAACCGATAGTATCTTCTCTTCCGGCAAACGTTCATTTGGTCCAATGAATCCGTTTTTATTCAACATTTTATCAAACATTTCCTTTGGGAACGGAGTTCTTGTGTTCATTGCCTCTTCAACGGCAGAAACATGAGCCATGCTTGCATGATTCTGACACTGCAGGTATAACTGAAACATTTCCGAAACAGAGCTACATCGATACGCAGCCATTTTCATTTGCAGCTGAGCTTTCTCCATTGGCCGTTTCAATCGGGTTTTCGGAATGCCTCGTACACAGACAGACTGCACGACATAATCGGTTCCAATTCGGCAATTTGGTGAAAGCTGCGTGAAAAGATCCCCTTCAAACTTGTCTAGACAGTCGATCAAATCGACATCGCTCCGCATATGAAAAGGCAGTCCCAGTGCAGCCGCTGTTAGTTTACGTCCATAATTGGTTAAATCACTGCAGAATGCACCCAAACTGCTGGACGAAGGCATGTCTTTCAGACGATATCGTAAGCTAATAGTATCGAGAAAGGAGGCTAAGATTGCAGAGGTTTGATAGAGATTATCTTCCTTGTAGTTAAGCGATGGAATCTCCCGTGGTTGTCCAATTTGTCGCCATACACGTTCTTGAGTTGATAGGGGAAGAAACATTGGACTCTGTTCAATTAATTTACTGTAGGCCAGGGTTATGTTGATCAGACGGATGGAGTCGGTCATGGCTTCGTCTGGAAGTAAAAAACCATTTGAGGAGAAAAAGCCTTTATACCAAAGTGAATCCTACCTGCACTCTCGTAAAGGACACTTCTTGGACTGAAGACTGGAACTGTGAAGTTGGTCTTACTGTACTCGTCGTTAAGGTACTCTATGCACTGACTTGCAAGTCCAGAATAACCGTTGTGGCAATCGAATATTGTCTGGAACCCCTGAAAGTTAAAAACAAATGTCAACTACTGTCTTTTCTAAGGTAATGTAAAATTTTACTTGACAATTGTCGCACTCCTCGATGTACTGACGAATCTTATCACAAAAATCCTCAGAGAGCTTTTCAGACTTCCACATTTCCACACCGTTTGTGAAAGTATCAAATGACTCCTTTGAATCGGAGTTCTTATACTCCTTGATGATATTTATGGTCCGAGGATGATAGCGGGTGTAGATGAAGTCTGACCACGATTCCACATTTTCACTAAAATTATATTCCTTCTCTTCTATGTCCACCTCGGGTTTATCCAGATCTGACTGGAATTCATTCCTGAGAATGGGTTCCGATTCTATTACCTCGACTTCTGAATCATGCCACTCAAGGTCTTCTTTTATTTGATCGACTGGATTCACATTTTGTTGGGTTCTAGGCAATGGTTTGTTGTATAGGTCTCCGTCTTCTGATAAGTGCTTTAGTGCACCGTCTAAATCAACGAGCAGGAGTCGAGGAGTGTAGGTTGTTTGTCCCTACAGCACAGATGATTAGTCATTTCATTGGAATAGCTTTTTGACTTACCTTGTAGTTTTGACCTTCTCTGTAAAGAACATCATTGTCGATGACCGATGGTTCCTCATTTGAATCATATTTAAATCCAGATTCCTGCAGACGGGCAAAAGTCACAAAAAGAGGTCAGGACATGCTATCAAGCTGTGAGTTACCTGAATATTCCACCAGTGTGCTCCAATGTAATTTGTATAGTTTCCAAATTGAAATGATAAAATTTCTCGTGTATTTGACATTGTTTTCTTGGATTTTAGCAAAAACGGAGTGACGACTTGTTTAACTATCTCTGGCTTGCACGCGAAACGCGAACAGACATTAGGTCGAGCAATACTAAGGCATATTTGTAGTAATCACCAACTGGTTTTTTGAGTACGCGAACAGAATTCTTTTGTTTATTTTTCATCAACATTTTTTTGACAGCCGGTTTCAATTTGACATTTGTGCAATGCTTAGAATTCTGCGTTTACATCAAAGCTCGAATGGTTCTTTGAATGGGTTATATGCTGAGTGGTAGCTGCAAGAATTATGATTGGAAAAGACTACAAAAATATATTTTTTTGTAAGTAGGTAAATTGTAAATTTTTTACAAATAAATGTATATACACATTTTTAGTTAGAGCATTATTACTATGAAAACTTCGATCAGTGCCCGCAAAATATTACTGTTTTCTGCAAAATGACTACGGAAAGAGCGGTGCAACAAAACAATCACGAAAACTAAAGCCGCGATATGGTGTAGAATGGGAGTACTTTATAAGATCAGTGTACAATTCTATCGAATATTTACACAAACAAGTCTCTGTGAACAACAAGTCAGACAATGAAGCAATTTTTATAGTTTTAAGTGACAACACCGTTTCCGGTAATCTAACAGTGTTTCAGCCATATCTGTAATTAAAACAATTGTTGCTTGGAAACTCCACTTTATTAAAAAAAACAGTAAACAGTCTATGAAATTTAAAGTCGAGCATCTAAGTCAAAATAAATCAATATCGAATTTAAAAAAAAAAAAATGCACCCGTTATTCACTGAGTATCATGTGCTCTTTTCCATTGCACTTCTATTTACGTTTCTTAAAGCAGCAGAATGTCATGAACCCGATCTTTTTGTAGCAGGAGGCACCTTCGAAGATAGACACAACGTTGCAAAGTATGTGGTGTCCATTCAAGAGCGCAAATACATAACGAAATACTTCGGATATTTCCACATATGCGGTGGGTCGATAATCGGGAAGAGGAAGATCCTAACTGCCACTCATTGCCTTGTGTAAATCTCTAATAATCCAGCAATATTTAATATTCGGAGTCATTCCTTAAATTCTAGCTCTTCCAATGGAATGCAGGTTCCTGTTGGTACTCTGGTGGTAGTTGTGGGAATACGAAACCGTTTTAAGCCCACCAGTAAGACTCGTGTTATGTATCCCTCACGCTTTATCACCCACGATGGATACGATTTAAAGAAAGCTAAGAACACTGCCAATGATGTGGGATTAATCATACTCAAAGAAAGCATTGATATCGATAACGACATCATTGCGCAGATTGCCCTTCCCACAGCCCCCGTGGCAGTGAATCAGAGCTGCGTTGTCGCTGGATGGGGAAGAGTATTCCATGTATGTTTAATTTTTTTTTTTTTCAATTGTTCCTATTCTGTGTGTTTTCCAGAATGGACCCCTTCCAGCTGAGATAACATATGCTGAAGTTCAAATATTTTCGCCTGCCGAGTGTAGGTCAATGAATAGAAATGCCTACTCCAGTAAAATGATTTGCGCTGGTGATCGTTCTGAATGGAAAAGTGACACGTGCAAAGGCGATTCTGGTGGTCCATTGGTATGCGAAGACAGAGTTGTTGGCATTGTATCGTCTGGATATGAATGCGCCTCTGTTTATTCTCCCGGAATGTATACAGATGTCTATCAGTTTCTGAAATGGATTGAAAGTTGTGGAAAGACGCTGTTTGGGAATCATAGAGTTCTTATGATTCCCATTTTTATACATGCTTCATGATTTTACACTTTTTTGTAGTTTTTTCTTAAGAAATTGTTGATACTGTGAGTTTTATTTTCGTTTTTAAGGTTTCGTCTGCATTTCTCTTAGAATGTAGGTGAGGTTCTCCAGTCAGACAAAAAGAGGCCACAAGCGTCTTCAAAAGGTGTGCCTTATTGCAGCTATACCTTAGCTGAGGCACTGGCATCCATTCCTTCATTTCTGACTTGTGTCGTAGATTCTAAAGCTCACTTACCCAGTTCGAAAATAAATCTCATTTTTAGCTTCGACAATAATTATTAATGTACCTATAGCAGATATGCATATAAATGTGTACAAGAAGATTCGAAGAACATTTCAGTATGTGAGCAATTGTGAGCGGTAATGTTCCTACTTTGGGGTTAGCTTGCATGTGTGCAAGAAATTTCAGGATAAGTCAGTATTTGATCTGCTGGAATATGACAAAAGAAAAAAAGGAACCAATTCTGAGCTAATTTAACTCGCACCGCAATAAATGCTGGTTCTTATGCATTGTTTTCTTTTGATTCAAGTCCTTTTTGTGTTTTGTTAAACTATGAATTTATTCGCTTACCTTTACATTACCTAAAAAATTTAATTTCCAAGACTCTCATTAGAAGTTTAAATAAAACTTAAAAAATTTGCATGGTTGTGAATAGATAAATTTTATTAGTCTTTCGTCAAATACATGAATTTAATGTGCATTGGCAAATAAAATTTACGTGCACTTCAAGTACGTGCTTCTATGGATAAATAAATTCAAGTTCTTCTTGATGGTGTGATGTATGAAAGTTGCTGGACTGGAAATATGGAATGAACATTTCAAAATGTACGTCACACGCTAGAGACGCTGATCATTAATTGCACACATGACTTTACTCTCATTCGCAAATGGCTAAATTTTAAGAGACTTAGACTAAAGAAACAGAAAGAAAATGCGTTTTATCGCAGAATCATTGCCACTTTTTAATAAGAATTGAATTAGTAGCAGAACAAATGCTGCTAGCACTAGAGAGCTAGCACCTAGAGACCATTCGATGTCGTACATTTTATTGTTTTTGAGCGCACCGATACCTCGATATCGCTAAGATGAACACCTGTGTATAATATAAAAGCTCTCCGTGCCAAGTTTTGACCCCGCCATCTTTGGGGTAGGAAACAACATATCCTCTTCATGATGAAACTACAATTTTTAGCACCATTATTAAGGGTTTGTAGTGAGTTTGAGCGAAATATCATGCAGCAGCAATTTATTTGTTAATAATAATTCAGTGGCACTATATCCCACAAGGGACCAGGGCCTAGCTTCTGCATCAACTACTCGTGGTATGCGTGCTATTGTTCTCTCACGAATAGAGGGGATATACCGGTTTTTCCCGACTTCGTACGGCCACATTTGAAAACCTTTTCATTGACAAATAGTACTCCTCGAACGTTGTCAGCAACTCGAAAGAGGTGGCGCGAGCCTGTTTAATCCGGGAATCGAACCCGGGACCTACGGCGTGAGTAGACGCACTTTTCCACTACATCACGGCAACCACAACAAACAATTTTGTATTGCGTACCATAGCACTACTTTAGGATCTGGTGCAAGTCGATGGTAAACCCGCCTGAAAATGTTGAACAACATAAGCTGTCTCGGTGCTGGTAGGCTTTAAATAAACATCAGATTAAAGGAATCCATAATTTGCTTTGAGACGCCCGATGAACCGCACCCACGTCGAATAAAAAAAACAATGGTATGCATATCTAAAAATCACATTTGACCATCTGAAAAATATAAAATTGAGAACAAGAGATGGGGAAACCGCACAGAATATAATGAAGATAGCCTTGACAGCAAAATATGGTGTCTTAGTAGGACTGGCAGAATGTTGTCCAAACTGACTAAAGTTCATGTTGTCCGATTACGATTACTATTTGTGTAAAGCCATTGCAAGTTCCTTGGTTGTCTCTACAACTACTTCCTGAGAGTGGGGCAAAGATATCAATCTTAACGCACCAACAGAAGTGAATAATTTTCCAATTATCTGAATGCAGGATAATTTACGCACATTCTTGCCATTCTCGTGTTTCTCATAAGATTCGCTTCGATAAAAACTTGTGCTAAAAAAAAAACAAGTCGACAAAGAACTGAAAGATTAAAGTCCCCAGTGATATCCTTTCGCACCGAAACCCATTGCCTTTTAAAAAATTAATTTCGTTGGTTATGTTCTACGTTTAATTCAATCTAGAAAAGTATACAAACAAAGAGAAGAACTCATGCTTCCCAGCGTCGTTTTTAATGGCGGCTGCGTCTACACATGTCTGCCCAGCCCACCCTTACGTGCCATTCGCGAATCCTCAAATTTACAACAAGCGAAGATGGTCGATGAATTCATATTTTTCGGCAATTGTGAACGAACGTATTTTTTTTCAAAAAAAAATTTAAACACAATATATGTAAGCTTAATCAAAATTCAAGCTCAAATCTAAAAAATTTCATCCTGAAAGGTGTTTTTCACTCGATTTGCGGCAGAAGTTACCATGGCAAATTAGGAAATGTGGAATGTTTGATGAGTTATAACTGACGAGCTCTCCAACAATCCCCTTAATTTCTATTTGAAAAAGAGCTTTAAAATTTTAGAAAACTACTCCCATTGTAAGTACATACATTTATCGAAAATGAGTCCAATGAAAACTTCCTTAAGACCAGGAGTTTTTTCAAAGCGTGACATATTGCACTTCTTAGAGACAGTCTAAGACATGATTTGTGTCACAAATATAAGACGAACAAAGTCTGTACCTTAATTAATAATTGAGTGGCACTACAGCCCACAAGGGACCAGGGCCGAGCTTCTACAACAACTGCTCGTGTTGTGCGTGCTACGAGTAGAACGGACCTACAATTTTTTGCCGACTTCAAACGGCGATATTTGAGAAGCTTTTTATAGACAATTAGTACTCTTTGAGTGTTGTCAGCAACTCGAAGGAGGTGGTGCCGTGAAAAAATAAGAGGTATTCCGACCGGGAATCGAACTTAGACTTTCTGCGTATAGATCGACGCACTTACCCCCTACGGCACGGCGACCATCTTAATTAACAATTATAAAAAATAAAATTAGTGGACGCAACAGTCCGTAAATAAGTGGGGACAAGTTTCTTCAGCAAGCTTAAGTATTGTGTTTTAGTCTTCTCTCACCAGAGAAGAAGGTATAAACTAATGCGAAGTAGAAACCTCCTTGCGCGTATGAGATGTGGGAGATATCAAATATGAAAGTCGTTTCCACTAGGAATTCAACCAAGAAAGCTTGCGCACAGGAGCACCTATCACTTAGTTTCTAGATTCAGAACTCCGGATGGATGAATCAACCAGGAAATTGAATTTAATCTTACACAGAATAGCTGTTCAGATCATATAATTTTTGAAATCCTGCGCTGCACGCAGAGATACAGCTGTTTAGAATGACATACACGCCTATTCTTGGATTTTCCTACATGTAATGATTATATAAAAATAAACACTTAGGAAAATAATAAAAAGGTTGATAATCTATTTCTGGGTGTCTGGTGCGAAGCATGCAATGCACTATGTCACAGCGGCAGTGTATTGTAATTTACTTCTCTAATCCGTCATACATGACATAAGACTGTTCTTATTTTTTGAAGAGAGGTTGCAAAGTGAAATTAAGAGAAGAGAGTATTACGTTACAGAGAAAATGATTGAAAGAAAGATTGACGGCTTGCAGTTGTTTATAAAATTCAACAAAAGAAAAAAAAAATAAATCGAGTCTGCTAAAAACATAGAATGTCTGAAGGCTTGCTCGAAATACCGACATCCGCTAGAAACCCTTTAACATTGCTTTCGTACACCAATTTCGCAAAGGAAGACATTTTTTTATCCCTCATCATGTTTCAAAAATCATATGAGTGAAAGCCTTTGATTACCTTTCAAAAATTTATCAGAACTTCTTAATAGCTGCACTTCAATATGCGAAAGAGTGCAAAACGGGAATACAAGACAGACTTACTTCGACAGAAGTGGAAAAAAAATTCGTGCATATTTAAGCTGAAAGAAAAATTATGAAAAATTTGCCTCTGATTAGATGGGCTCGAGAATAGGTTCAAATAAAAAAAAAACTTAATCAAAAGGAATTTTAAACAGCCAAAGTAAAATGTTCGAGGTGCATATTCATCCCGCCACACAGAGTACAAGGAAGCGAATTCAATCGTCACTAGCTCCCGTGTGGTTTTTGGGGATACAGAAATGCCCATTCGATTCAACCCAACAGTCGAGGGCACGATATCGGAGACAAGTCAAGCACCTGTTCAGGACACAAGCCTTAGATCGAACGATAGCGCCCTCGATACACAAGTACAGCGGAAACATCGAATATTCAGAAGAAATAACTCAACCTCCTTGCGTATGGGGGTAGGGAAGTAATTTATTACTTTCATTTTTCTTAACGGTCTACATTTATCAATTTTCACTTGTCCTTTGTGGTTTAAACTGTGTTGAAACTGTCTGTTGGCATATTACCATGAACGTTGGTTTTGGTATCCGACCCTTTGGTAGCCGCCTTGGCCTTGGTTCATACCCTGCCGCTTGTTGTATGGGCCCCCACCGGCATTGTTCGACCAATTTTGGTTCGGCTGGTAGTTATTTCCCATGCCGTTGCCACCACCCCCGCCATTGTTATTGCCACCTCTGGAGTAGCCCATTGAGTTGTTTCTCATATTATTCATGTTCATATTATTCATGTTGTTGTTGCTATTATTACGGTTGGGATTATTGTTGGTCGATTGACCGCGCATGTTGGAATTGTTAAAGGTGCCGCCATCAGTGGGAAAGCGTCGAGGCTTGAACTCGACAACGCCCAGGCCAAGGAACACCATAAAGTCGCGACTTTGCAGAGCCTGGAAGGATTGCTCATCGACGCAGACGGTGATACTCTGGCCGTTGGTATCGACTTCTCTGTTGATGATGCGCCACTGCCTCGTCTGTAACGAGTTGTTTTGCTTCTCGAGAATATTGAGGATTTCTTCGACAGATCGGAAGTCTCCCTGAAGATACACACTGAGTACCACCGGCTGTGGTAGTGCGTTTCCCTCGACCAGACGGACACCGGCGCGCTCCCAACGTGCGACAAGCGCTGCCAACCAGTCGTGGCTCAACTGGTCGGCGCAAATTAGCTTCAACCAACCGTTCTCGAAAGTTGTACCCAAGAAGCGAATAAGAGGTCCTCCCTGAGGAATTTTGAAAATCTCATTTGTGATGGCTTCTTTCAGAGCCTCAAGCTTCATTTCGTCCAGTTGAACGTTCGGGAAGTTGATCGGCACAATGCCGACTTCCAACGGACAATTCTGTTGTTGTTGTTGGTTGAAATTACTGTTTCTCTGACCGTATTGGTTCTGTTGGTTATTGTTACCACGATTGTTGTTGTTATTGTATGGAACTGGTCGGTCGTTTCGGCGAGGAGTTCCTACAGGTCGGTTTTGGGGTCTACCTCCAGGGGCATTGCCTTGCTGTTGCCTTGGCTGGGAATTATTGGCGGGCATGTTTGGAACGGGTTTGTTTTGGATGGGGGCCTTTTGGCCAGGGCCCTTTTGGACGGGGGCTTTTTGAAGAGGGCCCTTTTGGACGGGAACCTTTTTAACGGGGCCTTTTCCAGGAGGCCCGTTAGCAGCTTTTTGAACAGGGCCAGTTCCAACCTTTTGTGGGGGCACTTTCCTCAATGGAGCCTTAAGAACTCCTGCAGTTTTTGGCAGACGTTGTTGGGCGCCAGGGACCACGCCTCTGGCAACCTTTTGCACTCGTCCCCCTTGAACTGTGACGGTTCTTCGAACGACGACCTTTTGTCCATTTGGTCTTTGCACTACATTCCTTTGAATAATACGTCTTTGGACAGGTCCTCCTACAGCGGCCGGGCCCCTCTGCTGAGGTTGATTTGCACCGGCTACAGCTCCGCTAGCTGCCAAAACGAGTAGACGCGCTTGATCGGCATTCATGCCGCCACCAACTAACTTTGCAAATTTCTTTCGCTGCGCCCCGCTCAAGCGGCGGTTCTCAAAGTCCTGCATATCACCAATCATCTGCGTATTCGCTACATTCTGAACAGGAAAGTTTTGTTGAACAGGCAAACCTGATCCCGTGATCAAATCCCGCGCCCTTTTCTCGGCGATAACTTTTTCAATCGCCTCAGCTGGAGAAAAACCTTTATCCATTAAACGACGTACCTTCCTCCTACCGGCGCCCGAAATCTTGTTCGCCTTTGGATACTCAGAATGACTCTCCATAGCGTGAAGAAAATCTCGGCAACGATTGCAAACATTAATCTGAAGTCCATCGGCCTGGGTGAACTGAAAAATATCACAACCTTTAATATCGAGCCACTCACTGAATCTCTCTTCACAATAACTTACCTTTATTCCACTAATTTCCTCCAGAAGATAGGCGAACGTCTTAGGAAAGTTATTGATAGTGGTTGAATCATTGCGAAGAGTGGGTTTCATGCAAAGTCGGCAATTATCTGCAACACAAAGAAAAAACACTTAGAACTTGTAACTTTTGTTGAAATTTCACTTTGTAAACACTCACTTCGTCTACCGCGTGCCATTTTGATGATGAATATGAATAAAAAGGTAAATGAATATTATTAAAATGCAAGCAAAATCTTGAAAATTCCCAGCTTCAGCTTCCACGCCTAACAAATTTTTGATCGAAATCAAAATGGTAGAGCGCAATTTATTTATCGAAGTGTTTTGTGGGGCATCGGTCATTACCAACACTGCCTGTCCATTGATGGCGTGTGGTAAGGTAGTGTAATAATTGATTTTATGGAACGTTTGCATTTCTCCCTGAATGCCGGGTATTGTATTACACGCATGTGTAATACAAATTATTGATAAGGGCATTGAAGCGCACCTAAAACAAGAAGAGCTTATTTCAACTTAAGGGATTTTACATAATTTAGAATTCACAATTGCCATTAACACTACTGTTTCATGTAGCTTATAGGATGTTCCTTAAAACTCTGACCTGGATGCAACCGTTTAATTCACGAAATTCCGATCCAGAATATATAAGCTAACTCGCAGTTGGCAGTTCTTCATCGCAATTGAAAAAATTCTTTGATCATATTGTAAAATAAAAATGTTAATTTGAACTGGTTATGCACCAATTCAATTTTACCTTAAAGCATACTTCTTTTGCACGTTACACACGTTACATCAGGATGAGAATGGTGTGTTTTACCGTTTTATCATATAATGATTTTTTAATAAATACCCTATTACTGTCGGTAATTATAAGAAATTATACTGCTTTACCTGAATTTGGCAGCACCAGAATTACAACACTAAAGTGAGAGTGATATGACAGCTGTCTTAATTGTCGCTTAAAAGCCATGTGCGGTGTACTTGTTAATGTGTTTTGAAATTTCTTTTAAAAACTCCAAGTAATTCGATCAAAAAATCCAAGCAAATAAACGCCAAATAATGGAAACGAAGCCGGCTGTGAAACAATTCCACGAAATGGAATTAGATGACAGAATCCTAAAAGTACAGTCAACTCGATTCTCTGTCTACGCACATGCCTTCTAATATTTGATTTCTTCCTCAACAGGCAATATCGAAACTCGGTTGGTTCCAACCGACACTCATCCAGGAAGCTGCTATTCCCCTGCTTCTCGAAGGAAAAGATGTCGTTGTTAAGGCGCGAACTGGGTCTGGGAAGACGGCTGCATTTGCATTGCCCTTAATACAGAAAATCTTAAATTCAAAGCTCAACGCTGCAGAACAGGCAACAACTGCACTGATTCTTTCGCCAAGCAAGGAGCTCTGTCAGCAAACAAAAAACGCAATCGAGCAGATGGCGTCTAAATGTGGGAAGATTGTCCGTGTAGCAGATGTGTCATCAGGAGATGTTGCCGCTCAGAAGCATGTTCTTGCAGAGAGACCAGATATCGTGGTGACAACACCAGCTAAGATCCGAAATCATCTCGAGTCTGGAGCGATCGACTTAAAGAAACTGGAAACACTTGTCGTGGATGAAGCGGACTTGGTGTTTAGCTTTGGTTTTGAACAGGATTTCAAGAAATTAGTCAATTTCCTGCCACCAATCTATCAAGTAAGTTACGCGACATTTCCTGAAACTTCTCATTGAGTTTTCTTTAGGCCGTTTTGGTATCGGCGACTATTACAGAAGACGTAATGAACATGAAGAGCATCATTCTGCACAATCCAGCGATCCTGAAGCTTGAGGAGCCTGATTTGGTGCCCGAAAGTCAGATATCTCACCAGCGAATATTGGCAGAGGAGAGCGACAAACCAGCTATTTTGAGTGCGCTCCTCAAACTCCGTCTCATTCGCGGCAAGAACGTGATTTTCGTCAACTCGGTGGACAGATGTTACAAGTAAGTTTTGGCTTTGGCGTTGCATTTCTTTCATATCCATGATGATCGCAAGAGATCTCTTGATTGGGCATGGCTACGCCTTGGCCCACGAATGATGTGATAATCTTCTCTCTGAGGTGTTGCGCACGCAAGCTTCTCAGTCACATCTTGACGCACTTTAGTACATTTCCTTCTCCTTTCAGACTCAAGCTTTTCCTCGAGCAATTTAGTGTCAAGTCTTGCGTTCTGAACTCCGAGCTACCAACAAAGATTCGCATTCACACGATAAATCAGTTCAACCAGGGCAGCTACGACTTCATCATCGCGTCCGACGAGCACATGTTGGAGAATCCCGGAAGGGCCAAGAGCGACAAGGAGTCTGGAGCGTCCAGAGGAATCGATTTTCAGTGTGTGTCGAATGTGATTAACTTTGATTTCCCCCTGGACGTTAGCTCGTACATTCACAGAGCCGGTCGAACAGCGCGGGGTACAAACAAAGTAAGAGACTGTTCCTGCCTTACATACACAGTTGATAAACCTGCTTTTTCCTCCCTAGGGAAGCGTATTATCCTTCGTGAGCATTAAGGACCAAGAGGTGAACAATGCTGTCGAAGAGCGTCTGAGAGCCGGTTATATGACCGACAGCGCCGTCATCAAGAACTATCAATTCAAGATGGAGGAAGTTGAACCGTTCAGGTATCGTGCCAAGGACGCTTGGCGTGCGATAACCCGTATCGCAGTACATGAAGCCCGTCTGCGTGAGATCAAGACGGAAATCTTCAACAACGAAAAGCTTAAGAGCTTTTTCAACGACAACAACCGGGAACTGCAAGTACTCCGCCACGACAAACCGCTGAAAGTGGTTAAGGTGCAGCCACACTTGTCGCACGTGCCTGAGTACATCGTCCCGAACTCCCTCAAGCGCCTTGCAACCACCACAAACCAACGCACTGCTAAGCAGCCAAGAAAGTTCTCCTCTGCCAAGTCGGCCTACGAGAGTCAGCAAAGCAACCCACTGCTCTGCAGCGACATAGACTACGCCAAAAAGCGTGGATCTCGAAGAAAATGAAATAAACTGTTTTAAAATTCAATAATACGTTTCAACTTTATTTTGTACTTGAATCTAAAGTAACTTGGAGACCGCTGCGGTTCGCGGTCTCGCAACTGTCTTGGTTATTGTCCTCTTCGTCGTCAGACAGCAGTGATATGCTGACGTCCATCGTTCGTGGACTGCTCAGTCTTTCGTTTTGAGGATCGGTTTCGCTTTCTCTGGGGCTGATTGTGTCCAGCTTCTTCTTTAGTTTTGTAAGCGAAAGTTCGTAGACCTTGTTGCCCACTGCTGTTCGGACCATTGTCTCACTAGCAAGCATCGGAAAGATTCTTGATTTTGCAGTCTCCTCATCCTCATCCCCCGACGACAGAACTATGCTTGTTTCAATGTTAGAATTCTGGCCCGGCTGGTATTCCTCGTCTGTGGAAATTTCAATTGTTTCCGAAATGTGTGATGTTCTCTTTTCCATTCGGCCATTCACGTCGCTTTTGCGTTTCGTCTTTGGCCGCTTCTTTGGGGTTTTCTTTCTGTTGTCGCCGAGCAGACGTCGCTTGAGGCGTTTGTTCTTGAACAAACTGTGGGATATATAAAACAGGACGGCCTTCGGCTTTTGCTCTAAAAGAAATTAAATCTCAAGAAAATGTGACAGCAACTCCATCATCCCACTCTTACCTTTAGTTGCTGACATTTTTTTCGTTTCTGATAAGTTCTCGGCACCTCTTCAACGAGGGGTCTATCTTGGTTTCTTGTGTAGTCTATAAAAACTCGCATACACCGATAGATTTTCGTATCTATTCATATGGGTACACTTTGCATGTGGATAAAATTTATAAGGAATGCTCAAATGTAAGGGTATTTAACTAAATTAACTAAATTTGGTAAAACACTAAAAGAAAAAAGGCTTGTTTGTTTGCAAACAAATATTCTTGTGATACTCTGGTGACGCAAGCTGAGAAATGTCATTTGTTAGAAGCGGTTTGAAGTTTGAATCCAGGGATGTACAGATGCAGAATTTTTGATAATTTTCTATTATTTTGGAATGTGCTTTTGGATTGGAATGCAATTTGGAATTATTTACAAATTTTCGTCATATTACAAAATTGAAATTAATATTTGGAAGTCAATTATTACAATAGGTTGACATAATCTTCATAAATATTTCTGTCATTGTGAATATTTAATTTTCTTCTTTGGTACAATTTCTCAGAATACATCTACTACAGTTGAGCATGGAAAGGAGTAAGTTTTTAAGCACTTTTAAGGGTTTCTAACCATTAAATAGAGTATACCAGTATGCGGAAATGTTGGATATAGTTCTAACTTTTATTAAAAAAAAATTTAGTCGTCGTGCACAGTCGTTTTGTTGGTATATAGACCAATGGAAACCGCATCTAGAGTTGGAGTAGACGGATTTATGCACCAAAACAGTTACCACCAGAAGCCAATAAGGAATTATTATTATTTATTGGTCTTATTGGTCTCTGGTTACCACCCAAGCGACTTTTGTTTCGCAACGCGTGAATACAAAAGAGATATCCCACAACGTTTATCGTTAACGCTTGAATGTGTCATTTGAAAATTTGCACCGCGGAAACCGACATCCTCACCTTCCAAATCTGATCCAGACAAAACTTGTCTATTCTACAGTAGTCGGTAATTACTCCAAAACACAATATATGCCTGTTCGAGTTCGTTCATATATTTTCTACGGTTCTTTTGAAACGAGTTTAGGTAGGTTATGTCAAAAATTGCAAACGTCACATGAAAGTAGACGAAGGCAACGATCTGAAAAACTATTCCACATCCACAGACAATTAGACCTTACCTATGGTACTCGAGGAGACCAGATTTCTAATCATTTTGCCACGATCCATCGACGGTTGTTGAAAAGCCAATTGGATTAAATTTGGAACAGATCCACACGCAACGTTTAGCTGCTCATCAGGGTGTTCACTCATGATCCCAAACCTTATTACAATTTCATCCGTCAGAGCGAAAAATCAAAAGCAAAGATGATTTATCTGGGAAACAACTTCATTCAACATCATTGCCTGATTAACAGACAGTCTTTGAAGACTCTGAATACGTTAGTCCTGTCAACGTCAACGATACTTATATTTTACTGACGCTGACGCGACAGATGTAGTTGCTTAACTTTTGACTTGTCTTTCTTCTTCAGCGTTTCCACTCAAATTTTGAGATAGAATTTTTTTTCAATTTTAATAAACGTCCGTTGAAGATGTCCTCGCGCAGTCAAATGAATATAAAAGAATCTATTGTCACATGTGATCTCCCTGGCGTAGTGGTAAGTACGTTGACGCCCACGCAGAGGGTGTAGGTACGATTCCCGCACGGGACATCTTCCATTTTTGCACGTCATCACCTCTTTCGAGTTGCTGACAACACTGCACCTCAAATGTGTCATCCGCTTAGTCCAATTTTGGCATAATCTTTCCAACATTTCGGCCGGTACCTCAAGAATAAATGCTTCAATGTTGTCTTCCAATGCGTCAATTGAAGCGGGTTTGTCTGTATAGACATGAGCTTTAACATAGCCTCACAAGAAACAGTCTAAGGGCGTTAAATTGCACGATCTAGGCAGCCAATTGACCAATCCCGAAGGTGAAATAAAATGTTCACCGAACTCGCCTCTCAATAAGTCCATTGTTGCGCGTGCTGTGTGGCATGTGGCGCCGTCTTGTTGAAACCACTTGTCATGCAAGTCAAGCTCTTGAATTTTGGGCAAAAAAAGTTGAAAAGTCACCATTCACAGTTATGTTACGATTCGCATTATCTTTGAAGAAGTACGTTCCAATGATGCCACCAGCCCATAAACCGCACCACACTGTGACTTTTTCTGGATGCATTGGTTCTGGCTGATAATCACTCCAAAATCGACAATTCTGCTTATTTACGTACCCATTGAGCCAAAAATGAACTGACCATAAAATGGAAGAAGCGCGCGGTGAACCTTCTTAACAGAGCACTGCTGGTCTGACGTCATATTTGAAGAAGTACGGCCCTATGACGCCCGAGCCAATAAATCGCACCAGACAGTCACTCTTTGTGGATGCGTCGGCCTTTCAAGAATCCCTCGTGAATTCTCGTTTACTTAAATGCGGCAATTCTGCGCGTTAACGATCCCATTTAGACGACAGTCTGCCTCATCGCAAGTCACCAATAATTTCTTTTTCATTAATTCCAACCATTCGCGCATGGACGACGCTTGAAATAGGCTCAACACTTGAACCTTCAAATATTCAAATCTCTATTCAAAATTCATGTGAGTGATGTTCTCGAGATGTTAAATTCTTGGGCTCGACGAAGAGTCCAGGTTCACGGCTCTTCTGTTACACTACCGCGGCAACAACAATTTTTTGCGCAAATCGAAATGCGAGCATTCGCAGGTATTTGCAGACTTCAAACAGACCTGGTTCGCTAAAATTTGCTGACAATTCTACCGATTGTGGACACAATTGGGTGAGTATGCTGACCATAAAAAATCCAGAAGTGCATGACATGCGTTCTGAATTGAAAGCCTCAAGAGTCTTAACGCGCTACTCATTTGCGTACCTCTCCATGGTTGAATTTGTGAAGCACTGAAGCAATGAAATGTCAGACTATGTTGGACAAAAAAACTTGACGTTGAGGTGTGACTCACAATAAGCCTCGTGCGTTATGGTTCGATCACCCTTTAATCTCCATGACTTATCGTGCTAAATGTATATAAACAATCAGGCGCCCATTAGGGTTCTGGAAGCATGGTTACTCTGAAGATAGTCTTTCTCTTAGGGAGCGGTTCGATGTAATCTTGCAGTAAACAGTATTCTTGCTCAAAAAGGTATACTGAGTAACTAGCAATTAGCAAGAGAGGGGACGGGCCAGCAGACGGCAGCTAATCAGGAACTACCCTTTTCCCTAATCCATATAGTGTAAACAAAGATGCCATTGAAACTGCTAGCCGTAGATGATGATGATGATGATGATGAATGAAATAAAGGGTGTCCCAACAAGAACGCAAGATTTAAATTTGGCGCCATTCGAATTGTCATTGTTTGACATTTGAACAATTATTATTGTTTGTTAATAGAAGGTATAAGGTTAATTAAAATGGAGCGCTACACGAATTTACAACACATTCTCATTGTGAAATTGTTTTACCGAAATGGTAAAAGTTTTGCGGTTACAGTTCGCAAATTGCGATCAATTTGGGGTTTCAATAACGCTCCAAAAAGTATACTGTAAATCGATTAATGGAAAAATTTGCTGAAACTGGGTCTGTTACTGATGTAAAGACAACAACGCGCCTTCGACCAGGTCGATCGACCGAAAATATCGCAGCAGTACGTGATGATGTCGGTCAAACTCCACCCACCTCAATTCGACACCGAGCTCAGCGAATTTTGACGAAAGATTTGCATCTTTATGCATAAAAAGTTCAATTGACTCAGGAACTGAAGCCAGCTGACCATGCACAGCGATAGGAGTTCGTTAATTGGGTATTGGAGAGACAACATAACAACATAAAATCATCTTTAGTGACGAGGCCCATTTCCATCTTGATGGCTTCGGCAATATGCAGAATTGTCGCATTTGGGGCGAGGAAAATCCTCGAGTGATTCACGAGAGGCAAATACATCCTCAACGTGTCACTGTGTGGTGTGGATTTTGCGCTGGAGGAATCATTGAAACTTTTTTTTTATGAAAATGAGTCAGATCAAACGCAAACAGTCAATGGTGTTCGGTATCGTGAAATGATAACCAATTTGTTTGTGCCAATAATTGAAGAAATGAATGTGGAGGGGATGTAGTTTCAACAAGGCAGCGCCACATCTCATACAGCCAGAGAAACAATTCAATTGCTGCATCAGTCAGACCACAATTGGCCGCCTAGATCGTGCGATTTTACACCATTCGACTTTTTTCTTAGGGTTTTTTTGGAAGTCGATGGTTTACGCGAATAAGCCTACGACGACTCAAGCCTTAAAAGAGGAAATTGGACGTTGCATTAATGAAATACCGCAGCATTTATGTACAACGGTCATTGAAAATTTCTTCAAAAGATCCCGTATGTGCCAGCAAAGCCGCGGCGGCCATCTGGCCGATGTGTTATTCCACACATAACCTCATCCTGTCTACTTTACGATTTAATAAAGAATTCCCGATTTTTTTTTAAAATATCTGCGTTATATTTAAAATTTAAATTTTGCGTTCTTGTTTTTTTGTTAGTGGCGCCCCCTATATGTCCCGGGACGTTATATGCAAGGCTGTAGGTCTAAGATTCGATTTCGGGACTGAAAATCTCCCACTTTTTAACAAAATACGAATTGCCAAAGCTTCTTGGAGTCCGCAAGAAATCTATATTTCTGATAAAACAGCAGCACGCCCTCCACGAGCAGTTTTTAAAGAAGTTAGGTTTTGGTCCTTGTGGGCTGCAATGCTACGCAATTTTTTGATCTATGACAAAAATTCAGACTTTCACGAACTTGGCAAAAGTGACGTACATCTTGGGCGTGCTTACTGTTTGATGGGAAATCATGCAAGAATGTTGGTCAAATGACTCATATAATTAATTCTGTAGGAGTTGCTGAGACGATGATGAGGAGGAGATTGTTCTTTACTATCTTGGAACCTTGTCATCTTTTGCAAAATTTATTAAGCCTACAATCGAAAACCACGTTTACAACAGCTCAGATGGACTAGATTATGTAAGAGTAGGAAAGATAAGAAACTGACCAACTCAGTGGGAGTTTGAGGGAAAAGTTTCGTTCAAAGAGTTCGACTATCAGCCGGAAAAGTGACATCGCACTGATCCCACTCCTGGACAAAGATGTCTTTAGAAACCGCAGTCAGACAGCCACATCAACTTTACTACTGGAATTTAAAATTATTTAAATGTTAGTTGTGATGTTCTATTAAATGAATACAATTTTGAAGGTATTTTCCGTTCACCACATTTTCCCAATTACTTTTGAATCGCCTACGGTTTTTGTTAGGCATCAAAAGTATCTTTGAACTATGCCAATACATGCATGCGATTCTCTAGAAAAAACAACAAAGGACATCAGTTCCATTTTTAAACCACTTGAGTGCAAAACAAAAGCGCTTACACAAAAACGTACAAGTAAAATGTCCTTTTCCCTCAAAACCATTCATAAGACAATTTCAGAAAAAGGAATCATGAAAACTATCATCAACGTTCAATTGCCACATCTGCCGCAAAACCAAACAAAACAATAACAACATCGACCACGACAACAACGACCGCTGGCATTAGAGTCCTTGAAGGTCAACGAAACCGCCATAACCCGAACATAAAATTCTCCTCGTGTATCCAACGGCAGCCGCCCGCCAGTCCAAACAACAGCAGCACCTATTCGAACTGATTGAGTCGTTTTCGCCCTTGTTGTTCCGTCCCTAAAGGTACATAACCACCACAAGGAAGCGCGTCGAGTGTGTGAGCAAGGCAAACGCCGTGGGTATATAAGAAAATTCCTGCGTGTAATTTATTCCAATCCCGACGTAGTATTTCAAGAACCGTACATAATATAAGACGTCCGGGGACTGTATCTTCCCGATGACTGCAAGAAAAATGGGCAGTAGAAAAAATGTTGGCACCACCCACAAAATAGAAAGTGTTGAATGCCTTGAGTTGGCTGGCAGTGATTTTGAGTGAGCCTTTGGTGCGCAGGTTTCGCGCCGAAGAAAGCTTTTGTGCAGACGTATTTTTGGAGTTGCAAACCGGAAAGCGAAGAGAATGCCATCAGTTTCGGAAGGGATGCTCTGTGAGGATAATCAACGCACACAGAGATTGTGATTTCGGTGAATGGAGGATTTCGTCGACATGACGTTGCGGCGGCAAGTATTTGTCCTGTGTGTTGGTTTTCAAATATTGACTGAAAGGGGGTTCATAAAAGATAGAAGAAAACTTTGGCAATAAGTACTGTCTAGAACCTTATAAAGCTGGAGAATTCTAAGTGGCTGCATTTGAAAACATCAACGCTTTGACTTTATAACAATCACATGGAATTTGGGCCACGTGAAGCAATTCGGAATGAGACACAGAATAGAGTTGTGGCAAAAGCAATGGAACGAGTACCAGGAAAAGAGGACGGACATGCCAATTAAAAAAATTTGGTTAAAGTGAAAATATGGCGTAATCAATTATTATCTTACACAATTTTTGAATGATCACAGTTGCTTCTAAAAGGATCTCATCAAATGAATCAGTGATCAAAAGCCAGTTTGTCTTCGCTGTGTAAACGTGGCAAAGAACGCTGAGAACCTTTCCTTCAAATGCATTTGGTTCAAAATGAAAGACTTTCATTGCGTGAAGAATTTGGTGAACGGTTATACCAGAAAACATGTTTACTTCAATTCAAGATCGATTGCCGATGTGAAATCTCATTTTGAGCAGAATGAAAAGGTAACGGCAGACACTATTGGTTAAGTGGCTGATCGTGTCTAAATGCCTGTCCAATAATAACGTCCGCTCGAAACTTTAACCCACACAAATGATAAATGGTTTAATTTTATCGTTCCGCAAAACAAAATGAAAAAGTGGCCGTGAGTACTCATTTCACGTCTGGACGGGCACTAAGGGATTAGGTCAGTATTGTTGGAGTCTTCATGATCAACATAATGATGACAAATAAATTAACATAACAGGGAGTTGAACGCTGTGGGGTTGTAGGCAAATGCACTGATTCACACACAGAAGATCTCCGGTTCGATTCTCGCACATCATCTCGCAGTTATCACAGTCCCATACCTTTCGAGTTGTTGACAGCATTAACAGAGGTTTAATTCTCTATGAGCAGCTTCTCAAATTACGCCTTTTGGAGTCAGTAAAAACTATAGGTCCCCCTCTGGTCATGAGAGAACGGTAGCACGTACAACACGACTAGTTGCAGGAGAAGCTAAAAGTTGGTCCATTGTGCCACCCAGCCCTAATGAGATATTCCTCTTATTTGGACGGTGGCCTCACTTGTTATAAAGTAATTTCTCCAACTTTGATAAGTTGAAAATGTTACTTTAACGTTGTAAACAATTTTTGTGGTCTGAATAATTTACATCTTGAATATATGTAGTTTTCCACTAATAGACAACTATCCTTAACCGAACATTTTCCGAGGAAAAATATTATTACTTTATATTTTCTCCAAAATAATGTAAGGAAAGAGTCGGGACGCAGCGTCATTGTATCGGTTAGAGGTCTCAATGGTGTTTTGAAATGAAAAAATGCAACTTTTATCAGAAATACGAAACTTCCTTTTGTAAACGATTTTTATAATTTTTATAGAGAAAACTCAAACTGCTGTAGCGATTATCTTCTGTCTTTAATAATTTAAGGCTCAACTCCGCTCCTTGAATATTCAGTAAATAATGTGTTCTTTCTTTGATTCATCTGCTCCCTTTTTGACAACACTTTACTGCAATGCTGCCAAGACTTTTGTTTGATATTGTAGTAAACTTAACTAAACAATTTATTTCTCTTTGCTTAAACTCAATGTGTACTCGTATTACATGTGATTTTAGATAGTGCAGTTAATAATTATCTTCCGTCACCCATGAATTCAAGTTTTGAGTTAAAAAAATATGCGAAAAACGGTTCCGTTATCATTGAACATAGGATGAAGCATGCAGTATGTTTCTGATTTCAATAAAGATTATTTTCATTGAATTTGGCGTTACAACCTGAAAACTAGAAAAGTCAATACACAATACACAATGCACTGAATCGAGCATATGTATTGTATATTGTTATATTGTTATTATATTGTTTTTATATATTATTTTCATAAACTGTCGAATACACCTTATTTTCTTATACCATGGACAAAAAATTCCGTTCAATTATTAACCGTTTGAATGGGCTATCACAAGGAGCACGACTGCCAATTCCAGCATAGATGTTTAAGAAGCTATAAGGACTAGCTTAAGCTAAAAAATTTGAGTCAACCTTCAAAACCAGAGTTATGAAAATGCATCGTTAAGACGAAGTTGCTTGAAAGCCTATGAACAAATCGTTGAAATCGTTGAATAAATTTGACAACAGTGAAAAACATTTAATTTTAAATGAAACATTTCCTTAAATTGTAAAGGGAAGAAAATGGAAGTGCGTCGATTGAATGGCACACACAGTAACACAGTAATGGCAAACTTCAGTTCATAGTAACAGCAGCAAGACTCTTCCATTTTCTTTTGGTTTCTTCTCTTCTATCGTTGTTTATAGAAGACGCAGGCTACAGAAAGTAAAAATGTGTATTGCGAAATAAAAAGTATTGTAAAGTATAGAGTGTTACAATAGCAAATGTTTCTTGGAGTTCATGATCTACCGAACCACTGCCACTGCTTCAAGTTTAAAAGAAATACATGATTCTGTGCGTAGATAGTCCAAAAAGCTGCTCTACAGTAAAATTCCAAACGAGGAGTGGATGATTTTTATAGAAGACATTTTGATGAGCATTCAAACGACGAAGTAATTGATGAAAAAATTTGCAAAAAAAACTTACCTTTCTCATGTTATCTTTAAGAAGATGATGACTTAAGTGAGGTATAGAAGATGAGAAATGTTTTTTTTAATTAAAAGTAAAACGACAAATGAAAACTGATAACAGCCCTTAGAAATTCGCAATCTTGTCATCATTTTTTTTTAAAGTTTTGTTGGTAAACATCAACTTTGCTAATGTTTTTTCATCTGCGAAAAAGTTCTGTTCCACTCGAAGATTAACAACAGAATCGAAATGTAATCATCATCAATCAATATATGCTCGCCTTGTATAGTTCCAGAATTACCCTGAATTTCGTTTATTGAAAATACAACTATTTCACCTTTTTGAAAGCAATTTACCTTCCACACGGATGGACTAGATGTGTAGAAGACAGATATTTCAAAGGGCGATGGGATAGCTACGCTGTGCTATTGTAAATTGCTCATGGTTGACTCAGTTGACCATATTTGACATGATAACTTTTGAAATATCTGTCTCCCTGTTTTTTGGCACAGGCTTGAAAACAATATTCAGTATTCAAAATCAATCGAGTGGCACTACAGCCCACAGGAGACCAGGGCCTAGCTTCAACAACAACTACCCGTGTTGTTGAGCAGAAGGGGTCTACAGTTTTTTGCCGATTCCGAACTGCGAGATTTGAGAAGCTTTTTTTTATTGACAATTGATACTCTTTGAGTGTTGTCAGCAACTCGAAAGCGGTGGTGCCGTAAAAAATTCGAGGGAATCCAACCTAGACCTTCGGCGCACTTACCCATTACGCCACGGTAACCACCGTGACCATCAAGAACATTGTGGCCATTATTATTATATAATCTTTCACAATTTGCCGAGCAGTCAGTTTAATAATTCCATTGGTTTAGACCTTCTGTGGTTTATCACCGAAAAACTTGGCTAAGTGAGTTTTGGCAGCTCTTCGGTGAGCGACGTTTTCACCATTAAAAGAATTTTGCAAAGGCCAAAACAAATGGTATTCAAGGGAATGTATCAAAAGCTCCGTTAATTTGTATCTATGCATGTGTTCAAGTCATAATGTATTCGCCCTAAGATTGGGCAGAATTTTACTTTTCTAGACTGGAGCTTCCAAATTCTCTGCTCCCATAGAAGATAGTAATGTTGCTGAGTCGGTTGACTCTTTAGAGCTTTGATGTCTTTATAACTGTCGCAATATCTACAGGCGGCTGGGGAGAGATCGATGTTTGACCTTAAGCCCTCTTTCAGATGTAGAAATAAGTTCTTTAGCCGCACCACACGAATGTGGAATGTTCGTCTCAACTCTATTTCTCACCTCATTTCAATCCACAGGTATTTAAAGCAAATGTGCATCTCCGAGTCTTTCTCTATATTCTCAGCCCGTACTGCGTCTTGATGGTTCCGTTCTCTTAAATGAACGTTTTCTTTATCACTTTAACTATAAAAAAAAACTTAACATTTGACATAAACAACTACAACTGGTGCCTTTTAATGGCAGCACCATTTACATACGAGAAGCAGAAGTAAAAGGAATCACTAAGCGAACATTATTGTAAATAAATAGATTAATATGGTGAGCGTTAGTTACACTTTTGATAGTGTAAAACTTTAGATGCATTTCATTTTTGCACACCAACGAACATAAGCTGGAACAAAGCACAAACGCGATCCCGGATTCATTTCCTCGCCTTTGCCCTTTGAAAAAATATGCATGCACCCAAAACTCATTAATATTCAGTAAACAGCATTTATTGTACCGAAAGAATCAACACATTTTAAATTATGCACATGTTTGCACATCTAAATGATTGAGACTGGGTTCACGCCCTGGAATCTCGGCACTCAATCACATGCTAACCTGTTAACAGATTATGTTAAAAATGCAATAATCATAATAATTGACATTAACGCCGACGATGAACGCTAACACACACACACCAACACTTAACTAAAGCGGGCGCACATTAAAAATGTTAATTGTTCTGCCATCCGGCCGGCAATTACACCTGACACAGTTCCCCTTCCGAATTTTCGCTAATAAATATTAATTCATCGCTGAATTATTTGACTTTCGTTTCACACTAGAATAACGGTCGTTTGTTAAATGTGTCCAACGCATTAACTCCCTAAATGCACCCAGTCCATTAGACACACCATTGAAGACTAAAGTGACAGACTGACGAAGTGACGTTTCACTGTGTGTGTCCTTTCTAAATGCACTGTTTCAAAATGCAAGGATTTTCGAGAGGAGGGGGTGGAGGAGGCGAGGAGGGCAAGCAATTATAACGGGGCCAAGGTTCAGAATTTAATTTGACAATTGCACCGTAACTAAAGGGAACTGAACCTCGAGGGCAGCTGTCTGGTTGGCGGAACAACTTGATCCACAAATTGCTGCTAAGCCCTGCAGCAATGCCGACAACAACGACACTATCTCCAAACCAACCACCGCCTCGCCGCCCCTGGCCTCCTCATCACAGCAGTCATCGTCGTCGTCGTCGTCGTCGTCTGGGAACTTCATTCGCATTTGTAAAGTAGCTCCTGGACAGCTTATAGGTTCCGCAGGACTAGAGAAGCCACCAGTGGCGTCGCCGCCAAAGGCAGCTCAAGCACAACTCCAATCCCATTTGCTTAATGGATATTATAAATTTCGGTCCAAATTGAAAGTCGTAACTCTCGGCGTGTTTTTGGCTCTCCAACTTGGGGTAGCATTTATTTTTTGCTCGCGCTCTCTACTCTCGCACACTAAACTGGTGCGAACCTCGCATAGCCGGCAAACCCTCCTCGCAGTGGCCCTGACGCTGCATTGTCTTCTCTAGGCATTTTCATCGTCGTCATCAACATCATTGTCAAAAGTTCGCCAGAAGGCGGAGTGGTATGCAAGTCAAGGATATAATTGTAATTACTGCGAAGACTGCGAGTCCTTAAGGAATTCCGTTCTAATGTGCGCCGTTGCTGCGGAGGCGTCCTCCGCCACTAGATTACTCCGCCTAATAAGAATATTTTCGTGCTGCTTGAGCAATCATAAATTAATTCTTTTCGCTGCTTCCTTTTCCTTGCGCGGGCGGGGGATGCTTAATTTTGTTTGCTGGTCGGTTGGGAGAGGGCGGCAGGCTGCGACCGACTGCGAGGGTATTTATTCTGCCGGTGGGGCGGATCGTTATCTGTAAGGATAACAGGTGAGAATTTTGTTTTATAGCGCGTGGGAATTTTCGGCACGTCATTGTTCAGGTCGTTGCGAGCGGGGAGTGCTCGCTCGGTTGGGTTGATAATGATTTCGTGCTTCTGAGGGTGGCACAAATTTTAATTTGGTCTGAAATGTTTGGCAAGATTTAACTTCCCTCCGGGGAGGGTGCAGTTGAAGTTAATAAAATTTGAGAAGAAAAGGAATATGTTTCGGGTGAATTTTATGAGGATACTGCTCTTGAGTGACCTTGAAGAATGTAAAGTTTGAACAGAGGGCGTTAGGGACAATGAATGACGTTTCGCGGGGGCTTTCAATGTCACAGCGGGTTTGTTTTTGGAAAGAAAGAAAAATTAATTTACTATCTGCGATGCTGATAGCTGATTTTTGAAAAAGGACTAAAAGGCATTCCTTCGTTTGTCAATGTTATATTCAAGTTAATTATGCTTTATTTTTCGGCGGTACTACCTAAGGGAAAAATTGATCTACCAGGTTGAGCTAATAGAAGTTATGCGTGAATATTAATACTTAAAAGTCCTTAGGAGTCGTGAAATGTAAGCCATTGGGACAACGCAACAGAGGACGGCCTAGGATAAGGTGGCGCACACAAGTTGAGAAGGACCTCAAAAAACTTGGAGTGCGCAACTGGAGGCAGATAGCGAAAGATCATGCTGGCTGGAGAGGCATGTTGGTTGAGGTCTAGGACTGTAGTGCCACAAGAAGAAGAAGAAGGAGTTCTGACTACAATTAAGCTTAGCATCAGGAAACGCTTATAAAAAGAGTCGTGGAAATCTGTATCAACAATAGAGCCATATCTCACAGCTCGAAGAAGTTTCTATTCCGCGCCAGAAATGCCGTATGGGAATACAGTCCAAACGAAGAAATGAAAAAAACTTCTTCGCCACTTTATAAAGAGACTACTTCAGCTGCCGAATAGCTCACTGATTTACTTCTCCACCTTGAGACAAGTACATATGGCGCTGCTCTTCTTAGAATTACCCTAAATCTTCCCTTGATTTATGTAGAATGAGTTATGACAATGGACGAGGACAAATTAAAAAAGAAATAGTTCTCTCTTATTCGTTACAGACTGGAGGCAATTGGGTGAGGATTCCTAGCATCGTAATTCTGGCTAAATTTATCAATTGGGACTAATGAGCAAATCGCCGCTGTTCAGGAGGTGTTTAGCATCCTCCTAGAGAAAACAGGTTAGTAAGCTTCACAGCTCAGACTTCGTTATAGCTTTATGAATGATGACACACACCATCTTTAAAATAAGATAGAGATAGTGGCACTGAATTTTATTCTGCACCGCCAAAATCCTATTCCCATTCTAAAGGAGTTTTGATTCAATATCTTTGGAGTAAACACTCTAGAGAGTTAGGCATACTAAAGGGGGACAGTGCTTGGGAAGAATCGTAGAGGTACACACTGAATGTCTTCTTCTTCTTATGGCGCTACAGTCCGGGGTGAACCTGGGCCTCAACCAACATGCCTCTCCAGCCAGCACGATCTTTCGCCAGCTGCCGCCAGTTGCGCACTCCAAGTTGGTTGAGGTCCTTCTCCACTTGTGTGCGCCACCTTATCCTGGGCCGTCCTCTGTTGCGTTGTCCCAATGGCTCAGATTCGAAGACTTTTCGAACCGGAGCAGTGGTGTACATGGCCTAGCCATCTTAAGCGTTGTATCCGTAGACGCTTGACTAGGCTCATGCCGCTGTACAGCCCATACAGTTCGTGGTTGTATCTTCTCCTCCAGATGCCATCAACGCAAACAGGACCAAAAATCGCACGCAGAACTTTTCTCTCGAGCTCTCGGGCTACCTCATCCGCTTTTAGTAGTGACCAAGTTTCCGCGCCATAAAGTAGGACTGGGATAATTAAGGTGTTATATAAAGCAAGCTTAGTCTTTCGAGAGAGGGCTTTATTACTCAATTGCCTCTTGAGCCCAAAGAAACAGCGATTGGCAAGAGTGATTCTGCGTTTGATTTCGGTACTGGTGTTATTGTCCCTGTTTACTGCGGAGCCGAGGTAGACGAAGTCCTTGACTACCTCGAAGTTTCTGCTGCCTAGTGTGACGCTCTGTCCGAGACGCAGATGTTGTGTGTCCTTCCTTGATGACAGCATGTACTTTGTTTTGCCCTCATTTACCACCAGACCTATTTTAGCCGCTTCCGCTTCAATGCCAGCAAACGCATCATTGAGGGCTCGCTGTGTTCGACCAATCACGTCAATGTCGTCGGCGTAAGCTAGCAATTGAGCTGACTTTTGGAAGATCGTACCTCTGGTGTTGACCTGTGAGTTCTCCATCGTCATCCTATACAATCTGACGAGTTTGGTAGGAATGCCAAAACTAGACATGGCACTGTATAGCTCGTTTCTATGCACACTTTGTAAACTGTATTAATTTTGGTTAGTTTATAATATTATTTATTTATATAAATAGTCTGGCTATCTAACTCACACTATAAGTGTTAGATAGGTAGCTAGTTAGTTACTATTTAACACTACGAGTGTTACAAGGATATACCTGCTTTTTCGTACACAAACTCAATCTTTTGCAAAGACTATAGCTGTGTCCCTGTTTAGTGCCGCCTACAAAATTTTTGCCAAGCACACTGTGTTAACCTCGAAGGACTTTTGTTTACCACACTTATCCACACGGTTATTTTTAAGATTGGGAAACACTCCAATGGAGCACTTAGACTCGAATCTCAGTTCATTGTTCTACTAGGCAGTAACCTACATTTAATGTAATTTCTTGGTCTTCCGATAGCCGAAGCTTTCAGCTGCCATCACACCTGAGCAAAGACAGAATATTCACAGAAGAAGTGCTCTGCAGTGTCTTCACCTTCTTTACAGGTGTCGCAAAGGGAACCATCATTTAGCCCAAGCGCACTCAAATGCTTAGGGAAGATGAAGTGTTCTGTTGGTACGCCAACAAGTCGTCTGCAGGCTTTCCTATCTGGAGATAACTGAAAAGCTGCGACGATTTCTTGCTGACGTTTGGGAGTATGCACTTGGTCAGGCTGCATCCTGCGAGTCATGTCATTCTTAGTTGTTCTGTCGGGAGACCTTACCGTCGACGAAAGCCCTAACCAAGGACGCGGGCAGTCCCAAGGTAGGTTCGGCCCCTATGAATGTAACTTTTGATCCTTCTTTGAGTCTTTTGGGCCAGCAAATTGACTTTAGTCCTTCTTTTTACACTTAGGCATATCCTGGAAAATGCCAGTGTGTTGTAAATCGCCTTTTCATCGTTTTTTAAATTTGCAAACATCGCAGACAACGCTATTGCGCGATGACCATATTCCGGATTCCAGGAAATTTCATCGGGCTGTGCCGCATGACGTTGGTACCCTGCATCGTTACACTTAGCCATTTGGAACGTCTTCTATTTTTTGGAGATAACATTTGGAAAAAGTGATTTGTTAAAAGTAAAACTAATATCAATCATATGAGAAAGTTCACGGAGTGCTACTTACCGATAGGACATCAAAGGATCTTCTTTACCTAAATTTTACAATTAGGTATAGCACACAAGATAACAAGTTCTCGCGTGAGCAATTTTTTTTGGCAAGTGCCAACGAAGGATGAATTCAATTTCTCTCCGCGTGTTATTGGTTTTCCTTTGGGTAGGTTATATTTTACCAGTTCTGCCTCATTGTTGGGTTATATCACTATTGAAGTAGAAGTGACACGGCTCGCATTGGTTGTTCTCGTTCATCATGTTATGTGCGTTGAAGTTTTATTGTTCGGGAACTGAACTCATTAAGTTCCTACTGATTGGATCAGGATGAGCTCCTGTTTTGTGTATCTGTTTCTTGAACAGCGCTTTTGCATAGTGATAACACCCACTTCTTCGAAGACGTTTATGTTGTTGTGGCGTTTCATCTGGTCTTTGTCGAATGCGACTCCAGTACAGATTCATAATATCTTCCTTTCTAAGATCGGAAGTGGTTCCATGCTTGTGTAGGGAAAACTATACTACAAATGGTTGCCATACATTATGACTCATAAGAAATGTTTTTATAGCAGCAGCTTCTTCATGTGGGTCACTCCGTTCTCGCCACCGTATTTTCGGTGGAAAACGAAAGTGGCCTTTAAAAGGATCACTCTGGAGTGAATATTGAGTTTTATAAACGAATTTGCTATATCCATTCCAAAACACTTCAGCTTGTCGGTTGCTGATAGTGATATTCCGTTGGATATCACAACCATAATGCTCTGGCATTTCCCGACTGTTCAAAAAAACTGATTTGTTGGTGATCATCCGAAAACCCCAGTTCTTATGATGAATGTAAAGGTCCTTCAGTTTGTATTTGATTTTCCGGTGGTCTGTTGGTCAGCTGGGTAAATGTAGAAAGTTTTGGCTGTGCAAACCCTGTGATCCCTTTGCAAAGTCTGCTTAGAGACTCCGTACTGTTGATGTGCTTGGTTATTTTTCATACAGAATTTTCTGGTGTAGAGAAAACGGAGATGTTGGAAACGATCTTGTAACAGGTAGCCAAAGGACATAATCTGGCAGTAAGTGACGTACTGGCACAGTAAGTGACGTACTCGTGTTCTGCTTAACCGATGTTGGGGATCTATAAGAATGCTCGCTAAGTGAATGTTTTATGGCGAGATCGTACTTTTACAGCTGCTCTTCTATTTGATCAAAGGGAAGGTTTGGAGTGGAACGTTGTGCAGCAATAGTGTCGCCGCCACAATAAATACAATTACCGCGCCATCTACTGTTAAAATTGACATTTCATTCTATACACCTGGGGAATGAAGTTTCTTCCCACTAGTGTAAAATTATTGTTCAGTTGTTACCAGTGAAGCGCAGTGTTAAGCATTGATGTTACCAGCGAACATTTGACCCAATAGTCGAATTTGACAACAGCCTATTAGCCTCATCACTACAAAAACTCACGTCATTATCAAAACAGTTCAATTTCATTCGAGTGTGCAACTAGTTCGTTCAGCGGATTAATACCCTTCTCTGCACATCTGTACAATTTGTCAACTAAATAATCATCGTTAATTATGGCCAGAAATATATAGGCTATCTAGAATCCATCACAACTCTACATAAATGACTCTCCACTGACGTATCAAATCTATTGTCTGCATAAAAAAACATCCCCCAATTGCATGGATCACTCAATAACTATCCACCACACACACACAATCACCATGACGCATCGCATCTGACAGATAACGCTTCGGTTAATCGCCAATTATGATAAATTCAAAAACAAAAACCGCGACTTCCCATCGAGCTGCAGCTCATTAATTCGCCAAAATAAACAATTTATCATTTGGAGAAACGAGCGCCGCAGCGAGCCCAGAATTTGTACACAAAATAATTAATTCTTTTATGAGTAACAATAATAGATTTCAGTGAAAACGCAAATTACGATGAACACACGACGAAATCGCAGAAATGAATAGCGCGCGCGCCCGCAAAGTGCGCATACAACCCGTTGATACACGTAATCACTTTAAGCGCCACGCGAATGTCAATAATTTCGACCTCTCACCCGGCGCCAAATGAGCTCAGCCGGCACTCTGTCATTTTGACGTCGTTAATTGAATATAAATAAATTCCATGAAAAATGCTCAGCACTCAGAAAGGTTTCATTAATTTAACTCTTCCGATGGCTGGGAGGATGGGACGGCACACGTTGAATGACCGCCTTCAATTGACGGCCGCAATTGAGTCGGAGTCAGAGTCGCAGTCCCACCAGCGAAATGGCATAAATTTGATTGCTGTTCATAAATTCCCATTAGACATGCAAATGGAGTGGTGCCACTGAGGTGAGGGCGGCAGCCTCAAGGTCCTAATGTGATGTACAACATCTGCAAGCGGAAGTCCCGAATGCCGGCCACGGAATGAATTGATGTCGCCATCGCCGAAGGTTACGCAAAAGCTCACTCCTAAGCTGGTTATAGTCCACAGGCTGCGGGAGAGGAGGGGGCGATGGGCGATGGCTGAGAAAAAGTTTACCTCCCCATGTTTAACGACTTAAGTGGCCACAAAATCGCCCCATATGCAAAGTCGCATCAGACAACCATTAGTTGACCTTAAAGTAATTAGAATATGACCCCGGGAGGGGGAAGGACTTTTTCTCACCACAAACGACAGGACGGCAGCACCGGACGGGGTACCTCAGGACGTCTCGGCAACTCAACTTTTGTGACAAATCACAGACCCGATGAGGGTTGCTGGCAGATAGATGTGAGGAGGTGTGCAAGCAAGCAGCTGGAGGATTTAATTGACCAAAGGATCATAAACTTTTGTTCAACGATGCTGAAAACATTTGACCCTGATTTCATGAGTCAGCAGGCAACGCTGCGTTGTTGCTGTTGCCGCATGGTGCGATTACCATGAGCATCCTTTGGTTTTTAATAGTATCAAGCCAGCAGGTTTGTTCCGTTAGCTACTTGAAGAACGGCAAGGATGAGGATAAAGTTTTTACACGCTTCGTTGTTCGGGCAGTCATGCTCTCGCTCTCGGTGTTCGACTCGATGAGGATGGGCGGGTGCCAAGGCGGAGGGGATAACTTGACACCGTCGGCATATCCGACATGGAACATAGCCCAAATGTTTTCAGTTCTAATTATGTTTAAGGGGTTAAGAGGACATTCCCACACACACACACACACCTACATAAAGTCATTTTCACCACGGCTGGGTGGTCAGTTGGGCTGTGTGCTGAGCGAATCAAGAGGACTTTTCAATGACTTCTCGACGTCCGACGAAAACAGGGCAACCAGACCGAAAGTTGGTGATAGAATGTGGTTAAGTTCGTTTGTTTGCGTCTATTTGGGCGCGTCGGAAAGTAATTCGTTTATTTTGCGACGAAAGTTTGGCCAAAAGTTCACATTTTTGTCAGGATTCCGATTTTTCTACACTGGACTACAGGGAAGTTGTTAATCGAGAGATGGGGTGAAAGTTTGTGCGATCGTTGACTTTGTCGCATTGTTGGCGTCTATCGATGGTAATACTTTAAATTCCTTAAAATGTTCACTTGATAACGGTTACAATTGAAGAAATGTGAGATGTACGTTTAATTCAAGCTTGGACGGCTCTATCTGTCTCATTTTTGCTTTCGGAAAAAGGAAGGATGCGCATAAGAGAAAATTACTATTGGGCGTTAGTTTTACAATACTTGGCCATTGAAATTTTCCTAAGCGCAAGGGTATGTGTTGCAATTTGTCAATTCTCCAGATGTTCTTTTTTGAACTTGACTCTTCTGTTCCCCCAAGTTCAAAATCGATCAGATATGGATTAAAAAAGGCCGTAGACCGCATTGCATTAGACGACTGCCATTCTCGACTTCAGAACGCGCAGATGCAACACACACAGCCAGACGCTTAAGCGCACGGAGATAAAAAACTGAAAATGTGCTTTCGCTACCCCACAGAATATAGACCGCCTCGGAATAGTGGGAATCCAAGGTTATAGCTTTACTTCTATTAAGGAAGTAAATAATTTGAAAAAAGAGTCCAGAGTTTAAATGGGTGTTGCAGAAATCGACAGACAATCCTCAGAATTGTTGTTTGCTTTTCCAATGCTTTAAGCAATAACTGAATAATGTACGAAGTAAACGGTGAAATGAAATTTAATTCAACAGTCAACAAGGTACGAAGAAAGCGCCGAAAGAATACTCAATTCTAATTGACTGCCTTATCGATTTGAAACGTAAGCGGCAGGATCGGGCCGTTGGCAAAAGGTGGTGCTATCACAAATCGTCAACACTGAAAATGGTCAAGCGGCATTTGCAGGGAGATTATACTCCATATCCTAGAACAGTTTGATAAAAACTTATCCTACTAAAGAAAACCGAAGCTTTTATAAAAAAGTGCCAAATTGTTTCTCTATGTAGCCTCCTCTTTAGCTCGATACACACGATGACACACGATGACCCGGCTATTCTTCAACTTCTTAAAAACCGTCAGAAAAGATCGTTTTGTTGAAATCAGAAAAGTGACGGCAATCATTTTCTCATTCGACTCAAAATTCTGCACGGAGAGTGACCTCTTCAAGTATGGAAATCAACAAAGACTGAGATCCAAGAAGAAGAAGAAGAAGAAACAGCGTCAAATACTGCTCTGAATTGGTATCACAGTTGCGCTTGTTGCATAGCGCAGCCAGCTTTTTCATGCCAAAAATTTCGTGGAGGAGACTCCCGCGTTCTTCTGAAGTCCTTACTGTCTCGGCTATTTCGTGGCCCTTTAAATAGTGGTCTGCCATTTGTAGCCGTTTTCGAGCTGTTTTTCTGGCCGCGACTTATCATCTCTTTGTAATTCCCCTATGCAATTTTTTTAAGATTGGCATACATAACGTTTGAGTACTCTCGATTTCCATGCGGTACTTCCCATTCAAAAATGATTGTCAAATTACAAACCAAACATGCCTGCTTCGTGGCGCGCGCCGTTTAAAACAACAATAAATGTACGATTCTGCTAAAATTTTGATAGTAGCCGCCTACGAGAAGGAACCTACAATTACTGCACTATTCAGTTCATTCTTCTACTGAGGAATTTTTTGATTTTTCCTGCACTTACATATACTTATCATCAGTTCATCTAAATTGCTATTGCAGTGGCCATTCCATTCTAATTGTTCCAAAAGCCTATACCTCTCTTTTCTATATCAGATTCGCGAACCGAAGTTATTGCTTGGACAAGAGCATCTATCATTACTGATGTTTATGCCATTTATGACATCTTAAGCTTCCATTTGATAAAACAAGCTATAAAAGCGAATTCTTATGTAAAAAATATTTTTTTTTTAAATGCGTGAAAGTCTGGGACGTTGTCGTTTATTTTGCATTTCTAGTACAGAATAGTCCTTCCACAAGTCCGTTCAACTGCTGCGGAAGCGCCTAAAGTGGGACTGGCGGTAAACGACGGCAAAACGAAGTATATGCTGTCATCGAAGAAGGACGCAGAACATTGACGTCACGGACAGAGCGTCACTATGGGCAGCAGACGTTTCGAGGTAGTCAAGGACTTCGTCTACCTCGGCTCCGCGGTAATAGGGACAACAACATCAGCACCGAAATCTCACCCAGAATCACTCTTGCCAATCGCTGTTTCTTTGGGCCCAAGAGGCAATTGAGTAATAAGACCCTCTCTCGAAGGACTAAGCTGGCTTTATATAACACCTTGATCATCCCAGTCCTACTTTATGGCGCGGAAACCTGGACGTTACTAAAAGCGGATGAGGAAGCCCTTAGTCTTTTCGAGAGAACAGTCTTGCGTGCGATTTTTGGTCCTGTTTGCGTTGATGGCATCTGGAGGAGAAGATTCAACCACGAACTGTATGTATGTACAGCGGCATGAGCCTAGTCAAGCGTCTACGGATACAACGCTTAAGATGGCTAGGCCATGTAGAGCGGATGGACAACACTGCTCCGGCTCAAAGAGTCTTCGAATCCGAACCACAGGGACAACGCAACAGAGGATGTCTTAGACTGAGATGGCGCAGACAAGTGGAAAAAGACCTCAACCAATTTGGAGTGCGCTAGGTGGAGATGCATGCTAGTTGAGGCCCAGGTCCACCCCGGACTGTAGCGCCATCCGAAGAAGAAGAAGAAGAAATACAGAATAGGTGTGAACGTGTTTGCAGAGTACATCCTGATTTAAGTCTTTTCTATTACGGTACAGTCTATTATATGGACCGTACTATCGATTCAAATAAAGATTTCATGCATTTTTTTGAAAAACTTTCCTATAGCTTTTAAAAAATCACCCTTAAAATAGTACAGACAAACTCAGAACCGAGACTCAACTCAGAATATCTCTTGCCAATCCATGTGTAGGGCCCAAAACAATCTTACTACGATCTTTCCTGGTCTGCCGCAAAACTATCTTAAGACCAGAGATTCAAAGATTTTGGTATTTTTGACAGATTAGGTTTACTTGAAGTTGTATACTAGTATACTGCGATACAAGCCTAGCGTCTAGGGATTCAATGCCTAAAATGGCTATGCCACTTAGAGACCATGGACAACACTGCAACATCTCAAAGAGTCAAAGAGTCAACTCCTAACCAGTGAGACAAGGCAATAGATTACGTCCTCGAACACGTTGGGCACACATGTAGAGGAGAATCTCAATCAACTTGGAGTGCGCAATTAGGGGCAGCAGGCTAAGAATCGTGCCTGCTGAGAAGGATTGTTGGTTGAGTCTATCTGTGGCTTCTATTTTGGGACCTTTGTAGACACCGAATTCGAACAATGAAGCTTTCATTGTACTCGTGAAACTTTTCTCTGGATTAGTACAATATTTTTGATTCGAATTTTTTGGGAGATTTCGGATTTTGAAAACTATCTTAATTTCTTTCATCACTTTATGGTCCATTAATCTCTCTCTTTTTGTTCGTCTTCCCACAACAAAATTCACCAATTGTACAGCCAATTGTACAAGGTGCAGTCCACTACTCTTACATGAGTACGATAATATATTGTAGTACAACCATTATTTAAAACCGGCCAAAGTCCCTTCTCTTTTCAGATTGGTTTTTACAGACGCTATCGACGCAACATTTGTCGCCATGGCGTAGCGGCTAAGTGCGTCGACCCAGACATTAAAGAATTTTGATACAACATTAAAACCAACAAAAAAATATAACCAGCCTCACGTATGCAAACGTTAGCCTTGCCCGACTAATGCACAATACATTCGCTCAGCCAATGCGTCCACTTCCGTTGGAATAACAAGTAGCGCACTTGTCCTAAAAGTCCAATTGGTTTCATCTCGATTCCCATATCGTTCGCAATAATTTCCGTTCAAATTTCGCATCAATTAAATAAATAAACTAATTGAATTGATTCCTTCAGTCTGGCAAAATATTTTCGTGTCACTTAGTCGAAAAAAAACGCTCACAACACAGCGAAAACAAAAACGAACAAAAACGTAATGCATTCCCACGCGGACAGACCTCAACTCAAACACATGCGGCCACGGCAGTCGACCAGAATCAATTAAAAGGCGCATAACACAGAAAACGCAAAGCATCAACGGCAAAATGGAGCGAAATCAAAGGGAAAAAACGAAATAATTGACAATTATCCAAGTGTGATGGCGCATGGGGTGGCCTGGAGTTTGGCGTCAATCGAGTCATCTTCGTTGTTGTTGTTGGCACCATTCCCACCATGATCATCATCACCATTGCATTGCAAACGGATAAATTTCCCTCGGTCGTCAATTTGTTGCCGTATACGAATTTAATCAAATCGCAGGCATACGGGCCGCGCAGAGTTTCAAATATAATTCAATGCCGACCGGAAGTGTGCCGGTCGCGTGTTGATGCTGCTGATTCTGTGCTTTCGATGTGTGGCAATTAATTGACTCGTTTCAGGTTTGTTGAGTGGGTTAAAACGATGCGATAAACTTTTGTCAGTTATGCTGCTGTCCGCCCTCCGCTCAGTCCAGGTCCCCATTTGCCCGCACGTTTCGGCAGTTCAATACGTGTTGCAAACAAAAACAACACGAAACAGTTAATTAATATGTCAAATCACCAAAATATTTGGGCGGATGTGCGCCGTGTCACTCTAAACTGCAGACACATCGTTAACAGCATAATCTCGCTACAGTGTGGAACAAAAGTGTTTGTTCGCTTGCTGAGTCCTGATGACATTCATTGCATTCACGGTTAGGTGGTGCAGTTGATTCTTTTGGTGACAAAATTGACAGATAAAGTGGACACTGACAATCCGTCGAAGAAATGCTCCAACTTTTGAAAGTCAACGTTGTCTTATTTGTGCAACTGACTGTTTGCTGTTCGTACGCGCTCCCCTCCTGTCAACGCTGACCATTCTCTCCTATTCATGTGGATACACTGAACTCACCGGCTATTCATCAGGACAAAAACCCTGAATAATTAAAGTCGTCTCTGATTACGATCGCCCGGGGTGCGGAGTAGTTCCGCCGCAGGACGGCAAGCACTATACGCGGTGCCTTCCAGAACAGGACGGCACATGGTATTCTAATTAAACATCTCTACCTACGACGAAAGCGTGTACTATATATTGCAACAGGAGTCGTGAATATGTCCTGATACCATCAGCCCCTGAGTCGCCAACCGCCAGCCGCCAGCCGGCAATCCACCGAGATGACAGTAAAGAGAACTCGTTAAAAGGTAACTAAAAACCTCGTGTGACGAGCACTGGTCGTGTTTATTTATTTTTTTCTTCTCATCCTTCCCCGCCATCCGTTTGACCTATCCTGTTCTGCTTTGCAATTTTTCGGTTTATCCTTGCTTCTGTTGTGGTTTGTAACCGGAAGACACTGCACAGCACAGCAGCATCGCGCTTACTTTTCCTTGCCTGCGGTCCGGTATCCCGGCCGAAGCTCTTCAGCGCTCGATTGTCCACCTAGGTGTACGTGTGCTTGTGTGTGCGTCTGTCCAATCTGCCTGCCATTATTACACCGGCATCAGTGTGGAAGGAGAAAGTGCCATAGGTCAAACGTGATTTTAAATTGAAAAATATCGGCCAACCGAAGGTAATGGAGGATTAACAAGTTTTTTTTGCTGTGCACCCTGTCGCAGTACTGGAGCCAAACCCCATGGGCTGGGTTCATGGTCACGGTATTTAGGGCATCAGGTGTGAAAGTACAGCCTTCGTTTGGCATCGTCGTTGTCGAAGCGGTCGAGCGGGGAACAATGCCGTGTTTACATTGAATGGGCAGGTTTTTGAGATCCTGAGAAGGATTTCTGGCGGTGAGCACCATCGACCGGAGAGAGCTGAACACAAAATGCTGTCCAAATGAGCAGTGAATGTCGGAATTATGATAATTTTATGACGCTTCACGGGAAGTTCGTGCCGAGGATGCTGGAGGGCTGCTTTTATGGGGTCGTCGTGGCTCCTTTTTGTGATGATTAAGGATGTACTAATTTCGCTGTTTGCAAGGACACCATTGCGGTGCGTGGATTTAATTAATTTGATATTTATTCAATGTGGTGCACATTGAAAATATGGCCAACGATTTTGGGCCGGCTTAGGAGTTGCCGCAGTGTTATGTGGGGGGGTGGTGGTGATGGTAAATTAACATTTTTCACTAGAAAGTCCTTTCACGGATACGAGCGTTTATTGCTGAGAACTTAAGGAGGCAAGCCAGGGAGCACTTGCAAAGTGGTTGCGGTTAATTTGCTGATGAGATTTTGAGCAGAAGGTAATAAAGAATACGCGCTGGCAATGGACAATGGCAGAGCGTTCTTCAGATTAGGGCTTAGATTAGGGCTAAGTTAATGAGAAAATAACAGCAGTCGCCTTAAGACGGCGGTTTTCTAACTAATGCCTGGGATTTTGCAAAGGAATGAATTTATAATTCATTTAAATGATCCGCTTGAAACTGAAAGTGGAGGATGACAGATGTGCCCATAAGTTCAGTCAGTTTTGTTGCAGTAGGTCTCGTTGCAGAATTTTTGGAGACTTCTTTAGTCTGATTGGGGGCTGACTCGGATGGGTATTTCAATGTGGGACCAGAAATGGTGCATAGGAATCCATTTTTGGGATTTTCAATTGACTAGTGGTCGCCGTGGCGTAGTGGTAAGTGCGTCGACCGCCACGCAGAAAGTCTGGGTTCGATTCCCGGACGGGATACCTCGCATTTTTTCACGGCACCACACTCAAAGAGTATCAATTGTCAATGAAGAGTTTCTTAAATCTCACCGTTCGGAGTCGGCAAAAAACTGTAGGTCTCTTCTACTCATGAGAGAAAAGTCGCACGCACAACACGAATAGTTCTTGTAGAAGCTGGGCACTGGTCCCTTGTGGGCTGTAGTGTCACTCAAATTTTATTATTAATTGACCTTGGACACTTCCTTGCAACCCAAAGTTTCACTCTTTTTCCTCTTTGTTTGGTACCACAGTCCGAAGTGGATCAGGGTCTCAGCCAGCAAGCTTTCCCAGCCAGAACGTTCTTTCGCCCGCTGCCTCCAGTTGCGCACACCAACTTGATTGAGGTCCTACGAGTAGTATACTTGTGCGACTTCGAAAACATCCTCCATGCAAATGATTCGGCACTAAAGAATCTTCGTGCCGTAACTTTGGTGTCCATTCGCTCTACATAGCCACTTCAAGCGTTGAGTCCGAAGAAGCTTAACTAGGTACATGCCACAGTACCTCCTGCACAATTCTTCTCCTCCAGACACCATCAACGCAACAAGGACCAAGGATCGAACGCAGAATTTTTCTTTCAAAAATGACCGAAGACTTCTTCATCCACTTTGAATAGAGTCAATGCTTCTGCTTCATAGAGCAGGACGGGGATAAAGTTAGCTTGGTGTTTTAAGAGATGGCTGTTACTCACTTGCCTAATGAGTCTAAAGAAGCAGCGATTGGTAAGTCAACGGGGTCACCTTTCTTGTGAACAAACGACACTGAAATTCCAATCATCGGACTTTCCTCCGACCGTATCTTACAGATGAGCTGGTGCCCGTGTCTAACCAGATTATATCCAGCTGCTCTGAATAGACAATCCGCAGTCTAGGAATCGCTACCCTGACCTGACGATTTAACACCATTGGACTTTTTTCTTTGTGGTTTTTTTGAAGTCGATTGTTTATGCGAATAAGACTACGACGACTCAAGCCTTAAAAGAGGAAATTGGACGTTGCATAAATGAAATACCGCAGCATTTATGCAAAACGGTCATTGAAAATTTCTTCAAAAGATCCCGTATGTGCCAGCAAAGCCGTGGCGGCCATTTGGCCGATGTGTCATTCCACACATAACCTCATCCTGTCTACTTTACGATATAATAAAGAATTCACAATTTTTTTTAATATCTGCGTTTTATTTAAAATTTAAATCTTACGTTCTCCCTCTATATATTCTTCTTCTTCTTCTTATGGCGCTACAGTCCGGGGTGGACCTGGGCCTCAACCAACATGCCTCTCCAGCCAGCACGATCTTTCGCCAGCTGCCGCCAGTTGCGCACTCCAAGTTGGTTGAGGTCCTTCTCCACTTGTGTGCGCCACCTTATCCCGGGCCGTCCTCTGTTGCGTTGTCCCAATGGCTCAGATTCGAAGACTTTTCGGGCCGGAGCAGTGGTGTCCATACGCTCTACATGGCCTAGCCATCTTAAGCGTTGTATCCGGAGACGCTTAACCAGCCGCATGTCGCTGTACAGCCCATAGAGTTCGTTGTTTGATCTTCTCCCCCAGATGCCATCAACGCAAACAGGACCAAAAATCGCGCGAAGAACTTTTCTCTCGAAGTGACCAAGGGCATCCTCATCCGCTTTTAGTAATGTCCAAGTTTCAGCGCCATAAAGTTGGACCGGGATGATAAAGGTGTTATATAAAGCAAGCTTTGTCTTTCGAGAGAGGGCGTTATTACTCAATTGCCTCTTGAGCCCAACGAAGCAATTGGCAAGATTTGATTTCGGTAATGGTGTTGTTGTCCCTATTTACCGCGGAGTCGAGGCAGATGAAGTCCTCTACTACTTCGAAGTTTCTGCTGTCTAGTGTGACGCTTTGTCCGAAACGACGATGTTGTGTGTCCTTCCTTGATGACAGCATGTACTTCGTTTTGCTCTCATTTACCACCAGACCCATTTTAGCCGCTTCCGCTTCAATGCCAGCAAACGCATCATTGACGGCTCGCTGTGTTCCACCAATCACGTCAATGTCTTCGGCGTAAGCTAGCAACTGAGCTGACTTTTGGAAGATGCTTCTTTCAAATATGTACTGGCTTTATGGACAGAAACGATTTAGGGGGGTCATCGGTTCGGGTCTCGAAATCGAAGAATGGCTTAATAATTGGATCGATGCCAGAGAAGACACATTTCTTAGAGATGGTATTTATAAAGTACCCTAGAGGTGGGAAAAAGTCATCTCTTCCAAAGAACAATACTTTGATTGATGTATTTTTTACATTTTTTTCCATTAAAACATTTTTTTTCTTGAGCCCAAAAATGAACCCAATACATCACTTTGTTTCATTTGCGATTGCCAGTGACATTGTCAGTTTTGTTCCCTTTCCAGAAATATCACGTTATATTAACAAACATATGAGACAAAAATCGTGACCATCTTGTTAAGGCACAGCTTGCACATTAGGCAAATGGGGCCCAGGCCTAGTCTCACCTTGACCACGGCAACATCTCATTATGTTGTGTCGCTGTAATTTAGCTCAGAATTCAATTACACAGCAAGTCCTTCCACGGCATCGCTCATAACTTTTCTTAAATTCTCACAAACAACGTCGACAACACCATCGACCTTGTGTTAAAGTAGACTATCACTTTCATCGCATATCCTCGCCTAATCGTCTGGAAATTTATCCTCCCAAGCAGATTTGTATCTCGTTCGCATTCCTGAGTAGGGTCTACCGCAGGTTATACACCTTTATCTGTCGTCCTCGCTCACACATTGGATCCAAGCGTATCAACACGGGAAACCACGTAGAAAAGCCATTTCCCCTTTTTCGGTTCAAAACTGTGATACACTATCTTTAAAACAAATGACAACCGTACTTAAGCTGTTTTCAGCAGAACCGCCTCTGCGTCCCCTTATTAGCCGGGGCATGATAAACGATGGTACACGCACCACCGCACAACCCGAGTGCAAGACTCACATCTCCTCCACAGTGACTGCTAGACAGGCAGACATGCAAGCAGACGAGACGCGCCACACATGAGTTGAAAGCTGGTGATGGGTGAGGTTGGTGGGGGTGGTGGATGGATTTTGAAATCAAATGACGTATAGAGAGCAAGATTCGAGAGGAAAAAGGGTTTAAGGACATGTAACTGGCTTGCGGTACGTGATGTTGAATCAAATGGGATGCTCACGCGTGTGAAAACATCAAGCGATACACGTCCTTATGGCCCGTCAGGAGTGTTGCTGCAGCAAGCTTGTGAAGACGATGAAACTTGCCCAGGGTGCGGAATTTGATACGTAACACGATCGTGGGCTGGTGGTGTGTGGTGGCTTAGTTCACTCAATTTTGTTGCATGTGTTACCATAAATTAAGTCTTCACGAAGATTATGATTTACTGGAGTACTTAGAGTGAAAGTGGAGGTTGCTGGCATTTGTGGTCGCTTGTCATGCTTGCGGATGCAACTCAATTTATTATTTTATGAGCTCTGTCACTGGAAACGATGCCTTCTGTTGTACGAGTTGCATAGTTGAACATTCGACACATGGACTACTTTGTCAAGGTCAATTGTCATTTATTGAGACAGGTAAGTCTTACGCTGTGTTGTTGGCAATGGTTTCGCTACCATTGCCAGTTAGCCAATGACCAAAGCTTTATTAAATGGATTCAATTTCCGAAAACATGAAATTTGTTAACGAAATTCAGAATTTCTAGGCCCGACAACGCGTTGGCGTGTTTTACTCTTCGGCAAAAGAGTGGGACATGAAAATTATGAATTTTCTGTGCCGAAGAGTAGGACACGATGAGGAGACCTTTTTGAAAACAAAGTCTTAAATATGTCTTATTTCTGGTCCTGTCTTCGTAGTTGATCTCTGAGGAAGAAGACTTTACTACGGTTTTTCTCTGTTTCACCGGACGAGTCTTTGAATTTAAGCCATTGAGACAACTTAACAGAGAACCTTCTCGTCTCAGATGACGCACCCAAAACGAGAAGAACATCAACCATATCAACGAGGGATATGAAATCGAAGGCAGCTGGCCAGAGACTGTGTTAGCTGGTGAGGCATGTTGGCTGCGGTCCAGATATACGACCAAACAAGAAGAAGGGTTGGCGGGTAATCTTCTCTCCTCTCTTGGGGTATGATTAGCTATGAAGTTTTCACCTTTCCGAAAAATGTGTCCATTCGCCAACTTTGTCGTTGAATAGTTATGTAAGAACAAATAACCTGTTTTATGGTAGAATTCTTTAAGAAAATTCAATGTTACGCAGGCACCTATAACCGATCTTTTAAAAATTATCACATCCTTGTAACAGGAGCAGAACAATTGCAATTTGGTGCTTGGGACTATTTCATTCTTTCGCCAAATAGTGAATGCCATTCCAAACGCAGACATTTTGGTCTTTGGCCCTCTGTATCCAGTTCCCTTTCGACTTCACTTTTACTCCAAATTCCTAAAGCACTGTGGAATACGTTAAATATGAAACAATCGTACGCAGCGTTGATTGCTACAGTTGGTTACCTGAAATGCCCCTAGTACTCATTAAATGAGTACAGTTCATGTTTACACTATCAAATGGAAACAAAGTGACAATCGACACGGAAACGCACTGCTCAATGATGATCTCCAAGTAAATATCGAATACTTAGCTAAAACAGATTGTCAAGTCCCTAATTATTGTTAAAATGCTTTCTTTTCATTAAAAGAAAACAATCCTTTCTTTTGTTCCGTGAAACCCTCGAGGCGGTGATACGTGTCACACTTTTTTGTATTCTCTCAGTTTGCATATATTACAATTATTTTTCTAGGATTTGCATTACAGATCAGGTGGGCCTTAATCAACATGCCTCTTCAGATCGCACTGTGTTGGTTGATGTCTTTGCCCACTTTCGTGCGAAAACCTCCCTTGTTACGTTGTCCCAATGGCTTGGAAGCAAATACTCTGCGGGCTGGACTTCTATTTTTTATGTGGTCTAGCTAAAGTAAACGTTGTATGCGTAGGTCTTTTAGTAGGAGCATGTTGCGTACAGCTGTTTTGGGCAAATTTTATTCGAATAATGACTAATAACTAAATTAGCCTAAGTTGCTGGATACAAGCGATTAATCACTAGTTTACTCATCAATCATTAAGATAATGATTAGCGACTAAATTAGACATTCTTCGTAGAAGCTACTCATGACTAAATTAGTCATTATTCATAAGTCATGATTAACAGTAAATCATCACATTTCTGCTCATACAAAAAAGTGAATGGAAAACTTTGTTGTTATTGAAAGGTTAGTGTGCATCAGTTTTCAAAATGACTCTACTTTCAAAACGCGTATCTGACAGTCTATTCTATTTGGGTAAATTCGTCATCGTAGCAAAACTAAAAAAAAAACCTGTACAAACGTAAAAGTCAATGTAAATTTAACTTAATTGTACAGAGTTTGCTTTGTAATAATAAATAATTAAATAAAAATAAAAAGCCTCTCCACAGGCATAGAAGATGGTAAGGGTCTATAGTACTTGACAAACATTTTTTTTTTCACTTCTGGATAGGTTTCCAGTATACCCAATGTTTGACGCTGGTCTCTTAAAAACTGCACAATTTGAACATCAGCTTCTTGAGTGGTAGAGTGTAATTCATTTCCGAAAACAAAAAAACAGACATGCCCGCGATTGGTGGGTAATGATGATACAAAGTTAGTCATGACTAAACATTAATCATGACTAACCGTCAATCATATGTGAATAAAACCGGCAACTAATTTAGTCATGACTAACGTTTAGTCATATTTTTGTAATCATTAGTCATTATGTTAATTTATGCCCAACTCTGCCGTACAGTCTATAGAGTTCGTCGTTGAAGCTACTCTCCCAGTTTCCATCAAAATGAACCAGACCAGAAATAAAAAAAATAGACCAGGGATGGCCAGTGGGACTTATACTCGAACACGAATGTGTATGTATATAGGTACTTATGTATGTATGCATGTAGGCACTTAACTAAAATATTTATAGGTAATCTGTCCATAATCACTCACGTCTACGTCATAAGCTCGAATCAAATTTGCAGGCACGAATTAATTTTTTTTTTTAAACATGCATGCACACTAGTATGCGTCAATACTTACATACATACACTACACCTACATCCGGAATTTTGTGAAAATCGTTCGTGAAATATAAAGAATGTAATAGGCACAACGGATAAATTGATACGTCTGAGAGAAAATTAATGTTTTGATTATTTTGCTAGATGCGATTAAGTACAATGCAGTATTTGTCTCGAGTGGGAGATGGTCAGAAATTCGAAATCCAAACTCCCGAAATGTTCAAAGTCCCGAATTGCTAAAAATGTGAAAAATTTATGTTCCAAAAAGAAAAGAAAATGAATGAAATTGCCCAAATTGTATACGCTATCAAAATCCCAAAAAGTAAAAGATTCCAAAAGAGTCAAAAATCTGTAAAGGCCTAAAATCGGGAAAATTTCAAACAAAGACATGCCCAAAATACGGAAAGGCAAAAACTCTGAAATGCCCAAAACCCCGAAGTTTTGAAAATTAGAATTGAAATTAGAGAATACCTAAAATCCCGAAATTCTAAGTCTGGACGTGCCCAAAATTCGGAATTTCCCAACATTCCAAAATGCCCAAAATCTCAATTAATCTCAACACATGTATATAAAAGCCAAAACCCTAAAAAAACAAAAATACTACAAGACCACAATCCTGATAAGACCAAAATCCCGAAATGCCCAAAAGCCAAAATCCGGAAATGCCTAAAACACGAAAAGATCAAAATTCTCACATCAGACACCTTTGCCGTTCTATGAGAATTTAATATGAAAGATTTTGACACAATCCCAATTTAGCATCCCACTCCAAATCCTACAGCAATCTCAAGTAGGGTGTTGCCGCGGGGCAGCATGCCCGTCCATAAGTACTTGTCTGATCTGTTTTCTTTCGAGATTTCACTTTCAGAAACTGTTTTGTGGAATTTTCAGTTTCCGAGACTTTTTCATTTCAAGATTTTGGCTCTCCGAAATGGGAATTTTGGACATGTCGAATATTTGAATTTCGAGATTTTATCTGCAAGTCTTCTATTTCAGCGTACAACTTGATGATAAAAGACAATGAGTAGGGTACAATGACTTAGTTCTCAGCATAGGTAGGAAAAATGAATGCATTCAGGTAACTCTTGCATTAATGTATCCTTAAACTCAAGGTCTAAAATTGATAATCAACCATATTCAGCAGAAAAAGTCTTTCGGTTTCTGCAAAATCTTCACAAATACTCATGACATAGAGCACAATGGTCTTTCGATACTCTTAAGCAAAGGGTTACATCCTGTAATCTTATCTACTGTCAGTGCACCCTGACTGACAGTGCAATTAAAGCAGATCATCCCACTCTCAGCTTTTATCAATCTCATTGCCCAAACAGGCAGTCAACATGTGTAACTGAATAATGGATTGCACTCCGGCTACTGCAGTCATAATTTAAGGTGAAATATATGCGAGCATCGAAAAAGTCAATATGGCGCTTGGATCCCACTTAAGGGAGCTCATGTCACCTCAAATGCAAACATGTCAATTTTTTCGAATTATCAGCCTCTCTTTGCTTAATGGAGAGCCCACTTGTACTAAAATATTAAATGGCAGCAAAATAAAAGAGCAACATAACCGCCGCCGGTCTGCCGGGCGACGCCATCATCTCCAGTAATGCCCTTAATTTTTCATACGCCCGCTGACTGCGAATAAGGTCGCATTTGCATTCCTGCGCATCCAGAGCGCCACCGGCTCATCGATGCTGGCGGGGGCGGAGGCAGTCAGTGTCACCATTGTTTATGCATTCTGTTTGTTATCAATCCGTGCAATTGCAGCCATCCATCCACCGGAATCCACAACATCGATGCCCGCCCCAGGTCTGGGCACGGATGACGCCAATGATGATGATGACGATGATGATGATGGTGGTGCCATTGGTGATGCCAACAAGGACGACAACAAAGGACGCTCCAATTCATACAAGCATTCTCTGGATGCATTTGTCTGGTAAGCGGCCGGTAATCACATGACACCGAGTGTACACAAATGTAAGAAACGGGACACCGACAATACGCGTCCATTCCCCACCACCAGCGCCGCCACGCGGTCGGCAGCGTGCCACTCGCCAACAACGAACGGCTCGTGCCTGTAAACAAATCGTGTGAGCGAATTCCGACAACGAATTATTCTGGAATTTGGCAATCAATACCGCCCAGTTGCACAAAACGGATTAAAACATTATCCTGGTCAGCTGGCAATAAAAAGGCTAAATATTGCGGATTTTCAATTTTCTCTCCCGTCGGCGGACGGGCGCTGCAAATGATTGGAAATGCGTCCGAGCTGGGGATGCGTTCGTTATTGTTTTTGTTTTTCTTTTGGCGAATTTTCCTTTCAATTGAATTGGTGTCGGTGCACGCACACCCGCTTACATCGGCAAACAGCGCAAACCGCAGAAATATTTTTCAGCAAAAAGTTCGTTTGTCAGACGATTGTGGCGCGACGATGGTGGGCAGTGGGCGGGATGCAGAGTCCTGAGTGAAGCTTGTTGCTATTCGATGGACATGAGCAGATCCTTTACTGGGAAATAAATTAAATTTTGTAATTTTTATTAACGAGAGAGCAGCGACACTCTGAAGTTCGTTTTTTTTTTGGCCCGCGAAAGTCAACCGCAATTTTGCTTTATACGGTTGTGTGTCCAAAGGTGGCGTCAAATTAACTGAACGATTGCGCCCTTTTTGCAATTAAAGCGTCGCTTGGGTCAATGTCTCGACAAGCTACAAAATTCAACCCCAGTCCGGCTCCGCGTGACCCAGAATCCATTCGCCATCCGTCCAGCAGCGGCAGATTAATCCCAAGTGAAAAACTATCCCCCGCACAAAATGTTAAAGTTAATTTGCAGTGATTTCCGTAAAACTACCCCCCACCGGCAGCAGTATCAATTCGACCACAACGATACATGGTTATGACATATCTGGGATTTATGCAGCAGCTATCTGGTCCTGTTAACGAATCTAATTCATTGCATCGGACACCTGAAATAATCCCCATTGGTTTGTAGAGATACAAAATTTAGTTTCATGTTACATTGGCTCGGCTATTTAAGCCCGGCACACCCGCAACCGACTGCCGGCACTGTCAGGGCTACAGGACCAATTTGTTGTAATTCATTTCCCAGCCCAACGTCCATGAAATTTTAACTGCTTTCTCATGATTTCAAACACCCCCTCCTCCCCCCTTGTCACCGTGCCCATGGTGTATGTGTGAGCGTGAGTTGTACACATACACCAGCCATCCAGCAGGAGTCTCCAAAAGGATTCGCACAAATAATTTTGTGGATAAGAAAACAATACAGGACCCGGCACCACACTATCAATTGATGATATGGTCGGGCTCGCCACAGTCTAAAACACACACACAAACACGAGGCGGAGGCGTTGCTCCAACCGACAACGGCGACGGCGGCGGTATCGTCAGCGCCGACTATGACGACGGCAGCGGGGTTGGATTTAAGGCTCAGCAACCGAAGGCAGGCACAGAGAATGGTCCTGTTGAAGCTTCGTAAACAGCGATTTGCATTCAAATTTGGCACGAAGGGTAAATATTTAATGAGCTCCAAAGTGTGAGTATTAAATTTTTGATTCTAATTAATTATTCATGTGTAAACCCAAATATTGCTACTAGCACTGAGGATGGCAGAACTGGTGGTGGCACACCGCCTGCTGCTGATGATGGCTGCAAATGAATAGAAACTAGAGTCGACTTGGGGGGTGGGTGCGGCGATTCTTGATGAAGGGTTATGCCTAGAAGATTGTCCCCTACCGCTCATCCTGCTGCTGGAGAATATGTTTTGGGGCTATGTTAGTGGGGGATGAATGAGGGCATAAAATGCCATCCACTTCATCCCCTATGAGAAAATAATCAAAGACAAATTAAGAAAGTTTATTTTAAAGTGTGTGTGGGGTGCGGACTTCTTATGGGCGGCAAGGGGATGCGTGAACCGATAAAATTCCACAGCTTATCGCCATTAAGAAGAGATGCTCATGTATAATGCAGACGGTGTGTGAGTAGTCCTTGAATATGAGGCTTTTAGCCTGGATTGCAATTTTGAGTGAAGTGAATCGCACTTGGCAGTTTTAAATGCAATCGGCATAAGCTTACTAGAAGAATTGTTTTTGAAGTGCTCCCAAAATCAGTATGGACAGATCCTTAATGACCTCAATAACAAATTCTTAATGATTACCTAGATTATTTGAACGTAGGCAAGTTTTTAGCGGGAATTATTTTGAAGAGGGAATGCAGGAATTAGTTTCGAGAATTCGATATAAGAAGATTGAGTTCTTTGCAACAGCTTGTAAGGATACAAATAGAAACTAAGTAGTAGTTGGCGCTAGCTACATATAAATATCATATTTCAAGACGGCATTAATCCAATGGTGATCGAATTTCTGCTTTTCGGTAGAACTTTCCGTCTTACCAAGTCATAAACGAGGACAGTGTAGAGTTTGTAATAAAACGCAGGAAGTATGCCTACATGAAGCACAACACATCACTCAATAAGTCCCGCAACTAACCACAAAAACATATTTTCTACACAAAATTCGACTTTATTCACCAACAAAGCTTCCTTCAAGAGCGATACAATCAGTCCAACGTCGCTCACACATTTCGATACCATTTTTATAGAACGATTTATTTTTGGCCTCAAACCTTTGGAAGCCTATTCGGTTTCGGCGATCACCTCCTCATTCCGGTGAGCATCTTTTTGAGGTCTGAAAAGGGTCAGAAGTCGCTGGGGGCCAGATCTGGAGAATACGGTGGGTGCGGACGCAATTCAAAGCCCAAATCGTGCAATTTGGCCACGGTAGCGTACGAATTGTGACACGGTGCGCTGTCTTGGTGGAACAGAATTTTTTTCTTCCTCATATAGGACCGTCTTTTTGCAATTTCTTCCTTCTAATGCACTCTTCCTTCTAGTGCCATATAGTATTCGCTGTTGATCCATCTGCTATTCTCAAGATAGTCGATGAATAAAATTCCGTGCGCATCCTAAAATACGGATGTCATAACCCTGCCAGCCGACCTTTGTGTGTTTGGGTACTTTGGGCGTGGTTTACTGGCTGCTGTCCACTTCACTGACTGCCGATTTAATTCTAAAGTGAAGTAGTGGATCTACGTTTCATCCATTGTGACAAACCAAAAAGTCCTGTTTATTCTGGCGACATAGCTCCAAGCAGCTGTGTTTGATCCATTGAGAGCAAACGCGGCACCCGTTTCGAAAACAACTTTATCATGGACAAATGTTCATGCAAAATAGTGTGCACACTGCCTTCTGTTATTATTAAGGTGTCAGCTACCTTACGCAATTCCATTTTGCGGTTTTCAAAAACGATTTTGTGTACTTTCTTGACGTTTCTTAGGTTTAACCACCTCAATTGGCCTTCAGCATCTTTGCTGTCTGTACGGCCACGTTTGAAGTCAGCATACCACAAATAGTTGTTTTTGATGGAGCGAAGTCCCTGTAATACTTTTCAAGATGCGCTTGCACCGTATTTTTTCTCATCAAAAAGCAGTGTTTAATCAATACACGAAATTCAGTTTTGTTGTTTTAAAAACGCAAAAGTAGCGTCACTTGAAGCACTGCAACTTGTAACCTGATAATCAAATTGTCATGAAAGTTTGACAGGTATTATTTTTGACAGGTATTATTATTATTTTTTTTTGTTAGTGGCGCCTCCTATATGTCAGTCCCGGGACTTATTAGACGATGTACTCGTATTACATGCCAACAACATGTGGTAATACTGTCGTTTATTTATTCAAGAGGAAGCTAAAGATGTTTTAGACTACCAAGAACACATGGCAGTAAACTCGTGGACGTGTGGAAACCCAGTGGGAAAGATCAGGCGTATAAAAGAGCGGTAAATCTAAGTAATGTACGAGGAGTGATAGATTAGAGGATGAAAGGAGAAAAAAACTTAAATATCTGGAGGAAGACTTCTAATTCAAGAATGTGGAGGATTCTAGAGACACACATAAAATATGAGGAGGCTAGCTAACAGTAGGTAAGGAGGTGGTTGGTTGGTTCTTAGGAGATTTAAATGTTTTGCCACTTCAATTCATAAATTAACTCTGCGAATTATACTTCAACACTGAAATCCTCATCCATTTCGAAGTCTTGATTGGATCAATCTTAGAAAGCAAGTGACACTGAAATCACTTTAAAGTCCTTACCACTCACTTAGAGTCACCTGCATTCAATTAAAGTCTTTGGAACTTTTCGCTGAAGTCTCTGGGATTTCAAGCTGGCTTTAACACGACAGTCAAGGTCACCTCCTTACTCTAGAATGTTGTCTAACCGTTTCCTTCTTTGGAAGACGGACAAAATCCCGAAAGTAAAAGTCCTAAAATTCCCGAACTTTGAAAAATCAAAAATCCCAAACAGACTTCATAATTCAGAGGCAATGCAGTCCACAAGGGACCAGGGCCTAGCTTCTACAACAACTACTTGTGATGTGCGTGCAACTGTTCTTTCATTAGTAGAGGGGATCACAGTTTTTTGATGACTCCGAATGGCGAGATTTGAGAAGCTTTTTATAGATAATACGTTCTCGAAAGATGTGGTATCGTGGAAGAAGTCAGGAAATCAAACCTGGGACCTTCGGCGTGTGAGTCGACGCACTTATCCACAACGCAGCGGCGACCAACATTTAAAATTTGAATAGAAAAAAAAGATTCCATTGCTGTAATCAGCTGGAAAGTGGCAGAAGTCATCTGGATGTAAGGTGTTGGAGACTTCTACGCGAAGACCAGTTGTCTTAGCTAACGTGTTATTTGAAGTACGTAGACCACTCCGAACAATACCGCTCGAGAAAGAAAAAAGTAGTGGTAAGCTTGACCTCGTGATGTGCAATTTTGAAGATCTCTGAGATGGAATTGCATAGTTCATAAGTTGAACAACGGTTTTGTCAATTTTGACTATGAACTTATCAGGACTCTGACTGGACTTCTTTTACTTTTATTGTAGAAACCCATTCTCATTTTAAGTTCTTTTAAGTTACATATCTTTTGTAAATAGATTCACAGGAACACAGTACGGAAATTCAAATTCTCTCAATGGTTGCGTAAGAAAGTGCTTTCTGTGCTTAAAATGCACCAACAAATGTGTTTCCCAACGAACGTGAACTGCATTTTTCAACTCTAACATTCCAAGCGGTTGCAGTAATCCACTTGCACTCAGCGGTCCCCCTTTTTTCACTTAAGGGACATCTAAAATTAAGATCTCTCCCACAGCCACCTCTCCATTCGATGTAACCGCAAAAGAATGATAATCACAATCAAAACAATTAGTACCGTTAACTTCATTAGAATAATCGCTTAAAACGAAGAAAACTTTTGCGGCTGCGGTAAGTTTTCCATTCGCCAATTAGCTGCTTTTAATTGTTTCAAGTTTCAGCGAGAAGATCCTTATCTGGACGAAAGGGATTCGCCCCACCAGCCAGCCAGCCAACAAGCGGTAATTAACTTTATTCACTGATCTCAGATGGTGGTGATGGGGTATGGTCCGCCCCGAAGAGAATCTGTGAAAAGAAACAAAAACCGGGGGAAAAAAAAGGCGGAGGAAAGAACATCCCTCGCATAATAAGTTGTCGGGAAGGCAACACAATCCCAGGCCGAAAGGGATACCATAATTTATAGCCGGCGCACCGATACACAAACAGAAGTTTTTCCCACTTAAGTGGCAGCCTCAACCCCACAAGCCGGCCACCGCTCCACCGCCTTGGCCATTTGGAGGGCTCACTATGCTTCCTGGTTGGCGATGGCGGTGGTGGTGGTGGTGGCTGCAGAATCAAAGTGATGACGGCCTGTTTTGGGGTGTGATTTAATCGAAATCAATTAACCGTAATGGGACAGATTAAGGGAAGATTTGCGGCGAGGGGTTAAGGGAGTGACGGGCGCTAAATGACAGGACATTTCAACTCTGAATGCAAAATACACGTATTCACCGAGGATAAAGGTTGTTGTAAGGAAAGGTCCTTGTAGCATGGGAAGAGCGCAAAGTGTGTGGTCTGGCCACCACAGTCTAGTCGTGCTCCTGTCACTGGCAGGGCGTCCTGTTTTTTCCCCACTTTGTCTCGCCACCACCATCGCCTGCGAATGGTGGCAGACAAAGCATGTACGACCAGTCGCCTTGTACATTATGTCAGTCCGCTCTCACTTAATAACTCCCGCATTGACGGTCTCTACAGGCGGTCAAGGGGACGTCGCGCACTCCCTCGAAGTGAAGTGAAGTGTCCACAGAAGCCAAGCACAATTGTCATTTCAAAGGAACTGCGCCAGTTATAAATCCTGTGACAAGGTCTGACGCCCCATATCTCAATTTCCATTCACACCCCGCACCCGACGCAATGTCGCCTTCCTTCAGTCAAGTGTTCGTAATGAGTTTAATAGAATGTGTTATTGCTGCACTTCGGCATATTGATTTGCATGCGAATTCCATGAATGGTGCGGCGTGAAGTCCTGTCGACGGGGGATGACGGAGAATGAGTGAAGGAAGGAAATAGCGCGCCCCCAAGATTCGAATTCAAATTTGAATCAAATGCGGTGTAATCTCTCCGGTCTTGTGGTAAATTGCTCTTCGTACAGTGGCGACTTTTTTCGTTTGCCGTTCCGTCTGTTGTTGAGCGAGTCCTTTAAGCGGCAATAATCCTGAAATTGCATTTTTTTTTCTTCTTTCCCGTTTCGTCCTTTATTAGGGGTATGTTACATGTAAAGTGAACCTTTTCGGCAGTTAAGGAGATTCAGTTAAGTTTGTTTCTCTCTTTTCGGCTCTCATTCGCTTGCAAAGGAAATGTTGTAAGTCTGCTTGAGTTTAAAGCGGGAAATCTTGATTTTGTTCCTTTGTGCGATGCGGAGGACAGCCTTAAAGAGATGTAACCTAGGGCAGGAGTGGATTAGGCTTTTCGAGAATTAAAAGAGATAGTTTTTGACAAAGACTTCCGTATAGTTTCGATTTAAGTTGTTAGTCTCTTGGTAGGATTTAGAAATTTACAATTGTTATCGATGGACGGTGTTGGGTTTTGGTGTGTCTTCAACTTTGTGTTCTTGTTGATCAGGGTTGTCTGCATAGCTGGGCTGCGGTAAGATATCTGCGTGTCATCGATCTCAAGTATATTATTTGTTTTTTTTATATAATTGGCGCGAGCTGAAGGGATTGTTTAGTACCCTTAAGTGACCGAAATTAAGTCACAGCACGGACCAAAGGAAGTACCGGTGCACATTGGTTTTAAATGCCTCTGGATTGTAATGAGGGGGAAAAGTTGAGCTGGGAGGAGCATTCATATTCGCGTGGTGCCGCTGAAGAATGAGTCCCTAAAGTTAACTGTACGTCAGAAGGTAAGCTTAAGGGTGAACGGGTGGGCATCCCTAGCGAGGCAAGTATTGCGGGTAAATTTTTGAAGGGGAGGAATACAACTGGCTATCTCATTAGAGGATGTTTTTGTTATAACAGCCATAAAATAGTGATAAACATTTCGTCGATGTTCTAGCGAGTCGATTGACTTCGCAGCATTAGTATTACCAATAAGTTTTATCTCACTCGCTGTTGAATTCTATCTAATAGGTGTAGTGAGGTCTTGGAAGCCCCGGACCAGATAGGATCGTAATACTCAAGTTTTGGGCAGACGTAGGCCTCATATATTGTTGCTAGATCAAAGGGGTAAAATATTTCTTGCATCGCTTTAAGAAACCTAGACATTTCGCTGCATTTCTGGCGATCTCGAATATGTGATCGTTTCAACTAAGAGGATGGAAAATCGTTCGGTTTCAGCAACGCTAGAGCCAATCATGAATAATGGCTGGGCAGCACTGAGTCTTGGAAGCAATCAAATCCACTCTTTTCTTCCACTCTATATCAAAGTTCATTTTGGCAGGAGTGGCTAATGTCGTGTCAAGTTGTTGATGCAAAATCCAAACATTAGTATGAAGAAAATAAAAGTTTTCTGATGAGACATTGTTCTTCTTCTTCTTATGGCGCTACAGTCCGGGGTGGACCTGGGCCTCAACCATCATGCCTCTCCAGCCAGCACGATCTTTTGCCACCTGCCGCCAGTTGCGCACTCCAAGTTGGTTGAGGTCCTTCTCCACTTGTGTGCGCCACCTTATCCTGGGCCGTCCTCTGTTGCGTTGTCCCAATGGCTCAGATTCGAAGACTTTTCGGGCCGGAGCAGTGGTGTCCATACGCTCTACATGGCCTAGCCATCTTAAGCGTTGTATCCGTAGACGCTTGACTAGGCTCATAACGCTGTACAGCGCATACAACGCAAACAGGACCAAAAATCGCGCGCAGAACTTTTCTCTCTCGGCTTCCTCATCCGCTTTTAGTAACGTCCAGGTTTCCGCGCCATAAAGTAGGACTGGGATGATCAAGGTGTTATATAAAGCAAGCTTAGTCTTTCGAGAGAGGGCTTTATTACTCAATTGCCTCTTGAGCCCAAAGAAACAAGATTTCGGTACTGGTGTTATTGTCCGACATTGTTCTGCTATGTTCAAATTGTACTGATGATGTACGACCTTGTACATAATGACACAGGGTGGTGGTACAGGGTGGGCTAAATACAAGGAAGGATGTCTGATGTCTGATAATTATGTGTGAAACAAAAATATTGGCTAAATGCTTTCCACGGCTTCGATGGCATACCTTCATCCAATGCTCCATAACTTTAATGACCTTAAGACACAATTGCAAATCAATGTCGTTAGTGTGTCGAATTATCTCATTCTTTTGCTGTTGTATTGTTATTGACTTTACGACGTTCAGGTTTTCCTTTAAATATTTTGAAAGAAAGAAGTCCAACGGTGTCAAATTACTAGATCGTGGCGGTCAATAAACATCACCAGAAAGTAATATAGCACCCCATTGAATTCCTCGCGCAAAAGATCAATTCTTCCGTTAGTTGTGTGGCACTGTTTTGTTGAACACCCATATCGTTCAGGTTGATATTATCAATTTCTGGCCTCAAGAAGTCCATTATTGTCTTTGCCAGAACGAACGCCATTCACAATAATTGCTTAGACGACATTATCGTCGAAGAAGTACAGTGCGATGACGTCGCTAGCTCATAAACTTCAATAAATAGTCACTCTCTGTGGATACAACGGTTTTCGAACAATCACTCGTTGTTTTTTATCTATCCCAACGAGGCAGTTCTGCTTGTTGACGCATCCATCTAGTCGATTATACTGACCAAAAAAATAAAGAAGTGCAAGAACGCCCATTAACAATCTTAGCGCGCTTCTCAAATTTGTACCTCTCTATCTTTGAGCTTGTCAAACACTGAAACAAAGAAGTGTCAAATTAGGTTGGGCAAAAGAAACTTGATTTTAAGATGTGGCTCACAATTAACATCGTTCATTATTGTATTACAATTTTTGTCCAAGTTTTTCGACGAACTATGAAGCTTCAGCTATCTAGCGCATCCTGTCATTCAGATGTTGTAAGACCTTGTTCATGGTCTATTACTATTGTTCATAAATTGCTTGAATGATTGGTGATTAACATCGGTCCTAATGTTCAAGTTAGGATCCACAAGATCCACAAGATCGAATTTGTAGCGTTGGATTAGGATTAGTGAGGGACTTGAATTTCAGAAAGCACATTGTCCGGTAACATGGTCTAGTTGCTACTCCCGACGACGAATCGCCTCGTCACGGACTTTTCACTTTGAGCCAGATGTGGTCTAACCGGCCAAGTTACGTCCAATAATATAAATTTAGACTCAAATTTATGAATGGTATTGATAAGAGTGGTTTAAGAGGACTCAATTGTACGCACCGTAAGTTCCTCGAATCGCACGAAAAAATATTTCTCACATAGCGCTGATTTTCGTAATCAAGCTGAACAATTTGGAGTCGCTTTCGAAGTGTAAGTTTTGACTTGATGACTTGCCAAACGATACTAACCAAATCTGAAAAAAATAGTTTGATAGAAATCACGCGTTATATGTCAAAAAGAGACTGTTAAGAATCAATCTTACGATGAATCACCCGATACATAGAACAACTCTGTACATAGAGGACATTATATGCGGTTGGAGATCCAATCTTATATGAACAGCTCTTTTGCATGTATAGAGAGAAATTGTGGCTTTTCCGACGCATTGACCGTCTTACTTAGTTCCCTGTCAAGCTTAGGTCCTTGCAACGTGGCTGTTTTGGAATAACGTTGGCCAATAATGGTTGAAGGATGATGATTGATGGTTGAAGAATCACATGTCCCTGAACCATTTGCATGGGTAAGCAAGTAATAGGTTAGCTACCCACAATATTGATAATAAAGTTTGTTGTTTTTAAACAGTAACTTTTTGGCCAAAAATGTCCTTCATTTGGTATTTACAGTCAATTACCTAATCCTTACCTTATTCGTTCCTGTACCTCTCCATTGTCACTTGAAGTAGAACCATCTTCAAATTTCCCTTGAGTAATATGTCTGTAAGCCCAATTATTCTCTACACTTAGAACAAATTTTGTCACAGCATCTGTTATTCATTACAACTTCAAAGTCCACTCCACAGGACTTCCGAAAAAAAAAATGAACAACTTGGCTCTTAATTTGATTCTATTAACAGACCTACCATCAATTATATAGTTTTGACAACATCCTGAGATCGAGAACATGACAGGTACGTCCAGACAAAGGACCAGTCCAGTCTTCCAAAAAGGACAACTTACAGGTACATTTGTCTGACTAAGCGGCTTAAATGAAATGAGAAAACTCGCGGTTCAGTAGTTCCTAATGCGCTTAAAACATTAGATATTACCCTCACCCGCGTCTCGCATCCCCCAATGCCATCCCCACTGGACAAACTGTGTCCCTTATGTCATTTCATTGACGTCAACCCAAAACTTCATCTTCCTCCAGTCGAATTGAGTGAAGGCGAATGGAGTTGTGAACAACACCATAACAGTTCTTATGCGGAGAAAATGATATTTCACTCCTCCCTCGGCGCGCCCAGTCTCAGACAACCCAGACGAGGGTTGGCAGGGGGGGGGGGAAATAGATAAACGAGTTCTTATTCAATAAAAATTGTGTCCTTACATGTTTGACACGACACATTGCACAGCCATCCATCGGATACATGGCGCTTGCGGAGACGGAGAGTTCACCGCCAACACCACCCCAAGGACAACGAGGACGATAAATATGTTTATTGCTGAATTCTATCAGGAAGTATATTTCCATCTTCCGGATATAATGGCTGCTATAAAACGTAAGATCGTGAATTCTTGCCGGTTGTGCACATGTTCGGTTCCGTAATCCTAGCTGCTGCAGGATTCCAAAATGGATAAACAACTGGCGGCGAGGCAGACAGATGCAACATTGGCCAAGGAAGTGAAAAAAAAAAATTGAAGGCGAAGAGAAAAATTGAGGATACTGATATGGAATCATAACCCACTCAAGATAGTGTCGGGGATGAGAAATCGATGAGAGTCTGTGCTGAGCAGTGGGTGCTGGGGCGCAGTGAGAGTGGAGAGTGGATCTTAAAGAGTTATGACGAGGGATTTGGTTGGTTGTTGATGATTGATGTCTGAGAGTACAGATTTCGAATTGTTTCGCAATTGGGCAGAATGGAGGAATATTTTTAAATTAACAAGGATTTATATATTTTCGAGGATAAGGATGACCTCATACTGTGAGGAATTATCTGCTCTGATGTATCCTTCGGTGCGAGAATGGATTGGGGATGGGGGAAATGGCAAATTCGGGATAAAGTTGATACGATGCACCGTGTTGTTTGGTGTCATTTAAAATCCTTCGCATTGTCTTTCTTAAAGCGAAGAGAATAGGGCGGAGTTAAGGGGGGTTAATCAGATTGGTTTTGTAGATGTCATCGACATCATTCCGGAAGTGGTTTTAATTGAAAGTTTAGAGGCAGACAAAGCAAGCGAATGAGAATAGAAAAAATAACTCCTGAAATATTGTCGCCGATTTCCATCCTGTACCATTTACGAGCTAAGATTTTAAGATCTATTACTGCACACCTTTAGTTTCTACAACACACAAGGAGTACTAACTGTCAATGAAAAACTTCTCAAATCTCGCAGTTTAAAGTCGGCAGTAAATTGTAGGTCCCTTCTAGACGTGAGGCAACAATTGCACACAAAACACGATTAGTTTCTGGAGAATCCTTTGTGTTGTTTGTTTAATTAGGTCAAACTTCACAGGAATCGTTTTTGTCAATTTTTTTCTTTAATCAGAGCCGCGCCTTAGAACTCTTAGCCTAAAAGTCTAACTACACTGCTCCTCATGTGATGCAAATTTCTGCCCGACGAGTGATTTTTTTTTAGTTTGTGAACAGAAAGAATTCGAATGGGGCAAAATCTAAAAAAGCGATGGGTGGATTCGAAGTATATTGCGCACAATTTCGACAGTGGGGATGTGACCTGGTGCGTTTTAATGGCCCAAGAGCACTTTTTCTTTTCTGCTGCAATTCTGCGTCGAGTCAAAACCATATTTTGGGACTGCAAACTCTGTTACCGGTTTTCCTTTCTGGTTGATAGTTGATAGTATTGTCTTTTTTGAAGAATGTTCGTCAGGTGGAGACCACTGTGCCGACTGTTTCATGGTCTCTGGTGAATTTTTAAATTTTGCGTGCTACGTACATTCAACTATCCTTTTTTTTTTTGTTATGTTGGTACACTCGTCTCGAGCTTATGTTTACATTTCCAGCTATATAGCATATTTATTTTGTTTGTGGGAGGCATAGAGTTTAGACATGGGCTCGGCGATTTCCTGCAGTCGAAAAAATAAGGATCAAGGAATTTGCGACGAACTCTATGGGCTGTACAGCGACATGCACCTAGTCTAGCGTCTCCGGACACAACGCTTAAGATGGCTAGGCCATGTAGAGCGTATGGACACCACTGCTCCGGTTCAAAAAGTCTTCGAATCCAAGCCATTGGAACAACGCAGGAGAGGGGCAGAGGCTTTAGGTGGCGCACACAAGTGGAGTAGGACCTTATCCAACTTGGAGTTTGGAACTGGCAGTAGCTGGCGAAAGATCGCGCTTGCTGGAGAGGCATGTTGGTTGAGGCCCAGGTCAACCCCGGACTCTAGCGCCACAAGAAGAAGAAGAAGAAGTTAAAGGTGTCGGCATATCGGATGGCTCAATCCATGCAATTTTTTTTGAAATTTTGGGCATGAAGCGTATGACAGCAAAGTTCGTTCCAAATTGTTGTATTTTGACGTTTTTTCCTTTTGACCGCAAACAACATTGTAACCATGTCTCCCCCACCGTATTCATTAGATTTGGCCTCCGGTGATTTATTCCTGTTCCCAATATTGAAAAGACCATTGGAAGGACGGCTTTTATTACGATTGGGGAGATACGAACGGAATCGCTGAGAGAGCTCAAGAGCATATCAAAAAGTGCATTCCAGAACTGCTTCGAGGATTGGAAAAAAAAAATCCAGGCACAACTGCATTATATCTGAAGGGGGGCAAAATAGAAATTGATAGTTTTTGAGAAAAAATTAAAATTCACTCTTTTTAAACAGACCTCGTATATCAGTGTTTTATCGACCGCCACAATGCAAAAGGCTGACTCACACATCGCTCTTATGTGGTCTTACTTTTACGCTTGATGTCCGAAGTGTGCAAACGCGGCTTCCATCACGCAGCCAGCACTTTTGTGTGCATGAGGTGCATGAGGTGCTGACCGTCTCAACTATTTCTCATCTTCTCACCCTGCCAATACGAGATTGTGAATTTTCGTCACGTTAACCTCCGTGGTGGCTGTTTTAGGGGCACCTAGACCGTAGACGTGGCTAATTAAACACTGACATGCAGGCAAGGTGAACGTTGTCAATCACAGTACATAGTCACTGTCACCGTACGTAGCATCAAAGCGCTCTTTGAATGCACAGCGCGATTTCCTTTCTGTTCCTAGTACAATAGTCATCGATTATGTCAAGGCTCGTCTGTCTACATTATCGACGTAAGCCTGGGCGTAGGTGTTAGATCCGTTCAGGGCGGAAAGCAGAGAGTCGACCAGCATGCACCATAGGAGGGTGACAGGACGCCGTCTTTTGGACATTTTCATCTTACACAGTACACCGTATGATATAATCAGATACTAAGAAAAGTAGAAAGTCTTACAGAAACTTCAAAATAAAGATTCAGTTCCGACCAGTTTGAAATCTAGATAGAAGCCTTCTGCTATGATACGGTAAATTTCTATTGCGTTAGTGGCGCCATCGGTCGGTGAGATCAAGTAGCTATCGCGTCATCTATGAATGTAATCCGGAAAGCCATCACATCCAACAAATGGTTTAAGTTTTAAGACTAGAATAGATGATCTTCAAATTTCAGCCTGCAGGATGGTGTAAAGTGTGAAAGAAGAACATCCCATAAAGACACGAAATCATTGAAGATGCAAGGCAGCGGATTGTGATGATGGAAGCAACGTGTTCCGGACCAACGAAAAGGAGAAATAGCAGTCTCCGGCTGTGGACTGAAAACATTTTTCAACGCTTTTCAACGTACCTTTTTTGCAAACAAATGCGACAATTCTTCTTATTTTGCCAGGCTTATAGATGGAAATTGAGATTTATTAAAGCGGGATTTATATCTGTAGGAATCGAAACATGGTCAGTTCAAGCTAGTGATAATGCAAAGAAACTGCACTCGAATGCAAATAGGCATCGCCTGCTCCCAGGCATAATGGCACTGCGGGTGTTGGCCACACATTTTCATAATGTTGAAGAGCCGTCTTCAGACGATAAATCCAAATATCATGATGATGGCATTGTTGACTCCGATTTGTTTTTCATTCCACTTCCTTCACTGTTCTGCATTTGTCTCCGTCATTTGACAGAATCAGTTTCCAGAGACTCATCATCATTATTCCCCTTCTTTGTCAGCATCATCACATCACCCAAATGACTTAATGTGGTGATTCCATTAATGTCCCTCAAGTAAGCCTCACATTCTGACGTGCCCGTCCCCACATTTTATGATTGCAAACAATTTTGACTTCCTCCACTATGGTGCAAACTTTTCGCAAAATCTCCTCATAAATCGAGAGAGCTTACCATTTCGGGCACCAGCACCACCATCGCACCGTCACAACTAAGCACTACAGATACTTAGATACAAATCCCCCACCGCTTTTATTTATCGCACGAAACAATGTGTAGAACAACTATCATTATCAACCGTTTTGCAGTCATGTTAATTCAACTTCCGCTGCAACTTTGTCTCCCCGAATATGGGGCACACGGGACTAGCGCACACCATCAGCGACGGTAGAACACAAACCCCCACGCTTGTGGTTGTCTAGGAAAAATTTATGTTTGCTCGTCCTTGTGGTGCTCCTTTTTCTCTTTCTCCCGGTGTGGTCATAAGGATGTGTGGGGAGGAGGAAAGAAAAAAAAAACAAAATTCCCTGCCAGCGACAAATTTCAGCACCCCGAAAATGTGAATGGAATTTTCTTCGGTGGCACTGCCTGCCTCATTCGCCTTGTGGCATCCATCAGATAAGGGATAAAAAACTTTCAGTAATAAATAAGAAAAGAAAACCTGTTCCTTCGCCATGTAAGCCGACGCTATTAGTCCTCGCCGGTTCGCAGCAGCGGCAGCAGCAGCAGCAGTGCCAACATAGTTGACTGCCGGATAGCTGCACCACCCCTCAAGCTCCTTGTGTGTGTTCCTTAGAGATAGGACCTCGATGAAAACAGAGCCTATTCCATAGTTTTTCCCATCCACCTTCATCTCCTTCCATCGTCCATTTTGCAAGAAAAGAAGATTTTCTTCTCTTATCTTACGTCGACATGCGGCGCCGGTGTTGGTGGCTGTGTGTCCTGACAGCGTCGGTGCTTTATTGGTGGCTCCGCGGTGGGTCAACAGCTCACTTGTCATTTGTCGGACTTAACTTCTGGCCGCGCACGTTACACGTGTCTAAGTGGCAATATGTCGTTGTGGGGGCGACCTTAAATTGGATTCCGTTTCCCAAATTCCCCCGTGAAATTAAGTTGTAATTGCGTTTCCTTGCTTCCTGTCAGTCTTTCACTACCGCTACCGCTACAGACACTTTGCGACTGCTTGCCATTGTTTACAGGCAAATTGTGACATTCACTTCAAACTGTCATTAGTGCAATGCAATGGAGATGAATGGAGAGGGGAGACGCTCCCATTGTCGACATTCAACAAACGACAAAGTCTCTCTGATGCTCGTCGTGCACCTCTTGCAAAACCATGTCACATGTGGCGATATTATACCTCCCCCATACACCTGGGGGTGGGCCACAATCGCCTCACGACGACAACGACAACAACCAATATCTCGCGATGTCATTTGAAGTTCGGGAGAATTTATCTCTCGTTAAATTAAGTTTTGCCCCGGCAAGAACAAACCCCTGACTTATTTGCCGCAAAAGTTACACACCTGGCGCTGCCACCCTCCCACCGGCGGCGGGCGGCGAGGGCACGCTGCAATTTTCATTTTGAATTTTCATCTCTTTCATTAGAAGGAACAACGCACACAGACGCGGCTGCAGACCCGCCGCTCGAATGCGAAATCCTGCGGGATGTTGTCGAAGAAGTTCAACAGCGGATGTGTGTATTACCATTTCGACAAGATGGCTGTGCAAATTTGCCGAACATATTGTGCGGTGCCGCCGAAAGGATAACACAATGCGTGTGTGTGGGAAATCTTTTAATGAAATGATACTTAAGTGGGCGGAGGAGCGCGGTGTTGGGTACATCAATGGATAACCAAATCGGTTTACCGACTTATTGAATGTTATTTATGTGGAAGGGGGTGAGATTGGAATGATTGGGGCGTTTATTAACTTCCTCATAAAGTTGTGAGTTTTGGTGGCGCTGTGGGGGCCGACCTTGACAAGGGAATCTATTTTGAGCAAGATTTCGGGATGGGCTTAAAGGACTTTTGAGGATCTGAGTACAAAATTTAAATTTTGTTGCTGAAAGGCGGCCACTTTTCCTCACATCGTTCAGGACAAACCCAGCCACATCCATTTTACGCTCTCAGCGCAATTAAAGTTCAATTTCAATTCATCGTCCCTTGCCGAGCCACCACCATGCACCTTTAGCACACATAGAAGAAAATCGTTTTTCAAACCCTCCAAGCAAACAAAAGCAACCTCCTTCGCCGTCGCTCTCCATTGATTTTTATCGCCTCTTTCTTATTTCAACGAAGATTAGCTTTTCGAAATAAATTTAGCGAAAGCAACGGAATGCGGCGAAAGAAAAAAGAAAACGAACAAAAAGAGATCTGAAATCGAAGAGAAACGAAAACTTCATCTTCTTGACTTTGTCCGTTGGATGGTGCGGTGTTGGATTGAGTGGATTGGCGGGATGGAGAAGAACGCCGCGCAGCCTTACAAATTTTTGTGTCTTCTCCACAGGCGGCAGAGGCGGTGTAAGCACTTTAAGAAGACAGATGGATATTGTTGGCCTGGGAATTGTTCCTTGCCACAGAGTACAAAGCAAATTAATACTAATAGTCTTGGCTTGGGCTTCGGTTTCTTTGGTGGTTTGTCTGGACTTTGTCTGCTCTTTGAGTGGGGTGGGGTTGGAGAAAAGTTAGGAGAGAGTGTGAAGTTGGATAGGATTGACATTGAATTGTGAAAGTGATCACAGAGTGGTCACAAGTTGTTATTATACATATGTGGAACTTAGTGGCGTTGCGTGTTGGGACATCCTTGAGGACAGCATGCTAATTATTCCTATTAGGTCCAATTTATTTTTAAAAATTTATTGTGGAGTAGTTAGGACATGGACTGCAAAACATAATCCCGAAACCGAAGTCTGGATTTTTCCGGTAGGGACCAGCAGGGGGCATTCTGCCCATCAGAAAATCTACTGCTTGTGGTAACTTTCAGTCACATTCACGTTCAGCTTATTTGTTAATTTTTTTCATTTATAGATTTTTTATTTTCGGAGATCTTGGGCATTATTTGATTTTTGGTAGTTTAAGTAATTCGGGCATTTTAGGATTTTCGACTTCTTAAAGATTTGATGCAATTCAGGATATCGGTCATATCATGATTTTGACCATTTCGGCATTTTTGTCCTTTCAGGATTTTGATAATTTCAGAATTTTGTTATTTTAATGTTTTTGATCATTTCACGATTTTGTCCATTTTAAGATTTTGAACATTTCAGGATTTTGTGTATTTCGGAATTTTGGGCATTTTGGCATTTTGGGCTTTTGTATTTTCAGGAGTAATCGTAAAACTTTCAAGGACTTTTCAAATTTCGGAATTTATTGTTTTTAAGATTTTTGAATTCGGGGCTCTGTTTGTCTGCCTAAAATTATTCGTACTTCTGTAATTTGGCGTATGTAGCAATAAATGTAGTCAACAGCTTCTGTTTGAAAAGTCAAAAGTAACAAGATTACATATCACACTTGATATCTATTCAAAACTTTATGAAAGTATTCAATCATGTCTCGGTATCTACGTTAAAGAGTTTCGTGTTGCCTATGTGAAATGTAGCCCATATCCAGACACTTACAAGTGGTTGTAATCTTGAGACGAAATATTGGGCTAACTATGTTCAAAAATAATCATCTCAATTCTTCCCCTATAACACTGACGCATCGACAATGCTTTTTGTACTTTATGTAGACGCGGGAGGTTTTCGAATGATGTCAAGTGATTTTATTCCTATGAATACTGTCTTGCTTCCTTATTCATTTAAGGTTTCGACGAAAGTGATATATGTTGTCAGCAAAAGACGATCATTAAGATGAGCAGCATTGACAACACACAATTACTTATAAAATTGATTTGAAGGACAGTTCGCGTCCCAAGGGCATATACTAGTACCACGATTAGTTATCAAGGTCTCTAATACCTGATTTCGTACATCAAGATGGTTGAGGCCCCCTTCCAAATGCCTCTTCCACGTCTCAGAAGATGAGTTGCGTTGTCACTTTGGCTTTTACTGAAGGTCTTTCTGGACGAGAGCAGTGCTATTCATACGCATTACATGCCTCTACTTCCCATCGCTACGATCCCTCCCATCGCCCTACCTAACAAGTTGTGTCCGTAGACTACATCCTATGGTAAAGCTTATAAATTTGCAGTCTCCTCCTCTCGACGGCATCACTGCAAATACATAGGACCAAAAATCGCCTGCAGAACTTTTCTCCCAAAAAAGACCAAGGGTTTCCTCATCCGTTTTTAATTAGGTGCAAGTTTCTGGGCCATAGAGTAGGACTATAGTGAAGATATAAGGCCTCATTCGTTTTTCAAGAAAGGTCCTTGTTCCTCTTGAGTGCAAAGAAACAGCAGTGGATACATATGATTTTACGCTAGATTTCGGTACTGATGTTGCTTTTTTTATTGTCCCCTCACTCCCTCAACACTTTTGCTGCTCATTGTAACACTCTGCACGAGACGTAGATGTTGTGCGTCCTTCCTTGATAACAGATTAACTTTGTTTAGCTTCTTCTTGTTTTTTCATGTGGTTCTATCGTTTTGGGCAGACTTGGGCCTTACCTAATAAGCCTCTCCAGCTGGCACGATCGGTAACCATCTAGTTGTGTACGTTATTGGGGTTGTGGGCGTCCTCTATTACGTCGTCCCGCTGGTTGGGTCTTGAAGCCTCTCCGGGCTAGAGCAGTGTTTTTCATGTGTACTGTGGTTACAGCCAGACCCATTTAAGCCGCGTCCGTTTCAATCCCCGTAACCGCCCTGGTGACGACTTTCTATCTTCATATCAATATCGTCAGCCTAATTTAGATCTAAGCTGTTTAAAGATCGTGCATCTTCGTTTGACTTCTGATTTTGCCTATCATCTTAAGACAGCGCGTCGCCTCATCAAAAACCTCTTTCGTCATTGAAGGATTCTGTGAGTTTATAACCGACTTTGACGGAATAGTGAGTTCTTCATTACAAGTTTGGGAGGAATGTCAAAATTAGGCATGGAACAGTATAGTCCGCTGACATACGCGCCTTTCGCTTCACAAATTGCCGATGAGTGTCGTTTTGTACCTCCTGAATCTTTTCCATGAACTGCGGCAGTGTGGAAATCTATGTTATTGTGGACTTCTCTGGTCAAAGATTGTTCACGAATATTTTCAGCCGTTCTATAAAGCGACAGAGAGGATCTTGTTCACCATGTTGTCGCTTTCTTAGGTATCTCCTTATTTGCGTCATTTGTCAGCGAAGCGAAGGAGCAGCTGTCATGAAACAGATCGAAATGAACGTTCAGTGCATGAATTGGACCTGGGAGATGCGCGTGTGAGTCGATGCACTTACCCACTAGTCAACGGCACCCGTGCTTTCTCCTTATCTCTAAGAACTATAAGGTTTTCAGATTCGTTCTTCTCACAGAAAGATTGAAAACGAATGAAAATATTGAAATCGGTGCTCACCCTAGGGACTTCAACCAAGCGTTCAATTCTCTAATATTGTGTTGCTGTTTGATGCTTCATTCACATGTTTACCTTTCTCTCTCCATCAGGTGACTAGTTTGCCTAAATGGGTCTAAGATAGTCGCTGTTAGGACCTTAGCAATGGAAGTGAACAAGAAACCATTTAAGGGACATGAAATGTATTTACAAGAATTTTTGATTTATTAATAAATTCATGTTCTTCAAAAGACAAAATCAACAACAAACAAAAATCTGATTTTGCTCCACCGTTCACCATCTTTTACAGCCAGGACAATTCTCGCCTCCAAATGTTGAAATTCCAGTTGAAAAAAATGAAAACTCCATATTCGCATCAATTAGATTAGTGGTTAGACAGCAGTCATGCTGCAGCGCAACTTTACGGCACGTTCGTACGGCCGCTCGGTCAATTGTTTACAATATTGGTTGGCAGTAAAGAATTACGCGGTCAACGCTAGTGTCACACGGTTAATTAATAAATCCCAGATAATTAGTTGAATTTACACAAATTGCCGGGATAATCGATTGGTAAGCTTCCGTCGCAGAGGTTGCCGCCAAACGAAGGCCCAAGCGGATCAGCAGATTTATTGTAACACAAATTGATTCCAAAATAAACCATAAAACACATGTAAATCGTGTCACACGCCAGGCAAAGGGAATTTTTTATGCCCTCCTCCGCCGCCCACTGCATGCCGCTTGGCCCACCACCACCACCCTCGGCAGTGACCAGCCCGCTTAAGTGGCAGGGTGACAGCGCCAGTAAACACCGGTTAAAAGAAACGCAAAAGCCAAATATTATTTTTTTTGTAATGGTGTTAAATTAATATGTTTGTCAACAAGATATAAAGGGGAGACTACGCGATGTAAACGAGGCGGGCAAAGAGGTCCTGGCTAGGCCAACAAACCAGGTCCCGCGGGAGGAATATTTTTTATTCTGGCTGTCTGCCATCTACGCACTGTTTGCATTGCTGCCCCGCCACACGCTTGTGTTTTGATGCCCCCGAGGATATCCTTGCGGCAGATTATCCTGCTGTAACTTTTCCGCTTACTTTTCTCCCATTTTTTTGTGCCGCTGTGTTCGTTGAAAGCAGAATTTAAAAATGTAAACCACTTTGGGTTGTTGTGACTGTGTCATGGTGGATGTGGGGGAAGTCCATTCAGTGAGTGGAAGGATATTTGCGAATGAAAAGGACTTATAAAAGTTTGACTATTTTGTTTGAGTCGTTAGTCCACGCAGCAAGGAGGGAAGGGATAGGCTTTGTAAAGGGACACTAAGGCCGGCATAAGGGCTAAGTTAAGTGGTTAGAAAGATAAATGGTTGAGGGTGGGAATGGTGAATCTTTAAGAAGGCTATTACTTTGTTATGGATTCTTTGATAGAGGAGTTTCGAAAATGCATTAGAATGCAGTGGCTATGGCGAAGTATTAGCATAACAGTTGAAGTGACTGCTGGTCTTCTAAACTAGAAGAGATTTTCCGTTTTTGAAGGAAATGTCGAAGTGAATACATTCTTCAAAATTTCCAAATCCTCAAGGTCTCAAGAACTATAAGGCGTTTATAGAATCACAGACTTGAGGGTACAAAATCTCAGAAGTTCCAAAGTTGTTCGCATTATTAAAACATCGAATTCATCATCTTGGTATTCAATTTTGCCAAAATTTGTATTTTGTTCAGAACGGTGACGATTTTTCGACGTCTTAGGCATTTAAGTAGAAAAGTTCCAAAAGCCCAAATTTTGAGCCATTCTAAAGTGCATAATGTCAGCAACGTAAATCATGAAAAGGAAATCCAAAAAATGCAGACAATAAAAGTTTGTGGGATCCACGCCCTTATTTTCTAGATTCATTGTTGTACTATGTCCCAAATTTTAGCTATGAAATTTCTAATTAACTTCATTCATTTTCTGTTACACTTAAGGAGCTTGACTTTCAGAACATAAATAACTTCTGGTTTTGGGAAAACCTGATGTGGATCTTTGGCGTTTCGAAAATGAATTACTCTTGATGTTTCTGACTTAAGCATATTTCGACTTACAAAAATTTAGGTTTTTGAAATTTCTGTTTTGTTTGTTCTTCTAAATTTTTAAAAACTTCAAATTAATAATTCTTAACACACAAATTTTTTATTTTTCAAAAATTTGGATTTTCAAAATTTTAAAACTTCCTAAACCGAACTTCAAACATTGTGTTAAAGGAATTTTGAGTTGTCCACAATGTTGGCCTTTGAAACTTTAAAAATTTTTGACTACAGTCAAGGTTTTTGAATTTTGCTATTGTGGTCGTTAGAAGTTTGAGTTTTTAACATTTTAAGCTTTTGGATTGTTGAAATATGCTCGATACATTTACGCCATTTTTAATTTTTTTTTTGAAAATTCTGTTCTACCCCACTCTTGTGAAAGTGACTTAGGCTTGTAAACCATGTGATACTAGCAGAAACCCGAAATCCGTTAAGACCAACCATTTCTACGTGCTACAGGCGTTACCTACAGCACTTGAAAACCCCCCCAAAGCCGCTGCACCTCATCAACCAAAACCATTCTACAAGAATTACATCCCCTCTACGTTTTTCAGAAAATCGGGTCTACAGCAGGGATCCCTCATATCAATTTCAGTCAGCATGAGGTACGTCTGCAAATAACGCAACCATAACGCAAACAGTTGGCCTGCCTCAAATGATAGCCACCCGGTGTGGTGCGTCGCGGTGGCACATCCCATTTGGCAGGGAGTGCGCTAAAGCCACCAGCGAGTGTGGCTTCCTGCTTCTTTTGTTTTGCTCGCTCCCACGCACAACAGCACAAACTGTGAAATGAAAATATCATCACAAAAAAAAAAAAAAAATGCCAAACACGAATTATTTACATTTCATCCAATTTAACCAAGTTAACCTCATGACATGAATCCCGACAACCCCAACCAACCCTTCCACCCTATTCCAAACCAGCCATCCCAGCCATCGCTGGCTGTCCGGAAGGAACGACGACGTCAACATCGACGACATCTGCAGCAGCAGTCGGGAGACCATCATTTAGACACGGTCCGTGTGGCAGTGGTAATTTTGGCCACGAGCCGTCATGTAAAGTTATGTCATTCAGACACACGTACCGAGGCGGGCGGTGCTGCCCTCCGCATACCGCAAATATTATTACCGCATGAGGTACACACAAAAGTGTCAACATACCCTTAAATGAGAGAGACAGACGGCTTTCTGCATTCCAGCCGCCACTACCGCTGCCGTTCGTCGGCCTACCGCCCTGTCTTTGACGCTGCCACCACCTACCAGTTTGCATTTCAATTCGAATGGGCGAGAGCCGTGTCGTCGGCTGCCCCATTCCTTGGAGCGAGTAATTTGACCATGCGACGGCCGGTTTGGCTATAATTTAAAAGCGGGTTCAAGTCCAGCCCAGCCGCCTGGTAATGGAAATCATTTCCTGGATCCTTGGCTTCGAAATTATGTGGATATTTACAGGCGGGAGGTCGGTGGTTGGTCTCCGCTCCCAAATGAATCGTGCTCTCAGTCTTATTGGCGTCGGGACGGGGCGTAGTGCTTGTTATCCTTTTACTTTTCGTGTACTTTTGAATTTTGTATATTTCGCTCTTATTGTTATGCTTCGGTTACGGTTACGATTCTGTTGTTGTTTCGGATTGTGGCAGCCGCTCGGCGACAGGGCTGAGGAACCATCTGCACTGGGTGTGTGAGGAGCAAGTGAATCATCTATTCTTTCAGGGAGCGTATGGCTGGTGTTTTGTTTTGTGCTGGCACATGTTGCGGTTTGCTTTGAAGGATCGGAATGGATATTCGTTTCGGTCTATAATTTATTGTGGAGATGAATACGAAATGAAGACACATAATCAATTTCCTCATGGCACCTAGGATGTGTAGTCTCTGTGTTGTGTTGTCCATTCCTTGTTTCATGGTTTCTGCCTTTGTGTAACATTCAACAACTAAGTGTACTCTTCAGTTTATTTTTAGACAGGATTAGGATGTTCTACATTCTTGAATCGAATTGGGAGTCCCCAGACATGGATCCTCAGCCCAATGTCCAACATCGGCATCAGGTGTAGGAATTTGAAAATGTTCGGTGATGGAAGACATGTCAGTTAGGGGGATAGTTGGGGAAGTTGCATCTTCATTGATGTCATTGGTGGGGGAAACTGTTAGTTTAGGTTTAAGTTACAATTTTATTTGCACAGTGATTCAATTAAAAATTTTGGCGGTACAGAGAATGTTGTAAAGTTTTGAATTACCAATTTGAGTGCTGCTCTGTTCCTCTCGATTTTCTGCCAGCGACTTTAAGTCCAAGCGCAAAATGGCAACCTTTTTCTACTTGCTCCCATCAGCTTCACCTTGTGTCTGCCTGCGATAGACCTTTCGACAGAAATCGTATTGAAGGCAGGCCTAGGAAGCGAAAACATTCATGCCACATGATCAAACTATCGAAACATAGTCCCTTCAATTTGAAGAATCTAAGTTAAGTGTATGAGACAGCTTGATCTTGTATGGATGTAAGCCAAGATCCTTATGCAAAATACGCCATAATGTTGTTTAAACGACGCCAAATTTTTGAGAACGCGATTGACTGTTTTCAATCGTTTGCTATGGACGCCTGAACGGCAGCAATATTTTGACGCCCACCTGTTGTCTAACTGACCCGGCAACATCACATAAATCACGTAAATTCAAAGGTGTCAAGTTCCTACGGGAAAACCTTGTATAATAATATGATGAAGATGACGGTAGGACATCTTGATCCTGTTGATTAGACAAAGGAAGCAAGGTGTTTACAATTTGATCCAATGTCAGTGTAGCTGTAAGAAATTTTATCATTATTCCTCTGAGAAATATAATATAAAACCTTCTCCAGTGAGATTGTACTTGGCATTTAAATAAGGAGTTCGGTGGCGTGAAGCCGCCATCATGTGATACGTGACTTAGTCAGGTTCATCTCGTAACTCCAGGTTGTAATGGCTTTAAGTTAAACAAATGTAATAAACTCAGACAGTTTTCTAATGGTGAAGTGTGAAAGGCTGGGTTAATTTATGTCAAATCCAAATGGCTCCCTAATTTTTTATAGGGAGTGAGCCTTTCTCCACTTTACTTGTAAGGTTTATATTAATGAGAATTATAAACAAGGAATAGAAAACATATGTCCTGCGAAAAAAACTCTCCTCAGGTAATCAGGTTAATATTTCTGATCTTGACATTAAAGATGAAGACAACTACATGTCCTGCTTACATCATGTCTTTTGTTAAGTCAACCTCCAGGCATTGCATTGCCTCTAACAGCAAGCACACGATTCTAAGGTTAAATAATAATGAGAGTACATTTACCAAACATTTTGGAAAGAGTCATACGAACTTAATTAAAGCTTTGTATCTTGGTTCAATGTAATGAAATAAAAAAATCAATTAATTGACAATAGCAGCCGACAAGGAATCAGGACCCAGCTTTTTAAACAGAAACCTACAGTTTATTGTCAACTCCGAACAGTGAGTTCAAACAATGAGCCATTTATTGAAATAATTCATTTCCGGATTCGAACCTGGGACATTCGGTGTGTAAGTTGAAGCACATACCCACTATTTTGATAGATTAGCCTTGACGGAAACCATATTTCGGTAAGTTGTAAAATGTATTGAACAATGCGAAGGGATGAAGTGGAATTTTTAGACTCTTGAGTTTTTAGCAAGCATATACCATATCACGTGTATTTCAAAACCATTTTTTTAGTTAACGGCTTTAATTGAAGATAACTTCGTAGAACAGTAGCGTTAGTAGAGATACGATTATAAGATAGAAATTTGTTGCTTAAAATTGTCGATTAGTATAATTTGTAGAAGAGATTGTAGGTAAAAAAATGGAAAACTTTCACTTGACTACTTCAGGCTTTTATACAATTTTTGCGAAAGAATTGTAATGATACAATCCATTCCTGAATTCCCCATTGCCGATGCGGTGTGTAAGTCTTTAATCAAACGTATACCAGTCGCTGCAGGAAGGTCAATAGGATCAGAGGCGTGGTCATAATGAAACACAAATCCACCGTCTTGTGTATCATTCGTACAAAAGGAAGTAGTTGTCGGCAATTGTTGGTGAACCACTTTGACTTACATTTGTGTGTGGCCGTTTTCTGAACGCCACAAATCAACAAAAGGTTTCTTAAAATTTAGAAGTTAGGCGTCTACATTTCCGAGTGCAGAAATTCCCCAGAAAATCGATCGATCGAGTCCTGCGTAACCACTATCATATGCCGCTGACATCGGGTTCTGAGGACTAGTAAAAAAAGTAGTAGACGTTCGAAATTCTTCAAGGATGTATCTTATTGTAAAAGAGGTTGTGTTAAAGGTGTCATCATTATCTCCATTTCATTAGAAGAAGTAGCAGAGAATTAGCACAAAAATTAGTAAGAGGTAGAGGCATATAGACTGAGGCGCAGGTCCAATTATGACGGCTGAGCTAGCAAATGAAGAAGAAGATTCGATTTTCATACTGATCTTACGTGGCTATATCCGATTGGCAACAACCTTACAACCTATGTTATGTTACCATAGTTCGAAAACTCAAGCCAACATTTTTCCTACATTCCATATGCGTAGGTGTCAAAGTTTGAAGACAAGTCGAATCCAAGGTACGCTACGGTAGGGCCCTCTTTTAAAATCTTCCAAATTACTATGTAAACTCAAGATGAAAGCTTCAAAACTAGACAAGCAAGCACTTAGACATAATACTGTACTTAACTCAAAAGTTTGCTAAGCTCGATGACGTGTTTAAGTTGGATAATAATAATAATAATTGAGTGGCACTACAGCCCACAACGGGCCAAGGCCTAGCTTCTACAACAACTACTCGTGTTGTGCATGCTACTGTTCTTCACGAGTAGAAGGGACCTACAGTTTTTTGCCGATTCCGAACGGCGAGCTGAGAAGCTTTCCATAGACAATTAATACTCTTTGAGTGTTGTCAGCAACTCGAAAGAGGTGGTGCCGTGAAAAAATGCTAGGTGTCCCGCCGGGAATCGAACCCAGACTTTTCTGCGCCGCGGTCGATGCACTTACCACTACGCCACGGCGACCACAGTTTAAGTTGGATATTCCACTTAAAACTGAAAAACTGTTCAAGTGAATGACACAACAAGGACTTAAACTCAATCATTAGTCAACAGTTTGTGATAGCAGGCGATGGCAACTCTCACAAAATCAATCTCATAAAATCTAGCAACCAGCTTCTGACATGACAGTAGGTCCCTTAAAGTAAGCAACTAACCATACAGAAAAAAAACCGGATTTCCATTCCCCCTACAGACTGCTCCACCACCACCGACAGTATTCAAGTTTAGTTCGCCCGTCCACGTCTAGCACTGTGCACAGTAAATAATAACTTCATTTGCAAATCGGACTATAATCGGAGCTAAAAGCAGCTTAGGGACCTTTCCTTTCAGAAACCACTGGCTCTCTGCTACGACCCACCCCTCTGCCACCACCAACTCTTGCAGCCAAACTTTGAACATTTATCAATGGGATAACCGACTGCAGTTCCAGCACTCACCAATTCTGGGTGAATCCCATTTGCTGTCAGCCTGCTGCGCCAACTTCGCATGCCATGCATCTTCGCCTGCGAAAGGATCTCGCACACATTCCAAGTGCCGCCCGCATAGCCGTCGTATTAATATCATATTATTCATTCATACGGAACGCTTCAACTGCATGCTTGCCTCGTCGTCGGTCGTAGTCCCCTTCATTCGAACTTTTGCTGCGGAAAAGACTAACAGCAGTACATCCTCCTCGGTGCTTAGGAGTGCCACTAAGCGGCGAGACCGCTTCGCATCTTTTCAATGTGTCTGCGCTTGGAGAGAGAGTGTGTGGAGTATGTGGAGCTTGTAGGGTGGTCGGGATGTAGTCGAGGAGGTGGTTTTACAGCGAAAATCCCGTATGTAAATGCGATTAGTAGTATTCAAGGATAATAACGCGGTGCAGAGTATGAAAACTGCTATAAATTCACACACACCCTCCCAGCCGCACAAAACTCGGGTGTAGTTAAGTGTATTTAAAACGCTAGCAAGGAACTCCTCTTTTTGAGCCCTCAAAGGATGTTATTGCAAGCTGGTTATAATTTAATCCTTAAAGCGGAAATGAGGATGTTTTTCGGGTGCAATACGGCTGCAGATGTCTCACATTGCTCCGCAACCAACTATCGATTTGGACGCCGCCGCCACTGGGACCAAAGATGTCCTTTCACCGAGTATCGACTCTCTACCCCTCGCCTGTAGTTGAAAGGCGGAAATTTCGCAATCAATTCATTTTTGTTGTTTATTGGACGCAGGGCGGCAGACTGGGGCGCCTTTATCTGCATTTGGCTCTGTGTCTGTTGTGTGTGTGTGTTCGCTCCTGTGTTTGGCTGAAAGTTTTCCCTGCTTACGTCTAATTAATACAAATGGCCAGAATGGTTTTGTATTTACTTGCTAGAGCGGTGGCGGTGAAATAGAATGGGGCCCAGGATGAGCGGGCAGAGATTGCCGGGAAGATTTTCGTACTTTTCCTTCGAAACAATCGAGAAAAGTTTTCCCATTTGAAAGTTTTTCATTGATGTTGCAGGATGCGGCGCTTTCTGGTGGCTAAATGGAGGTGGAGTTCGGATGGAAAACGACTCACTGATTGTTGTTGTGTTGATGTTTGCAGTTTTTTTCCGCTCCGCACTCCCTCTCAACCCCCTGCCAAACTGTTAACAATTTTTGTACTTCGCCGAGGGGAGAGGGTGGTGCGAATTTTGCATTTTTAATGAAAATGTACTGCAATGTTCTGGATACATGAATGTAATGGCCAAGAAGAGGGAACCCGTAGCTGGACTTTTGAATTACCTGTGGTCTGATAAATTGTAAGTTGGTGAACTACTTACAGGGGAGATAACGAGATTGTGGAATGGAAACGAAATCTGATCAACAAGAGGTCATTGCATCTGCAAACAGGGATAATTTGATGCCTCTGTTGGTCCTTCTTTCCCTCAGAAAAAAGGACTGTGTCCCTTTTGTGCATCCTTTGAGTGGTCATCAACTCAAACAGTGAGTTTTTTTTAACGAGGATAACAAGAAGTCAGTGCTTCCGGCAAAGTTCAAAATTAATGAGCGGGAAACCAACACAAAGGAACTTACGAGTACTTACTTCGTCGGTCCACCTAAATGCCGAAAATTGGACTTTCTCCCAAGCAAACTTCAGTCAGTCGTGCTCTTAAGTTACTTCGAAATTATGAGAAATTCGGCAGTTGTTCTTTTTTGTCATGTAGTTCCTCATTAAAAACAGACAGACATCGCGGTCATCTAGGTACTCTATTCTTAAAAATCGGACATTCCTCTTCAGTCATTGGTGCAAAGTACAGCAACTTTTAATGATGACCAACTGGCAGTCACACAAATCAGAGTACACAAAAGGAAACTCCTCTTTGCCACCGCATCGCAATTCCCAGCACAGAAGAGAAACCACCACCTGTACAGAAAACAGCAGCACAGCCACTACTACACACCGGCTTTACGGAAGTCCCAAAACAACAATCAGATTTTATTGCATTTTTGTGCTGCCCTTGCACCTTGCCTACAGCAGCCGGTTGCTGATGCCGAACAACCGATATCGACAACAGCGCCAAACCACCACCTTCGGGCTGAATGACGCTCCCAAGGCCGTATTGGTCTGTTTCGGCTGTACGGCTAAAAATTTCGATTTCAATTTGAAGCCACACAAAAAACCGGCACATTTGCCGAATTCAAAGACGGGAAAAGTTTTGCCAAAAACCCCCATCCACCGGAGGCGGCGCTTTTTATGGTGTTGGAATGATTGCGGTTGAATTGGACTAGTGTAGGATGTGTTTCCTTCTCTCTAGGACGACGGCGATGACTGGTGAAACAACATTAGGCCGCTGTCACTGTCGCCGCATTGACACAGATAGGGGAACAGATTTTAATAATACATACATATTGGAGGTTGATTTTGAGTGGTGGTTGGTGTCCTTTTGTCTGGGGCCTTGGCGGGTTAGTTGGTGGCGGTGGTGCATTTATACAAAGCTCTGCTGGCAGATGTTTCTGGAATTTACGGCAAAACTTTTGTCATCTATCTCTCCCTCTATTGGTGATGAAGTTTTTTCTCTTATTTGTTTTAAATAACAAGAGTCGATAGAAGAGTACAAATGTTTTGTTACTTTTCACAGGATAAATGTGGTTCTCACTCTCATATTGGAAGTCAAAAGTGTGCGATGGCATGAAAAGAAAAGAACGAAAACAAGATCTCTGTCATCAACATATTGTTTTTGGTGGCTTGCCCGTAGTGCGCCTGGTTCTGTTCTTGATGTCCTGCTGTAACTTGGTATCCACATCATGGAATGCGCTCTCAAGGCCTTCTTACAAGAAGTGGTTTTCGAAACAACGTTTTTTGAAGTTCCGAGAATCTTGCCGACCGATTTTTTTCTGACCCCAGTCTTAGAAATATGGCGTATAACAGCGTCGACACCAGTACTTCAATTGAAATGTCTTCATAACGTTGCCTATCCCTGCAAACTCAAGAAAAAACTGAGCCTGAAAAGAATCTGAATTCAGAAAGAAGAGTTGTCAAATTTGGGTGAATGGGATGGCTCCAAGACTTTATCCAATAACTTGATTAACTTCAATTCTTTGTTAAAATTCTTTTCCAAATTCTTATTCAAGACCTTCTCCAATTCCTTGTTTAAGTTCTTGCTCAATTCCGTATCCAAGTTCTTATTCAAGTAATTGTCCAAATTATCCCTCAGATCTTTCCCTAAGTCCTTCTCCAAGTACTTGTTCAAATTCTGCTCCAAGTCCCTTGCCACGTCCTTGATAGACCGGCACTTGACATCAACATCATCAGGTTGAAACTTTTGTGGGAATAACTCTAGAAACTTAAGGACCTGAGAAAAAGAAACTGAGTCTGCTGGATATCTGGTCAAACGGAGATAGAGGCAAATGAGATTGTCGGTTCCCTAACCAAGAAAGGAGCAGTATAGGTCCTGAAGATTTTTGCGCTGTAAGAGACTATGTCATAAGAGAGGAGTTCCAAGAAGCATAAGAGGGCAAGGACCTTGTAGGTTTATTGTAGAATGATTGAAGCCTTTATAAAATTATCAAAACAGTTTTTGCATGTAAGAAGGCAGAATTTTTGACTAAGGAAGCATCTAAGAAGCCTAGGATTGGCAGATGAAGAGCCTCATGGGTGCAGAAAAAAATTAAATCCTTACGCAAGACTCGCAGCATACCTATTTTCTGAGCAAACTTTTGTCCACTTGTTTGCACATTTTGGTCAGTATTTCCACCATTACTTAAGTAATATTATAACAAAGTAGTCTTTTCGTGCGTTTTTGGCTTTTCGCGACTTGTAAAGCGCCGCAGAAAACAAAATCGAACGATGCTTAGGATCATGCATTTTGGTGCCCAATTGACGTCACAACCGCCAGCTAAAACAAAATTGGATAAAAAATCGAATTGACTGTCGGGCGCTTTAATCGTACTGGAATAGGTTGACAGGATCCTACTTCATCTTCAAAAAATCCATACCAGTGCCAGTACACACGGGCGATATTAACATAATTGGTCGAAGACAGCAATCCATTAATAAAGCGTTTAATGGTATCGAAACGAAGGTGGTCAAAAGGGTTTAAGGGTGAACGAGAGAGTGCTGTCATCGAGAAAGAGCACACAACATGGACAACCCGGTTAGAACATCATAATTTGCAGATATAACTTCAACTTGTCTATCTCATCAACTAACATCAGTACCGACACTAAACAAAGAATAGCTAAAGAAACAATTGAGTAGTAGAGTCTTTTTCGAAGGACCAAGCTAACCATAAATATCACCTTGATGATCCCTGTACTGCTCCAGGCGGCAGAAACTTGAACAATCAAATCAAATCAAACAAACAGTAGATTAAGAAGCGCTTGGTCTTTTCGATGGTAAGTGCTGCTTTCAATCTTTGGCTCTGTTTGCGTTGATGATTTTTGGAGAAGATGTACAGTCTGTACAGCGACATGAGCCAAGACGTATACGGGTTTAACGCCTAAGATGGAAAGGCCATGTAGAGCGCATGAATAACGAATAGTCTTCCACTTATCCGATAGGACACACAACAGGAGAAGGATTTTAAATTGGAGGCAGGCGTTTAAAAATCGTGTCACCTGGTTGGTTTAAGCCCAGGTGCACTTCGGACTATAACGGACTGCCATATGAAGAAGAAGAAGTTCGTCCATTGGCACCTTCGGCGAAATATAGACCAGTAACATTTTATGACCATACACTAAACCAAACAGTAACTCTGTCTGGATGGAGTATCTACGACGTTGTAAGTAGGCAGCAGTCTTCAATTATTGCGTAAGTAAAACTTTATGCGGTTAGAGATAATAATAATAATTGAGTGGCACTACCGCCCACAAGGGAGCAGGCCCTAGCTTCTGCAACAACTACTCGTGTTGTGCATGCTATTGTTCTTCACGAGTAGAAGGGACCTACAGTTTTTTGCCGACTCCGAACGGCGAGATTTGAGAAGCTTATCATAGATAATTGACACTCTTTGAGTGTCATCAGAAACTCGAAAGAGATGCCGTGAAAAAATACGAGCTGTCCTGTCCTCGAATCGAGCCTAAGCATTCTGCGCGGCGGTCGACGCACTTACCACTACGCCACGGCGACTAGAGATGCAAATTCAAAAATAATGAAGTGTGCAGCACGTTTAATTGCTGCGAACGCCAAATCGTCATATTCGTCCGTCAGCAAGAGTAGTATTTACAGCCGACGATACGCAGGCTTTACGAGCCTACTACGCTTCCACTGTCTTCCAATTTTACTGATTGCCTGCGTAGTCAGTCGATTTTGACGACTATAATCAGGGCGAAAAGTGACTACCTCCGTTTGACCACTTTTCTAGTAAGCTTTAATAAATTGAACACATTGTAGGATTGTCAAGCGATCCATTATCGTGTATGGCAAACGTTTAACTAATTTTTTGACACATCAAAAGACAGCTGAGTTTTGCAAGCGTTAAAGGCTAGCACTTCCAACTTGAAGCCACGATATGAACGACTCTGTAAATTGGAGTGTAGTAACTATAAGCTGAAGACGGTTCATTAAGAGGGAATATTTAAGCAAGGATAAACCAAAGGAAAGAGCATTTAAATTTAGAAGGGAACACTAGACCTATTATCCGCGTTGCAACCAAACTCCGGTAATAACTATAAGTCTTCGTCGGGTTGGAAGTAAAGCTAATTGTTTGGCAAACTTATATCCCTGTCCCAAAACCTACCATTTAAACCTAAATTGCTTTTGTTTATGCATCCAGGGAGAACCCATAGTACAGCGCTACGATCCTTGAATCCAAAGCAACACATTGTCTAAGAAAAGTAATTAACCTCCATCAATTCACAAAATTCCACAACTTATCAGGATGTCCCCACAAAGGTGCTAACATTGCCGCACATTTCCTTCTGGTAGTGTCTTAGGGCACTTCATCCACAAAGCAACCGCCGACAAATCACCGACAATCGATAAATGTAATCAAATCAAACAAGCAGACACTCCGGCCGTCAGTGCGAGTCTCGCTGTAAATGCAGTTGCCGCCTAAACTGTCATTTCATATTCAAAACTGCTCTCCAAACAGCATCTGAAAAACCCTCACACACACACTCGCAGACACTCGGAAATCAAAACGAAACACCGGCTACCCGAAATCCTCTGTACGGGCAAATATTTGCGCACATTCCCATCCATCGACTGCAGGACAGCGAACAACAAGCCGTGCATTTTCAACCCCCGAAACGCAATTGATTGCTGCTAAAAGCATTCTCCAACCCGGCCAATGGCCCGCCGACCACCGCCAGTCGATGATCGGACAGCCAGCCGCCCGCCCCACGCACCAGGCCAGTATGCAAAGTTACTGATAGCAATTTGCAATTTAATGGTGCAAACAAATTCAATCTCTCGCAGCAGTAAACAAGTCCCCAGCCCCGATAAGGATATGGGAAATTTTCCAGGTGCTGCACCCGGCCACACGGCCACAGAGTCCCCACACAGCTGCACGGCCACACTCGCCCCGACGTTTTGTTAATAATTCGCACCGATTGCCGGGGCCCGGAGGTGGCGGCCACGGGGCCAAATTAATAGCTCATGAGTCCAATGTAAACTTAAAGTTTGTTTCGAGATTCTTTGCCGGCGATAAACCGCAGCATAACTTTTTGGATAAACAGCGGCCCTTGCTGACGAGCATCGTTTGCTCTAATTAGCCACCGGAAGTTCATCGTGAGCTGTGCCGGAGGTGGAAGCGGCCAGCTGGAGATACAAATCTAGACCGAGGTTAATTGAAAAATAATTGCAAACTAGAGCTGAAAAGGGCGCACAAAGCAGACAAGGACAGTGCACGGCAGGTGGGGTGGGCAATCAAAGGAACACTCTCCCCCATCCGGGCATTGTGCAAGTACAGACCGAAGTAACTTCCTTGGCCGTTACTAACGAGTAATGATCCGGATTGAGGTGCCCTAGAGTGGAGTGTCTCATGCCGGCACGCACACGTGGACACGGGTAATTATCCTCGAGGAGCGTCTTCCGCTCTCCACGAAGGTCGCTTCAATGTTCCACATAAAGTTACGCAACCCCACCTCGGCCTGTGCGTCGGTCAGTGTTTTTATTTATCTCTCCCGGGTGAGAGCGGCGCGGCGCGCGGTAAATGCAAACAATTTGAGTGTGTTATCGCGAAAAAATAGGATATTTGCATGAAACCTATCAGTTGACACACTGCTGGCTTTGAATTGGCGATTCAATTCGGATTCAATGGACGTGACAATTGAGATACAGTCTGCGGTGGATCCGCACGGATGTGTGGTACATTTTTTTTTCGCCCGCCCACCGGGGCGAGCGGCTTGTCCATCTGCCGTAGTCAGTGGTGTAGAAGTATCTCGTTAGCAGTGATTGTGTTCTCTAAATGAACATGTAATTGGATTTTATGGAACTATCATTGGCAGAAATATTGTTTCGTAAATGCGACTTCGGAGAGGATGATTTTGGGCGGAACGAAAATAGTTTGCGGTTTATTTGCGCGAGGGATTGAGGTATGTGAAGGATGTGTATCTGAAGAAATTTGTTTGGAAATTAAATCCGGGATTCAGTCAATTGATGCGGAAGATCATCGTGGACTTATACAACGGTTCACTGGTTTGATCTGCGGAAGCACTGTTATGTTTCCATGACAGATTATTTCTCAGGATAAAGAGCAAGGACTTGATAGTGTAAGTAGATTGGAATATTAGCTTTTGAACGAGAACGTTTGAGTATTGTTTGAGCTCTAAAACTATGCTTCAGTTTCATTGCAATCCCTGGCAAAATACAGTAAAGTGGCCAGTTATCTGGAAAAAAGCATGTGCGTGTTACCTCCAGGTCTTAAAGTGTCCACTCAATCACAGCTACGTCACTGATTAAGAAACGGGAACATAAACTTCAACCATTGGATAGTGGGGGCAGCTTAAAGGTAAACTTAGTAATTAATCAGGGCGGTTCTGTAAGGAAAGCCTTACTTTACCACAACGCCCCCAAATTTGACAAAATTGAGCGGAACTAGAGCCCACAAGAGACAAGGACCTCAGCAAATTCTTGTTTTGTACGCGCTATTGTTCTCTCAAGTGTAAAGGGGGCCTAGAGTTTTTTTTTGCTGACTCCGAACGGCGAAATGTAAGAAGTTTGACATTTGCTACTTTGATTGTTGTCAGCAATTTGCACGGCCTCAGATATTAAATAAAAATAAAGCAAATTGGATGGCGCTACAGTCCACGATGGTTCCAGTCATACACTAAGTGGGTTTTAACAGTCTTTCTAACTAAATTGAATAGTCCACAAGCCCATTAGCTCTTCAGCGCCTCTGATAAAGTAAAGTAAAATTTAGTCTCACCGATGATGAAATTTCCGAACATATTTTCTGTGAACGCTTGAAACAAAATAAAATGTTAAAGGATACTTAAGGCTTACAGAGAGATACTGGCTTTAGTGAGGCTTGTGCAATCAACTACGAAAGGACAGCTTTCATAAGGGAGGCAGTACGTCTTTTGCATCAATTTCTCCCAATCGATCTTATTCTAAAACAGTGATGGCAATAAGCAGTACGATATGGATTGAAAAAGAGAAATAAAGTTCTAGGGACTGACAAAAGAAGGGACGGACAATATTTAAGTGTACTTGCACTTGCAGAACAACTTAAAAGTTTTTTCAGGTGGATTGTCACCACAGCACTTCAAGACTGGAGGAACTGGAGGCAAGATGCAGACCAGACCATTTTTCCACTGTATGCTCGAAAACAAAAGAGGACCGAGATGGTTCGCAGGACACTAACCAGCATTTAAGGCTTACAAATGGTACTTCCCAAAAGGACTTGAAAAAAAAGTGGTACATGTATCGGAATGCCTCACTGTTTGAAGTTTTTTTTTTAATTTCGCACGGGTCTCGCTGAATGTTGACGCCATCGTTTGACGTCAAGCTCATCTCTCATCCTTCAAACAGCTCTTTTCAAATTTGCATCCATCATATAACAATGGTGTTCTGTTGCGGAAGGTCTCTTCATTCTTTCAAATTAGCCTCGATGTAGGGTTGTATTATTGCCGTCCCTTGGGGATGGATTCGAGGACTTTTCGGACCGGAGCATTGGTTTCCATATACTCTACATGACCTAGCCATCTCAATCGTTGGATCTTCACTCTTCGATGTCGCTGAACAGCCCGTATAGTTCGTCATTATATCTCTTCCTCCACTGATCATCTATGCAGACGGGACCGAAAATCACGCGAAGAATTTTTCTCTCGAAGCAACCAAGAGCAGCTTCATCTGCTTTTGACAAAGTCCAAAGGCCTCCGCCCTATAAGCAGGACTGTTAGATCTGTCAACTTAAGGAAATTGAGTCTCCCGTTTATTGAGTAAGAATGAGTTTCAATTTCATGAACAGTTCGACAAAATATTGTTGTAGAGGGACGACGCGCGTTCGTTCGTAGACATCCTATTGGTTGTGGTATTTTATCCGGTCTTTGTCGAAGGTGAGATTAATGCAGATTCAAAGTATCTTCAAAGAAGAAGAAGTACAGATACCTGTAGTATACGCTTTCTGTCTGCATAGAAAGTAATGTTGGTCATATCGTGGGACGTTGCTTTTGGTGATGGGGTAGGCATGTGTTCGTCTTTTTTATAGCACGCCTATTATTCAACAACTGCCCTTTGTTACTTCAGGTGGAAAAGTTGCATTTGAACGTTGCAAAGCCATGGTGTCGGACATCTGCTGATATCTGTACGTAGAATTCGATGACATTCGTAAGCACATAACTTAAATCAAGTATTCGCCTAATCGAAACTCTGTTTGAAAGTCTTGACTGCTTTTGTCTCGGTCTTTGGTTCCTTTTGCAATCTTTTGCTTTACTTCTTTAGCATAAATTTACTGTCGGCAATTCAATCATTGTTGTGGAAGAGAGAGTTTCACATGACAAGGCCCGTAATGGTACGAATTTCGTGCCTTGTTGATTTGCGAAACGACATTTATTATGCGAAACCCTCTTTTATTTTCTTAAAACTTGGTAACAAGTTGTCTCGACTTCTATCTTTCATGTCCTTTTATTACTATTGTTTTCTTTCGTCCATATTGTCGGTAGCGGTATTCTTTCAATACTTAGGTTACGTTCGCACACATCGTTTCGTTCTGTATTGAAATAAGAGTGAACTACATGCTGGAACTAAACATAGGAACGGTGTATTTGAATAAACTTTTAAATATGAATGAACGACTTAATTCGAATGATTCATTCAATATAAATGAAAGGTTAAATTTGAATAAACAAATCAATGTAAAGAGCAAATCATTGATGAACACTGGGATCGATGCAATTCACCACTTATGTTTTGAAATTGTGTCTTTCCGCCAATTTGCCTTCTCCGGAATTCGATTTTTTTGATATGGTTCCAGATTTAATTCCTTAAAATATTTTAAAGTATCTTACATGAAATCCATCCTCAGACAAAATACACTGATCATCTTTTTTTCAAATCCTACCTCTCTGAAAAAATCACATCAAATCTGTCTCAGTACAACCGTACACAACTTCAACACTTGTCAAGAATCTGGAGAAAAGAAATACCACCACAAAACACACCCAGACAAAGACTCATTCTCAGTCAGCCAATGAGTACAAACAAATAATCCTTTGAAGATCATAATACGACGAAACATGCAAAATATTTCCACACTCAATACCGGCGCGCTTTCGGGGTCAATGGCATGGCATCCGGGAAAGACATTGACTCATGACGACCCCACAAAAGGCCAACTTACACCCTTGACGGAGGGCGGCAGACAAAGGGCACAAACGCTCGTCGTGAATAGGCGCGAGCGATTGAAAGGATTTTCGCGGTTGAATGTACGACCAATTTCACGTAATCACACTCTAAAATTAATTATGGATCCCGTCGTCATCGAACGCTTGGCGGGGTAGTGGGATATAGCCTTCTCGCGGATTTTCTCGCGGTGCACACCTTACCGCTGAGTGATGTTCCACTCGAGTGCCTTTGTAAGGACTACCCTCCCCAACGCCTCTGCGAAGACAATTGATTTTCAACTTTTGAGCTGATGGCAGCGAGCGTCTGGGGGTGTTACTTCATGATAGGAGTCGAGAGCCGTTTACAGCAGAACGTCTTGGAATATTCATCCGCTTGTGCTTCGTCTGGTGTGGGGTGGGATTTTTCTTTTACTTGTTGGGTTCTTCTATGCCGGCGCTCTTTTTTTCTTGCTTGCCGTTAAGGATTTTCTCTGTCGACTTTGGCTAGCCTCCAAAGAACACCTGCATTCACAAAGAAAATTTATTTCATTGAATAGAATACCCGGTGCAAGCGTGTTGAGCCGACCACTGCTGCCGGAAGAGGATGTGTGTGGAGGGTATGAAATCGGAAGCTAGCCTTAAAGGATGCTGGGAGCGGGGGATTTTTAAGGAAACTTAAGACTTCAGAATCTGGTGAATTTCGGAGAGATGCAAAATATTTTAAAGTGCCAAGCTGCCTACGATGGTAGTGAAATGATAAAAGGCAGCGAAAATCGAAGTAAATATCCTTGTGAGTGAGTGAGAGTTTTGGAGGGATTGTTGTGTAGTACAGAACATGAACAAGTTTTAGATGTCGACATGACCAGGAAAATATTCTCCTTGAAAATTATAAAAAAGGAGGATTCAAAGAAAAGGCATCCGCTCTCACTGAGCGACGGTCTTGACCAAACGCAGGATTACAGATTTCATAGGGACAGGGGTGTATGCGTTTCAGGGATTACTGAAATCATGTACAAATTTAAGTCTTACGTTCTTGTTGGGACACCCTTTACAATCGCATTTTACTCTTTTCCGGGGATTTTAATTTTCTCGTTCCGCATTCGCTATTCGTCTGTTCTTTTCGCACAGATCAACCGGACAAGTGCAGATCGCATTGCATGACACGACTGGCCCTCAGAACTTGAACGAGGATACATACACAAACAGAGACCGCCACCAACTTTTTATGCTCTAGCCAGAAATTAAATTGAAATGGATAGCATCTACCTAGCGTGCAGAATCTTAATATAAATATGAATTTTAATCTGAAGTTCATGACTTTTTCCAACATTTGTGGCCGTATATCGGCAATAGCGAGATCTTGGAGGTTACCATTGATTGTAACGGCCGGGCCAGCATCGTTCTTAAAGAAGCACGCACCAATTATTCCACCATCCCATAAAGCACACAATATAGTCGGTTTTTGTGGAAGTAACTGTGTCCCAACACACTTCAGAATTATCATCACTCCGAATACGGCAATTTTATTTATTGACGTTTGGGATCAACGGCCATCTTGTTTTGGACCGAATTTTCACAATTAAGAAGTATTGTTCGAGCGTCCGTCTATCCACGTTTTCAACAATCCAAGCCAATTTAAAAATAAATCCCTAGACAGACGACACAATGGTCACTAGTAAAAAAAGTGTTGCCAACTGAAAGTTGTTTACCTTTAAAAACCATCCGTTTCTTATTACAATACACTTATAAAATCGAATTCACGAAAATGGGAAAAGGCAAAATAAGACATTCGAAATTCAACATGATGTGCAAAAGTAGAGGTTTGGGCTATAACTCACGGATTACGTGAATAATGTCGGCTTTTACTGATTGAATCGTTTCCGAATTGTTGGCATAACATCGATGCTTCATGGCCCACCTTCAAAGAAAAGTCAAAATTTCATCTCCGAGAAGGCCAATTTACATTGCTACGACACGGCACATATTGTACTTAAGTTAACGTTCTATAAGCCTAAAGTGACTTATTTCGTTCCTCGGTGCCATTTTGCTGATGTTTGGTTGAGATTTCGAGCGGGAAACAGCAGTCAAAACATCAGATGAACCACCATGTATATGCATTCAGTCAGCGCTGTGGTAAATATAAATGTTTGACATTTGTATGATAAGAGTGTCTGGTCTTTTTGGAAGGAACCGTTTTTTAACTTCAAATCATTTCAAGATCAAAGTGTATGATGAATATCACAAGTTGAAAGAAAAGAGAATTTGACAAGTATGTCCTTATTGGAAAACAATTCAGATGGATAAAATATGGCCAGCAATGCTTGAGGCGATGGGTAAAGAGGCAGTGTTGTGGATCTCTCATGTTATTAAGGTAGCCTAGGAATGGGTGAGGCATATGGTGATTGGCAGATTGATTGGAGTGATTATTCCTCTTTTCAACATAGGGGACAAAAGAGTGCTCGAATTGCAGGGGTTGGTCTCTTCGGTAAGGTCTACGTTCATAGGTCTCCTGGAGCTTCGATTCGATACAGTTTGGGACATAAACAGTGTGGCCCGGCAAGTGTACAACCGGCCAACTTTCCGCTTCAAGAATCGTACTTGAAAAGGCTATTCAGGATGAAAAGCCGATCTAAAGTTGTTTGGTAGAATTGGAAAAGATATATGTCTGACAGAGTCCTTCGATCTACAATTTATTTTTCAGCGGTATGGAATCCTCTGTTGAGTGCTATTCAATCTCCATATATCAGCAGTGGCAGCCGTGTTGTTTGTTCTTTGACATCACTCTTTAGGAAAGAAGCTAACATGTAAGGTTTTATTTATAATTCCATTGGAAATATAAGTTTACTTAATTGATTTGTAAATAAGTTTAAACAAAGCAATAAAAGAATACAAAAACGTCTGCTTAGTCTGATGCGGTTCTTTCGGCGACTTCTACAGCACTACTTCAATTTAAGCAATTCCGCTTACTAATGGGCTCAATCAAGTGCTGCTAGCTACGATGTACTTCTCCTCTTTACATACATATCCTTTTGCAAAGCAGTGTATTTAGAGTTGACAACGAAAATGGATAACAAATATAAGAAACCGTTTTCGTCCATTAGGTATCAAAGCCTTGCTTCTTCAACAAGCATTCTTACTGAGCGTGTTAATTCTTTTCTATCACAAGTGGAGGGAACCTATGCCGACTCTGAAATGTAGATTGAAATGAACATTGCTCTCTTAGTAGTGTCAGCAACTTTAGAGAGCTTATGTCGTGGATTATACAAAATAAACAAAAACACAGTTTGAGGGCTTGAATATCGCGCGTAGACGTCTACCCACTTATCCACTTTATTAAAACGACCATCGTGTGGTGTCAGTAAAAAACATATTTAAGTGATATTTCATTTCTAGGGGAATAAACGACGGCCAGGCAGAAAGTCTAGATTCGATTCCTGGACGGGACATCTAGCATTTTTTCACGGTACCACCTCTTTCGAGTTGCTGACGACAATCAAAGAATATCAATTGTCTATGAAACGCTTCTCAAATCTCGCCATTCGAAGTCGGCATAGAACTGTAGGTCCCCTCCACTCGTGAAAGAACAGTAGCACGCACAACACGAGTAGTTGTTGTAGAAGCTAGGCCTTGGTCCCTTTGGGCTGTCTTGTCATTCAATTATTAGGGGGACAAACATTACGCCGGTATTAGGAAACTGGGATGTTCTGAGGACGTTGTATGCGCCTTCCGAAGCTGAACTTTATCAAAAGCAAAAAATTAAAACTAACAAAATGTTTCTACAGGTACGCCAAGCCACACAAACGAACATCTATGTTGACCTTTATCTCTGCCCAACTTGATACTCTTGCTCTTCAAATCGATAAACCATGCTGTCAGCAACGCTCCATCCGTTCTCTCAGCCACTGTCGATTGGCCATATACCGACAGAACGCTCCCACCACCTCTCGCAATAAAACATCGGTTTCAATAAAATTTTTGAATTGTCTTTATCTTTGCGTCTGAATTCAATAGAAAACATCCACAGCCATGTTCAAATTCAAGCCACATACAGACACACAAGCGCAGACACCATCGACAGCCCAAAGCAATCCCATTAAGGGATTTCGGGGGATAACGTGAAAATATCTGAAATCTGATCACGTTCCCATTCAATTACTTGTTGAACTTGTTCATTTAAGGGACTCATCTTGTCCCAGGTTAGCAGAGCAGAGGCTCCCCCATCCTGGCGGCGGTGGTGGTGCAAAATCAATCCAAACGGGACATGGCCTTGTGCGGATTGCTCACCTCTACCTTCGTACGTGTGCTTAAGGGCAAACGCTTCGCTTCCCGAACAATGGCGGCCGGGGGAGACACACAGGTTTCGGTTTATTTTTCGTGAAAACAGTAATAATATTTTCCGTTCTGCCGGTTGAGGTGGTTTGGTTTATTAATCTTCACTGGGATCGAAATGGACATGTCCGGAATGAGTTTTGACACAAACAAACCAGTCCACGGTTAGACATTACTAAATTGTTTTTGACTTGGCCTAATAAGTTGTCGGTGCTGATGGTGAATGCACGTTTTGGGGTGGATTGTTGGGTGCGGGGGGTGTTGGTAGGGATTTCTGGCAGGAATCAGAAACGTTCGTGGATTTGAATCTTCCGCGTGCTCTACGGAGAAGGCGTGACTGTCAGGAAAGTGTCATGTGCTTAGTTTTGTTTAATCCCACGAAGATTGCCTTCGAAAACTGACACATGAGCTTGGCTGTGACGTGTTGTCATGAGAAAGGAGAATATTAGATTTTTGCGCGAATTGGGGGAGGTGAGTGTTGGGTGTCAATAAATGACAAGGAATTCATTAAACTTTGATGCATGTTTTACCAAAGTCAGAGAGAGTGGGCAACGCTTTTAAATGCTTTCGATACAACAGCACTGAAGATAACTATTTGAAGCTCGTTGGCGATTTCCTCTATGCGTGTGTACACACCATAGGTTTACGTTATAGACTCGTGCAGCACGCCCAAATTGCCAAATTTCAAACGTTACGTCGAGTTTTTCGAAACCAATGAGCGGGTGCGCGTTGCCAACAGTCTGATACCATTGTTCTATTCTGCTACATTTTCATTACTGTACTCAGGCATTACTTGCGTTACCGCAGCACCTTTACGCTCATTATGTTGGACTTAAAGAATTGTAGTCAGATGCGCGATGAACTTATCCTCACCGCCCGATGGTGCTAGTAAAACCTAAGAACAATTTACAATAATGTAGTAGTTCTCTAAGTTCTTGGCAACTTTCAACATTTCAACGGTATTTTGTTTTGTTATGACAGCCTGAGGACGTGGCCGCTGACATTAGAAAATTGAAAAAGGGACAACATTGGTTGGTATGTCGTTTCTCCTTTTCGAAATAAAAATAGGGCAGCTTATTCAAATAGCGGCGGTTAAAAATTGGTTTAACGAGTTCAAGCTAGTGTTACGTTGCTTTTTCATTAGACATGCTAGACAGGTATCTTGTAATGGTAAGGTGACAAAAATCTGCGATATCGTATTGGACGACAGCTGACATCGAATCCCATGATATTTGTCGTGAGCTATCTGCACGTAGGATGCCGTTTTTGCACAGTCCAGACAGCAAGTGCAATTATGAGAACGGTTCGAAGCAGTGTTTCACACTGTTTATGCCTGGGATGAGGTGTTTTTGCATCGTTGAACGTCGACGAAGCATTGATCGACTGACCAAGGAACAATCTAAAATGTGGACTTGACGACTGCGACTGCTGTGAATAGTTCGTAGACATGCCTACAATGGCCACCATTTTTACAGACCTCCTTAAAGAAGTTGTAGTTTTGCTGAGTCATGAAGTATAGGAGAAGAGACTATGTTGAGAAATAAAACCAGTAAAAATTTAAAAATTTTAGTTTTTTCTTATGGAGGCTACGCCATCGTATTATTTCGCCTTACAGTCCGGGATGAACCTGTACCTCAAGCAAGCTTGCTTGCCTCTCACCAACTGTCTCCAGTTTCACACTGCTAGTTGGTTGGGGTCCTTCCCATTGAATGTTTGTTCCGCCAGAAGGAATTATCACAATTAGAACAACAACAACAGCAGAAGACCAACAGGACCAAAAGTAAAGTTGTACACAGGAAATTGCATTAAAAAGAAACAAAAGCCTTTTAATTTAGTCTAATAATTTATCATCTAATTTGGATATTCAAAGTGGTCGCCGTGGCGTAGTGGGTAAGTGCGTCGACCCACAGGCAGAAGGTCTAGGATCGATTTCTCGGACGGAACACCTCGCATTTTTTCACGGCAGCACCTCTTTCAAGCTGCTGTCTATGCTCAACTGTTTATAAAAAGCTTCTCAAATCTCGCCATTCGAAGTCGGCATAAAACTGTAGATCCCTTCTACTCGTGAAAGAACAGTAGCACGCACAACACGAGTAGTTGTTGCAGAAGCTAGCCCCTGGTCCCTTGTGGGCTGTAGAGCCACTCAATCAATCAATGTGTTATATAAAGCCAATCCGGTTTTTTTTAGAAGGGACTGATTTTTAACTTCAAATCATTTTAAGACCAAAGCGTTTGTCCTTATTGGAAAACAATTTAGACGGATGAAATACGGCCAGAAATGCTTGAGGTGCGAGGTAAAGAGGGATTATTGTGGCTCTCTCTCTTGATATTATGGTAGCCTAGGAATGGGTGGAACACATGGTGATTGGCAGATTGGATTGATTATTCCTCTTTTCAAAAAAGAGGACAAGTGAGTGTTCCAATTACAGGGTAATTTTCTTCGCTCATAGGTCTCCCAGAGCTCCGATTGAGTCCAGATTGGGGGATAAACACTGTAACTTTTGTCCTGGCAGAAGTACAACTGACCAGCTTTTCTTTCTAATAATCAAACATGAGAAGGCTTGCGAGTATGCTAAGCTGATTTAAAGACTTAGAGAAGGCCTACCACCGACCGAGTTCTTCGAAGTGAGCTCTGGATAGTTATTTAGGAGTATTGTCTGTTGACTGCCATTCAATCTCCATACATCAACAGTGGCAGCCATGTTCGGGTAAATCCTAAATAGAAGCATTGGGCGCCCTAGGCAAAGGGTGCGTCTTGTCAATCCTCCATTTCCTGTATATAGAGTGGGTGTTGGAGCGAAGTCAAGTCGAGAAATGTTTCACATTGGGAAATTTGCAGGTAAGTCATCTTCTTATAACCTTCTTAAGCTCTCAATCTATAGGCCGTATAGAAATAAGATAAGTGTGGACAAGTCCGAAGTTATGGTCATTTCCAAAATATCTGCCCAATGCTCTCTACACGTCAGCGGAGTCGCATTAAGCTATGTGGAGAAGCTTAAGTTTCTGAGGGGTCTTTTTTACGAGTGGATTGGAGGAGCAGCGCTGAACTTTCTTGCATGATTGGCCAGACTGGATCAGCTTCTTAAATCAGCAATAAGAAGAGACGAGCTTTGTGACAAGTTATCGGTTTTTGACTCAGTGTTTGTTACAGCTTTCACCTTAGGACATGAAATTTGGGTAATGACCGAAAGAATGAGATCACGAGTACAAGCTGCGGTGATAAATAATTTTCCCATGCTGTTGCAGGAGTAACTTGGCGGAATAGGGTGTGAAACGCAACAGTGCGTCAGGAATTCAAAGTTGAACAGCTACTTCTTCAGGCGGAAAGGGCTTTTCTTCGATGGTTTGGCCACGTGATACAGATGTTCCCTTCATGACGACTTCCGTCTTGGATGCAACTCCAGCAGGTAGGCCCCCGCTTGGCAGTCCCAAGTCGAAGTGGCTGTTTAAACTTGGCTGGTTGCGCTTTGGAATAACTTTTCATGAATTCGAGTCGATGGCGACCGGGAGGTCTGTCGCACTACCCCCTCGATCAATTGGTTGAATGCGCGGGTCACTCAAAATAATTGTGATAAAGAAGTTTCACAGAATACATTATCGCCTTGTTCCTGCCAAAATCTCATTTGTAGCCAATATCAGAGAAATCCTTCAGAAAACCCATTCCAGTTGTCATAAGCAGCAAAAGTCTATTTCTTTCGCAGCAAATAAAATGCTGTCTTGGTTGATGGTCTAATGAGCATTTTTGTCTTTCGCAACTGTGACAAAAACAGCCATTTCGGAAATGGTTTCACAGATATCTTTTCGCCAACTGAGCAATGTGTGCTTTATCTCAAGACAGTGACTTGGGCTTTTCTTTCTAGATGCCCACAACGAATAAAGACCTGTCCTCGGCCAACACAAAATCAAACACAATCAGCAACATTCTACTGAAATCCGCATTAAAGCAAATAGTTCACGGAAGCGCAAGAAATCAAGATGCACAGCCACCGCAGCAGAAGCAAACTGTCCTGCTCATTATCACTAATTAAATCACAAACGCAAATTGCATCTAGATGCTCGTAAAACCTTCAATCGGGCCATTTAACCTTATTAACTATCACGGCAATTTTTCTTGATCGCCCCCTATTCGGTAATTAACCAAGAACTAGTCCACCCCCACTCAGAGGCGCATTCCCCCACCACCCAGCAGTCTCTCCCCTAATCGGCTTTCGCTTCCATCCAGGACAGAACATCGCTTGGCCTTAGTAATGTGGTCATATGTCAACCAAAATATTACAGAGCTCGCCATCCTGTAATCCTCCAACCGATAAGGAGCTACTTATTAAGCCATTTACCACGAAGAAAAACGTAATCTCCGCTTCTGTGGAAATTCATACGATTGCCCCGGGGTGCAGGGGAAAGCAAAATATATTAAATCGGTCGGTCGGCTAGCAGCAGCAGCAGCCCTCTAATGTCATAAGCCATGTGTAAGGATGTGCAAATAGCATGCCAACGGACGTAAATGGTGTATTTTTCAACTGATTCGGAAATAAGGACTCAATTTATTGTGGGCGCCCCTCGCTCGCTCATATTTCTGGTATCTGCTGTGAGCGTAGCTTACTCCACATCCTGACCATCATCTTTGTGTCGACGATAAAATCTTGTAATGAGCTAATAACATAACGGACCGTGTCGGAATGGTGCGCTGGTGTACAGAGGCAGGGGGCGATGTGTCAAGGAACGCGTTGTTGGTTTTTTTTTTCTTGTTAGTCTCCCCTTCAGACAGTCACCGCCAGCCGCCTTGTCAGTGGACCCGATTTAATGGAATCTGATATGTTGGACGGAATCATCGGATTTTTATTGGCTCTATACGGGGAGGGGGTGAGCGTGGGTTGTGCGTCAGTTTGGGGTAATGAGATGTGTGATGGTTAAGCAGATAAAGATTGACCGTAATACCGATGGCAAATTGTTTTGTGTTCTTTCCGTTTCCATTGGACTTCTTTGAGAGAGTGTGGAGCGACTGAGTTTGGGGCAAATTGAAACGGAAGTGTGGAGTACTTCATTTTGGAGCAGCTGTGCGGGGTGTTTGTGGTGTAATTTGAAAGGTTTTGTGGAGCGAATGAATTTGCCAAGACCTTGATTGACTTGTTTAGCTTTGAATCACATCTTGCAGGACAAACGTTTGCTAGTCTTAAATTCAAATCGTTCGTCCATCGTGTTTGCATGAAAAACGGAACACGCCTCGCTAGCAACGACGTCCTTAATTTGCCACAATCTGTCATTGAAAAATATGCATCAAAACCATTTAAAGTTGCCCGACTATCAATCGCAGCTTCAAAACCAAACTCCGCACAATGCTCGTGATTCTGTGAATGCCACCGTTGCCGAGTTTACACCAACTGCTGTAAGCTATGAAGTTGGGACAATACGTTCACACACACTTCCTCACTCATCCTCACACACACACACACAGAATATAAAAAAAGTTAAAAACGTTCTGACTTCCTCCAAAACACTGCAAATAAGGACCTTACTCAGTGAGCGTATTCACAAGCTCCGCAGCTGCAGGAGGAGCAGGTATTATTTGCTCACCTCTAGTAGACGTATCTATCCACACACTCATCGCAAAAAACACACACACAGACATACAGAGAGACACTTTTTATACTTTTTAATTTTCCTGTTTTATTTCCGGCTCTGCGATTTCCATTCCACACAGCTCAGTTGGCACACATTTGGTTACATGCGGAGCCGAGTTGAGTTGAACTTTGCTCCCGTTGATGTCGACGTCATCGTCGTCGTCGGCGCCGCTGCTCGAGTGCTTACTGTTTTTATGGAAAATAGGCAAAAAAGAAAAAAAGCGCCGAGAATCCGCTTCTCTGGCAAACGTGACGTTCGGTGTGAACGCTTCGTTTGGGATCGCATTGAAATCCGCGCGCGCTGTGCTTCATTATCCTTCCACGAGGGCAAACAAGCCAAACAAATGATCATCATTTGTAGTCGCAGTTCTGATGGCGGCGCGGCGCGGCGGTTTCTTCCAACTTCGTAAGCACGCCCTTCTAGATGCCATCTTGGTGGGGAGTTCATTTTCATTTATTATTACTCTCATTTCAGTGCCCTTCCGGTTTATATCCTAAGACGGTGGCAAAAAAGGAAAACAAAAAAAAATAACCGCACTCGCAAATAGTACGCATCGCCACACCGCCTCCCTCCCCCCCTCGTCAGAGTCTAAGGGGCGTCTAAGCGGAAGGGCGGAAAGCCCTCAAAGAGAAATTAAAATTCACAAAAAGGATTCTAGCGCGCACACCTGGTGCCCATTGCCAAGCGGCCTGGAAGACGAAAGCGAAAGCGAAGCCGAAGGAAACTGCCGCCATACCTGGTTCCGTTCGTTAATCTGCACCGACGTCTGAAGCTGAACAGCAAACTATTCGGATGGCAATTGAGGAAAGCACTCAGCACACAGCGAGAAGTTAATTGAAAGTGCTGACCTAGGCCGGGGACTGTTGCCCCATCGCCCCTGTTGATTTTCCTTGACTGGCACCGGCACTGGCCCACCCAGGGGACGAGGCATGTAAACACTTCGGGCCACAATAAAGCATATTTATTGAAACCCCAGAACAATCGGTCGCTCGGTCGGGCCCCACCCCACGCACGTCACATTCCCTCGATGGGGTTATAAATTTCTTATGAAGTCGTAATCGATTTTGGCTTATTGAAACATTATGATTGAAAGACACACATCCCTGGGGATGGTGCGTTCGAAACCGAACAAACACAGTTCAATATCCACCCTCGTGGCGTGAAGTGAAGGGTGAGTGAGGCGTCTAACGTGTGGGAGGGGGCGGTGAGAGTCGTCGGTCTTGTTTTGAGTGATTGGACAGTTGGAGTGTCAAGTGAAATTTAATGTGTTTGCTTGTCGATTTGCAGATAGGGGTTGATTATGGAGGAGGGGTAGGATTGACGGCACATTTAACGTCATGACTGGATGTGTTTATGTGAATTTGATCGGTTGGCAGGAGTGTGGGCGTTTTCTTTTGTTTATCTGCTTTCGGTTATGTTTGGGGTGGAATTTTAAAGATTTGTTTGTCTCTGTGGTAGCTGTCGACAGAGGACCTTTGACATTTTTTGGGGGGAGGGTGAAATGTCACACCTTGTGGTGCTTTGATAATTTTTCGCAAACAACGTGTCAAATTCATTGAATAATTCATAGAACGGATATACTCTAGGATACGTAAAACTTTAACCACAGATTTGGCTATAACTTTGACAGAATGAACGATAGGTTCCCTTTCGGGGGTGCCAATCCGTCTTGTGAACAGTAGCACGTGGCTATAAGATGCATACTGCCTGTGTGCTACATCGCGATAATAGGTGGCTTAGGAACAGAGGCGTTATGGTTTTGGCTTTCCAAAATAAAGTTTTTTTTATCTATCTCCTTGCATGGCGATCACTTGATCGTGTTCTTAAATATGCTTCCAACTCATAGAGTTCATGTATCAAGAAGTATTAAGAGGAAATAACGGCTCTAAGAACTCGACTGATATTTCCTTACACTTAATTTTCAGGTTGATCTGCTTACATATCCACATAGAAAGACATGTCACTTCTAACTGATGCAAAATGATCTGCCGTGAGAACAGTAGTGGTGTAGAGACTTTTGCTCCCGCTTTACCTTTGACCAGCCCACTGTACGAATTGTACGACAACGTTGACCTGCTTTAACATATGCGGCGAATCGTTCTCCATGAAGATCAATCCTCTGAGTTTGAATGGGTTCGATAACATCATCTAGAGACACGCGTCGCAGGATGACTACGGCTGACGGCAACCTCTATGAGATGCATGCATGATACTGAAGCTTCCTAGTCTAGAACCGTAATGTGGAAGGGTTTATTAAATGAGATCAATGGATAACCCTGGATCCAAAGGCCACTTAAGAAGAATAAGAGAATCAACTGCAGTTCTATGAGATTGTACTGAATGCCTGGCATAATTAGAGCTGATCATGAGTACATAAGAATCAAGTAGCCATTTTGGAAAGTCTTCTTGATTTAACACTGTTCCATGTCTTTTAAGTTGGTGTCAAGTTTGACAAGTCGAGATATAAAGGGTTTCCCAATAAGGACTTGACAACTAACAAAACGCAAGCCATTTGAGATATTTCAAAATTCAAAATATTTGTGAATGGAACTCGACTTATAAGGCCAAGGCGGTTGGTGGTTGAATTGTTGGATCTAATTTCCAAGGACTCGGTCACACATTTCGGTTGCAAGGGACGCAAATTCGTGTTCAATATTAGCTCTGAGCACTTCCAACGTCGTTGGCTTGTTGGCATACGACAATGACGTAACTTAGACGCACAAAAAACAGTCAAGCGACGTTAAATCGCACGAACGAGGGTGTCAATCGACTAGCTGATTTTTTGAGATAACAGGCTCACCATACTTACTCTTCAATTATTCGATTGTAATGTGTTACGTGTGGTTCGTGGCACCATCCTGTTCACATGGACGTGAACGATATGTTGGTCAGTGTCCATGTTTTTCGATTCAGACAAAAAAAAAATTGGCAATCATGGCGTGATAACGCTGACTATTCCCTGTAATGTGACGAGGGTTAACGTCGCCAAAAAAATATGATCCAATAACGCCGCCCAATAAATCACACCAAAGAGTTATATTTTGTAGATGAAGTGATGTTCGTGAGGCACATGTGCATTTTCACTCGACCATTGAGCCTAAATAACTTTACGATGAAATTCATCATCTTGGCGCATCTTCTCCATAATTCAATCGGAGAACGTACATCGTTTCAAATGGTCCATAGGCTTCAAATTATGAGACAGCTTGATCTTGAACGGGTGTAAAACTGTATTCCTATCCAAAATACGGTATAATGTGGTCTGAGCATAGCCCAGTTTTTGAGCCTGACTGACTTCGAAAGTTTGCTACGGACGTGTGAATAGAAGCGATATTTTTACTTCGACAGTGAGAGGCATGATACTTCGACTCGAAGAGTTATCTCATTGATATGGCAACGAATAATAATAATAATAATTGAGTGGCACTACAGCCCACAACGGGCCAGGGCCTAGCTTCTACAACAACTACTCGTGTTGTGCATGCTACTGTTCTTCACGAGTAGAAGGGACCTACAGTTTTTTGCCGATTCCGAACGGCGAAATTTGAGAATCTTTTCATTGACAATTGATACTCTTTGAGTGTTGTCAGCAACTCGAAAGAGGTGATGCCGTGAAAAAATGCGAGGTGTCCCGCCGGGAATCGAACCCAGACTTTTCTGCGCCGCGGTCGATGCACTTACCACTACGTCACGGCGACCACATGGCAACGAATATTTGACTCAAAATTTTGCCCTAAACTTGTTATTGACCGTCTACTAGCGCGAGAAGTCCGACTTCAAATTGGAATTAACGTTCATCAAGTTCCGGTTACCGACGCTGAGATTGGGTTGAACATTTTTATAATTTGCAGACATTGTTGTTAAGTTTCTACTGGAAAAGCCGTTATTAGGTTGTATAAGCTTCTTGCTGCATTTTGTAATGAAAAAATTTTTTTCCTTAAAATCACTTTCAATCGAGTACATCTTTATGAACTTTTGTTATTTTTCGGGTAGCTTCATCATTTTATCGTTGCCGAATTTCTGTGGTTTATCATCAAAAAATATTCGTCAAGTGATTCGCAATGGCTGTCTGGTCCACACATTTTTTACCCTCAAGGGAGTTTTGCAGAAACCAAAACAAATGGGCTATACGGTAAATCCGCCAAATTCCCAACTAAGTTCCATCAAGTAGTGGTAGCCGTGGCGTAGTGGTAAGTGCGTCGACCGACGCGCAGAAAGGTCTAGGTTCGATTCACGGACGAGACACCTTGCATTTTTTCACGGCATCACCTCTTTCGAGTTGCTGACAACACTCAAAGAGTATCAATTGTCAATGAAAAGATTCTCAAATTTCGCCGTTCGGAGTCGGCAAAAAACTGTAAGTCCCTTCTACTCGTGTAGAACAGTAGCACACTGAACACAAGTAGCTGTTGTAGAAGCTAGACACTGGTCCCTTGTAGTGCCACTTAATTAATTATTATTATGTTCCATCAATTTGTTCCGGGTCATCAAAGATGTTTCTGTCCTTGCATTGTCATGATGTTCTCCTATTTCGGTCGCTTTTTCTTGAATATTTGATTCAAAAGTTCAAGTTTTGCACACTGGAGAATCGAGTTGGCCTTTTCGCCACATTGTAGGAGCTTATAAGAGACCACCCCATCAAACACTTAACATAGTCAAAGTCTGGATTGCTATTAATCCAGACTTTAAAGCACGTGAACATGTTCCCTCGAATTGAATACTCTCATATGTAATCCAGTCTTCATCGGTTGTAATGAATCACTTCAAAAGTGGTTCCATTCAGTTAATTGCTTTAAATCATGTCCCGAACATCGAGCTTTCTTGAGCAGCCTACATGATTCCAAACTGTTGTATGATCAAAAGTTGGCACTACCTTGTCTCCTTAAAACCAGCTTTTCCTTTCTTGGAAAATTTCATCGAATTTTTAGTGACAGATTGACAAGTGTGGTATTTTTGAAAGGAATTCAAAACGGAACGAAATGACTGTTAAGCACGGCGTTGACAGCATTTTAACAATTAACTTCGCAAAGGTAAGTTTTTGCAGCGTTTTAAACTTTTTTCTAGAAAAATATCACAAAACGTATTTCGTCATATATTGCATTCATATGCAAAACTTTTATCAAGAGCAACGAATGACACAACGGTTTTCACTAGAAATTTAGCCTGACATGTCACCCTTCAAACATGAGTAAGCCTGATCAAATCACATAAATGCGTGCAGAATATGGACACTGAAAATTTACACAATATTTTTTGTGTAATCGCGTTACTTACTTTTTTCGGTTATACTTGTTGGGCTGCGGAAAGAGCGAACTTTAAAATAAAACGCGTGTTCTTCGGTTGGCGGCGGTTTACAGAATGATTTTATTTTCCGTTTGTTCTGTTTTTGTTCTGTTTTACATGCATGTTCGACTGATTTTAAATTAAATATGGCCGGTAGGCGCCAAATTCAAATATTATACCAATTAACCTTTATATTATAAGGGCAATTCACAATAATTTTTTAACTTAGTTTGTAAGTTTTTTGATCATTAATTTTAAAGTATGTAATTTTTATAGTTCTAAGTGGTTCTACGAAACACCGGCCCCATTGAAGGACTTCGGTCTTCAATTTTGTTCTGGTAGAACCGCTAATTTCACAATAGGGCGTCTAATTACGCCGCTTCGGGTTTTCAGGTCCGCCACTCGAACTTTGCCGTCTTCTCCTGCGATGACCTTGACGATTCGCCCTATCGTCCATTGCTGTGGTGGCGCGTTTTCTTCTTGCACGACCACGATTTTTCCCACGGCGAGATTTGGCTGCTCTCGGACCCACTTGCTGCGTTGTTGTAGGCCCACTAGGTAGTCCGTTGACCACTTCCGCCAGAACTGCTGCTTGAGACAGCATACAAGCTGCCATCTTTTTAAGCAGCCCTGTTGATGGTCCGGCACTTGTTCCGGCGGCAGTGCTCGCAGGGACGTTCCGATTAGCAGGTGTGCGGGTGTGAGCGCCTCGCCGTCGTTTGGATCTGCGCTGAGTGGAGCGATGGGCCGTGAGTTGAGGATTGCTTCTACCTCGCAGAGTACAGTTTGCAGCTCCTCGCTTGTGAGAAGCGCGTTGTCTACGGTTCGCTACAGGAGTCCCTTGGCTGACTTCACGGCTGCTTCCCATAGACCGCCGAAGTGAGGGGCTCTTGGTGGAATGAAGGCGAAGCTGAACCCTTCCTCTGCCGCGAACTGGTGTATTGCTTCCCTCCCTCGCTCGAACTGCTGGCGAACTTCCTCGAGCTTCCGTTGAGCTCCCACGAAGTTCGTCCCGTTGTCGCAGTGGACTGTCTGCGGAATTCCTCTTCGGGCGATGAACCTTTTTAGGGCGAGAATGAAAGTGTCCGAAGACAGATCAGTTGCTGTTTCAAAATGGACAGCTTTGGACGTGAAACAGACAAACACAGCGATATAGGTTTTGACTGGGGGTCTACCGCGGATTCTAAGGGACGTTAAAACAGGACCACAAAAATCAACGCCACATATAAGGAATGGCCGTTGTGCTCTTAAACGGTCAGCTGGTAGATTGCCCATTATCTGCGTTAGCAGTTTTGGCTTGTACTTAAAGCAATGTACACAGCTTTGTACCGTTTTCCTGCATGCTTCTTGGACATTGACTAACCGCAAATACCCTTTGATAAAAGTGGTATTTTTTGTTAGTAGAAGCGGAAACTTGGCATCGTACTCAATCGGCGCATGAAGAAGACGACCACCCACACGAAGTAGGTTAAAAGTCCACTTATTGTCTTCGTATTCATGCAGGAACGGATTGAGTTTTTGCATGTTTGACGGAAGTGCGACTTTGCGTTTTAACTTACGAATTTCTTCTTCGAATTCGAAGTGTTGAACAATCTGTATCAGTTTTAGAAAGGCCAACTGTAGTTCTTTTGCCGAAGGTACCTTTTCGAAATTTTCGGTTTTATTCTTAAGTCGTCGAATAAACCGCATAACATATGCAAAAATTCGTACTAATTTTGCATGTGACGAAACTTTGTCGATTATTTCCATCCCGATATTTCGAGATTTCTCGACGGCTGTTAAAGCACATTTCGTCTTTCGCTTTTCCAGTACCTCATCACTCAGCGATAGTTCAAAATGAGCATTGACTGGCCAAGTAGTCTGCTCTTCCATAAGGAACTGTGGACCAGTGAACCAGATAGAAGTATTCAGTTCGTCCACGTTGCATCCTCTGGAAACTATATCCGCTGGATTCTGTTTAGTAGGGACATGTCTCCATAAGCAACTTTGCGTCCACTCTTGGATTTCTGCCACCCGATTTGCTACAAAGGTTGCTAGTGTTGATGGATGAGTCCTTATCCAATGTAGCGTAATTTCGGAATCTGTCCAAAATATACATTGTTCTACTTGGAGATTCAACATTGCCGATACTCTCATCCATAATTTGGAGAGAGTATGCGCTGCGCAAAGTTCCAATCGCGGAAGCGATTTGGTTTTTAAAGGGGCCACTTTGGACTTTGCAGTTAGCAGCGTCAACTTGATACCTTCTTCGGTTTGACTGCGTATATATATACAGCAACCATACGCTCTCATCGAAGCGTCGGCAAACCCATGAACTTGCAACTTCGCGTTAGAATGTGTATTCACAAAACGTGGTATATTGATGTCGCAAAGTTGAGCCAAATTCATTTTGAAGTTATGCCAACTCGTATCAAGGCGCAACGGAATCGACTCATCCCAATCTAATTTGGCAATCCATAGTTCTTGCAATAAGATCTTTGCCTTGGTAACTATGGGACAGAGTAATCCGAGAGGATCAAACAACCGCGAGGAAACAGACAAAATGTTTCTTTTCGTCGCTGGTAGGTGATCAAAGTTATTTTCTAGACTGAACCTGAAAACATCTTCTTTTGGTTGCCATTTTATTCCAAGCGTTTTTGTGGAATCCAGCTCATTGAAGCTGATCTCCTTTTGTGCACTATTGGCTTCGTAAAACGCTGGATGATTTGAAAACCACTTTGCTAAGTGGAACCCGCCTTGTTCCAGAATATATTTCACCTCTTTTTGGGTTTTTGCAAGGGTTTCAATATCATTGGCACCAGTTAGGAGATCATCAATGTAGAAATCTCGCAGCACAACTTCAGACCCCAGTGGGTGTGAGTTTTTGTAAGAATCCCCCAGCATCTTCAAGCACCGTATTGCTAAGAACGGTGCTGACGCCGTACCATATGTGACAGTATTCAGTCGAAAATGCTGTAAGGGTTGTAATGGATGCTGCCTCCACACTACGAGCTGGTAATTCGAGTGCTCTTCGGCAATTCGAACTTGCCTGTACATCTTCGCAATGTCCGCCGTTAGGGCATACCTTTTTGTGCGAAAACGGAGCAACGTCGAGAAAAGCTCCTCTTGAATGGTTGGCCCAACCATCAAGATGTCATTCAATGATTTTTGAGTCGAAGTGCGACTCGATGCATCGAACACCACTCGCAACTTTGTGCTTGTGCTCTGTGGTTTTAAAACACATTGATGCGGAATGAAGTAGTGTGGGCTACTTGGGATTTCATTACCTATCGGTGACATATGTCCCAAATTTAGATATTCATTCATGAACTCTAAGTACATTTTTCGGAGATCATTATCTTTAGATAATCTCCTCTCTAGTGAGAGGTATCGCCGTTTCGCAGTTTCGAACGACGCTCCGAGTGAGGTAGGTGGTACCTTAAATGGTAGTTTTACCTCAAATCTACCTTCTGGCAAGAATTTTGTGTTTTCAACAAAGTGCTTTTCGCACATTTGTTGCTCTGGAGTTAAACTTTTGTTTAACTCTCCAGGAATTTCTTCAAGTGACCAAAATTTCTGAACGATTTGGTCAAGAGAGGTGGCCTCCTCGGTTTGGCATACCATACTACACAATTTTGTGTTTGTATTTCGACAATTCGAATATTTTCCGGATACTATCCAACCCAGAAGTGTTTTTTGGATGGTTGGGTATTCCGGGCCTTTTTTAATTTGGCCAACGGATAGCAGTTCGAAGAATGTTTCTGCTCCCAGCAACAAATCCACCTTTTGTGGTTTTTGGAACCATGGGTCTGCTAACTCTATATTCCGGGGGATATCCCAGTTGGCGGTATTTATCGCATGATCTGGTTGATATCCGGAAATAGATGTCATGACCCAATAGTCGGCCGAGAACGAATGCTCATTCAATCGGGACTTAACAACCGCATGTACTTTTTTGTTAACTTTTGAGTTCGTTTTACCGATACCAAGCAAGTTCAACGAATTGTCTTCTTTGCGAAGGTTCAGCCTCTGGACTAGCTCTTCAGTTATGAAATTAACTTGTGAGCCCGAATCAAGCAAAGCTCGCGCTGGCAAAAAGTCGCCATTTTTACATTTTATTTTGACCACGGCTGTTGCCAGAATGACATGGTCAGTTGACGCAGAGGCATGCATAGCTTGGGAGGTCGAAGGTTGTGCACTGTTAAACGTTGTCACATACTGATGCAACAAAGAATGATGCGCACGATTGCATACACTACACCGGCTGAATTTGCACTTTGAAACTGTGTGTCCTTTCCGAAGGCAGTTAATGCAAATCGGCACACTTTTTGCAAAATCGAATCTTTGCAATACCGAGAGTGCGGTAAACGACTGACACGCGGTTATGAAATGATCGTCCGATTTGCAAAAGACGCATTTCAGTTTGTTCGATTGTTGTTTTTGTATTTGTTGTTGCTGGGGATTTTGTTGAGAATTGACACAAGAAAACGATGATCGTTGGTTCTTTTGTCGACCAAGATCTCTTTTTGGATGTGACTGCTTATCACTAGACTTGACGCGTGACGCAGATGACTCTTCAGCAGCTATGTGCTGGTACCTTTTGTTGAGCGCTGTCTCACAATCACTCCATAAAGGCAGAGTGCTGTAGTTGAGTTGCTCTTCCCACTTCGACCTCGTTGTGGCGTCAACTTTTGACATCACCAAATGAATGATTATTGCATTCGTGATGTTCTTTTCATCGCCTAATGACAAAAGCGAGTCATATATCGCAGAAACGGTATCGATCATACTGCGTAGTGCAGATGACGATGGCTTTGTGATCTCAGGTAGATCAAAAAGTGTAGAAATATTGTCGAAAAATATAAGACAATTATTGTCGTACACTCTCTTCAAACTAGCCAACGCTTTTGGATAGTTTTGTTCAGTAATTTGAAAAGCCTTAACTGTACCTAAGGCTTCACCGGAAAGACACGATATCAGATGATTGAATTTTTCAATATCTGGAAGATTGGGATCATTGTCCACTAAACTTTCGAATAAGCTGATAAAGTTTTTGTATTCAGCATATTTACCGCTAAATTTGGGAAGAGACATCTTCGGGAGTCGAGAGTGTTGAGGCCCAGCAAAGGAATATTCAGCAATGCTAGATTTCCGCCTCTTGTTTAAAACACTCATTATTAACGACTTTGTGCATACACAAATGTCTTCTAATTCCCCGCGGAACGTGTCATTGCGATCAGCTAGTTCTATCTCCGATTGATATGTCATAGCTTGATCGATATACGAATTCAACAAATCCAATCGACATTCAAGTTCAATTGGATTTTGTGAAATTGTCTTTTGTTCTAAAGCCGCTTTTACCCGAGAAATATTTGCTACAATGATCGACCTCTGATGCTTTAATTGCTCAAGAGAGTCGTCTTTGTTTGGAGAAGCTTGTCTCTTTGGTGCCATTTCAATTTGTATAAAACGAATTGACAATTAAATCACTTTCGTATTTTATGCGGAATTAGTTTATCCACTGGTTATGCACTGGTTCTCAATTAAATTGCCGTAAAAGCAAATAATTCCTTTAAAAATTATTATACGGAAAGCGCACGTACTCACTGTACGTGATTGGAACAAAATATTGTGCTATAACCGAAAATACGACACAATAACTTTGTGTAATGATTTAAGTTCACTCTCACAATATTTAAAAACTGCCGCACTTTATTTCAACTCCGCTGAATGCACTTTTAATCAAAGAAATATTGAAATTTTTTATGATCACTGAATGCACTGTGCAATTTACACTGAACTGTGACTTGGTTTGCCAAAAAATACGCAAAATGTAAACAAACCGAAGGTAAACAATGAACTTTCAAATCAGTTTGTGTTTGATTAATTCCGCGAGTAGTTTTCGATTAAAATTTGATTTTATGACCGTATCCAGTTCAAGTGATCAGATAGCGAATTGCTGGAAAGCAAATGTAATCACCTTTGTGTCAGAGCACTAAAGGACAGTGGTGGTGCAGCGGAGGAGATGATCGCGGTGGCACAGACAAACAAGTAGCAATAATATTTTCTAAAACCGATTGTTTTAAACGCGAGTGTTACTTTTAAGTAATTAGTAACCACTAAATTCATAAAACTTATTAGTTTGATACAAATAAATTGATCATTAATAAGAATCACGCACTTGTTTCACTTTGTACTTTTGTTCGTACATATGTATGTGTATGTGTGTATGTACTTGTCCCTTTGTTTCAGGGCATATGTCAAACAAATATACAATTTTGGCGACTATATATATATATATATACATGCAAAGGATGACAAGAATTGAAAGTGGATTTACTCAATTGGAGCACAAAACAATTGCTCTACACTTTCAATTTTTGTTAAATACCTGAGGCAAAGAAACTTCCCTTTTGCAATCTTCGCAGTTGCAGTTCGGATGGACCATTTGGGTTGTTAAATTTGTTGCACGGCGCGAAATTTCGTTTATGTATGTTTATATATGTATGTACAATTGCACGTCGCGGTTTGGAAGTTTTTCCTCGCACTGAATTTTTTTTTGCACTGAATATTATGCACTATAAATATATGTGAATATAGCACTTATGTATTTGGTTTCACAAATTTTCTTTTATATATATTTTTGTGTATATTTCTGTATATATGTATATTTCTAAATATATATATTTGTTTGTCACTTTTTCTTGATTTTTTTTTTTTTACTTTATTCTTATTCCCTGCTCAGGCGCCATGAAAATTTACACAATATTTTTTGTGTAATCGCGTTACTTACTTTTTTCGGTTATACTTGTTGGGCTGCGGAAAGAGCGAACTTTAAAATAAAACGCGTGTTCTTCGGTTGGCGGCAGTTTACAGAATGATTTTATTTTCCGTTTGTTCTGTTTTTGTTCTGTTTTACATGCATGTTCGACTGATTTTAAATTAAATATGGCCGGTAGGCGCCAAATTCAAATATTATACCAATTAACCTTTATATTATAAGGGCAATTCACAATAATTTTTTAACTTAGTTTGTAAGTTTTTTGATCATTAATTTTAAAGTATGTAATTTTTATAGTTCTAAGTGGTTCTACGAAACAGACACCAACAGCATGTACAGAGTTACAAAAATTGCACGACTCAAATTTCGTCCTGAAAAGTCACTGTTGCGTGTCTGGAAACAAAAAGAAACGTACAGAGCCAAATTTGAAGGGGTATGGCAGATGGGTCTTCAGTTCAATGCCTCATTTGATCAATTTGGCCATTTGAAGGCGACAGACAGTGCGTCTACATTGGGGAGTAGCAATTTTTCTCCACCGGTTGGGACAGTTTTTTCTATCACTTCGTCGTGCTATCGAGTCAATAATTTGGTACAGTAGAGCTCTTTAGTCACTTTGTATTATTTCACGCAGTTAATGGAGATCAAACCTTGTGAGTCCCACAAATTGTTGGTCATCACATTTCCAGCCGATAGGACAGTGTTCGATTTCTTAAGAACACATTCTCCGAGTGAAATCCACAGTTTTGACTGTTTCTTGGTTTCGGTTGTGTTTTGGCGACGGTCACGAAGAGATGCTTCGGGTTGTACTTGAACAGTGCTCTGAAGTGGTCGAACAGTTGCGCCTGTTGTCCGGAGTGAGAAAACGCAGCATTCAATACTTCTAGCAGGATAAGACTTAGTCTTTCTTCTTTCCAAGACACACGAGTCTTAGTCTTTTGACAACTCGTGTGTCTTGGAATGAAGAAATGCTAACCATTACCGTTTAAGTTACAAGAGACATAAAGTGGGAAATAAAATATTCTCCCCTATCTAAATCCCACGGTGGAGGAGTTCAATTAAAAAATCCTTCTCTCCAGTGCTTCCGCCAACAAATAACGCGTTTATTGTGACAGCTATCATTTCTAAGCATTTTCTTAACTGGCAATATTCTCTTAAGAGCCATCCAGTTCCCTTTAAGCGACTGCCACCAACTGTCCTCCGTTGACATGAGAGTGAATTTCCCACTTCATTTAATTGCACTCAAACGCTAATCGCTGTCAAAAAAAAAAAATACTCCACTCAGTGTGCAGTCATTTCGTAGTCACAATCCTGGTCAACCAGTTCAGCATGCCCCGTAAGTCAAGGTCTGCAATCATCCGGATTCCAGGCGAAATTATCCCGAGAAGCATTCCAAAACGTCCTTGCATCGGGCACAAGCTCCATTTCGTTTATTTTTCTCTTCATAAGATCCCCGGGGCACATCATCCGCCCAGTGAAAGGATAATTTGACAGACAGTAGAATTTATTAGGAATTTCCATTCCACAGCGCCAGCCGCCCTCGCACTTGGAGCTCATTTGGAAAAAGCGTGATATTTAATTATAAAAACATTTTTCTTTTCCCGCTGCAAGGACTTCGCGGAGCAGTGTGCCTTTTTGCTCTCATCTCTATCGCGGCAATTCAGCGCCTTGATAGGACTTTAATTACACGCCGATTGAATGACACGGGAGATTAATTAAACACTCCACTCACTGGGGTGTAATTCGCTCGCGAAAGAAATGATTGCCGAAGAATGCTCCCGTGAATATCCTTCTTTTTTTACGTCGTCGACGTTCATTAGACGAGAGCAATCGAGGATATCCCGTCTAATTGCGTTCCATAGCCGTGCGGGTTAAATGAGGGATGACAGCTTATCCGAAGCTGGCGTGAGGAGAGAGGAAATCAACTTTCCGTCATTGTCACTCAGGCGGCAGGCACCCGTCGCATGCCGGGGAATCGAATTTGAATTTGCATGAAACCTCATGCAGGCAGACGCTAGCAGCACTCCCAGGAAATAACGTTAAGCTTCATCAGCAACACCTGCAGGGGTGCAGCAATGAATGTAAACCGAGAGATAAAGTTCGTGTCCTTGTTTGCCGGCAGCAGACGACATGCATGCACTCTCGGCCGTTGTAGGGTCTTTGGCACATCCCGGGTGACAAAGTCCTCGTCCCATCGGCCGCCCGAAACCAAATCTTATCCTGGCACAACAAAGGACACAACAAAGTTTACGTTAACGAAATTTGCTGTGTGGTTAGCCCATGGCAAGTGCATCTGTTGCATGCGATATGAGTCCTGAAAGTTCCTGTGACATTTATTCTGGTCTTCGAGTGTTTGTGGAGTGGGGAAGTGGACGTCTAAAAAGGTTTCCCCTTCACTCCTTCCCCCGCCACCCCCCTCGGTGTGGTCAGAGACAGATGGCATCTGAGTGTGGAGACCAGTCGCCTGAGTGCAGGCCCTGGTGCTGGCGATAATCATCACTGATCGATAGATCGTGGTTTGTTAAGCAGCATTAAACACTTCCTCCGCTTGCCCGGTGGCAGTCCATAAATTCATTCGTCGGCGCACTGCAAATGGCTGGCGCGCCGACAAACGGAACGCTACAACTTGAGATATTATGTCCTGACAAGACACGGTATTGTACGCTCGCAGTGCACTCGTGGGGCGATGTGCATGTGCGGTATTTCTGGGAAATTTCCTGATGTACCGGCCGTGATAAGCGGCCGCACAAAATATGGCCCTGAGCGATGCAAGTGCGATTGGGAAGCAACCTGACGCAGGCCTTGGGAAGGCATTGAAAGGAGCTGCTCCATTGTTAGTCAATAAATCGCACGCCGGCACTGTGAGTGTGCGGTGTGAGGACGAACTCCGACTGCCGGCAACACCACGTGAATAGGCGGTTTATCATCGTGGATATTTCCTGATTGCACACTTGTTTTTCTGCACTTCCTTACTGATCCTAAGAGGGGGCTCCTTGATGGTGCCCTCGGAGGCAGTGCTGCTCGCGTGATTGTGAGCAATTAAGCACGCTGGGCGATGTGAGAGAACGTGTGAGTTAGTGTCTGCTGCGACTGACAGCAGGTCTAGCAATAAAAATCGACCACATGCGTCTGACGTGGGCGGACTGCAACTGAAATCGAAGGAGCTATTAATTGTCGGCGAGAGTTAAGATTTATTGAACGGGGACGTCCTAATGACTGTGGCACCGCACCGCGGTGGTGACAATTAAGAGAGAAGGCTGGTGCGGGACGCCGCACCAGGTGAGCGTGCAATTAGAGAAATTGGATATTCGAATGTAAACAATCTCAACTAAGGAATATTCTCACACAGTGTCGTTTGAAGTGGTGTGCTGATGGAGAGCTCTGTACTTTTAATTTTTGTAGGAGATGATGAATGTGGGCGTAAATTCAAGGAACGAATGGGGAAAACTTAAAAAATGAGAAAGACTGGCTCTGGGGGCAGGTTAGGTCAGGGAGAGTGGCAGAGTCTCACATAAATCGCACAAGTCGTGAAAGAATCAAAAAACTGAATTAAACCTAAGAGTTGGTAAATTTCATGACTCGACGAGGGTGTAAGTTTGAAAAGTGCTTGAGGGCTTCTGTGCGCTTAATTTCTTATAATGCCAACACAAACGCGATGCACTTTGCAGTTTGGTTAGAGAACCTCGAAACCATTCCAATCCTGCACCCGATTTCGTTAAGGAGATACGCTGTCGTGTGACTTTTTGCATATTGTTCTAGTGAGGAGGTCGGATTCAAATGCGGGGCATTATCTTCTAGGAAACAGCACAATTGCTGGGATACACTGATGGCATCGATATCATCGTCAGTTCGTAGCGAGCCGTTGTGGAGACATGCATGGCTTTCGAAGAGCAGGCGAAACGAATTGGTCTTAGAGTACAACTACAACAAGTTAAAGAGTTTGTCTAACTCGAGGCAAATGTGAACTTTACAATTGACACCTTCATGTAGATTCGTCGCAGAATCACCCTTGACAGCCGCTGTTATTTCGGTCTGTTAAAACAGCTATGGTCAAAACTCCTGACTCAGTGGAACAAGATAATATTAAAACAGACGCTTATCGTACTCGTACTTTAAAAGCAAGACGAGTACTGGTAGCCTCGAAAGGAAAATTCTGCGTCCTATATATATAGTCCTGTCTGCGAGCTGCGAGGAAGGTTAAAGGAGAAGAAGAGACAATCGCGAACCCTACGTAACGTGCCAAGATGTGGATGTAGTCCAGCAAAAAAAAAAAAAACCGAATCGATAACAAAGCTCTAGCTGAGAGGGACTTCGAATCCCAGCCTCCATTTTCGAGAAGGAGAGGAAGACCGAACCTCCGGTGTAGAGACCTAGTGATTATGGGCACTAGAGAGCTGGAAGCAACGTGGCACAGACCATCACGAATGGAAGGCAGCTTTAGCTCAGGCTAAGCCCCTAATGGGTTTGTTGTGCAAGGAAGTGAGATTCATACTGAGGTATGATTTTCAATAAACTTTTTTGACACATCAAGAGTGAGTTCTATTAAACTACTTTCTGACTTCTTTGTTCAGTATTGGTTGGTTAGTCACCGTGAAGACAAATGAGTCTCAACGGTGTATCCAAATTGATCAGCTGTATTGCGAAAATCAGGGTTGTGTAATAAATGGTTTTCATGAGCTTCGAATAACTTACGGTGTACGTAATCGACATACATATTGTCAATACCATTCGCAATTTTGAGTCCCAGTTTGAATTAGATGATACTCGACCGCTTACACTACAAAAAGCTCGTAGTGAACAAACTATGTACGCTGTAGCTGAGAGTGTACACGAAGACCGTGACAAATCAATTTGTTGCCGTTCTCAGTAGCTATGTTAACGAACTCCTGAAGTTCAAGCCTGTGAGCTTTGATTTCCACAAGACGCTTCTTAAAGGCAAACCGCGCATGAAACAATTGACTAGTTGAGGAATTATTTGAATATTTATATATTTCATGCGATATCAAGCCTTTTGACTATTTTCTCTGAGAATTTCTCTGGTCTTCAGGAATGAGTCAGCTACAATTGACGCATTGCAAGCGAGATTCCAGTTACTTTACTCAAACTTCTTCCTCTTCTTCTTCTTGTGGCGCTACAGTCCGGGGTGGACTTGGGCCTCAACATAACTCTTGGGATAACATACCTCTACAGTCAGCACTAAAAGCGGATGGGGAAGCCCTTAGTCTTTTCGAGAGAAAAGTTTTGTGTGCGATTTTTTGCCGTGTTTGCTTTGATGGCATCTTGAGAAGAAGATTAAACGACGAACTCCATGGGCTGTACAGCGACATGCACCTAGTCAAGTGTCTTCGGATACAACGCTTAAGATGGCTAGGCCATGTAGAGCGTATGGACACCACTGCTCCGGACCGAAAAGTCTTCGAATCCGAGCCATTGGGACAACGCAACAGAAGACGGCCTAGGCTAAGGTGGCGCACACAAGTGGAGAAAGACCTCAACCAACTTGGAGTGCGCAACTGACGGCAGCTGGCGAAAGATCGTGCTGTCTGGAGAGGCACGTTGGTTAAGGCCCAGGTCCACACCGGACGGTAGCGCCACAAGAGAAAGAAAAAGAAGTATGTTAGAGTAGCAGCATCATCGGACCGATTTTATCTAAATTTAAGCGGTGACCAACATTTTGGCTCAGCAGTGTGTGTTAGAAAGTAACTGACACGCTAACTGAATCGCTTTCACTAAAACTCAAGGCATGAATACAGGCGACCACCGACTAAGGCAGAATGTGTCGCTATACCACAATACCCTTGCTACAATCGAACTTTTATGGACAAAATTTCCAAATCTTGTTATCAGCAGTCTTTGGACGCCAATTGGTCGCCTCCGAGCTGACCACCATGGGCATGTTTTTGTGCGTATACGCAAAGGACTACAGTTATACCAACGGTCTGAAAATGATACAAGCACTTACAATCAATATTATTTGAGGAACCAGTACATCATCAAAAAGATCATGGAAAATCGGAATGACAGAATGCGTAAGTAACAAGATTCTGTAATATCAAGCTACCGAATGAAATGAGAGTTTTGATTCTTGGATCTGCTTTTACTCCTGCCCTACTGTGTGTCGCGGCATCAAACAATTTTTGTCCTTAAGAAGAGTACACTGTCCCGGTTGAGTGAGAGACAGGAGGTTCATGATTTGTGTGGAGGCTTTCAGTTTGAATCGTTCGCTTAGTTAAAATATTTTTTCAATGCTCTCCACACCTCTACCGCTCACAATTCTAAGGGAATACTACTCGCCAATAAAATGTTCAAAAAGTGATCGGTTCAATGTGGATGTTAAAATGAAGGTTCTTTACAAATTTAACCAATTTCGGATCTTTTGAGAGTGAGAATATCTCTCCTTAAGCCGTTAGCCAAAATTCATCACCATAAACCAAACTTTAAGGCAACCAATCCCCAGCCTTAAGGATGGTTACACCGAAGAGGTGAAAATTCTTGGCCATAATGTCTGTATTCACATCGTTGCACATCGTCCTTCCGGAGCGCATTCTTTTGAAGCATTCCCCCTTCGCATGACATCTCGCTCTCCACTAACATTTGCTCTCAATTACGAGGTGGTGCCCACAGGAAATCATTCCCCATTTATTTACATTTCATAAAGTCAAATCAAACCAGCAGAAGAAAAATTCCCGAACCCTTCACCTTTCACCACTCAAGCGGCCACTACCTCGTGCGTCATCGTCATCCTGTGTTGCAACAATCAGCCCCCCCCCCACCATTTCCATTGAAATTTAAATATATGTGTACATGTGTCGAGGCGTGGGCCTCCGACTGACGCTTGTCGACGATTGCGTTCGTTGTGTTTGCTTTCTTTTTCAGAGATTTTTATAAATCCAATCAAATTGGCAATCAATTTAATTGAAATTGGATTCGATTGACCAAAAAGGATCAGACACACCGCCTCCCCACTTGTGTGAACGGGCTGTGAGGAAGAGGGGGTGGTTAAATCAGGTTTTTGGCAAGGATACACCACAATCGTTGGCTGTGCATTCGCATCGTCCGAAAATACTTCAAACAGCTGAAAGTGCAGTGATTTTCCAAATACTAGTTGCTGTTGTTGGTAATGGATTTTATGTCGTTTTTTCCTCATTTCTGGCATCGAACCACTCACTCGTCCTCTCTGGACTCCGCCCCTCCCGCCTACCATGGGGTGCAATGAGCAGATCTTGCGAACTGTCTAGTGCCAATAATTGGGATGCCCAAACTCACACCTCTCCCGCCCCACTCATGCCACTGCCGCCGCCAGCACTCTGACCCTCAATTGAAAATGAGATTCGATTTGATGTTATTTTCTGGTTGGGCATTGTTGTTCGGCTTTCTGGGTCTAGGTTTGGGGTTCACCATGCGAGTGTATTTGTGTGTTATCACTCGAATATCACTTGCCATGCAGAGCAGAGTCAGTCGGGCGTGCCACGTTGGCCATCAATTTAGATGTAATTTAATCGAACGTGGACCTGGCAATGGAATGCCAACGCTTCTCTGTTTTTTTTTTTGTTCTCTGTCTCCCCAAACGGGTGTGAGTTTGAAGAATGCCCTTTTGTGTGTTTGTGCCCGCAGCGCTGCGGAATAAGGGAATTTTAATTATTCTACAAAATGTCTGTGTTTCTAATTAAATGCACTCGTGAATTGAAAAAGTTAAGTTTCTGGGTTTCGTCTGTTTGTGATCCTTGCATGAAAGCATACCTGGTGAGATTGTTTTTGTTTTTGATGATTTATTTATGTTGTTTTCGGAAATTTCTACAATGCGCTGCTGGTTAGAAAATTGAATTCTTCCTGACTGAACTGTGGTTCGATTTGATTAAGCCGCAGTTGAGTATGAGCCTTGGGGTGTCTTTGTAAAGTCCCGGCAATGGTGTCAGTTTCCAAGTATTACTTTGAATTGTGTACCGACTTTTGGAAAACATTAAAATTGAAGATGGTGTGTCTGCACCGGGTGCCAATCTCATTCCTCATTTAGTACAATTTAGTTAGGGGTACCAACCTCAATCAAGGGTCAATGGTGATAATTCTGTACCTGAAGAAATGGACATATATCTGAGCCTTGATTGAACCACGTGCTCATTTTCATCACATTTCTGCATGTCCAGATCACGGTCTTAAAGGTGATTCTTTCCGCCTCAATAAAACAAACAACACATCAAATTTCGTGATCAAACGCAGAACTAATTTCAAAACCCGCTGTTCATTTGGCGAAATACCAGAAAAGTACAGTGAATGTGGAAGAATTTTGAAACCCAACTGTAGCAGCTTTGTTCCCATTATGTATAAGGCATGAGGCCAAGCATTGTCATGTAACATACTAACCATACTTATTAGACAAGGCATACATTTTTTGGCAGAACTTGAATGCATAAAGAGTTTTAATTTCTACCAAATTATCAAGAACATCAAGTTTCGAGACGTGCTTTGGGTCTTGATCTGCATCAAACAACTGGCCAGAATTTTAACGGTAGTCACACAAAATTCACTTTTCATCACATGTACAGAAATCGGTATTTCGGTGCCTTATACAGAATGGATCACAGGTTTCTTAGTTTTCGGACTTCATTCAATTTATTGGGCACCCATTTATCAAATTTTTCCATATTTCCTTTTTGTGATAGGTGTCAACTAATTGACATTGGAGATACTGTCATATTATGCACAAGACTCCGTACCGTTTTTCATGGATCTGTATCCACTTTTTCTTATAAAACGGCGTCGTCCATTACCGCTTCCCTTTTCGCACGCGGCTAGCATTCGATGCTAACATATTTTGAAAGGAACTACCAAACCCACGCTTTAAATGTGTCAAAAAATGTATAAATCTTACCCATTGGCAACTTAATATATATATAAACACCTAGAAAAAAATAACTTCTTTTCAACGGACCCTAAAAGTCCATTCGGAAGGTCAAATTTAAGGAACCTAGTTCGAGTAAAGTAAGATAGTAAATTTCAGCGCCGTCTGTTCGGTCCACAGGAGACCCCTTCGACTGCGCCAACTATCGAGGGATAAGTCTCCTTAACATCGCCTACAAGATCCTTTCTGCCATATTGTGTGAACGCCTGAAACCATTCGTCAACAACCTGATAGCTCCTTATCAGCGTGCTTTCAGGCCAGGGAAGTCCATCATCGACCAAATCTTCATACTACGGCAGACCCTGGAAAAAAAACCCAAGAAGTGCAAATCGAAACCCACCATCTTTTCGCCGATTTCAAGGCCGCATATGACAGTGTGCATAGAGACGAGCTATACAGTGCCAAGTCTAGCTTTGTCATTCCTACCAAACTCGTCAGATTATGTAGGATGATGATGGGGAATTATCGCTGCTCCGTCAAGGTCGGCAACGTACTCACCGAGACCTTCAATGTCAAAAAAGGTTTTAGGCAAGGCGACGCACTGTCATGTGACTTTTTTAACATCATCCTGGAGAAGATCGTGCGTAACTCACAGGTCAACACCAGAGGCACGATCTTCCAAAAGTCAGTTCAATTGATAGCTTACGCCGACGACATTGACGTGATTGGAGGAACACAGCGAGCCGTCAATGGTGCGTTTACTGGCATTGAAGCGGAAGCGGCTAAAATGGGTCTGGTGGTAAATGAGGGCAAAACGAAGTACATGCTGTCATCAAGGAAGGACACACAACATCGGCGTCTCGGACAGAGCGTCACACTAGGCAGCAGAAACTTCGAGGTAGTCAAGGACTTCGTCTACCTCGGCTCCGCGGTAAAAGGGACAATAGTAATAAAGCCCTCTCTCGAAGAACTAATCTTGCTTTATATAAAACCTTGATCATCCCAGTCCTACTCTATGGCGCGGAAACCTGAACGCTACTAAAAGCGGATGAGGACGCCCTTAGTCTTTTCGAGAGAAAAGTTTTGCGTGCGATTCCTGGTCCTGTTTGCGTTGATGGCATCTGGAGGAGAAGATATAACGACGAACTCTATGGGCTATACAGCGACATGCGCCTAGTCAATCGTCTACGGGTACAACGCTTAAGATGGCTAGGCTATGTAGAGCGTATGGACACCACTGCTTTCGTTCGAAAAGTCTTCGAGCCATTGGGACAACGCAACAGAGGACGGCCTAAGCTAAGGGGGCGCACACAAGTGGAGAAGGACCTCAACCACATGTTAGTTGAGGCCCAGATCCACCCCGGACTGTAGCGCCACAAGCTAAAGCTAGATTTCCCACCATATCTTCACAAGTCAAAAAAAGTAGCCTGCTTGCTCTCCAACAAATGGTTAATTTGCATTCGAAACTTATCATCTCAGTGCATGCATTATATTTCAATTCGGACCACACCAAAAACAATCGCCAACTTAATTACAGTGAGTTCCCTCCATTGCACCCAGCTGCCACACAATGCACTGAAGGACGACAACTGTCCTCGCGCTGCTTCCTCATTTGTTTCACCTATTTTCCGTGCCACTGCCTTCACCTAAAGTTCATAAATTTTCTATTAATAAACAGTTTTTTTAGTTCCAGCACGTCCTTTTTTTTTGTAGGATGGCGCCCAACGAAAATCTTCTACCTCAACACAGAGTAGTAAGCAGTAACTGAAACTACCGTTAATTAGGTACAGGGATCTCTGCTAATGGCATACACCGGTTGCCTTCACTCCAACACCCATGCTAGTGCCCAAGTCAGTGCAGCAAAGCAAAAACGGAGAAACAGAAAAAAAGCAAAAAACAGGGGACAAACCCAAACGAGAAAGTAAACTCAAAAAGTTTTTGTTTAAATAGAAAATGAATGCTCAAACAAAAACTAACCGAGGTGGTGGAGGTCTCCTCCAACGAGCGAGAGAGAGAGCAAGCAAGCAAGCGACAGAGGGTTCATAACAAAGGCCTGTCAACTGTGGCATATACATAACCTTCGAGGATACTCTTTGGTCTCTCTTCGTTTTTGTGCGTCCTTTTCGAGAGGGTGCCCTTCTGCATGGCGACAGCTAGAGAAAGAGAGGCAGGGAGTTTGTAGAGTTCAGATTGCGGTTATGGTTCATTGTGCAACGGAGAACAAAACAGCGGCAGAATAACACCGTTAAGGCCACCAACAGACGGGCGGGCAGGCAGAGACTACTGTTGGTGCAACAAAGCAAAGTTTTTGGTGGCGCGCGGTTTTGTAGTCAAGTGGATGAAATGGCCTGATTGTGCTGATAAAGTTGCTGCAAGGATTAAGTTTTTGGGCGGATGTTTTTCGTGTTTGTCGTTTTCTTTGCTCAAATATTTTACGAAGTTCGGGTTAATTCAGCAATTCTGTTTGGTAGTTTTTCATCATCAACCGCATCCATGTGTGCATTGCTGTTGAGCGGTAAACGCGAGCATCCTTGCATTGGTTGATGGGAGGTTGGGCGTGTGTGTGTGTCTTTTGTTCCGAAGGGGACATTTTTGAATAATTGAATAGGACTTTGAAATTCATTAATCTTTCGAATAATTTTTGCCTCCAAAACATCATTAGTCTCATTAAAGCACCGCCCTCCACCCCCTCTGCTCCTTCTCCTTCCTCAGTCGTCTACAGAAGGATGACAAATTTGATAGTAATTTTCGAACGCCGTACATGAAAGTTAAATTTTTATTAGCGCTGCTTGATCCGGACCCCGGAAGATCCCAAACGAGACCGTCAACTTCTTCCCCGAACTTGCGCTCCCACCGGCAAGAACACGCCCATCCGCTTTGCCAAGAATCACTAGACGAAGCCCGACTCATGTGACGACACGACGACGCCGCATTAAAGCAGTCGCAGGCCATCAGCGAAGCCTCTGTAGTTCTGTTCAAAAATTCAAAACGCTATTAATATTCTGGCCGGGTTCACACATGTGCGCCCCGCCCGTGAAGCTGTGCATCTTCTCCGCTGCCTTTGTTGTGTGTATGCTATCTTCGAGGGACAATCAACATGCCATCCGGTGTACCATAAAATTTTCTAATTATCCGCCAGTCCGACCCCCATCGTCACTGCGGCGTCGTTCCTCGGCATCTACGGCAGTGTAGAAAATTAGCTTTTCCGCACACACATGGGCGGCAGCAGTTTCAAGGACGTGGATGGGTAAATTAGGGCTGCTCCGTCACCGGTCCTTTTTGCTCATTATTCGGGGAATAATGCCGAAATATTCTCAATGCCACGTATGATGACTGGTTTCAGCTGCCGCCATTATGCCTGGTCATACACATGTTCCGCTGGTGACATCCGTCCCCGGCGGCCGTCCCAACTTTGAAGTTTTATGACGCTATGGGTGAGGGACTCCTTTAAATGTTTATTAATATTAATCACAGTTGCTGGCACTATCACCGACGGCACATTGCCGCGCCGCCATCTGGGTGGGTGTCTAATGGAAAGGAATGCGCCACGGATTCCGGAGGTGAGAAGTGATTTGCTCGGTCACACGGATTTACTAGGTCGGCCAATTACGCCGCCTTCACTTTGAATAACTCTGAATGACGAATGTGCGTGGGAGGGGTCTTGTAAATTAAAAACTTACTGTGCAGGGGAATTAATTAAGGGTCGTGCGGTCGTCTCACATGCAAGGATGCGTGTCGGGGCGACGTTCCGTGAAAGTTACACTTCGACTTCAATGCTGGGTTTGTGTGGCATTAAGGAGGCAAATAAACAGTAATTGGTCAGATTGTTGCGGTATGAATTGCAGGGCTTAACACGTCCCCATGCACGTGTTGCTCTTGAGCGTGGACCTTGCTTTAAAATGCTTTAAAAATAAAACAATTCATCGACACGGAAGGAGGAGTTCTGGGTATCGTTGTATTTAAGGTTGATTTGAAGTGTATTCCATGATTGGGAGGCAATAATTGTCAAAGGTTGGATGTTTGAATGTTCAGCTGATTCTTCTAAGATTTGAGACTCAACCTATTGAAGGCAAATGTTTAACACTTGAATAGCACTTGCTTCAATTTCGGACAGCGGGGATTTATCAACTGCACTTTCGTCATCACTTTCGATTTCGAGGTCTTTTAAAAGTTGGTCTCTTGTCAAACTCAAAATGAAGCCGACCCCAATTGCTTGGCTTCACAGAAGGATTCAGAACTTTTGTATTGTCGTAGACTGCACATTGCCTTATGCATTAACCGAGCGGCATACGACCTTAAATGCTTTTAATTCAGTCTCCAAATTTGGCAATTGCTTTGTACTATTCAAAACGAACACACGAAGGAATATATACGAATAGCGCATGAAATCAATTGCAGCAATTGAATCATTAATGGTAAGACTTAAGACGTTTCTTTTATTAAGGAGTTGCATGTATCGAGGGTAGTTTTTATTAAGGTTGCGCTGTATGTCACATATATAGATTTTTAGAAGGTATAGTCTGTTTTTTTAAAGACCACCTACCCCCTTCTTTGGTATTCTCAAATTTCCCATGGATGATATCCCTGTTACATCATTGAATTGAATAAGAAACACAGGTAAGTTTCTGTTCACTGAATCAAGCATACCCTTGCATCATGCATAAAAACCATGTTGAAAAGTGAATTTTGTAATAGCTTGTCATCTGCAGTAATATGAAAATAAAGAAATATAATATTCAAGTAGACATAGACAAAAAAAAAAAAACAATATTCGTTTCTCACGAACCCTCGTCAGGAAAAAATTTAAGTTTTGGTCAGATTTATAAAGGGTGAACGTTTAAAAAAAAACACATAAAATTCCGAAAAATGCTTGAAATCTTTATTTGAATCGATTGTATGGTCCATATAATTTAATGTTGGAAGATTATTTCATACAAATGCTGATGTTGAATGCGCCTCAAATGGTCCATCCGCTTAGTCAAATTTTGGCATACTCTTTCTAAAATTTCGGCCGGTATCTCACGAATAAATGCTTCAATGTTGTCTTCCAGTGCGTCAATTGTCTGTATAAACATGAGCTTCAACATAGCCCCACAAAATATATTCTAAAGGCTTTAAATCGCACGATCTAGGCGGCCAATTAACCGGACCCGAACGTGAAATAAAATGTTCTCCGAACTCGCCTTTCAATAAATCAATTGTTGCGCGTGCTGTGTGGCATGTGGTACCGTCTTGTTGAAACAATATGTCATCTCACGGTAGCGCTCACCATTCACAGTTACGTTACGATTCGCATCATCTTTGAAGAAGTACGGTCAAATGATGCCACCATTCCATAAACCGCACCAAACTGACTTTTTCTGGATGCATTGGTGGCTTTTACAATGCTTCTGGTTGATATTCGTATTCACTCCTAAATCGACAATTCTGCTTATTTACGTATCCCATGAGCCAAAAATGAGCTGGGAATAAAATGGAAGAAGAGCGCGATGAACTTTCTTAACAAAGCACGCATTTTGATAATAAAATTTAATAATTTGCAAGCGTTGTTCGTTTGTAAGACGATTCATGGTTAAATTATAGACCAAACTGAAGATGTTTGACAGTGAAACGAAACACGAAACGTGCGTTAGCTGTTAAAACCAGTGTTACCCAAACGATAATAGCTAAAAAATCACCCTTTATTTATATGAACATAAGTCAAAAATGCATAATTATACTTAAAAATGTATTCCATCCCCTTCAAGGTATTTCACTTGGATGGAATGCATTTGTGCCAAGTTTTTTTTTCAGTTTTCGAAAAGTGCTGCAAAATCATAGCCTTTACGTCCTTCTTCATCACCAGTTGATGTTGATGGTCATCCTTCATCATTAACGTTTTTTTGCCGTTTTTTGACATTTTGTACCACAGAATTGCTTATCGAAGGACATCTGCAACACATTCATTTGGCATCGGCAGTAAACATTTCTGAATAGTTTCATCTACAATATTTACAGGCGGTTCCCAAATATCGCAAAATATTTTGACGTGAAATTGTCACAAATTTTAGTGACAGTAGTGTTAATTTCAAAACTAAAACATTTGCTCATGATAGAATAAAAAAAAAACGAATTCGAATTAAACTTATTCTCTATCTACCCCCATAACTCGATTTTCTCAACTTTGTGTACTGTAGTTCAATTCGAAGAAGTCAGATCAGAAATAGTTCCACATCACCGAAGAGAGAGTATGTGATAATTAATGAGTGTACAATTTATGACAAATTGAAGAAAACAAAATGTCGTGCTACAATATGAGTAAGACCTCATAACGCTAAGTGAAGAGTTGTGCTGGGTTTCAGTGAATAGAGTACTCATAACCCATTTGCGTAAAGTCACGCTGTACAGCTCATATCGGCATTGATCACAACGGCTGGAGAATCTAAGGCAAAGCTGAAATCAGTATTAAAAAAAAAATTTACTCTAATAGATATAATGAAAATAAAAAAAACTTGCTGCTTCATCTTGTCCGTTTGACTGTTGTCTTTGAAGCTGTTTTGAGAAAAGATTAAAGTCGCTGACATTAATGAACTCAGTGTTAGATAATTAATTTAAAATCGAAATATCTTTAAAAATCTTAAATTTTTTGATGAAGAGATGGTATAGAAGTACATATGTAAGGTACAGTCCCACACAAAAGTCTGCGTACAACAAAGGAATATACAGACAAACTCAGTTTTTCCCAAACTATAATTGGAAATTTGGTTTCTTAATTTGTATTTCAAATCAGATTTCGTAAGTAAAATAATTGGATATTCAAAAATTGTAGCAAAATCAAAAACAAAAGTAAAATAAGTTTAATTATTGGAGGTGCAACTAGATTCGATCAGTTGCCAAAGGATGGCGCCACCTACAAATTGTGGCTGACCTTGCGGGCGATTAACTACTTCATTGTAAAGGCGTGACATTTGTCAGCAATAATTAGTGTGGCTCTTCAAAATGTCAGCATTTGTCTAAAATAAACAGTGTTTACGGAAAGTGTAGCTGAAGGCAATGCAATGCTTGTAGAAGTTTATGTTGAATTTACTCCGACCGACAAATCATGCAAAGAGCGGTTTCGAAGCTTCAAAAATGATCCATTTAGCGTTAAAGACTGGCCAGCCAAAAACGTTTGAAGATGAAGAATTGTAGGCCTTTCCGGATCAAGATCAGTGCGAAATGCAAATTGAACTAGCAGAATCATTGGGTGTAACTCAGGAGACAATTTCCGTTTAGTTTAAGAAATTTGGATCTGTTCGAAAACAAGAAATTGGGTTCCATACGAGGACGGAAGGAAATTTTCACTTCGGAACTGCTTCCTACAATACATCAAAGGAAGGTATTTTGCAATTGATCGTGAGTTCATACGAAAAGTGGATATATTTCGATAACCACAAGAAGAAAAAATGCAGTCCGTGAAAAACGGACAGAAACGACCGAAGGGTATGACAAGAAGATTTTGTAACATTACAGCTAGCTGCCACACGTACCTGTCAAAAACTACCAGGAAACGCTGGAATGTGAGGGTCTCGCCCAAACCACCGTATTTTCCAGTCCTTGTGCCTTCCGTCTACTATTTTTTTTGACAGATGTAAAACAATTTTGGTGGTTACCGGTTTGGATCTTTTGAAGAAATCGAAGCATGGCCCAATACTTGCATCGATTGCAGAGAGGTCTCATTTTTTAGATTACCAGAGAAAGTAAGGAAAAATTAATCTTTTCCGATGGACAATACTTTAACTGATGTCCAGGAAAATAAGTCTGCGTCCGAATTCTGGACGCTTGGCTTCATGCTCCCTTGTAAATAGAAACCTCTTGTCTTTTGTCTTTTATCTTACTCATTAATGGTTTCCTCATGGGAACACATCTGATCTGAGCTGTCTGAAATGATCAAGTGTCCTTTGGATCGTAGGCTTAGTTCCTGAGGTCTACGCTCCAATTTCAGCGTACGGCATTTGCTCTTCCAGATCGAAAAGAATTATCTTTTGCGGTCACATATTCTGAACCCAACAAAAGTTACTAAATCAGTATTTAAATGAAAGAGTTACCAGTCGTACGCAAACTCCTGATAAACCTGATATTTTTAAACTCAGACACGATGCTTAATACGTGTCGTTATGTGTCGTTGCTGTCAAAATTCATACATATATGTATCTGCTGCTGGCACAACCCCAACTGGACTCTTAATACTGTTTCCTCTGGAGTACAAACACCCATTTATGTCCACCCTGTTGTTTCTGTTGCGTCTGATAAAGGCAAAAATAATTGCGTCTTGAAACTAAGAAATTGGTCAATCATGGTCGCGTTCGCTCACCACCTCCGCTTTGATTCAATTTTCTTATCTCAATGCCACGAGTATCCTTGCGAAATAATAAAATTAGCTTTAACAGAAAAATAAGTAGCACCGCAAAGCTGCAGGAACCCTTCATTCGTCGCAATCAGAAATTAAGATCTCGCACAACCCATCTCCAAGTGAACCGGTCTCGCTCGCACTCTCCGTCCGCCAGCGTTAGTGTATCCACTCGACGCTGAGCGTTTCGTAATATCCTCAAGGATATAAATCTTCCTCTTCGTCAGGGCACTTCTTCTTTCTTGGAATGTAATAAATTTTTTGGCACCGCCTTTTATACTCTCAGCAAAATATTATGATATTTATGTGGAGCGTCTTGCTCGTCCCGAATACTCAGCCAGCCAGCCAGCCAGCCAGCCGGCAAGGAAGTATGTACTCACACCCCCTCGTTTTTGGAGTGTATCCTCTTGGTAGGGGATTGCAAAAAGAAAGGAAATGTGTAACACCCACCGGGAAACACTTGCCAGGACTGAGGCAGTGTTAGAAAGACTGCACAGGATACTGCGCACAATCATAACTCAATGCGGAGGAGTTGGGTGTGATGGGGTCTTATGTGTGGGTGCTTCTGTTTCAAGGAGCAGTGATGGGTGTGGAGATCCTGTCGGGATGAGTGCAAAAGGTATACAGTATGCGAGTCCTTTGAACTCAAAAAAGCTTTTGTCGAATTTATGATTTATGTCGTCGAATTTTGTCGAGACTCTTAGGAGTGATTACGGAGTTCCTGCATCGGGCTCAGCGAGGACGAGACGCACGCACTGGTCCAAGGTTAATGGCTGGGTTGTTGGGAATTTATTGCTTTCGGTTGCCTAATTGAAGAACGCTTAATTGATTTATTATCTTTATTGGTGAGCAATGAACATAATTAAAACGTAGGAGCAGCTAGTCGCGTTTTTTGATATCACGAAATGTTGCAAAATGTCCGTGGATTGTTTAACGAGTAATTGAGGGTTTTTGGAGTTAATTAAGAAAGAAGGAAACACGGAAATTGGTTTAAATTTTTTGGAACTGGATAAACTGCACTTTTAAACCCCGAATTCATCATTCATTTGAACTCCAAGTGCAACAATAAAGTCAGGTTATTGCAAAGCCAGTATTCAAACAGATTGACTGGCTTAAAATTTCTTCAAGAAATTGCTGAAAATCCAATAGCAGGTCTCGAAGGATTTTCAATTCATTGCATAAATTGAAAATAACACACGAAAGGACTTCAGAAGAATATTTTCAATTAAAGACCCGCTGCAGGAATACCTTACGTAGATGGTATGCTAGATTTACGGTTTTGAACAGGTAAGATGATACGCGAACTGAGGAGCATCTGTTGTTGTGTTTCTGTACGGAGACTATATGTTAAGCTTATAATTCGTGTGTTTGTCGACAGTTTTGAATTACATAAATACTGCTGGGTTACAAAGCAGCATTTTGATAAATTAACAAAAGGCAGTTGGCAACTGAAAATCTTGTTGATTTCCTCCATATCAATGAGACGCTACTTTAAAGGCTTACTGAGTCATAAGTGAGTGTTATAAGACTTATTTGATTTTGAAGAGGTGCTGCTGTTGTTACGGGAACACAAAAAACAAAGATAGCACCCCCTTTTCCGTAGTGGGTAAGTTCGTTGAAAAATACACCGCGTGTCTTAGGTCCGATTCCAGGACTGAATGTTCATACGGCATCTTTCACACCCATTGACTATGGAAAACTTTTCAAATTTCACCTTTCGGGTTCGGCAATAGCTGCAAGTCCTCTTTACTCATTGAAGAATACTCACAAGACGAGTAAACTGAAGAAGCCAGACCATAGTCCCGTGTAGATAACAGCGCCGCCGAATTTGGTTCAGTTTCAAATTCATCCAATGGTCCAACAACTCTTAATCCAGTCATAAATTCAACAGCATAACCGGTTTCGCGCAAGTTTCACATACAGCCCTTACAGTTGATCACAAAATCACAAATTTGTTTTTATGTGATGGATTTGTTTTTTTCTCAATGTAGTGTAATTTGAATTCAACATTCATATGTTTAATTTGGTGGCTGCAACCAAGTGGGATGTTTTCCAAATGACATATACTGCTAGATCGAAGACCTGGATTTTGTTGAAACTTTGCTTTATTATCAACCCAACGTTTATCGACATTGCATGTACGAAGGAGTATCCAAAAAACCCCAGCTGATGTTGTATTGAAAAGTCTTTTTTAACAAACCGTTGTGCGTATAAAACCACTAAACCCGAATTTGTAAGCAAAATGTCGTCTCTAAAGAAGGCTTCGTCCGGTTTGCTTAGTTTGTCATTAAAAAATTACACCGAATTTTATTAAATGTGAAAAAGTTCCCTTTTAGGTGAAATACCACTTAACGACAATATTCAAAGTGATGTTCTGTCCGCAGTTTGAACCAATACGAATTTCACAACAAGTCCATTGTATCACGGACTATATGATCCATAGCACCGTCTTGTTAAAACCAGAGCTCACGGAGGGCATGCACTTAAGTCTCAGAAAGCACACTAGTCAGTTTATATAGCCAAGTTGCTAAGCACGATTTGTCACAGCCTTTGCGTACCCTCTCAGCTGCAGGTGATAGGAGTATAATTTGTTCACTACGTGCTGGATGTTGTGAAGCCTGTGACTGAAATTTGCGAATGGACGATATTTGATTCCAATGAAATGGGGCAGGAAGCCAGACAAAACGACCAGTAATGGATTTATTGCGTGCGAAAGTTCTTGACCTAGTTTTAGTGACTTCAATTGGACACACTGATCGTGGATTTTATACCGCAAGATAAAATGTCGTACTTACGGTAACAGTCCCAGAACGGATTTAGAATCAAAATTTACACAAGTTATGATCGATATACCGCCCGAAATGCGCTTAAAAGTGAGTAACAATTACCTCAAAAGGATGACATACAGCAAATTTTCTTGAGGCCCTCTTTTCATACGTATTGTTGTCCACGCGAAATGGTAAGGTACAAACTTTATAAAAATTAACTTTCCTGAAAAATATATTGCTTTCGATAACGAAAAATATATGACTACGTTTAAAAATTCCGTTCTGAAGATCTCTACAGGATATGCATGAATATACATATGTGATTGTGAAATTTTGTGATTCGTTTAAATTTGTTTTTTTGTAGGGGCTGGTGTGACACTTTAATAAATTCCATATTTGAAAAGTTGGTACTCGTATAAAATAAGAAAAACGAAACCTTTTCTGTTCAAGTCTGACTTGCACTTGCCCAGTTTGCACAACTTCAAGCTTCTTCTTCTTCTTTCTGTGGCGCTACAGTCCGGGGTGGACCTGGGCCTCAACCAACATGCCTTTCCAGTAAGCACGATCTTTCGCCAGCTGCCGCCAGTTACACACTCCAAGTTGTTTGAGATCCTTCCCCACTTCTGTGCGCCACTTTAGCCTAGGCCGTCATCTGTTGCGTTGTCCCATTGACTCACATTCGAGAGGTATGTCACAAATTAAAAAGATGGAAACTCTCGTTTTGTTTTTATTCCACCTAGGGGTTGAAATATAAGTTCCGTATGCTCCATCCTTGGAATTGGACAAAAAATTAGAAAGAGAAACATTCATTCTAGTTTTTTTCACGAAAGAGAATTGTCAAATATAAGCAAATCTGGAGCCGAACCTCATCACAAAATGAAACTCATGGGGTCTTTATGTCTTTATCTGCGATAAGGTTAGTGATGTCCACAACACTTATCTGTCTGATGACAATGTCCTTGTTCACCAAAAGATCGTCACACAGATGTGATATTCTATTGTCATCTAAAAAATGCTTAGTGTATCCCTAAGCCCATACGCGCCAAAAATACTTGCTCATTATCTTCGGCTCAGCATAAAATGGTTTATGTATTGAGAACATAGAAAAATGAAACAAAAGAGAGGAGAACATTAGAAGATACGAAAGTCTAGGATAACCTTTAAAACAACACACAGAGAAATGAAAACTCTATGTGCTGTTGTAGAGGTCATCCTTTGCGCTGGACAAAGTTTTTGAAAGAAGTCCTGAAAGCTTGTTAAATCGATTAAATTGCGAACACACCATCGAATACAATGAAAACTCCAAATCCATTTCGTTTTATTGAAAACTTTATTTGGTCTAATTTTTATAAAACAATTCTTATTCGTCGTGGTATCAAAAAAATCATCTTTCAAATCTTATTGTGTTTCTGTTTTATACCTCCTGTTCAAAATAAATCTATTACAATCTTCAAATTAATATATAATCTTTATTATTAACTAACATATTAAATGTACAATTGTTTTGTTGCTATTTTGATTTTTACACTTTGTTCTTAAATACATTTTAGTAGAATAATGAGGCGGATAATGAGGCAAATTTGAAGGGACAGAAGGCAATTGCTTGATGTTGTTTTGTGATCCTGAATCGAGTTTTCGTGCAGTTTGGGAGTTTCTGAAGAATTTGATTTAAGAATGTCCGTACTCCACTGATCTTCTGTGTCCTTAAATTGACTGCTTTTCGAACAAACCCAGGGATGGGCTTGAGGCATGCAAATATTCTATTTTTCTAGAGTACCACATGAAGCTGGATCTGAGATCTAAGCGCAGGATTCAAAAAGGGACTATCCACACAGCTTTCTTTTGAAGTGTGGGTATGAAATATTTTCTACATCTCATCTCACACCCATTGCAATTTTATTAACTGGGGCCAAACACGAAGTTTGAATGGCGTAACAGTCCGCAAGAGACCAAGGGCTACCCTTTTCAGTAGTCAGTTAGTAGTGTTGTACGCGCAGTTGATCCCGCGCTAGCACCCTATAGTTAATTGGCGATTCCGAATGACGAAATTTGGGTTACGATTAATACTCGCTGAGTAGTGGTAGCAACGCTAAAGAGGTAATGCCGTCAAATATACTAGACCAACGTTTAGAATGGAAATCGAACCAAGGACCTACGGTTAGCTAGTTACCGCCAAGGCTGTTGTCAATACATTCTGCTGATACTGGGGACCAATATTGGAGTCATCATTTTATACTCAACGATGACAACGATGAGAAGTTTGTCATTTGATCATTCCAACACTTGGCTGCTGGTGAGTTTTGGACCCACCACACAATTAGTTCCCCCTAACTCGTCACAGATCCCAAAACAAACCAGTCATTCGACAGCCTACATCCCTTCCTTGTCTCATCATCAACCATCAAACCTCAACAGAAGAGGAAAACAAGAGCGGTGAAAATATAAACAAATCAGTTTTCATTTTATCCAATATTCACCTCTACCTCGGTGTGATAGTGTTTTTTTTTTTTGTTTTAATTGATTTCTTTACGGTGTTTCCCTATATATCATTTGTTTACTAAATTTTCGATTTGTTTATACATATATTCCAAAATTGCAAAAGAAGCTCATTTTGTTTAGATGTAACCCGCGCCCTCTACAGTGGGCGTTACGTGTTCCTCGGATATAGTTTATGTATATGCTAACGAGTAGGTATTGTATTTTGTATTTTAAGTTCTTCTATCTTTTGCTTGCCACATTTAAACGTACTTGATTCGGTTTTATTGCCAACAGTTTGTATTATGATTTTTCATATTTCCAAAAGGTTTTGTATGTGTGTGTGGGTGTTTGTCTTTCTCTAGGATATACGATGCTTCCTGGTCGTCTCTTGTGTCCTGTGGTGTGTTTTACAAACTTTATAAATTCTAATAGGCCTCTTGTATTTTCTCTTAGGTGACTATACTCTCCACTCTAGATATTCAAATATATATTTATATATACTCTACATTTAACTATGTTTACTTTATGATACAGATTTCAATTTCTTTGTATAATTTGACTATTCTCTTGTAATGAACGAAAACGTGTGTATGTACAAAATAAATGTGACCTTCCTTTCACTGAAACGATACATAACCTTTGGGGGGCTTGGCTAAGCCTTACGTTGATGGGCTGGGCGTTGGAGCTTATCTCTCGGATCACCTGCAGACGGTTGTGTCGTCACCGGCGCAAATCGTGTGTGGGGACGCTAAGAAGAGCTTGCCGTTGGAGCAAGCGCACAATTGGAAGACTCTATGCATGTGGTCGCGACTTTGTCCAGAGCCGGGTATGGGCGGTTGTGCCGTGCGCAAGTTTGGCATCAAGATCTTTGCTGATTCCAGCCGGATCTGTGAGTGGAAGAAAAGAAAAAAAAAATATACAACATAAGTGTGTGAAATGAGCTTCAGAATTTAACAAAAAATTGGCGGAAGATGGCTTTGACATCTGGTCATATTTATTCCATCTGGCAATACTGTAGGTCAAGTGTCTTCAGGCTTCGTTATGTGAGAAGGAGTTCTTGAAGTCGTACAGGTAATTTTGCAAGAAAGCCTCGATGACTTTTGAGCACATTTGTGATGTTTGCTGCGCCATTCTTTTTTCAGTTTCGAAAGTGAAGCTTAAGAACGTATATTCTTTGACATGTTTTTGCTAAGAATTCCAATAACTGTATCAGTTTGCCCATTGGCATCTTCGAAATTTTTTGAACCAACGAGTTCGTTTCACCATAGAACCTATAGAACGGTCGCCTTGTTTAGATGCAAGGGAATCCATTTCATCGCTTCTGCGTTTTCTGAGCTCAATAAGCAGCAATTTGTTCTGTTTACACACCCACCGAATTGTGACTGCAGACTTAACAATAATTGAGTGGGGCTAGACCAAGTTTCTACAACAACTAACCGTCTTGTGCGTGCTTCTTTTCTTTCACGGGTAGAAGGGACCTACAGTTTTTTGCCGACTCCGACCATTGAGCACTCTTGAAGTGCTGTTAGCAACTCGAAAGAGGTGGTGCCGTAAATTGCAAGGTGTTTCATCCGGAAATCGAAACTAAACTTTCAGCGTGTGGGTCGGCTCACTTACACAATATGCCACAGCGACCACGCAGCCAATGCTAATCGAAAAAGCGATATTTATTGTTTGTTGCTCAAAAACTCAGGAAGCGTATCTACTGCGCTATGAATGGTCTCCAAGCTTCAATGGGTACGTAAGTTGACATTTTTTTTGAGATGGAGATGCAAATCGAAATGCAAAGTACTCCACAGAGAGGTGTATGACACATTCAAGTTCTGCAAACACCGGAAAATCTAAAATTTCAGATCGTCAGCAACATTTGGAATATTTCCGACTGTATGTGCGTTACGACGATGTACTGGCCTTACGACATAAGTAGGGCTTCCGCACCCTCAGCTTACTTCACAATTTTATCCAGTGCTTGCGTAGTGGGTCAAATATGATGTTTTATGAGCGAAAAGTGGTTATGTGTAAAGCACCAATAAGCTTTCATAATTTCAACACATAACTTGATTGCTACGTGATTCATTACCGTGCATCACGTAACAATCAAAGATCATATTTTGACACTTCAAATAACAGCTGAGTTTGGTTTGTGTGAAATGCCAGAACTACCAACTTACAACAATGAAACGAAAGACCCTGTATAAATCAAGAAATTAAGTTCTTTACTCGTTTAAGACTTGATAAATATGCACCTTGCTCAGATCAAATCATGGAAACATTCCCTAAAACGTGGATTCGGCTAAAGAACTAGCAAGCAGTTATAAGACATTTGAAGAAATCTGGGTACACGAAGGAGAACGATGAATTGAGACTGAGCTATTTATTGAACCGAACTTTCATTTGTAAATCACTGCTAAAGCAGAAACCTTTAAAGGTAGATTCTGTATTACTAGAATGATTGGAAGGGATTTGCTCATTATGAGCTTAAAAAGATTTTTTGAAAGCTATAGGAAAAATTCACGAAATCTTTATTTGAATCGATAGTGCGGTCCATATAATTTAATGTTTGAAGATTATTTCATGCAAATGTTGACCTTGACAGCGACTCAAATGGTTCATCCGCTTAGCCCAATTTTGGCATACTCTTTCCAACATTTCGGCCGGTACAAGTTGTTTAGATACATAGTTTTTGCAAAAAAAGAATTCTTAGTTTACGTTAAGCTCTCTAGAGAAAGAGAGAAGAATTTATTGTTGAAACGTTGAAAGACATTCCGTTAAGCTTAGGTTAACTTATAGTTCCCGCGGAGGGCCAGTAAGTTATAAATCAATTGTTTAGTTAAGCTAGTTTTAAGCGTTTTTTTTGTCTAGTGCGTAAGTTATTCTGATTATTATTAATAATTATTATTATTAACAAAAATGCAATTAAATCTAAAAAATCTAAAAAATTTCGGCCGGTATGCTTCAATGTTGTTTTCCAATGCTTCAATTGAAGCGGGCTTGTCTGTATAAACATGAGCGTTAACATAGCCCCACAAAAAATAATCTAAAGGCGTTAAATCGCACACGGTCCCCAACGTGAAATAAAAGGTTCACCGCACTCGCCTCTCAATCCAGTCCATTGATGCGCGTGCTGTTTGGCATATGGCACCGTCTTGTTGAAACCACATGTCATGCAAGTCAAGCTCTTACATTTTGGGCAAAAAAAGTTGGATATCATCTCACGGTAGCGCTCACCATTCACACTTGAGTTACGATTCGCATCATCTTTGAAGAACTACGGTCCAATGATGCCACCAGCCCATAAACCGCACCAAACTGTGATTTTTTCTGGATGCATTGGTAGCTCTTCCAATGCTTCTGGCTGTTGCGCGGCACTACAGTCCACAAGGGACTTCTGGCTGATATTCACTCCAAATCGACAAAATCGACAACTCTGCTTATTTACGTACTCATTGAGCCAAAAATGAACTGACCATAAAATGGAAGGAGCGCGCGATGAAGTTTCTTAACAGAGCACGCATTTTGACAAAAAAATTCAATAATTAACAAGCGTTGTTAGTTTGTAAGACGATTCACGGTTAAATTATAGACCACACTGAAGATATTTGACAGTGAAACAAAACACGAAACGTGCGTGAGCTGCTTAAACCAGTGTTGCCAAAAAGATAATAGCTAAAAAATCACCCTTTATAAACAGATCAAAAGATTGATCCTGTAATGATACTGTCAAAAACTAAGGAAATTGAAGCATTAAATTCTGTGGCACCGCATCTCTGATTTGACCAAGTCTTAGCTTCTTCAGCATCTATTCCTGTAATACTCCTTTGTCCTCTCCCAAAAAGAGGAAACGTACAGTTTCTTTTTTCGGAGAAGAATTACAAAAAAAAAAACTTCGGTACTCCTCGAGTATTGCAAGCAATTTGAATGTGTTGGTGCATTGAAAAGAAATGCGAGTTACATAGTCCCAGTTACGAACTTATGTCCTACAGGGTGTGAGTAGACGAACGTACCTACTGTTTTGAATCTAAGCTGACGCTAGTACAGAAAAAAAATGTCCCCAATCCTCAATTCTCGATCGGACCTTTTGTCGCACCACGCGATGCATCGCCCCAAACTCGCATCACACGGTTGTTCGGGCCATTGGTCGCACAATTTTTTTTTACTATAGATGTTGTTGGTCATTTTTTGGATTGGTAGCCGCATCGAAAATTATCAAGCTAAAGTGTTTTGGCTATGGACATCTGAAAGCAGTCTGGTTTAAAATTTCGTGTCGTCCTGTAGACACAACCGCAGTAAAAATAAATATTAAATATTGTTATTAAACGAAGTCGATGTTGTTTTCTTTCATTGCATAATTTGGTTGTTTCGTCGGTCTACAGGTCGTCTATTGCCAAAACACCTACTCCACCACCCTGGTTACACTAGACTAGTTTCGAGTGCGACGGAAGCAATAAGTATTTGATTTTTGCTAAATTTTCAAACACCAAGGTAGCACCTAGACACACCGCCAACCTTTACAGCGGTGAGTGAGCTTTGAATGCCCTTGACATTTATGAACTGTAGTGAAGACAACAAGTTTACTACAATTTTGAGAGTGTTTCGTCTTGTGCCAAAATAAATAGTCGGAATTGTGACGTGTTTTGGATGCAATCGTTTAGTTGTTCAAACCATAAACCAATACCGCCTAAAAGTACCACTCATAACTTCATAACGACTTTTTTGGGATCGTCACCATCGATGATAATCATAAACGCCCGATATAATCGGAACAGTTAAATGAACTGTTGTCAAGGTCTCCCATTTACTTTGTCGCTACTGCGGTCACATCTTTTTTGTAAAATTTGAACTTTAAAAAAAATCTATTTCAATTTTCTTCTGTACAAAGTTAGACCATACATCCAGTCACTAACCAGCCACCTACACCCATTGCCCACCTCAACCAAATGCAAGCCACTTACCGATCCATCCAGAGCACTCAACTTCACATCGTTCAGGGCAGATAACTCAATGCCTCCGGCCCGTGATTGCAGATTTATATCCTTCGCCGCTGTCATCTCCAGTTGACGTGTAGGTGACTCGAACCTAGAGTCAATCCAAAAACGAAAAAAAAAAAAGGAAAACAAATTTAAAAAGCTCACAAATCGAAGTTGGCGCGCACATCCCAGCACGCACTCAAAATAAATCCGCAACTAGAAGTTCGAGTTCGACTCGACACTTCACAGGATGGTCCCCGTCGATAATAACTCACCTCAGCTCTCGGCCGGCTTCGGCACGTACATGGGGCGTTTGTATGGACTCGCGAAAAATGGCACCGCCCTCGCCATCGATACGTAGTGCGTGCGCCCCAATAGTCACCTCATCCCGTGTAACGGAAAATAAATTTCTGCCGGTTGTGTCGTTGATTCGGAACCCCGTCGCAAGGCATTCGAGCTTATCGTGTCCCAAGAATAAATGATTCTCCAGGTTGCCTTTCATGTCACGTGTATTGATGGAGAAATTACGTGATGACTCTGCGGAACGTTGTCGGTTGGCCGGACACCCCCGGGAAGGACGAGAAGAGAAGACGAGGAGAAGGACAACATTGAATTGAATTGCGAGAAGAATTCACTTTGAATTATGAAATGATTTTGGTGCGGAAGGGTGGGTGGGAGGCGGGTGATGGAATGGGGATTGGGCTCTGTCGAAGACACAGGATGTGGTAGTGTGGTGTCATATCTGCGGCATGGATTGGATGGATGGCCCAAGGGTGATTTGGATTTACATACACCGCGGCAGGGGGAGAAGGATAAATTTGAACTCACCTATCGATATGGGTTGGCCGTGTTTCGAGCGTATGGTCGATGCCCGGAGCAGGTCCATTATGAACGCTTGACCGGTTAGCTGTATGCCGCCAGGAACAATTTTAAGTTGGCCCATGCCTTCCTGGAAGATAAATTGATTTGAGATGTGACAGGATATGACATTAAATGCGGTCAAGGTGTTCAGCCTTATCTCCGAGGGTATTTGAGTGGAAAAAGGTTAAGCTAAGACTAATGGGCATTTAGGCCTCTTCGAAGGTCCGTCCAAGTGATGGATGTTGATATGTTTATTTTAATCCTGTAATCTTTGCTGTGATGGAATGCGATGGGTTTTAAATTGAAACGATTCGTGATTGGGTTGAGATAAAGGGAAGCCTAAAAGGATTTCTATCTGGTATGTTATCAAAATTGAAAAGAATGGAGATCTGACTTCAGAGCTGTTGGAAACTATTCTCATTTTATCATCTTGCGCGAGCTTATGAGAGTAATCCAAATATCCCTTACTGTCTTTATGGTGGCTTCTATGCGAAATTGAATTTTTCTTTGAGGACAAAATTGACATTAAGCCACTTACTGAAATTTGAAAGTTTACAATCCACAAAACATCTTCTGCAAAATCAAGTAAGCTTGCATCTGCCAAAATGAGACAAAGTAAGACACCGTAGCGGTGTCCTAGCTACGGTGTGTTGCAGGACTTTGCTGCTGTTGGAAACACGAGTCTTGGGTCGCTGCGGCAATGATCTTTAAACAAGCCACCTAACCGACTCTTAAACAACTTCATTCGAAGCAACATTCAAGGCTCAGGCCATTAAGAGAAACTTTATAATTTCCTTACATTGGCAGTAGGAGGATAAGAACCGATAATTGGGCCGATGTTTGTTTTATTTTATGGGGTGCTTCATCGTGGAGTTTGATTTTCAACAGGCTTTTTTGAGCAGCTCACCAGTCACTCCTATCAACGTGCTTCGTCAGTTTTGTTCAGTGTCATTTGGCAAATCATTGTACAGAAACCGACATCATTACATCATTTTCAAATTGTTCTGGTGTGTTACGAAAATCAGCGTTGAGTAAACATTTTTTCATTTGTGAACGATACTTGTCCGGTAAGATCACACCGGGTACGTAGTGAAGATTTCTTAGTAACTGTAGCTGAGCGAATCAATTTTTCGTCGTTCTCAACAGCACGGCGACGAAACAGACTATGTGCTTTCTGAAATTCAAGCACATGGTTTCGGTGAGCTTTGGTTTCAACAAGGCGGCGCTACGAGCCATAAAACACCTAAAACAATGGACTTCTTCAGGAATCATTTTTGTGAGCACTAAACGTTACATTTTGCTCCTGTCAATGAGCTGTCTAAATCTCACGTTATCGAACCTTTTAAATATTTTATCTGAAAAAAAAAATGTCTAGTCTTTGGTTTTCAGGAATGAATCAGCTACAATTGACACTTTTCAAGCCAGCATTACTCGTGTTATCCGCGAGACACCAATTACTGTGCTCGAAAGAATTTCCTGAAATTGGACCTTCCGAATGGACCACCTCAGACATAGTCGTAGCCGACTTTTAAATGACACTATTTCCAAAAAGTAAAGGTCCTTAGTTTTTCTTTTCACTGATAATACAAAATTTCAAGATCACTGTAAAATGTATGTGTTTTAGTTTACATTATATATAAAACCTCACGATGAATCAGTCTTTATAAATTTAGGGATAAGACCAGGTCTAAGGTATGGCCTAAGTCACACTAACTTGATGGGTGGAATGTCACTGTCGTTTTTTCGAAGTGAAAGGAGGAGAATTCTTAGCATGGCGTACAAGATCTCATCTGCAGTTTTGGTTGTAAACAATGTAAGTTTTCTTATAAATATAGTTAGAGGCCAAGAAATAAACGAAAGATCAAATCATTTCAGTGCCCCAGATTAGTATCTAACAAGGACTTAAGAAGTACAGGTAACATCGGCCACCGTGGCGTAGTGGGTAAGTGCATTGTCTCACACGTTAAGGTCCTAGATGGGATTCCCGGACGGAACATCTCCCGTTTTAACATGGCATCACCTCTTTCTAGTTGCTAGCAACACTCAAAGAGTATAAATTGTCTATGAGAAGCTTTTCAAACTTGCTGTTTGTAATCAGCAAAAACCTGTAGGTCCCTTCTAATCGTGAGAGAATGGTAGCACGCACATCACGAGAAGTTGTTGTAGAAGTTAGGCCCTGGTCCCTTGTGAACTGTAGTAATTTTGGCATACCTATCGAAGTTGTCAGATTGTATTGGATGGCGATGGAGAACTCTCACTGTTCCGCTAAGGTTAGAATTAAATTTATCGTGACCGTCAGTGCCAAAAAGCGTGTTAGTCAAGGTTACGCGATACCATGAGGCATTTTCAACGTCATTCTTCGGAATAAGTGCGAATCTCACGAGTCAGTATCATATGCACGATCTTTTAAAAATCTCTTTAGCTGCTGGCTGACTCGGATGCAATTGATCTGACTGGGTGAATACAGTGAGTCATGTATGAGGCGTTAATGGCAAAATCAGAATTTTCATGTTGTCTCTCCAATACCCAATTTACGAACTCCCTTCGCTGTGTATGGTCAGCTGGCTTCAGTTCCTGAGTCAATTGAACTTTGTATGCATGAAGATGCTAATCTTTCGTCAAAATTCGCTGCATAGTGGATTTGGAAACACCAATTTGCTGAGCTCGGTGTCGAATTGAGGTGGATCGAGTTTGAGCGACATCATCACGTACTGCTGCGATATTTTTGGTAGATCGGCCTGGTCGAAGGCGCGTTGTTGTCTTTGCATCAGTTACAGACCCAGTTTTAGCAAATTTTTCCATTAATCGCTTTACAGTTGACTCTTTTGGAGCATTGATCGCAATTTGCGAACTGTAGCCGCAAAACTTTCACCATTTTGGTAAAACAATTTCACAATGAGAATGCGTTGTTCATTCGTGTAGCGCTGTATTTTTATTAACCTTATACCTTCTATTAGCAAACAATAATGATTGTTCAGATGTCAAACAATGACAATTCGAATGGCGCCAAATTTAATTCTTGCGTTCTTGTGGGTCACCCTTTATATATTTGGGAAAACTCAAAACTCAAATTATTTGAAAAATGTCCGTGGACACATTTCTTCAGGAGTTTTCCAATAAAATTGCGTCTAAGATTTTATTTAATTCTGGTCAGGATAAAAAATATTGAATGCACCGAATTCTGTAGAGCTGACTTTGTGGTCCACATTACACATGTCCTATGTTTAGTTTCTTTAGGAATAGCCTGCTTATGTGGAAACAGGTATTTTAAGTTTAGTTAACTTATTGTCGGACACAAATTTAGTTGCAACTGGAACTTTATGAAGTAAAACAAAAAATGTTCCACATACGCTCGAGTCTTAGCTAAGTTCCAAGAGAGTACGTTCCACATACGCTTAACACAGGAAAAACCTTAGCAACTAGCTCCTAAAGACTTGCATATTGTTATGCAAGTCAATATCGGGCATTTCCGAGTTTGCACATGGCTTCTAAACCACAAGAATCGATGATGTCCAAAATTCAAGTTAAAACCACCCTTCTAGTACTTACCGACGAGAACTCCATAACTTTAAGTATCCACAGTGTTAGCACCAGATTAACGATAATCAGAAGCATAAGCGCCAGTAGCAGCGAGTAAAGGCATTTTTTGCGCCACCCCATCAGGCCGAGATGATAGTCGATGCCATCGGCGAAGCTGCTCGCCCCGATGCGATGCCCCCGTCCGGCGGCGCCCATGTTGGGCAAAGTTTTCTGCGTCAACTGTTGCCGCTGCGATGTCTGCTGGCCCTCGATCGATCGCCGCGAGGTACTTGCCTGCGGCTGCTGTTGCTGCTGATCCCCTAAGTCAACACCAGTTCCAAACGTTGATTGCCTTGGATTGCGTTGTGATCTCGCCGTTCCGGTGTCACCTATCATCGCGTCGTCTGCATTCCGCAGAATTTGAGCGATATCCCCCGCCTCTGAGAAACTGCCGCGACCGCCTCCGCTGCAGGCGCCAGTGTTGCTGATTATATTACAAGTGCTACCGTTATCGTCGAAAATGTTCGCTGTTCGATTGAAGTTTGGACTGCGCGAGTAAAGTTTCGTCTTCAGACTGCGTCCGGTGTTAGTGTTATTATTATTGTTGTTGTTGTTGTTATTGTTTGTGTAACAATAGTTGGAAGCCGGCGATGTCTTTGCATTCATAACGAGGAGATCCGGTGACTGTTGGTGGATTATACTTGATGAGTTACTTCGGTTGGAAATGTTTGGTAATGGGGGTTAGTTAGAGGGAAAGATGGTTGTTAGTGCACGGATGGTTATGTGGTGTTGGTGAGGTGCGAGACAAATGGAAATAAAAGGAGAAAAAGTTGTGCAAGAATTCTATTACTCATACAAGTACTGGAGTTATCTTCAGAAAGAAAAAAAAAAATGAAAAGAGAAACGAAAGCAAAGAAATGAAAAGTAAATGATCGTTTAATGCCAATTCCACACGAGTTTATTTTTGAAAATTTATTTTCTGCCACTCGAAGACGTTCCGCCACTTACCTCAAAAGTGCCAAAACATCGGCCACAGAGCTTTCGTCATCGTTTTGCGAATTGTCCAACGCTCGCTCGCCAGTGGCAGTCTGAAAGGAGAAAAGAAAGAGCTCTATGAAGATGGGGCCATTTTGTTAGCTCTGGTAAGGCAATCTACATTGTGCGATTAGGCAATGCGCCAGGCCAACTTGACAGGTGCCTTGACAAATTTGTCGATGAGCAAGATGATTTGTTTTATTTGGTTTTCTCTTTCGGCCAGAATAGAAATACTTTGAGTTTATTTATATTTACCACAAGGCGTTTGTGTTTGTCGTGCTTGAATGAACTCAACTTTTGATATTTTCAATATTTTTGGTGAAATTCTCGCTGAATGCATTTAGAGTCAGAATATGACTCTTCTACAGTTGATTCTGAGCGATAACCGATTTTCTTTGATTGGCGATTGATGGAAATGACTTGGACCATATGTGGTTTCAACAGGACAGAGCCGCAAGACGCACAAAATGACCAATGAAGGCTATGTGATATGTTTTCTCTTTTATATTTTAGGTAAGTGAAGTGGCCACCAAGACCACCGTAAGGTGTTTTGTCAGTCACGTAAAAGGACTCAAGCCGCATTTAAAGCAAAAGTGAATCAAGTAATGACCGAAATACCACCTGAAGTGCGCGAAAAAGTTGTCGAAAATAACTTCAAGAGAACGTCGCAATTTGGATGATATTCTTCTTCACGCCTATTTTCAAAGTTCAAACCTAACAACGACGAAATAGGGTCACTGCACAGAAAGCTTTTCCGAGAGGTCCCAATTGATCGTATACTGGCAGGTCGCAGGGCAGGTTTCAGGGTGTTTTAACGTCGGTCTAAAACTGTGTGTATCCAGTGGCCACCTGGAACGCCTTGTGTTCTCAGGCTTTTTTTTTAAATTGCACTTCGATTTTTGCTTGAGTTCTTTTTCAGTTTAGTTATATTCAACCCTAGACCATTTATACGTTGTTGACAAATTCCATGTCGAATTTCTTGCCCAAATTCGTATCTCAAGTCGTTGGCCAAAGGACTGTCAAGCTTTTTGTTCAGTTTCTTGTCCAACCCGTTGTTCGATCCCTCTTTCAAATGCTTGACCCATGCCACACCTATGTCAATGTTCAAATTTCCATACAAGTTCTTGTCCGTGTCCTCGTTATTTGTCCAATACAGTTCAGAGTCTCAATCAAAGAGGTTTATTTTTATGGATGAAATCACATCATGGAATGGAAAAAATCCCGACAGTTCCATCGCAAAAATCCCTAGGTGCCAAAAATGTCAAGCAGTCAAAATTGCAAATGACAAAAATTTTAAAACCCCAAAACTGGGCAAGTTTCCAAAATTCCAAAATCTTACTCCCGCGTCGCGGCCGATAATCGAACCTAGACTTTCTGCGTGGCGTTCGACGCACTTACCACTATGCCACGGCGACCACTAGTCCTTTATGGACTTATAATTTATGGACGTATGTTTTTAAGCTTCCCTTATGTTTCATATCAGATGGCTTACTCCGATTAAGTGCAGCAGGGCGCTGCAGTGTTGAGATCGAAAAAGTTAGAGACTTGAAGGAGAACCTTGTCCCCTACCAAGAATGAGTAAACCAGGATCTAATATGGAACTCGGGATAACTTAAGGCGTCTAGTCTTGGGCTATCATCAACTGTCGGTAAATTGAAGCTGTGCCATCAAACCGAAAGTTAAGTAATCTTGTAAGTTCAAGGCCTTCTATGTGAGTAAACAACGACATTGTCGAATTCACCAAATCTCTCCTTCTGCATTTCTTCTCGAGCGAAACCTGATTAGAATAGCTTGAACCAGCTAAGAGTTTAAGGACGCAATTCTCCTTGTCCATTTTGTGTGTGGTTGATATGGTCAATAAATGTCTTCTGAAACCTGTCTTCAGTTGAAGAAACCATCTCAACTACGACTTGTTAGATGGCCCTATCCACTAAGATTTCTAGACTTAAAAAGAGTATGCATAGATCAAAAGGTAAAGTGCCACAAGCATTTATGAACGTCCATGGAATATATTTTCCGGTCTCTACTTATTTCCATTTATGTCTGTCATATCTTTATGGAGCAGTAAGTAAATATGTTAAATTTTTTATAAGCACTTCCCAAGAAAGGCGCTTTTAACATATTCTTTTGAAACTCTTATAAAGGTTCAAAGATAGCACTCATATCATTTCTTCCAAATGATTTCGCATGCGTGTGTTATTACAGTCATACCAAAAAGGAGACTCTTTGAACTGCGCCAACTACAGAGGCATAAGTCTCCCAAGCATCGTATACAAAATCTTACCTGACGTACTGTGTGAACGCCTAAAGCCATTTGTCAACAACCTGGTCGGTTCACATCAGTGTGACTTTAGGCTAGAAAAATCCACACACTGCGGCAGATAACCAGGGAAATCCCAGGAGCAACAAATCGAAACCCACCACCTTTTCATCTATTTTAAGGTCGCGTATGATAGCATCTATAGAGACGAACTATACAGAGCAATGTCTAGTTTTGGCATCCCTACCAAACTCGTCCGTATGTGTAAGTTGATGACGGAGAATGCAGGCTGCTATATCAATCTCGATAAAGACCTAACCGAGACCTTTGATGTCAAAAAATGATTCAGACAAGGCGACGCGCTGTCATGCGACTTTTTCAACATCATTCTTGAAAGAATTGTTCAAAACTCGAACGCCAACACTAGAGGAACAATCTTTCAGAAGTCCCTCCATCTACTGGCATATGCCGACGACATTGACATTATTGGAAAAACGCTGCGTGATGTCAATGGCTTTTGGGTAAGATCAAGTATATGGTGTCATCGTGAAAGGACACCCAACACCGATGTGTCGGCCAGAACGTCACAGCAGACACATATAACTTTGAGATAGTCACCTTGGCACCGTCATCGATTCAGACAATGACACCAGTGCTGAAATCAAACGAAGAATAACTCGTGCCAATCGCTGCTTCTTCGGACTTAGAAAGCAATTTGTAAACAAAGCCGTCTCTTGAACAACCAAGGTAATGCTTTAAAAGACCTTAATCGCCCCAATCCTGCTGTATGGCGCGGAGGCCTTTGGACTTTGTCAAAAGCGGATGAAGCTCTAGGTCTTGGTTGCTTTGAGAGGAAAAATGTTCGTGTGATTTTCGATCCCGTCTGCATAGATGGTGAGTGGAGGAGGAGATATAATGACGAACTATACGGGCTGTTCAGTGACATCAACCTAACCAGAGGAGTGAAGATTCAACGATTGAGATGGTTAGGTCATGTAGAGCGGATGGAAACCAATGCTCCGGTCCGAAAAGTCTTCGACTCCACCCCCGGGACACGGCGCAGTTAGGACGACCGCGACTCAGGTGGCGCACGTAAGTAGAAAGGGACCTCAACCAACTATGCGTGGGAAACTGAAGATCGAGCTGGCTGGAGACGCTTGTTGATTGATTCCCAGGTCCACCCCAGACTGTAGTGCCACCTTAAGTAAGTAATTAAGTGTTACTACAGCGGAACTTCTTTGGACTGAAGGTCAGACAAATATAATATAAAATATGTCAACTAACAGAGGGCATCTGTGATATTTACTAAGTTTAATGATGACCCTAGTTTAAGGAAACTAGACAAAGAGATTACGGAACTGTAAAAGGAGTACAGTCCGAAATATGTTTGTTTTGTGATTGTATATTTTTAGCGATTAGTAGTTGATTTTTTTTTTTATAATTGGCGCGCGCTAAAGGGGTTACGACTACCCTTAAGTGACCGGATTTAAGTCACAGCACGGGCCGTAGGTATAGAGGAAGAGAGGGAGAGGAGGTACCGGTGCACATTGGTCTTAAATGTCTGTAGATTGTAATGAGAGGGGAATATTGAGCAGGGAAGAGCATTCCATATTCGTGTGGTGCGGCTGAAGAACGAGGCTCTATACTTAACTGTACGTCCGAAGGTGGGCTTAAGGGTGAACTGATGAGCATTCCTTGCGAGGCGTGTATTGCGGGTGAATTCTTGAAGGGGAGGAATGCAGCTGGCTAATTCGTTTGAGCATTTCTCTTGTTGAGACGCGACATTACGTCGGTGTTCTAACGAGTCAATCGACTTCGCAATATTGTTGTCTCCTATAAGTTTTATCGCTCGCTTTTGGATTCTATCCAGTAGGTGTAGAGAGGTATTGGGAGCACCAGACCAGATAGGAGCGTTATACTCGAGCTTAGGACGGATGTAGGCCTTGTAAATTGTAGCCAGATCAGAGGGGGTAACGTATTTTTTGCATCGTTTTAGGAAACCTAGACATTTCGCAGCATTTTTGGCGACCTCATGTATGTGATCGTTCCAACTAAGTGTTGAGTTGATGCACATACCGAGGATGGAAAGTTTTTCGGTTTCAACAACGCAGGTGCCGTCCATGGATAACAGCTGGTTATTTTGGGAACGCTTGAGTGACAGTTGACAGCACTGAGTTTTGGAAGCATTAAATTCCACTCTATCAAGAACTTACCCGCAATACGCGCCTCGCGTAAGCCCTCTTAGTATAAAGACTAGTTCCTTAGTCGCAACACGCGAATATATAATGTATTATCCCGCTTATCTTTTCCCACGTATTACACTTCACAGGCATTTATAACCAGTGTCCACCCGTCATTCCTTTCCCTCTCTTCCTCTGTACCTATAGTCAGCGCTGTTACTTATTTCCGGTCACTTGATGGTGACAAACAATGCCTTAAGCGCACGCCAACTATTCACATAATTTCCAAGATGCCAAGACCCGCAAACGCAACACAATCCCTACATGTCGAAAATTCCAAAACTATCTAAATCGCGAAGTTATAAACATTTTAAAAGGGAAAAATTCCAAAACCTCTAGATGCTGAAAATTCCAAAAGGCGAAAGTTTGGAAATGGTCAAAATTCCCGAAAGTGAAATTTCCGTTGTGTCAAAAATCCAGAAATGTGCAAAATTCCGAAAGGTTCAAGATTTCGGAATACCGAAAATTCCAAATAAACGACATCTTTAAAAGAAACAATTGCAATATGCCGAAAATTTCAAAAACCCAAAATCCCGAAATCCCCAAAAACTCCCAAAAGACTTAAGAATTCCGCAATCAATCGAAGTTAACTCTGTCTGAATCCGTTTTCGATCCTGTCTGAGAGGTTACAGAGAATAGGAGGTTTTCCATATAAACTGACTGCGCTGAAATATTTCTTTCCAATGTCATTTTGGGAATTTCAGATTTTGAATTATGGTCCCAAGACAAAATTGCAGTTAAGATATCCTTTTCTCTCCTAAATGAAAGTCAATTTGTAGAAAAAATAAATCACCAATTTTAATTCACAATCAACGGATTTATGTACATCAAAAATTTCGCAGAGACGAGCTAATACCGACGACTTCTTGAGCGGCGACGACGGGATCCAGATCGTCGACGGCGTCTTCTACGTCTAGTTGCGTCTTTCGACTGTTCGTCACCATCATCATCCTTAGTCTCGTCAAAACTACTTCCCTCCTCCCCTTCAGTTGCGACAGTATAGCGTCTGTTGTCTCTTTGAAGAAATCCTAATCGGACTCCCTCGGAAACGGTATTTTTAACGTCTTCTTTAATACCTTCTTGAGTTGTCTTGATGATGCAATGAAACAGATTATGTGTGGGTGACACAAAAATTAATTGAAAAATAAATAAATTACCCCGCATTTCTTCGCCACCTCCTGGACAATACTCCGCAACGTCGTTGGTGTATCCACGGTCTTCAGAACATCGACGACTATCTGCCCACAAGGAAAACCGTTTTCCATTTTAATTTATTTCCGAAAAAAAAAATCAATTTAATCCTTACACTCTGAATTTACAATTTGAATGAATTTTTTTCACATTTGAAAACGTGGAAATGTTTTTCAACGCAATCTTTGTTTTGGGTACTAAGGGAGAGTAGCCTAAAGTAAAGTGGTTTTGAAACTCTTTCTAGTGTTTAAGGGCGGCGTTGCACACTTGCGTCATTGCTTGTGCGCCACTTCAGTCACGAAATTATTTAACAAGTGAAATGAAGTCCATTGGAATCATCTGCAAAAGGATAAAACGGTTGACAGTTGGTGAGTGCCATCCTTTACGGTATGTTTTACTTTTAGGTTGCACATGTTAGCCCCCTTCGCTATTTATAAGTTCACACGAGCTGTCAACTTTCGTAACGCGACGAATTCTATGCGGGAGAAGTGTTACAGATGCAACTGAATTTTAGCCCATTTTGAGTTAACCAGTAATCGTTCTTAATCCCTTAAGATTGTCAAATGTGGCTTCAGTTAATTTGTAATGGCTTGTCGAATAGAAGATGCATGCCTTCACTTGTGCAGGGTCACATTGTAAGCCTAGGTCAACTTGAGGTAGCTACCTACATCAAGATGCCACAACACCCGCAGGTTTGATGCTTCCTCGATCCTCCTGAGTCTTGTAAAGAAAATCTTTCCTGTTCCGTTTATTGAATTAGTTAAGTTGCTTCCCTTAGAAATATTTCTGATATTTAACACCTCAGCATTGTTTTGTTTAAGCTGCTGTAGAAGTATCCGCTGGTATCCTTTCTAATTGTTGCAACAGTCCTGCAGGTTTCTACATAATGAAGGACTGTGTCTTTTTCATTGTCATGCTAACATAAAAGCAGGTCCCAACAACAATTGCCTTAGGCAGTGTCTAGTAACTACGCCTGAGGCCCTTATACAATCGTTCACATGACAATTTTTTCCCCGTCTTATTACGTCCTTGGCCCTAACTGTCTTGCAATGCAACAATAGTTCAGTTCATTCATTGTACGCTTGGCCTCTCTATTGGTTTTATGCACTTACTCAATGTATCAGCAGGAGCCAGATTTCTGCTAATGGTAACTCCTCCTCCATACAACGATGTCCACAAGTCGAGCATAAGTTGATTGATAGTTAGTCGACAAAGTTTAGCCATCTGTTAGTTGGTCGGTGGCATTTTCAGAGCTTAGCTGTCTATTTATGAATAAAACGACAAGCAACAGAAATCGAACAGCCTTCTGACTGACTTCGATGTCCCCCTGGGAGACGCTCTACTGGTCGGGAAGGCGTAGAGACAAGTTAAAGTGGCAAAAATTTCTGTCTTCAATCTCTTTTCAGGTTTCAAGGTTTTTCTGTAAACATCCAGCAGGGTTTCTAATCGAATTCTTGAACAAGGGTTTTCTTTTCTGGACTTTTCTGATTTGTCTTAAGGACTCCAAAGGTGATACAGGACAATATTGTTGAAAAGGTCAATTTGGCAGGATACCAACTTTAAGGATTGTGCACACATCAAGTTGGCATAAAATCCTCTTCGTGACGCCCCTGGATCTACATCTGTAATCACAGTCTGGATAACTATGACTTCAGATGATGAGATGATGAATCTGTCTACAGAGTTATGCGGTTTGTTCTTTCCCTTAAAGTATAAATAATTTAAATCAATTACCCAATCCCTTAGATCTCGGGGTTAGCCGCTGACCTTGCAGAAGCCCCCAGATATGAAAAAGTTGATATTCACGCAATTCTCGAAGGATGCGATGTCACAAACTAAGCAAAGGAGGATGAGAAGTTCCGATCTCTACCGCAGCGATTTTTGCTCAAAGAGGTAAGCAAGCACTTACTTCAATGGTGATTTGTTGGCAAAGGGATAAGACAAATCGGGCACCGGAACCTTAACAGGCGTCTACTGATCCAACAAGTGGATAACTTATGTAAGGCACATGGGGAATATGAGCCCGGCTCGAAGAGTCCTCAAATCAGAGCCACTGTGAGAACGCAACAGTGGATATCCTCGGTCGTGATGGTGTACACAGGTGGAGAAGAATAGTGAGTATCTTGGCTTGCGCCATTTGAGACACCCAGTGAGAGCACTCCACTGCGCCACTCTTCTTTTTCTTCCCGATTTGGCTCTACAGTTTTGCAGTGCACCTTGGCCTCAAACAAAATACTACGAGCTCCCGAGCGGATTCCTCTAATTTCGCACACCGGGTTGGTTGCCCACTTGCGTGCTCTATCTAAAGCGACGAATTTCTCTGTTGCATTATTTCAGTGGTTCGGATTCAAAGAATCATCGAGCTGGATCTACGTTGCCCACATGCTCTACGTGGTCTTAGCGCCGGATATGTAGGCTATTAGGAATGCGCTTGCCGCTTGTTCTCTTCTTCTACCTCTGGACCTGAGCCTAACCAACAAGCTCTTACTGTTGGCATGTTCTTTCTGTCATCAATTTCACACACCTATGTGGTTGAGATCCTGTTCTACTTGTGTGCGTTATAAGGTCCGTGGGCGTCCTTTATTGCGTTGATGCACTCGTTCGGATTTCAAGGGTCTTCGAGCTGGAGCACTGTTGTAACTAGACCTCATAGACGTTGGATCAGTAGGCGCCTGGCTAGGCACATGATGTTGTACAGCCCGTACAACTCGTGGTTGAACCATTTTTTTCAATTACAATCAATGCAAACGGAGCCAAAGATTGAAAGCAGAAATTTTCTCTTGGAAGGACCAAGTACTGGAGCCCTTTCTCGATGGACCAAGCTTACATTTTGTAACACCTTGATACTCCCTGTCCCTGGCCCATTAGTCTGGTCAATCTTAAAGGCAGATGAAGAAGCTTCTTGGGAAGAGTTATTATGCGTTTAATCTCAGAGCTGGGATTGTTTGTACTGTTTACGTGTGAGCCGAGATAGACTAAGTTATTCACTGACTGAAAGTTATACTTGCCTAATGTGACATTCTGGCCAAGTCGTCGATATTATGCGTCTTTTCTGGGTTCACCGTTAAGCTCACTTTGGGCACCTCCGCCTCGATGTCAACAAACGCTTTATATACGCCTCGATGTGTTCAACCAATCATCTCAATGTCATCCGTTAATGGCAGCAATTGCACGAAATTTAGGAAAATTGTCTTGTGTGGGCGAGTGAGTTCTGCACGACTTCCTCAAGGAGGATTTTGAAAATATCACATGACACCTTGTCTAAAATTTTGTTGACATTGAAGGTCTCACTGATTTAGAAACCAACCTTCACGGAGGAGCGAGGGTTTCTCATCCTCATCCAGTACAACCTGACAAGTTTGGCAGACATTCATGCCGCTATGGAGTTGTGTAAGGCTCACTGTAGGGCTTTTTCCTTCGGATTCCATCAGCGTTATGGAACCAAAAATCACATTCAAATCTATTCTTGAAAAGTTTAAAGGCTTTCTTATCCAATTTCTTATTACTTTGCAGTGACATCCGTGCCAAGTTTCTGTACCATAAAGCAGGAGCAGGAGTGGCAAGGTGTTGTTCAATGTCAGCTTGCCTTTTGGCCCCAAAGAAAAAGTGATTGGGAAGACTGATTCTAAGCTTGATTTCGGTTCTAATGTTGTTTTCTTTATTTACTGACGAGTCGGGGTAGATAAAATCCTTGATTACCTGTCCAATGTGGTATTCTTTTGTAGAAGTCTATGTTGTGTGTTCTTTAGGATGTCAGCATTCATTGTAACAAGAAGGCAATTCAGCCCGACATAAAATTTTTAAATGTTAGGAAGTATCAGAATTTTCTAGTCCACATGATGAACCCTAGGATCTCGTATATACTTTATTCTGCCCAACACCAAAATCATTTAAAAGCCCCTTTAAATATTGATCCTTGTATCCTGTTCTCTTGGTATTTCTCCCAAAAGAAAAACATGTTTAGAACGCACTCAACGTCTACAGGTTTAAACTTGAAAACAAACCATAGATATCAATCGTTTCCAGAGGCCCTTACCCTTTCCGCGCCATCCTATCGAACACCGCTGCGCAAGGGCTTACTGCCAAGATATGTATTTCATACACCAAAACAATTTGCATAATTCTCCCCACATACAAAACAGCCCTTTGTTGCTCTTGAACCGCCGCGCCACGTTTGCGAACAAAAAAGAAAAAAAACTATTAAACTATCGACTTGACTGGCAACTTTTATTCTCCTTCTTTTTCCGGTATTTCACGCACCCATACACCGATGGGGTTGTCCACGATGAGGAAACTCCACAGAGGAAGCACGAAAAACAAAGAAGAAGCGAATGCGACCGAGTAACGTTGAAAACATCTCTCGGCTGTCCTCTTGCGATCATTCCAAATGTAATTCCGGCACAGAAAACTTTTCCCGTAGTTACCTTTACAGCAACGACGAGACAAACTCAAATTATATCCATCCACCTGTAAACTTATGGCGCAGATTTCCCCAAATCCCGGCAGTCATTAAATCCTAAGAACTGCTTATCTGTATGCTGGATGAGCGTGTGTGTGTGTGTGTGGAAGTCATTTGATGGTTCCTGGCTCAGTGCACCGCTTCGTCCTTAAGCGATGAGATCCGGCGCTAAGTTCAACTGTCTCCCGGCATTAGCAGCAAAGTCCTCTTTTCCATTCCGCTTCTTCTGAGAAGTGTCTCCCCTGGCAAGTTGCGAACTAGCAGCCCGAAGTTGAGATACAAAGTTGGATGTGACTTTTGAATTTGTGCACTAAGCGGAGCGTAATGCAACAGAGGCATAGCTGCGCTTCCCCACCATTCCCATCATCCCAATCGTCCCCATCGTCCCCAAATCGTTTTCACGAAGTTTTTCTCTGCAGCTTTCTTTTTCCACACAATTGCGTGCATTAATAGGACGGTCGATGGACACATCTCCGAACGATGTCAGGAAGTGGGATCTGCAAGATGTCATTCATCCTAAGAGCGGCTACGAGCACAGACGGGTAATTAACTCAAAAAGTGAATCAGCGTGAAGGCGGCTCTAGTGGATCCCTGATTGGCCTGCGTGATGTCATACCTCGCACACAGTTCTCGGCCTCCTTTCGAGTGTCTAGCGTCGGTCTTTGTGAAAGTGTTTCCTCGAAGACTCTATGACGCAAGTGTGAGGCGATGTAGTCTGGCTCTAAGTAAATTAAGAAAAAAATTCTTTTCGCGCAAAACATCTGCGAGTTGAAAGAGCTTCCGTCGGTATCTAGGTGATTTTTCAATTTGTCGTGTTTTCTTTTATTAGCTGAACAAGAAGATACTTTGTCGGGCGTGCTGGATATTTTCAAGAGAAACTCCGGAGCTGGTGGTGTAAACGGATGTCGAAATAATTAGATTTCATAAATTTTGTTTTTCGAATGTTTGCCTGGGCGAATGGTGCTCGGAGAGCGTGTTTGTGTTCACAGTGCACATGTGCTTGATAGACGGTTGTTATCTTTTCACAGACTTATGGACTGTTAAGATTTTCTTTAAAATCCCAAGAGAGACTAGGCGAAGAGTCCGTTTATTTGTGTACATGTGGTACTAGTTTATTGAAAGCAGACTCAACTGTCGCTGGCATTTGTTTGTTGGCACTAAGCGAACAAATCTTTCTAAGCAATTTTCTAATGCGTCTTTTTTAGAACCTCTGACTTGCTTCAGATTGGGAGGGGTAATTTAAGTGTATGCTATATGGCCATGCTTCTAAGACCATGCCAATGTGAAAACATGAATTTATAGTACAACGAATATGTGGATGCTGTGCGTATGGTGAGACATCTTGGCATTATGTTGGTCCAGTATTTGCATGGTTGTATGTAAAAGCTGAAAGACTGAGGAAAGCTAAGAAAGCCTTCGGTGTGACAAGTAAGTTGTTTTACAGTAGCGAACTTCCAGGGGAAGGTTATCTATTACACGGCCTCCATACAGACAATGATGGTATCTGGTGGTCCTATGTGGTCCCAAAGGAGTCGAAACTAAATGAAAAGGATAAGGGTGCTTAAGAGACAGATTTTTCATGCTTGTCTTAAAATTGCAACGCAAAGAAACTTTGTCTAATGAGGTCAACTTGAACAGGATTCATCATTTCATAGTTAACCTGATTCGAAAGCACTTGGGCGTACCTCAGGGAATGGGCTTATGTTTAACGCATTCTACGCAAATGCTGCAATTCGTGAAAATACTCGACTGAATGAATTTTTTTTCCGGGTGAGGGTTTCGTATACTTTGACAAACTTGGTCCTATTCAAATGTAGAAGAATGTCTGTTATTATACCACGGTAAATGGACAACTCCTCTACGATAGTGGTATCTGTGTGGAGGGGGTGATCAGTTTAGACAGTCCTCAGCTTAATGAGTCATTTCCGCTTTTATTCGTTCGAAAGGTGAGAAGGAGCGTCACTTTCATTGATTATTCCTGTCGTAAATCTAACCCAAAGACTATAGATTCAGTAAACTTCTCACTAAACTTGACGAAATTATTTATTAAATCCGCCCGAGACTTAAGTCGATGTCGACAACTGGACAAGCAACTGGAGATGACCTGGTTGGGCACATGCACCATCTGTAAGATATGGTCAGAGGAAAGCATATCCGATGAGTGTAATCTCAGCGTTGTCTGTCCGGTCCAAAAGCAAGGAGACTCCTTCGACTGCGCCAACTATTGAGGGATTACTCTACTTAACATCGCCTACAAGATCCTTTCGGCCATATTGTGTGAACGCCTGAAACCATTCGTCAACAACCTGATAGCTCCTTATCAGCGTGCTTTCAGGCCAGGGAAGTCCATCATCGACCAAATCTTTATACTACGGCAGACCCTGGAAAAAACCCAAGAAGTGCAAATCGAAACCCACCATCTTTTCGCCGATTTCAAGGCCGCATATGACAGTGTGCATAGAGACGAGCTATACAGTGCAATGTCTAGTTTTGGCACTCCTACCAAATTCAGTCAGATTGTGTAGGAAGATGATGGAGAATTCTCGCTGCTGCGTCAAGGTCGGGAACGAACTCACCGAGACCTTCAATGTCAAAAAAGGTTTAAGACAAGGCGACGCACTGTCATTTGACTTCTTTAACATCATCCTTGAGAAGATCGTGCGTAACTCACGATTGGACGAACACAGCGAGCCGACAATAATGCGTTTGCTGGCATTGAAGCAGAAGCGGCTAAAATGGGTGTGGTGGTTAATGAGGGCAAAACGAAGTACATGCTGTCATCAAGGAAGGACACACAACATCGGCGTCTGGGACAGAGCATCACACTAGGCAGCAGAAACTTCGAGGTAGTCAAGGGCTTCGTAATCAGGAACGATAACACCAGTACCGAAATCGAACGCAGAATCAGTCTTTTCAATCGCTGTTTGTTGGTCTCAAGAGGCAATTGAGTATTTAAGCCCTCTCTCGAAGGACTAAATTTCCTTTATATAACATCTTGATCATGCCAGTCCTACTCTATGGCGCGGAAACCTGAACGCTACTAAAAGCGGATGAGGAAGCCGCTTTTCAAGAGAAAAGTTTTGCGTGCGACTTTTGATTTTGTTTGCGTTGATGGCATCTGGAGATTTAACGACGAATTCTATAGGCAGCGACATTCGCCTAGTCAAGCGTCACCGAATACAGCGCTTAAGATGGCTAGGTCATGTAGATCTCATGGACAACACTGCTCCGGCCCGAAAAGTATTCGAATCTGAGCCATTGGAACAATGCAATAGAGGACGGCCTAGGCACACAAGTGGAGAAGGACCTCAGCATCATCGGCAGAAGTGGTTCGGAAAGTAAAGGCTCACATTGAGCGAAATCCGTATCGAAGTGAAAGAAAAATAGCTCGTGAGCCCAACATATCATTGGAACGGATGCAACACATACATTTCTGAGTACACCTTTCTAAGTACATATTTCTTAAAGCCTGCGCTCAAGCCATTGTTCAAAAAACTTCAAAAATATTACAATTTTAAACAGCAACAGAAAACAGTAAGAGTCGAAAGAGCGATAGAGTTGCTACATTTCTACCAATGTGATGAGTTGCTGAATTTGTTTTTTTTCTCTAATGAGTCGCCATTTGTTATCAAGTAAAACATGAGTAAACAAAATGAATGAGCTTACTTCCCAGAGTGGTCCTTCGAAAATTTACACTTTTGGACGGCCGAAAAAGAGACAGCACCTATAGTGATTGCTTGGGCCGCTGTTTTTGAACCATCCCGTCAAAATTTATATGACCTTATACCGCAGTATAGAAGCAAGCAAGCAAACATTTCAGTCGGAGACCGTGGAAATTTCAACAAGACTCAGCAACGTCTCATAAAGTGCGCGTCAACCAAGATTGGTTAAAAAACAATGTTCCAAACTTCATTACTTCGACACATTAGATGGCAGATTCTCCGGATACAAGTCCCTTCAAAATTCTCTGTCGGATGTATTTTGAAAGCGAAGGTGGACTCTGAAAGATTTTTAAGGCTGGACCACCACTACATTGCATTTTTGTATAAAAAAAAAGAATGTACGAGGTCTGTTCAAAAAATAAAGCGAATTTTCAAATTTCTCGAGCTACTAACATTTGATTCCAAAAATTAATTCGAGATGGATCAACACCGTAATCATGCCTCAGCCACTGTAATCACCATATTTGGCCCCGCTGTGATCTTTTCCTGTTCGCAAGATTCAAGAGACCCATGAAAGGACGTCGTTTTTCGACGGTTGGGAAGTTACAAAATGAATCGCTGAGAGAGCTCAAGGACATACCAAAAAGTTCATATAAGAACCAGAATATTTCTTATCGACGGATTTCTTACGCCGACAAATGGGAAGAAGTTGATGTTGAACTTCATTCAGCCACCTTCATTCAGCCACCTGATTCTTCTTCAGAGAAGGAAATGGAAAGTGGAAAGTTTCACTTCACTTAAGAACATATAAGAATTTTAAATGATTTTGCATGCCAAAACGGTTTGGACTCAACAAAGAAATTATTCGTCTTCACCATTACATAAGAGGTATAACAGGAGAGAAAAAGCACTGTCTGAAAGTAAAAAATAACTCACACGTAGAGGGTTTCGTTTTTTTTTAATGAAACCATAACAAACACTTTCCTGGAAGGCAAACATGTCTGGGTATTTTATTTTAAGAAGTCCAAACCACTAAGCAACTTGAAGACTAAACAGCACTACATAACCGTATCGATCGATTAAGGAAATGCTACCGACAATTCCTAAAACGAAACAAATTAGCCACAGAATCACTGACTAAACAAACAAATTGAAGTCAAATAAATTTTGGAAAATTTACTTTTTTCTTGTGACCAACACATGGCTCGGCATGGCCGCCTAGCGTCATTGGGCTGTGCACCAGATGGCTCTCTCCTTAGATCTTGTTTATTTTTACATCTGCAGACTTCCGAATCCAGGTAGGAGATCAGTTCATCCCGTCTAAGGTCAGTTTACATCTACTAGCAGCCGCCATTAAATTCAAAAATTCCCATTGATCAGGGAGTATTCAAGGGCCCACGCATGCCGACGTTCATAAAACGTTCGGCCACGTAGCCGCTTTACGTTGGAAATGTTTTGTTAATCGGTGACTTTGTTTACTCGGCCAAACGTGGTTCGGAGCTGCCTGTGCAATCACCCGAATGTTTATTGTTTGTAGTTTTTTTAGGCAGTTCACTCCCGACGGCCGAGAGTCGAAGCACGGGCACCTTTAAATAAACACTGAATCACTGCGCCACAGAGAACAGGTGTTTTTATTTATATTTATTTGGTAGTTCATGATACCGGAGCCGAGCTATTTCGCTCGCTTGCATGCTGTTGACTTTTCAAATGTGGGAAAGCTCAATTGTGTGTGATGTGCATGTGGGATGTGACATTTAAAACTGCTGGAAATACCACGGAATATGGAAATTACATTTTTGGAGGGTTCGTTGTGTAGGCGAATTGAGTTTCGCGTGTAAAATACTTTTGCAGCCTGTGGCAAGGGGAAATGCATTGTGTGGGCTTGACCATTGCATAATTTGAATGTTAAATTCAGTTACTGCTAAAGTGAATAGGGAAGGATTTGAAATTTTGTGGAAAACGGGTAAAATTCACGAATTTCAAATGGGAGCAGAGATATTTACCAGAATACAAAACGGATTGATACGCCTTGTGGCGCTATAGTCCGGGGTGGACCTGGACCTCAACCAACATGCCTCTCAAGCCAGCATGAACTTTCGCCAGCTGCAGGCAGTTCCGCACTCAAAATTGGTTGAGGTCCTTCTCTACTTGTGTGAGTCCTCTGTGGCATTTTCCCAATGGCTCAGATTCCGGGCCGGAGCAGTGGTGTCCATACGCTTTACGTGGCTAAGCCATCGTAGGCGTTGTATTCGAAGATTCTTGGACAGGCGCACTCCGCCGTACAGCCCATAGAGCTCGTCGTTAAATCTTCTTCTCCAGATGCCATCAACGCAAACAGAACTCTCGAAAAGACTAAGGGCTTCCTTGGCCGCTTTTAGTAGCGTTCAGGTTTCCTCGACATACACATTTTGTTCCACTGAATCTAATTTTGTGAACCAAGTTTATTGAGGTCCAACTCCAGTTACGTGCCCCATCTCGGACGGTGGCGTCCTCTGCTTGCGTTTTCCAACGGCAGAAATTCTTTGTACTTGAGAGAGGTTATTCGTCCGATATATGTCTAAACTCTTGTCAAGACGCATGTCGTGGTTCGACCTATAAATTCATTGCTCAATCTAATCCTGCAGGTACCATAATCGCTAACACAGAACTTTTCCTTTGAGAAGACCAAGTGATTTCTCATCCACTTATGCCTCTACACATTTGAGCCTTCGTGAGTTGGTCCCAATTCCAGCTTAAAAATTAGCTGGGAGAGATGTCTAGCAATTAGATATTAGGCAATTGACTTTTGGGCATAAAAAGTAGCTTCTGACAAGCCAATTCAGCGTTTGAATTTGATATCAATATTGTTGCTTATGTTCTCCCTAAGAACGGCTTGGAGTGGGAGTTTTTGCTCCTCATTGTGCAGTCTGTCCGAGACGTCTATGTACGTTGTGCGTTTTTTCTTTATTTTAACGACAGTTTTTTTTTGGCCACATCCGTTTCTCTGTCAGAAAACTCTTTATTAATCGTCCGTTTCATTTGGCCAACAAGCCTGTTCTATTCACATGGCCAGCGGTGTTTAATTAGATCATGCCTCTAGGATTCATTTGTGAGTCTCAGTCGATCTTTTCAAGAATGATGTTGATAAATAGCTTACATCTTAGTATGTCGCCTTGTGTAAAACCTCATTTTAGTACACTGATTTGAACGTAGCCGCAAGAACCTACAATCATCAATTTTAAAAATGGTCACTGCACTAAATATCTCCGCTCTATGCATGGTGCCATAACCAACCATGGAGACGACGATTTCATGTGCATTGCTTATATAATTTCTGGGATCAACGACAGTGAATTCATGTCCACCGTCGTCCATTGAAGCAGAAATTTCTGCCAGATGCTGGTAGTACTTGGAATGTATCCTTGTAAAGTAGTCGACACTGACTGTTAAAAACCGAAATTCACAGCATCTGATGACACTTCTCATGAAATCGGATATAAAAGACAGAGCGGTTAAAATAATAACAATAATTAAGTGGCCTACAGTCCATAAGGGACCAGGGCCTAGCTTCTACAACAACTACTCACGTTGTGCTTTCTATTGGCCACTCACGAGTAGAAGGTTCCTACAGTTTCTTGCCGACTCTGACTAGATTTGAGAAGCTTTTTCATAGACAGCAGTGTTGTCAGCAACTCGAAAGAGGAAGCGAAAAAATGCAAGGTGTTTAAGTCGACGCACTTTCCCACTAAGACACGCCGAAGAAATAAACAAATCAAAAATCTACCACTGTCTGTTCCTGTATACTTTTTACGGTGGTTTCTGTAAACGAGCAAATACTAGAGAGGTAACCACTTTAACCGCAGAAATGGAAATCAATGTTAAATTCGTTTCCTTGTCGGTTATTGTTACGAAACAGGTGATAAATGTTCAAAATAGACTAAACGTTTCATACCAAGCTAACTCTAGGAACAAACTGATAACCTTTAAGCAATATTCATTATTCACGGTAATCAAATGGAAACAGATGATGGCGGTCAAAATAAAAACCTTTGCCTTTTGGAACTTCATATATTAAATCTTGTTAAATAATTGAAGATATCGAAAAATAAACTGTCTATTTTACTGGTTTTTCAATAACTGAAGAACATTCCTAAAGACTTCAGAAAAAATATTCTCTAACATGATGTTCTTCTGCCAAACGACACCTCAATTTTTTCAGTGCTGTTTTTCGGCAGTCAAAATAATAATTTTTGTGTATTAATTTGATCTTCCCCGCATGGTCACCGAGGTGTAGTTGGTACGTGTGTGGACCCACACGCTAAAGGTCCAGGTATGATTTCCACACTGGCACCACTTCTTTCGAGTTGCTGACAACACACTCAATGAGTACTAATTGTCTATGAAAAGCTCCATTCTCGCCGTTCGGAGTCGGCAGAAAACTGTAGGTCCCTTCTAGACGTGCTGTAATGCCACTTAATTAATATAATTATTTAATCTCGTCTACGCTGTAGAAAACTGAGTCCTAAGGTTAAAACTTAAACAGGTATATATTGGACATAGAGGACTGATGTTAGAATTAGGATAATGTATGGGCCGCAGGAAACAATGCACTTTATATTTTTGTCCTTCCTCTTGAAGAAAAAAATAAAATTCCAAACACACTTTTGACTTTTACAAAAATGATATCCAATGCAAAAAAATCTGAAAAAAGCGAATTGCGTTAAATAATAAACGGTTTTGTTCTCAAACTCAGCTAGAGGAATTGTAAGGAAGACGAAGGGCCTCCATAAATGTTACAGCCTCTGCAAAAGGAAGGAACTAAACTTTTAGGAGAACATTAAGGTAAACTAATCTTAGGTTCATAAGTCCACTCAAGGCTCAAATTTTAATAGAAAAGCATACTTATGGAAAAAAGAACTCATTCAATGCACAAGTTGACTTTATTAGGTATGTCTGTATGTATGTATAATAGATTGTTACTTAAAAAAAACTTTGTATAGTTTTTCTTAACTATACTTATATGTTTAAATTAATATATACTTTATATATTAATTTAAAAAGTTTTTCTCAATTAAATTAGTCGTACGCTTGCTCCCGGCATACGTACTTACATGGGGGAAAAAGGACTCAATTTTGCAAACCCCTTCTGATAGGCCTCTTCACGAGGGATGGAAAATTCACCAGTTCATCCGCCCTTTTACTTCTATTAATGCTGAAATGTCTAGAGATTCATCAGAGGACAATTTAAAATTCACTTATGAGGTGGGATTTTATATCAGAAAAGTCTATTTGATGAAGAATCTGTGCGGCTTTCGTTATGGCAAACATGTCTTTCCGCAAGTTTCTGCAATACTACGAAAGCTTAATTTGTTCTTAGTGTCTCGCAGAAAATTCCCACACTGGCGCTATCTTCTATCCTCGATTTGTCAGTAAAAAAGGGGTGCCCTTGATAAAATTAGGCTTTTTTCAATTTCTCCTGTCTAGTATAAAAATTGTAAAGTTTTTGTCAGTCATACTTGAGTAGAGGACTTTTTGGCAGACGTACTTCTTGTGCCTGCATACCAAGATTTGGTGGTCACCGTGGCCTTGGATAAGTGCGTTAACCCACAAACCGAAGGTTCGCTTCGCGGGCGGGACACCTCGCATTTTTTCACAACACCACCTCTTTCGAGTTGCTGACAATACTCAATGGGTGCGTATTTTCTATGAAATCTCTTTTTAAATCTCGCCGTTCGGAGTCAACAAAACACCGTAGTTCCATTCTACTCGTGAGAAGTTGTTGTAGAAGCCAGCTCGATTATTATTATTAACAGATAGAATAGAATAGAATAAGATTTGTTTTCGCTTTCCTCATCGTGTTCTTGAATCTCTAACCTCACTTGATATGCCTTCTGACATAGAAGGAAGTCGTTTTCTTCTTGTTCGAAAATCAATCAGAGTACATTTAAAATATTGCCAACCTAAGAAAAATATAAAGTTCCTTCAATTGTGTTCCATTGTAGCTCACTTTGAGTCAGAATCACTTTTCGAAGACAAAATCCAAAACCCAGTCCCCACCAGAAAGACAAAATACCTTCCGTTTTCAAAAATTCTTTACATCAACATTTCCATCTTCTAGAATATTTGTTTAATTCCTTATCAATCTACGAATCTCTGCAATTTATACTGTCATACAAAAAATCAAATATACACCTCACACTCATCGTTCACCCCTGTGGTTATACCAAAAAAAACAAGATTGTTTCAAATGTTTTATTTGTCTGTACACACGGCCATCGAAAATAATCGCAGTAACAACTCAGGACAAATGTGCGTACTTATTCTCCCAGCATGAGTCGACTTTACATAGGCGCGCAACAACTGTACATTTGAACAGACCACCCTCCACTCGCTCACCGCTCCACCCCCCGCTCAGCGGGCTGACTCATTCAATCCTCCACGGAAAGGCAAACTGACTCGTATGGCGAGTGCCAGCAAAAAACATATTTATTTATATTTTCGCACGGCCTCTCTATAAAAATATTGAAAACTACATTTCGGACGGTTTGATGGAAATTTTAATTTGCCGCCACCGTTGCTCGGTTGACGTGCAGAAGCGTACGTTTGTTTCCACCGGTCCGGTGATGTTGGATTTCTTTTTTTTCTTAATTGTTCGGCCGGTCTAAAAATACAATTGGAACGTCTCTTCACTTCGGAGCACTTTGACTATGAACACACACACACTGCGCTGAGGACGTGACTTGTCATCTGTGCCGTCCTTTAGCAGTTGATGAAGATGACGGGCTTCAAATTCATTTCTGCTTCGAGCTCTTGAGAAATATTTTCCGGCCCCGCGGACGCCAGCGCTGACGTAGATTAGCGAGTGATAAATCTCTTAGTGACGGGAAAAATTTGTTTAAGGTGACACTGGTACGCATGCATCTCGGGGAGGATGGGGGAGTTTTTGTTCCCCTATTGGGGACACGGTCGGTTGAGTGTTGCTCGTAAATAGCAGCGAGGAACAGTCGTCGGGGCTGACTGATGCGATATTTTCTGGGTTATTATTCGTGTTTGTCTTTCTCTTAATTAGATAATTATGCTGCGATGCAAGGCCATTTACGTTGTAATCTATTTCACTGACACAGTGACACTTGACAGATGGGGACTTCAAAGGGGGTGAGAAGGGAATTTTCATTTTTCTTAAAACTGTTGGGGGAATTGGGGGAAACGTTTGTTGTGATGTTGGAGATGTTTGGTATCGGACACAATTTGTGAAGTATGTTGAATATGTCGGGGAAACATCGAAAAAACGATTTCGTTGAAATGATTATATTCCACGAAACGAACTCTTTATGGTTGCCCCTCGTCCCGAAAATGTCTGGGTCTGGCATCGTTATTAACAGCAGTGTCCTAACATCCCGGTGACCTATTGTGACAAATTTCCAAAGCTTCGAAATTATCTGTGAAATGCATCAATACATCCTTTGTTAGTTCATTGGCGAAAAACACTAGAAACAAACAGAACAGACATCACAATCGTTGAGTTCGAAGAGCTCATTAATCACAATAGAAGTATATTCTAAGAAAGTCTAAAACTTTGTTGATATGATGACTAAGCAATAAGTGCATGGTCCTAAAGCAACTACTTCCTGTCTAGAAACTGAAATAAACAAATTTAAGATGAGGCCTTAAGGTTTAACAGCATTATTAACGATGAGCGAGATTTAGGCGTCACAATTGGAACACTTTAATTCACTACACAGGCTGAATCTAAGCATGGTTCAGGGGCGAATCAATAAAGGCTAGATTTTATCATTAGTTTCTCTGAATTAATATACTTTAAGAACGTTGTTGCAAGAAACGTAGAAAGCGAGATTGATGGCGCTGTTCGTTCACCAAAACGAGTTCTGATCTCAGAGAGTTCAAAACTGAAAACAAAAATCAACTGTTTTTGCCTGCCACTAATTTGAAAATATTAAAGGAAAATGAAGCAGATGGAGTGAACTTTTCGACAAAGTTGGTAACTTTACTATCCGCATGTTCTGCCAAAGAGGAAACTGAATTGGAACTCACGGTATTCCGCCGCAAAAAGAAATTTTCATCCCATTTGCCATTTATATCCTTGACGAATTTGCCATTTCGGTGGCTGTTGGCAGTTTTCAGACTAAATTTTAATGAAGAATGTTTGACCAAAATCGGTTATGCCACGAGTCTATTTTAAACTAGAGCACACGGTTATGGGACAGAAAAAGTTTGACCAGGTAACATTTTTTGCAGTATGAAAAACGTTACGAAATGTCACACGAGCCTCATCAATGAATGATCATTTGTTAAAACATTTTCAGTATTCCCTGATGAAACTATAAAGCGCGAATTTTCACTAATGTCCACGTAATGGACGCACCAACTTAATCCTTTGGGAGAAAAAATAGTGAATGTTGTTCTTCAATGCACATTTTAGGTGAACTTGACTTGAGAGATACTTTAAAGCTTCAAAGAAGGAAGTCCGCCGCTATTGTCTCATCTGATATATAAAAATTAAAACTGAATAAAGAAAAAAATAAATAATTCCAAATTTGCCTTCAGGTTTTGCTTGACTATGCATGACAGTAACCTGTCACCGAAATGTCCGGACGAGATATCGGGAAGAAATGTCAACCCGTATGTAGCACTCTAACTTCGGGAAACTTTGATCGCCTGTACGCAGAATTGCAGACGCCGTACGATATTATTTTGCTTAATTTAATTATACTCATAATTTTTAAAATAGTGTTTCTTATATTTATGACCACAAACCGTAGCAATGTAGGTTCCGAGAAGACAATATAAACCATGAGTACTTGAGTGAGTTTTCAAGTATGCATCTTTTTTCATCAAACAACATCCCGAAACCCCAGACGCCGTGCCTGATGATAAGTGTTGACCTGAAACTGTGAAGACTTCTTATGAAATGAAAAAACAACGACTTAAGCCCTGGCCACGCAATGAGCGGCAAGCATGCAAAGCTACAAGTGCAAGCGATAGCTGGCCATTTAAAGAACAACAATTCCTAAGCGGTTTGTTATGAAAATGCCACTTTCAAGTGCTGTTCGCAAAAGCGTCTTAAGTAAATGTTGCCTTAAAAATTGGGTTATTATTTTAAGCTTGAAAAAGAACAAAATGCTGGGTATTCATACAATTTACTGAAAAAGAGGATCCAATGAAGAATTTCACTCAACTTGTGAAAATGTGAGAAGCGCTTCAGACAATACTTACGCATGTCTACAAAGTAGAAGTAAGTACTGAAAAGTGGCTACAAAAATTACAAAACCCAGAAAATCAATGTCTGCAGAACAGAAACTTGTTTTGCCACAAAGCCAATTTTAAAAATATAGCTTTATGTGTTTTTATTTTGGTTTAGCCGCTCAGCATATTGCTGCTTACCGCGCACTGCCTGTCCAGGACCTTAGGCGGTCGATGCATTGTGACCATATAGACATTTTGTCACAGAAAAAAGAAAAGGAATAAATTGAAATCTCCCAACCTTTGTAAAGCCAACGAATGAAGCAGCAATCCAAAATCTTACGAGGGCGCTGTCTGATAAATAACCGACCTCAACGTGAAGATAGCGGCACAAGTGAAAAAAAAGTTTCTACTTCAAATTGTGCATATTATAATAGCTACTCGCCAAATTTCAGAAATTTATCTTGCACCATTATCTGTTGACAGTCGTTTTTGTGAGTGTATTTCGGTGATTCCCCAAAATGGAAAAAATTGAATATCGAGCTGTAATTAAATTTTTATTTTTGAAAGGCAATACGCCTTCACAAATCAAAGATGAGTTGGACTCTGTGTATGGTGACTCTGCACCACCGTTTACCACCGTAAAATTTTGGGCAGCTGAATTTAAACGTGGTCGCAGGAGCTTGGAAGAGGATGAACGTCCTGGGCGTCCAAAAACTGTAACCACTAACGATAACATCGCTAAAGTTCATCAATTGGTACTAGACGACCGCCGGATTAAAGTTAGAGAAATAGCTGAGATTATGAAAACGTCAAAAGAACGTGTTTGCCAAATATTAAACCAAGATTTGGGCATGATAAAGCTGTCCGCGCGTTGGGTGCCGCGTTTGCTTACGCTAGACCACAAACGTGCGCGCATGAACATTTCCAGCGCTCTGTTGGCTGAGTTTAGATGCAATAAGACCGAGTTTTGGCGCCGATTGATAACTGTAGACGAAACTTGGATTCATCGTTATACGCCCGAAACAAAAATCCAATCTAAACAGTGGATTGAAAAGGGGGAACCGTCCCCAAAAAAACCTAAAGCTGTGTACGAGTATTCGGCTGGGAAAGTGATGGCGAGTGTTTTTTGGGACAGCCATGGAATTATTTTTATAGACTATCTTGAAAAAGGAAAAACTATAACAGGAGCATACTACGCATCATTATTGGACAAGCTAAAGGAAGAAATTTCGAAAAATCGGCCACATTTGCAAAAAAAGAAAGTCTTATTCCACCAAGACAACGCACCATCTCACACCTCAACAGTCGCCATGGCGAAAATTCACGAATTGCGGTTCGAACTGCGTGACCATCCACCTTATTCACCGGATCTAGCACCAAGCGACTTTTTTTTGTTTCCTCAGTTTAAAACTGCGCTCGGCGGCCAGAGATTTTCATCAAATGAGGAGGCAATATCTTTCGTGAACTCGTATTTTGCAGACAAAGATGCCAAGTACTATTTGGAAGGGTTGCAGAGATGGGAGCATCGCTGGGAGAAGTGTGTGGAGTTACAAGGAGACTATGTAGAAAAATAAATAAAAAAATTTTGAAAAAGTCGCGTGCATCATGGTTAGGTCGGTTATTTATCAGACAGCCCTCGTATAAGGGAAGGTTAAGGAGGCACGACTGTATTTTTATTGATTCTTGTTTTTGAAAAAATACAAACGAACGAACACCGAAACGAATCTGTTCACAATACACGACATTCCGATTTGACTGGATTTAAAATCATTTCTCCTTCTAACAGGGTTTTTAGTTATTTAGAAAAAGAAAACAAAATGAATTGTCATATCGATGTCCTTTTGTTCCGTTCAGTTGATTTGAAATGATATCTGCCAACAAGAGACTTGTTTTTCACAATGTCACCACAAGCACAAGAAAAATGGCTTCAAAATTCAGACATCACAAAAAATTTATTTTATGTGAGCTGCACACTTTTTTAAGATTAATTCCCAAGGAAGCAGTATTTCTGAAAATATTTTAATCTCATTGTCGTATTCAACAATATTAATCTTTACCTATCTGTAGGAATAGACAACAACAAAACGAGTAGTTGCTGAAGAAACTAGGTCCTGATCCTATGTGGTGAGCTGTAGCGCCTCTATGGTAGTTATTTGTAATGAATTCAGAACGTCATAAGTGACCGTATCACAGTAGCAAGCCTTTGCTGCGGCAAGTCGGTTATTTTACCGCAGCCAACTTGATTCCAGGGTGAAGGTGATCTGCTACATGGCCCTCATCCGGCCAGCGATGACTTCGTCCAACAGTCTGATCTTTGGGGCGTACTACCCTAACTTCATGTACCACGAGAAGGTGCGGCAAAACGGCTTCATCCCTCCCGGAGCATTTCTCTATCTAGACTCCAAAGGGCTGATACATAATACGGAAGGATGTCCTATCATCTTCCATGTTGTACGCAGAACAGTGGATAGGCGACTCCAATACGAAGCGGACGTCGCTCGTAGCCACGAAGAACTCCTCCGGTTCAGTAGGGCGATCTCCACCTGAAACAGAGCTCAGTATGCCAAAGAACGTACGCAACGGATATAGTTAAGTCGTTTTAATAGTTCCATAGCTCTTAGTTTAGTTTTAGTTTAGTTTTGCTTAAAGCTAGGTTAAGTTTATCTCTGACTGCCAAGTTTTTATTCTTTTTTTTTCTTGGGGAACATTCAATATATGAATATATGTAAAAAAAAAATAAATAATTTAACTCCCATTATACAGTAGCAAACATTCATTTAGGATGAGCTTACATTGGAGAGATACACAATTTCCAAATTAAAACTCCAAAAGTTAAAATCGAAAAACATAGAACCCACGAATTTTAACTCCTTGTCCAAAAACCGCATTTAAAGAGAAAGGGAATGTTAAGATGGGATTTACAGTGTGTAAGAGGCTGAGGTGGTGGTAGCCGTGGCGGTGTGGTAAGTCCACCGCCACGCAGAAAGTCTACGTTCGATTCCCGGACGAGACACTTCGCATTTTTTCACGGCACCACCTCTTTCGATTTGCTGACAACACTCAAGAGTAACAGTTGCCTATGAAAAGCTTCTCAAATCTGGCCGTTCGAAGTCGGCAAAAAGTGTAGGATCCTTCTACTCGTGAGAGAACAATAGCACGCACAACACGAGTAGTTGTTATAGAAGTTAGGCCCTGGTTCCTTCTGGTCTGCTGTGCCACCCAGTTATTATTATTATTAAGAGGCTAGGTGCATTAAATAATTCATATATTATTCTTGGTTTCGATGAGAAGTTTAGCAGACTGTTTGAAACATGCGGACTTGGAGGTATATTGTGCATCCCCTTACGCAACAGGCATCATACATCGGGTGATTCGTCGTGAGGTTTAGTTTTACAAAGCTCACCAAACTACTTTTTCATTCCTTTTCCAAATGGCAAATTATTTTAAAAAGACTCACATTACAAGTGCTTCTCCAAATTTTTCAGCCGTCTAATGAAAACCAACGTTCTGTAATAAACGTTCGATTTGATGAACTTGCCGACCTTCTACAACCACTATTGTCAATATCATTTCCAAATTTGAGTTCTAGTTTCCAGATGATACTCGACCGGTTAGACTACATCGAGCACGTAGTGAAGAGCCTATAACAGCTGAAACTGAGAGTGTGCGTGAAGGCCGTGACGAAGCGATTCGTCATCGTTGTCAGCAGCCTGTCCATGTGGACGGATACGTCATTCCTAAAATTGAAACCGATGATCTCGGTGAGTTCTGGTTTCAACAAAGACGGCAATTAGAGCCATACAGCATGTGTATAGAGTTGTTGAGAAATCATTTTGTTGAGCACCTAGTTTTACGTCTTGCTACACTTTTGTACTATTTACTCTGGGGATATGTAAAGTCTCAAGTGTTCAGGATTGATGCTTCGGAGACAACATTACTCATGTTAACCGCAAAATAACAGTCGCCCAAAATTAGAACACTCAATTGGGACACCTTAAACGTAGTCGTTTACAACTTTTACGTGATCCCATTTTCACAAACCAAATGCCATAAACTGTTTCTTTAACAGATAAAAACAATTGTAAGTTCACTTGCAAATTTATGTGTTTTATCTCACATTACAGATCGAACCTCACGATGAATCGCCCTTTATTGGAACTACTTGGACGTACTGTACGAGGTATACTGCAGCCGGCTATCAATAGCGAGAGCTTACAGATATAAACGGTGTAAAGCAGCCGATCGCGTATAAATATAAAATTATTGATTTTAAATTCTACTCAAACAAAACACTGTCTGAATCTCAGTCTCAGTCGAACTCCTTCAATAGCTACCTGCGTTGCACTATCAGCAGATAAGGAGACCAACTCAAATGAAAGTCTGTGCCATTTTGAAGACATTCCATTCAGCAAATATGGAATATATTTGAACAAGTCCCAGTTAAACTTTGTCACCAAGAAGATATCATCCTCTAGCGCAGAATAAATGACATGTCTCAACATTGCCGGTATGTACATCCCCCTCCCCTTCATTAGGCTTCCTTGAAAAGAGCTGCATTATGGATTTCATTAACCCCCCCCCCCTCCGCAGCCACACACTGCGACCGGTAGATACTTCCGTCCGACCTTAAAGTGCTCAAGGCGACTCTCCCATCCTCTCTTCGCACCTCTCCCAATTTGCATTTCGTAGAAGTCGTCCTCCTTGCTGAACATACCCAATCGTCACATAATTGAATTGAATTAAATTAAGAACAAGACTTACAGCAACTATACCGCTGTTACAGTCTACTTTCGGTGGTACACATCCTGGAAATTACAGACAAGGACCAACGCACACATAAGCACCTTCCGAGCCTCACCTCACATGTGAGAGACCAATAAAAATGCTAATGCCAGGCAATAACCCTTAGTGAATATGTTCAGGCGGTGTCGACAGTAGCGTCGCCCGAGGGTGGGGGTGGGACTTAAAAATGATAAATACCCGTTCACCCGTGCCATGCTACGTCCTTGCAACACATTGTTCCCGCATGGAATATTATTAAGGAACATACGCTTAATTTCACTCCTGACTCCTGCCATGTGTGTGTGTGTTTTGCGGAGGACTGGTACACGAGAAAAGGGACATCCAGCAGATAATGGCTGAGACCATTCAGAGATTGCACAAGCGATTCTCATGAAATCTGCTAATGAAAAGGACCAAAGGGGGAACGGGCGTGGTGGCATTTGAAATTATTCGTGTGCTGAAATATAATCCCTGCTCTGAATTAACATGAAAAAAGAAAAGCCCGATCACATGGGAGACACGATCGCTTTTCGAGTGACCTTGCGAACGAGACGGAATTTAAAGTGGGACAACCTTGAAAATGACCACCCACCCACCCACGCGGTCCATTCGAAATTCTTAACGCCACACATTAAGTGGGTGTGAGAACATTTTTCTGTGACACTTGCGATGTCTTGGGACTGTGTTTTTTTTCAGCTTTTTTTCAGCGATCTCCGAAGACTATTTTTAAACTGAACGAGAATTTATGTTTTTGATTCGAGTGCGTGTCCGTAATGATTTCTCGTCCGCTGTGGCGTTATTTCGGTTCATGGTGTTTCGTAAAAACTGAATTATGTTCGCACTTATCGGGTGGAAAGCTGAGAATGTAATTAATTGCGTCTGGTTTTGGACTGGCGAGGGGATAAATATTTATTGAGGTTGCCATCGATGTCTTGATTTGCTTCTATTTCCCATAAAAATATCTGCCTGTGACGAGGAGGAGAAATTGCAAAAAATTAAGAAATCTTTTTGGACACAGAAATATGTTAAAGAACTGCTCTGCCAAAATGGGAAAGTATGCGATGATGACGATTGTGCCATGAATTGTACCTTCAAGCAATTGGACTTCTACAACAAAAAATACGTGTAATTGTTTTCCAAGAGTGGCAGAAAGCTACAGTTACAAAGATCTTGTAGACCGATAGAATACCTTAACTTATGTCTCAGAGTACACAACGATGTCAAAATTTAGAGATGAACTGAACACTCTCAAGTGTCGTCAAATTTCTCTTAATGCAGCAACAGCAGCCAAGGCCCATTTTACATAATACAACCAGTAACATAATACCAACCAGGCGGGACTATCTCTATCATTCTTGCCTTCGCACAAATGTTGAATTCCACACAATAGGGAAAACATGAAATCTGCTTTCTTTCTCAGCCTCATCTTGTAAGACCGCATGAATGAAATTATCCTAGGATCAGGGGTGTACGCCGTGTAGGAACTACTGTAATGATACTACTAATTTTTATTTCTGTCTCTGTCCCACAGAATACAGACAAATTCCCCATCATGCGAATGCATACTACGACTTGATTGTCTACTGAAGCATAAACTGAAAAGTTGAAAAGTAAGATCCATTGCTTATAAAAAACTGACAAATAAAGAACGATCTTAAAACACAAACAGCGCATCGTAGGTAAGGAGGTCCCAGATTAGAATTCTGCACTGAACGCCTTCAGTTCTAGCCAACATCCAAGGGATATGAACTGTCAATGGAAAAGCTTCTCAAGTCTCGCTGCCTGGAGTCTTCAAAAGTTGTAAATATTTTCTACTCGTGAAAGAAAACACACAACACGAATAGTTGCTATAGAAGATTGGAACTATGATTGTTTTTACGAGTTGGCTTCAATTTTCGTGCTAGAGTACAAATTTTTAAGTCAGTGGAAGGTCGACCATAATTAAAATTCATAAAACAATGTCTTTAGTTATTTTAAGGGTTGGTCCAACCATAATGCAGGATGTAAATTGTGAGCCACATCTTTACGTTTAGGATTTCTACCGAACTTTATTTAACATTCCATTGTTTCAGTGTCCGATAAATTTTATCATGAAGATGTACACAATTGAGCAGCTCGTTAAGATTGTTCTAAATCTTAAAATGTTCATTCAAATCAAAAGGCATTTCATACTCTCGTCCAATTAGATTCGTCAACAAACAGAATTGCTGCAATTTGGTAAATCCACGAGTGAATGGTGAAAAGCCGATGCATGTTCAAAGATTAACTGTTTGGTGCTGTTTTTGGGCTGGCGGCATCATCGGACAGAACTTTTTCGAAATTGAGTACGGGCAAGTAGTTACCTTCTTTGATAAACACATCAGAGCCCTGATCAGAACAACACTATCGATGAGACATTTCCATTATTCCCTCACTTTGAGATTTATGCAAATGCTGTATTTTTTTTTCCATCTGCCGCAAAATGTCATAAGTGACCTGATCATAATGTCTGTTCAGAGTAGCGCATCCAATCTGGCGTGAACTTTACAATTCTATTTATACCGCTTAAGGCCTTTCCAGGAATGATTGCTCTCCTTCCCAACAATGATCTCATTTGAAGCGAATGTCCTCCATGTGATCACTTTTCAAGACCAATTAACTCACCCAGGGTATCCCCAGGCTCAGATGGAAGTGACACCCACTCGAATTAGGAGGATGATAAGCATCATAGAAGTTAGTTCACTTGAGTTGCATTCTTTCCTTCACACAATGTGATGGAGCCCGGTCTCAAGTAGTTATAAGGACAGGCGGGACCACACCTCTAAGTCAAAGGCATTGGACATATGCACTTTTACCTGCGGCGACGGTTGGTCAACAGACTTTTTATGACCAGATATTGAGGATATGGACCTGGGCGTTATGTGCTTCCAAGAGTATGGTAGCACTTGCCACACAACCAATGGTATAATGGTTCTTTTGCACGACAAATTCAATGGTCGTGTTAGTTCACGTCGTCGCGATATTTTTTGGCTGCCACGATTCTTATTTTACACTGTTGGACTTTTATCTTGGGAGATTTCTTAAAAGAAACAGTGTACGTCAATGAGCCAAGAACAATTCAAAAGCTAAAGAATAATATAATTCGGCATATTTACGACATTGAACCTTAATTATTTCTCAGGGGCATCAAAAATATGGACAATTAGATAGAATTATATCACCGACACCGTGGCGTGCATTTGGCTATTATTTTCTTTCACAAATAATTATCGTAGATCCCTCTTCTTCTTCTCTTATCATCTAGGAACTGTTTGTTTTATTGACAATTGCCATTTTATGTTTTCATTGGACCACTATTTTTATTATCAATACAAACTTCTAAACAAAGAAAATTCTTCTTCCGCATGTACCGTACTCTTCTGATGTTTCTCCTACGAATAGTAACCTCTTAAGTAATCAGGCTTCATTTGTCGGCAAAAGGTTTCGAAACTGAAGATGGCTCATAAATTGCTTTAGAGCCGTTACAAACGTTAGAAATTAAACTTTTTTTTTTAAGTAAGGAATCACGATGGAAAAAAATTCTATATTTCAAGATCCATAGTCCGACATAATAAAAACTAATTCAGACTTTACTTTTAACAGACATATGATACGGTACAGCCGCAAACCATTTCATTCTTTTTCCAAGTAATTTCAAACGCAGTTCAGAGTACTTTTACAACACATTCTTTGTCAGTACAATAGCGCCTATTACAATGCTTATTAGAACTTTGCTCCAAATGACCATTTTGTCTAAGCAATTTTTCTAAAAATCAAAGAATCCTATTAAATATAGGATTATATATTAAATATATGCCTTGCAAAGGCATATTGAATAAGCTGCCAAAAGTATGACTTTAAATGCGAAAGCTCTTATTTGTGTAAACAATTTATGAAAAGAATATCAAAGCATTGTTCTTTCAGTTAAGTCTTTTTGGAATTTCTTTATGGAATGAAGTACCAGGATGAGGGAAGAGTCTAAAAAACAAGTTTCAATTCTTTAAGTTTGGACTCGGCAAGTAAGTTCGAAAAACAGCATCATTTAAATGGGCGTCTTTGAAAGATAAGCGGTATTGAGTCATGTTTCCTAACTTGAGTCATGTTGCCTCTTAAGGCAGCTCGGAAATTATTCGCATAAAAACGTTCTTTTGCGTTGCTTCATAGAAGATAAATGTATTAGTGTCAAATCGCATAATCTTTGCCGTCAGCAGACGTCACAAAAACCTAAGATCATGGCTTCCAGAAAACTACTCACGCAATAGAGCCATAATTGAAGGTGATGTGTGACTTGTTGTTCCCGTCTTGCCTGAACCACATACTACCCAAGGGATTATCTTGAAATGTAGGCAAAAAATAATTGCTTATCATTCGATTATATCCCTCCGTATCGACGACAGTCATCCGCCCAGTGGCATCGTTCAAGCAATAAGAAGCGATGCCAACTTTCCACCAAATACGTAGAGCACAGCAAACGGTCACTTTGTCTGAATTCATCTCTTCTTTCATCACTTGGTGTAAAAAATGTACATCATTATTTTTTCGGAAATCGGAGATTAATGTTTGTTCTTCCAAGGCCCAAGGCATTTCGAATGGTTTAGCGTGTAGGGAATTTGGAAAGGTCAGCAGGCTTCGATTGTTAGATACTCGAAACTTTATATAGATGGAGATCCAAACCGAAATACAGAATACGAAACGTTCAATTGCTGCTCACGTCGGGAAACAGATAAATTAGGCTCATTTGCAACACTTGCACTTGCAGTAGTGATGCTTTCAACTGACGATATCTTCAGGATAACACTTTCCACTCTCTTCAAATTTCTTCACCATTCTACAGATTGTTTGCGTGGTCTGTGGATTTGTGGAACAACCTGGTTTGTAGCAAATTTGAATACTTTTCAGACGTTGTTGGATTATTAGGCGATGCATAATAATCAGAAATGGCAAATATTGATCTAATAACGTACTTCTTTGGAAGCTTTCTGAATTTGGTTAGTGACCAATTCCAGTGCTACCAACTTCCAACCACGAAATGCATGAGAAAAAATTTCTCATACAAAATGCTTTGACGTCGTTTATGGACACGGCGAGTTCGAATGCAAAGTATGGGCTGATTTTAGAAGTCACTCAATGGCCAGGTACACGTTTTGAAGATTCATCTTGGCTAAGTGAAAACGCTGCTCATTCATTTGTTTTTCTTTTCAAATCACTTTTCAACTGTATAACGATTTACAATTCTTCAGATTGGTGAATAGCCTTTTAGTAATGTTTCAGCAAATCGTCTACGACCATTTTTAATGTTTAACAACAAGGTTGATGATTTCCACGTTTCTATTCCTCGTTTTTTGGCTTATTGTTCAAAAAAGTTTCGCACAATGACTACAAGCAGTAAGATATCTTTCTGGACACATTTGCACCTATATTGATATGCTTCTTCTTCTTCTTCGGATGGTGCTACAGTCCGGGATGGACCTTGCCTCTCCAGCTAGCACGGTCTCTTGCCAGCTGCTTAAAATTGCGCACTCCAAGTTGATATTGATATGCATGTGATATTTAAAAGATGTAAAGTAAATTTTAAGGCACTTCACAAATGTTTGTTTTTTTTAAGGATGAGGGATCACAACCTTACAGAGAAAGGCATCCAGAAGTACGGGAACGCATTTAAACAAAATATTCAAATCACTTCATATGTATGTGAAATGTAAATTCGGAGATGTTATCTGCATTTGCTTGAATTAAGCACTTGTGAATTCTGCAGTGCAAAGAAAAATTTAAAAAAAAACGAATGCTTAAAGGGAATTTCTTTCGTTCCCATGGTCGTTCCCATGGACATGAAACATTTAGTTTCAATTCCATCTGTACAACAACCAAATTTGAATTTGATTTTTAAACTAGAAACAAATTTATTGATTTGACAGAAAATTTCTTGTTTAAAAGTAAGTTGAATGGGGAAAATTGTACTCTTCTGTGACGGCACTCGTTTGTGGTTAAAACACATTTTTTGACGTACGGAAATAGACCTTCATAAATTTTCGTTGATTTGTACTGTTTCGTGTTGTCTATTCTGCGTCCGGGAACACAGAACTTGTCGGCATATGGCTGACTGTAAGTAGGTAAAACAATTTGAAAACTTGAAGAATAGATATCAAAACTTGTGGGGTCCGTTCAAGATTAAGAGAAAGATGCGTCTGATGAGAGAAAGTGAGCAAGTTTTTGACACTGAATTGTTGAACTGTAAACAAAGTTAGAAATATTTAATTTATTCAAGGGAGCCTTAAGAAGACATGAGTTCCAAAACTGAATCACTTCCTGAGATCACTCAAAAATTTACATTTTGGATTTTAATTGTGATGTTTCAGATGAAGAAGTCAACAATTTTGTCCACATCCTTTAGCAAATTTTAAGAAAGGACACTAGCCCTCCCTTTTACCAAGGCTTAAATTATGTTTTAAGGGGGCGGTCCAAGACGAACTTAGCCTGGGAAATTTTTGGTATTTTTCGCAAAATTGTGTTTTATTTTTCTACATTTTAAAGGAGACTCCTTTAAACTCGATAAACCTGGGCCCGTCAAGATCAAACTGCCTTAAGCACGTCTAAAAAATAAACTTTCTAGAGGTTTGCCTCCCTTATATCACTCAAATTTTCGCCCTGGTAATGCATTTCTTTAATTTTTGAAACACATTGTTGCATGTCTGTTACTTTCTACACAAGGGTGTGTGCTCATTGCACAAAGAACATGTCCGGGAAAAAAAGGCAGGAAGACTAAGAGTCTTTTTTGTGCAGTTTTTTCAACCGGGAATATCAACTTTCGTATGATATTGAAAAACAATTAGAAATTGTGCTTTAATTCGTATGATATTGGTGATCAGTGCTTTCCTCAAAACATGGGCATGAATATAAGGAAAAATTCAAATACTAGACATCCTACATCTGGATGGCAGATTTCGGTTTGGTCTCTTTAAAATGTCAGCTGTCTCAAGGTAAATTTTTAAAATCAGTGAAAAGTTCCATCTAAAACAAATTGAATGAGAGATTACTCTCCACAGTATCCAAAGATACAGAACAAAACTTAATTTTGGTCTTTAAAAAAAATTCCCAAACCACAAGAAAACTCACCTCAAAACGAAGATGCTTATCCAGTGTTAAGTTGTCCTCAAAGAATGTCCAACTCAATTTCTCGCGTGAGCTACGATCCACCTCGTCCAACTCAAAGAACTGCCGTTCCCGATGCTGCTGCGGCTCGGTCCTTAAAAACCGCTTCTCCGCACTAATACTGCCGTTGCAGGCAGCCGCTGCCAACAAACCTTGAGACTCAAAAATCAAATCAGAACTCGAATTCAACTCGTGGACCTCATTCACCATTGCAAACTGCAAAATTTCATTTTACGCCTCGAAATTCTGATCTTTATTATCCACAAATCAAACGCAAATCAAACGCAAATCAAAAACGCACCAAACTTCTGAAGGCAAAAGCAACCAGAACACTCCTTAAACATTCGCACACACCGAAGCGACGCGCGACGCACACAGTCCAGGCCGAGCCAGTTGCTGCAGGTGATCATCAATCAACGCACAATTAAATGCACAATTAAATTTTCCATTCGACTGGATACGATGGTCTTCTGAACGGCGGCACGGTCCGAGGGAAAGCGCGACGGAATGTTTCACAAGCGACCTCCGTGCGGTTGGACGTCTTTGCAATCACTGGCTCGAGGAAAGGCCGAATGGAAATTTCGTCGGCGCTGGTGGATGTGTGGAGGAATGTTTGTACCAGGTGCTGGTGGGTTTGCAGATGCGTTGCAGGGGTGGGTGGTGGGTCGAGTTCTTTTTTTGAATGAAAGGGAAGCTCCTATTCGAGTGTGGTATGTGTGTGTAGTGACAAAGGGATGCGCGGCTGGGTGGGTGTATGCGTGAAAGCTTTCTTATTTTGGTTTTTCTCTTTCATTTTCCCGGCTCCGCGGATTGTGTTTTTTTTTCTTCTTTTGCAGAATTTCGCTTTGAAACACGTGGTGAGTGGGGCTGTGCGCATGCTTCGAGTGAAGTGGTTGTAGAAGTGCTCGTAAACAGCACGTGGTTGTTGCGTAGAGTTGCCAGATGACACAAATGATTTGTTTTCTCTCTTCCCATAATCGAGGTTAAGACGGAAATTTTGAGAAAAGTAAAAATAATTGTTAAGTCTTGAACTACATAATATGAAAGAGGAATTTAGAGCGTACAACATATGTAGCTCCTGTAAGAGTAAAGTTGGAAACTGATCCAGGACAACGCAGCAGGGCCTTATTACTTGACAGAAGATTACCAAGTGGTTTTGAATTATTCTAATTGAAGGGTCTATGAATTGACATGAAAAAATTTTCAAATTACCGCAAACGTGAGCAGAAATCGTTGAATTACGAAACCCCAAAATGCTGATTTGATTACTTTGTTATGACTATTGGGATTTTTGGTTGCCAGTCACACTTTTTCGACTGCCAAACGTTCCCCATAATGTCGCCTACTTCGACGATGCGCTATTTCATCCGTCAGAGATTGAGTGTCCTTGGTATTTAAGTTCAGGGAGTATTCACAGTAAGCACTTACAAATACAGAAAACTGAAATATTGTACTGCCAGAGAGCAACCCAACTTTGTTATACATAATTACCTATAGCCTAAACTATCAGCTCTCATCACATTGCCACACCCGATCGGATTAAAATCTATAATTGTAAATCCTGTGACAAAGGAGGAACTCTGCAGCATTTTCGTTGTCTACGCAGGTATTATAAGAATTTAGTCGCTCAGATAAAGATGTTTGGCGATTGTGACGTGACCCGCTAGTATGACGGTACGGCTTCTCTGTCAAGTGATAGCAAACAAGTCGAGGTATCCTGCAGAACCACGTCACTTTCGATTTGAGAGACCCAACCATTAGTGCAAACCCAAACGAAGGACACAGGTAGCCTTGGTTAAGGTTTAAATTCTCCGAATAACTCGTCTGATTCTTTTTACATCCAGTTATTCCGTGATGACCCGGCTAAACTTTAGTACTTTTAATTAGCTGGTCAAATTCAGAAAGAACTTGAATTCGTGAACTGTCGTGGAAATCTTTAACGGGTTAAGGATTTAAACACAGCTTTGGTTTCACTACGGACCCGAATACTAATACCACCTGTTCCACACAATGTAGACCATGCTCATTAAGATAATGTAGGCGTCAGCAAATGTCCAGTCTAATGCTGTCCGCCTTTACGAAAGCGTCAACGCCAGACGCTTTAATGATTTTTGAGATATTCTTAGAGGTTTGACTACATTCCCTTCTTAACTCAGAATCTATCGAAGGCAGTTTATAATTCAAGAAAAGTCGACTGTGCTTGTACGCCATGACTGAAAAGTGGATTATTTATCCATTGCTGTGCTAGAGGCCGTCGAAACGTTGCTCTATGATATACCAGAGATCACTTCTTTCACGACAGAAAATGGTTTTTTTAAGCGCGCTTCACATGATAAAGACCCTACGGGGCCAATTTCAAGTTTGATCACATCAAAAAAGTCTCAGTGAAATATAAACAGAAATTCCACAACGGGAAGAAATCCTTCGGTAAATAGTCTCGCCTGTGAAAGGATAGCTTTTCATAATTTCTAAGCTCCTGTTAACAAGGATCCTATTAACAAGAAGCATAACACAGCCGAGCTATACTGCGTGAATGAAGGTATTTAACTGAATTCACAAGGCTAACCAATATTCCCTCGTAATGTCGTACCCCACCTAGCACAACTCGGCAAAGTCGTACGTAGATGGATGGGAGATCATTCAGTCTCCGTGCCAAATATGGTCACACATTGAGACCAAATGCGTGTCATTACCTTTGACAATGAGGAGCACCTCAAGAACTAATTCTAGACGATATTTTGCGGAAGAACGTCAGAAAATCGGATGAGAGATGAAAGGGGGTCGTGAACTTAGTTTTTGAGCTTGTTTGTGGTTGAAAATTTCTTCTTTTCTTCGTTTGTGGTCACTTATTTTAAGCATAGAACATTTTTCAGGCACAATTGCAGGCGCTCAAAACCAAGTCCGTTGGATTTAATTACCATCTCGTAGCTGTGGGTTTAGGTATGTAGGTAGATGGGTAGACAGGATGTGAATCTGATGTTTGAGCGGGAGTTTGATTGAAGTCACTTCTTCTCATACTGTGAGCTTGCTATCCGGGGATTTATTTAGGCAACTAGTGAGACCCATAAACCTAAAAATATTAAATGGAGGTAGACTTGAGATTTCATTAAGTTAAAGGAAGTACAATTTTCCAATTCTATATCTAGCATGACATAGTCTGGGGCGGGATGTTCCTGTGCCACGGGACCGATCAGAGATTCATTGGTTGAGGTCCTTCTCCAGTTGTTTGCGCCACCTTAGCCTAGGCCGTCCTCTGTTACGTTGTCCCAATGGCTCAGATTCGAAGACTTTTTGGGCCGGAGCAGTGGTGTCCCTACGCTCTACATGGCCTAGCCATCTTAAGCGTTGTATCCGAAGACGCTTGACTAGGCGCATGTCGCTGTACAGCCCATAGAGTTCGTCATTAAAGCAGCTTTGTTTTCAGTCTCGATATTGCATATTGACCTCGTCTAAGTCGGGGGGACGGAATTCTTGTCTATCATCGTCCAAATTGAGAGAAACACACACGGGATTTGGGCCGTCATCGCCGTTTAAGAGTCTGCACAAATCATCTTTCCAGATTCTCAGCATCGATTGCGACTCTACTACTAGGTGTCCGTCTTGGTTCCGGCAGTCTTCGGTCCGAACCCTATATCCACCGGATAGCTGTTCACCTTTCGGTTAAACTTCATTCCTGTCATATCTTTGACAGCGCACTTCTCATGCTCTCTCTTTTTCCTTCTGAGAAGTCGGTTTATTCCCTTCTTTTCTGTGCGTCGAGCTCACGAACAGCTCTCGTTGTTCGATGCAGCGTTGCCTTGTAGGCCTCCAGTTTAACTGCATGTGCCGCCTGCACTCGTCATCAAACCATCGGTTCCTTCTGGGTGGTGGCGTGAAGCCCAGCACATCATCGGCACCTTCATTGATGGTTTCTTGACAACGCTTCCATTCTTCTTATTTTGTCAGTGCAGGCAGCGTCGAACCAGTGGTTTTGCCAGGATTAATATCAGTTTAGCCGCTTCTATGACTGGAAGGACCTCCGCTTGGCAATCTGATTGAACACGGCAAGTTTAGTAAATCAGAGAAAATGCTTGCGCCTGTACATTTTTACATTTTAGACCCGTCGATGTATAAATTTTGGGTAGGGTTGTTCATTTGTTCATTTAACTCCCAATTATCTCTCGTAGAGCAGTGACAATGGAAGAGTTCATCGAAATCAAGAAGGGGTGGTATATAGTCACTCAAGCCATCCTGTGGTCTAATTATGTTCAGAATGTGGGCATGAGCAGTGGTATACGAGTCTCAAGAGTTCTCTTAAACGGAATTTTAAGAACTCTACTGCAACCATTAATCTAACAGACGGCAAAAAAATATTTTTTAAAGTCGTCAAATAAATGAAGTTAAAGACGTCAATTTTTATGTCTATAGTATTGCTAGATGCAATAAGAACGCCACAGTTTTTCAGATCCATTTGACGCCAATAAGAAAAGAATGTTTTAGAAATGCCTTGAAAGGAAAATGAACAAATCTTAAAGCATTCAAGGAATTTTCCTCAAACTCCCCTTTTACTTTAAATCCCCGATTACCCTCCCTTCCAAGAGGAGAAAAAAATACAACCTGTTATCGATCTGATCCGACCTTTATATCAACTCAAACGTTCTCGGCCACTCTGAAAAAAAAAATTCCAACATTGCATCCAACTGAAGTTGCTTTTTTCATTTCCGTCACACAGCTCTGCCCGGCTCGTCATCATTCATCCAGCCATGGTCCCCTGTCTGGCCTGCGGCAGTCCGGTCATACCTAATCACAGAACCGCACTCCCTGTGCTACAGTCCCCCTGAACGGCGCAATCAAATTGCGACATTCACAAAGTAATTACATGACGCTTTGCCGATATGATCTGCGGGACAAAGTTTGTGTCCCTTCACAAATAATTATGGATTTCTTTCTGTCCCATTCAGCCAGACCACCTGGGGGATAATTCGATAAGCCACCGCAACTGCATCTCTCCATCTCAATCTCAGTCCGTCCTCCAACTCGACCATCTCGAAGTCCCCTTAAGTGCGATGATGTCGGGCTACTCTCCACCTGTGGCGATGAGTTGGAGTGTTGGTGGAAAACGAAAAGGAAACCAGGAAACATTTTCCACACACACACACACGTGGGCTTTAGAAAAATCTTAATCAAGCGAGTCCTTCCACTTCCTGGGGCTACACTAAGCGAACGCTTGTGCACCACCAATTGAAAAGGTGCCAGTGACCTTTTTATGCAAATATTTGCGCTCGGCTTTGAATACGCGCGCCACTCTTGTTTCTCCCGTTTTTCAGTTTTTCACATTTTCTCGTTTCATTTTCAATTCTCTGTTTGCACTGCTTGGGTGTCGTGCTTCAAATGGAGAAGAGTTTGAGTCTTTTGTGTGCGTGTGCGGGTAAGAATGACATGTGTGACCACTTCCTGTTTTCAAAAGGAACACTCGAGCCTCTAAGATGTGTTTTCTGAGTATTCAGTGGTGGATTTGAATAGGATGGTCATAGAGAGGACGATGTCTTTGAAATCAAATTGACTCTCTGATCCGCACTCAAAGGGACTCTTCGCGCGGTCAGAGGATGTAATTAGTACGAACTGAATTTTTCAGAGCCAAATCCGTTCGCCGTTCGAAAACTACCCCCGGGGATCGTAATTTTGTTAGAGAACGTGTTGGAATGCATTGTTGCTTTTGCGTGGCCCTTGTTTCATGTGCCAACAGTGTCGTGCAACTGGGTTACCCGAAACAAAGGTTTTTCCCTCCGTTTGGTTTCATTCCTATTTTTGACCTCTTTCGCGTTGTAGGTCCTCCCTGTCCCGAAAGGAAGTCCGTCAGGAGCCCCGTTTTTGTGCAGCAATGTGTCACAAATCCTCTGTATCCAGACTTGTCAAAGAACAACGCCCATTAAGCAATGTGTTAACCGTCTTAAGCTCATTCACTCCGAACAGGACACACTTAACCAAAAAAAAAAAACGCTTCAGACCACCACCGCGTCGCTCTTTTCAGCCCAGTTGCACACCTTAAGCCACCGTCAGCACCTACAACAGCATCAAAATAGAGAAGCCCCTGGCACTGCTCCGTGCAGTGGAACGGGATCACCTGCCACAAAAGCAGATAAAAACAAAGAGGTGCTAGGGTGGCTGAGTAAACAAAGTGCATAACAACAGGAAAATTCCACACAGCCACCCCGCTGTGGTGGCGCTGTGCAAATGCAAAATATTTGCCAACTGTTGGGGGTTGCACAGACCCTTCCCCCTCCCCTCTTTATTTCGCGTTTTTTGTGCACAAGTCTACGTTGATATTTCAACAGGAGTGTCGGGGCATCGGAGCATCGGGAGCTGAAGCTTGTTGCTGGATGAATTCCAGTCTTTTCCCGATTGTGCACTGCACCAGTGCATGGGTTATTATTAAGGGTAAGAGCGACCAACACATTGTCAGTCAGTCGCGGACGCGTGAGTATGAGTGCGCGCTCCCCTGAAACTGGAATGGTTGAGGAGTTCTGCACACCTTTTGTGAGTTTTTAATTTTCCTGTTTTACTTCCGGTTTTTCGGATTCTGATCTCAGCTTGATTGCTGTATTCTGCCGGCACTGCTGCTGTTGCTGCTCTGTTACCGGGACTGTGTGTGTGTGGGTTCATGCGTATCCCATTTTCATTTGTAATATTTTTTTACGGTTCGCATAAAGGTTTCTCGCGCCAGCAGCAATCAGCGCTGAAAACGGTCGCATGGAGACGAACAACAAGCACGTTGATGGTGCCACCAGGTAGAATCGAGCCTCAACAATGGAGCATTTAGTAAACAGATCCGCGCAGTGGTTGTATTTCAAAGGAATTCTAGGACTGACAAAGAAACGAGTATTTATCGAACAATAGTTTGTGCTTTGAGTGGGTGCGATTATACACTAATGATAGGCGGTCAAGGGAGTTTAGAAAACTCATAGGTTTAGATTTATGAGGTGGCGTACTCAACATTCACAGGACGGAATTTTGTGCCGTTGCAATGTTTGAAAGGATCACTGACATTCACAACTTTGCTCCGATGAGACGTAGAGGGGGCTTAAAGCTCTGAATGTTTTAAATATCCTGCTTCGAGATGGTTACATAATATAATACTCGTCGGACCAAAGTGTGCATCTGACGTAAGGCTCCTCAAAACGAAGCACTCGGGCGTATGTGGAACATAATTCAAAATGTTTTTTTCAAACGAAGGATCATTCGGACATTGTTGCATATTTCTTTGGTTTTCTTGATTGTATTTCCACATCGTTGCCTACTTTTTTCAATTTCGTTTTAGTTCGAATTTTTCGATGCATCGTTTCCATTGCGTTCAAAATTCAAAAGTGCCCTCTTGTAGTCTAACAGCGTTTAGATGGTGCATACGTACATAACTCGAACGACAATCGAGCACATCGTGTGCGCTACTATTCTCCAACGTGTTTAGTGGCGGTATGGAATTTTAATTTTGCCAAACGTTGATTCTTTGCTCTTAAAAATGTTATCTCTGTTCCACAATTATTTGTTGTTGACTCATAATAGTACACGCCTCTAGCACCTTTCCCTTTTATGCTTCCCTCAAAATACTGACAGTAATTCATACCAATGCGGCCTTCGTTCCCATGTATAAAATGCTCCAAAAGCGTCTATAACAAGGATACTTTCCTAAAAGTCGCTTTGGAGTCGCCGTGGTGTATGAGAGGACATGCTGCCCTATGCAACCCCCCTCAATCGCAAAGTAATGGGTCGTATGATTCAGGGGTTTCGTTTTTCGCGCTTCGCGTATTTTCTAAATTTAGCCTTTCAGCATTTTGGTCATTTTGGTTCCTATAGTGAACCCCAGCTTCTTTGAAAACTAGCGTGATAGCGCCATTCAAAAATGGTACATGAAATTGAGAAGCACCATCAATAAATCTTAGAACACTCTAAATGAGCGATAAATTGCAAAAGTCGATGCAGTCACTCAGTTTTAAAAATACACTAGAATAAGCACCGCACGATAGTTTTCACTGATGAGGTTTCAGTATCTAGTCAGGCCTAGAGTATAACTATTTAGATGGACATGTATTCCTTTTCCGATTATGTGAGTCATTGGAAACGAGGAGATCCTCTCGGCTGTTGTCCAAATGACACACACTCAGAGACTCTTCGGTCTGTTTTTGATCTTGTTCGAAAGCCCTACAAGTCCTAAATCATAATAATAATAAATGAGTCGCACTACAAATCACAAGAGACTTACGACTAGCTTTTGCATCAACTAATCATGTTGTGCGAGCTGTTGTTCTCTCGAGTAGAAGTGACCTACAGTGTTTTGCCTTTTTGTAGACAATAAGTAAATTTTCAATGTTGTCAGCAAATCGAAAGAGGTGGCGCTGTAAAAAATCTGTGGTGTTGAGTTCGAGATACGCACTTGGACCTTCGACCACAGATCTAACCATTCTTAGCAATAAATCCGAAGGCATTTCTTCTCAGATTTCATCGTTGAAACTTCTCATAGGTAAATGGAGAAGATGGAGACTGTTACTTCGATTTTGTTAAAATTCGGTGAAGTAAAATTTAGGTAGCCAAGTGAAGTCATGTGAAATTTGGACAAGAAAGTCTTGTTTATAAAGCAGAAACTTACTTTTCGAGTAGTTAAGACTGGGATTGCCAAATAATTGTAAAAATTAATCCTGGCCTGTTACGAAATTAACCTCCTACTCTCTTGAGACTAAAGAAACAGTGTGTGCCAGAAACATTGTGATTATAGGCTTGACCTGCGAAACTTATGTAGACGAAGTCCTTGAAGATCTCAAAATCTGTGGTACTCATTTAAATGTACTATTCGAGACGTTGTAGAAACTAGGACTTGGTCCGTTATGGGCTGTAGTGCCACTCAATTATTATTCGAGAGGTCGATTGTGTGTGAGAGGCCCATTTTTGTTGTTTTCGTCAATATCCCAGAAAGCACCGATCTTGACAAGTAAACATCCTCTTTTCTTGCTACTGCCGAAACACATTAGTTGCGTTTTTTTCGCTTCGCACAGTGAAGATAATTCCATTTTGATCATTAATGTTGAGCTTTGCTCTTCCCATCACCTTGCATAGACTTTTGGAAGATCTGCCTTCTAGGGCCGACGCGCTCCACCAGATACTAAATTTGGGTATGCGACAGTTCTACATATTACACCTAGATAATCTGGTGAGTTTACATACCAAGCAATCAAACCTAGGAATGTCACTTGATGAAAACAGAATATCTAGTGAATGCAAGGTGTGCGACCTTAAAATTGCTGATTAAGTGTTGAATGTGAATTTGTACATACTGAGTCCTTTTCTTGGGCTTAAGAGGCAATTAAGTAATAAAGCCCTCTCTTGCAGGACTAAGCTTCCCAGTCCTACTTTACGGCGCGGAAACCTGGACAAGCGGATGAGGAAGCCCTTAGTCTTTTTGAGAAAAAAGTTTTGCGCGCGATTTTCGGTCCTGTTTGCGTTGATGGTATCTGGAGGAGAAGACTTAACGACGAGCTCTATGGGCCGTACAGCGACATGCGCCTAGTGAAACGTCTCCAGATACAACGCTTAAGATGGCTGGGCCTTGTAGAGCGTATGGACACCACTGCTCCGGCCCGAAAAGTCTTCGAACCTGAGCCATTGGGACAACGCAACAGAGGACGGCCTAGGCTAAGGTGGCGCACACAAGTGGAGAAGGACCTCAACCAACTTGGAGTGCGCAACTGGCGGCAGCTGGCGACCGTGCTGGCTGGAGAGGCATGTTGGTTGAGGCCCAGGTCCACACCGGATGTTAGCGCCACAAGAAGGAGAAGAAGAAGAGACCTTTTCAGTATTTGCCAAAGTACGAAAATTTACTCCATCCTGGACTCCCTGAAGTGAATCTTCACCGATAAGAACCTAAGGGTCCTAAGATCTAAAATTCCAAAAACGTGGAAGGTCAAAATCCTGAAATGCCCAAAATCCTTAAAATTCCACAAATCCGGAAAAACACAATCCCGACAAATAGATTCAAAAGGAAACTAAACAGAAGAGTGGATATGGGGAGAGCAAGAACTCCTTTGCAATCCTAAAGTTTGAGATCCCTGTTAAATTTGGAAATGGTTCTAAATTTTGATAATGACAACTTCCCTCTTATTCATTTTTCACAGGAATGTTAAGTGATAAATTCGGGACTTTGCACACTTCCGGATTTTGAGAAATTCAAGATGTCGGGCGATCCTAGATTTTGGTGTTTCGGGATTTTGGGCATCTCTTGAAGTTGGTCTTTCCAAATTTTGGGTATTATATGATTTTTCTTTTCGGGATTTTGACTTGATTTTGGTATCTCAGAAATTTGCCAAAATTTCAAAAGGCAAAATTATCAACATTCGGAAATGCTCAAAATTCTGTCAGTCTTCTAGCCATACCAAAACAACTGTATATGTTTTGGCATTGTTTCGGATATTCCGGTAAAAAATAAATTCAGAGTGGTTCATGAACGGTATGTTAAGCAGTCAGATACGTCAGCACTCGGCGCTGTCGCACTTGGCGCTGTCGAAGGAGTCTCCATTTCTGAGGAGGATCTATTTCACAAAAAATTAGAAAATAAGTTTATAGAAAAAGTCTCTTCCCGACAAGCTTTGTCTGATTTCCTTATTTTGAGAAGAAAGCCAAAATGGTAACCGGAAGTGTGCAACAAGACAACAGGCAGAAATCAGCTCAACGGATATCGCAATTTAAGGTGTGATTTTGCAAAATTTCTTTAACCAAACCTTGAATACTTAGGGAAATCTATAGTCTCTCAATACTTCCTCTCGTTTGGAGATAATTTTAGCCTACACAAACAAGATTTGGAAATTTATTTAGTCCGTCTGTTTTTGGGTACGCGAATAGTAAGTGTGCAGCATAGCGCTGACTTGTCACAGAGTCACGTCATTGTGTCAGGGTGTAGCAATAGAGTTTGCTTGTTAATGAAACCAAAAATATTCTACGAGTAGTTTTCGCAACTGCACTCCATTCTTATTGGCAGTCTCCAACTGATTCTAAATTTGTAACTCTTTTACGCATAATTTAAAAACGCGATTGCAACTAAAAAGGAAATATAACCTGTCCCCCGCCCCTTGTATTCCTTACACCATGCCCCACCCGAAGCAAAAACCACTAAGCACTTGAAATTAGTGCATATTTCGAAAGAAAGACGCCACTGTTAACTGTTGCACTCTAAAAAAACATCCTCCTCCACCGCTTTCATTGTTTGAATTGAATGCAATCTCAAATGCCGTAAAAAATAAATTCAAATCCTATTAACCCTCGCGGAACACAATTGACTACAAATCCCCTCACAAAAAGGACACTCACATGCTGCCCATCTTGATTTGGAAAAAACAATCGAAAGCAAATGGAAAATTTTAATTAAACATTTGAATAAGAGGAAACTCATATCTCCCGGTGCAGTCCTTTGAACTTTAGTGTTCCTGTTTTTTTGCTTTTAAGTGCCCATTAGACAGTGCGGTGGAGATATGAAAGGATCCACAGTACATTTCCCATTTGCTGACAGTAACAATCATAACCTCCAACATGACAGCCGACCACAAGTGTACACAACTGTCATATGAACCGTCTGACGGGAGGACTCGGTGAAGCAATTGCAACAGTTTTGCAATCACGCTGGCAATGTCCTTGGAGATCACGTAAAGAATTGAAAATTCTCTTCATCTCACATCTGATTGTGGACAGCATTCAGCAGCAGGCGAGCCAGGAGTGACAGCAGGTCACAGGGCCGTGCTCGTGTGGCGGCTGCAGTGGCAGTGTCGGCGCTTGGTCATCTCCGGGAATGAATATAAAGTAATTACTCGACTTTTTGTCCATCTTTGTGGTTTTGCATGCATGCGACTTGAAAAAATATCCGAAGTGGACAATCCACTCCGAGCTTAGAGTGAGTCCTTTGATTAAGCAATTTACCGCACAGTCCGGCGACGGCGCGTACACCGCCGACAGTTTGCCAAGAATTGTTAATCTGCGGTCGGACTGGATTTGAATTCAAATTAAATGCCAGTGCACTGTACACGAGTGCATCCGGGCCGTGTGCGCTTCGTGTCACGTAGAATTTATTGGGTCTGTGGGCGGTAGCGGTGGAGAAGCACTTTGAGTCACTTTCGCTGTGACAACTATATCCCAGGGATTGCGCGGGGATATGACGCCGGTTGATCCTGTGAGGGGGAGAAACTTATTACCAAACTATTTTAATAGTCTACGGGGACGGCGAGGACGAGGTAAATAAGAAAACTTATCGATGTCACGCAAATTGACGTCGACGTGAGGTGCAGACGTGGGGAAGAGCAGAGCACCAGGATTTGGTGCACGGTTGAAGTTTGTTCGGAATGCCTGGGGGCACTTTTATTTAATCTAAGGGATGAAAGCATACTCGGAGGACAATAAATCCATGACCTTCTAAGATGTTGCACATGGAATTTTTATATTAAAGGTAAACTTTGTACTCGAGTGGCGAGTGCTTCAGAGGTGGAGGGGGACGCTCATTTTTTAATATGGGAATTCCTGATACACGTTCTGGAGAGCGATGTTGGCGCTTGTTGACAAAGGGTTGTTGACTTCTTGTATCATGTCAAAGACTTATGTGAACATACAAACACAAATATTTTCAGATAAATATGGAGAGTGTGTAGTGACTTGTGTTCCCAGGACTTCTTCTTCTTGGAAACTTAACTTGATACACTTTTGTAGAAAAGGCGTCTAATTGAGTACGATTTGACTAAATTTTATAAAATGGAGTCCGGAGAGCGAATCTTTTCTTAAAAGCAATCCGAAATTACAAAGCAGGATAATTGTATGCAAGAAACACTGAGAAATATGCGAAAACTGTGTCCGTCGTCTCAAGGAAAAACTAAAAATATCCGTTTTACTCATTTTTCAGGACCCATGTAATGATCGAAAGAATATCAAGAATAGGAGCAGCCTAGATGAGATTTGCGGGAGTTACTTGTGAGAAACGTGACAATGAGAAAGGAAGCAGTCAGTCACTTCGTCGGAGGGAAAGGGCTATACTACAATGGTTTGGTTACGGGTTACAGATGTCCTCCGCAGCATCACTTCCGATGTGTGTCTCAGACGTGATTCCATAAGAGTGGCGACCGCTTGGCAGACCCAGGGCGGGGTTTGATCATGTTCATAAGCTTGCCTGGTTGCCCTTTGGAATAAAGGGTGATTTTTAGCTATTATCTTTTTGGCAACACTGGTTTAAGCAGCTGACGCACGTTTCGTGTTTTGTTTCAGTTTGTCAAACATCTTCAGTTTAGTCTATAATTGAATCGTCTTACAAACGAACAACGCTTTAATTATCAAAATGCGTGCTCTGTTAAGAAAGTTCATCGCGCGCTTCTACCATTTTATGGTCAGTTCATTTTTGGCTCAATGCGTAAATAAGCAGAATTGTCGATTTTGGAGTGAATATCAGGCAGAACCATTGCATTGCAAGAGCTACCAATGCATCCAGAAGAAGTCACAGTTGGTGCGTTTTATGGGCTGGTGGCGTCATTGGACCGTACTTCTTCAAAGATGATGCGAATCGTAACGCAACTGTGAATGGTGAGCGCTACCGTGAGATGATATCCAACTTTTTTTGCTCAAAATGTAAGAGCTTGACTGACATGCATGACATGTGGTTTCAACAATACCGCGCCACAAGCCAAGCAGCACTTGCAACGATGGACTTATTGAGAGGCGAGTTCGGTGAACATTTTATTCCACGTTCGGGACCTTGTGCGATTTAACGCCTTGAGACAATTTTTTTGGGGCTATGTTAAAGCTCATGTCTATACAGAGAAGCCCGCTTCAATTGACGCATTAAAAAACAACATTGAAGCATTTATTTTGTTTTTGAAAAAACTTGGGAAAAAATGGGAATGTGGCTGCGAGTGTAAGGCTCAGGCCATAAAATCGCCATCGATTTCAACAGCTCAACATTTCATGACAAAATCTGAGAAGATTTTTGCACAAATATCTTATATTGTTTCTGTGTAAGGTTCATTCGACTCAGCTATAAGAGCCGTGCAACAATTTGCCTCGTTATAGCGATTCGTAAGACAACGATTTTGGGGATGCATTTTGCATTTTTATTTCAGGGGCTACGATTACAAACCAAATTGCGTCATCTGGTGCTCGCAAAAACCTACAGTGAGTTCGATTTAATTTTTTCATATAAAACAAGTTCAAAACAGAACGAGTGTATGAGGGCAAAGTAAGAATCACATAACTGTAGGTTACACCGCAACCAGATCATAATGGACATAACAGGGCCCGCTTCAAGAATTTTCACAATATCTTTGGACCGAGTTGAGGTCTTTTTCCTGACTCATATGGAGAAGACGAATACTGCACACAGCGTGTGGCGCACAATTGCCCCCTATTCTTCGTTGGAATATGCCACTTATGAGAACCTTTAGTGTTGCTTTATGGTTACGTAGATCGCCCACTGACGGTTGGAGAGTGTTTTGTGGATTTACCGTGCTCCTGCGGCATAGCTGCTGTCCATCCGAATAATATCCTGAAGACCCGCTTAGTGCAAAAAGTGGCAAAATTTCAAAGATGAGAGAGTTTGAAGAGTTTAAACAGTTTGTATCGTGGGTATATTAACAACAAGCTTGCCATTGTGTTGTAAGCGGGGTTTGAGATGCATGCTTTCGAGACCCTCAAGAACATATATTGGGTTGTTGTTCCCTAAGTAATTTTGTTTCAAGACAATAACTGAACTCATTGATTTTTTTGCCAGCCAACTTCAAACCTAACCGCTCTCCCGATTATATTTGAGTAAAGATTGTTTGAAATATTTTGTTTGCAAATGGTATAGTGTTTGTTTGGTGTCCTATAGTTTCGCCAATTTCGCAGCGGAGTATGCACTACGTCCTGTAAAGCCCTTTAAAACCGATATGGATAAAAGAAAGTCTTTGGTCGATGCAAATCGTCGAGTAGCACCTCCAGAGATTGCCGAAAGACTACCTTTTTTCTCAAGGCGTTTGTGACTGACACATGATATGTCTAGAATTAATTTCGAATCTTGAAACTTATTGCTTCCTCATGCTGTAACAGAACGAAATTTGCTCATACATATTTCATGAGTCGCCAAAGGCTTTCGCAGCTTGAACGGATTGTGCTACCACACTCAGACTTGGAATTGATGCGCCCCGGGCCAAGTTTGTATCCAACCCAAATATTTGGTCAAGACGCGACTGGATGACGAAGTTCGGACTATACACGGTTCACAGTATGACGTGGTCCTTGTCCTCCGGCATAGCTAGTCGGACAGAATCTCTTTTGTTTATATGCTAACCAACGAAGAAGTACTGCTTCGAAGTGGAACGAAGGGAGAGCTAATGTACAAAAGAAATGAGCCACTTAAGGGCCCGTACGATTTTTTTTTTTCATTTTTAGAGTCCTTCTTGCGAATTGCCGCAACTAATTCCGTACCTAAGCTGTCAGTTCTCCCTTCTGTTTCTTGTTTATTCATTCTTTCTTGGCTTAGCAACATTTTAACACACCGTCTGTGATGGAAAGGGACTAAAGTTCAGTGTTCAGTGTTTGTTTCATATCCTTTGCTTCTTAGAACGACCCCCTAATGAAGTGACGTGACCCTCTAGCAAATCATGACACAAGAGTTATAAGCCCTAGTTACGTACAAAGCGTAGATTTCTATAAACCTTCTAAGACTATGCGGCAAATGTATTAAAAAAAATCTCCGTATATACATTCTCACATGTCCTGCACATTTTTTTTAACTTGAATCTGTCCCACTTACCTGCTGAAACACCGGAAATACACTTAACCCGCTCACACACAAAAGGACAACCTCAACAAAAGTGACAACGCAAAACTTCAAAGATAATAAAATCCAACTGTGATCCGCACTCTGACTCGTCTATTCACTCACTAAGCCGCACACATTCATAACTCGTATATTAACCGCCGCCGAATGGGAGTCATCTGCGGAATTACAAATTATAAATGCATAAAAGCACGCATCCACATGCCCACTCCGCAGAGAGGACAATTGGCTGTGCGACAGAAGATACCTCCCACCCTCCACCCGAAAGTGGAACCTTTTAATTTATAAACAGCATCATCGTCGGCGTCATTGCCGTCGCTGCAGCAGTTGTCGTCAGCGCTGTCGGATGCGGCGAAGGTGAAGGTGGAGTTGGCGAAAACTTTAATCAAGTTTTGTCGTTTTATTGCCAACCGAGCCGAGCAACGACATTGCGGCACCCACACTTGCGGCCTGGCACATGCTGTCCTTCGCCCAGCTGCGGCTTACTCCCTCACAATGCTGGGTTAATAAAACAGAAGTAGATTTAGTGGTTTATGAGTGTTTACCTGCGCGCGGCAGAGCTAGTGGCAGGAGGCCAGCGGCACCAGCGGCACCAGCAGAAGTGAAAGGAATTGTGTGCCGGAGTTCGTTTGAATCTAACATGGGATCGCTCCGCAATTCGCTTTCATTTGCCTAAGTAGCTTTTGGCCGGGAGGAGTTGTGGACGTTTGCATTCTGATGGCAGTGCATTTTCATAAGTGGCAGAGCATGTGTTTTCGGTGACCAACGAAATGGATTAAGTGCAGGGAGCTTACAACGCTCCTCGTGGCCTTAGTTGGGATTGGGAGACGGGAATTAATGAGAAAGTTTCAGAATTCCTCTAGGAAACGGGGTCGCGTGTGTTACATGAAGCAGTGTAGTGCCACGTTCATAGACGTCGACGATATCTGGATACAGTACAACGAGAAATGCAAGAATCCTTAAAGCCTTATTCGCCTCAGAAAACATGCTCACTCCCTTCCTTCGGCCCAACAAATAGCCTCTTCTACGCACGCATACGAACGTAAATCCCAAACAAACACCGAAACAATATCGAACGGCATCTGAACAGAAAACAATTAGCGCACAATCGTCACAAACGAAATGAAGAGGAATAAAATAGCAGTTTTTTGCCCATCCATTCATCCATTACACAGAGAGACATTCAGTGAGTGAGTGCCACTGCCACTGCCATTGCCAGTGCCTACTGCTGGTACTTGCTCTTAATCCTTTTCACAACAAACAATTCCCGGCCAGACACATCCTCCGAGAGCTGCACAAACGAAAAGAACGTGGCCGACTACAAAGGCCAACAATCAACGCACTGACTGGCCAACATCCCTCCACAGCTCCGCGAGTGCGGTCCGGCACAGTGCAAATGAAACCATAACCTATTCCAAGCCCGTCCCCACCTCGGCGAGGAGTGCCCAAGCGAACCGACCTGACTTGACGCGAACGAAGAGGGCTCACTCAGTCGTCAGAGATCGAAGGCAATTGATTTTTGGTTCAACGCTTCTGAATGAATCAAATCAAATCGTTTTCCGATCTATCTGCCTACACAAACCGAATCGAACTCCGGCCAAACCGCCTCTGGTCTCGTGTCCGTGCCCGCCGCCGTCGGTGGCCAGACTGAGACCATCCAAAGGCAGGGGGAAATCTTTATTGGCAGTGATTGAAGTTTTTTATTAAAATACACTTCTGGCCGGCGCTCTGAAGAGGTGGGCGGATGCGAGGCTCTTTTTTGGTTTCAGTTTCATTGTGCAGTCGAACACACACCCGACGGCTGCCGGCTTAGGAGTAAAGCTATTTTTTCGCCTTCCCTCCCCTCACCGGAGCTGAAAGGGAATTTGCATTCGAATCGCACGGCACTGCCTCTGTGGAGCTGTCTGCAGTCGGACTCAGTACGCGCAGCCTGTACGGTTGGCACATCTTTGCAATCGTCGTCGTCGGCCGCTCGCAATCACACTGCCCTGTGAATTGGCAGCATAAAAATCGTCTGTTCGACGTTCGTTTTCGTTTGATTGCAGCTATAAATTTGCAAATGGACCAATCTTCCTACGGCGAACGGTGGGGAGGGGTGGAGATCATCGCAACATATGTCCTGCGATAAAAGGGCGATTTGTCAAGGGCTGCGGAATTGCAAAGACGAAGCCAACCGAAGTGGGTTCGGCATCGGTTTCCAACAAGAATTGAACCCTCTCCATGGCGCTTTCGGCTGACCAGAGGATTAGAGAAGTGAATTTTTTCAAGGGATCCTCCCACTCATCCTGCCGGCAGAACAATGCACCTTGAATGAGGTTTGGTGGAAGTATTATTTTTCTATTAGGCGAACACAGTTTTGAGAGCCATCCAAAAGTTAACTTATGTCCTCTGGGTGACTGGCTGGTGAAGGCAGCGCCGCTGGCTTCAACTTTCTTGTAATGACGACACTTTTGAAAGGACATTTTAGAGAATGTCTTCTTTTGTTGGCCGGGGAAAATTCAATAAAACTTTTCACAATGGGAAAAAAGCGATGGGCCATTAAGATGATTAGTATACTGCTGGCATTGTTTGTGGAAATGTTTTCAAAATGTTCCTCAGCAGAGTCCTTGAGCGAGGATGGAATTGTCTTGCAATATTTCGCCGTTTCATATTTTTCTTATTGGATGTCATTTGTAATGAGAATTCAATCAGACCAAAAATGTATTTCTGAGGAGTTTTTAAGGGGCGTGGCTTGCTTCTGATAACATCTTGTGTCGATTTTTATTTGGGATTTATTAGATTGATCGAAAAATTAAGTAATGACTCGAGAAATGTAAAGTTGGTACGTCCTAAGAAGGGAAAGCCTCTTGGGGTGAGTCCAACTGGGTCTCAATTTGAACTGGATTCCAAATCGTTATCGCCCCTCTAGTTATGAAATTATCTCGCAGACTATCCTTCAGTTTCCCGGACCATGTTCGTTGATGTCCTACTTTACATGTGTGTTCAAACTGAGACGAGAACAACCTTTATTGCGTTGTTCCTGTTACTCAGATTCGAAAACTCTGCGGATAGGAGTTGTGTTGTCAATATATTCTTTTTGGCCCAGCTTCTTCTTCTTCTTCTTCTTCTTGTGGCGCTACAGTCCGGGTTGGACCTGGGCCTCAACCAACATGCCTCTCCAGCCAGCACGGTCTTTCGCCAGCTGCCGCCAATTGCGCACTCCAAGTTAGTTGAGGTCCTTCTCCACTTGTGTGCGCCTCTTTAGCCTAGGCCGTCCTCTGTTGCGTTCTCCCAACGGCTCCTTCTGAAAAGCCGATTCTCTTCCCTTCTTTCCTGTTCGTAGAGCTCACGCAGAGCTCTCGTTGTCCGATGCAGCTTTGCTTGTAGGCCTTCTGTTTATCTGTGTGTACCTGCCTGCACTCGTCGGCAAACCATGGGTTCCTTCTGGGTGATGGCGTGAAACCCAGCACATCAGCGGCAGCTTCTTTGATGGCTTCTTGACAACGTTTCCATTCTTTTTCTATCATCAGTGTAGGCAGCGCCAAATGTTGGGAGATCGCCAGGTTCCTTCATGGATGTTGAGATGTGGGAACCGCGAACTACTCACAAAGAGGTTCCATAGCTGGGGCATCGATCGTATGTTCTTTCTAGGAGATCATGGAACTCATCCTTGCTGTTGTCATCCTTCTCCTCTGTCGGGGCGTGAGCGCATATCAGACTGATGTTCCAGAATTTAGCCTTAATGCGGATTGTCATGAGGCGTTCCCTTATGGGATCGTAGCTTATGACTTTTTGCATAAGTTTGACTCGAACAACAAATCCGCGACCGAATAGGAGCTCCCTTCTCTCCCTGTAGCAGTCGCTGTAGTAGATGTCGCACCTCTTCATCTTCTATCTGCCCGGCACATACCACCGCACTTAATGGATTGCGGTGATATCTGCTTTGTTGCAATTAAGGGCCTCCGCAAGCAATTGACATCAAGTTAAAATTTTTGCAATTTGAGTCTAAAATAAAAAATGAAGGAAAGAAAAGCCTACTATAATTCAGAACAGCTAAGACTGTTGCTTATGATCATTCTAAAACTTCTCTTTGAATGCATTTTGTCCGCCTTTTCAGTTGTCTGTCGCACTCTTTAGAGTTCCTACAAGTATTGAACTTGATCACTTAGTGACATTTGAGGGTGTCTTTCGTATGCACAAAGTCGGGTAAAATGACAAATGTCTTGGCAACAAGTTTTTAATAAGAACTTGATCTTTTCAATGTAATTTTGAAATTTATTAGAGTTACAAAACTATAAGTCCCAAATTGACGATAGAAATGTGCCCCTCTTCAGTACACCAACTCTCCATTAAGTCGTTTTCGGCATTCCGACTCTCATAGTTTTGGCGTTATTCGACGAACACGATACGACTTAAATTTAAAAAAAAAACTCTGGAAAAGTTCTACGGTTTATTACGATCGATTGCACTTGATGGAAGTGATACCGCCATTGGTATGGTGAGAGTATATATGTCTACAGTGTCATTCATATAGTGGTCTCAAGTTGTTAGCTCTAACATTGAACCCTTGCCAAGCCCAGTTGCCCTTTGAAAACTTGCAGTGTTAGTTGAACGCTTGACATTCATTACTCTCCTGCTTCCTTTTTTTTATATACAGTCCGAGGAATCTCTTCAGCTAGCTCGATCTCTCGCCAATTGCCTCCAATTGCGACCTTCCAGTTGGTTGAGGTCCTTCTCCATTTGTGAACGTCATCTGAACCCAGGCCGTCCTCCGTTGCGTTGCCCCAATGGCTCGGATGCGAAGACTTTTAGGGCCGAAACAGTGGTGTCCATACACTCTACATGGCGTAGCCATCTTAAGCATTTTATCCGAAGAGGCTTGTCGAGGTGCATGCCGCCGTTAGTTGTGTGGCATTACCCACAAGGGATCAGGACCTAGCTTCTACACAACTACTCGTTTTGTGCGTGCTACTGTTTCCTCACGAGTAGAAGGGACCTACAGTTTTTTGCCGACTCCGAACGGCGAGATATGAGAAGCTTATCATAGACAATTGATACTCTACGAGTGTTGTTAGCAACTCGAAAAAGGTGGTGCTGTTAAAAATTGCCAGCTGTACCGTCTGGGAATCGAATCTACACCTTCTTGCCGGGGGGTCGACGCACTTACCCACTACGCCACGGCGAACACTATGCCGCCGTAGAGCCCATAAAATTCGTCATTGAGTATTCTCCTCTAGACGCCATTAACGCAAACAGGACAAAAAATCTGACTTAGGCCCAGGTTCACCATGGACTGTAGCGCCACAAAAGGAAGAAGAAGAAAAATTGTGTGCCGCCACCTCTTTACGGCTTCTATTTAATTGATATTGCTTTTTTAACTTAATGGCAGATCCAAATCTTTATAAGAAATTTAAAAACTAATTAAATACTTATCGATGTGAATGTTTTATTCAGCTTTCCTTTCGAAACCAAAAAAAATAAATAACTTCATTTGAAGGTGTAGTGGATTTTCTAGGATTCGTATACAGTAGTGACCGAGAAAAGTTGACCCGCTAAAAGTGAACCATGGTTTTGGGATTATAATCTTACATATAGCGAGCACGCGTACAACGAATATTTTCTTTTAACATTCCCAGTTTGCAGTTGTGTTCTATTTCCTTTTTTTCTTATTATTTCAATTTCCTCAATTTTTCGGGTCTTTTCCGAGTTTCGAGCTACAGCCCTGGAATACGCAAATCCACAGCGCTTTGCTGCTTGTTTATTTATCTTTTTAGCAATCAAATAATTTGTTACATAAAGATGCTTTATGATGGACGCTAGTGACAGTTTTCTGTTGTTTGTATCAAAATCTGTTAAAGCAAACGAAACCATTAATGAGTAAGTATAAATGTTTTCTTTATTCTTCTTCGTGACACTTTCCTAATTTTATCAGCAGATGAATTAGTGATAAAATCTATCCGCAGATGCCTTGACTCTTTCCATTCGTTCCCTACAGGTAGTCCCCAGAGGGCCTTCGCACATCAGCTACATACGTCACGAACGTGATACACTCCCATCCATTAGGGACCTGAGTAGATTTCCATGTTCGTCTGCATATGCAAGCGGAGCGTGTGTGATCGTCCTGCACAAAGTCATGCCCAGACTGAATAATTCAAAAATTTTAAATGGCCAGTGTTTCATAAACAAATATTTTTTCCCACTTCGTTTTAGTCCTTTCCTCGAAAAATCAGAATTTAATTGTTTTTGCATTTGTGTGGGCTAGTTCGTGTTCCTTGTGTCTTCTTTTTTCTTTTGCCCCACTCAGGGGCAGGGAGAAGAAACAAAATGATGTCAGTTAATTAAGGACAGCATTCACGTTTAAAATAGGGACGAGGACTCGTCTCGAGAGCACTCCAGAGTTTCGCCTTTCTGGAGTCGATGGCACACTCCGGACGCGAAGCGCACTCGTGACTCAAGGACCATTTGGAAAGTTTTCGAGTCTTCGCTTGTCGCATGGAATGCCACTGGTGTCCTTGTTTGAACTGTTGGCTCTTTGCTCCTCTCCCGCCACGGAGTTTCATTCGCTAATTGGCTTAAACGAAACAATTACTTCATTTGGCCGCATTGTTGTTGTCTGTGAAAGGAGATGCACTCTCGGAAATAGTCTGTTATTCCGAGCGATTAAGAGTAGGCCTTACGGCAGGGGGATGCACAGAAAAAAGGCAACGACAGCACAGAGCCGTGCATCTGAAGCGAGACAATCTGTGTGAAAGTTTTGCCATAACTCATCCGGATCTATCTGTCGGTTGAAAGGATACTCGCGACTGAGGGTTCAATGCAGTAGCTGCAGGGGCGCGCGGTGCGCCAGCAAGTCTACCGGGAACAGATTGCTACATCGAAGTCGCGAGTTTGAAGTGTAGAACTCTGTTGGAAAGTTTGCAAGTTTATGGATTTCCTTTGGAATTTTGTTTTACACGCGACACGCGGGGTCGGGCGGGCGGAAACAATTTTCGGATGAAAGGAGTTTCGAGAATTGCACGGTTCAGTCAGCGAGTGCTGATGCAAGTGGAATTGAAGCGCGATTATGAATTGCCCTACGTGCCAAATGTTTACACAAGCTGCGAGGCGGAGAGGAGGATAAAACGTGTTCATCGAAGGAACAGATGTGCGCGCCTATGTTCGCTAACATGTCTATCCCGGAAGAGTTATCCTGCAATCAGTGCAGTTGCTCTTAAGGACTTTAAAATGGCCTTCCTAGCCAACAAAGACTTAAAAATTCTTCGCTTCGCAAGAACGTACTACAGTCAACATAATCCAGGGAAGTTATGCGATGCCGTGATAAGCAGTCCTATCGGACTCCATTTGGCCAACTCATTGCTCTTTGTTGGGCAATTTTTCCCCGTCCACATGCCACACTTGCGAAATCCTTTCCAGCGAACGAGGACGGTGTCGGGCGGATGATGGTGCAGACACATACAAATCGAGCAACGAATGAATCGCAGTGGCATCCGAGCTATGTACTTGGATATCTTCCATTTAATTTATTCTTCTGACAGGATATTCGAAGGATGAATGGATATCCTGTTGGGCCTTCGATACAGCTTCCATTGTTCTCTCCTCGACGATGTAGTTTGTGTGTCAAGCCCGGGACTGCTGATGGTTATCTTTCACTGCCGTCTCGCCGCCCTTGCATTGCCAGATGATTGTTGCGGTGCGGGGAGGACTGAGGGCTGACGTTGAGGGAAATAATTAGCAGAAAATTGGAACAAATCGTATTAGTAATCCGATATTGGCTCGATTTTGGGGGATGAATCCCGTTGAAGCTGTTGCATTCCGGTTTGAAGTCTCTTCAGGATGAGCTTTAAGGCTTATCTGTGCAGGGAAGACACCGAACGTCTTTGTATTCCTATGGCGCACCTGTCATCAAGGTCTATTCTCCTCCCAGGCGATGGTCGGGGAAACGCTGATGTTACACCGTCGTCGTCGAAATTTGAATGGAAAATTTATGATGCGACAAACGGAAGAGAATTTATTCGCCATCACGTGGTGGAGCGGCGACATCAGTCGTTGAGGGACGACGACGACGCCGATGCCGACGGATCCATGAAAATTATTCAACCTGAAGGATGTATGATAATTTCCGGCGGAAGAGTAATCAAAAATCGCTTAGGCGAATACAAACGCAGCCCGGAGCAACTGTCGCAGTAGTTTTGTTGAGGAAAAGGTGATACGGGCATCGACTGTGTGTAGTCGTTTTGTGTTGTATCTCGTAAATTTTTTTTCCGTTGGATGTAAAATTAAAAAATTAAAAATCAATCGGAACTCACTCAAGTGGAAGTGTCGATGGAAAGTCCTTTAGATGGCCTTTCAACATAATTGCTATCAGTCCCTGAGTTCGCTTACAGACGTTATGTCATTAAACATGGACGAATTAAATACGAGTTCTTTGAACTGTTAGTCCAAAGGAAGTCTTAAGAATTGGATCTTCTGGCTTAACGTGTATTGCAAATGAATTCACGAATTGGAGCGAAGCTACCGGGTAATTCATTCTGATATGACGATGAAACATGGGACATTATACTGGTATCTCAGACAGAGCATAACATTAGGTAGCACAAACTTTCAAATAGTCAAGGACGGCTCCACGGTAACAACAGCATCAGTACCAAAATCAAACGCAGAACCACTCTTGCCACTCGCTGCTTATTTGGGCTTAAGAGGGCAATGGAGTAATAGAACCCACTCTTGAAGGACTAAACTAGCTTCGTCCAACAGCTTCATCATCCCAGTCCTTCTTTTTTACGGCGCAATAACCTGGATGCTTCTAAAAGCGCATGAGAAAGCTCTTAGTCTCTTTGAGAGAAAAATTCTGCCTACGATTTTTGTTGATGGTATCTGGAGCAGAAGATTCAGCGACGAACTTTACATGCTGTACAGCTGCATACGCGTGGTCAAGCCTTTCGAACACAACGCTTATGATGAAGAGCGCTAAGATACCACTGCTACGACTCGAAGAATCCGAGCCATTTGGACAACGCAACAGAGAACGGCCTAAACTGAGATGACGCACATAAGTGGGGAAGGACCACAACCAACTTGGAGTGCGCAGCTGGAGTGCGCAGCTGGCGGAAGCAGCTGGCGGAAGCAGCTGGCGGAAGCAGCTGGCGGAAGCAGCTGGCGAGAGATTGTGTTAGCTGAAAGGTTATGTTGGTTGAGAACCAGGTCTTCCAGGGACCTGGTGTTCTAATGATTTTCCAGTGCTGCAGTCACCGAAGAGCATTGCTCACTTTTAAATTTTACTCAGTACTTCAGAAAGGGACTGGGATCATTTAGATGCGAAGATCATCGTACTCAAACTTAGGGTTGTTGGGAGGTTGGAATAATTTTCTGCATTGTTTTAAGAAATAAAGGCGTTTCACATCATTTTCGGTGATCAGAAATAGGTGAACACTTCGTCGGAATAGTCGGATTGAACAACAGACCTCAGTGAAAAAAGATGGCTATAAGTCTTGGAAGACTTACATTCAAACCTATTGTTCTTGCCGGTTTCTAGGGATTTCGCCTTTTCAAAATTTGGGGCATTATCGGTATTAAGCTTTCCTCCTCAATGGTTTTGTGAATCGATACAGCAATAAACTCTGAGTCCCTTATAATTTTGTGAATAAAGAGTGGCCCGCGGAGTAAGATTTCGTTTGCGAAGACTTTATCCCTGTTCTGTAATTCCATCAATATTTCACTAAGATTACACCGAGACCGGTTGGATGGATATAAATGATGATTTTTTAGCTATTATCTTTAGGGCAACATTGGTTAAAGCAGCTGACGCACGTTTCGTGTTTTGTTTCACTGTCAAACATCTTCAGTTTGGTCTATAATTTAACCATGAATCGTCTTACGTACGAACAACACCTCGCACATTATTGAATTTTATTATCAAAATGCGTACTCTGTAAAGAAAGTTCATTGCGCGCTTCTTCCATTTTATGGTCAGCTTATTTTTGGCTCAATGCGTAAATAAGCAGAATTGTCGAATTTGGAGTGAATATTAGGCAGAAGCATTATATCGCAAGAGCTACCAATGCATCCAGAAAAAGTCACAGTTTGTCACGGCTTATGGGCTGGTGACATCATTGGACAGTATTTCTTCAAAGATGATGCGAATCGTAACGTAACTGTGAATGGTGAGCGCTACCGTGAGATGATATCCAACTTTTTTTTGCCCAAAATGTAAGAGCTTGACTTGCATGACATGTGGTTTCAACAAGACCGCGCCACAAGCCACGCAGCACTCGCAACGATGGACTTATTGAGAGGCGAGTTCGGTGAACATTTTATACCACGTTTGGCCGGTCGATTGGGCGCATAGATCGTGCGATTTAACGCCTTTAGTCTATTTTTTGCAGGGCTATACTCATGTCTATACAGACAAGCCCGCTTCATTGGAAGACAACAGTGAAGCATTTATTCGTGAAATACCGGCCGAAATATTGGAAAGAGTATGCCAAAATTGGACTTAGCTGATGGACCATTTGAGGCGCAGTCCAGGTTAACATTTGAATGAAATAATCTTCAAACATAAAATCATATGGACATTCATCAATTTCTCTGAACTTTGTGTTTTTTTTTTTGAAAAACTTTCCTATAGCTTTTGAAAAATCACCCTTTACTATCCACTACCTCGACTAATTCTTGTACACCCGGCGGTTGTCCTGCAACGGTGATGCGAAGTGATGTAATTTATGTCTTAACGCACGTAACCTGATTTTTTTTTTCAATTTTTTATGGCCATCAAATTGAATTGGACAGGAGTATTCGTATTTGCTACTAAGTTTTTTTTTTAACTTATTTTTTTATTTTCTCACTTACTTAGAATGTGTTCCACCAATTTTGTCTAGCCTTGGGGACCTGTTTATGTCTAAATTGCTGCATCTGCTTTCAATTATTTTTATAACATTCATTTCGTTCTGGCACTCTCCTCTCTCTCAAATATTTAGAAGATGTAACTAAAAATGTGTGTCGAGCCACACACTAAAGTTTCAGGTTCCATTCCCCGACTAAGCACCATTTCTTTCGATTTGCTGACAACACTCAAAGACTAATAATTGTCCATGAAGAAGCTTCTCAAATCTCGCCGTTTTCAGTAGGCAGAAAACTGTAGTTCCCTCCTACTCGTGAGATAACAATAGTACGCACAACACCAGTATGTGTTACAGAAGCTAGACCCTGGTCCATTGTGGGTAGTGCTCTTCAATTTTTATTTACTCAAAAATCTAGCCCAATCTTGTGTGGAATTACTGTCCTGGTTAGATGTGAGCCTCAAGAAAGGGTAGTCTCTTATCAGCTTTTTCCACTTTCGTACCCCAAAGTGGTTAAAATTCTTTTAAACTTGTGTGACCTATCTCAAATATAGATCGTCTTCTGCTATCCCAACGGCTGTGATGCAAGAACTTTTCGGATCGGAGTCGTGCTATCCATTCGCTCTACATGATCTAGCCACTCATCTTATGCGTGGTATCCTTTGACGCTTGACTAGTTGTATGCCCCATACAGCCAACAGAGCTCGTCGTTGAATCTTCTCCTCCAGATACCATTAACGCAAACAGGACCAACAAATCGCATGAAGAACTTTTCTCTTGAAAAGACCTTACTTTCTCATCCGCTTTTGAAAATGTGCAAGTTTCTGCACCATAGAGAGGGCCAAGGATGATCAAGATGTTTAATAAAGGCAGCATTGCCTTTCGAGAGATGGTTTTACTAGTCACTTGCCTATTGAGCACAGAGAAACAGCGATTGGCAGGAATGATTCTGCGTTTGAAGGCATTGATGTTATTGCACTTACTAACTACGGAGCAGACGCAGTCCTTGACTACCACATGGTTCTTGCTGTTCATTTTGATCCACGGCCTGAAACGTCGATGTCATGTGTTTTCGCGGATGACCGCATTCACTGCACATTCACAGACCATTGTGAAACAACAACAAACGCCCAATCACCTCGATGTCATCCGAGTATGTCAGTGACTGAACGGATGTTTGGAAGATCGTGTCTCTGCTTTTGTCTTGTGAGTTACGAACGATTTTCTCAATAATGATGTTAAAGAAGTTAAATTACAGCACGTGGCATTGTCTAAAACCATTTTTGACACTGAAGGTCTCGGTGAGTTCGCTACTGACTTTGACAGCGCAGCGAGAGTTCTCCTTCATTATTTTACGATTTTTCTAGAAATGCCAAGAAATGACCCGGTATGTACGAGTATGTCTCTATGCACTCTGTCATGTGTGGCCTCAGAATCGACAAGCTGACGACAATTTATCGCTCTCCATTCTATCGCTATCGGATATGGATCCTGGATCATCTGGACAAACTTCTGCTGCATAGCCCTCATAGAGAGATCGCATATTCAGCGTTCTGAGCATCACCTGGTAGATCAATCAATGGACATCCTTCCGTATTCTGAATCAACCCAATGATCGGACCGTCAATGTATAAGAATGCTTCCACCGGAATGAATACGCGCTCTAATGGTATCCATCGTGGCGAAAGTTGGCTCTTAACAAAAATTCGTTTTTTTTTTAAGTCATAGATCGTGTAACTTGCCTTCGGACATCCACCCTATTCCCTTGGTTGTTGTTGATTCGGTTGTTCCTTTGGATTCAAGAACAAAGACGAATGACTTGACATAGTGAAGGCCTCGTTAGCAAACTTGAAACTTCTGTAATTTGAACTTCCTTAAGCAGTTGAACTTAAGCAGTTTTGTATGCAATATTGGGGAAGGAAGTGGAGAAGGACCTCAACCAACTTGCAGTGCGCAATTGGAGGAGGCTGGTGAGAGATCGTGCTACCTGAAGAGACATGTTCGTTGAAACCCAGGTTCTTCCCGGACTATAGCCCAGGTCCTCCCAGGACTGTAGCGCCAGTAAAAGAAGAAGAATAGGGTTCTTCCCACGAGCTAACTCTTATTTGTGCAGACACTCTCTGCTAAGTTGTGTAAGGTTTTATTTTTCCAAGTTCCAAAACGCCCTGTTTTAAGCACATTATTAAGGCACTTTTGCGTATACAACGTCTGATCGCCTAGAGTTTTTTCAGTATCCAATTGATCCCTCTTAACTAATCACTTAAAAGCAGAAACTAAAAATTGGTCATTGAAATTTTCAATTAAAAAAATGAATTCAAAAAATGTATTTTTTATGCCTAAGGCTTAAGCTCTCAAGGCTTACGCAGCTTAGAGCGTCTTAAATAATTTATTCCCTTCACTTCAAATTCCTTTTGCCAGTATAAGTGCCTTCGGCAGCCAAAATTTAATAAAGTCCCAAATCCAGGAACTTCACACAAGCCGCGGTATAAAGTCCGCGGCACTTAGTCCATGGCCATTAGGACAAAATTAAGTTCCCCTCTTTCCACCCTTCCAGTGCGGGGTACATTAACTATATTCGGCTTTTAATTAGTTCATAATTAAACCGAAGTGCCTCCGCAAGACTGCCAATACAATGCTCATTGTGGAGAAAAGTGAATCCTCCTTAGCCACAGCAAAAGCACACCATGGTCGCTGCTGCCACCAGGGCATTTGAAACCGAAATTTAAAATATTCATAGCCTAAGAAGCCCCGTTGCGATTTAAAAGGATTTACTCGGCAACGATAAAATTAGATATTTCCATTTTATAAAGGCGCCATCCTAGCCAAGCTGCGCTGGGTGGATTAAGATTGATACACTAACTCGCTTGGCCACAATTATTCCATTATTCACTTCAAAAGTTCAGCTCACCCCGCCACATCCTGGCCATGCAAATAAAACCAAACCAGCGTGCAACTACGCGCCGCCCACTCGGCCCGCGGTGTTGATGTGTGTGTACACGCAGGCCGATGGCAATCGCGATGATTGTTTGCTCTCACATAAAATATTCACAGATTGCCACTGCACACGCTCTGCGGACAGTAATTGCCCGCGCCCTGGTGACATCTGATTGAGGACTTAAGCGCAGTTTGGAGCCCTACTTCAGGTCCTTTCTGGTTTATCCAGTTCGGCGCCGCCCAACCCATCGCTGAATTTAGACGAAACTTGACGCGGTTGATTATCCTTCATAAACAGGATCAGCGACGACATGCTCCCGGATCTGGAATCAATATTCATCGTTCGCCGTGCTCACCGTGCGCACGTGAGCACGGCTAAAATAGACTCCCGATAATCAAAAACGAAGTTTGTTAGCCACACCAAGTGCGGCACTGGGTCGCCTTAATCCCTGAATCTGTTGTGCTGAGCAGACCCACCCACCTGCTGGCGTAATGAAACGAAATATTCGCATCTAATAAGCCCGCCCACAAGCGGTGACGATGATGCCCTTGACAGCTGCTGGCTCTGTGGAGCTGGCCGGGGCCCGCGTCAAGTATCGAGTTTTATTCAGAATCTGCAAACTTTCGCTCCCCCACTGCCGCCTCACTCAGCCGTCAATTATTTCATTACCGAGCATCGGGCGCCCAACCACTGGCTGCAGGATAACAATACATATCACTGGGTAACTTAATTACGGATGATTGATGCATCGCAACAAGGATCTGAGGCGCTTTTGTTTTTGTTTGTCGGCTTATTCTGAGTCTGGAGGTAATTAGGGCTGCCACTGAACTATTGATGGCACTCTGGGAGACTGCTTATCGCAGGGTCCACCGAAGGAAATTACATTTTATGAGTGTTCAATGGCATCCACACACGATTCACTTTATGGTCTGCCCGTGGAGCGGGGTCGGTGGAAAACTATAAATCGAATCCATGCTCGGGTTGGACCCGCCTGCATTCGGTTGCGGACGAGTGGCGGCAGGGGAAATTGCATTAGGAAATTCGCCGGAAATTAAAACTTGTGAAAATAAATCGTTGTGAAGTAAAGTTCTCGTTTTATCGCCTTATTTGGGGTCGGTGGTGCTGGTGTTGGAGCATGACTTTTGCGCACTTACAGACGCTTGGTTTTTTTTTTGTGCGAATTTATTAGATGTTTGCATGGGAGCGGAATATTAATCAAAGATTCGAACAGATAGACGGAACGTGCTCAGACAGAAAAAATGAATCGTTGGCGCGCCGTACTTTCATTTGACTTTCTTCGGGAAGTGCAAATGTGTTTGTCCTTCTAAGGCGAATCACACATAGCAGGGGATCAGAAGGATGTCCCAAAGCATATGTTTTCAGTCACAAAGTGGGTTGCATGACTATTATGTGCTGAAGTTTGATTTGATTGATTTAAACACTGTCCTGAACTGTCGTTCAGTCTTAAGTCTTAACGGCTTCATTTGTGCAGAGTTACTGGCTCTACATCATCGACAATAAACTGTGGTCCAACCATTATTACTTACTTAGTTAAGGTGGCGCCACAGTCCGGGGTAGTGGTGGTCATCAATCAACCAGCGTCTCCAGCCAGCTCGATCTTTAGCTAACTGTCGTCAGTTTCGCACGCATAGTTGGTTGAGGTCCCTTTCCACTTGCGTGCGCCACCTGAGTCGCGGTTTTCCTCTACTGCGTCGTCCTTCGGGGGTGGATTCGAAGACTTTTCGCATTGGTTTCCATCCGCTCACAATTCTGGCTAAGTCGATGTCGCTGAGCAGCCCGTATAGTTCGTCATTATAATCTCGTCCTCCACTCACTATCGATGCAGACGGGACCGAAGATTTTTCTCTCAATGCAACCAGCTTCATCCGACATGCCGCCGTGCCATGTAGTAGGACTGGGACGATTAAGGTCTTGTAAAGCGTTACCTTGGTTGTTCGAGAGACGGCTTTGCCTACCAATTGCTTTCTTAGCCCAAAGAGGCAGCTATGAAAAGCTCGGCGGATAGTCCGTCAACTCCTGCAGCCTTGTTGGATTTCAATTTAGCAATCCTCACTTCATCCATGTCGGGTGGGCGGATTTGTTGATCTTCATTGTCCCTTTCATTGGGTTAAATGGTTCGTTCTGTCTGACAGCGAAATTAGGTTCTACGCCGCCGTTATAAAGTCTGCAGAAATGGTTTCTCCACATCCTCAGCATCGACTGTAATTCTACTACGATGTTCTCTTGATCATCCTTACAGGCTTCGGTTCGGACTTTATAACCTTGAGTGATTAATTTCCCCCTGGGGTAAAACTTCCTTACCTCATTCCTGCAGTAATATTCCTCTATTCTGCCGATCGCGCGCTTCTCATGCTCCTTATTTTTTTCTTGAGAAGTCGGTGTTCGTGTTTCTTATTCTGACCGGAGAGCTCCGAGTAGCTCTTGTCCTTCTTTGCAGTGCAGCTTTGCATGCTTCTGGCTTGGCTGCATTCGCCTGCTGACACTCGCTGTCGCACCAGGGGTTTCGCTGTAGTGGCGGATTAAAACCCAGCATATCAAAGGCTGGCCATCTCTGATGGCTTTTTACAATGCTGCCACTGGTCTTCAATACTTGATGTTGGCGGCGCAGAATTTCTTTAGAGGGTAATGGAGACACGATCGGAAAAGGATTTCCAACCATGGTGTTAATTGTGATTCCCACCTTAACGTGAAGTTGTTTGCGTAAAATAATTTGAAATTTCCTAGTTTCAGTGTTCGACAATTTAAACTATGTAGAGGAGCAGAATTGAGCAGTGCGCTAGGATAGTTGGAGCCTTATACGCAAATAAACGTTTAAATCAAAATGCGTTTCGTGAACTTCGTGGCGCACATTAACCTCAGTAAAATTGCCGCTTTTGGGCTCATGAAAATTTACGAATGATTGGTTAAAAGCCGATGCATCCACAAAGAGTGATGGGGCTGGCGACGTCATCGGGCCGTACTTTTTCTAAAATGAGATCCGCTAAGCGGTTACCGTGAGTATTGTTCGCAATCGTGAAATGATAACGAACTTCTTGTGGCCAGAAACTGTGTAAGCTTGGAGGATATGTGCCTCCAAAAGAATGATGTCACTTGCCACACAGCTAACGAAATATTACTCATTTGAGTGAGGAATTGAGTGGGTGTGTTACGTCGTAGCGATGTTAATTGGCCGCCACGAGTATCTAATTTCACACTATTCTTCGGGGATTTTTAAAAGAAAAAGTGTGCTTGAAAAGGCTAAGTACAATTCAGGATTTGACGGAAGAGATAATAAGGCACATAACGACATTGGAAACTAATTAAATCTAGGAGTGATTCAAAATATGACCCATCAGATATATATACCTATGCCACAGAAGCCGGGGCGAGCCTATGACCGATATTTTCTTTCACACATAATTGTCATAAATTCTTCTATTATAATAAGAAATCTGAAGACAATTTCCTGAAAACTGTTTGTTTTATTAACAATTATTTTGGTGCCTTATTGTTGGACCACCCATTGTAACCAGAAATTTTGTCCTTACTCCTTTATATTCGGCCATATCTGACCTCATATCGGACTATACATTTTATTTTAACCTTAAGAAATTTGGAGTGTGCCATCTAAAAATGAGAAGGATATCTAGGCCGTGTCTCATCATTGCCCGGTGAGAAGGTACCAATCACTATTGCTGGACTCGACAACCCTCAATCTTTGCAGCCTACGATGAATTCTTTATGCCGCCGCGGATTTGAGTCATGTTGAACCCGTCTTGAAGTCGCTCCAGAAAATACTGTCTCGTAGTTGAAACTCCTTCTATTGTAGGAGGGAATTTAATACCCGAATTCCTAAAACGGTGAATGATAGTTGAAGTTATGGTATGGATACAAGTGTCATTCTACTTCTGGGGTTTCTTCCTCTAGTTCTTGACACACGAACGAAGCATATAAAGGGAGGCTATCAAGTTTTTTTTTTAAATCATGGTTTATTTTTCACTTACAGCTCTTTCCCATCAGTCAGTATCAGTCCTCCGCGGAGTATGACTGACTGAGTTGTATGAGGAGCTTCACAAATACAAAAACGTATTTCTAAAGTATTTTCTGTTTAGCCCGAGCACTGTGTTTCTTTAGAAAAGGTGTTATGAAGCACCCATCGCGACTGCAGTCCCCAAGCTTGTGCGAAAATTTCGTGAGACCGGTGTGCTGGTTGACAACACTGCTGCGGCTGCTGGGGCCAAAGGTGTGACCATCAATTTTCAAACATAAACTCTCCATCGATAACAACAGCTCCGTATTTGATGCGCTGTGCTAAGGCAACACAAGAATAGTAATAATAATTGAGTGGCACTACAGGCCACAAGGGACTAGGGCTTAGCTTCTACAACAACTACTAGTGTTGTGCGTGCTACTGTTTTCTCACGAGTAGAAGGGATATACAGTTTTTTTGCCCACCTCGAACGGCGAGATTTGAGAAGCTTTTCATAGACAATTGATACTCTTTGAGCGTTGTCAGCAATTCAGAGGAGGTGGTGCCGTGAATAAAAATGCGAGGTGTCCCGTCCAGGGATCGAACCCAGACTTTCTGCGTGGCGCACGACACACTTACCACAACGCCACGGCGACCACAACAAAGATATCGGAAATATTTCCCTACAAGGTGCAACCTACAAGGTGAAGGTACTTACCATTGAGTTTGCATTGAGCCGGAAAAGCAACCCTTCGGTTTTTCATCCCGTCTTAATTAAATAATACATTTTGCGGGATCGGGGAGTCGGTAAACCATCACCTTTTTGTCGAGAAACCAATGCATTTTCTGTACGTACTGTTTTGTGTGGGACGTGGTTTCCCCCACAACACATCCTCCCAGACGGAACTCCAGGGCAAGTTCGATAGGTTTCTGGCTGATGGTTGAAATCAAGCTGAAGGTGGACAGATCCGAGGTAATGGTAATTTTTAAAACACCAGTCCAATGCACTCTACATGTTAGTGGAAAAGGAAAATGAGTAAACTCATCTTGGGGCCTTTTTTACGAGTTATGCGAGGAGGAACACTGAGCATTCTTGTAGAATTGGCCAAGCTGGATTAATTTCGAAACAGCTTGGGAGATTGGTAATAAAGAAAACCGAGCTTGTTGCCAAGATGAGATTTCTCCGTGCTATTGCAGGACTTACTCGCCGGGATAGGCTGAGAAACGAGCCGGTGCGGGGCGAACTCAATTTTGAGCAGCCAACCACAATGGGCTTTATTTTGTTGATTTGGCCACGTGGTATGAATGTTCCCTTCGTGCCTTAGATGAAATGTAGGCAACCTCTCGGCAGACCTATGACGTGGTGGTTGAATCAAATTCATCAATCCAATCCAGATGATTGCAATTTGAAATAGCAATTCTGATTCCATGGCGGAGGATCGAGCGTCCTGGAGGTCTCTCGTGCGTGCACTACCATCGCGATCCCTTTAGTGGAACAAGAGATTAAAGAAGATGATGATGATGACAAACACATTCACAATTTTGTTGCAAAATTTGTAATGGCGGCATCATCGAAACATTTTCCTTAGAAAATCTGAGTGGGAACAAATTATCAGTCACCGGAGGGTGTTACAGAGCCATGACATAATCTGTCGTTTGTGCACCTTATTCCCGAGTTGTGTAATCAGTCGACTTGGTGGTGTCAATTGGCCACCTTCGAGCTGCGATTTGACTTTGTGTTTTTTTCTTTTTCTAGGGAGTCGTAAAAGTACTGACAACAGTCCAGCAACGAGTCAAGCACTTAAGCCTAAGCGGTTCATAAGCTGCAGCCCTAAACCGCTACTAAGGTCCTCAAATATTGAGTTGACAAAATGCGCTACTTGACAGCCACTTGAACGCCGCATTTGAATTTTTAATGTTTCAGAGCATTTTTAATGAACAGAGCTTTTGAAGTGTGGGGATATGTTATTCTGGCTGTTGTCAAATAATTGCTTTGGCGTCTCGCAATCGATTGCCAACTCGAAAGAGCAGTTTTAGTTGAGGTTCCTGCCAAGACGTTCAGAAACAGCAATAAAAAAGGCAGAAAAAGTCTCCGACAACTCCAAAGCGATATAAGACAAGCATGGCTAACTTTTAATCCCAATTTTGTATGACATGCGAAGGCCTTGTTGCAAGTAACTCAAGTCCCTCTCCAGCTTGTAAGGCAATCTCAACTTTATTTTATTTCACTCTACTAGACTCAGATGACTAAGATGACTAAGATCCAAAGTACATGCTTAATGCCCCACACCCAGCCAACAAAACTAAACTCCAGCACAGCAATCTCCTCATCCATCATCAGCTCAGAAATGTACCACAAAAATCATCCTTAAATCCATTTCAATTGAACCACAAATACCGCCAGCTATCTTTGGCACATTCTTCTCCGAGCTCAAATGGAATTATCACTTCTTATACACCTGATGAATTTCCATGAAGGGATTGTGCAGAAAACACACGAACCCCCAGCTCTGGGAATAAACGCAAATTCCTGATCTCAGTCGCCTGCAAAAAAGAAAATTTAGCTCTCCTCACCTCACCCGAGGGGACTACGTTCACAGTCAGACGGTTATTCTGGGGGCTCCTTTCTGTGTGTGTGTGTTTTTTTTTCATCCTACCCTTGGGTAGGGGTTGGGCGACCGGTATTCTCTTCTGAAAATGAACAAATCCAACAGGTAATTGAGTGGAAACGTGATCAGATTTCATTATTTATTGTTGCCCTAATGGAAGGCAAGGCGCTCCCTCATAGTCATCATCGACGACGATGTTGGGTGTCTTATTCAATAGGAGTGAAGCTTCCCTCCTCTCACCCTCTCTCACTTCGCCGCTTCATGGCTGTGTCCTCGCCCTATGGCGTCAATGCGCTGATTTTTGAATTGTGATTGAGTTTGCCCCTCTTGTTGTTCGTCATTTTTCAGTCAGCGACAAAGATTCCGGGTGGATCAGAATTCAGAACTTTTTTTTTTGCTCCATTTCGTTTTGCTCACCACTCCATTATTCTACAGCACGAAACAGAAGGAAGTCGGGGAGATTTTATTTTTCTCTCGAGTACCTTAATTTGTGGATTTTCCGATGGTTTGGAAAAATTGTTACAAATTATTTTTGGAAGCGACTACACTGAAAGGGGATGGAGTGCGCGGATGTGAAATTGATTTGTGGTTCATTCTTGATGGCTTGACAGGGACAAGTTTGACGGCATGATGAGGTTATTTAACGTGTTCATTTTAAGAGTGGGTGTTCGGTGGTGTGAAAGAAAGGGAAGGGGTTGAGGGTTTGAAGGCTTTTTTGTACGATTACAGGGACACATAATTACAGGGACACATCATTTTGAATCTTAATAAGATTTTCTTGGCCTACAGGCATCCCGTTCTGTATTTTGTTAACAAACAGATCCGACAAAATCTAAGAAATCTATCTAAATCTAAGCCTGTAAGTACGAAAAGGGACAAGAATCGAAGTCAATTTAGAAAATATGTAAATTTCACTCTTGCGTGTGTGGCAGAATGTTACACTAAGTTTGGGCTTTATTTGACAAGAATTCCATCGCCCTGATTTAGATGACAAGATATTGAGTCTGAAGTCAAACAAAACTGCTGGAGCTAGCAGACGTTCCCGCAGAGCTCTTTGTAGTAGATATGATCGGAGGAAACCATCACTGACGAATGGAATCTCTGCGTCCTTAGTCCAGCGGTCAAAAATGGAGTTCTCAACAACAGAGGGACTCTTAACATCGCGTATTGGTTGGATGGTTATTAAATACGTGCCTTACGTTTGTCCAAAGGACTCACCGTGTATTCGATTGACAACCATCCGTGAAAAATCTGATACGTCCGTTGTCCTTGGACGGACGGATAAGTCAACGATAAAGCTATTTTTCGCACTGTTGCATATTCTGGAAAAGACCGAAGATAGGCAACCTCACACATACCATCCACCTTTAGCACTTAAGGTCAAAATAAATTTAGCACAAGTCTGTTCCTTACTACATTCTTCTTACGAAGATAGTGCAAGCGACACAAGTCAACCCCACAGAGACGATCTTCCAAAAACCCAACTGTGAACGAGAGCAGAACAAAGTTTGACTTGTCCCTGAAGAAAAACACATAACATCGACGTCTTGGGTAGCTCAGAGTAGTGCGGCTATTACGCTCAGAAATATCCGAACCGAAATCGTGGAAAATGTGTGAAGAAGAAAGAAGAAAGAAGAAAGAAGAAATGATACCAAACCCGATTTATGCAATTTTGAAAAGTACAAGATTACGACAGTCTTATTCTTTCAAGACTTAAACTCTGAGCGGCTCAAGTCCCCGAAAAGTCCTTAAAATTGACGAAAAGTATGCAACTTTTTGGAGCTTATCTGAAAAAAATATTTTGAAGATTCTTGAAAACTCAAGATCGGAGAAATTTAAATGCCGAAAAGTCAAAATTTGGAATTTTTTCGTTTTCTGAAATTTTGACTTTCGTTATTTTTCTTCTTCTTCTTCTTGTGGCGCTACAGTCCGGGGTGGACCTGGGCCTCAACCAACATGCCTCTCCAGCCAGCACGGTCTTTCGCCAGCTGCCGCCAGTTGCGCACTCCAAGTTGGTTGAGGTCCTTCTCCACTTGTGTGCGCCACCTTAGCCTAGGCCGTCCTCTGTTGCGTTATCCCAATGGCTCCTTCTGAAAAGCCGGTTCTCTCCCCTTCTTTTCTGTTCGTAGAGTTTACGAACAGCTCTCGTTGTCCGATGAAGCATTGCCTGGTAGGTCTCCTGTTTAGCTGCATGTGCCTGCCTGCACTCGTCGTCAAACCATGGGTTCCTTCTAGGTGGTGGCGTGAAACCCAACACATCAGTGGCAGCTTCTTTGATGGCTTTTTGTCAACGTTTCCATTCTTCTTCTATTGTCAGTGCAGGCAGCGTCGAACTTTGGGAGAGTTTCAGGGAGACTCGATCGGTAAAGATCCCAGCGACCTATTTCGTTATTTTTGGCTTTTCTAAATCTCTGACTTTTTTCATTTAAATTTTGAACCGTAGATTTCAAGTTTCTGAAGTTTCAGTTTAGGTTTTATGCAGTGGCATGAACCTTAACCGCAAAACTTTGTCCAGTTCCTTGGCATTCCTTAGTATCAGTTGTTCATTACTTTTTTCACCACCTTCTTCCACGTGACAATAAGGTTCTCAAAGCAAGGTGTCCATGACTCTGAAAATACGGTCACAGACTCCCATCAAAAATCTTCTTCATTGCTTAGAAGATGACGCACTGATCCATAACGTCACGAAAACAACGTTGCCGACAGCCAAACTCAAAAGCAGTCAATTCTTCCAATTGACTTATTGATTTCCTTTGGCATAGCACAGCTTCCCTGACCCTAATGAGTTGCTACGACCCAACACCACCGATATTTGTTATTCTCTCAGCAACTTCCACAGTCCGACGAGAAACCATTAAAGATTCATTCACCTTCCTCAATGTGGCACACTAACTTCCCCAACTGGCCAGGGTTCAAGACGAAATCCGACACGACGGCACGGAGTGTGTCACCATCAACGTCAGCATCATTCGCATCGCCACCATCCAGCTAACTCCCGAGCAAATAATTTCGGAAATGTCCTCTAAAATATTCCACTTTTCTAAGGTTCCTTCAACCTCCGACACCCTCTTCCAACACAAACACAAAGCCATTCAGACACCATTTCTAGCATCATCAGCCTCGTGTTGGCCATCCGTCCTTGTAGCCGAAGGAGACTGCAGAATTTATGACAATTTAATTGATTTACTTGAAACGTGACCAGAAAATCAACGAATGCATTACGCCGGGATTTTCCTACATTTCCACACTGGATTCGCCAACACTTTCAACTTTTTCTTTTCCTCCTCGCTTGTCCTTGTATCCCATTTCTTCTCTTTCAGGTTCCTCAATTTCCTGGCCGGCGGAGCTCTTTGCTGTCCCCGCCACTAAGGACTCCTCCCCAGAGATAGTCGCCCGAAAAAGAACAACGAATCTGAGAATCATTCATGAGACTTCGTCGCGCCGCCCCGCAGAGTGTCCAAATCCAAGTCGGACACATTTTGCGCAAATATGCGATCTCCATCGTCGTCCATGCTGAAGGACAATAAATGAAATTATGAGTCCTGCAGCAGAGAAAAAAACAGGGAAAATCTTCTTTCGGCGTCGTCGCCGTCAACACTAAGGACTTTAATGAGAATCAGTGCAAATAGAGAGCTGGAACGTGCTGTCGCTTAAAAATTCGGGCCTCAGACACGGACGCGGTTAATGGAAACGGCATGCGGGTCTCAAGTGGCGGGCAATTATGAGGACTTAGTCTGCTCTATTCGGGCCATATCCGTCTTGAGTGAAAAATAACATCCCGTGCACTATCCAGATGAGGGAGAAATGAATTCCGAGCCAATTTCTTAAAGGGCCACATTTAAAATATCCACGCCCCCAAATCGCCATCAATAAAACCGAAGAAGGGGCCGTGGGGAAGGGAGATCAAGATCCGCAGACAAAACGTCTTAAAGAAATTATCCAGGACGGGGCGGTGGGGGGGGGCTCTTATTGAATCTTATGGAGTAAATAATCCAGCGCTTGGATGAAAAGAAAATCCCCGTTCGTCGGCAGCGCTAGGATAGTGGTGAGCCGGGAAAATCTCGAGAAAAATGAGTGCCACCGCCATTCGTTTGCCACCCCTCGTCGGACCGCTCATTGTTGGGGGCGCTTAAGTAATAACACACTGTGGCATATTAAATTGTTTTGCGAAATTTATGTCACCATATTATGGGATGATGATGGTCTTTTGTGGTCTTCTTTCTTTTCACTGTTCGCGAGCATCCTGTGGTGAGATAAGAAATGTATACTCTGCACACAAAAATGTACGACGTAAACGAATGCCTTGTGGTTTGTTTCGGTCGATTTCGATTCGTTAAAACTTGTCTGGGTCCTGGGACTCAATGGGATCATGGGAAACGAGAAACTACCCTGAGACTGCCCGCGTCCTAGGTTAAGACTTTCGTCGACGGTTGGGTCTCCCGACAGCACTATCAAAGAGTGTCCGGGATGCAGACTAAAAAAATCCAATCCCGAAAGTCCCCGCTTTTTGTTGTCTCCAGATAGAAAATACAACAGACGACTTGTTGGCGTAAAAACGAAAAACCTTACCTTTGCTAAGCACTTAAGTGTGCTTGGACTTAGTGTTGTTACCCTTTTCAACGCATGCAGAGCACGTCCTCTGTCAATGTCCCGCCTTTGGTCGGACCAGGTGGCGGCTGTTTGGCGCTGATGTGGTGGGAGCTGAAGCGGCTGCTGGTTTTCCTCCGGAAGTCCAAGAAATTACATAAAGTTTAGGTTACTGCCTGGGTGTACATTGGAAGAGTTTTCGAGTCGAGTGCTGTGTTTAACAGCGAGTCCTTATTTTTCAACTACTTGTTTCTTATCGAAGAACTTCTTTTCGCTATGGACGTGACGTTCAAGTCTTATTGCCTGTCGCAAAGGCGGCGAAAGTGTAAAGATGCAAGACAAGAAGGTCCGATATGTACGTAGCATTATAGCCCGATGGTTCCTCTATCACAGGAAGAAGCGATATGCTCTTTCTCTCTCTCTCTCTCGAATACAAAATAAATTTAATATATTCGGTGTCCTTACAGCTGACAAGGGCCAAGGACCTAACTTCTTCAGCAACTTTTCATTTTGTGTGTACTATTGTTCTTTTCCGAGTGGATGGGTCCTACAGTTTATTATCAACTTCAAGAAGGCTTTCATTGATAGTTGGTACACTGAGTGATGAACCTTCGACATGTGAGTTGGCACACTTACCTATTACGCCATGGCTGCCACATTTTTGTAGGTGACTAGTCTCAAAATTTCAGCCGAGTCTACCGCGTACTTTACTTCTGATCGCATGTGGAAACTGTCCAAGGACCTTGGAATATTTAAAAAAAAGTGCAAAATCTGTCGGTTATTCTTTTTTTGTCTTCTTGAGTCTTGGATGCTGTGTATGGCGACCCTTCTTCTTCGATGCCAAACTTCACAACTTGGTCAAACTATTTTCAACGTGGTCATACTATATTTTTGATGAGCTACAAGCTAGAATAAGTGGCCAAAAATGAGTGAGACAGTAGCTATCTCAAAAGACCGCGTGGGTCACATAGTGCCTGCAATATTGGAACGGTTAGTACCGCGTTTGTTCACTTCAAATAAAAAGCTCAGCCATAGGACCACTTCGGTGCAGTGTTTGAGGCTGTTCAATTATAATCCAAAGAAGTTCGTTGTAACCACCCACGACATATGGATTTACAGGTGTGCGCCAAGTCCAAACAGTGGTTTCACCCGCCGAACGTGCCCCGAAATATGCGAAGACTCTCCTCTCCTTCGGAAAGTTGTCGTCAACCATTTCTGGAACTAAAAAGCTGTGGTCCTCATCTACCATCTAGAGAAGTAGAAAACGAGCATAGGGCTCAGCTATGCGGAATTGCACGAAAAATTAACCAATTTCGCAAAAAAAGGGATCTTCCAGAATGACAAATCTCGGCTGTCTCTAAGGGCAAATGAGTTAAATTGGGCTACGACGTGGTCGCCCATCAACCATGCTCTACAGATTTGGCCCCTTTTTGTTTTCAGAATCTATAAAGTCACTTGATGGTCAGGAGCTTGAGTCGAGAGTCAGGGCTGTCACCCCAACGAAAGCCTTCTTTGCCAACCTCCAGAATGTATATTCTTTAGATTATTGGATTATAGCTGGGTCAAGTGTATCGCCCTAAAATGAGATTTGTATATCTATATTTTGAGACAGCACATAATCGTACAGACACTTAACACTTACAAAGATACCCAAGCTTCCTCAGAGAGTGTAATGCATCTTGGCGTTGTTTCGGATGTATCAAGATTTACATGATAGTGAGCTATGTCAACCGATTAGAGTTTCTGGGTGCCTGGTTGAATGCAGACAGGAACTGATTTAGAATCGCTTAAATTGGAGAGAAAGAAAAACACTTTAGAAATGCTCTGCTCTAGAATGTCCTATGCAACTTCTTGACTGCGTTCCTTATGAATGCGGATGGTACCATGACTAGATGTGCAACCACTCGAAGTCAGCAGACTTGTTCGAACTCAGTTATACTAATGCTAGTTGATCTAGTCTAGGAAGGAGATCTAGTCCATAGGCATAGGAATTCATAGAAATGAAATTGTGTACGCATCGTTACTTTTACTGTTCTCAAAAAAATGTTTCCAAATTCTCAGTGTTGACAGCTCCCCGCCTTCCGCTCTAAAGCGAAGCCTACAATCTTGAGTTTTTTTTCAAAGCCTCGAATGAACGAGGATCGGTGAATACCATTTTCGACAATATTCAAGGATATTCAGATGGCTATTAATGGCGCCCAACGAGGATTCCGCTGGCAGTTGGATTGCATTCAACAATGATACCCTGTGAGCTTGTGGTTATGCTCATTCCGAAAAAGTGCAAGAAGGCAATTGTTGTGAAAGCTATCCACGTAAAAATGCTTACTAAGAAACCAATAAATAAAAGATACCGCTAGATAAGGAGGCAATTTTATCCACTCGAAAAAGAAGAAAACATCGCTTTAAATGTGATCAAATGTAATATAAACTCGTTCACATTGAAAGCAAATCCACACGCACAAGAATTCAAACTTCAAAATGGCTTAAATGAAACTCCCTAACAAATTATGCAACTGTCCAGAAATATGGTGGAAGGAAGAACATTCAAAAAAACGTCTGCACCATTCACCCAACATTTTTCCGTGAGGAGTGTACACAAATAGATTTCAGCGGAGTTTTCGGCAGCAAGACACATTTTATTACCCTTCCCCTCTCATTATACTGTCGTGAGCGAAAAGAAATTGCCAAAAAGGATGAACGAGATAGAATTTGTCGTAATAATAATAATTGAAGTCAACACCACCACCGCTGTCGTCTTCCCAATGCAGCGCATCGTGGAATCTTAAGTGTGCAAGAATAAATTGCAAGGATTTCATAGACGATCACGAAAGTCCACAAGATGAATTCGTGAGATTCAACACAACCCGACATCACACACAAGTGTAATTTCACTTAAATCTTCATTTTCCATTCGTAATTACAAAATCAATTCCACAGGTGTCCTGTTACGGTCTTATGAATAAATTACAACATCTGCTGTCTACGCCCGCCGCACTCGCCTGAATAATGGCAGAATAATTTGACAGGAAGCTCCTCTAAGGTGCAAAGCATCATCAATCAAAAGACATCGCCATTCCGAGGCGAGGAATGTCCACCGCCGGGGAAAGGCAAACGAAATAAGAATTTTTCTGCTTGAAAGGGACATTCCCTTATCGGACTCGGCATCCACACTCGGGCAGCAGCACCACAGAGAATTAATTACTTAAAGCGAGTGCTCTTTGGATATCAATTAAAAGCTTAACACGGAGTAATTAAGGATGAAGATTTATATCCAGTTTCCTGTGTGGAAACATTGCTGAAAGGAGGAGCTTAGGACTCTCTCTCTCTCTCTTCTCTTCCGTTTGTTGTTCCTCCTTCTTGTGCCGACTGAGGGGATTAGCAATGAATTTACGCGAGCGCTTGTGGATTGTGCTTTGAGCACGGCGAACGCAGTCTGTGCCGGTGTTGGGGTGGTGAATTCTTTTTCGACGTGTCGGCCCCGGAAATCGATTCGATGTTAATCGACTGGCACATATTCAATTACCGTAATTAACAGTTAATTGGAATGAAATTGATTTCAGGTGAGTGAGCACCGAGAGAGGTTTGCACTTGCGGACGCATGTTGATTTGATTTTTGGATGGGTGATCGTGCAGTTTCCCGGAAATTTTTTCCTTCCCCACTCATGCGAGTGTATGTACGTCTTCACGAATGCCAAACCAGGCAGAAGAAGCGCAAGTTCTGCCCGGCTGAGTGTCTAAAGAAAGCTACACGCTTCTCGGATGGCAGCAGATTCAGCAGCGGCTTTTGTGTTTGCTCATCCACTTGCACGGCACAAGATTTACGTCGCAGGTGCGCATCGACAGTGCAATCTGCACTTCAGCCACTTTCAAACGACACCTTAAGCAATCTCCCCCAACCACCCGCTCCCCGCCGGCAAACATTCCTCGCCACACAATTCTATTCATTCGCAATAGCTTCGCATTCAAGACGTCCTTTCTTTTTTCTCTTGGATAGCGAGCAGCACAAAACCAAACCAAAAGTAAACATTCAGGAAATTATTAGCTTCCCTTTCAAGGGCGCCCACCCAGCGCGCCAGTGTTTACCTCTCGAAAGGATACAAGAGAGAAACTCTTTCTACTCCATGTGTGAGCGATGGTGTGGGTGTTGGCTTGGTAAACATTTACTTGTGCTCTGGAATGTGCCAACACACCCCGCATTTAGTGCTTTCATTGAAAGGACAAACAGCGAACATGATATCAATGAAAAACGAGCAGAGCCAGAATCACGATTCAAAGACCAACAACAGATTTCCGGGACAATGGTCCTTGGACGGGACGCGTGAGTGTGATGGGACTTCGACTTCGATGACGCCAGCGAGCACGGGGAAGATTGTACGCGAATTGAATACCGAAGCAAAAGAAACACTGTGTACACACACTTGACTAACTCAATTCACCTGGCTGCGTGGTTGATGATGATGATGATCGCACGACTGACGGCCGCTCACACCACCGCCACCCTCAGCAGCCATTCAATTTGCATAAACAACATTAAACGAAATTAAGTTCTGATTGAGCGATTGTCAAGACTATTGTGCTGCGGCTTGGAGCCACCTTGCGGCCTCGCGGAGCTCATAAACGCGATCCCCTTGGAGGACAGGCACAAGCGCCGAGATCCCGTTTCCTGCCACTTTCCCCCCCACACACACATTGTGTGGGGAAAATTTTAATTGCATTAAATGATTTCCCTTTGTCAGTGCGGGGATAAGGCGGTTGTGGCGCTGCTGGCAGGTATGGTGCTGCACAAAGCCGGAAATTCTTAATTAGGTTTCATTTCATTTCGTTTATCGTGGTTTACATTAGTGCAGTTAGCGAAGGTGCTTTATGAGAGCGCTCAAACGTGTGTGTGTGTGTATGAATTGAAAGGGTTAGCTTTGTGAAGGATTCTTGTGCGAACTTCAAGGACGAACTGACTTGAAACTGGGCAAGATGCGAATGTATGCGGAAAGGCTTTGTTACTTTAAACATATTATTTCGTTCTAATTGCAAGGCACGCGGATGAGGACATTAAGGGCGTAGCTGCCAAAGTGGCAGAGGGAAGAGAGAATTTTCGCTCGTTATTTCATTCCAGTTAAATGTGATGTTATGTGCGGTGTAGGAGGAGCAACACCTGCTGCCGCACTAAACTTGAAGTCATTTTGTTTGATTATTGTTTTGTCTGTAATTCGTTATTTGAAGTTGAGGGGTGGAATGGAGATCTTTAATCGGAAGGTAAGCTGAAATTGCGAAACTTTCCCTTTGGCCGCTTTCTTGCTTTCTAAAATGTTTTTAAGATGCTTTATTAGTTATGTACCGTCATCTGAGAGCCTCCTTCAAGGTGTCAAGCTAAGACGCTAAGACAAACGAAACACACAAGAAAGACCTTCAACACACAAATTGAACTTCATTCATCAACATAGAGTGATGAAATCAGTCTAACCATAAATTTTTCATAGAACGATTTATCCTTGGCCTCAAAAGAGGCTTCATTTTCGGCAATCACCTCCTCAGTTCGAGCCATATTTTTTCCAGCGAGCATCTCTGAGGTCTGAAAAGAGGTAGAAGTCGCTGGGGGCCAGATCCGGAGAATGCGGTGGGTGCGGAAGCTATTCAAAGCAAACGACTTGCGACACGGTGCTTGGTAGAAGGAGGGTATTTTTTCTTCTTCATATGGGACCGTTTTTTTTTTTGTAATTTCTTCCTTCAAATATACCAATAATGCAATGTAGTATTCGCTGTTGATCGTTTTGCCTTTCTCAATATAGTCGGCATCCCAAAATACGAATGTCATAACCTTGCCAGCCAACCTTTGTGTTCTTGGACGCTTTGGGCACGGTTCACCAGCTGCTCTCCACTCCGCTGACTACCGATTTGACTCTGGAGTAAAGTGGCGGATCCATGTTTCATCCATAGTGATATACCGATGCAAAAAGTCCTGTTTATTCTGACAAAACAGCTCCAAACAACTCTCAAAATCATCGATACTTTGTTGTTTTTTTTCCATTGTAAGCAAACTTCTTCTTCTTTTTCTTGTGACGCTACAGTCCGGGTGGACCTGGGCATCAACCAACATGCCTCTCCATCCAGCACGGTCTTTCGCCAGCTGCCGCCAGTTGCGCACTCCAAGTTGCCAGTTGCGCACTCTACTTGCCTGCCCCACCTTGGCCTAGGCCGTCCTCTGTTACGTTGTCCCAATGACTCAGATTCGAAGACTTTCCGGGCCGCAGCAGTGGTGTCCATACGCTCTACATGGCCTAGCCATCTTAAGCGTTGCATCCGCAGACGCTTGACTAGGCGCATGTTGCTGTAGAGCCCATACAATTCGTCGTTAAATCTTTTCCTCCAGATGCCATCAACGCCAACAGGACCAAAAATCGCACGCAAAACTTTTCTCTCGAGAAGACTAAGAGCTTTCTCGTCCACTTTTGGTAGTGTCCAGGATTGCGCGCGTGTTATATAAAGCAAGCTTAGTCTTTCGAGAGAGGGTTTTATTACTCAATTGAGGGTTTTATTACTCAACAATAATAATGTAACGCAAGAGTGATTCTGCGTTTGATTTCGGTACTGGTGTTGTTGTCCCTATTTACCGCGTAGCCGAGGTAGACGAAGTCCTTGACTACCTCGAAGTTTCTGCTGCCTAGTGTGAGGCTCTGTCCGAGACGTCAATGTTGTGCGTCCTTCTTTGATGACAGCATGTACTTCGTTTTGCCCATATAAACCACCAGACCCATTTTAGCCACTTCTGCTTCAAAGCCAGCAAAAGTTTCAATGACGGCGCGCTGCGTTTTTCCAATTACGTCAATGACGTCGGCGTAAGCTAGCAATTGAACTGAATTTTGGAAGATTGTGCCTCTGGTGTTGACCTGTGAGTTACGCACGATCTTCTCAAGGACGATGTGAAAGAAGTCATATAACAGTGCGTCGCCTTGTCTAAAACCTTTTTGGACATTGAAGGTCTCTGTGAGTTCGTTTCCGACCTTGAGCAGCGAGAGTTCTCCATCGTCATCGTATACAATCTGACGAGTTTGGTAGGAGTGCCAAAACTAGACATGGCACTGTATAGCTCGTCTCTATGCACACTGTCATATGCGGCCTTGAAATCGACGGGTCTTTTCCAGGATCTGCCGTAGTGTGAAGATTTGGTCGATGGTGGACTTATCTGGCCTGAAACCACACTGATAAGGACCAATAAGGTTGTTGACAAACGGTTTCAGGCGTTCACACAATATGGCAGAGAGGATCTTGTATGCGCTGTAAAGGAGACTTATCCCTCGATAGTTGGCGCAATCGAAGGGGTCTCCTTTCTTGTGGACCGGACAGACGACGCTGAGATTCCACTCATCGGGCATGCTTTCCTCCGACCATATCTTACAGATGAGCTGGTGCATGCGCCCAACCAGGCCATTGTGAGCAAACGCGGCACCCATTTCGAAAACAACTTTCTCATAGACAACTGTTCATGCAAGAAGGGGTACACACTGATTTCTGATATCGTCAGCTATCTCACGTCATTTCACTTTTCGGTTTTCAAAAACGATTTTGGGTATTTTTTAACGTTTTTAGGAGTAACCACCTGAATTGGCCTTTTAGAGCGTTTAGCATCGTTGGTGTCTGTACGGCCACGTTTAAAGTCAGCATACCACCGACAAACAGTTGTTTTTGATGAAGTAGAGTGCCTGTAACACTTTTCAAGCCTTTGCTGTTAATCCTGTTAATAATCAAGCATGTTCACTTCTAATTTCAACTCTGTGTGTGTTCAGACTCCGTATGTGGTTTAAAATGTGTACGTTGATCTTTGCTGTGGTCGCCGTGGCGTAGTGGTAAGTGCATCGACCGCGGCGCAGAAAGTGTGGGTTCCCAGACGGAACACCTAGCATTTTTTCACGGCACCACCTCTTTCGAGTTGCTAACAACCCTTAAAGAGTATCAATTGTCTACGAATAGCTTCCCAAATCTCGCCGTTCGGAGTCGGCAAAAACTGTGGATTCCTTCTACTCGTGAGAGAACAGTAGCACGCCAACACGAGTAGTTGTTGTAGAAGCTAGGCCCTGGTCCGTTATGGGCTGTAGTGCCACTCAATTATTATTATTATTATGTTGATCTTTTCTTCACTGTTTGCGTGTCCAATAGGAACTGCAAGAACCCTTAAGTGCTCTGAATTAGGTCCAAGCATAAGCTGAAAGTGGAGAGAAAAAGGAAGAGAAAGGAGGCATCGGCAAAGTAGACTCAAATTCCTGTGGACTGTTATATAGAGAAAACATTGAGTTGGGAAAATCATTCATATGGTGCGGGTCAAGGACGATTCTCTAAACTAAGCTAACGTTCCAAAAGAGGGCCTAATGTTAGACAGATGGGCATTCCAAGTGAAGCGTGTATTTCTGGTGAATTCTACAAATGGAGGAATGCTGCTGCCGAATTCATTTGAGCACCTTCTGTTGAAAAATCGACGAAAAATTGACCAGAACGCGCGATTTCGTTGGTTCTCTAAAGAGTCAAACGAATTTAGCAAATTTATTGTCCCCAACAGTCCTGCCGCTCGCTCCTCTCTTCGCCTAGTAAGTAGAATCCAAATCTACTCGGTAAAGAGAGGTCTTTGGAGCAGTAACCTAGATAGAAACGTTGTACTCAAGCTTAGAACACACATAAGCCCTATAAAGGGTGATTGATCGTGAGGTTTAATTTACACTTGGCTTTTTTTGACAGATCACATCTGACTCTTATTAAACTGCCCTATCAGTTTCGTTCAGTATCGTTTGGCAAGTCAGAGTGAAAAGATTCACATCTCTACAGCGTCTCCAATTTGTTCAGTTGCATTACAAAAATCAGCGTTCTGTAAAAAAAAAAGTTTTTTGTGCACATAATCGATCTACTGAAACTACTATTGCCAGTACCATTCCTAAATTTGAAAACCAGTTTACATACTCGCTGGTACTCGACCGGTTAGACCACATCCAGCAAACGGTGAATGGATTTATTGTAGCTGACCGTGACGAATCGATTTGTCGTCGTTCTCTGCAGCTTACAGTCTGTTATGTTAATGGACTTCCTGAAATTCAAGCATATGGCCTCGGTGAGCTCTGCTTTCAACAAGACAGCGCTATGAACCATACAACGCTTGACTTGTTGAGAAATTCTTTTGGTGAGCACTGAACTTTACGTTTTGCTCCTAGATCGTGAACTATCACATGCTTGGACTATTTGCTCCAGAAATATGTAAAGTCTATGGTCATCAGGAATCAGTCAGCTACGTTTCACCCTTTGGAAACTAACATAGCTTGTGTTGTCTGTGAGAGTTGTTGTTCAAGAACGATTCGCTCAAAATTGGACCAAGCGAATGGACTACGACCAACGTTCCACCACCAACGTCGTTCTTCTTCTTCTTCTAGTGGCGGTACAGTCCGGACCTCGGCCTCAACCAACATGCCTCTCCAGCCGATCTTTCGCCAGCTGCTGCCAGTTGCGCACTCCAAGTTGGTTGAGGTCCTTCTCCACTTGTATGCGCCACCTAAGCCTGGGCCGTCCTCTGTTGCGTTGTCCTAATGCTTCAGATTCGAAGACTTTTCGGGCTGGAGGAGTGATGTCCATATACTTTACATGGTCTAGCCATCTTAAAGCGCATGTCGCTGTACAGCTCATAGAGTTCGTCGCAAAATCGCAGGCAAAACTTTTCTCTCGAAAAGATTAAGGGCTTCCTCATCCGCTTTTAGTAGCGTCCAGGTTTCCGCACCATAGAGCAGGACTGGGATGTTCAAGGTGTACTATAAAGGCGTAGTGGCTAAGTGCTTCCACTCATACGAAGGTATGATATGAAGGTCCCGAATTGGATTCTCAAACGGAAAACCTCGAATTTTTCACGGCACCACTTCTTTCGAGTTGTTGACAACACTCAAAGCCAAAATTGCGTTTAGAGTCGGCAAAAAACTGTAGGTCCCTTCTACTCGTGTGGTGCCACTCCATTATTTTAAACGATCGCGGCTCACGTTGTTTAATGCGCCCTTGGGTTGGGTAACGTACTGAGTTCTGATGATAAGAGTACTGCCTACAGATTGGACGGATGGGATCTTTGTCGGCCGCAAAAGACATCTGCATGGGGACATAAACTTCAGGAATTGGAGGGGTAAACAATGTGGAACTCTCTGCCAATAGGTTTTTTATAGGAAAGTGTGGAAATTGAGAGGAATACCAAGGCAAGAAGATAACCGAAGCACGATGAGACTTTGAATAAGCTTCTGTTAACAAACGGGTGCATTCAAAGTTGTTCCGAAGATTCAAAAAAACTCTGCACCATCCCAGTCATCTTGTAGGCTTCCTTGTCAGCCCGCAATCCACTGAAATCTGATGAGTATACCAAAAAATATTTTTTCCTGCCTGAATTTCCGTGAAATTCAGATTCATCTCTTTAATTTATAAATATCATAATGATATTGCAATTGGCTGTTATTCCAACGTTATAGCCAGAAGGCAGACGTCCACTCGTCATATTTTGATTCCCTCGTCCCCAGTGAAAGCGATCCTAGATTGGGTCGCCATTAATTTATTGCAACCCCAGTTCATGACTTTTTCAATACCAATGAGTCGGCTGGTTTACACAGTCAATATGCAAATTCGCACTGACAGCGTTAATCCGCGCTCAGCTGCATCCATAAAGAATAAGCGACTGCCATCGAAATTAGTGTGATTTACATGGCTACCACCTGTTCGATTCGCAAAACCTCGTCCGCCAATCATCGACCAGTCGTTATCCTCGCGATAAATAAACATGAGTTTTGTGTGGGTGTTTTTTTTTTTTGAGAAAAATTGAAATTCGACAATATTTGCAATCGAATCATTTTTTGTGTCAGTTTTTTCCGTCCGTTGCGACCTGCGGGCATAATTCTAATTACTGCGACTCTATTTGTTCACCGATTATGCACACAACTACACACACACGATAAATTAGCCGCAATGTCCTTTGCACAGCGCACTGAATCCTCTTGGCAGCTGCACGCAAACACTCTGTGCCGGGCGCTCGCCGGTCGTTGCTGCCAACAGCGCTAGCGGTGGCCGGGTAGACAACAAGTGGGCATCCTTGTCGACCATGAGATATGCAAATTTTGCAAAATAATATTATTGCTGGTGATTAAATCTGCATAATCGACTCTGGTGGATTGGTGTCGTGGTGCGTGGAGTTCGGTGCGCTGAGGTGGTCGACGCGGTGCGGCGATCAAATTGAATGCACCGCAGTGGGCGAGCGGCACCGCAGTCGACTCCATTAGCGCAATATTTTGACCAATATGTTTGGATTAATTGAAATCGATTAAATAAACACCGTAATTGAAAATCATACTCATAACGAATTGGAGGAGCGTAATGGACTTAATGCGGGTGGAGCGGCCGCCTAATGGGGTGTCTGTTTGCTTAACTCTTTCGATGGAGCCAATTTGTGTTTGCTTTTAACGCGATTCCTGTTTGGAATCGACAATTTCGGCTTTTATTGGCCTAAATTGCGTTCATCATTAGGCCAGGGTGAAAATGATATAACTGAGCGTAGCTGCTGTCCATGTCATTTAAAAGGACTCTCTGCGATCATTACAGTTTTTTTAAATCCAGAAAATCAGTCGGGTGGAGTTGTAGTCCAACAGAAAGCAGAGTCAAGCTCCTTCAGCAGCCGCAGCTTGTTGGACATGATGTTGTCCAGTGTTTGGGATCTCGTGCTACACCGGGATTTGTAGTCCATTGTCATCCGTATTAAACATAAATGAAATCAGCCCCCCTCGGCCGAGAATATTAATCCACTCTCTTCTTCAAAAGAAACTCCCGTCGCGTTCGAAAATAGCCACTCATCCGCGTAAATGCACCCTTCACACGTCTAATTCCAATTTTTCCCTTTCCCTTGTCAGACATCCTAGAAATCATGATCAATGCAGCCAACAGTAGGGAACATAATCACATCTCCTGTCCAATAAATCCGACATGCATTCGCGCGAAATCCGCATTCCGATGCCAGTCGCTCCACACCCCCGAGCAGTGGTACGCAACCCGGTGGTTCACCCCACGCCACAGGTTACACTTCACTTGCGAACACCATCGGCACCGACACCCGCGGAAGTGCAAGTGGCACTGGAATTATTCATGGCTTTGCATTTCGTTTCGAACTCGCCTTTCACCTCCTTAGACTCCCCGCGCAGGTGACTGCTGGGTGTATGATTGCCTCAGTTTTTTTTGTGCACACCTGTCTGTGGGAGGGGACGGGGGTGGAGGTGGTTTTGCTGCTCACTGCCTGCTGCGCTCCATTCAATACCTGTCGACCGACGCGCACAGCATATGACTTTTCAATTATTCAACGACGGGAATGCACTCAGCCCTGTGCAGTTTGTCAATTTATTTGAATTTATGGCACACAATCAAAATTCCAAAAAAGGATTATTCAAATGTGCACTCAGACGAGGACACGCCGGGCGGGTTTTTGCTCTCGGTTCCCGGGGCCCACGGACGAGATTAAATAATTCATAAAGCGAACACATTCTGATGCGTGAAAGTTATTCATTGGGTCAATATGTTAGGCAGCCCGTTGGCTGGATGTGTGCACACACGTAACTCCCCACTAAGTCGGCTGTGGGCGAGTGGATTTCGTCTTGGTTTACGATGAAAGGCTTCCGTTGGGGGAGAGCCGCTGCCGGGGCGAGACGTTGAGAAAATCACTTAAGAAGTCGTTAAATAATCAATGGCAGTTTGTTAGTTAGTTGTAAGCACTCAATAACGGGAGAGTCCTTATTAAAAGGATTTCCGCCCTCCTCTGCTTGGGATTATGGTGGGATTCGATTTTCGCTTTGAGAGCGAACGAAACTTTTTCATTTCGTTGGGTTTCGTGAATAGTGTGCTATCTGAAGGGGGACGTGGAGAGGGAGGGTGGAAAACATTTTTGGAAGATCGCATTATCTCAACCGTTTTGTATGAATGGCTCTGCGAATGAATCAGTGTTCGGAAAAGGGCACATCTTTGGTAGGGAGTAGGAGCGAGGAAGTGTGTACACGAGCGTGGTTGACATCTAAGGGGAGGCGATCGATTCCTGTGGAGTTGGGGGAAAGTTGTGGAGTGCTGTTGCAATTTTTATGGACAAACTATTTATTTACTCCTCTAAAAATACTTTCTTTGGGAGCATAATTTGGTCTAATTTTCTGCATCTATCACAACAGGGACTTTGATCCGATATCCGTAAGCCCGTGCCAATCCCCAAAGAGTGCTAATACAAGGAGAAAAGCTTTGAAATATCATAAATCAGGCCTTCAAAGCCTTGTAGCTACATAGCTGTTGAGGTCTCCCACGCTTATGTTTCTAAGTTCAACTAGGATGTCAATGAAGAATTTTCCTAGATCTTTCTTCCTTCTTCTAGCAATAGCTTGACAGTCACAGACGAGGAAGGGGTTGCACCCATCTCTCATCTCGTCTGTGCAGAAGTCATTGTCCGAATTTGGAGTATGTATTTCGAATTGGGCAGTGACTAGCCTCGACACCTATTACCGTCTGCAGAGGCATTTTGTTCAACATGACTAGGCAGAGAGGACATTTAGATCTGAGCTGTACCCGAAGATCTTTGGTTGTAAGACAGGCGGGGTTATCTGATCACCATTTGTTTGGTTCGCTCAATGGATATGTTTGGAGTAGATGTTTCGCTGTAGCGACGGAAAGTTCATCAGCGTCACAGTTCTCCTGGATATCATCTAGATTTAAGAGTACTTTGCTATCTCATTGAGAGATAGACGGCATTTGAGAGAGGGTGTTTGAATGAAATCGGTGACCTGCAAGGGACTTGATTGCAACCGTTTGTTTGTTTGTTGGAGGTTGGGATACACTACGATAGAGCGCTCAGACTCTAAAACTTGTCCCTTGTACTACCAGGCAGTAACCTTCATTTACTGTAGTGTTTTAGTTTTCTGAAGAAATTCTGTGATAAAGAGCTTAAGTTTCCCCCTTCAGCGCCAAACAGCGGCCACCTGATACAAGCAAAGGTGGGGCATTGACAGAGAAAGTGCTCTGAAGTGTCTTCACATTCTTCACAGGCGTCGCAAAGGGTGTCATCACTAACCCCAAGCAGACTTGTGACTGCTGTACTCATGTGTGAGCAAAATGTTCGAGAGGCTGGTATGCCAGTGCATAACAATCTTGATCCCCGTTGTCGTACGGCGCGCAGATAAGAATGTGCCTGCTGTGGTAAGGAGAGTGAGACTCAATTCATCGCTCTCAACAGCTCAACATTTCAGACACTGACGAACCTGACGAGATTTCTGCGCAGATTAAATTGACTCGAAAATTGAAGCCTATCGACCATGAGTTTTAGAGCAGTTTGAGTTGGGCAACGATTTTGGACGAATAGTAATCTTTTCTGGTGAGACACATTTGTATCTCAAAAGGGCTGTTTTGATAATCTAAATTGGAACATCTGGGGCTTGGAAAACTCACACGTCTTGGCCGGGAAGCCAATGCATCTACAAAGAGTGATAGCTTGGAACGGATTGGAGAATGTTATCGTTGGAGCATTTTGCGTCGAAAATGAGACTGGGAACAGTTCAATGTTTATCGAGTTTGTTTTTAAATTGAAATTGACATGGATTGGGATGACCACACCCCATGCCACCATCAACCATCACCATCAACTGCCCTAGCGATGTCAATTGGATGCCTCTTAGCTGCAAGTTGACACGGTTTAACACTTTTTTTTGTAAGGAGAAGGGAAAGACCTATGTTATGCCGATTATCGGAAAACAATTTTAGGACTTAAGACCAAACAATCCGTGACCTACACCACCGAAATCAACAACGAGATATTTGAAAATTTGGGGTCATCCTGGGGTACAATTTTGCCTCAACTTCACGTAGCAGTCACCTCCAATTAAGCCGAAAAATTAAATGCTCATTTGACCAGAAGCAACTACTCGTACATTCAACATTTTATAAAAAGCTCTGCATAGGTCAGGAGATATGAGGAGCGTGGCACGGCATTTGGACAGACTGAAACGAAATGAAATAATCTACCATCATCCATCAGAAGCGTCGAATTTGAGTTGCAAATTGTGTCATTTATTTGAAACGAAGTATACACATATTCCCAATAATGGACAGCCTTCAATAAACGCCATGCGACATGTGATCCCTTGGCAGTAATTACAATTCCATTTGGATTCCCCGAAATTGTCCACAGAAAGCCCTGAATCAATCACTTCTTGAGGCAATCGCCCATTAAACAGTCCTCCGCCCGACAAAGGCGGTAGTCAATTCACACCTTCCGATCTGGAATCCAATCCGCGTGACCCTTCCGCTCCATTAGCACCATCAACATCATTTAATTTGACCCCAGACAAACATAAGCGATAAAATTATTGTCATTGCCAGCCAATAACCCTTGACTACCGAAAATCAAAGCGACCCGCAATCGGCTGCGGCATCAGGTGGAAGTTATGGGTCTCCGAACGATGCCATTAGGTGGGCGCTCCACAAATATTTATCCGAAACCAATATTTGAGTGAACTTTAGTCATTTGCATGCTGCAAAGTGACTGGCGTGTGTATGCGCGGCCACCGCCCCTGACCCAAGCCAATTGGCACGAAACAAATGACTTCGGGCAATTATTGAATGGCCACCATCGTTACTCCCCCATCGATTACTACTCGTATTGTCGCAAGACTTCGAAAACAATAAACACGAAGACCTGAAAGATGGCATCGAATCATGGCACAGTGCTGGTTTATGGTTCTCAATTATCAACCGAACTCACCCAAAGGACACGGCACCGCTAGAAGAGTTTTGCGTTGGAATTGAGCCGTAGATAGCGGTAATTGCTTAACGGGCGATATCCTATTTATCACGTTGGCGATAAGCCTTTGTCCTCGATAATTAAAAATAAATTAGGATAATTGATTTTTCTTTTGGAAGAGTGCACATCTACCGGAAAGGATAGTCGTCGATGGGATGGGATGGGCAAGAATGGCGGTAAGTTGGTTGGTCGTGACGTGAGTGTAATATTCCTTATCGGATGTGGAGGCAATTGAATCTGAGTCACTTCCAGGTAACAATTAAATTTTGTCTCTATTTCGGAAGGAAATGGGAGAGATTAACAATGTCAACGTTATGAGGTTTTTAGGGGTAGATATGAGAAGTGATGTCATACATACATTTGAATTCAATGACTAAGCGTTGGATAGTTTGCCAATGAACGCTGTGGTAAGTAACGATGGTCATCAGACGTCTTTGTGTCCCAAAATTTTGTCAAAGATCAGTCTGATGTCAAGCATTTCTTTCAATTAAATTTATTCAGTCAAAGATAATATAATGACCCGGATTGTCAGTTTCATCGGTATCCTTCTCTATTGAGTAATGTGCTCTTCGAAAGATGAAAATGATTCAGTTGCACCTTTGAATCCTTCCTGCTCAGATGCATGACTTATGGTATTAAAAGCGACTGAAAGGACCCCCATCCATCCGTCCATCCGTCCATCCGTCCATCCGTCCATCCGTCCATCCGTCCATCCGTCCATCCGTCCATCCGTCCATCCGTCCATCCGTCCATCCGTCCATCCGTCCATCCGTCCATCCGTCCATCCGTCCATCCGTCCATCCGTCCATCCGTCCATCCGTCCATCCGTCCATCCGTCCATCCGTCCATCCGTCCATCCGTCCATCCGTCCATCCGTCCATCCGTCCATCCGTCCATCCGTCCATCCGTCCATCAGTCCATCAGTCCATCCGTCCATCCGTCCATCCGTCCATCCGTCCATCCGTCCATCCGTCCATCCGTCCATCCGTCCATCCGTCCATCCGTCCATCCGTCCATCCGTCCATCCGTCCATCCGTCCATCCGTCCATCCGTCCATCCGTCCATCCGTCCATCCGTCCATCCGTCCATCCGTCCATCCGTCCATCCGTCCATCCGTCCATCCGTCCATCCGTCCATCCGTCCATCCGTCCATCCGTCCATCCGTCCATCCGTCCATCCGTCCATCCGTCCATCCGTCCATCCGTCCATCCGTCCATCCGTCCATCCGTCCATCCGTCCATCCGTCCATCCGTCCATCCGTCCATCCGTGTCCATCCGTCCATCCGTGTCCATCCGTCCATCCGTGTCCATCCGTCCATCCGTGTCCATCCGTCCATCCGTCCATCCGTCCATCCGTCCATCCGTCCATCCGTCCATCCGTCCATCCGTCCATCCGTCCATCCGTCCATCCGTCCATCCGTCCATCCGTCCATCCGTCCATCCGTCCATCCGTCCATTCAAGACTGAAATTTGAGTCAAAAGTCGAAGACGCACTGCCACGAAGACCTTTTTTGCAGACCTCAAGAAAATATATTTTTCGGACATTTCCTTCTAGCTCGAGTGTGTCAAGGAAGAAGGAGACTATTTGAGAAATAAATCGGAGGCAAAACTGTAAGCGTAGGGCTTCAAGTGATGACGCAAAATAGTGCAGACTTATACGTCCCCAGTTGCTGTAGTTCTCGCTTTAGTCGATCACTCGCTTCTCAGAACACAACTCTGTTCGACTAGTTAAAGCCGGTGGAAGGATTCGCTTGCAGTTCTCGCACTCCTTCACCGTGGCTCTCACATAACATTTTTTCGCTTAACAAAAGACCATCCAAATGCAAACAATTACCTCTCCCTTGTTGACTTAAATTCTAAGTAATCTTAAAACCGCCCGCAAAGGTTATCCCACAACCTTTCAAAGTCACCCACCAGCTTGGAGTATCTCCCCTCCTTTACAGTCACTCACAAACAGAAAGAACCTTTCCCCCCACAACCACGGGGATAATTCATCAGAAACTTGCTAAAAGAAATTTAAATATTTTGACCAGATCAGCAACCTTTCAGTCGAACCCTTTCTGCGCCAGCCCCATCCACCCATCTGACGTCCTTAAGTGCACCATCACCCAAAAGCTTTGATACGGCGGTCACACTTACTTATCATAAGTTATTTCCTATCAAGCGACAAAACTTTGCATAACACCGTGTAAACTTGTGAGAACGTTCCCATATTAAAATTCTTGGCAAAGCTCTTGCACATAAATTAAAAGTTTTGCTCGTCGAGCGAGCGAGAGCGCCCCCGGTACAGCAGGAGCTTCACTCAGACGCCGTCGTCGTCGTCGCCACCGCCGCCGCTGGCTGGGACGAGCCTCGATGAATGACTTGCCTAAGGATGTGTACTTTCCACTCCATGCCTCGCCTTGTAGTCATTCCGCCACCACACACCGCCGCGGACAAAGTGAAGAACCAGAAAGTGGATATTATGTGTCATTTGTTATTCCTTGTAAAACAAAGTTTTTCGCAAAATTAAAGGATTTATCCTTGCTTGTGGGACGGAAGCATACACGACGGGAAAGGTTGGAAAATTAAAACGACGCGGTGGCGTATAATGCATGACCTCCATTCAGACTTTGTGCGCCGCCGAAGTGCACTTGAAGATGTTACACAAGCCCGCCAAGGACGTACAGGGGAAGAGACTTATCAATTCCTTTTGATAGCACCACACACCTGAATTATTGATGAGCCTTCACCTTCCGCTTCCACCATCTGAACCCTGCAGCCGCACCCACCAGCGACTGCATCATGCAGCGACACAAATTCGGCGAAGGGGCCCTCGTCTAGGCTGATTGAAAAGTTTTTTAATTAATTTTGGACTTTCCTGCGCCAAAGTCTTTCATCGCTTCTAAATTTTTCCGGCAGACCTCTGCACCTTAACGCCTCCGAGAACGCCCCGTGCCGCCACAACAGATTCAAGGCATCAAAAATTAATTTTCTCCGCTTTCTTGACGGACTCTATGAGAGCGAAATAATTTATGTTCTCCCACATGCACATCACCGGCACGTTCATCCCCAACCCACCCCCGGCGAAAATAAAGAAATGAAACTTTTTCAATAATAAATAAATCAAACTGTCATACTTGCAGAGCGTGTCAAGCACCCGCCCTCCCTCCCGCACCACAGCAGTAACGGCAGCCGAAGCGAATTCACTGGCTTCGCAGACAGACTCTGCCAAAGACAAAGTCAATTGTTGGGAAATTGCGACAAATGCCCTTTTAATGGCTTGGCCTGGGAGTTGAAGAAAAGAAGAAGACGCGCGTAATCATATTAAGTTGGCCGTGAAATCATTTTCTGCAACATGTTGCGAGGCGCTTTGACGTACCACAGTCGTTATGGGTACTGCAAGGGCCTGGGGGGCATAACTGAGTTATGGGGGAGTGTCTGTTTGCCGCACTTCGTGAATGTCATTTGGATTCATTCTGTTTTTGGACAGAAGACACTGAATTTAGGGGATGGCTTGGTGTTTGTTTTCCATAAACGCTGGTGAGGGTGGGGGTATGTGATCAAAGCCCACTCGCATCCATTAGAGCCGTATTACTTATTCAAATGTTTTGTGGAAAAATAATTTCAAATCAGATGGCGGGCGAATGAGAATTTTTTTTTTCTCTCGGCTTGATGGTGATGGGCGACCTTCAGTGGCATAGTTCAGCGAAAGTTCAAGAAGACTTGGGCGCTGGGCAAATGACCGTCTGGAAGATCTAAGGAAAAATTCGTACCATGGCATTGATGCGACAAAGAAGACTGCCCGTGGCTCAAATGGGAGAAAAGTGGAGCATTTTTAGTGTGATTCAATTAGAGGTTGCATTTACAATTTGATACAGCGGAGGACTTGCATGAGATAATGTGACGAAGTTAAGGACTCCAGAAATTTGATTATTTTAAGTGCAGGCACTTGTAAACAACTTATCTGCGTGACCTTTGTCAGAGTATGTTTGACGATGTTTCCTGTCCTGGCATTTTTACAATCACAGGCACTCGTTGTTCGAATGTTCGTTTGATGGACAACCGATTTCGAAAGAGAGAGATGTGGGATAATCTTAGTCGAATGACTCCAAAACGAAGTAGGGAACGGGTTCAAGAGTCTTTGACATCTCAACTAGTATATCCACGGCACATCGTCATCCCGATCATTGCAGTGTCTTCCAAATGGAAATCGAAACTATCATGAAGCTGCTCGCTTTCTGTGAATGGGGCGATAGATTGTGCTTAACACAGACAGTTAAACTACGGAAACGTCATCGACAAAATATCAGATTGTGGAACTTTACCGTTTATCTCTTACGGAAATACATGCAAACGTACCTTATAATGGGTTTCTTGGCATAAAAATATCCAGGGCAACGGAAGAGCTAACGAATTAGCAGGAATGTAGGCAGGTTTGATACCAGCAGCTAATCAAGAAATGCTGTTACCTCCAGAAAACAAAATGATGCCATTGGAAGTGTTAACCCTTGATGGAACGGCTAGATACCAGTAGTATTTCAAGGTCAAGACTTAGTCTTTCGCGAATTAAAGAACATATGAGACTAAGCAAAAATTACGTATATGCAGGCGTATTTATAAGGCACTGTCTAATGGGAAGCAATGCAAGAAGGTAAAACTTCCCATAAGCTGACTGCTGTAGGGGTTGGCAAGACAGGACCATCCTTGAAGCCTACACATCTCTTGCAATACAATACCACCGAAAACTTGCACAACAGCTTAGATGCACTTGACAATTTCGGAATTGGAAAAATCAGGAAAAACCAAAGGGAAACAAACTGGAGCAGATTTGCAAGACATTAATTGAGAAGGACGAACTGGACGCCACTGTTTATGATGTGAAGGCAAAAATTCAAGTGCTCCGCAGCTAGCTATATAAGGAACTCAGATGTATGTCGCTCTCAAAAAAGTACCATCCCAAGCTCTTGTGCTTCAAGAAGATGGAATTCCTGAAGCCATACTAATAACAATAATAATTGAGTGGCACTATAGCCCACAAGGGACCAGGGCCAAGGTTCTAAAACAACTACTTGTGTTGTGCGTGCTACTGTTCTCTGAAGAATAGAAGGGACCTACAGTTTTTTTGACGACTCCGAACGTCGAGATTTGAGAAACGTTTATAGGCAATTGATACTCTTTGAGTGTTGTCAGCAACTCGAAAGAGGTAGTGCCATGAAAAAATGCGAGGTGTCCCGTCCGGGAATCGAACCAAGACCTTCTGCGTGGCGACCAACGCACTTGCTACTACGCCACGGCGACCACTAAAGCTATACTGCTGACTGAAAAACAAACCATACAACCGTTCGTCTCTAAGTAAATCACTTTATTTAATTTTCAACAACACTATACATGCATAGATCTACGTTCGAAAATAACCCTTATTTGTTTTACAGAATGCCGGGAAGGGTCTTAGAGTGAGTTGTAGGTTAATTTTATATAGAAACCAAGAAAAGTATTAAAACATTCACCATCCGATCCAGTGAAATTACAATGATGGGCCTTGGCCAAAGGTGCGTCTTGTCACCTTTACTTTTCATTATATACATGTAGGAATTAGATGTTGCAGCACAGAAGAAGCGAAGAATGTTACACGCTGGGAGATTTGTTGCCACATCCCTCGCCAGTCAGGACTCTAGCGCGCACTCGATACGATTGAGGCCGTATGTGTTGATGTTGAAATGTAGATCAGTCCGAAGTTATGGATACTTTCATGCCGCATGTCTATTGAAATACGTGTAGAAGTTAAGGTATCCTTTTCAGGAGCGATGAGAGGAGCAGCACTCAATTTTCTTGTAGGATTGGCCAATCTGGAACAATTATGAAGCAGCTTGGATGATAAGTAATAATGAAGTCTAAGCTTGGTGTCGAATCCAAGTTACAGCTCTTTAACTCAGTGTTTGTTCCAGCTCTCACTTATGGTCAATTTGAGTAATGATCGAGAAAATAAAGATCGCGAGGTGATATTTTTTCATGCCGTTCCGGGATTTACTCCCCGGGAGAGGCTTGATTTAGTTTTTTAATTGGAAGAAGAGACAAGGTTGAGTCCATTGAATGCTTGTAGAGGTTTATAGTTAATCTACCCCCCTGGCCGATAATTCATGCAGAGAGTGGTTTCGATGCTTCAAAAGTGGTGATTTTACCGCCGGAGACAAGAAGCGTCTTGGCCAACCCAAAATGTTGAAAATAAGGAATTGGACGCTTTACTGGATCAAGAGGCAAGCCAAATCGGAGAATCATTGGGAGTGACTCTGCAGATATTCTCCAGACCTTGCTTCTTCCGACTTCCGGGCGGTTTTTAAAGAAATCAAAGAATGGCTTAATGATTGGAGCGTTGCTAGAGAGACTTAATTTTTTTAGAGATGGTAGCCAAGAATTACCAGGTAGAAGGGAAAAAGTTGTAGCTTCCGACAGACAATATTTTGACTGATGATTTCTTATTCAATAAAAAAGGTTAAATGCAAAAACCGCACTGAATTAATTTGTACTCTCGATAACAAGTGAAGTAATGAAGTAATTTTGTAAATTGTTGATATGAAAGTAGATTCTTCTGCACTCTACACTCTAATTAAAATTTTATTGCGCAGTCTGCAAGGGAACCACCATTTACATATGTTGTGCATGCTAATGCTCTCACACAGGTTTGAGAAGTTTAATAGAATAATGAATGTCTCCTGCTTGTGAGTGAACTCGAAAGTGATGAAAACGCTGATAGATGACAATGACGGTACAGTTTATAAATCCATAAAAAACAGACTTAGTTTGTGTGTTTTACTGTTTCACTGCTTTCGGCAGAAACTTTATAAACTCCTTCAGTCCTCCAATTAGACATAATTTCGATCCCATTTAATAATTACTTCTTTTCTAACACATCCCATGTTCGCAGATTTAGTTTCTAGGGTTCTTTCCATCTCGCACTTTTTTACAGTTTCATCATCATTCAACATCGCCACAAAATCCTTTACACTATAACTGACTACCTAAAACAAAATAAAAAAAAAATATACAAATTGTGCACATAATGCGTCAATCAAGATGCGACAACCCTGGCATTAGCGGTCGGAATTTACATAGTTCTTCAAACTGTTGCCTTTAGCTCAAGAAAAAATCTTCGCCACGAACCAGATTGTTTTATCTTATCAAAGTTCCAACCCTGTCCAGTATGCAAGGCAAGTATTGTAGTTCATCCTTTGGACAGTTTGTGACTTGTGTATTTTTCCTCCGAAAAAGGCTCTTTGCAAGCTTAAAGCTCCTGAGATAAATTTTTTATGAGAGTAATCACATCATCCACAGTGTAAGTCCTTGTCGGCTGGCTGATTCTTTTTCGGCCTTTGAAGACTGCTTCTTGTCGTCCGGTTTTTTAGAACAGGTATCAGTATTTTGGTCAGGGAGCGACATCTGTAAATAATTGTCTGTTGCTTGGAGCTTTATCGATTTCTGTTTTTGACAATGCACCCTATACTTCTGGAAAGGATATGCGCTGGAGGACGGAGACATTGTACATTAAATACAACAGATGGCAATGTTCAAAAGTTTGTACCAAAGCTGGTCCCCTTGCGTTTATTGAATTTTATTGTTATTGTTAGAAATTTTTATACACCACTGTTGAGCTGTTTAAGGGGTTAGAGTGCTCCTCAGCTCCCGTAAAACCAATTAGTTATTTTGAGTATGAAAAATCTATTTTGAGTATGAAAAACAGATGCGGTATTCTAGATTGAATAGCAGAAGTGTTACATTCAGAACAATAAAAATAATTGAGTTGATTGTCTTTCCATCCAAGGAAAGGTGGATGACATGGGAATGGTTGCCACTCAACGCATCCGTAATTGTTTCTGGAAACTTTGGTATATGTAGTGAAATCAATCAATCATCAATCAACCAGATAGCTAAAGTCGCGAAATGCCCAAGCTCATGAAAGGTCAAAACTTCAAAATGTCGAAAAGTCCAATTTCTTTAGTAACTTTCAAGTATGTTAGGTACGCTTTGGGGCCTGAGTTTCCTCCCCGCGCTATGCGCGCGCTTAAGATCAACGAGGGAAAAACAAAATATATGCTGTCGACTGAAAAACGTTCCGTCACACAACACCTAGGACAAAATTTATGTATGGACAATTATAGTTTTGAGGTAGTAAATGAGTTTGTCTACCTCGGGGCAAACGTTAATTCCACAAATGACATCACAGTGGAGATCCGACGTAGAACCACCCTTGGCAATCGATGCTACTTCGGTTTGTCGAAACAACTGGGGTCAAAACTCCTGGCTCGAAGGACCAAAGTCTTGTTCTACAAGACCCTTATCTGCCAGTCCTGCTTTATGGAGCTGAAAGCTGGACGATAAGCAAGTCTGCAGAGCTGATTCTTGGTGCCTTCGAAAGAAAAATTCTACGTCGGATATATGGTCCCGTCTGCGAGGAAGGTGAATGGAGGAGAAGACATAACCGCGAGCTGTACCAGGATGTGGATGTAGTACGGAAGGCAAAAATCCGTGGACTACACTGGCTCGGCAACATCGAACGCATGGACAGCAACGCTCCAGCGAAGAGGGTCTGAGCCTCCTGGTTCAAGAAGAAGAGGACGACCGAATCTCCGGCATAGAGACCAAGTCATCGCGGATGTAAGACAGCTTGGCCTTGATGACTGGAAGCAGCGTGCCCAGGACCGTCAGCGATGGAAGGCAGCAATTGCTCAGGCTCTGACCCTTCATGGGTCGCCGGCCTGATAAGTAAGTTAGTAAGTAAATCTGCGCTACAGTCGACAAAAAATAAGGAAATGCGTGATGGAGTTTATTTGAAAAGTTTTTGACGCACTCACTGTATAGCTCGAATTTCTATTCCGTTCGTTCTGAAATTGCAGGTCTTAATTGGGAAGCCTAGGCTGGCTTCAATCTGGTGGTCAAGTCCTCCTCATTCATATGGGTTCTTCTTCGACTTTTATTTTGAGTGGCATTACAATACGGAATGGACCTGGGCCTTAACCATCATGCGTCTACAGCTGACACAGTCCCTTCACAGCTAACTCCAATTAAGCACCCTGAGTTGGGTGATTTCGTTCGGCATTTGTATGCGTTATCTACAAGGCCCAGCTATCTAACGTTTTGTACCCACAGACGGTACATTGCACATTCCACCGTACAGCTTGCACTAGTGGGCGTTTACTTTTCTCCTCCAGATGCTATCAGCGCAAACAGGACCAGAAATCCCACGTAGAACTTTCCTCCTGAAAGACTACTTCATCAGCTTATGAAATTATTCCCGACTCTTCGTCACACAGCAGAAAAGGGGAAAATGAAGGTGTCATACAAGTGGCTTGATATTGCGACAGAAGGCCCTGATACTTAGTTGCCTCTTGAGTACAAAGTATGAGCGAATGACAAGAGTGATGTAGCTTCCACAGACATCATTTAAGCAGGCTTTCACTCTGCTTGCATGTTCATCTTTTATTAGCTCATCTTTTATTCCCAGACAAGTGTCCGATGTTAAACGCAATTTGCATTTGGGATGGAAACTGTGACAGATTTGTTTTCGATACTAAATAAAAGTTATGCGTCATATCGAATGAGTCCCTTGGCTAACCACTTTAGAAGAGATTGAGCGTCTCCTCCTTACAAACAACTCCATTCTTCATAGATTTCCCTAAATATCTCTTCACATCTCCTGCACAGCAAATTCGCAACCACACAACCAATCGAACCCTCACTTTAACTTTCCAGTTCACCCGCCTTCCACCTCCCACCCGAAGCAATTTCAATTCATATCTCCTTCAAGGAGGATGCTGCATGCTTCAATTACAACAACACTGTAAATGGATTTCGCATAATTAAGTCAAAAGCCAATTATCAGCAGAATTAACCGCAAAACCATATTCTCTCCGAATCACAGATTGCCAGTGCGATGGCCTTCGCAACAGCCCACCGCAATTAATGTCCGATGTGTGTGATCTAACGCCCTTCAAGCGAACACAGCAGCAACGTTCCCAAAATGAATTTCAAGTCCAAGTGTCCGATGGGTACGACACAATCGGATTGAGTGCGGCACACTCTGCCCTCTGTGTTGCTGATGAATGCCTCCACATCGTCCGGCCTGCGAAGGGAATGCCTGCACCACTGCATTCCTGTCATGCGGACGGAACGTTTTCGCCGGTGTCCCGGGGCAACAGAACCCGCCCGGCAATTATGTCAAGTGAATATCCATATCCCGCCGGTCGGGTTCCGCAAACTAATTTCGAATTGACTCAGATGACAGGCGTTGATAGCTGGAAGCACATTAAATTATTAATTAATCATCAATTTGCTGTTACTACAAGCGTATTACTGGGGCAGCGGACTGCGACACGGATTCATGGGAATTAGCATGCATGGCAGTGGCTTCGAAGAGGATTTCGTCCTTTAGGGGCTTATTTGCTGGATGCGAGCGAGAAAGTGAAAGTTGGTAGATGACTCTGAGAGACAGTGTTGTCAATTTTGAAATGGTTAGACATTTATGTCAAGCTTCTTCACTCACTTAAAATAATTCGCGCAGTGTCCAAGGAGATGCTTCCTTTCATCGTCTGCAGTCATCAGCACGCAGTTTTCAGTCGATTAGATGATGCTTGTAATGGAGCGTACCCTCTTCAGTTTTCTTGCAAATAAATACTTTGGGTTATGGAGCGGATTAAAATTATTCTTGCCAAATGAAAGGTTATCCTGTAGTCAGTGTTCAACTATCTGTGCAAGTTAGAGTGTCAGTGGAGACATGACTTTGAAGGTTAATTCCAACTTAAGACTGCATTGTTCATGGCGATCCAATAAGAAAATAGTTACGAGTTGACTACCAACCTCAATCGCAAATAGAGTCCTTTCTCGTAATCCAAAGTAAGTGTAGGTTGACTTCGTTTGTAAGTCAAAATGATACTCTTTAAGAAACGTTTTGAACGTCATTTGAACCCAACCCAATGGAGAAAGTTTGATTTGTTTTGAAAATTATGTAGATGGCCGGTATGGCACGGTCATTTCAGTATCCTGAGACATTGGAAATTTCTTTTACGAAATACCGATTTAAAAGCACCTTCTCCAACTAATATTCAAGAAAGACTTTTCATCAATCTTACAAGAAAGGTTAGACTTGGAATCACGTCTCTGAAAGACGGACATCTACGGATGGATCAAACATGAACGAAGGATGAGGGCTAGCGTCTATCCCAGGGACCTTAACCTTTGTATCTCCATAAATATACCTTTAGGTTTAGTCATGGCCATTGTCATTGCTGAGGAACAATGCTTTATTCAAATGTTCAGACAGTCAGGCTGCACACTAAATCCTTTGAAGGCCATAACTTTCATTTCAAACACTAAGCTCGAGTGTCGCCTATCTCTTAATAAAATGGCTAAGTCCTTCAATATCCGCCTCACGTACGTGTCTGAAGAAGAGGTGAAATCCAAGGGACTTACGAGCCCGATGAGCTAAGAAGGGGTCGTTTGAAATACTAAATCTCGCCGCCTTCCATTTCCTCAGCTGCAGCTAAACACCTTCACAAAACACAAAAATTGCGCGAATACAAAAGATTGTCAAAGACCCTCCTTGGCTCGTAACCAACGCCATTTGGCCACAGATCAATTATAAACGCTCTCTCTCTCTTTCTGCAGTGTATACGGACCACAATAGGTGTAATAGCAGCCCACTGTCCTATTTTAGTGCTTGGTTCTAGGCTCCGTTGCCCTCACAATGACTTGTGCTGGAACTGTAGGAACGAGAAAGAAGTAAAAGACATTTCTCACCCCCTTTGAAACTTCCAAATTCTTGCAAAATGATGAGACAATATCAAGACACGTATTTTTTTTTTTGCTAACATAGATGAACTCAGCAACCTTAGTGTGGGACATTTCACTTCAATTCACAGCTAGCTCACACTGGTGTAGAGGATACTAAGAGAGACACTATCCATGCGGCGTTATAATGGACCTAGAAGTTGTTGTCCATTGCAAACTAACGCGCTCTTAAGCTGAACTAACCTGGTGGTGGCCAAGAGCTTTTTCAAGTGGTTTAACTGGCTAGGCAAGGAAATAGGAACATCTTCACTCTGAATATGATGTCCGTCTCATTCCTGAATGAGACGAATCTTGTGGTCTATGCCACGCCTACATACATTATGTAGAATGTCTCAATGAGCTTCATTCCTCTCCAACTCTTCCCCAGCTATCGGGACTCCTGTTCCACTATTCTGTCCCATGTATGAGAACTTATCCGCCGACTCGCTATTCTATTGTATTGTGTTGGCGGGATTCATTACGTTCCATGTTTTGCTGTGGAACTGTTGCCTTTTCGAAGGGTACCCCTGGGCCTGTATTCAAATAAAAATGTCAGAACATGAGCAATAGTCAGAAGGTCCTTAGTACGTTTCATTCACCGTGCTTTATAAGTGTCTGTGACCTCTTTGTGATAAGGGCATACTCCATCCACATCCAAAATAGTCGTGAAAATTTTTGTTCGTCCAGAAACAGGACTAAATGTTAAACGCAAAAGTTTTCTCTCAAAAAGGCCAAAGTGTTGCGTCTAAAACCCAAAGATATATCGATAGCCAAGACTTACTTTGCGTTTTATCTCGGGACGGATGTTGTTCGTACTACTAACTTCAGACCCGTAATAGATAAGGTCAGCCACTACCTCAAAGTTAAAGTTGCCTGAGGTCATTCGCCGGCAGATACTTCATTGACGGCTTGCTGTTTACGATGAACCTCATCAATGTCGTCCGCTTTTGGAAAATCTTTCTTCTGGCATTGCAGAGTGACTTTTGCAGGATTATTGGTGTTGAAAAATTCAATGACGCGCTGGGCTTATCTAAAACGTTTTTGTTTTTATGAAAGTGTCAGTATGTCCGTCCTCGATCTTGATGGAGCAGCGAGAGTCATTCGCACAATTCGACAATCTGAGATTGAGTGGAATGTCGAAACTGAACACTGTACACCTTATTCGGTCTTGAAATCGAAGAAATGGTGCTGGATGTAGATCTGCATCTTGTGGATTTTTTCTGAGAATCCGTCGTAATGTAAAAATTTAATGGATGATGAACTTTCCCCTGCTCAAAATTGCAAACGCAACCTGCAACCCGCAACCGACTTTCTGACGTTTTTGACGACTGATTTCAGACACTCACATAACAAAATACTGCGGTATAGATCGTATATGCGTCCTTAGAGGACTAATCCCTTGACGTTCTTTAAGGTGTCTCGGGAGCATTAGTGTCCATACGATCTACATACATGGCCTAGCCATCTTAAGCGTTGTATTCGAAGACGCTTGACTAGGCGCATGTCACTACCCATAAACCTTCTTCTCCAGATGCCATCAACGCAAACTGTACCAAAGATCGCACGTAAAACTTTTCTCTCGAAAAGACTAAGGGCTTCCTCATCCGCTTTTAGTAACGTCCAGGTTCTGGATCTTGTTGCTATTAACAAAACAGTATGATCGTCGTAAGGCTCTACTCAAATCACTCAAAAGCAACACGTTTTACACTTTAAGTCCCTACTGAGCTCAGGACATAAGACGTAATCAATTCAAACGTGTACTCTTTGTAATAAAGCAGGGAGGCTGCAGTGGGTTGAAAGGAGTTGATGACAAACTTCTAAAAAGGATCAGGAGCACGTCGTTTTCAGTCCTGGACATAGCGTTCTTAAGCTGGAGCCACCTTGTAGGGATTATGACATTTCAAGACGTCGTGGGTCAACATGTGCATAACCTTGTACAAATACCCATTGCCATAGACACGATCTGCCACATGAAAGGCAGCCCAGCAAAAAATATCGCAGCAACAACACCATAAGCAATAAAGGCAGCAGAACCAGCAACAGTAGAAACAACAACAACCACAACAGCAGAGACAGAAGGAGCAGCAACAACAGCAGCAGAAGCCTAAGGTACGCTGCCCACCTATCAACGTCTTCGGCATGGGAACCGAAGATTTGGAAGGAAATAAGACATTTTATTTAAAGTACCAAACTGCCCAAATTCACACCGTCCATTGCCTAATAATGGACGGGTTTAGACTTTTAAAAGGGAAATTAGCGGCAACTAACGCTGACTTTTGCACGTACACCCCCAGTGGAGATAGATCACAGACCTTGCTCCTCAAAGGTCTAAATTCCTCTACCCACCCGAAGGTCCTCTTCGACAAGCTGCGACAAGTTGAGAAGGACGAGGTCCACTTCGTAGGTATTAAGCCTTTTTATTACTGCGGCAGCGAAAGCGAGTTCAAGTTTCCCAGGGCACGAAAATTGATGAAAAATCCGTTTCGTAGGCGGTCTGAGTGTAAAATGGGAGAAATTACACAAAACTGACCACGTACTTCAATGTGCGAAGTGTAGAAGGCTCTGGCACGTCGCGGAGAACTGCAACATGGAGCTCCGCTGCGCACGTTGTACATTTAGCCTAAAAAAAGGCGAATGTCTTTTAGGTATGGACGAAGTCGTGGATAAGGCGCTCCTCGAGTGTGTACTCTGCGGAGGAAACGGACACCCTGCGGAGGAAACGGACACCCCTATAATATTTGGAGTGTCCACGGATTAAAGAACTCCGGCAGAGAGTAAAAGATGCAAGGATAAATAAGAAGTTAGAAGCCAGGCCAATCGCCCGAGCTGTAGCTACCCCTGTTACGCCGACCATCTCCCACGCTCAAATGCTGTCTGGCAGAGAACCGACACAACGGACAGTGCCGAAGGTTGCCCCGTCTCCAATGGCCGGACAACCCGAGGCAGAGCCCTCCATAAGGGACGTAATGGCTTCCATCCAGTCGATGCAAGCGCAGATAATTGCCTTGCAGAAACAGATGGTCAAACTACAGACCAGTTCCAGAGTAGATTTCCTCTTCTCTTAGCTGCCTGTGAATCAACGCACGCAGATATAATGGGCTCACACGAGGAAAAAACTCTTAAGATCCTAGCAGTGAGGATTGAACGAAAATTATAGCTCCTCAACTTGTTGCAAGCTCACAGTTCTGATGTGCTAGCCCTTTAGAGTGGATAAATTTGCTTGAAACCGATAGACCATCTTTTCCTAGAAGCGGGTTTTATTTGGATGTGATGCTAATCGACATATTAGCCAGACACAGAAACGGTTTCGCTGGTGAAACTGTTCTAATGCCCGCCTTTAGCACGTACTTCAGTCATTAAGTGACACACGCTGCAAATATTCTGGACCAGCCCACCTAACTCAGGCTATAAGCTAGAGGCTTACGTGGCAATGATAAAAAATCGAAACCAAAATGCAAGGGGGTTGGCGCCATTTTGTTCCAAACATAACATACATAGAGCTCTAATTTCGAATTCAACAACTCACACTCCTCTGTTATGCCATCACCAGCTCAGGAAATATTGAACCTTTTCTAGCAATAAATATTCAACCGCACCAAGTTGACTTACCAGTTTTTTTTTTTCACTCATCTGTCCAGCTTAACGCTCAAAGGGAAGAAACACCATGTATGCTGCTTGTCAACAACCAATTTACCGCCACACCGCACTGGCCAGGCAGCATAACCACAACCCATCCACAAGGACGTGTGCCACCATCTTTTCGATGACAAAACAACCACACATGTGAATAAAGTGAAAGCCACTCAGTGAGAAAGGATTGTCAAAAGGACTCCCTCATGTAACACTAATACCCACTGAACCATCCTAATCGATGTTCCATAATTAGATTCCATCGCACGCCTTTGCATGCTTCATCATCCACTTGAATCCCCGCCGACAAGGGTCCTTTGACAATCGAAGCATATGTTTGGCTAGCTATTCATAGACGTCGCTCTCCCCGTGCGCCATCTCCAGCTCAACAAGCTCAGAGCGGGGCTCACTTTGCGGTTTATTAAGTTCCGGCGACACACTCCACTGGGCACGCGAGCCATCCAGTTATTGCCCGAGCCGGCCAGTCGTGCAAACCATTCAAGTGACACCAGAGTGGATCATTGTCAAACGAAAAACCTGTTTCGCTCACTTGACACACACATAAAAGTGCTCAATTGAGAGCGAAATCAGGTTTTATTTATTCACTCGAGCTCATTAAGCATTGTTCACTGCCCCCGAAGGGGTTGGTTGGTCGCCTCGCCGGTCACATGTGTGCGAGCGCACCCGGGTGGGGTCGAGATTCCCAAAATCAACCTCAAATGAGCGGCACCACTAATTGCGACGTATGCCGGGCCATCTCACCCGACTGCCGGGAATTCGGAACCGGTTTCCGCACCCATAATTAGAGCAGAAGAACCCTTCCCCGTCCTCGAGGGTGCGCCGGCGACCGACAAGCAGTCGGACGAGCGCTGAAGCGGCACAGTTGGGTGCTCGCAGGACTGCCAAATGAATTGATTAGATGATTGCTTTATAACCAGTCACTGGATGGAGCGCAACTTTCCATAGATCTTGGTTGTACCTCCCCCTGCACGGGGTGTTAATCGCTTCAAATGAGCGGTGTTCTGAGGAGCGCTCTGAGAATGGGCAATTTGCACACGGGTGACGGGATGCTCGATGTCGGTCGACCTTCAAAGGGGCACTCTGGAGAGCAGTGAATGTCCACTTTGTTTGTTTTAAACTGAATCTGTGATTTTAGAATCGTAATAATCGTGTTCGTTCGGTTTATCCGATTTGGAGATTCCATTTTAATCCTGTTATCGTAACTGAACTGTTTGAGTGAAGGCGAAGTGCAAATACAGCTGTCGCCGAGAAAATCAAACGAATTCGAAGAGATCTGAAAGAACCAAAGGGTGGCGGTAATAGATGAAGGCGCTCAAGTGATTGGGGCGAGCAATACGCGTTTTGGAGACGTGTACTTATTTTCGAATCTTGAACAATTTTCACAATTTGATTATCGGCTCTCGTATTGAATTGCAAAACTGTTCGTATCTACGCTCAGTTGAGTTGTATTTATCTGTAATCCGATTAATCGCTCAAATCTGTTGAGTTCGTATTCTTGATACCATGACATGAAGGTATGGAAGCTTCAAATTTATCCAAAGACGTTTGGCCCTTCTTATTGCGAGTCTTCTGTGTCGGGATGCAAGAGTCGGATATGAGTGTGGATAGTGATCTCCAGTCAATTATTTTTTTTATGAGAAAATTAACTACTTAACTGACAGAGAACCTGGAACTTACCAATGTCCTTGCACATATCCTTAAAATTTGTATGATTGCTATATTCAAAATCAAGTGCATACGTCTTCCTTCTTGTGCTCTGTTGGATCGGTAGGAACTTCATTAACCACCTCGTTAAATGAGCCTCTCTAACGTCATTTGTGAGTGAGATAAAAAGGAGTGCTCGAGGAAAAGGGGACGATATATTGCGGAACACACGATTTAAACCCAAAATTCTAAGATCCCAAACCGAACTCAGTTATCCGAGTCCCTCTTCAAATTTTTCTATTTCTCTTTGTGATCCACTGACAGACTAAAATAATTCCAAATTTCCCCGCGTGTGTAAACAGGTCTCAACACTGAACACTGCATTCTTCTTCTTCTTCTTCTAGAGGCGCTTCCGGGGTGGACCTGGGCCTGTGCAGTGGTGTCCATTCGCTGTACATGGCCTAGCCATCTTAAGCGTGTTACACGGCATTGGAGACTATAAAAAGGTAAATTAAAGGCCAAGGCTGAGCAAATGCAGAGAAGTTGTGCAGGTGTCTCCTCCTCTTCTTCATTCAAAAGCCTATAATGAGGATCGCCGTTGTTTTTTGATAGTCCACTTTTGACCATGTTTGTCTTACGTTAGGTTGCTAGCCTCGAGATATTCGTCTTCAATGTATCAATTGACACAGACAAATTAATCGTTATATCTTTTATGGCTGGGTCGCCTAATTCAAAATTTCCTGTTATATCCTTGCGACCATGAACCATGACTGCGTGATGATCTCCTTCTAAATGGAGATTTAAGTACTCTAGAAAGAAAAACCGATGAGCCACTTTGAAGAAAACAATTTAATTCTTCTTCTTCTTCGGATGGCGCTACAGTCCGGGGTTGACCTGGGCCTCAACCAACATGCCTCTCCAGCTAGCACGATCTCTTGCCAGCTGCTTCCAGTTGCGCACTCCAAGTTGTTGGCGTGCAGGCTGTGTCTTCCGATGACTTTAGCAAAGACTTCTTCTCTTCCCAGCTGAGCGTTGTCCTTTATCCGTTTGCGTCGTCAACAGTGTATCGGTATCCGAGGCATTCGGTTGTTCCGTAACTATAATTTTTAATGTGTACGGGCAGTTACCCCGACGCACACCCCCAACCAGGAGGACCAGGCCCTTTTTTATACCTCTTGGGCGGAGGTCGCACTTATAGGTTTAGCAAGTTGAGTTCGGATGAACAACAATCAGTACCCGGTGGCTACCAACGTGGAGGTACTATAAGCACAGTTGATGTGTGGGAAACAGTTACAACAGCTGGGCATCGCCAGGTTGATACCAATCAGTGCCTGCCCTGTTCCCACATCACCCAGCCACCAATTTAATTACTTTATGTTTAATGTTTTTTTAAAATGAAATATAGTGTTTATTGAAGTACGAGCTAAAGCCTTTAATGTGATGTGCTCATGTCTACCGTAGCTAATGTGGTATATTTTATTTTTGAGGATGAGCTTTTTTCCGATGGTTGTGCACTCACTTTTGGTGCTGATTATACATATTTCGTAAGACAGTCTTTCTTTGTTTGAATGTGGAGACTTTTTGGTTAAATCATCCGATCAAACGGACTGATACGCAGTAGTCAACATAGTTTGAGTACGTTATATTACAGAGATAATCAAAAGTCGTGCCTCACTACTTTTATCGCCTTCCATTCGGCCATCTTGATCGAAAAATCGCCCCGATTCCAAAGCAAAGTTTGAATTGAATGCTATGATCATTCGGCAAAACTGTTTTAATCTCGTAAAGACTGCGATATTTAGCAATCAACTTTTTATTTACACCTGCTTTGTAACGATAGTTTTGATCATTACACCTTTAGTGGTGACACAGATTCGATTCGCCGACGGAACACCTCGCATTTTTTCACGGCACCAACTCTTTCGAGTTGCTGACAACACCCAAGGAGTATTGATTGTGTATGAAAAGCTTCTCAAATCTCGCCGTTCGGAGTCGGCAAAAAACTGTAGGTCCCTTCTACTCGTGAGAGAACAGAAGCACGCATAGCACGACTAGTTTTTGTCGAAGATAGGCCCTTGTGGACTGAAGTGCCACTAAATTATTTTTTTTTTATTGGCATTTTGTGACGTTTGTCATAATAAAACTTATTCCCTGCCTGTTTCTTATGAATATCATCTCTACCTCTAGCCCATCTCAGCCTCATCTCAACCTCTCACTCAGATCATTTATATCAAACTCTTTGTTCTCCAGACTGCTTTCAAGAAATTCTTTGAAAATACCCATTCGGTTGGAGAAATTTGGAATTATTCAAGAGAAAAGAAATTTGAGGCAGTACGAGTTGAAACTGAAAGAAAAGCAATTTTTCAACTCAGATCTACTTCTTGAAAGACATCGAAACAAATGATTTTTGCACCGGAACTTGACTAGAAATGAAAAGTAAATATCCTACAGAAACGCCAAGATGGAACAATATTATGGACGGTCTTGTGAAGTCATTCCATCACCGTTTAAATTGACTACACAGAAAAACATCCACGGGTCAATGGCCAAGCTCTGCATATAGTGTGACCAGACGGGTATGGTGTGATTTGAGGTAACAGCCGAAACTATTGATGGAAAACGTAATCGACAACAACTAATTCGCTTGAGCTGTGCCTTGTGTGAAAAAAAAACGGGCAGAAACGACCAAAAGGTTTGACAAGTTGATTTTTTCCCATGACAACACTCTACCCCACGTGCCTGTAGCGGTCGACAACTATTCGGAAACGAGGGAATGAGAGAGGTCTTGCCCCACCTGCCGTATTCTGAAGTGCTTGCTCCTGCTTTTTGATTGGGACCCACAGTAATGATAATAATTGCCTGCAAGGAACCAGGGGTGAGCTTCTACAACAACTAGTCATGTCTCTCACGAGTAGGGGGGACCTACTTCTACCTTGCCAACTCCGAACGGTGAGAATTAAGAACGTTCTTATAAAGGGTGTCCCAACAAGAACACAAGATTTAAGTTTGGCGCCATTCAAATTGTCATAGATCGACATTTAAACAATTATTATTGTCTGTTAGTAGAAGGTATAAGGTTAATAAAAATACAGCGCTACACGAATGAACAAAGCATTCTCATTGTGAAATTGTTTTACAACATGAAAATGCTGATTTTGCCGATAAAATCATCTTCAGTGACGAGGCCCATTTCCATCTTGATGGCTTCGTCAAAAGGCAGAATTTTCGCATTTGGGGCGAGGAAAATCCTCGAGTGATTCACGAGAAGCAAACGCATCCTCAACGTGTCACTGTGTGGTGTAGATTTCGGGCTGGAGGAATCATTGGACCTTTCTTTTTATGAAAATGAGTCAGGTAAGGCGCAAACAGTCAATGGTGTTCGGTATCGTGAAATGATAACCAATATTTTCGTGCCTAGAATTGAAGAAATGAACATGGTGGGGATGTGGTTTCAACAAAACGGCGCCACATCTCATACAGCCAGAGAAACAAATCAATTGCTTCATCAGTCATTTCCCGGTTGGGTTATTTCGCGTTTTGGAGACCAGAATTGGCCGCCTAGATCGTGCGATTTAACATCATTGGACTTTTATGCGATGTTTATGCGAATAAGCCGACGACGACTTAAGCCTTAAAAGAGGAAATTTGACGCTGCAATACCTCAGCATTTATGCAATTTCCTTAAAGGATCGCGTATGTGCCAGCAAAGCCGCGGCGCCCATCTGGCCGATGTATAACCTCATCCTGTCCTTCATTACGATATAATAAAGAATTCACGATTTTTTTTTAAATATCTGCGTTTTACTTAAAATTTAAATCTTGCGTTCTTGTCGGGACACCCTTTACAAATTAGCAGTCTAAAAGTATTGCCAGCAATTTCAAAGGAGTGGTGCAGTGAAAAAATCTGCGTGATGTACCGTCCGGGAACTGAACTTGGCACCTTGGCGTGTGAATCGACTTCATTCATATCAATTGAATCTTAACTTAATTCGAAAGTTCTGGTGAGATTGTCAGCGCTCCATCATATGTGTTTTTATCCGAAATTTCGTGTATAGCTCTAACAAATATTTTACCAGAAGATGCAGAGATGGTGTGACAGACGTGACTTACATGTGAACATACTGGCACTTCATGAGTTCCTTTTAGGAAGCGAAACCTTAAAAATCGAGCGTTCGATAAAAAATATTAGTCGGCTCTTGATTCTTACCGTGAAAAATTCCAGTGTGAACTTTGAGAAAAAATCAACTTCTGAAGCTTGTGGATATCCCCTTTCCACGCATATCCTCCTGTTTCTCTCCGAAGGAACACCAAAACACCACTAAATGCCAAATTGCATCAATATCGGCTTGGGAAGAACAAAGGAATTTATAAAAAGGTCAATGCTCGATTTGTGGTACCAACCAGCAACCGTCCTTAGAGGCTTAAGACTCTCCCCCCCCCCCCCCCCCCCACCCCCCCCTCTTCCCACCAAAGCTGTCACATCCCTTGCGACATCTTCGCTTCACTTTAAAAGCAATGCCACACAGATGAGACCTTAAACCGGGGAAATTTATTCACAGTGATTATGCAATCGCCAATCTAAACAAGTGAACACCGAATCCATTCGCATATTTAGATGTCAAAATAATAAACAGCCCTGTATCAATAGGGCGAGTAATTTATTGACCTACGATGCCTTATGACGGGCATTACCATGGAACACATAAAATTTAAGCTTAATCCGCATTCATTTGCATATCACCCTTAAAGCCTCGGCCAAAGTTGCTGCCAAATGCAAAAATGCCCCCTTCACGCAGCCATGCACATGCACAGACACCACGTGGGGGGGGGGGGGGGGGGAAGGAATATGCTCACTGGACGATTTGCCAGAGTGCGGTCGTTTGTTTTCCAGGGGAATGCAGAGCTTTATCATCTGTTGGCTTTAAATCAATTAATTAACCGACTAATATGTCAATCAGATCCGAATCACAGTAAATCGTAATCAGATTAAAACTCGTTCAATGGCAGCAGACCTGCACACACACACACAGCAGCTTCCGCGTTGACCGCCGGTACAGCCGCCGTCGAATGGCAGCAGTGGCGGGGTGTCGGTTGACAGGATGAATGTCATTAAACAGTGTAAATGAATTTAAATTCAATAACTCGCCGCCGCCGCCGGAAGATGACCGGTCGCCTTGTGGGAGGAGGCTGTCATGTGACTTTTTTTTTGGGGTTTTTTTGTCAGTAATCCAGATGGCGAGCGCATCGACCTGCCCCCGGTGCGTTTGGGCGTTTTAGAGCCGCTTCTCAAGTTGCACCCGAATTCATCGACGTAATTATTATCCTTTAATTATGCCCGTAATAGAATTAGCCAGCATAATAGCTGCCGTCGCTTTTGCAGCACTCCAACCAGCCCCGCCAACAACAGCGCCCGAATGCCATTAATGTCATTAAGATAACCGTGCAGCCGGAGCCGGCTACATTGTCATCGGTTTTTTCGGGAGGGTCGGGTCGGCCTCTGTCGTGCGGAGATCCGAGCATCGAAACGCACAATGGCCGCATCCACATCGATGGGGGGGGGGGGGGGAGAAGTGCCCAACGGACGGACGGCAGTCGGCTTCGGTAGCAATGTGGCCTAATAATGAAGAGCCACCGTTGCCGCTGCCTATTCCACCCGGAAGGCCAGTGCATGTCGATGACGATGTCGGTTGGAGAGGTAATTACGTGAATGACTAGCATGCAGGTGAGTGTGTACGTTGCACTTTCTGTTTTGGTTTCCCCCGAGTGACCCTTATTCGAGTTCGACAAGGATTACATTTCGCCCGCCCCTTCACGAGGGCGGCTTTCAACTGTAGGCCAACACATTTGCGACTTAAAGACGTGACTGGCTTCCTGACAGCACGCAGTCACCACCCGCATCATCTGGTCCAGTCGTAACGCAGAAGGAACGAAGAAAAACCTCTTCTCAAATCTTATAACACGCTACCCCGCACACATATGCATCCGCATTACAGAGTATCCTTAACACACTATGTGTTGACACTGTATCTTCAAATGGGGACTGAAATTATTCATGAAGAATTTTATGCACCGCTGTGCAGAACGAATACCCGACAGGATTCGGATGCATGCGATTCACCAGACTCGACCAGAGCCAACAACACCTACCCGCCCAGATACGTCTTATGTGTATTATCCTTTTTAACTCGCCCATCTAGAGCAATAGTTCAGATTGAAATGGAATGGATAATCGACTTTAAAGGTACACATGAACTTGCAGGCGTCTGTCTTGAAGGAAGTACCCGTCGTAGCAAGCAGACAGGAGCAGGAGCGGCAACGGCAAAAGGACTATCCTTCCGCACAAAGTGAAGATGAATTTAAGTGCGAGAGAGTGAAATGCAAAAATGTGATCGCCGTTCACATGACCCGAAAGCTGGAGCCGTGGAGCAGGATAGGGGCAAGGGCGAGAGCGAGCGAGTATCCCTTGGCCACGTATCACTTTGCATTATGCACAAAACGAAGGAAGAAAAGGATAAATGGATTTGTATTGATTCGGTTCAAATTTCTCCTTTTTTTTTTGAAAGCGATTATATTTTCTTCCGGACACTTTGATTTGGTTTTCTGGCGAGAAACAGGACGCACGGAACGGGGGAGTGCTTTGCCGGGTTGGACGGTGGGCGGTAATGGGAACACGTAGTTACACCAGGGGATTCGAAGGGAAATGTGCAAGGATTTCACTGGCGAGATACCTTTATTAGATTTTTCGTCTGTTTGTGAGCTTTTTTCGCAGTTATGATGTCTGAGAATATTGAGTTGTCGTCGAAACGAGTTTTGGGAATTCTTGACTATCTCCGGACACGGTGGACATAACTGATTTCTTTGTTGGGCTATTCAGTGTTTCCTATATCCTTTATGTTTTCGTGTGATTGGAGAGAAAACGGGCGGAAGAGACCATTAGACGGAGAGCTCCGTTGTGTAAGGTGATCTTCGTTGTTGGCACTCGAATCGAATTTGTCTTCAATTTCTTTAAGTAGTTCGTGGAAAGAACATGCGATAGGAGCTTGCTTGTAACAACGACAAGAATTCCTATTGTGGTAATTATTTGTCGTGGTTTCAGGCAAGGAAAGTCCACCATCGACCAAATCTTCACACTACGGCAGATCCTGGAAAAGACCCAAGAAATGCAAGTCGACACTCACCACCTATTCGTCGATTTCAAGGCCGCATATGACAGTGTGCATAGAGACGAGCTATACAGTGCCATGCCTAGCTTTGGCATTCCTAACAAACTCGTCAGATTATGTAGGATGACGATGGAGAACTCTCGCTGCTCCGTCAAGGTCGGAAACGAACTCACCGAGACCTTCAATGTCAAAAAAGGTTTAAGACAAGGCGACGCACTGTCATGTGACTTCTTTAACATCATCCTTGAGAAGATCGTGCGTAACTCACAGGTCAACACCAAAGGCACGATCTTCCAAAAGTTAGTTCAATTGGTAGCTTACGCCGACGACATTGACGTGATTGGACGAACACAGCGAGCCGTCAATGATGCGTTTGCTGGCATTGAAGCAGAAGCGGCTAAAATGGATCTGGTGGTAAATGAGGACAAAACGAAGCACATGCTGTCATAAAGGAAGGACACACAACATCGGCGTCTCGGACAGAACGTCACACTAGGCAGCAGAAACTTCGAGGTAGTCAAGGACTTAATCTACCTCGGCTTCGCGGTAAATAGGGACAACAACACCAGTACCGAAATCAAACGCAGAATCACTCTTGCCAATCGCTGTGTGCATAGGCGCAGGGACCTGGACGCTACTAAAAGTGAATGAGGAAGCCCTTGGTCTCTGCGAGAGAAAAGTTCTGCGTTCGATTTTTGGTCCTGTTTGCGTTGATGGCATCTGGAGGAGAAGATTCAACCACAAACTGTATGGGCTGTACGGCGGCGTGAGCCTAGTCAAGCGTCTATGGATACAACGCTTAAGGTGGCTTGGCCATGTACAGCAGATGGACAACACTGCTCCGACCCGAAGAGTCTTCGAATACGAACCACAGGGACAACGCAACAGAGGACGTCCTAGACTGAGATGGCGCACACAAGTGGAAAAGGTCTTCAACCAACTTGGAGTGCGCAACTGGCGGCAGCTGGCAAGAGATCATGCTGGCTGGAGAGGCATGTTGGTTGATTCCCATGTCCACCATCGACTGTAGCGCCATCCGAAGAAGAAGAAGCTTCGATAGTCTCTTTTGACGGTGTGTCTGTTACGTTTCAACTATCAGGCAAAGCGTTGATATATTACAACAAATTTTCCTTTGCTTAAAAAACATTGATAAATTGTCTTTCTTTCAAGAACTCCATTTGGATTGCTTTTTGAAGTGGCGCAGAAGTCAACAAAAAATAAATGCTTGAAAAACTTTGTCACCCTGCCAATTTCATCTTTTCTTCTACATTGGCGATGCTCTCCTCTGTGGTTCTAAATGATCTTTTCCCAGTTGCATTCTGTTGCAGAGGTCCTTCTCCACATAAGTATGTCAAATTCAACGTTGAACCTTCTATGTGGCGTTGGCCCATTTTCGGAGCCGGGTTGACCCTGCCCTTTACATACTCTAACATGGCCTAGGCATTTTTCAGGCAATAGAGCCCGTCTCCTTATTTCTAGATATTTAAGCGGCACAAGCACTTTCCTCTCGGAAAGAACAAGAGCATCCTCAACTTCTTGCCGTCCAAGCCTCTGTGCCATAAGATAAGGTTGGGATGATTAAAGTACATTACAGAGCCACCTTCTTCTTTGTATACTTCTTTGAGTGGCATTATAGTCCGGCATGGATCTGGGGCTCAAACACTATGCCTTTTCAGTTAGGACAGTCTCTTGCCAGCTTCTCCCAATTTCAATCTCGCAACCAAGCTGGATGAGGTCCTTTTCCACTTGTGTGCTCCGATTCAAGGAGACAGCGGTTGACAAGCGTAATTGCTTGCTTCTGATGTAGTTTTCCTTTTTTACTGAACAACAGTCATTCTTTAACGTCACTAAGGGCTCATTTTAGCCGCTTCGGTTTTAGTGCCAGCAAAAAAATCTGTGTGAAGGATTGGACGGACTTTTTGGAAGATCTTCCCTCTGGTATTAAATTTTTTTAAAAAAGCTTCCATTCTTGGGAAATGTTGAAACAATCACATGACAGTGCGCTGCCTTCTCTTGAACCGTTTTTTGAAATAAGGGTACTCACCAAACAGGGCAGAGCAACGAGAGCTTTTCTTCGGCATCTGCCATAATCTCAAGACTTTGGCAAAGATGTCAAATCTAGAAATGTCACTCCATAGCTCGTTCCTTGGCGGGCCACTATATGGGGCCTTGACATCGGCATACAGCTGATTGGTGTCCATTTCTATCCATTTCTTTGTGCTTCTTCAAAATTTGCCGCAATTTGGAAACCTGATCCATCGTTGACATCCCTGGCCTGAAACCACACTAATAAGAGCCTGTCAGAATGTTCAAAATCGTTTTCAGGGCTTCACACAAAACGGCAGAGAAAATATTGTTCGCGATGTTTAAGAGACTAATCCTTCTATAGTATGCGCAGTCAGAGCAATTTCCCTTCTTGTGGACTGGGCAAAGGATATTTAGTTTCCACGCATCGTTCATATCTTACAAATATTGCATGCGTCCCACTAGATCATCTCCAGCTGCATTCAGGGGTTCTGCGAAAAGTCTATCAGCTTCAGAAGCGTTGTTCAACTTCAGTCTCGATATTGTCATCTTGACCTCATCTTAGTTGGGGACGGAATTCTTGTCACCAGTCCGCCAAGTTAAATTGGCCATTCTAACTGTCAGCAGTATTTGGGTTTTTATCGCAGTTAAACGGTCTGCAGAAATGTATTTATTAAAACTGAAGGCTACTCTTCTACAAGCCATCCAGTATCGACCCAGCAGTCTTCGGTACCTTTAATCGTGCGCTTCTCATGCTCTCGTTTTCCCTCTCGGTGTCTCAACGTTGGTCTTATGTCATTTTCTTTGCGACTACCTCAAGAGTCGTGTCTTGTAGGCTTCCTGCACCCGGCTAAACCTCCCAGGACATATCAGCTCTGTCCCATTTATGGACAAACCCAAGTTACAACTCCATTCTAAGTGTCAACCCACATTCCCACAATTACCTTCACACTCTCAAAGTCGTCAAACTGATAAAAATGAAAAATCCTCATCATTCTAGTGACAAGTGAGGAGACATCTTAAATCACTCGTGTAGTCCCACATGAAACATCATAACCGATTAAAACACCAGCACCGACGCCAACAGTTTATCTACGTCCGAACAAAAATTCAATTTAACCTTTACCCAGGCCAACGAGGTTGGCGCCTGTTGGCTGGATCTTTCAATTAAACCAAAATATACGGGGCGGGGATGGAGGTATCCGGATCCCCATTAGGCGACGGCAGCAGTGCTCGTCAATGAAAACTCAATTAAAAGTCCGATTGTTCAAGTTCATTGAGGGCAAGCAAAACGCGCTCCACCAACCACCCACACCACGTCGACAGATGAATGAATCATCGAGCCGTACCCCGCCCCGGTGTAAATTAAAACTCCAGTCCCCTCGATTATGAAACCAATATTCAGAGAGTAGCAGAGAAAAAAAATCCCGAAAATTCCCAATTCAGATACCACCTCTGCCATCAACTCGACGAGACCGTTGATGCTGATGACGATGTGGCAGCGTCGACAAATGGCCACCTTCCACCTGGCGGAGCTCCGTCACCGAGGATCACAGTCATTAAAACAATACGTGACGCTTACTGGGGGCTATTGTGTCGAGCGTCACCTAGTCGTAGTCACCGCTTGCGCGTCCGTCCTGGGTTAATCGGGCATCGCCAACAGGCAGCCAGCGGACAATGGGACCGGGCGACGGCGGCGGCGGCGGGCAAAAAAAACTGATTCCCCAGCTCAATCCTTGATGAATAATAAATTCCATTTACCCAGATCCCGGCATCAGCTCGTGCACATGCCGTGTTCATGTCCGATTGTTCGGCTTAATCGGTGTGCCCATTTTTTTTCAGCCACCTCTCGCACTCCCCGAACGCTCCGAGCGCCGATACCAACTGTCCACACCACCAGTCATCTAGCGGTGTAGTTATTATTTTATGAGATTTTCCAATTTATTTAAACAAAACATTTTAATTTCAGAAATTTAATTAAACATCTCTGGGGACGGATGTGAAATGGATTTCCTGCTCGTATCGACGGCAGCCAGCAGGCCACTTGTCAACTATCTAACCGCAGGGCGGGCGGACAGCAAATAAAATCACCAGCAGCCACTTGAATCAGATTTTTTCTTTTAACAAAGTTACACCGACCCTCTCTGCCACTAACTGATTTTCTTGGCTAATTTGGTTACCGCTAGCGGAGAGGGGAAGGGGGGAGGTGGAGGGCATGTACCTGCAGAGCTGAGTGAAAAGCGTGACATCCTTGCGGCTGCATTACCGTGAAACGCAAAAAGACCGATGGCTGCCATTCGCTGTCTATCAACGTGTGCACTGTGCAAGGACGATACGATGCGAGACATAATGAAGCGATGTGATGCGATGCGCAATAGGAAACAAGGCAACAAGAAAACACGACTAGAGTGAGGTTGTTATGCTGGCAGTACAAGGCCTAAATTGAATTTCCTGTGCATGCATTTTCGCTTTTTGTAAGACGATCCTATTAATAAAGGACAATTTTCCCAGGCAACAGCACTCAGCTGGTGACGGTGTTTGTGTTGTTGACACAACACACAAAAACAACCAGCAATCAGGGAGAATGTCGATGATGTTTGATGAGGGGTGGGGTGAGTGTTGGCTGCCTTTTATGGCTCAATCGGGGAACACTTTTGTGCATTGATGCAGCACAGAGTGCTCTACACGGCAAAACACAGGCATTCGTGTCAAATGGTGCGTTTGTCCTGAAATTGATTCACTGAAGTGTCTTTGTGAAAGGGTGACTTCGCTTCGTGTGTTGTGTGACACGAAGAAAGGCGGAACAGGAACTCTGGATATTGTGGAGAAAGTTCCCCATTTTTTGAAGGTGACATGTAAAAAATGCGATGCGACAACGTTTTTAAAGCACAGATGAGGTCTGAATTGAAGAAATTGCTTTTCTGTATCGAGTCGAGGCATGCATCGTGTCAAGAGAAGTGAACATGCAAAACCTTTTGTGTGGGACGGGTAAGATTTGGAAAAGGTGCAAGGTTGGGTATACCTCAAAATTGATTTGTTTTAATACCTCGGCTAGTATTTGTTTGTTTTTCAACAGAATCGGTACGACTTTGGCAGATAGTAGAGCTTGCTATGGTTGCTGGGAACTACATTCCCCCCGACCTATGTCCACTGAAGATCTAAGTTCGTTGGTAGGATGTCCCCTCAATAAGATCTTCAGTGAAAACAGGTCCGGAGGAAATAGTTGACAGCAACCCTTGCAAACTTGTTCCAAATTTTCATTGCGCACATTGCGTTCTCTTGTCGAAATTTTGCGTGACCCTACAGCTCAAGAATATCGAAGAAACTATGGAAATGCGCAAAATTTGAGCCTTTCATAAAAGCCAGAATTCTGACAGCAGATTCTAAGGAAGACACTTAAACTCTCAGGACTTAGGAGAGTAAACAAGTTGGTCACCCACAGATGCAGCATTTCCAGCAGCTACTTAACGAGAATTATCAGGAGGTGTTGGTAAGGAAGAACCGAATACAGCTACTGGATGTTCAAAACAGTTCTGTACCGAATTGTCGGCAGATTGTTCGACTACTTACTTTCAGTGAATTTTCTGTCGAATTTTCCGGCCCAACACTATCCGTTTTCACACGGCAGACAGACAGAATGCCGAAATCTAAGCTCCGAGCACCAGAAAGTCAAAGAAAACCCATTATCCCGAAAGAAACTGTTCAGAAGAGTGGTTATGAGGGGCATGGTAACAGTCGCGTTGTAGAAAGCCATAAGTCTAAGGCTCGTTTCCCGGACTAAGTCCTTCGCATTCATCCACAGCATCGCACCAACTTTTTCGAATTTCTGACAAAATCTAAGACCAGTATGGTTGATAGCTAGCTTCTGAAATTTTGTCGGCAAGATACTGCAGGGTCTCTCTACTTGATAATAAAGCTAGATCAAGTTCCCCTGTGGTCTGCTACATATTTATACAGGTAAGGATGCAATCTGATGCTCTAGAGTGATAGTAAGGGAGGGAGGACCTTCACCGTTCTTCAAATTGCTCTACGATTTGAATTTTGTGCTGAATCTGAAAAGTCCAAACTTCAATCATATCAATGAACACATCACTGAATAAGTCCCGGGACTAACCAATAGAAACACATTTTCTAGACAAAATTCGACTTTATACTTCAACAAAGTTTCGTTAGGAGTGATACAATCAGTTTCACTCAGCTCTACCATTTGGGTCTCAAAATGGGCTTCAGTTTCGGCGATCACCTCCTCATCCGAGCCATATTATTTCCAGCGAGCAGTCTGAAAAGGGGCAGAAGTCGCTGGGGGCCAGATCTGGAGGATACAGTGGTTGCGGAGGCAATTCAAAGCCCAATTTGCGCAACTTGACCATGGTAGCCAACGACTTGTGACACGGTGCATTGTCTTGGTGGAAGTGAATTGTTCTCTTCTTCATATGGGACCGTTTTTTTTGCAATTTCTTTCTTCAAATACCATGTGATATTGGCCGTTGCCTTTCTCAAGACAGTCGATGAGTGAAATTCCGTGCGCATCCCAAAATACGATGACATAAATTCCGATCTTGACGGTATAATTGATTGCGGCAAGAAGAATAGAGTGGAATTTAATGCTTCTAAGACCGAATGGAGTCTACTGTCACTCAAGCGTTCCCAAAATAACCAGCTATTATCCATGATTGGCTCTAGCATTGCTGAAACCGAATGACTTTCCATCCTCGGTATGTGTATCAACTCAACACTTAGTTGGAATGATCACATATTCGAGATCGCCAAAAATGCAGCGAAATGTCTGGGTTTCTTAAAGCGATGCAAGAAATATTTCACCCCTTTTTATCTGGCAACAATATACATGTCTTACATCCGCCCGAAACTTGAGTTCAACGCTCCTTTCTGGAATGGAGCTCCTAAGACCCCCCTGCACCTACTGCGAAGTCAATCGACTCGCCAGAACATCGACGAAAAGTTGCGTCTTTATCACTATCTTATCGCTATTATAGAAAAATAATGCTCTAATGAATTAGCCAGTTGCATACCCACAATACTCGCCTTGCTAGGAATGCCCACCCGTTCACCCTTTAGCCCACCTTCGGACGTACAGTTAAGTTTAAAGACTCGTACTGCAGCCGCACTACACGAATACAGAATGCTCTTCCCAGCTCAACTTTTCCTTCTCATTACAATCAACAGGCATTTAAAACCAATGGGCACCGGTACCTCCTGTCCATCTCTTCCTCTATTCCTTCGGCCCGTGCTGTGACTTATTTCCAGTCACTTAAGGGTACCAAATAATCCCGTTCCCAGCCGACCTTTGTGTTTTTTGACGCTTTGTGGGTGGTTCACCGGATGCTGTCCATTCCGCTGACTGCCGATTTGACTCTGGAGTAAAGTGGCAGATCCATGTTTCATCCATTGCAACACACCGATGCAAAAAGTCCTGTTTATTCTGACAAAACAGCTCCAAACATCTCTCGGAATCATCGATACGCTGTTGATTTGGTCCATTGTGAGCAAACGCGGCACCCATTTCCAAAAACATCTTTCTCATGGATAAGTGCGAAATGCTGTACACTGACTTCTGATATCTTTAAGGTATCAGCTATCTCACGGAATTCCAGTTTGCGGTTCTCCAAAACGATTTTGTGTACTTTTTTGACGTTTTCAGGTGTAACCACCTCAATTGGCCTTCCAGAGCGTTCAGCATCGTTGGTGTCTGTACGGCCACGTTTAAAGTCAGCATACCACCGTGGTCGCCGTGGCGTAGTGGTAAGTGCGTCGAACGCCACGCAGAACCTCGCATTTTTTTCACGGCCCCACCTCTTTCGAGTGGCTGACAACACTCAAAGAGTATCTATTTTCAAGCCATTGCTGAGTTTCCACGGTATTTTTCCCATCAACGTCTGTTTTTTTTCCATTGCTTCAAAATCGCTATCGTAGCGTCACATGAAGCGCTGTAACTTGTACCCTAAAAATCAGATTGTCATGAAAATTTGACAGGTATCATTTCAATGTTTGTACTTGTACTTTGACTTATTGAGTGATGTGTTACTCAATCTTTCTCCATCGCCTATCAACTGCACAAAACATGCAGCAATTGAAGTGAAAATTGAACTATTCCTTGTGCCCTATCTCGTGGTTGGTTATGTGTTTCCGCCATTGAACATTTTTCGCTTTAAACCAAGTTGAAAACCACTCAAAACGATTGAAGTAAAACGTATGTTTGAATTTAATCCCCACAACGCACACGCACCCCAATGGGAGTGTCCTTTCATCACAGTTTTCGTTCACTCCAATGCACCCTCTCCCTCCCAACAACAAACCGTACACCTTTAAAACTGATAAATCTCTTAAAGCAGCGCCTTGCCACCGAGGACACACAATGCGCCGGCAATCGCCCAAAAGCTTGTCCCAATTAAGTAACGACACCCATTCCTGTAATCAAAAGCAAAAAAAAAAAAAGAAATAAAACCGGATTCCCTGGATCATCCCGATAGGAGTTGACTGCTTTAAGTCGTAATGAGTGACCACCCGCTGACTTCTGGGTGTCAAATTGGATTGAACATGGACCGGTGTGATGCCAACGCCTCAATTACATGAAATTTCCCTCGTCTTGGTAGCGTTGAAGCGCTTTCTCCTTCGTCCTTGCGGGACTCCGCGGGGTGGCTATTTAGTAGCAGCACGAAAATCGATGGATGCCAGGGTGTACGGACTGTTCATTCGATGCTACGGCAGACGTACGACTCCTGGAGCCAGCACAGGAGGTGTGCCTGAGATTGTCTGACGTTTAATTGAGGTGCTTCCATTCAAATTGGCGTGTATCAATGCAACTTCACACATAAGAGCTGCCGGCACCCTCCAAGGAGTCCGAAAGCCATTATGGCCAGCAGAAGGGTCGCCTGAAAGAGCGCTCCTAATCGCATTTGCTGCAATCACTTGTAACGATAACGGCCCCTGAGTGTCTCCATCCATTCCGCCAGGCAGTCTCTTTTCATGGCCATGATCCCTTACCCGAGCGCATTCATTTATTCGGGTCGAGTTGCAGCCGGCAACTGCGCGACCAACCCGACACCGGACCACGACAGATTCCTAGAAAACTAATCCAATATCGAAAGCCACTCCACACACTGCTGGAGTGACCATTTGGTGGCGTGCATGTGTGCCGGGGCGACGACAACGGCAACGGCGACCACGGGGCAGACGACGGCGCGAAGACAGGAAAGCTGGTGGCTTCGCATGGACACTCCGTGTGAACTTGCAGGAAAGGACTTCGCGCGGTCCGATGGGAAACTAAAATGAATTTATAGCTTCATAAATCAAAAACAATATTGTCGCATCCGAGGTACGCCCCTCTCCCCCCTCCAGTCACCGTCCCGCGCAGATGGCCGATGAAACCTGTAGAGATGCGGGGATACACTTTGGTGTCATCTCCTTGTGGTGATTCCGGGCCAAAGAAAAAAACGAGAAAACCACCCACACACACGCGGAGCGCCTGCCTCGGTGCTTTGCTGCAATTTATATCGGATGGCTGCGATAAAAATCGATCGTTGTCGTTGAAAACAAAAACAAGTCAGCAGCGCCGACGACAGCGACAACGACGAGGATGATGTCTCATCCTCGCCAGGCGCCCGCAACCGAGCAGGTTCGATTCACTTGTCATGTGTCCTTTTGCGTGCGAGAAATAGGAATTCAATCTTTGCGTTGGGGAGCGGTGGCGGCGCGGGGCAGGAAATCACGATGATATGACGACAACTTCAATGAAAAACGATCAATAGAGCGGAGAGCCAGAGCGAGCGGCATTCGCTGTATGTATAGTCACGACGACGAAGACGACGGGGACGACATCAACGGCAAGAGGACCTTCCACGTATCCTATGCACTCCACCGCCGTCGCCGCTATCGAGGCATCCTGCCTTCCATTTGAGAATGTCACATCCCATGAATGCTGATATGATGTATGCCTTATTCAATGGAGATGCTTCGAACCTGTCCGCATCGTCGGTTCACTGTCTACCAGGACCGCTCCTGATAATCCATCTCTGTGGAGGGGCGGGAGGGGGACGGCTTCATTTGAAGGACGCCGCCATGCACACGGCACTGCTGGTTCGTCCTGGCTCAAATGTGAGCGTTTTATTAATGATAACAAAATAATGAAAAAGGTAATTATTTAAAGCAGCAGCTGCGCGACGCGGAGTGGTGACGTCTTTCAGCTTGAAGGGGTTTCTGTTTCATCCACTTCCTCTCGAATTGGCTAGATGCTCAAATGACCTGACTAAAGGGGGCTATCATCTGCAAGAGGTCTTGTGTTTTGTGATTAAATTGTTCTGGATCTTAAGACATCCACGTTGATTGGAAAAGGATTCGATCTTCCACTAATAAAAGCAAAAAAAAAGAAAACAGCGAACCCCATTGCTGGAAACCCCATGAAGCTTGGGATGTCTTGGGTGGGGTAGGTTACAAGCGACTTGTCTTCTCCAAACGATACCAAATATTTTGAAAACAAATTTCGGTTTTTAATGATAAGCGACACAAACACAAGCCACCAGTCACCTAGGATAGATGGATGGGTAAGACAGAGTGGAACACAGTCAGCCCTAGAATGGAAACATTTCTTCGTGTGACTGAAGTTTTTAAATGATCCTCAGGCGAAATAAAAAAATCGGTCCCTTGACAGTTTCCACAGTGCTTAAATAATGTCCTTAAGAGGGCCGAAGAAAGCATCGCCCGCTGTAGGCAAGTGGTCCTGGTGATATTTTGACCCATTCCCAGCGAAATGCTTGTTTGAGACGGTCCAAACTTTGGTGTTTTTTAGATCCAACCCCAGAGAGAGAAATCCAACGGATTTGTATCCGGAAAATTTGCAATCCGTTGTGTCGAAGAAATGCAGTGTAGAACATTGTTTCTTTAACAATCTTGGTTGGCGCTCGCTTTGTGAGACGGTGCAGAGTCTTGTTGAAACGGCCATGGTCTCCGGCCGAAATGCTTGTTTAGCCAAGTCTTCAGTACTCTCTAAGACAGTTTCACGGTATACAGTCGCAATAATTTTGAAGCCAAGGTACAAAAATATGAGCGGAGAGAACCAATCAGCAGGTATGGTGGCTCAAATCATCGCCATCGGTGTTGTGTGCCTTTATTGTGGCCTTCCCAAGGTGTCGCTGCATGGTGGAGCAGACATAGCTGCCAATTCTATGTGCTGTACCAGGATGTGAATGTTATTCGAAGGGTAAAAGTACGTCGACTACAGTGGCTCGGACACATCGAGCGAATGGACAACAATGCTTCAACTAAGAGGGTCTTCGAGACCAAGCCTCCTGTTGGAGGGAAAAGCCGAACTTCGAGTATAGAGACCAAGTAATTGCGTACACAAGAAAGCTTTGCAGCGTCCCCGGGACCGTCAAGTATGGAAGGCAGCTATAGTTCAGGCTCAGACCCTTAATTAGTCGCAGGCATGATACGCACACACCACTTATACCAGAAAATTCCATTAAGGAATGGATAGGCACTTACACTGATAGGAATAAGAGGCACTTACACTCAAAGGAGATACAATTCACTGTTGACCATAGAAATGTCACTAAATTGTCTACTGTAGCGTAGTGGGTAAACACGGCGACTCACACGACGCATTTTTTATTTGCAGAAAACACTCAAAAATTGTCAATTGTCTATGAAAAGCTTCCAAAATTTACCAAATTTTATACGAGTAAACACGGCAGACCTGCTCCATCAGACGATACAGTTCTTATTGTTTATTAAATGCATGTTTGCCTTTAGTTTCGGGTTAGGTGCCTGTAATTAACTTACAAATTACAGGCACCAATGCTCGAACAGAAATATTCTCCAACGATTGGTTGAATTCTTGTGACGTCAGCTGGCTTACATCTTCTGCAAAAGACTGTAAGAAACGTATATGTACATATAGCGGTGTCCGTTTCTAACCTTTCTAGTGTTTTCCTTTTATTTCGCATTTTCTTTCGCTCATATCGAATAAATTTTTGTTGAAACCAACTGCTTACTAGCACTGGTCAGATAGGGGTAGTGGACTTTGAAAAATTTGGCACCACTTAGGCTAGAATCTGTCCGTTGTAACACTATGGCCATAAAAACTTGAAATCAGTGAGAACTGTTACTGAAATCATTAAGCAATACCACCAAAACAAGATCATCATCATGGGAAGTGACTTTAAAGTCAGCCTCCTCTAGCAACAAGGGTAGATCGTTGACCGAAAAGAGGCTAGGGAACACTCCTTATGGTGTACCTATTTCAACTGCCTTTTTGACACTAAATACACCTAGCTTGGAATAAATCTTTCAGAGAGTAGCTTTTGTTCTTGTCTATCCCTTGTTTCACGACTGTATGGATGATTGATTTAAACTTGCTATTAAAGTCTTCAGTACGCCAGAAGTGAACATATCCTGTAGATGACACACTTCTTAATAGAGTAGGAGTGGTGAGTTGTCTTGTTCAAATTTTCCTACATTAAGCTGTAAATATCCTTCCTTTTCCTATCTACTATACCGACCTACGAGCCTTGCCATGGCTTTCAGAAGAAAAAAAGGCACACTTATTCGTATCGATTCTCTTGACTCCATGTGTGAAATTTTGCCCGAAGAGTCTTATTCGTTTGAGGTGTGCAATCGTAGACGTGCTCCTCTCCTACGTAAGAATTGCGTCAGTGTTGCCAAAAATTGAAAGGTCCGAATGAAGCATTAAGCGTTAAGTGCGTACCAACTGGTCTTGTTAACGATAAGCTCTTAATTTCGCATACAGCATCTTGTTTCAAAGCCCCTTTTGGCACTGGTCAAGGCCAAGGAGAGGGATAACACAATCTATTCAGATGAGAAAATCCATCCATATACCATTGAAATTCATTCAAAAAACACAGACGATCAAAAAGTTGCTCTAATAGTCGCCCAATGGCACACAGCGCCATATTGGTGGAGTGCAGTTAGTAATGGTAGAATAATAACGTGGTGTATGCAACCAAGGGTGGTCGCCGTGGCGTAGTCGTAAGTACATCGACCGCCACGCAGAACGTCTAGGTTCGATTCTCAGACGGGACACCTCGCATTTTTTTCACGGCACCACCTCTTTCCAGTGACTGACAACACTCAAAGACTATCAATTGTCCTTTCAAAACACGCCGTTTGAAGTCGGCAAAAAATTGTAGGTCTCTTCTTCTTGTGACAGAACAGTATCACGCACAACACGAGTAGTTGCTGAAGAAGCTAGGCCCTGGTCGCATGTGGACTGTAGTGCCGCTCATTTTTTAAATTATTATTATGCAGCCAAGGCCAAATGTTGAAATCCATGATAAACCTCGTCGACTTTGCATTGTTAGCATTGTTAGCATTGTATCTGCAAATTAAAAACCTTACATTCAATGCATTGGACTGTGGTTATCATAAAGGTCACTTCCTTTGACTCAACACGGTCCTTCCGTTTAGTGCTTCCAACCTGATTGACTGCTTATTGAATTCAAAATGCCAAGAGCCTCCTTTTAACCTCAATCACCAAGCAACCTCCTCCATAGCACGCTTGACGTTATCGTAAGGAAATGGCAAAGTGTCAGTTTTCAACCTATTGAGTCTCTATCCGTTGTTCTGCAAAGGAATCCACACGTTAATCTTGCCCACAGTAAACCAGAACATCCTGGCACGCCCATCAAAACGTCAAATCCCGCTCAGATTAAGTAACAGAATCAAAACCCATCAACCCATTCCATGGGGAACTGTCCGCTCCTACCCAGTCATGTCCACGCGCTCGTTGTCATTGTATCACTTCATAAACTTCTCATTCATGCCAAAACTTCAACCCTTCCTCCACACGACCATAAGACATCTCTATCTTCGCCAATCTGGACACTTTGTGCGGACTGTTGTTCCACATATCTCAGCGATGCCATATGCTTCCGCTACCGGACTGCACTTTTGACATTTGCTTTCACCAGCACGCCCACACAGGGGGAAGAAAGGACTCAGAAAATGGTTGAAAGATCACACTAATCAGCAAATAAAGTGGGACAAACATCGCACATCCACTGACAGCGAGGAAACGAAATGAAGCACCACTGCCGTCCCCCACCGATGTGACTGCTCAAAAACCATCTAATCAAGCAATCATCCCTCAGTTTACACCCCATGCCGGGCAATTTATCCGAAAGGATTGACGAGGAAACGAGGAACACAGAAAAAAAGAACACAATCCGCTAAGAAGCAGCCCCGAGAGAAGGGTCAAGAAAAGTTGTCGTTGTCGCACTTCCAGGGGAGGGCGAGTTTACGAAAGAACAACACCACGGGAGTGGAAAAAAAACAAAGAAAATTGAAATAAAGAAACGACAAGACGACGAAACCAAAACACACATGCAAGCGAGCAGAGGAAAACAAAAACAACGTCAGGGGAACCACCCTCACACAACACATCAAAGGCAAGCGATGCCAAATAACGACAACTACCACCAAAAGGATCTACGAAATATTCATTTTCTCCTCCCCCCTCCCACCCGCCCACTAATCCTCTTCCTCAACCGTCCCCAGCCTCAACCTCGAACTCGGTCTCATCGGCACTCCCACATCCCACAATCGTCTACAGCCGTTGGTGTCGCATTCAACAAGCCAAGTTGTGTAAGCAGTCCCGTGGGGGTAGTCAACCTAAACTCATGCATCTCGAGACGACGCGACCGAGGACGGTTGCGGGGTGAATGGCGACCAAATGAATTGGGTATGTCGCCCGAGGGTGTGGGGGTGGTACCTACCGGGGGCAAGCAAGGGGCAGTGCTAAAGTGGGTGGGCACAAAAGACAACAGGTTGCAATAGCCAAAAAAACACAAAAAAGAAAATGAGAGAAAAGAGGCGAAAATTTGATTCCGCAGTGAGAGGAAAGGACGACGACGATGAGATGTAACATTTCTCCTCGAGTGGAGCAACACATTCGCCATTCATTTGCAATGGGGCAATGCGGCTGTGTGCGTGCTTGAAGGCAGTGTTTGAATTGGTTTGACTGTGTGAACTTGGGGTAGTGCTTCGCCGAGTCCCTCGGTGTGTGATGGTGGACGACAGTGGCGTAGGTAAGCAAATTGTTTGAATTTTGAGATGGAAGGGAGATTTTATAGATAGGGAGGCCGTAAGTGGATTTATTAAAAAAAATGGAAGTGGTTAGCCTTGTTGCATCCGAAGCAGAAGGGGAGGGAAGCTGTTACACAGAAAGCCAGTTCTAGGGTAGGAAGGCCCAAGGCTATGCAAAACAAGTCGACCATATAGTTAGGAAAATTACGAGATGCGAGTAAGTGGCCAGAACAAGGCTTTTAAGGACCAAGTTCGAGTCAGGGCTGAGGCATAAAATGATGTCGCTGGAAATACTTATGGCGTCAGAATAATAAATGTATGCAAAGTAACGCATCATAGGTGTGACAGATAAACTCAATCTTCAAGTCCAGAAACCTGAAGTTCAAAATTCACAAAATTCACAAAAATTCGCAAATTTAGAAAATTCAGAAAACTTCAAATTTGAAAAGTCCAAAAATTCTTAAAAGTTCAGAAGCATGGGATTCCTAAAATACAATATTCAAAAACGGCAATTTACGAAGTCTCGAAAACTGTTAAATCTGAAAATTCCAAATTTCAAAAATTGCCTTAAAACGATCAAATTTTGTCGAAAATTCAAAACTTCAAAAGCTCAGACCTAAATAAGAAACCTACGTGTCCAAAAAATGAAGTTTTTGAAGGCCTCAGTCTCTGAAAACCGTACTTTCTGAAAGCCTTAGTTTCTAAAAATAAAAATTTCTGAACTTTTAATTTTCTGATCACCTACGTCTCTGTTCCAAATAACCTAAAACCCATACATTTCGAAGATGTAATCAGAAATGAAGGATCCTACCTCCTTAACAAATTTTTGACCTACACACGTACATCAAATGTACATCAAAGTCTTAGGGGGTCAAGGAAGAGCGGCTTGCCCTCTGTATATATTTAAACATTCCTTTTTCTGCGATGGATTGAGCTTGACGCCTTTGCAAAAGTTACGTCCATACTCTCTTCCAACTGTGAGTCCAGTTGAAGGGGGGCAGCATGCCCCCCCTTTATGAACTTTATTTTTTGATGTCAAAATTTTGCAAATTGGAAATTTTCTCACAAGTTTTCGGGATTCTAGATCTAAATCAAGGTCTAGATCTAAAAATCTAGACTCTGTGTTGAACACAATTTAAGTAAGAGTCCAGACAGAACCACAATCCACATCTTTCTGTTGACAGAAGACATCCAACGGTCATTAAGACCCTACCGTGACAGGCAAGGATGCATAGATTTTAATTTTTACAAACCAAAACCTGGCAGAAAACAATCTTGTATCCACCTTCGATGTCTTGAATCCCCGCCATCTCCATACAGAACCACAAATCAAAAGAACAAAAAAAAAATAGAATATCTTTACATCGAAAGAAATTCTCCTACAGCTTTGTGGGAATGCTAAGCGCATGTCGCCGCACATTCCCCTACGCACGCACACAGTGCTGCGTCGCGAAAACACCCTCTCGTAGGGAACACAGTCGCACACAGAAACCATCCACCAGTCGGTGTGACCTGTTGCTAGAGGGGATAACATCGCAACTTCAAGCTGTATGCCGAAAAAAAATGCAACAGGGCCACACTCACACACGGTCGCAGTCAATAAAACGCAGCACGGAGGCAGCCACCGTCTGCATCAGTATGGGTTACACTCATTGAAATGCCGGCAATGATTGTGACTATCCAGAACCTATCGGGTTCCTCCTGCTTCCGGATAAGATATATCGAAGCACAGGAGGTGCAACCAGACCCACTGCCGTTCGAATGAAATTGGATGAGGTGAATTGCGAATATGTTGGAGCCTCAGTTGGATAGTTGACGCGTCCCGAAACGGTTTGGCGTTCGCTCTTCCAGGCTCTGAAGCAGTTTTGGATCCAACCAAAGTGCTGTCAAGTGTGTCACATGACTTGTGTGTTTTAGCCACAAAACCGAAGGTGTTCAAAGTTTGTCTTGAGTGTGTCTTTTATTCCTGTGTTGTTCCTTGTGCTTGTTTGTTGTTTTCGTGTGCCGCAGAGGTTGAACAGATCCCCGAAGAGGAACCGTGATGAGTGAGTGAAAAGCTGGCTGCCAACTGTTGCGGAAGTGCTCCATCCCAACGAACATAAGGTAAATAAAAGAAAAGAAAAACAGACACATCATCCATAAGAAAGAAAGCAATTGTATTATTCCCCCCCTCCCACCTCGCACACAGTCACCCTACAACATTGGAAATTCAGAAAACACTTTCCCGCCCATTCGCGCACACAAAGGTCCTCGAAGCGAATCCCCGTCGTCATCGTCGTAATCGCCGTCATGCAATCTGTTGAAATCACGTTTGGTCAATTTCGAATGCAGGACACGTTGTGATTAATTGCTCAATAAGAGGCAGACTGGGGTGGGGCTGCCGATGCTCCCAGGCTCTCTGCCACAGCCGCCACCGCCAACGTCACTTTGCTCACGAGTTTTTTTCTCGCCCACGAGTCGAGGTTCCCGGACTCAGCATGAGTGGGAGATGTGAAGACCTGGCAGGAAGAAACAAATTGATTCAATGTCTTCGAAAAGCAGTGTCTTGGGGAGGCTCCCACTCTGCCCACGCCACCACCGATGTGCCAGACAGCCTGGCAGGAGTAAGAAATGGATGAACGAGAAAAAAAAGGGGAAACATCGGGAAAAAAAGCACCGAACAGCGTGGGGGTGGACGCAGAAAAGAACAGCAACTCGCTCGTAATCATGATTAATTGCAGGATAAATGAGTGCAGTTTTCTACTCGCGCTGCCGACGAAGATATCCTCCTAAATAATTTACCAGGGGATGTCCTCGCTCATCCCTGCGCTTCTGGACGTGGTCTTACTTTCCTCCCTGCATTACCCGATTGACTTTGAGACGGATTGCGGTGGAGGTGGTGGCAGTTTCAGCTGCAGAACCCCGCTTTGAGGACGCACTAAGTTTCACTGCACAACGTCTTCGCCGAGTGAAACTCGTTCGCTCGCGGCGAAAAGTCAGTCCTGTGCAGGGAAGAGTTACTGCTTGCCTTCTGTCTCGTCTTACGATGAATGAAAATTTCTGAAAGTTTTCTTCGCACTTCATAAAGTCTCGGTGCGTTCGTCCGTTCGTCCGTTTGCCCAAGCAACGGCTGGATGGTGGCCGGGGGGGACTTATCCAACCAAAGTGCGCGCTTTAATCAGCTGATTGTCTGGATGCTTTCGGCCATTGTTGTTGTGTATGGTGTTTGTCAGGTTTTTTACATTCCACCATTTAACATCCTCATGACAGAGTCGCAGCGTAGTCGTCCACGGTCGTTCGTTAGCTCATCTTTAGCGTTCGTACTGCATCCGCCGAGATGGGATTCCATCCAAAAGAAGATTAATTAAGAAAAATATGAAAATTGTTTTTGATTCATTACCCGAAGAATTTTTTTTTTTTTTTTTGAAATCCTCGGATAATTTCCCTTTTGACCAACTTCGAGTCGCTTGGTTGTGAGCATCGGTTGAATTTGTCAGTGGGAAGGACTGCGAAAAAGTCCGGCTTACAGTGCAGAAGAACACTCTTAATATTGGACCTTTGAGTGGTTTTTGTAGTTTTTTGCTTATTTGCTGGAATTGAAGGAAAACTTTGTTCTGATCAGAGTCCACTTGATACTGGGGGGCGTGCCGAACTTAAACATTTGCAGACTTCTGGTGGTGTGGTTAGGTTTAAAGGGCTGTATGCAACTACAGTGAAGATCCATTTTGTATTCTTTACAAAATTGCATGCTATGCAACGGTTATCGCAGAGGTAGCCTAGGATTACCAAACACCACTCTAATCTGCCGTTTTTGCTGTCAATGATGTAGACCTCGAGCTCGAGAAAGAGCCTTGCTTTCAATTGAATTAGTCGCCGTTCTTGAAGAGCTGGGCAGTGTTTTATTGAATCTATTTTTTCTTTGTCTTAACGTCTCCTACAGAAATCCTTCGCTGGACGGTTTACTCTCCTCGCCGTTTCACCCATCCTGCAGTGACAATGGACAACACCTGCTAAAAGGCGTATATTTTTCCTGTTGCTTGTAACAAGGACTTTGGTTTTGCTTAGGTCATTCATTGGCCAGAAGCATTTTGATATGACAAAGCTAGAATGTTGATGCCCTTTTTTACTGACGCGGTTATCTGCTTAATGAGTCGCTTTGCTAAGCTACTGGGGGGGACGGATGATAGTGTCAGTCTATTTGGTTTTTGAACTTGAACTAGTCTGCGCCAGTTCATCTGAATGCTTTATTCCATTAATGTCGGGATGTCAAAACATCTGTCCATTTCGCAGGCTTTGAGGTTGTAAGTGGGACTTCAATGCCTTCATGGCCGATTCTCCGCACAAACGGATATTCTCATTTCAGGATGATCCATTTGATGATGATTTCTATTTTAAAGCCTCTGGTCAGAAAGCCGATAGGAATTTAACATTCTTCGTGTCTCAAAAACGATTCCAGGTACTCTGTCATCCTCTGTTTTCGTAGATGAGGTGCAACATAGGAAATCAATGGATCAATTTCCAATCCTGTCTGTATGGTATGAAAATCCTGAAATTTTTATTGAAGTCATACTGGCATTTTTCAAAGTCCTTAGTAGCCAGGAGCTCTTGTGACTGAAAGATTTGAGCGGGCTTAGTTGTCAAAATTTGTCCGGATGCGAATTGTGGCATTCAAGCAATCTAAGGGCTAACTAACCAAAAAAGTTCATGATTAAATTTTGCAAAGGCTTAAGGCGAATCCTGGTTTTCAGTCCAATTTGTGGGGCCGGTTTGAGTATAACTTATGCAGCCGAGTGAGGTTTGCCTTTGGTACGAAGATAGCATTTCGTAAACCTTCTTCTTCTTCAGATGGCGCTAAAGTCCGGGGTGGACCTGGGCGTAAACCATCAAACAATAATTCCATATGTAAGGATGGTCTTTGAGATAGTCATGTACCACCAGTGGACGTTGTGTGCAGATCTCGCCTTTTATTGAATGTCTGCTTACAGATAGAGACGGCGTGAAGAATATTGTTCAGTCCTTCTTAAATGTTTCTTTTCGAGTTTAAATAGATTAGAGTCGGATATTACTCTAAAGAGCTTAGTTTCTGTCGAGTTGGATTGTTGTTTTCTTAGTTAGCCATCTTGTACTTCCTTGTGAACAGAACCAGTTCTGTTTAGCTTAAGTTTATTTTAAGGTTATTGTCTTCAGCCAAAGACAAAAGGGAATGTTGTGCTGAGGGCTAATATGTATCCGCTTCCACGATAGATAAGTCACTAGCATAGGCAATAATATCAATACCCTTGCTTCCGAGATTCTGTTGAGGGGGTTATTCCACTGAAGGAGTAATAAGACGCCACCTTGCGGGGTTCCTTCCTTATGACATTCTTCTCAATCTTACTATAGCTTGGATGTAATGACTAATTTTAGTTTCTTTTGAGAATTTCAATTTTCGAGGAATCTAGTGAAGGTTTCAATGCTTAAATTGTTAAAAACGTGTTTTATTGTGAAGTTTGAATTTAAATGTAAATTAAAACTTATTATTTTGAAAGTAAACTAAAAATGTTTAGTATGGGTTAAAAGAACACACATGGCCAAAGCTACCCAAAGTTCAATTTTGGACGACTCAAGCGACTGGTATCTTACGAGTGGCACAAATAAAACTGCCTTCCAAACCGTCAATTTTAGCTGGAGTGTTTCTGAAGATCTAAGACCTTACATATCAGCAAACAAAACTGCTCCAAAGGTATGATATTGCACTAGGCAACCAATTTACGGTAGGAAAACGTAAAATTAAGTGCTCACCAAAACTATTTCTCAACAAGTCGATTGTTTCACCCGCTTTAGCCGTCTTGTTGAAATCAGAACTTACTAAGACCATGTGCTTGAATTTCAGGGAGTCCTTAGTCTGCTAACGTTGCCATCTAATGGACTCGTTTTTTGCGTACACTCTCAGCTAACGCTGTTAAAGTTTTTTCTCTACGTCCTGGATGAGTTTGAAACGGTATTGGCTTTAGTGGTTTCAATGGTACGATTATGAGCACCGTAAGTTCCTTGAAACCCAAAACTTTCGTAATACAGCTAAAGCTTAACAATTTGGAAACGCCGTTGTGTTTAGGCCGTGACGCTCTCTACAATGATTTGCTGAACAAAACCAAACAAAAATGACAAACTAGTTTAATAGGAGTCCCGGGTGTTCTGTTAAAAAAAGTCATACTACAAATCAAACCTTACTATGAATAATGATATATCGAGAAACCTGTCTACAGAAAACTCCTTGACCTTAACACTTAATAATACTAATAATTTATTGTCACAACAGCCCACAAGGGACTATGGCCTAGCTTCTACAACAACTACTCGTGTTGTGCGTGCTACTGTTCTCTTTCGGGTAGAAGGGACCTACAGTTTTTTGCCGACTCTGAACGACGAGTTTTGAGAAGTTTTTCATTGACCATTATAATTCTTTGAATGTTGTCAGCAACTTGAAAGAAGTGTTGCCGTAAAAAAATGCGAGGTGTCCCGTCCTGAAATTGAACCAAGACCTTCTGCGTGTGAATCGACGCACTTACCCCTTACGCCACGGCGCCCAAGACACTTAGTTCTTGTTATTTCATGAGAAGCAGTCTGTACTGATTTTCCCTTAATATTGTTATAATGAAAGGCATAAACAAGTGCCTTTCAGTAACAGACGATTTCTTCAATGTAGATGGTATTTCCAGTGCTTCGAGAAGAAACGATGAGAAACTTATTGTTCTGAAGTCTTTTGCTAGAGGAATAAACAGTATTCTTATCTCTTTCAATTGATTTGGAATGACCAAGGGAAGATGTTTGCGCAAGTGTTTCAGATCTTTAAATGCTGAATGCAGAAAAGGAGGATTTTCATGTGCTCTAGTGCTTTTATCCCCAAATTTTCTTCTTCAAGTTCCCAGCTTTCGGAGATATTTTTTTTTGGCATGGACCAACCAGGTCAACCAGGACTTTCTGCAAAGTAAAGAAGTGTAGTTTATTTTGTAACACCCATTTCATGAATGCCTCTTACTTTGGAAATTCTTCTTTTGAATGAAATCATTGTTGCGCTTCCGCAAGAGATACGCTTTCGTTCACGTTAGTATATCTTAAACTTAAACAATGTATGCTTTGACACCTCTAAGAAGGCTGTGTCAAATGTGTAATGATTACCACCATCGTCATGTCAAGTAGTGCAGACTACGGTTTGTTAAAATGAGTCTCGAAGGCAACGCACGCATAAATTACGGTTGAAAACGCGGTGTGTTGGCCACGGTGGAACATAACTCTTTCTTCTTTTTCTGGCAATAGTTTAATTCGAGGAAAAAAAAAAGATGTTCGGTTTATCGACACAATTTTTACTCAACCCTAATTGAAGAACTTCCTGTCAGCCAGGCCATGTTGTATTGGGTGGAAGAAATCCTAGTCGGACGTCGCCATGCATGGGGTATAGGGCAAAAGGAGTAAATCGTCTTATTTTAGCATTTCTTAGTTTGTTGTAACTGGCCTCGCAGCATTTGGATGAGTGTTGTGGTGCAGAAAAAAAACTTAATCATGTCGTACGACCATGTCCGGCCATTTTTCCACCAATCCTTCACTCAAACGCATCAACTGTTGTCGATAAACTTCGCGGGTTGCGGCAGTTCGTAATGCATCAGACCCCTCTGGTTCCATCAAATACACATGATTACCTTCTAGTCGTAAATAGTTGGCGTGGACATCGCGAATGACACATATAGGCGATCTCCTTACAATCCCCGATGTTTTTGATCATTGCAAATTATCCACTTTTCATCACCAGTCACAATCCGGTGAAAAATGATTTCTTTTCAAAGCTCACAAGCAGTTTTTCGAACATGCAAAATTGCCTTTCAATTCAGCACCCGATATCCAATCATTCCCCTTTTTTTTGAAACGATCAAATGTGGTTCATTCGTTCTGAAACTAGCCAAGAGTGGAACAGTAATCAAGCTACACCGGCACACATATTGTTTGAATAAATTGATAGGTTGCTCGCATGGAGCATATATGAGTAGCGATGTCTGTTAGTGATCCTAGGTCGTCCTAGTCCGCGTTTCAATTAGGTATAGTCAATCCCACTGGGCAGTGTCCTTACGAAGCGCATTCTTCTAATATACGCTCTCAGCTTACGTAAGATGTGGCCTATCCAGCTCTGGTTTGAGCTTACACAAAATGCTGCCAAGTTATCGATAGCTTCGATTGGGAGCTCCTTAACGTCTAGAGCAGCCACAGGACTGGCATCATGAAGGTTGCTGTTAACTTAAGCGTCTTATTCTTCTTGTGGCGATACAATCCGGGGTGGACCTGGGCCTAAACCAACATGCCTCTTACAGCTAGCACGATCTTTCGCCAGCTGCCGCCAGTTGCGCACTCCTAGTTGATTAAGGTTCTTCTCCACTTGTGTGCGCTACCTTAGCCTAGGCCGTCCTCTGTTGCGCTGTCCCAATGCCTCAGATTCGAAGACTTTTCGGGCCGGAGCAGTTGTGTCCATACGTTCTACATGGTCTAGCCATCTTAAGCGTTGTTACCTTAAGCACAGTCAGGTTATCTTAATGTTCAATTGTTCGGTACTTCCGGTGTTCAGAGTTCATTATTTTTTGGTTATGAAATCATCTGCTGTTGCCTCCATCTAGGTAAAAATTAACTTCGTGGCTAAAATTTTTGTTGCTTGTTGCATGTTTTTTTTCTCCTTCATCGTCGATAACAACTAATTGGGAGCCATGCTAAGCAATTATCCCGGGTATACCAAGCAGTCTTCTACCTGCTGGAATCGCATTCAAGGCTCGTCCATAATGTTCGATTTTTAACTTTGGTAGAAATTTGGTAGAATGGCTAAGCAGACATGAACGCAACTTCCAACCGTCGCAAGGTAGTTGAATTGTATCTCAATCGTGTTGTGACAAGGCATTTATTACTTTGAGACTTTCGGACATATTCTGTATGTGAAAAGATCATCTACAAACGCTCTTAAGTCGGGCATGGAACCTATAAGTGAGCCAACCACCCCTTGTTGGAACCCATTTGGAACACAGTGGTGATGGAAACGTTTCCGAAACAATCTTCCTACGTGCTAGATTGCATTGTTATATGTTAGGTGGTTAACCCTAGCGAAAAGGCGAGATTTAGGATTTGATTAAGCTCAGTCTCGAAGTGCCCCTGAATGTAATTGATATCCCGGCGGCCATAACATGGTTCCAAACTTTGAAAGTACCTCGAAGTTTAAAAATGCGACAGACGGTTAAATTCAGTCCACCGTGTACAGTTTATTACAAAAACAAAATAAAATACCGAAAATGCAATTTCATCGTCCTTTGTTGTAATTTTTTTAAGTGTACTCGTGTTTTTCGCTTTTTTTTAACAACATCCCATCAAGAAGCTTCACGGCATTAATCTCCCGAATTACCTCTGTTCCCATAAAACGGCTTCTATACCAACACCCAATTAAAAATACAAAAAAATTATGCACTGCTAATATCATTAAAAATATTTTATTCATCGCAATAGATGGAGAATTTCGTTCCTAAAAGTTTTTAATTTTTATTTTTTTCCCAGCAACAAAGCAAAATTTGTATTTTTTCCAAAAAAAAGGAAGACAAACAAAAATCTGTCACCGCAACAGAAACGAATGCAAATGACTGTGTATTATAATCAGCAAACGTGACAGTCACCGTCTCTGAATTTGAGTGACGTCGTCATGCGAATGGTTATGTCCCTGAACCAGAAACGCTTGTAAATAACATTTCCGGTGATTTCATTAGTCCCACTGCAGCCAACAACTTCTGTTCGCTTTGAGCTTTTCAGACACAGCAAGAGGACTTGTGCATTCCATGTGCGTGTGTGTTGTATGGTTGGGGGGGGGGGGGGAGTTGAGTTTTTCGTTGAACACAACCAATTTTCGGGGGACAATTCGATTAGTGAATGACCACACATGTGTATGTCTGGTAATCATCTGCTGTGTATCCATTTTCCCATTTAATCGGGTTTTCACTTGACAAAAAAAAAAACCAACCGACGAACCACCCTGGAAATGTGAAAACACTCAAAATCCAGAGAAGGATTTATTTATTTTTTGAGGTTTCCGAAATTCTCTGCAAAGCCGCGGAAATGCAATTCGTCTGACTGCAATTACTGGCAGTAGTGGAATTTGCATTTTTTTCTCCCCTACGTCCAGATGGTTTTTCTGCGGTTTTCATGCGTTTTTTTTTTCGCCAGGACCTCCATCTAAGTGACATCAGTCGAAGTAAAAAAAGTGGACATACTTCGCGATTTTTTTTTCCATACGCCACAGAACAATGTGAAAATTCTTGAACAGAAAAAAAACTGCACAGAAGGCTGAGCTGAAGGGGCGGGGGTGGAGGATAAATAGAACTAACACACACTTCTTCCATCCTCTCAACGACGACGCTTATCGCGAACAGGGTGCAGACATTCACTGGACGAGCTCGAACAAAAAAATCAAAAAACACAAAAATCAGGAAGACCGAGGAACCCCAGAAAGAAAACCTCTAGCCTGCAGGTATACACGAAGGCGGACACACGCAGAAAATCATAAAAATAAAATCCCTGAACACAGAAAATTATTATTACAATAATAAAATGAAGTCTGGAGGGATGGCGAGGGCAGCAGACGATGACTGCTGAATGATGATCGCCCGTATCCGGGAGCAGCGCAGAAATGTCAATTCATCCCTCATCCAAGGTGAGTGCCGGCCGGGCGGACGAAATTCTTGAGGCAGCATATTTTTTGTTTCCTTCTCTCTGGTAAAACAAAATCTTATAACTTAATTTGGGTATTAGATGCGATTCAATGTTCCCATGAAAATATTATTACAACACTTTAGCATGCGGAGCATCTAGGTAAACATTGTCAGCCTTGGGGTTGAGATAGAATGGTGCGTAATTGCTCTTGAGAGGCGGGGAAGGGGCTTGGAGGGGACTTGACATTGGCCATAAATTGGGGACGTGGAAAAATTGATTTGATTATTTGCATTTTTCTATGATCAAAGTGAATGAAGTTGCATAAGATGAGAGGCGTTTTTAAGCGGGTCTTCGAGTGCGGGGCGTGACTTTATTTCAGGCAACTTAACAATTACTGGTACTAGGCACTGCACGTAGAAAGAAATTTGCCGATTCACAGATGGATTTTCGGGAAGTGGAAACGAGTTAGCACAACACATAAGAGACAGGAGAGAAATGAAGTTTGAAAACCGGGTACTGAGTGGACAGACATCTGAATTATCCTTCTTCTTCTTTTACTGGCGCTACAGTTCGGGGTGCACCTGGGTTTTAATTCACATGCCTCGATCTCTCGCCAGCTGCCTCTAGCTTTCAGCCTCTCATCAGCTGCGTCTAGCTTTCAGCCTCTCGCCAGCTGGCTCTACCTTTCAGCCTCTCGCTAGCTGCCTCCAACTTCCAGCCTCTCGGCAGCTGCCTCCGAAATGCGCGCTCCAAGTTTGAAGTCTCTACTTATTGCGTTATCCCAGTGGCTAGGATGCGATGACTTTTCGAGTCGGAGCAGTGATGTCCATGCAAAAAGTACAAAAATACTAGTCAATTGATTAGATAGTCAAAAGAGTGAACACCTAACCGAGACGTTGGTCAAGAGAGTGGACAGCCACGCTAGTGGACAGCCAACTGTGTGAAGAACCATGTGAGTGCATAAACAACCAAGTATACAGACAACTGATTGATTTCATGAAACACAAGTTGGCCGCTTGAGTTTGATGCGCAATTAAGAACACAGCCAACCAAGTGAACGGCGCAGACAACCAAAAGCACAAAAGTCCCGAGTAATTTGTAAATTTTCTCCACGTATCCAGGGCTGTTATTATTTCCAAGGCGCGTGACAGCGAGCATATGGCCCACTGCCAGGCTAGAGACACAGCCAGACAGAAACACATCCTGTTAGGAAGGCAGACAGCCAGGAACACGGACATCCAAAAACACGGAAAGGTGGGCATTTGGTCAACCAGACACATGATCAGACGAATACACGGCAAGCCCGGATAAGGAAACTCGAGACAGGGACGCAGACAGAAGGGCAGCCTGTTTTACTTAATTACCTACCTTGATGGCGTTATATCACGAGGACAATTTTTCCAAAAGTCATAAGCAACACAAGCCTCAGTAACCAAAGATCCAAATGAGATTATGTTTGAGGGACAACCACTCCGTCTTGGTGGAGGCAAGGACTTTCTAACACATCTGCTGTTCTAAAAATCACCATAACCGCCTCATCTGACCATTATGGTGGACAATCCTTATCAGACCATTCAGCACGGTACAATTGCCTCTGGGCGCGATTTCGGGCATTAATCCTAGGCACCAAGATACTCCCACATGGGGGTCTCCCGCACGGTCAGGCTGAAATTCTAGTAGCCCCTGAAGAAGCACTGGAAAAACTGGCACTATCAATTAGCCCCAAATGGTCTCTGCGTTCATCAGTGATTTCATTCTCATAATCATCTGGAGTTCATAGCCTGTCAGGAACAGAACCTATTACACGCACAGAGTCCGCAGTGTGGGTACCGATTCAACTGAGTACCCATGTTATTCTCTAAATATCGAGAGTAACCCATTTTAATGTTTGAGTCCTTGCTTGACTTCACTTTTCTTCAACTAACCTTGCGATGAGGAAAATCTGCTGAAATTTGACATCACATCTGTCCACAGGCAAATTCCACACAATATCGTATGAGTCTCCATTTAGGCGGGGAATCACCGAACCGCTTCTCCAACTCCAACGCCAGTAACACTGGCAGGCTGTCATGCCAATGCAAAAGAAGTTAGAAATAGAAAGAGATCTGCACTCATAACTCATGACGCATTTGCATTCGTTCCACCCTGTCACAGCAACCGAACCCACTCCCGCGACATGGAGGAGCGAAAATCTGCAACAAGTGCTGGTAAAGGGCAATCTGCTGAAGAGCAAGACGCGAGCGCAAAAAATACCAATGCCATGGAAGGGGACATGCAGCAACCAAAGGAATACTTAATCATGGTCCAGCCGAAGACTCCGTTCAACATAATTGCTGAAAATCTCTTTTTTTTCACTTAACAGTCCTTTTGAATTGGCTCTTGAAGCCAATGCCCCTCCCTCCCATCCCAGTGGACAGGACAGGAAACGAAAAGATTCATAAAACGTCACCGTCGTCGCGTCGACCACCTTCAGACCAACACTCAAAATTGCCTCCGGTAAGGTTCCGATCCGATGGTGTGACAAAAAGAAGCAGAGAAAAAAAATTAAATAAAATAAAAGGAGCAATAATAACGGAGCAGCGGGCGCCGCCGCCGAAGAGGATACCGCGTCGAAAACGATAGAGTCACGTGTTGCCATTTAAGTGCGGACGTGCAAAATGAGCCATTTACAGTCGAATATCCTCGGAGTGCACCGTCACCCACAGCGGATACACACAGCACACAAAAGGATTGAAGATGAGTGCTGCTGCGTGGTGGGTTGGCGGGTGGTGATATTCGCCAGACTCACTACTCACCCACTACCAGACTGCCAGTTACTGGCTGGCGCACTGGTTGGTTAGCGACAGTAGAACTACCAAAGCGGGTGTCATACCACGAAATATGCTCCCACAACCGGCAATTGTGTCCTGTTACGTATGGCAATAGCATTCGCACGACGAACCACGAAAGAGGGAGAAATGAAAGTGTCCGCGTAATGGGAAGGAAACTCGCAACTAAGGAGCTGCGAAAGGATAGAAAAATACTCTCCCCCGAAGCCAGAGTGGGGAGCGAGGAGCGGAGGGGAACACGAAACGGAAAACAGTGACGCCATACAATTTTTATGAATTTCAATTTCGTCCCGCTTAATTGCACCCAAGACCGCAATCTTTTCAACTTTTAGCACTCCATTTAGAGAAGGAGAGAAAGAGAGTGAGAAAGAGAGAGGGAGGAGACCTTTGGTTAGCGTGGAAGGAGTTGTGTCTGCGAAACAACGTCCGAGAGAAAGAATATTGAAATTGGATCTGAATGTTTGCGTGTGTGTGTGTTTTTGCGGTTTGGTTAACTGATTTAGAGTTGACTCCATGTGCGTTTACGACTGGTCCAGCCTGAGGGCAATCTGTTGAAATACATTCTGTCTGGGTTCCTCTGATTTGTCACCGTTTATGGGATGTGTTTGTGGGCATTTGGTTCAAACGTAGGCTTTGAGACCTTCTGGTGCAAATCGTCCTCAACGCAATTTGAGTTATAGGATAACGCAAAGACCGTGTTGATAACCTCAAAATGGAGTTCTTTCAGGTAGTGCTTTTATTCCATTGCTGTGACGGGATCAAACAAGATTCTTGTTCGCCTCTTGACCATGACTATGTGCGGTTGCGGTAGGATTTGAGACGTTTTTCATACAGCATCCTGAAAGAGGTCGTGCCTTGAAAAAATTCGAGGTGTTCAGTCTGGAGTCGACGCACTTATCCACTACGCCACGGCGACCAAAACTTATTAACTTAAAATGAATTTAATTCGACCTCTTAACAATTGTTCTCCTTCGAATGCTATTGCTGCCCGAAGTGCACCTGGGCTTCAATCAACATGCTTCTCCAGCCAGCATGACCTCTGACCAGTTGACTTCAAGTTCGCACCCCAAATTAATTTAGGCGCTTCTCCACTCATTTGCGCCATCCCCGTCTTCCTCCCAAGCGTTGTCCGAAAGGGATTCAAAACCTTGTTGGGCCTTAGGGTTGTTATCCACATGGTGTAGCCCTCCTAAGCGTGGTATCCGTAGAAGCTCGACAAACTTGGTCTTTAAATCGACTTCTTCGAATGGCATCAATGCGCATAAGACCACAAATAGCCCGTTAAAGCTACCCTCCGCAAACTTCTTGGTCTTGGGCTTGCTCATTCACCTCAAGAAACGATAAAGTTTCTGCGTCATTGGAGAGGGTTTTGTTACTCAATTGCCTCTTGAGAACCAAAGAAACAGTGGTTGGCAAGAATGATTCTGCGCTTGATTTCACCGAGTCAGACGAAGGCCATGAATATCTCGAAGTTTTCGATGCCCATTGTGACGCTCAGTTGTGTACAATTCCTTGGCGATACCATATACGGTGTTCTGCCTTCTTTCACCTCCAGACTCCTTTCGGCCACATCCCTCCCAATCGCAGCAACCACCTCAGAAGATTCCGACACCAAGATTTCTAAAGGAGTGTCTGACGTCGATTGCAACGTGATCAATTTGGTTGACGGTTGATTGATCTAAAGACCATCAAGTCCAGCGGCAGGAACCGTGTACTCACTACAGAGAGAATCCAACCGGCGGTGAAGTCCTTTAGCTTAAGTTCGATCCCAGAGATGAAGACTGTTCTTTCCTATAATTCTAGCAAAGATTTCTTCTTTTCTCTGTCCCACCCGCAAGTTGGGCCTACAAGAACGATCTTGATGTCGTAGATGGAGATTCGTTCAAATATTCTGTTTAAGAGAAGTGACCCCTGCTTTTCCCTTTCTTCTCCCCTGTCAGGTCGGGGGCTCAAGTCAGGCTGATGTTCCCGAATTCAGCTTTGACGTAGATTGTCATGAGACACTTATTGTTGCGTCAAAATTTTTTTGCCAAAGTCTACCTCGAACAACTAGTCCATGCACTCCCTCTGCATCCTCCTTTTTTACGACCCATTCCTTCATATATCCTGGATGGCAGTTAATAATAATAATTATTGAGTGGCACTCCACAAGGGACTAGGGCCTCGCTTCTCTCACGAGTTGAAGGGACCTACAGTTTTTGGCCGACTCTGAACGGCGGAATTTTGAAAAGCTTTTCATGGACAATTGATACTCTGTCAATGTCAGCAACTCGAAGGAGATGATGCCGTGAAAAAAATGCGAGGTGTTCCGTCCGGGAATCGAACGTAGGCTTTCCGTCGACGCCCTTACCACTATGCCACGGCGAACACGACCACCTGGATGGCAGTTATATCTATTTTGTTGCGGTCCAGAGCCTCCGCAAGTTCCTCGGCTTCAAGTGGCTTGTTAAGGGACCTCACATACTACGTAGAAAACCAAAAACCGTTGTCTTTGATTCATTTGCAAGGGTCGCCAACAGTAGATCCGTCCATCTCCGAAGGATGTGATTGTCTCATAAATACCAGGAAGCTTACCTCCATGCATTTTTTAATTCACCATTTGTGGTTGGTAGTTGATACCGAAGAAGCACCACGAGGAGAGCAATCTTATCTTCACTGATGCATTGAAGACAAAGAATGGGACAGAAACAGGAAACTCTACCGAGGCTGAGAATACTTAGAAACTTAAGGTGACGCTTCAGTCCAGGGTGGACCTAGGTCTGAACAAGCAATGGTATCCAGCTTTCAATTTCGCACGATATTAATGTGTTGACACGTTTATCCACACACACCATTTTTAATCCGCGTTTCTAGACCAAACAAGTCTTCACTTATGAAGCCAAGTTATATAAAAGCTCACAGTCTTCCACAACGATCACGTACATCACGTGAGCAAAGGATTTTGAATTTAATTCCCCAGAGCTCCGCATAATTAAGCACGGATCCCTAAGCAAGAAAAATAACACTGCGGGCTTAAATAAGATCCAAATCAAACCAAGACCCAATTGCATTAATGATACCCTTCCCATCTCTCTGATATTCCAATGATCACGTCCCCGAGCAATTTGTTACCAAGCCCAATCCCCCTCCCCCCCCCCCCTCCGTTATGGATCAAATCAAAGATTCATAAATCTGTCTCTTCCAAGCAACCCCTACTTCCTTCCCATTCTCCTCGGCTGACTTAAATTCGAAAGAAAAACCCCTCAATTCAAAGTCAACCCCATTCTTGTCTATAAGGAAGAAGAATTTTAATTTCTGACAAACAAATGCTACCGCCACCGACACTGTCAACCTCCTAATTTTGAATTTCCTGTCATAACAATTTTTTCCCCGATAACGGACAATACCATTGACGACAACACAAACAAAACAAAACAACAACAAAAAAACGCGAGCACCCCAAAGACACAACTTTCGTCCTTCAGCAAATTAAATTGCCAAAAAGGACACACAAAACCGGTTTGCCACCCAAAAATTTCATCACTTGCACCACTGAGCTATAAAGTCACCCCTAAAACGTTCACCCCACCCCGCCGTTTCCCCGTTTCTTTCTTCTGTGTGTAAATTTTAAATTTAAATTCACAAAAGAAAAACAAGTAATCGATCCACGATGAGTACTCCAAGCATTTCGCAAAGTGTCAGCAGGATGCTGCTTCATCGGAATTCAGCCCTCCATCCGCGAGGCAGCAGAGGGGGAGGGAAGAACAATGAGAACTTAAACGCTAACTTGGTATCCCCGGGTACGTGTGTCTGCCAGCTCGTTCATCATTCATTTGCCAAATGAAGTCATCGCGCCAAGCACCGAAAACTTTTGCACATTCCTCCACCTTAGTTCCAAACCCCACCCACCCCCATTGAAACCCCACTGAAAACAACAACGCGAAAGGTTCAAGAAGCAAATGAACCCTTCACTCAGTCCCGCCCCACACACCGATCCATGGCTCGGTCTCCTCAGCTACTTGGACTCTTTGCGTAGGAGGTGAAAAACAAAGTGGACTACCGAATGGCTAATTTAAATTCCGCTGGGGATACCAGAGGGATATTAATTACAAAAGCCATTCATTAATTTTAATTGCATTACATTGGGTCAAGTACCCGCCGCCACCGTGGCCCATAAATATCGGCGGGATACTGCCATCAGGAGGCGGACAGTCAAACTGGAAGTCGAGCACGACGAGCTGTTTGCCGTGAGGATGCACGAGAGGAATTCTCCTTGATTTTGGGTGGAGTACGGTATGGCCGCGACTGATTCAGTGGCAAATGAGTCCGGCTGTGGGCTAATACACTCTTGCTTCCATGAGTGCTAAGCAAAGGAATTGTGGACGTGTGAGGAAGAGCCACAGTGGGCTTGAAACAAAGGGACGATTTGATTGTTGATCAGAGAAGCAGCAACTTAAATGTTTGGGAAGGTGTCTCTAAGGTTTAGTCCTCCAGAAATTCAGTTAAATGTCTGAACTTATCCATTAAAGCGGCAACTGCATAAAAGTCAAAAGATCTGGTCCTACAATCTACTCCTGAGGACTTTCACTCAATGTCTTAAATTTACAAACATCGACGACATAGATGTAAACATACCCAACCCTTGGAAATTTCACAAAATTTCCCCCATCCAGCAATGTCCTTCAGACACTTCAACACCCGCCCTTAGACAATGTAGCACGTGGTTAACTAACTGGCTATTGGGTAATTTTCTCTCATTTTCCTTAATTTTCTTTCGTTCCCTCCCACCCGCCATCGACTCGCCTCCAGAGCGCTCTCTTTCTTTCGAATGTCCTTTCATTAAAGTTCGAAAGGGGTTCATTACATATCAGAGCAACGGCAGCAGCAGTGCCAGCAGCACAAGGAGATACGGAAAAAGGAAAATAGCAGCTCAACAATAACACAAGTCCACTAACAACATCCACCCACTGGCGACGGCGAAATCTTAAAGGACCTGAGAAGTTCTCCTTTTAAAATTTACTGACGCCCGGGTCGGGAGTGGATGATTCTTTTTCTTCATATTACCTCCGCCTTCCCACCTAACGGAAGAGGCGAACGGATGTGACGGAATCGTGGAGGCGAGAGTGCACCCTCTGCCACGGGACTGATGGCGAAATAAGTCTTGTTAATGTTACACCCGCTGTCAGTCGGAAAGGAATTAATGAAAAATTTATTGGAATCGAAAGCGGGGACCTGCGTCTGACGGCATAATTTTCAATAAAGGATTCGCTCGCATCTACCCGTACCTTTAACTGCCCCCACCTCCCGGCGAAGTGACTTAAATCCACCTTAAAGCAGCCGAGAATCCGCCCGAATAGGGGCATAGAAAAAAAATCGTTTCCGACTAATATCGATAAGCCCCGATAAATGCAATAATAATTACATCCTTGTAAGGATGAATGGAATCAGACGTCTCTCTGTGTCGTTTGAAGGGGCTCCCGGGCCACACGGCTTAGCTCCACCTTGGGACTTTCGTGTGTGCGTGCCAGTCGCATCCTCAAATGTAAACCATTTGGGAATACATTCCTTTTTTTTGCCCACCTCCCATCTCCTGGCACAGCCGCTGCTCCTCAAGTCAGTGTGGGGAGGAAATAAATCCGAGGAAATCTCGTATCTGTTGAATCCACTTTTGCGTGATTGAGCTTTTAGGTGGCACACACACACACACACGCACGTAGGCAGGGCGGGGGGGGGGGTTTCAATGACAAATCTCTGATCGAAGATGTCACTTGGAAGTGATACGAATATTGGGTAATTCGATACAGTCAAATGGCATCACATCAGAAGTGAACTTTTCGGTTTGCGGCTGCGGACAGGCTGAAGGGCTGCCTCGGAGCGACGATGATGGATTTGGGGTGGTGACATGTACACGGGCGCATACATCGGCGAGGAGGGAGTTTTAATTCTTTCGCATGATTACAGTCGACCTGCGGGAGTATTGATTGGTGATTTGCTTTCCACGCACTTTGGAACAGATTCCAGTTTATTTGGCGTCCCTAAGGTAATTCATCTCATTTCGGGCATAGAAGCAGCGTAGCACTTTAAAAGGGAGCAGCCGAGCGCGGGTAAGCAAAGAAACGACTTTTTGTGTTTAAATGGAGACTGTGGACTTGTTGTTTGAAAACGACAAGAACCTGAGGCCTGCCGAAATTTTAACACGATCTGACTTTTGATTGAACCTTTTGTTTGAAATCGATTGTTCCTGATTTTTAAAGATGAAATTTGATTCTTTCTTATGAAGAATACTGTGTATGTTGACTCTTCCGTAAAAATTGGGTTCAATTAGTTTTCCGTCATTTTCTGCTGAACCACTCGCACCACGGCGGCTGGGGGGGAAAGTTTGGCAAAAATCAATAATCTCCTATTCCCAGACTTTCGACAGAAAATGCACGAGAAAACAGAGACAGGAGTTGTTTCGAAATACAGCGTTTTTCGTATTCTGCATGAAACATTGGGCATAGGAAAACTGTTCATGCAATAAACAATAAATGTAACTTTGAGACAACTTCAGGGCATGCTGTCTAAGCGCAATTGGAACTAGTTTTGTAAGCGTTTCGTAACCCTCGATATATCATTGATCTACTGCTACAGAGGCTAAGGAATGGTCGACGGAGTGGACTTTTTTGAACGAACGAGCTTCGAGGAGGGCAAAGATTACCCTATTCCCCGAAAAGATGATGCTCACTGTAATGTGGGACTCCCGAAGTATGTTCCGCATCGACTACCAAGTGAGGGTTGAACGGTCACACGATTCTACTATGCCGGACTATTGGAACGATTCAATTCAGAATTGCTGAAAAAACGTCGGGGACTGAAAAATTATTTGAATTAGGCCACAAACTACTACAACATCCACCCCATCTCCAGACTTGGGAACATTTGACTTTTTTTTCATTCAAACTTGAAAAGTCACCCGCCGTGCAGAAATTTGAATTGAATGAGGTGATAATCCATGTCACGGGGGGCCTCCGGAAGACATAGTTTTCCAACGGGCTTAAGAAGTAGAATTAGTGATGGGTCAAGTGTATCGGCCTTAAAAACTTTGTTGAGACATAACTCACCACTGTTCCAAATGCTGAAGTTTTTCTTTTGAACACTGATACGACCACAGCTGCACAAAATGAACGTAAAAATAAAATTCTGATTGTTTCTCGATTCTTAATTCTGCAAGAGGCATAGCAAAGAAAAGATTAAAGGATTTGTGAGAAGAATGCAGACCATTACAAAAAAAAAGAATTTTTGGAAAGGGTCTTACTGAGTGGGGATGAACACCTAAATGCTTAAGGCCAACAAATTTTAGACGTATTTTTATATTCCAAAGCAGTTGTGCTAGAACTTGTAGCCCTGCAATTTGAAATATTCCAGAATCTGTGGCACACTGCAAAAGGCGGGACAGAATATTTTATTGAAACGAGAACGGGAGAGGTTCAATTTTCAATAGGCTTCTCAAATTCGCCGTTCGGAGTCGGCAAAAAACTGTAGGTCCCTTCTACTCGTTAGGGAGCAGTAGCACATACAACAAGAGTAGTTGCTGTAGAAGCTATGCCCTGGTCCCTTGTGGGCTGTAGTGCTACTCAATTATTATTATTATGGAACGATTTATTATTCAGCTGTGTGACGAAAATCATCGTTCTGTGACGAATGTTTTTCGTGATATTCGAGGCAATTCCAGCGCTTATAATCGATCTACTGAAACTACTATTGCCAATACCATTTTCAAATTTGAGTCTTAGCTTATATTAATGGATGATACTCAACCGATTAGACCACATCCAGCAAGAAGGAGAGAGCGTACGCAAAACACAAAATTAGGGAAGTTTGAAAGTTACCATCCATGGTAACCATTGTCGGCCATATTAACGAACTATGGGTCTTAGAAATTCAAGCACATGGTCTCGGTGAGCAGTGGTTTCAAGAAGACGGCGCTTTGAGCCATAACGTAATAAAACACATAACAATTTGGTGTCGAGTCTCTTCGTCGAGTTCTAACTTATGACCTACGCTTACAATTGGCTGACGTGCCAACATAATATTGACTCATAAGCTTATTGCAATAAGATAGCTGATGTCAACGAATGTCGATCACCAAGCAAGCGGTTTGGCTGTGCTTGCACTTTGGTGTGCAATTTTAAGTTCATTGACTAGGTTCGAGTCAACACTTCCTGTTGTGCTGCTCATATACATAGCTCGCGTGAAGTTATAATCTTGTGGAAAGATAATTTTGGTGAACGCCTAATTTTATGTTTTCCTTGAGTAAACTAGATTGTACGACATCACACCTTTGGATTATTTTCTATTAAGCTGGCAGGACTTTGCCAGCTACAATTGACGCCTTGGAAACCAACATTACTCGTGGTATTCGCGAGATCCCAGTCGTTATACGAGTCGCAAAGAATTGGACGTTCCGAATGGACCACCTCAGAAATAGTCATGGCCAACATTTACATGATATTATTTGGAAAAGGCGAGCAATGCTCTCTTACTATATGCCGGGTCACCAAATATGTGTGTGGTCTGGCGTGGCTACCGTCGAACCCAAGAATTATATATTATTGATCAATTGGAACTGTTCCCTCAAATCTTTTTATTTCTTGACAGTAGTGAACAGACCAATTTGTTATAGGTCATAGTGAATATAAAGCCCATCTTATCCCAGTAGATACCTAAAAAATATCTTTTTTTATCAGTCTAGGCTTCGCAACTATTTGCAAACCTTCATCTTTCTTCGTACGTGTTTTTTTAACAGGTTGTTCTCCTACAACTCTTACAACTTTTCTTTGGATGTTATCATTCCCTTTAGCAGGGGTCGAATTACGAGGGCTGTCTGATAAGTAACCGATCTAACCATGATGCACGCGACTTTTTCAATTTTTTTTTTTATTTTCCTACATAGTCTCCTTGTAACTCCACACACTTCTCCCAGCGATGCTCCCATCTCTGCAACCCTTCCAAATAGTACTTGGCATCTTTGTCTGCAAAATACGAGTTCACGAAAAAGATTGCCTCCTCATTTGACGAAAATCTCTGGCCGCCGAGCGCAGTTTTCAGTTGAGGAAACAAAAAAAGGCGCTTGGTGCTAGATCCGGTAAATAAGGTGGATGGTCAAGCAGTTCGAACCGCAATTCGTGGACTTTCGCCATGACGACTGTTGAGGTATGAGATGGTGCGTTGTCTTGGTGGAACAAGACTTTCTTTTTTTGCAAATGTGGCCGATATTTCGAAATTTCTTCCTTTAGCTTGTCCAATAATGATGCGTAGTATGCTCCTGTTATAGTTTTTCCTTTTTCAAGATAGTCTATAAAAATAATTCCATGGCTGTCCCAAAAAAGCTTTAGGTTTTTTTGGGGCCGGTTCCCCTTTTTCAATCCACTGTTTAGATTGGATTTTTGTTTCGGGCGTATAATGACGAATCCAAGTTTCGTCTACAGTTATCAATCGGCGCCAAAACTCGGTCTTATTGCCTCTAAACTGAGCCAACAGAGCGCTGGAAATGTTCATGCGCGCACGTTTGTGGTCTAGCGTAAGCAAACGCGGCACCCAACGTGCGGACAGCTTTCTCATGCCCAAATCTTGGTTTAATATATGGCAAACACGTTCTTTTGACATCTTCATAATCTCAGCTATTTTTCTAACTTTAATCCGGCGGTCGTCTAGTACCAATGAATGAACTTTAGCAATGTTATCGTTAGTGGTTACAGTTTTTGGACGCCCAGGACGTTCATCATCTTCCAAGCTCCTGCGACCACGTTTAAATTCAGCTGCCCAAAATTTTACGGTGGTAAACGATGGTGTAGAGTCACCATACACAGAGTCAAACTCATCTTTGATTTGCGAAGGCGTATTGCCTTTCAAAAATAAAAATTTAATTTCAGCTCGATATTCAATTTTTTCCATTTTGGGGGAATCACCGAAATACACTCACAAAAACGACTGTCAACAGATAATAGTGCAAGATAAATTTCTGAAATTTTGGCGAGTAGCTATTATAATACGCACAATTTGAAGTAGAAACTTTTTTTTCACTTGTGCCGCTAGCTTCACATTGAGGTCGGTTATTTATCAGAAAATACGACAGCCCTCGTATTTTCGTTTCAACACTGATTCATAAATGAAAATTCAGTCCGTTAAATTGTTCACTCTTACTTCATGCGGCACAAATAGTTTAGTTTCTCAAGATCGCCAAAATTGCTTTTGGTTCGATCTGGCTCAATTCTGTCCACCATTTCGTCGACTTTTTGAATGATTGTATATATGTATATATATTTAGAACACACATCACGATCGGTTGTCGAAGAAGGTTTCTCCTGGTCAATTATGAATTGTGTTGGCTCCATTTCTTAAAATGTTTGTTGTGGGAATGCGAAGGTTTTCATTTCCAGGCTTGTGTTTGTTTTTTGTATATTTTTCATTATTTTGAACACTCAAGGTGTATTTAACTTATGGCCCTTAAGGGACTTCCTTTAAGGACCCAGTCAAGAACCCCATTGGTCATAAGGCTTACGTGTAATGGTGGCATTTTGCCAGATACTACACCAGTACACACATCGAGAGACCAGGCACTGTAAATTTTAAGCCCTTCATAATCCCAGTATAAAACTTTGCAAAAGACTTGGATGATATGACAGAGATCCCCATTTGCAAAAATGAACATTTCAAACTTCTACTCATAAATATTGCACATACGCCTCGGTGGACATGACCAGCAATTGGTTTGCGCGAAGAAAAAATTCACCCTTCCAAACAGGAGCAAACAGTTTTTCAAATAAATTTAACGTCACCACTGCGTGGTGTCTCCTACTCGCAAATCAAAATCACAGGAAAACGAAACTCAACACAGATGACGCAAACAAGCGACGTATCAAATTATCAAGATAGCTCAGGCGGTCCTTTCAGTTGAGCCAGCCGCCCAGGCTGGGAGTTTCCCATCCGAATTATTCACTCAGCAACAATCAACAATCAAAGTCAGATTAAAGATGTTTACTCCTCGGACAGATCCCAAAAGTCCCGAGAATTTATTTAATTTCCATCCCCTCCCCCAGCGCAAGCAATCTAGTGCTCCATCTCCCGAGGCCAATCGTCCCCCCCCCCCCCCTCGTGAATGGCAGTTGAACGCCCGCCCAACTCACGGTGGCGTCAGTTCACCTTCATTGCGTTTCGTTTTGTCAACTTTTATTTGATGTGGTGACAGATGATTTTTATAATTTACCCGCCCCACCGACCCAGCCGCCACCCTCGCCATCAGTCGTCGTTCGTCGTTCGTCGAAATGACAGCCAGATAGAATCTTTACAGCGACAGATATCACAAAGCCTACGAGTGTAATGCTGTCATCCTTGCGGGGGGGTGGAGCTGGGGGCCACCCCCAACTGGGTAACGCCGACGGGAAAGGTTCCTTTTGATTTTTTACGAGACATTCTTCCTCTTGACGGTGATACACACGCAGACAGCAGCACAGAGCCTAGAGTGTGTTGACTTTGGTCCTGGATGACTTTCTTCACCGTTAGAGTCATCACTCGCGTGTTTATTTATGATTAATCGATTTTACGATTCCGTGTCTGTTGGCTCCATCCGAGCAGGGGCACTCAACTCACACACATTTCGCGGCATCCCTCAGCTACGAGCGGTCGCAATGGAGCCCGAGCGATACACACGCGATACGCAAAGATATGATTGAGAGATTACACGCGCACCAGAAGAGCGAGCACATTCACCGGCAGCGTGGGTTCGAGCCAAATTTACGGTCCTTTTACACTGCATTTAATTTAATGAGTCCTTTTGATTTTATTGCTTCCTCCGCCACCGGTTTTCGGCTTGTTTGAATTCCAGAGACATCGTCGGCGGCGGGTGAAGGGGGCCGGAAGGATTTAAGGAATTCCCATCCGCCGCCATACCGCCGGCGGAGACTCCTCGGAGCCTTTTTTTATTAACAATAACTTTTCGTAAGGTGCTGCCTTAGATTAGGAAGTGATTTATTTAATGTGGTTAGAATGGGATGCGGTCGCGGATAGGGGGCTCGGATACCGGCTGCAGTTAAGTTTGATCCTTTCCCTCAACCTTCATAGTGCTTATTACTTTTATTGATGTGGCATTAAAAGAACCCCCTCCCGCGCTGCCGCATGCGAGTGGAATGCGAATGAGTGACGGCAGAGATGCCGGTAGTTGCGGGAGAAAATTTAATGACGTTCTAAATTTTTGATATTCCCGATGGCTGGTGATGGACGAACGTGCATAAGCGTACTTAAAGTGGGCGGCATATGGGATGAGTGTTGAGAAAGGGCAAAGACAGTGGCTCGTATGAAAAGCACAAAAAAATCGTTAGCGTACGGCTGCAGAAGAGGATTGAAAATGGATTGAATCACTGGCCGTTGCATGCTGTGAATGACGCTATTAGTCGGGACAAACATAAAGAAACCTTTCTATTCCAACTACATCGTGTGTTGTTTCATGATAGAGTGCTGCAAAATGATGGGAACAATGCAGAGTCAATCAGGCAAAGGTGGATGCCGTTTATTTATCTCACAGAACAGATCGTTTTTCAGGGAGGATGATGGATGCGATTTGCTTCTAATGCCCGTGGGTACCACACTTGAGTCATAGTTATCTGGACGGAGGAGTAACTTCAAAGCCATCATGCTTTTACAAGGAGTCGTTTGTTACACAGATTTATCGGTATTTGATTTCCACTAAAACACACTGCTTTTCGCGATTAAAAATTAAAAATATATTGCGGCACAATAGCCCGCGGTTACGAGATGCCGGTGCATCGACATTAAGTGACTGTTTAGTGTGGTTCAAGGGATTTTTGTTTTTATTGGGAAACAGTGCACTGAAGCGCTCAGACTGGTCCATTGTACTACCAGACAGTAATCTTTATTTAATGTAATTTCTTGGTCTGCTTGAGGAAGAAATCGCTTCTGTGATAAAGAGCCTAGGTTTTTACCTCCCACCACATCAGGGCCAAACAGCCGCCACTTGATCCAAACATATGCGGGACATTGACAGAGGAATGGCTCTGCAGTGTCTTCACCTTCTCTAGAGGCGCCGCATAGCGTACCAACACTAAGTCCAAGCACATTCAAGTGCTTATGGATGAAGTGTTCTGTTTCACCGGCAACAAGTCGACTGCCGTCAGTCCTATCCAGAAATAATAGAAGAGCCACGGATTTTTTACTGACACTTGGGAGCATGCACTTGACTAGCTTGCAATCTGCAGAGTCATGCCATTTCTAATTGTGCTGTAGAGGGAGCCAGTCGTCGACAGAAGCACTTACCATGGACACGAGCAGTTTCAAGGTGTGTTCGGGTCATATGCATGCCTCTTTTGATCCTTGCATAGCAAGTTCATCGATAATCTCGTTGCGTCCCGGCAACCATACACGTCTTAGCGAATTTAGTCTGTCGGCCAAATTAAGGAAAGACTTACATTCCTGTACTCCAAGGATAGAATCGGATTTACTTCAAAGATTCCAATGGGAGGACGGTTACCGTCAATTGGAAGGGGCATGGTCGAATGACAAACGTCTTTGATTTGTCCGGCGATTGGAGATTAAGACTTGGGCAATGTGTGGTTCCAACAAGACGGAGCAATACCACACAACACGACCAATTGTCTTCTTCCGTGAGAAGTTTCCTGGTCGCGTAATTTATTGATGTCATTAAGACACAAAGATCGTACGAATTGATATCGCTTACCTCCTTTTGGGTTGGGGTTTCGCAAGAGATACTCCTTACGTTAATAATCTCCGAACTTTTTGCACATTGAAAACCAACATTACTTATGTTATGGTGGTATGGTGGATAGAGCACAAAGTGTGCGAAATTAAGTAACATTGCAATCCACAAGGGACCGGGGCCTAGCTTCATTAGCAAGTACTCGTTATGTGCGTGATTTTGTTCTTCCATGAATTAAATGGACTTACAGTTTTTTTCCGTTTCGAACAAAAAAATTTAAGAAGCGTTTTCATATACAATTAGTATCCTTTGAGTGTTGTCGGCTTGGAGTAGCTTGGAGTTTGTGCAGTGTAAAAAATCAGAGGTGTTCAGTTCGGAGATCGAATCTGGACCTTTAGGTGGGTCGACGCGCTTACACAGTACGACGACACGGCGACCACAGAACCTACAGTTTATTGTTACTTTAAAAGGATTTACTGGGTGCCACATATTTGAAAATGGTGTGAAAGTAATTAATTGTCGGTATGTGGCTATGGGCAGTGATACCTGAGGTATTTTAAATTGCATCTGTCAATAGTACGCATCGGAAAAAAGCGAATTCGACAACCTACCACTTTCGTACAAGAAGCGTAGCTATTCAATCCCTCTTTTGACTTCTTTCTGTTTCGGTGGAAGATCGTGTGTTTTTTTTTTTAACTTCAACGTCTTGAGCCCAAGTTCTAATTTCAGGACATGTTGCATCTGTTCGAATGCTATGTTGAGCTCAAGAGACATTTTTCTTCCACCTCGACGCGGATTTCACTCAATTCCAGCCTTCCCGAACTATTTCTGGCGATGTTGTTCTTTTTTTTTCATCTCCATGGCATTTTGCATCACTGCCAGTATCGCGGTAACGAGCTATGGTTCGAGACACTAATGATTTACGTATATTCACATCGAGGGTTCTAATGACAGCTACTTGGGGTTTTCCAGACAAATATAAAGAAATCACGCTGTCACGCTGTCCATCACGGATTTGAGACGCAAGTCGCTTTAACGTTTGAGTTCACTGTCATTAACAATTAAAAAATTATAGCAGTCTGAAGTTTATTGCAGTTCGGTTGGAAACTTCTAAAGAACGAGAATTCCTACAGAATTTGAACTTAACAAAAGTCGTTTCAGAGGATTGACACTTTGGACAATTTAATTGTTCTCATTAAGAAATAAATAAAAAGATTAGAGTGCCTTTGTCTGCTTAGTCTGTTAAAAAGATTTTCAGATGATTCTCTATCAACCTGTTCATGTACACACTGTGAAACAGAGACATTCAAGATTGTTGCGAAGCTGCCTAACTTATAAGAGGCAGAATAATGTCTTCCATCTGCCCTTTAGAGACGGTAACTATTCTCTGATTCTTAGATGCATCGTAAGTCAACTTAATATCATGAAAGTGCATAGAGAGCTTCACACCATCGCGCACAAAGAAAGCTATTGCTGATGGTTAGTCTTATTCGCCAACTGACCATCATAGAATGTTTTTTAAAAATTCCTTCGATAATCTTATTAAGATACACTTCCATAAGTATTCAGCTTTTTTTTAAAGTTGACATTGACTGACCTAAAGAGTCCAGTCATTTCAGTCTGCAAAAGGACTTTATCGTATCTGGTGACCGATATCGGAAGATTTCTCTTCATTATCCCCTTTAATGACAAGGGATTATGAAGTCGTCAATAGGCCTGGCTTTTGTTAATTTCACTCAATTGCAGTAGCTACTAATTCTCCACACCCCCATTGCCCAACATTACAAAACCTTCTGACCGTGAATAGTCTACGCGCCTGTCAACGATACCACCTTGGCACAGTATTCATTTGATGCCCGATATTTTGGATTGCCCTAATGGACCCGCTTTTCATCACCAGTCACAATCCGAAGTACAAGCGATTACTTCACATCGACACCAGTTACAAACTTTAATTGCTTTCAACTTCAGTTTTAATAAACATTCCACCCACCCCTTCGAGTCTATTACGCATCACCGCTGGGATAGCTTCATCAAATTCAAGTCATAAGAGCCCATACCCGAACCACTTGAAGCCAACTACTTGGGGCAACTTCTCCAACTCAATACAAACAAACAAACCAGATGACACTTTCATCCCCCGTCAACGCCATGACAACCAAAGGGAGTGCTCAGTTATCTCACCTTTTTCCAGCGATCACTGGCACAGAATTGCGAAGTCAACGAAACCGCGTTCCTTTCACCCTCTCTCCCTCTTTCTCTTAACACGCGACACCACTGCCAGCAAATAAATCATTTTCTGGCAAATATCTGCCACCCTCCAAGTCGGGCAAATGCAAATTTCACAATTATTAATGGTAATTAACTTCTCAACTGCTTTGGCAGCCTCTCGTTCGCCCCGCCCACCTGTGTGAGACATTTAACACTCAGCACCAATCTCCTCGGAGCGGTGAAGATGACGATGGCGATAAGCAAATGAATTATTATTATTTAATAATTCTAGTGAGAGTAGTAATGATATTTACTCGCACCCTCATCTCTTCCTTTCGGTACACAATTTAGCCTCTTAATCGAGCCTGTACCTCCTTGTCGATGACAACAACGTCGTTCAGTCTTGCTGTATGCGAGAGTTGGAAAGAAATCCATGGTTTTTGAATCAGTGGAGGAATCTTTAGGAAATTTGGGATGTAGAACGAGATCATCAAACTATGGGAGCAACCTACTTATGTTAAGCATGAACAATTCCAAAGAATGGAAAAAATGTTTGGGAGTACAAATTGATTCGGTCCATACTTTTTGTTAAAAAATGTCTTTAATTGAAAAATCTCAAAAAACCAAACACGCAAAGTATTGTCCATTGGAAGCGACACCTTTTTTCATCTCTGTGGCAATTTTCGAATACGATCTCTGAAATATGAGTCCTCAAAGCAATCTTTGAGCTGTTCTTCGATTTTTTCAAAAGCCCCAAACTATTGACTCCCCAAATCCTTTTGCAACCAGTAGTCAGAAGGAGTAGGGTCTGGAAGATACGGCGGGTGGAGTAAGAACTTCCCTGCCCCCCCTTTTAGAGTTTACAGCTAGTATTGGCTGCTACAGGCACGATGGAGCTCGCGCTGTCATGTTTTTCACGTAGTCAAGATTTCGCAGCATCCAACATTTCGCCTGGTTTTTGTAGCTTATAGTACACCACAGCCGTCTACTCCCACGAAAGGCAGAGCGTAACCCTTGAATTTTGGAATTTTCTTTAACGTCGATGTAGACTATGGTGGAAAGGGTTCACTAGCCTCTTAAGGTATTTTTTCTCGGGGCTATAGTAGTTTATCCACTTTTCACCTCCAGCAACGATATGGTGCAGGAATCCCTTTCTTTGATGTCTTTCATAGCAGCAGTATCGAGTTGAACAATCGCCTTTCGACGTCTTTCGATTTCAACTCTTAAGATACCAAATTTCCTTGCTCTTGAATAAATCCAAACGGAAATTGTTTGCTGAGTCATTCCCACTATTCTGCGAGTTCACTTGGCATTTGGCACTGATCCTGATCCAAGCTACAATTCCTCATCTTCAAATTTAATGGGCTATCTTTGACGCTAAAGTCACCACGTATAAAGCATCGAATCCACCCTCTGCATGGTTTATCGATCGGAGAAGATTAACCATAAACTTCTATAAGCATTCGATGATGGCAGCACTCAGCCGGGAGATTTCTTCTTCCAACAAAAAAGAAAAACCAAATGCTGTTAATTTAAGACAAATCCTGAAATTTTCGAAGAAGCAAAAAAACAACACCGTTGTCTAAAGCAGACGCTGATGCACATTGCTGACAGATATCACACCTTTCCAATGAACTAGGTAATCGCCTCCAAGATCAGCCACAACGTGCAAGTGGCGCCGTTTTTTTTAAACCGAATCAAACCCGCAATTCTTTATAAAAACTGATTTTTTAGCTATTATCTTTTCGGCAACATTGGTTTAAGCAGCTGACGCACGTTTCGTGTTTTGTTGCACTGTCAAACATCTTCAGTTTGGTCTATAATTTAACCATGAATCGTCTTGCAAACGAACTACGCTTGCAAATTATTGAATTTTATTATCAAAATGCGTGCTCTGTAAAGAAAGTTCATCGGGCGCTTCTTCCATTTTATGGTCAGTTCAATTTTGGCTCAATGGGTACGTAAATAAGCAGAATTGTCGATCTTGGAGTGAATATCAGGCAGAAGCATTGCAAGAGCTACCAATGCATCCAGAAAAAGTCACAGTTTGGTGCGGTTTATGGGCTGGTCATCATTGACCGTACTTCTTCAGAAATGATGCGAATCGTACCGTATCTTTGAATTGTGTCCAAAAAGCAAGTGCTTGACTTGCATGACATGTGGTTTTAACAAGACGGTGCCACATGCCACACAGTACGCGCAACGATGGACTTATTGAGAGGCCAGTTAGGTGAACACTTTATTTCACGTTCGGGACCGGTCAATTGGCCGCCTGGATCATGCGATTTAACGTCTTTAAACTACTTTTTGTTCCTGAATTGTATGTGTTTTTTTTTTTTTAAAAACTTTCATATAGCTTTTAAAAAAATCACCCTTTACAATGTATGTTCCCATCTTTTGTAATGAAATTTTTTGATCTTTCGGGTAATTTGTGAATACAGCGTCAAGAAGCGTCTTTCCATTTTGCCATAAACTATGCATCGACCACATAACATTCACATCTTCGCACGAAGCAAAGTGCTACTCAACAAATGCGTGACCCATGCAAGAAAAAACTATGTCTGGTAAGAGAGCCAGCTGAGGGCTTCCATCATGGAGCATTTTGAAGAAAACTTACTTTCTCTTAACTCTTTTCATACGCTGACCCTTTTTTCAAGCAACCAATAGTTCAAGCCTTGGTTCACGCAACTCATGACAGACCCCGCCGCTCTGGTCCCGGGAAATACAGAGCACCGTCTTTTTGCAAAGCCTATTGGTCTTGTGGTTCTAGTGAACGATTACAAAACAAAGCGATGCCCATCAATTGTGTGACATATTGAGAGACAATCCGAAGGAGCCATATTTGAATAGTAGACTAGAATGACCACACTGAGCGCCTTGTATGCTTCGTGGAACGGTTTGACTGTATATTTGGGGGTCTTGGGGCCATTGTGTTGCCTCTTTCGATATTGCGGCCATTTCTTAAACCACAGAATGTTTAGATCGATTCATTTTTGTTGGCGGCATTCAAAATTTGTCCCTTTCCCAGGTTTAAGCAAGACCACGCCACTTTGATCCCACAGAATATGGTCTTTCTACCGAAGCAATTTAGTTTTGCGGTCAATGTCGGTCGATAGTGTGTCTAGGTGTGCTTTAAATACTACTATCCGAATCCCCTTATACCAAACAAACAAATTTTTTGTTTTGCGGGCTTTTCCATTTGCCTATCATTCAACTACCGAACTTCTAAATCATTTCCACCTCTCATAGGCTATTGGAAACAACATTTTGACTAACGCCCAAATGCTTTTCGCTTATTTTTGGATTTGGCGATAAAGGGGGGCCTGGGCGTTACTAAAAGCGGATAAGGAAACCCTTAGTCTTTTCGAGAGAAAAGTTTTGCGTGCGATTTTTGGTCCTTCTCGCGTGGATGGCATCTGGAGGAGAAGATTAAAGGACAAACTTTATAGGCTGTACGGCGGCATGCCTCTGGACAAGTGTCTTTCGATACAACGCTTAAGATGGCTAGGAAATGTAGAGTGTATGGACACCACTGCTCCGACCTGAAAAGTCTTCGAATTTGAGCCATTGGGAAAACGCAACAGTTGACGGTCCAGGCTAAGGTGGGGCACACAAGTGGGGAAGGACGTGCACCAACTTGGAGTGCGCAACTGGCGGCAGCTGGCGAAAGATCGTGCTGCCGGAGAGGCATGTTGGTTGAGGCCCAGGTCCACCCCGGACTGTAGCGCCTGAAGAAGAAGAAGAAGATAAAGGGGACGGACGGACAAAATGTTCAAGATACCGAAAAGTAAATTTAACAAAATCTGCAAAAACCCAAAACGTCCAAATTTTCAAAATGAAGTCATAGATTGTAGATTTTCATATTTTTGGAATCTTGCCCATCTGGACAAGAAAGAAAATTTAGTGTTGATATTTTTTCTTCCACACTCTGGAATGTCGCCGATCTTGTGGACTTTTGTGTTGAAACGGCTTCTTATGAGGATTCAGTTTGAAGAAGATATTGATGTTTGAGCAATCTCCTTTGTTTCCGTCGTGAAAGAATCGTCAGGTTTGACAGCTTGGAACTAGTTCTCTTCTTCTTTTTCTGTGTTTTTTTATCAGATTTTAAGCAGATGACCACTCCGAAACTTTGTGATGAATATACCTTGAGGAATCTTGCTTTAGACAGCGACCTACCAACGTCTTTCACGGGCATCAAAAGCAAGGCTAAGTCAAGCAATTGTTCAGTCCCGCCATCAATGAGAGTTTCTCACACATCATAGCGCTCAAAATATCGAACGACCTCCATCTGATGCGCCCCTAAAATCGGCTTTACTTCGCGAAAGTCACACATTCCACCCCATCACAGGCACTTACACTTCACTTCATGCTCTGTAAGTCAAAGTCAATATCGACAAGTCTCGCAAAAAAAAGATTTTCTAAAAAAATAACAACAACAGCAAGCGAAAGAAAGACTAAAACAGAAGAGGAAAAGAAATTTATTGGATCTCTCAAAGAAAACTCAAATAAGCTGCATGCACCCTCACCCCGAAGGCGCGTTTAAGTGCTGGTGAGGGGAAAATAGCGTAAAAGCGGATTTGCTCATGTTTACATGATTTCTCAACATGGCCCCAAATTACATACACGCAGAGGTACTTGTTGCACCACCGACCCACCCACCGCCCGCGAGGGGTGCTACCTGTACGTACACTTCCGAAACGGGAGCGAAGTGCCTTGATGTCTCCGCGCTACCTTCTTATCGTCTAAAAACAAAACACTGACGCGAAAAAAACTCGTTTTAAAACGTCGGTAAGCTAAAAGTCTTCGACGGAGGGGCTTTCTTTGGCTTATTTCGTGGATGCCCCCCTCCCCCGCGACCCACCCATTGAAAAATAAAGATAATGACATTGATGGTGGTGTAAAGGGATTTTTTTTTCTCTGGCGCTTGTTGTCTTCTTACGGCGGTGCTGCTACTCGCCCCACCACCACGGTGCACGTCACTGCGAAGTTGAAGAGGGTGAGCATCCTCGAAGGCAATTGATGGTAAAAGCAAGGTATACGGTGCGCCAGCAACAGCCACCAGGCAGCGGGAGCAGAGAAACCGACTCGACGGGGATGAGTTGTTTTGTGTACTTCTACACGGATGTCGATTAAATTGTTTCTCCTTCACGACGACGATGACAGTGAGCGTTCCTGTTATTGATTTATGCAGATAAGCACCTGGATTATGAGCGGAGAGACAGAGCCGAGTGACAGGGCGCACAGGCACCGGGCGGTGTACAGATCTCAGTGTACACTGGGAGGATGTCTCTATCTGAAATTTGGTTAAATTTATTGGTGGCGCATATATTTAGCCTCGTAAAAGTTTTTCAGCTGCTTCTGGAGACGGTGGTTGGTTGGTGTGGGGGGTATACTGGGGCACCACAGACAATTGCCTTTGTGCTTAAATTTTGCACAAGGATTCCATGGGAAAGTCAAAGGGCTTTCAATTTAATTGAAGTAAATTTTTGATTTTTTTTTCTTTCCTTTTTTTTTTGATTATGCCACTGAGGAGGGGGGTGGGGGAGGCTGCTTATTGGCAGGCTCAATGAGAGATGAACATGGCAGGTCTGACAGATGCATATCGATCGGGAGCGTACCACTTGAAACGAATGCAAATTACTGCTGATTGATGGTTCAATTTGGTATTCAGGTATTTCGAAGACAGTCCAGAATTGATTGAGATTTCAATGAGATTGATCAGCGAGTTCTTTGCTGGGACGATGAAGTGTGCGTTACCATTTTGGACTTAAATTGAAGAACATACAGATTATTTTCGGGTGCTTTTCGGTAGAGTTGGCTGACAATCACTCTCTCGTTTTGGGATGTTCACCGATAAAACACATTTTTAAAATTATGGGATAAGCATCAGGAAGTTCAAAAGTTGAACTGTCAAAATAGTTGTGCTCACAGTTTAAAGTGTTTCAAAAAGTTCCATCAGAGAGCTGTGACTCTTGAGGAATTTCGCTTGATTTGGGGATATCATCTGTAAAATTGCCTATCTTCAATATTTAGGATATTTTAACCTAAAATTCAAAATAAATGTCGAATGCTTGTCAAGTAACGTTTAGTTGATACCCGTAAAGTCATCTTTCAGATGATCACTTAAGTTATCTTTTTTATGAGATATTTAACGGAGAGAGGAACTTATTCGACCAATGGCGCCTCCACCTTTGACAAAGTCCCATACCGCCGACATTAAGTGCCGAAGAGCAATGAAAATATTACCAAGAAGGCATTTGGAAAATCACAAGTGATGTTCTGGGCTTCACTTTGCCATCAAAATGAGATGCTTGGTTCGTTGACGAACATCAACGAGCACATGCAGCTAAAAGGGAAGAAAATTCAAACCGTCGCTGAAAACTAGGACGAGGGCAGCTCTGCGAACAGAGAAGAATTGAAAACCACCGACTCCTCAGAAGGACAGAGCATGAGAAAAGCGCAATCGAAGAGATTGAGGGATGTTACTCGTACCACAGGAATGACGTTCAGAAACTCTTCCAACAGTTGAAAAGATCATGTCAAGTTCGCAAAAAACTGAATCCGACTTCGGAAAGCGAGCTTTGAGAAATTTTTCATAGAAAATTTACACTTTTTGAGTGTTGTCAGCAACTCTAAGGATGTGGTGCTGTTAAAAAATGCAAGGTGTCCCGTCCTTAACCTTCCTCGTGTGTATCGATGTGCTTACTCACTACATCACGGTGACCACTGCAGGTCGCTTGTAGGCATAAGAAAAATAGTGAAAACACAGTCGGTACTGGAAATATTGAACGACCACTTCTGCAGAATGATGATCAAATGGCCGCTGCCAGGCAGAACAATCCATCCAATGTAGGTGATTATAGACAAGAATTCCGTCCTCCAAGCCTGAGCAATCGTCGAACTAAAGTCCAACAAGGCTCCTGTTGGTCGATGGACTGCCTGCTGTGCTCTTCAAGGCAGCTGGTGATCTGTAAAATGTGGTCGTATGAAAGTACACTCTAGGGACAAAATCTCGGTGTCGTTTACATACCAATCTTAAAGAAGCGGAATGCGAATTACAGAGGGCTAAGTCTGCTAAACACATCGTACAAGACTTCTTCCATCGGCCTCTGTAAACGCCTCAAATCATATGTCAGTAGCCAATATCAGCGCGAGTTCAGGCCAGCGGTATCCTCTTTTGGGTCAAATATTCACACTATGGGAGATCTTGAAGAAGACATAGGAGTTTTAACTCTATACTCACCATCTATTCATCGACTTAAAGGCCGCATATGACTATATTTACTGAGACGAGCTATACGACGCATTGCTTAGTTTCGGCAAAACTCGTCCGTCTTTGCAGAACAACGATGGAGAATACTCCGTTAATGTATGAATGAGAATACTCCTGAAAACTAGGACGAGAGCAGCTCTACGAACAGACGAGAATTGAAAACCACCGGCTGCTCTAAAGAGAAGAGCATGAGAATAACGCGATCGAGGAGATCGAAGGATTTTACCACAGGAATGACGTTCAGAAAGTCTTCCAACAGGTGAAAAAATCATGTCAAGTTGACAAAAAGCCGAACAGAAGCTTGCAGGAATAAGGATGACAAAAATAGAGATGCAGTCGTTGCTGAGAAATTGGAAAGATCTGCAGACTGATGACCAAAATGCAGCCGTCACGCAGAATAATTCATTTAATGCAGGATGGACAACAATACGGCCCGCCCGACCTTACGGCAGCAATCGTCGAACTTAAGTCCAACAAGGCTCCTGTTGATCGTTGGACTGCCTCCATCACTAGAGACAGGATCTTTGCAACGGCTCGCATATGCCGATGGCATTCAAATAATCAGAAGAACACAATGGATTGTCAGTTGGACGTTTCTGAGCATCGACAAGGATGCGGGTAAGATAAATTTTCAGTGAGTGAGTGTAAGACAAAATGCAGCCTACGAAAAGGGGCCACCAATAGTGACATATTACACAAAACGTCACTATAGACAGCTGTAACTTCGAAATGGTGAAAGACTTTGGCAACCTAAAGCTCCGAAATAAACCCAAGCATTGAACCCACAGTGGAGATGAAATGAAGGATAACGCTTGTCATTAGCTCTTTTTTTACGCTTTGAGGAATAAAGCCTGTTCTCGAAGAGCCAAGATATCCATATATAAAACCTAAATAGTCCCAGCCCTGCTAAATACCGCTGAAGCATGGATACAAACAAAGGCGGACGAGGATGTTCTTGCTCTAGAGGAGGCCCTTAGAACTGACTTTGGTTTCGTCTGATGGCGCTTGGATAAATAGACATAGATATCGGTCTGCTCAAGCGAGTTCAGGTCTCTCATCTCTGATGTCTAGGTCACGCAGAGTAAGCGGACACCAATGCTCCGACTCAGAAAGACCGATGGACAACGTAGTAAAGAAAGACACTGCTAGAAGGTGACCTCAATCAGTTGAACGTCTATGGCTGGAAGAAACCAGCATTACACCGGGCTAGAATAAGTGGCGTGTTGGCTGATTCTGAAGTCCACCCCGGACTGTAGAAGAAAGTAGTCTTTGCATTGACCAATCCTTGAATGGAAGCAATGATCTCTTTGCATAAGTAATTTGAATAGGATCAACTGGCGGAAAAAAGTCCAGACCACATCCTGACTGGGCTCCTTGAGACCCCGTTCGGCGACCATAGCGCGAATTCGGTTTTGTAACGCGGGCAGATGTAAGAACACTTCATCCTTACAGGAACGAATTTGCGTACCAATATTCTCAGTTGAACCTAAAATGCGCTATGACTCCTCGGCCAAATTCACACCGCCCATCGCAGCGACATCATTGATATCATCATCTCCATACATGGACGATGACATTGATATGGAGGGCTGTTGAAAAAACGATGAGGCTGTGGTGGCCGCCTTCTCCTCTTGCATCTGCTTCTTTTTACTCGAGGCTATGCTAGATGACTGAGAGACTTGTGCCTTGACTATGACGACTTTGGTCGTCGTCGCGTTCGCTACAATTGTGCCAGACGCTATTGAATTGACTGTCGGCGTTGGTAGGCCGCCGCTGCTCGTACTTATAGTGGTCACATGACTGCTTATTGAACTGGAATTCGATGCGGCAGCAGCATTGACGGCGGCGGGAGCTGAGATTGATGCTGCTATCAAGTGGGAATTCGTTGAAGTTAAGTAGACGATGGTGGCAGACTGTTGATTTGGGACATTTGTGGTGTGGTGATACTTGTTGATGTTAGCGCTGGTGTTGCTTGATGCTGCAGGCTACTTTGGGGCGTTCCGATTGCCTTTATCTGTGTTTGTCCAACCTTAACGTGCGTCACACCGCCGGCATTTTTCGTCTTCGACACCGGTGCCGACGCACGAATTTGAACGATGGCTGGTGAACGATTTACGTGCGCTGCAGGAGTCCGTATTTGAACAATGTTCTGCGAGAGGACGAAAAACAATTTTAACATGAGAGGACTGTTGGGTCGAGAATTAGGGTCTTACGGGCTGTGAAACAGGCTGCATTTGATGTGGATTCGACTGCATGGTTGTTGTGTTGCCAGAATTCACGGAACGTATTTGGGCATTCACTAATCGCCGCTCGTCTGAATTGGACCCTGAATTCGAATTCCACCCGATTGCTGTGTCGTTATTGTCGTCTGGCCAACAGGTCTTGGGGCAGCCGGTGATGTCATTCTAGCCTGAGTTTGTCCTATAGTTGTTGTCTGATTCAGTGGACGGATCTGCGCTGGAATTTTCTGCAAAACAAATAATTTTTTCAGCTTAATAAGTAAGGGCGGGTCGTGGAGGTGTTCTTACCGGTAACTGTTGAGTCAGCGTTGTCGATCCAATCATCGTACTGATAACGTGTGGTGGCGGCGGTTTTGTTCCTTCGATAACGAGTTCTTTCGCGTACAGAGACTGCCGCAGAAGCGGTAGACTTTTCTGTTTGAATGAACAAAGTGCAGAAAATGAGGCAATCGTTGAAACAGAGAAGAGCGAGGAGTGGGTGAGACTTACCTTAAGAAATCCTATTAGACAAGGTTGAGGACTTGCAGTTCAGTAAGTTAGCCTCAATCAACACACCAAATTCGGTTTTGTAGTTAATTTTTGCTCGGCCAACTGAAGTGTGGAATCCCAGCGTCGTCTGTCCGGTCCACAAGAAAGGAGACCCCTTCGACTGCGCCAACTATTGAAGGATTAGTCTCCTTTACAGCGCATACAAGATCCTCTCTGCCGTATTGTGTGAACGCCTGACACCGTTTGTCAACAACCTGATTGTTCCTTATCAGTGTGGTTTCAGGCCAGGGAAGTCCACCATCGACCAAATCTTCACACTACGGCAGATCCTGGAAAAGACCCAAGAAATGCAAATCGACACTCACCACCTATTCGTCGATTTCAAGGCCGCGTATGACAGTGTGCATAGAGACGAGCTATACAGTGCCATGTCTAGTTTTGGTATTCCTACCAAACTCGTCAGATTGTGTAGGATGACGATGGAGAACTCTCGCTGCTCCGTCAAGGTCGGAAACGAACCTTCAATGTCAAAAAAGGTTTTAGACAAGGCGACGCACTGTCTTGTGACTTTTTTAACATCATCCTTGAGAAGATCGTGCGTAACTCACAACTCAACACCAGAGGTACGATCTTCCAAAAGTCAGCTCGATTGCTAGCATACGCCGATGACATTGACGTGATTGGACAAACGCAGCGAGCCGTCATTGAGGCGCTTGCTGGCATTGAAGCGGAAGCGGCTAAAATGAGTCTGGTGGTAAATGAGGGCAAAACGAAGTACATGCTGTCATCAAAGAAGGACACACAACATCGGCGTCTCGGACAGAGCGTCACACTAGGCAGCAGAAACTTCGAGGTAGTCAAGGGCTTCGTCTACCTCGGCTCCGCGGTAAATAGGAACAAGAACAACAGTACCGAAATCAAACGCTGAATCACTCTTGCCAATCGCTGTTTCTTTGGACTCAAGAGGCAATTGGGTAATAAAGCCCTCTCTCGAAAGACTAAGCTTGCTTTATATAACACCTTTATCATCCCAGTCCTAAAAGCGGATGAGGAGCTGCACAGCGACATGAGCCTAGTTAAGCGTCTACGGATAACTAGGACGGACACCACTGCTCCGGCCCGAAAAGTCTTGGAATCTGAGCCATTAGGACAACGCAACAGAGGACGGCCCATGATAAGGTGGCGCACACAAGTGGAGAAGAACCTCAACCAATTTGGAGTGCGCAACTTGCGGCAGCTGGCGATAGATCGTGCTGGCTGGAGAGGCATGTTGGTTGAGGCCCAAGTCCACCCCGGACTGTAGCGCCACAAGAAGAAGAAGAAGAAGAACCGAAGTGTCATCGTTCCAGGTTGAAATTATTTCGACTTGGAATGTCATTCGGGGGCAGAACAATGAAATATGAGTCCAAGGATAGAATAGAATACTCCAGATAGTCTTCCTCTTTGTTTGGTTTTGTCGTCCCGATTGAAGCTTGGAGCTGCATTAAGATATCCCTGCTTGACTCCTGGTCTCTCTTCTGTATCGACATCTAGCGCGTACAATCGCAGCAATAATTTCGCTGTTTTTCCACACAATGACACCCAAAACGCAGTCAATTCCAAGCAACCACCACCACCTTCGAATGTCAGTTTGGCAGTTTCGTTCCTCTTTTCTTCCCAATCCCGGTGCATGCACAAAACTCATTGAAACACCTTTATCACAGACACCCTCACGAATACCAACAGGTACGCCTGCCGTCTCGCCCGTCGCAAGATAATAATTCTTACACAGTAAATGCAAATTGTAATTTTCCAGTCAGTCGTCTCGCACAGCAATTCCACCAGAAATCCTTAAATCAACTTACCCCGCCACCGTTACCACCGTCTAAGCCGGGGAAAATCCCAAAACAACACCTCCTTCGACCCGAAACTCAACAACCAACAGTTAGCCAGCCACCCGGCAAATGATCAAAAGACACCAAAAATACCAGGTGCCAGGATGCCTCTTCTGGATCTAGCCAACTGCAAGTGCAGACACAAAAACCCTGAAATTTAAATCGCTTCCGTTCGTTTCGCTCGCCGTGCACGGTCGTCATCCTTGTGCTCGTCCGCACCCACTCGTTGTCTTTTAGTCATCGTCCTGGTCCTTGTCGAAACATCGGGATTTCCAGTGATTATGAATTAAGACACATCCAGCAGTAGTTCGGAATCCTGTTGCACAAATTCCATCCGTGTCGCCATTCGCCACCGTTGTCGTTGTCGTTGTCGTTGCCGTCCTCGTGGATGAGGATTTTCGTAATTCACCAAGTAAGAACTGAAGAACTGACGTTATCAGTTGCTGAACATTTCCAACTCGTGCGTTTTTTTGCTCCCGGCAAGTCCGGACTCCGGCTGGCGTTCTCTACCTGTCACCATGGCAGCCGACCACCTCCGCTCCTCTGGATTTCATGTGATTTTTGTGCTCACGCTTTTTATCTGTGAATGCATCCAATTTTTTGTCTTGCCTCAGCTCCTTTTGATTTAACGCAATTTTGGAGAGGAAGGAGTTCTCGCCCCATCCGCGCCTGCTGAGCGGCAACGGATTTGCCGTCGTGGCGAAAAAAAAATTACACCAACTTACCCCGCTCTTGTGGGTGTGGGGCACACGCACACACAGAGTGTCGGATAAAATGAAGAAAATGATAAAATGGTAAAATTTTCGTCTCAGAACTTTTAATTAGTTTTTGTGAGGCTTGGCGCGTTGCTTAGGTTTTGCCACTTTTTCCTTCAGGTGAGCGCCTGCCGGTTCACTTCTTCGCTGTGTGACGCTGTGGTGTGGCGTGTCCCTGCTGTTTGACATTACTCACCGCCCACCCACCGGTGAATTGAGTTTTGTGTTCACTTGCGTTTCACTCAGGCAGGGGGGGGGGGGGGGAGGGAGCGGACTTTAAGTGCATTTTTTAGTTGCTCCTTTGAACGGCATCAACTCATCAACTTTGTGCTGTCCCGTAGTGTTTTCTAAATCTGATTTCGCAGATTACGTTGGTAGATACAGTTGGAATTTGTTTTTCAAATCAAATTTATGGTTGATACCCTTGCTGTGCGAGACAGATAACGCCCTGACGGCAGGGTGTGCGGACGCAGGGAATGAAGGAAATTGCGGCAATCCATTGAATGCGGGTGATGGTTGGTCCCGTGCTATTTGTAATGAGTTGGCGTGCAACTAAGAGTGTTTTAATTGACTTTTAATAAGATTCACCCATCAGATGGCCGCGTCGAAGAAAGTAGTTTATCACCGGGGCAACCGCGAGACGATCAATGCGACGGTTGCCACGCTGACTGTTTCAGACTGCTTCTGCTGCCAATTATTCAGCTAACGGGCAGGGGCGTGTGATTATGGTGCACCACGGAGTGCGGGGTTGATGGTTTCGAGTTCATTTACTTCAGGATTAATTATTTAGTCACGAACTACGCACTAAGTGTTCACTTTTCTTCTTTCCAGGTGACATCTGCGCAAGATGCAGGAGCTAAGGTAAGGGATAACTTAAAGATTTAGCAGCCACAGCAGAGTACAACAAAACATTGCATCCTCAGTTTTGCCGCTTAAGTCCCCTTCAATTTATTTCGCCTCGAAAACGTTTTCAAATTGCACGACAATAGTTTCAATTTTCCATGCAATCTGCTCCGACTAAACTCCCCAAAAGTGCTTCATTCGAACATTTGCATACAAACGATGACTTTTGAGCAGTGAATGCGCGGCAATTGTGTGACGAATCCGCCGATTCATCGTTCAATGGCGCACGAAGGACACTGGCAGCCCGCAAAGGGGAGGCAAAACCGCAAAAGAAAACCAAACCCAAACAAAATCGTTCGCTTCCTCTCGCACAAAGGAAATGCGGAACAAAAAAAAAATAAACCGGCAGCAATTTCGCAAGGATCTATCTCGCGAATTTCAAATTTAAAATGATTTCGAATGTTCCTTTATGCGCGCGGTGTCTTGGGACGATGACGATGATGGCGGGAAGGACCACCACCAGCAACGCAGCGACAAAGCGAATAAACCCACTTCCTCGAGTAAAGAGAGAAGTGAGTATTGGAAAACTTTTGCACTTAATAAATGTGAATATTTTTTTTTCCTCCCTTCGGTTGATATCCTGGCACTGAGCTACCTTTATTGACTGTCTCCGCACGGGTGCGAGACGGTTCAGGAAGGAGTTCTGCCTTAAAGGGGGCGAACGAGAACTGAGCGTTGTCGCAAGAGGGAAAGTTTAAACAAGAAAAGTTCCGTAACCTAATTCAGCAACATTGGCGGAGATTATAAGCGATTTCTTAAACTGTACTAAAACTGAATGTCCCTGTGTTCGCCGTCTGGTGCCTGGACGGCAAGGAATTCAATTACGGAAACGATTGTTTTCACTCATCTTCTGAATGGAAAAGTGGGCACTTGTGTGCAGTACGTCATCATCATCCTCATCCTTATCCTCATCCTCATCCTCATCCTCATCCTCATCCTCATCCTCATCCTCATCCTCATCCTCATCCTCATCCTCATCCTCATCCTCATCCTCATCCTCATCCTCATCCTCATCCTCATCCTCATCCTCATCCTCATCCTCATCCTCATCCTCGTCCTCATCCTCATCCTCATCCTCATCCTCATCCTCGTCCTCATCCTCATCCTCATCCTCATCCTCATCCTCATCCTCATCCTCATCCTCATCCTCATCCTCATCCTCATCCTCATCCTCATCCTCATCCTCATCCTCATCCTCATCCTCATCCTCATCCTCATCCTCATCCTCATCCTCATCCTCATCCTCATCCTCATCCTCATCCTCATCCTCATCCTCATCCTCATCCTCATCCTCATCCTCATCCTCATCCTCATCCTCATCCTCATCCTCGCCCTCATCCTCACCTTCCGTCACTAAAATTAATCCACGCGTTCTTGGCACTAAATCCCACATGTTCGTGTGGGATTTTCGTTGACCCAGTGTGTTCATCCGTAAGCGTTGCGCACTCACGTCAATCCTCCGAGGCTTGGCAAATTTAAATAGTTTCATCTTAGAGGGTGTTATGCAACGTCGTGGTGTGTCACCGCCATCAAAGGGCCATTGTAGCCTCCAGATCGAATATCAACGTGCCGAGAACACACACTTCAATGGAATCCGATGCCGCCTCCAACTCCATACCAAATCTCAGTGTTCGTGGAAGCGGAACCCCCGCTGGTGGTGCTCCCCTATCACGCACCATTTGCCCCATGGAATTTAATTGAATTTGATTAACTTACGAAATTGAGTCACGTTTACACTGCTGGTTAGCTAAATTTAAACCCAATCCCCAAGCACTCGAGCACCCAACCCAGACGTGTCGGTGCGCTGCCCTGCCGCACACACATCCCTCATACCTTGCCTTGAGTAAATCTCAATTTTTAGTCGGTTTATGTTTCAATTAATATTATTTGTTTGCGAATATGGAAACTGTGGCACCAGTCCCAGTGGTTGTGGCGCCCGACACATGCCCCGTCTGGAGGCATCGGCAGCGCCGTGTGATGCCAAGTAGTGGCATCACCTTAAATGTAATTACAAATTCCAAGGGGACGACACGAGTTGTCACGAAATTAATCCCAAGTGTCCCTACGGCTAAATTGAAAGGAAAGTCATCTTCATCCTGCGCCAGGCTGGGGCGGCTCCTCTCTCTCTCTCTCTCTCACACACACACAAAGCCTCCGGTTCACTGATATAGTCGCTTCAATCAAAATTGCTTTAAATTTAAATTTTTGCCGAAAAGGAAACTCATTACTATATCCCCTTAAGCTACCACTACCACCATCGAGACCGGCATTCGTCTACGACGACGCTCCTCTTGTCCTCCAGCGCTGTTGTGGGATCCCAGCTGTGTGGGGAAACACGTAAAATGCCTCAGCGGTGGCGGTGGATGCGGATGGAGCGAGACGTGCCCCCGTCCCCCAACGTCTCTGGGCACACACATCAATAAATCTTAAGGTCCTATGCAAACAAAACCTTTGATCTCAATCAATTTGCGTTCGGATAAAATCCTTTTCTTTTCTATTACGAGGATTTGTTGTTCTGTGTTGCTGGCGCTGTCGCTGCCGCTGCCGCTGCTTCCTCCCATGCCAGGGAAATCGGATTCGGATTCGGATTCAGATGCGAATTCGGAGAGCACATACATCTTGGCTGCTTGTCCTGGCTGCTGTTTTTGTTTTCGTGTTTTTCCCTTTTCTGCAAAATCACTGCCCCCGGTTGCATGCGGAGGATATACCATAATTTGTTGGTCTAATTTTATTGAATGTGTTTACCCTTTTTCGAGGAGAGAGCACATTCCCGAAGCCAGCGCTAGCGATGGTTGCGGGGGGAGGGGGGGTTAGTTTTGTTTATATAGATACAAATGGGCGAGTAATCGGTGCAAATAAAAAATACATTTGCCGGGCTCTTCGAGGAAATCATGTGTGGAAATGCGGAGATGATGCGGAAGAATCGAGGTTCGATGTGTTTTTACGAGGGACCTGCACATGGGATGAATTAATGAATGTGCGCGCATGTATTCAAATGTGGGTGACTTGGAATGCTTAAGGCGAACATTCTCTACACTGACATCGGATTGCAAGCGATTTGACCAGAATGGCTTTAAGGACTTTTGAAATACTTGAACATTTGTTCACACGATCTGTGAAATTTGTGTGGAGGGTATATAATTCGTTTTTCGATGGATGTGGGTGTAGAGCTTGCATTCTACACACCACTCAAACTGTCAGAGTATTAAGGTGGACAGTTTCCAAGAAGGACTTGAGATTTTTTTAAATTTTGTTTTAACTGTAGAATCAATTTTCAAGCTCAATAATTTCATCAAGGCAAGTTTTCTGTGATGCTAGTCAGTGATTTTTCTGCCGCACGAAGCGAATGTTGTGGAGACCGAAAAAAGTTTTAGTCACATAGGTTCAAACTGTACTCGAAGACCTAAAACACATTCCACCAATTTGCTCCGATTCATCAAAGAGGTGCATATCTGGCCTCTGACGCAATGCTACACAATCCTTGTTTTGGAATTCTTTCATTTTAAAAAAATCAAACCAGTATGATTTTGACGTGTCTTTCTGGCGCTAAGCATACGAGGGCTGTCTGATAAATAACCGACCTAACCATGATGCGCGCGACTTTTTCAAATTTTCTTTTTTTTTCGTCTACAGTTATCAATCGGCGCCAAAACTCGGTCTTATTGCCTCTAAACTGAGCCAACAGAGCGCTGGAAATGTTCATGCGCGCACGTTTGTGGTCTAGCGTAAGCAAACGCGGCACCCAACGCGCGGAAAGCTTTCTCATGCCCAAATCTTGGTTTAATATATGGCAAACACGTTCTTTTGACATCTTCATAATCTCAGCTATTTCTCTAACTTTAATCCGGCGGTCGTCTAGTACCAATTGGTGAACTTTAGCGATGTTATCGTATGTTTTTGGACGCCCAGGACGTTCATCATCTTCCAAGCTCCTGCGACCACGTTTAAATTCAGCTGCCCAAAATTTTACGGTGGTAAACGATGGTGCACAGTCACCATACACATAGTCCAACTCATCTTTGATTTGTGAAGGCGTATTGCCTTTCAAAAATAAAAATTTAATTACAGCTAGATATTCAATTTATTCCATTTTGGGGGAATAACCGAAATGTACTCACAAAAACGACTGTCAACAGATAATAGTGCAAGATAAATTTCTGAAATTTTGGCGAGTAGCTATTATAATACGCACAATTTGAAGTAGAAACTTTTTTTTCACTTGTGCCGCTAGCTTCACGTTGAGGTCGGTTATTTATCAGACAGCCCTCGTACCTCCCACATTTGTGACTCGATTGACATGAAATTTGGAAATTAGTTACACTTTCCTAAAAATGAAGGTTTGTGAATGAATAAGTGGAGAAAAGGAATGACGGAGAGTAAAGAATAGATAATCGGTCACCAAACCATGATAGTCAATCAACAAGTATTTTCTTTGCAAATGACAGATGTCCTCTTTTCCAATATCTTGACCCAAAACACTGTTACGCACAATTGCACACGGTTGGCTTTGGATGGATCATCCTTGACGGTGTGGTATACAAAGCTGGCAAAAAGAGATCTTTCTTTATTCTATTTAGTCTAAATTTATTTCATCCAACTCAAAGTAAAGCTTGATTCATCGTGAGGTTTGATTTCCAATAGACTTCTCCTCATAGATCGCGCATGACTCCTATCAAACTACTCTGTCATTTTTATAGAGTATAGTTTGGCAATTCATCATGAATTGCCTTACACAGCAACAGCGTGTCCAAACGAAAATTTGCATTCTGGGAAAAATATTTTTTCGTGCACATAATCGATTTACTTTATTTCCAATATAAATCCCAGTTTACATTAATGGATAATACTGGATCGGTTAGACCAAGACGTCAAGCACGCAGAGTTTGAGGACTATACTAGCGACCGTGACGAATGGATTTGTCGTGGTTCTTAGTACTTTGGTTTTGCATTTTCGATAACTTAGCGTAACATTAGAATTTCGCTCTAAATTAAACTTGCAAAATTATGGCGATTTGAATTTACGTTCTAATTTCAGAGAAAGGATTCTAAAAAAACTCAACGAAAATTCGGTATTTTATCGTGAAATTTTGTTCAGTAATCAGTGTATCAATAGAAACTTTAAAAAGCAAAATTGCCGAATTATGGCTGATCGGAAATCCGAAGAGTGCCAAGAGCTACCAGTGCATTAAAAACCACGGTATTGCGTGATTGTGGTCGGCGTGGCGTAGTGGTAAGTGCGTCGGTCGCCACGCAGAAGGTCTACGTTCGATTCCCGGACGGGACATCTCGCATTTTTTCACGTCTCCACCTCTTTCGAGTTGCTGACAACACTCAAAGAATGCTAATTGTCGACGAAAAGTTTATCAAATCTAGCGTTTTGAGCCGGCAAGATTTTGGATGTCTCTCCTACTCGTGAGAGAGCAGTAGCACGCAAAAGACGAGTAGTTGTTGTAGAAGCTAGGCCCTGGTCCCTTGTGGGCTGTAGTGTCACTTAATTATTATTCAAAATTATTTATGGCGTGATTTATAGGCTGGCAGAGTCCTTGTTTCCTATTTTGTCAGAGATGAGGCAAATCAGAATGTCACCGTCAATGGTAGCCATTATCGCACCATGTTAATAGATTAAGTGTTTCTTTGGCCACGATGTTCGTGGTCGTGGCCTAAAAAAATGACATTACGAGCCATATAGTGCGTAAAACAAGGGACTTGCACTCAATTCTCCTTAATATATTTGATTCTTTGAATGAAAAACACACACACACACATTATGTGTCTTTTAGTTGGTTGAATTGCTGAATTCCCTGAAGGTTGATTTCGATGAGGAGTGGTGGCTGATCTTCACAAATACCGCATAGACCCAAAGTGAAAATGGACGACACTGAATTTAACCTAAGAAATGTCGTTTGAGGTGCAGTTGGAACAGCAAAATGTAGAAGCAATCTCAAGATTGGATGAGGTTGCAAATTTCACACTTTAAGAAATATTTGCCTAAGTCAAGTTTCACTTGCATTTACTGTAGATATTGATAGAGTACAAGCAAAGTTTGATTTCCTAAAAAACAATGCCCAGTGACCAAAGTTTCTTGAGTGATACACAATTCCGAAATGGGACAAAGCAAAGAAGGTTTTTTTTTTAAATTGACATAAAATTAACATTTTTCGACAGATAATGTTTCTAGAGATTTGATGCCTTTTTCATACATTTGTGACCATATGTCGGCGATAACGCGGCGAATGTTGTCATCCAAATAGTCAATTGTTTCGGGCTTATCAGCGTTGACTAGCAACTTCACATATACGTTCAGAAAAAAGTCAAACGACCATCAAGGGTCTGTAGCGTGAAACTATCCGGTTTGAAAGCGTTTCCTTCAATAAATCAATTGTGGGCACGAGTTGTGTGACATGTTGCGCAGTCTTGTCAAAGTCACATTTCATGCACATGTTGGTTGTTAATTCGATGAAGGGCTTGAGGGCTTGAGAGACGTTCAGTAACGTGTTAAAAAATAGGCATCCAGCTTTTATAAAAAAAAACCTATTATTCTCCACGCCTAAGCAAAAGTCAACAAAGGCTGCGCCGCTCTAGAGAGAAAGAAATATTTCCTAGTGGAATTGTAGGAAGCCACTTCAGTTAAACAAAGATCACTGTTTCACGACTGGCTAGTCAATAGTAAATGCTGATTTTTGTAATTACCAAAAAAGAAAATGGTTGATCCACCAGGCATCTAGTGATAAAATTTACCACTGTCCAATAAAGAAATCTTCTTTAGACTATAGTGATCTTCAGAAAATAAATAGAAGCATAGAAGAATAAATTTTGACTAAATGACATCAGCCTGCAATCCTATTTAGTGCAATCCCAATGAATGTTTTCTTTATCAACCAAAGACTCACCGAAAGCGGCGTCTTGTTGCCATTTGCAACAACATTGTCCTTGGCATTGGAAGCGACACGACAATTAAGCTAGCAAAGAAGACTCGCTCTGCAACCCTACAATGACAACGTCTTTCTCTGCATTCTTTTAAAAATATTTGTCACCTAGAGAATCAGATCAAAGAATTCGATGACTTGATTATGTCTTACAGGGCTTACTACATAGGTGCTCAAAATTTGTTAAGCTTGGTCGGCTTTTGAGATGCCCTTTATTATTCCGACATCATTTATCCGACTTCACACAGTCTTCTGACCTAATCATCTCAGAGCCAAGTGTCTTCATTGCACCACCAATAACCTAAAACGCAGTTTAGCCAAACCTTCCGTTCTCAACCCCGAACACACATCAATCATTCCCCAGAACCTTCACAACTTCTCTCTGCTTCATCCAGCGAGTTTTAGGATCATCCATACATCGGATTATCGCCGGTCTTATATTCAGCCAAAAAGCCACTATGGACTTACATCAAAATGACATCATCATCCAGACACTGAAATTGACTCGCCCAAATTGATGCTATTCTACGTGACATTCTTCGCTCACCTCACGCTAATGCCATGAAATATTAAAAAGTAATAACAACGTTTGAGTCCTTCGCTGCTGACACAAGCACATTTCGCTCATCGTCATAAAAGCGAAATCCGAAAATAACAGAGAGTCTCTTCCTCGAAATTGCCCGACGAGGAAGCGCCCACCAAGGGCCCCCCGCGCTGGGGCCTGCACAAATAAACACATTTTCACGGGCTTTATCGCCCGCCCTTTTTGTCAGAATCCATTTCTTTTACATCCCCACAAGGGATAATCGCACGAATCAATTCGCGGAATCTCATTACTTCCTCATATATTTTCTAATAACAATTTAAGGTGAGGCTTCCACCCCACACAGTGTCATCCGGCTCCGGCTCTTGCGATCCGCCGCCGTCGCCGCCGCAGTCATGAGCGTCGTCGTAGTCAATCTTTTTGGCGCGGTCCCTTCTCTCTTGCTCTTTCAGATTTGTAGCAACTTTTGCATCCCCGGCGGAATTGGCGGTAGTCACCGTCCGTCCCTGCCCCCTTATTTCCCCAGCTTGTCGTAACCGTGTGCAAGGGTAATTTTGTAGCGAGCGCTTTTTACTACTAAATACCCTAAGCAAGCGTCGGCGGCGCTGGAAGGTGGTCACACATCCCCAGAGCCTGTCTCCGACTGACTCTCCGCCTGCATTAGTCCTCCACGTATTTGAATAATAAAAAAAGCGCCGGATGACGTTTTAATGCGAATCGAAATTTGTGAAAGGAAACAAAACTTCCCTTAATGGCACTTTACTTCCCGCCGTCGTGCCCGGGCCACCCCGGCGGTGATGGGGCCACAAAAACAAAAATACAGTAACCATCTAGAGGAACCAAATAAAAATGAGTTACGATTACCAATAACCTCTGTCGACGGAGCGCGGATGCGGACGTGTTAGTGTGTGCCTTCACAAATCACGAAATAGGGGTTTCCTCTCGCAAACACACATAAATTTGTTAACCACCGCAGGGTGCAGGCCTTAAAGAGCGGGACACATCGACCAACTTTTGGCAACGTCTTGGTTGTCGACTGCGGTGCCTGTAGGCCTTGAGCTATTTGTAGGTTTAGATGGTTTTATGGGATTTTTGCATACGCACCATTTACACCAATCACCCAAGGACAACGAAGAGATTTATCTTGCGGCAGGAGTGAGGACGAAAAATCAATAGAGTTGTTTTTGGGTAAAAGTTGTGTCTTCGGGAATGAGGTCTCTTTTGGTTTGCCTTACTTTTGGGTTGCTGTCGGACATGTTTAGGCGTCGTCTTAAAATAGATTGCTATTTTGAATTGGGGAAGTTTGTGAGTTTTGTTTTGACGATAAGTCATTTCTTGAGTCTTTCATTCTTGGTCTTTGCATAATAATTACATGCGTGTGGCTGAATGTGAAGACGCCTATCGTAACTCATGCTATCAGCAAGGGTTGTCGGACCTGTTTTGATGGCAGCGGACAATGACATGACTTTGTAGACAAAAATCCTTTTAATTGGAATATTCTGTTGCTGTATTTCCGTTGAGTTGTCAATAGACAAACTGAGAACTTTAGTTTCATAATCACTACACATGACACAATGTAGACATGAGCAAAATCTTCTTGAGTGTTAGACTGCTATGTACAAAAAGAATTGATTTGAAACGCCAGACTCATAAGAGACAAAAGTTTCTAAGGGTATCTACTATCGAAAAATCATACAGTAAGGGGTATTTTTTTATAAAAGTTCGTCCAAAATGAGCTTGGCCCCAATTTTCACAAGGGGAGTCTATTTAGCGATGAAGGCCACTTTTGTTGAGTGGACACGTCAATAATGAAAAAGTTCATATCTGGGGTTATGACAATCCTCAAGTGTATTTTGAGACACCGATACATCCATAAAAACTGACTGTTTAGTGTGTCTTATAGGTTGCTAGAGAAATTGGTTCATACACCCTTAAGAACCATGCTAGGCCGAAGCTACAATCACTGGAGACTGCTATAGAGTCATGATTACTGACTTTTTCATCGAATGCACAACCATCATGTGCAGAAGCTGCAATTTTGACAAGACTGCCCAACATGTCACACAGCTCTTGCCACAATTGATTTATTGAAGGAAGCGCTTGTTAACCGTATAGTTTCACTTTACAGACCCTTGATCGTGCAACTTCATCCCGCTTAACTATTGTCTGTGGAGAAATATGAAGTCGCTAGCCTGAAACGCTGGAGGATAGCAGTCGTCCCGTTATTGCCGTTCCTCTTGTTCTTCTTTCCATGGCGATACAGCACTGTGTAGAACTGGGTCCAAGCCAACATGCCTCTCTAGCTAGCACGATCTCTCGCCAGCTGCCTGCAATTGTGCACTTCAAGTTGTCTGAGGGCCTTCTCCACTTTTGAGTTTCATCTCAGCCTAGACCGTTCTCTGTTTCGTGGTCCCAATGGCTCGGATTCTAAGACCTTTCGGGCTGGATAATTGCTGTCCATACGCTCTACTTGGCCTAGCCATCGTAAGCGTTGTATTTCAAGACGCTTGACCAGACGCATGCCGCCGTACAGCCTACAAAGTTTGTCGTTGAATATTCTCCTCCACATGCCATTAAGGCAAACAGGACAAAAAATCTGCCTCCTCATCCGCTTTTAGTAACGTCTAAGTTTCGATTCCGTAAAGGAGGACTGGGATGTTCAAGCTGTTGCACAAAGTCAGTTTAGTCCTTCGGGAGAGGGCTCTATTACTCATATGCCTCTTGAACCCTAAGACGCAGTAAAAGTGATTCTACATTTGATTTATTCGATACTGATGTTGTTGTCCCCATTTACTGCGTAGACGAAGTAGACGAAGAACTTAAAGACCTCGAAGTTTCTGCTACCTAGTGGTACGTTCTGTACGAGACGTCGGTGTTTTGTGTTCTTTCTTGAAGACAGTGTATCTTGCCGTCATTTATACTCAGACCCATTTTAGGCGCTTCCGCGTTAATGCCAACGAACGCCCCATTCACTTCTCACTGTGTTCGTTCAATCACGTCGATGTCGTCAGCGTAAGCTAGAAGTTGAACGAACTTTTGGAAGTTCATGGCTCTGGTGTTGACTTTTGAGTTACGCACGAACTCCACAAGGATGATGTAAAAGAAGTCACATGACAGTGCGTCGAAGGGGTCTCATTTTTTGTGGACCAGACAGACGAAGCTGAAATTCCATTCATCGGGCATGCTTTCCTCCGATCATATCTTACAGATGAGCTGGTGCATGTTCCCAACCAGGCCATCTTCAGCTGCTTTAAACAGTCCATCCGCTCCAGCAGCTTTGTTCGACTTCAGTCTCGATATTGCTATCTTCACCTCGTCTCAGTCGGGGGGACGGAATTCTTGACTATCATCGTCCAATTTGACGGAGCAACGAGAGTTCTCTATCACCATCCTGCACAATCACAATCTCTGATGAAGTCTGCATGTTCCAAAAATTCACCATTTCGACAACTGAAAGAAGATAGACGGTAGATGGTAGATGAACACTTTTCTTCGTAAAAGTTATCGATCTCGAAGCAGATGGAACTGTCTCGCGCCAGGACTTTCCGTATCACAGAGCTTTAGTGACATCTGTAGCAGATCGAAAACTTCTTTCTCCGTGTCAGCGGAGCACGGAGTGCTGTAATCCTGAAGCTGCTTGGCTAAAGTAAACATGCTCGTCGACAAACTTGAATAGCTTGATGTGAAAGGAAGGTTCTATACAGTTCAGGAATATTTTTCAGAAGAGACGTGGGAATGCGTTTGCACTTCTTTTTTGGGGTTTTTAAATGTGAAGTTTTTTATTGAATAAATTGAGTGAGGAAATCATGCGGAGGATCAAGAGTTAAATTTTAATCCCCTTATGGGGACTTTCATACAAAAAGAAATAGTCGATTGGTCCCCAAGGATGAATTCCATAATTCTTTCAATATTCCATTTGAGCAAAACCAACTTTTTGTCCTGAATTGAAATCTTCTTCTTCTTTGGCTGGCGACACAGTCCGATGTAGACTTGAATCTGAGTCAAGATGCTTGGTTTTGAGTCATTCGTTTTCAGTTTCGTACACCAAGGTGATTGAAGTCGATTTCTCGCTGCTTATGCCATCGGAGGCGAGGTCTTCCCCTACCGAGTTGTCATTCGGGGTTGAACACGAAGGCCTTATTAGGCAACCACAGACAATCATCAGATGCCCAATTAGGTCAATGTCGTCATAAAGTTCTTCATTCTATGTTCATTCTCCTACAAACTCCTCCTTCTCAAATGGAATCAAATGTAATTTGAATTTTTGAAACATTTTTTCGAGCCAAAACTTGGATAATTTCCAAGAAATAAAATGGAGGTGCAGTTTCACGCATTCGGATACGATGGACAGGTTTGTAAGATACACCTCTAGGCCAAACATATTGAGAACACAAATTGCACTGTAGGACTTAGTCCCTAGATTATACTTAACTTGTCAACTTAGCTTTGTTTCTTAAAATTACCGAGATGCATTTCCAAATTCAAGCAAATGTGAGTTTTGAAAATTTCTCATGCATATTTTAAAACCACCTTTTCCCTTTTTTCCATCCCCAAAAACCACCACTTTCCTCCGCAATACTCAATCCAGGAAACATTCATCTGTCTGCACTCCATCCGAATGACAGATTTATAGAAGACGAGTGCACTGCAACTTCAAAGCGATCAACGCACCCACAAAGAATGTATCCTTGCCGGTGCCCCCCAATAGCCCCTCACCGAAGACGGAGCAAGTGTGAATTTTTGGCCAACACACATCGAACGCCGCATCCATCACTTCTGACGATGTCAATTTCCTTTCGATTTATTTATGAGTTATTTCCGATTTTATTTATTCCTGCGATTTACGTTTTTTTCTTTCTCCTTTCGTCCGTCTACTCAATCGCAATCGCAATCGCTGCACGCGTATCTGTTGCTCCTCTTCGCCTCCGACACGCCGACATTATGGTGGCGAAAATAAATAAAAATCATTTTTATGGCAATACCCCCGCCTACCGCCAACCCAATCTGTGGCTATGTTCAGTCCGACCGATTGAATGTGTAGTGGGACAGTCCCGGATCCGGGTGGTGCACGATTGCGAGGGCGGCAAACGAGGATGTTTCGGCAGAGGGAGGAAGAAAATCTAATAATTGCATCTCTATGGGTTTATTACCGTCGTTCTGGTTGTGTTCGTCGTAGTCGCCGTAGTCGTCGTTATCCTCGTCCTTTCGTCTCGTTGGCCGTTTTTGGTGCTGGAGTGACGGCGTGAAAGGATAATTCCTCTTCCTATTCCTGATTTTTCTCTCAGTTTGCTCCAGAAAGAGCGTTTTTATTTACTCTTCCGAGATTTCGAGTGTGACGGCTTTGTGCGGTCCGGGTTTGGAAATCGTGAGTGAGACGACGACGACGACGACTACTGTGGATCGAGAGTGGGTGTGGCACAAGGACGTGCCAATGTGCGGAAGTAATTTGTGTTTTCATTAGGTTTACACATTGAATCACCATCGAATTGCGGATGGCAGGGACATGCTGAATGGAAGTGAGCATCCCGAAAAGCATCCACTCTGCGAGCGTATTTAGGAGACTTCCGATCACATTTCGAATGTCTAGCCGTCTGGAAGTACGTTTCGGGTGGGATGTGAATGGATGTTGCTAGGATTGAGTTTTCTTTTTTTTTTTTGTATTTGGAAAAGGATGTTGAGATACGGTGATGAATGAATGATGCGGCATATGTGTATTTTTGAATTGGAGAATCCTGGTAGAAGCTTAAGGATCTCTTCCAGATAGTTCTCAGACTGACAGTGACAAAGTTAGTATATTCAGCCTCATCTTCCTCATTCAGCCTCAACAGGCTTGTCCCCAACAGAGGTCTCTGTCAATGTCAAGTCCCTTGACCTTTCATAGGACACATGGCAAAATTATTTACCAAATGGAAATTTATTGCCACAAAGCCAAATCACGGCCTTTTCATTGGAGTCTCATGCCCACAGTGAAAGGATTTGGATACGCTTCCATTCTTTTTTGATTTTTCAAATTTACATTCTAAATTACTGTATTATCCTGCCCCGAAAAAAAGCCACATACATTAGCATTTATCACGTTAAAGTGCTAACAAAGGACCTCGCCTCCCCCTCCCAGTGATGCCCTAAGCCCTGCCCAGGCGCAACCGTCGTCTTCCAGCAGCGCGACATTTCTAATTCGCAAGAAACGGGGCAACTTCTCTGCGCCACAAGACGGAGGAATAAAAGTAAATAAATAAAGAACGGAACAACACACTATTATGCGAGGAATATATTCATTCGCAGTGAGCGCGACGATGAACCCGGCTTATCCCTGCTATTATCCTCGCATGTCATGCGAGTGCCAACTTGCCTCCTCCGCCCACTTTCCACATACGAACGTATGTCTGCCTGACTGACTGAATAATAGGGGAGACACGGAAGGGTCGCATTGAGACGACCGACGACGATGCGACTGCGATGTACGAAAAAGAAGAATTATTTCATAACTGAATTAGAATTGAAAAATGTTGTTAACTTTCATTTTGTGAAATTGAAAAGGATGTCTTTTGCCCACCCTCCCACTCAGCTGAGAGGGGACTGAAGTGCCGAGGCGTGGAAGTGTGCTGCCAACAACGCGGCAACAAGCACATCATGTCGTTGTGCTACTTCTGCATAATAATTTGCGAATCAGCTTGTAAATTGAGAAAGAAACAGATAAAAATGAGACGCTCTCCCGATGTGAAAGGACGAATGAGAATGGAATGAAAGAGGTCGAGAATGAATGGCTGGACGGAAGAGAATTATGCGGGTCGTGGCCCTAATTGAAGGCGGACGGACAAGTGTCTGTCTAGAATGTGGGAGTTCGTCACTGAAACTGGTGGGTGGAGGGAGTGGGCTTCGAGTGTATGTGTTTCACTGGAATTAACGTCATTATAAGGCTGCAGTGCGTGAGTGCAAATAATTGTGGTCTTGGATGGCAGGCGTTGAAGCTGGTAACTGAAAGGATATGTGACACTGATATTTGCGTGAGACAGATGGGGGATCAAAAGAAAGTCCTGAACTGAAGGAACAGTAAGGTTAATGCACTGACAACTTTTTGGGGTATCAAACAGAAAATAAACATGAATCAATAATCAGGGTCCAAGATCTGAAAATTCTGTAAAACAATGTTGAAGACAAAAGAAGAAGAAGTGTAGCGACCCTTTGAAACTTATCTGTTTAAGATCACATTCAGCCTGGGTAGCTAATGTATTTAGTTCCCATATTGTCTCTTAAGTGTGGTTCTACTCTCTCTGAGAATAAGGATTTTGAACGCTTCGGGAGTTCCTAATCACCCATTTTTTGTTTGGGAAGGGAATTTAAGGCCTTTCAGATCTTCTGGTCTTTCGGAACTTCTGGCCTTTCAACAATGTTCACGCAGATTTTCGCAACTATATACAATTATTAGAAAATTGTCCTTTATGACTTTTAAAATTTTGGAACTTAGGGCTTTGAACCTTTAGAGTATTTTTCCTTCTTAAATTTCTAAATCTTTGTTCCAAAATATTTTATTTTCGGCCCTTACAAATTTTTAGACTTTTCTCGAATTTTCGAATTTTCTGAATTTTGAATTTGAAATTTTAAAGTTTTTGGGATACGCAGAAATTTCAGAAATCTCAATGCGAACGGTTTCTTAGAATTGTTTCGCAAATTTACTCTCTCGGAGTCTTGGGCTTTCAATTGGTTAGCTTTTTTGAATCTCGTTTTTCTTCACAAGTGCGGCTTAATTTTTAGAAAGCTTAGCTTTTGAAGATACAAGTTTCCCCATATCGAGTTTCACAAATCTCAGTACTTAAGTGGAACAATATTGAAAGTAATGATAAAATAGAAATACTCAAATAAGTTGTGTTCAGATTTTAAGGGTAGACAGGTTGGCAAAGCAGCCACATCGTACGGTTAATATTTAGATGCAGGAAGCACCTAGCGCTCAACACTCACACCCAAGGGGATGCTTGGATTCTCTCAGCACCAAAAATGCGGTTTCTGCAGATATTTGTAAATGACAAATTTTATGTTTCAAACAAATTTGTTGGACGAGTATTTAAGTGCGATTAAGATTTATTTGACTGCATATTATGTACAAAGCATAACACGTTACGTCAGACATACGAACATTATGTGTGTTTTAGTTCTTGTAGTTATATCATATATTTGTGTCACGTTAGCTGTTGTCAGTTGCTCTTCAGGGCTTATTAATACAATTTTTTAAGCAATTTATAAGAGACCATATTACACTCTCCAAAGTTAGCGGCAGACTTTGTTCACAAGATTGTACAAATTATACTTTTGACAAAGTTCGGAGTGCCTTAGTGATGTCTACACACATTAGTATTGTTTTTTTTTTACCCGCATAGTCCACAAAGGCTTCGCGGGGGCAATACATGTGCTAAAGGGCCTCCAGAACGATCGATCCTTCGCCATCGACTTTAACTCATCAGGAGCTATTCCCAAGCCAAACCTGTTCAATACTGAAGCGCCATGGCATTATCACTTCTCAGCATATTAGGGTTTTCCCAAAAAATAACCTCCAATTTTGCTGCTTTATGACAAACTAATTTTTCTTCGCTTTCCGTCAACAGCTTCTAATTTCGCCCACCAAGTTTGTTCAAGTCCTTCTCCACTGAAGTGCCTTACCATACTGGCTCGAATGAAATTCATGTTGTCAAAGAAAAACAACAAATGTTCTAAGTATAGGATCCATGAATGGAAATATATCCCTCCCGGCAATGTACTCTTTGAGTTCAATTGAGAGTTTGTTACAAAACACGGAGGAATTAGAATGTTGGGCTTTTTCAGGCTATTTGATGCTTCTATTCCTGTGGAATGGGTACACTTCATGCTCTGAAAGAGAACTGTCTAAGCCGTAAAAGTCTTTGACACTTAAGAAGCGAGACTACAGAAACTGAGGCCTTTTGTTCACGCGTTTACCTTAAACAACAGAATTTACTCACGACTACCTTTCAGATGGAAATAAATGACAGAAGCACATCTTAAGATCCTTTCTCGCTAAATAGTCATAGTACTTTGCTTTGATTTGAGTGAGAAGGGGATATCGCAGATCACCACTCAGCCATGTGGAAAGTCCATTCAGTATTCTGTCCTAGTATGAAGCGAATGAATGTTTCCGACGAGGGTAGCAGCAATCTTCATTAAGGACCTCAACTCGAGTAACAAATTCATCACCATCTACGTCCATAGGCAACTAGCCTTTAATGCCATTCCACCCATTTGCATCATTTAAGAAGGACTCCAACGTGGCAAAGTTATTCGGACAAAATTCACTAAGCCACGAAGTCATAGTTAAAATCAAAAATCCATGGAATGGTATGGACACAGAGACATGAAGAGTCATCCGTCCGGAATAGAACGAGAAGAGAACCACTTCTATGCTTAACTCACGGCGACTTCGGTAGAACAGGAAAGAACACGAAATAGAATCCTGCAAGCACCCTGATATCGGCATGATTTAAAACTTCTTCGAAGATCAGGAGGACATAATTGACATCGAAACTTAAAGACATCCTTAGTTCAGTATCCAAGTGGCATTATTGTCAAATTCCGCTGACCTCCAGAGTATGGCAATTACAAATTGTCGTCAAATGGCTTGTTTGGGAAGTTACATGTAAATAGTATAGCAGCTGCTTTTCAAACTGGTTATTCATTGTTCAAGATGCATCTCGCTCTGGTCGACAAATCACTGAAAACGCCAAGGTCACGAAACAAATTGAACAAGGCCGGACCAAAGCAGCAATGAAACCCAATGGCGAACTGTCCACTTACCTGTATAGTCTCTGAAGGTTTAACATTTAGAAAAAATCTCTCTCTCCACATAAACAAAAATCCCAGCCAATGCAACCGACTAATGTCCAAATTCACGTACACCTCAACTAAGTGGCGTCTTTAAAGTCGCTTAAAATCCCATTACACCGTTAGACGCACTCATCCTCCAAGAGTGAAGTGATTTTTGTTGTTTTCCAAAAACTTCCATATTCCACCCATCACACTCGCTGTGCGGCATACTAGCCGGCCACGTCAAACGGTTACAGTGTCTGCTGGCATTCATGTGTCCGTACGACGGCGACGTGATTGACGGCTCCTTTGCTATTGACAATTTTGACACCTTTTGTCGTCAAGCAACACGCTTCTCCACCACCGACGGAGTGACCCACCACGCCAAGCATCCTTTGTGTCTGTGTGTTTTGTCCTGGAAGAGGCAGAAGCTTTTATCATTCATGAGGTACACTCCCGCCTATGGTCATTCAGGTTCGTAATTATTTCGAGAACGACAGCGGCGGCGGCGTCACATTCGACATCATAGCAGGACAAAATGAAAGCACAAAAAAGGGATCGCAAAAAAAAGGGAGAAGAAAAACATTTTCTTTTTGTATTTTTGATGGACAATCGCTCATGTAACGAAGCATCGGACTTACATCCTTATTCCTGGGATAACACACCCGCTAGAACACATCCCCATCATCCCCGTCAGCGCCCTCAGTCAGTCATCTTGGCAGATCTACAGCCGGATATGGGGAACAGTCGGCAGAAATGATGGATTCCTATTGAAAAAAAGGACCAAAGTCAAAATCGCAAGCCTTACAAAACAAAATTGATTTTTCCTATCGCCACGGCATACAGTCGCTCCGATTGGAAGTCGGCGTGCGGCAACGCGCGGCTTGGGGGTGGCATCATCCTTTTATCCGTTGAGGCTGCTCCCCCCCCTCTGGGGGGCAGAAATCCATATCGACTGTGCGAGTGTAATCGCATCGGAGCCTATTCGGCACAAAAATTACGAGAAAATGAAATGAAAACTTAGTGGATACATATCCAGTCCTCGGCTCGAACTTTTACAAAAGTTCGCATTCGCAGTTTAGTTATAAAAAGGATGAGATTATTATTATTACAAGGACATGTCGTTTTCTTTTCACTTGTGCCCTCGCCCTGGCGGAGGCAATGGGAGGCTACCGCCCACCGTCTAAGATTTGCTAGTGACTCTGACATCATCATCAGCATCGCCGTCTCGGGAAAGAGCACAAAATACCGAACAGAAGGAACGGAAAGGATGAAATAATAAGCGAACATCGCTCGTCATTTCGAAGGGATATCTGCCGAGCAGCGTATGTGTGCGACGCTCAAATTGGCCTTTTGTGTAAAAATCCAATGAAAGAAAATTGCTGGATTAAGTTTAAGGATTTCGCTGCGCACACCCACACGTCGCATACATATGCGGGGATGAAGATGCTGCTCATTCCTTACTCCAATCCCGTATCCTTTTGCGGGGCTCTTAATGCTGCTTCCTTTTTCACTTTCCGCAGCTGCACTCGCAGTCGCATTCGTTTGTCAGTTACAATTCTCGACCGGATGTGGGTGTGTGTGTGGGCTTGACTCTGACACTCAACAAGTGCACATACACTTCCTTTGGTTGCTGTCGCGCTGGTGGGTGCTGTGTGTGATTTTTCTTCTCCAATAAAACGGAACTAAATTGGAAGTGTCAAAAAATAAGCAACATCTAGACGGTAGTCCTTTTGCCGGTCGGTCAGTCGGTTGCTTCACCTTTGTCTGCTCGACTGGGTTTCGCATTCCTTGTGCGTCGTAACGTGCGAGTGGTGGGGCCGGGGGCTACAATAATTTTTGATGTTTCGGGGGGTGCGAGGACGTGCTCGGGGTGGTCCTTATGGAATTTCCGCTTTTCAAGAAGATCGCCGGACAAATTATTTGATGAGGCAATTACTTGTGATATTTTATGAAGTGATGTGGATAGCAGGGAACTAATTTTATTTGTCCGTCTGGCTATGTGGACTGAAGTGGCCGAGGAGGAGTGGAGATATGTATCTTGATTCACTGGAATTTCGCTCGGTTTGTTGGGGGAGTAACGAATGAGGATGACACTCTTGACAGGTGATATCTTAATTATGAGACTGTGGATTTGGTGGTAGATCTTTGGCATGTGTGACTAGTTGGGATCACGATCTGTAGAAACAGATTCAAGTAAAGCTGTTTCATGAGGGTAAGCCATTGGAGATTTTTTTTTTAACTTTTTTTAAACTATTTCGTGTTCAATGTTGGCCCTAAGCAGTTTTAACGTCGTCAGCTTGTTGGCATGAACCAATAACTCACAAAAGGCGTTGTTAATTCGCACGAAAGAGGCAGCTAACCCATTTCTTGGGATCACACGCTCACCATACTTACTCTTCAATAAGTCGATTTTAACGTGTGCTGTGTAACTTGTGCCATTATCCTGTTGAGACCCCATGCCTTCCAAGTCTACATCTTTCAATTTGGGCCAAAAATCGTCGGTAATCATTTCGCGAACCAGCTAACCATTCACAGTAACTTGAACCGGCATCAAACCGCATCAAACAGTTTTTTGTGGATACACTGGTGATTCTTGAAGCATATGTTGATTTTTCGTAACTGAAGATGATTTTGAGCTGAATTTCATCATCTTGGTGCATCTTCTTCAGAACACAATCCGTGAACGTGTGTCACTTCAAAAGGTCCATCGGCTTTAATTCTTGAGTCAACTTTATCTCGTATGGGTGTGAACCAAGGTCAGCCATAATATCGTCTGTGTGATGCCCAATTCTTGCAATTGGCTGATTTCGATCATTTGGTACGGACGCCGACCCCTTGTCACACTGACACGAGATCATCACACAACAAATGTGTAGACTCAATTTTTTGCTCAAAACTTGTATTGCCTGTCTACTCGGGCGAGAATTACGGTCGAAAATTTATGTTAACGCGCTTAAGGTTATCGTCACTGACTCCGAATGTCGGCAGAAATTTTCTTATAAGTTGCACATTTACGGTGAGGAAGATAGTTTAATGAATAAATTGACAGGGACAGTTTGATGATTATCGAAAGAGTGTGTTTACAAATAAAATTCAAAGTTTACAAGCTCCTATTAGAAAACCCTTTACATTTATCTCGCACAATTAATGGTCTCATGCCTCTGCCAAAGAGCACCAGAAGGCACTATTGAGCAGCATTTTCACATATTCATGAGGAAATTAAACAGCAGCCGCTTCCTCTTGTCTAGGACTTGATATTTTCAGATGTATTGGTTTGCATTTACGATAATCTGGTAGTGGTTCAAAGGGAAGAAACTGTTTCAAGTGTCAAAGCAAGCACGCATCGCAAACGAGAGGTAAAGGATATAGCGTCATTCGCAAAGGCTTGTTGAAAATATAGTGAAATTTGCAGAAACGTGCGTGGGAAGTCCAACGTCGAATATTCACGGCTTCGGCTTATAGCATAGAAAAACAGGCAATTGGCTCTAACGGCTAGAATGCTCGAGAGAGATGTACTTCACTGAAGTAGATTGGCATTCAGACTCGTACAAAAGTTGATGATATTTATCCGAACGCCACCCATTACGGAGCAAAAGTTAGTAGAAACGTATGAAATTAAATTTAGATTCAAAAGTCAAACTTAAAGTTTACAAGAAAATGGAAGAAATTTCTAACGTCCTGAGTTAAAACGTGTATTTCAACTAATTTTACAAGTAATTACTTCTCTAGCGATGCCGAGATGTGTTGCTAGTCATAAATAATCGCGGATGTCATATAGGCACTGTAAAATATAACATTTGGAAATATTTAGCTCAAGTGATTAATGGTTACACCACACTGTGTATCTTTCGAGATCCGATTGGTATCTTCTTCTTCTTCTTCTAGTGGCGCTACAGTCCGGGGCTGACCTCTCCAGCCAGCACGATCTTTCGCCAGCTGCCTCCAATTGCGCACTCCAAGTTGGTTGAGGTCCTTCTCCACTTATGTGCTCCACCTTAGCCTAAGCCGTCCTCTGTTGCGTTGTCACATACGCTTGACCAGGCGGATGGCGCCGTACGACCTATAAGGATCGTAATTCCATTTCATCTACATAAATGCAAGTAATGTAATTTTAAAAAAAAGGTTAATAAGTAAGAGTTCGCAAAGGTACCAACTGGGTGCCTTGTGGGCCACCCAAAGTTAGTTCTATCACACGAAATATTTAACCATCGATCTTTACCGATTGCGGTAATAAATGAGTGTCCGTGCAGCCCACAAGAGACCAGGGCCTAGCTCCCACAACAGTTACTCTTGTTGTGCATGCTCCTATACTCTTTGGCGGATACCTAAAATTTGTTGCCGACTCTGAACGGCAAGATTTGAGAGGAATTCATAGACAATTGGTACTCTTCGGGTGCTGTCGGTAACTCGAAAAATTAAGTGATTTGAAAAATGCGAGGCGTTCATGCCGGAAACCGATCCTGGACACTATGGCACTTCGACCACATGTAAAACACTCACATAAAGATGTTTTTTTTTTGTGTGGCTTCATTCATGCAAACAAAACGTTCGTACCTACTTTCCGTACATCCACCTGCCTCCCTATCAAGTTTGCGATGATTTGATTGAAAAAACGACGAATTTAGGATTGGAGGTCATTTGGGGTGAATCAGTTAATGAAAAGGATGAGGAAAGTTTAAACAAATTCTCGCCCTATATGCGACATATCAATCCACTGTTCCTTTGAAGCAAAATAAAGGTTCGATAGCCCCAAAAATCACAAGAAAATATATCCAAATAATTCATAGCCTTTTCACTCAAATGAAAAAAACGGGGAAACGGAATAAAACAGCAACAGTAGTGAACGAAAATCATATCATAGTCCCTCCCTGCACTGTACACACCACTGTCCCTAGTATTTTTTTAACTCAAAAACCCCACATCTCTAGAGGTCGACGAAGTCCTGCTGCTTTTCCAGGATGTGACGGGATATCATTTTCAGAGAAAATGTTGAGAAAAATGTTTAAACTGGCCTGTATGCAAGTCGGACATTGTCAAATCTAGGCAAGCATCGATCCGCAGATTACATCCATTGGGTAAGTGCTTTGTTTTTTGGACAAATCTTTCACTTCATACCTTGAAATAAGTAAAATGTGGGTGGCACTGCAGTTTCCAAAGTTCCAGAAAAAAAACTCCATCTATTGCTCCCTCACGAGTAGAGGGGACCAACAGTTTATTGCCGACACCGAATCATGCGGTTTTACATCTTCAGCAACATCGACTTAGCCATAAGAGTGAAGATCCAACGATTGAGTTGGCAAGGTCTTGTAGGGCGGATGGGAACCAATGGTCCGAGGTACGGAGCAGTAGAGGAAGACCGCGCGTGGCGCACGCAAGAGGAAAGGGTCCTCAACCAACTAAGCGTGCGAAACTGAAGACAGCTAGCTAACGATCGCGCTGTTTCGAGACGCTTGTTGTTTGAGGCCCAGGTTCACCCCAGACTGTAGCGCCACCTTAAATAAGTAAGTATCTCGAAAGAAGTGATGCCATCCAAATATATGATATCGACAGTCCAGGAATCAAACCTGGGACTTTCAGTGTGGGAATTATTGCGCTTTCCCAACACGCCATAGCGGCGACTTCAATTCAACTTTTACAAACCCCAAATCCAAGATACCACTTCAATATTCGAAGAAACGAAAATCTGGCCAAAAAAAGAATAAAATGCCTCTCAAGACCATACATATAGCCTTCCCTCACGATGCTCTACAACCCAACCGCCACGCGGCAGCATATCGCCCAATTACACTTGATTGCATCTTTATTAGGTGTGAACTCAAAGTACAGTTCAATAGTTTTCCACTTAAGCAAGTTCGCACTCAATCTTTCGAAAATTTACACAAAATTCAACAACATAATAATTAGCAACGCACGGATTTTGAGATCAAAACTTTATCCTGCGACCAGCCGAGAGACGCCCGCCATGCCGACGCGGTGTGTGGCAAGGAGTTAACTTTTCGCCCGCCCAAACACCCGAACACGAGCGCAAACAAGAAACTTTTTTCCACTAAAACTCCCGACTAGAGAATCTCATTTTAATAATCCTTTCGTCGGAGAAACTTTGTCCTGCCCAAATGCCGGTGGATCCTCAGGCGCGCTGGTTAACAAGCGAATGACGCCACTTAATCTTGTTCCGCAACTAAAACCCTTACGCTGTGCAGGGTTGTCGTCACGTCACATGTGAGTGTCCCTGCACTCAGGCTACTGCCCTTAATCAAGTTGAGCGGTTCACAGTTTAACAGCTGCATCCCGGCAGTGAAGCGATTTTGACTGCGGCATCAGAGAGACGGTGACTTTCACCTGCGCCCAGTGAAGTGCCCAACAAAGGTGGACCCACGGAAAAGAAGCCTCTAAACTACCAATCCACCGCATCAAAGAGCCTTGCAGTCCAGTGCTCTGTCCGCAGTAGCGGCAGATGAGCGGGAAACAGATTTTGGGACGTGTTTTGTGTTTTTCTTTTTTTTGCATATCTCCTGTGTGATAGGGAGTTCGTGCGAAAAGTCCCGTCGACCGGTGTGGAAAATCGTTTAAAGTGGTCGAACCTGCTGCCCATTCCATCCGCCTGCTATCGACGGGCGTCGTCGATGAAAACACATCAGAGGGCCACTGATGGATGACGACGATGATGGAGCGGAGGTACGAAACACCAAAAAAATGGACCCTCTCTTTCTCTCGATGGCGACCGACGGTCGGCGGTCAGAGGATACGGTTACGGACGAGTTCGTGTCAGGATTAAATTGGTAAGCGATATTGGCACGAGTTGAGATTAGTTGGCTGTCATCGGCGTTAGCCATTCGCTAGACGTGTAGCGAGTGCGAAGGACTCAAGGACGCATATTGACACTGTCGATGTTTTTCAAACACAGCTATTCCCGTTATATTTTTTTTCGATGTGTCCTCCAATGCAATGTGATTTATAATGTTTTTCTCTTCTGGTCGCGGACATTTTTTCTGCAAATTGTTGCTTTGTTCTACGTTTTTGTGCGTTTTTCCGGTGCTCCGTCCTTGAATTCGGAAAAATTGGCCAGGACAATAGAGCAGCGCTCTGTCTATACAGCACAGAAAGAGGATGCGTCGGGACGGAATAATTAATGAGGGGTCGCATTGGTTTCACGTTTTCGTTCGAGCGAAGTTTTGCATAATTTCATTTTTGACGCTATTTGATTTCACAGATTGCCCCGATGGGGTTGAGTGAAAATTTATTATTGATTCAGTTATTATTGACACAAGGGTCAATTGTGAAACACTAGCCAGTAGATTGGTATCTGTTGTGTCTGTGTGGTGGAGAAGTTTCCGGCATTGATTTTTGTTGGAGGGTTGTGGACAGACTTTGATCCACACTTATGACGTGTGTACGTGTACACGCTCGAGAGGAGAGTCTCTGCAATTATTTTCACCTCTCAAAGGGGTGACAGAGAAAAGGGTGACCGCCACCAAGTAGTCAAAAACCGGTTTGCAATTAAAACTCGTGCCACGTGCTTTAGGCACAGAAAAACACACCATTTAACAAATAATCACTAGCCGCACTAAGCGGCCCCCCTCTGAGGAACCGCATTTATCATCCCCGCTGTGCCGGTCTCTTGAATGTGATTTTCGGCTGACAACCCCTTCCCTTGGACAATTCCCATCTCATTCCCACCATCCCCCATTCAGTGATCCGGCGGGAACAAAAAACCGCTTAACTGCCGTCGCCATTTTACGGTGTTATTTCAATAATTACCGCATTAATAATTTCGCCATTAATCCGTTCAGTCCAGGTGTGTGCATTTCACCAGGTGCAGTCTTCCCACGCCGCCGCCTCGCCAGAGCGTATCCCATTAAAGCGTGGAAGGACGCCAATAAAAAGTCCGAAAACCAGATTCACAAAATGGCAATAAAAACCGACGGAAGCCAGGCACGACGCGCGTCTTTTTCGCGCCTCATTACCTCTTAACTCGGTCGGGCAATCCTTCCAGTTGACGGTGGCGCACTGGTGTCTGCCCGCGACCACGTCCCATTACCACAGCAGTTATAATTTTGCAATTTCACCGGCTTAATTACGGACCACATTTCATCTGACTTCGTTGCCGCGGAGCACCGTGGACCACCCACTATTCCAGCGACGTCCGTCAGCATAGACCAGCACGGCGAGGACGAGTCGGATGCAGCGTGCCAATTCATTTTAACGACCAACCCGCTCCTAATGGTCTTAGGCGTTATAAATTCGCTTCAAGAAAATAACCCCAACGGGTGCCCATCTGTCTGCCTGACCGCCATCCCCCAGCCGGCATTAAGGTAAACAATCTGCCCCAAGGATTGTGTCTGAATCTCCGGCTGGAGGTGTTGTAGGAGAGACGTCGTCGTCACCGACGGCGGCGAGCGGACACGTACGTGTGCAGTTAAAGCGCTGCACTTTGAAAATGGTTGTGGCTGGGCCAAAACTGACAGTGCGACGACAAAGAATGCCGCATGTGGGTGGGGATGGCTCCACTGCACCCTCCACTCACCAAGCGTCTTCGTCGTCGGACAACTGAAATGCCAAGGTGTAGCGAAAATATTTTCTTAAGCTTTTATCCCTACACCCCAGGTACTGGCGGCGCGGAGGGCGTGGGATGGGATGCCACGCCAATGGGGAGGACGAGTAATGAGAACGAGAACGGCCCTCCGCTGGAATTTATTAAATGCGACTTTGGGAAAAATGAGAAAATTGCAGAGAGGAAAAATTAATTATTATTTTCCTCCTCCCCCGCTTCTTCTTCTTCTTCTTCGTCTTCTGCTTCTCCTGCTTCGTTCTGTTTCGTCTTCTTCTCCTCGACTGTCGCTGTCATCGTCTTCTTTTTATCTCACTTAATTTTTATCGTCGTTCAGCATTCGCCCCCAGTGCGCGGGACGCACCACAGGACCACCAGCACTGACAAGGGGGATGTGACAAAAATCTTCCCCATAATTGTCACGAAATTAGATTTCATCGTTTTTTTCTCGTTTTTTTTTTTATTTTCTCGAAAAATTATTTAGAAATTGTTGTGTCCCCCGCTTATACACATTCACGTCCCTGTTGCTCGGTTCCGACGCCGCGTCCCCCACGCGTCGGTGCTTTATGGTCGTTTATAAGAGGTTTTTTGGATCTTCCCACCCCCCTGAACGCACCTGGGAGAGATGTGGCCCCCGAGTGGACCACGGGGCGAAGCATTTGCATTTTAATTGAGTCAATTAATAAAGTTGCAAGTGATTTTCAAATGGGGTCAGTAACTGTTTTGTATCTTGTGCTTCTATTCGCGAAAAGAATAAAATAATTACATTTTGGTGAAGTGGATAATGAAAAACAATTTTTAATTTTGACGTTTTTTCCTCCATTTTGTTGTCTCCTTTTGAATGTCGAACTGGATTAGAAACGAAATCGAGCTCATCCTGGATTTCTTACAATAAATTATGGAATGGGAAGACTTTATGATTTTCGTGGCGAAACTAACTGATATTCTCTATCCATCCATCCAGAGAGAAAGTCTCAACTACAAGTCATTCAGCCTGTACGGCAACATATGTTTAGACAATTCTCAGTGCTCAGAATTAACAGGTATAATAGGCATGGACCACAGTGTAATGAGCTGAAGTCGCAGAGTGACAGCCAACTTCTCCGACGACGTCATCATTTGAAGATGGAAAAGGAACTTATCCAACTTTTTCTCTGTACTTTATACACCTGGGTACTGATCTTGTCAGCCTGGGTGCCATTTTGGTCCATCGTAGGTCTGTCGCGCATAATTTTCCCAGCAAGCGCCATTGTCATCATCAAACTTGAAAATTGTGTTGTTGACTTACAATTTGATACTTACATTGTAACTGCTGGCGTTATACAATCAAATCAATTTGTGGGACGCACCTGCGTCTGAAGTGGACCATTCCGAATGTTCAATTTTGGGCGACCCGTTCGAGGGAAGCAACCGCCTTTCAAAGCATCATTCGTAGCTTGATTAGTCCTGAAGACCTGAGACATGTCCACGAAGAAAATCGTCCAGACGTCTATGTGGTCATTTCACAGTAGCAAATAGTGAACAACAACAAAATGATTTCTCAACAAGTTCATTGTTTCGCTCACTGTACTCGTAGAGCCGTTTTGCTCTAACCAAAGCTCACTGCTTTCGACAATGCAACTTTTGATGGCATGTGCAACGCGGCCCGAGAACGCGGCGTAGATGAATCATTGGCGTTGTGGATAAAGGCAATGCTAATGTATCGCGGAGGCGGAGTGTAACCAGTATGTGTTGTCGGGGGTAAACAGGAGCTGCCCCCCAGGCTGCGTCCTATCGCCCCTCCTATGGTGCATGCTGGTCGACTTTCTGCTTCCCGCCTTGAACAGATCAAGCACCTACGCCCAAGCTTACGCGGATGACGTAGCCGAACTGGTCACTGGACCATGCCTTGCGGCCGTGTGTGCAAGTTGACAAACAGCCCTTGACATGATCGTTGAATGATGTACTAGGAACGGGCTTTCAGTCAATCCTCTTAAAACCGAAGTTGTTCTCTTCACGTGAAGGAGGAACCTGACGGGTCTTACTCGATCTGTACTGCTAGGTATAATACCTAGGTGTTATCCTGGACAAAAATCTTCTTTGGAAAACCTCCAAGGCGTTGTCACTTTTATGGCAGTGTAAGAGAGTTTTTGGTAAAACCTGGGACCCATCACCAATCTATATGGCAATGATAAGAGCTCTTCTCTCCTATGCATCAGTCGTTTGGTGGAACAAGCTTTTGCGAAAATACGTGACTGCTGCTTTCATTAAGTTTCAAAAACCGGTCTGTCTTGGCTGCACAGGGGCCTTCCCTGTATTGTACTTCTTTAGGGCCGAACCCACCTAGGGACTACCCGCTTCCTTGGTTATGGCTTCCGTCGACGGTTGAGTTTCCCAACAGCACCACCAGAGATGGCATGACTCTCCCGGATGCAGACTGACCAAGTTCATACTGCCGAACGTCAGAAAGAAACACGGCTGACGCTATTATCTCTGGACATAAAAAGATTGTAGAAAACTTGTCGGCGTACAAACGGGACACTTTTCCTTCACTAAGCACCTAAGTCTACTTGGGCTCACCGAAGACAACCTCTGCGACGCCTGTGGGGAAGGTGAAGCTACTTCAGAGCACTTTCTCTGTCAGGTGACTGTGACAGTCAAGCTGCCTTACCCAACTCTCTAACCACTTCCAAGATAGTCCAGGAAGCCAAATCTTCCCTTAATTTGCTCGGCAGACTAAATTCGCTAAGACTTGTTCGTGTTCCGGGACACCACAGGATCATGGGCAGATGAACTTGCTTGTCAAGGATCAAAAGAGAAGAGCTCGGACTCACCTTTGGACTACCCGCGTCCTTGAATAGTGCTTGAGTCGACGGTTGGGTCCCATCCAACAGGACAATCAGAGATGGCATGACTCTCCAGATAGCAGGCTGACCAAGTGCATACTGCCGAACGTCAGCAAGAAATCCACGGTTTTTCTATTATCTCTAGATAGAAAAGAGTGCAGAAAACTTGTCGGCTTACAAACGGGACACTTCACCTTCGGTAAGCACCTAAGTCTACTTGGGCCTAGTGAAGGCACCCTTTGCGATGCCTGTGGAGAAGGTTAAGACACTTCAGAGCACTTTCTCTGTCGATGTCCTACCTTTGCTCGTATCAGGTGGCCGCTATGGTGGGTGGTGTGGTCGATGTGGTGTGGTCGATGTGGTTCGGTCTGAAAACCTTAGCCCTTTTTCATAAAGGCGCCTGCTCGTCTTTCTTCGGAAAACCATAAAACTACACTAAACGAAGGTTACTGCCTGGTACTATAATGGAACAGTTTTTAAGTTTTTTCGTAATATAGTTGATGAATAAAGTTGATGAATGCCAAACGATAATGAACAAAAGTGACAAAACAGTTTGCTAAGAGTCTAGCGTGGAATGAAAAGAAAGGCCTAATAACTCTGCTAGTAGTAGCCAGTAGGCGAGCATTAATTTAATTTTCAAAAATTTGTCATCATGTCGGGGAACCGCATATTCCACTGAAAGGATCGCTGAGACAAATCTCGTACGAGAAACCTGGATCCTCCGCCATCGACTCTAACTCATTAGAAACCACCTCGACCTTGGTCTGAGAAGCGACCGTCTACCTGATGGAATCACTTTTAAAGCACGAAAGGCGTGATGGAGAGGACATCCATATAATGTGGCCAGCCGTGGAACTATAACTCTTTCCTCCATGCCGTGGCGTTTCTTACCCTATCCCGGCGAGTATCTCCCGCAACGGTACGGAGAAGTCTCATCTCAGCAACCTGTATTCGGGATCTTATTCCTTCGGTCATTACCCAAATTTCATGGCCAGAGGTAAGAGTTGGGACAAAGACTGATTTAAAAACCAATAACTTTGTCTCGACACCAAGCTCAGCTTTCTTTATTACTGAGCTACCAAGATGCTTTAAGATTGATCCAGCTTAGCCAATCCTATAAGAAAATTGAGTGGTGGGTCACTCGTAAGCTTCTTAACTCTCCCTTCTATTCCACAGACATGCAGAGTGCACAAGACAGGCGTTAAGAAAATTACCATAGCTTCGAACTTGTCCACATACACCTTTATTCCAGCATCAATACGCACGAAGTTTCCGCAAGGAACCAGAATTTAGCTTCTTCAGTAACTACTCGTATGTGTTATATAGTTCTCTCATGATTAGAAGGAGCCCATAGTTTTTGGCGAATCCAAACGGCTATATTTCAGAAGCTGTGTCTTTTGACAGTGATTCGGAACGCTTGCAGTTGATAAATCGAACCTGGGACCTTCGACGTGTGAGTTGACACACTTAACCACGGCGGTCACGGTTTGAACGTTTAGAGGCTTTTTTTCGACAGCTCAGGGAACGATGTCAGTAGTCGGAAGAGGTTAATGAAAATTATTCTCGAATACTGCTGGGAAAGGCGTGCCATGTCGGCATTCAGCTGCTGTCACTAGAACGCATAGCACGAATCATTTCTAGTAGGAGAAGCTTGACCCTGGTACTGCGTACATTTTAAGGACGAAATCCAGATCATGAGCTCTATGCATCTCTTATTAAATCCTTTCCTTAAAAAGGGATCAACTGGAACGAGGTTACAGGAATCTTTGTTCTCTGCGTTGATTTCAAGGTTTCTCCATGTTTGTAAAGGGATTAGTGTACATAGTGTATCACCGGTTCCTAGTCAACTCTAAGACCGTGCCGACGCTTCATGATAATGGTTTTAATTATTTAAACATTTATCGCACTCAATCGAAGAGGGAATCAGTTTTGCGTTGTGACAGCATTCTAAGCTAGAACTGCCTTAAAATTCCGCACTGACTGGCAAACATTTAAAGCAAGCTTAGCTTAAAGCTCTGAAACCCCACATTCAGGGATGGTTGATTGAAATCCTTAACTTCCAAGAAATTCAGCAACGTTTCATTTCAGTAACCGCTCCTTGAATAGTTGCCCTTCTCCTCGCCAGATAAACACAATTAAGACCCGGTTAAGAGACCCTTTATGGCAATTTATTCGTTGCGTCTAGGTAACATTTTTCCCCTTGCACTGGCAGGATTCATTCATTTCAAGGACCACCTACCAATCCACGTCAAACGAATTCATTGTACTCTCGTCGGCATCTCACAAAACCCGGAATCTAACTTCTATCGGTTCTACCTGTCGACTGCACTTTCTTCAAAAACAGCGCAAGAGCATTGACACCCCAGCCTTCCGCAATAAATTCCATTCGCATTTGACACAAATCGCCGCACATTCAACCCAAACCAACTCAACTTGCTGGCACAGTCCAAGCGAGAAGTGCAGCACTGGGAGGTTTTTGAAAATTCCAAAAACGCTCCAAAAAGTGAATCCATCTCGTGCGGCGCACAATGGGAACCTACTCGTACCTATGTACATAGATCTGCATCACTGTATCTCGCAGAACCAAACGACACGTAACGACAAAAAGCTACCCAACGCAACACAACGAGGGCAGGGCAGGGCACCGGCAACCATACCATACACCGCCCCCCACGACAAGGTATGCAGGCAAATTTGAGTTGAGCTCAGCTCCTGCCGGTGCTTACGGGAGTCTCATCTCACATTGTCGCCCAACTCGATTCACGTTGACCATTCGTCCGTGCCAAGTCGGACGAGGGGGGTGGCGAACGACGGTGGTCGGCGGACTCTCACTCTCGGCACACTCAAGACCCGCCATTGTGCTGTGTGTTCACGGGCTGTGGGGTCTCTCCCACTCCGATGGCGCTGTTGCTACTGATGCTGCTGCTGCTGCTGCTGCCACTCTAACGTCGCAGCCATCGCCGCCGCTGTACGGAATGCACTGCTCCGTTTAATTCGTTCCATTACAGTTCAGTGAATATTTGGGTTCCATAACAATCGGTTATCAATGAATTGTGCCTAATGCTGTATCCAGAGGCTGTGGCGAGAGCGCGCGCGGCTGCTGTCGAGCTCGAGCAATCTGGCAGCGGAGGCACCCAGGCATCGCCTGGTGTGCTCCCCAGCTCCCGCCCCCACCCACGCAGGCGAGGTGTGGGTCGGAAAATATGTACACACACACATTGCGTCGTGCCTGATTGCTTTTAACCCTTTTTGCCCACAAGAGCAGGCAGTGGAGGAGTGGGGGGGTGGCAGTGGGTTGGGTTGAGGCTATTGGCCCAGCGAGGAACTTCTGGAAATTGGAAAAGATTTGTTGAAAACTTCATTCATTCGTCCGACATCGGAACACCGTTCGTTGGTCGTCGGAGGGCATCCTTGCCGTGTCGGTGTTGTGTTGTTTGTTTTTGCCCCATTGGACAGATGTTGTGTACACATGCATTCCGTCCGGCAAAGAAATGGATGAGATTTTCGTTATTTTCCTCACTTCCAAGTTTTTATTTTTCTTCGTCCACGTTCACGTTCACGTTCCCGTTGCCTTGTTTTTCGCATCTTTTTGTGCAGCCCCCCATGGAGTTGGTATGCAAATGGAAACCGATTCGTGGCGAAGAGATAGTCGTGGCGGCGCAACAAGGACATGGACAGGCACTGCCTCGCGTTGACTGCACAGAGCACAGAGGTGTGTGCGGCCGGGGTCGTGTCGATGGGAAATCGATTTATTGCACACTTTCTCGCATTTAATTGGCACTCACTACGGGTGAGTGGAAAATTATGTGAGTGAGATTGAGTTTTATGAGGTAAGCCAATCGGCAGAGGATGGGATGGAGCTGCCTTAAATGCCTATGTCGATTTATATTTGCCAACGGTTAAGGCGAGGGATGTAAATCAGCACGACTTCTGCACAATCAGGTTAATTAGTTTCACTCGCAAACGGAATTTGCGATGGACGGTTGAAGTTGCGTTTTTTTGGCTATGAGAAGGATCATTTGATACAGTGGTGATGAAAAGAAAAATAAATGTCTTGATGAGAATTAACAGAAAGGATCGGTTATGGTTTTTGGAAGTGAAGGTAATAGCTGTTTAATTTTAATTTGTTGTGTTGAATTCAGCATTGAATTTTCAATCACCTGCAGCCTGTGATTTCGGCTCAAAATTAGGTGATTCCACCTCTTCCCACGAACTCAAATTACTGCAGAGGACGAAACTGACTTAAGTGAAGTGAATTTTAATTATTCCCGTCGTCCTTATAGACTTCACAAAAATTTGTCTGAATTCACTTCAACTAACATGTTATTTTTGTTACGCGTTTTTTTAAGGTTTCGTTGCCGTTTCCGTGCATTCATGTCTGTCACACTCTTCACAATTACTAAAGCGATTCACGAAATTTCAAATATAATATAAGCTCACATGAGATAACGATAATGATTCCTGCATTTACATTAAATTTCACGGTACAATCGGTACTGGTTCAAAAATAATGAAAAAAAAACTTATCCAACATATAAATCGGGAGACGAGTTGAGGTTCGATAAACAACTTTCTGTTGCAGATTTGAAAGGCTTCCAAAGTCAGAAAATAAAAGCCCTTCTTCCAGTTTCATCATTGAGACATAAAAGTCGTTAAAAAATTATATCAAAAATTTGTATTCAAAGGAAATGTTTAGTGAAATTGGTTTTTGGCTTTCTGAATTCAAAAGTTAAGCGCTACTTGGTAAGAAACCGCAAAATATTAACGACTCTAAATTTCGAAGATCTTAAAACGCAGTTTTGAGAATCCTAGTAAGAGCCTTAAGGTGCCTCATTTATCAGAATATGCATTTAGCCAGTTAGTACTGACCACAGTGGCATCGCCCACATTCATCATTTTCAAACGAAATTCGCACCGATACATAGAATGAGGTATGGTCAGATTTGAGTTTCAGTACGTGCCCAGGGTACCTACGGGCATACGTAGAGGGCGTGCATGTAGAAATGTGTCAGAAAAAAAGTTATTGTTTGCTAAAGGGTGTTGTATGTGTGAATTTAAACGAATATTTAAACAGATTGCAATGCCGCAACATCATAAGTGGTCGCCGTGGCATAGTGGACAATATCACGCACAACACGAGTAGTTGTTGTAGAAGCTACGCCCTATCCCTTGTGGGCTGTAGTGCCACTCAATTATTATTATTATAAACATCATAAGTGATTAAAGCTTGTGGTTAAAGTTAGTATATGTTGTAATATAAACGGTAGTTCAACAAAAACTGTAGCATATCTCTTTCAATATTTACAATGACTCTTAGACAGAATTGAGGTCCAATATCTTACTTTTTCTTTCCATGGCGCTAAGACCGGTGTGGATTTGGGCCTCAGTCAACATACCTCTCCAGCCAGCACGATCTTTGGCCAGCTGCCGCCAATCGTGCCCTTAAGTTGGCTGAGGTCCTTCTCCACTTTTGAGTGCCATTTCAGCCTAGGCCGTCCTCTGTTGTCCCAATGGCTCAGATTCAAAGACTTTTTGGGCTGGAGCATTGCAGTCCATACGCTCTACTTGGCGTAGCCATCGTAAGCGCTGTATCTAAAAACGCTTGACCAGGTGCATGCCGCCGTACAGCCTATAAGGTTGGTCATGGAATTTTCTTCACCAGGAGACATCAACGCAAACAGGACAAAACATCAGAAACAGAATTTTCTCTCGAAAAGACTAAAGGACTCCTTATCCGCCTTTAGTAAAGTCTATGTTTCGATTCCGTAGTTTCTGCTTTCTAGTGGTACACTCTGTCCGAGACGTCAGTGTTGTGTGCCCTCCTTGATGACAAAATATACTTTAACTTGCCCTTATTTATCGCTAGACCCATTGTAGCCGCTTCAACTTTAATGCCAACGAACGCCTTATAAACCGCTCGCTGTGTTTGTTCAATCACCTCAATGTCGTCGGCGTAAGCTAGCACTTGACCAGATTTATGGAAAATCGTGTCTCTGATGTTCACTCGCACGATCTGCTCAAGAACGATGTCGAAAGACAACGCGTCGCCTTGTCCAAAACCTTTTTGAACATTTAAGGACTCTGAGTTCGTTACCAACCTCAACGGAGTAGCGAGAATTCTCCATTGTTAACCTACGCAATCTGACGAGTTTGCTAGGTATGCCAAAACTAGACGTGGCACTGAGTAGCTCGTCTCTGTGCACGCCGTTATATTCGGCAGATCGTTGTCGTTACTGCGCTGAATTTAAAACCATTCTGCCTCAAAAGCTTAACAAACCAGTGTCACTATGGTACGAGGTGTGGCTCAGCTGCCGTCTTTGTAATGAAATCAAACACAAACAGTCTTCCTCTCCGATACAATAAATCTTTTGGTCATCTTGTCTGATGATTACAAGTCAGACAAGATGACCATTTTTTCATGGAGGTATGATTTGACGTTATGGAAGATCTCTGCAAACTTACGAATATACATACATACTGCAAATATATTCAATCCGAATCCACATTTCGTAAGTGAACCATCTGAAGCCTGCGAAGTCAGTTTCGAAGGCGCTATTCACTATATACTTTGAGAAAATCAGGCTCGATACAGCTCATGGCAATCTACTCTGTTCTGTTGCTCCACTCTGCCTGTCTGAGTCTTATTGCACTACAGACTGACAAGTTGTGAATAACCAAATCAACAGAAATAAAAAGAATGTTAAGGAGCGTGGGCAGTATGTTGGGGAAGTTTTGTGAAAATCCTTGATATACAGTATACACGCAAATCGTAGTACCTCATTGAATTGGTGACCTGCTCCTTAAATCAAAGCTCTATCTATCTCATTGTCCATCGAAAACAAACACCACTTGAAAGTGGTAACTGAAGTTACTGCAAAACAATTGTTTTCACTCTTTCATGGGCCAAAAATCATTTTACCCATCCTTCCCACTCTAGGGTGAATTATTTATGACCGTCCTTTCACGTCACCTTTAACGCCAAGAAAACTGAAATGCGAATCCTCGCCGCCTTACAGCAAACTGACCGCCGCAGTCTCCAGAATAAAACAAGAACTCTCCCCTTCCTGATTAAATCCGTAGTCCTTTTTGAAAATTAAATGCTTATTGAGCCACTGAGACCCTTTCAGTTCCCTGTTCAAAATCACGTCAGAAAAAGATCTTGAATCCCTTCAACTAGGCAAAAAGAACTCTTGTCGTCAATAAAGTTTTCAAGGATTTGTGTCTCCTCTTCCCCCTGCCCCGCCCTTCCTCACGGCATCCTGTGGACAAAGTCAAACATTTTCCAATCAGCACCTTAAAACTTTCATTAAAAAGTTCCATTCCCTTTCCCATCGTAAATCACTCCACAACCGCACCACCACCTCGGCAACGAGTAACTCAGTTCGTCATCCTTTTTTTTCTGTTTCATCGAAATTCGATATCTGTCATCATCAGTATGCAACTTACATTATGGAAAGCAGCAAAGGAAACCACCCCGAAATTAGCATGATCCCGCAACCGCCCCCAACAGCGCTGACACAGGCGGCGGCGGCGGCCACGGCACCGTTCGAAAAACACATCAATGATGAAGCGCATCACGCACAGCGTGCTGCTGGAACACGTTCGTTGCAGAATGTCAATAAATTTCGTTGCAACTACATGCACATGCACATGGCCGTGTGTACTCTTGAAAGTGATTTTAAGTGTAAAACGACACAATATTGTCACTGATCCGCTTTAAATCGCTTAACTTGCTACTTTCTGTCATCCATCGCAGGCGTTGCCTGTCTTTGTGACGCGGTGGCGTTTCTGCGAGAGCGTATTGATTAGCGGCGTGAGATTAAAATTGACTTTGTTAAATTGCCACCCATCAATCGCGGTTACAAGCGAAATTCCACACCGCCACAGTGACGGTCAGGCGAATCCATAAATCGACCGCAGTCGACAGTAGTTTCGTGTAATCGCTTGCAATATAGAGAGCACATTTTCGAGCACAGCGTTCTGGCATTTAATCCGCTTTTCAATCGCTGTTTGATGACAGCTTTTGCAGTCGATTATGAGCGGTTGAGACTTTATTAAAATTCGGATGAAGTGGATTATTGAGAAAGTTGCACGGCGAACTGAAAAAATTTGCAGTTTCACTTTCGTAGCCAATTCTATGTTAACTCTTCTTCTTCTTCACAGGGGTTATTTTGTGGCCAAAAATGGTTTAATTTAAAATATTTTTGCTTGAAAACTGTTGATAATGTAAATCGTCTGTATCTTAAGTGTACGTATCTTATTCCACCCGAAACGGGACACACTTGACAACTAACGGGACAGTTTTTTAGTGATTCCTTTCAATATTTCAAAAGTAATCGAATGGAAACAATACTATAAGAAGTGTTGATAGCTATCCAATGCAGATATTGGAGACGCTCCCATGCCAATATGCAATCACTCACCGCAGAACATGAATCCATTTGAGGACGTAGCTTTTCAAAGCACGACAATCAGAGGTTATTGGGAGCAGCGGGATGCATAGCTCGAAAGAGGGAAGCAGCACGTATCGAGGAAGGACACGCACGACACGTCGACATCTCCGACAGAGCGTACCACTACGCAGCAGAAACTTCGAGGTAGTCAAAGACTTCGTTTGCCTTGGCTCCGCGGTGAATAGGGGCAACAACATCCGTTCCGAAATCAAACGGAGAATCACTCTTACCACTCTCTGCCTTCTGGGGCTCAAGAGGCCTAAGCTGGCTCAGAGGCCTTAACTGGCTTTGTACGACAGCTTGATCATCCTAGTCCTCCTTTTCGACGCAGAAACTTGGACGCTACTAAAAGCGGATGAGGAAGCCTCTGGTCTTTTCGAGAGAAATGTTCTTTGTGTGATTTTTGGTCCTGTTTGCGTTGATGGCATCTGGAGGAAAAGATTCAACGACAAACTTTATAGGCTGTACGGTGGCATGTGCCTGATCAAGCGTCTTCAGATACAACGCTTAAGATGGCTAGGCCATGGACAGCAATGCTCCCGCCCAAAAAGACTTTGAATCCGAGCCAATGGGACAAGGCAACAGAGGACAGCCTACGTTGAGATGGGGCACACAAGTGGAAAAAGATCTTAATCTACTTAGAGTCCGTAAGTGGAGGTAGGTGTCAAGAGATCGTGCTTGCTGGAGGGGCATGTTGCCAAGCCGGACTGTGGGTCCATTAATAGAAGTAGAAGATAGATTCCTGGTTGTGTTGAAAAACATTTGCGTGAAAAAGTAATTGCTTGACATTTCTTTTAGTCTAAGTGCGTTTTCGTGACATCATTTGGAGACATTGTTAAAATCATGTTGCAGCAGTGCTGCATTAGACAAAAATTACACAACTTCTAATTTCGCTGGCAACGCCGTTAATCGACAAGTTAAAAATTAGTGAGCCAAGTTATAGGACACCAGAAGAGACAGTTGATAATTTCGATGACGTACCTTAAAATCCTTCGTATCTACGTTATTTGAGATACGATTAAAACCATGCTATCATACAAATTGGAAAGCCAAGCACTTTTGTGTGAAATTTTGTAGAAGACTTTGCTTAAGTCGAAAGCAATTCAAGTCAACTTCGTTGCCGTTCTCTGGGGGCACATAGGATGTTGCTAACAAATTCAAACCATTTAGCTGTTAAAAAAAGCATGTTCCTTTGCGCAGAAGATCGATTTACAATTGAAAGAAATTCACTCAAAAACAATTTTTTCGAAATGTTTTCGAATGTAGGGAAGTTCAACAAACTGGCGATAGTTCAAAATTTATTTCTTGCAACATTTTTTGGGAAGTGGAAAAATGTATGAGTTTTCCATAGTGAGGGAAGTGTACTTTGCTATAAGGACAAACGAAGTAAAGGCGCGAGGGGTTGAGCAAGATAGTTCTTACACGTTTTTAGGTTTATAGACGGTATACCATCGGGGCCGAGAAGATTTAAGTTTTTTAATCATATCTTTAACCTTAGTAGGAAAAACATTAAAATTTTTTAAATATATTTGATTACAGTCTTACATTGGGGAGGAGATTAAGACCGGGAATCGAACCTGGACCTTCGGCCTGTTTCGACCGTCGATACACTTTACCACTACCCACTACCCAAGCGACCACTATAACTAAAAACAGCAAAAAAAACCAAAAGTTAACAATCCTTAAATATGTTGTCGTACCCATAGGCTTTAGAATTTATGTCAGAAGAAAGATCTCCCTATCAAGCAACAAAAATATCCCATCCTAAGATTTAGAACTACGAAGTCTGTTCAAGAAATAAGGTAAATTTTCAAATTTCGTGGGCTGCGTACATTTGCTTATCGACTCCTTTTTTTCATTTTGTTATGTTGGTACACTCGTCTCAAATATATGCCTACAGTTTCACCTGTACAACACATTTATTTTGTTTGTGAGCGTCCTAAAAGGCGTATCTTGCGTGTTCGGCAATTTCCTGTTGTCAAAAACAATGGATCAAAGAATTTAGTGTGAAAAATTGAATTAATTGCTGAAAAACACTTGAAGTGTTGACAGTGGCATACTGTGAGTGTATTCAAAAACAGTTCATAAGTGGTGCAAGTTTTTCAAAGAAAGTCGAGAAGATGTGAAAGACGATACTCGTCCTCGACACCCCACCACATCAACAACCGATGAAAATATTGAAAAAGTGAAGAAAATTGGTATGGAGAATCATCGAATCACTATTACGGAAGTTTCTGAAGATATCTGCACATCGGTTTACTCATGCCATGCAATTTTTGCGAAAATTTTGGGCATAAAACTTGTGGCAGCGAATTCGTTCCAAAATTGCTGAATTTTGACCAAAAAAGATCTCTCTCTCTCAGTATCGCTCAGCAATTGTTTAAAAACGTCATCGGCGATTCACCAGATTTGGCTGCCTGCCACTTTTTCCTGTTCCCAAGATTGAAGAAACCCATTAAAGGACAGCATTTTGCGACGATTGAGGAGAAACAAACCAATTTGCTGAGAGAGCTCAAGTGCATACCCAAAGGTGAATATCAGAACTGCTTCGAAGATGGGAAGAAACGTTTTCACAAGTGTATTATATCTGAAAGGGACTTCTTTCAGGAGGGCAAAATAGAAATTAATGAATAAATATTTTGAAAACTAGCTCACCTTATTTTTTAACAGACCAAATGCGTCCACTGAATGAAAGAAATTCATTTCCCTAACCATCCCATTTTGGCAGTGACGAAACGCTGCGCCACGAATACTCAGTCGGCCAGACTCTCTGGATCTGACATCACTTGATATCGGATGAAAGTGCTCAGACCGATATGCAAATTTGATTCGCGAATCGTGCAATTTATTTCGAAAATTAGTTTAATAAGTAAAAAATTGAGCCATTTTCAACTTATATGGCTGGTAAACATAAAAGTTATTATTTTATGATTCGAGGGATGTGACCAAAACATTTGATTTTGAAATAAGAAATGTGCCTGCAAGGGCCTTAGAAGGTGTGGTGAAACTAATTTCCGGAACGATGTAGTGAATGAAGGAAGTTCAGCAGCTATAGCATTTAAGTTGCAAGTTCAAAATTTAACACTTTGCCTTAAATCACAAAAGAAATGAATGAATAAGGACAAAAATCAATTTGTAATTTTCTCAATTTGAATTTTTTTTATTATTGGCCGCACTCAATTGCAAAAGACAGTTTCAAGACTGCAATAAGAATTTTTTTTTTTTAACAAAAAAATATGGAAAGCCAGTCGAAAACCACCTCCTTTAAACGAATCCAAGAAACCATCTCCTTACGCTTGCCTTGAAAGAAGACTGATGTATGCTGCAGGACAAATAGGTAATCCCCTTTCCTAATTCAACACCACCCAGCCGATTGCTGAACTAATTAGAAAGTAGAAGAACGTATTGCCCTTGACTAGGACTCCGATGCAAAAATTAACCAATTCAGGACACGAAACTTAAACACCAATCAAATCCAAATCCAAAGTATTTTCTTTTCTTAATTCGGCAAAATATTCTGAAGAACAACCACCTCTTTCAAACTCTAGCTAAACTAAACTTCCTTCTTTGTTCACTTGTTCTTTTCAGATTTCCACTGGACGGAAGCTGTCAAACAGAGATGGCCAAAAACTCAACCCCACCAGTTTCAAACCGAATTCAACAATTCATTTCGCTCACACTTAAGCCGAGTGATATGCAAGAACACATTCAACGCCGTCAAAAGCAACAAAAATGTTTCCACAAAAAAAAACTGTAATCACACCCACAATCGACGTCACCACGTGACGATCGGTTGCGCACGCTACAGAAACCAGTAGAGCACTAAGAACGGGGTTCATCTGAAATTCAACAACTTCCGGTTTCGCAGTGGACAACTTTTTCGTCGCACATACGACCAGTTACACACGTTAGATGCAGGCAAATATAGGTTGGACATTTCCGGCCTCGTTGGCTAACTGGAAGAGTGTAAATTGCTATGCCACCCCTTCCACCGCCGCATCCGCATCGCACACACCGTCACCTCTCTTTCACCCAACGGAGCATTTCAAAACGACTGCTTTGACTGATTTTCAATGTGCTCATCATCCGATAGAGTGGTTTTCTTTACAAGTGAACCAAATCGCGCCCGCCGAGGGTGGGCTAGACAAAGATATTTCTAATCCATCGCCACCACAAGCCCTTATCCGTCCACCACACCCACTCCCGTCATCCGACATCGTATCCTTAACCCTTTTCTCTTCTTCGCCTCTGGATTACAGCGAAACAAACGACAACGTGTCCATCTCGAGGAAAATTTTCGAAAAAAAACGACTGGCAAAGTTATAAATACCCACCCCCTCGGTGAGTGAGTGAACGCCAGAGCGGAGGCCAGAGCAGAGCGCACAGCACAGAGCACACCGAAAAACCTCACTGCAAGCGAGTGCTATCCTTTCACGGATGAACTGTCACATCCACATTCTATGTCATGCTCATTGGACAGCGCTGCGCGCCGCTGCTGCCTTTGCTGTGCGCAAAAACGGACCATCTCTCGCCGCACACATTTCGGGGGTTGAAAGCGTTTCATCCTCACTTCGGGGTCTTCGTTTTTGATCGAGTGCAGAGGTTGTGTCATTCGCAGTTCGTCGTTCGTTGAACTCAAACCATTCTCGCATCCTACCCGGCGACGGATGGACTCTGCGTTCGAGACTCAAACTCAACACAATTTCGGAGTGTGATACACAAATATTTTCTATCACTGTCACGATGGAGTGATGGAAAAGCAATTTCCGGACCACGACGACGGGCGAAAGGTGAAGCGCTCCGCTCAGTTACACCGAAGCGGGCCGTCGACGACGAGCGCCAGTTGCTGGAAAAATTCTAATTTCAGTTGATTTACAAACGGTGATTAGATAATTACGTTCATTCGTGGATAATTTGATTCCGTGTTGTCAGTGTGCGGCAGCTCTGCCAGACGGCGAGGAGCGCTTGTTCGGATTCCCTTTTTGTTCGACTTTAATTCGGTATTTTTTTTTTGTTGTTCTGCTGGCGGCGGTACGCTTCACCCCCACGGGAGAGGGCACGTACTGCCGAGTGAATAACACTTCATACAGATGTACGTGTACACTGTTCGCCTTCGCAGTTATAATTGTATTTCGCGCGACAAACTAAGGGGTACTCTGCAGGAGTGTGTGAACGGGTGGGTGTTGTTTACTCCGAAGTGGGTGGTGCTGGATTAATGGCTTTTTTCGCTTCTTCGACCCGCGTTTTTTTTCTTAAGTGGTGGAGTGGATCTTCGTGCGCTGCAGGAGGACAAAGTTCCCGATGATACCAGGTGAGTGATATTGAATTTCTTCAAGTGAATTCGCGCTGATTGTTATCAGTTTGTGGGGTTTTCACGATGTGCTCGGCTATGGGCGGTGTACCATATGCGTGAATAATGGATCCATATGCTCCCCCAGCTGTTGCGAGAGGGGCGTGGGGACACGGCCACTGGTGTAATTCATTTGGTCAAGGTTGAGTTGTTTAATTAGATTTCTAGATTTCTAACGGTGGCGGTGTTGCTAAAGGAAGGTGAAAAATTTTCGTTCAGTGAAACTAACTTGATTTCCTTGACATGTTTTTCGGAAAAGTCACACCCACAAAAGGACTTCAAATTGGATTCGCGTTGAATTCTGTCTAATTGCCGTTCAGAGTGAATTTGAGTGAAGAAACGTTGGATCCCACTGAAGAGGGTGCTTGAACATTGATCAAAATTGTACATCATCAATTTTGAGAAAATCTTTGCCTTAAATTTTATATTTTATTTTTTTTTATTCAGTTTGCTTCAGAATTTTCGAACACAGTAGTGTTCATAGAAGAATAGTGTTGAAAGTGAACACTGAAGGAGTGTGTTAAAAAATGTAATTTTGAAGAACCTATCCACGGAGTCATCCTTTCAAATGTGGCGCAAAAACCACTGTCACTTACCACGCCAGATTCTTGACATATGTTGATACTTCCGCCATATTGATGGGGAGAATAGAGTGCTTAAAGTTTTTAGAGGCCTTCTTTCGAGTTTGTGCATATTTTTGTCCAAATTTTGATATTCTCACATTTTTCAACACAGGGTTCAACAGATCGAGTTCGGTTTCAAAACGCGCACTCTTTGCAGGAATTTTGTAGAAAACGATAAAAGCAAACCTTAATCTGTTTTTGCAAGGAAAGGACCCACGAAGTGTGTGGAATTATTTTTTCATTCAAAGCTGCAATCTTTGATAGCTCTTCTTGCATTTTATTCCAACATTTGTTGTTTTTCGTTCCCCAGTTTCTTGCTTGGTATTTGATGACGATCCGACAAGTGAATAGCCTGCAAAAAGAACATTTTGTAAACGTAACTGATTTCCTCCTCAACGTAGGCTATGTCTTGTTAATCTCCACACACTTGACTCAGTGATGCACTTTTTAAACAACACTGGAAAAAAATCGTTTTCTGAAGGCTTGCAAAGTATGCCTCTTTGGGGACTATAAACTCCCCATTCGCCTCAAATTTCTGTCCGAGGAGTGACTTTTTTTTGATCAAAGCGGGGCCCAATTTATTTATTTTTTCCGAATGTCCCAGGTTTGATGCCTGGACTAAAAATTTTAAATTTTTGTACGGAACCGAATCTTTCAAATTGCTGGCTAAACTTAAGGAGTACTAATTGTCAATGTGGTCGCCGTAGCGCAGTGGTAAGTGCATCGACTGCGGCGCAGAAAAGTCTGGGTTCGATTCCCGGACGGGACACCTAGCATTTTTTCACGGCACCACCTCTTTCGAGTTGCTGACAACACTCAAGGAGTATTAATTGTCTATGGAAAGCTTCTCAAATCTCGCCGTTCGGAATCGGCAAAAAACTGTAGGTCCCTTCTACTCGTGAGAGAACAATAGCATGCACAACACGAGTAGTTGTTGTAGAAGCTAGGCCCTGGTCCGTTATGGGCTGTAGTGCCACTGAATTATTATTATTAATTGTCAATGTCAAGTTTTTCAAAGCCCGCCCATCGAAGTCGTCAACAAAACGTAGATCTCATCCACTCGCTGTACACTATTAGTTGCGAAAAAGGCTAGGTTCCTGTCCCTTGTTGGCTGTAAGGTCAATTTGTTATTTTATTGTTTGACTTGAGCTTTCTTAAAAAAAAAAAAAAACAATTCGTTTAATAAGAAACGATATAAATTAAGTGGCGGTCATTTTTGGCTCGTTAACTAGAACTTAAAACTTCCTATACAACAATCTCTATCATTTGCTTAAAACTTCTTAGGAAGTCGTATACAAAAAGTTGGCACTTAATCATTACAAAAAGAGCCAATATGGCTAGGGCACATGTTGTGGAATTGTCAAACTCGTTTAATTTTGAAGCCGCTGTACTGCAGAGGCTATTTTTTAATCTTCCACAAAACTTCTACTTAATTTTCTTCTAGAGGCGCAACAGTCCCCGGTGGACCTGGGCCTCAACCAACAAAATTTACGAAACAATAAAATTTTATATACAGATTTGTATTCCGAAACGTTTACTCATATTCAGTAGAATTTCTTCAAATTGGGTACCGCAACATAGAGGGCAAGGGACCAGTACATAAGTTCTTTAAAAAACACTTTTGCTTTGTGCACTACAGTTCTTGCACAAGTGATGTGGGCCTATACATGAAAGCCGTCTATGAACAGTGGAATTTGTGAAGTCTTTTAGTACTCCCTGAGTGTTGTCAATAACTCGAGAGCAGTAGGAATTAAAGCCCCTACTCAGAGTGCCAAAAAACAAAATGCTAGAGATCATAGAATGTCTTCTTAAGTAGAACGGAAATTTCCTGAAAACTTTTTTTTCGGCTTTTTCGATTTTCGTTCTGTTCGTTATTTAACTAAAATGGAGTCATGACTACCTTACTTGCCTCCTTTTTCTTCGAGTATGTGACAATGAACTTTTCCTGTGCAACCTGCTTCTCTCAACGTAGGCTCCTTCTTTTGTCACACATTTTCTTATCTTGCGGACAATTTGTAAATAACGTGTTTGCTTCAAATTATTCGAATCATACTGTCACATCTTCATACAAAGCAAAGTGCTGAACCATCAATGCAAACAAGTGGAAATCAAGTGGTGAATCAGCCACTTGGATAGAACTTCCCAACCAACTGAATGCTTTCATCGTGGCGCGAACTGGTTTTTTTTTGCACGTCATGCATTGTCTTCAAGAATTATTAGTCTGTCCAAAATTTTTAGATATGCAAGCATTTCTTCAAACAGAGAAAACTTCAAAGCGATTGATTGTTTTCTTGGGCCTTAACAACTTATAATGTACTTCGATCTTCTGACCCGACCAAACACAGAACTTTCTTTCTTTCAACCAAGCCGATATGGGCTTGTGCTCGAAGTGGTTGGAATTCTTGAAGAAATGCCCCTTTCATCGTCTGTAAATATGCGATGCAAGAGCAACTTTCTCATAATTGGCAAGGCTGCTCCAGTCTTTCGCTTTAAAGGTTTGGTCTTGCAGTCGATTTAAATGGCTCACCGGTATTTACCTTACAATTCTCGGAATAAATGCAAGAACAACTTCCCTTTCCACTTCCATGCCATTCACCTCATGTTGTGTTCATCTATCAGACAGACTGCCCATCTTTCGTTTTCCTACTGAAAGGGGTTTGTTGACTTACGCCAAATGTTGTAGTGTTTGAGAGTCATTTTCACTCAACAATGCTTGCAACTGCACATCTTCGCAGATGACGTTCCTAGTCTAAGCAACGTTCACATGTGTTTTATAGTGGTGCATGTTCACCATACGCTTTTGCTGAGTAATCGGTTTGACACAGCAACAGTTTTCTTCAGGTGAAAACAAAGCTCAGTATATTTGAAACAACAACAAAATATGCTTTTTCACTTTAGCACTCATTTGTGGAAATGTTTAATGACGAGATTGCCACAACAAAACAGTCTCAGTGTCAAGACTTTATAGCTTAAGCTGCACTGCCACTTCATCTGTTGCAAGGAATTCATACTTATTGACAGGTGCATTTTGACATTTACATGTTTATAGTTTTTTTTTTTTTTTTCATTTAAATAAAAGATTAATACGTAAGGGGGGTTTTCTGTGGAGTAATTTTCAGTGACACTAGTGAAAAAAAGAGGAAGTAACTAAATTGATACAAGTATGTAAAAACGTGACAAAATGCAACGTCTTTTTTTTTTCTTTTTTTTCTTAAACACAACTAACCTGTCAAAATATTGCAAGAAGAGTACAAACCATATAAATTGTGTTTTGTTTGTGAAGTTTTCGCGTAGTGGATAAGTGAGTGGACTCCTACATTGGGAGACTAGTTTCGGTCCCTAATGTGGACTTTCATTTGTATAGTTCATACTTTTTACGGCTTTACATCTCTCACTTTGCCCACAACACTCAGAGAGAAGGAATTTACCAAGCCATGAATATTTAAGTTCATCAGTCAGACTCGATGATTCTTATCAACTGTAGCTGCACCCAATTTGTGTAATTTAATTTAAATATGAGGTTTGTTTTCTTTTTTTGTTTTCTTTTTATTTCCAATTTTTTTTTCTACATTAGTTTTAGATACAGAAGGTTTTTTTCTAGGCACTCTTCCATGTATGCCACTTTGACAGAGAGCACGACGAACTGTACTCGCGTTTAAACATTTCATTGTTCCGAGATTTTGTATCTTCAAACTGCACATCATCATTTTTTTCATTTTTCTCGCAATAGCTTTTCTTTTCCGTTCATTCAATCGTTTTGATCGTCTTGATCTTTTTGCATTTTCTACTGTGTAAAAAGTTTCATACCGATCTAAAATGTTCTGAAGTCTTTTTATTTCTCGCAATTTTTCGCGTTTCAATTTAAGTTTCGATTCGCATTTTCAAAAAGGACTTACCTTAAAGACACTGCTCATCAAATCAATGCTTTCTTCGTAAAACTTGTGCTATTTATCAGTTTGTATCATGCCATACTTATGCCGATACATTTTCGTTCGGAAAAGATCCGTTATATTCTACAAACATTGAAGACAATCACGGAAGTACCAAAATGTCACTCATTTTTGACGCTTGATTTTGCCCATTTTTCTTATAAATTTAATTACCTTAGGTTTACAGATTTTTAAAATGAAATATATGTAGTGTTTATTGATGTATGAGTTAAAACTTTTAATTTGATGTGCCTACGTCCACCCTAGCTACTGCTGCTATATTGTATTATTTTCGAGGATGAACTTTCTCCTGATGGCTGTACACTCACTTTTGACGCTGACTGTATGTATTAAGTCTTTTCCATGTCCATTTATATTTCACTGCCGAAACGGAAATCGAACTCTCTCTAAAGCAAATTATTGCGTGAAGTGTTAAGTAGTCACTTTTCTTCACAATTTCTGCCACATTCTGCAACGCTTTCTTAACTTTTTGGAAAAAAATTAATAAGATGTGACGTCTTAAGTTCAAAATTTTTACTGAATTTTAAACCCAAATAACTTTCCACTAAGAACGTGGATTTCAATAATTTCTTCTACCAAATTAAAGCTTAAGATGTCAGCCCTTACGCAGGTTATAGTACTGTCAGATGAATAAAAAATTGCAGCCGTTCATCTCTATATACCTCTGACATAGTTTTACATTTCAATCATTATTTGAAACAGATCAGGTCTCTTAATTATTAAAACCCACGAAGAGAGGAACCAACTCAAATTTAAAATTTAAATTTTTCCTCTCAAAAAAATGGAAGTTGAAACAAATCAATCCAAGCGCATCACACGCAATTGCTCCGCTGCTGCTCATGCCCTCATTACTTTTTGACATCTTCCCGTGCATAATCCTATCAATCCATCAACACATCCAATCTCCGAGTTGTACGTATGCTCTGAGTAATTGTGCACAGCCAGCACCTCGACGGGAAATATTCATCTTACATCATTTTTTTTTTGTTTTTTTTGAATCTCTCACAGTCAATGCGCACCACTTAGTCATTCATGAATTCCCACAGTCATGGTCTATTGCTGTGCGCTATTTGTTTCTCCGTTTCCTTCTGCTCTTTGTTGTGTAGGGTTTTATTGTGTGTGTGTGTTTTTCTAAATGGCATTCAAGCGTTGCACATTCGACTAAGGGTGACGCAAATCGGAAAGACCAACAATTGATCCCGGTTTGGAGTATTTACCGGTCATAAGTTTCGTTTTTATCTAGGGAAGTGATAGATTCTTGTAAAATGTATGAAGGCGGGAATTTCATTTTTTTTGCGGGTTTTCCATTTTTCTAAAATTATACTTTTAATGTCCTTTAACTGTCCTCCACGAGGAAGTGGAGAAGCACCTCAATCAATTTTGTCTGTACTATTTGGGGAAGATTGAACAACTATTTGATTGTAATAGAGACTTGTCTATCACTTGGGGGTGACATCTAGCCCGGACCCTAAAAGCGACTTATTGAAGTCAAACAAAGACTTCGTAGCTTTCCTCAAAGATCCCTTCTCAACTTAAGAACAAGATTTATATAGCCACTATGGTCATGGGGGTAACGTGCTTGACAGGGATTGGAGAAACCACCAAAACTCGAAATCTTGTAGGTGTAAAATCCCAAAATCACCGAAATACCGAAAAGCCAAAATCGACAAAATAGGAAATCCCGAAAGCGAAGGTTCGAAAGTGCCATTTCAGAAGAGCAGGTACCTGAAAGCTGATTTGTAATAGGTGCTGCGAACTTCCACCAACTTAATTTTTTATTAAATTGGCAAGCGTTGGCTATGTGGGCAGAGACACTATCCTGGTGTTAGCATATATACTCAATTTGGGGCAACAAAAAGTCAGTTATCATGTCGCCACGACTTCGAGTCCAAGGTCACACTTTTGGGAAACACAGCACTGTATTCCCCAAAACGAACTGGGTGAGCATGCACAGGTGTTTCCACACTACCTGCAGACCCAGCTTGCTGAAATTTGCTCACAATTCTACCGATTATGAACACATTTCGTCGACTATGCTACACCCAAAAAAATTACAAAGTGCATTAAAAACATTTTGACTTGATCGCCCGTTTTCGCAAAGGACTTCAACCTCTGTGTACCTCTCCATAGTTGAATTTGTCAAACACTGAAACAAAGAAATGTCAAATAAAGTTTGGCAAACAATTTTGACGTTTAGGTGTGACTCACAATTAACGTCGTGCATTATAGTTAGACCACACCTTATATCGAAAACTACAAAAAAAATATGAATTTCTTCGAAAATCCGCCTGCTTTGTCCAAACCTTTGTCAGCCAAAAATCTTTCCAATGCATTCAAGTACCTGCACACCGGATGCAGACGTTTGTAAAACTTTTAATTGAAATTCTCGAAAGCATTTTCAAGAAATAACACTTTCTGTTTTATCAAGGCAACTCATGTTATCCTTCATTCTGTTAATTCTTAAACATCTAACTCGCACAACAGACAAGAACATCCGCATCCTTTCAATTGAATTTTAATTTCCTTCATGGAGTCTGTCATTCGATACAGGTCCACGCCCGAACCGGGCGTCAACTGTTATCTGGCCCACTGCAGGGGAGGCGGAAATGGAAAACTTTTTCTCGAAACAAAAACACATCACGGCTCCCACTCGAGTTCCTTAACTGAATTTAATAGAAATCCTCCAAGGTGCGGAGGTGGCTAAAACAAAGCACACACCCGCTCCAGCCACAAAGAATGGAACACAACTCATGGCTCATCAGATAAAGGTGCACAGAAGATAGGCACACACATCCTGCATCCTGCGAGACGACACCTATCGGAAGTGTCGCTTACTTCCAGCCCCCACACACACCTGCCGGCACTGACTGTGTGCGCCGTGAGCACTTCACACCTCAAGCCCGTCACTCGCTCGGCTGTACAAACAGAATTCAATAAAACGGATGAAATGCTTTTCCGCTGTCTTCCAGTGCAGGCGAAGCAACGCGGCGCAGCAAACACCAACCGACAGCCGCCGACCGCTTTCAGCACATTCTCCATCCCGCCACTTGTATCTGATTGTTTATTCGGCTGTCATGGCGCGAGCACTAGCTCGTCGTTATCCTTGCCTCATATTACTATAATATCCTTGATATCGATAACGAAAACAATAAATTCCTCCTTGCACTTCCTTGATAGACGACAGACAGCTAGCGGTGACGGCAGTGAAGGCGGCACGAACATCCAGCCATCCAGAGCACACCCACTCGCTGTTTGTGTGTCGGCATGAACAGGACATGTGCGGCGGATGTGTGTCCTGAAAGTGAGTGTTCCGTTTGGAGTTTAATTCAAACTTTAAGTGAATTACCCGTGTGAGTTATATCCTTGATATGTGCAGCTGTGCCATTGTTCCCTGGCGGAGCGTGCGTGGGCACCGCCAGCGCCGCCGTCCTCTGCACTGGAGCGAAGGTGCAGTTTTAAACAAATTTTTGTCCCTTGAACGGTGTGCATGCAACAGATGGATGGGAACGTACATCCTTTCGATAGGAGTTATGACTAAAAGCTAATTTCAGCTTTGAGTACATTTTCGTGCCCGCAAATTGACCTTTTACGAGTTTGTTTGTACGCCAAAGCAAACAGAGGCGGTACGCTACAAACTTTTAAGTATCTCCGCACGCCTCTTGCTCCATGCACACACACGCACACACCCCTCCTTTCGCCGGCGCCACACAAAGCCACTTTGCGGAGTCATAACTCAATTGGGTTTGCTCTATGAAATTAGAGTTTCTAATGCATGCAGTCGGTGTAGTGGCGTAGTGGCGCATCCCTTTCAGAAAGCTGTTAAAAGCCGCCAACAGGACACCGGGGCAGGGTCTGGCATGTCATGTCGTCCATCGATGAGGCGCGCACAGAGACGGATGCCATGCCAATTCACTTACTGAGGTGAGATTTTAATTCAATTAAAACAACTTTGCTGCGCTCAATGGGAGGCCTATTCCAGCGGGCGGCGGCGGCGGCATGTTGTCATTAAGTCATCGGCAGCTTTGACAGCGGGCGGGTGGTGTAAAACCTCCTTTTTAATGCAATTGTTTAGTGGAGCTATTTTTGGATAGAGGCAGCTGCTCGTCGCTCACCACTGTCATCGGCTGCGGTGGTGTTCCTTAAATTCGATTAGAATGCAATTTAATTCGATTTCAGGGAGTGGCCGGGTGAGTTAATGGACAGTTGTTGGTGTGGTAGGGGACGGGCACTGCTGAGGCTGACAAGTAGGCGGCGGTTTAGTTGCGGAGGCTGGAAGTGATGGCAAACTGGTTTGGTGGTGACAATACTTCTTGGCAGGCTACGTGCATTCAAGGAGAATGCGGTTGAAGCGACCACAAGGACTTCGTTAACTCATTCTATTCCTGCAACCTTCTAATTAAGCACAACATGATTAACTATAAAAGCCAAAGGAAGATAGTTGCAGTGATATTGTACCTCTTTCCTGGTCCTTGTTGTATTCTGCCCATCACTGAATCTAATTAAAATCCTCCAAAGTTTGCATGCGCCGCCTGAAACTTCTTCTTTTTCTTCGGATGGCGCTAAGGTCCGGGGTGGACCTGGGTCTCAAACAGGTCCAGCCTCATTCAACACGCCTCTCTAGCTAACACGATCTCTCGCCAGCTGCCTCCAGTTGCGCACTCCAAGTTGGTTGAGGATCCTTTTCCACTTGTGTGTGTCATCTTAACGTAGGCCGTCCTCTGTTGCGTTGTCCCAATGGCTTTGATTCAAAGACTTTTTGTGCTGGAGCTTTTCTGTCCAAACGCTCTACTTGGCCTAGCCATCTTAAGCGTTGTATCCAAAGGTGCTTGACCAGACGCATGCCACCCTACAGCCTGCCAAGTTCTTCGTTGAATATTCTCATCCAGATGCCATCAAAGCAAACAGAGCACAGAATTTTCTCTCGATAAGACTAACGGCCTCCTTATCCGCATTGAGTAATATCTAAGTTTTGGTGCCGTAAAGGAGGACTGGGATGATTAAGCTGTTTATTTCTTCGAGATAGGGCTCTATTACTCAATGGCCTCTTGAACCCAAAGAAGCAGCGAGTGGCAAGAAGAAATCTGCGTTTGATTTCGGTACTAGTGTTGTTCTCACTATTTCCCGCGGAGCCGAGGAAGACGAAGTCCTTGACTACCTCCAAGTTTCTGCTGCCTAGTGGAACCCTCTGTCCGAGACGTCGATGTTGTTTATCACCAAAACTATCTTAGCCGCTTCCGCTTCAATGCCAACAAACGCCTTATGAACGGCTCGTTGTGTTCGTCCAATCAAGTCAATGTCGTCAGCGCAAGCTAGCTATTGAACGGATTTTGGATGATCGCACAATGCAAGTAGGCATTAGTTCGTTGTGGACTATAGTGTCCCTCAATTTATGTCCGCTCTGCCAACAATTAAGTCTGCTTTATGCTATCAGTCAGCATATGACATAGATTTTCACCGACTCACAATACGAGGAAAACATTTCATTTGAGTACAACTTAAACGTTTTTCGCGTGTCTCTAGTCTGACCATTTTTATGCATCGCTTCGTTTTAAAGGTTTCGTCGACAAAGAACTAAAAATTTATGATTCAAGTGTGTCCATTCCGTTTGTTATATGCATCACTCCTGACTTAACATTTGATCTGATCCAACTATTTTCTGAATGCATCGAAAAATTTCAGCTAAATTATGTTTGTTTTTCATGCTTCCCAGTCTTGTTTTTAGTTTTTTACTTATGTATGGCATTGGGTCTCAAAAAAGAGTACTAATTGTAAAATTTCATACACTCTCTATATGCTCTTTGGGTGTTGTCAGCAACTCGAAGGCGGTGGTGCCGTATAAAATTGAAGGTGAACAGATCGAGAATTAAACCTGGACCGTTGGCGTGTGGGTCGATGCACTAACCCGCTATGTCACCGCGCCTACCGACCGCCTAGACCGCAACTGCCGCCTTTTATTCTCCTTTGTTCTACACTAGGCTTTTATTAAACCAAAAGTTCTTCTCCTGTCCTGTGTCAGGGGGCTTCACAGCGTACCGTTCTTAGCTCTCCTGCTGTCACCCTGTCGTTTTGCGTAACCACTCCACAGCCACTTTCGTCTCTGTATTGAGCTGATTCAAGTACAGAAAACGCTACATCATACCGATTTTTTGACTTCTACTACTTTTTGCTGCTTAACGATACTTCAATCTTTTCAACTGAACCTTAAGTTGTTTTGAAGAGATATGTCGATTGATATATTTTATGCTGAGATATGGTGTATTTTACAATTTTGCCCAAACTTCATTTATATGAGAACCAAACCCAATTATGTCCCAAAAATCATGATAATCCAATCATGTGCAAATGATCTTGTATTCAAAATTTCATGAAAATTACTTCATAAGCTCAGGACATGGAAGAAGGGATGGACGTATGAAAAAACACACTAAAACAATAAAAGTTTCATTCTGTGGGAACGAAAGCTTAAAACCATTCAAATGCTCACATCGATTAAGTGCAATTTAAACATAAGACCTAGAAAACGCTTGATGAACGGCGGAGTGTAACGCCTTGTTTCAATAATTGGGTGTGGTCTCTCAGATTTTATGGTAAACATGGCACTCGGAAAAGCAGTTTTACAACGATGCAGATAAAATTATGAACATTTTCGAATGAAGCAGTGTCGGAAAAGCCGTTTGCAATCATTCGATTAATGAATGGCACACAAACAACTTAGAAACATGTCTTGGCCTACGTGCACTCTGCTTTCCCTACCAGGTATATAGTGAAATATCTTAAGTGTGGCTAATTTTCATCTTACCCACTTCCAAGCAGCTATGTGATCTTTCCACTGTTTTGTCAGTAGCTTCTCACATGTGACAGACTTTTAAAATCGGAAAAAGGGCTTGCTTCATGTCTTCTTCTTCTCTTCGGGCCGGAGCAGTGTTGTCCATCCGCTCTACATGGCCTAGCCACCTTAAGCGTTGTACCCGTAGACGCTTGACGACTAGGCTCATACCGCCGTACAGCCCATACAGCTCGTGGTTGAATCTTCTCCTTCATTTGCCATCAACGCAAACAGGACCAATCGCACGCAGAACTTTTCTCACGAACAGACCAAGGGCTTCTTCATCCGCTTTTAGTAACATCCAGGTTTCTGCGCCGTAAAGCAAGACTGTTGTACAAAGTCACTTTGGTCGTTCGGGAGAGGGCTTTATTACTCAATTGCCTCTTAAGCCCAAAGAAACAGTGATTGGCAAAAGTGATTCTGCGCTTGACTTCCCATAGCGACGCTCGGTCCGAGACGTCGATGTTCTGCGTCCTTCTTTGATGACAGCATATACTTCGTTTTGCCCTCGTTTACCACCAGTTGAACGGACATAAGCTAGTAGTTGAACGGACTGGAAGATTGTGCCTCTGATGTTGACGTGTGAGTTACGCACAATCCCCTCAAGAATGATATTAAAGAAGTCGCATGACAGCGCGTCGTAGATCTGGTCGATTGTAGACTTCCCTGGCCTGAAACCACACTGATAAGGACCTATCAGATTGTTGACGAACGTTTTCAGGCCGAAGTCGGGGGGACGGAATTCTTGTCCATCGTCGTCCAAATTGAGTAGAACATTCTGCCTAACAGCGGGATTTGTGTCATCATCGCCGGAGTCTGCAGAAATGATCCTTCCAGATTCTCAGCACCGACTGCGACTCTACCACCAGTACCACTTCCCACGCCCTTTACTACGATATGTGAGCAGACGCTTTAGCGTGGGAAATAAACTGCAAGTTGTTCCTTCCATTTTTCATACTGACCAGCTGCCACAAACTTGTTTCTCCATACCACCAAATCCATATCAAATGACCTATTGTTTTGTTTTACAATTTCCTTACAATACCATTGCCATTGTTGCAATTGATATTTTCGTGACCCGACGATCTACAACTAGAAGCTTTTTCAGTGAGGGTTACTTACTGCGCTCTGCTGCATAAAATCCCTCAATTTATTTAAAAATTAAAAAAAAATATTTAAAATACTCGAAACTAACTTTTTAACACACATTTGCGAGTAAATTTCCTTCCAACGACACTCAAAAGATTACTCGCATTTAAGGCATCATAAAAAAAAAATTTAGAGTAACGAAACCCGAACCATACTCCTGTGGGAGCCATTTACAAAACTTAGATCCCCTAAACAAACTTTCAACTAATCCTTGCCCACTGAAAATCTAATCCGGAGCACACCCAAAAATTGTTAAAATCTGCCCTTGCCTCCCGTATCATTTTTAAGAAGGATTTAATTAATTTGCACACCAAAGCCTATTTGGTTGTTGCAGCACACGCCTACTTTCCGAGCGCATACCGAACAATGTTTGCACCTGCACTGCCACACCCTACACCCTCACTCTTCCAGTTCGATGCTTATGAAGCACAAACAGAATACTGCACCGGTACCGCAAAATAACCACCAACACTATCAACACCAACATCATCGGCAATCCCCATCCCAGTTCATTTCCATAAGCAAGCCACCCCATTCACCAGGCAGGCACCCACACAAACAAAAATAATTTATGTACAATTCCCATAAAATTAAAACCGCACTAAAACCAAAAGTTAATATTTGTCTTCAACATGTAAGCCACAATTAATTTGGTTGGCATCTCACCTCGGCTCGTTCGTGCACAGGACACGCAGGCAAACACCGAGCACCGAGCACCGGGCACCGAAACTCTGGGCAGAACCCACTTGCGGGGGGTTTGAGGCTGATGATGCGCTGCATGGGAGCGGGGGGTGATGTTGCACATGAGCTTCCTGGTCTTTCACTCTCGGCATGTGGGCCCGTCCATTTACTTCGAGACCACGACCCCGACCGCACGAAAAGAATTGAAAAAGTTTCGACTTTTGAACGAGAATGGCAATGGCATTGCGAGTGCGTCCCCTTGTAATGGGTGTCCTTGTCAATTGAACCGCCGGCTATGTCCGGAGGAACTCCAACCGACGAGGAAGTTTACTGTGAAGTTTGGTCCTCAAACAGAACCGGCCAACACGCCAAGTGAGAGTTTGTTTTGAACTTGTGTCCAAAAAACAGCTTAGTTCTTCAGTGTGCTGCTTCTTTGGATTGGTCCACTCGTATGTGTGTTTGCAAGTGGCGTCGGAATTGGAAAATTGGTATCCTTTGAGTTGTCTCAAAAGCACCGGCGACGACGTCTCTTTGAATGCCACTCGTTTCACTTTTCCGACTTGTTTTCAATTTAAGAGATAAAAACACTTATACCCTCCGCTGGAAAAAGAAACGCACAAAACAGAGCAGTATCCCTCCACGAGCCAACTCCTGTTCCGGAGCCTTGGCAGAAGGTACTGCTGCCGGAAAGTTCTCAATGAACTGTGCGCAAAAAAAAACCAAACACACGAACAGAACTAAGAGCTGCAAATAGAAATAAATAACTTCCGCACACACAATCCGCTGTTGCACCATCGCTGCCGCCCACCCCCGGCTAGGTGGCAGTGGCCAGGTGACCAAATGAATTTAACCAAGCTAAAGGGATAAAGTAGCAGAAGACTGTCTCATTTGATCAATGTTAATTCATCCAGGGGTGAGGAGCGGCGACTGGGCAGGTGGACTCGGTCCTTTGATTTTGCCTCTGCTTCTTTTTTCTCTCTCCCTGCCAAATAAGTGAGTTTTGCACGTTCTCTTTGGCTCGTTTCGTATTTATCTTGATTTTTATTTTGTTCCGTCAGTCAGACAGGAACATGGAAGAGGAAGACATGATATTTAATTCAATTGGACGACATCGGACACAGGGTGGTTGTTTTTGTTTCTCGTGACGGGAAATGGGGGGCTGAGGTGGATGGTGGCATTTTGTTGGCCATCAGTCGGTAGGCGGGGGCAGTTGCTGATGCTGTGAAAGTTTAAAAAATAATTTATTCTGACTGCAAATGGGCGTTCTAAGTGTTTTGAGCTATTAAATGTCTGTTGGTAGTTACTTGTTTCTTTTTTGGATGAATTTATGGAAGGCCACAGGGTTCTGAGTTTTCTGTGATTCCTTTTTTTTAAAGACACATCTGGGATGTTGTATCCATTTTTTTGGTCAATTGGAATCTCGTATCAGGCTATTGTCTTAAATCCTCGAAGCGCCTACAGTTTGTCAAAGCATGCCTAGGGTGTGGAGGACGAGACATTGTCTTAGAGAACGCTGTGTCCATTGAGGCAGACATTTTTAAATTAATTGTCATTACAAATCACAAGCGCTCTCGTGATAGCCTCCCTATCCAGGTGCTAGCTTCTTCAAGACAATTTGCCATTGTTCTGTTACGAATAGACGGGACCTACAGTTTGGTGCGGACATCTTGGATAAACTTGTCATATGCGAGTAGAACTTCTGAAGAACAACAAATTGTTGTGGCGTTGTGCCAAATGAAAGGAGTGACATAACGCCGCAACACTTAGGGTTACTCGAGAGGGGTGGTACAGGTGGGACTCTGAAAACTTCAAAACGACCGAAAGTTTAGAACACAAACACTGTTGACAGTTTCAGACTGTTCATATTTGAAAAAAATCGTTTATAGATTCTCTTCACATGTCTGCTAGGAAGATGCTGATATTCAGGAAGGTTCCAAAGCTGACTAACTAACATACGCACGATAATATCGTCGATCCTTCTTGGAGGAACCACATAAATTTGTTACTAGCACAAACATTTCAAACATACCTAGAAAGCATCAAAGAGTCTGAGGATTCAACACCAACAAAGAGTAGAAGCTCTTCCGGGTGGCAAACGAATAGCAGAAAATGTTTGGCAATTGACCCTATCAATAGGTTTCTGAAACAACATCAATGACCTTATCGATTGATCAGTAAATGCATTGCCTTAAAAAGTTGAGTCTGACAAGCCTTATTCTGAAACGGAAAGAAAGCTTATTCAATTTCATTTCAAGCTCTAATCATTGGACTGTTGAACTTTTCGGCACTTGTGATCATTTCGTTCATTATATGCGGCACCCAATTGCTCTTACATACATAACATAACCATCTGGCTGTAAATCGTAGGCAAGGTCATTAAAGATAACCCATATTCCTAAAATCCAAACGATGCCCGGTTATCAAAATGCAGCCACATTTCATCACCATTCGCAAACCAATTAAGATACAACGGCTCAAGCAGTTTTCAAACATAACTCTTCAAAGCCTCTTGGCTGAGGGTCTGTGTCACTGCGAAAAGTATGGGACCATGAACTGGCTTTCGAGTTGCAATACTAACAACTTTGACATGAATCTAATTTGTTTCAATTAAATTCTCTGAAAAACCAGACCCTTGGTGACCCTTTCATTGGGCGCCAGTTTTCTGAAAACTTAAAAATTATCCAAAAGTAGCATTTTTGAGTCATTTTTCGTTTACGAATTCATACAGGAATTATCTCTTTCCTCATTCTTTATCAAAATCGAAATACGACGTATAAGATGCCTATGGACCACATATCGGGCGCCAATTTATTTGTATGTTGCAGATGTCCTTTCTCGGAGCTTCAGGCACATTTAAAGGAAATCTTCGGCAAGTACAACTTGGTTAAGAGATCTTAGCTTCAGCTCTGTTCAGTAAGTTAAAAGGGATCGATCGGTTGTCTCAGTATTTTCTTTTTTAAATCTGCAGTCCATGATTGCATTCTTGACTTGCCTTCCACATCTGTACATCTGTCCACCTGCCCTGCCTGAGTTCAGTTCTATCGCCAGTTCTATCGCCAGCTCTATCGCCAGCACTATCGCCAGCTCTCCGCCAGCACCATCGCCAACTCTATCGCCAGCTCTATCGTCGGCTCTATCGTCGGCTCTATCGCCAGCTCTAACTCTATAACTTGACACCGTTTTCCTAGTAGGCGTGAAACGATTCTTGCAGCATGGGTTATGTTAAGTGGACATCTTTTGTAGTACATAGTTTGAGATAATCCAAATAACATTTCAACTGTAGTTGTCTCCTCCAGATGATGTCAACTGAACCCTCGACTTCCAACCGTGGCATTAAGTGTTAGCGGAATCGCTGACCAAACCAAACACCATTTGGTGCATTGGCTAGCTGTCACCTCTGGGCTTTAAAAGTCATAACTGTTAGCCTCTAACCAGAGGTTATATTCTTTTGTCATGAGCAGTCAAGGGTGAGTTTTAGACTTTTGTAAGCCCATTGTGGTAATGTGATGGCTGTGATTCAAACCCAAATTGTGAGAAAAGTTGTATTAAACCGTCGTTAAGTGGCGGATCTGTCACCATATTCTTCACCATGCTATCGAGCTAGTTTAGATGATCAGTCTATAGCGTGGTAGCAAGTGGTCATGTTAATTCTAAACCGATCTTCAGGACAGACAGTCACGAAAGTGGAATACTTGCTCAAAACATCCACCGTTTTACCCAAAAAAGCCAGATCATAGTACAACACAAATGACACCCAACTCAGAGAGCTTGTAGAACGCCGTTCATTTCATTTCCCAGCAATTCTGTCCTGGAGTGAAGATTTCTCATAGCACCGCACTTGCTGCCCATAACCTGCAGCAAGCCGCACTGCAAGTCTAGCTTTGAGAAGACTCCAACTGGATATTGTGAAATCAGCCACACCTTCACAAAACTCTCCTTCCTGCAACAAGTGCAAGAGCTTACCCAGGATCTCAGTAGGCTCCATTCCCCTTGATACACACATATAATTAATGTTTACTGCCAACCGGAGTAGTCTCTCGTCGTATTCCAACAGATTGAATCTCAATGATTCATCATCAATTTAATCCATTCACCAGAGAACTCGACCAGATTACCATGCCGCACAGCATGTCAGAAATCACTCGAACCGCACTGGATCACTGAGTGCCTCACATGTTTCCAGCATCCTTCTTGCGGCACTTGATGCTTCCGGATCATAAAACACAGCCCAACCCTCCTGACCTGCACGCAATCTTGATTGATTCAATTTGACATTTGATTCAATTCGATTTCCGAGATTTTTCTTTCCCCCCTCCCCCCTCTACGAGTATCATCATCAATCCGATTATCTTGTATCAAGGCAACTATTACAGCATCTCTGACAAGCTCTTAAGCTAGACCCTTGACAGCGCCCACGTCCGCCTTGCCCCTCTGCGAAAAACCATCAAGTAACACTCGTGTTCATCCACAGTGCAAGTGTTGCAAGCAGAGCCTTGTTACCGGCTCCCCAAACAGAAGCCCTCTCCGGTATGTGTGCGCGTGCAAAGGATGCCTGGGATTCTCGTGCAGTGGTGAAAATTCCACTGCAATATTCCGAAAATCCCACAGCTCCCCCACAGCCCCACCAAGTGCACACGCCAGCCATGACCAAATTCCAGGAATCCCGAATGTAGGTTGCCGAAAGGATTCCACTCCCACTGCCGCTCTTAGCCGAGCAATTTTCTGGGTAACTTCGTTAGGTTTATGTTTTTTAGTGCAGCCCGGGTAGCGGAGACCGAGGAGGGCTCAACGAAAATACACTCTGCCGGAGTGCAGAGCGTTTGACTTTCGAAAGCACTGGGGTTTTGGCTTTTCGCCTCCCATTTCAGAACACAGACGCGCACACACCGAGCAAGTGCGGTGATGCACTCTCGGTTGGGCAAAATACCTCGGGTCGGCTCGGCAAAAACGGACAATTTGAGTCAAATTTTTCAAACGATCCCTTAATGGGTTGTCTCTCACTCGACATGCCTCCCTGCGGCAGAGGCGGCTGCGGCGAGGGCAGCGGCACAACGATGACGGCGTACGAACGGAAATGCGAGGGGCTTTGAAGTGCGCTTGAGAGTGAGATATGTTTTTCGGGACATGTTTCGATAAACAGAAGAACTTAAATAGGTTTACCCAATTATGAAAGTATGTATATTTGAGGAGACAGAGTCCCCGGGGAACAGTTCCCCGAATGTACTTGAGCTGAACAAACAAATGTGAATTTAAACACAAATTTCTGCTTTTTCGTGTTGCGGTGTGGTGGCACTAGTCGGCGTAGTCGGAAGGGATGCGTAAATAGACTTGAAATGGAAGTGTGTTTTGTGAGAGGTTGTCGGCCGCAGTCATTACGGTTAGCAGTCAAGTTTGAGATTGTGGAGTTAATTATTGTGCATGATGGAGAACAGGTCTTTTTTTTCAAAATGCAGCTTCTCTACTTCCAACAGTAGCTGACTGTGTTCGTAGGTAGCCATCTACAGAGATCGCCGCTCTCGCTCACATAGCAGCTGCCTAGACCAACCTAAGATTCTGCGCCTAATAGTTAAGCAGTCTACAGAATGGCGTTTACCTCTATATTTACTATTCATCGATTTCCAGAAGGCCTTTAACAACTCAAAAGAATATTAAGTTAGAAAGGAGTTCTTCAGGATATTTGGATCCCGCTGCACTTCACAATGGAATCGTCATTGATTTTTTCACTTCAAATACAGAAGTGAAGTGAGTATGCCCAATCACACCTCAACTGTTTACAATTATTCTGGACAAAATTATTGGAGAAGTCTGCACAAAGAGACCTGGAATAACTTGAAGTCGAGGACTAGTTAAATTGGAAATCCTCGATGCGCCGGAGTAAAGATAAACATCCAAAAGACGAAGGCCATAAGAATCAACACCTACACTTCGTCGTTTATGTAGATAGCTTCTCGTGTGTAGGACTAGTATGCCAACAACTGAAGGTGACGCTGAAGCAAATGTTCATAACAGACTTCGAAAAGCTGGGAACTCCTCCATATAGCTGCTCCAGCAAGATTTCTAGAAGCAGGAAGCAGGGAATATACAAAGCAAGTGCCAAGCCAAACCTTTAGATTGGATCCATACGATATGTCATTGATTCTAAAGAACATAGTTCTGTTGGAAATGACAGGAGAGAAATTAATTGCGATTACAGATTAGATACAGCCTCTCAAATGGAAATGGATCGGAGTAGACAGCATTAACAGAATGACATCAAGGTGAAACCCTTAAAGCAAAAAAATCAAGACCATCAGGGAACGCAGCTTTAAAACGCTTTTTGAGGAACCTAAAGGCACGCCATTCTTTGAGGAATTGTCACATATCTCAGATACCGTCAACACCATCTGTTATATAAATTAAAACACCAAAAGTGGTGAGAATATAAAAAATAATTTTCTTGAGGATTCTGACTACAACTTAAAACTGAATTACATTTGATTTTTTACTTTACGCCAAACCTCGCTCATAAGCTTTTGCATTCGCCGTTATCGTGACGTTCCCACAGGTGGTATTGGTTTACATTCGTTGATGTTGGAATGCTGGCTGCTCCGACGATGTTTCCACAGGTGGAATTGGGTTGCATTCGAGTTGCGAGATGCGAGTTCAGATGGAATATGCCCAGACGCTACGTCAACAAAAGGCAGCGACGCGTGGGAGAATTGCGATCTTTATGTTTTCATATAATTTGGCGTTAACTTATACGATGTTGTGTATTTGACATGTGTTCGAAAGTGTCTGCCGGTAGACCAAGCATACCAGAATTTTCTGCCAAAAATTTCGATGGCATGGGCTGTGTGTCGTGTCCATGTCTTCAATTGCAGACAGTTGTCAGTAGTCTGTAATGTCCACAGCTATTTCCAGCCTCATTTTTAAGGACAAATGATCCAAGGATGCCACCGCCGAATAATCTGCAACCAATTGTCACTCTATATGTATGCATTGGATTGTCGAAATAGCGTGCGAGTTTTCTACGTCCAGTAACTCTTTCGCCGACAAGATGCAAATACGCCTTGTCCGAAAAAAGATCGTTTGACCCACTTCGTTGTTCAACTCAAGTTCGCCTTAAAATCAAGCTACGATATGAGGCCGCGCACCTTCAATTGAAGAGTCAATTAGAACTTAAAGGCAAATAACACACAGCCCACAAACTAGTGTGTGAAATGTTGAGCTGTTGAGACCGATGGCGAGCTAATGTTTGTAAATTGAGTCTCAAACTCTCGGTCTTCATAACCAGACTTGGATCTATGCCCGTCAAATGAATTCTTTCACATTGAGACGTGGTGTGCTGTTCATTACGGCCAAAATTTCATTGAAAAAGAACACTTTTCAGGCTAAACAACACACACTTTGGTAATAAGCTTTCAATAGTTCCCAGTTCAAGTGTAAAGTGACTCAATTCGTTCTGTAGAATACAGCCGGTCAGTCTAAAAAAAATAAATAATAATTGAGTGGCCCACAAGGGATCAGGGCCTAGCTTCTTCAACAACTACTCGTGTTGTGCGTGCTACAGTGTCTTGCCGGCTCAAAACGCGAGATTTGAGAAACTTTTCGTCAACAATTAGCACTCTTTGAGTGTTGTCAGCAACTCGAAAGAAGTGGTGTCGTGAAAAAATGCGGGGTATCCCGTCCGGGAATCGAAACGGCGACCACTTAGTCTTAAAATAATCTCCCCAAAAATAGGCACTAGATGGCACTTCATCGCCCACATAGTAAAGTTTGATGAACGAACTGCTCTCCACTTTAACACAATTTTTAGCTTCATACAACCATGTGTCCGAGCACCGTCAGGATATTTTTAAATTTTCAGATTCAAGGGGGATTGAGCTTCTTGAAGCAATATAGAACAATAATACAGTAATCTTAGAGCGTTTTGCTTCAGATCCACGAACTTAACATACATAGCTGACATCTGATTGTGGAGTGATTATGAAATGCATCCAAATATTGACTAAAATCATGCTACCGGTAAAAGATGCTGAACCATTTTAGGCACACAAAAATTACCCTTTAAGAGACTGACATATGTAGCTATCCGCTACAGAGTGTAATCCTCAAATTTTTGATCTTTAATTGTAGTTCGAAAAATTCAGTTAATTGCTTCTCCACTCGCATATATTTGACCATTCCCAAATAATTTTAAAGAAAACTCCTTTAAGTCCGAGGACGAAAGAAAGAAAGGACGATTTCCCTGTCACATGCAATTCAACAAGCACGTGCCTAACTACATCTCCTTTGAACGATTGCAACGATTTGAGACACATCTTGATGTCTTCTAACCAAACGGAACTATGCATTAAATGTCCAATATGTCAAACCCTCTTCACACCTTCAGGCCACCGCTCTTCTTCAAAACTCCACCACTATTGCTCACAATCCTAAACAAACAGACATCTACACCTTAATTGGCAGTGCCCGCTGCAATATGTTCGCTTGCCTTCGCCATCGCCACCCTGCCGCCACCACCACCGATGCGCGCCTCCCAAAAGTATTTGATCTTCTAATCCGTCATTGTCAGCCGTTGCCAAACACGTAACCTCTTTCCACTTCAGTCTCCACAAATACGCAGAAAATCTCAATTTCACACTTTGACGGCTTATCTGCCCTCTGCCAGCAGGAGCATTTCATTTTTCATCGAAATGTCACATTTTTCTCAGTCCCCTGCGCCCTTCGTAACACGCCCATTTCGCGTCAGGCAAACACAACCAGGATCTGGTTTTGTTTGCTCTTCCAGTACCGGCTACCCTGCGCCGTTCACGCCATATGTGTCGGCCTGCGTTCGGCTTCTAAATATCCGCAGACGCAAATGCAAACAGCCAGCGACCAGAGACAATGTTCGCCGAAGCCTCATCAGCACCACCGTGCCGCGCTGACTGCAGTCGCACGTCACCGCCCACCTTGGGGCTTAAAACTTTAAATGGTGTAAATTACACCGTGGAACGATTGTAATTGCACGCGGGACACACACTCGCAGCCAGAATCTCTGCCGGGGAGTCGAAAACTCTACGGATTAACGTGCTTCCCTTGGTGGCTCAATTTCACCTCCGCCAAGTGCATCCAACAGAGCCGTCGCTTTCGTCCTCGAACAACAACTAACGTCAACAACAGTGCTCCAAAATCTGTGTGCTTATCTCCGGCAACGCGGCCGCACACACGCACACACATTCGCCCACTGGCACCCCTGTGTCTGCATCCGGCCCCCCAGCGAGTGCGGAGCTGGGGTCCTGTTAATTTTTCCATTTATGCCCGCCCTTGTTGTCGTCGGCGCTGCCGTCGTTGTCTTGTTTGTCTGGATCATGTGACCCGAAATTTACAGCAAGGGAATTGCACCCGCCGGGCGAAAGTTGAGCATAAAATATTCAACAGAAGCGCAGGACGGGCTGGGATGCGTACGCGCCCCATGTCACCGTGTCGACTGAGGGTAGACTCCGGGGTCTGGCTGAACGGGATGAAGGTTCCACATTAGCACGTGCTAATGAGCAATTTTGTAAAGTGATAACATTTTATCCTCGTCGACAATTCATTTTTTCCGCCCGACTCTCGCGCCCCTGCCGTACCCCTGGGGGAGAGATTACGGGGGCTGGCTGACTGAATGGTGGGGCTGAAGACGCGGCGAGTGTTGTGAAGTGATTCGTCGTGTGAGGCCCACCGCCGAAAGGAAAACAAAAAAAAAAAGCACGAGAACTGAAAAGAAGTCATTATGACGTACTCAGCCTATAGCCGGGGGTTTGTTGTTTGTCGAGCCTGTGTGGGAGGGTCCTCCGGATATTTTGGAGTCGGATTTCCACTTTGGCCTCATTATGCGATTAGACGCCGAGGACTCTTGGTGATTATGGAAGATTTTCGGTGATTTTTTCGGTCGGTGGGGGCAGGGTGAAGATTCGTTGGAAGTCTACGAGGTTTCGTGGTCATTTTCGCTGCGGGGATCACAAATGGGGTGTGTGAATTCATTTGGGAGGCTTCGTAACCAATAACTATGTAATTTGCGACGACACAAAGGGGGGATTGTATCATTACAGAAATCGATCGCATTTCATGCATATTCTGTGGAGATTGTTTTCATGGCAGCCGGTTTGACTACGGGCCGCTGAATGTCCTAGAATTCTGCGTTTATTTTCCGTTTCCGCAAGCATTGTCAGAACGTATCGGAAGACATTTATTGAAGTCGGGGACTTAATTGGATTTTAAGAGGACTTCTTTGGACATTTCTCTTTTACCAGTCTGTAGGTCGAAGAGCAGTCAAGATTCGAATGTGACGTTGATTTGGCTGACGAGTGGTGGAATTCTAAGTTGATCGAACTTTACTTTTTATTGGGGATCTGTTAACTTATCAAATCTGTCAACTATAAGTCTGACTTGGTCTGTCAGGATTTGAACTCGACAGTCCTTTGGGAATCAATTAAGTTGATGTGAAAATGCTCAGTTTATTTGCGAAACTCTTAGTTTCATTTTTCACAAGAGTATTTTTATACATTGACTGTTTATAGGAGACGTATTGACCCACTCGCTCGTGCTCACATGAACTTGCCAGTAAATGACGAAAATTTCCTCCAAACAGGGCTATATGTTCATTGAACTAAATGAATGCCGGTGGACAGCGTCACCTTGTTTCGAAGTGAAACTATTGTGTACTCAATGAACGGCACTCGATCGATAAGTGTCAAGGTTCGATGTATAGCATTTGCACAGTAAGTGTGGCAGGGTGGGTCCAATATAAGCCTTCTTTTTAATTGTTATTTTAAAAAATGTAATAAAATGAACAATATTATTTGGTTCACTCATTGTAACTTTATTAGTAAGACCAAACGTTAACATGAATAATAAAGTAGGACGTCGTTCAAGTGGCCGTCTTGGTTGGTTTTACAGTTGTGTATTCCGTCATCTCGACCTCCAAGGAACTTGTTGCCGATTCCGGGTTGTAGCGCACGGATTGCTTGATACTAAGTGCTTGAGTTGTTTACGGATTATTGGCAAAATATAAGTCATTAAGGACTCTCAAAAAATACTTTCAAAATTTTCAAATTGCAACTTAAAGGCTACCGATTGACTTTGTTAAGACACAGTTTGAAAGTAAGTTTTTAATATTTTTCAAAGTTGTCCCAGCGGAGAGGGACTTATTTTCTTCCACAGAGGTATGCTACTGTGCTTCTACCAAATCCTTCTCAAGCGGAAAACAAACCTGTCAGTGTCGAAATAGATTATAAGTGATTTAAAAAAAATCTTGTATACCAGAGTTCGGTTTTTAAATCTACCTCAAATATCACGGTTTGGATTTGAAATAACGAAAGGCAGTATTTTCAACTGACGGCGAAGGTCAATTATGGTCAAAACGGCACATGCAAGTTAATGATGGTCTCAAACTACATATATTGTATTGGGGTGTAGCCAGTGCAAGTGGAGATCAAAGCCAAGTGGAAACCTTACGTTCTCTCTGTTGAGCATTGATAGGCCTGTGTTAGTTTCGTCGACTCGGAGGTTCCTCCGTTTTTCAAATCGTATTAAACTCGCTTATGGAACAGTCAAAAATAACACGAAATTAAATTATTACTAAGGCAATTTTTTTAAAATTAAAGAAAAAAATAACTGGCCACTCCAATAGTCAAGACAAGACTCCCTTGACTTAAAATCTCCTTGCACTGACGATCCTTTTTTTGTCCTCTTATACAATCTAACAGCTATCACTGGACCTGTGTTTGTATCAAGAGTTGAATTTACTCCAAAAGACGTACGACTACTTCTTTGCAACAAAAATCACGTTCGAGTCCGCATTAATTTTATAAAAAAATAAAAATCTGACAACACCTCATGTGGTACAAACTAATAGATGTGGTTCAGTTTTCACTACAGCAAGGCTCAGGACATGCGAAAATAGTTTCGAAATCAGCCTTAATGAGATCGTCAACTTTTTCTTTGCCCTCGATTCCCGACAGTCAACATAGTTCCACTTGACTATTCGGGACAGAGTTCAGGGCATCATAGCAAAACTTTTTCGACTCTGGATAGTATATTGTTGAACGATAAGGCCTTAAGTGAGGCTTTGTTTTGTTCTTTTTCCCATGGCACTACAGTTCAGCCGAACCTAAGCCTCAACCAACATGCGGCCAAAAAACGAAGTACCTCTAGCAGGATCAAAGTGTGGCTTAGTTATTCGAAAAAGTTTATATCGGCAATATGACGAAGATGGTGAGAAGGTGATTTCAAGTCGACAATACAGCTGCATGTCCCCTTTACTCGTTTGAGGACAATGACGTGCACGACATGAATAGTTACTGAAGAAGTGGTCTTTGTGTACTATAGCATCACTTAATTACAAAAAAGGATACAAGTTTGTAGCTATTGTATTGTAGGTATTATATGGACGTAGTTCAAAATGTGTTTTCAAGAGTCGGACAGAAATCAAAAATTCGCAAAATGCTCAAAAGTCAGAAATGCCCAAAATCACGGAATATCCAAAATTCCAAAAAGTATTTACCCCGAAATAACCAAAATCGCGCAATGCTAAAAACTACAAAGTTCAAAATGTCCTAATTTCCGAAAAGACCTAAATCCCGAAATCATAATAATAATAATAATAATAATAATTGAGTGGCACTACAGCCCACAACGGACCAGGGCCTAGCTTCTACAACAACTACTCGTGTTGTGCATGCTACTGTTCTTCACGAGTAGAAGGGACCTACAATTTTTTGCCGACTCCGAACGGCGAGATTTGAGAAGCTTTCCATAGACAATTAATACTCCTTGAGTGTTGTCAGCAACTCGAAAGAGGTGGTGCCGTGAAAAAATGCTAGGTGTCCCGCCGGGAAACGAACCCAGACTTTTCTGCGCCGCGGTCGATGCACTTACCACTACGCCACGGCGACCACAACCAAATCCCGAAATCATACAACCTGTAAATTCTGTGAAAAATTAACTCAGCGAAAACTTGCATGTTCTTCCGGGGGTTATATGGGGCAGCATATTCCCATACCCACATACACTACAAAAGGGCTCCTGCCGAATTCCGCTATTCGGAATTTCAGTCATTTCGGGATTTCGGGTTTCAAGATTTTGTCTTGAAAGACAATTATTTCAAGAAATGCAAATATACTCTGGAAATTCTTATTTTGTGATTCCAAATCATCAACTCCGAGGCACTTATTCCAAAATGCCCAAAAAGTGTTCTCTAAATCACCGTTAAAATTGAGGTTTTAAATTTTCCCTTCAAGTTTAGAGACGATCACATGGAAATCAGTATTGCTCGCTGCAGGATTTTCACATCCATCAACTCACCCTAGAAAAATTCCATCTGCTTACCGCACAAAAATCATTCAACGTGCCACATTCATCTCTAAACAAACATTGATTTTTCGCTTATGCAAGGGTTACCGCAGCAATTCCTGTTGAAAACACTGAACAAAGTTCAACGGAACCCCCGTGCCCACGCCTATCGCTGTATCAATTAATTCCACGAGTTTCTGCTAATTTTCAAATGACACCAAACACCCAACCAATTAACCAGTTCCAAATGATACATCGAGTCCATTGCCACTGCCCCAGTCCCCGCTGGCAAGTAACACCAGTAAACTACCCCAAACTCGCCCGACAATTAATCATGCTAACTAAACCATAATTTAACGCAAATACTTGTTTAATATGTCGCCAGTAAATGAATCTCCGGCGGTGCTACACACTCAGTTAAATACCGAAATTAATTACAATCCATAAAGCATTTCCGCGCGCGCCACATTTTCATCAAATATTTTCCGCAATTTATTGGAGCCTTCCATGGTGCCACCACCACCAACGCCACCGCCACCGCCACCGCGACCGTCAACGCCGATTTATAAACACACCAGCCCATCCCCAGCCGCCCCCTCCACGGCACAGTCGATGTCCTGGAAATACATATTTACATAGTCGAAATTCCATAGCACAAAAATTAACCGGAAATAAAGCATTAAGCATTCATAATGGAATTTACGTACTCCACTCACCCCCGTCTGTCTCCTTTCATTTGCAGGATTCGCCTATACACAAGGACCGAGCGGAGTGCCATCATCGCCAGCATCGTTATCATCTCCCACCCGCCAGCCGGCACAGCTCTGTGTTAGGAGGACTCCGCCGACAAAGGAGACGAACAAAAAATTCGTTTTCGGCGAATCCACTTGAAGGATGAACACCGTAATTGTAAAGCCTGCGTGTGAAGACATCCCCGGCGAGCGTTTACATAGAAATTTCATCATTAAAATGACTTAATTATTCCGCGAGAGATAAGGACGGGGGCGCGCTTCACAAAAGCCGTTATCATCTCGTTGGCGGCAAAAGTGTCACATGCGGCGGCGGCGGTGGCGGCAGTAGGCTCGACAATCCGATGGCACCACCCCCCCGGTGTCTACCACCAGCTCACAGGCTCACAGAGGAGCTCCGTGGAATATCGGTTTTGTGATTACATCAGCGATTAATTTACCCAGCCGGGGAGACAGCTGGCGGATGTGACTTTGCCGGAGTGTGTTCCGCACCAGTCGAGGCAGTGCGCAGATAAACAGAAGCCAGGCACAACAACCACAGACAGCATGAATGAACATTGCCCATAATCAGATTACTCCCATCGCGGCTGACAGGGTCGGTGGCGGTGGCGGTGGTGGAGCGGCGGCGGGGTAAGTTATTATAATAAATGTTAATTCTATTTAAATAACCATCATCATACCACTACAGCCACCGATATCCTGACAACTGACAACATCACAAGCCACCTGTGTGAAGACACCGCCACCGTGGCCACCACCATCGTGAACCATTGTGGCCGTGACCTCCCCCACCCTACCATTGTATTCTGAGTCGGTGGGGGGTGCAGTACACGTTACGTTCTGAAATTAAATTAAATCGCAGAACGCGTAACGTATGTATAATGCGTTTGTCAGTTGGCACCACGGTACTGGGATAAGTGGATCCTGTTGTCGGCAATTAGGAGTGGATTGTATTCCAGAGCTCGCGGGGGTTGCTTGCGTTGTATGAAGTGTTGAAGTCTTTCAGGTGATTTTCAGATAATGATGCACAACTTGAGTGGAGTGCGTGAAGGTGTTTTAATTCTCTAATGAGGATGCTTAAGGTCTTCTAATTGCCCACTGATCGAGATGCGAAGAGACACTTTGTTCCCATTGAAATGTGGCGATCATTGGATATGCCCACCATCAGGCCGTCTGACACAGGGAACAAATCACACTTCCAATAAGTATGAAATAATTTTACGTGTCAAAATTAAGGGCCAGGATAAATGTCTGGACACACGCGTAAGAGGTCCTTGGTTCGCTACCAGAAATGAATGCACTCTTCGCATCTTCTTTTTCAAGAAACCCCCTATTTCAAGTTGCTGACAACACTCAAGGCATTCTAATTGTGCGTGAAAGGCGCTCGTAGTCGGTAATAGATTGTTGGCCTTGGATAACACAAGTCTCTGGTAAGCTGAAGTGCCACATAACCTCCTTTTTCTTTATTTCCCTCGCATGCGTATAAGGGTATATTAAAAATTCTATTTGATGGAGAAAAGCAACAATTAAGCCCGCCTCTCTACATATTCTTATATTTTCCGATTGTTGCGACAAGGTCTATCGATTCTGTTCTCCTTCGTTGAGTGTTTCTAAAACAGGAGGTAAACTAGGACCACACAAGCCATGTGAAGGAGGTATGGGCTTTCATTTTAGAGCAAGAAGCATCGAAGAAAGTTCATTGACTGAAGTGACTTGAGGAAACTTTGAGGTAATCAAGGATTTCGTCTACTTTGGCTGTGGAGTAAACTGGGACAATGACAACATTACCGAGATCATGTGCAGAATTATTTTTGCAAATAGCTGCTTTCTTGGGCTCAAGAGGCAATTGAGTAACAGAGCCATCTCGCGCCATCTCGCTAAACAACAAGCTGAACTTATATTGAACTTTGATCATCCCCGTCCTGCTGTATGGCGCAGAGCGTGAACTTTATTGAAAGTGGATGAAGAAGTCCTTGGCTGTTTTGAAAAATAAATTCTGCTTGCGATCGTTGGTCCTCGCTACGTTGATGGCGTGTGGAGGAAAAACATGTACTTGTACCTAGTTCTCGTATTCTAGTAATACGTCTGAGGATCCAGCGCTTAAGATGACTAGGTCATATCGAGCGAATGGATATCACAACTCTGACCAGAGGAGTCTTCGATTCCTAACCATTGTGGCAACGTAATAGACGATGTCCTCATACAAAATTGCGCACTTAAGAGGAGAAGGACCTCAAACAACTCGGAGTGCGCAGCTGGCGGGAGACGGCGAAAGATCGTGACCGCTGGTAAGGCTTTTGGGTTAAAACCTATTTCCATCCCATACTGTAGCGCCGAACAAGCAAGAAGGAGACTAAGCAACTCTAAAGTTGTTGTCTTGATGCTGAATTGATACTCTGACTGACCGCAAAAGTCGCGAGTGTTTCATCAATTTACGAAATCCAAGATTATATAACGACCTAACGCAATTTCAGACAACGCGAATTATCACTAGGACTAAGAACTAGGTCCCCAAATATCACTCCTTATTATTTTTCATACATCCTTGCACAGTATTTAGCCTTCTTCTTTCCTGCCTTCTTAAATAAATTGCATGTAGAGAACTGCTCCTTTTTTTCTCTAATGAAACATTCGTAGAAGTAGGAGTGCTTGCAGTGCAGGGATCAACAAGGTCACCTAAATTTTGCTACATTCTAAAGACTCGCTGCTCAACTAGTCGTTGGGTTGATACTGAGCGAAACCTGGTGTAACACAAGAGAGTGGGACAAGAGAGTGAAGAAATACAGTACGAGCTTTCTAAATGAAGGAAATGTATAGGTAGGTAAGACACAATAAGACGAGTCTCGTCGTCACGCAACTTTGGGCTTTGACACATTTCACAAAATATCCCCGCGGGATGGGAACTCAAGATTTGTATTTTAATTATAAGAGGGTGCTGTGTGAGTGTACGGGTTTAATTTATTGAGCGAACTGCTGGTCTGGACATAAGAATCGCTAACAAGATTCGTTCCATTGTAAATCGCATCGCTCTCATCTCGCCTTTGTGTCGTGCTCGTATCGCCTTTGTTTCAATCTCGTCTTATTCTTGTCTCACTCTCTCTCTCTATCTCTCAAGCTTTATAGAAAATTATGCATAAACGGGGATAATATGAGGAGCACTGGTCCTTGTAAACGGGATAACTGCCGTAACGATTATTCCAAACGTTACTGTGGCGAATGAAAAAGAAAAGGTTTCTAAAAGTTTCTACCTCTATTTCTTTCACTGTGACTGTGACCGTTAACAATCAACTTCAAATGACAAAGAACATTCTACAAAATACAAATAAATAAAATAACTTAACTAAAACTCCACAAGAACACTGGTCTTAGCTCCACGCTATGGAGTTCAAGAAAGTTTTCAAGGAATAACACATTAAATAAATAATTTTTGTAAGTGGTGCCACCTATATGTTTTTGGACTTATTGAGTAATCTGTTATTTCTTAGTAACTCAGCGTTGCCAGTAACTTAACTATGTCAGTATCCCAATTGAAGTGTAAAAGGATACTGCAGGGTTCCATCTCTGGACCCAATGAACAGCTTAACCTTAAAAAGTGTATCTCTCCCTTACACACACGTAAAGTGCTCTAGTCATTGCACTCACAACTTGTGAAAATTCAGAGTGTGACCTAATGCATTGACCTTAGCCTCCAATCTAGCCATTTGTATAGGAGCAGCGATTCCTTAAGAGTCTGAGCCTATGCAACCGCTATCTTCCATCATTGACACTCCCTGACACGCCCCTTCCGCTCATCAAGATCAATTTTACTTGCATCAGTGATCATCGGTTCAGCATTTATCTTTTCCTTAAACCTGTAGTTTGAGAGTTGAGCACACTCTTTGCTGAAGTATTCTTGTTCATGCGTCCAATATGGTCAAATCAGCGTAGTTGACGGTTTCAGACACATCTTGATAGGCCTACTTTCGCCTTGCTTGCAAACAAAATACAAATTTTGACAGTTGACACAAACCGATGCGATAGAGATTCGATATTCAAACAGATTTCAAGTGAAAAGGAACTTCTTCTGTTCAGCGCAACTAAGTGTCCTCATATTGTATTCCAAGCCAGACCAAATTAACCACACTCCTAAGCTTACAAACAGAACTGACAGCACTCGCTGTGTTAGCCACGTTTAACAAGGCAAAAGAATTTCCTCGCAATTTAGGCGCGCAGTCAATCACAGATTCCATGCCAACACGTGTTGGCAGCATTCAAAATCACACGCACTCTACACTTTACACACGCCCAAAGTAATCCACCCGAAGGCAAACCCTTTTACATTCTTTGTTTTTTTGTTTTTCTATTGATTTTCGCAACCGAATTAAACTTTAAGTGGATTAAAGTTCTCAGCCAACGGCTGCTGTGAATAAAAAGAACAAATTCCGCATCAAAAGCCCGGCATTCCGACGCCCTTTTCACTCGCTCCCCACTTCGACCGATGACCCCAGTCGCTGCCCGGGTGGAGGTGGCACGAGAAATATTTTCCAATCATTTGAGCAAATTACCCCCGTTAATTGAACGGAATTGGCTCTGTGTCCTGCAGCGAAATACCGTTCGGCGAATCGGTTTTTTGGAACGCAGCAACCGCCACCACTCCCGTGGTAATAAAAATCATCGATTCATTAAATTGCAATTCCGTGCATCCGATGAGTTTATGTTAAACTAAACAATCTCACTGCAAGCCCCAGCACGGGGTGTGTGTGCGCTTGTGTCACATCTGCGAGGACGATTGTTTCGGTCGAGTGTGCACTGCTCCGGCCGGTCGGCTCTTAATTAGCGTTTTCGTCTAATTGGCGACTATTAGCGCGGAGCCGAACCGCAAAACCCGAAATGAAAATAGTCGCCTGCGTCGATGTTATTCGCTGGCCTGGGCGGCCGACCTCCCCGAACCCAAATCGCCGGGCCGGACTCACAAATGGCGAATTAATGGCGATCGATTGAGCCTATTGGCAATTGGCATTTCGCATTTGTTACAAATGTGCACTGGCCCAGGCTCCAGTGCTGGTCGCTCCCAGACTGCCTACTGCAGAGCGGCTTTCGGGAAATGAGACATCCGTGGTTTGGTGCTTTAATCTTTTGGACGACGCGGCTTTTGGTTTGGTGGCGGTGCTACACCTACATGGCGATTTAATGGCCGGCAGTCTAAGTCATGCACAAGGCCGTAATGACGAAGGGGATTGTTTGTTGCGGATGCGGTCCTGCGAGCTGGACGGGAAATAGACAAACGCCTAAGGCAGTCAAACTGCAGACTCATGGAGGCACCTCCAAGTGGTAACGGGCGAATGGGCCAGATGTTTTGGTTACGTCGAAATGTGGGACAATTGCCTGTGCAGTCAAATGACGGGGGCAATTTAAGGCTTGGCGGCGGACAAGAGACGTGTTTCGGAAATTGTGGACAGAAGAGTTTGGCAATAATTTGCAGATGTCAGCGGTAGATTTTTGGATTGGGAATGTAGAGAGCGCAAGGAAGAACGGTACCTGTTAGCAGTTAAGTCTTTTTGTTTCGCAAACGTTGCTGAAGCAGGATATAGTAGACAATGGATTTGATGCCACGCTGCTTCAATATTCATAAAAGCTTCAGATTAGAGACTCTTTTCAACTAGGCTGATCGCTTCTACAGGCTGGCGGGTGTTTAGTTTGCTTCACTGTTCAGCTCGACTGTTCATTTCATTGTTTGACAGCTCATGTTGATTTTAAGTTGGACAGTTCAACTTGACTGCTTGATAGTTTGATTGCTCAGTTTGACAGTTCAGTTTGACAGTTCAGTTTGTCAGTCAGTTTAGTTCTTTTGAATGTCCTGTTTGACAAGTCGAATGTTTATCTTGGAAGTTAAGTTTGGCAGTTCAACTTGACGGTTCAGTATGACAGCCCAGTTTGACAGTTCAGTATTTAGACCGACTGCTCAAGCGTGAAGTTCAGTTTGACTGCTTACTTCAAGCATTCAGTGTTAATGTTCAATTTGACTGTTTGTCAGTTTGACTGATCTGCATAACGGTTCAATTTGATAGTTTGAATGTTCATATTGTGTCGTTCAGTTTGACAGTTCAGTTTAATGATTCAGTTTGACTGTTCCGACTCGTCAGTTTGACGAACAGTTTTGATAGTTTACAGAATTAACAGAAAATACCCCTCAAACCTGTCTTGAGCTCTCCCTTAAATTGAATTCTTTGCTTAAGGACATCCCCCAAAATGTACCACCTGCACCTCGATAATCACTTTAAATTAAATTCCCCCGCAAGACACTTTAATCCAAAAGTCAAACTCACCAATTTAATCCCAATTTGGTAAACATCCTCAATTTTTTTTCTCCAAGCTTCCTGCCATTCCGCAACCATCCAGACAGTGGTGCAACACACTCCCGCCCATTTTCCGTCCCACTCAGTGACTTCCGATGTGAAGAAGGTGTACCCAGCTGGGTGTCACCTCCGTATATATCTTTCGTTGCAAACTACGAAGACAAACGTAGACAACCCAGCGAACCACACAAACCCCTCTACCCTAAGAGGGCGAGAGGGGGATCTAAGAACCAGGTGCGACTAACTGGGCAAGGAGTAAGCCGCGTCAGACAAACTCTCCCTCGCTCACTGTGTCTGAAGGAGCGCATCCTTTTCGATTTCCTCGACCTGGTATATTTGATTTCCACCCCCTCCCTTCGAGTTACATAGAGAAGGATTTTCGGCATGCTCAATTTGTTCTCAAGTCAACCACCCAGGACGGAGGTGGGTTCCTTCTTGATTGCTCCCTTGATGGGATTGATTTTCGACAAGGTGCACAGCTTCAACTGAGCGCATAATATTCTCGCTTCCACTTGAATTCTCAAGATTTGGTTCCTTAATTTCCTCGGGACTGCACTCGCACTCCCATTCTTAGCGACGCTCCTCAGCAGAGCTCCTGCATGCTGAAGGTAATTTTCTCAAGAAGTGCCCCCCCCTAGAGCAACGAAGCAAGACTCTGCTGTTGCCTGTTGCATCTGACGAACGATGCGGTTCCTTGTTGCATTTTTCAATTTTCTCTCCCATTTTGAGTGTCCTTCGAGGACTCCTACGCTGCCAGTGGTTGCCCTCCAAGCAGAAAAAAAACATTAAACTGATTGTTTGGATGTTTCCCTCTCGGTCCTGGTGCACCTGGCGTTGACCACGGTAGCAGATATAAATCTCAATAATCGTTCATCATGGACGACGGCGACGTGGGCGTGCACACGGTCTGGGGGTGTGTTTTTTCAGCAAAAACAAAATCAAAGTCAAGGGGTTGAACTCGGGTTAGAGCATAATCAAGATCAATCTTCCGCCCCTTTGTTTCTTGCTGTCTTCGCTTTCACCGCCATTATCGTCGTCGTCGTCGTCGTCGTCTGGAGGGGGACGCGCCAAGCCATGGGTATCTATGACAGTTATCTGCTTAGGGAAATTTCTCCTGGATTCCGCACTAAATTGCGAGCACACTTGGACAGAAGTGGCGACTCGCTGCAGGGCGTAGTGCCTGGAGCGGTGGATGTGGCGGTCTTAAAGAGGTACCGTCTCGTGTGCATCCTTTTGCTGCGTATGGTTATGATAATACTTGGACTGCTGGCATTCTTTTCCTCTCCACGAGGTAAGTGACACTGAAACTGATGATAGTCAGAGACGTCAAGAGGATGAATTGTGGTGAACCGTTGCAAGAGCAAAACCACCCCCCTTCCCTCCCATTCGTGGTCCGTGCTTGAAAGGACAGTGAAAAATTCATAAGACGGGATATTAAAATTATTCGGACATGAATATTTCTTTTCTTCTGCACAAATTGATCAAATAACACAAATATTGAATCGTTCATTCTTCTCCTGGTCGGCGGCGGGACGGGCACCGGAATGTCATTCAAGCGGAAAGAATTATGTTTAATGGGGTATTGTTACACTCGGACTGTTATTGAAGTGCTCGAATGCTGAGGGAATATTTTTGTTACCAGTTATCCTGTGTGGTATTTGCGTGCAGAAGGGGTGAATTTCAATTCCAACGGGTGTGGAATGTGTTGTGAACTCGAAAGACCCCTCAATGGTATCAGCGGTGGATGAGTGCTTTTTAAAGGCGCCGCGATCGAATTCAAATATTTTTTCTAATCTCATTTCACTTGAGAGAGCTTCAAGCAGCAAAGTCGATGTCAGATGTGTTGTGAATTTTTTTTTACACGCCGGTTAATTGTTCTTGACAAAAACAGTTAGTTGGATGGACAAACGCCTCTTCGTTGTCCCATTGTGATGCCCAGAATTAGATGTGAAGGAGTTTCCTTTCCGCCATTTTCAAGATAAACGAAGATTAGTTAAGCCAGAGATCGTAAGAGTTTATTTGAAATGGCTTGGAGTTATTAAAAATAGAATACTTCTTATTTCTAAGGCTCTGACTTGAGCAGTGTCAGCTGCTTATCTTCATCTCCACACTTTCCGCATATGTTCTCGTCATTCTTCAGCATATGCTCTTCCATTTCAGATGATTGTGGCCCTATTCAACTAACACGGAATGCCTATTGTCGGAGGTTACATGACACCTTAAGCCTCGCAGATTCTTAGACCATACCACCTGCTGCTTATTTTTGGACAAGTTCTTTCGCAAATCAGTTCGAGGTAGTTTGATTCGCTTTAGTCGCAGTGTTGCATTAAAACTTGCCCATTCTTAAGCAAGAACAGCAGCTACCTCATTGCCGGTTACGTCCCTGTGTCCATGAACCCATGAAAAAACTTTCGCTTGCTGTGAGCCTTCAGATCACCATGACAGCACGCAAAAAACTGTGACTAGGTATCCACATCAGATCATCAGCCTCAATGTCTCAACCAAACATCTGACACCAATTTTGTCAAATTACGGACGTCAAGCTTGGTTCGGTCCTTCTCCAAAGAACACCTTTTGGTGCATTGAAAGAATGACTCTTCACACAGTCTTACACAGAAAAGGAGATGGAGCGGGTTACTTAGCGAGCAGTATGCCATCCAAATGCGGATGTGTCGTAAGCGTCTCGGTGACACACGTATAGTTAAACAGAACTGCTGGAGCCCACTTAGTGCTCTAATGCAACCGGAATCCTACCAAACTAAATGCATATTCTCTTCCTGGCAATGTTAGCTTATTTCTTTCAGGAATTTCCTGACCTTTCGTGATGTAAATAAGAACATGTCACATCATCCAGAGGTACTTAAGATTTTGATGTCAATCTGGTCACTTTATACACTGCCAGGGTCCCCGCTTGCAAGATCCATACAATGTGTAGATGTTAATAGTCATCGAATCCTTTCCATTTTCGAACGCTCCAAGAGACGTTCTTTGGAGGTGAACCTTACGCAGCTTGACGTTCATCAACAGTTGGTGCCAGCTGTTTAGCTTAAACCCATATTCACCCTGGATCGTTGCGCCAATCAAAGAAAAAGAAAAGTCCTTGATGAAGCCTGTCATACCTCTTGTTTGATAAGTCACTTAAGATCAATCAAAGAATAGAGCGGCAGTACACCCCACAAGGGACCACCTCCTAGCTTCTCCAGCAACTAATCATGTTTCTTGTTACATTGTTCTCACACAAATAGTTGCGACCTAAAGTAAATTGCCATCTTGCCAAACTATTTGAGAAGCCTTTTATTGACAATAAGTACTCTCTGAGTTTTGGGCAGCAATCTGTAAGGGGTGGTGCCGTGAAATAAGTGTAAAACGAAAAGTTCAGTGAGTAGAACCTCCTAAGCCACAGAGGCGTATATAACAATAATAATTTAGTGGCACTACAGACCCCAGGGACCAGGGCCTAGCTTCTACATCAACTACTCGTTTTGTGCGTGCTACTGTTCTCTCACGAGTAGAAGGTACCTACAGTTTTTGCCGACTCCGAACGGCGAGATTTGAGAAGCTTTTCATAGACAATTGATACTCTTTGAGTGTTGTCAGGAACTCGAATGAGGTGGTGTCGTGAAAAATGCGAAATGTCCCGTCCGATAATCGAACCTAGACTTTCTGCGTGGCGGTCGACGCACTTACCACTACCCCACGGCGACCACAGAGGCGTATATACGTTTATTCAAACTAGCACCCCCCACACTGCTTGACATCATTCATTTATTTTCCTATTCATTTTTTTCCACTTCAGCTTCGACTGTAAAAACAAATAAATTGGACGTCACAACCTCTGACTTTTATGGGCTGAAACTTAAGCCCTCCATAATTCCGTTGGTTTCAGTGATCAAGATCTAGATCTGTTATACGTTCGCAATCCCCCATGACTTTCAAAGACCTTTGTGCTTACCCCAAAATGGTCAAGTCAAACAAACCCGCTGCTTCCTGACTATTCTCAGGATTATTGTTCCAACCGGAACCTAGCCAAATAAGCCATTCTAGATAACTTCGACTTTTTCTTTCTTCTGACCATAAAACTAGCGTCTTTCAATATATTTCACTATCCATCTTCTTTACAAACAGTTTTCGCAACATCATTTTTTATTTGGACTTTCCAGAATGCATTCCCGACCTTCGAGTTATTGTTAAACAAAACTGGCAAAGGAATAGATTTTTCAATGCACTGTCGTAAAGGTTTTCTTTCGCACTTCCTCTCAAGGCACGTCACCCTCCTTTAAATTCACCCCTCAGAACGTTCCCCAGGCAAGGCTCAAACTCCAATTCCACCTCCCCTCTTCATATAGACACACCAGAACAATGACAGATTTAAAAACATTTTGTCACAAAATCTCATCGATTCCTTGTTTGGTGTCCACTTGATGGAAATCTGTTCAAGTAACTCCCAGAAATCCCATTACCTCAAGGACGAAAAAGGTTTCCAACTCCTATCTTCCTCTCAAATAATTTGTCACAAAAACAAACCTCCAGGTTATAGCCGATGACCAGCCCCATCTCCCAGCTAACCAGAGTGCGGCGGCCACTAGGTCCGCGAGAAAAAGAAACAAAGGATAAGGAATTTATCTGAAAATCCCTTAATTACCCACATTGTCTTACGAAGGGATAAGGCAAAACTTAAGAAATCCTTTTGACGTGTCTCGTGCCCTCTTTCTTTTTGCCATCTCCGCGCATTCAAATTCACCCGCAGCTCTCCACCTCGCATTCGTCAATTCATTTCCTCCGTGAACCAACAAGTGGGGCTCCTCGCACCCAGTAACAAGCGCAGACACCCGCTCTGTCAAAGGAGAAACAAAAACAAAAAAAAACTCGGAAATTCTTTGCGCGACAAATGGAGCACAGGATATTATTCCAAGGAAGTCACTTTTCCACTTCCAACCCCAACCCCACCCCACACCCACGCACTAATCCCATCCGCCGCCGACTGCACACACAACTGCGACCGACTCAGTCGTCATCCGCCCCCAGTTGGTCTCCTGCCATCTCGTGGACTTTTGTCATAAGGACATGAAAATAATTTCTCAGCTCGCCTCGCAGCCAACAGCCAAACAAAGTTTATTATTATTCTTCCATTCTCGTGGCTTTATTTTCGCTGCTCTCTGTGCGGCTCGTCCTGCGCTCGTCGACTCCTTCGACTTAGTCGCTCGGTGGTCCTCAGTGTGGTGGTTTGTTGTGTGCCCTGCGCCCGTGCTGGCGTGCATCCTTTCTGCGAATGGCTTTGGTGGTTAACTGTCAGAACTTTTGCACTTGAAGTGATTTATGTTTTGAAGTCGTCGTGAGAAGAAAAACTTTTCCGTTTCTTTCTTGCTGCACGTTGTTTTCCCTTTCTCATATTTATCTGCAACTGTGTTGTTGTTTTGTTTTTCTTTCAGCAGGACTACAACGACGATGACACTCACTCCCTGCGGACACAAGAAATAATGAGGCTGAAGGTGTTAATGGTGGCTTGGCGGGCTGTCGGCAAGCCGTGTGAGGCGGGGTCCTTGTGTGTGACACCTCGGTAGCGCACAACTTTGCCGAATGAGTGTGCGAAATGTTCAACAATTATTATGACACTCGGACTATTTGAAAGTGTTTTGCCCCCACCGTTCGCGCGTTCGTCCGCCGCTTCCTTCCGTGCAGGACCTTCGGACGTGGTGGGTAGGCGGGTGTGATTTTTATTGTTATTTAGTTTTCTATCTTTTGGTGTTTATGTGCTTTTGTGTAGGAAGTGGTGTCATATTTGTGGGTTTTCTTAAGCCGCGTCGAAATCGGGTTTCGTTAGCAGCGGGCTGTTTTTAATACGAGTTCGTTGTCGACGAAACCTGCATATTGCGTGGGTGAAACAACAGAGTAGGATACTTCGTCTTAGCCGGCAAAATGAGTAGAAAAGATTGTGGCAGACTCAAAAGCGTTTCGTGAGAATGGTGTGGCAGATTTAAAACTTTAGCACAGCTGTACATTTCCGTACTACAAAGGTGTCGGTTGTAAACTGGTAAGTATGCATCCGAGCCATATGGGGTACTGTCTGACACCAGGTTAAGATCGAGAGCGAGCTGATGTTCAAGAATTTCGACTCACGCTCTTGGTCAGAACATTCTTGCGCACTATACGAGGACGGGCACCAAAAGTGTTGTCCACTTGCTTATCAGTCTCATGAGCACTTGTAACAGTCGTGGTGAGTGTTTCATTCGACTTCTGGTCTAAATGAGGTCTCGGCTACGTAGCACTTACTTTGGAAATAAACTTTTAAAATGACACATACTACAGAGTGAATGCCTCGACCTGCAACTTATGCTTTAACTTTTTTATTTTTCATTAATTCTATTGTGAAAAGGCAAAAACATGTTGGAAAATACATCAACTTTCAAAGTGTATCAGTAGTTTTAATACAAATGTCTACCTTCGGCGCGAATAATGGCCTTGTGACGGCAGAAGAAAGCATCGCACGCTGCACGCGGTATTTTGATCCATTCCCGGTGTAGTGATTGTCCTAGGTGGTCCCGTTATTTTTGAGAGCCGAGCTTCGTCTTCAAAATACCCCAGACAGAGCAACGGAATTGCATATGGACAATTTGCAATCCATTATGTTGAAGAATGAAGTGAGAAACATTGGTTTTTAACGCACGTCTTCTGAGATATTGTAGTACCGCGTTTTGTTGAAATGTCCACGATCTAAGACCGAAATGTTTGTTTGCCTAAGACTTCAATACTGTTGCTAAAACGATTTCACGGCATACGTTCGCAATAATTTTGACGTGCAAAAATATGAGCAGAGAGCGATCATCGGCGATAATGCCATAATCGGCACAAACCATCACCACCGATGCTGTCTGCGTTCTTGTGGCCTTTCAAAGATGTCAATTTTCGAAGGACTTCTCTGGCAAGTAAACTCAGTCATTTTGCTTGCTGACATATTGCTCGAAAACAGATGACGCCTCATCATAAATTCAGCAACTTACCACTTTCGTGCAAGCGTAGCAACTTCTTCGCTCTATTTTTTTTTCTGTTTCTATGTAAAATTGTGTGCTTTTGCAACTTCAATGCGTTCAGTCCGCGCTTTTTTCAGTATGTGTTGCATCCTTTCCACGAACTCACGAGCCATTTTTCTTCCAAATCGTTGCGGATTTCGCTCAATTCGAGCCTTTACTTTCGAACCACTTCTGCCGATGTTTCTGTTTTTTTTTATGACAACCTTCATGGCATTTTGCAACGGTGCGAGTATCATGGTAACGAGCTATTGTTCGAGGCACAAATGATATGTTGACGTTGAGGTTTTGAAGAACTCCAACGAGAGCTCCTTGTGGTTTTCGAGCCAATTACACTATAACGTTTGCATTCTATCGCTGATATAAATTTTTTAACGCAACTGAGACGCAAATCGGTTCGAAAGCTTATAAACAATAAAATTATCCGTCATTTGCCAAATGTTAGCTCACTGCCATGAACGGTTTGGAAGTTACAGCAGCCTGTAGTTGGTTGCAGTTAGCTGCAGTTGGTTACAGTTCGAGTCAGTCAGCGTGTATATATGTATGTATGAATTTACTTAAGCGCAGGGTACTGACTTCCTACCACGATTTCGAGCGATAAAGAAAAAAAAATTAAAAAAGTACTCTGTAGAATTGGCCTCACTGTGGATTTCTCCCACCTTTGCAGGATAAGTGTCAAGAACATCATCATACAGAGACATTAAATGACAAAGAATTTATTTAGTCAATGCACACAGTTCTTGTAAAGGCCGACAAAAGTTCGGTTTGCAGAACCCTCAAAGTGAAGGCACGATTTTCAACAAGTTCGTACAGCTGGGTACATACGCCGATTAAAATGACATCAAGGAAAAACCTCACTGTCAGTGGGGTATAAGTGAACATCGACAAGAAAGCGGCTTACAAGTCCTTTATGGGTAAAGCAAAGAACATCCTCTCTACGAAAAAAAGGTGCATCAGAATGTCTTTTGGAAAACGTCACTATAGACAGGTACAACTTGTAGGTTGAAAGAAACTTTTTACACTTAAGCTCAGCAGACAGTTAAGCCAATGACACAATATCTTTGACCAGATGCTGTGTTCTGGAATATAAATGACAATTCAAAACTTCAAATTCTTTTGAAAGAGCCAGCTGCTCTTGATAGTTCCAGTATGGCGGCAGTACTATAGCCCTATTATGGAAATACAATATAGGGTCCGAACTCTTTAGCATGTGTACATGCGGTGTACACATGTAAGCTGATGACGTTCGACAGGCGTACAGGAATTCCCAGGAGACTATAGCAATCTGATTTAAATACGGAGCTGTAAAAGTGCTGCGAAAATTGAAGGAGCATCCAAAGCTATGGCAAGGATATTCTATCTTAGGACATTTTTTTTTAGAGACGAAAGTTTTGAGTTTTTAATTCAAAATAGACTACAAAGATCTGGCATTTAAGGGACAACATATTTCTTTCACTATATAGCGTGCGGAGGCTCATCTATGGTCTGCGGTTGTATGGCGGGAGGCGTATAGGAGGAGAGGAACAAACGGGATTATTGGAATATCTTAAGTCTATAGCTACATCCAACCATTAAAAATATATATGATTATTTTAAGACAAACCCTACATCATAGCGTAGACGTGAATACTTTAGCAGGAAAATTACACAAAGCACACTGTCAAAATTGTGAGGGAGTGGTTGTTCTACCGAATGTCAGAGGTGCTGTATGCACTTTTAATGTACTCAGAACTTAAATTAGTTGAGAGTTTATAGGGCTACCTAGACAAACAACTGCAAAAAACGGAAATATCAGCAAAAATTCACTTAAGTCAGAACAGAGTGCCAGGCAAACTTTATTTTACCATATTATAGTTTTTTAGAAACTGAATGCTCTTACTAAAACAAAAAGGAATCAAGCACATTAGTTCGGTTTTCAATACATGACGCTCACTGTACGTTGTGGCTGATCTCGGAAGGAATTAGTCAGCTATAACTAGTGTGCAACAGCGTCTGTTTTAAACAACTACATTTTTTTTCCTTTTCGAAAATGTCCGGATTTGTCTTTAAATGACCAGTATTTGCGAGAAGTTTAGATTTTCTTTTTTAATTGGAAGAAATATGCGGCTGAATGCTTGTAGAAGTTTTTGGTGAATCTGCTCCTACCGATAAATCATAAAGAGAGTGCTTTCGGCACATCAAAAGTGGTGGCTTTAGAAACGAAGATAAACAACGTCTTCGTTAGCCCACAAAGTTGGTGAGGAATTGAAGGCTTTACTTTACCAACATCGCTACCAAACGGAAAGTGAACTCGCGAAGTCATTGGTGGTAACTCAGAGAAGAAGAAATTGGGATTTATTCAAAAGCAAGGAAAGTAAGTTGAAACCGAAAGATTTCGAAAGGCGATTTTTCACCTCAGAACTACTTCTTAAAAGACATCAAAGGAAGGAATTTTTTGTATCGGATCGTTGCTGGAGGTGAAAAGTGGATGTACTACTATAGCCTCAGAAAAAAAATGCTACGTAAAGTCTGGTGAACCCGTTCCAAGTGACGCCAAGGAGAAACATTCGCGGCTCAAATGTCAAGCTCTGTATGTGCTGGGACCAGACTGGTGTGTTATACTATGAGTTGCTAAGACAAGGTAAAACTACCATCTTTTTCGACGGATGCAAAACAATTTGGGGGGGGGGATCACCGCTTCCAGTCTTGTGAAAAAATCGTAAAATGGCTTAATGATAGGATCGATGCCATTTTTTATGCATGGCATACGAAAATTATCAGAGAAAGAGGTAATAGTATTCGCTTCCGATAGACAATCCTATGACTTATGTCCTATTTACATTTTTTGTGCCAAAAAAATGTGTTCTCCCAATATTTTGTTAATTTGTTAATTACTTTGTTTTATTACTTTGTTTATTTAAATGGCAGTTGATTAATGATTTAAATATAAATGTATTATAAACTAGATGTGAGATTTGTAATAAAATTCTTAATTTAATTTTATCATCGTCATCATTTTCAGTGACTCACGTGTTCCACTAAAGAGGTTATGGGCCAATGAACGTAGGCCGCTCGATCCTCCAACTCTAACTCTTCAGCAGTTATTCCCAAGCTCAATCATGCGAGTTATAATCCATCCAACCCACCCTGGGTCTATTGAGCAATCGTCTTCCTGATGGAGTCGCATCTATTTCAACTTTCTTTCCACACTCACTATATATCACACAAACAATCGCAAGACTACGCCTTATATACGCACACTGCCAATAGTCAGATTGAATGGACAAAACCTGAGAGAAGCCATGCAGTAATATTGAGTAGTACTCTGGCCTGGGATACACACATTATGCCTGCAGTTAAAGAGGTTTGTAGTAGTCTCCGTGGTATCTGGCCGTAAATGCCTTCCATCCACACTCAAATTTAAGCTAGTGGAACTAAAACTGATTCCTCTATTTCTGTAAGAATGTAAAGTTAATAGGCAAATTAAATAAGTCTCTAACAAAATCACTGGCTACCTACATTCGTTAAAAAAATATGATCGTTACTGAGTTATCCTCAATATATCAAAGGTTGTGGAGTAAGGAATCTCTTACATCAAGAACTATAATTTTGTCTATACTGAACTAATCAAGATGCCTTTGTTTAATTGTTCCAAGATCTGATTGCCTTGAAGCTAAACCTCAATTTCTTGTTCAATCTTCTTCACAGTGGAAATCCCTTCCTTGTTGCATTTAACATAGTCAAAGAATGAGAACTCTCTTTTTAGTAGCGCTTTCTGAATTGTTTCAGTCAATAGTAAGAGAGTTGTTCACTCTAGCTGCTTGGACAGTCCGAAATAACTTCGTTCACAGAAAAGTAGACAAATTTGTTTATAGCTCCAAAGTGAGCAATTGACATTTTTTCCAGCATATACACGGTTTTATCCTAATTGATTTTGATATAAGTTAGCTCCGCCTGTTTCCAAATTGCCGTGAACGCATCTATGACGGAGGCCTGGGACCCAACAATGTCGATTCCATCTACGTAACCTACCGATTGTACTGATTTCAAGAAACTGATGTCTTACATGCACTATCCCTTTCAGTACAATAAATGACACCACACCGCATCTCCGGTGGTATTTTCAAATGGTTCTGAGTTCCTTGAACCAAACTGCAGGGTGCATCTCATATTTGTTAGCGTAGAGCGGCACAGTGGAATGAGTTTTCCATAATTTGGCTATCAAATCGTAAGATGCCTTGCGATGCATGCTGTCATATGGGGCCTTAAGGGTGCAGAATAGACTGTATCGACTTGGAACCCCCTGCCGTTTTCCAGAATCGGTTTGAAAAGTTTAAGAACTTTCTCTGAGTGTCGCCATCAACGAGATTATATGTTTTTTTTTTTTTTTTTTTTTTTTTTTTTTTATCCATCACAGAGTTACACAAAACACTACGTTCTCTAAATGTAAGCTCTCAGTATCGCTTTACACAGCAGATGTTTGCTGAGCGACTAAGGATCATCTACCGACTTTATCGTCTTACAGATTACTTCAAGAATTAATATTAATTAAGAAACATTGCAAAAAGCATGTTTTTAAACTCTTCCCGTGACAGGCTATAATCAATTTCGTTGCATAGATCATTGAACGTGTTTATGCACCTTGTAATAGGTTCATTGCAACCATAGTTGGTTCTATGCCTTTTTTCGAAAAGTAAGCTTCTCACCCGAAGAGATCTTTGGGGAGCATATATATTCATGAGAAAAAGTATTTCTGGTGAATTTATATGATAATTAATAATGTCGCGGATAAACATGGCTGACGTTGCCTTACGCCTGAAACTTAAGGTTTGCAAGCCAATTGTTCTACATCTTTCGTCATAATTAGGTAATTCTTCGCAGGAATATAACTTTCTGAAAGCATATCTCGTGAAATTCTTTTGAACTCGTTCGAGTCTAAGTTCTTGATTGTCGTAGGGTGAGTCCCAGATAATGGAAGAGTATTCCAAATAGGGTCTAACTAACGAAACAAAGATTGTTTTCAAACTAAATATGTCGCGAAAATCCTTACTGTTTCTTTTCAAAAATCCTAACATTGCGTTAGACTTCGCAATAGTGTAATCATAATGTGATGCAAAATCCAACTTCGGGTCAAATATTACACCAAGATCCTTAACTTCATCCAGGCGAGCAAGTCTATGATTATTGATAAAATAATCATAGACAATTGGAGATGTTATTCTATATGCCGTAAATATTTTACATTTTGAGATATTTAGATCTAGAGCATTATGTTTACACCATTCCGCTAGTTTTTGTATATCCGATTGAAAATTAATGCAGTCGGATACACTATTTATCGATAAAAATAATTTAAAGTCATCCGCAAATGTTAAAATTTCGCAGAAATTAAATATCTTGTGAACATCATTAATAAATAAAAGAAATAGTAACGGGCCCAAATGGCTACCCTGCGGCACGCCTGATGTTACTTTTATTACGCGAGATTTATAACTATCGATCATTACCATTTGCTTCCTCCCCGTTAAATAGTTGGAAAACCATTCTAGCATCGCTGAGTGTATGCCGAGGGATTTCATCTTGGTTATAAGCAAAGTGTGATGCACTTTATCAAAGGCTTTCGAAAAGTCAGTGTAAAGTACATCAACTTGTAATCGATTTTCAAATTTTGCAAATATATAATTAGTAAATAAAGTTAAGTTGGTAGAACATGACCTGCCCCGCATAAAGCCATGTTGCCTATTCGAAATAATTTCTTTTACTAGAAAAAATAACTTTTCTTTTACAAGGCTTTCAAACAATTTTGGAATGGAAGAAAGCTTTGAAAACACAACCATGTTAGCTGATCTGTGAAAAGAACCTACATCTCCGACATGGATGCAGGACATCCATCCACTTACCCACTTGTCATTTCGGCCAAGATATTCACAATTTGCAACTGAAACGGGAGCTGATTTAAAGTTCCGAAAAATTCTAATGGTTGTGAGAAATTTTTCATTTTCGTTTTCTTACAGTTCATCATACAGTGTCTGTAAAAAAAAGCCAATACTTTCAATGAACCACATCAAAACACTCTAACCCTCGGATGTGACCAAAATTTGACTGAAAAGCCCTGAGAGCGTATGAATACGAAATGCTTAAATAACGTACTGTTGAATTTTTGATTGTAATATTTCAACGGATCGGATTCTATCCCTCACAAAATTTTGTACCAAATTGTGCTTCTTCCTAAGTTGTTTTTTTGAACATTTTTTAAAAACAAAAAACCCACAATTCACCATTCACTGGAAGTCCACCCCACTGCGAAATCTTCGACTTCACCCAACCTCACAAAACTCTTCATCCAACCCCTCGTAGCGCATTTAATTAAATTGCACAACATCGTTAAAGTCTCACCTTGTTTCGATCGACTTAAATCTGTCGCAAACTATTTCCCCGCCAGCACATCCAGGAACGGCGCTAAATCCAATAAAACCTCATACCCGGTTAAATACGGACTTCATAAAACTCCAATGATCTGGGCCCTTTCAAAAGGTGTAAATTGCCAAAAGCACAAATTCTGTCGAAAAGTCTAACTAAGTGCACATCGTTCGTCGCCCTTGCAACCAGACAAGATGAATCGCACCTACCACCATCCCCACACTTGCAGTGCAATCTTCCCGAACAACATGATGTTACAAAATTGAAATATAATTTTTGGTCGCATTGCCAGTGCACTGGAGGTGGCCCCGGAAAGGCGGCACATTCCACCTCTCGGAGATCTGTGAACCATTCAGTGTTTACAGCCCCCCTGCCTCGATGGCACTTAAATTGGATTGCAAATTCTTGAAGTGAGAAGTTGAACGTGGAGTGTAGAGCCCTCTGTCCGACCACAAAAATCTCCACAACCCGTAGCAGAGTGCACAAAGCGTCTGCAGAGGAGACATGTTCTCCCGGTGCACCCTACTGCTGCTGCTGCTCCTGTCCCGATGTAACTGCTCCTGTTGCTGCGCTGAATAATGACGACAACGATCTTCCAAATGAAATTCAAACGCTTTCGGGCTGTGCTCGTCTAATTTCAGGACCGGATATGAACTTCCGTAATGAAAATTTTTCGGACCGGAAAATCCTCTTGAGCTGATTCGGTGTGAGGTCCATTTCGGGGCGAGGACAACGGCGGCGCTGGTTCAGATTGGGTGACTCTCTGGCTCTGGCTGTGACAAGCGCAAGAGGGAGATTGCACTTGTGGTGTGTTTACATTCTGGTTTGATGGAAATTTTGTTTACATCAAGTTTTCAGGAGTGAACTGGGAATTTTCGCATAGCTGGGGGGTTCCGGGCGATGAGCGTGTGTCTGTGTATCTGTCGAGTGGGTCAGGGTGGTAAGTGGCAAATAATTACCAAAAGCTGCTTCAATACTCTCTAATTGGTTATCGAATGATGCTCGAAATGAGTTGTTTGGGAGTGGCGTTTGTTTGAATTGGTCATGTGGCAGAAATATCCCTGGAATGCACTTGTTTGAACTGAGCTAATCAAATATTTGATTTGTAACTCTTTTTCGGGAGTTGAATTTGCTTCGGGAACTCTTAAGCTTGTTCTTCATGGCATACATAAGCATCCAGATAGTCAGTTTGGCGAACAGACTGTTCATTATGCTTGAGTTTTAACCGAATACTTCGTTCAATGAATTTGATGTGAAAAGACGACGAACGATACGTGCTGTGCTCAAATGTAAATGTTCACATAAATTTTGAAGTCATGTAGACTCCAGCTATGAATAGGTAAAGGGTTTCGGGACATATTCAGTTGCAGGCCCACAACAGAATAGAATTATTGCCAAAAAGAAGATGAAGCCTGACTCCACTAGTTTGGCATTTCTGACACTCTTGGTTACCTCACAAATTCATCATTGTTACATTATAAAACCCAAAGATTTCCAGTCAAGCCATCTTCAGTCTTCATGCAAGTTTCCCATTTTGGCTGTACCGCCTGACTCAACAGTTGGTCATTCGGATGTTAAGCTATATATTACATTTTGAATTGTTGTCCTCCATCTTAAAAATCTCTAAAGAAAAATCTCTGCATATAAAATTTTCACCCACACGAAAAAGGTTTCGTTTCATTTTTCCATTTATTCATTCAATTTATATTCAGTCAAAGGAAAAAAAATAAGAATTTGCAAAGTGTAGCACTTCGAATTATAACAGGCTCTTTGCGTACACCACAGTTTACCGCAGCTTAGGAAGCTTTACCATCTTACCATTCTTCATTAGAAAGTAGCTAGTTTATAAGCACAAGCAAGACAACCTATTGGGTAGTTGTTTTGGTGTAGTAGGTGGACTCACATGCCGAAGGTCCCAAATTTGATTCCTGGACTGAACATCTGTTACCATCTGAAAGGCTGGCACTCAAGGCATTTACAATAATAGAGCACAGTTCCTAAAATGTCGGCGTTCGAAGGCGGCAATCAACTGTAGGTCACCCCGACTAGTAAAAGATCAACAGCACGCATAGAACGAATAGTTTTGGAAGAAGCTAGACCTCGACTCCTTGTGCCAAGTAACTGCATCCAATTGTTATTGTTAAGACAACACGATCACCTTAGTTTACTGTATTCCATCCCAAAGGTGACATGCTTTATATAACGTCGATTAATTTGGCCATTCACTTTTACTGCTGCATCGATGGCTGGAATAGAACGTGACAAGGGACACGAAAAACTTTCAAGGAGTCAAGAACTTCGTCTTTATTGGCTCTGCAGTAAAGAGGACTGTTGTGATTTAATTCCGGTCACTTAAGGGTACTAAATAATCCCTTTAGAGCACTAATTATAAAAAAGGGAACAAGAACATTAATAACGAAATCAAGCATGAGTTCACTCCTGTGAATCGATGTTCTTCTTGAGCTAAAGACTCAACTCTGTAATGATGCCCTCATTCCAAAGATCACGCTGGCTGTGTATAACACCTTTACCATCCCTGTTCTGCTATATGGTGCAGAGATTTGGACGTTGTTAAAAGCGGATGAGAAAGCTTTTTTCAAGAGTGGTCTTCAAGAGTCTGTTCAAGTGGGCCCTAATGCATGGCTAAGAGTGGCAAGTTTATGTATATCGATTGGAGAACATATCTTCATCTGATTGGCTTCTTGAATTTTAATCATTGGGACAAGGTAACAGAGGACGTCGACGTCTAAGATGAGGTTCACAAATGGGTAGGAAACTCATGCAACTTGGTGTGTAAAGGCAGCTGGTAAGTGATAGTTCCAGCTGGAAAGGCATGCTAGATATGATCTATCAAATCAAAGTCTTATGTTAAGATATTGAGCCATGAAATTGACCCAATAGTGTTTTTATACTTGAACATAAATGTTTCTACGGAAAACGGTTTGGGGGTGTTGAATTTGTGTACTAAAATCTGCTCCAAGCGAAAACTCATTGAAGGCATAAAGGACGCTGAGATTCAAGTGTTTCCAAGAAGCTAAGTAGCACTTACAACCCAAGACTGTCACTGCAGTCACCTGTCCGGCAAAACAATGGGAAAGTAGTCTAAGCTGCAGCACACAAGAGGCTTGCAGAGAACGACTTTCCAGGTTAAATTTTCTTTTGTGAAATTCATACGGCCTGAACGATATAAAAGTGTCAAAATAACACAATGTTTCTTACGGCCTGTAGGCACATTTTACAATAAATGGTTTTTCATGCTCATTGGGAATCACTTAACCTTAAGGTTAAGAGGAGTATGAGAAAGCTAACAATCTTCCTTACTAGCCACTGCGGCCTCAGATGTCACCTTCACAAGTTTAGTCTGTGCCGATATAAGGAATTCCAACTATGCTTTGAAGAACAAGAGACTTCTGAACACAAACATTGGCCTTGAAAACGTATTACTCGCAGGAAGGTCTTCATTTTAGTGGTTGCCGTGGCGTAACGGGTAAGTGCGTCGACCCACACGCCGAAGGTCTAGGTTCGATTCCTGGAAGGAACATCTCGCATTTTTTTACAGCACAGCAAGTTTCTCAAATCTCGCGTTTGGAGTCGGCAAGAAACTGCAGGTCCCTTCTACTCGTGGGGAAAAGAAGTACGCAAAACACGAGTAGTTGCTGTAAAAGCTAGGCCCTGCTCGTTGTTGGCTGTAGTGCCATTTAATTATTTTTATTAAAAAGAACCGTCGAAAAGACATAGTCGCTTTCACAAGAGATTCAGTTGTTCTTTTGGATTTTACATCATACCTTTGATGGCGGCATGGGCTGCACAAATGAAAAAAATATTTATTCTGTCTTAAGAGCTTGATACCTCTGTGGTGCTGCTTCAAATCGAAAAGTCCCAGACTTAGCAAAATCATGAACGACTGAAGACCTTGATCTGACCTGAATATCACATTCAAAAAGCGCACATAAGACCTGTGGTCGAAGATCCTTGAACGTGGTGATAGCAAAGTCCTCCAGAATATTAACCCACAATCATCACCACGACATAGACTAAGAACATTGCCTCTAGAATACGATTCTTGAAACAAACCAATCCATCCGCCAACTTGAATGGAATAACCATCCTCGAGAAAGACTCTCATTCAGCGCAGACCATTGTTCACCGCCATCATAGTGACCATTCAGAGGATCTCCACCCGTCACTCAGGCTATCCCAAAGGAAAAATCGAAAAAAAACGCACAAACAATGCTGACACACCCATATGCGCCCCGAGCGCTCATCCACTTCAACGTCCAGCATGTGTGCGCCTCTTAAAAAGCGAGAAAGAAGACCGATCCCTTCAAATTATTTCACTAAGAGCTAATAATTACATCAGACAAACATCATGTGAAATGGTCAAAAAGCCATAATTCAGTTAAGTACCCTGCCGTTCAGGCGGTGGCGGCGACAACGGTGCCCACCTAAGAGCGCCTGCATGCACTCACACACTCAGTGCAGCAGCGCTCCCTCATCATCGGCGAATACGTAATAAAATGTCATCATGATGTCCTTCATGGTGTTAGGCAGCATTAGCCATTGCCAACGTCCCCCCATTACCCTTGACCATGTTGATGACTGCGATGATTGCCGCAACGACTACCACGACAACCATGATGATGTTGCTGATGACGGTGGAAGGGATGCGAATGCTGATGCTGGTGCTACTGACGGAGACAACGGCGACGACTACGACGATGATGATGATGTTGACGCTGATGAGAGGTGGCAGTGGTACTCACGGCTGGATGTGATACAACTGTAGCACAGTACATCTGTCACTCGAATGTTCATTTGTGTCAGTGGCCATGCAATTGGCTTTATGGCTACGGTTGCCGAGGTTGGTCGTACGTTCGGCTAGGATCCACCACTTGACCACCAAGCTCGCCCCCCCCCTCACAATGTCCGCTTTATGAATGGCCTGGTGGGTAGGGGGGGAGGTGGAGGAGGTTTGAGTGCTAAATAGAAACCCAATTGGTGCTCTGTTCCTGGCAGCATGTCCCATCATGGCCATCATCATCTTCATCAGCATCATCAGGGGACCGCTTGCTAATTATCATACGTACCGTTGTGTGGACGGGTGGGCGGTTTATTCGCCGCCTCATGTGCTCCTGTGCGTTTCAATGAAACTCAAAACTTCAAATATCAAATTAGATGAATGTGTGGAACCGTACCCCGGCCGTAGTCGTCCTCTGTCCACACCCAGGAAGCTCCATGGACATTGGACACGTTGTCGCGGCGCTATCAAAGTCCTCAACTTTCTCCAACTCATTTCATTTCCACTTCTGAATAGCTGGACATTTATTCAACTACTCGGAGGAGAGCGACAAAAAATGTCGGATACAGAAGGGAAGGGACTGGGCATCACCATATCCACCGGAGTAATGATGACGGTGTTGACGGTGCATTAATTAAAGTGGATTTGATTTGCGCAATAAATCCATCATGGGGATATCAAATGCAATTACATCAGCGAGTGCCACGGTACATCCACCATCGGCCGAGGCACACCAGCGCCACAACCACCGCCAGCGACCACAATTGTGAAACGATAATGGTGCAGCGCGTAGCTGGTGTTTGAGGCCTAATTGTGGGATGAGCCCCCGGGCTACGGCTCTGTAATCGTTTGTTAATCAACTTCAGATGATTTAATTTTGTTGCATTTGTTAGGAATGGCGTCCGCCGTTTGGCAATGCATAGTTTTTTGCGCGCTTCTTGTTTTGAAACGGGATAAGCCGGGAGCAAGCTAATTATTGATATTAGCCGGAATCATGTTTGTTCGCTGTGAGAGAGCAGTCGGTTGGGCTGTGACCGCAGCTATGCGGGATGCGTCCGTGCAATACCGAAATCCTCACTCACCTTCGACGTAGTGATGGTTTTCAATAAATAAAGAGGTTTGAATGGGCGTTGTAATTGGCTTTGTTTGTTTTTTTGGATGGTATCCTCCTCTCGACAGATTGTTGAGAACGCTTTTAGTGATGTATCCGGGTCCGTTTATTGGGGGAGGGGAGGAGAAGTGCTTAATTGGCAGTGTGACAAAACCGCTTTGAAAATGTATGTCGAACGCCGACCAGTTGTTTTTGAAGCTCAGCGAGAGGTTTTTTGTTCTTACATCAATTTTGGAAGGAAGAGTATCCTGTACTAATATTATAAAGCTGAACGTGGTAAATTTCAAAACGCGCTAATTTTAGAAACTGCTATTTTAAATTGAAGAAATATTTTTGTGTTACTTTATCGAGCAAGGCTTTAGGCTTGAAAACATCATGCTTTGACAAAGAGGATTGAATCAACACTAAAAATCGTTTCAAAAACGTTCAAAGCTATTCTTTTTTAAGAGCGTCCATTGCGAACCCATTGTGCTCCTTAAACGGTTGGTTCTTCGGTAAAGAGGATGAGATGGAGAGGAGGTACTGGTGCACATTGGGTTTGGTATGTAATGATGTGAAAATGTTGAGCTGAAATGATTATTCCATACTCGTGTGGTGCGGCTTACGAGTCTCTTAACTCAAACGTGCATCTGAATTCCTAGGGAGGCGTAAATTCTTGAAGAGGAAGCTGGCTTCTCCATTTGAGAATTTTTTGTTGAAATAGGAATAAGAGAGTGATTGGGACGCAATATTACGTAAATATTCAAGACTTCGTAGTTCTTAAGTTTCCAGGTCTTAAATATGTAATCTTTCCAACTTTGTGTTGAGTTGGTACACATACCGAGGATTTAAAAACGTTCGGTTTTGACATGGCAAGAGCTATTCATTTATAATGGCTGTATATTTAAAGAGCGGTTAAGTTAGAGTAGACAACGCTGGGTCTTGAAAGTATTCAAATCGATTATGCTCTCAAGATCGGAACTTCATGAGCTTCAAGAGGAATAAATATGAAGAACTAAAGTAGTGTCGCAGGTAACGAGTGGATTGGATAAGAAGTGACAGACAGATCTGGCTCTGTCCAAAAACTGAACCGGGAAGGGAATGTAGTCGAATTTTTACAGACGGCTCCAAAACGACAGAGGTATCTGGGGCTGGCGCTTTCGTGGAAGACGACAACTATAGACTTCACATGTCTTTAAGTAATTTCGCATCTATCTTCCAGGCGGAAACATTTGCGATCCTCCAACTATATTGTGAAGAATAGCTGGAAGGGGCGAAATATCTGCGACTTCCAAGATAGTCCAGGAATGAGGTCTTCTCTTAATTTGGTCGGCAGACTAAATTCGCAAAACGAGATCCGGAGACATCACGGGATCACAGGAAACGAGATTGCTGGTAAACTATCTAGTCAAGGTTCAAAGGCCCAAACCCAACCTGGGACTACCAGCTTCCTTGATTAGGGCTTCCGTGGCATGACTTCACAGGATGCAGGCTGAGCAAGTGCATGGTCCCAGACGTCAGCAGGATATTCGCCGCTTTTCTGTTATCCCTACACAGAACTGAGTGTAGAAAATTTTTCGGCGTACAAACGGGACACTTCACCTTCACTAATCACCTAAGTCTGCTTGGCCTTAGTGATGACACTCTTTGCGACGCCTGTGGTCATGTCAATGTCTAGCCTTTGCTCGTATCAGGTGGCAGCTGTTTGGCGCTGACATGGTGGAAGCTAATAACTTAAGCTCTTTATCACAGAAACGCCTGCTGGTTTTTCTTCGGAAAGCCAAGAAACTGCATTAAATTAAGGTTACTGCCTGGTAGTACAATGGACTAGTTTTTGAGTCTGAGCGCTCCAGTGCAGTATATACGAACCTCCAACAAAAAAAAAATTCCTTATTTTGTTTTTTCAAGAGTAGAAGGGAGGCAAAAGGCTTCCATAGATATTTAGTACTCTTTCAGTGTTCGAACGAGGTGGTACCGTGAAAAATGCAAGTTCTTCATACCGGGAATCGAAGTCCTCCAATCGTTAAAATTCAATAACTTTGCCGGAATAGACCAAACTAGGACAAGGGATCTGAAGACAGTTGCAGAAATACTAACACAACGGAAGAACAATCATTCATTCATTCAATCTTTAAAAAAGTCAAAACTTCAAGCAATCCTGAGGACAAACAAAGAGCCAAACTGTCGACAAACAAGTGGCAAAAGTGCTAGTAAATAGGACTTTCAAATACAGTGATGGTATTAACCACTAAAAGTCGTGCTCAATCTCATGACTAGTAGAAATAATAGACACAATAGTGGCATGGCTACATAAGCGTGACTTCGCAGTGGAGACAAAACAGAATAGATTTAATCTTAAAGAATGGACGGAGCATGTCTTTTTACGGAGCTTTAGAAAGAATAAATCTTTGAATTGATCAGAAATTCAAGGGATATTCATTTTGGCCAGTTTTCATCTGCCCTCCACAAATTATTTTTCCTATTCTGAGGGAGGCTTGATTTCAGATATGTGTCGGCTTATTGTCATTTGGGATACCCCCATGTTGTGTGAATTGTCAAAACCACTTTTGTTGGGTCTGCATCCATCATTCCTCGTTTCTCTTTCTTCCCTCAACCGCTTCACTAATGATCACTACTGAACTCACAGAGACCTTCAATTTTTACTACACCATTCTAAAGAAGATCATGCGTTACTCAGAACTCAAGACCGGGGCACTATCTTCCAAAAGTGTGTTTAGGTCACGCGATACACAATAATGTGATTGGACGAACTCTTTGACTCATCAATGAGGCAGTTGCTTCAAAAAACATTGACGTCAAAACCGAGTATATGCTCTCATTGTTTACAGAGCATCACAATCGGCAGAAAACGTTTTGATGTAGTCAATGATCTCATAAGGACAGCAACGTTGGCATTTGCAATTGTGTAATAGCGCTCGCTCTCTAAAAGGACCTAGATGTGTTCAACACCATCATTATCCCTTTTCCACTCTATGGCGCAAAAACCTGAACGTAATTCCGATGTTCATTAGTGTCTTAAGTACGATTTTTGGTCCATTTTCGTTGATAAAGACTAGAGGAGAAGATTCGATGACAAATTCTACAAGTGCGCCTTTACTTAGCCATGTAGAGTGAATGGATAACGCTACACTGGTCTTTGAGTCGGAGCCTTCACAATTGAGGACATCACAATTGAGAACGTTATTGTCTCAAGCGGCGCACCCAAGTGGATTTTATCCAACTTGGAGAAATTGGAAGATTTTAGAGAGGCATGTTGCTTAAGACGTTGGTCCACCTCAGACTAATAAACTATTCCATCAATTGTAGATATCTTTCCATAACATTATACCCGAAATTGAACTCCATTTACCGTGATCATCTACTACAAATCGTTCGCAAGCTTGACAACCTTCGATTCATAATTCATTTGCACTAGTTCTTTTCGCACCTCGATTGAATCAGAGCTACAGTTTTAGGTGAAATTAGTTTCTCCTCGTTCTCAATCTCTCACATTTTTCAGAGACACGGTAGTCAAAACAACTTCGCTTCTTGGACACATGGCGGATATACAGCAACCTTGCTTGTGCTTAAGAAGTCCACCCTCTCCAAACTTGTCTTTGCTTCATACCAGACGGAATACATTTTTTTCCCCAAATTGAATTGCCTAGTGTCAACTACACAAAGCCGTCACACAATCCACCATTGTCGCCAACTTCAGCCCACAATCAAGTTAGTATGTGCATCGAAGCCGACTCTTTGTCATCGCTTAAAGCAACGATAATCTCTTTAAAAAAAAAAAAACCGCCCAACTCCCTGATTTCACAGAATTTCGGGGTAAAGGAAGGTCCTGTTGCAACTCCATCTATTGCCCTGCCCGCTCACCCCACAGTCAAGTGAAAGGAAAAGGAAAACTGAGAGGAAAATAGAAGAAAACTCTTTTAAAAGACCAGATGAAGGAGGGAAAAAGGAACGTATCCCTTCCAGTCCAGTGTTAGAAAAACATTTCCGTTTGGCTAAAGCCACCTCCACACGGCCACCTCCAAACTGCAACAGGTTAAAAAGGATTTCGCTTTGTAGCGGAGCAAAACTTCAGACACAGGATATAGAGTTCCTTTTACGAGTATGACCGCCACCGCCGCCGCCACCATCAGCACCACCACGACCAGCAGCAGCACCAGCAAAGTCATCGATTGGAAGGAAGTTAACTCTCGAGAGGGTTCGAGTCTTCGTGTGCCATCAGCTCTGCTCGGCTCCTTGATCACGAGGATGAGGTGGGAAATTAACGTTTTTCCAGCATATTTTTTTTCCCCTTTCCTCTCAGCACCGTCGCTGCTTTCGTTTGTCCTCCCCCACGCTCCACCCTCGTTGGGGGCATAACTTCAATCGGTTGTGACGTTCGAACAAAGCCAATAACACAGTTGAACGGGAAAACTGAAGGAAACTGGGGTGGGGGGGGGGGGGGAAGGGAAGAGTCCGGAGGTCCTGGCGCTAGCCGTGCTCTGCAGACTCCTTTCTCTACATTTACGCTTCGTTCCTTCTATCACCTTCGAATAGATGGATAATGGCTAACATATTTTTTTCATACTTTTTTCTGAGAACTTTTTTTTGTCGTTTTTTTTACAGAGGGGATGCGGCCAGATAGGGAGGTGAGGTGCGGCAGGGCTGGACGCAGGCGAAATCTAATTTGCACCTAAATTGATGCACAGGATCAGAGCGAAAGTCCATAGTTAGGATATCGGTTGGCTTTGGGAACGGTCTGATGGGGAGTGTGGCGACTTGGTTTTTGTGGGCTTGAACGTTTGCAGCGTTTTTTTCTTCTTCCTTCTGCTTTGCTCCTCTCTCTCTCGCTCTAGATCGTTGTCTGTCGTCGTACTGCAAGCATTACCAGGAATTTGTAGTCTTCCCTCCTCGACGGCTCGTCATCCGTGCCGCCGTGTGAGTGTGTGTGAGTTTGGTCAAACCCAAAAGAGTTTAGCTCTCATTCCGTGTTCCCGGTTGTTGTTTGTAAGAGTCCACCTACAGGATCTGATAAACTGGAATTTTAGTTGGACAGGAACGGAGAAAAAAAAAGTAGGAAAAGAGACAATTTATCCTTTTTTTTCTCTCTCCTGTTCTGCTCCTGCTTCGGTTGGTTTTTTTCCGCTCTGTCCTGCTCCGGTGTCAGATCGTATCAGTGACCAATAAGCTCCGGCACAAAGGATTTATTCCTAAAAGCAGATAATTTAATTCAATTGCATTCCAAAGGAAGACCGCACCGCAAGCTGCTCATGCATAGAAGGCAAGCGTAGATGACGGCACATCCACGGGCGACTAGCAGTACAGACGATGTGCTGCAATGGTGGAATTTGACGGTACATTCAATTAAAGGGGACGCGGTGATAAATGCGCTTTAACCAACCGCATATGAGTGGCTTTCATCGGGACCTGGTAGACGAAATAACAGCGCGCATGTTTATGAATAGCAAGTGCTGGGAATCGTCGTAATTCGGGGTTAGCTGGGATCAGCGGATTCAAATGGAAATCCGTGCAGTTCATATCCGTTTCATCTTTAAGGAGATCCTGCCTTGGTGCTAAGAATGTATGGATATATGTACATGCCCACAGTCGGCAGTTGGTTTAACAATAAATGATGACTATTGTGAATGTGCCTCCACTCTTGAGTGAGCTCATGGATTTTTGTATTCCCCACAACACAGTACCAACCCTCCACACAAGGCAATTAAGAATTCGATCTCAACGCAAGCTTTAAATCATCCGAACGTTCAAGTTGATTTAATTCCACCCAAACTCGCAGAGTAAATCCAATCAAGTGCTCCACAGATAAGTTGCAGGGAATCAGTTTTTAAGTGAACCCACTCAATTAGTTACCTGCTCAAACTGTTGCAAAGCCCTTAAACGTTCCCATTCCTCCGATCGCATCGCACTACGTGTGTGGAATCCGAACGTTTCCAAATATTTCCAACTCTTCCCCCACCCCACCCCCCCACAGCACCTGCCATAATTTCAACCTCAGACAAGTGCAATTGGAAATTCTTCTCCGTTACCCAAATGATGCATTCGGATTTGCTTTAGTTTGCGACTGCCAAGCGTGGAGAGGATTCAGTAGATATCCCCCTCATCCGCCAACTTGGCACAACCCAGAAATCTTTACGAACGACATTATGAGCGTAAACACTGAAAATCGTATCCTTTCGGTAAATACGAATGCGAATACGATTTATTTGCAACCGCCACACAACATATAAATGCATAAATATCCTTGAGTGTTTCGGGACATACACAGGTGCATGCGAGGTGTGTGTGCACGGTTACGATATCCTCGAAAGCTTGTTGGGCTCTGGCTGGCATACACGCCCACGACACGGGCGTTGAGGTTGCGAACGTCTCATAAAGTTTAATCCTATTTTTTTTTTTTTTGAAAAATTCTTCTCTCCTCTTTCATCTGTTCATCTGTTCTTCGCAGTCGTCTCCTTGTCGTCGTCTTCGGTGTCGGTGTCTGAGTTTCTTCGGGTAAGTTCACATCCCTATGTTCGAAAATTCCTTCCGAGGGATGGCGCTGAGTGAATGTGGGCTCTGTTTGGATGCATCTGATCCTGGTTCTTTGTTTGCAAAGAAAGAATTTACCTTTCGGAATGATAGTTTTCGTTTATTTCCCACCCCCAACTCGCAGTGTAAGCAGATGAAGCCGTGTCCTTTGAATTTTTCATAAGAGTTGACGCCTTTGAACGGCACTTCGTGAGTACACTGGAACTTGTCGACAGACAGCCTTCACGAGGTTTATTTTAACACCCGACGATGTAAAAATAGACGCGATAATGCGTCGAGCAAACAAAGAATTCTTAAAATATGATCCAACGGACTTCTGTTCTGAGTTTGTTTTGATTTTCCACGGCACATAACTCTTAGCAAGTGCTAACCGAAGCAGTTTGATGAATTAGCCACCGACCATTTCAATTAGCATTAGCGGCGTCTTCACGGATTGATACATGTAAGGGGGAGCATGATTTTGTCAAAGGGGGATGGCACCCTAATCGTATTAGTAACTAATTGGCCGATCCCGTCGTAGACGAGGGAATATGCCTAAGTGGGCAGATCACGAAGATTTCAAATTGAAAATTAATTCTATGAATAGTAAAAATCATTTAAGAGCTTCCATTACCAATTTAGGGCCATTTGTTGCAAAATAATGTCGGCAACGAATTGTCTGTCGACACGAGGCCAGAGAAGGATGTGGATCTACATAATAAAGGGTGTCCCAACAAGAACGCAAGATTTAAATTTGGCGCCATTCGAATTGTCATTGTTTGACATTTGAACAATTATTATTGTTTGTTAGTAGAAGGTATAAGGTTAATAAAAATGGAGCGCTACACGAATGAACAAAGCATTCTCATTGTGAAATTGTTTTACAAAAATGGTGAAAGTTTTGCGCCTACAGTTCGCAAATTGCGATCATTTTAGGGTTACAATAATGCTCCAAAAGAGTCAACTGTAAAGCGATTTATGGAATTTATGGATTTATTTAGTGCTGAAACTGGGTCTGTAACTGATGTACAGACAACAACGCGCCTTCGACCGGGTCGATTGACCGAAAATATCGCAGCAGTACGTGATGATGTCGCTCAAACTCCATCCACTTCAATTCGACACCAAGCTCAGCAAATTGGTGTTGCCAAATCCACTATGCAGCGAATTTTGTCGAAAGTTCAATTGACTCAGGAACTGAAGCCAGCTGACCATGCACAGCGAAGGGAGTTCGTTGATTGGGTATTGGAGAGACAACATGAAAATGCTGATTGTGCCGATAAAATCGTCTTTAGTGACGAGGTCCTTTTCCATCTTGATGGCTTCGTCAATAGGCAGTATTGTCGCATTTGGGGCGAGGAAAATCCTCGAGTGATTCACGAGAAGCAAATGCATCCTCAACGTGTTGCTGTTCGGTGTGGATTTTGGGCTGGAGAAATCATTGGACCTTTTTTTTATGAAAATGAGTCAGGTCAAGCGCAAACAGTCAATGGTGTTCGGTATCGTAAAATGATAACCAATTTTTTCGGGAAACAGGGAAACAATTCAATTGCTGCAACAGTCATTTCCGGGTCGTGTTATTTCGCATTTTGGAGACCAGAATTGGCCGCCTGGATCATGCGATTTAACACCATTAGACTTTTTTCTTTGGGGTTTTTTGAAGTCGATGGTCTATGCAAATAAGCCGACGACGACTCAAGTCTTAAAAGAGATTTATGCAAAACGGTCATTGAAAATTTCATTACAAGATCGCGTATTTGCCAGCAAAGCCGCGGCGGCCATCTGGCCGATGTCTTATTCCATACATAACCTCATCCTGTCTACTTTACGATATAATAAAGAATTCACGATTTTTTTAAATATCTGCGTTTTATTTAAAATTTAAGTCTTGCGTTCTTGTTGGGACAACCTTTATATCACCCTGCTGCTGTTTTTCTTCTACCCTAAAATTTACAATTCTCTTCGAATTTCCAATATATGGTCTTATTGCCACAGGTTTCTAATCTAATTGCTATTAAAATTTTTAAGAATGATTAATGTGCTTTCTGATAGGAGTTTCCTTAGTCTCTTCTTCAAGTGAACATCCAATTCTCTAAATTCAGTTTATCCTTCCTCGTTAAGACACTTCTTTGTGCAGCACTTTGAACCCTTGGGCATTTTTGAGCCTCATATGCTATTTGTTTACATACTCACCAAGTGAGAAATGTGTCTTAACACTGGAAAAATGTTGTTCGAAACATCGATGTTTACTGTCCATCCATACCTACGGCCTGGGTGACCACTTTACTTAATTGTTTCGTAAGTAGACCTTAAAAGGGTGGAAGAAGTATACTCTGCTGCAAATGACAAGGAATCAATTAATTCCGATCATCAGAAACACGACAGCAATATTTTTGATTGACCGTGCATTACGATATTACACGGGCCTTAGGACATCAGTAAGGTCTGTGTAGCATCAATTTTACCGATTCCTCGGTCGATTATGTAATGCGCGAAAAGTGTCTGCGTTTGAATCACCCTATTTGTAGCAAATTTTGAGGATTTCAGTGCATTTTATGACTATTGAGGGATCCATAATCATAAATGGCAAACATTGAGCTAATACTGTGACAGTTCAAATGACATCTGAACATAGCCATTTGACAAATTTCAACGGTATCAATCTGAAACTAGAATATGACACAACACAAGAATATGACAGACAAGCTAAGAGGATCTTCGGATCCCAGTTTCCGACTTTAAGAAACAGAGGAAGGCCGAAACTCCGGTAGAGAGACCAACTAATTACGGACGCTAGATAGCTTGGTCTTGACAACTGGAAGCAGTGTATCCGGGACCGTCAGTAATGGAAGCAGGCTATATATGGGCCTTTATTCTGAAAAGTAAATAAGCTCGAATCTGTATGTAAGAATAAATATACCCAGTAATTGTGTCATACAACGTCGTTCAACTGCCTTTGCTGGTTTCTAAGTAACTCATTATGTCACCTCAATTTTCCAAGACCTTGTACATGGTTTCAGGATGTAGCTTAGTTGATGATAATATTCCTGATTAAGAGCTTAAATCGTTTCGGAATCGGCTCTATAGGAAAAGTGTGCCCTCATTTTGCATAAATCAGAGGTTACCTAAGCTTACGCATTCAATTTCAGTCAAAACAAAAATTAGTTAACATGGCTCTGTAATACCCACCGTTGGCCAAAACGTCGTTCTCGGACTCATTTTCGAAAAAAGAATGTTTCAATGATACATTGGTTTCTTTACAATATCGGAAGTGCATTAAAAGCCCCAGATGCGGCAATTGTGGTTTTTAATGCGCCAGCTAGGTGAAAATGCTCCTCATTCCAAAATATGATTTTTTCGCCCAAGATGGTAATTGAGTTCAAGCAGCTTAAAGGCCCGAATCTTGAAGCTATAAATAAGCAGATAGTCACACACCTTTAATTGCTGAGTCAGTTGGAACTTGTTAGCGAATAATCCGAGATCTTTATTCAAAGAATTCTCTTCAAGAGTTAAGCTGTTAAGATCTATGGTGAGTTGATGTTCTCACACTGTCGGCCACAGCAGACACAATCTAATTTTTGCGTAACGTACAACAACGAGGAGAACGAAAGTTGTCCACTTAGCCCCAGTCTCACGAACTTCCTGCACTTGCTGGATGATCAATTTAGGCAAAACTTGTTTTCAAAAACTGTTTTTGAATACTAAGCACTGTTTTGCAAAACATTTTCTAACGTTGTTCAAGCGTTAAGAGACTTATTTAATTTCGCGGAAGCATGTTATTGATATTCTGTCAAGATTTCAAAAGTCAAAAAACGTCCCTGGCTTTCTTAACATCCCTGGATAGATAAAGACGAAATTACTATTACAACGTTTTCTATTTTTAAAAATCAGTCGTCATAAAGACCATGGTGCTTAGGAACAACTGAAAGAAACGTGAAGTGTTTCACTTAGGTGCAGGAAGGAACTCTGTGAGTAGTTAGATCACATAGAAGTCACTTAATTTTTACACTGAAGGCCTTCTCGAACATGAAAGTTGGCTTTCGAAGACCCTTTTATCTAGAGCGTTGTTCTCCATCAGCTTAATTTGGGCAAGTCGAGCTACATTTCCATCATGATACAGCTTATAGAGTTGGCAATAATGTCTTCTCCTCCATTCATCTTTCTCGCAAATGGCACCATATCCGATGCAAAACGTTTGTCTTAAAATAAGCAAAACAATAAGTTTTTTCAGAATGTCGCATGAAAATGTACTACCGCCAGATAAAGATCGATAGACGAAGTCCACTAGCACTAAACATTGTTAAAATAAACCTATGACGAAACAAAAATTGTTGTTATAATCCAACCTTGACCTGTCTTGTACCAGCATCGTCAGACGTCTTCGATTTTAGGAGGACTCTCAAAGTTTCATCAATTCACATCCATCATCAATTTTGAATTGTGGCTTTTCATAACTCAGGCAAACACTCAACCGGACCCAGAAACAAACATAAAATATCGATTGCTCAATTTACTCTGGCGCCCAACGAATATGCAGATTTCCGGAAGACAAGCTATTTTTGGATGTGAGTCCTTCGAATCTCGTTAACTCTTCCCTGCCCAATTCCATATCAGTGGCAGGACATTCATCTCTCGTTGCAGGCCTTTTCAAGTGCATCAAGTTTCTCGGAATGCACATCCGTTCACTTTACGGCTACGTGTCGATGTAATCCGATTATTCGGCAGCAATGCAAAGTTTCCCTTCTAATCGTAGCCTGCCGCCACTGTAGTCTTTCTTCAAGGTTTGTTGATTAATTGTTTATATGATATCTGAAACAAGCCATGTCCAGGCTCCCTTCTCATATCGCAGTCGCCTCACCCACAGCTGTGCTGAGGAGGTGAGACGGGCAAACATTCGAAACGCCCTTTCGATGCTTTCGTCACTTTTCGCCAGAGCTGTTGAGCTGTACGCCTAATTCGATTGTTAAACATATTTGACGGTCAGATGGGTCTTACGCGAAAAGGGTCGAAGTGTTTCCGCACACATAGCATACAAGCGGCGAACGCAGCCTGCGGCGCTGGACATACAGAGGGTGGCGCTGAGTTTCATTCCACGCGAATACTCGCGTATGCAAATTATTTTTGGATTTTTTCCCGCCTGCCACCGTGCTTCAATCCGTTTGACGCCCTATTTTCGTGTTGAATATTCATTTGACCGTTAATTATCATCGCAAAGGGGCAGTGCATCACCCCATTCCCCGGGTATTTCGGCCAGCGGTATAGGCACGTGTGGCTCGGGTGCCCTTCGGTGGTCGAAAGCAATTAAGCGGAATTCCCGATGTCGAATCCCTGAAAGGATTATTTAATTTGTTGCCGTGTGACCGATTAGAAGCATCAGAGTGAACAACTTTACTCTTGCGGACGGCCAATCAAAGCAGAACGCTCCTAATCTCCATGCCCAGGTATGCCTGTCTAACAGGGAGCGGGAGTGGTCCCCTTGAAAACAAGGGAAAAGCGCAAAAACAAAATCCGTTGCACCCCTTCAACGACATGACATGACACATACGATCACAACCAACAACCAGCTAACACGTATGGCAGTCCTTTGGGTAAGTCAAGTGTGGAGTATTATCCCCACATCGCCGCTGTTCCGATAACGAGCGCAACGGGGCGGAATGCAGAGGAGTCCTTTTTTGTTTCAGAACCCCCGCCTCCTGACGGCAGTGGCTCTGTTGTTTTACACTTGCTAAAGGGTTGCTCTTCCGCTGGTCTCAACACATTTGGCGTCGAGGATAGAGGTGAGTGCGGTCGGTATAAAAAGATGTGACAGATAGACCCTCGTGACGATGATCATCAGCAAATATGTGTAAAAAGGATAATCGAATGTTTTCCACCCATAAAGCAAGTAATGACCAACAAAGGCTTTACATGTGGATTTCGGTTTTGGGGGATTAAGAAGGGAAAGGTTACACTTTGAAGTGAGAGGTTCTCCTAGGGCGGGCCTTCAGCAACCCAGAGGAATGCGTTAAGTCTGCTTCTATATCTTAAAGTTGGGTCGTTGTGTTTTGTTTGACTTCTTGGGTCAAATTCAACGGACTGATATTTTTGACTTTCTCGGTGTAAGACTAGTTGCGCTTATCATCTTCTTTTTGTGGAGCACCTGAACTTCAAAACGGTATCTGCAAACAACTTTGGACATATTTTATACCAACTGTCAAATAGAAACTGACACTGTAGTGTCAACGATAGCGCAAACATTCTATTTCATCCAAATATGTATTTGCTGTCAGCTTATGATCCAGTCAAGTCCGGATGTTCAAAATTGCGAAAAACATTATCGCTAATAACAAGAGGCACACTGATAGCTGTCAAACAACCGCAAGGCCACACACATTCAGTCCATTATAAATTGCAAGCAATTGTGAAAACTAACAACAAATATTCAAAACCAAGAAGTATGACTTGAATTCCGAGAAACAACTGGAGTTTCACCAAAAAATCTGATTCTTTGTTTCATAAATAAAAATTACGCACAGCTTGTAATTGCCTGCCCCTTCCTGACGCGCAACAGCGCAACTGTCTTAAGGTATTAAGAGCTTTTCTACACTTCACCTCATTTTACCGAAGTATGTGTGACGGCGGACCATTTAAATAAGTCCGTGATTAGGTTCCGGTGGAAAGTCAACATCTTATCGGGGGGCTTCTAGTCAGTTATCAGTTCGATACGACAAACTGTAAAGCCGCCCTTTACGTTTTTGTTTTGGCAGATAACAGATGTCACTTGAGAATTATTAATTGTTGGATACAAAAACAAAATGTGTAAGATTTTTGTGAAATGGTTAAACTGGTATGACATCGTTTTGTTTTTGTTTTTGAAGAACTTGATCTAGGTGCAATGCTGAGAACACATTTGAAATGAAAAAATATTGCTTGTGCGTTTCTTGCAACTCTCACAAGTGTAAGTTACAATCACACATAGATGGTTCCGTTTTACATGTTTCCAAACGAATAACTGAGTAGAGCTCTAGATGCTAAGACCGATGGCTCTTCTTCATCCTTGACGACTGTCAATAATTAGTTAATAAACTGCGAAACAGAATTTTGTTCACTATTTTAATTGATTTTTCATTAAATTTTTTACGTTTTAATCGAGGTCGGAAACCTATTAGAAGAGTCGCAATCGATGCTGAGAATCTGGAAAGATCATTTCTGCAGACTTTTAAACGACGATGACGGCCCAAATTCTGCTGTTAGTCAGAATGTTCCTCTCAATTTGGACGATGATAGACAAGAATTTCGTACCCCCGACTTAGACGAGGTCAAGATAGCAATATCGAGACTGAAGTCGAACAAAGGTGCTGGAGCGGATAGACTGTCCGCAAAACTGTTTAAAGCAGCTGGAGATGACCTGGTTGGGCACATGCACCAGCTCATCTCAAAGATATGGTCGGAGGATAGCATGCCTGATGAGTGGAATCTCAGTGTCGTCTGTCCGGTGCACAAGAAAGGAGACCCCTTCGACTGCGCCAACTATCGAGGGATTAGTTTCCTTAACATCGCATACAAGATCCTCTCTGTTATATTGTGTGAACGCCTGAAACCGTTCGTCAACAACCTGACAGGTCCTTATCAGTGTGGTTTCAGGCCAGGAAAGTCCACTATCGACCAAATCTTCACGCAGATCCTGGAAAAGGCGCATAAAGTGCAAATCGACACTCACCACCTGTTTGTCGATTTCAAGGTTGCATATGACAGTGTGCACAGAGACGAATTATACAGTACCATGTCTAGTTTTGGCATTCATACCAAACTTGTCAGATTGTGTAGGATGACGATGGAGAACTCTCGCTGCTCCGCCAAGGTCGGCAACGAACTCACCGATACCTTCAATGTCAAAAAAGGTTTCAGACAAGGCGACGCACTGTCATGTGACTTCTTTAACATCATCCTTGAAAAGATCGTGAGGAACTCACAAGTCAACATCAGAGGCACGATCTTCCAAAAGTCAGTTCAATTGCTAGCTTACGCCGACGACATTGACGTGATTAGACGAACCCAGCGAGCCGTCAATGACGCGTTTGCTGGCATTGAAGCGGAAAATGGGTCTGTTGGTTAATGAGGGTAAAACGAAGTACATGCTGCAACTGTCGACGTCTCGGACAGAGCGTCACACTAGACAGCAGAAACTTTGAGGTAGTCAAGGACTTCGCCACGGTAAATAGGGACAACAACACCAGCACCGAAATCAAACGCATAATCACTGTTGCCAATCGCTCTATAAGCTGTACAGCAACGTGCGCCTAGTCAAGCGTCTTAGGATACAACGCTTAAGATGGCTAGGCCATGTAGAGCGTATCGACACCACTGCTCCGTCCCAAAAAGCCCTCGAATCTGAGCCATTGGGACAACGCAACAGAGAATTTGCCCAGGCTTAAGTGATGCACACAAGTGGAGGACTTCAACTTGGATTGCGCAACTGGCGGCAGCTGGCGAAAAACCGTGCTGACTGGAAAGGCATTTTGGTTGAGGCCCAGATCCACCCCGGACAGTACTGCCACAAGAAGAAGAATGTAGTTTAGCATATAGAAATCATGAAAATTGAATATGATGAGGAAATGTTGCGAAGAAATTTTGCTTCCATTCGACACCAAAATCTCACAGTTTAAGGCTTTCTCTTAGAAGAGTCCAAATTGTCTGCAACAGCCACATTTTAAGACACTATACTCTCAGCACGTCTGCAAGCAACTTACTGCAGGGCCACATATTAGAACATTATGAGGTCTACACAGCCGACTGTACTCAAAAAAAGTACTCTAGAACTTTATTAAATATCTTTTGCTTCTTCTCACAAAGACCTCAGCACATATTTTGCCAAAAACACAAGAATGTGCTTCTTTAACTAGGAATCCCCTGTTCTTGCCAAGCAACCGCACAATCATACCACTCCCTTCACTTAGTCAATTTACGATCTTACAAAGTGCTGGATTCGAATCAAAAACCGGTGTTCGTCTGCAGAAAGTTTGCGTTTTTGGTGGATAAGTGCTTAGTCAAACAAGAGAAGCAAACAGTTCAAGTGCAATGAATGCAAGATTCAGCAGTGACTGTGAATCAGAGAGATCTTCCATAAACTATACAAGAATTCTAAGATCACCGATTGTCTCATTCAGGTAAGTGTTGGCAGTTTTAGTTCTCTTTCTTTTATTTGTTTTTTTAAATGTTCGCCGCATTTGTTTTGGGATATTATCGCATCGACGGAGAATGATTCAACTTTACAGAAAACATCGAAAAGGGGTAAGAGATTGTGTAAAATTATTTTTAATTGAATTTTATAAGAATTGTCAAAGAAAAAAAAAGAACAATTTAAAAGTTTCATTTGTGAGTATCATTCCACGGTAACCAACGGTAACCAATATACGGTCAGATCGGTTTGTCGACGGCTCTTATGTTGCCGTTTGTTGTTTGTTCAATATTTTAGGCCCTTCACCAACGTTTTGTACTTTTCGGTTCGATATTTCTTATCAATTCAGTCCGATGATGATAAGTACCGGATACGATTCATTGTTAGCGTCCACGAGGGAAAATAAGTCTAAATTCTTAAATTTAAAAAATTGTAGAAGTTTTGTAACTGTGCGTGACTCCTCTAAATGGTAGTCGGTTATAAACATATTCACTTGACTGTCGGGCATCCCTTTTTTCTTGAGACTCCCTTTTAGGCAGTAGATCTAAGAACTAATTGCACTCTCTCTTTTTTAGCACGAGTTAACTCCGTCACCGTGTTTTGCAAACACAAACCACTGACGCAAGGTCGCCTTGTTTATCCATGATAATCTTCGGTCAATAAGACAAAAGCATATCCACAGAACGAATGACTGATTTCATTCCCAAACAAAAAAAAATCGCTTAAAACCACACAACGTACTCCACAAATATTCTTGTCACATGTGAAATAGTTCCCGTTGATGATGATAAATCAATTCTCACTGAAGATGATGCTGATTGCTTTGGCAATTATTGATACATAAAAATTTTATTCACGAGTCACGACACAACGTCACAATTCGCGCCGTGTCGGCCGCGTGAAGTGAACACAAAACAGTCTGGCAAGACGCGCCATGCGCACCTAGCCTTAGAATTTCGTGTTCCTCTCCTTGTTAGCACCTCCGAATTGTTGACTCTGCATTATTCGACTCATTTGCCAAATCATACAGCGCAGTCTAATATTTTTATGCATAAAACGCTGAGGGAATTGCAAATGCAAAATGATAAAAGAAACTCGCTCGTGTTGTGGGTTCAAAATATAGTTTTTGGCACTTGCCACAATACGTGACAGTGCTGTCATGGGTCTTAGTCGGTAAGTGAATCTGTACTTCATTTGACCTGGAATTTATTATAACGTGATTTTTACGTTTGTTTCAAAAGCTAAATCAAAGCTAGGAATAGAGAAGATCAACAATGTTGTGTCAAAGAAGGGTAGAAATCTGATAAGATTCTTGTCGAATCGATATGTCACGATCCAATACAGTGTCAGGCAGGATAAACTTAAATTATTGATGACATTTTTACGTCAACATTTCTTTAAATGGCCAAAGCTTCTGTCTGTGAGTCAACTTCCTTCCTCATTTAAGGAGTTTTCTTCGGCTCATCGATTGACTCTTTCATCCATTATGGATTAACAATTTGAGGATTATTTATACTTTTGGATTACGCTTCAACTGCGATATTTCATGTAGTGTTATAGGTTATACAATCCACGTAAGTGAACTCCATGTCCACTATGACACCGTGAAAAAGACTAAATTTCGAAATCCCAGATCGCTAAAAGATGAGATTTTCGATTGTCATAATTTGTGTGCCCCGACTCTATGTAACTTGATCACAGTATGAAATACATACCCAGCTTACATGGTCTGGGCAAATCATTGTGCAATCTCACCTTTTCCATATTGACACAGAAAAAAAATTACTGTCACAAAAACAGAAAAACTCGCTAACCCACGGCTCAAGTCACGATTTGAACGGATTTGAATTGTTTTCAGATTTGATTTCCAACCCAGCTGTTGAAGTAACATCCATCATAAGTGTTTACACAAAACATTTTATAAAGGGAAGGTTTCTTCATAAGTCACTATTTTCATCTCTCTTCTGATTTCATTTTTAACAAAAATTTCATTGTCAGAAGCGGTTTCAAAAGTCAGTCCATGAAATCATCTGCTCATAATTACATGTTTTTGTTGGAAAAATGCGATCTAAACTCACAGAAAAATGGTTTCGTTTTGTTTTTATTTTTTGTTTACGTTTTTTTTCTCTTGTGTTACAACATAGCGTGTGCCATACACATGTTAAGATGGTCACGCAAACAATTAACCCAAGGTTCAAGTATAGAAATGTATACTTATATCACCAAATCTAATTATGTTGCGACAAACCGTACCTTAAAATTCATTAAAGCTTAATGTTTGTGAGACAAATGTAAATCTAAGGTATTTACAAAATCCTTCAACGAGGCATGTTTTGATGTTTTCGTTTCCTTAAAGTAAAAGATAACCACTTCAAAACTGCGTTTTCAAATTTGGAATGGCATGTTGACGTTTTACCAATAAAATAAAAAATACTTTTGACAAAAAACCACAAACTAATTTCATTAAACTTTCAAATTTCTATTGGTGTAGAAACATGGAAGAAGCACATTTATCTCAAATTTACAGCTTTATAGCTCTACAACGGTATGTCAAACCAAAAAACCTTAAACGGAAACCTCAAATTAATTTCACAAGAACTGTGATATATTATGTGTGACGGTACGAAGAAATAGTTTATTTTTCTTTCCTGTACATATGCATTTAGCAAACCAGTTATCTAGATTCTAGATTCCTCAAATTTATCAAAATTTTTAAAAAATATTTTTTATGAAGTTCTTCTTTAGTAGGCATACTGCATTATTTGGCCAGTTTTTGCTTTTACAATTTTCACATCTCCAAATGTTAGTCTCTTTTGAAATTTCAGTTTACGATATGCTAAATTTTTGAAATTTATCAGACTTTTGCTTTTTAGGTATTTGTAACTTGTGGCCATTCAAAGTCGGGACTTGTTGCACTCTCACTAAAATCTGAGCTAGTTCGATCCCTGAACTGGGACTGAGTCCCGATATGCCCAAAGTCCTGAAATGTGCAGAGTCCTAAATTGCCAAATGGCCCGAAATACTAACTTTTACGAAATGCCCAAATTCACAAAATATCCAAAGTCCTGAATTACACAAAGGCCCGAAATGCTCAAGGTCAAAAATGTCCACAGTCCTGAAATGCAAAAACTCCAGAAATGCCCAAAGTTCCGAAACGCCCAATGTCCCGAAATGAAAAAGTCTCGAAATGGCTAAAGACCTGAACTACCCAAAGTTACGAAATGGCGAAAGTGCTAAAATGAAAATATCCCTTAATATTTAAATACCCAAAAAATGCAATCACTGAAGAACATACTATAAAGGAGTACGTAGGAGATGTTGCCCCCGAAAATTCCCCACTAGGAATTGCTGTAGAATTAGGAGTAGTTGAGACAAGACTAACTTACAAAATGTTGGGTTTTTACTTAATATTAAATATTCTTATGATGTTTTCTTTTTTTTTTAATTTTGGTTTTCGCGAATATGTATTGATAATTTTTTTCATTCACCTTTACTTATTACTATTCCAACTTTTCCGAGTGGGATTTATAAAAAATTTTTAAATTTTGTAGCTAAGAGTTGACAGCTAACTATAATACTCTCTGTTTGTGAGAGAATAATATAAAAATGAGTACGAGTGCTTGCTTTAAATATTATATGCCTTATGGACTATAGTACCGACCAATTTAAAGCTGGACATGTGAGCAGAACTTACAGAAACACGAATGTTTTCTATGTTTTGCTGTCTTCTCTTGTGGGAAAATTTAGGGCAACGGTTTCTTAGAACAATTATTTAACGTCCGCACGAATGCGTAATGCACAATCGTCTAAGACTATTGCCCTCGTTCTTGAATATATAAAGAAGAATCTGAAGAAATCGATTTCCCACCGTTAAATGAATGCATTAACAAAGTCAACTTTTTGTCAAGACTTGACCCAATTTTAAAAACATATTACATATTACAAAAAAAACGCCTCACTATAGGTTGTCAGCAAAAATTATCTAAATACAAAGATGATCTACGTTAAACTAAAACTATACTTTTGCCTAAGTTACAGTGATGTATTCTTCATAAACTGCTCTTAAATCGAGTTCTCCGGAACACTAAGTCCGTTTTCAAACTGAAAATATACTAATCGTTTATTTTAAAGAAGAACTTTGAACCCCAGTAAAATTCAGATTCACAAACTTACTTGCTGTCTGAAAAGCATTCCTAAACGGATCGTCGCCACCGTGAAACGCCGCGAAACGGCTCGTGTGTCGGTGTGGGATTACTACGTCGTCACGCGACTCTAAAACCCAGTGCTCGTGTATGATTGATGATAAATATTTGTACAGTACAAGAGTCTAGCATAAGTAAGTACAGCACGATCCTATCAATTTGTTACTCATCGTCAAAAGACGTTCGTCAGGTTTGTCTTCGCACATTTCGCGATCTGTTTTCAAATCTCAGTCGAGAACACAAAGTTCGAACAACAACGTATTAGCACAGAGCATCTCTCGCCGAAAGAGAGAAAGCTTTCGTTTGCATGTATTAGGATATCAGCACAAACATCCACAAACAATTCTCCGTCCGGAGCCTTGCCAAAGGGGTAACTAATTAGCGCCAAGGTGTGATACTGATTATATTTTTGCGCTGAGCACAGCAGCTGTGCTAATCTCACTTAAGTTGGATCGTGATCAGTTTCGGATTTCTCGTCATCGTTATTGGTACGCGAATTGTTTTTTTCTCTCGAAGAATGACTCTCGGAGCGTCTAACTCGAATTCCTCGTCCTCTCTCAAAAAGAACCACCATCGGGTGCACTACAAAGATGTTGATGGTAAAATGATTATGTGCGTTCAGTTCTAAACTTGATCTCTAGCAGTGTAAGCCGGAGAGGCCAATGAAGAGTCTTCTCCTTAAGACCAGCCAAATAACATATTGTACCACATTCAGTGTTTGTTCGCGTTAAAATGATTCTTAAGACGATGTAATTATTGTTGTAACCTCTTGTCCTAACTTTGGTTTCTTCTGTGTATCCTAGTGTTCCCCTAACTCAAGTGTGTTCGTGTGTAACAAGACCTGATTATTAAATTGTACTTAAATTCAAAATTCAATTGTGAACATTAAAAATAAAAAAAACATGGAAGTGCGAAAATTATTGTTATACCTCAGTAACCAAAGGTGTCTAGTGTTGATGAAATTTTGTTTGTTCTTTTGATGTTTTGTTAATATATTTGCTTTCATAAATTATTTCGGCAAAAGCCCGCCCGCAAACGTGATCGCATCACGGTGCTTTTATTTGTGTTACTAATCTATTTGTTTAACGTTTCTGCTTTAATAATAAACTCAAACACTGGGGCAGACGTGTCACATAGTATGTGTGTGTTTTAAAAATAACTAACTAGAATATCTCATCAAGGTCCTGCTTCCATGGATAAGGACGAACAAAATAAGCCATGTTCTTTAGGTATAGTCCACTTCTTTTGGATCTTATCGTGATCAAACAAGAACTAAAAAGTTCCTTGAAACCAAAATATTCCTCTCCTTATTCTGCTCGTTACAGACTTAACATCAAATCCAGTTTCAACCTGACTCCACTGACTACACTCAAGTCGAGTATAAACGTGTATTGAATGTGAAAATACTTACGCGATCGCTGATCACTTAGCAAGATTTATAAAATTGTCATCGAATTAGATACAATTTTACACGCAAACAAATATCGGCACTGTGTAAAGCGATTTCGTTTTGTAATTTGTTCTTAATTTGTTACACGCATTTATCACTTATCTAGGAAGTCAAATGTGATATACCGTCGAATTATGAAATTTGTTAACATTTTTTTTTTTTTGTTTTAATTTTTGTTGTTGTTTAATTGCTGTTAAGGGAAAATGGTTTCAAAATTCGATTACGTATCCAGTTTCCCTTTAAGGAAAAAATCTTTCAACACTCTTAAGAACAACATTTAATCCATGCTTTTCGTCTTTGTGTTCGTGTTGAGGTATAACTTGGGACTTTTCCACTTCTACTTCATCTTGCCAAATTGCTTAGAGTCCTTTTAAGTTTGTATCCTCATTGTACCATATTTGATCTCCATTGGATTTGAATTTCAAATGAGTGCGTATAAGATATTCATTTTCCGAAATGAGGTGGTACAATTGGCGCACTTTATATGTCCCATCGAACCATTTTAATGAAAATTTCGACAAGCAAATGCTAACTGGACCCTCATTCTATAAAAAGTCAAAAGACATATCCTTCAAAAAGACAATGCTCCTTCAATGCCTCAGCTCTAACACATCATGAGCTGTTCCTAAGCGCAACTAGACGAGTTTACCGATCTGACCCTCGGTTTGCCTAGTGGTCGCCTACCTGATGGAAGCGCATCTATGCCTTGAAAGTCGTGATGAAGGGGTCCTCCGTATCGCATGACGAAACCAACGAAGTACAGCCCTTTCCATTTGAAGAAGTAGCTGCTTAACATTGAGTTCACTCCACACGGTTGCGTTTCTCACCCTTTCCTGGCGAGTAACTTCCGCAGCGGCCCGAAGAAATCTCTTCTTGGCAACTTGTATTCGCGATCTTATTCTTCAAATTTCATGACCATAGTCGGCACAAACACTGAGATAAAAACCGATAACTTGACTTCGACGCAAAGCTTGGCCGTCTTATTACTGATCTGCTACTTCAAAATTGATTCAGTTTAGCCAATCCAAAAAGAAAACTCAGCGCTACTCCTACCATCACTCATATAAAATACCCTAAGATACTTAAACTGTTGCAAAACTAGAGTTAATTGGACAGGCGTCCTGAAATTGGCTACAACTGCGAAAGTACCCTTCAAATTAAAAGTTCTACACATCGGCGAAGAAACAGGAAATCCTTCATTTAGATTTCAGGTCGTAGTGCCTCTGCCTCAGTCCTCGTATACTCGTAAGGGTGGATGCTTGAATTTGAAATTTTGTCTTACATTACGTACATACATACATACATTTATTGAATCCTTTACTCCATACATTTTCTAAATTCACAATTAGTATCTGTTAAGTAGAACAGCCTTCTTTTCTTCATGTTACTGATGTCTGCAAAATGATCTCTTATCCTGCCTCTTTCCATTTGGGGATATACAAAAACGTCAAGGGGACAAAGTTGCACTAGGTATGACAGTGGTGAACTGGAGTTATCCAATTTTTGATCAATAATAAACGCACAGACAAGGCTTTGTAGCAGAGGCCTTAAGGCAGTAAAAAAACAGTCACCGAACTTGAGCAATCAAATCAGGCCTTTTTTGCTGAAAAATGTTCGACAATATTTTCAAAACTTCCAGGTGGACTGTCTGACTCTAAACTGAAACTAATCAAACCCTGGTCCCAATTCTTTCAACATTTTCGTTGGTTCAAGTAGCCGGCAGATAAGTACAGCGCAATTCAAATTTATTTGAAATTCAAGCATTTTTAATATTTTTTTGATCGTGTCAACCGACGACTGTATAGAAAGACATATTTTTTCTTTAATTTTTCCCACAAATTCCAATTGGATTAAAATCCAGGATATAACGACAATTTGTGGTATTAATTGGTTTTCAAAAAAAATTAATAATGTTTAAAATAATTAGCAAGCAATGTTTAGCAAAGACATTTTAAGATTGTTGAACATTTGAAGATGTGTTCCGCTTGCATAAGGTGGAATCAGAAAAGTGTATATTTTATCGTACACACGCATATGATTTATCTGTTAAGAGATGTTTTATGAAGTTGTGGATGCTTATTGTTTATTGCTTTTCGATCTGAATTATCGCAAGAGAGCTATTAAGCTCTAAAGTTGAAAAAAATTACCCTCGATGAATTTGATGGAACTATCAATGACGATGGTTTCGGGCATTCTTCGATATTATTTCCTAAGAACACAGCTTTAAAGGGCATATAGTATATAAAATTAAAATATTTTAAAATATAGCATTTTTACGTCTTTCACAAAATAAATTTCAATTGAAATTCAAACTGAATCAAACTCAACGTGCATGAAGTCTCGCACATTGATTGCAACCTCTATACGTCCACTTACATGCTGTTGGGCTTTGACGAATCGTACTTAATGGGTGAAATACAACAAAAATATAGAGATGCTATATTTTCAATACACAATTTAGTTTCTTGTATTTATATAAATATATAATTTAAATCGAAAAGTCGGTCGCCACGCGGAAAGTTTAGGTTCTATTCCCAGACGGGACACCTCGCATTTTTCACGGTACCACGTCTTTTGAATTACTGACAACACTCAAAGAGTAACAATTGTCAATGGAAAATTTCTCAAATCTCGCCGTTGGGAGTCGGCAAAAAATTGTAGGTCCCTTCTACTCGTGTTGTAGAAGCTAGGCCCTGTTCCCTTGTGGGCTGTATTCTTCTTCTTCTTGTGGCGCTACAGTCCGGGGTGGACCTGGGCCTCAACCAATATGCCTCTCCAGCCAGCGCGATCTTTCGCCAGCTGCCGCCAGTTGCGCACTCCAAGTTGGTTGAGGTCCTTCTCCACTTGTGTGCACCACCTTATCCTGGGCCGTCCTCTGTTGCGTTGTCCCAATGGCTCAGATTCGAAGACTTTTCGGGCCGGAGCAGTGGTGTCCATACGCTCTACATGGCCTAGCCATCTTAAGCGTTGTATCCGTAGACGCTTGACTAGGCTCATGCCGCTGTACAGCCCATACAGTTCGTGGTTGAATCTTCTCCTCCAGATGCCATCAACGCAAACAGGACCAAAAATCGCGCGCAGAACTTTTCTCTCGAAGAGACCAAGGGCATCCTCATCCGCTTTAAGTAGTGTCCAAGTTTCCGCGCCATAAAGTAGGACTGGGATGATTAAGGTGTTATATAAAGCAAGCTTAGTCTTTCGAGAGAGGGCTTTATTACTCAATTGCCTCTTGAGCCCAAAGAAACAGCGATTGGCAAGAGTGATTCTGCGTTTGATTGGGCTGTATTGCTTCTCATTTATTATTATTATTAAATCAAAAGGAAACGAAACCATCCATGTGTAAATATAACTTACACTCGTTTAATTTATTTAAATCCTCGTGCCTGGTACAACAAACATTGAACCTGCTAATCAAGTCAAAGTGCGAAATTAGTGAGAACTGAGTTAACTGAAATTAAACTACTCTATAATTAATGATTCGCGATTCCAGCAAACAAAACCCTAAACTTACAAAAAATGTGCGCTCTACCTATTTTTCAATTTAAGTATATCCAGTAGAAACCACTTTACGGTGTCCGAAATGTGTCCGTGACACACCCGTGTATCAAACTGTCACATTGTTTATAATCAAAACCTCGGACGTTTCTTTGAATTCTAGTTAATCGTGATATTTCTCAGCTAAAAATAAGAATTTCGTTTGCTTTGCAATTAATTACTATTAAACAGAGGAAAAGAAAATAGCACTTCAATTATCAATGGATTGTTAATCACTCGAATGTATCTGCGAGAAATGTAGCCTCGTGTGTACGCACATGGCGATTTCAGATTTCGCGGTAAATTGAATAAATCGACAGATTTGTTTCGGAAATTGGGTAAAGAACTCGAGTGAACTCTCAGATGAAAGTTTTCAATGCAATTGTTTGAAACGATAACAAGAATCTCTTAATTATTCTTATTTCTTGTTTAACTGGTTGGATGCATGGGGATTTGGCGTTTTTTGGAGGTTTTTGAAGAAAGATAAATGATTATGTTATCGGAAGGAGGAGTGGTCATTGCAGACACATTTGAATGTATGAAATTTTATTATCCTGCACAACGGCCTTCTGTGATTTTTAAACACTTTGCAAAAGTGTACGCAATAACACAACAGTTAAAAATTACTCCCCACATTGGATGTTCACGTTAAAAGGGCACAGCCTGTCAGGGCGGTCCGATGTCTAAGTACTTAACCTCACCAGCGGTTGGCGCATAAATTTCCTACTTTCTATTACATTCTCTCTGTAGAACGTTTTAGACAATTTGGAGTCTGGACTTTTTGATTTTAGAAAACTATACTGCTGTCCACTCCACCTTATTATCCAGTATTGGCTCGTATTGGCTTGGTACGCAACCTTTTGTTTTTAAACTTAAAAAAGTTACTCGTTACTCGAATAAAAGGGTTACCGACGTCACGGAAGCCTTCTTTTACCTCCAGAAAACGTTATTTTCAGACGGGTTAAAGGGGTTAAAGCACCAATTAGTCAAGTGTATCGAAATCCGGTCTCTTCGTTTTTCTAGGCAAAGTACTCATTAAACCACCATTGCAAGCGCAAATACCAAATAAATTCCAACGCTGTTCTCTAATTATTCATTTCCGACAAAACACAAGGAACTATTAACTTCAACAAAGTTACTCTAACCCTGTATGGATGATTTAAGGCGGCGGTTTCAAGAACAGTTTGCCTCCTTATTCCAAAGAAAACTCTGAATTGAATCGCTGTGTGGTTTTCCACACTTCGTGTAAATAAAGTCAGCTCCGATTACGCTATTAATAGGATTTGTTTGACTGCTAAGAAGACTCGGAAGAAAGGTGTGTTTACGCTACTTAACGCCGGTGATATATCACTTTTTTATCAGCACATTAAGCTGCTGCTCAGACGATAAAGAAAATGCTGTAAAAAGTGTGTAAGTATTGCGTTTGCCAGTGGTGCATATAAATTTCTCCAAGATAAGCGAAATATTTGGCCAAACAAATTGTACAAGCCACCTCTAAGTGAACCACACTAAGGGGTAAAGTTAAAAAAAAACTGTCATTCTTGCAAACACATAATTTCCTCGGTTTTTTTAACACGCAACATTTTCGCCAAGACCGCCGTGGCCATCGGCCGAATCAGCTGAGACATAATGATTGATTGCATGTCACGCGATAAGAATATCTTGTCTCGCTTGCCGTCAAGTGAAATTTGTCACTTTTTTACACGTTTTTCTTCTCTTCAGTCGCAAGCCTTTTTGAAATTTCCACCATGCTGCACACTTACATCGAACCCCTCTACACGTCTCCTCCTAAGCGCGCGGCTATCAGGAGCTTTGTTCGCACCTTTAGCACGCGTGTCTTATCCAATCAATTAATAATCGAAGTGTATGTGCGACTCTCGATGTACCTGTGCGCCAGCAATTAACCACGAATCAATCAAAACATCAAATGACAACCATTTCCATCCATCTTCATTTTGTTACAAAACAAAAGATATTTCCAAAACCTAGATACGTGACCTTTTCGAAAATTATTTTGCAGTTTCTCGCGAAACGGGCAACAGGCCGGTCGAAGAAATGTGAATTGCTTAAGTTGAAATCACGTTCATTTGTCAGTGTGCAGAAATTCTGAAGGAATCCTTTTGTCCTTTAGAGAGGAATGAGTGATAGAGTACCATTGGTTGATAACAGGTTAGATTGATTTCAAAGGTGGTGATTTTTTGGTTAAAAGTGTTTAAGTTCGTGTTGTCTGAAATGGCCGAGTTGTATTTATTTGAAAGTTGGGAGTGAAGGTACTGAACTGTTGAAGGTTAGGAATCAAATGCACCCGAACGAGAAGGGATTTTCCTTGGGAATTAAGGCCAAATCGGAACGGCGGGTTCGAACGGTCCGGATTTGTCAGGTTTTGGTACGCGTTACATCGATCGCGTCGAACGTCGTTGCAATTTGCTTATTATTTCAACTTGTAACATGAATTTCTCCATATGTCCATACATATGTGTATACTATACCAACCAAGCCGAGATGCATATTCACCTTCAAAATGAGAAGATAGATATTGAACCAACCACTTCAGTGCTGTTTTTGTACTTACAACATTGTCTCCGTAAATTTTAACCTCTTCTATTAGCTTGTACAGCATGAAATGTCGGATATAATAAAATAGTAAAATATGACAATAATATTCGGATTTTTTACCCATTTTTATTGGAAATAACTTTACACTGAAAATACAAATCATGATTTGTTTTAGCAAGTGAAGTTTAAAATTCCGTCACCTTTCCCACAACTTTATAGTACCTGTTACATAAATTTCACAGTCAAGCAAGGAAAATTCTTTTGATAACTCCGCAATTAAAAATCTCGGATAAAATTTCACCGTTCCCTAAACTGGAACTCATCTCCCTTCCACGTTCTTCTACAATTAAGTTTGCTGTACATACTAAATAAAAGCGCAGAGCATAGTTACAACCATGCACAAAGTGATAAACACCTATTTTTCTATTAGTCCTTGCCACATGCGAGAAATTCGGTCAGGCGCGGTATTTCACAAATTCACAAATTCCTAATATAACAGACCAAAAAAATATTATATAAGCTAAAAAATAGTAAATGGTAACAATTCAGGTTCACTTTACATGAGTTTTTGAAACGTAAAAACGAGGCTATAAATGTAATATTTTTTCAATTATTTTGCATAAATAAATATATAGCTTCGTGAAGTTTGTGTTTGTGGAACAAACAGAATATCACATATATGGCACGTGATGTAGGGCGAGCAATGAACTTGTTTTTTTTTTATCGTGAACAAGGCCTAAATTCAATTAATACATACGCATGGCATTGCTAACTCAGTATAGCCCCTGATGTAAGGTCTATAATGTGTGTATTCGGAAAAGATCGGAAGAAAATAATGTTTTCCAGAAATCATGTGATGTGATCCTGTTATGATGTGGTCATGTTTTTTGTTTTTCTGTCTTTATCTGTAACTCGTTTGAAGGCCACATGACTTCCTGACAAACTATTACTTAAACCAAGTAGCATCCCACATGCTTTTTGATATTGCATCTTAATTAAATCTATAAGTCCTTGCCAAAGAGCCTGTCTATGTTTCACTTCAAGTTTTTGTCAAAAACCTAATTCAAGTCCTTGTCCACTTCTCTGCTCGAGTCCTCAATCAATTCCTTGTTCAAGTCTTTGCCGATTTTCTTGTCGAAGTCATTGTTTAAGTACTTGTCCAATCCCATGTTCAACTTCTTGTCCAATTTCTCGTCCAATATCTCGTCCAATTCCTTGTACGATAATTCCTTATACAATCCCTTGTCCAAGTCTTTGGTTTCATCGTTTAAGCCTTTGTTCAAAATCTGGTGAAAATTTATATCCCCTCGTGCACGTAAATAAAAATAATTGAGTGACAGTCCAGCCCACAAGGTACAAGAATCTTCGGTTCCAGCTTCACCAACTCGTGCTGTGCAAGCTTTTGTTCTCTCACGAAAAGAAGGTACCCGTGGTTTTTGCCGACACGGCGAGATTCAAGGTTTTCATAGACTTTCTTTAGAAGTTGTTAGCAACTCGAAAAACTGTTGCCGTGACAAAATGCTGGATGTTCCGCCTGCGAATCGAACCTGTGCGGGATGCCGAGATGAAAATGGAGAATATAATGTTCCTCAAGAAAACGATAGGGAGCTATTTCTACAGGATCCTAGTCGAAGATATTAATACCTCTTGGAAGCAAACTTGCTAACCTAGTAAATGTGCAGTGACCGAATTTTTCAAGATTGTGGAGAAGCAAAGATGCAATAAAGCATATTGATCTCATCTGGATCATGTCCCATGCGTTGACTAAGTGTCCTTCTGCTGCTGTACAGCTTAAGCAACCACCACAATCTTACGGACGAACGTCATGATAAGACCTCCATTAACAAAACGATTTATTTTCTCAGATTTTATTTATTTGAAAAAAAATGTTCGCTTTTATAATTCTGAAAAAAAATAAAAGCGAGCGAGGTCCAAGACTCAACTCTCAAAGATTCCTTATTGTCAAAGAAAAATCTTTCAAATTTCTACGTTTAGAGACGACTCTCCACCTCCACCACAAGTAGTCACTGAAGGAGCTCTAGTCCATGGTGTACTTTCATTCAATTTTTCTCCTGCATTTATTCTATCTCCATTAAAGTAGATATAGACTTGTGTCAATATCTTTTTCTAATTCTTAGAACATGCTTCTTCATCATCAATTAATGCTAACGGTCATCCTGGCATCGTCTTTAAAGCTTTCTTTACCCACTTTGAAAATTTTGTTGCAATCGTCAAAGGATTTCCCAACACTTTTTTTGTATTTCAAATCAAATTTTGTTAAGACAGCACTTCAGGTATTCTATAATAATATCTGAGTTGTCAGATTAATAGTTCTATGGTTTCATTGGCTAAAACCAAATAGACAAGTGTGACTAAAGTGATTTAATATTTTAATATCAATATCGTGTTGCTGAGATCGAAATATTGTGCCGCTGTCATCAATAGACGTCAGTTGTCTTTCCTTCATTTCGCAACTCTTTACAGCTCCATCACTCTCGACTCGTCCTGTTTATACTTATTTTCTATGAAATATGGTTTTATTTATTAAATTGTCTGTTCAGAATAATTGAATTTTTCACACATGCAGAATGAAACGCTCCTTGCGCTCATTAAAAGTCATCTTTTTCACATAGACCTTCAATGGGTTGTGGCACACCCTTGACACAATGCCCTGCACTTGCAAGTGGAATAAACGTTTTCAAGTTTCAGAATGTTCTAGATTCGGCAGATTACCTCATAATCATGACACTCGAACAAGTGAGAAATTTTTTGTAATATCGAAGAAAACCATCAAAAAACCTGTTCCTCAATTGCAAACGTATTTTTAACAACAATATTTCAGAGAATGCTAATTTATTGTCAGTCCATATTGCATGGTGAGAAACATGTTTTTTTTTCTGTATTCAATTCAGAAGACCACAGGTCAGATAAGCACGTGATCTTTATCAAAAAATATCAATAAGACTGGAAATGTATATTTGTATGTGTGCTTTGGCTAATTTTTTGAATTAATTTCGTCTGCCACCGATCAATATTTTGCTTATGAATGTTTCTTAGATGCAGGGAATGTGTGCATATCAGCTTGACTGATTTCTAATTGTTGCTCATGCAATACACACAATATTTTTTTAATGCATTTACGAACGCATATACTGCCGACTACTTGAAGGAAGCAATGTCCCGCCATTTTCCTGCAACTCTTCAACAAAACAAAGCCTACTGCAAAGTTGATCGCATTGTGACTGACATTTTTCTTTCTTGTCGACTGCTGTCATGCAAAACCAATGCAGTTCATTTATATTTATGGACGTGAATTGTGCAGGACTGCTGCATTTTTACATTTATAAACTCAGCCCTTTTGCCGAAGTCAATTCAAATGAATCCAAGACTAAGTTTCGTCAAATAAGTTCAAATTACAGAAATTCTAAGCAGAGGACTGTAAGATTCTCAGACCATCGTTGACTCAAGTGATTTAGGTTACAGATTCAATTCCAGATCATATTACCACTTCTTTAAAGTTGCTAACAACACTCAAACAATATTAAAACTGTCTATGAAATGCTTCTCAAACCTGACCATTTGAAGTCGGAAAAAACGGTAGATCCCTCCTCCTTTAGTGAAAGCTTAAATATTCTCCAAAACATGAGGGAAACATTTAGAACATGTAAATGCTTAGCTACGGTACCTACTGCAATTTCCAACTTCTAAAGTGACGAGTTCAAACCAAAATATGTGAGTTTAACATTAACCAGTGTAAAACGAAGTACATGCTGGCATCTCCGACAGAGCGTCACACTTGGCAGCAGAAACTTCGAGGCAGTCAAGGACTTCGTCTACCTCGGCTCCGCGGTAAACAGGGACAACAACATCTATGCCGAAGTCAAACGCTGAGTCACTCTTACCACTCGCTGTTTCTTTGGGCTCAAGAGGCGATTGAGCAATAAAGCCCTCTCTCGAAAGACTAAGGTTGCCTTATATAACGCCTTAATCATCCCAGTCCTACTTTACGGCGCGGAAACCTACACATTACTAAAAGCGGATGAGGAAGCTCTTATTCTTTTCGCGAGAAAAGTTTTGAGTGCGATTTTTGGTCCTGTTTGCGTTGATGGCATCTGGAGGAGAAGATTTAACGACGAACTCTGTGGGCTGTACAGCGGCATGCGCCTAGTCAAGCGTCTTCGGATACAACGCTTTCGATGGCTAGGCCATGTAGAGCGCGTGAACACCACTGCTCCGGTTCGAAAAGTCTTTGAATCTGAGCCATTGGGACAACACAACAGAGGAAGGCCTAGGCTAAGGTGGCGCACGCAAGTGGAGACGAACCTCAACCAACTTGGAGTGCGCAACTGGCGGTAGCTGACGAAAGATCGTGCTGGCTGGAGAGGCATGTTGGCTGAGGCCCAGGTGCACCCCGGACTGTAGCGCCACAAGAAGAAGAAGAACTGTACAAGTTTTGTTATGGGATGCGTTTCCGTACTGTTGTGTATTTCTACAGTCCACTGAGCGAATTTCATACTTTTTCCTGTGGGGATTTGGTGCAGAAGATACGGAAGCTCTCGCACTTGTACACTCTTCATGTTTGCTTTGACAAATTGATCACCCACTCGTGCCAAGTTTCTTTAGCTATAACACCAAATCTGCTTTAGCATAAATGCAATCTTATGGCGACTCCGTGCGGCGAAATCCTTGAAGCATGTCATAGGCAATTTGTACTCCTGGGGTGTCGCCAACAGCCCGAAAGACGTGCAATTGTAAAAACTCTGAGATAAACGAAAGTCCACATTGAGATTCAAATGTAGCCCTCGTAGGTATCAACGCACTTATACGCTACACCGCGTCCGCAATTTAGTGAAAATGTAAAATTTAAGGGCAACGTGTCACCCCCACTCGAAAGGCAGGAATTACCAAAAATCAAGTAATTCATTTCTTGGTTTCGATAGTCAAACGGTAAAAGATACACACCATGATGTATTTTTTATTAAAATTTTAATTCATTTCAAAAGTCCAAACTTTTCCATTTAGTGCAGAAGACAAAATTATTCAAAGGCCAGCCCCTAGAAGATGCGCAGCAGGTGATTCTTTTGAAGACACTTTTAATCGCCTTTTCGTACATTTAGGACGGTAACTTGATTTGTGTTGGTTTTTAATGCGTGTTTGAGTTCGGGGGAATTACTTGCGTAAGCATAACATTTTGCGCAGCCCCACAGAAAATAATCTAATCTGTCACTTCGCATGACCGTGATGGCCAATTGATGACGCCATAACATGTTATAAAGCAACCGGGAACCTTCTCAGACCGTAAAGTCTTAATTGGTCTTGCTGTGTGGCTTGTTTCTCTGTCTTGTTGGAACTTACTCTCAAAATAATGTCGGTTATCATTTGACCATGTTGCTCCAAACTTACCGCCGGTTTCTTCCACGGAACACGGACCAATGACACCAAACTGGATGCAAAAGACTTCTTCTCCCATCAATTCTGAATGTGCCACATTTTTTGAAAACTAACTCCCTCATCATTCACTAGGCACGTGCTTCTCTATTTGTTCTCATTGTTCAACCATATCAGCGCCTTTCATAAGACAGCCGAACAAACACACGAAAAACTCCATTCAAATGCCCACTAACCAAAATACCGCCACAACTTGTAACTAACCCCCCGCCGCGACACGCGTCAACCCTTCACTCCGAACTGACATCAACGTTTCCCTTTATTCTCTTTCCCAACCCCGCACACAGTGACTTCCCACCTGGAATTGCAGCAGACATCACTGAAATTCAGCCACTCAACAGTCCCAAGAAATCGCAGTCAGCTGGAATACTGCAGAACCGCAGTCGATCTTCAACCCCTCCTCCCATGCCTCTGACCGCAGCCGACGAACAAACAGCACAGCCGGCGTCGACCGGTCAAACACAGCAGAAGTACTACCGCAGCCCGTGTGACCGCTGCGGCCATCACAACTTCCCGATTATGAACCACACGAGCCAGCTGCCCATATCGCCGTTGGCTCGTTCGCAAAACAGTCTTGAGATGGTCGACACGTCCACCCCGCCGAACCCGCCCAGCAACCTGCTCGTGGTGCACCATCACTCGAACATGCGACGCAACGACTCCAGCTACTCCATGGGCCTGCCCACACACGAGTTGGCAGTGTCGCGACGGCCGTCCATTCTCCTGCAGGAGATCCTCACGACGCGACGGCCATCACTGGTGTTGAACGGCCTGAGAGGGCGCGACAACTCCTACAAGAATCCCAAAACAATGCGGTAGACATTTGCTCGCGACGCGTACTTTAGGGAGCCATAAGCTTATCGATTGCTTTCAGTCTTTTGCAGGAACATCGCTCTGATGGCAGCACACTTTCGATCAACGGCGGTGCCAATGGCAGCGTGTGTGACAGTGAGCGGGGCCCAAAAAGCGCGCAGGCCATGCAGTCGAAGGTTAAAAACAGACGAGTGGGAGAGTAAGTCTGCCGGTCCCCCAACCGAGCGCTTCTCACGATCTTCCTCCATTTCAGTGATGCCATCAGCTCATCGTTGTCCGCACTCTACTGCAAGTTTCTCGTGTTGATGGGCGTCTGTCTGCCGATCACGGAGATCATTTCCGATCAAGTTCCTAGCTACGTCTACCAAGGCTTCTACGTGTACCTCTACACCGGCAGCGTCCTCTTCGTGCTTTTCTTGTACATCTGTGCTTTCCGACACAGAGCTCTGTTCAATGTTTTAAAGGACTTCCGTAAGTAGCCCCTTCTCCTCCCGAGTAGCATCCAAATAACCGCTCTTTCACTCCCTCTCCCCTAAATAGACGAGAAGAACAACAACATTCATCTGAAGCGAAAAGCGGCGAGATTTGGAAGCTTCTACCTGCGGATAGGGGCGATAGCGTTCGCCATCGGCAACATGGTGTACTCTGGCCTCGAGTTCGGGCAGTTCTTCGAACTCAACGGCCGACCCGGTTGCCAGGATCCATTCCTAGCGATTACCCCGATTGCACGCATCACGCTCTGCATCATCCAGGTGCAGTTCATCTTCTTAAACACGACCTACTTGGACATGGCGCAGCACAAAGTCATCTGCCGCTTCGGCCTGATGCACATGGTCGCGACAAATCTCTGCGAGTGGCTGTACGTCCTCGTCGAGGAGACCAAACACGAAATCTTCCACGTGGCCAGTCACAAGAATGCCCAGGACCACGTAGTCGACCTGCTTGCAACTGTGACCCCACATGGTCCCCACAATGTGACCGCAGAAGTCACAAACATCACGTCAACACTGAACCATCGTACGCCGGGCTGCTCAAGGACCAACATCATGGGCGCCCTGGTTCAGGAGGTGTCACCCTTCCTCTTCCCCTGCACCATCGAGTACTCCCTGATTTGCGCTGTGATCCTCTACGAAATGTGGAAAACTGTAAAGTCCATACCGGACATCGCCAAGACACGAAAGGACTCCATGAAACCTCTCCACGAACGCCACAGCTCGCACACCTTCTCTGTGGACTGCTCGCAGTCCCACAAAGGCCTCTTCGTGGGCATCCTGGTGATCGTGATGACAATCATCTCAATCATCATGTACTTCGTGCTCTACACGCAGCCGGGCTATGAACTGATCGCCACGCAGGAGGTCACTCTCTGGGAGACCATCATCTACGCGCTTTGCGCAGTGGCAGTCATCACTGGCATGTTCCTCATGCGCGACCTCAAATACGTCACCAGCGAGGGGCATCACTCGATGAAGCTCGACTGCACCCTGCTGATCGTCGCACAGACTGGCGTCTACCTCTACGGCATGTTCAGCATAATGGGAAGCTACTTCTCCAAGTGGGACACGGTTCCCGATCGAGTGGAGGGCATTGTCGCCGAGGTGTTTAACCTGTTGCAGACGTCCCTCCAAACCATGTTCATAATGCACGCGGTCCATCGCCGCTGCAAAGGGGCGACGCAACAACGAAAGAAACCTGGTCGTGAGATTATAACCTATCTGCTGGTGGCCAACATCGCCATCTGGTTCATCAACACGCTCATCAAGGGACGAGCCATGTTCCGAGAGACCCACTTGGAGTTCTTCGGAGTGTGGGCTTGGACGATAATCACCCACGTTTCGATGCCGCTCGCGATTTTCTACCGATTCCACTCCACAATATGCCTCTTCGAAGTCTGGAAGACAACGTACAAGGCAAAGACCCACTAGGTCATCGTTTCGGTGCGAGTCTTAAGAAATCCTAAGCTTAGAGAGTTCAGATTTTAGCCTTAGTCTGTATGTGTTGTGTTTAATAAATTATTTTTTAGAACGAACGTAACGGCTTTTACCTGAGAAACGAAATGACTCTTACCCGGTATCATCCTATCGTTGCACACATCCCCTATATGGGGTCTTGGGAAGATTTGCGTCCGCTCCTAAATTTATGTGCCACAAGCGGGTGTGCTACGCACTAAGAACATAGAAAATCTACCCAACCGACAGAACACCATTAGCAGAGACAATGATATGCTGTGTATGGTGTGTGTATGAGATAAGGACGCGGCCTGACATCTACATGTCAGAATGGCATTTCTTTCAGAGCTCATATGAAAAATTCACTTTGAGCCGCTGTAACCCCACAAATCTCGCATCTAACTTCACAGTTGTTGAAAACAATAAGCGACATAAGAAAAAAAAACTCTTGACTGTAATTCTGCCATCAGCGATTGTGTCTGTCAAATAAAAATTGCAAAAAGTATGCGTCCGTTTCTTTCGACAGAAATAATTAATTTTACTTTGTTTTGTTCACATAATTATTAAATTCTTTCCCATTAGTTAGTCTCAATCGGTAAAAGTAAAATAACCACAAAACAAAATGGAAGTAGACGAGGAAGAATTCGAGGTCCCATCATCGAGCAGCAAGGGCGAGAAGAAACGTTTCGAAGTCAAAAAAGTAATTGCAAAGTCATGAAATTTGTTTTCTATTCTCGTTTAACGTATTTTGAAATGATTTCATATTTTTTCCCCAGTGGAATGCAGTTGCACTTTGGGCATGGGGTGAGTAAGTGTTTTTCTATAATCCTTGACCGGGTCTTGGAACAATGGATAACCTACAAAAAAAAAACATTCCTAAGCAAGAAAATAATTCATTACGATTGCTTATTTGTTTTCTTCTATCTTGCAGACATTGTTGTGGACAATTGTGCTATTTGCCGCAATCACATTATGGATTTGTGCATCGAATGTCAAGCAAATCAAGCATCGGCAACCAGTGAGGAATGCACAGTGGCCTGGGGTGTGTGTAATCATGCATTCCACTTTCATTGCATCTCGAGGTGGTTAAAGACACGACAGGTCTGTCCACTAGACAACAGAGAATGGGATTTCCAAAAGTACGGCCACTAGGAGGTCTGTGTGCGATGGCGTCACCAGCAACTCAACTCTTTTTAACATTAACAAAATACAACTTTAGTTTCTCTCCTTTGTGTAAAGCAAAATGCTTATGTATTTCATTTTCTAATGATTTCCGATTGTGAGGAAGAATATGTGAAACAACTTGAACGTAAATTAAAATATTTCAATGAGATTTTTTATAAGTTTTTCTTTTTTGTCTGTGTACAAGAAATGTATACAAACGATGCCTGCCCGCATCGTCAGAATGTTTGAATGAGAATTTTCAAAAAGGGTTTTCTACGTCACTTTTTACAAATTTGGATCAGTGGTGTAGTTTAGTTTTCAGTATGAAATAACGGTTGTGCTATCTTCTCGATCTTATATCCAGTAAGGTAGATTAGGCGTCTGAAAAAAATCCCATTTAATTATCAGCAGCAACAGCTAGCAAGGGATCAGTTCTGCAATACTCATCTTCAGTCGACAGTTTATTTGTAAGTTTACCGCCTGCATAAATTTGTTTTCGTATTGAATGTAAATGCTGTAAATAAATCGTCAAGCCCCTCTACACTCTGTGCTAAAAACAAAATACTCTGTTATTAAATTTTCGACAATCGAGGTATTCGCTAGATTGAATCTTTTGACTCTGAGTTTAACCAGGTTAAGATAGTGAGTAATTTGCAGGAGTAATGGGTGAAAATATTTTTTCTTATACCGACAATCCATTTCTATTTGAATTTTCGATTGATTCCCGTACTCTTGGCCTCTTCCTAAACACAAAGAAACACTCCTATCGTCGTAAGGCGCACGTAGTTGAAACACGATAAAATAATAAAATAACTCATTATTACACCTGCGTGCTTCAAGGCCACTAAAAGGTAGACCCAGGGATTTCCCTATCAACGAACTGCTTTTCGGGAGTAGTTTGGCTTATTTGTTTGCTGGAATTCCAGTTGGACGCGGTGATACATACATAAGTTTATGTTAACAACGACTTTTTGCTTGAAGACATTTTTTTAACAACTTTCTTCATTTTTTTATCCGCAATATTGCTTCTTTACCTGTAAGTGGTCGCCGTGGCGTAGTGGGTATGTGCACACACCCACAAGCAGAAGGTCTAGGTTCGATTCTCGGCCGGGACACCTAGCATTTTTTCACGGCACCACCTCTTTCGAGTTTCTGACTACACTCAAAGAGTATCATTTGTCTATGAAAAGCTTCTTAAATCTCGCCGTTCGGAGTCGGCAAAAAACTCGTGAAAGAACAGAAGCATGCAAAAACGAGCAGTTGTTGTAGAAGCTAGGCCCTGGTTGCTTGTGAGCTGTAGTGCCACTCAATTATTATTGCTTCTTTACCTACATACATGTGACAAATGTGCAGATCACGTACGTACTTGGTAATCAAAAACCCTTTGTCTGTTTAGATTAGGCAACCAAAACAAATGAAAAGCTTTGTTTTCCACGGCAACACCACTGTCGAGTTGTTGACAATATCCGAGAAGTATCACTTGGTCATGACAAGCTTCTGAATTTGCACAGTATGAAGTCGTTCGTAGGTCCCCTAAAACCGTAAAAGAACAACAGTACGTACAACACGAATAGTCCCTTAAGAAACTAGAACTATAAGGTCCAATTATTTCATTTATAAATGGTATACTGGAGTTGTTGAGAAGTCACAGTCGCTGCGAAACGTTAAAATAATAATAATTTTAAGCGTAACGGAAAATTTTTATTCGCTTTGCTTAATTTTTAAATTGAAATTGTCAATAAAATTGCAGAATTATACTTTGTAATCTGATTGGTGACAGCTGCTATAAGTGTTTTTTCTTAAAATGTGTTAGGCTGTCCCATATGAAATTTTATTAATTCATCTATAACCTTCTTCTTCCAATTTGATTGTTTTTTTTTTTCACGATAAATAGTTTCCAATACTCTTACGGCCTCGCTCCGTTACGGAACACCCTTTACCGATAAAATATCATGAGAGTATGGCGAATGCAATTTTAGGCTATTTGTCAATTTCATCACAAAAATTTCATTTATCCTTTCCCCTGATCGAAGAAATGAAAAATGTCACATTAACCTTATCTGGGTGAAAATCAAGTTTAGGTGTGTGCTTCGTGTTTTCGCCGATTGCCCACATCCTTTACGGTTGTCTCAATGGAAGTACAAATTAATTGGGTTCGTTTTTTGTGTTGAAAACGTAACTTTATTGAAAAAATATAACAAATACATAACTCAAGGTGTTGTCCTTTAGAAGCGACTACTTTGGATACCATCTCTACAAAATGAGTCCTCTCTGGCATAGATCCATTCAATGAGCTATTTTTCGATTTCCTCAAAAGATCCGAGCCGAAATCCCCAAATCATTTTGCACCTGTCGAAAAAGTCAGTATTCAGAAAAAAAACAATGGCTGGAGAATAGGGAGGGTGGAGTAAAACCTCCCGTTCCAGCGTAGTTTTTGCCCGGTACAGCCATGTGGGGCCGAGAGTTATCATGTTGCAAAATTAACTTTTCATGCCTTTCGGTCGTTTCTGGCCGTTTTTCAGTCTGCACGGCTCAAACGCATTAGTTGTTGTCGATAATGTTTCCCATCAATGGTTTCGCCTGGTTTTAGAAACTCATCAACAGTGGATGCTTTTCTTAGGCGCACATGTAAGATACGATGGAATGGATTCGTTGCATAAATGTTTCCTTTAATTTATTTTAAGAAACAGTTCCGAGATGAAAAATCGCTCTTCAATATTTTTTAGCTTCAACTCATACGGCAACCATTTTTCTTGCTTTTAAATAAATGTATGTATATATCTTTGACCAAACGGAAATAGTATGCTGAGTCAATCCCTACGATCCCGCGTGTTCGCTTTGCGTTTGCTACTGATCTTAATCCAGTAAATTCTTTAATAAAACCTTAAAACACTCTTTGTCTTTTGTTAAAATCATCACTTTTGAAGTGTCGAAACCACTCACTGGATGATTTATCGGTTGAAGCACGTTTCCCATAAACATCTTCAAGCATTTAATGGGCTTCAGCTGTCCTTTTTTCCAATTGGAAATGAAAATCAAAACTAACTGCAAATGCTGTATATTTAAGACAAAAAGAGGCAAAAAACAATGTTGTTGTCTAAAACAGACACACCTCCCAATGAAGTAGGAGATCGCTTTCAAGATCAGCCACAACTCACAGGTTGCGCAGTTTTTAGAAAACTGAACAAAATAACTTGAATCCCTTTTACAAAATTAATTTCTTAAAAACGGTTCTGTGCGTTGGACCCAGTGATAATTTAAACGGCGTAGTTTTTGGGAGCCGCTCAAATAAAACTGGGTCACCTATTACTTATGGGGATACCCCCATGTTGTTTTTTTACCTTTTTTCGTAAAATGGCGGAGTCAATTCTTGTTTCCGGTTTCCTTACAGAATATGGGCGAATGCAAAAATCCTTCGTTCATCGCTATATTCTCAAATGCGTTATTTATGTTTTTTGGCTGTCACAGACGCATTATGTCTCAGTTTGAGAGAAAATTGTACGCATTCTATCGTAGACAAAAGAAAAAAAGCGCCCTAAAAGTTGCGCACATTATCTTATAACAAACATTTTAATAGTGTTCTATAGATGTTCATTCTACAGCTTATAATTGCAGACATCACGAAAAATAGGACATTTCTTATAGTACAACCTAATAATTAAAGATCATGTCCTTACAAATGAAAGAGTAAAGATGTACGTGCGGAAATATTTTCACCTGTCACAATCGAACAGAAAGGTCCTAAAAGCATCCTCACATTTCAGTGCAAAAATACTTTAAGGACTTAGGTAGGCACCTTCCTCACAAAATAGTCATTCAAACCGTTCCCACTTTAAGAAATATTAGCAAATAAATCTTGAGGAAGGACAACCTATTGATCATTATAAACGTATCATACGATATAACATATATGTATGTGCTGCCTCGACTGCTGCAGTTGACATTTGTTTCCGTACGTATTCATGATTGGGCTTCATAGTAAGTTTAAACGGCTTACTTCATAATGACAAAAGAACTTGTCATAAAATCAAGTACGACACTCTTCACCACTGGATGTGAGGAACTTATTTCCTTTAAGGAGGATGTTGCGAAGCTGTTGCAGAGAAGATGTGATAGCTCCCCTATTTAGTTGCATATATCCCTTCTGATGTGCCATTTTCACTATACTTGCATTATTTTAACCTTAGGCAGCACAAACAACCAACGCCAATTGACTAACTTTTTCAATTACCGTGTGAAATAAAAATAAATGTGTATACTTAAATTTAATATTTGTAAATTTTCTATTTCCTTGTGCTGTTCCTTTTGTTCCTTTTGTTCCTTTTGTAGTTCCTAAGAGTACGAGGGCTGTCTGATAAATAACCGACCTCAACGTGAAGCTAGCGGCACAAGTGAAAAAAAAGTTTCTACTTCAAATTGTGCATATTATAATAGCTACTCGCCAAAATTTCAGAAATTTATCTTGCACCATTATCTGTTGACAGTCGTTTTTGTGAGTGTATTTCGGTGATTCCCCCCAAAATGGAAAAAAATTGAATATCGAGCTGTAATTAAATTTTTATTTTTGAAAGGCAATACGCCTTTACAAATCAAAGATGAGTTGGACTCTGTGTATGGTGACTCTGCACCATCGTTTACCACCGTAAAATTTTGGGCAGCTGAATTTAAACGTGGTCGCAGGAGCTTGGAAGATGATGAACGTCCTGGGCGTCCAAAAACTGTAACCACTAACGATAACATCGCTAAAGTTCATCAATTGGTACTAGACGACCGCCGGATTAAAGTTAGAGAAATAGCTGAGATTATAAAGATGTCAAAAGAACGTGTTTGCCAAATATTAAACCAAGATTTGGGCATGATAAAGCTGTCCGCGCGTAGGGTGCCGCGTTTGCTTACGCTAGACCACAAACGTGCGCGCATGAACATTTCCAGCGCTCTGTTGGCTCAGTTTAGAGGCAATAAGACCGATTCTTGGCACCGATTGATAACTGTAGACGAAACTTGGATTCATCATTATACGCCCGAAACAAAAATAACAATCTAAACAGTGGATTGAAAAAGGGGAACCGGCCCCAAAAAAACCTAAAGCTGTGTATTCGGGTGGGAAAGTGATGGCGAGTGTTTTTTGGGATAGCCATGGAATTATTTTTATAGACTATATTGAGAGAGTGGAGAAAAAGTGGAGTTACAAGGAGACTATGTAGAAAAATAAATAAAAAAAATTTTGAAAAAGTCGCGCGCATCATGGTTATGTCGGTTATTTATCAGACAGCCCTCGTAACTAGAGATTCCTTGTGGTCCTTCGATCGGAAATCCTCACGTTGAATCAGATGTAAACGCATGTTATGGTTAAGGTCCGATAATAACTAGTGAAAAACCCGTTGCTCCGCGATGTTTCAATTTTAATTCACAATACGTTCTTCTTTGAAATTATATCATTTTATTTATTAATGTTTTTTTTATTTGTGTAAGGTATGTATATTTAAGATTTTCACATATCTTTTATTAATAAAACGTTACTCTTAAATGTCTGTTATTAATTAAAATTCATTTTCGTCAAACTATTCTCAATGGCAGTTAATTAAGTCTGCAAAACAGGAATGAACAACGCCTATAATTTGAAAAACAAAAAAACATGTAAGAGTTACTGTTCACATGCACTTTCTTGTTTGTTTGTTTAAAAATAAATATTTACACATTCGAGAGATAATGTCTAACTCGTGTATTTCGGCATATTTCCCCAGCGCTCTCCTGTTATTCAGTTTAGTATTGTTTACTTCATTTTTTTTACAACTCTAACGCTATTTTAAATGGATTCCACTTAAGGTTTGTTATTTATACAGTTTTAGAATTTACTTTATGTACTTAGCAGCTTAGCTTATACATTTGATTATTATTTGTGTTCAAAAAAGTTCGGTAACAAATTCTATCGATATTTTGACCTCAGAGGTATTACCTCTGGTAATAGTTATTGCATCTGGCAGAACTACATTATGCAACGACGACGAAGCTTAAGATCGTTTATTTTATTTTAAATCGCATCCATCCATGAAAATTCGTCATTATTTTACTTTTAATTTACGGAAAAGATAAGTAGGTATCGCAGGCTGCAGGAAAAAATTAAAGAAGGTCTACTCGTTGTTGATCTGGTAATTTTGATGATAAAGATGAACTTCACTTTGGTTGATCAATAACTGAAAAAGTCGATGAAATAAATTGAGGTACATATACCAAATCGTCAGCAGTGTGGACGTTGCTAGAAACTAGCAAGATAGCAGGTATGGCAGATTGGCTGCCACATTAATAAGCAATAAAAGTTTTAATGGACATCATTTCACCATTTCCTTTCAGTGCTAAATCTGATCGAAATCGGACCCTTTCTGAAGCGATAAATTCCGACAAATGAACAGTGGAACACGTTCATATGAACACGTTCATATGAACACGTTCATATGAACACGTTCATATGACAATTGTGTGCGTAAAGTATCATGGACGGAGAAGGGACAGGCAATACAGTGGCCGTTGTAGGATATGAAGAATTCATTTGAAGCTTGTACAACCTATTCAAAAGATTGATTTTGTTCACCACTGTCAACAATTAACGGGATTGCAAGATTAATTAAATGACAACGGTCAGAATCGATCAACAGAAAATATGTTGTGTTCAATTATGACAACACCCGTCTTTATTGGCCGCGCAGAAACTAACAGAGCTTGACTGGAGGGTTTTTATGCATTTACCATGTAGCTCCGCCGTGCCTCTTCTTAATGCTGCAGTTTTGAATTTCATAAAACATACATTCCTTCCGAAGAAATCCCAGAAGCTCCACACAAATGAAAGTATGCCGCCTTTACCCCTTAAATGGAAAACAAGTTTTCAACATGTTGTACGAATGATTATTAAATTTGTAATCGAACCTTTACGAACACCCCATATTTATCATCGTTTATCAAGGTTCAAAATATAATTCTGTTTAGATAATAATTTATTTTATTTTGAATTTTGGATTCTGTATTGTTTGAATCGGCTACTCTAGCTAAATACTTGAGTGTATTGTTTAATTCTTAATAAATAAGTTTATTCCTGATATTTTAGTTTTTCCATTTAATGTAAATATATCTTGGATACTAAAACATAAAAAAGGAAAAAGGCAAATTTAGAAGCGTATGTTTTTTTTTATTATTTTTGTATAGTTTTGAGTAGTTCCTTCCTTTTATGAAAATGTACTGTCTTTGACCAATTCGAAAATCTAAAATTTTGGTTAACTTAAAATACGAACAAAAAATATTAAAGCAGAAATATTCATGAATGTGACCGTTCTTTAGTTCTTTTTTTTTTCTTGAAAGCGAACCCTTGAGAAGAGATGTTCATGCTAACAATGGCGGAGAGATTTTTAACATTTTAACGTGTTGTCAGAATGTAACTATTCAAGCTTAAGCTTTGACCACGACCTTGAAAAAAATATTTAATGCGTGTAGACTATAGGTGAACTCAGTAACGCATGGCTACTGCTAATGCTCTTGTTCACTAAGTTTTTGTCATAAAGGATTAGCCACTAAGGACTAGCTTTGTATTATATTAACGAGTCGTTCGTCTAACCGTCAAAACAACAGCAATGCAATAACCCAACATTGAACGATTTTTTCCACCCTCTAAAATAGGGTGGACATTGCTAAGTTTAAACTAAATTCCAAGTTTAAAACTATAAAAAAAGAATTAGCGTGAATTGGAATTGAAGTACATTAGTTTGAACTTAAAGGCCGGTAGTAGCGGAAACATAAGTATTGTAAAATTTGGGGAAGATATTGTTTTATTGAATAAGAGGAAAACATAAAAGGTCTGATCGAGTATCCCCCTTTTCTTCTACTAGATTTTTTTTTAAAGGAATTTGGTAAATTGCGTCAAATATTGCAAAAACCCACCATATCGTTCTGACGCTGACAATCAGATTTGACAGCTTTTGGTTTTATATTGTAGTGTGAATGGAATTAAAAAATAAAGAAAGAAAATAATAGTAAGAACATTTTTTTACTCTACCGAGCAACAAACTGCCATTCGAGTACAAGACTGATTTTTTGGTGGTACAGTTGTAATTATAGTAAAAAAGGGTACACTTCGACGAAGTTAATAAAATGCAATCTGACCTTAAAAGATTAAATACCTTTAAGGGCGTAAAACACCAAAAAGTTCAAATAACGTACTTCTGTTTTTTCTTAGCCAAGTCACAAAAAATTGCACTCTTTTTCAGATATCTGCCGGAAAGCAAGCAAATAGATTAGTAAATAGATGCGTACACCCGATTGATGACAAAATAATAACACGAATGTTGCCAAAAATAGGGCCTGCAGTGCAGTGCATGACATGATTACAATTCCACACTGCATGACGCTACGATTATACGATTATCTTAATAAAAATCTGTCCGATTACGCCAATCAGTTAGCCCGCATTGGAACTTGACTGCAGTCACAGAGCGACTTTCCTCCACGTCTTTGATCGTCGATCAAACACTCTATCGTGAACACGCAAAACTTCAAATGTTCCTAAATTTCATTTGTTCTCGAACTCTGTTTGGGTTCATGTGGTCTAGCAAAGAGCCGAATGGCGGACTACCTTCTTGAACTTCTACTGTCATTTATGCAACATGGACGAAAACAATCAAACAAAATGAAAAACAAGTAAAATGTAGGGAGGGAACAAACAAAAAATAAAAAAATGTTTTTTTTTTATGAGAAATTATTTTCTTTCTTTCATTTTACCTAATCTTAAGTCTAAATGATACAAAATTAAAATAAACATGAAATTGCATTAAGTTTCGGTATATGAATGCAAAATGTTCCTTTTTTATTTTATGTTCCGATATAATGATATTTACCTTTAAACTATGCAATTAAACTAAAAACTATAAAATAGGATTTTGCGTTACATATACATATATAGAGTTCTGTAGGTATTCCCTTTTTTGTTTACATTGTAAATGAAGTTATTACATATTGTTGATAATTAAATTTAAGTATATTATATAAGATAAATTTATATAATATTTTCAGTATTGTTATAGTTTAAAATTTTGCTTTACTATTTATACTTTTTCATTAACTGTACAATATAATTGGATTCTAGTTAATTCTGTTCTCAATTTATTCATTACTTTTTTTCCTATAGTTCTTTTAATTTTTTGTTTAAATTTCCCATCTGCAATGCATAAAAAGAAAAAAAAACAAACAAATAAGTGTTCTGAAAATAAATACATATACATAAATATTTAAATTTTATTTTGTTTATATTTCGTAAGGATTACTCTGCAACTCGTGTTTGAACAGTAAGCAGCGGTTTTGTGCATTTTTTTTTTTAAGTAAGAAAAATATTTTCTTCCGCAAGGGAAAACATCTATACAGCAATTGATGAAAATAATGAAAAAAAACAACAAAGTTAAAATAGAGAGATGATCACAAAATTGTTCAAAAACTAATCCTTATTATATCACTTTAAGAACACAATAAAGAAACGGTTTCAAACCTGTGCTGAAAGAAATCACTGATTGAACATTCAACACGAATGCAATTGTTCTCATCAAAAGAACATCAGAAGTTGCTCACAGAAAGTAGTCTGTATTCATTTGAACAAACCGAACTGAAGAGAAAATCTCGTTACTCCTTTAAAAAATCGTGCTTTCAACAAAACGTTTTTAACTTAAGTATAAAGCAGTGCAGAACTATATCGACATTAACTGATGTACACATAGATCCAGCCAGCTTTTGACAACAGCAACATTAAGCAAATTTTGAAGCAACGGACAAAAGAAAAAGACTTAAAAATAAAACGTACTTTATATAATTTGAAACTGAAAAGCTAAAAAAAAACGCAATCTTATCCTTTACAATAATGAACACTTAGTTTAAGAATTTCTGTTTGTTCTTAAAATCAGTTGAAGATCAATTTAATAAATGAAAAAATGCACAAGACCTATCACGGCAGTAGTAGCACTTGTAGTAGAATACTAACATTCACTTGCTGTTCCACGGTCTGCGCCACCTCCTGCCCCCGGTCATCGTCGAACCGCTTGTATCCGCCGAACCAACGCAGAATTGTATAAAGATGATTTCTGGGCGAATCTAGGAGCAGATCCCACCATCAATTTGATACCAAATCCACACCATTGGAATTATTTGTTTTGACAGGCGGTATAATGCTTGAGGTGGTCATTATGGTTGGAGAGCGGACAAATGGTGCAACCAGTGCACACGAACCGAATGTGTGTGTTGTTGTCATTGCGTTCGAGAGGAACGATGTTGATGTCGGGGCAAATGACGACATAACAGAGGTCGTAACTGTTGAAGTGTTCATCGTGATATCGTCACCAACGGTCGACGATGAGGGCGACGACAATGTAGTATCCCCAGAAGAGGAAGATACATTCGCACTAGCGGTTGTGTTGAGTGGAATGTCTATAGTGTGCGTCTCGTTGCCGAAGATGAGGCGCAGCCGCTTTTTCTGTGGTGTCAACTGAATTAAAGGTGATGTGGGATAATGAGGTGATTTCGAGAGTGCGATGTTTGGTGCAGCTTGCGCCATTAGTTTCTTGTGCTCCCTTCGTCGGTGATCCTTTGATTTATGGCGCTTTTTTCTTTTCGGTTGCGTCGATGAGACTTCGTAGTCAATGCCGTTCTCGGAAATACCTTCGGTTCGAAGAATTTCGTATTCTACAGGCTCGGACCCGCCATTCATGCTGCTTTCGTCGGAAAGACTTGTCCCCGATTCGATGACTTCGTCGAGAATCGGGCTTCTTTTCATTCGAAGCGTCAATTTCAACCGTCGTTCGGGAGTCTTAAGTAACACCTCTTGCCTCTCACCTGTAATTGGTTGTACTGTCTGTTGTAAAATCGGTTGGCATTCATTCGAAGAATTACTGTGATCGGACTCACTTAGGCTTTTCGAATGTTTTCGCTTGCGCAGGACCACACCACTATTCACCTTTTTGTCGACGGGTTTAGCAGATGTAGCGCTGGAAACGCAACTTCTGCCATTGCGTCGCAATCTGTGACTTATATCGTCACTGGCCGAGTTGCTTTCGGCTGCAGATTGCTGTGGCTGTTGTTGTGGTAGCTGATGCTTTTGCTGCTGATGGTGGTGATTTTGTTTCTGATCTTCTTGCATTGAATCGAATGATGCAATCAAGTTCTTCCTATAGCTGACTGTTGAACCCATGAAATTTGTCGTCGCCTCAGAAGTTGTGGAATTACTTAAATGGGTACTCAAGCTACTACAGTTACTTAACGTACTTAAATTACTACCAGTGCTACTACTGTTGTTGCTACTACTGCTACTATTACACTTGTTACTACTGTTCATATCGTCGACGCCTTCCCCGCTGTTACCGCTTGCGTCACTAGCATTTAGTGCTTTTGGAGGCGTCGAAGACACTTCAGCGTAATCGTCAACAGTACTTTTATTACTACTATTCGATTGTGGTGGCTGAATGGGTATAATTATTTGTTTTGTCAGTGTTGATGGTAATGATAATGATTTATTGCTACTTGCTGTATTACTATTTAGGTTACTATGCAATTTTTCTACTACGGCAGTTTGTTGTTGCTCATGCTGATTCGCTTCCACTTTCGGTTCTTCGACGGCAGATCCTATGCTACCAGCACTGGTAATCTCTTTGTTTTTCTGTGGCAATTTTCGGTGGTGATTACGCAGAACTCGACCATTTCCACCACGAACTCCGTTTACTGATGGCACTGATGTGGCCACCGGCTGCTTTGATGCGTTTGCAGCCTGTGTCTGTGCTCCGGTTGCTTGTTTGCAATTGGCCATTTTTAAACTGTTCTCGTCGGCTGCGCTCTCGTGGTTTTCATTGAACACAATACACTTGTGCATAGCATCATTCGCTATGCAGTGTTCGCTCTCTTCTTCATCCTCCGGAAGGTCCTCGTCCATGTCCACATTCATTACTTCTGTTGTGGAATTTCTTAGGTTCCTAGAACTGCGCAGACCAATTCTGTGAGTATGGTTGTTCGCAGTTTGTGTAGTCGCCGCGGAACTTCCATTTTGCCGACGAAGTTGCCTGCGAGTTTGGAATGACTTCGACCCGTTAGGAGCAACAGCAGTGACTACAGTCGCGTTGTCCGTGTCTGTCGAAACAGAACTAATACTACTGCTAGTACTGTTGACACGTGCTGATTTCCGAAGTGATTCTCTGGCGTGACCGTTGTTTTCCACACGCCCGTTCAGCGGTTTTTCGACGGTGACACCTCCGCTGTTTCCACCATTAAACTTCTGATGATGATACGTGTTGGCCATTATCATTTCGGCATCGTACTTGGTCATACCTTTCTGACGCAGTTCTTTCATGGTTAATGGTGTTGCTATCACAATGTTGTTACTTTTACCATCACTGCCGCTATCGCCAGCGTCATGTTTTTTGCTGGCGACAGCAGTGCTATTCGAATTACTACTATCTACTAAATTTAAACAACTATTTGTATCAGTGTTTGTGGTGGAATTCGCTCGGCTTTTAATCCGATTAATGCGATTGTCAGTCTCACGCAATCGATAACCGCCTGCATCTTGAAGTGCTCCCGCGCCCGAAACTCCTTCGGCATCCGAATGTTTGCCTTTTGTTTTTGCGAATGCTCCAGTTCCCCTTCGCTCGCATGTCTCGCACTCGCAATAGCAATTGCCATCGCCAAAGAAGTCTTCACCGTAAAAGCAAGTGATCTCCTCTCCGATTTCAATGTCTCGCAACACCTTTACACATGCCGTATCTCGACCCGTTGCCACAAATTTGCAATTTGCACGGCAATCGTGATTTATGTACGCCGCAGGGCCGAGCCACAACTGAGCACAGTTCTTCCGGCAACTGTACATTACAGAGAAGTCATTTTTGCCAGTGTGTAAGAGCGCAGCTTCCTCTGATTCTGTAAGCTCAGCTATACATCCCACAAGACATTCTATTTTGTCATTTTTGTACCAACGTTTCGTAGAACATATCTTCGCCCCTTTTTGACCTTCCAGGGAATACCGGTAGCAGGGCTCAATTACAAATCCGCTGTCCTTGTCAAACACACGCAGGTAACGAATAATCTAAAGAAAAAGAAAGAATACTTTTAAAAATTTAAATTTGAAGCATTAAATCAAATCAAAAAAAATACTGCATGTTGTGACTGCAGCTTAATGAGAAATTTACACAAATCGACTTCTGACATTGCCAGCATCGGTTTGTTCGGTGTGACTTAAATGAATGCTGAATGATGTACATGTGAGCTTGTCAATACATACGTGATCGTGCAATCTCTTAATAGACATCTTGTTCTTGTTCTTAACACAACGGGGTATCCAATGACCATTGAAAATCCTTTTCACAGCCACTTCGTAGTTCTGCGTCTTGATGAATTCAGCCACAATTGATTTCAATTCATCGCGATCTACTTTTAAAGGACGGTATCTGATATTCATTTTGTGCGTTTGAAACCCAAGATGTGGATCAAGAACAAGCGAAGTGGCCAGATCATCATTCTCGGACAATTCTTTTGGAGTCATGCCGGTCGATTGATGAAGACGATAATTCGCATATGATGTACTAATGCCATTTGCCAGTGCAAGATGATATCCATTGTTATTGTTTGTTAAATTCTGGCCAAATGTCCCATGGCCATTACTGTGATGACCATTAGTGCTGTTACCACCATTTGTGGCAGCATTGCCGCCACCACTACCACCACCACCGGATGATGGCATCGAATAGTGGTGTGTTGATGAAGAGTAACTACTGTATCTGCTGCCAGTTTCACCTCGACGATGGTGATTTGAGCCAACAACCATTTCTGCTAAGCAATTACTGAAAAGACACGAGAAATAAATTTTAAAAAATCAATTTAAGAAAATTATGGGGTTATTGATTTTTTTCTTGTTAAATTATCTTGATATTGAATCAATTTGGAAACATTTCTTCATCACACATCGCGTTTCCAATTTGTTATCGGAAGTATTTTACGTAACTCCGGAGTAATCAAAATAATAAGATTTTTTTATTCATAAATGTTTAATTGTTTACAAGGGCAAATTAATTTTTTTTTTTACACATGGCAATACTGTCAGTTCAGACAAACAAGAGTTGTCACCTGTCGCTTTTTCAATTTTATTAGGAAACTCACACTCATGCGGTTCACACGATTTATTTTGCACTGTGTACATAATTTCTGCATTTCAGATTTTTCACTTCCATACATATCAATTGTCTGGAATGGCAAGCACATGCGTATTAACCTAGAAAAAAAATCACATATGATTCCAACAACCAAGGAGGTGATATACGTATGAGCAAAATGAAGCGAGATGGAACTACTAGGGAGTCCCACAGTCAAAGCTTCACCTGAGAAATGTGCGTTCTAATCCGCCGTCAGAAGGTATCCGAGTCTTCTGTCCACAATGAAACATAAGAGAAATCATAACGATACGCAATCCAATTAAGTGAATTAACGTCCCTCCAAGGACATCAATCAACACAAATGACAATATTAATCAATTACGAATATCTGACCATAGGAGCATTGGCCGATGGATATTTGAATAAAAAGCGTCAGCAGTGTCAGCTGGGTAGCAAAAATAAGTGAGCAATCCCAATCGAGTCTCTCGCACGGACACATACACTTATTGTTTTCTCACGCACACTAATTAAATACACAGCTGTTATAAAATAGGGTGCTAAGTTCGTCGAATAAACAGATATAGCGTGAAAGGGATGAAAGACGTACACACCAATGTACGGAACGGAGAATGGCCGAACGTCTTTTTTTCTATTCCTTTACATACAAAATGAACCCAAAATGGAGAGAGAGAATACGGATAAAATGCACTTAACAATAGACTGCACTTTGTGCAATGAATTTTTTTTTGTCCCCATAGAGAAGGCTTAAAGAACAGCAAATTTGCAAGAAGCCCAATGTCTGTCTTTATTTAACTTAAATTTCAAAAACGTTCCATTTGCTTGCGCTTATCCATCTTTGAAATATATACATACAGATATATATATATATATATTCATGTACATACACACACACACGCACACACGTCTGCAACACTCGACGAAACACAATTTTCACAAAAATTTTCACCGCCCTTCGGGGTTTTTTTTTTTCATATGACTTTTCAGACATTTTCAGGACTATTTTACCTTTTCAGTAATCGTTCCGCACAATGTTCCAACCATAATTTTGTATAATTATCGAATGCAGCAATCTATCCTAACGCACAAATGATCCTGATCGCAATTGAAGCCGAATAAAACTTTTTGAAAAATGCTACCACTGAGATCCAGAGAGTTTGGTGTTCTTTATCCCAATTCTCCCTTTTTTTTTCTTGTTTCGCTGCCTGTCCTATTACTTCTTCCATCGACAACGGCGACCAAGCGAAGAGAGCGACGATACGACGGTGTCAAACAGTCCCCGTTCGTTGAGAATGATGTGGGGCGAGCGAGCTAACTATATACGCACTCACAGCAACGGCACTACAGGCACGGTCGTCGATTTTTTTTCGCCGAAATCTCATTGAGAACTGAGATTTATGAAATTCAGTATGTTTGTCCTTGTTATAAACACCATTAGAAGGGGAGAAATATTAAGCACACAGAACTTTGAAGAGACGTAACTACATATCCATTTCGTCTGCTCCACTTCTACAAAGGAGGAAATGTTTCATGAATGTTTTGTTCACGCGTAAAAGGGAAGAAGTTACACCGTTTCGACGCGCTCATACCAATATGGCGTCTTATATTTTTTTTTCGCTTTTTTTCTAGTAGCTACGACGACCTAGGATTTAGCCACTCGCAATTTATCACACCGAGTTCGAACATCTTGCATACTACGATTTCATTTAATATCCGTTCGAATTGATAATAATATTGTTGTCTAATGTCTTGAATTACCGTTTATTCTTGTTAATTTTATTTCACGACTTCTCTCACATAAATGTAAGAAATAACACTTGAAAAGCTCCCACAATTACAAATGACTTCCAATTCCGAAAAATGTAATACTGTATGCCTGTCTCTTTTATATTTATGTATACTCTGATCGAATTTAGTTCCTTGTCCTTAGTGGTGACATCTAGTCGTGAGGTGTGTCACATTCGAACTTTGCGCATTTTATACCATTTTGCATGAAAGTCATGTAAAAATGCGAAAATATGGATTAATTTGTTTGCTTAAAATTTCCATGCTAGCGTTGAAATGTCCCTACTGAGAGACGGGAATAAGTCGTTCATGTTTATTAATCAATTTGTGAAACAAGTATTGTGTATAATTGGCGTACTGAAAGAGTTTTTATGAAAACGCCATTTAACAGTCATCTCTGAAATGTTGAGACTTGGCAGCACAGAAATTTGAGAGCCTAGTTCATAGCAGCCACCATAACAGACACGAAAAAATCTGGCTTGCACCATTCGTCTCAGAAAATTAGTGGAAATTATTTGTGTAAATTTCTTTTAAAACCCAAAGACACATAATTATCTAGCAAACAATAGTTGCTTCATCCCTAGGTAATTTGTTATAATGCGATTTGTAAATTTTTTGTTGTTGAAATATCCAAATGAAAATTTTTCATTAAATTTTCTCCATTGTTTACTGCGGTGTGTTACATATATAAACTCACATTCCTTTATTTTTTTTTTGGTTTGATTTTTCATAGCATCATCAGAGAATAAAAAAATAAACATCCAGAATGCCGAATATTAAACTGCAGTCATCCGATGGAGAAATTTTCGACACTGATGTCCAGATCGCAAAATGCTCTGGAACAATCAAAACAATGCTGGAAGATTGCTGTTTGGAAGATGGTGATGATGCAGTCGTCCCACTACCAAATGTCAATTCGGCTATCTTGCGTAAAGTACTGCATTGGGCAAACTATCATAAGGATGATCCTCAGCCTACCGAAGACGATGAAAACAAAGAAAAGCGAACTGATGACATTTCCTCATGGGACGCTGATTTCTTAAAAGTCGACCAAGGCACTTTGTTTGAATTGATTTTGGCAGCCAATTACTTGGATATTAAGGGATTGTTGGATGTCACCTGCAAGACTGTCGCTAATATGATCAAGGGAAAGACACCCGAAGAGATAAGGAAGACATTTAACATCAAAAATGATTTCACAGCTGCAGAGGAAGAACAGGTGCGCAAGGAGAACGAATGGTGTGAGGAGAAGTAGAATGGTTCACATTGTGGTAGCAGCTAAAATATAATTTTAAAGAAATTCATATACAACTTTAGCGGGCTTTTTCATTACTTTGAACTGTTCTCACAAATTTTGTTTAGTTTTTGTTGAACTTCAATATTAACAGTATCATTTTTTTTTTTCTAAATGGAATAAACTAATCAAAAAGAAAAAAAATCAAAACCAAGTTTGTGTCTGTTTTTTTTGAGTGCGTTGAAGAAGGGTTGCTACTGTTGCGACGAATTTTATTCCCAAATAGAAGGGTTAAAGGTAAGTCAGAATGAAAGAGTAAGGAATAAGTGTTGGAACTGAATAAAACATGGTTTTGGTCATATTAATTGAAGGACGGTCTAGACCATTTATCATACCAGGAAACATGCTGTGGAGGATAAGTTGCTCGATCCATACTCCGATACGAAAGCTAAACCAGACTTTCATTTAATTTCGCGTTTTTTTCACTACTGCATATCTCTCGAGTTGCTGAGAACTCTTATCCCATGCTCATTGTTTATACAAAAAAAGTCTATCTTTGAAGTTCGAATTCGGTATTAAACTGCAGGTTTTATCAATTTTTAAGCGAACAACAACAAGTGCAACATGAGTGGTTAATGATGAAAGGCTCTGGTCTCTAAACGGTGTTCCTCCTGCCTGCGGTATGAGCTGTTATTGATAGCAGGCTATACGGTCCTGAATGTATACTCACAAAGCTATATTATCATATTCTCAATTTTTGCAAGCTTTCCTTGGTAGAATGCAAGAATTATGAAACAAATCGATTTTGCTCTGAATACAAGTGACACTGTACATGTTAACAAAAATGTATCTTAAGTTATGGCGACTAAACTTGCGGATTGGTTGCGACACTGTCGTCCCAACGTGTGGTGGGATGAATTTGGCACGGCCTAAGATGTTCCTTATACAAGAATGTGAGCATTAAAATGTCGATTTATAATAACTAAAGCAATGTTAGGACAGGCAATGCCTCAAACAATCAATAGGTATAAGCAGTTAACCCTTTTTAATAGTTATCTCTTTGTGGTGATATTTGTGATATTCGTTTTCATATTACATGAAAGTAGAAAGCCATAGAAAACGATTAAAACGATTTTTTGCTTCAAATGGTGTACAAGCAATAAATTCTCTCGCATATGCGTTTCCTTAAAATAATCCATTTAAACACATTTGAGTGAAAATAAATTTAGTACCGCTCACTGTATTATCTTTTAATACAATTGGCATCCCTGTTTGTCAGTAATTACAGAAATCTCTTAAGACATTCTTCACCAAAGGTTCTCTCTTACATCTACTTTATCTTACACAAAGGAGAAACCTCCTTCCGAATCTACCTTATCTACAGTCTCCTTTTTCTCTAAGTGTGTGGTCAGGCCAGTAGTACTGCCCGTTTTAACTTCGATTTCCTTCATTAATCAGTCGTGATAGTTTACTGACATATTTAAATAATCATTCTCTACTTATCTTCACATTTGTAGCTTAAACAAAATATAAAAATGAAGAAAATTTAACCCAAAAACATTTAAGAGTCCCCTCAAGAAATGTGATAATTTCCCGCTGAGCCGGTTAACGAAAGGGACAAACATATATCCTTACGCATACCGGTGTTGAGAGAGTAAACGGGACGCGTATATTATTTTTCAATCGAATTACATATTTCTATAAACATCGTGCCGGAAAGGTGTGGAATCATAATCTCAAGCTAACATCTGTTTCTTGCTCTATTTTTTTTTTTACTATTTTAATTAAGAAGACATCTCTTTCTTGCTCAGTTCTTCATAAAACCACCATATTAAAACAATCGGTTTACTGAAAATTTTTGTAATTCGCGTGAACTTTACTCCGTGTGGTTGAGTAGTTCCCTATTTTATTTGTAGGCTGCTAGAGAAAGATTATCACGCGTTCAACGTTCGTTTTTATAGTGTGGATTTCTTGTATTACTTATTCAATGCTTTCATTTTCCACTGGTCGCCATTTTCGGACAGAAACTCTAAGCTACTTTGAAGTTCTTTCAAGCTGTGATGAATCAAGATAACAAATTTAACTCATGTGCTGTCGATTGGATTTGATAAACCGTCATTCGTTTTAATAATTTCATCAAAAGATTGGATTTAATTGAAGAATGAACGAACAAAAGTGCTAAGAGACGGGAAATATCAGCACATTGATGTGACAGCAGCTCTCTCTTGAAAATTTACAACACGCTTTCGGACATTTTTCATTCTCTCTTTTGTAGCAGAGACTGCTTAACGAGCGAGCGAGAAGTAAATAAACAAAACAAAATTATCGTGCTTTTTGTAAATTTGCAATCTACGAATTCGCAATATTTTGAACGTTTGAATAGAGGCCAAAAATTTGTCGCGATTATTTAAAAACACATTTCTTTGTTTTCAACTTCATCACTGCTTGTGTGAAATTTGTATAAATTTGTACGGCGCGTAGTGTGTGTGCTGAATGAATAGTGATTAGATTTGATCAATTAAAAAGGAGGAAAATATTTGTATTTACGGTATATTAATAGAGAAATGAGAGACATCGCGTAGAGAATGTAATTTTAATATTTCTTAATTTGCTTCGAAAATGCGTACATTTTATTTTTGATTGCTGTCGAATATAAATGCGAATTCCGCGAAAAAAAGGTAAGTTGAAATAAATTTGAAATTATGTAGTTAATGTGTTCGTTGATGGTGCTCAGATGTTTAAGAACGTGGTGTAAAATGTTTCTTTCACGAAATATATGTTTTTCCAGCGTAAATATACCAAATCATTCTAAAAAAAAACTTTGAACATTGTATGCTCGTTTGCAAAGATTTTCTTAAAATGGGTGAGTGTCTGACCACAGTCATTATCGATTGCTTAATACATTCTAATCAATAAAAAAATGAGCATGTCAGACCTTGACTCTTTCGAGAGTGCTTTATTTGTAAATTCTAGTAATATACTGAGCACATCAATTCGACTATTTGACAATATTTAACACAGTCTACATATCAATTCGACCTGAAAATAAAAACATTATCTTGTTTTTTTATTCTTGAAGGTGCTGCGGTAAAAATGGAACATTTCCAAGCCGCACTGGACCCGCGTAAACAAGAACTTTTGGAGGCTCGTTTCATCGGAGCAAGGGTGAGTACAAACTGTAATATTAATATGTGTATATTTTCACTGTCTTTGGCTTTTGCGCAGACTTTGTGAATTGCCGTCATACTCGAGGGTTTCTTAGGGGGAACTTCACCAAAGTTGATCAAACAAGTTAAAGACCATTCGTTTCATAGCCCTTAAACTTTAACAGTACATGAGTTTAAAAAAAACACAAAGTAAAAAATTATTTTTTCCAAGTTGTTGCAAAAGAAAGAGTGATATAGACATTCACTTACATCACTCATCACGATAATATATTCAGTTTTAAAGTGGAAGCAAAAGTAAAATACACAAAACATTAAAAAATGGATCAATTAAACAAAAATCCGCCGTTGACTATAACCCCAATTATAAATGGTAAGAAAGAGGAACGGCATCAAACACCGAAGCCCGATCTAACATTTCACTGTATGTGCTGCGGAGCGTTCTTCGAGAATCCACGCAATCTGTACCAGCACATGAACTCCTGCCATTTAGGAGTAAACCTGAATACCGAAGACTTTGTTGAACAAGATGAGGACATGTCTGATAGTGATGACGAACCTTTTGACTATTCTAAAGTTATGGAACCAGTATGTGATCTAATTGACCTTAACGACGATTCTGATCGTGAAGATGACGATGATGATGATGACGACGACGATGATGACGACGACGATGAGGACGATGACGATGAGAATGATGATATTGAAGGTGTCACTTCATCCACTTACACCGCAATGGAAGACGACGACAATTCAAGCAATTCTATGCCAGGACCCATAAAAGAAGAACCGGTTACAAACTATACCTTAAGGCATGACGGAAGAAAAAACTCAAATCACTTCGATCAGATGGCACAATTTGGCGGGATGTCGTTTCAGTGTTCTCACTGTGAAGCGTCATTTCCTAACGCAGGCGATCTGGCAAAACACGTCCGTTCGCACATAACAAATAAACCGTTTCAGTGTTCGATATGTGAAAAGACATTCACTCACATTGGCAGCCTAAATACGCACATTCGGATCCATAGCGGAGAGAAGCCGTACAAGTGTGAACTATGCCCCAAAGCCTTCACGCAATCGAGCAGCCTAATGGTCCACATAAGATCGCATTCTGTGAAGAAGCCTCATCAATGTCATCTTTGTGATAAAGGCTTTGTGAACTCCAGTAGTCTGCTACTTCATATTAAGTCACACACAGACGACGAAACACATCCATGTCCGGAATGCGATAAGGTTTTCAAACACTCAAGCCTTCTCTCGGAGCATATGCGTCTGCACTCCTACGATCTGGTATATCAGTGCTCGATTTGTAGGACGGCTTACAAAAGCTCCAGTGAGCTGGTTCAACACATGAAGGCCCATATGGGAGAGAAACCGTTCACGTGCTCCATTTGCGAACGATCGTTTACACAATCCGGAAGCCTGAACATTCATATGCGTATTCATACTGGCGAGAAACCCTTTCAGTGCAAAGTATGTGAAAAATCCTTTACGCAAGCATCCAGCCTTACTGTTCATATGAAAGTGCATTCAATGAAGAAACCCCACGCTAATTCATCGCAGTACACCAGACGAACTCCTCAACCAACCACTGTGCCTAAAGCTTTAGATGAGACCTTACTTTGCATTGTTTGTGGCAGTATGCACAGGGATGCTATGTCGCTGGCCAATCACGTGACGCAAGTACACTCGGAGCTACTTGACAATATGCGGCGAAGTCAGGACGAAGAGATGAAGACGGAAAATCCCGAATAAGTGGACTCTCAAAAGAAGTTAAAACAAAACAAAAATGATCTCTCTTATTTTTTTCGATTTTTTATATGTATTTTTTGCAAGAATCTATTTTTTTTTTCTAAAACAAATTATTGGTCTCAGTATTAGTTCTGTAATCATTTTGCCATCACATTCAAATATAGTTTTTTTTTCGAATATATTTTCGCTATTCATTTTTTAATATTAATAAAATGTTTAAGAACTATGGTTAACAATCATTAGTATTAAGAATTATTTGCATTTGTATTTTTTCGAATTTTCAATTGACTTTGTCTGCGCTTAGCAATAATGTTACGTATATTTTGTCACATTTGTCATGCGTTTCAATTACTTTGTAGCTCGTAAAGTATTATCGTATTTTTAAGAAAATTGGCGTTTACTATTTCAATGTTTTCAAAGCGACATGAACATTTAATGTACTCAATTAATTTACTCTATTGGTATGATTATTTTGTTTAAAATAAACAATATATTGTGCAAAAGACACTTGCTTTTATTTTTCACTTCTGAGTGCTGAATTGGGGTGGTCTGTTGAGGTGCGTTGGGCAGAACTGTGCTTAAATTTCGCAAAATGACTCGAATGTGTGGGTATGTATGTGTTCTGAGATGTTCCTTTTATAGAAGTCTTTGTTCAAAGCAGCGGTATGAAGGCGGTAGTTCACAAAGTCTAGGTAACCCACCTTGTTGTCAATGGTAATGTAGCTCTGACTTTAAGAAATCGTATAGACTACTATTTGCATATTCATTGTCCAACTATTCAAATTCCATTCGTTATGAACAAACTGTTGCGTACCTGGTAAGTGTGTCCTCACATAAGCCGGTGGTCTAGGTTCTATCCTCAAACTGGGGGACGCTCATCGTCAATATTTTACAACTTTTGAGTTTAAATCGATAAAAAACGTATTATCCAAATTGCCGTTCAAAATTAGCAAAATTAGGCCCACAGTGTGTGGCGTAAAAAATAGGTCCCGATTCCTTGTGGATCCTCGCCGATTCTCAATTCCTTCTGTTTTTATGTGGATAACTCATAAAAATCAGTCTTACTTGCATTTGAATCAGATTATATACATAGATCGGGCCGTCAAAAAAAGTGACTTGTGGTGCTACAATCTGGGGTAGACCAGGACCATGAAAAAAAAAAAAACGCAAATAGTTGAGGAATCTATCAATTAAAAGAATTAAGCCGAGTTTTTAAGAACAATGGTCAAGTGGTCACCGTGGCGTAGTGGTAAGTGCGTCGAGCGCCACGCAGAAAGTCTAGGTTCGATTTCCGGACGGGACACTTCGCACTTTTTCACGCCACCACCTCCTTCGAGTTGCTGACATCACTCAAAGAGTCAATTGTCTATGAAAAGCTTCTCAAATCTCCCCGTTTGGAGTCGCCAAAAAACTGTAGGTCTCTTCTACTCGTGAGAGAACAGTAGCAAACACAACAAGAGTAGTTGTTATCGAAGCTAGGCCCTGGTCCCCTGTGGGCTGTAATGCCACTCAATTATTATTATTATTATAGGAACAATCAAAAATTGATTCAAATCTAGGATTTATTCCTTAGCAAGTGGCCAATTAACTTTGCCATGAACGTGAAATAACACATGAATACCTCGCGAAAAATAATCATTATTTCATTCCCTGTGTGGCAAGTGGCACCATCCTATTCAAAGTACAACACATATCCAGGTTCAGGTCGATATCGTTAATTTCTGGCTACAAGAAGCTTGTTATTGAACACTATTCACCGTAACTGCTTGGGCGACCTCATTTCCGAAGATATAAGGCCCGATGAGGTCGCCAGGCCATAAATCGCACCAAACAGTCACTCTTTGTGACTGCATCGGCTTTTCAGCAACCAGTCGTGGCTTCTCATTTGTCCAAATGCAGCAATTCTACTTGTTGACGAATCAACTGAGGTGAAGTGTTAATTTAAAAAAATGCGAGGCTTCCTTTTCGGGAATCGAACCAAGACCTTCTGCGTGGCGGTCGACGCACTTACCACTACGCCACGGCAATCAAAGTATGCTTTGTCAAAATCAGCAAGTGCACGAAATGCATTTTCAAATTGTCAAACACAGAAACAAAGAAATGTCAAATTAAGTTTGACAATAAGACTTGACGTTAAGGTGTGACTCACAATTAACATGGTTGGACCACCCTTAATATTATCACAACAAAGCACTTGTTGCGAATCACGAACATATTTTGATAACTCTAAAGAATCTACAAAGAAGAAAACTTTTTCAAAGAAATATTTTTAATGTACTTTGAGCTGCATTACACTCCAGGGTCAACCAGAGTCTAAATTGATCTCTTGCTAGTTGTTTTTTAATTCGCACCCCAAATTGGTTGAGGTTTATCTCTGAGGGCGTTATCTATTGCGTCGCCCCAATCCCTCTGCGGTTGTATCTTTAGACTTGATTAGGTTTCTTCTTCTCTTGATGTCATCAAAGGAAGCAGAACTTTTCTTTCGAAAAGGCTAAAGGCTTCCTCATCCGTTCTTGACAACGTTCAATTGTCTGTGCTATACAGCAGAACAGGGGTGATCAAGGTGGTGTACAAAGCCAACTTGGTCCTTTGAAAAAAGGCTCTATTAATCAATCGCCTCATAAGCCCAAAGAAACAGAAATATTGATTCTACGCTTGATTTCTGTATTGATGTAGCTGTCCGTAATCACTAGACTATCTTCCCATTTTTATTGCCATTCTGACGCTCTGTCCGAGACTTCGATGTTGTGCGTCCTTTCGTGATGGCACAATATATAGTTTGCTTTCCATTTTCTTTGAACTGCCAGTAAATCCCTCATATCCCGCTCATCAAATCACGTCAATGTCATTCGAGTAAGTCAGCAGCTGAACGGACTTTGAAAGATCGCGTCTCTGTTGTTGACTTGCTCTTTCGTCCGATCATATTTAGAAGTAAGTTAAAAAACGTTACACGAAAGAAGGCCGTCTTGTCTAAAGCCTCTTATGACACTAAAGATCACAGGAAGTCCCGACCTTAATGGAGCAGAGAGAACTGTCTTTAGTTTTTCTACATAACCTGACAAACTTTATTGGAATGGCAAAATTAGTCATAACCTTTTAGAGCTCTTTTCTATGCACGCTGTCATATGCGGCCCTAAAATCGACCAATGGGATGTCGATTTTCATTTCTCCAGTATCTGGCGCAGTGAAGCGAATCTGATCTATGGCCTGAAACCACATTGTCACACCAATCAGACTTTTCACGAACGGCTTCAGGAATTCACACAGAACGGTAGAGAGGATCTTGATGGACCGATTCCTCACTAGTTCGCACAGGCGTAAAGGAACTGTGTTTTTGTGGAACGGCAAACGACACCGAAATTCTCCGATTATATCCTGCGGCTTAGCAAGTTCATCTCTAGCTTTAAAGAGCTCTGCGGGTATTCTGTCAGCTCCATCAGACTTGTTGGACTTAAGTCTCGATTTGGTTAAACTTCGTCGTAACCGGAAAGACGGCAATATTGTCGATCGTCGCAATATTTAGACAATTTGTATTGTGGAGTCGCAAAATGTGCGGCTTTAATGTGTTCTCAAAGATTCGCTGATAATATGCAGCATTTCTTTTAATAAGAATTCGGTAATAATTTTACCGATTCACATGAAATGTGGGCACAACCCTCTACTCCGTATCTAGGGGCACCAAGCATCTCAGTTTTACTGTCTTTGAATAATCGTCTTCGAAAAATGTCTTTAGAAAGTTTTGAAAAAGTATTTTTAAATCCTTCGGAAATTCCCTTTCCATGAGAAATCCTTAAGATTAGTACTGGTTGTATAAGCTTTTTTTTCTTGTACATATTTACAGAAAAAACTGTTTCAGCCAATTTTGGCACGCCTTTGATTACATAATATATTGTTTTTGCATCTAGAACGTTATGTGTACATAGAATAGAATGGAAAAGATATTAATTTTAAAACTCTTTGTCATGCACCTTCATATGCACCCTGAATGCATATAATATTCCAAAACAACGACATACATACGTACAGACAGCATTACCAAATCCACAACAACAACCACCTCATCATTCGCAGATTACATATAAAATGATGGTGTGGAAAGGGAACTGACAAAGGGGGATAAAAACATATAAACAGGAAAAGATACAAAAGTCCTTCAGTTTCACCGTTGGGAGCACCGGTGGCAGTGGGTACCTCCCCACAAAAAAGGGGAAGTATACGAAATTATCGATTTTCCGAAAATCTCTTCAAATTCAACCTCAACCAGCCGTCAGCCGAATATCCGGTTGAAACGCTTTAAGAGAATGTTAAGTTTAACAGTGGTTGTGTACGTTCAGTAGTAAATATGGACTCCGCTTTAATATTAAAGCTTTTTTTTATTACAAAAAGGGGAGCGAAAATAATTTGAAGAATTGAAAATTAATTCAATGCTGGAGCTTTGGAAGATAGTCACAGGAATTTGTTCGTTTTTTTCCTTCGCTTTGTGTGTATTGTGTTAAATCATGTTTGTGTATTTATACGGATGTCCCTTCCAGTATATATTGTCCTTCATTATGCAGCATTTCTTTTAATAAGAATGTGTGCGGGGGCTGATGAGGCTTTAAAGTTATGGGAAAACATTACATAATTTATCTCTCCACCATTGGTGGGGCCTTCGCACTTCCTTTGAAAGGATTTTTAACTGTAATGAAGAAGGCACAAAATTACGACATTTTGGTGCATTCGTTGGGCTTTTTCGCGGAGAATGTGTCACGGATGTCGCTTCATTTTCCAGTGGCAAGGCAGAATCTACCAAAGTCCACAGATCTTAAATACCAGAAAAAAAACACCAACTGAACGTATGACACAACGACTCCAGACACATGAAAAGCTTTCGACAATTACCAACAAGAAGAAGGATTGTACATTGCAAGCGAAAGCAGCTCGTGCTCTGGTGGGTAACAAAACAATACCTACGCCTACGCCCAAGCCTCCATTATTCATGGCATTTGGGAGCCGATGCTGGAGCACGCTTGTTGCCAGGCGGAAACGGTGGAAATAGTGCACATATTTGGGTCTAGGTGTTGGTAGCGGCAGTATGCGGGTATGCGAAAAGTCATCCTTGAAACTAATGTGACGATGACATGAGAGCATGTAATCCGTGTACATAGCGAGCGGACTGTATGTGCGTATCCTAAATTCTGGATGTTAGCGCAAGGAAAAAGATAAAGGATATGCGTCTACATGCACAATAAAAAGAACGACAATATTAGTAGTTTCGCAGCCGAGGCTTCTCGAAGCTGCCTGGGCCATCTGGAAGCACTTCGTCCGCAAATTATTTCCCAGGACACACAATACCGAGTCCCGGTACAGATGGATAGCAGCGCAGCTTCCCTTCTTTGTATAGGCCCCGTCGAATGGCGTTGTGGCATTCGTGGTACTAATTGGGTGGTGCCATGATGTCAGGGACCTGAAGGGGAGTAGGTACCTCCTCGCATAGGTATGGGCATGGATCGATTTCACAATTTGTGATTTTGTTGCGATAGCGGGGCTGGGGGTGGAGCTTGCCAAACTCAGAATTGATTTATATTTATTAGAAACCCCGATAGATACACAATCCCTTCGCAGCAAAACAGGGCTTACCCGTTTCCTCCTCGGTTCAGGAAGCAGTCTACAGTTTTCCAAAAAGTCCTTGACAGATGGCGGAGCGAATTTTTTTATGTTTGTTTTCTGTGCTTTTCCCCCCGTCACTTTCGTGGGGTGGGGGTGTGGGAACCTAGTTAAAGCGCTGAAGTGTATGTATGTTCATACGTCCATACATATGTACAGATGTATATATACATGTTTTTTACCATGCTCCCAATCCTACGACTTGAATTGAATAAGAAAAAAACTTTGGAAGTGCTGCGGCCCTGATGGATGGGTGATTGTGGTGGTACCACGGGTGCTTGTATTGCGCGGCGGAAGGCTGAATGTAGTATACCCTATGTAGGGTTAAAAATGTTTTTCTTTTGCTTTATGTTTTTTTTTTTGGTTGGATAGAGCCCATCGAACAACGTACTTCATTCCTTTTAGCATCTAGTGCTAAGATTTTTGTTGCTCTCATTTTAGGGACTCTTTTTCGCGTGGCGTTATATTTTTCCACTCCCGCCGAAGGGATTTCTTTTCTTTTTATTAAATATTTGTATGCGAAGGATACGCCCTAACTATTCTATGATTGTATTCCTTGTTTCGCACATTGCGCTCACTCTTTTCGTTGTGCCTTTACTTCACTTTTTTAGGGTACATAAAAATGTATATATGTAAATATGAGGATATCTTGTGAGATTGCATGATCATTTTCTTTTATGTACATCGAAGAACATACATATCTGTCTATAAATATATGCATATTTTTAAGTTTTTCTAACAGCATGAAAAAAATCACACCAGACTGTCTTAATCTCAGAATTCAATCCAATCAAAAATTTAAATTTAAAGTAGCACACATAATAGAGAATTTAAATGTACATTTAGCTGTGAGCCAAAAAAAATTTGAACAGTTTTTTAAACTATTTTCCAAAAACATAAGAAACCAAAAAAGTTAATTTTTTGGAAAACCAAATAAAAAATGTACATTCTGCTTAAAATTTTATTTTGTGTGATGTCCCTAAGCCTTTGAAAATGTCGGGAGTTATTATCTATCATATCCTTGCAAGCTCAATTTTAAGCTGAGTTTTGTTCCTTTGTAGTTATTTCTCTAAATTTGTTTTCTATGTGTGCTTGATGGAGCTAAGATTTGAAGCGTCGATCGACAAGTATGCCTTGCATAGGAGCCATTTTTTCACTAGGAGCGATAAATGCTTTGAATATTTCTTAAAGACAATGCAGTAGGTACAGTACAATATTCGCAGTTATACTACAGCAAACAAGGAACCAAGCTCTAGCTTCTGCATCAACTACAACTTAAACGGACTAAATGTTAGATGTTCTGAAATGGAATTATTAGAAAAATATGGTGTTTCTAGGTCAACAATTACTGGAATATAATTAATCTCGAAGAAGCTCTTGGGATATGTTCAAGAAAGATCGTACAACGTACTTCATTCCTTTTAGCATTTAGTGCTAAAAATTATGTTACAAAAACTGAATCTGGACCAGGAAAGAAGACGAATAAACACTTAGGAACTACAAAAAAACCTCAAATGGATAGTAAACTTTTTTAATTTTTGAATAAATTTAATCAATTAAATTAATTAGATCTAGTGATGGAATTGAATGCTAATTAGCATGCGATTTTTTCATACTTCACATATTAACGCTAAATAATTAAGAAATGCCATTAAAAAATAAAGTGAAGATACACTTTCATCCACATAAACAAAAAAAATATTCCTTTTTCTCAAATAACCACAATTCACAATTGTATCTTCATAACAACATCCGTCATAAATGCTAATATGAGCAGAAATACTTATTTGTTGTAGAATGAATATGTAGCTATAGTAGTCGAGCAGTATTGAACTGAGAGCGTACGCAATATTCATAACGAACAGTTTTCATCTGGAAAAAATGTCACTTCCTTCTTTCGTTGTGAGTACACATTACACAACGCACTGCCTACTGCCGGAAAGTAGTCTAGCATTTCATCAAATTAAGCAAGTGAATATTTACAAAGCACTACGAAAAAATTGCATTGTTTTGTTAATGCTAATCATCACTATTGTGAACACCTTCAGCACCGAAAACGCTTTGTTTTTTATTGGTTCACATTATTGAGGGACATATTCAATCAAAGATAAGCTGTGGAAATGTATTATATGATTCACTTATTTTCATACAGCATGGTAATACATAAAGGGTGTTTTTTTAGCTATTATCTTTTTGGCAACAATGGTTTAAACAGCTGACACACGTTTCGTATTTTGTTTCACTGTCAAACATCTTCAGTTTGGTCTATAATTTAATCGTAACGATGAATCGTCTTACAAATGAACAACGCTTGCAAATTAGTGAATTTTGTTATCAAAATGCGTGCTCTGTTAAGAAAGTTCAGTACCGAAAAATTGTGTTCAGCGATGAAGCTCATTTATGGCGCAATGGGTACGTAAATAAGCAGAATTGTCGATTTTGGAGTGAATATTATCCAAAAGCATTGCAAGGGCTACCAATGCATCCAAAAAAAGTCACAGTTTGGTGCGGTTTATGGGCTGGTTGCGAATCGTAACGTAACTGTGAATGTTGAGCGTTACCGTGAGATGATATCCAACTTTTTTTTGCCCAAAATGCATGAGCTTGACTTGTATGACATGTGGTTTCAACAAGACAGTGCCACATGCCACACAGCACGCGCAACAATGGACTTATTGAGAGACGAGGTCGGTGAACATTTTATTTCACGGGACCGGGACCGTCAATTGGCCTCATAGATCGTGCGGTTTAACGCCTTTAGACTATTTTTTTGTGGGGGCTACGTTAAAGCTCATGTCTATACAGACAAGTCCGCTTCCATTGCCGTATTGGAAGACAATATTAAGGCATTTATTCGTGAGTCACTGGCCGAAATGTTGGAAAGAGTATGCCAAAATTGGGCTAAGCGGATGGACCATTTGAGGCGCAGTCTAGGTCAACATTTGCATGAAATAATCTTCAAACATTTAATTATATGGATCGTACCATGGATTCAAATAAAGATTACATGAATTTTTTCTGAATTGTATTTTTTTTTGAAAAACATTCCTATAGCTTTCACAAAATCACCCTTTATTTTGGTCATTGGAGTTGGCTGATACTGCTGAATGGATTTAATTAATCGTTTAAAAAGTTGATATTGCTAAAGAATGGAAGGCAGCTATATCTCAGACTCAGAACCTTCATGGGTCGCAGGCCTGATACACATTGCCAAATATCTAAGTATATTGTCTTCACTGGAGTTTGTATTCAATTTTTAAGTTTTGTACTCTTTTTTCTAAATTCATCATAGTTTCTTTTGAATCCTTTTCATAAAATCAATGTACTTCGTTTTCTTTAAAAGAATATAACAAATCTTGTACAATCAATTTTCTATGAACCTGTTTCCACTCTCTGCCGCTTTGAGCAAATCAATTTATCATAACTAATTTCGTATCCCACCTTAACTTGCATTCCTTTGAGTGTCGACTTAAGTATGTTTAATGGTTTGCCTCTTACATAATCGTTGTGTGTCGACAATAGAACTGAACAAGTCCTAAACTGGTCTATATCAATATCAGACACACTACAAGTGGTCAAATGCTTATTTCAATTCAACAAATCAACTTTATCTGGTAGTGCAGTTATCTGTGAGTCAGTGGTTCTCGTCAGATATATATACAATATGTATGTAACTATGTAAATGGTCTTGAGTATGTATACCGCAACAAAACAGGCCTTTATATTGCGAAACTAGTTTTTTAGTCTCTGGCACAATCACTGCTGTGGTCGCAATGTCATTGACTCCATGATTTTGCTGACCCCTTTCGTCATTTAATTCTTGATGTACTATTTTGTTTACATTTCTTTTTTGTAACTAGTTGTGATCGTTGACATCAAAAGTTGAAAGAAGATGTAAATGCATTTGTATATTTAAACTGTGGATAGGTTTCGAATCTGTTACACATGTCGATTGATGTCTTAAAACAAAAAAACAAGACTTGTCATGTAATACTCACATTTCAAAGTTTTTCAAAATTCATTTTTTTTTTTGGTAAATCGTAAATCAAATTACTTATTAGCGCTATACAAAGTAAGCAAAAAGGAGTGGCTGAAAATAAATGGCCAGTAATGTAAGACATTCTATGAAGTTTATCAGAATGTGCGTTAAGTCTGGCATTGTTTGCAGCCTTAGGTTAGAAGGGATTCATACCTTAGAAAGCAATTACTCTCAGTGTCCATGAAGATCCATTGCGTAAAGATGCATGCGGATGTCGCTGAGGCTGCTGAGTATAAATTTCATAGGTCATTCGTTCGTCAGTTCGCCGAGTTCATGAAACAACCTTGCAAAGGATGTGTTTTATTGATTTTAGTATCGAAGGGTCTAATCTCTCTGTCTTTGCAACAGTCGTGCACTACTACTGTTGTTTGTTATAATCGATTTAGTTCTGTAAAAGTCATACTTAAGCCATAGGCAATGGGATGGCGCTGTTACTACTTGCTAATGACACAGCTATCTGTTCAATGAATCGCTTGGCTGAGCTAAGGGGTAGCCCGACTACATTGTCATCTGCCCTCGAGCTTGAATTAGTCCGTGCCAGTTTATTTGCTATTTCATTTCCATAAATCCCGGAATCTCAGGTGGTTCAGTAGAGGATAATTTGTTGGTGCTTAAGCTCCTTTATGCAGTTAGTTAATGAAATGCGACTTTATTGCTGCTTGACTGACTGACGTCTTTCATGTAAGGAAAAGCAATTTAATAATAATAAATCTAATAATAATAATAATTGAGTGGCACTACAGCTCACAACGGACCAGGGTCTAGCTTCTACAACAACTACTCGTGTTGTGCGTGCTACTGTTCTCTCACGAGTAGAAGGGACCTACAGTTTTTGCCGACTCCGAACGGAGAGATTTGAGAAGCTTTTCATAGACAATCGATACTCTTTGAGTGTTGTCAGCAACTCGAAAGAATCGTACCCTTTCTTCGCGACGGTCGACGTACTTACTACTACCCCACGGCGACCACATTTTTGCACAACTGCCTGACTTTATATATGGCAACGATTTCTGTTTGAAAACCACTGGAATTGAGAGTAAGCTGATAGACCCTAAGAGAACAGAACATAACTTTTAGTATCTTACAGATGATTCCTGCTTTCGTGCCTCCCTCCATCAGTGAAGGTGGGGAATCTTTTATGAAATCCCACTTTTATAAAACCTGTTTATCTGATGTGAAGAAAGTTTTTTATCGAAATCATACTTCGTTTTCATAGTCTGTTGTGGTTCAAAAGCCAACTGAGAGGCTGAAAGAATGGAGCAAACAGATTTTCAAAATGCAAGTCATGGCAATTTCGTAATCCGAAAACTGATTTTGAATCAGAGTTCGTGAAATAAATTTGCAAATACTGATCCATTTAATCATTTTTTTAATTTCTCTCACATATTATAATGGTTGTTTTTAAAATTCTATTTAAATTGCAGGTGAGTGCGGGATCCCAAAATGGAAGTCACACGGTAAGACTTTTAGAATGATTTCTGCTTATTAAGTAAAAGTTAATTCACAAATTGAAAGATGGCAAAAAATGGCATTCATAAAAGTATGCAATATTTATATAGAACGTAACATTCAATAAGCATTGCTTAACAAATCATTCAATATGTTCTCGTTTTGAAACATTCATTTATGGTAGCACAGTTGACAGATTCCCCATTACTACTGGCACTACCTTTGAAAATCAAAATCTTTTTATTCAAAATCAATTTGAATCAAGTGCATATCGGCCGTTATTATCTCTAACCTCTTGCCATTTTCCGGGAACCTTAATAATTCCACCGGCCTGGGTAAAAAGTGTAAAACTTGGCCAAGTGATATTTCGGGGCTCTTCTGTAGACCAATTTTTTTTAAAGAGTCTTGCAGAGAGCAAAGCTAATGATTATCAGAGGGTGCAAGGTTCGAGTTGTACAAAACTTCATCAAAACAAAGTTCTGTCAATTCAGATCAAGTATTTCAAATCAAATATTGTTCAAGATAGATGTCAAGCTTACATTACTGCTAAGATGTCCTTAGCAGAATTCAGATTTTCTCTGGAATAGATGAACTTCTTTCACCTTTATCATCCCAGTCCCTGTCCTACTCTATGGCGCGGAAACCTGGACGCTACTAAAAGTGGATGAGGAAGCCCTTAGTCTTTTCGCGAGAATAGTTTTGCGTGGGATTTTTGCTTTTGTTTGCGTTGATGGCTTTTGGAGAAGAAGATTCAACGACGAACTCTATGGGTTATACAGCGACATGAGCCTAGTCAGGCGTCTTCGGATGCAACACTTAAGATGGCTAAGCCCTGTAGAGCGTATGAACACCACTGCTCCGGCCCGAAAAGTGTTCGAATCTGAGCCATTGGGACAACGCAACAGAGGACGTCCTAGGCTAAGGTGGCGCACGCAAGTAGACAAGGACCTCAACCAACTTGGAGTGCGCAACTGGCAAAAGATCGCGCTGGCTGGAGAGCCATGTTGGTTGAGGCCCAGGTCCACCCCGAACTGTAGCGCCACAAGAAGAAGAAGATTAACTTCTTTATCACTCCAAAGTTAGTTATCGAAAGTTAAGTCTTGTCTTTAGTTGTAAGTACTGTCGGTTTACATAAATCTTGAGACTAACCAACCTGCACCGCCTGTTCCGCAAATACAGTAAATGCTTCTATGAGGGAACCCGAAACGATGTCGATGTCATCTGCAGGATGTTAGGAAACTGTACTGAAAACTATTTATTGTTTCTTAAACGTAAAGACAGAATATTCGGTAAGAGTACGTTTGGGTTGGTTTTGGGACGCTTTGCCCATCTCGAAGATTGTTTGTCGTACATCCTTTCTGTTCGCAATCCTCACAGCATAAGGCTTTTTATTCTGTGAGGTGTTACTGCAAATCAGAAAGTGGGACGTTTTCCTTCTATCGACTTGACTTACTTCGTGCTTGCAGAAAATGCGGCTCTCCATTTCCAATGCCTTTGAATATCTGCTACAAAACTTACAACCGTAACTGCTAACGTATCTAAGCGAATCCGCAAAAGTGCAGACCTCACATTGTTCTAAATTTATGTGATTTGGGTAACCTGAAAGCTCAGCTTCGGTTCAGTGAATGAGAATCAGGAAAAGTTACACAGCAAACGCCCATTAGAATGCGGAACCCAACTAATTTTATTGACATAACGCTATAAAGTCGCGAGAATACATTAAGTCGCAACTAACGTGCATAAATATCGATTAAAATTGCACCGTCGAACAAAATGGCAACCGCAGAGACTCTGCGGAGATTTGTCAGTTCTTTTAAGTTCACACTCGGTGCAAGAATTTCGCGATCTCAGCTAGTTGGTGCTGCCGCCTGGCTTTTGTTATTGCTCAGTGCGCTGAAGTTGGTGCTCGTTTCTCCTTGCCAACTACTTGCAAAGCAGTGTCATACGAGTACATACACACGCTTAATATCATCATCCATTTGTGGTGTGCAGAGAGGTTGCCATTTTATATTTATTACAATAATCTCCTCCTTTTCTGGCTCTTCATCTGCATCGTAGAGAAACGCGCTCAGAAGGACTCCCCCCCTCTGCCTCGGTGGCGTGTTGTAGGTGCCTCTTTGCAATCGCTAACAAGGCGAAAAAAGAAGAAAGCGAAAATATGATATTTTTCTCATTTGTTTTTTCTTTCTGCTCTGTACGTATGGATGGATGGATGTACGTACATACGTATGTATTCGGCTGCACATTAATAAAATGCAAAATGCAGTCCGCCCACCTGCCTCCATCCATCCATCCAGCCATCCATCGTACCATCGACCACCTCTTGCGTAGTGTGTGCTTTGTGCACCTATAACTGGGGTACAGGGGTGTTGTTGGGCTGCTGCTGCTGGTGCTGCTCGCCTGCCTGCTCCTCCTGATGGCGCTGCATACGAGGCAGCTAGCTCGCCCAGCTGGTGTGTATGGATGAAAACTACTCCAGAGAACTGGAGAAAAAGAAACGAAAAAACCTCGAGAATGATATACATATTTAGATGATGCAGCACCAATATGATTAGGTGGCGTTTGTTCGGTGGGGTGGAGAGGAAGGGTGCGCACCATAACATGGCGTGTTGGTTAAAGCAGGAGGCTACGGCGACGACGACGACGACAACGACAACTGAGTGGATAGGGGAGCGCACAGCACCCAAACGGAGGCGGATGAGAAGGTCGAACATTTTTCGCATTTCCTCTCTTTTGTATTTTGTATGCCAAGTGTGCTGTGAGAGTGTGTGTATGGGATGTCGATGTGATTAGGATAGGACACCACATACAACACACACTATACGTTGACGTCGTCGTCGAGTACACAGTTCAATCTCGAACTTTGGATTTGAACTTTAGATTCAAAGCGCACTCACACCCAATCCATCGCAGTGGGCAGTGGAAACAGCAGCGGTAGCAACAGTAGCAGCATAGTTCTCTCCTGTGTCGCGACGCGACGGCGTTTTGGTCAGCACCATCAGAGTAAAACACGCCGTTCAAAAATATATTCTTTGCCCGTTTCTCACATTTATATTCAGAGGAAGAAAAAAAAAACTTCAAATGAAGAGAAGAAATTGAAATGAATTCCATGGCATAAAACAAAACAGTGCGAGAAGCGTGGTGTGTATGTGAGCACAAAAAGAAGTATCTGCAGGAGGAAAAATGTATCTTTTTCTTGTTGTCGCACTGTTGCCTACCCCAAAAGTATATTATATACCCTCGTCTACATACACACAATTTATTATTTAATTCTTTTTTTTTCTCGTTTATGCTTGTGTATTTTTTTTTCGTCCGTTCCTTCGGGTTTGTTTTTCTTTTTCGGTGGCGGTAGCGGTGGCGGCGGCAGCCAGCAGCGTTGAATGTGTTAGTGCTGCTTGGATAACTGTTTGATTCGGTTCGGCAGTCAGTGGGATTTCGATGTGGTCTTTTTCGCTTGATTTCTGTTTTTTTACTATCTATTGTTGTTGTTGTTTGCGCCAACATCGATACAGCACCCCTCGACAGTACACAACGGCTCTAATTCGCGATCATTTAGCAGCACTTTAACTAAAAATAAAAAAGAAAACAATAAAAGAACACGAAAAAAGTGATTTTTCAATATTTTCCAGCAGTTTGTGAAGTGCTTGATTTGTGTTGTTTCGTGTTTGCCCGTCATTCTCAACCGCCAGCCACCACTGCTCCATACAGTAATCACCACCGCCCCTCACAACAATTAATAACTTTTTTTTGGTCTTTTTTAAAATACACTTAAAGTCAAAACAAAACAAAACGAGAGAAAAATAAAACGAGTAGGGCTTGTAAATGCATGCAGTCTGTGTAATTGGATGGTATTGTTGAAGTGTATCTATTGGTTTGGGGTTATTGAGATGCAAAGTGAAGTGGTAGTGCAAAGTGCAAGTGCTTCGTGGTTTCACTTCGTCTTGGGCGGTGCGATTGCAGTACTTGAATTGTGAAATTTGTTTTTTTTTTTCTCTTTTTGGTATTTTTGCCGTTTGTTATTATTCATCTATAATGACAAATTGATGAAAAAATAGTAAGACCTAAGGTTGTAGTGTAGTGAACAGTAGTTTTTTCTTTCGCAAAGCGGGTTGTGTTTTTTCGGTTTTATTAACTTTGAGATCGGAGAGAAATGTGCAGTGAATTGCAAAACTATTATGCAAATGGGTCACCAGACGAGCAATTCTACTACTACTATCAATATGTGAGTGAAATTCATCTTTCTACAATATTTACCCTAGTTTTAATTAATTGTCCAATTTCCTCCTGTTAGATTTTAAATTTCAATTTAACTCGATTGTTTGACATTCAGTGTTGAAAGTGTGCGAAAGTGAGTGAGTTCCAGCGGCATTTCAGAATGCGCTCGAAAAGACATTACCTACTAGTTTCTTTTTTGTCTTGCGTTTGTTCGTTTGTGGAAAAACTTGTATTGAAAGTAAATTGATGGCACTATCCATTTGTACACTTTTTCCTATATGTTTTTCCTCTTCGTTTCTGCTAAAAAACTATCAGTTTTATAGCAATTTATTTGTCTTACAATTACATACATTTGACAAGAGATTAATCAAATGCTGAAAATAAAAAATCTAGTACGATTCGATTAAAGACATTTAAGTGCTGACTGCACCTTATGTTGTTTGTTTCATCGACCACACTCAATTTTTAGGTGAAAAATAAATTCTGTGCTCTAAAAGTAATTGTTCGCCTTGAATTTTTTTTTTAATTTGCTGGTCGCTATAAAAAAAGATACTAATTGTCTATGAAACGTTAGTCGCCATTCAAAGTCGGCAACAAACCTCTCTACTCTCGCGTAAGAATTGCACAGGATTATTTCTCGAAAGAGCTAGGCCCTTGTGGGCTGAAGTGCCTAGCTAAAAATAATACTAAAATTTAAATTCTCATTCGCATTTTATCAATTCGATTCCACGCGAATGAATCATTAACATACATTCATGTATGTATACACAATTAACCCAAACGAGAGAGAGAGCAAACACACAAAAAGAATTTCAAAAAAAAAAAAAAAAAGAACAGCATTTACAACACATAACCACCATCGATTTTCATGTCTTCGTCAACGACCGTCGTTGTCGCCACCGCCCCATTCACCTCAACTTCCCCAGCGCACCACATCAAACCCCATATCCAATCCATACATCCAACGAGGAGTGTGCTGCGGCTGCTGCTGCTAGCTGACATTATGTATCAGATTTCCGTTTAACTCTAAATTCACTTCTCGTTCTTTTCTTTATCAATCTCCGTCCGTTTACATTCTCTCTGCACAATAATTTTGTATATTAAATTCCACAATTCGCCCCAAGTGTATACGTACCCAGAACACGCTAAAGTGGTGGCGTGCCTGGGCAGCAGAACTCGCACTCCACCTCTTTCCCATCTCTTCTAAACACCAAAAGTTGGCAAGAACTATGACGGCGTGCTGATGGCAGCGCAGCAAGGGCGATTGATTATCATATCAACAGCAAAAGCGGCACAAGAACATAAAGCTCTTTCCCTCCAAAGTATACTGTTGATATTCTTCTTCTCTTCTCAAACGTTCTATTTTTTCTGTTCACTTCGAAAGTTTGCCTATTTGTTGCTACAGCGGCAGAGTGGTCGACTCCTTGGCACATCAAAAGATGAAAATCTCCGTCGGTTAAATTAGTCAGATCAAAGTCTTCCTCCGTCAGGCACGGCGAACACCGTGTGCGAAATTATTTGCAAAAGAAAACAAAAACGAAAAAAAAAACACACCCTCCCCCAACCGCTGTGTTTCACATTCACGAGTTGTTGAAAAAAAAATTGTCACACTGACAGTGACATATGTCAAAATGCGGTCGCTAAAGTACGATAAAAATCCTACGCCGCCCACAACCTGCGACATCCACACGTGCGCGCTCATCGCCAGCAAGTCACTGACTGATTGAACAAAACTCACATGAACGTGAACTCAGTCGCTCGCTCGACGAGCACCCAACGTGGTTGTGTTGATGTTGCATCGTCATCGCCGCCGCACACCGTATTATTCATGCAAGCCCAGCATCGAACAGCTGTTTTCCTTGCTTCTCTGTCGCGCACATTTGTCATCTCGCTCCCTCCGCCTGTCTGGCTATTCTGTGGCTGTCAGATAGATAACATGCGTACGTAATCAGCACAGCTAACCACATGGTTCGTTCTATTTTCGCCAAATAACCAGCCTGAAGAGACGGCGACGACGGCTGCGAGGAGCAATGGCGTTTGGCTGTTTTTGTTGTGTTATGTGCCGTCGACGTCTGCCGTGGAGCAGCGTTGCTCCATACGGTGAATGGGGCTCGGTGCTGCATGGCTGACTGGTTTGCCGGTTGATCATCGGGTCGCCCAGTGGTTTCTCTCTTTCTTATTGTCTGTCAATGGGACCGGCTGTTTTGTTGTGTGTTTTCTGGTGTTTCTGTGTGAGAGGTGTGCGCGGTGTGTGCGCGGAAGCTTATCAAGATTCCAATTATTAGTTCTGTTTTGCTTGAGACTTTCTTGTGCTCCGTGTGGCGTGTCTGACGTCTGCGCCGAGTCTGGTTGCTCTGGTTATGGCTGTTGTCGGTGGGACTGGACTGGTGCGCTGCTCATGGCATCGTCGCCGTCATCACACACGTAACACCGGCGATGAGTAGTGTTGTGTGTCGGTTTGTCGGTCATGGAAATGGAATGCATGCATGGGAATTTAAAATGGATTATTGATTGTGTGTCAGGTTTAAGTTGTTCGGTACTTTAGTGTGCACGTCTAGTACGTTTTTTGTTCAGTGTTTGTGTTGGTACTTTTTTCATTTTTTGTATATATTTTGCTTTTCGCTTGTGTTGTGAGAATATTTTCGTGTTGTGTTGAGTAGAATGTTGGATTATTTTTAACGCAGAATTATGATTCATTAAAAGAACATTTAATGTAAAAATAAATCTGGGTGTAGTAGATGTGCTGTTTTTAGATGATTACTAATTATTGGACAATTTTTAAATAAAATGATTTGAAATTTTTTAAAAATTTAATATTTTTGTATGTTTTATTTGTTCGTTAGTATTTGTTTTATATTTGAGATCTAAATTAAGGATATAGATAAATAAATTGGGTTAATTAAGAGAGATTTTTTGAGATCTGTACATTGGGGGGAATTGCTTCGATTTTCGTGAGCCGGCGCAGCGTTCACTGTTTAAAAATTAAATTTAGAAGTTTTTTTCATTCTGCGGCATTAAAAAATAAAGAGAGAAATTTCCTACACCAACATTTTGAGAATTGTCCTAGGCTAGGTTTGTTCTTTTTTCAGTTCTGTCATTTCGGTTATATTTATAGTAATTAAATGTTGTAAAAAAAATCGATATTTATCAAAATTGACTTAATTCAAATAAGATCTATGAATGCATGTCTTGAATTAGTAAACGTATAGCGGCGGTTGAATTTAATTTAACTGGACTGGCAATGAATTCGGAAAGAAGAATTAGCAAAGTAGGAATTCTGGTGTGAATTGTAACAAGACCTCTACAGTTTTTTCTACATATTTTTGATTTTTTAGAGATTCTGATTTCCGGGAAAATATATGACGGTCGCCGTGGCGCAGTGGTAAGTGCATCGACTGCGGCGCAGAAAGTCTGGGTTCGATTCCCGGACGGGACACCTAGCATTTTTTCACGGCACCACCTCTTTCGAGTTGCTGACAACACTCAAAGAGTATTAATTGTCTATGGAAAGCTTCTCAAATTTCGCCGTTCGGAATCGGTAAAAAACTATAGGTCCCTTCTACTCGTAAAGAACAATAGCATGCACAACACGAGTAGTTGTTGTAGAAGCTAGGCCCTCGTCCGTTATGGGCTGTAGTGCCACTCAATTATTATTATTATAATTATATGACGCTTTAGTCGAAAATTTACTACTCAGATTTTTATTTATCTCTGCTCAAGACAGTGTACTCGAGAAACAGCATTTCCAAAGTCAGAAATGAGTGAGAAATGATTTGAATAGGTACCTAGTTATAATATCTATTTTGACTTGTTACTCTTACAAATTTAGTTTCGTATTTTTAACTGAATTCTAATCGACTCGAATTACCTACTCATTACTGGTATCACTTAAGTTTTTTAGTCAGAATACATTTTTAAAGTATCATACTTATACGAAAAACTTAATTAACTGCGTTTCAGCAGTACTAACAATGTATCTGACGTGTAAACACTTGCATTTTTTTTCTATATTCTAAGGCCCATGTTGTGTCCTTGTCAAACAATAGTTGAGGAGTTAAATTTTTCGAATTTTGAACCTGACTATGCTAGTGGTACAAAACTCAGAATTTAAAACATCGGACATGCCTATAACAGTCCATAGAGGAAACTAAATGATAAGGAAGTATCTAAGAAAGATGTTAATAAAGCTAAATTTCACTGCAAATTGTTTGTAGACGACTAAAAATAGTAAAAAAAAATTTTAATGCATAATTAGAAAAAAAAAAGAGTAATTAAGATCTTTGGAACTTCATTTAGAAATGCGACGAAATATTGCGTATTTTTATTTATAATATGTATGTATGTTCATACATATATAAACAGGTATAATGAAATATAACATACACAATAAACAAATACAAAATCAGCCCACAAGAATATATTAAACGAATAAGAAACAATAACACAAAATAAAAATATACATGCATATTGTGAATTTTAATTGATAAACGATTTGCACGTTGGACTGAATAATAACAAAACCTACATCAATATTTCAAATAAAACCAAGCTTTGAATTTATTCGTTATTTTATTCATTTCATCAACAAAAATCTATAATTGTTCCTAAAACTACAATTACAACATTCAGTTTAAATAAACGTGTTGCAAAAATATAGTTTCGGCACAATTCATTACATACTTCAAAATAAATCTTGTATGATTTAGAATTCAACCAACTAGTACAGAAATTGCACGTAAAACCACATCAAAAGTCCACATCTTCAAACATCTTCAAAAGAAATGTATACACAAAAATAGTACTAACTCATCGTACCAACAGCAACACTGAACGCGCCCACCATCTGTGTGTTTACATTCCTTTAACACACCGGAGTGAGTAATCGGGTGAGAGAGAAACAATACAATAAAAGCGTACTGAGTGCATAATAATGTTAATAAAACTGATTTGCAAAGTCAACACGCAGTAATCATGTTTAAATTTTCCCATGGTGTATACGTTCCTTTTTCTTCCGTCATTCCATCTCCTCTGCCGTACATGCGCACAACAGAGATGGGTATTGCTCGGTATAACTCGTCCTCACTCTCTCCTCCTCATTTCGCTTTTCAACCACGGAACGACCGCCACATTAAAGAGCCCCAACAGCACCGCTCAATCGGTTGAAGAAGAGGAACGAGTGAACGAACAAAAAAATGGAAAACATTTATCGCCTTTAAAATTTGTACTAGATTACCATCAGTCACCCGAAAGCACATATACATAGCTGGTTGGGGCTGTCGCCTCTCGTGTTCGTGCTCGTGCTGGCAGTGGCATGGCGTGCGAACGGCTGATGCGAGAGAGGGTGTGTATGCACGGTGTGCCGGAGAAGGACTGAGACTGGGTTACACAGCTGTGCGGATGAGTGAGTGAGTTGCATGCAGCCGTCGGATTGCGAGAGGTGTTCGTATGTATGGGGCGACGACGACTGCATTCATAAAATTCCAGAGATTCCACAGGAACTGGTGCCGTGCTGTGTGTGCGCTTGTGGGGAAGTTGAACTCGGCACTGTCAGCCGGTCGGATTTCGGTAGCGTATCGTAGTCGTAGGTCGGTTGTAGAATGACACGCGTATTGTTGTTGGGCCTCGGACTGGGAGCTGGTTTTGTTGTTTTTGCTGCTTCTCGTTGTTTGTCGAGCTTGAATGGGAGAGCATAATGAAGTATCAGTATCAGAGAGGCATGTACGGAAAAAGAGAGACATTGCAAGGGCGTTCGTGAGAGCGGTGGTGAATGACACTGCCGACTGTGTGGTGTATAATCATGCACTGGTGGTGAGGTGATTATAGTAATGATTATAAAACGACATAGCGGCAGCCCACAACCACACACCGGAACACAGCGTGCGCGGAACAGATAAACGGCATTGCCGACTCTGTCGGACTGGGTAGTTATTGCCAGGTTTTTGTGTGTTTCTTTATTTTTTTTCGTCCTCTCTCGGCCGTCTTATTTGGTATTCGGTATGTCTTTTGCGAACTTTCAGCAGCAAGAGAGCGAAAAAAACGAAGCCAAAGTAAATGCCTCTGAAGTTCGGTGTGTTTGGAAGCGCTGAAACGTGTGCCCGATGCGGGAGGTAGAGCCATCCGAAGCGATAAACTCTCGAGGGGTACACTGTGATGGGGTTATGTCGAAGCTTATGTTTCGCCCAATCCTCCTTGGTGGAAGATTGATGGTTTTTAAATGGTTCGGAATAACACTAGTTGGCGTTGGTTCGCGTTGAGTCAGAGAAATGGCCGCGGGGTGTGCTTGTACATACAGACGAGGACTATAGGTACATATCTGATCTGCGTTTCGTAACATCGAGCTGTTGACTTTGGCTAAGCAATGCGAGCTCTCGTCCCGTGTATCATGACACTTGTTTTTGTCTCAACTTGGCCGACGCTGTTCGCCGAGATTGTTCTTGTCTTTTGTGGATAGCGTTATGACGTTGAAAGGATGGTGTACAGCTTGTGCTCCATGCTGCCTGCCTCTTCATTGGACTCTTGGAGCGCGGCGGAGCGCAAGGGCGGGCGATTTTTATTCGCGTTGGAAAGTCTTTTGTTCTTCTATTGGAGGTTTAAGTACTGTTGGTGCTCTCTGGCTATGAGTGCTCATTGTTGTTTGACTGGATGCATGTTGAGTGTAGAGCTGCTCCTTGGGCAGAGACGGCGAATCATCAGTCTTTCCCCTTTTGGTGCTTGGGCATTTCTTCTTAATAAGTGTGAATAGTGCCTGTACTAGATACGAAATGCTTGTACCTATGTATGTTTATGCGAATGTGTGGATGTTCATATGTAGCGGGTATCGTATCTTATTTAATTTCATTTCCTTATGTTTAGTTTTGTATCTGCTTTTATCTGTCGTCCGCGAACTGTCATAGTGTTTGAATATTACTTATTTAGCAAAAAAAAGCTCCGTTCATGATATCACCGAGTATAGGCAGAAAAATGACATGTATGGTATACAATGTACATACACACTTGTGTGCTATGTGTGGCCATGTACTCTGGTGGCGAAACTATTCCACCTCAAGGCGTCTCGAATAACTTGCGCGTGTCAGATTGTCTTCATTGAGTTGTTAATTGATTTTTTTATGTGTTATGCAAATGCGACTTAGCATAGTCATCTAAATCTATATTTATAAATGACTGTACATGGTATTTAGTGGAAAGATTTTTTATTACTTTTTTTTGTTTTATTTGTTTACATATTAAGAACGTTCTGGACTATTATGTCGACGCTTTTGCGTTTATTTAATATTTTTAGAAATGAAACGCAAATATTTGTATTTATACATCATTTTCTGATATGATTTCGGCTGACTTGTAGAAAGTTTTAAATATTGATAAAGGTAGATTGGATATGTGTATCGGTATCTAGCCACAGTCAATGAAACAACTAGCGTTATGACAATTTGGCAGTGTTTGCACAAAGGAACAAATTCTTATTGCAATACGAGATTGTATTTATATGTAAATACCTCCGTGAAGCTTAACACATTTTATAGAGATTTTCACATTGTTAACTACATTTCAGTCAGTTTTTGATTGTTTGTTTCATTCAATAAAAACTAAATATAAATCGGAAATGTGGAACATTGGCGAATTAGCCAAACCAAAAATCAGGATCAGTGTAGCATTTCATTTGTAAGTTGTAAAACAAAACAACAAAATTCCAAAAAATATTTCACATATTCAACTGAAACTTGAAAAGCGGAAAACAATAAAAATTTCAGATATGCAAAACATGTAGAAGGTTCTGTTCGAATAGCCCTTCCAATACTTCACTTCTTATTATTTATTTCAATGCAAAACTTTAAATTGTAGCAGAAGAATTGTAAGAGGCAAAAAATTGGCCCGTTAAAATTATTCACAATGACGTAAATTTGCATGAAGCTTATTCATATTCGCATTTTAATTTTTTTAATAAATTTCTAATGTTATATGTTGCAAATCATTTTAGTCTTCCTATATCTGTGTAAGACTAAAATTGCTCCCATTTACGCCACCTTTTGGAAAAGTACAAACAGTAAAAAATTATTAAATTTTTTATACAAAACTCTTGAAGGCGATGTAACTGTTTTAAAAAGGGAGAAATTTACTAATTCAAATTATTCATTGAAATTTTATAAAAAGAGCAACTTTATTTGCGCGTTAAACGACATTACCGACCATGCATGTACCCAAATTTGTGTGTGTTTCTTTTTGCTGTTTTTTGTCGGCCTTTCTGTGATTTTCAGCAGCTAGAGTAAATGTGTCAGATGTGGGGTGTAGAGCCATCCGAAGCGATAAACTAACTTTTATGTGGGTATGGTTTTGTAAATACGACAAAAAATGTTAATGTTCACGACCCACAAATGGCGTTAGTAAATTTCACATGTTCGTTGCTCTATTTAATAAGTGTGATTTTTTATTCCCTCTAAAAAGTCTCGCCTGATGCTGCAGAGAATCACAATAATTTGTGAAAAAAATAAAAAAACAACGATAAAGTTACAGTACAACCCACAGCAGAGCAGGGAACCTACATATGTATGAATGTACGTTTTATTGTCGACGCCGCTAGGTGATATTTGTGAAGCTTTTCATTGACAATGAATATTGTCAGTAAATCGAAAGCCATGATGCCGTAGCCACTAAGATGTAGCAAAAACATCAAGATAAGTTTAAAGTCATTTTGCAAGCCTTTTACTTAATTCCTGATTTTCATAGGTACATACACTGTGCACATTGAAGCTTCTTATATGTCGCAAGAATTCATTCACAATATACTATGTATCTTTCTCTATTCACACTAGGATCCAATATGAAAGCCATCAATAAATTGATTGACTAACGATTTGATAGGCTATCGACACTCCCAAATAATATAATATGTCCTCTGTGATTAGCTCAGTATAATTTAATATTCATAAGTTAACATCTCTTAAAGGCACATGAGTTAATCTAAAATTTACAATTATTTTATAAAAGCTATCATATTTGAATGAGTGATAAGCAAGATTTAACTGATAGCGAAAACATTTCATACAATAAACAATATCTACCCTAGACTTTAAATTAAATTCAGTGCCATGCATTAAAAAATGAAGGCTGCATGTGTAAAATCATCTCATCTACCCATACCCAAATTGAAACTGTAAATACATTCGCCCCACTCGTTGCGTAAAACTAATTCTCTCGTTTACTTTGATAATAAGTCGAAAGCAATGTGTGCGCCGATAAACAGACGAATAAATAAATAAATAATTAAATGATACATATTTTTCTATGATTTAATTATCACCCCAAACATAAACATTAGTCAACAATTAATTAATTTACAGCTTCTCTAATGAATCAACTATCGGATTAAGTACACCCAATGCGCAGAAAAAAAAAACATCAACGCAAAAAATGCTACCCTAAAATTAAAATTCATTTAACCTTAAATTTAACTGTAATAAATTTTGCTCAATTAAATCTTTTCCCACACACTATAAAAGCCCCCCACCAACTTCATGGATATGCAAACAAACATACCAACACGCTTGACGTTTCAACAAAAACAACGGGGCGAAAAAAGAAACACCACAGGGAAGCCCGGCCGCACACAGCTAAGCACTGAATAACCACTTTCTCTCTCTGTCGCACTTGCAGCGCAACAACAATCGGACGGAATCGACTTCAACTCACTTGCCACCGCCGCCGCCGCTGCTACTGCTGCTGCTGCTGCTGCTGCTTACAAAAGCGCTTTTTTCGCAAGTTCATTGAACTTGCCTGTGTTACATAGATTTGACCTGACCTAAAATACAGCACGCTTATGTATGTATGTGGAACAGAAATTCAACAGTGTGAAAAGCTGAGCATCCACCATGGCACACTCAGTGGCGGCGCTGGTCTGGTAGACGGTTGTCGTCGACGACCGACGTCGTGCTGATTCCCCATCAGCCCGCAAGAGAGAGAGAGAGAGCGAGCGAACGATCCGGTGTAAATACGTCACAAAAGTGCATTTTAAAGAGGTCTCGCTCTCGCTTTTTCATTGCAATGTGCGGCGCGGCACGCCGGCCGAGTGCAGCGCCAACCGGAGGGCTGGTTGTGTGAGCGAATGCCACGGGCTGGTTCTCTTTTATTTTGTGGTTTCTCTTTTTTGCTTCCACTTGATGTATGTTGGGTAGGTCGTCGTTGGTGCTTCGCCGTCACCGCCCCCGCCACCGATGAAGACTGGGCTATCATCGTTGTATCGCTGTGTTGAAGTGTTTAAATTTTTGACAGTAATGATTGGGGATAATGCGCATGGAAGGAAATGGCGCAAAGACGTATTAAATTCATGAAAAAGGAGGCAGCAGGCATGTCGGATACATCGGATTGAAAGAGAATGAGAGTTGCATGCAATTAAGAGAAAGGAGAGAACTTTACAAATTATTTTGACTTAAATTGGAGCTTCGTCTCCGTCCGTCGGGTCACCCCTCCCGGATGGTTGTTGGTGGATTGGGAATTGGGGGCAAAATCGGTGGAAGTTTGACATAAGAAGATTGCTTAAAGAGAACAGCGATAATTTGTTGTATTTCCTCGAGCGGTGGTAGGCGGTCATTGTTTGAGTGTGTGTGCGGTGTGTTGCCAAAGGGCGGAGAGATATAAAATAATGATAGGAGGATAAAGTGCGTGAGAAAATTGGAATTACCTGATCAGAGGAGGCTCACGCTTTGTGAAGTTATGTCATTGAAGTTCTTTGAAAGGGGGAATGAAGAAGAAACGAGTGGAAAAACAGCTTCTCTCTGGATGCTTGGAGATGCACAATAAGAATAAGATCAAGAGGAGAAGCCCTTTACAGTGCCTCCGACAAATGCGAGCACAGCGTTGCAAGTTCATAGTGAAGTTTGGTGTTGTCCGCCGCGTCTGCACCAGAGGAGTGTTAACCATCTTCTCTGACGGCTGTCTCTGCGGATTCGTTGCTTTTTGCTTGTTTGTTACTGATGTTGTTGTTGTTTTCTTGCAGACACTATTTCTTTTTCTTTTCTGACTTTGCAGATTTGAAATGGCGACAGCGTGTATATCACGCTTTCAGAGGTTTTTTAGGTTTTCTTTTCTTCACTTGAGAGGGAGGCAAGTGGGAACAGAAAACATAGAAACAGGATTTTTTTGTCGTAAATCAGAGCTTGCCGCTTTCAGGTATGGAGTTAGGTTAGAATAACTGCCGGAACGGGATTTTTTACTTTTTTTTCTTTCAGAAGAAACGATTTGTCAGTCAGGTAGTTTTGGTTTTTGGGCAGAATATCGGTTTTTGGCCTTTGTTCCTTTGTTGTCAAATCAGGTTTTTGTTTTATATTTAATCACATAGATCAGGTGAAGAAACAGGGCGAAAAAAAATTCGAATGAATTCAAATCAAATGATTTGGTTGGTAGGTAGGTAGGTTTGCAAATTGTGTAAAATTTTCTATATGAATTTGAACTTCTTTCCAAAAGTGATTAAGCAAGGTTGAGTTTGCTCTGCATTGGCGAAATACGAGAAATACGAAAAACGAATAACGAATTTGATCGCTGCTAGTGGATGAGAATATAGAGAGGGATGAGAATAATTTTATTTAATTTTAATAAGTGTCTGTTACTAAAATCTGTTATTTCTTTAATTACTCCAAAAACCTTGATGATCTTTGTGGCGCTTTGTTGTTATATCGACGAACCTGACTTAAGCTTATCTGACTTAAAAGTAACCTAAAACTTAGGACTACTTATGTAAAGTGCTTTCATCGTCTTAATAACATATGTATGTACGTACATATGTACATATGTCTGTAAAACAGACGCGTGCACCAGGGCGTATGCGTATACGGCATTCTCTTTTTATGTTTTTATAACGAATCACTAATGAAGATATTTTGCAGTGAACAGAAATTAATATGTAGTGCATAGAAAAACATTTGTTTCCGTGTTTAATTCTTTAAACTCACGTCGTGAAAATCTTTCGCCATATTTAAACTCACTCGTATTCAGAATAAAGAAAGTATGTAGTTAAAGGCGAACTAGTACAATTAAAATTAGCAGTAACGGAAAAGCACAATATCTGTTGCCAAGATATGATTAAGTAAAAAATCGTTTTTCGTTTCTGTTGAAGTCTTTATCCACAAACATGAATTCGTGGTGCTTCTTCTTCTTTTGGCGCTACATTCCGGGGTGGACCTGGGCTTCAACCAACATGACTGTCCGGTCAGCGCGATTTTTGGCCAGCTACCGCCAGTTGCGCACTTCAAGTTTGTTGAGGTCCTTCTCCACTTGTGTGCGCCACCTTAGCCTAGGCCGTCCTCTGTTGCGTTGTCCCAATGGCTCAGATTCGAAGAATCGTGGTGCTTACTTTGTGGAAATGGATTGAATACGAATTTCAGAAATACATTTTGGAACTTTTGGAGTGACGTTATAGGTGGGTGTGTTGAAAGATACAAGAAAAATTGATTTCATTTATATGAAATGTTCCAATTAACAATAATAATAATAATTAAGTGATGCTACAGCCCACAAGAGACCAGGGTCTAGCTTCTACAACAACTACTCGCGTTGTGAGTGCTACTGTTCTCTCACGAGTAGAAGGGACCACAGTTGTTTGCCGACTCCATACGCGAGATTTGAGCAGCTTATCATAGACAATTGATACTCTTTGAGTGTTGTCAGCAAGCTTGAAAGAGGTTGGGAATCGAACCTAGCCTTTCTGCGTGGCGGTAGACGCACTTACCTTAACCGTAAGTCCCCATTTTCATAGCGTAATGTGGCTGGCTTCATTGAGTGAATTTTTATCACTTGTTTATGCAAATGCGTTCTAAGAGAGATCGTCCACAAAGTTAGTCTGTCGAAATTTTTTTTAAGTTAATACTGGTGTGAAATCAAAGTTTTCATATTTCCCTTGTTATTCATCCTAGTCTTCGACTAAGCTAAGCGAGCTGCTGCATCAAGTGAACTTGAAGACCTGGAATACGCCGACGACGTTAAACTCTTAGCAGAAGTATAGGTGATGAAACTTAATTGGTATCAACATTGGGTTCGGGAGAAGCTGCCCAAAATGCCACCTTTCACACGAACTATGGTTTTGCAAGATGCAAATAATATTATCATTTCACAGCCATCCAACGAGAATTTGTTGCCGAAATTTTCAAAACACCTGATATTCAAAATTTGATGGTTATATAATTTGCAACTCTGGAGCAAAGTTGTCACCGCCATCTTGTGAAAAACCTCTGTTTAAGATAAGCAAAAAGAATAAGGAAAAATCAGCAGAACAAGAATAAGTGACAATTTTAGCGCAAAACTAGACACATTCGTTGCAGTATAAAAACAGTCACATCTCCACTGGAAGGTTACGGCGATAAGGAATGCATACAAATAAAAAAATGACCTCCCTTTCCCCCCAACAACAATTTCAACCCCTCGCTGTACTTCAATTAGTGAAAATCAAACTCGTATGTGTTAACTCATACCTGACACGCATATCAAAGCGATGCATACCATTAAAGCAAGCACCACAATTATGTAAAACGTCTTCCCATATGGATATAGATGCGAGAGATACATTTTAGTACATACTAAGGTCTTCCATTTTGTTTTCAGCTGTTGTGTACATATTGACAAAGTTTCACCGAAGCGAACGCCAGAGCAAGTAGCCAGCCCCACACCAAAAGCGGACAAATTTTCGCTTCAGTTTTCCATCCACACACATATTGTAGAAGTGCACGGTTGGGCACAAATCTGTTCGCCAAAAGATATGCATTGCACCCATACCACCGCGCAGTGATACGAAAATAATGGAAATAATAATAATAATGAAAACGAAAAAAAACAGCACGAGAAGGAATAATAGTGTACACAATGCGCACTCATCACGTAACGTACAAGCGCTTCTATAACTAGAACAAGATGTGCATTTCAAATAAGCGTGCAAGACGTTGCGCCCGCAGAGAGGGCGGTGGCTGGGGGTGATTGGATGAGAGGGAAAAAACGAAAGAGGAATTCGTAAGAGTATCGAGACTATCAGCAAGGGGCGGAGGCGGCGGCGACAGAAAAAAAAGGTACAAGTACTTCTCGCAGCGCAGCTAGCATGATGCAAGTTATTAGAAGCAGTACATATGTACTACCGACCGAAAACATGTACAGACAAATTCTTATTCATAGAAACAACGCGGTGCACAGTGCGATCTATATGCACGGCCAATAGGTACGTCCCGAGCCGTACGGGAGATAAGCAACAATAGTGCGCGCACCACGAAACTGCATAGATAGACAGACAAACTTCTCTATCTGCACTGAAACTATGGCGGCCACGATATGAAATTGAACGCGCAGTGTACAAAAAAAGAAGGAAACAAAAAATGAACTAGAAAAATAGATCAAAGGGACCTACAACAGCAGCAGCAACAAAAAGCAGAAAAATACAAATAAAATGAAAATTCTGAAACAACAACTTTCTGGTGCCGCAACCGTCAGCGCCACCGCCACCGCCACTGCCACATCGCTGACATGGATGCAAATCGATTTTGCGTCAAAAGAAATCTAAGATGGCGTTTCGTTTCGATTGCGATGATGAAGGAGAATATTTACGAATGGAAATTATATGTATTACGAAATGCGAGATCAAAAATAGCTCGACGCACATTAATTCAATAGGCGCCGCCGCCTCGCCATCGCCACACGTTTTTGTGTGTAATTTTGAACAAAAAAAAATTCTCGAACACAAATTTGCGTGCCTCAGATATCTTTCTACAACCGATTAACATTTCGAATTCATGTATGTACATGTATCTGGTCGAGTTTTGCATGGAAACGGAGATCACCTTGATGAGGCGAGACTGGTGCCTTTGAGATTTATTTGTTTGCCTCAGCAAACGAGTATCGCCTTGGGCTTGGCTGTGCACTAGTGTCGGCCAATTGACGAACTGGGCTTGTTTGACATTCAATGAGGTTAAGTCAGTGAGTGTATCCGAGTGAATGTGTGTATTTTCATTCAATCTAAATTGTTTGTAATTGATTCGGAAATCCTCAAAGAAACTCGGAAGGACACAGAAGTTCGTGTGAAAGTCTTGCGACAATGTTTGTTTGTCATTTTTAATCGAAGTAGAAGGCTGTTTAAGAGATTAGATGCATTTCATGGTAAAGAGGGAATTCTAGAAACCGAAGTCTTGAGAGAAGCTCGTAGTTATGCACTAAGACTCACTTTTCGCAGGACATTAATTTTTCAAACATTGAAGCGTTAAATTCTGCATGGAAGTGTTTTTTGGGTGTGGAGTGGCAATTGGGTCTGCCAACTCTCATGTTTGCCAAGTTTGTGGCCTGTTTCATTTCTCGTAGACTCATAGAAAACATACCGAGCAAAAACCTCAAGAGAACCTGAAGCGAGTTAAAGCAGTTATGAAAAGATTGTGATTTTACAACGCATTTTGTAAGAGTTTCCAGTGGGCTTAGCTGTTCACACCTACAAATAGTTACATGCATGGACCCTCCCTGAATTTCCGTGGATTTATACATGGCCAAAATTAATCGCGTGAAGCTTCGACGAACCTGAGCCTAACTTCTTGAACAATAACTTCTGTTGTACATGTTCCCTCATGATTTATTGCTGGGGAGCCTCACAGTTTATTGCTGACTCCGAACGGCAAAATTTGAGAAGCTTTTCATTGACAATTAGTACTCTTTGAGTGTTGTCAGCAAACTCGAAATAAAAACGAAGTGCGGTGAAAAATAAAGATTTCTGGAATGTATGTTGGGATCTTTGGTCGACGCAGTTACTAATATACCAAAACTTTTTCTGACTTATCAAAGCCGTTGGTGTAAATCTTTACAGAGTTCACCCAATCTGCACCTCTGCCTAACCAGAAGCTTTCAGCGGGGAATACATAGAATTTAGGTCAAAATGGGTTACGGGATTGACGTACACGTTGGTCATTGCACTCTCTTAAATTCAATATGGTCTAGGACTTGCCATCATACATCTACTCCATACAATAAGATCGACATTCGTTGGATGCATAAAATGACCTTAAGGTCTAGAATCAAATCAAATTGTTTTCTTATATATGTCATGTTCGTTTGAACTGAATCTGACTCTCCGCCTTTGCCACAATTGCAGTATAATTCGGGTAGTAGTCTTTCTGCTTTCTATTGTTGAAACCCTTTGTTTAGGAGAGATTCTAACGATTAACAAGGAATGGGGCGAGTAGCTCATCAACAGGGTTAATTTAAAAGCACTACAGCCCACAAGGGACCAGGGCATAGCTTCAACAACAACTGCTCGCGCTGTGCGTGCTTCTGTTCTCTCACGAGTAGAAGGGACCTACAGTTTTTTGCCGACTCCGAACGGCGAGATTTGAGAAGCTTTTTAATAAACTATCGATACTCTTTGACTGTTGTCAGCAACTCGAAAGAGGGGGTGCTGTGAAAAAATGCGAGGTGTCCCGTCTGGGAATCGAACCCAGACTTTCTGCGCGGCGGTCGATGCTCTTACCACTACGCCACGGCGACCACCAGTAGGGGTATACCAGTATTAAAAAAAATGCAAAAACAAATATATTAAAGAAACTATTCTAAATGTTAACTGTAGGCGAAATAAACAAAAAGGACACGCGGTCATATTAGATTAGGCAAATATGTTATGACGTCTGTCTGAAGGGTAATCATGCAAGAAGGGTGTATGTACTTCTTTTTCGGGATGTCGAGACAAACATAAAGACACTGTTTTTGATTATCCAGAAGTTTGATAGTTCCTTGCAACTGTTGGAAAAATACACCGGAAACTACTTACAGCAGCCTTGACGAACTATGTAACTAATAACAGAGTAGGGAACATCAAACAAATTTTTGAGGATGTACTCATAGAACTCTGAAGTTGCAGAGAAACCTCAGCTCTGTGGTCATGTAGCATCACATTGATCCCACTAGAGGGTTTTTTGTTCTTGGAAGCCGCTACTGTTAAACCCATCTCCCACATTGTTATGAGGATCTACAATATTTTTGAGTGGTTTTAAGTTGCTTTTTCCTTAAAAGAAGCTATGACCAACCCTTGCCACAGGCATTTGCCTGCACGAAAGAACACTTAAAAGTTTCAAATTCTTAAAATTCAATCGCATGAATTGAAAATACTTTAGAAGTCCCTAACGAAAGATTGTGTGTGCTGTGTTGTTCTCTCATGAATGGAGGAGACCTAGAGTTTATAAGCAATTGCGAACGGCGACAATCAATCACCTTGGAGTGTTGTGAGCAACTCGAAAGAGGTGTTGTCGTGATAAAATACAAAATAAACAGTTAAGCAATAACCCACTACACCACAATTTTTCTGTTAACCTGTCATCATTTCTTCCCATTTCTTAATAGAATCCAATGTTCCAAGAAGACTAAGGTTGATTTGCACTGCCCTACGCCTCCAGACTTGTCCAGATAGTGTGATATCCTGACAAGCATTCTTAAGGTTTCAGGATACACCTTCACGTTTGATTCTCTTTTCTTCTTCGGATGGCGCTACAGTTCGGGGTGGAACTGGGCCTCAACCAACATGCCTCTCCAGCTAGCACGATCTCTTGCCTGCTGCTTCCAGTTGCGCACTCCAAGTTGGTTGAGATCCTTTTCCACTTGTGTGCGCCATCTCAGTCTACTCCGTCCTCTGTTGCGTTGTCCCTGTGGTTCGGATTCGAAGACTCTTCGGGCCGGAGCAGTGTTGTCCATCCGCTCTACATGATCTAGCCACATTAAGCGTTGTATCCGTAGACGCTTGACAAGGCTCATGCCGCCGTACAGCCCATACAGTTCGTGGTTGAATCTTCTCCTCCAGATGCCATCAACGTAAACAGGACCAACAATTGCACGCAGAAGTTTTCTCCCGAAGACACCAACGGCTTCCTCATCCGCTTTTAGAAGCGTCCAGGTTTCTGCGCCGTAAAGCAGGACTGGGATGATCAAGGTGTTGTACAAAGTCACTTTGGTCGTTCGGGAGAAGGCTTTATTACTCAATTGTCTCTTAAGCCTAAAGAAACAGCGATTGGCAAGAGTGATTCTGCGCTTAATTTCGGTACTGATGTTGTTGTCCCTACTTTTATCTCTCAGTGTTCTTAATTCATCCCAAATTGTGGAGTACATCTAAACTCTTAACGCGACGCATACTGACGTCACTGTGCAATACAGATTTTTTTGTGTTTAGAGTATGAAATTAAAACGGATCGTCTTGGTTGCATCCAGCCAATACACTGTAGCTTTCTATCCAAGCAACACTTAGAAATAAAATTTTGAAATCTGATTGCTATGAAAAGTAAAGAAAACAAATTAAATTCAGTATTTATTTTTCATTGCATTACGCAATTGAAGCAGCACCATGGTCGTCGTCGTCGTCGTCATCATCGTTGAGTACACCATTCGATTTCAGAAAGTTCACAAAATCCTATCGTGTGATTCTTTGAATTTGAAACACATTATGTACGTGGACATACATATGTGTGTGCGGTGTGTATTTATGTGATCTGATTCACATAGACGGTGAGCGAGGAGACTAACAGCACCGGCGAGAGAACGTTACGCCATTATGAAAGATAAGCAAAAGCAAAGTGAAAACTATAAACGGCCAGCAACTGAAAGAAAGAAATTCCATGTAAATCAATTCACAAAATGTCTGCTGTGCGTTGTTGTCGATTTTCATTATTTTCAATTCGAATCTGTTGTTTCCTGCGTCCCGCACACACCGCCTCAGATGCCCTCGTCCGTCTTCAATCTTCGGCCCAGAGGCAATGCCGCATATATAATATAGGTGGCGGTGCCCGGCTATGGCTAGGCATTGAGACGGCAGATGGTGAGAGGCCTCTCTGCCATGGTTCTACTAATATAGTTGGACTGTGCCATGCCACACCGTATCGCATGTGCCTACTGAGTGTACAATGACTATATTAAGTGAGGCATTTGGTTGGATTTACAGAAAAAAAAAAAAAAGAAACAGATACACCTATGTGCAGGGTGTGTGTGTGTGTATATAATAAACGACAAAACAAAATTTACACAATGATAATTGGTGGTCAAAGCGACCGTCAGTCGGACAGACCGAACGGAGGAGCAGCCAGATCGCCAGAGATACACGATTTGAATTACATTGCGATTTGAAGCTGTGTATGTAGCTTAAAAGTGATTGCTTTCGTTGTCTTTGCCTGACTGTTTTTCGTCGTTTTTCTGTTTATTTTTTGCATTGCCTCTGTCCGCACGGTTCCCGTGTGTGCACCTCTTACGCCCCGTGTAGTGTGCTGCCTTTTGTCTCTTGGCGAGTTATTTTTATTTATAACAAGCAGCAAATTCAAACCACAACAACAACAACAAAAAAAAAACGTATTAATTGCCTACGTGAATAATCTGCGCTTGTTTCCACATTTTATTCGTTCTCGAGACCAAACCATGTGTGAGTGCGACTCCTTATGTGCACATGGCACGGGCGGGCGTAATGTAATTGGGTCTCTGGCTATGTACTGCTAGATACCCGACTCGTATCTATGACAGGCATGATTTAATTTGCCTCAAGAATTCGTATGAGCACTGAAAATAATTTTCAATCGATATTCTCGCGCTGCCGTTGTTCTCGCTCTCGCTCGACGGTTTTGTTATTCAGTTCTTTATCAGGTTTTATTTTTAGATCTTAATTAGTACACAGTTCATTCTTTGCAAATATTTACTTCGTTGTACTGTGTGTTGTTGGTGTTTGTCGCCTTCGCCCAGAGAAGAAGAAAAAAAAAATCTAAAGTTCGCCTCTTCAAACAGACTCGCTATGTATTCTCGGTGCTGTTTCCTTTTTTCGCTCTGCTCGAATCTATTTTCAAATTTTCCATTGTTTACCTACAAGCTTTGACGCATTTCACTTTTATATCACATGATTGATTACATAATTCGGGCTTCGTCACCTTCGGACTAGTTGCAAGTCTGCCACGTAGGTACATTGGGTTTCACTTTCCGGGAGTTTTTCTTGCTGATAAAAAACACGTAAGCTAACCTTGCAAACGTCTAGAATATCACTACACTTGTGCCTGCGTACTGATTCTCCCTGTCCAATTGCCGACATTTCCACAGCCGAGACCAGTTCTCAGAGTTTACTTATTTTTTCACTTCGCTTCATGAATTTCTTCTCATGTTTTACTAATTCCAAGTGCTTTAAAAAACTAGTTTTCGAAGCAATTTCACGGTGCCGTGACGTTTCGAATTGATGTCACAGTCACCAATTGTGTCCGGCACCCGACCGCAGGATGGATGTAGACTAGGGGACAGAAAACTTACTGCTTTGACTTCCACCACTGAAAACATGTTAAGCATATGATGCTAAAGGGCAAGTTTATCAGTCAAAACTGAGACATATCGAGCTGTTCTCTCGAATCAGTGAATCCAGCTCTGTCAAACCCACCCCGGCAAACAACATTAAGTCTGGGAAATTCAGACTGAAGGAATGTTTTCCTGTTCAGGTTACATAGAAAATTTCTGAAATAACTGATGTGACAATCTTTTGTAAGGTTAGGTAAAGCAATGTGGCGTCTATCGAGGGCGCCGCTAAGTCGGTTACCGCAGGTTACAGGATTTGTGTGACAATTTTTTCGGCTATATGTATCTCTTAGCTCATTCAGAAGGGGTTGGTTTCCCTATGGAGACCAGTTCAGGGTCGTTGGGGAGTGAATGTGAGGGTTTTCCCTTTTCCTTATTCTTGTTGTATGTAAGTAATCTAATATCTTCCCATTAAGCAGTGGCCTGTGAGGACTCCATCTGGGTTACTTATGTTTTTCCTGCCTAGACTGAGGATGAAAGTCCTTCTCTGTAGTAGGTACATGTTGGGCGATACTTGTTTTGCAAGTAGGCACGTGTTAAGATTATTCTATCTCCTTAGCTCTGTGGTTTTGTTTTTTTTTTTAGTTTTTATTGGTACCTAAATGTTTTCATACTTAGGTCCAATAATTTTTGTTCCGTTTCTGTCGGAATTTCATAGTCTTATTTTCTGGCACCCAGCACACCGCTAGGCTGCAAATGTCTTAACACCTCGTTAAGATACATGCGTCAGAGTCTTTTTGATCTTAAAACTGTTAATTCGAGTGTCATAATGGCGTCTTGATTGTCAGTGTAACTGACGATGACGTCGTTCGATATCGCTCTTATTAACATGCTCCAGTAATTTGGACGTCTTAAAAATCGACTGATCAGAATATGTTCCGATGGAGCAATCTTAGTTTTGAGATTTGACGTTTCTATGTATTGATGAAGAATGCTTTGGAGAGTGCAAATTGATTGTGCATTCGAAGGTTTTACAAATGAAAAGGGCACATTTTTGAGTGTAAGGTACTAGTTCACCGAGAGGGGAAAATGCTGGCGTCACACAAGTTTAAAAAAAGGAATGGCTTGCTGGTTTTTTAACCAGGAAGCTCAGCGTTGAGAGTAAAGGGTATGGGGACTCTTTGGCATGGTTCTACTAATACACTCGTAGTTGAACTGAGTCCACCCACACTGTATGCCATATGACGCGCTTGTCACTTACTCTTCGTGCATAAAGCTGTGGTTCGTTATAAAACACATCAAGATGTGCACTTTCATTGCTTTGGATCGATTTAAAGTCAGATTGCCCCTACATATTGGATTCTGTCTAGGCCTGTTCTTTCCCTTCCTTGTTGTCGCCTCGACACCCCGCTGGTGCATATTCCAATCGAGATATCAGTACACAAGTTCTTTCCTGTTGTTCAATTTCAACCCTTTTAATTAAATTGCTTTATTAATTGATTCGTTTGACCAGAGTGTAGAAACTTGTTATAAACAATTCCCTTGCAATCTCAAAAGACACCCAGTATTACCCTTCTTAACAATAAATTTCTTAGTGCCATCGAATTCGAAGTTTCACCTTTCTCCGTTGATGATCATTTTCGCACATTATTGTCGCACGTGATCCACTTTTTATCGCAGAAAGTGTCCGATTTCGTCTCTCATAATGGCAGCCTCAAGGATCTGCCACCTGATCCGAACAAAGGCTGAACAAGGCAAGGGATCTGCAGTTTTCTCGTCCTCTTTCCAGGCGTCGCAGAGGATTACCTATAGCCGAAGCACACTTAGGTTTTTGGCGAAGGTGTAGTGGTCCGTTTGTATGCCGATAGGTAACCTGTTGAATGGCGTGAATTTCTTTCAAGTCTGCCTGCACCCTGCAGAGTTACCTTCAATTCTGCTCTTAAGATGCCTTATCATCGATGGAGCCTTTCGACTCCTGAGATCGACAATCATGTGGTGTCTTGGAATCCAAAAGAGGAGGATTTAGTGTGCCTATTAAATAAAGTAATTTGTATTCATAAGATATCTTGGATGTGGTTAAAGCCTAAAGCTGCGACTAAAGATACAGACAGGCTGCCGATACAGACCTGCGTCTTCTACTTTTTCCTTAGAATCTTAGATCGCTGCCATTTTAACAGCATATTTTTCTCTATGAATATTGAATATTGATCCTAAATCTGAATTCATCCTGGAATCATCCTCAATTCTGCCCTGAGCCAGCCTTGAAGATGGCTAAGGCAAAATGAGGATGAGGATGAGAAAGCCCTTAGTCTTTTCGCATGTGATTTTTGGTCCTGTTTGCGTTGATGGTATCTGGAGGAGAAGACTTAACGACGGACTTTATGGGCTGTACAGCGACATGCGCCTAGTCAAACGTCTTCCGATACAACGCTTAAGATGGCACACAATTGGAGTAGGACCTCAACCAACTTGGAGTGTGCAACTGGATGCAGTTGGCGAAAGAACATGCTGGCTGGGAGGCATGTTGGTTGAGAAAAAGAAGAAGATCAGTGTCAGGTGCTCCTATTTCGTCTTCTTCCGAACTTAAATGCCGAGAGAAATCTTACGTGAAGAATTGTTTTCCACTCAGTAGATACGTCCGCTCAGCACCTGTCGACGAAGGCTGGTCTAGATTAACTAGTCCTGATTGACAAGGTCTTTAAGTGCCTTAAAATTAATGTTCTCCTTTCTGACACCAAAATTAAGAATTCTAAAAAAACTTCATTCAGCGTATGCATAAAATTATTAATCCCCTCACTAGTGAAAGAGCAATAGCACACCCAACTGAAAAAAATTTTTTTGAACAACCTACACCCAAGCTTAGGTCGAACTTCAACACTCCATTATCGTCATTATAAACTCAGCTTGAAGGACTTCAATTCAAAGTTTTTGACCTTGTCCTCTTAGCTCCCACCTGGCTGCCGCACGATAACTGACAGTTCCGTTGTTGTTTGCAGTCCAGATGTTGTGTTAGGTTAATTATACTTGCAAAGTTCTCGGAGTTCTTGGAGATCACCTTCTAATTCCCATTGTCTCCCACTGACAATTACCACATAATCATCAGCAAACTGGACTCAAAGTTTATTCCGCATCGCACGCGTTGGCAAGTGCTGGATACATACCTGAAACTATGTTGATTTTTTTTTTTTCAGTTTGCCTTGCTCTACATCACACAAGTGCACGTCGACATACGCTTGCCAACTCTTTCTGTCCTGGCACTCGTACATGGGTTAATAAAGTTCTGCCATTAGATTCTAAACACGCATATTCCCTTCCGAGAGGTCCTTTCTCTAAGCACGCCTGTGTTCCGTCCGTGCCTAGAATACACAGAAAAATTATTCACCGCCCACCACTGACTGCCGGGCCGGTGCCATTTGTCTATTGCGTTCCATGCGCTCAGCTAGTGCAGGCGGAGTGTGTGTACAAGTGCGTTTGCAAATTTTACTGAAATTCATCACAGAAAAAAGGAGAAGACTGTGTACATGTATGTACGTACTGCTGTGTGCGAATGGGAGAGTCGGAAAATCAGTTTCCCAGGCTCAGATGTGTTACACCTGCTGCTGCGATACATAATTAATCATTTACCCCAACAACATGTACCTGTTTAGAAAAGTAACAAACACATACCGAAGATTAGATCCTCTCTTTTTGTCCTGCAGCAGTAAGCAAACAGACGAAAAAAAAAATGCAAAACTTTACACATTTCCCATGAATCCGGTATTCAAAATCAGGGCGCTGCAAAAAGAGCCTACAAGACTTTTGTTTGCCCACACAGCCTACACCCACTATCAACCACCAGCAGCGGACTCCCCAGCAATGACAAGGTCCATTTGCATGTGTGTGAGCGCGGCCAACACACCAGCATCCAGCTTCGAAGGGGGCGAGAACACTGATACAGCAACAAAAACAACAGCACTGAAGGGAAAAAAAAAGAATTCGGTTCCCAGGATTCCCACAGAGTTTCCTAGGCACAGATGCATTTGCATTTGCGAAGCAATGAATCCTCGTCGGCCCAGTTCCCCGTTCTTCGTTCTGCGCTCCCCCCAGAGAGAGAGAGCAGCAGCAGCAGCACCCCAGCAGTAGAAATCTCCTCCGAGTCTCGTTGGCTGAGCTCTGCTTCCTCGTGCGGATATAAACCGACGCGCACATACACCCAGCGTACCCTTAGAGTATGTGCGCGGGGGTGGGTGTGGGTATGCGACTTTTGGGCCAGGGCAAAAGGAAATAGGTAGGCCAGCCCCCCTGCTCCCAGGCGTTTTATTCGGAATCGATGGCTGTTAAAATGGCTACGGTTGATACGGTTAAGTATTATTATATGGCTGAGGCTGCGAGTGACGAGGACGACTCTATGTGCGCCTCGCACTCGGATCTGACGCCATCAGTCGCCACGTCCTTTGTGTGTACCTATCCCGCTAAATTCCATCAGCGCCAAGTGTAATAGAGCTGTAGTAGATGCAAAGCTAATCGATACTGTCCTGGCCTGGTGGTATAAATCTAGGCGGTTGTCGCTCCGCTGAACCACAGCCGCTCGGTGCTTGCGTCTTAGAGACGGAGTACCGGAGTGGATGAGGGCCGCGCTGTATCTTCTTGAACATCATTAGAACCTCACTGCACATGCATGCGTGCAGCGGGAGGGGTTACCTGCGTCAGACGCCAAAACGCAATGCGTTCCAATAACGTTCGCACCACATTCCATTCGAAGAGACCATAGCCCTGGAAGGGGTGCGGGCAATAATGCAGGAGAAGATGGTGGGGAAGCAAACAAAAAGAGTAGGGCGTAGGGAACGCCCTAGAACTTTGCACAAACAAAAATTTTCGCAGGGAAGCTTGCAAACACACAGAGTGCGGTGCAACGACGACCAAGCCTTGCGTATTTTGATGATGGCTCTGCGGCAATGCTTTTCTTAAAACAAAGCAAAAAAAAAAACAGAAAGCGAAGATGAGAAGAGCGAAAAAAAACGAAGGCAGTCCCCTTCATCCATCATCACCACCCCGCCCCATCAGTTGCTTGACTTGTATCTCCATATCGGAAATTATTTTCGCCGCTGCTATGATGCTATGTGTTGTGTAGTGAGCGGGCACTGCTGCAGGTGGTGCTGCCATCTCCCGGTTATGTACTATTATTTAAGAGAAGCCAACGAAAACACACAAAGTCCCCGCACATACATACAGATGTAACATCCAGCCGCACACCCGACTTGGGTATATCTATGGCACGCCGCTGTTGCTGCGGATACTTGGGGCGCAACTAAACGACCGAATCTACTTTAATATTAAATGAAACCCACTCGTTTCTCATTTGCGACTCTGTGGGTGCTCGGTGGATGTTTTTTTTCCATTTTTCTCTCATTTTTTTTTCTTCCTGTCCCTGGGTTCTTCTTGTTTTCATTTTCTTTTATTTGGTGCCTTTTTGCACCCCCTCCCCCGCTTCTGTGCTGTCGGTGTACCTCTTTGTATTGTGTGTATCTATCTTTTTATGCATTTACCGTTTACACGTATCAAATATGTATCTCGAGATGTGGCCGCTGCCGTGAATTCCTTCCCAGATACAGTCTCTCCAGTGTACCGCTATCAAATCTTTTCACTCTGGATTTCTCAATCTTAAAGAGTTTCTTTCTCACTCGCCTTCAGCTTTCAACTTTATGGTCTTTTCTTTCGTTTTTTTTGCGTTTTTCCTCCGTTTTTATGCTCTTCGTCATTTAGTTTACTTTCCGGCTTTTCTTTTGTCCTATTTCAGTGTTGGCAGTAGGTAGATATTGATTTCTGTAAAATTTTCACTCAATCCGGTGCAAGAACGCACATTTTTCCAGTTTTCCGCCATGTTTGCAGGCACAGATCTTGTAAGCAACCTCTGTGAGCTTCAATCCCCGCAAATGTGTGGCTTTTAATTTCATTTGTGTTCTTTATCGGTTCGCAGAGGTTAAAACTGGTTCAGACCGGTTTCGAGGTAAGTTAGTACATGCTAGCAAATGATTTCCCGAAAATAAACGCTCCGCTTGCTCGTTTTCGCTGTTATGAAGGTCATCATGCAAATTTTCCATAAATAGTCGTTAAGACTATAAAAGTTGTGAAAGAAACCAGAAGAATAGGACGCAACCTGCTTGAGCGCTTTATTCAAGGTTCAAATTAATCATCGTTTTGGGCTGACGAAACTGCAAAGTTCTCCACGAGCCGCTGGTTTGGTTTCATTAATTGGAGTTTGGATAATTTGCACCAATTTCGATAATTTCATTGCGAGATCTTATAAACTCCGTGGAATTGTAACATTTTTATGATTGAACAATTTATTGTGTGGATTTATTTCTTCTGGATACTCCTTCGTAAATTCCATGGTGTAAGAAGATCAAGGTTTTAGTGATCACGGCGCGGCGTGACGTCATTACGTGAGTTTCAAGGCGGTGACAAATGTTTTGAAGTAAACAAAAAACAAAACGGTTTTATTTTCAAATAAACCACCCTTTTTTCAATTTGCTCAATATTTCCGTGCACTGCGTATTATTTTCATAAGCCCCTACACAAGGTATTCGCCTTCATTTGCGGTCATACGCATTCTTATAAGTTCTAACGCCTAAACCTCAAATTGTGATAGGAGCTTAAGAAATCACAGGAAAAAGTAATTAAAGTCGTTTCCATAATTTCTCAGATACCAATATTTATCCAACGAAAGCAAGGTTACAATACACTTTTCAAAAAGAACCTAAAATGAAAAACAATGCCAACTACAGAGTCATTCATTTCGTGGTTTGAAGTTGGTAGCGCTAGCAAAATGAATGACTCTAAATATTTATGTATTTGTTTTCCTTTTTAAAAAGCAGAATTCGAATAACTTTCGTTATTTTTGAAATTCAGGATTATTATAAAAACGACTTAAGTTCGGTTTTTTTTTTCACCGCAAATAATCATAAATGGTCACGGGATGATATCACAAATATAAAACATGGCTGTTGATGAATTAGCTTACACATCTTGTTTTCCTTTTATTTCATTATATTTCAGACTATAATTGACATCATTAAATCAATCTTGCTTTTCAAACAAAATAAATTAGGAAACGTTCCTCACAGAAGTCGAAACATATTTAGGTGTAATTTTGTGTTAAAATATTTCCATCCATTTCAATCTTTGTCTGCATTAATAAGTTTTTAAGGAAATCTTAGGGCACTAAAGACGAAAAAGATGTAATAAATTCATAGCCAAATAATGTACAATTTTTGGTTGCCCAGAAACGTAAAGTTTCAGTTATGCCGAGAGATATCACGACAATACAGTTGACAAGGAAACTAGGCCTAAGTTCTTCAGCAACTACTAGGTGTTGTGCTTACTAGTAGAGGAGATCTCAAGTTCCTTGCAATTAAGCGCTATTGTTATCAGCAACTCGATATATTCAGTCCTAGAATCGAACCTAGGACTACAGTGTATGATTCGACATACTTTTCAACTACGCCACGTCTATGAAAAGTCTTTAAGGAAGAAAACTAAATCACAGTGTAAATTAAAAGTTTTTTGTTAAAAAGAGTGGTCACCGTGGAGTAGTGGGTAAGTGCATCGACTTAAACGCAAAAGGTTTAGGTTCGACTCTTGGACCACCTTGAAAATTTCACTGCACATTTCTTTGGAGTTGCTCACAATATCCAAGGAGTAATAATTGTCTATGGAACGCTTCTCAAAACTCGCGGGTCGGAATCTGAAAAATATTATATGTTGCTGCGAAATATCAATAGTGTTTATTTCATTAACGTACAAATTCAAATTATAATTATATTAAATGCAAGAACGAAAAGAAGAAGACTAAATAATTCGTTTTTAACCCTTATTTCACGTCAAACAAAATGGCAATGACCAAAATTCTCATTCTACAAATTCCTTGCAAATTCATAGCCGCTTTCTTCCATTTCGTATCATTTTTGCAAAGTAGCAACATTGCCAGGTTTGGCACCAATGCCCCCCGGTAAGTTGGATTGTTTTTACGAGTTACCAATATCGCCAAACCGGTGTACATATATTACCACTAACTTTGCAAAAGGTCGCGTATAGACCCCTGATGCTGTTTGGACTACAGTTGACCTCACTTGTCCATCTGTGCCTCGATATGTTTGTATAACCACTCCCTTCAGCCAGGTACATACTTTTGGATTGTTGGGGTCCACTCTAACGACAATGTCTCCTTCTGATATTGGCGTTGCTGTTTTAGACCACTTCGTTCTTTTCGTGTGAGAAGGTAAATACTCTTTTAGCCAACGTCTGGCAAAATGATCTGCATATTGTTCACACATAATCCACTTTTTTCGAAGACCCATACCATCATTTGACTTTTTTCCTGAAAATTTTAAACCACTTGAAGATCCCATCAAGAAATGATTAGGTGTTAAGGCTTCGTCACTGTCGGCTTCTAATGGAACATATGTTAGTGGTCTCGAATTTATTTAATATTCTACTTCTGACATCATTGTAAGTAATATGCCACGTTTAGGTCCCTTCTACTCGTGAGAAAACAAAAGCACGCACAGCAGGACTAATTGATGCAGAATCTAGGACCCGATGATTTGTAGGCCGTAGTGCCACTCAATTATTATTATTTTTATTGTTTAAAAAGGGGATTCATACTTCGCTGTGCGCAGTTTTCACACACACATGGCTTTGTTTTTAAATAACAAAAATGTTTTTAAAACAAAAAAATATTTTTTTGTCGAATTTCGATAGATTTATTGTGCCACTTAAGGACTTGTTCTAAGTTATTTAATACACTCTTTTGGTACATATGTCAGTCTTCTACTAAAGGAGCTGCGAGTGAATTGCTGTTGCTTGCATCAAACTCTTGTTTTAAAAAAGAAGAAAAAAAAATGCTAGATAGTATCTCAACTTTATTATTACACTAAAATTTCAATAAAAAATACGGAAGGAAACAAGTACAAATTGATTCTATTAAAGTTGCTGAAATACTTCATTAATAAAGAAAATATTCTTATACATTTCGGTTTCGCAACATTTCGAAAGTATATGACGTCTTTCTTGTTGATATTTTCGTTGGGAAACCGAAAGCACCAAGGTTAAGTGAATATATCTGTCTATTTTCAACGTAATCTGTGTTTCGTGTTTCACGGTTTTATTTTGCACGATTTTCTTAATCGGAGTTGCCTCCTACATCCCAGATTTTAGGTTAAATTAACAGTTTTTGAATTGCTGAAAGCGCTCAGAATGTATTAACTGTTAAGAAAAACCTTCCTAAACTAAGTGTTCAAACTTGACTTTAAACTGATGGTCCCCTTGTTAATAGCGAAAGCACGAACAGCACAAGTCGTTGTTCAAGAAAGTAGGCTTTTCTTTCAGAAGTTGAAGTTAATTTTTGTTTTGTTATATATAAATAATGGAATTCTGCTGCATGAGAAAACTACACCTTAATGTTATGGAATCGCATTTTTCTGTGAATAGTTATTTATGTCTGAAAATGACGGTAAATTCGGAACAATGTCATCATAAGTGTGTTGGAGTCAGCTGAAATACACGGGGAAGATACTATAAGTAGAAACAAAGTATTTTGTACGATTGTGATGTGATAATTTTGACGTTAAAGATGTCCTTTGCTCTGGTGTACCAATCACTGAAAAAAATCGATGAAATCATGAAGCCAATTGAGCAAGAAGGGCACATAGGCATCTTGGACTTCGATGAGGAACTAGAAATTCAGCACCGGACAGCTATCAACCATTTGAACAAGCGCCAGATAGCTTGATGTTTAGGTGTCACGTCAATTAACAGTCAAAAAATAATAGGAACGCATTTCAATTCGCTTTCACTACAAAAACGAAACGAAATAAAACCCCTTCTCAAGCGAATGACTCACGGTGATAAAAAGTAGATCACGTGCGACAATAATGTGCGAAAACGATCATGGACAGAGAAAGGTGGAACATCGCATACGGTGTCAACGACAGAAATGTCATCAGGAAGGGTAATGCTGTGTCTGGTCATACGATTGATTCTGTTCATTACTGTCAACAATTAACAACATTGGAGGAAGCAGTTTAATAAAAAGGGCCTGAATCGATCAACAGAGAAGTTGTCGTTTTCCATCATACCAACACAAGATTACACGCATAATGGATGAAGTTTTGGTGTATCCAGCATATGGCTCAGACCTTGAACCTTAAGATTATCATTTATTTCGATCTTTCCATACCACACTCAATGGTGTAGTTTTAAATTCCGTCGAGGCCGACAAAACGTACTTGACCCAGTTTTTCACTCAAAAATTTCAGTAGTTGTTTACAATGGCAATGTTAAAAATGGCAACCTATCTTATCATCATTGGCAATCAAGGTCTACGCGAAAGTACGTTGAGGCCAATTGCATACACTGTACAGGAAAAATGCATTTTTGTTGTCAAATGAAGGACATATTGTTCTGAACGGCTTTAAAAAGTCCCAAGTGTCACTTCGTCAATCGCTTGCTTGGATATGAGTGTTATAATATGTAAAAACGAAAAGTGTAAAGAGTTAAAAACAAATCTTGTCTTCAAGACTGGGTTAACGCAACACAGGTCCTCTCACTTCATAAATAACAACATTCTTTCCGATCAATGTAAGGAGTCATCTAAGCCACACGTTATAGGCCTAGAGGCATACAAACAAACTGACTAGCCGAACTTCAGTTCATGAAATCCTCCTAATCGTACGACTGTTATTTATAAACTTTTCCAAGAGCATTCTTTTGTTATGACCATCTTGGGAATTAAGCCACGCTTTGCTCGTCCCTGATTTTCATAAGAATCGACTCAACATGAATCATCGTCGACTCACCATAGCTCTATAGCGAACTCAAATCTGTTCAGATTGAATAGGGATGAATTCACAGAATCCATTTAGAGCCAATGAAATGAATATGATGTCAAGCTATCGATTGATTCTCAAAGTTTCCACAAAAACAACAAGACCGGGGGGAGTAGAATCCGCGCTCGTGTTCAGTGCGGCACATCTCGAGTCTCTGAAGAAATTGTGCGCGTCAACCAGCCAACGTCCTTGATGTTGACCAAGCAGACGTCGCGCATTGGTGACCAGAACCACAGCGACGACAACGAAAATAAATCGAAGGACGGAAGTAAGTAAAGACACTTTTGCAGTGCACACGCATGGGCCTTAAGTTTTTTTCATTGTTACTCGTCTGCAACTTTTGTTGCACAGAGTCAGACACAGAATAGGGACACCAATCATTTTCGGATACGTACAGAGCAGCAGCATTTTGCACTTATGTACCCGCGGTACATAGGTAAGCGATTCAATGAGGTACAAAAAGTAAAACAAACAAAGCGCAGAAACCATGAATACAAGTAAAAATAAAACCGAACATGGGAATGAAAAGAAAAAAATCGCATGAAGAGCGTAGGGGTGTTGTCGTCTACACACCTACAGAAACTTACTCCCATAAATATGTACGAGTGCGGCAGGGTAGAGGGGTAAATGAAAAAAAAAAAAAAGAAACAGAAAGCAAAAAAATCGCTTTCGAACTCGGCGCGGGCCGGGAAGAGAACTTGCAAAAAGGAAGAGGACTTCACAACAAAAGGCTAAATCCGGCCGTCACACATATGATAGGCGCCCGAACCCTGTCGCCGACTGCCCACATACCCCGATATCGCCATCGCTACCGCCGCCTCCTCGCATACTGTATCCACACGATGGATGGAAGGAGGTGTGTGTATGTAAGCGCGTGTGTCTGTGAATGTTTTGCGTATACTGTGTCTTGTTTGATCCTATAATTGCTTATGCTCTCGTACATGTGGTGGCAGCGGATATAAATAAAATTCAATACAAAGTTTATGCCCGAAAATTCTCTCACACATAAACCCCAAAGGCACACACACACTCAGACAATGACACTTTGAATAGATAGATCCGCACATAGGTACATTTGTCAAGCATTGAATATGACCAAAGAACCAGAACTAAAATCCTAAAATGTTTACCTACCCACCGAACGCAATATCCTTGTTTATATGTATCCGCATTCTACATACATAAATTCAGAGGCCACGCGCACCAGGCAAACGGTCGACGGACGGGGCTGGGACCAGGGGGCTGGTAGTGGTGACTGGGCAGGATGTCATGGATGAGAGGAGTTGGGTGCAACCTCATCATCTCTCCACCACCTTCGCCGCTCAACGCTTCAGTCATGTCTTCGGCGCTGCTTTCGTCGTCGTCGTCGTTGTCGTCGTTGTCGTTGGCGTCGTCGACATCATCATAATCACCATCGCGTCTTCCTTATTCACTTGTTCACTTTGGCCCGTCTCTTTATCTGCTTTCTTTTCTTTTCGCCTGTTCCCAACACACGGCGTCAGTGTGCGCGGGCGGACAAAAGTGGTGGTAGAGTTAAGAAGGAATATTGATTTTGTGAATTTTTGTGTGTTACGTGGAATTCCTCGCGAATTTTCCTCCATTCGCCAACATCGTTCCAACCCCCTGCCCTCGCATCGGTCTGTCTCTGTTGCGCCGCACATCCTTCGACTTGGCACATTTTGTTTTTCATCTCGCTCCTGCACTATTTCCTGGTGTGCCAGCCTCAGAATGCATCCCCCATCGATGATGGCGAACCCCAGAGATTGGGTAGGTTAGGATGCTTGAGGACTTACATAGGATAGAGAGAAAAAACCGCTCGGATCGAGAGATAGGGGACAAAGAAATAAATGCGTTAGGTGTGCACGCCGGGGATGGAAGTGCTGCAACAGCAATCACCTAGAATATTCTCGTCTTGTTTTAATATTGAACACAATTTCTCCCTCACACACAGTAAACACACTTAGCTTTCGAAGGAGGTTCGCCCATCCACGCAGGCACCTCTGCTAGGCCCTGGAAAATATAGATTTGTGCAGCCACCGCCGCAGTTGCTGTGTGTCAGGAAATATTTCAAAGCAACCATGTGCATGTGCATTGTACCTAGTTGGATTTTGCTGCTGCTGGTGGGTATAACTGAGACTCTCATCAGCCTCCACCTCCGATTCCCGCCCTCCACCGGTCGCTATGTACATCCCTGCCGCTCGCATATTGCAATTGTGAATGCTCCTCACTCAAACCTACCACACCACACCACACCACGACCACCATCACTTTAATGCCGGCCCCAGCGTCACCCCAGCACCATAGCATCACCCAGCGTTCCAACATCACCATCGGCGTAATCATCATCAGCATTACCATCTTCATCATTCGAATGAACGTGGCATAGAATCAAAATAGGTGCAATGCTGTTGCTACTTGTGCCCGATGCTGGCATGGCCTGGCGCTGCTGGTGGGTGCCTACCATGATGACGATGATGGTCGCCGAAACACAAAAACTCATCTATCGACCAATAGGCTCCACATTCATTCTAATACTCTCTTCTCCTTCGCACTCATTGATGGCGGCGAGCGGTAGCTACGACGAAGGTGTGTGTCATCGGCATCGTTGGCAGCGGCAACGGCGGCGGCGGCGGCGGCGGCGGCGATGTCGATGGCGTTGTGTCGACTCTCTAATGAAATTTGTATTCTAAAAGCGAAATTTTAGGAGGTCCGATGCAGGCGCGCACTCACTGCACCTAGACGCTGACCGACAGCACAGCTTTACATACTTCAAAGTTTTTCATAGCTTTCACAATAAAAGTGCGCGCACTATAACCCGCATCTGAGCGGCGGCGGTGGTGCTCCTTCTTTTGTGATAGTTTCTTCCTTTTTGCTTCTTCGCTTCGCGGATAGTTTGCAATACACGCGTCCCGTTGTGTGCAACAAAGTGGCTTGTGTGCTTTACGTATACGGGCAGGCTGACAAGGGGTTCGAAGAAAACGAAAAACGCACAAAAAATGTTCACTGTGGCGTATGTGTAACATTTTTTTCCAATTGTGCGAAAAATTTAATTTGACTGCGGGATTTGTTTGCTTGTCGTGTGGTTTCATGTGCAACGTTCGATACATAGACGCGCTGGCTTATTGTGATTCTTGTGATTGTGAAGCGCGCCATGACGATTCGTGTGGTAGCCAAGCCTGCCCCACGGGTGAACTATTCTCTGATTGTTGCGGATTGTGAAAGGTTTGTTGAACTTTGAGGCACAATCCTTTACATTTTTTTTCTTCTCTTACGATCGCGGGCTTGTACGTCTGCATTTTGGGAGACTGTAAGGATAATTAAAGCAATTTTAGAGATTGGAGCATTTTCAAAAGCACACCCCGATACTGAAACTACTTTTGGGTCAGAGAGTTTTCAATTGGAAACAATGAGAACTAAATTCAATGAAGAAATGTAAAAGTCTATCAGAAGCTAGCAAAACTTGGGATACGCCGTACCACTTTTTGCTTTTGTTTGCTTTTTGGAATTTCCAGATGGGAGCATTGCTTGGATAAATGAAACAACTTAGCCAGGTATGACTTTTGGTTTTGACGGCTCTTTCAGTTGCTGACAACACTCAAAGAGTTAGCAATAAGCTGTACTCGCGACTGAACAAAAGCACGCACAAAACGGAAAGAAGCTGTGGCCTGCAGAGTGCTTTCCCAGAAATTGAGTCAAATTGTACGTGATATTCGTGTCTCACGAGTGAAATGGACTTAAGGTTCTATCTGTCACTGAGTTGTGAAACTAGATAAGTTTTGTGACAGATACTTAATACGATTAGGACATTTTTTTCTTCCTCAAAAGGGGAGAGAATGTATGGATTTTCCCCGCGTAGGATTTGAACTGCAAAAATTTTAGGTAGGAACAGAGTTGCCATATGTGGCTCAAGAAGCATTAACCACAAGCACCTCAGTTTATGCTCATACTCCGGTGACGTTCTTGTCAATTATTTGGTATATTAAGGGGGGATTTATGGTGAGGTTTGATTTCCAATAGGCTATTTTGGCAGATCACGCGTGAGTTCTAGCAAACTGTTGTACCGTTGACAAACCCTAAGACGAAAATCAGCGTTTTGTTTTGAACCACTATTGGCAATACCTGTAGCTGAGAGGGTAAACGAAAACCAAGATGGGTCAATTCAGGAGTGACCGTCAATGGTTCCCCCCCCCATTTCCTGCGCCATTTTAACGAACTATGTTCTTTCTGAAATACGAAAACATGGTCTCAGCAAGGTCTGGTTTCAACAAGACGGTGCTACACGCCAAGCGACGCGTGAAGCAATGGACCTGTTGGAAAATCGTTTTGGTTTAATTTAAGGTTTTGCTAAGGCCACTTGCCTGCACATATCACACCTTTGGACCATTTTCTCTGAGGATATGTAAAGTCTTAGAGCTCTAGGAATAAGCCAACTACGATTGACGCTTTGTAAGCCAAATTGTTCGTATTATTCTCAACATACCAGGTTCAGGTTCGAACGAGTCATCAAAAAGTGAACTTTTCGAATGGAGACGTACTTGTGGCCAACGTTCACATAATATAATTTTCAAGAAGTCAGATAAGCTCTACAAGACGCTTACCTTACCCGTCGAGTGATGGACGATAAGCAAACCGGCAGAGCATATTTTTGGTTTCTTTGACAGAAAAATTCTGCGACGAATTCCTCTCTGCGAGGAAGGCGAATGGATGAGAAAACACAACCACAAACTCTATATGCTGTACCAGGATGTGGATGAAGTTCGAAAGGTAAGGTAAAAAATCCGGCGACTTCATCGGCTCGGTCACATCGAGCGAATGGATAACAACGCTCTAGCTGAGAGGGTCTTCGAATCCTATCCTCTGGGTTCTAGAAGAAGAGGAAGGTCTAACCTCATGTATAAAGACCAAGTGATTACGGACGCTAGAAAGCTTGATCTTGACAACTGGAAGCAGTGTGCCCGGGACCGTCAAGAATGGAAGGCAGCTATATCTCAAGCTCAGACCCTTTTACTCGACAGTAAACATGTGTCTTCTTTTGCATTATTAATCAAACCCCACGATTAATAACGCTTCATATGTTCTTAACCTACAAATCAATTTTGTCTTGACCACGAATAATCACAATGTCACTATAAGTTGTAATGATACATATTTATCTCCTTTTTTTTGAGTTTCGTTGCTGGCTTGGACCAAAATCTCTCACCAGTTGCCTGCAGTTTAGTGCACCAACATATGTAGCGACGATGTGTAAGTCACGCGATATTCTCTCTCGGCAAAGACAAAATGCCAAAAACGCCAGTATCCGGAAATACCAAAAATTCAAGATACTAAGATACTATTTAGAAGCCCAAAATCCAGATCTGATGAATCTTGAAAACTCTGTGAAAAATGAAACTGCAAATTGTACGAAGAAACCAAGCAAGGATTGGCAAAGGGTCAGTATGTCCCGATACATGTCCTTCTGAAATGTTTCTTTCGGGATTTTGTTTTTTAACATTTTGGACTTAGCTTTTCAGGAATTTGGATTTCTGAATTTAGTACGAGTCCAGAATTTCGTGCCAAACGTGGTATGTGGATTTTCGAAGTCGCTTATACTCGTCGTGTCGTCACTCAGACGTTTTTTTGCTCACTACCTGACGACATCATTCATGTAACGATGGCTTGTTCCAATTTACAGCAAACAATTAAAAATAGTAATTTAAAAAAAAATCAAACTTTGCCTAAACCAAAAGGAAGAAAACGATGTGTTGTTGTAACGAAACTCTCTTCAGCTGCGATCGTGTTACCACAAGCAAAGCAAAGTCACTTCTTCACACACAAAATGAGTCAAACTGTGTCACCGCGAACAAGAAAAGTGTCCCCAGTGCACAACATTGATGTCAGTGCTGTGCACACTTTCAGAAACCGTCTAAACCTTAACCCACTAGTTAAACTTGCTTGCTTTATGATGAGTAGCCCGAGGAGCCATTTAAGTGCATCAAAGAAGACAGCACCACAATCGCTTCTCATGATGATGGGAATTAATTACACACTCTTGCGCTCTCTCCTCCATCCCCATCGTCTCCGCTGAGGGCAAAACGAAAAGAAATCTCCAATAGATAGCCGTGTAGAAACGGGCACAGAGCATGCATCCGCACAATCTCTCGCCGTGGCTTCATCATCAGCGGAAACCAGTTTGAAGGCATTTTCACAAATTCAAAGAAGCCTCTTGGACTCAATCCATGATCTAATGCGCGATGCCCCACCGCGTCCATTTCATCGAGTGAACTCGCTGTGTCTGCTGCACAGTCGCTTATGCGTCGCCCTCCACATCCCGGCGGAACAGTCGCAGACGGCATTAGCTTAAGGCCATTGATCTAACTGTTGTGCAGTGGAAGGTGAATCTGCAACATAAGCCATTTAGCGCGTTTGTTCTTCATAATTCCTCTTTATGCTACTTCCATCATTTTCATCGGTTGGCGCGCACTGCACATGTTCTTTGTTTCTTCGCTTTACCTTGCCATTTCAAGTTCATCAGCAGCGTCCGTGGGGACTTACGTTCCTCCCGACGACCGTCTGGGCATTTATCTAACCTCGCGTTTCGCGAGAGAATGGTCGAAAGGCGGCAGCAACAACAGCAAAAGCAACGGCAACGTCGAGTGAAGGCGACCACGATAATTGTTATTACTGGTGTGTATCATCGGTTAACAATTGGGTGCCTCAAAGTGAAACAGACACACGGACTTGATGTGTGGTGAACGGGCTTGTGTCTTGGTTGGTTCTTTGCTTTTTATTTTTTGTCCGCATTCGCGTAGCAAGTAAGCAGGCAATAGCCCCTGGGCGGCAGGCGAATAGGCGCACAAGAGTCATTGATCCTCTGAATCGGATGATGAGACATCATCGCCGCTCGCCTCGGTGCTATAGTTGGCGAGGTTAGCGCAGCGTGATCGTACTGTTTTCCATTTTTCTCTTTTTTCGTTTTACAGCATTTTTTTTTTGCTTTTGGACAGGCTCAGCCAACGCAAAATGTGTTTGCTTGTTGACTGGGCATGTGTAAGCGGGGTTTTAAATGCCTCAGTTGCCATTTTGAAAACGAGATGGTTTTCTCTGTGCAGCACTGCAGGTGGATATGGCGAGATGGGATTCCTAATTTAATGCATTCCGGGTGAATTTGTGCGTCCGTCGAATTTTGTTAATGAGCTTTGACGTTAAGCTGAAGCCTTGTTAATGTCCTTGACAGGAGGTTAAAGAGCGATTTTTTGTGAAGGGCTTATGGATAGAATTTCTATATTTTAGCTTAATTTGATGGGCTTTGTGTTGTATAATGTTTTTTCATGAGGATACCAAATTTCAAAATCCATAAATGCCCAAAGTTCTAAAATTTCGCAAATTCCAAAGTGCCTAAAATCCCAACGAGTTCAAAATCCAGAAAAGTATTAATCTTAAAATACCCTAAATGTAGAAGAATAAAATCTCGAAAGAAACAATTCAGAAGAGTGGGTATGGAAGAGTCATATTGGGCCTTGCAACCACCCTGCTTGGGGTCACTGTGGCATCTGAAGTAGATCCGAATATCCTAATTCATCGAATAACGCAAACTTCCACCAATTTTTTGCAGAACTATCATGTTCATATTGATTTCGGAATTTCGGATCATTCGGGATTTTGGGATTTTTTTGAATTTTGAATTTCGGGATTCTGCCCATCTCCCGTATACGCTTTAGGGAATGTTCCCTCAACTTTTCACGACTTCATATTGCTCGAGTTTCTGACAGTTCTCAGGGATAAAAGGGACATCTCAAACTCGGCAGCATTGAACTGTAGGTCACCTCCACTCGTGAGAGGATAGAAGCACGCAGATCGTGAGTGGTTTCTGATGAATGTACCCTTAGTGCACCCTCTACACATACTGATTTGATGTCTAATCTATCTGGTCGTTATATCCGTCTTTAAGAGATTCTTACTTCAAGGCATGTTTTCCTTGGGCTTTTGTTTCGACATCCTTTCTGAAAATTCATCTTGGGGAAGGTGCTTGTTTTTCGGCTTTAAATCCTTCCGCTAAAAATTTTAAGTTCTTTAAGGATGTGCACGCGTGTATTGTCATTCGTAGAGTGTATCAAAAATGTTAAGTAGCAATAAAATATCTGCCAACAAATTTAAGCCTAAACTTTCTCGATTTTTTTTTTTCTTAATATTTATCCTTGATCTTCCAGTTTAAGGATAAGACTGAGAACCCATTTCCTCAAGCATCACAAACAAAGTGTTTTCCTTTCCCACTAAATCAACGCTCAAACCAGGAGATTATCTGCAAATGGCAAACCAACAAGCAACTCCTTTGAAGTCGAATCTCAATTAGGGAAGATTAAGTAAATTTTCGAGCCAAATCGACTCCGATTACAGCCGATGATCACCTTAAAGATTCTCATTTCGCTCTCATTCCCGCTTGTTGCGAATCGAAGGAATCACACACAATTCAACCGTAAATGAGCATATATCCGAGCAGAGCTTAAATCATTCCTCTTCGCCGCAGCGATAGCCGCACTTGGTCGCGCAACCATTACGCACATTATTGTGGCGTTCGGCGACGACGTCGACAGCGACAGCGTTGCATATCTTGGAGCAGCGGCGGCGCAGTGAATCTCCATATTTCCTTCATAGGAGACCTCTTCGCCGGATAGATATGGTTGTATAACATTTTCGTTGCCATTTTCTTCACTTTTTGTTTCTGCTGGTTTCTTCTGGGATCTTAGCTTGATTTCGTGGTAGTGGCGACGGGCGGCCGATTGTTGACCGGCTGGGCGAGCGACGGACAGACGTTTGGTCGGTTGGTCGATTACACTTAAGTTGTTAGTTGGTTCGATTTCATCGTTTTTTTTCTATTTCTTGTGCACTGCCTCTGGCGTTTCTCTCCGGGCAATGAGAGGCGATGTTTTTTTTTTGTTTCGCCTCTGTGTTGTGAGTATAGGTTCACATTCCCATTAGAGGTCGTTCAACTTACGGAGTTTTTTTTGTTGCAAATGATTGGCTTAAGGTATTTTTGCAATTGCCAACAATCGGAGAGTGTGTGTAACGATGTGCCAAATGGTATTTGCGGGGACTATGTGGCCAAGTCCATCTACCGTCACACACTACATCTTCTGCGAGTCACTTGATGGACAAAGTAGTTCGCGAATTTTTTCACGATCTCAGATTTGGGTGAAACTTTGTTGTGTTCGTTTTTTTTGTCCGTTTCTTTAGCTTCCTCTCTTGAATTTGTTTTTATCGTTGAAGCTGGGGCTCGAGAGCAGTGCGCCGAGCTTAAGCTATGCAAAGTGAGAGTTGTGCGGTTTTATTTGTGAACTTTTTCTGGTATCGTTGGTGACTGAGAAGACAACTTAAATAAATAAATACACTTGAGTGTGGAATAATTTTCAATATTTACTGATTTGTGTTTTTGTTTCTTTTTAGGTAAGTACCCGATGTTGGGATTAATAATGAGCTGTGGGAAACGACTGAATTCGTATGTTAAGTGAAATGTTTTTGACAATTTGTCCAGTTGTGGTAAGTGAAAGTTTAATTTAATGTCTTCCTTATGAGAGATCGATGAAGTCATTCATTTCTTGACAAATGGCGACGGTTTAGCATTCGATACATTTTGAAAAAAGGAATTAATTTACCTGCTGTGCCCTCGAGGTAAGAAATTTAGCTCTTTTTTTGCAATTTGAACGCGTTGCTGCATTGACTTTCTAAAGGCGTTCTATCGCAAAAGGAGCCCTTAACCTTGAACTTCTTCAAAAGAACTGTGTTATCCGCGATCTGAATCAAATCTTCATTCAACTATTATCTTCTAAAGTGGTCAGAGTCCGATGTCGCGCATTTTGTGGACATGTTTGACTCGCGTGCAAGATTGTGTCTAAAATTTACGTCATGTGATCCTTCTTTCTGTTACCCAAGTATTAGTAATTGCACAAAGCACAATTTAGAGCGATTTGTAAAAACCTGAATCAATCTGTCTGATTCAAGGTTCATTTTATTGTGAGGAATGAGTCTTCTTACAGCAAGAAAGTTAAATCGTAGCAGAGTCGCAGTCGATATAACAGATCTTGAAAGATCGCTTCTGTAGACTTTTTAACGGCTAGGAAGCCACCAATCCATCCCACCTAATGGACGATGATTGAGGGCAATTCCGTCCCCCGACCTAGGCGAATTTTTAATAGCATCGCTACTAAAATCGGATGAGGAAGCCCTTAGTCTTTTTGAAAGAAAAGTTCTGTGTGCGATTTTAGGTCCTGCTTGCGTTGATGGGGCCTGGAGGAGAAGATTCAACAATGAACTCTGCTGTACGGCTGTACGGCGACATGCCCCTGGTCAAGCATCATCGAATACAACGCTTACGATGGCTAGGCCATGTAGAGCGTGTGGAGTACGGCCTAGGCTGAGATGGCGCACACAAGTGGAGAAGGATTTCAACCAACTTGAAGTATGCAATTGGAGGCAGCTGGCGAGAGATCGTGCTAATTGGAAGTGCGTGTTGGGTGACTCCTAGGTCCACCCAAACTGTACCGCCAGAAGAAGAAGACCAAGACGAATTTAAAATAGCGGTATCGAATAAGATTTCTAGTACAGACGGACTGTCTACAGCTGGAGATGAACTGGGAGTGTCCATGCACCAAGCAACATCTGTAAAATATGGTCGGAGATAGGCACGCTTGATGAGTGGAACTCTATTATCGTTTGCCAGATTTGTTTGGGTCGCGCTCTAGTCCATTGTCAATTGTTCCTCTTAGATTCAAAAGGACCACTTAGTGCTTTCTCGATTTTGAAAGAGGAGGTTATTATTATTAATTACTACGATCAGTGTATTGTCAGAGATTTGGAGTCGGGAAAAATGTGAAATGAACAAAAGTTTGACTGAACCAGTGAAAATTTTCACTTTTGAAAAATTCCTCTCAAGAAGGATTATAGAAAACACATTTTTTTGGTAAGAAGGACAAGTGTGTCATTGAGCACATAGCAACGTTGTCAAATCATGCTTTCTCAGATATTTAAACTGGGGCTACACTCCACTGTCTACACGAGACTCACCCAACAAGCATCTCCAGCTTGTTCGATCTTTACCTAGCTGCCTACAATCCACATAGTTGATTTACTTTACTGCGTCGTGCCTGGAAGATGTATTCGTCAAAACCCAGCAATATCCGAATCGGTGGATATTCACTCTTCTGGCTAAGAGAACTGCTCTTATATTTTCTCCTACTCGCGCAGAAAAAAATTAAAAGAAAAAAAAATTTTTTTGTCAAAGTATCAAAAGGCAGTGTCGCCTGCTTTTGACAAAGTTCGTGCCTCTGCACAATGCCTCATGCGGCAGGGACATTCAGAGGGCTACCTCGGTTGTTAAAGAGAGCGCTTTACTTATCAATTGCTTTCTTATCGCAAAGAAGCAGCACCTGGCCAGTGTTATTTTTCGTATGATTTCAGCGCTGATTTCGGTGTTTTTTTTAGTTTAAAAATGTATTTTCTTTATTTTGAGTTTCAATTGCATTAAATCTAGATATAAAATACTTAAACTAGCTATAATAACTTTTATTTTAATTAAAACTATCTTACTGGCTCCATGCGAGCACTCTAAGTTAATCTATGAATTTTTTATAATTGCCTGCCTATAATGTTCTGGAAAAACTTAGCAATCTAATAAAATTATTTTTAAAATATTATTATCTAACCTAACTAAACAAACTTAACCTAACTACCACTAATTTTATTTTATTTTTTTTTTTTTTTTTTTTATGGGCTATATATATACTACACTAACTTAATCTTAATCTAACTTATACTATATTTAAGTTGTCCGTAGGGGGACCAATTTCTGCTTCAGCTGACGGCAGCTGGGCCACCAGATGTGGCTCTAGCCACCAATAAAATTGCCTATCCTTCTCCCGATCTTTAATGTCGCGAATGGGGATGGATGTGCTGAAGCGAAGATCACCCGGCCTTACGCTTCGTACATTGCTCTCGTAGAGCAGACGCTTGTCCACCGTTTGTCTTACTACGTGGTAGAGAAGTGGACATCCCTCCGCATCCTGGACCAATCCAATGCGGTCCAGATACAAGAACGCTTCCGGTGGAATGAATCCACTTCGGCGTGCGCTCTCATGATATGCATCGTTCGGGTAGTAAGCTCCGAATATCAGCTCGTTTTCTGAAGTCATTGCTCGTGCAACGTGCCTTCGAATCAGCTTAATAATAAAATTATCCAGCCTATTCACGTTTGCTGCGTTGTACAAGATTTCATTAGCATAGAACTTCTTGTACTCAGACTCTGGGGTTCTGTACATCTTGAGACAAGCTCGAAGACATTGCCTTTCGAACACCCTCATCCTTTCCATCTGGGAAGGACTCAAGTTGAACCACACCGGACACCCATACACCATGATTGGCCGTATTAGGGCTGTGTAGCAGATAATCTTCACTCTGGAATCAAGTTGGCTGCTATAAAACAGCCTACTTGCCATAGCGAAGGCTTTTCTGGCTTTTGCCAGACCCGTTGCTGCATGAATATTACCATACAGACACTGGTCCAACATAATGCCCAAATATCGCACTACACTCCTCACAGCTAATGGCTGCCCCTGCGGGTCCAAAATGCCGAACTTACGCCAGTTTTTACTCGTATCTCTTGAAGCCCTGCACAACGGAGTTCGAAACAGGATGGTTTCACACTTCTGGTAGTTGATCTTCAACTTCCAGTCGTCGCAAAATCGCTGAATTTTCTCGAAGTCACGCTGCAAGAGGATATTAATGATCTCAATCTTCGGTGCCGTCCTGTACGCGATCAAATCGTCAGCGTACGCGATCAGGTACTGCATGAAGCCAATTAATTCACTGGTGAAAACAGTGAAAAGAATTGGTGAATTCACTGCACCCTGCTGGAGCCCATTTTTAATGTAAAAGACATTAGTAGAAACCTTGTTGCCACTCTTAACAACAAACTTTCTACCTGTGACCATATTGTAGATCGTGTAAAGTAGTTCTTTGCTTATACCTAACCTCGTCAACTTGAGGAAGAGGCCTTCTAACCAGACGGTGTCGAATGCCTTTTCCAAGTCAACAAGGCAGGCCCCGGTGCACTGGGTTGCTGATTTCGGTGTCTGAATAGATACCTATTCGTTGTTGTGGGAATCAGGTTGGCACGGATTGTCGCCAACTGGCAATCCGCAGTGCTACACATGTGCCAGCCATCGGCTTCTGGTAGTTGTTCACCTAATCTCAAGCATATGAATTTGTAAGTGCGACCTAGTGTCGGTTACAAAAACTGAACTGACTTCTCAGTTTGGAGATTGTGCCGTCGGGGACAAATTAAATCATTAAATTCTGGTAAATAATGGATTTCGTTTTAGATTGAGTACCTCTGTGGATGAATTCAAATACGAAACCGACCCCGATGTCATAACCATCTCTTTACTTATTCAGATCCTGAAACAGATACCTTAAATTCTAATGAAGTATCTCATCCTCCTAATGAGAAAATGCCTTTTAAAATCGCCACGAATAGATTGAAAAATGCAGGCGTTGTCTGATTTGAAATTTGGACGGATAAAGGCTTCTAACTGCACTTGCATAACTTTCCTTCCCATTCTCATTTCATTTCTTAAAATCATTTATAATTGAAGAGTTCCGAAAATGTTCAGACAATCAATACCTACCATATAGAAGTGCGTACAACTATAAGCAACACGGTTTTGGCCAGCATTTCCCACCGGTACTGAGCTCCAGTGTGCTTCGTTTCGCCGTATCCACCACCATGTTCTCATGCAAGCGATTCAAGATTTCTGTTCTACTCCTTTCTCACTCTGTCGCAATAGTTTCACTTATCGCCCTCAGCATCGTTACAGCAAAAATGTGGCAAAAGCAGAGCCAGAAACAGGAACACAGAAGCAAAAACAATATTAGCAGTAGGAGTGCATGCAGTACACATGCCTTGTAAAGCTAGCTGCTCCTTCTACAGCTCCCCACAACAGACGCCTAACGCCGAAAGGGTGAGCGTTGGCTGGGTAAAAAGTTAATGGTGTAATGTGTACATCACACACCCATTCACTCATCCACCCATCCCAGTGCACTCTGTGTCGAGGATGTACGGCAGTTTTCTTTTTTCCCGGTTGCTGTGCGAAATAAGGCCGTAAAACGCATGTGTAAGCTTGCTGAAGTGTATCCCCAAGAGGTGACCCTCTCTGTCCGGGCGAGAGGTGGAAGCGGATTCGGCGGTTGAAATATGACGCAAATTACAGGATTAACTTTGTTTTCGTCTTGAAGTGGTGGTGGTGCGGGACCGGATGGGGGGTTGTAAAAAGTTCTGTTTAGATGACCCTTAGACGGAAATAGATTTTGGAAAGATCACAGCAACAGCAGAGTGTGTACATCCATTCCCCATACACGCAGCAGTTCGATAAGCGTGCTGTGTGAAGACCAAATCTTGCGCGTAGCAATGCGTCCTTTCTCCCTCCTGCCCTCGTTGCCAGGCGAAGGCACCGCACAGCTCTCGTCCTTTCGTTAATTTCAATCGATGTTGAGTGGGAAAATATTCTTCTCTACATGCAAAAGTCCAAAGTTCGCCCAAAGAGAAAGCAGTGCTGCAGACGTTGAGTGGGGGGGGGGCAGGATGAGTGAGTGGGCGTCGTCGGTGGATGGGGTTAGCAACGGAGACGGCTGCGGCGGCAGCGTGTGAGAGGAAGATGATGATTCAGTGTGGAGGACTTTTGACTGTCAAGTCGAATTATATATTTAATACAAGTCGTGGGGGTCGAGAAAAGTACATAAACCTGGAATGCAAACAAACACACGCACAACGGATATCCTTGACTAAAGAACACGTACACACACACACACACATAGAGCAGTGGACAGGGAAAAAATGGCGAAGGAATGAAAGGAGAAAAATGAGCCACCCCTGAGAGTGTTTTGCTTCATTTTACGTCTCACCTTGTTTGTCTTTCCCGAAAAATTTGCCTTCTATTGAAGCTTGCTTGTTAACTGGTTTTCATAGAAACGAGGCGACAGCGATGGAGAGGGTAGCACGTTGCTGTCCGTTATGGCGAACAACATGGCGCCCTAGTTCGCACTCAATAGTCGATAAGGTGCATTCCGGGGTGGGGTTAAGCCTGCTTGCACGCCAGTAATAGAATTTTAATTGAGGCACCGAACTTTTACATTTTTGAAAAACACTGATTGCTACCAGTTTGAAGGTTAAGCCCCGGTTGGCATTATTGCAAATTGCTTTTATAAGAGGATTATATTTAGCCGGGTTGAACTTAGCAAGTTTTGGTTACGCGATCATGTTGATGTCGATAATTAAAATATCCTTTATGTGAGCAGAGTTTGGGCGTGTTTTGAGTGAATCAATTCGTGGTTTTGACAGGGCTTGGGCGACAGACAATTGATGTATTTAACGGAATAGGAATGGAATAAATGAACTGAATGTTGTTGAGTGAAGCCTGCAACAAGGTTCTTAGGAAATTTTATCCCTCGTCCATTTATCTGTCGTTAAATCGTCTCGGAACGAAAGCAGTGCGTCCGCTACATTGAGTGAAAATCAAGAACGTACAAATTGAAGGAAAAACGGAAAAACGTAAAAAAAATAAAAGACATGGTCACTAACCAAGATATCAGGCACAACTAAAGCTAAGTTAAATTTCAAAAATGTGCTCATCAAGATTCTTCGTAAAAACAAAATACTAAAAATACTTTTTAAAGTTCCCGATTGTTTGGCTTTTTATGAAAACATTGGATCAAGGATACTTCGTTTAAAGTTTATCTAAAATATAAAATAAGAAATACCTATACCAACTTACAAGCAAAGTGGCTCTGATAATTTTTTTTAAATATTCGTTGATTTTTTTTTGTCCCTAAATGATGTTGGTGTTCGTATATCTGGAAACATAATTCCGATTGTGTAAAGTAACCGATGAACAGGTTTGGAAGATGACGTGTTAGACTATTTATTGGTCCTTTTTGAAAGTTATCTGAAGAAATAGGTTATGTGAAACTTTTTTCTACTTCAAAAATAGGAAAACGCTGGAAAAAATTGCCGAACAATTTGTGGAGTTTAGGGTGAGAATGCTGTTGAGTGCACAGAAATTATTTGTTGAATTTTATTTCGGTTTTTTTTCGCCTGCCAGTGACAAATTCGATGAAGTTTTACAGAATCGTCGTATGAAAGTGTGGAGTCATCAAAAATAAGGAAGCTTCTCAAACAAGCTCGATGTTGAGTTGCACGTGAATTAACGTTAAATATATGTAACTGATCACATAACCATCAACGAGACACTACTAAAATTTAGTTTGAAGCGATTCATTACGGGCAAGGCGAATATATAAGGCCGATGACAACCCACAACCAACTTTAACGCCTAAATTGACTACATGTATGCCTTTGTTGAGTATTTGGTGGGAATGGAAAGGAATTGTCTGAACTGTTAGATGGTAGAGATCCCCTACTTTGTGCAACACCACAGTTTGAATGAAAAAAGGTCAGAACAGAAAGAACGGTCAAAAAAAGAATTGCCAAGCCGAACATGTCTTTAATGACCTATAACAAATTGAGCGAGCTTTTGATGCAACCAGCGCATAGCCCGGACCTTGTACTCCCTGCTTAACATTCGATTCGATGCTTAACATTCGATTCGGTTTCCGTAAAGCCCTCTCAATGTTAAAAAATGGCCCCTGAAAATCACTTGGTTTTTGCAAATCCAAATCATTTAATTTAAGTGTAATTTTGATTTTGTCCAAAAACAAGTTTAAGTTGTAATAAAATATTAGTTGTAATGAAACGACTGTTCTGCTCCGATTCGAGACTCTGGAGTTGGAATGAATTGTCGATTCTACAGCAGCGATTGTGGGCTGGAGCCGATCTGAGTAGTTTTTCATCCCAAGGGAGCGCTGTCAAACCACCTCCTAAATAACCTTTGGATGGAAATAAAGAACTGCAAAGCATGTATTGGCTGCAATCATATTTTAGGTAATTTTAAACACCTAAATAGAAGCCGGCCAAAGAAAAGAAATTAATAAATCACTCACACGGAAAAAGTGTTTTTATGATCATCGATCACGATGATCAGCACACCCTGCCGTTTTTGATTGCAACAAATAATGAATATGGAACACTGCACTCGTCTGAAACCATAGTCTCTTCGGCATATGACGCCAAAGCATAAGAAAATCCCAGCTTTGTTACGGCTTGATAGCTTTTTTCCTCCATGTTGTAGAGTGTTATTGTTATATCAAAAATTAACTCAGCAGACTATCGATGCCAGGAGTTTTTTGACCGGAATTTGGTAAAGAGTTGGGAGGAGTAGAAATTGAATAACTATTGACTAAAATTCGCTACGCACATAATTCCCCAGCCTAGCACTTGTGGACTACTTCCAGCTGTGCGCGTCGTTTTCGTAGACAGTAGACGAATTTAAGCAACGAGCTCTCAGCAACACTGCGTAACGTAAATGGCAATAATTCAATTAACATTTGGACACTTCAAATAACAGCTGAGTTTGACATATGTCAAATACCAGCGCTACAAACTCGAAAACACAAAAAAAAATCAGAAAGAAGGCGATTTCATAGTTTGCAAATTTTCTCAACTCAAACAATGTTCCCTCTGCTTTTTGGCTCCCCTTTTCACTGAAAGAAAAACAAAAACTAACACCTCACAATATCCTTGCAAAGGATATTCGATTCGGCTTAATGGAAATTTCGCGAAAGTGCTCCTCCACTGCGAGGCACTAAAATTCATGGATACACACCCGCAGAATATTGCTTGTTCTGCTCGCCTGTTACTTACTGCTCTGCATACAAGACCTTGGTGAAAAATCGCGACTTCAGTTCGTTGTTGATGGCTGGTTGCCTGTTCGACTGGTTGGTGTCTGACTGGGAAAGGGGGGCGCTGGAGTTGGCTAGGGATGGCCGAGGGATTTCTCAATGCACGGGATGGTTGCTTTTATATGCTTTTCTGTCCCTCACCATTTGGAACGAATACTCCGTTGCAAAAGGTTGTCATTGGGATCTTCATACACCCTCCCCTCAGTTTCCCACGTATTTATTCACTTTTTTTCTGCTTGCTTATATTCTTCTCTTTTTGATAGCCATAGATGAATGTTGTTTTCATGCTGACGTAGAGTGGGGAGAATGTTTGGAATCAGGGAGCTTACAGAGAAGAAAGGAATATGTATGTCCTTGTGTTGATTTTTTTTAAGTTTCGCACGAGTCTGTGAATTGATTGCGTGTGTATGCGGGGAAAAGCGGACGGACATGTGTAGGTTCAGTTTTGTTGCAGCTAGACCTCACCGGTTAGAGAGTGGTTAGTCGATTATTTTATTTTTACCCAGGGTGAGGGTGCCTAAACCCTGGTCTTAAATCATTTATCTCATCCTTCAACGTATATCTGTCGGTGTATATTTTTTATGCCCAGTTTGTATGAGAATTTCATGCGATTTTTTTTTCTCCTCCACCGGAAGGGTGTGTTATTTTGCTTGACTGACATATTTATTTTTTGAAGGAGATCTCAAGATTACTTGAGGAGAGAGAGAGAGAGAGGGCGACGAGGAGATTGAGAACAGGTCGCAATGGGGTTGGTAAGAGAGCTCCAGGGATTTTTTTGTATTGTATATTGGATTATTTAGGTTTTTGTTATCCTGAACTTTAGTCAGGCAAATGCCTTATGTATTTATATTTGAATGAATTTTGGGATTTGGGGATGAATTTTCTTAAATTCGAAGAAAATACATTTTATTTGATAAAATTATTCGAAGGCACTAAGTCAGATGAAGGACTGTGTTCTAAGCTGGGGTTGATCCAGATTTCCATGTTATAGATGTGTATCTGCCTAATAAATCATAATATCAATCAAAGTGCTTTGAAAAAAATCTTCAGTGCGATATAGCTGAATGGAATTGATCAAGGTTATCAACAAAGCCAGCCTTGTCCTTCGAGAGGTCTATGTTACTCAATTGAGTCTAAAGACCACAGAAATAGCGATTTGCAAGATTGAGTGAAATGGGAGGTAAGCGAAGACCTCAACTTCCTCAGAGTTTATCTTGTGACGCTTTGCCGAAGACGTCGATGTTTTGCATCGGTACTTGTTGCCATACACATACACTTTGTATCGGGTTCATTTACCGCCAGACTCATTTTAGCGGTTTTCGTTTCAATGCCTACTAGCGCTCACTGTGTTCGACTATTTTAATCGATGTTGAAAGGACTTTTGGAAGATCGCGCCTTTGGTGTTGACTCGAGGGTTTCTGACGATCTTCGCTAGAGGCCTGTTGAAAAAATCACATGAAAGCGCATTGCCTTTCGCGTTATTGTCATTAAAGTTCTCGGTGAGTTCAGTTAAGATTTCGAGCAGTCAAAGTTCTCCATCGTCATCCTGCACAATCTCACGAGGTTGTCAAAAATCTGAAAACTGGACATAAAGGTAAAGATCGTCGCAATGTAAGCTGTCATTTTGGGTGTCGGATGTCGATCTGCATTTCTTGGGTCTTCTCCAACGTCTACCGCAGTGTGAAAATTTGATCTGCCGTGGACTTTCTTTTCCCTTACATGAAGTCACACTGAGGAGAACCTATTCGAATTTTCAAATTAAATGCGTTTTTTTAAGCAATATTGTTTGCTTTTACTTAGGCAAAGGAAACAACATTTCTAGTAGTTGAGTCCTTCATTGAAACAAAGTCCTCACATTGTCAGGCAAAATTAAATTTCCATTTGTGTCTCAACAGCGAAGCTCATCATCCCCCGATAGGGTGGCAATTGCACCACAAACTCTCTCACCTCCTCTTCCTACGACATTTGTCTCTTTTCGCACAATATCCGTTGGCATGTGTCGCATTCATTTGTGCAGGCCTGCGTAAAATGTTGCAGCAGCCTCTATTTTCCGTCAGTTTATAAGACGAGATAACTTTACTCATAGACACCTCCAAACTAATCGTGATCTCACAGCGTACAGGATTTTTTTTTTTGCATTGTCTCTTATATGTGTTTACAGACGCTCACCACCTCCATCACCTCTCTGTCACCCTTTTGCAGTATGCAATTCTCGCTACACCATGAGAATCTAAAACTGCCTCTGTGGTGTCCTCGAAATAATAAATGCTACTCGTGGTGCTTCTGCTGCTACCGCTCATGCTAGGTCGTTCATTGTCTCGACTTCGTCCTCGGCAACCACCGAAACTCCACCAACCATGCTTCAGAGCGAAGTGAAGTCGTGGTCGTCCTCGTTGTCGTTCCGACCAAAGGACTCCCTCCCCACATTTCTCCACCTCTGTTTTCCGTTCATCTTGCGCTCTGTGTGTTGATCCACATCATCATCGTCGTCGGCGTTCACATTGTCGTCATCGCACGCCAAACAACCAACCAGCCAGCTAACCATCCAACCAGCCATTCAGCCTGACTGACTGCCTGGAACTCCGGTTCGGTTTCGGGGGGGCTGTTGCCACTGCCGCTCGACTCCAATGAGGGAATAGATGGCCTCTGCGATTGCACAGCAGCAGCAGCATAACATGACACAGCATTTGTTTCTGGGTTTGATCTCACATTGGTTTCGGTTAAGGTTCTCTTTTGGCTCCTGCTGCACGCTCTCCAAAACCAAACCAAATGAGAATCTGTCGAAGGAAGTCACACAACAACAGCACACAAAAAACACACTCCGGCACACACCAGAGAGGAAGGCAAAAAAAAAAACATAGAATCAAGCTGAAGCAACACCACACGGCTCACAGCAAAATAAAAGGAACCGAAGTGTAATAGTGTATTCCCATGAAATGTACTCATCAGTATATAACATACATTTAGTACAAGTAGCGCCGCCGGAAGTGACGGTTTTGTGTTCGTCTCTCATTCGGTGACAAGCGAACTCTCTATTTTTCACACAAAAACCAGCGAGTGCTCCTACCGAGCTCAACCGGTTGGTGGACGACGACGTCAACGAGGAGGAGGAGGAGGAGGATTGAAAGCCACGGTGCTTGTGGTTCGAAATGAATTTCCTCTCTCACACTCTGACTCTTCATCACCCCGCTCCCTCCCCCTGAGGGAAAAATATACATATTTCATATTAACCGAATTATGAGCAGTAATTTTTTACGTGTGCCTCAAGTGTTGAGATTTGCCCAGTTCGTTTGAAAAACAATAAAACAGAATAGACGGAAGGAGAAAAAACAAATTCGCACTTTAGATACATTTTTGTGTGGTAGTTTGGTTTGTGGAAAGTTTTCGCTTTGTTTGGCTTTTGTTCGTTTTTTTAAGTGCTGCGCTACTGCCGACCACATAAACGCGTTCAGTCGGTGTGAGAATTTATTAGATTACTCAACACTCTCGGCCGCGCTGTATATTATATACCCGACGATGTAAAATAAATGAAAACAAGAAAAAACAGAACTCAACAGCCGCGAAGATACGAAAAGAATTCGTATGTACTCAGGGGTGCGATATCAGAGGTGACATTCGTGCTTCATCTCCTCCCCCTCCTTTTGGCTTCTTATTATACGTTTGTATATTTTTCATTTAATTTTTTTTTCGCCTGCTCCACTCGTGCTCTCTGTGTCAGGGTGTATGTGTCACACAATGTATCTATAGAATAATATTGTAATTTTGTGTTCTTTAATGTAATTAATTATTTATATGAGTGCGGAATGAATGTGGACCTTGGTGGTGGGGGTGGCGGCCACTGTACGGCGCGGTGCTCGGGTGAAGGTGAAGCCGGGTGGCACAGGGAGACTCAGCCGAAGAGAGGGGCATAGAATGAGAGAGAATAAATATCTGTACTGTGATGGGTTTTTGTCGTTTTGTATCTATTTGCACCTAAAGGGATGAAGCAGAAGTTTTTCCATATTTTTTCGCCTTAATATTATTTAAGTGGGCGGCTGTCTCGTAGAGTGGGTGAAAGAGTAGAATCGGTTTTAAGTATATATGTGCTTGGCGTATACGTGTGGTGGGCCGAGGTGACTCGAAGAAAGGATGAGAAGGAGACGGTGTCGTCTTTTTTTTCTTGACTCCTCCACTCTGTGGAATTTGTTTGTTTTCGTTTTTGGAAAATCGATAATTCTCCAACTTTTGTAATTGTGTGCGCTACTCTCTCATGCTTTCACAATTTTAAGGGTTCCCCCTTTCACTTTGCCTCTCCCCTTCGGTTCGCTTGCGTTAAATTTTTCGATGATGCAATATGTGAGATATTTGTTTTACTTACGAAACCACAGTTCGTAGAAGAGCTTCTTTCCCCGATCTCTTTTGATCTCCGATCGCACATGATTTCTAATTTAAAAAAAAATGAATCATTCGATCAAGAAAATGTACATAGGTAATGTGATCGATGCAGTCATTATTTTGTGCACTTTGTCATTTAATGTGTGTGTCATTGTGGATGTTTGGATGTATTATATTTATTTTAATTTTTTTGACTTTGAAAGCTAAGTCAAGTTTTACAAATGTATGCGATTATTTTGAATATGACCTTGGTTTAAGTTCCTAATGTTTTTTGAACTGTTGGTAATCTATTGCTTTAAGATTGTATGCTATTTTGCTTTTTCCTCTTTTAACGCTTTTTGTAGAGAAAAAAGATGACCTCGAAATGTTAGGTCTTATAACTGAAGATTATTTTACTTGACTTAATTTGAGACGCTTTCATTTTCTTTGATCACAAAAATAGAAGACACTAAACGACTTGCTCACTTGCACTCATTGGGAAATTATGTTTGCTAAATAAAACACAAACGTTTATAATGGTGACGTTTAGATCAAATCACTAAAACATGAAATAAATAAACCAGGAAATTGGCATCTGTAAACATTTATGATTTCCTTTTGTACTTCACCTAGTAACAATTTTTCAAACAAGCCACCCATACCTTATACTGCAACTTTAGCATTTGAAACTAATTTTTCTGATCACGATTAGGAACCATACCAATAACCCTATTTTTCACAATTTAAAAGAAATCAGAATATTTCCCTCCATTTAATTTGTGCGACCAGAATAAAAACACTCAAGGCAATCGCTGTTTTTTTGTGCCTCATTGGGCAATTTAATAAAAGATCCCTCTCTCAAAAGATTTGGCTAACTTTGTATAACACCCTGTTCTGCTCTATGGGATAGAAAACTCACCACTCAAAAAGGTCCCGGGACACTTCCAAATTATATATTACATAAATGAATAATTTTTGTAAGTGGCGCCCCCTATATTTCCCTGCTCTGTTAAGATCTGTTTCATACATTACCTCGACTTTATTCAAAGTGAATGACGACGCCCAACTCGTCTTTTCGAAAGGAAAGCTCTGCATGCGATTTTTGCTCCTATTTGCGTTCATGTCAACTGGAGAAAGAGATTCGATGTCCTCTACAAGCTGTACGGCGGCATGCTCCTAGGCAAACCTCTACAGATGCTTTGGATGGCAAGGTTATGTAGAGCGTATGGCCAACAAAACCCTAGCTCCGTCTTCGAAATTGGGGAAACGCAACAGATAATATCCCCATTTAAGTATTCCTAAATTAACTTGATGGACGAAATTCCAGACAACTGTTGAGAGATTGTTTCAGATCCTCCCCGGACTGTAGTGCCCGCAAAAGGAGAAGAAAGCAGATAAATTACTTTCTGGTAAATCTCAAATTTGAGAACATTGTAGATAGAAGAGATTTTTCTTAAGTACAAACAAAATTTTGGTCTGTGACTAACCATTCTCTTGTGAGTCTGATGTGACTTATTCCTCACAGAAGTGTGGCAAAATTGGGTGAGAAGTAAATAATATTTTGATTAATGTCAATTCCAATTGTTCCTTAAAAATCACTCAGTTGTCTGTCGATTTTTTTTTTTTTTAGTAATTCACAAATTTTGGAGTTAAGGCTGTTAGAAACTTAATTGCCTTGACGCTAATATTTAATTTTGGTAATTTGTTTATTTTTCGTCGTCGTCGTGGTGTAGTGGGTAAGTGTGTCGACTCATACGCCAAGGTCCTAATTTCGATTCCCGGACGGAACGTGTCGCATTTTTCACGGCACCACCTCCTTCGAGTTCCTGGCAACACTCAAAAGGTACTGATTGTCTATGAAAAGCGTTGCAAATCTCGCCGTTCGGAGTCGGCAAAAAAGTGTGGTTCCCTTCTACTCGTAAGAGAACATGTTGCAGAAGCTAGGCTCTGGTCCCTTGTAGGCTCTAGTGTCACTCAAAAATTATTATTCTTAATTTGTTTCTTATAACTTAGTAGACGACGTAAAGCAGCAGCAAAAGAAGAAGAACTTCTTCTCCAAGAAATTGTATCGCACTACAATCCAAGAGCGATCAGGACCTAACTAATGTAGCGGCAGAAAACCTATAGTTTATTGTTGACTTTGAACGGGGATATTCTTAAAGCCTTTATAGACAACTGGTGCTATTTAAATGATGTCACCAACTCAAAAGACATGCTGCCGTGAAAAAAATTTTAAGAGGGACAGTTCGGGAATCGAAATTGAAACCATGGGTGGGAGGGTGGTATTAAGCACTGTCACTCACTACGTCAACTTAGTTATACAGAGTGAAAAGTCTTTTTACAAATTTCTACCATTAACATATCTTGCAGTTGACACATCTCTACAAAGATGATCATCATTTTTAAAGAAGTTCCTACTTTTCCTATTTTTAACCGCATCATCACTTATTATTATTAGTAGTTGAAACCTTAAAAATAACGTACACATATTTTAAATTCAAGATTCTTACAAATTCATATTTGTCTACGTATTTCGGAAGCATTAACTTCTTAACATTCAAATGCCGAAATATCTCTCTAATTTCCTTCGAATTGTGAGTCCCTGCTCATAAATACCCACAACTGTTACTCATTCTTCAAACACTTCAGATAAGCCCAGTTGAATGACTCAACTCAAGAGTAGATAATTGAAATGCCACAGCTTTAGATACCCAATCATCCTTTGCATTCCGAAACGAAAGCTGCACTACCTTCTGATAGGGTTATCTTATTCAAACACTCCTACCCACAGCAACAGACGTACAGCGTATCTTTCATATCAGAAAATTTAATTACCTTTAACGTGATTGTTGTTGTTTTTTTTTTTTTCAATCAAATACATTTAAGTGCTTGTCGTCGGGCGCCAAAGAGAGAGAGAGTGATTGATTAGAGGCAATGTGTGTGCATGTCCAATGACATTGACTTTTGAGCGTCAGAAAAGCGGTGACAGCACAAAAATTGTGTCGCTGATATTTGAACTTCTGAAAATACTCGTATGTACAAAATAAAATTTGAAGGTACAGCCAAGTATTTGAACTTTTTTGTCAAATCGCTGGAATTTTAATGATTTGTTGACGTGTCTTGCTTCTACTGACGTTCGCTTCTTTGTAATGTAAAAAATATATGATTAAATAGAATAATCACTTTGACACTTGAACGTCAAACTAATATTTCAAAGAAGACTTTTCAAAGTTTCAATTCAGGGGAAAATAGATTATTTCAATGTCCAGTGTTGTGGGCGAGATTTCGAATTTCATCGAATAATAATGACAATTTTGACGTTTCAACGTCCGAAAATCCATGAAAATTAGGATCCGACAATTTTTTTAAGGAAATTAACGACATCAATCAGAATGTAATGTTCTAGAGAAATTTAAAAGTCTGCTGTCACAAAATTAGCTCTTGAACGTAAAAACCATCCTGAAACAAAACAATGATGGCGGCATCGACACTAAATGTCAAAAAGCAGAAAGAACATTTTTTCAAAACTTGAAAAGTAACAGGTTTATCCAAAATTCCATAAATTACTTAGCTGCAAGACTAGATCTGGTTTTGAATATAGAAGCGCGAGGTGTTCGTATCCCAATCTCAACACAACGCCCATTTGATCGTTACGCCAGCTGACCGCGCTTAATTGCTACATACAACCATCGGCAAGGTGAAGAGAAGAAAAACAAAACTCAAAAACTCTCTCCTTCAAAATATCGAATCGATGATCTCAATCGTCGTCGTCCACTGTACAGCTCAATCAACAAATTAAATTAAAAAAAAAAACAACAACAACTGATCACAGATGGAAGCAGACTCAAAATTAACATAAAGCCCTCGTGATACAACCGAAGATAATTATTCGCTAAAAGCACCTTCGTTCTCTATACTACGAGTGTGTTCGTTAATCAGTCGCAGTCGCGGCTATTCATGCGGATCGGTAACACACATTTCACCGCAATTCCTTGCAAAATTATTTCTAAAAGCAAAACAGCGAACAGAAAAAAAAGATTACCGTCCAAAGGAGGAGAAGGGGGAGGCAAGAATAAACATCCACCACACGGTCGGCGATTTTACACCCGATTCTTCACATTCCGGTGCTAAACGAATCTAATTTGAATGTACCCACTTTAGTCTCGTATTTGACTTCGAGCAGCTGAGTTCTGCCCGCCTCGGGGAGCATGACTTAAAATAGAAGAAACCCCCACCCATCCCCCCGCTTCGACACGCACCCCGTGTATCGGTGCGTCTCTCATTTAATCGAATTTTCAAAATATTTAAGTCCAATCATCGTATCTTCATTACCTAAATCAGGAAACAATTTAAGTGTGTATCTCGAAGAGAGTGTGTGCTCTGCGACATGAAGAGACAGAAAAATGAGAGAGAGATAGGCGGCATGACACACACGAATTCCGAACGTCGCTGCCGTCGTCACAGGCACGGCGAAGCGAAACAAAATTCAAGGAAAATTAACTGGCTACCTTTTATGAGCGCCTGTTACATTGGCGGCGTTGGGATTGCTGGCTCGGCTCATTCAGCGCTGCGCGCACACACAGCACATGTTTGAGGGAGAGAGATTCATTCTTTTTCGGATTTGCCTTCGAAAGCGTTTTCTAAGTTGCGGTCAACGCGTTTTTCTGCTCGCCCAGCATTTTCCTCGAACATCGAATTTCGTCCGCTATGAAACTCGGTGCCCCAGACACGCGGGCACACACAAACAAGTTCGCCGCCGCAACGAACCGAACCGAGTAAATAGGTGGTGCCGTCTGGCCTGGCGCTGTGTGGTGAACGTCGAAATGGTGAGCGTTGTGAATGAATCTCTGGAAAACAGCTGATAGAGGAAAGGGTTGCACGTGTGAGTGTGCCGGCGTTTCGGTTGTGTGCACCGTGAGAACGAGTGTGCCATTCTGCTTGGTCATCGAACTACTATCGAACTTGTTTGTTGCTCTTGTATCTGTCAGATACTCAGCCACTTGACTTGGTCGAACCTATTCGTTTTGTTGTTTCCTCTCCCTCTCTCTTTTTCTCTTTTGGCGTGCGCTGTGGTTTCTGTTGTGTTCACCTCATGAAGAGCGAGCGGAGGGCTGCCATAAAATGCAAGCAGCAACAGCGCAGCAGAGTGTGCTGCGGGGTGTGACGAGGTGTGATGACGACGACGACGACGACGGGGTTTGTTGGTTCGAAGAGATTGTGTATCTTTGTACCTAATTGTGTGTGATTTCGATTCGAATTCCGGCAAGTCAGTTGTGTGTTGTGTTAAATTAGAGGGCACGACTCCGACACAGCTGTTTTTCGCAGCAGTGAATCGAGAGAGCGAGAGGTCGAGAACGTGTATGCTCAACGGCGATAGAATGAAAGAGAGGGAGAGGGTGAGGGAGAGCAAAACAGACATGTGGAGAGGAGATAAACTGAAAAGGAAAACAGAAAGTACGATTGCACTCTATGAAAATTGTTATTATAGCTGAATCTTAAAACTTTACGTCTCGTGTATACATACACTGACTGGTTGGCCGACAGGCAGGCGAACTGACTCTCGTCGTCGAGGAAGAGTGAGGTGGTTTTGTGATAATGTGATAAACTCGGTGTATATGCGCGCTTCTGCTGTTGCGGCTGGTGCGGTCGCCTCGCCACCACGGCTGCTTCTACTCCTGCTGGTTTCTGGTTGAGGGTCGAGACCGACTGACTGTGTATCAGAAATTCAGACTAGTGAACCTGGGATACATGTAATCGGCGGCGAGTGACTGCTCGCTGACTGCCTGGTAGTAGTTGTCGTATTCTGTGCTACGTCGGGTGTATTACGTATATCGGAATTTTATTCCGTTCGTTCGATCTATCTTTTGGTCGGTCGATTGGGTCGGTTTATTGTGACCGATTAATTCTGCTTGTATTCTTTTTTGTTTTTTTGTTGTTTGTTGAATAATATTTTTTTTTTCCTTTTATTCGCCTCGTTTTGGACATTTTGTTGGCGGTGGCGGTGGCGGCTCTCTGCATTCGCCATCTTTGTTTTATTATTATTTTTTTTTTTCAATTTTATTTTCTGTTTGGTTCTGCTTGTCGTTATTATTTGTCGTCGCTACGTGTGTTTACTGAAGATAAAAAAGATAAATATACTTTATACCCAATTGGGGGGGAGAGAGAGGTATTATCTGCTTAGTCAGATGTGGTAGTGTGTATACATTTCAGTGTTGTTTTATTTTACTTTTTTTATTATTCACGAATCCTCCTTCAATATTATGACGACGATGACGATAATATTGTTAACGATACAAACAGTTTTCTTGTTGTAATTGATTTTGTATTTTTTTTTCTGTTGTTTGTGCTGGCTATTGTATACACACACTCACGAGATAATAGGGCAAAGAGGCAAGAAAAGATACACATATTTTTGAGATAGAGGAAAAGGGTGAGATACTCGAATAGATTCAGTTTAAGTGTGATTTACGCTGGCTATTCGTTGCTTGTGAAAATAATTATGTACATATGAACTTGGCACTAAAAAGTAGCAATTATTGCAGTGAAGGTGTGAATTTATTCGCAATAAAGAACTTGAAATGTGTTCTCCTCGTGTAAACTACTAGAGATACTTTGCAGATCACTCGAGTTTGATGTTTGATAGATATTCTTAACGGAAAGGTGTGGGGGATGTGGTCTGAAGGATAATCTTAAATTTAATTGCTGTGTTTCTGTCATTTCTCAAGGAGGTCTTCTGTTTGTTGTGGCGTGCGGTGTGTTTTCCTTAATTATTTCTTAGGAAATCGTTTAATTATTGCATTGACTTGTTAAGTCAGACCTGTGAATTATATTTACTGCCTTCAATTATTGTCAGTTTGTCATTTCATCTCAGTTGGCATTGCATGTAAAATATACATGAAGGACAATTCTAAATCAAGTTTCCATTGGCTTGTCATCCATGTGTAATGTTAAGAAAATCGAAATTTCTCAACAGATGACATAAATAAGCTTTTATGTTAAAAAATAAACAAAACAGAGAATTTTTTCGTGGTAATAAAGTTGTATAAAATGTACAATACTAAACATTTTTGAATGAAAATCTTTATATTGAGACTTTGTGCCTTATCTAAATTTTGGAATCAGACATCTAGAAGTTTGACATCAAAGACTTTCATCTCATTGTTGTAGGTTTCTTCTCTTGAGTTGAACGGGAGATCCTATATGGGAAATTCATTGTGTGTGTACATGCTTGTAGCTTGAGTGTGCAAAGTGCTTACTTATTCTTTTGAGTTAGTTAGCAGCCCCGTTGGCTGGGCTTCAACCAATACGTCTCTTCAGTTGGCACGCCAGGTTCAGTTCCGTCGCTAGCTGGATCCAATTTCGCATCCCAATTTAGTTGAGGTTCTTCTCTCTTGTCTACGCAATCTCAAATGTTTTTCATTCGCTTAACATGACCAAGCGTTGACTCTTGACTAGACGAATGCCGGGGTACAGCCTATAGACTTCGTGGTTAAATCTCATCTTTCAGATAACACACAGAGCTTTCCACTTAAAAAGACGAGCAGGACTTCCATGTCCGCTTTTAAGAAAATCCAAGTTTCTACCCCATAAGGAACGACCTAGTCTTTTGGTAAAGGTAAAGAAACTCCAAAAAAACAGTGGTTGACAAGAGTGATTCTGCCTTTGGCATTGACTTGCGAGTTTCGGACGATCTTCTCAAGAAGGACATTGAAAGAGTTTCATAATAGAGCGTCGCCTTGTCTAAATCCCTTTTTCACATTGAAGGCGTCTCTGGGTTCCATACCATCTTGACAGAGTTGTAAGAGGTCTCCATTGCCACCTACAGGATCTGACGTCTCTATGCACGCTTTAGCATCACAATAACGTCTTAATTTCTGGGTTGTAGAGACAACAAACCAGCTTGGTCTTTCGAATGAGCATGCTTTTTAACGCTCATTTAAGAAGCATAATTCAATGACTCAGTGGATCCTGTTTCTGATATCTTCACAATACCAGTTGGAGACATTTTATTCACTTTATTGTTTTCCAACCTTCAATCTTCCATAACTCAAGTCCTTTCAGTTGAATTTTTCTACTGCTAAATTTTTAAGCAGAAATTCGAGTCTTTGAACCTTTTTTAATTTCCTTAAACCGAAGTTTCTTAAGGAATATATTTTTTGCATTTTGGGAGTTCGAACAGGTATTTGACGGAATATATATCCTCCTTGTCCTTTCAAATGACACAGGATACATTTAGAACTTCGACTAGAAATTTAACTTCCCTGCCTTCTGGGACTTTAAGCAACAGTCGGCGTATTTTCCCAGCCCTTGCAGTCTCTTGGACATAATAATAATAATAATAATAATAATAATTGAGTGGCACTACAGCCCATAACGGACCAGGGCCTAGCTTCTACAACAACTACTCGTGTTGTGCATGCTATTGTTCTTCACAAGTAGAAGGGACCTACAGTTTTTTGCCGATTCCGAACGGCGAGATTTGAGAAGCTTTCCATAGACAATTAATACTCTTTGAGTGTTGTCAGCAACTCGAAAGAGGTGGTGCCGTGAAAAAATGCTAGGTGTCCCGTCCGGGAATCGAACCCAGACTTTCTGCGCCGCAGTCGATGCACTTACCACTGCGCCACGGCGACCACGTCTCTTGGACATACATATACTAGTTAAACTAGTTGTGCAGGTAAATGGCTGAAGACTACCAATTAGAGTGTAGTTCCATAACAATACTAAAGTTAACAAAAGTCCAGCTTAGAGAACAGTCTTCGCCTTTTACGAAACACGTTTGTGGGTCTACTGTTTTCTCTCGTTAGTCAGAATAGAAAGGAGTCACCTTAGAGTTTTCACAACGATGAGTCAGTTTCCTCTGATCGAAAATAAACCAGACATTGTAGGGGAAAGTGACTATCTTGTTCTTTTTATTTAGTAGATTCTGTGAATATATGAATTAATACGAGGACGGCATCAACCAAATTTAAAACGATTACGGGTGGCGTTTTTAAAAAGCAAAATCCCTTATGTTTTGTAGTACAAGGTAGGTAGGTGGGTCTGTTGTTTACGTGATATCTTGCATCCCTCTAAAACGAAGTACATAGCTCGTTAAGCTCATGTAAGAGTTAACAAAAAATTGTCTTGATTGATTGGTGAAACACTGTTGATTGAGTTAATTAATATTCTATGGATGGCAGAGGAGCCTGGTGTTAAAACTCCTTTGTGCGCCAGGAAATTTATTTCATTTTTAAACATCTTGTCAGAAATGTGCATTTTAAAATTTTCCACAATATAATGATTCATATCCGTTACATTCAGTAAAGTCAGAAAACATCTTTTAAATCAGACTAATTTTTATAAAATATCTTATTCTCTATGTAACCAAATTCTGTACGTGGTTCAAGGCCTCTTATGGGACACACGAACTGTCTTTTATAAGTTACACTGAAACACAGGTCAGGAGGTTTCTTAATTTAATTGAAACAATGAAAAGTTCAAATAGGATGTGATTCCTATCGAATGAGTTTTACTTATAATTGGCGGTCAAAATTCAGTCTTGAAGATTTCAGATGAGATGTTTAAGATGCCTAACTAACCGTCAAACTCTTCGTAATTTTTTGCTAAACCCTTCATGCTCCAGGCAAGGCATTCGCTGTAAAGTTCAACATCTTATTTTAGATTATATTAACTGCTTTTTCCACATCGTGTCGCTTTTTTTGTACTATCAGAAAGAATTTTTTCTTGTCCCTGACCTGGGCCAATGACAGGTTCCCGTTCAAGGAATGGCGATGAAATGCTTACGTAGTTTTTCAGATGGCAGTAGACAATCGACATAAATACATATGTGTAACATTTCCTATTTGGAATTCTTCACGCTTGAGTTTTCCAGCCAGTGCAGACAAGAATAGTTCGTTATCAAGAGTGTACCAATGTATAGACAATTGCTTGTAGCGCTAATGCAGTTAACCCGATTCCTCGAATGTCATAGTAATCGGTAGTGAATCAGCGATTCTTCATTCAAAACTCTTAAAAGCACTTCTCTTCGGTTACGTAAACCTTTTTCCAATTACATAGGATTCAGTCTTAACTATCGCCTGTTGTGTTGTCAAAAGTTTAGGTGGTTCATGCAGCGTTACCAAACTTTGATTGAACATTTAAGCGGCAGACAATGATAAATTCAGTTTTACTTTGACAATTGGAATACCTTTCATGATCTGGCACCAGACGGGCGAATCCTTGCGTTGAAAACGAATTGGGTTACGCTACCGGCTACCAGTAACAAATACCTAGATTCTGTAACGACAACTAGGGCTACGCGAGGTATTTTTCAGTCGGGAGATCACATGACAGTGGAGGCAGTCGGAAAGGCAGGTTAGGTCCAGGCTCATACCGGACTGTAGCGCCATTAAAAGAAGAAAAAGGTCACAATTTAATACTTCATTTTTAAGACTTCAAATGGCAAGTTTTGAGGCGCCTTTTCTAGACATTTAATCCGCTTTCTGCGCTCTCAACTAATCGAGAGAGGTAATCGAATCCTTGACCTTTTACAATAATTTACCTCGAAAAAAAAAGAATGACTGCACATTCTAATTTTAGCATAAATCCAGAGATACATGAAGAGAATCAAGCTTGGAAGCTTATCGCATGTATTTTGTTTAACCAGCCGTCACAACGTTGTTTACATTTGGAAGGCAAACTTCTCACTAAACCGTCAAAGACAACCGCTGCCACTATTCGCAAATGAATTTTTCGGCAAAGAAGATGATACACACGCTGTGTGTGAGATTCCCAAGAAGAATATAAAATTGTGTGTACACTCTGTCCAAAGTTGGATTGTAGATTCAGAAAGTTAAATGCAAAAAAAAACAGAGTGTACATATATAAGTATGTTCTTCAACTGAGCAACAATCATTTAAGACGAAGAGAAGATGTGTGTTTGCTGCCAACCAGACCGATGAAATGGCAGCAGCAGCAAGCAGTGTATTGCGCGACAGTAGTTGAGGGCGGGGCGCGGTATCTCGAGGGGCATGAGTTCGAAAGAAAAAAAAAGTGTATCTAAGGAATTTGAAATTGATTTTTTTTTTTCATTTCGTTCTTTCCCTTTTGCTTTGTTCGTTTTGTTCTTCTGACATTTTTGAACGTCCGTCCGTTCGTCGTTATCGTCGTCGTCTCTCATTGTTTGAGAGCATTTAACACTCATCTTCGACTTATTCGTCGTCGTTGTGTGTTGTTGCACGAGAATCAGTCGCCGTGATTCATTATTGTTTCCGATTTTCAATATTTTCTCTATTTTTGACCTCGAAAGCGTATTCATTTTGTGTTTTCTTTCCTCAAATCGATTAATCTTCGTGTGCCCAACAACACGAGCTCTGTGCGGTGTTAGGGGACATTGTCGTCATCGCCATCGTTCCATTGTCATCGAATGAATTTTTGTTTTATTTGTGCAATTTAGTTTTTTCTGTTTCCCATAGATACCTACTCACTCAAAGTTTTGAACTGCATTAAAAATTCAGCAGAGAAACACCAAATTGAAGGGAAAAAGAAAAACAAGGACATTCCAAGTGCTAGTGTGTGTGAAACATTTAAGTTCATGTGATGTGTGTGTACCTTGTAATAAATCAAGAACAGGAGTGAGCTGAGAAGCAAAAAAGAAAAGAAAAAAACACGAAAACCTACGTTTTACTTACAAGAAGAAAAAGGGGGAACAACACTCGTCGTGAAAAGTAGTTGTTCTTTATTTATATTCGCGTATCTATACATCTCGTCGTCCGTCGAACGTAGTAGTTTTGCGTTGTGTGCTCCTCTCTTTGGCTGTCATCATCTGGTGTGTGTTTTCCTTCGTTTCTCCTTTTTCATACGGTTACTCACTACTAAAACTACCATCGAGAGTTTTCATCATCGAGGTGTATCTTCTTCTTTTTCTTCATCACCATCGTCGTCGTCGTCATCTTCGTCATCGTTTTCTTCAGTTCCCTTTTCGCCAACTATACAAACTATACACAAACTTTTGTGAGTGTTCATCGTCGCCTTCGCCTTTCGTTTAATGGAAAATGTAGCAGCAGCTGGATAATAATGAGCGCATGCTATTTATATGTGAGTTTTGATGTAATTTAAGCCAAATGCACCTCTTTCTATGATTTGATTTGATGTAGATGTAAATGCTTGATTTTTGAACAGGAATAATTGGAGAAAAGAGATCGCAATCCAGGAGAGGTACCTGTTTCAGCCATGGTGGGAGTTAATATTGTTTCTCTCATTGGTGTTTCTTAAACTTTTTGACTGATGAACTGGCTTCTTCTAGAGCGTCCATCGTTTTCCTTTAAGCGCTTCCTGTTACAGCACACAATGTTTAAAAGTTATTCTAATTGTTTGATTATTTCACCCTCGTGTTCTGTCTCAAAGTCACAAAAAAATGAAAGAAGCAGTCGGTACTGTATAGTTGTATTCCCATCGCCGTAAGCCTTAAGCTAGTAACGTCGACTACACTGCTCCTTTTCCAGGTGAAGAGGAGAACACTGACTGAATGTCTTTTTCTAGAGATGAAATTATTATCAATTTCAACTGGAGTTGGTTTTCCTTTCTTCTCCAGCACAGCCACCACACCACCACCCCCTTCTTGTGACCACCGTCATCCTCGTTTTCCTGCGTCTCGCTCTTTACCCTTCTCTTTATCCATTTTTTTTTCTCCTCTCAACCCCACGGACGTCCTCCTGTCCTTCTGAGTTGTGCCCATGTGCTGTTGCTGCTACTGCTGGTTAATGATATATACATACAACCATTCATACAATTCATACATAAATTTACTTCTATATATACAAATATTCATATATTAGAGCAGAGTAGTTGGCAAGTATTGGTTGTTGGAATTGGAATTGGTGCGGTCTTGTTTTTGTTCATATTCCTCATCATTTCCGCTTATTATTCTCTCGCTGCTCTCTTTTGAACTAACAACACTTTATACTCTCACCATCGCTGATGTCGATGTCGTCTACGTTTTTGTGTGCTACCACCGCCGGGGGTATGTGTGTTGAGTGTAGAGTGTGCTGCTGTGCTTTGCCTGTGCAGTTTTGTGTAATTTTTTGTCATTTTATTAACATTAACTACCACGACGTTCGTGGAATCGGACAAAATTAACTAAACCGGTCACTGTGTGAAACAAAAAATAACAAACGGTATTCGAAATCAAACACTCCATCGGATAGAGAGAGGAAAACACGGATCGTTTTTTTCCCAAAAATCTGTCAGTGTACATTTAAAACCACACGAGGAGTTTATGGATGAAAAAAAAAACAAAGAGTACAACGGAAAATTGAATTGTAAAATTGTTGTGTGTGCCGTCAGTCAGTGTTGCCCATAGCACACGATTAGAGAGTAAATCCCGAAAAGAAACACACAAAAAGGAAAACGAAGGCAAAGAAAAAGAATATACAACACAAAAAGAAGTTGAAAAAGAAAAAAAACCGACCGAAGTGTGGAAGTGCGGATGAAGAGAGAAACCGAAAATCCGGGGAAGAAGGTGCAGTAGTAGAGCAAAAGTAGTGCGCACGAATCTGTCGTCGACGGTTTTACGGTTTTATTTGAAATACAATTTTTTCCTCTCCTATCTCTGCTACAGCTCGCGAAACGACTTAACAAAAAAACAAAAAAAAAAAGAATTGTTTGTTGATTTTTTTTTTCATTCTCTCGTGGTTAATTTTTTTATTTTGAGTTTTTAGTAGTGCGATTGTTCCTAATTTCTGTTGTGTGTTCTTTGTTTTATTATTTATTTATTTTATGTGTATACACACATTTCATTCATTTTGGCTTAATCAGAGTGTAGCTGCGTGTGTGTGCGTATGTGTCTCGGGTGTTGTTGCATTTTGCTTTCTAATTTTTTTTTTTTCCTTCATTCGCTGAATTACTGGTTTTTTTTTTTTCCTGCTCAAACTGATTTTTTCTTGTTGATTTATTAATTTAGTACGCCGCTGTGTGTGCACACAAATGCAGTTAAAGTTTCTGGTGTATTCACAATTATTCATTTTGTTTTCTGTTAAAACGAAAATAAGTTCATCGGTGTAATACGGTTCATTGCTGTCAAATAAGTTCGTTGTGAAGCAAAAGATACACAGTTGCAATCTCATCTGATTATTTGATTTTTCCCCTTCCCAGAATCCCTGAAAATACAAGGCACAAAGCCAGAGAAAATAGAATAGAAGAAAAATTCAGCTGTTGGTGAATGATTGTGTGTGAAATCGTACCAGGGTGATATTTTTTTGGATGTTGTGTGAATCAAAGTGATTTTTTCGAATACAAATTCAATAAATATTTTCTGCACACTCGCATTCAATTGAAAAGAAAAGAAAGAAAGAAAAAAAAATTAAAGTGTTACGTGGTTGGTGCACACAATTATGCTTTTTTCTGTGTAATTCCAAATCGGAATCATCGTCGTCTTTTCGTCGTCGTCGGTGGTGGTTGTGGCGATAGAAGAAAAAGAAATCTAAAAGTGCAGACCAAAGTAAAGAGAGAAAGAAAGAAGAAAAAAGAAATTGAAGAAAGGAATAATCGGAGAAAAAGAAAAATTCTTCAAAATAGCTGTAACCCTGTGTTCGGAGCTCATTGCTGCCATGCAAAATTGGCAGCAGCAATCCCAGCAACAATTCGATATTGTTCACAGTACTCATCATCAGCAGCATCTCCATCATCATCCGCATCATCATCAGCAGCTTAACGGCAACAGTAGCAGTAACAACAACAACAACAGCAATGGGTTTTATTATTTATTTTATAAAGATTTATATGTGAGTGTCAAATTTTTTCTCATATTTTTTCCACCATTTTCATGGCCTCTTCAAGCACAAGAAAATAGAAAACGTGTGTCTGTGTTATATACCGTCTTGATAAAAAGACAACGAAAAATAAGGGACTTTGTGTCGTGAATGTCATTATCAGCTGACCTCGGAACAAGGTGCAAAAATTCACCTTTTGCAAAAATGTTCTACATCACAAACTCGTGTGCGGCGCTGTGTATAGGTTCATTATATACTCTTCTTCTGACGCCAGCAATTCAGCCTAGTATAGCAAACACGTTGTGAAGAAGGATAAGGAGTGGGAGGAGGAGAGAGCAGCAACAAAATTTATATATTATCGCAGTTAATTTGGTTTCAAGGTTATAAATATGTCTTGTTTGACGATTTCAGAGTTTGCCCGAAGCCTCTAGTGTGCGATATTCGGTTTGATTTTGTCTCTATCCCATACACTGAACGACACACGATCTCTGATTTATTCAAGTAGACTATATATTTTTTTCTCTTTTCGAGATAAAAATACTCGACCATATCACTCGCTCACCGCTACACACAATTGTTCGGCCGCTTTTAAGTAATTTTCCATCTGGGTGCAGCACCAGCAGCAGTACCAGTCCATATGCCTGTGTGTAAATGTGGCCTCAATTAAACAAAAAAAAAAAAGCAGAAACATTCGAAGATTACCGTGAATCTTCATGTTTCTTCGATAAAGTGTACCCAGCACGGCACATTCGGTTTGGGGGTACATTCAGCTGACACAACAATTAAGCAGCTGCTGACTCTAGTGGGTTCTCCTCGCTGTCAAAAAAAAAATCGAATCTGCTGTTTTTTTTTCTTCATGTTGCCTGCATTTTGATTGGCCGAAGGCTGGTGTGCCGAATGTTGTACCTACGCGAGTATACTTCGAACTAAAGTGCGCAACTTGAGTCATCGATTTGGGTTTATCATAGATTGGAATTTCAACAGAGTTAATTTATCAGCGAAAAAAAAGGAAATGCTGCGCTGGTGGCGTGTAAGGGGGAGACAGGGAGGGGAAATGAATATAAGTTCGAGTTTCATGGTCTTCGATTGTGAGTGGTTGTATTTGACATGAGATTTGAAATGGGGGGAGGGAGAGAGTGTGTGTGGTGCTCCCTCAGACCACATAAAACAGATTTGGTTGACTTTTTGGAAAACATCTGAAAGTTGTGGTAGTTCAAAATGGCCAATGCATGACTAGAAATGTTTCTTGAAACTTCCATTCTATTTAATGCGCTTTCAGGGGAGGGATCTCTTTATGGTAGATATTCACTTGCCACCTTAGGGTCAACGAAATGCATTTTCTTTTATTCCTTTGTTGCAAATTTCATGCCCGATTCCAAATTTCCCCCTGATAGTGTTGCAAGGAGTCTTATGAAGCGGGGATTGTCTCCCGAAGACGCAGTTTTACCATAGGAAAAGGTTTCCTTTATTCCTTCTTATGTATATTCGAAAAATGACATAAATGACAAATGTGTCCACGAAAGGGATTTTTAAATATTCATGTCAAGTAAAAATGAGACGCCCTTCACTGTAGCGGCTACGGTAGTGCGTTTTTTCAGACGGAAGGCCCCTTGGGACTTACTCGTATTTGTCACTGAAAAGTACGAAAGAATTTAAGAACTTACCGAAAGTTATGAAATATTGAAGCAAGATCTAGACTTTTTTCTTAATAAAACGTCAGTAAGCGCCCTAAGAATGTTCAGATAGAGCACGTTCTTGAAATTATATTCAAACAAACACGGATTGAATTTAATTTTTCTCCACTTCTTGGAGAAATTGTTTCAAGAAATCTGGGTTACCCAAGACAATCTCAAAATAATAACACAAGCTCCGAAAAACGGATCATTTCAGCAATCTTAAGGATATGGGCTTAAAATTTATGTGGCTGATTTTGAAGTCTGTGACGGACATGTTGTTTCGACGGCTTTTGTAAAACTTGTTTATCATTCAGTCCCTGTGTAATGTAGGGCTCATGAGCTCAATGACAAACAAATGACTGCCATTGAAACTGTATACAGAGCATCTAATGATGTCTCAAAAATGTATTTAAGAATGAGGAGCAAAGAAAAATTTGACACCAAACCACGCGAGGATCACCAGCCGCTTGTTCTTACTGATGGCGTTATTGAGCTGCTCTAAGATATGCTTTGCCCGAATTGTAACCAATGCGGTCCTACCAGGAAACCGGTCTTACCTCTTTGAAAACGTGGATCAAGATGCCCCGATGAATGGTATGCTGTAAGCAAAGCAGATGAACGACAATATTGGCCAAATCTAACACAGACGTTACATATGCGAGAAAGGGGCTGGCACTGGCAAGTCAAGACTAACTGATCTCTTTCTGATGGGTATCTATGTAGAGGCTACCAAGATACTCTCCTTCCCTGTCTAGGAATATGACCATGTTTTGCAATAAATACAAAATACAAAGTTTGGAAATAACTTCTAGAACAGCCTTGATGAACTTCCTGATGTCAGGTCAAGTAAGATCAAGAAGAAGAAGAAACAAAATGGCTAAGCTAGTTTGAAGGATAGGTGTTTTCTCTTAGCCACCAAATGGAACAGGAAAACGACATGTCGCTAGGGATTTAAAAAAAATCCCCTGTGCCAGTCCTCCAGATTGTTTGGTAAGGTCGTGATCCAGACATTGATGAACAAAATTTCACAGAAATCTAATCAGAGCTGAGGAGAGAATTTGAAATGCAGAAAAGGTCACACTAAAATTAATTTCTAAAAGGAAAGCGACACTAAAATCATCTCAAACTTCAGTTGCTTGGGGTAACGTCGTGCAGGGAAGGTGACTGCCATACGAGGGGTTGCACAACATGGTTAGTCCAGACTTTGACTGAAAGACTGTCGCAAAATATCTAAGCTACATGGTAAACCGCATGATTCCACAGAATGTCCAAAGTAATCACTCTTTTTGATTACAACAAAATAGAAGTTACAAGAAACTAGAAGTTGCTTTTTAGCTGGAAATAATTCTTCAAGAGTTTGCAATCTATTTTGCGGCAAGAGTTCACATTCAATGCTTATGTCGTTGTGAACTAAGTCGAATGGAGCAGATTTCAAGGTATCTGTAAAAATGTTGATGGGACATATGAGAGTAGTTATGACAAACTGGAACTGAAGTTGAATTCGGTGTCACTAGCATAAGTGGCATGAATGATTGCTGGGATATGCTCAACGTATTAAAGCAAGTGACTGGATCTGAATCGCACTCATCGGAAATTCTAAAACCCCACCTGAAGCCACAGCTTTAAAGTGCCCAAATCGTAAATAAAACTCGGTCAACTCGGACGAAGATCAAAATAAACAGATACAAAATCGATGATCCTTGCCAATGACGCAAAAAGAAATTGGTTGAGATTTACATCCACCTTGCTCCCTTTTTGTGGTGACCGTAAAGTTCCCATGAGATCCTTAGATACAACGAGAGTTCAGTTTTGAAAGCTGTGATCTGAAGTTTGCATGTGAAATGCAGTGAATGGATCTTGTGAAGTGTTGTCGTAAATGACGCTGAACAACTTACCGAAACTGGCACTTGTTGTTGGTGAGAGTGCATCTTAAATGAAGGAAAATTAAAATTGATTTATCGCAAAACCAAATGAATCCAGAGGATGCATCGATTTGGGGTTGCAAATGCGATGCAGGCTGCTATCGGGGTTAAGAAGCACTCTTTGATTTTGTTTTTCAAATAACAGATGTGTGTAAATAGGCAAAAAAATTAACCCTACAGACCGCTTTCCCTTTGATATGAGATCTGTTTGAGATTCCTGAAAGTAATTTAATCCAAAGAGAAGTGGCCTCAAAAGTTCTTTTGTTTATGTCTAATTTGCATATGTACATACATAAGTAGCAGCTAAAAGGGGTTGCTGAAATTTGTTTTCAGGAAGAAGTTAAACCAAATTTCCATGCGTTTCTTTTAAGATTTAAATTGCGGCTTGTTTCAAAAACCTAGTACCTGCTGAGAAACTATGACCTGTTGATGGATAATCCTGATCCTTGGTGGTCTTTCATAATTCCGATGTTCTAGTTGAATTGCGAAATAAAATTCCCATTTCCTGGCAAGGATTATGGGATCGTTTCTTTTCCTCTCAACAACGCCATAGCCAGAATTAACAAATCCTCTTACATCAGTTCGGGCACAGGAAAATTATTTTTGCAATTTTTGAAAAATTTAAGCAATCTTCTTGTGTTTTACAATAACAAAAGTAGCTGCATGATGGTGGGACGAGGAAGAATAAGGAAAAGAAAAACGCAGAAAATCGCAAATGTTGGTCGATATGATGAACAAAGTGAAGTGCCGGAGTATTGTGTGTGACTACTGCCGCAGTGCGCCATCATTGTATGTCCCTCGTTTAGTTCTCATCTCTCTATGCACCTCCTAATCATATGTATACATACATATAGATATTCGTGGTACCACCGCCCACCCCCTCTTCATCTAAATCCCTTTTGTGCGATAATTCTCTCCACATTTTGATCCGCCAACTCTACACCAGAAACGCCTTTTCGTCAACTCTTCTCTCCGTTTTGCAATTGCCTTAACCGTCGTCGTTGACGACGACAACGACCCCTTTCCTCCCCCCGGAACATCCCTCTCAATTTCGCCATCAAATGTAGAATACCTACCTTCTCCGCTGTTTCTCCCTGTCCCCCCTTTTTGGTGTGTACCCTTTTACACCATTCACAGCAACAACACCAACAACAAAAACTACAACAGAAAACCCACTATCATCCTCGTCATCGTGTATAAAAGGCGACGTTGTCCGTCGCGGCGACCGTTAAGCTCTTTTTATCGATTTACTTTCAGAGCAGAGAGTACACTTATTTATATGTATTTCTTTAGTTTTGTTCTTTTTTTTGCTGATTTTTGTTGTTGGTACTTCTACAAGAGATTTTACTCGTTTGCTTATTTTTCATGGCTGCTTTTTAACGTTTTTCTGATTTTCCCCATATTTATATACGCCTGTACGTACATATATACAAATATTTATATATATATCGCCATCTTTTTATCAAGTACAAACACGAGCAGCAAAAAGCATCAGCTAGCAGCCAGCAGCAGCAGCAGTAAATGAAACTTCTGCGGATGGAGGCATCCATGTTGGTGTTTTGTTAAATTAGGAATTTCATTATCCTTTTAAATGTATGACGCACGCAGGCGATGAATATGGTGGGGTAAGGAGAAGGCGAACGAAGAGGAGGAGGCAGAGGATTACATTGGGATTCTCAATATTTTATTAAGGCATTTTTTCCTCGGTTCTGTATGTGGGTATGGAGCAGTGTGCGGGGATGTTATTACGCAATGATGCACGTTACTGAATTTTTTCTTTGACAATGTTCGATTTTTGATGATTATGTCATCTATTTAGTCGAATTGTGTGCGAGTAGGGAATTTAGTCGATATAAGCGATATTACATTCTTATTCTTATACACAGAAAGGAATGACATCTCTGGCCACATTAGTAAATTTTGACTAAAAAATTCACTTACCTACTCAAAAACAAACTGTAAGTTGTAATAAATTCTAAATAATATCACAGCATCCTTTGGTAAAAAGTTTTAGAAGAAATCCAGTCCCACCCAACAATTGCTTCGGTTGGTTGTGTTAACCAATATTTATTGAAAAAAAGAAATCTGGTGGTAAACGGTTTATTGTCTCCAATCTCATTCGAGTTATTAAATATTCGATTTAATGAAGACCCTCTGCAGTTGAATGGGCATAGATCTGTCGTTTGAATCAGCTGGGCAATTCACGACTGTTCTTGAACTAGTTCAAAATTAGTTCCATCGTGAACTAGCTTACAATGCCATGTTATTCAACGAAATGTGTTGAACGAAATGAACTAGTTCAGTGAAAAGATTTTAACTTAACTGGTCGCTCCTTGGACTAAATGCAGAAAGCCTTATATTGTTAGCTCATCCGTCTGCATTAGCGTGAGAAAAATTGGTGCTTGATGACTTGAAGGACTTAGTAGTCCTAAAATTACATCTCGTATACATCCATATCGTTCCATTTGGGCACAGTTTGAGTCCGAAATCTGAAAATTGACAAATTCTACAAAAAGTGGTCATTACCAATTCGTTGGAAGTTCTTTTTGTTTTTCGTGTTTGACAAATATTGTGAATTCAGCTAATGCCTGTTTCCTATCCTTTAGCATAGGCATAGGCATTCAAATACATCAAAAGGTCTGTTTTGTTGTCTGTCAATCTCAGTCCTAGAAACTCTTCAGACGCTGAAGGTGTTATTTTCAGAATCTTGACTTGCATAGTTTAGTTTAGTTTAGTTTAAAAGGCATTTTTTTTATTGTTTATCTAATAGTATCTTAAAACTAGGTATAAAACGCTTAACCTAGGCACGACAGAATCGAAATCTTATAACTACTTACTGGCTCTATGCGGGCGCTCTAAGCTAAACTATTAATATATTTGTTTTTGCCTTTCGGCGTCAATGCTAGTTATTTTTTTTAAATTAATAAAAACTATTATTTATTTTTTTAAAACTAAGAAAACGTTTTTTTTTTAAAAACTTAGCTATCTATGGAATTTTCTACAAAAAAATCTTAATCTACCTTAATATATCCTATTCTAACTTAAATATACCTACGATTAACCTTTTTTTTTTTTTTTTTTTAAATTTTTTTTTGTTTTTTTTTTTTGTTATTATGTGCAGTTTTTTATATTTATTCTTAATTACTAACTTAACCTAACTTATACTAAATGTGAGTTGGCCGTGGGGGACCAACCCTAACCTACTAGGCTGACGACAGCTGGGGTTCCTGGTGTGGCTCTAACCACCAATAGAACCCCCGGTCCTTATCCGTGTCCATCCTATCACGGATGGAGATGGATGTGCTGAACCGGAGAGCATCCCGACTAACGACGTTGGCATCGTACAACAGTCGCCTGTCCACTGTCCTTCTCACCACGTGGTAGATAAGTGGACATGCCTCCGCATCCTGGATCAGTCCAATGCGGTCAAGATACAAGAACGCTTCCGGTGGAATAAAACCCCTTCGGCGAGCGTTCTCGTGGTACTCGTCATTTGGGTAGTAGGCCCCAAATATGAGATCATTCTCAGAGGTCATGGCTCGTGCAACATGCCTCCGAATCAGTTTAATAATAAAATTATCAACCCTATTCACGTTTGCTTCGTTATACAAGACCTCATTAGGATAGAACTTCTTGTAGTCAGATTCCGGGGTTCTGTACTTCTTGAGACATGCGCGAAGACATTGTCTCTCGAAGACCCTCATCTTTTCCATTTGGGAAGGACTCACATTGAACCACACAGGACAACCATACACCATGATTGGCCGAATGAGGGCCGTGTAGCAGATTCGCTTCACTTTGGCGTCAAGTTGGCTGCTGTAAAACAACCCCCTTGCCATAGCGAAGCCTTTCTTGGCTTTCGTCAGAGCTGTATCTATATGGATACCTCCATACAGATACTGATCCAACATAATGCCAAGATATCGCACTACACTTTTCAGGGCTAGTGGCTGACCCCGTGGGTCCAATATGCCGAACTTGCGCCAATTCTTTTTCGTATCTCTTGAGGCCCTGTATAACGGAGTCCGGAAGAGGATTGTTTCACACTTCTGGAGGTTGATTTTCAACTTCCAGTCGTCGCAAAATTGCTGGACTTTTTCGAAGTCACGTTGCAGGAGCGTGTTAATGACTTCTATCTTTGGTGCCGTCCGGTATGCAACCCAATCGTCGGCGAATGCAATCAAGTTGTGCATGGAGCCAATCAGTTCGCTGGTGAAAATAGTGAAGAGGATTGGTGAGTTCACTGCACCCTGTTGGAGCCCATTTTTTATTTGGAAAACGTTGGTGGAAACTTTGTTGCCACTTTTGACAACAAAACTCCTACCCGTTACCATGTTATAGATCGTGTAAAGCAGCGGTTTGCTTATACCCATCCTCGTCAACTTAAGGAAGAGGCCTTCCAACCATACGGTGTCGAATGCCTTTTCCAAGTCAACGAGACAGGCCCCGGTGCACTGTGTTTTGTGGTTGTTCCACTGAATGTCCGAAACCAGTTTTGACGCGGCATGTACAGTATCATGCCTCGCCCTAAATCCAAACTGGTTGTTCGGTATAATTTTGTTGTCCTCAGTCCACTGGATCAGGACCCTGTTGACAATCTTTTCGAAAACCTTGCTTATGCAGGGGAGGAGGCTTATCGACCGAAGATTTTTCGGAAGCGAGGAATCTTTGTCCTTTTTGGGGAGAGGTTGCACTACCGCCGTCTTCCAATGCGCTGGGTAATGTGTATTACTCAGTGCATTGTTAAACAGGATTGTGTATATCTCTACCGCCTCGTCAGGGAGATGACGTAACACTATATTTGGTATCCCGTCGATGCCAGTCGACTTTTTGTTCTTCAAACCGTTGAAGATGTCTTTGAGTTCCTCCTTCGAAATGAGGATGGCATTGGAGCCATCTTGGGCGACAGCATTAGTTGCCTGATTTTCGTCATTGAAACTGGTAAAACCAGGATTCTCAGAACGCCACTGCTGTATTTCATTTCTAAGGTGGAAGTGGTTAAGCATGGCTCTGTTCTCCAGGTCGTGGTTCGGCCGACGAGAGTCGTTAACCGTGTACACTTTTTGAAAAACAGCTCCTATTGCCTCTACCTTCTCTTGGGCATCCTCAACAATGAAGAACTCATTGTCAAGCACAGCCTCATCCGGATCTATGCCAACCGAAGTCAGTAGGTTTTCATTGTCGGTTGTCCTGTCAAGTCGAACAGCCTCTAAGTCGTTATGACCCCTCCTTCGGAAGATTCGGTTGATTTGGGGAAACATACCCGGACCGTTAGAACGTACGGCCCGAATCCTATCTCCCCAATACGAATTGACAGCAATTCTATAGTTCATCCGAATCAACTTCTGGATGTTCTTCAACTGCGACTTGAGCAATCGTATTTCCGGGTCGTCTGGGTCTGTAAAGCGTCTGTATAGAGTCTTCAGTCTCGACAGCAGTCTGCTTTTTTGCACGTGCAGTGCGTCGATGGTATCATTACGATAAATGTCGCCATCTGTCGTAGGTGATACCTTAGGAAGCGTCCTGTCCATGGTTCGTTGAATTGTGTTGTCGACTTGTATGAGGTACTTGTCAACCTCTTCGTTCGTCAGGTTTCTGTCCGAAGGTGGTGTTATCTCGCTCGAACGTAGTTCCCTGGATAGGACCCTAGAGAAACGCGACCAACGAGCCCTTCTATAATCGAAAGGGTGCGTCTCGGCGAATTCTTCAAGCTCCACCAGCTCGTTCGGGAATTGAATAACCGCGGCAAGACCACAGTGGTCACTGTCGTACTCCACCGTTGTCAAACAATTCCTAGTGCGAGAGTCTACGTCTCGTAACGTCAGTCGTCTATCTATTAGCAGGAGATCCAAATAAGACCCGCTTCTGGGAAACGACGGTCTATCGGTTGCAAGCAAATTCAGCTTGAACTCAATAGAGTGCCGCGTCATCCACTCAAAGAGTGAATTTCCTCTCGGATTTGGAACAGAATTGCCCCATTCCATGTGCCTGGCGTTCAAATCTCCGGCGATAACAAAATAATTCTCCTCCGAGCAAAGCCGAAGCTTTCGGAAGAGAGTCTCGAGCTCTGAGATGAAATTTGCAGACTGAGGTGCATCTGATGCATAGACCGCAACTACGTACAGTTTCCTTCCACCTTGGAGAGAAATGCACGCAATCGAAGCCTCCAGTACACCGAAGGTTCGCACCTCACCGCAATACACGACTTTATGGCGTAAGCCTTTTTTAATGAACAGAGCGACCCCGCCCGCTTGTGTGGAACGGGGGCGGTCTCTTCTAATGACTGTGTAGTCTTTGTACCTGAGTACGTGCTTCCGGTTTAGCTTGGTTTCACTAACCATCAACACATCAGGCTTATGGGACTCCAAAAGGTGAAGCAAAGTCAATCTTCTCTCGATCCTGACGAGTGAATTTACATTCACCGCCAGGATCGAGATGTCTTCAGCAGCTGGCGTATCCATTTTTATGGATACGTTCTCGACCCACCGGGTCTTGACGAAAGGACTCGCTCCATTCGCACCAAACGATCTTCAAATCGCTCAATCTTGGCCATCATTGTCGACACAAGATTGAACAATTCGGGAATTCCCATATTTGGGGCCCCTACTGGTGCCGACGTTACTGCCGGCAATGTCTGTTGTGCCGATCGCCTACCTGACACCATATTGGCGTAGGAAACCACCGGCGTAACAGTTGTGGCTGGAATTCTCGGCACTGGCCTTGAATCCGCCACTTTTGTTGTTTTTTTTAGTTCTTTCTTAAGCAACTCTCTATGGAGTTGCTTGACCTTTGGACAGCCCCTGTAGCTTGAGGGATGTCCACCTGCACCACAGTGCACGCACTTTAAGCGCGCCCTGTCCTCAACTCTCCCCTCTCCAAGGGGACACTGCGCAGACAGATGCCTCTCTGCGCATTTGCCGCAACGAGGCTGCTTGTTGCAGTTCGCCGCGGCGTGGCCAAAGGTCTGGCATCTTGCGCAGAGAAGCATCTGTTTCGTCCTCCTGAGCCTCTCCCAGGAGACCTCCTGTTTGTTGAGGAACTTAATGCTCCTCAGACATTCAATTTTGCTCCCCGGAGAGACCTGGACCAGGAAGAGGGGAAGCATGCGCACAGGCGGCGTTCTGGATCGGACAGTGGAGAAGCGACGAACCGCCACAAACTCCACGCCCTCTACCTTCAATTTTTGAAGAGCCTTCAAGATACTCTCCGGCTCAGTTGCAGCAGCTAAGCCCTTGAGAAGGACCGTATGGATCTTCTCGCTTTTTAGGGTGAAAGTGGTAAACTCCACCCCAGCTGTCGTCAACGAAGTTTTAACTTTTTTAAAGCTGTCCTCTGTTAAGCAGTGGACAGCTTGCTTCTCACTTCCTTTGTTTTTAATAAAAAAATTATCCCCCACAGACAACTCACATACCTGAATGGTGTCTGCGGTTTCCATGCCGTTGATGTTTATCGGCGGCACCCTTTGTTTCCGATTAGTTTTCTGTTGTTTTTGCTGCTGCTGTTTCTCTGGTTGCTGCTGCTTCTGCTGCTGCTGGTGTTTCTGGTGCTGCTGTTGTTGTTGCTGCTGTTGTTGTTGCTGCTGTTGTTGTTGCTGCTGTTGTTGTTGCTGCTGTTGTTGTTGCTGCTGTTGTTGTTGCTGCTGTTGTTGTTGTTGCTGTTGTTGTTGTTGTTGTTGCTGCTGCTGTTTTTCTTGCTGCTGTTTTTGTTGTTGCTGGTTGTGAGCCCGTTTTGTTTCGAGCTTTTGCTGGAGGGCCTTAATAAACTCCTCCAGCTCATTTTTTTGTTGAATTTTTTCTTCCAGCTCTTTTTCAGCTGCAGCAATTTCGTTAGACGAAGCGAGTTTCGCAAAAGTATTCCCACTTCCGCTGTACGTCACAACGTCGTTGTTTTCTGTTTTTTTAACAGACTCCATATTACGCAGCCGTCTCTTAAACTGCGCCTGCGGCTTCATTTTCTTCCTTCTCTTTTTGCTTATGTCTTTGCTGCTTTCCGAGTTGTCACTCGAAAGCAGCTCTTCATCCATTTCAAAATGTTTTTTTTATTTAAATTGATTGTTGTTTTTTTTTCAATTTGCTTGAATTTTGATTATTTTGATTTGTTTTCCAAATATTTTTTTTGTTTGTTTGTTTGGTTGTCTAGGCAACCACGCACTTAAGTCGATGTACGTCTTTCCTGTACGGATTTCTGTAATCGACTGTGATCTTGACTTGCATACTAGTAGTCATGTTTCCTTCATTTTCCGCTTTGTGTCATAGAGAATATTCACAGTAAAAACTTATTTGACGCCTGGGCAGGAAGGATCAATCGCACCGTTTTACTAAACCCAAGAAATGTTTCTCGAAGTCAACAATTTTATTGCTAATGATGCAGTCCTAATGTTGAGGATACGTGGAACATGACATGTTGTCAAGATAGCAAGGTTTCAAGTCTTGTCCAGCAAAGTTTATAAGACCACTCGATTTTAGGACGCTTGCTTGTAAGAATGTATTATTATCGATATGATGCGGAACGTATCCCTAAGCTGATCAACAGCAAATAGTTCGTAGATACAGAAGCCTCCAGTTTTGCAGTTATTTCTGGAAAAGAAGCCCACTCCTCCCCAGGTGGTCGGTACTATTTCCAGGTGGTTATCGAGAACTGAAAAATCTTTGTCTTGCAGGTCATAACGCTGAGCTATGTCGCCTACCTGCATATTTGTCCCCTTTCCGTCCCACCTTAGATATATTTCCAGCAGGTTACAACACATTTGAACTTCAACCTCCCGGCATTGTTTGTTTCTCACAGTTGGGGAACACAAAAAGTTCTAACAGAACTTACAAAAATTATATAAGCCTACATCATGTTACGATAAAGGCTAACATCGATTTCTACTTTATCATCAAATGTCCCACTTTGAGCTGAGAACATACGAGTAGGAAGAAGGCACCCCACCAGCCGTAGAGGCTTTGGATGTGAGTTATGTATTGGAACACGCCTTCTATATGATTCAACTCTTTGTTCTTTGTCACTGGTGCTGTTTGTTCGTTCGTTTGTTGTTGTTGTCATTCTCTGAGATAATGGACGACGAAACATATAAATGCGATTACACACGAAAGGAAATGACATCAGATAGAGCAGCATAATGGTTGGAAAATCGTGAACTTCCAGAAAGAAGTCGAACGAAATGAGCTCCGAAATGAAACCTTTCGTCCGTCCCCCATCTGCGAGGAGTGTGAATATGTCAAATATTTGTAACAACGTAAGTTGGCAGCACTGAATTCATGGAATCTTTGATTTCTGAATTTCTCAGCAATACTGCGAAACCGTTCACATTTACAAACACAAAACAGTTACGAAACAATTTCCTCGAGGAATGTACTCCGAATAGAACCCTTCCGTGCGCGATTGCATAATGCGCAATTATTCAGCACGAGTGAGAGGAATATTTAAAGCATCTACATTATAAATGGCTGCGATTGTATGGAAGTTGTTGAACAAACTATCCGCCATTGTGCGGGGTGATTGATTACAGATGGCAGCAATGATTGCAAGCTGAGGCGAATAAAAGTTTGTAAGAAGAAAAGCGCTGCGCAAGATACTTCTAGCCGTATCCATACATGGTGTATATGACGGGGTATATCAAATTGATACCCATTTCCATATAGAGAGATACTATATGACTGCGTGTGTGCGACGTAGCATAAACCTAAAGGGAAAACTAGTTTAGCCCGGGTACAAACATACATATGTAGCCGCTGCCTGCCTGCATATACATATACACGTATCTCCGCACATTATGTACATAAATCTATAAAAGACGGAAAAACAAAAATGAACGTCCATCGTGGCCTGTGTCTCTCTATTTATTATTAGCTGCGCGTTTTATAATACACAATTTACGAGAGTAAGCAAATAATTGTGAATACGTGTCACGCGTTTGAAAAAGCAAGGAGGAAATAAACGACTTAACACAAAGGCGCAGCGAGAAGGATTGTCATGCGTGTGTGTATGTGCATGGAGTTGAGATTGCAGATGGATTGTATGACGTAGAAAATATCCTGCCTTTCTTCTTGTGTGTACCCCCCTCAAGAGGGTTGATCTTGGATGGACAGAATTTAATTATACGTCCATTGAAAAGGCATTCAATACCTCTTCGCGTATCATCGCATACACATCCAAATCGATTCATACTCGTACCTTCGTTATTCCCTCCTACCCAGGGCAGGGGAAAACAAAAGGAAGAAAAGAAGGAAACTCGTTGGGTTCCATTTTTGTTCAAATGACGACGTCATTGCATTTTAATACATATATCTCACGAATCGCGAGAACCTACAACGTCGCACTACAACAATGCGTGAAGTGAAGGAAAGGGGAAAACAACAAACTACGCACAAGGCGGCAGCACACCGGTTCAAAGTTCTCATAGGTGGTTTTGAGAAAATTCTCAAAATCGAAGCCATCGGCAAACTGCGTGCTCAGAGCAGAAGTCGTATTTATGGATTATATTGTCGTTCTTTGAGATAGTTCATTCAAACAAACATGGGCGGGGTCGCCCTTTGATCAATTCAGTTAATCCCACAGGAAAACAAAATGGATGTGCATTTCATTATTTTTTCTTTTCTTCTTGGCTGCGTGTTTTTTCTTTGATATTTCACCTTTTATCTCTCTCCCTCTGAAGGTCATTTTAGTTTCTCAGTTTTGCACAGTTTTTGATGCGCAAATTTGCACAGTAGGTTTTTCTTAAATATTATTTCTGAAAAACTGGTTGAGCAAAACACAAACCACTCTAAAGTCAGTGGTTTCAAATTTATGAAACTGTGGTTCGTTTATTTTTTGGTCACTTTACACGTTGACAGCTGTCATTATGTGGAAAAAATTCCAAGAACGTACGGGAATTTCAACGCAATCAAATGAGCACATTTTTCTTGCAAAATTTTTGAGTAGACTTTAAATTTGCAAAGATTTGTGGTTATGCTTGACAGATAATAATTGAATTCGTTCGAAACAAAGCGACAAGCATTAAGCAGGAAAATGCTAACCTGCTGAAGTAAAGTTTGCAGGTCCTACTCCAATTTAGTTTTTTTCTGAGCGAACCGCTATACTACGTATAAGGTTCCGCTTCTGTGCTTCTCAGGTCAACAATTCATTTGGGGTCTGATTTAAAGCAAGTATCCATATCAGACGGGATTAAGAAAAATTTAAAAAACTGTGCAACTGAGAAGATAGCTTGTACGACAATGGTTTTCATTGCTAATGATGGTGTTTGTTCTTACGAATACGTTGTACAAAAGAATACCTGGGACATTTTGGTTTTGTTAATTTTATTAATTTGTTAAAAGAAAAAATTGTGGATAAACTAAAGTGCACCCAGGCGGAATCAATTGAATGACTCCCAATTTAAGTTCTTTTGTTCGGTTTAATTGGATACCGAGACATTCCTCGTGCCAAAACTCTCCAGGCGACTTGTTTCGGTTAAAACCTCAGATATCGGCCAGATTTTGGGAGCAATAACCGGGAATTGCCTGATAGGCGAGCCAGCAGAAAGGCTAGGTGTCTTCTTCTGTCTGACCTCTGTAAAATCTATGTGCTGTGTGGAAGAACCAAACGATCCGAATTAAGTCTGCATCCGTCCGTCATTGGCACGCTTCTGCTTGTCTATTTCCCAAATGAACTGATTTTCAAATTTTTTAACTCCTGCAAGTTACCTGAGGTGGCCGTAGAATGATCCTCCTTTCGGGCACCCTCAAGTATCCTTCCAAAAGTGTTTTTTAAATTTTTTTAAAGATAGTTCACCGTATTTTCATTTGAATTTAAATTGAAAATATTATTCCCTCTTAAACATGCGACCAAGTTTAGCGAAGTGCCCATTTCACCCTTAATTTAAACTCAAATCACTTCAAGTATGCAATAAGTAGTGGAACAAAGTCCAAGGCCGACTTTCCTTTAAATTTGAACTTTGAACTCAGGAAGTAATATTTTCGGCACTCGAAAACAATTATACAAATTGCATAGTCACAGAGGTTCACTTTCTCATCATTAAGTGAAACCTTGAAGCCGAACTTTCGAGATTCCAAAATAGTTGAGTCTCTTGGCTTAAGTAAGGCATGTTTCCTGATGGAAATGAGGGATACTGTATTATATTTATAAGCTTAAAAATCGGAAAAGTCAAAGAATTTTTTGAACAAGTTCCACTTCAGTTTTTGCCTCAAGAATCGAGAAGTTCTGAGTTACCATATATTTTAAGTTATTATCTTGATTTGTCCAGCAGCTTTCTTTTATTTAAACACAAAATTTTCAGATCAGGTGCAACAGTGAATTTTCGTTACAACCAGGAGTTTAATCCAATGTGACCAAATATCTTGCGTCATCAGTATGAGTCAGACGTTCTGTCTGAAGAACGGAAGTGTTGCACACTTTCTTTCCAATTTCAGTCAGTGCCTGATAATTTCAGACGATGACAAATCCTTCCTTCAGGCAATTGTGAGGTAAACCAACTTGTGAGCGGATTCAACAGTGACTTGGTGCACTTTTAAATTCGAAATCAGTAAATTTATAATGCCTCATGTTGTTTACGTTAATTCATGGATTTTTGTAGATGCTTGGACGTAGTGCAGAAATGTAGAATCCTTACAGATGTTCGTGCATTTAACGTAACAATTTCAAAAGTGCGTGTCAAAAAATACTCGGCTATGCAAAGTTGAGGATTTCCGTTACTGCTAGGACCGAAACTTCTCTGCTCTGCTTAAACTTCATCAGCATCCTTTTTGGGGAGTTCCATGGACGCGACGAAACCTTTTACCGTGCGTCGTCCTGTTTTCAAGAATTGATTATTTTTGTTCCTTTCCTTCCTGCCTACACACCACACAGTTCCCCTCCTGCTCCCCATCCCCGACAAAACTGCACACACACACACTACAGCAGCGAATATCGCGTTGTGTGTGGTGTTTCGTTTGCGAGATGATTTCATACCGTTTAATCGCTGTTAATGCGCGTTGGTGGTTGTGGGGATATTTTGTTTGTTTCTATTTTTACGATGACGTAAATGTCACTCACACCCATTCGATGAGCGCTGCAATTATTGTTACGTCTCCGCGTTTTTTCCTCTCCTTGCAGTGTGTGAGTGGCTTTTGGCTTCGGTTCAATCCACCCATCGCTCTCCACTCACTGTAAAAGTCCTTTTAGTTTGATTGATTTTTTTTATCTGTTTTTTCTTTCACTTGTATTTTAAATTTGATTAAATCATTTACAAATATGGCGACAGATATGTACGAACACACATGTGCACGTCCGTATATGGGTTTCCTCGTCCTCTTTGGCGTTTTCGTCTCTGCGCTGCCTCCTCATCTTCTTCTTCGGTATTGTGTTATCGTGATGAATTTAAGCGAAAATCAAATCGAACGGAATATACGACGACGACACATGTTTTATCACTCTAATGGGAGAGAGAGCCAGCCAAAGTCGGCCAAGAGAGCGAAAGAAAGAGATTGAGGAGTGGAGTGTGTGTATATATTTAATTTGTTCACCCTCCATCGTAAACATTTGTTTGACTCCTTGCCCCCCACCACACCTATCCTCGGTGTCATGTGAATACGATACATACTTACATCTGCTCTATGGATGTAGCAGCGTCGATGGGGACGGCGGCGAGCAGAAGGAACTTCTTTCTTATGTACTAAACATTTGAATATAAATTATTTGGTGAGCGCGCTCCTTAGCAAGAGATACCTAAAACATGTTCGAGAGAGAGATGTAAATGGACAACAAGGTCTAATTAAAACGAACAAATACCGCAGCGGTGAGTAGTGGAATAAAACAGCCACAACAACAACAATAAAAGCAACATTGGCAGCAAACACCATCGTATCTATATATGGAAGTCATCGTCGTCGGTCGTCGTGTCGTGTCGTCGTTGCTGGTCGTCGTTTATGATCATCGTTTCAGTAAATATGTATAAATACGTTCTTGTGTACATAGTGACGTAAGCACACGCCACGTAGTTCAAAAGTATAGAAATGAATTCATTTTTTTCGTCCGTCGTCGTCGTCGTCGTTGCTGCCGTTGTTGGTTTACTAAAAGTATCTCAACAAACTGCCGGAACATGGCGGAATATCATTTTGCGTATAAGTGTGTATTTTTTTTTTTTCGTTTCATACATATTCTACGTTTGTCGATTCTCATGTTGTTGTTGGGGCAAATATCTATGGCTAGTTATGTGTTTGGCGATGTTTTTGCGAAATCAAGAAGACAGCAACGTGCCGCCGTCGTACATACAAATGTCCATATGTATGCAGGCATATAGTATTTATAATCAAGATACTGATGTTTCCTTTGTTGTGTGCTGTGTGCGGCTTTTAGTATTAACCTCATGATTTGAAATCGTTTTGTATCTACTTTGGGTACCTACCTACCTACCTACCTATCTACCCATTACCTGGAGAGGCAACAAAAAAAAAAACTGTTTACATAAGGCATAAAGCTTATTATATCACGTAGGCATAGATACTACACTTGTTTTGCGGCCAGATGGAGGGGGTGGTGGTAGAGGAGGGACTGGATTTTTGGCCATTTGTCAAATAAATAACACAACAATCATTTACCTGCACCACCATCGGGTGTAGTACACGCGGCACACGGCATTTATTCCATTTTTGGAAAATTATGTAAATCGGCATCTGTTCGATACACTCCAATAATGATGACAGTCAATGCTGCACTGCTGGCTGTGTGAATTTCGTGTTTGCCCGGGGATCTTGTGGTTATCTGCTGGTATGTTTTCCATTTTTGCAGGTACCTGAACAAAGTCGGAATTCTGGGAATGTTGCTGCAGGTTTACAAGCCAATTCATTGTATGATGTGATTGGAGGAGTATCGATTCCTCGGATGAGCCTCTGCGGATAAAGACTTGCTTGAATACATCTGCCTTTGGGTTGGTTTGCTCGTTCATTACTTAGGCGTGAGCTGTTCGGGTAGAGAACAGAGATGATACCTACCTGCTGCTTGGTTGTGAAGACAATGCGATCAACTGAAAGGCTATATAATTGCCTTTCGGGGTTAAATTTTACAGTATATCATGGGTTTTAATGATTTCATTTGTAAATACGTGGAGCGAAACAATTTTGGCTTGCAGGAGGTGATGCAGTTTAACGGGTGGACAGATGTGGATGAGATTTGCTAAAAATATTAAAATCCTCTTTTACTTTAAAGTGGTTTATCAAACACCAAAGTGCGGTCTCAAACTGGTTTGCAGGTCTTTGTTGAAGGAGAAGTGTCACGTTATACAGTTTTAAAATTTTCCTCGATATCGCTGTTAGATTTGTTTCCCAAACACAAGAATCGAATCAACGACTGATATTGTTCTTATCCCCTTCAACTGACACTTTGATAGAAACCGTACACGGGAATGTTCGCTTTCGTCATTCTTTGTTTGTCAGTAATGTTCTTTGAATAAGTTGCACTTATCGATACAAAATACAAGTCGTCCCTTGAAACTCACCAAAATGTGGAAACACTGAGCGCGGTAGATATAAGGCCTTTTAGCCGCATCAATCTCTAGCGTTAAATCAAGATTTGCAGTAGAATTTGTGTAGTCCCTTCTCTTAGGAAATCGTGCTAGAAAGAATGTCGTCGCTCAACACATCCCTGCTTTGTGTGTTGTTATCAAAGCTAAAGAGTGCCATGAGCAAGCTCCAAGAACGATTTACAAGACATACATGCTGAATTCAGGCTTAGGCTATTTTGAAAGGGTCTCATGCCTAAATAAGCAATTATACCTACCCAGTGGCGGTAAAGTATCACGTCCTATGACTTGTAAGATTGCATTTTATGGAACGGGTGTTCTTGATTTAGCACGCGAGTACCAAAACCTTCTCGTTAAATTTCAGGAAGATTTCAGGAAGGGATCTGTGGATTCGCCAGTTTACTGAGCTCATGACGGAACCTTGCTTTCAAAAGAAGGAACGATGAGTCGCTCTTGAACAGTCGGGCAGTGGAGTTGTTCTTCTTATTCTATCGCCTCTTTCTCTCTGCAAGCCCCACAACAATGGTTTACCAGAAGGTTGTAATCTCTTCGCTACAGCACGGATTCTGCAGTTAGAACGCCTAGTTAAATGCATTTATGTTTTCTTGTTAGTTATAAGGAATTTGAACCTGTTAAGGGCAGGTTATAACCAAAGCTCTAAATTGCCTTTTCCACTGTTCACTTGCTAAAGACACAAGTACCTGTTCAATGAGTCGTTTAGATGAGCTAATGGGCAGATGGATAACATTGCGCCTCGATTCTATCCTTAAGCGCGTCAGTTCATTAGCCTGTTTATTTTCAGAAGAGAAGACAATTTAATGTTTTTTTTTTTGGGTTTTAAGATCCTTTAGCAGCCCTTGCCCAGACATGGAGTTAATGAGATGAGATTTCAATGCCTACAGGGCTGCCTTGACTCTCTCTTGTCGCGAAATCTGCTCTGCTTCCAAGGATTTGCTATTTGAAAGATGCTGAGAGATTCAGTAAGCTAATAAAAATTGTTGATCTTTAGTGTCTTGGTACGCCTTTTATTTGTCAATGAAGATGTGGTTCCTTTTAAAGAAATCTGTTTTTCCCAATCTTGCCCATTTGGTGTAAATGTCATGCCTTTTTCATCGATGCTATACTGAGGGGATTAGGAATTTTTGCTCAAGAGTCACAAAGGTCACAAACTCACAAGCTTCTTTATCGATGTAATACCAGAGGTATCTTGCTTGTTTTTCTTTATTGTGTTTGTGTGGTATGACAAACGTAGCAATTTTAGCTACATCCTACAAATGGCAACAACAATTTTACCAAGTCTTTAAAGAAGCTTTTGCGAAATTCTGAACCGACGCCTTCACTCTCTTTACTTTTGTTTCTGCCACATCATATGTAAATATGTGTGGGTGCTGGCAAGCATGGGATTGCAAATCCCAATGAACTCGCCAAAAGTGTCTCTCACACGCTGTCCACTCCTCAAAGAAGTCCTCTTTTAGATGATCGGGACCCCTAAGTTTATCTTGGCCTCCTTGAATCCTGGCTGTATAAGGAATTTTGTAATAAAATGAATGTGGACATCAAGTGAAAAAATGACTTATAATTTTGCCGAGACGAAGATAAACTAGAGAAGAAGGACGATTAGTTTGTAGAAGTGATCAACGAACCAACAACCGATGGTCTAAGCCTAAGATATGGCTTCCATCTTTAACTGGTCATTCTGCAAGACCATCTCGGTCAAGGGGAGATCCTTGAAGACCGTCTTAGCTTGAGCATTGTCTAGCTTTCGTTTCTGTATATTAGAAGGGTACGCGTTTTCTAGAGCTTGGTTTATCCACTCAGAAGATGAAATTAAAATGGTGTTATGAGTTGAGGCTGTGGCAACGCTATGAATTCTCTGGTTCTAAATGAATCTATCAGATGTGGTAAAAAACTCTACACCTACTTACCTATCCGTACCGTACAAGTTCGAACATCAAACGGATAACAGATATATTTATTAATACAACTTTGAAAATGTTCCAAATCCATATTTCATCTTTAAAGATTTTGTGACTTCACGTACAATCATTGTCAATGTCATGCAATACAAACCAGTCTGCTATAGGTCACTTGTTGATTTCAATTTCTTTTTAAAATAGCAATCACTTGTCATGCGAATGCACAATGCATCCTTGAACTAAAACACACCCACTCCCAGTTGACGCAAACCAGTGAATCAGAAAAAATCATGATCACGATCATAGTCAAACATGACTAACTCCCAGTCAGGGAATATCTCTGCCAACCTTTCAGCCGTTTTGCCGGAATTATTCGTCAGCGATGATCCCATAAATAAGGCATTTAAAGCCACGGTTAGTCACACATGTGTTCCCCGCTTCCTGGAATAAAAAAATAGATTCGAGAATAATTTAGTGGCCAATCTCCAGTCAGACATTTGATGAGTTTCAAAAGAACATCAACCTTAATCATATCAAACGCGTCTGTTGTGGAAATTTCTGGATCAAGTGTGCTGTGTCGGCTTCTGATGCTGTTTTGTGCTCGATTTCAACCCAACGAGAAGGGAGTCCTTCGGCGGAACTCTTAATTTTTGCGCACAAAAGAGCACGAGTCCCTAAACAAAGGCAGCGAAGCCTCCGCCTTCAGGTAGGAACTAGGCCCTCGCGCTTCCGATGAATGTGTAACTGAAAACAATCTACCTGTCTCTATGCCGGTGTATATAGACTTTATGTATGTTTAAGGCTTTCTAGGGAATCGCGAAGAAAGAGAAAAAAAGTTCAGGCGTACATATGTGAAAGGAACAATGTACAAATAATCCAGGTGCAGTGCACACACACGAGCAGATTCGTGAAACTGCGAAGCAGGATATCTGCATGAATGCACGAATTTCAACAGCAGCAGGAGTGAAGTAGCAAGAACTAAGCGGCGCGGTGCGGTGCGGCCCAGGTGAGAGATGTGTGTTTGCTGCCGCTGCAGCAGCACACACTCGATGAATGATGAGAACAAAATATGTGCATTCTCTGCTGGGGCCTCGCACTTAATATTCTAAGTCAGGAATAAAGCTTATTCCCACCCAGGGGTGGTTATGGATGCACATGCACGCCCTGCCACTGGAAGAAGTGCACTGCAGCAGCAGCAGATGTAGGAGAGGTCTTCAGATAAAATATCTATACCATTACATCAACGGAAGCTTTTTAGCTATCCTTACTTTTGTAACTGTTATTGGGTTTTCTGCTGGTGGTGGCTGGTGCGAGGGAGTGGGAAGTCATCGGCGACATAACGTATTGCTGCGTTCTACAATTTTTTTTGTCGGCTTGTAGCCATATCGGGCAGCAATCCTCCTCTCTCGCTCTGCCACTCTTGTCTCTTCGTGTACTTGGTTGTACCCTACTCACGTCCAAACATATGTACATACATATATGTGCGGATGTTTATTTTGGTATTTCGTGCACACTATGTTTGTACGTTTGACTGGGGATGCTGTGTACCCCTGTACCTTTAGGAACAACAACGAAAACAGATTGTGGAAAAATTAAGTGTATCTATGTGCGGCACATGATGAAGATACTACTTCAACTACAAAACCGGGAGTAGGGGGCCGTCTGTCCTATACACAGCGCTAAGTACATGTGCATGTACGTGCTATATACATGCATTCATGCATATAAACGGGGGCGCAGGCAAGATGAGGAAAATTTTCGCTTGCTGTTGCCAAGTTCCACTGTTCTTATTTTATTTTCATTTCCATTTCTTTTCTTTCAATTGGTGCGATGGTGGTCTGCTGCTTCTGCTGCGTGCGTATGCTTGGAATTTTATTAAAGTCCTTTTTTGGTAATGATTATCGCTGCATCGAGCGAAGAGAGACAAAGGAGATTACCAGTGAACGGCATCAAAAACACGAATAAACGACGACGACGCAATAGAATGAAGAAAATAAGCAAAAATAAAAAACGAATGTGCATGGCAGGGAGAAATTAACGAAACCGCCATAGTCTTTGTCGATCTAATGCTCAAAAGAGGGATGAGTTAAATCAATTGTGTCCGGCATTGAATGCACTTATCCTCAACGTCACGCAACGTCGTCCCCGCACACAGCAACTAAGTGAAAACCGGTTGCCTCACGTACGATCTTAAAAAAAAGAACTGCAATCAATCCAATTTGAAAAATTAATCATTTGTTTTTCTTTTTTTTTTATAAAAACATATTTTAAAAGAATGCAATTACAATTGTGACTGGCACGTTAACAAATTACACATGGCAAGGTCGTATTTATTTTAAAATGCAGCTGTCAATTTATATGGAAGGCATTGCCAGATACGCACAAATTTTAACGAAATCGGAACGGTCGCGTATTGGCTTTTCACGGATCACAGACCTACTCAACAGTCGGGTGTTTGAGAAATACTGACAAATGTTTTTTCCTTATGACATTGAATTTTTTGTAATCTGACTCGTTAGCCATTAATTTTTATGTGAACTCGAGAACAATAGTTGGATATTTTTGTTCCAAAATGCCTTTTAGAAGATTAGTCTCTGAATGCGTGTGTTCAATTCCGATCTGAAAAACTGGCATAACCTTCTTGTAAAATCGATGAGACGTCTGTCAAAGCTCGACCGCATGAACGTGCCCTTGTGATTTGGCCTTTATGTCATGAAAATGTTACAACTTGATATTATCGCATTTTTAAGGAGACAGATTGAAATTTTTCTTTGAACACTTTTTTTATGGTAACCATATTGTTTAAAGCAATGCTTACATTTTAACGCCAATCAACACGTAAAAATGTAGTAAACTGTTGTGTAGCATACGTCTGATGAAATGAATTCATTTTCTTTGAAGTGAAATTGAACTTTTTTTCGAACTAAATTCACGGAAATCAAGGCGCTGAGGGTCGTAGTTGTTTACGTGTGTCCAACCAATAAATGGTGGGACTAATTACTTCTTTTGGATGATTGTTATATGTCACTGTTCCATTTTTTGTGTTTTAAAGTGTGTGCTGTGAATAAGTTTCCACAAGTCTTCCATCCAGCATGTAAACTAGGTTTACTCCACTTGAACTTCCATGTCTTCGGTTTTGGCTAGGCCATGTAGAGCGTATGGACACCACTTCTCCGGCCCGAAAAGTCTTCAAATCTGAGCCACAACCCAACAGTGGACGGCCCAGGCTAAGGTGGTGCACACAAGTGGAGAAGGACCTCAACCAACTTGGAGTGTGCAACTGGAGGCAGCTGGCGAAAGACCGTGCTGGCTTGAGAGGCATGTTGGTTGAAGCCCAGGTCTACCCGGGACGGAAGAACACCGTTCACGGTAATTGCTTAGCCAAACTAATTTTCCAAAAAGTAAGGCCCAATGACGCTGCCAGTCTATAAACTGGACCAATGACATTTGGTGGGTGCATCGGCTTTTCAAAAATCACTCATGGAATCTCATTTGGCCAAATGCGGCAATTCTACTTGTTAACAAATTAACTGAGGTGAAAGTGTGCCTCGATATCACGAGGTGCACGAAATGCTATTTGATTTGAACGGCCTTTTTCATTACGGGCTTCACTAATTTTAACGCGCTCTCCATGGATGAATTTGTCAAACGCTGAAACAAGGAAATGTCAAATAAAGTTGGGCGTTAAGGTGGGACTTAGAATTAACAACGTGCTTTATGGTTGGACCACCCTTTAGATAGAAATATAAATGCGTTGAAGCAAGTGTGCCAACAGTCCAAAGCATAGTCAACGGTGGCAATCACTTAAAGCGAATGAAAACCAAAATAATATCAAAACACGTAACGACCTATGAAAAGTTGAACGTTTAAAATGTTCAAGACTTTGAATGAGTTCGAAATGGAGACTTTCACACGTTTTTTTTTTGTATAAAAATGAGATTAATTTAGCGGGGATATTGAGTCTTATTGTTACTTCTACGATCTAAGGAAAGGAAAACCTTTATTTTACCATGGCATAGTGTAGGATGATGACAGGTGTCTATCTGCGACTCTCTAAGCGACAAAAAACCTTCTTACAGGAAGTTTCTCAAAGTTTTGGGTAGACCATTCTTTGCACTCGACTCTCGACTTGTCTTTCAATTGAAGGACAACATTATGGATAACTGTCCCCATCTTTCTCACCGGAGTCATTGTAATGTTCAAAAATAGTTAACTTTAAAAGCTAAGGATTCAGTGTGAGTTAAGAGTTTGGCACGTTTTCCTTGAACTTTTAAAATTTGAGCATACAATATTGAAAACTGAACAACTCTTGGTCATCGCTGTTCATTTCAACTTCATTAGTGATTGGCTAGTGAACCTTAATTGATTCTGTTTTAATTACTGCCAATTTCAGTTCTATTTCAAAATGCGGTAACTTAGGTCAAGATCAAAAAAAAAATGTCTCGCCAAACCACCCTTCCCGATGAAGGAATGGGCTGTAAATCGACAATGTGGTAAGCAAATTCATTTCGGAATTCTTGTCTAATTACAATATTGAATATTGAGGTTATGTGCGCTTCGCATCCTAGGCATACAGTTAAATTCGAATTCCATCGTCTGGTGCAGTTTATAGTAATAACAACGAACCAGGGCCTAGCTTCTGCAACAACTACTCGTGTTGTGCATGCTACTGTTCTTCACGAGTAGAAGGGACCTACAGTTTTTTGCCGATTCCGAACGGCGAGATTTGAGAAGCTTTACATAGATAATTAATACTCTTTGAGTGTTGTCAACAACTCGAAAGAGGTGGTGCCGTGAAAAAAATGCTAGGTGTCCCGTCCGGGAATCGAACCCAGACTTTCTGCATCGCGGTCGATGCACTTACCACTGCGCCACGGCGACCAGTTTATAGTGAGGCAGAGAAAACCAACAGAAAAAATTGAATTCGTCATGCTACAAGGATGTGTGCAGACTTTCGACTTTTGTCGATGCCCACATTCAAGATGAAGCACTTGAGTGATGGGAAATTAAAATCAACGTTCCAAGCAAGAGAGATAAGAGATAAGGTGGCCTTCAAAATGACTTTGTCTTCATTGTGGAAGGTTGTTAAAAACGGTGTTCCAGCAGTCAGCCCTTTCGATCCAATTCAACAACACCTACCCTGTCAACTCCATTCAAGTGGATACCAGCGCGTGTGACTATTGTTATTGAGAATGCCTTCCGTCAGGCACTCGAGGACAATGATGATTGTTCATGGTTGGAGCTGATTCCGTTTTGGCATCGATTTGTCGATTTGCACTAATGCGGCCTCTCATACACAAATTAATTGCCCCCAAACAGGAGTGATCTCTCCCTCGACAGGGCCATCAGCTCAACGTTCCGCCCGCTCGCTCGCTCGCTCGCCAGCTGGTGTGCTCTCTCGGAAATTGCTTTCAGTTGTCCGCTTGATTAATACCACTTAAACGTATGTAGTTGTGGATAATCCTATTTTGTCTAGTTTTCGGATAGAGCGGCGGCAGCATACCTTTTGTCTCTGTGACACCCGGACGACCTTATTCAGCCTCCTCCTCCTCCGTCCCCCACACATGTTGGGTTGGTTTTCGGGCGCTGGATGTGGAAGGTGTGTGTGTACGTGCATATGGTTACCGTCTCCATCGCATCCCGTCATGCCGCCGCCACCACCGCCGGCCCCGTGCTGTATACACAGAGAGTTTTATGTGTATGTACAGAACATATGCTCCGGTCGAGCGGTCCCGGGGCACGGAGAGCGGCTCGGGATTGTTGTTTCAGCCATATTTAAATAAGTTGAGGCCCCGGATGGCTTTATATTGGTTTATCCTTTATTTGAACATCGAAATTCGGATATTGATTTGCCATTTGAGCCTTTTTGGAAGAGAACAGGCGGCAGCGAGCGAGAGAGGATGTTATGGGATGATTGGTTCGGTGGCGATGGCGATGATGATTCTCAATAAAAGAAATATGAGGAACGGCCAACGATGGTGGGTGGTGGGAATTTTTGGCGCAGGCACTTACGACTCCAGCTCTGGCACACACACACACAATCGCACAGTCACACGCACACACCCAAAAGAATTAGCAGGCTTGGCAAGGACGCAGAGGTGGAATCTCCTTCAGCACTTGACGGCTCTCGGTGCTCTCCTTGGCTGTGTGTTATTATAAATTAATATTCTCCAAGGCAAATATTACACGCCCAAGTAAGTAGTTGGCCAGGACCGGGACACAAGCGGATGCTGACTAAGTATGTGGAAGCTCCTGGACGGCGTATGGCTGTATTATTTCATTTCAATTAATCATTGTACCTGCTGTTGTGCTGATAGTGTGCTCCTGTTCCTTCTGCGTGTACATGTGTACGTGGGGGGTGGTGGGGGCGCAACACTAGTGTCTGTCGTCAGCGAGACTATCATTCCCGTTTTGGTTCGCACATTTGTACACCACTTAGATGATTGAGCTTAGTTCGGGCTTGTTGTTGTTGCTGTTTGGGTGCGTCTAAGCCCATTTAGATTTGTCGCGGGTGGTTGGGGATGGTGGGGGGACAGGGATGATTTTGGAATGGGATGGAAATCGACGAGAAGTCTGTGCCATGGACACATGAATCTCGTCGACGACTTTGCGTGTGATAACCGAATACGTTTCCATCCTTTGTGCATATTTGCTCTTGCTCGCTCTCGTTCTCGTTTCCTCCTTCGCATTGCTCCACAGCAATCACATCCCTTGTGACCGCTGCTGTGAACTTCGGCGACGGCAACGGCAACGGCAACAGCAATGACGGTGGTAGTGGCAGTGGCGGTGGCGCTGGCGGTCTCCTCTATACATCTGCCTGTATTGGTGGGCCCGGTGGTGTGATGGTGATGTCGGCTGTCGGTTGTCGGTTGTCGGTTGTCGGTGGTGTGGTGGTAGGATTTTATTAGATTTTTCCAGATACATTTTCGTGAAATTTTCGGAAACATTCGGTTAAAGAAGATTTTTGTTGCGAAGGACATTGCAAAAGGTTCAACATTTCTCTTCGGTCTCTCCGTCTCTGTGTGTCGCATAGAGGATGTACAAGTGTGTGTATATATAAGGTACGAAATGAATTATTTCCCTTTTTTTGTTTGGTTGTATGTTCATTCCGTGGGTGCTGTGCTGCTCGGAGTGTTGTATGCCGCGTGAGTTCTATTTTATCGGTTTAAAAGAAAATACATATTTTGGGTGTGGCTGAAAAGTGTACTCGGCACGGTGGCGAGAGAGAGGTACAACACACAGAAAAGAGGTGAAAAGACACAAAAAAACAAGGACTGTGAATAATGCAGGGTGTCAGTGTTTATACACGTGGGCTGGGCTGCAAGAAAAAAAAAGACGGTGGTGGGGGTGGGGGGTTAATTTACGGTGAACTAGTTTATTGATTTTGCGTGCTTCTTCGCCATCGTTAGTCACGTCTTAAAATGATTTGGGTAGAAAATATAAATTTCATTAAAAATTATGCAAACTAGACGATTTTTGCTCGTTTTTGAAAGATTTTTCGTTTATCGAGCACAAAGAAGGATCCTGATGTCAGATCATCAATGAAAAGACGAGTTTTCTTTTCGAACTTGAAATCGTTCTTGAACTGCTCTTTTTTTTTACAAAATCTTCCTTATCCCTTGAACAGCACCCACACCAGATTCTGAGCTTCAAGCTTCACAAACAAACGAGCTAACACTTGACTCCCCCAAAATGATTGCTAACGTCCGTTCATCCGTTTGCGTATCATGAGGTTTTGGGCGTTTCAATACGATACTCTCTTGGAATATGTGGTCACATTCGCATATCATGAGGACTTTTTTTGTCGAACCCCTGTTTCGAACTGTTTGTCTGCTGACACGTGTGTGAGCACAAATGTCTCTTTTTTGAATATCCCCTTAAGTTTTTGACTTCATGGGATTTGAACTGTTATGGAGATTAAGGGAAGGTATAAATTAGGAATTGTTCGTAAGTTTAAGTAGCGGTTAAACTGCGGTTCAAAACAAATTAGTATTCTACGTGAAAAAATTTACGTTTGCGAATGAAACTTATTAAAAATAAAGACGTTTGTAAATTAAAGGAATGAATGTCAGGATGAAAATTTATATTCAAAATGTCAACATTTGGGAAGCCGCATTAACAAAAAATTGATTTAAATTGTATAACAATGGCACCACTAGGACCCGAGTATTGTATTGTACGAACGGAATGTGTCTAAGTTTGATGAAACCCTTTGAAAAGGCTGATTTCTATTCTACAAGGGACTTTCGATGTTCTGAATGTAGAAACTTTGAAAATGCATGCTGATCAGTAAGAGCTGTTGTAAGTCTAGTGGATGAAAAAAATCCAGGGCAAGAAGAACCGCTGATATTTCAAGAGTTGATAAAGTTTGACAAGGACTGGGTTTAATTATATTTCCCGTGTTCTAAAAAGTGAAACAAGAAGATCTCGGCTTTGTCCAACTTTAGACTTATGCTTGGTTGGAACTATGAAACGAGAAAAGTGTTGCTTGAACTGAAATACTTGCATATTCACACTTTCAAACTTGGAACCAAACTGCATTCAAACCGTAAAGATTAACCTGCTTTGAACTTTGTTCAAAATATGCCCCCCAACTCTCACCGCGCCTAATGGTTAACTAAACGCCCACTAAAGAGTCACACTAATCCCAAAATCTGTAAATGTATTTATTTGCCTGTCCATTATCGATTCGGTCCTTGCATGAAATGAAATGCAGTCGTGTAGTTGAAAAAACACTTCAGTTCGGTTACTCACCACGTTTTTGTATCGTATGACAGAGCCCTGCCAGTCGCGTACATAGTATACATTCAATTTTGTCTGTTCTATTATTTGATTTTGTTTTTTTTCTCTCTGATTCCTCCGTCCTTGTGCCTCTCCCTCATTCGCTTCACTTTTGCCATTTCAGTTCAAACAAGTACACACAATCCTTTCTTCTGGCCTGGTCGTGTCCTTTGTTGGGGTTTCGTGCCATTATCCGAATGCAAATTATTCTGCAACCTAAGGTAAAGGATATGTGTGCGCACATTTGTACACATTGTGCATGTGTATGGATTCGTCTATCCCCACGTTAAACGAGTAAACGAGGTGAATTTTGTTTATTAATCCGTTGTACGAGTACACAAGTAGCACTGAAACCTATAAGGGGGTTAGGGGGTGGGGCGGAGGGACATCCAGGAGTGATTGGAATATGTGGGCGATTTCTTTTATTTACTGTACTTTCTTTTCAAATTGCTACCATCATATCCTGTGCCATACATTCAACCGGTTACCGTGCTACATGTTGGTGTACGTGTACTGTGTATCTATTTCGAAATGGTGAAAAGTTGAATGCCACCACGTCATCAAGAAGCACTCAACCGCGCCCCACCCACCACCACTACCATCACCACCATCGGCACCATCATCACCATCACCAGCGCGCACCGGCAGCAGTGATAATGAGTAGGAGGAAAAACTCTTTATTATTATCCTTTTATTTTGTTCATTCGCTTCATTCTCTCCGCTGTTGTCCGCCCTTCTTGTTCGTCGCCCGTTCTTTTTTTTTCGCCCTTCCCCCCTCCGTCATTGGTTTTATTTGTTTTCTTTTCATATTTTGTCAGTGATTGGGGGGATTACGTTCAGGAGGCTTCGGGCCAGGCCCTAAGAGTCCTTCCATAGATACAGATATACATATCATGCATAACAGTTGCCTTTTTGCTCTACATAACATAGTCGATGGCTGGTGTGGAGCTCGGGGTGTGCTGCTTGTTGTTGTGTCGTCAGGGTTGTGGGGGTGCCAGCGAGTGTCGGACTATGAACAGTGGCCGTTGTGTTGTGCGGTGGAGGTGGTGGGAAACTTTAAGGTTGCTGGCAAATTTGCTGTTTGTCGTTGCTTTACATTTTTTTCTCTCTCCTCTCTTTTTTTTGTATTTAAAGACTGCCACATGGAAGATTTTTTATTTTGTTTTGGGTGGGGGTGGGAGTTTTTCGTTTTTACTGCTGCTCTGCTCTGCTCTCTGTCCTCCCCGACATCGACACTGCTTGCCAACAGTCAGGGGAGTACTGTTGTGTGGAAAATTTTTCAGAACAACAGAGGGGGGATTCACTCCCTTAGGAGGGTGGAGGTTGTTGTAGGGTTGAAATTACGATGCAATTAACTTTGACGTATATTTTTTTGTGTGTGTTCTAATTCATTGTTCATTGCTTTATTGACTTTTTTCAACAACAACAAAATCATTATTCTAATCAATTTCTTCTCCTTCTTTCTATTTTCAGGTAAGATTTGAACTTTTAATTAGTTTTGCGTTATTGTGCGAATGAGAATCAAAGAAATGATCCGATATTATGTGAGTAGAACAAAGAGCATATATTTTCTGTATTTCCTTTTTTCGGGTGAATTTTTATGACTAAAGTTTGTGGTAGTTTCTTTTTCGTTTTTATTTTTTGGAGATGAAACATTCTTGTGTATACCCGATGCTCGGCGTCAGCTATGTAGGCCACTTATCCCGGCTGCTATTTCGTTTTTATTTTTGTTTGATGTCCGAGATTAATTTGTAATTCAAGAGGAGTACGTAAAAGCTTAGAGTAATTCAAGTTTATGACATCATTTGTTAAATGTTGTGTATTTTATATGTATATCATTTTTTTGAGAATTACGAGTTGAAGGAGATACACATTATGAGTGGCGTGGCGTTCGTTGTGTTGGATTTGGTTTAAGGAGATGCGCAGATGTTTTATTGAAAAGGTCATAGTGTCCTTAAAAAATATCATTTTTTATTTCTTTGCTGAAAAAATTACACAATTCCTCATTCCAGAGAGAAAATTCTAACCTAAAATAGAGTTGCTAAACTTTTTCTTTTATATTGGGTCGAAAAACTTTATTTTGCCGTTTCTTTTTTGGGTCACATTTTAGCATTCATAAGCTGGATTCCTTGAATCAAAAAAGTTTTAGCATGACGAAATTATGTCCTTTTAGATGTACTTGAAAAGAAAACAAAAAAAGGATGAGCTGATTTTTTCAGTTAAATTAATAAAGGCTGATTCACAGCGAGGTTGAATTTATAATGAAAAATAAAACACATACATTTTAAATGGAACTTAAAATTTCTATTATCCGTTAAAAGAACAATTCACGGCATTTACTTTTTGAAAATGATATCATCTAAATGTTGACCATGACTATTCCATTCAGAAGGCAATATTTTAGTGCGACTTGTTTCAGCACAGCGACTGGTATCTCGCGGACAACATGAGTAATGTTGACTTCAAAGCGTCAATCGGAGCTTGTTACTGAAAACTTCAGACTTTAATAAGGTGTGATATCGCGCGATGTAGGCGGCAAATTTACCATAGTATAACGTAAAGTGCTCCCAAAACTTGTTTCCAAGCAATTCCATTGCTTCAAACGCTGTAAGGCTCATAGCGTCGTTAAGTTCAATTTTTTACGGTTTTAAGCTGAGATCCTCTTGTAAAATACGTCAAATTGCCTAAGATCGACATCGAATCGATTCGTCACGATGCTCGCAGTACACTCTCATCTACAGCCGTCATATTCGCTTCACTAAGTGCTCTCATTCGACTCAAATTCTTCTGACTGTCACGTTTGGAAACAGAAAGATATTTCACAGTTCTAAATCTGTACTAACGGCCGTATGAGTATGAGCCGATTAAAGAGCACATTTTCCTGTGATTCAACGTGGGATCGCCGCTGTGTCCTTTTCTAAGTAGTCAATGTAGACCGCACATTCCGGAAAATGGTTACCAACAGATTTCAGATATATAGGACAGTCTTCGCCTTCTTCGAAACAGGTTCCGCTGCGAAGATCACTGTACCATTGATAACAATAGAGTCTTTGAAGTGGAGGCAGTCTAAGAATCGGCCAAAATGATAGCAAGTTTCGAAATAGCATTAGCTAATATTATTATTGTCTCTCAGGTGACCTTTCAGCTTGTCATGAGCTGTCAGGAAGATATTAAGACTCTTGACTCAGAGCATGCGATTATTCAATGCTAAGTTCTTGGAAATAGGGACATAATTGGCAATGTGGCAGCTGAAGGGACTCAAATTGTTGGATCAATATGGATATGCATATGTAAAGACTACAGTGGAGAAACCACCTCTGGCTGCAGAGGAAGGTTGCCAAACCAGGACGAAGTTCATCAAACCACCTCCGGCTGATCTGCGGAGGAAGGTTGCCATGAAGATCCGATGACTAGCGAATAATTTGGTGGCGCTTTCTGGCCACCTGAGAGACCGTACGGCTCGGTAGAACGGACTATATCCTTGTGGTTGACAAAAGAGCCACTTTTGAATAATGTTGAAGTATCAACGGATGCAATAGACGCGAAAGAAAAATGTGTCTCTCTCAAGGACTTAAGAAAAGTTTAAATTTTACGAACTTCAATTCATTCCAAATTAACTTTAAACTTTTCTATATATTTCCATGTTTCTATTTAACGAAAAAGATAATTCTTCAACCCTGTACATTTGACTACGAGGACCTATTTGAGACGCGGTCTAGTCACTTCTACCCACTATTCAACCAACAATGTCTTACAGGATATTCTAATGAGATAAATGAAACTTATATTTCCCACAAGAATAAACATCGAGTATATAGTATTAATAACAGACGCATCTTCCTTATCAGTCTGAATCTACATTGATTCCACTTAAATAATTTTGTCTTGAGATAATCCCTTTCTCAGCAGACAACAACGAAAACGATTTCATAATGTTCAACAAGCTCAACAAGGCACTTGACCTCCAGTCTCTTTTCCCTTCAAAATTCTTGGAAATCCGTTCTTCGTTTGAAGTGCTCAGACTCGGACCTGAGTCATCACTCTTTCAGACATTATCCCGTGCTTCCTTATTCGGAAGAAGGCAAATCAGCTCTGGAGTGCTGTTAAGCTGATGGGTTGCAGCACTTCTACTGGAATGACATTAAAATTACAAATTATCCCTTTCTTGTGCTTTAAATTGTGTTGTAAGTTGAACGATAGTGTGGTGGGTCTTTCTTATTATGAAGATGACTGAATTCATGGGAACCTCTGGGCAACAACTCTCTCTATCTTCCTGGATTGGAAATTCTACTTGAAATTGAAGAGCAGATTGTGAATTGAGAGCACAACAGTGATCTTCTTACTTTCACTGCATTTACAGTTCTTTTGGAATGAAAGACTGTTTGATTTGAGAAACACCAGTGCATGCGGTCCCAAAAAATTTCTTTGTCCATTCGTTTATACTTTGTGCATCTTATAAACATGTGTCCGTGTCTAGCTTTGATTTATGCAGACCCCTTCCTTCCACGTAGTTGCGCATTAATGGACTGCATTTAAAATATTTTGCAATGTCGCTTATGACGCTCAATGTTGAAACCAGCGACAACGGTAGGAATCCAGAGTGGAAACATCTGAAGAAACAGAGATACAAGACCTCATGAAAAACGCAAAAAAAACTGAAAAATTTAGAAATCCAATTGCAATCCGCGGCCGCCACACCGCAAACAGACCATCATCGTCGTCGTTGCGGCGTACCAACAACAATCGAAAAATCCAAAAATAATATCCATTAGATACATTTACATTTTTTTTTTTTTGACTTCTGTGTAGGTGGCGCGTTTAGCGCTTGACGTTCGATATATTGTTGAAAACGAATAAAATTCATGTAAAAATATGCCACGACTCAGAAGTGAACCGAAAATGAAGAAACACATCCGTTCCTACGTACAGACGTCGTTTGTATGTCTTTCATGTGTTGTTGGTTTTTTTTTTTCTTCAGTCTTCTTCAGTTTGCTTATTGTGTATGTAGGTAACGTGTACATAAACTCATCTCTCATTTGTAGATAGCAGGCACTGCAGCAGATATAGATTTCACTCTCTGTACAGGTATGTTACGTCTGCGGCGGGGAGAGCAATTCAAATTTCAAATTTCATGTACATTTTGGATGATTTTAAGCGAATTTCTCGGTTCGATTTGAACGAATTTGTATGGGTTGTGCGGGGTGCGGGGAGTGGTGTTAAGGAGAACTTTGAGGTGAGAAGTTGGAGGGTAGGAGTTGGTTTGAAGAGGAGGGAACGAAAAAAAAGTGCGCACACAATGGCGACGAAAGCGATGACTACACTTAACTCGGACGAAAAAGAAGTAGAAGAGGAGCAATGAGTAGCAAAAAGAAAACAGCCATGATTTTGTTTTTTTTTACCTCACCCCTCACCCTCTTCACCACCCTTCGGACATTCCAACATACATACATTTACGTGGGTATACACCAGAGCAGAGTTATGCATAGAGAGTCGGCCTGTTCGTTTATGTCACCTAATCTATTCATGAACAACCAAAATGGCTGCGGTTCAAGCCTTAATTTCCATTTATACGTTCGTTTCGTTTTTTTTTTTCTTCTGCCTCTGGTGAACTAAATAAAACTTACAAACCACCGATGTGTGCATAGATAAATCGCACAAATGTATCTCGCTTCAGATCTGAGATACATTAATTTTTTTTTCTCACTCCTCTCAGATTTGTTTCGTTTTGTTGTTGCTGTGCTAAGTTTTGCAATTTAATTTGTTGATTTCTTTCTCTAGACTCGCCTGTGTGTACGGGTATGTGTGCGCGAGAGAGTGTAGCGTATGTATAGTATTTTCCTGTGCACTTTTGCTTGAAAGGCTGCTGCTGGTGATTTCTTGTTCTTTGTTTCTCTTTCTTATTCTTTGCTCTGTCTATCCATGTCCATCTCTGGGTTGGTTACAGTTGCTGATGATGAAGTGTGTATGTACACCCGGACAAGGCAACTAAATATGTCGCACTTTATTCAATTGAGCAACTAACATATAATAAACATGGCTGACTGACGCCGTCGTTGTTATGTGCTTCTTCAATTTTTCGCCCTCTCCTTACCATCCGTCCATCCACCACCACCGCCGCCATTGCCTTCGCCTACCACCAGCTCCGCCACCATCACTGTCACAGTCAACGCCACTGCCGCCTACCGTCCCTGCCTGCAGTAAACGGGTCATGTGATATGAGTAAAAAGAGAATAAACGTCGTACATAAATGAAGGGGTAAATGTTCACTTATCAGTGTGGCCGGACCGATTGTGAATGCATTCTTGTGTCCGTGAGCAGAAAATAGGCAAGAATGGGGTTTGTTGATAGTTCAAAAGCGACTTTTAATGAATTTGTAAAAAGTCTACTCTTCTTCGAATGAAAATACCGAAAGTCTACAAAAGAATGCTTGTGATCTCTCAAGTGAAGGAAGAATCATTTGTCATTTCTTTCCTAAATTCCTGCCTTGACAGAAATGTATGTCAAGTCTTTACAGTTTGTCAATCATTTGACAAATTTTGCATCGTATAAGCTTTATGTGAAGTGAAGAATCAATGAAAGTGGTTGTGTTCAGAAATGCTACATGTGATGGGGCGACTTCACAATCACAGAATTTTCAAAATACTTCAATAGTTTTTTTATAGTTTTATTTTTAAATTCACAAAATATTAATCAGAAACATTTTTGAAAAAAAAAAATCAAACTTCATTTGAAACTCTTTACAGTTATTAAAACAAATTTAAAAATTTTTAGGCTCTGCCTACTTTGGAACATTTTTAACAATCCTTTGTTGAATATCAAATGTATCATGATTGGAATTTGAATGAGAAATTGATGGTTTGTTTACAGGAACTCCATCCAACGCATCTGGCATTCAACTGTGCTCCTCTTGGAGATCTGACTTCAACAACCACATTCTTTTGGTTTTATGACGTAAACTTGACAGTTGACAGTTTCTTTCGTAACGAGGAAGAATTTAGCAATCACAACAATTTTCGATTATAAACAGGGGAACTGTCACTTGTCACATTCATATTTGAAGTATGTTATGAATGACATTAAGAAGCCAATCACGTCATATGTTCTCAGATCAAGAATCCTTTCTAATGGAAAGCAAACACTTTGACTGAAGGGAATAATAAGTTGACAGTTTGAATGAGTTTAACAAGTAAAGGAACAGCAGTCATTATTGCAAATGAGATACTTTTTGACTTTTTATTAGGTTCTTGATTAAAATGTTGACAGATTTATGTTTACGGCAGTGTTTGATCGATTTGTGTCAAAATTGATGTCAAAAAGATAAAGTTGACAGCTAAGGCAAATTGCAATCAACAACTTCTTCATTGTGAAGTTTTCAATAACATCAATTTGCAATCTGTGCACTTTGTTGCTTAAAGTGTTAAAGAGAACAAAATTGTCAAATCGAAAATAAGTGACAGCAATTTGACATATGGCTTGAATTGTCATCTTAAAAGTTTACAGTCACAAATCCCTGTACATTTACGGAAGTTGACAACCGAGTGATGTTTTTAAATGGCAGAAACAACTGTGACAGATTGCATAGATAAATGTCCATTTGATCGTCAAATAGTGAAATTTATCATACAAAATATGACATTTGGAACACCAAATTGCTTGTATCTATCCATTGATAAAATATTGATAGATTGATGTTTACAAACGTATTTAGCGATTTCAATATAAAATCGAACAGATTGACAGCCTTTGATTACAATAACTTCTTGACTGAATTTTAACAAAAATGTGAATGTCAAACTAAACAAATCTGATAGAATTTGTTGTGAAATTTTCGAAAAAGTAAAGGTATGTGTCTCATTCCAAACTCATTTCTGAGTTGTCATTGGGAGTTGCATCATTGGGAAGAAAACCTGTAGGTACAGCAGCTTTTTATTGTGTGTGCATCGTTCTAGAAAACGACGAAAAGGACACGATTTTTATTTCTGAATGCGGAGATGTTCGTGAAAACGGTTTTATACATACTCCACCATTTCTTGCTTTTCCTTGCACATAGTAGCTGAATTTTCGCGGTGCATACATACATCTGTATATCCCAGGAATGGGGCAGGGGGATGAACATGTTCACATGAAAAATGGAACTCTACCTTTTGTGCTGCATCCCGCATACATAGTAGGCTACAATGCAGAAAACTGGCATTTTTCTTCTTGCTCAGCGCCCTCTGCAGATAAGTCTCCGCGCTTTGCTCTGCCTACTCACTATCCATTGCCCCGTTGGATACTGCAGCTTATTTCATAGAAAATTGATGTGTAAGTCTATCTATGTATGTTTTTTATTTATTTTCTTTTTTCTTGTTCCTCCCCAAAGTATACCGTTTCGTGTTTTTTTTTCCCGCTGCTCTGTGGTGGGCGGCTGACGGGATACATAAGAAGAATTTTTATTCATGGCTGGATCATATTGCGTTTGAGTTTTTGATTTTTTTTTTTCTTTTCATCCTTCAATATATCCTCGCACTGTAAGCTTTGTAAAGCTCAAGGGAGTCATCCGGTTTAGGGTTTTGTTGGGTGGCGAGGCCGATGTGATGGCGAGGTGTTTCGTGCTGTTGTAGGGGGCGATGCTTTTAAAGTGAACGCAAACATACCAAAAACTCGGCAGTGTACCAACCTCTCACACTCTCTTGCTCGCATCTCGTTCAACTAGAAATTCTCGTCTCCGAAAATTAAAGAGAAAATATTTTCCCATAGTCGTTTCACTTCCGTTGCGCATCGTCATAGTTTTCGGGTTACCATTCTGCTGGCAGCCGTTGTTGGTGTGTACGATGGCGTTGGGGGAACGGGCGCCAAGGAGGTATCCAGGTCCGTGTTTATGTGTAAAGCTTACATTTAAAGCGTTAAAGATTTTCTCCAACCGAAGGCATGAGATGTGCACGTAAGGGGCGAATGACGAGTCGTACTTGCTCGACAGAGGGTTTAGAGTGCGATGTTGGATGGGGGTGGGTGGAGGAGAATGGAGGTGAACAGAGAGAGTGCAGAGTGTTTCGAAAATATCAGTTTTTTGTTAAAGGTTTCGCACACAAAAGCACATAATAAATAGGCGGACTCCGACAGCAGCATGTGGACGGCGCGGGTACATAGAACGAGACCCATGTACCCTCCCGAGGTACATGGTTTATTTTGTGCGTTTCTTGGCGAGTGTGTGAGGGATAGTTTGGTGGAGCTGCGTTTCTGGAAAGAGCAATGGAAGAAAAATTCAATAAAGGAGCACACGGGATGTGACTACTGGCTGCGGTAGGGAGGAGTATGTGAAATTTCGTGCACGAAATGAATACACAAAGATATTGCGAAAGTGGCATGTCAATTATAAGTTTAGAGATGTAGCATGCTGGGGAAGGAGTTCCTACCACATACACACGTCCTCGACGGCGTTTGTAAATAAACTTGGGGGAGGAGTGCTCTTTGTGTGGTTTCCAGATAATGAACTGACGTTGTGTTTGAAATTTATTTCGAATTGACTTCGAACGTGGTTTCAACTGAGTCCTTGTTTGAATGGGAAATGTTTTAAGGGTCTCAATTTTGCGGCACGAACAAGAGGATAACTAACATGCTCTCACTTATCTATTGTTGCTATACATGCGATTGTCACCTAAAATGCATTCACTTAAAAGCTGGCGATGGTAAAACAAAGAAAAGGCGATGTACTCACAAACACGAAAGCAAACGAGCAGAGTTGCCCCTCAAAAGAAAACACATTTCGAAACAATAAAAGGGCCGCAGAGGCGAAGCAAACAATGTGTACATAGATGAAAGTATGTATGTATGTTCTCTATGTGTACATAAGCACAAAAGCATAATGAGTCTAGAGAGGATTATGTGCGTACGTGTGTCTATTTAGAATTTTTTTTTATTTGTGATAAGAGAGAAATAAATGGGAAGTGTCAGTGACACGCCCTTTAACAGGAATATGAGTTCTCTCAAATTTGTAGTTAGCAAGCATGGAATAGTTTTCAACATATTCACCCCACCTCGGCAACCCACAGGGATTTAATTAATTCTCCTTACTGGCACTGCAGGCTCTGCAGGAAGGGAAACGCGCATCCACAGCACCTAAAACGTATGTGGTTAGTTTATGAAATACTTTAGTTGTTCTTTTAAAATACGTTTCGCTGACATCATGTAAGTGTCTACAGCTTTATAACACGTAACTTCTTTTTACATCACCAAATGGTTCCATTTTCTTCTGTTATTCGGTAAAGGAATGTTTCAATAACTGTGTGTATCATTAGTTTCACTCCAGGTGGAGGATGTACATAGATTAGACTTTGTGATGCTCAGAAAACGGTGGAAATCGTGATTTCGGCTGACTCAACAATCTTCGCCTTCTTCTGAGTGACTGTTGCTTCGTTTCTAATGGGTATCAGTGGAGCCTTGTCTTGTCGATGGTTACGAAAAGACGAATTGCCCTCAAATACCGTCAAAGACTGTTCTGAAGTGGTCTTACGGTTGCGCTAGTTGTCTGAAGTGAGCAAAACAAGCACCTATTGCGCAAACTGCTTTCTCTTGTACACTATTTCCTGCAGGAAATAAGAAATGTGGTCTTCTGAGATTCCTACTTTGTCAATCACCTCGAGCACCTTCAACGGACAGTCTGCCAATAAGAGATTTTCCGACATTTTTCCTTCGTGGAGCCCGTTTTCGATGCATCTGGGCATGGCTTATAAAAAATCAACGCGCGTGTATCACGTTGAATCTCGTTTATACATTTTGTTTGCAAACTGATCGCATGCTGTTGCCTAATGTAACTGTCTTATTTTTCAAAGTCGTTGTATTTTAGAAGATATTCTGGCTTGCACAACAACTGAGACTATCCCAAGGATTCGCGCATTCATGTGTACCCATGAGATATCAACTGACTGTATCATAATTGAATCTTTTCGCCTTCCATCGTATGCATTTATTCCTTTTAGAACCACTCATTTCAGGAAGAAAAAAGGTGAAAAACAATTGTGTTGAATGTGAGCGGGAATTGACTTGAGGGTTTTAATTTTCACCTTACACCCCTCCTCCCCTCACACATCATCATTAAATTGTCATTATTTTTTCCTCTTTTGCCACACCCCCTAGATACACTTCACTTTTGTTTGCCTTTCAACACTCGTTCGTTCATCATCTCACGCAGCACGCAGTGACAATAGAGAATGCCCCCAAGTTACTTACATCTCCTCCAATAGTCTCGTCGTTACTTAAAATGAGATACTTAAGCACTTTCTTTCCATTCAACGATTGTTCGCGACTTGGAGCAGAGCAAAAAAGCAAATATCAAATGCATACAAGAGCCGCCATCATATTCAACAAAGTGCATCGTTTTGGATTGGATGAAGAAGGTGGAGGAGGTGATGAAATGATACATAAATATATGCAATGCGAAGTTAGGCTCCTCTGAATGCAATAACAGATGTATGTATGATATAAAAGTGTGTGGGGCATGATTCCAGTTAACAGACATGCATTTTCTTCGCCAATGTGACTAGCCAAATGTGAGTGGAATGGAATGTCTTTCGATCTTTCGGCACCTGCTTGAGATGTCAAGCGACAGATTCGACTTACAAACATGTCAAAACTTAACCTATTTCGTGATTATTTTTGAAGCATGTATACACCGATAACTTTCTGACGACGAAAGCATTTGATCGAACAAACGTCGTGCAGGAAATCAAATTGACATTTTAACCTCTGTCACATTATGTCATGACGAGTGGTGAATTTCCTTCTCAGTCGCTGGAAGTATTCCAATCGATTACCGTTGTCGCCGCCGCTGTCGCCTGCATGACAACTAACCCACAAAACGAAACTTCCATCTCGTCGGTAAATTTTTAATGAATATGTCACATATGACATTATTCGAAAGAGGGTTTAATTAAATTCACCACGGCGGTCATGTTAATCAGTGAAGGGAATAACACGCAAGTTTCTGTACATCGAAACGAATAGATCTTAATCGCTTCTGTCAATATCACCTGTTTCTTTCATTGCAATTTGCACTCGGCTGAACACCTTTATGCGAAAAAAACACAAAATTGAAAATGAAAAAAAAAAATGAACGGCAAGGCATACAATTTCTGCACCAACGCGCAAAAGTTAAGCTTGCCCGGTGCCTTGCCAACAGCAACCGAACACAAGTACATAAGCACACCGTTGTACATACATTTATTATCTCCACTGTGATCACACCACTAAACGAATATTCGAAACAGAAAACAATATAAATTAATGAGAAAGCTAAATGGTGTTTTAGTGAATGTTGTTGTTGTGTCAACCACTTATTTTCGTCCCCCCGGTGCATATGTAAGTTGAAGCAAATACAAGGGGAGGGCTAAAAAAAGTCAAAAGAATTGTAATTCACTGCCTACCAATGGAGCACCTGTCATGCACATGATGGGACGGGGTAAACTCATCATGAAACCTCAAAGTGCCGAGTTTTTATTTGTTTCTTCTCTCTTGACGGTGGTATCAATCGAAAAATGGCTTCTCGAAAATCTCCTCTTTTCGACAACCAAATGAAGTTCAGTTCGAGAAACTGAAGTCACTTGGATTAATTTGAATAGAATTACAATTGTTCCTCTGTGAATTTTGAGTGCATACACCCAGCAGTTCTGTCATCACTTGCGTGTCAATAAGCGATGGGAAGAAGAAGTGCTAAAAATACTCAAATGACTTTCGAAATAAATAAACAAATAAATTACTCGAGAGTGTTACTCAAAATTAAGAAAAAAAAACATATGTCAAGGTTGCTGACTTTGCCTCAATCACTTTCGAACTAAATATAGTTAAGTGACATGAGGTCATTTGGCCCGACAAATTATGTCATTACTTATTTTCAAAGTTCACGCATTTTAAAATAAAAGCAAATCGAGAGAGATAAGCCGCCAGAATGGGGGAACTTCACATTTTTTCGGGCACTCATGAAGTTCAATTTAGTTTTCATAGTTTTGTTGATACTGTTGACTTTTTAAAATAAAGTTGACATTTCTCATACAAGGAAGAGGAAAGGAAAACTATCCGAGGTAAACCCCGCCCTTAAAGTGAAAACAAATAAATTCTGCATGTCTGATCCTAGACCAAATATTCCAATTTGCAATTGTGAATTGATCTCTCTGCAAAGGTGAATGCAGCTCATTCTCAGACTTGAGCTTGGGAGGTAATAAATTGTGTACTCACACACCACCCTCCCATCAAGAAATCACCTTCATGCAGTAAGCAGAAATTAAATAAACACTCATACGTGCACTTAACATAAAAATATAAATAAACTTCAATTTAAAATGCAAAAAAAAAGATCAAATTGAGAAGAAACACTTCACTTGGCAACACCGCATGCCCATTGCCTATTTCCGCCCTCACTACACCGCCGCAACAATTGTTTCTTTCGTTACCACCTCACCCTCACCACCGCCGACCATCCACCCACCCCATCACCGGCCCTCCTTCACTCTCACACACTTGATCCGCCTCAGAGTCGAGAGCGCTCTGCATGCATTTTCCTCTTGATTATATTTTATACACTTGATTTTGTCTTATTTTACGAACAAATTGTAATCAGGGGCTACATACGCAAACAGTAAAAATAATAAACGTTATTATTTCCATTATTCCATTGGAATTGCGCAAAACACCCCGTGAGACTGTGCACAGCAACGAACACGACGACAACGAGACCAGCAGAAGGGAATGATGGAGACGGCGGAGGCGCTACAAACGATGGCGGTGACGATGGTGACGACGGTGTGTATGGGTTTTGTGAACGTCTTAATTTTATTGGAGACTCAATAAATCATGTATACGGCACATTATAGAGCGTGATGTATGCAGTGGTACTTTAAAGCAACTATATATGCATGCGTCTACACAGAGGCGCAAGGTAGATTATTTTGTTGTTGTTGGTGATATTTTTCGCTCGCTTGCAAATATTGATTTTTGTGAACGGCAACGAACGGAAGAAAGTGGTTTCTTCGCAATTTCAGATGACTCTTGTCGCAGTTTGTTCACAATGGCGGAAGGAAGCGGATATTGTGAACACATGCTGTGATCTACATAAATGTCAAATAAGAATTTTGATGACAAGCGTGGGTTGCAGTAAAATGATGATAAATTGATTTATTTTTAACTATTTGTAAATGTCAGAGGATGCCTGGAAGTGTAATGCGATTAATGAGCGGCTTAGATGACAATTTTGATTCCAATTCATATAAACCTGCATGCCACGGCATCGTATATAGAAAGGTTTTAAGGCGACAAGAGGTGCTAGGTCATTGTTTTTTATTCCTTACAGAAATCATTGGTCGGAACACAACCTAAATCCGACTGGCTCTAAGGAGTGCGAAGGTGTCGATGCAGGGATACATCCAAGCAGCCGTTTTTGTTAAGAAGTGCTCGAGGTGTGGGGGGAATTTAGAAATTGAAACACATCGACGTCCCTGTGCACTGTCAAACAGCTCGCAAGATATTCAAACATTTTACGCTAAAACTTAAGTTTGTACTTTGCTCCTATAGTTCATTACGAAATCTCTTCCATAAGAAGACTGTCACTCTAAAATGGGTCCCTGGACGGCAGTTGAGATACTACTGCTGTAAACTTAACAGTCACTTGTTTCTCTATTTCGAAACATTACGAACAAAGGCTAAACATTTGTGAAGCTTGTCAGCTCAATGAAGATTTTTTGGCCTGATTAAAACTGGAAGCAAGTTAAATATATCACCTCCCTAATCAGGGTACTTTGCAGCACAAATATGAGCATTGTCATGGACATTCCCTTATGATCTATGCATGCCAGCAAATTCGGTTTAATCCCCACTGAAACTTGAAGGAATTGCGGTCTGTCCTCTCTTGTGCCTGGCCTCTTCTGCGTCTTTCCTCCGCTAGATAGAACCAGACACAAAATGATCGAATTCCTTTTGATTTCCAAAATGAAATAACGGATAGCTAAACCTATCGTGTCATAAAATTCAGTGCTCACAGTATCACTTTGGACCGTGTTGATCTATGTATGTGAAGCTCGTCCACCACACCTTAAATAGGATAGGATGAGTATTATCATTAAAGAATTTTAAAACTGCTTCAAACGAATTTACTTTTAGGCACTTTTTACAATATATCTCTCATTGAGTTATTTATTATGTAGCTACGTTGTCCTCATAATGACTTAACTCTTCTACAACGGCAACACGCATGTATTCCTTGACACGGGATGTTCAACAAAGGTCTTAGCTATAGATGGGAATCAAATTCGCGAGATCATTTTGAATTGAAATCTGGTGTAAACTTCACTCGCATTTTTGCCTGGTTCTCAAAACCGAAATTTTACCGTGTGTCGTTTTTTTGAATGCGGTTATTTATTCATCTCTTTTTGAACTCAAATAAAAAGAAATTAAAAAACCTTGAAAAGAATGAAATCTTGAAAAGATAAGGAATTGACTTGTAGCATTTGAAATCCTTCAATCTTTCAATCCTTGCACCGCACACACAGCACCTACACCTCAATCGATTGGGATGACAAGCAATTGATCTTATATATTTTCGGGACACTATTGCTAGTTTCGAGGCGATATCTGCTTGAATAATGTCTCTGAGAGGACGTTCAAAGTTTCAACGTACTCATACATATTGCAAAGACGTTGTGTTTACGTTCTGTGTGGTTTCCAAGACATTGCCGCGATTGGGTCCGATAAAGAAAAAATCCTAGCTTCCTCCGGATGGCGACAGCCGCTGTCTCGTCTTCGTGGTGAATTTCGCATGCCATGTGCTTGTTTCACAGTGACTTGACAGATTTGCCATTAATTGTCTATAATAGCATCTATAGCAATAATCTATTTCAGTGTTGAGACAGAAAATTCATAAAATCGTATTTCATGAAATACCTACCCAGTAAGGAATTCAAAGTCTAACAACGTCAGTATTGGTGGCATAGGACCGCTGTTAACATAAGTGCGCACCCTAATTCGTCCCTTAATAATAGTTAAACACTACAATGTCAGATCCTAGCAAGAAATAACCGCACTAATCGTTAAACCATTGTATAGTTACTTAATACCTTCCGAAGGACATTTCCAGTCGAAAGTTACTATGGCTTTTGCCAGCCTATAACCGCTCTTCTCACCCTATTGTCTATCTGCCTGAGCAGCAGAAACATGTAAAATTTATGTTTTGTTTTATGAACTACCTACGTAAATGCATAATGTTGCGCCGATTCCTCCCGAATGGTACAGAACACTCTCTTAAGGGTTAAGCACCAGCAGATAATGGAAATTTAATGTAACAAATCTCTGATACATTTGAATAGTTAAATGTTTGTTTTCAAAAACTAAAAGCGCTTATCAGTGAATACAACTGACACTAGTACTCAACAAAGTTGAACTTAAAAACTGTCAAAGAATTGACCCTATCTGCCCCACATGGCTTTGAGGTACAAGTACGTTGGACGTTTGAAGGTAATTACAAGCAACGCAAACTTTTGCGAAACATTAAAAAGTTTGTTTTATGTAAATGGCCATTTTATGGAACAGCAATTCACTGTATCGAGTTTAAGTTGCAATGCAATGGGAGATGCTCTGCTTGTGCATGAGTGTATTTATAAGCATAAAGTTTTAATAACAGCCAGCACGTCTCTTGTACGTAAGGTAATGGAGAAAAAACACCGCAAAGAGAGGGAAGTCTGTTTTAAAGCAAATTCTGATTGTAGCTGAATTTTGAATGAAACCTATTTACCCTACTGACAAATTATTCACAATTGTGCATTTAAAATAAACACTCACACAACCTTCATTGTGACTCCAACCAAAAAAAACTTGTTATGTCCACAAGAGTTCGTTAAAAATCCACAACCAATAACTGAAAGGTCACTACAAATGCACATTTCTCCCTTTAAATTAAACAAACTGAAAAAACGTCATCAAAATGGCGAACTTTCTTTTTTAACTTTAAACTGATTCGTTTGAAACTACAAACAAAAATAAAATTGCAAACTTATGAAGCTTTTGTGCCCAGCCTCTCGCGGCACTTCTTTTTTTTCTCCACTCTCTAATTAAAAGTTTACCTAAAACTTTGTTGAATAACTTGCATGCAATGTCAATCTTGGGGGGAAAAATGTATTTATTCTTTTTTTGTTTTCGGTTTATTCCTTTCAATGATTCAGGCTAATTTTAATAAATTAAAAGTTCACCTTGGCATTTAAGAGGTGATTTAATCAATTTGTTATTGCTTGTGTGTACAGTATTCTCTCCTTAACCCTGAAAACATTCATACTCGTGTGTAACTTAAACAAAACCGCAAACAAAAAAAGAAAAAAAACAAAATCAACAAAATTTCACACGTCACCACATGTCACATCTTGTAATCACATGACGGTGACGTGTTATGTCTTTGGACAGATCCTCACTTGACATTCGTCAAATATGAGTGTTGTTTTGACCTAGCAACGAAATTAAATGCAAAAAAATAGCATTACGCATAGACATCGAGCTTCGTTTACGTTATACCTTCTAGTTTATTTGCTATTTTTAGTTTGCCTTATATTTGTAACTTTATAGACGTACATCTGTACACACAGTTTAGTTTGGCTTTCTCGCTTTGTTGCGTGTGAAAAATGGGTGGGATGTGCGGAATTCTTTATTTAAACAAATAAAAACACCTTTCAGTTTAAAACTTTTGTGTCAAGGTTTTTTTTTCTGTGAGAAACACACTTATTGTGTGTTTTATCTGATGATCGGAATATTGTGTAGAAACGGAATGATGTACATAGTCATTCATCTGGTTTATTGTGCGGTTGTCAATTTTGTACAGCGGTTGTGAGCAAGTCAGAGGAGTACATAGTAAGACATTTGTGGTGTCAAAAACGTATCACAAAACTTGTTTCGAGATCAAATAACTTTTCATTTACTTTTACATTTACCAATGAAAGTGAATGACGATGAGATTTTCTGGCATTCATTGTTTTTTTTTTTTAATGTTGATGCAAAATGAACAAGCTATCAGAAGAATTTGAATATTTAATACGAACAAACCTGATGCATGATTAATAATTATGGAAGGCTTGTATTCATAAACAAACGAGGCAACCTCTGACACTTGGCGTTTTTTCAATTGATTTAATTGTGTCATGTTTGAAGTTTTTTAACGCATTTCTCTAGTTCCATTTTTTCGCTCATTGGATTATTTCTGAAAATACCACATGTCGGAAACAGTCCGTTTTATTGATGAGTTTAAATAAACTGAAACGGTTTTCTTTGATAAAAATTGAATTGAAACGCGGTGGCTATTCGATGTGTCCATAATTTATTCAAATGTTTTGTTGAAACACCTTCGCTTGAAATCACAGTTTACATGCCTAGGATTAGTACACCTTCAAGGTTCGACTGCGCTCTGCTCCTAACAGATGTACTTTCCTCAACTTCACCAGAAAGATGATAATGAAGACTCGATGTTCGTTCTTAAAAAAAATCATGTCAATCACATTCCTTCATCCGACCATCTGCCTTCTGTCCGTGAAAGTAGGTTGATATCAAATAAAAACCTGACACATCTAAGATGTTTTCGAAATAAAATCCATGCCAAATCTCATCACTTGAACTTTCAAGTCGTTACCCCAGTCTTGTTTTCCGTTACTAGTCTCTGCTTCGTTTCATTCTCTATTGCCATTCAAAATGCAATCGAAATGCACATGTGTAGGTATGTTCACAATGTTTGCAATGATTAGAGAGAAATGCAACATATTCACACATCCTCAAAGATAGTAGAAAACATCGTCAGCAAAATATGCGAACGCCGCTGCTGCCAGCCATTACCCATAGAAAGTTTATTAACCCCTCTCAATACACAAACGACACGACAAGACGACGACGCGTCGCGATATTCACAAACCGTGTAGCAAAAGAAAATTACATTTCTCTTCTTGTTGACTGTGGCTAGTGGCTGACTGACTGACTGACTCGACTGCTGGGTCTACATTATTTTCTCTCTTATTTGTGCTGCATCGGCAACGACGACATCTCTTTGTGTTCTTTTCTGTTGATAACCAGTTCTCAAATTCTGAAGGTGTAACAGTCTAAATTCTAACCAACAACCGAAGCGACACTGTATGTTTTGAAAATCAGCACAAGTAAGTGTGATTTTAAATAGGGAACACGACGAGTGGATTTCGTGAGATCCCACAACGCAGGAAAAACAAAACGAACACAAGTACTTAGCAGGCGACCAACGCAAGCTTGTAATCACAATATTTACACTCAGTGACGTCACACACAAACACGATTTGTCTTGAGTTATTCTCACATCAGACACAGCGCAGAACATAAAACTACACAGAGGAGCGCGACTGCCGCGCCGCCACCAACCATCTCACCGTTCACGATGTTGCTGCGCTGCTGCGTCGACCCTCAATAGCGCGATGCAGAAAGTGTATCGGTATGAGATAATAAACTGGTTGAACTTGTTCCCAACTGTGAATAACGCGCAAAGTGAGAGAATTTCACAAGCCAGAGAGAGACAGGGACAGAAGAAAAACTCTGCCTGTGCGTCAAAAACAAAAAAGAACTGTTTCATTTCCGTTTGACTCGCTTGTCAAAACTTTCGGCTTAAGTGGCAGTCTCAAGCAACGATTATCTCAATAATCCCGATTTAATCTCTGTGCCTATCAGAGGCGAACAATCTGACTCGCCACACATGCAGCAGCAGCACCTTGCCACAACCGGTAACAGCAAGCAGTGGTGACAGCAGTTGCGCTTCCTCTCCGTCTCTCTTTTGGCCATCACTAGTGCCATATCAAGTTCTATTATAAATGAACTTGACGCGCTCGTGGTATTTTTGCGGTTATGCGATGTCATGCATCATGCAAACTCTCTCCATTCCTCGCTCGCTCTGCAATTTCATCTCTCTTTCTCTCACACTGAGCTCTCTCCAACCGTCATGCGTCTCGTTTCATTTCATTTTGCCAGTGAATTCTCCGTTTTCTTTCGTTTTGTTTTCTTCGTCACTCTCCTGTGAAAATGAAAATAAAATATGCTAAACAGGCGGATAAGAGCGTCGGCTACTTTTGTTATTATTGAAAGCTCAGTCACCGCAGCGAGCGCATGACGAAAGCGGCAACGGCAACGAACCGGTCGAGTGATTTTTTTTCTTGCGTTCATCGTTCATGTGCGCTTCCCTTATTTTACGGTATTTTGTTTTTATTCTCGTATTCGCTCAGAGAGACGGAGAGCGTAAGAGCCGTCAGTCAGTCGGAGAGTGTGAATGTGTGAAGTGCGTTGTGTCGCAGAGAGAGCAAGGAGAATGAAAACAAAATTAAAGAGCATCGAGCGACAGAAGAAGACGAAGACAACAACAAAGAGGAAAAGCTTCACAATGAGTGTAAGTGTGTGTGTGTGTGACCGTTGTTTTGTTTTTTTTTCCCTCAATTTTTGCGCCTGGTTTTTATGTAATCGGATCATTGCTTGCACGTGCTTTTCAAAATCAGCGCTGTTAATATTCGACTTGCGGCTTAAACCGGATGGCGACAGCCGCTGCCTCGTCTTCGTGGTGAATTTCGCAGGCTTTGTGCTTGTTTCGCAGTGACTTGACAGATTTGCCATTATTTGTCTATTTGACCTATTTATTTGACAGATTGTATATACACTCATACAAGCCCATAATGTTTGTTTTTTCTTGTTTCTGTTCTCTTTTGCCTGTGGCTTCGTCTCCCGCACCCGCACCAAAATTGTTTGTTAGTGTCTCTCTCACTCTCTCTCTCTCTCACAAACACACATAAGTTGGGTGGATGAGTGTGTGCATGTACATCTAAAAATAGGTAATGAAAATGAAAATTTTTGCATGACGATGTCACGACAACGAAGTGACGTCTCGACCTTGACTCCAACAGAATGAACTGTGCGGTTGCGATGAGGAGCGCGTTCGTGTAGTGTGTGCCAGTGCATTCGCCTCTTTGAATTTTATACGCCTAATTATGTATAGAGATGTATGTGGGGGACTATTTTATACGAGAGTACATATTTATTTATTCTTTTGTCGATTCTGTTGCTTGTTTGGGGGGCGGCAAGATGGGGAACGGAATGGTTGATTACGGTGAGACTTGGGGTGGTGGTTGGTCGTTGGTTTGGCAAAAGTGAGGTGAAGTACACGATTGAGTGCTGAGAGTTGAGTTGGGTTTTTGATATGGTGGTAGATGATGATGGCTGCTGCTGCTCCCGGTGGTGTGGTGTGTGGTGAAGGAGATGGTGATGGCGATTATGTGAGCATTGGAAACTGTTTTTTCTTGTTCTGTTTTTGTTCGCGCGATGGTGGGTACATATACACACACGGTGGGGGAATGATGTTGATGGAGGCGATGATGATGATATGGGGTGGCGGTGGAGATGATATGTTTTGCTTAGCGGTTTCATGCCGTTGCGGTCTCTTTACGAAGAGAATTCTTAGGAGTGCTGCTTTTTTTTTTTAGTCTGGTTTGTTTGTTTTCTATACTTGAACAACAGAGAAGAATGTGTATCGATGTGATGTGTGCGATGGTATAAAGTGAGAGCGCACACATGCGATACGTTAAGCGATAATTTTTCATTCAACAATGAATGAGGAGATAATGTTTTATTATTGGAGTGTAGTATATTTTATTTATTTTCTTCTTCCATTGTCGTTTTTCAGCTTTTTCATTTTGTGGGCGTTTTATCGTATTTTTACCTGCTCGAGTATGCCTGGTGATACTTTAATGAGTCGCGGTAATTTGTAATAAATTTAAATTTTTAATTACTGATAGGTATGCATATAAAAAAAAAGAAGAACGATGAGCTGGTTGGTTGTGTGAATCTAAACGAACGACGGGAGTGATTGATAATCGGTTATTTTGAACTTTTTTTTAATGTGTACAGATAGATCTGTTTGTATGTACATAAATACGCTTCTGAGTGAAGGAATACATCGGAGCGCTGGATACCCATTTATTGGATTTTTGTTTTGTTGTTTGGCTAATGAAAAAGATTAGATAATGTTGATATGGGGGAATTAATAAAGTGATGTCATTAAAACGGGTATAATTGGATATTTGTGCTATGTAGGTGGATGTAGTTAGTTTGATAGCGTATTTGATGTACCTATTAGGTATTCACTTAGCACGTAGAAATTTAGAGCGAATATACCTTGGATGCTTACATTTTTCTTAGTTTGTTTTATTTTTGCATGGATATTCAGTTTAAAATTTGTGCCCATCAGTCAAAAACAAGCAAGAATTATTGGTGCAAATTTTCTTTTTAATTCCTTTGAGTCAGGTAGGTACGCTAAATGCCACCTAATGGACTGTCTCCATACCTAAATAGGTACTAGGTCCCTATTTCAATTTGACTTTGAAATTCTTTAAAGACGCAGGTAGTCATTTTACGGTTTAGGAAGGTACATCTGCAATCGCAAACTTTCTAATGTTCTTATTTCAACAATTTACAAAAGAATTGATGTCGAACTTACCCATGTACCTGCAGACAAATTTTCTTCTGTTATCAAAAAATGTTTAAGGGTATCACTGTTTGTTTAGTCACAATCTTACCGTCAGGTACAATTTAAACAAAATTTTCCTTTTAAAATAAATTCATTCAAATTTTCGAACATTTAACAAAATGTACAAAAAGTGGATTAAATCATGCTCAACAAAATAAAATCTCTTTCCTTCTAAAAAAATGAATTCCGACAAATGGCGGGTGAAATGAAGAAAAGAAAATTCACAATCCAAAATCTTATTGTGTACACTCATTGAACAAACCTAATTATGTCATCGATATGAGGGCGGAAGTAGATTTCACTATTAAAGATGGCGACGGAAGCATGAGCTGCAAATATTCTCGGAACAGTGGTAGCGAAATGTATTCTGTTTGATTAAACGGCGTGCAGAATGTCCGTTCGTGTGTGTGTGTGTGGGAGGTCTGTGTTGCAATACAATTTCGTATTCTGGTGATATTTTTATAGATGGTTGTTACTTTCTTAGATTTCTCCAAGATGTTTCTCTTTGTCATAATTCAGCTATTCCTACGGACATTTTTGAGATTTCATCCGTCAATTTTTACAAAAAAAACAAGACGAACGTTGTAACGTCACTGGTGGTATCATTTATTGCCCCGCTGTTTCATTCACAAAGATGTGAAACAATGAAGTACTCGTCGCAATACTCATTTATACCCAACTGCCAGTCAGACTACTTTAATATCTACCTACCTACATTTATAGAGTGTGTCGTTTTGTCTCCTCGAGATCATACACTTTGCCCTATATGGAAAATTATGTTACTTTCTAAAAAAACAGAAACTTAACAAGCCAGTAAATTTAGAAGTGAAAAATATAACACGTTCTAAAACTGCCTATAATTCACCCATTTGACAGATGTAGGTTACGTCAAAACTGCGCAAAGTGCTATGATGGTTTCAAATTACTGGGACAATTGTATTTAAATTGGTTTTAAGACAGATTTCAATTTAATCTGTTTTTACAGCTTATTGAGAATAAGCGGCAAAGTTTGTGAGTGAAATTTATATATTCTAAAACTGACAGCACAAATTAAAACGAAATGTACCAATCCAGTATCCTATTAATTGAAATGTCAGAAAACCATGTATTTGTCAAATGTCAAATCTTTTTATCGAATCTGACAGAAATGAAAAAAAGCTATTTTCACGGACTGTTTAAATGTCATTTCTCAAGGTAAAATAACGATATTCTTCTGCCAATACGTACTTGAGAAGGAATAACCCGAGTGTTGTTGTTTGGCAGTGTCTACCACCAAACCATGACAGCACTCCCCTTCTTGATACACACAATGGGCAACCAACCTTGTCAGTGATTGTGTACGCTTTTATTTTTTGTGTTAAGATAAATATTAACCACAGATATGAGTGGGGCCTCCCTTATCAACTGTGAACCCAATGGGCTTCACCAAAATGAGGTTTTCCCTGTCCACAGCCTCAAATCGTTGGCGAGATAACAGCGTTCTGATGCGAAACTTACAACAGCCTATAGTGTACTAATCACTATCTTCTAATTAAATTGTACATTCAAGAAGGCAATTCATTTCTAATTTCATCACAACATGACAGACCTATTTGACTGATAGGTACATTGTCTCAATCTAACCTAGCTAGTGCGGAAACGGTGGAATATTTTCTTTTTTCCTGTATATTTCCTTTCCCCATAAATATTTATGCAAAAAATAAATGATTCCCATCTGCTTATGCGTGTGTGTGTATGTTATTTTTTTTTAGTCAACTTGTCATACTTTTTCTTTAAAGTTGCTGCCGCTGCTGCATGCTGCTTTCCTGTTCACTCTAATTGAACATACCCTATCCATAGACACAACGTCATCAGTATCAGAAAACTCTCTCAAAGTTGGTCGGCAATGTAGTGCAACACAACATTTGGACAGTCTGTCTATTCTCTTCCCAACGAAACAGCATTTTACCACACATTCATTTCCTCTCTGTCTGGCGATATAAACACAGCTGTGATGCTATTCTCTCTTTTGTCCCGGTCAATTTGTGTACGAAATTTGCCATCGCCATTTTGTTTGAGAGGATGTTCAACTATATCATCATCTCGTTCGTCTGAGTAGCAAGCAGATGAAAAAATAAAGAAAACACGAAATAACACGGCACACACAAGAGAGCGAGAAGGAGAGTGAAATTTTTGGAGTTGTGAGTGTGTGGTGTTTTCTTTTTTCCTCCTTTCGTGTGTGGAAACATTTTCTCTCGTCTTTCGGTGTATTTTTTTCTTCGTCGTCCAACACAAAATCTTTTTTTCCATTATTTTGCATCGCGAAAAAGTTTCTTTCACTTCGAAAAGACTGCCATTAAAAGCCAGAGTTCTGTGATAAAATATGGAAAAATTAGCAGATTTCACGTGATTGTGGTTCGAAAGCTGAAATCGGTACAGAAAACGAAAATTTCGAGGAAATTTTTGACATTTTTTTTTCATCTCGAAAGGGGTGAATCCACTTTTTTTTTTCATTCGTTCGGTTGTTCGTTTCTGTGGTGCGGTTCGGTTTCTTGAATATTGCTGAGTTGGTAGTGGTGTGTGTGTGCGTCCATGTAAATGAAATGAGAAAATGGATTAGAGGAAAAGAAGACATCTTGTCAAATTGAGAATTTTCAATTTTCTTCTTTTTTGTGGTGAACTGTGTCTAGAGAATTTTTAGGAAAGGAAAATGTGATTGTTAGGCGGTCGAGAAAATGAAAAATTCTTAATTTGAGTGAGTTTTCTTATGAAGTAAATTAAAGTAAGAAGCAGAGCCGCAGGAGGAACGATCTAGTAGAGGGAACATAGAAATTTGTTAAATCGAGACTCGAAAGTAGCTCCTCAAAATGAATTTCACCAACAAAAAAGGTGAAGACTTCTTCCCCTCCCTCTTATTCAGCCAACTCTGCAGTAAAGTTTTCAAATTTAAAATGTTTTTCATAATTCATCTGTCCCTTTGATTGCTGGTTCTATTTTTAATGTCATATTCTTTTGTTCTCTTTTATAAATAGATGTCCGCCGGCGCCCAATTGCAGATGGCACCACAGACGACGTCGACCATAAGCCATCACCAGCATCACCAACATCATTTTACCAATAGTACACCACAGCAACAACAGCAACATCAACAGCAACAACAACAGCCGCCACAGCAGCAGCAGCATCAACCACAGCATCATCCTCATCATCCTCATCAAATTCAACATCACCAGCAACAGCAGCAGCAGCAGCAAATTCCACATCCTCAGCAGCAGCAACAACATCCACAACAGCAGCAACAACAACAGCCACAACAGCAATCGCAACAACACCCCCAACACCAGCATCTGACGGGTCATAGTAATCCCGATTCAAATATGAGCACAGGATCTTCGCATAGTGAAAAGGATGTCAACGATATATACACTTCGGCACTAGGAGTGGGTGGTGGTGTGAATGCTTCGGGTGTCAACGCCGCAAATATTGGAGTTAACAATCCAAATAACGGTAATAACAATCAGAATAGTGGCAGTTTTGTCGGGGGTGTGGGTTGTTCCGTCACCATTGGGGGAATGGTGGTCGCATTGAATAGTAGCACTTGTAGTTCGAATATTAATAATTTAAACTCAATAAATAATAATAATAACGGTACTCTCCTCATGAACACAGGAAACATGGGCGCATTGGAGAAACTGCCACGAACACCATCCGAGCGCAAGCGGAAACGAAAAGCACCGCCACCATCGGCCGACGATAGCGGTGGGGGTGGCGGCGGGGGTGGTGCAGCAGTTCCTGGTGGCGGCGGCAGTGTGGTGGGAGGTAACGCGACCAAACACAACCAGCGCCTAGTCCTGCAAGTAGGCTCAACGAATTTCTCCTTGGTAGGTAATGCACAAGCGTCCGCGTCGGATCGCTGTGGTATGCCAACTACAAAAGGTGCCCGCCTCTCAATGCAGTTGAACGACAGTAAGAAGATAAATGATTACTTCAATAAGCATACCGCGAATAGTCCTATAAGGCAGCATACGGGTTCAAAATCACCGTCACCATCGCAGGTCGGCGGCGCCCCCGGCAGTGGCAACACTGGCGGTTATCCCCTATTTCCACCTAGTCCTCAGCAACCTCCGATGAGCGGTTTGACTTCCGTTGCAACATCGGCGACAGCCACAACACCTGGCGTCGGGACGCCTGGCGTCGGCTTGTCACCTGCGGCCGAATATCACTACAATAAAAATCGTCAAACTTCCAACATGGTTCCTCCGCAATCGCCGCTATCGACGGTGATGCCAACAACCGCTTCGGGTGCCAGCATAGTGGGCGGCAGCAGTGTAGTAGTACCCGGCAGCGTCGGTACAACAGTAGTGAATAGTACAAGTTCAATAGTGGTCGGTGGAAGTTGTGGACCGCCTCCACCGCCACCGCCACAGCTCAGTACGAATTCACAACAAACCTCCCAACAGCAGCAGCAGCAGTCGCAGACGTCGCAACAGCAGCAGTCACAGCAGCAACAACTGCAACAGCAGCAGCAACAATCATCCCAGCAATCAAACCTGCCACCTAATCAACAACAGCAGCAGCAACAGCAGACGACGTCACTGCTACCGCCGCAACTGCACTCACATCATTCGCTTTCAATGCAGACAAAGTCCACGCAGACCGATTTGTCGTACGTTGAAATACAGGAACGAGATTCGGAAATAGAATCGAGCAAAACGCGACTCGACGAACTGACAAGACTGTCCGATGAGCAAAAGTGTCAAATCGCCACTCATCAAAAGCTCATCGATCAACATAAATCGCACATCAACAAGTGCATTGACGTGGTGAAGAAGCTCCTCAAGGAGAAGAGCAACATCGAGAAGAAGGAGGCGCGACAAAAATGCATGCAGAATCGGCTGCGCCTCGGCCAATTCGTAACGCAACGAGTAGGAGCAACATTCCAAGAGAATTGGACAGACGGCTATGCTTTCCAGGAGCTGTCCAGGCGGCAGGAGGAGATCTCCGCCGAACGCGAGGAGATCGATCGCCAAAAGAAGCTGTTGATGAAGAAACGACCAGCGGAGAGCGGCCGCAAGCGTAACACAAATAGCAACAACAGCAGTAACAATGCCGGTGGCGTTGGCGGTGTCGGTGGCGGTGGTGGCAACTCAAATTCATCACGCGGCGGCAGTGTCAGCAGCGTCGGCATTGGAGGCGATTCCTCGTCTTCGGCGCTACACAATGGCGGCGGCGGTGTCGGCTCGGGCAGCAGTAGCAGTGGAATCGGCGGCAGCAGTAATGTCGGTTCGGATTCAGCGACTTTCCTTAAGCCAGATCCAGTGTCCGGGGCGTATACCGCTCAGGAGTACTATGAATGTGATGAGATTTTAAAATTGCGGCAGAACGCCCTCAAGAAAGAGGACGCCGACTTGCAGCTTGAGATGGAGAAGCTCGAACGGGAGCGAAACTTGCACATAAGGGAGCTAAAGAGGATACTAAATGAAGACCAGGTAAGTGCTAAAGCGTAACTCACATCCACGGAGAAACGTTAATCTTGTGTTTCCATATACTTTCAGTCCCGTTTCAACAACCACCCAGTGTTGAACGACAGGTATCTACTCCTGATGCTGCTGGGCAAAGGCGGCTTCTCTGAAGTGCACAAAGCATTTGATCTGAAGGAGCAGCGGTACGTCGCGTGCAAGGTGCACCAGCTGAACAAGGATTGGAAGGAGGACAAAAAGGCTAATTATATTAAGTGAGTTGTTGGTGAACGCACATATTTCTCTAGTTTGTGCAGCTTTCATGTACTAATCGCGACACAATTGCTTTTTTCTCTTTTCCCAATGCAGACACGCTCTCAGAGAGTATAATATTCACAAAGCCTTGGATCATCCTCGTGTAGTTAAATTGTATGACGTCTTCGAGATCGATGCAAACTCTTTTTGTACAGTTCTAGAGTATTGTGATGGACATGATTTAGATTTCTACTTGAAACAGCATAAAACGATACCAGAGCGTGAAGCCAGATCAATTATTATGCAGGTGAGTACCGAAATACACACAAAAGTGAAATCATTTCGTGCTCACACTATTGTCTTCTTTCCAACGCTATTCAGGTCGTTTCCGCATTGAAATACTTGAACGAGATTAAACCACCTGTGATCCACTATGATTTAAAACCGGGAAATATACTGCTCACCGAGGGCAATGTGTGCGGTGAAATCAAAATAACCGACTTCGGACTGTCCAAAGTCATGGACGATGAGAACTACAATCCAGATCATGGCATGGACTTGACCTCCCAGGGGGCTGGAACATATTGGTGAGTATGTGTGGGGTTTTTGAATAGAGCTCTAGGGTAGAGGAATAGTGTTTGCCTTTCAATTATTGTTTCCGTCCCTTGGAATCGGAATTCATGCGATGTGTGTTTGATTTGCAGGTATCTTCCACCAGAGTGTTTTGTTGTTGGCAAAAATCCTCCAAAAATCTCATCAAAAGTCGATGTCTGGAGTGTAGGTGTGATATTCTACCAGTGTCTGTATGGCAAGAAGCCATTCGGCCATAATCAATCTCAAGCCACAATTCTAGAGGAGAACACAATACTGAAAGCCACAGAGGTTCAATTTTCAAATAAGCCAACAGTATCGAACGAGGCGAAGGTAAGTAAAAATCTTTGACGCCGGCAGTCTTTAGGGAAATTAATTGTTTTTGCCTCCATTGCAGAGCTTCATTCGAGGTTGCTTGGCGTACCGTAAGGAGGATCGCATGGATGTGTTTTCGCTGGCGCGGCATGAGTACATTCAACCTCCAATTCCAAAACATGGCCGTGGCCAGTCGATGACGGCGGCGCAGCAACAGCAACAACAGCAGCAACAACAACAACAGCAGCAATCATCGACGTCACAACAAAATTCAGCACAGACCTCATTCTCAGCGGGCATGTTCGGTAATCTTAATCAATCCAGCTCATCCTAGCTGATGTCTAAACGTAATTCGAATTCCTAATTGCTGAAATTGATTGCGACAGCCCCGCCACTGCCGCCACCGCTGCCGCTGCAACAATCATCACTATCCCCGTCACCGTCACCGAAGCAGTCGCCGTCGCCGCCGCCATCGCCAACACTAACACTCATGCCGAGTACAATGTTCAAGACAACGAAAGTTAAGATGACCAATGATGCTACATATAGACATAGCACAGCCATGCAAACAGCACAACCAACAACAACAACAACAAAGCAAACAACTAATTCTCGTGTGAGATCGTCAGCAACGTCATCAACAGCAACCATAACAAATCGACGTCGTCGGAAATCGTCGTCCATTGCCGCTGCCAATGCAACATCAACCAATACAAAGCGTAGCTGAAAGAAGGCGAATTTCACTTCAATTTTGCAAAATGAACTCTAAGAAGAGGAAAATCAATCAAAATGAAAGGAGTTTCATGTGAAGTACATTCGGTTCGTGTTGATGATGACGCCAGCAAGACAGAAAGACAGCCGGTCAGCCAGTTAGCTAGCAGCAGCAGCAGCAGCAGTATATAACCCATGTTCAATAGAGAAAGGAAAAACAAAACATAATAATTGTGATAGAAATGACAGATTTACGGCTCGTTCTCGTTCTCTTTTGTCTTTTGGTTCTCTTCAAGTGAAAGAACTCTGAACAAAGGAACGCATAGGCATTTTTCCCCCGTGCTCTTGACTGCTTTTTTTCCTCCACTTGGGGTCGATAAATTATTTTGTTATTTCATTATATATTTTTTTAACTATTATTTATGTTTTTTTAATTGAATTATTTTTCGGCTTATCCTAAGAATATTTTTTTTTTAATTTTCGAAATTTACTTCAAGCATTAGTTTTGTTTCTTCGTGTGTTTTAGTAGCTTCAATGCCAAAATTATTTCTTCATAATCTTCTTTTTATTTGTATGCGAGAGAATAAATGAGAGAAGTGGGAGGAGGAGAGAAAGAGGACGATTTAAGAGAATGCAAGCAGATAGAAAAGAAATTCAAGGAGAGAACGAAATGAAAATGTTTTTGTTTTTAGGCTAGTTCGCAATCCTGAATGAGAGTTTAACAGAGAAAAAAGGGAAATATACAAAATCCATTTAAAGTATAACACTTGAGAGTGTACTGAAAGTAATTTATTGAAATATTGCATGAAGGTCAAACGAGAAATGATTCAATGGAACCGACGTAGACGATGGGCAAAAGGAAAACAAAAAAGTAGATACTAAACGCAAAACAATTCAAAATAGGTTTAGAAATGAAAACATGAGAAACAAGTGAGAATTTAGGAGATAAGGAGGAGAAAACACGAAACAAAACAGAGGAAAAAAAAACAAAACAAATTAAGAAAATTATTAATTAGTTGTTTACTAAACAGTTATAAATGAAAATGAAACAGTTATAAAAGCATAAAAGTAAGTGGACATTTAAAAAAAATATATATATGAATAGTTTACATAAGAAAACTAGAAAGTAAACAAAAAAAAATATTTCTAAGTAAATACGGAAATAATTAACAGTAAGCAAAGAGATGATGATAAAAAAATAAAACAAAAAATAATTAATTTTAAAACGGGATAGAAACAAAACCAACTGTAATGAGAACAGAAATACGCCTACTTTTTTATTATCTATTATATTTTTTTTTTAGTTTTAGTTATTATATAATTAAAATGATTATTTTTAAAAAAATGAGAAAAAACAAAATGATATGTAAAAAGAATATTAAATGGTAGTTTAAGGTGAAAAAAAACAAACACAACCCCACAACCAATGTGACAAGTAAAAGAAAAAAATCGACCCTATTAATGATGCATTAAAAATTTAATTTTTATTAAAACAACAAAAAATGATAAATCGTCAACGTATATATAAACACACACAAACACACACATACCTACATATATTACTATATATGTAAACAGCATCAAATTAAAATATATAATAATTAAATATGTATACACTATGAATATATGTATTTGTATGTAAAAAAAGAAAGTAATAGACACACCAACACACACACACACACACTACAAGCATATTCAATACATATGTGCATGATGTATCTCTTGTGTATTTATCATAAAAGAAAAACAAACAAAAAATAATATTACAAAAAGTTATTATATATTCTCAACCCAAGCATGAATAAAGCAAGGTCTATATATATATATATATATATATAAAGTAAAATAACGAAACATTAAATATTAAAATCTAATTATAGTAATGAAACATTTTTTTGTGAATATAAAAAGAAAGAAAAAAAAGAACACATAAAACTGAATGAATATTTGTTGAGTATTTTACTATATAATTAATATTATTATTAAAAGAGGAAAGTTTGATGATGAGAAAGAGAAGGAAGATAAAAGAAAAAAGAGAAAAAACACTTTAAAATAAAAAAGTAAATAAATGCGAAAAAGTTATAAAAAAAAATAAATTATTGTATTATTAAATGACAAAACAAAAACAAAAAAAACAAATATTAGAGCATGTTCCGTTCTTGCGCGAAGTAAAACAGAAAACCGAAAAAAAAAATCACAACGGCGGATCAGTAATTGTCACCACCACCACCACCCCCTATCTCATACCAAGACCACCACCACCACCTCCAAAATTCAAAACAGACAACAACTACAACAACAAACCAACCATCTGGCAAATTCAGAAAAAAAAAACAAAGCAAAGAAATCTGAAAAAAAGCAAAACAAAAAAAATACACATCATCGGGAGACAAGTTATTTATTTATTTAAAGAAAGGAACAAGAAAAAAAACCTATATATGAATAAAGAAATAGAATTTAAAGACTCTTCTTTTTAATTGTTAATCTCTTAAATCAATTAAAGTAAAAAAATAAATCTATATATAAATAAATGAAAATAGGAACGAAAAAAAAAAAAAAAATGATCAACACAATTAAAAAATCCATTTCCAGTAAATATAAATGAAGAAAAAAAGAAAACATGCGAAAAACACATAAGTTTAAAAAAAGATAACATTTTTTGATTATTATATTACTATAGTGGTAATAAAAAAATTAAAAAAGAAAAAAAAAAACAAAAAAAACTGGCAACAAAAAAATCAATAAGATTAAATTAAAATACAATTAATTAAAAATAAAAATTAAAAAAAAAAATATTTAAAAAAAATACGTATTTTATTTTCTTCGGAACATGTCGTGGTGAAGGGGGGGACTGTTTCACTTTAAGTTCAGCAGTGGAGTTGTCTAAGCCGATATTTGATGGTCAATCTGACTGTCAGTCTCTTTCATAATTGGGTAACATTTTCTCTGCGATATCCCACAGTCACTAATGAATACTGTATAAGCAAATGCGCTTATGTTTATGACGACTGACAACAGTATTAAACACGTTTAATTAAACTTTGACGTTTCTCTAACAGAACGAAATTTAACTTTGAATTGAAATATTCTTTTTGTGTTGGCTAGTTAATTTATGTAGTGAAGTTTTAGGGTTTATAACATTTCCCATGAGTTATGCGAAACTCATCACACATAGACAATGAATTGTTCCCATTTATGATTGCTAAAAAAAAGTTCGTAACTGTATATACTCACTAAAATTTGTTTGCTGTGACTGGTCTAAAAATTGGTCAAACATTGCTTATATTTCGCATCCCGATGATCTCCTATTATTTACCTATCTATGATTTATCCTTTTAAGGCCGAAGTATTAACCTCAAAGAAATACATATTTCTATACAATAAAATTTTTTATTTACTTAGCCGTGATTATTGATATTCACGCGAACCATCGAAATGGAAAATATTTCACAAAAACTCCGGGCATCAGTTCGGCCCGTAAACGGATTAAGTTATGCAAAAATCAAGTACGATGTGTTGTTCCCTTTTTTAACTTCTAAAAAAACAGTCCGTAACGACATATGTCACTAAAAACCTTTCTATGCTAATATTTTTTTGAATAAATGCATTACTTGAGTAGGAATCCATCTAAAAAAAATATTTTGTTAATCACAAGCTTATGATTTGTACACCTCATTTAAAATTGATCATGATTTAGTAGCGTTGCAAAGTTAATATCGAAAGTCTATTCAGACATTAATGTGTTACCAACTTCATTCATTAAAACCGAGTGACGTTTTCCTATTTTTCATAAATTAAAAGTAGGTGCACCAACAAGTTCTTATCCTAAATCTTAAAGGACCATTTCTGCGCAAAAACGGTCCAGTTGTGACTTGTCCAACCGTTGGTCAAATATTGCTAATACTTCGCATCCCAATGATCGCCAATGATTTATCCTTTAATTTTAAAAGAACTTTATTTCCCGTTAAGGTATGTTTGCCATTAAAAAAAAACATAAAACATTCAAATTCAAACCCATAGAAATCAATTTACGTCAAGAAAGCTTTTTACATGGGACAACTATGTTCTCGTAAGCCGAAGCCTTAACCTCAAAGAAGTACATATTTCTATGCAATAAAATTTTCTATTTCTCCAACCGTGATTATTGATATTCACGCGAAGAAAGTAGTGGGTAACATCTAGTATACTATATATTTTATTAAGGGTGGTTCAATGAAAACGTACGTAAAGCTTCACAAAATTATCGTAATATTTTTTATAGTGATAGCAATATTTATGACAATTATTTCTGAATCAAATTATCGTTCAAATGCTCCACCACGGCTTCGTTGACGTACCTCTATCCGATGGCCCATATTTTAAATGACTTTGATGAATAATTGAGGTTCAATAACATTAACGTGCCGTATTATCTTATCCTTAAATTTTTGAATTGTTCTTGGCTTATTGATGTAAACTTTTTCTTTTAAAAATCGACAAGTATAGTAGTGCAATGGGGTTAATTAATCCAATGAACAATTAACATAGCCACGATCTGAGTAAAAGCTGCAATTGAATTTCTTGCGCAAAAGAGTCATTGTTTTTGGCTGTGAGGCAAGTGACAACAAACTTTTGAAAGCATACATATGTCATCCAGATACATATCTTCAATTTCGGATCACAAGAAGTCCGTAATCATCTCAACATTCAAGGAAACTCCTTGGTCCATCTTTTTTTTAAATACGACCCAATGACGCCGCCAGACGTTAAACAGGTCCAAACAGTCACTTCTTCTGGAGGTATCGGCTTCTCAACAATCACTGGTTTATTCTCATTTCACAAAATGCGGCCATCCTTCTTGTTAATGAATCCACTGAGGTGAAAGTGTGGCTCGTCTGAATCATGAGGTGCAGGAAATGCATTTTGATTTGAACGCTCTTTTTCATAAAAGGCTTCACCAATTTTAACGCGCTGCTTAATTGTGTACTTGTCCATGGCTGAATTTGTCAAACACTAGAACAAAGAAATGTCAACTTAAGTTGGGCAAAAAAGCTTGAGGTTACTGTGTGACTCACAAGTAACATCGTGCATTATGGTTGGACGACCCGTTAGTATAAACTATGATTAGCAGGATAAATTAAGGAAACATACGAGCATATGAGTGGCGAAATACACGTTAAGGAAGTGGCCACAGAGGGAGATTTTAAACACCGCGGGTGTATTTCTTCGCGTAGGCACAAAGCAGCCTACAACTTACCGAAACGAACTTACATATAAGATAGGAACAACAATATTGAAGTTTTTTTTACTCAAAATTAATTTAAGACAGTTTAAAAATATTTTGGAAGGCTAAAGTGGTGCAACAGTTTTGATAGATAGATAAAGTTTTTTTGTTTAAATAACAGTGTAAATTTATTTACAACTAATAATGAGCGTAACCACAACTGCCTTTGGAGCTCCCCACTTGACTTTTGAGGCTCAAGTGGAACTTTTCAACCCATCTGCAAATTAAATTTAACACTCGATAAACGACAAATGTAAAATAAATACTAGGCTTGCAACACCTTGAGGCGGCATTCGTCATAGCAGGAATGCTACCCATAGAATTTCTTGCAGACGAGCTTATGAGGGTGTACTAGTGCCACCGAAGAACCCTGGATCGGTGACAAGCCAGGTTTGGGCACGAAAGTTCGCCGCTGTACCCACAATGTACTAACTACGAGGAAGGCGCAGAGCACGCAGTTTTTCACTACATCCGCTCTGCGCAGGAGCGACAGATGATAAATCTGCCAAGCGCCGACAATTTGATCCCCTAAATGAGAATTATGCTCATTAATTGTGAAAGGAGCTCCAGCTGCTAGTATCTTCGGAAGATTCAAACATCCTTAGGTGCATCCCAATCCATGGACTGCAAAGCCTTAAATAAGGCTACGTCAGCCATATTTATCCTGTACATTAAAAATTATCGCAAAGCTCCACCAAAATAATTTTTACCTATGAAAGAATGTAATGCACTCCAAAGCCATCTTGGCGTGAGCAAATTATGTACTCTACGATGAGACACATACTCGGAATAAATAAATAGAATGCACTAAAACCCACAAACGACCAAGGTCTAGCTTATTCAGCAATCACTTGTGTAGTGCGTGTTATTTTTTTATCATTGCGAATGGCGAGATTTGAGCATTGTTTCAAGCGCAGTTAATAATCTTTGAGGGTTGCCAGCAAATCGAAATCGACGTGGTCTCGTAAAAAATGTAAAACTTCCTCCCTCGTTCTTGAAGCCGGAACCTTCAGTGTGTGAACCAAGGACACGGCAGCTGGTAATATTTATTAAATTTGGCAACGCTACAGTGTGGGTAATAGCTTCGTTTTATTGGAAGAAATTAATGAAATCCCATTTTCAATAAAAAATGCGACCTGTAGAATAATGTGGCTTAGAGAAGCGGAATTGGGAATGCTTGCCACAGCGTTTAAAGATACCCAGTAAGATTCCTTGATGCTCATCGAGTATGTAGAAAGAAATTGTTGTCCGATTGATGAAAAATAAGTATAGTAAGCCCTCAGTGCGCAAGTATATTAGAGCAGGACAATACTTTCAAATTCAAATATTTCAATTTTGCTGACCATAAATTTAAGTCCAGATTGCAAAAAAATTAACCAAAATGTTTGCAGTAAGAAATACATTTTTATTAACCTAAAACTATTTACAATCTATCGACTTAACTGTAAACCGAGCTACCCTACCGACCACACAGCTCCATCTATATCTTAAACCTTCCTATAGATGCACAACAGGTGTCATATGACAGATATCATTCATCTCTTTCGCTTTTAATCTACTTTCCTTCAGTGAAATCCTTCTCCGTTAGATATTCCACCAACCGGATATAAACAAACAAACAAGAAATAAACACCGAAATGGCATCTCCGGTTTTCATAACAAGTGATGACGTCAAACGTGTCCTCAGCTGGTCGTTAGTCAATGAGTCCGTGGAAGAAGCCCTAAAGTCAGTTCTAAACAAAGAAAAACCATCAGACGACAGTCCATACGCTAGCCAGAATGCAAGAACATTCACGCCAACCCACAACAACGGAGTCCTTCTCACAATGCCTGGATACGTTGGCAATCACAAGGTGACTGTGGGCGGCGAGAAGAAAAAGTTTGATACACTCGCCTGTAAGTTAGTGACATCTGTGAAAAGCAACGAGCTGCTCACACCCCCCATGCCGTCAATTCTCGCCAACATTATGCTCCTTGACGCTGGTACTGGACAACTGCAGTGCGTCATGGACGGAACACAAATAACCGCTTGGCGGACGGGGTCAGCATCGATTGTGGCCACCAAGTATTTGTTTTTTCCAAGGAGTTCCGCTGACAGTGGAATTTCACTGGCCATTGTAGGCTGTGGTGTTCAGGGTAGAATTCATGCAATCGGGATGTGTTCTGTGTTCAACGTGAATAGGATAAGTTTGTGGAATCGAACTGTTATAAAGGCCGAACAGGTGGCAGAGGAGTTGGAAGCGTGTAAGGATCAATTCATCAACCAAGGAGTGGATGTTAAGGTTTGTCAAACTGTTGCCGAGTGCGTTGCGGATGCTGATGTGATTGTGACTGCCACCTATACCAAGGAGCCGCTATTGCATTTGGACATGTTGAAGAAGGATGTGCACATAAATGGTAAAGATGAATGATTTTGGTCAGTTTGCTTAGTTACTTCTCTATTTTTGTTTTTAGCAATTGGTGCAGGCGCCGTGCATTATAGCGAATTAGGTCAAGACATTTACGATGTAGCTTCGGTGTATGTAGACCATTGGGCCGGTGTGCACACGGAACTGAAAGGTCTGAAGACAAATATTGTGTGCGAAGTGGGGGAAGTGATTGTGGGGAAACGCTCACCAGCCAACGGAGTCACGGTATTTCAATCGATGGGTAAGAAACGAAGTTTTTGTCGGTCGAAGTTTGACAAGTGATTGAGTTTTGTTTTCGTTTAGGTATGGCTGCTGAAGATGCAACAGTAGCGCAAGCTGTCTTGCAACTTTTGAAAGCGTAGAAAATGAATCAAAGTTAACGGTCGCAAAATAAACACAGAATAAGAAAATATTTTGACAATAACGGCGACGTTTTATTTTAAACGATATTGTTAGTTCCTGGAATTTTGTAGACAGTTTGAAGTGTTATTGTAGTCTCATATGCAGTCAATAACGAACGGAAAATCGAGAATTTAAAATTATCGGGTAGAGGAGAGAGAGAAGCACATTCCACATTTGCGTGGTACAGACAAAAACGAGTCTTTACACTTAATTTTATGTCCATAAGAGGGCTAAATGCTGAACGAATGCGTATTTTTAGCGAGGTGTTAATTTTTGTGAAGGTGTTCTGGGTATTATCATCAGCGAAGGATTGAATTTGATTAGAAGTAGCAGACAAGAGAATGTTAATATAATTTAAAAAAGGTGTTCTTGAAACCTTTTCAAAATTCGAGACTACCTGCACTGACAATAGAAGAAGAATGCAAACGTTGTCAAGAAGCCATCGAAGGAGCTGCCACTCATGTGCTAGCTTTTACGTTTAGAAGGATGGTTTGGCGACAGGTGCAGGCACACAGGAGCCAAACAAGAGGTAAATGGGAAGCGCCCGAGATGGAGAGGTGTTATGGCAGGAATAAAGTCCGAAAGTCCACCAAAGACCCGATATTAACTTTACAACAAATATTGTTAAAGACCCGAAAAAGTACAGATCGACACTCACCTCCTATTCGTAGATTTTAAGGCTGCATTTGACAGCGTGCATATACACTAGCTATACAGTGCCATGTCTAGTTTCGGCATTCCTACCAAAGTAGTTATTCCTGAACCCTCGGTGCTCCGTCAAGGTTGGTAACGAACTCATCGAGACTTTCAATGTCAAAAAAGGTTTAGACAATGTATCTTGTCATGTGTCATGTGACTTGTGCGTAACTTACAAGTCAAGTTAACGCGGACGACGTTGACGTGTTTGAACGAACACATGAGTCGTTTTCTGTCATTGAAGCGGAAATGGCTCTAGCGGTAAATGAGGGCATAACAAAGTATCAAAAAAAGAGACATAACATCGACGTCTCGGACAGAGCGTCTAGGCAGCAGGAACTTCGAGGTAGTTAAGGGCCTCGGCTACTTCGGTAAATAGGGACAATAACACCAGTACCGAAATCAAACGCTGAATCACTCTTGACAAACGCTGCTTCTTTGGGCTAACCAGGCAATAAAATAATAGAGCCCTCTTTCGAAGGACGAAGCTAATCATCCCACTCCTCCTTTACGTTACTAAAAGGGGGTGAGGAAGTCCTAAGTCTTGTCGAAAGAAAAGTTCTGCGGGCGAATTTTGCTCATTTTTGCGTTGATAGCATCTGGAGAAAATTCAACGACCAACTTTATGGACTGTACGGCGTCATGAACTTAACGCATTCAAAGCAACTTAAATTGAACCCTTCACAATGATATTTTTAATTGTTAGAAGAAGGCGACTATGGTGCCAGAGGTACGCACATTAGACAAGAGACCTTTCTGTGGGCTGTCTCGGTTACCTCTACACATGAAAGAAATCACAACACGAGTATATGCTAAGAGGAATCTAGCTCCTGGTCTCTTGTAGATTGTAGCGTCATTAAATTCAATCAGGTCACAGATGGAGATATTTGCTGTGAAGACTATACAGCCGGCCATTAACAAGCCGGGCATCAACAAGATTTTATAAGCTGGCGACTTATCAACATTTCCATAACGCCTTTCAAATTGCAACGATTTCTGTGTAAACAAATTAAGTTTTCCTTGAGTACATGCGGGTTACTGCAAAGCGAACTCCTTACCTCTGAGTAACCAAAAAGATACTCGGAAGGTACAGCAAATATTATATAACTGAATTGTCCTGCCCGCATGATATCAGTTAGTCGTATAACTATCTTTTCCAATCATCAACTTTCATTTCTAGGCAATGGTTTAGTTTAAACGACTTCCCATTCACTCAGCTGCAACAATTGGGGCGTTCACCCTGCCTTTGTCCGTTTCATAAAATTTCAAGACATTTGGCATTAAAGCGAGAAGTAGATCAAAGATGAATTCAAATCGAATCAAAATTATCAAAAAACACCGTCCAAGCAATCAGGTGGATTTTTGCTTTCAATTTCATGCAAGATCGAACCATTTATCTCAGCCCAATCCAACAAGGCAATGGGCACATTTATTTTGAGCGCACCAACTGCAGAGATACGGAAAATACCAAACCGACCTCTTTTCCGTCGATTGACTGAAAGTGCAATGATCGCGTGCCCGCAGTCGCCGGCAATCATTGTGTGTTCCCTCACACAGCACACAAGAGCGTGGCACTTGATTACTGTTGAGGGTATGGTGAAGATTTTGGACGACTTGATGTATTGGCCTCATCGGTGGGAGGGAGAGGAGGAGCAAAATTGGAATACGATGGCTAATTATCGCTCGGTGAAAAGTAAACAGTGCCTTAATAAATTCAAGGCTTGGGATGGCGTTAACGAGTGATTTATTGGAGTGATTTGTTCGGAGTCTGAGCCCTTGAAGGTTGGGCGGAACTGTGAGAGTGAGTGCAAATTGTGTGATCTTGGAAGACAGTGGTGGTAAAGAGAGTGAATTCGGAAATTAAGGTTACCGAAATTATGCAGAGCTATAATATGATGATCAAGTTCTCACTTGATTTCGAAAGAATTTAGGACGCCAAGTTGGAACAAGGGTATTAAATTCCGACAGTGACAGCATTACTTATATGGGTAAAAACAACAGAGCGCAGCTTTACTTTCAAAACTCTGTTCCTTCTAGTGATTAGAACGTCTCGATATAAACAAGAGTCTAAGAGCTATGAGTCTGTGTTACAGCAAGGTGAACATTTTATAAGCCACATATTCTTGTTAAAATAAACATCATTAATTCATACAGGAAGCAACATTTCAGTGAGAGAATACTTAACAACTTGCAGAAAAATGGTTCCAGGCTCTACGACAAAAATGAATTATATCACGTAATAAAACGTAAGGTTAATGGCACTTAATGAAACTGTAGTTTGTAGCTGAAATATAATGTAAAATATACATTTATAAACAAGCTACAGTCGAGCTGATTCAACAACCACTCGTTGAGGTCCTGTTTTTTTTGGGAATGTGCCTAACGATGGCACCATTTTCCGAAGAAACTAGCATGATACTAGATGCAAGCATGCATGATTCGTAACCCGAGATAGTCGATTACAGGAAAACGCTTACGTACTAATCCACACCCTTTACACTTCAACCACGCACCCCACTACGCAAAAGCTCACTGTAGGTTAAATAGGAAACCAAATGAAAACAACTGAAATAAATGAATGAATTTAACGATTCACTGTTGTATCAACCTCTTCGGTACATCGGTGTGTTAATCTGTGATGCTTTACATTTATCCTTAACTTGTAAAGCGATTTGATTGAAATTTTTAGGGATAGCTGATTTTATATTGTAACCAATGTTCACGCGTGATAAATTTAGATTTGGAGCCATTTAAGGATGTCTCCACAGTGTGTGATATCGGCGAAAATTTTGACAAACCTCAAACATGCAACATCAATCGACAGATATTTTAAAATAGAATGAAGGTTCCATAGATCACTTCTGATTTGATGCAGGGATTAGGAAACACTCAACTCTAAAATTCGAAAAACTACCGATATATTGAAGTACAACTTATTTCGGTCCGTTTTTGTGTTCAAAATTGTTTTTGTTGGAAAAAACGTAAAAAAGTACATCACTCCTTATTTTTCATCTCTCTGATAATATTGAATAACATCTCTTAAAAGTGAGTCCTCTATGGCATCGATCAAATCATTGAACCAATCTTCGATGGTTTCATAATATCCGAAATCCCCAAATCGTTTTACATCCCTCGAAAAATTCAGCAACCGGTAGAATCAAGGTGTAGAGGATACAGCGGATGGAGTAAGACCTTCCATTTCAACGTTTACAGGCAGTTTTTGACCTCTACAACCACGTGGGGTTGAGCGTTGTCACGTTTTGAAAATTATTTTGTCATATCTTTCTGTCGTTTCTGGCCGTTATTCACGCAACACATGGCACAAACGCACTAGTTTTAATTGAAATGAATGTTTTCGCCTGATTTTAGCAGGTCATAGTCCACCATAAGCAAAGCCTGACATTTGAACTGTGGATGTTGTTTTCCTTGTCGTCTATGTAGACGATGATGGAACGGGTTCGCCATGTTTTGCAGAAGTGCATCCTCTCTTCTTGGGGCTATCGTATCTCCGGTCACGATTCAGTGCAAAAGTCCCTTCCTTTGATGTCGTTCAAGAAGCAGTGGCGAAATAAAAAATTTTATTACGACATCTCTCGGTTTCAACTTAAAGGGCACCCGGTTTCTTTGGTTTTGAATAAATTCAAATTTCTTTAAACGAACGGAAAATGTTTGTGCGATTTCATTTTGCGTTTGGCACGAATCTTGATCCAGTAAAGCATCCAATTTCTAAAATCACCACTTTTAAAGCGCCAGAGCCACCCAGTCAATGATTTATTTCTCGGAGCAGGGCACAAGCTATCAATTGGCTTCTGCTGCACTTTTCTTCCAATTTAACAAGAAAATCAAAACTTTCCGCAAATGCTGTTTATTTAAGACATATCCGAACATTTTCTAAGAGGCAAAAACCGTTATTGTTCCCTAAAATAGACGCACAGTCATTATTGTCACACCTTTCCAATGAAGTAGGTAGTCGCTTCCAAGATCAGCCCCAAATTTGCAGGTGACGTCATCTTCTGAAAATGGACCGAATTAATTTATACCTCCAATTCAACGTTTACAATACGAGTATATGCGAGCTGATCTGAGATTCAACTTTGGAACAAAAGACACAGTAAAATACTCGACTGGGTTTTTGCTTAGCATTTTGTTGGTTCTGTTTGTTCAAATATCACTGTCATTGTGGATTGTGTAGTGCATGTAAGTTTTTGAATGCGATCCATTTAAAAAATATTTCATGTTTGACATATTTTCTGTTAAACATTTCGGAACATTTTTTTTAATTAACTGTTCGTTCGAAGTGCTAAGTGTATGTGGACAACAAAATCAATTTGAAGTTGGCTCCTTGAAAGTACAGTCACACAAAAGATGAATGTATTTGTCAGCTTGTTATTGTCACTAAATCTTCTAATAAAATCTCATTATCGATGGTTTACGATTGAATTTGTTGCTCATCGCGTCTGTTATGCTAAGATTGAGTTAAGTACCTATCGAACGTTATTTCAAGCCAGTGACTAAATCCATTACTCCTCACGACCCTGTCAACGCTAATTTATATCAATTACCCAGCGCTCTTTGGAATCGTTTATGTCCAATTAATATTTATAGAATTCAGTGGGAAATCGTTAAGCAGTCGAACGCACCTTATCCAAATGACACCATCGCCGCATACGCATCGGTATTCGCGTTCGCTCCCGTAGTGTGGGTCACGTTAGTTATCTTAAAGTGACATGTGAGCGCGTTATGTTTGTCCGCCGATTAAATTCAATTTGCAGGATATTGGATTAACCGATGTTGAGATGATTCAGTTTTTTTAAAAGCTCGATGATGACATTAAAATTCCAATACAGTGACTGCCCTCCAGGCAAATAACGATGCAGCGCGCTACATGTAATCACGTCTCCAGCCTTTAAAACGTAAGTACAGGCAGCCTGACCGCAGTTGTGCTCCTGTTTCACTTTCCACGAGCCCACTAACCAGATGCATCTTGATATCGATTTTTCTGGATCAATAACCAAGGCGGCTGGCATTGCTTTCACCCTACCGATGAATGCACACTTTTACTTCAACCACTGTCGCCGCTGCTGCCTCGAATCTGAACCTTTTCTACCGCCCTGCCTTCAGCTTCATGCAATTAACCAGAAACCCATTAGAGATGTGAAGTCGAATTGTGGTTGAATGCGTCCACACGCCCCCTTAACAACTATCCCCATTGTCTTGAAAGTGAAATATACGAGCTGACGCTAATGTTTGCATTGCGGTTTGACAACGTCATTGTCGTCGCCCCGCGCGCCTTCGACAGGGCAGCACTTTTGTTTGGCATAGTTTTCCGCTGCGTCTGCACAGCACCGCCACATTTCATCTCAGAGGAAATGTAGGCTGCAGCACCTCACATGCTGCCATTGCCTTCGCTACCGTCAACGCCATCGCCGCCGCAAGGAAAGGTCACACCATTGACAATGAAATTGTATTCTTCCTCTCGGATTGGGGTTGGCATGCTACTCCGTGCGGGTTCGTTGCATTTCACACATCAGCGTCGAGAGTGCTTCGCGGGAAAGGGCTTATTATTTATGTGGGATCCACTCGGGCCACTGCAACATTGTGCTGTTCCTTTCGTTGTCCGCGAAGGCATTCCAACGGCCAGGGGAAACTTTTTTTTCTCGCGAATTACACTTAATTAGAGACACGAACACCAGGCGTGTGTGTCAGGCAATGTGACGGTTTGAAAAGCTGCTCCACTTAAAATCCTACAACGGCACATTGAGCCGCGCCTTTCTTTTTCACGGTGAGCAATCCTATTTCGCCGACTCACCGCAAGCATTCACCCGTCACCGTTGCCCATAAGACACCGGTCGAGGCGCTGTGCAACTCTGCTACTTTTGTTACCCAACACCGCTGGCAGCGAACCAATATGTCATATCGATACAATAACTAACGTCAAATTCATTGTTTCACATGTATCCTAACAGTAATTCTGGGGAATGCAACGTGCCCGGTGGGAGCAATCGTTTCAAAATATGAATTAACCGCTGACCTTGCTTGGGGCACAATGCAAATATAATTCATGTAACTGAGAGCACTGGAGCGGCGCTATTAGTTATTCGATTCGTTGTTTTGACACCCACAACAGCCGAAGTCGGCGTCAGTGAACCGCAACACCATTGACACGGAAAATCACATAGCGGTTGCTTGAAAACCGCACTAAACGGTATGGTCTCTGCAGAAACTTTGTTTCTTTTCCTTTTTTACAACAGTGTGGTCTGAATGTAAACGGATGTGTATTACACATGCTTTTCAGCATAATACAGATTTTATCATTTTGCTCGGTCTGCTTTTCTAAGATTCGGCAATTTTTTAGAAAGTGTCCTCTTCTTTTGAACCTGCAGAAAATTAAGTTTTGAAGGATTTGTCTGATAGATGTAAACGAAGAATAATTCATCGTTAAGTTTTAATGATAATGTAAAATAAAATGCATAAATTTTAAAATATAATTAAATTTTGTATTACCCCTTAAAAGAAAAATTTCTGGCATTTACTTTTTTAAAAATGTTGAAAATGATACCATGTGGAAGTTTGCCATGATTACGTCTGAGGTGAAAGGTTCAGAAGGCTTTAGACATCTCGCTGGAACAAAAAGACTTATCTCTGTAGGATAACAAGAGGAAAGTTGACTTCTAAAGCATCAATCATAGCTGGCATATTCCCGAAAACCTGAGACTCTACATATCTCCAGAAAAAAAGTCCAAAGGGGAGAAATCGTATAGTCGTGTAGATTAACGTAGCGAAATGAGAAATTTTATGCTCACCAAAAATATTTTTCAACAAATAAAATGTTTCATGCGCTGTATAGTTCGTAGCGTTTCCTTGTTGAAAACAGAGTTTAAAGAGATCAAGAGTGTTTTAAGTTCGGGAAACAATTAATCCATTAACATTTAGCGACAACTGTTACCATTAACGGTAACATTCTAATTTGCTTCAGTTTGAGCTTCGCGTACACTCTAAGCTACAGCCGCTGCACGTCTCTTTATTGGATGTGGTCTGATCGGCCGAGTATTATCCACTTATGCAAACCGGAACTCTAATTTGCGAATGGTACTGACAATAGCGATTTAAGTAGATATATTATGTGCAGCGTCTCACACGAAAAAACATTCCTCACAGAACGCTTATTTTGTCTAAAATAAAACCCTCGATGTTTGTGATTGCACACCGTGACATAGTGGATAAATATGTGGGCTTTTGCTAAGAAGTTCTCGATTTCATTAACGGAACGGGACCCAGTTCCATCTCCGCAAGTTCAATTTTCATTTGAAAATTTTAGCAAAATTGCTCATTGCTATAGGATTTTTGTTAAACCACCAACAAAATGTGTGACAAGGTCTGTCAAAGTAAAGCCAGAAGATTTTTTTCCCTTAAAATTGGCGCATGCTAAAGGGATTGCAAATACCCTTAAGTGATCGAATTCAAGTCACAACACGGGCTGAAGGTAAGACAAATTCCGACAGGTCCTAAGCGCCATGGTTTGCCATCTTATTAATAAAAACAACAGCAGTAATTGGAACGAATTCTGAAATTCTCATAGTCAAGTAAGCCCCTCTGCCAGTCTATTTTACAAAAAAATTGTAACGTTCTGACATAAATGTTCTCATGAGAATGTTTCATTTTCAACATATAGAAAATCAAATTATTGATTGTTGACATAGATACAGATACAGAAAATTTTCTTTCTTCTTTTTATCCATGTAATGGAAAATTTTTTTGTCCCACTGTTTGATTCCTTTTTTTTCAAATTATTATTTTACGGTAAATCTACGATACAGTTTTGAGCTGGTTACTATCCATGGACCCACATCAATTTATTCTCTATTCTATTTTCAATTCTGTTCACATACACACATGAACATTTTTTCGCATTTTGTTGTTTTTTTTTTGTCATTGTGTTTTTTTTTCAATTTTTCACGTTCAATAACCCATAGAACTTGATTGTTGGCCTTTGTGCTCCGCGGCATACCCAGTTCAGAACAGAACACACCAAGAGCACTCCTAAACTCAGGTGCCACTTTATACACCTTAGAATGATCGCATGGGTTGTGCATTTTCAGACTGTGTCCAAGGACACTGCACTGGTGTCAAGAGACTTTCCTTTCCCCATTCGTTTTTGACTCTTTGGTTAGACGGTTGACGGTTACATTGGGGTTGGTGAAGGTGGCACTCCTACATGATACGGTATTTCAGTGTAAATTCCCCATCGGGTAAATCTAAAGTCGATCGTGGCTAACGGAGTGCCTGAAAATAAAATGAACAAGAGTTCTTATGCGGGAGGCCGACAAGAGATAATAATATGGATTGGTAAACGAAAATTGATACTTTGATGGTGTCGATTAAAAGAGTAATTAAAATAATACCAGTTAATCATTTTAATCTATTAATTAATATGCTGTTACGTTATTCACTATTTTTTGTAGATTTATTGGATGAGATAAAATTCTTAGACGAGTTTTCGAAAGGATTCGATTTAAAAAAACAAGTTATTTGATCTATAAGGTCTTAGGCTACGCAAATTAAAACACTGATCACATTAAGATTAAATCACTGCTGAGCTTGTAACCCAGTAAAGCTCTGCAACGAAATAATACTTTAAAATGGAGGTGTTTCTTTAGACAACGTTTTGGTACACATCCATATATCGAAAATATATAGATAAACAATGAGGTGTGACGATACATTTTAGCCCGTGCTCTTTACTTTCGTGTTGTAGGTGCCATTCCCTTCTGAAATGCACATTTTAATGATACCTTCAAACGGCCAATATTTTTTATTCGTAAAAATGTTTTCGTAGACAATTAGTACTGCCTAGGTAATATATATAACCTAGCCATTGCAGTGTAAGAAAGGCCACTGTTAAGCTAATTTGGAGAGTATAATGGTGAATTAGACAGATAGAGCCACAGAATAGACACAGAATTATTCATTTCGTGGTCTCAAGTTGGTAGCGCTGGCATTTGACACCTGCCAAACTTAGCTGTCATTTAAAATTTTACAATATTAGCTGAATGTTTCTTATTTATAATAATGGATCGCATAGAGATTGTAGAATGCCTTCCAATCATTAGAATTTACTACGAATGTGGTGATTCAAACGTCGACATAATCGACCGAAATTTTGAAGATATTTGAAGAGAGTAAGGTCTGTGAATCATCGTAGTGTATGATCAGTCGAAAATATTGCTGTTGTAAGTGCAGTAAAAGTTTTGCGTGCGATTTTTCGTTGATGGCATCTGGAGGAGAAGATTTAACGATGGGTTGTACAGCGACATGCGCCTGGTCAAGCGTCTTCGGATACAACTCTATAGATGGTTAGGCCATGTTAAGCGTACGGACACCGCACTTCGGCCCGAAAAGTTTTCGAATCCAAGCCATTGGGACAATGCAACAGAGGACGGCCTAGGTTAAGGTGGACCTCAATCAACTTGGAGTGCGCAACTGGAGGCCGTTAGCGAAAGATCGTGCTGGCTGGAGAGGCATGTTGGTTGAGGCCCAGGTCCACCCTGGACTGTAGCGCCACAAGAAGAAGAAGAAGAAGAAGTGCAAGTTGCTGATGAACCATATTTGTCGATATTACGACCACGTCACTGTGGCGTATTTATGCATTTAGATTTGCACATTCTCCCTTTAAAAGTTCAGCTCACTCAATAACAGAAGCCTGTTGACTATAAACAACGTCGTAATTACGCTTCTTGGGCGATGATAAAATAACAATAAACATCAATTTTTCGATCAACATTTCCTTCAATTCACATTTCTCACTCGGTGGGTATGTTAACAAAGAAATTTGCCACATATGGGTTCAAGAATCCCACATTTGATCGAAGAGGTGCCACTGCCTTCAGACAAAGTGAATGTTGGTGTGCTCTATAGCATCATTGGTTTGTATTTTATGGAAGATGCAAATGGGCCGGATGGTTACGAGCAATTCAATGCTATATGGTTGAATGATAACTGATTGTTTTTGCGGCGATTTAAAAATTGAAACTTGGACGGGATGAAGTTCAAACATGACGGGGCAATAAGCCCGCATAAGGATGAATTATGCCTTTTGTTGTGTAAGAAATCTCCTGATCTTGCAATTTCACGATTTGGCAACATCATTTGGCCACGAAGATTAGCGATTTGACAACATTAGATATTTTTCTGAGGAACTACGCAAAAGCCAGTGTTTACGCGAATATTTCCCAAACTTAAGGCGAAATAAGAACAAACATTACTCAAATTAAGATCGAGGTATTGCCTGAAACATGCAAAAAAGTCGTCACAGAATATCTTAAAAACATCACATCCTACGCATCTTCCCAAGGCTATAATTTTCACGATATTGATTATCAAACTTATTGCCAAGGTTTAAACTTTATAAGGAATTTCAATTTGCATCAAAAATGTGCTGCTGTATTTATTTCGTTATGTTTTACTTTCGAAACCGAAAAACGAATTACCTTAAAATTGAACAGTGAATTGCATTCATTGGGGTGACCGACATGGGTTGGTGCTTCCTACGAAGCCAATATTTAAAATCTCATACTGGACTTTTATTTGTCTTTTATTTTTGTACGATTCCGCGTGCCTCGCTATGTTACAGCAGAAAAAACTTTTGACAATGGGGTGATTAATGCTATTCTTCGCATAAGATATTAGGAAGTCCCTATTGCAAGTAATCTCTGCACCAAATTTCTCAGGACCAGAAATGAAATCCGGTTATTGCAATGCAGAAGCACGCAACAGTACGGGAATGCATGCTTTAACATCGCCTGTACACACTGAAGATCGTACGTTCGAGTTTGAGTCTTTCATTTTAAAAATTGGACACTGCAGAAGCGAAAAGAAGTAAATGTCCCAAAAAAACTGATCCTCCGCAAACATCTGTCGTCATTGTCGGGTATTCGGTACGCATACTGAAGCACAACAAACACTAACTGTTCTGAATACAGCCAGTGATTGATTTAACATACAGAGTGGAATGACAAAGCTTCACCATTAGACAGCACGCCTAGTCATCGAATGAAAATTCATGAGGAAGGAATGAGGAAGTTGAGCCGTTCACCGATTGTTATGTACACTACCATTCCCAGCTGTCAGCCATGCTTCATCTCCACAGCAGTTCAATCATATGCAAGCAGTTGACTACGATCTAGATCTCATTAGTTCTGCCTTTCTAGCCGCGTCCATTAACAAGGGTGTAAGACTGAACAAAGTCCGACTGCCCACTCTCCTCTTCCCGTCGAATTCAATCACCAGTAAGCTTGAAATGCTCAAGTAGCTATCCAATCGATTCAGAATAAATTGCACGTCTGCGCCGAGATAATTAAGTCAACAATTTTTTTCACTAACGTAATTCCAGACTATTACAAGAAGGCATACCACACTTTTTCCTCATCAATATCGAATGAATATTAAAACCCCGAACCCACCCACCACTTATTATTCAAGCTTACATATGCCCCGCACTCCCCCAGCCACACACCGACCATATTGGACTCTGCAATCGTTCATCAGATCGCGCCCTCAGGTCACACTTAGAAAAACACGAAAATAATTAATCCGTAATCATTTCTCACAAATTCGACTCGCAGCAGAGTGAGGCAAAAATTAGTCACGACCAATTCGCAAGAAACACCACACATGGCTCCACTTGATGCCCCACACGCCACACTTCGTATCGCACCGGGCGCTGGTGGAAGTAGCCACCACCGCCGCCGGAAATAACCTTGAAGCGAAGCAAAAACCGTATACCCACGATTATCGCGTCCAGCATAAGCCATTCTTTGAGATAAAATCTTCAGCGCATGCTCAACTGTAAAGCTCAAGCTCCAGTCGTGACGTTCGTGGCCGCGTCTGGGTTACGTCATCATACTCCGGTTTGGATGGTTTGACTGCTGGCTTTCGGCAGCAAGACGAGCTCAGCTACCCTCGCATATGTCGGTCGAACAGCCCGACCACGACCATTCTTCAGCACTGTGTTACTAGAGTAAAGGTGAGCCACTCAGCGAACCCACTCAAAACCGCACTCACTCAGAGCCGGCCACGAGCGAACGCCTTAACAGCGGCGCGCACAGCTCTGTTGGTTCGGTTCGGTTCGGAGTCAGTGCTGGCGTTTGTACTCGTAGACAACACTGGCTTTCTGGTCTGTCTTAGCTTTGGTCTCGTCGATCGTCGAGTTTCGTCAGTTAATAGCGAGTTCTCTGCGACTTATCGCCGCAGTAAACAATCGGCGGCATATGCGCTACGTTCTATCCCCATCGATCGGTCGCGCGATCGGTTTTTGCTTTCCCAGTGGTACGCTCCTCTTGAGTAACCTGTCCCGAGCGATCGTTGTAATTAGAGAGTGAAAAATAAAATAAATTGTGCACCAAGTGCAGTACTGTGAAGATCGGCCCACCAGACCATCTAGCCAGCCAGCCAAGTCGGAAAGAGAGCGACAGTCAAACAACTTGAGGCGGTCTTGCATAATAGAAAAAAAGTACCACGACAATAACGTTGTCGCCACCGCCGCCGTACTCGTTTCAGTGTGAATATAGCCAAGTGAATAATTTTTTTCTCCATCTCCCGTGTGTGGTATGCAAACTACGGCGTCGACGGCCACCGTGGACCAGAGAGTTTAGTAAAAAAAAAATTTCAAAACAACTTAGAGAAAAATTATCTCGACCGGGTTGCTGAAAGTCGGGCAATCGCGCGCGCACACGCTGTCCTCCAGTGTCGGAGAGTGAGTTTGCCGAACCGAAAATCGTGCTTGTTACAGATTCGATTAAATTCCTTCAATTTCCCCGAGCCTGGGTCGAGCTTCCTAGCCCGGACAGCGACGACAACGTCGACAACGAAATTGTTGCACCGCGCGAGTGTTGTTGCCACTTCCCCCGAAAGACACTTTAAACTTCCACACATTCGCCTCGTCGCGGTTTGTTTTGCTATATTGTGCTGTGCTCTGTGTGTCCGGCGACATTAAGTGAATTGACAGTAAGTGGAGGTGGAGGACGCCAGCCAGACAGCGGCGAAGACGATAACGCGCTCGAGCCAGAGACGCTCCTCAAGTAGAGGTGGTTCGGTGGTAGTTGGAATGCAACCGTAGAGGTAAGTCGCCTGCCATTTAGACTTTGCATGCGCGATAAAATGGCAACACTAGATATTCGTGTGTGATACGTGAAGGCGGTTTCTGTTGCGTTCTGCCTCCGCTGGGACGGCAGATAATAGCCGGAGCCGATCGCACAATTTATTGCAACTCAATTGCCGGCAGCGACATAATTATTGCTTGGGTTGTGTGTTTTTTTTTCCTCTTCTCCTGCCCGCCCGCGGGGAGGGGAGCAATTTTCTCGAGGTTATTCGCATCCGTTTGAGGGTATCACACGTTGATCTCATCGCCTGAAATGTCACTGTTCAAGGATACACCCTGTGAGTCACCGTCACCATCGACCCACTGACTCACTTTGACTTCCGGAATACCTGGAATTTCATCGAATTTCACGATCATTTCGATGGAACTTTTGTCTACACGACAATCAGCGTCCAAAACGTTGTCATGTTGATGTTCTCTTTGAGATTGTCATTCTTTGAGTGAATTGAATTGAAATTGAATCTTTTATGTCACGCATTGACTTGCACACGGTGGCCTTGCTCTATGAATAGTATTCAAATGTTTAGCTACAGCGAACAGGTTTCGAACACGTTTTTCGGCGCAGACTATCACAACTCGCACTAAGTGTGTTTTATGTCATTTGATCTTTATTGAACATGTTCATGCCGTGAGCAGTTGTCTGACTTTTCCACTGTTAGGTGTGTGTGTGTGCATGTTTTTCTGCAAAAATTTGCAGTCATTATTTCGCATCTCTGAGCTGTCTGCGAAGAGGTGCTGAATGTGTCAATTTGTTGTCTTGGGTGTGCCATTATTCTGTGAAGCAAGAATTTCATTTCTAATTTGGCTAGTGGCGCAAATATGGCGAATTGCATTTCAAATGTTGTATGTGGAAATGAGCTGTTGCAAGGTTCAATCTTCAAAAACAATCTATTGGCGAGATGCCCCAAGTAAAGGGCACAAAACTTGCGGATTGACTCGGTCTTTTCTTAGAACCTAGCCACATATTGAGACCGTTTTTGCCATCCGTCCGAAGCTTGACTACTCAGTGGCACGGTTTTTGAAGTATGTCTCTTTAGAATTTTGACCTGTTACATTGAATATGTCAAACTTGTGTCCAACGTCCTTTCTTGGTTTCCAAATTAATAATCAGTCATTAATCACATGGCAATTTTATCATTCTTGACTATAGAGTTGGGGTGTGTTGGCTTTTACGACCCCCCTTCCACAGACTTGTTCATGCCGTTCCACTATAAACCGCTCTGTGTGATATCAAAGAAGTTTTTGAATCAGTTTAAAACGCCTTTTCATTGCCGATGATGCTTCTTCTTCTTATTCTTTTAGTGCGCTACAGTCCAGGTTGGACCTGGGCTTTTACCAACATGCTTCTCCAGCTAGCACGATCTCGTCAGGTGCCTAAAGTTGCACACTCCAATTTGGTATAGGTAATTGCCCACTTGGGTGCGCCACTCAACCTAGGTCGTCCTCAGTTGCGTTACTCCAACGGTTCGAATTCGAAGACTTTTCGGGCCCAAGCAGTGGTGTCCATACGCTCTAAATGACCTAGTCATCTTTAGCGTTATACCCGACGACGCTTGACCAGGTGGACGTCGCCGTGTAGTCCTTACATTTTTTCATTGAATCTTCCTCTCCAGATGCCATCAACGCAAACATGACTAAGAATCATTTGCAAAACTTTTCTCTCAAAAAGGGCTTCCTAATAACCACCAAGTTTACTCGCCAAAGGGGAGGAATGGAATGATCAAGCTCTTATATAGAGCCCGCTTAGTCCTTCGAGAAAGGGCTCTATTACTCAACTGCCTGTTTAGTCAAAAGAAGCAGCTGATGGCAAGGGTCATTTTAGGTTTGACTTCGGTAGCGATGTTGATGTCCCTATGTGTCAGTGGTACGGTCTATTCAAGACGTCGGTACTTCGTTTTGCCCTCATTTATCGCCAAACACATTTTAGTCACTTCCGCATCAATACCACAAACGCCGCTTTAATGGCTCGCTGTGTTCGTCCAATCACGTCAACGTCGTCCGCGTAAGATAGCAGTTGAATAAACTTTTGAAAGATCGTGCCTCTGGTGTTGACTAGTGCGCTATGCACGATCTTCATGAGAGCGTGTGGCCTTGTCGATGGTTAGGATGGTCATGTGTTATCCTAAGAATTTCTTGATTTTGTTTTGCTAAGTAGGAGAAAGGCGCTTTCAAGACCCTGCGCTTTCAAGATGAAGCATTTTCAGTGCTAGCTTTATAAATTTCTATTCTATCAATGTCATTCCTTTCGAGCATACCCCAGTCCATTGCAAATTGTTTCGAATTCAAAACGCTTTCCTTTTCGAGGAGTGTGATCACTCTTTCTGTACGTTATAAATATTCCTGATTGCTTAAGCAGCAGGGTTCTTCGCAAGTATTTACTTGATGTTACAGTTCTGTTTTCTTTTTATTTTTCCTTTAATCAGATTTTTATTTTTGAGCCGTTTATTTGGTTATTTGCCTTTAAAGCTAGAGTAGTGGAAATTGAATACACCCTTTTGTATTGTTCTGGCCGGCGTGATTATTTTATAATAATAATAGGGCCTAGCTTCTACAACAACTACTCGTGTTGTGCGTGCTACCGTTCTCTCACGAGTAGAAGGGACCTACAGTTTCTTGCCGACGGCGGCGGCGAGATTTGAGAAGCTTTTCATAGATAATACTCTTTGAGTGTTGTCAGCAACTCGAAAGAGGTAGTGTCGCGAAAAAATGAAAGGTGTCCCGTCCGGGAATCAAATTTAGACTTTCTTCGTGGCGGTCGACGCACTTACCACTACCCCACGTTGACCACGTGATTATTTTATACGTATCCAAATTTATGCAGTGGCTTTTATTTTATTAACAATAAATTTCCCATTAACACTCGTTATGTTCACTTAATCACGTTAATTCCATCAAAATGTCTGGGCTTGTAAAATGTTCCAAAAAAGTCGTGCGTTAGCTTTGACAAGACTGAAATGCACGAAATTCTCAGACGTTTGTCTTGACTTTACTGACTTAAAAGTTTCTATTTTTTGTGTGTCTTACCACTTTTAATGGATTCTCAATTACAAGCTATACGATTTGAGAACTTAGTTGGAATGACAGCTCATTGCCCGAGGTAAATGCTCCTCCCCTACTTACATACTCTGTAGCATGAAGCCTGGATGTTGGTAGCGAGGTGCTATGTGTTGACGTATACTTTACGTGTGTTGTTCAAAATAAGACCTGAAGAAGGCAGTAGCAGATTAAAAAGAGCAATGATTGTTAATGGAACCAAGTAAGTTAAGGAGGGTAGGTCGCCAAAACCGATTCATTGACTAAACACATTTATTCGCGGCACCACTTCTATCGGGTTGCTAACAGTGATCAAAGCGAATTAATTGTCTTTCAAGAGCATCTCCAGTCTCGGAGTTTGCTAAAAAACGTTTTAAAAGAAAGAAAAAGCCGATAAAAGGAAATCGTGGCCATAAAGCCGCGCAGATTGTGCAAGCAACAATCGGTTCTTAACTCCAAGCCTTACTTGGGTATTTGGACATTGCGACTTTAATGAAAGTGAAACATGCAGTTGAACTGACGCCGACTGGTACTAGTTTAAAAACAATGGCATTCATCCTTCCAGAAGCTCATTGAACACATACCTGTGCAAATAACAAGTGAAAAGTGACATCGATTCTTTGGTTGCCTACCATCTCAATGCTTTCGGGCAAAAATTGACCTAAGCAAAACCAAATGCCTTGTAACAAACAACAGGAAAAGTATACGAATTTTAACAGGTGTTCTTACTTTTCACTGGAGGATGGGTGAAATGGCGAGAAGATTAAATCCTTCGGCTAGTTTCCGTGTAGCTCTTCAAAAACGACGATGCATTTATTTGACGACAAGGTTCTTTCATGTGACACCGAGGTCCACATCTCTCTCAGATTGGAGTGGTTAAAGTAATCCGTTGCACAGCATGTGATTTTGTAGGGAATACCATATGGATCTTTATTATAGGCATACGACCCTTTTAACCTTACCACACCAACAGTAGTCTGCAAATATTTGAATCCTCGCTTTATAATTAATTTTTTTTCAATACCTTTTTTTGCCTTATCATTCACAAGTATCAAAGAATCCAAAATAATGATGAGTAATAATTGAGTGACACTACAACCCACAAGGGAACAGAGCCTAGCTTCTGCATGAATTACTCGTGGTATGCACACCACGTTGTTTTCTCACGAGTAGAAGGGACTTACAGTTTTTTGCAGACTCCAAACAATGAGATTAGAAAACTTTTCAAAGACAATTACATATACTCCTGCTGTGTTGTTGGGAATTCGAAGTAAATGGTGCTGTGAAAAAATTCGTAAACCAAACCTGAATCTTTGATGTTTCGGTCGACGAACAAACTCACTAAGTCATGACCACCACTATGTGCTAGATGAATGGAGTTTAAAATTTCTTTTCCAAATTTTCCGACCAGTGATTTTGTGTAGGGTCCATTTAATGTAGGGACTACTCGTCCAGTTCTTTCACGGTCTACGTAATTTAAAGTCACTATTATAAAGTAGCTCACCCGCCGATCCTCTTAAGACTCTCTCGCTGCATATCAAAGATCGAAATCTTTTAATCTAAAAGAAACAAGTTGTTATTAGCTATGACAGTGCAGAACTCACTCATGCCAGTAGTGCATTTCCCTTCGAAATCGGCCACTCCCAACAACGGACAGCACGATGCGACCTTTGCTTCCTCGAGCGTCAAACCCAAAATAATTCGCTGTCACCCTTTTGCCCCGCAATCAAGTCCCAATCTATTTTATCTTGAAAAATCCATTAGGCAGCAACCGTGGCAACACCAGCGGAGCGCCTGCATGCGGGCGTCGGTAACAAGCTAACAAGCAGGTAAAATCCAATCCGAAACCCTAAACGCTCTGATTACTCCCCGACGAAATTGCATTTTTTTTAGAAAGGAAATACAAATTTTGTCGGTTGTTGTTATTAATTTTTTTGTTTGAAAATTCACTGCGCACAGAAGATTTAGAAATAACCGGCGCAGCCAGCCAAGCGGCCAGGCTAATTGACTTTTACCCGGACACTCCATGGGAAAATGCCAGCGATACATGCAACATTGCACTTTTGAAATCCCTCGCAAAACGAAATCCGAACACGAACGTTCGCTGTTCGGTGGCGGCCCGTGCGAGTGCCTGTGTGGCGTCGCGGCATTTCAATACTTCACGCCCCTTCTCACACACAAACCGGGTTATCCCAAAAAAATGTGCAGCAGGAGGTGTGCTTCTGTCCTGCTGCCATTCGCTGGGATTTTCGTTGGCGGTGTAACGTGATAGTTTCGCTAACTGGATTGAGATACAATGGCAGGGTAGCAGGTACGAAAAGTGTGGAGTGTTTTTTTGGAAATTCTTCCTCGCCGGCCGCTTGGCCTTCATTTCGACAGGCGCATTGTTTTTTTGTTGCCCTGAGAATTGGGCGCCTTTGTGAGAGCCGCAGATCTACGAGCCAAAGTTCCGCGTCTCAATAATGGGACCCGACGTGTCTGGCGGTGGCGGGGCACGCCTTAAAATGTGCCATTTTCTCAATCGAATGAGACTCTGGCGGGGTAATTGTTGCCGAATTCATAAATCAAGAGATTAATGGTCGCGCTGCGGCCGGGCTACTGAGTGGGAGGCTGAAGTGCGCGGAAGTGTGGTTCTTGAGTGAATGTTACACAATCGCTGGCGTATCGCGGAGAATCGTAAAGTGTTTCTCGGGGCTCAATTCAATTCTGCGAACATACACTCGCACGTACGGCATTGTTGCGCAACGCAAAGCACTGGCCGTGGTTTATGGTCTCCTTAAGTGGAGATGGGAGTTAGATAAGATCCTTGCGAGAGCTAATCGATTTGCAATGAAACTTTAATGAAAATTGGGAATTAATTGAATGTGTCTGGCTAATTGTTTGCGCTGAAAGTTAAGTCTTTCCTGATGTGACCGAGACCTTGAGCGGGGCTGAATGGCTTCGGGTCTGCCATGTGAATGGAGTCGATGGGATGGGTAGGGGTTTGAGCTTGCCTGAGAGTTTGAAGTGGAACAAATTGTATTCATTTTCGGAACTCTTCAAAATCCTCTTAAGTGAGCAATTGTTTGAAATGAGGTGCATTCAATTTAGCCAGTCAACAATTATTCTTAAGAATGTCTGTGCAGTTGATGTATTCTGAATCCTTGACAGGTCCTCACCTAAGAGGTGATTTCCGTTTATCTTTGTTTATCGCCAGCAATTTGTAGCTGCTTTGCTCTGCTAGCACTTTTGTAAATAGCCTGCAGTAAGTTTTAACACGGTCACTTGTGTATTTTTCCCTATTTTTTTTATTGCATCCCCATGGCATAGTTGATAAATGGACACGCTGATGGTGCTATCCCAGGACGGTTTATTTCACAATTTTCATGGCATCACCTCTGCCGAGTTGCTGACAATACAATACGATATGGCAGGCATTTTGAACATGGCAAAGAGCGTTTCATGAATGACGGCGGTCACTGAACAAATTGTGAATAGACCATCCTGATTGGCCTATGAAACGATTATCAATTAAATCAAAATGCTATGAATTTATTCTCAAACCAAAAAAGAGCGTGTCTTAACCCGCGAATGACAGAACACTTTGACCCTGAAGGCTCATGTAAATCAAATCGCTGTTTGTTCTTAAGCGAACAAGTTACTAGCTCAAGAGTAATACACTTCTACGAGGAACTGCCTTCAACTCCAGGTACCTGACGTTGAGGAGGAACTTACCCACTATTAAGAACAAACAGGACGTTGTCTATCTTAATGTGATGTCGGCCACCATCCCACATGGGAGTCAGCATCAGCATCAGTAACACTCTTACCTTTGAACCCATTATCTAACTCGTTACCCCATGCTACATCCTACATTGCACAGCACCGACAGAGAGTGTGGGCGACCTCATATGCATACGACCGAGACAAAAAAAAATGCATAGACACAAAATGTTTCCCGATGAGCACTTTAGGACGGCTGGCAGCAGCCCGAGATCTCTGCCGCTTCTGAAACCACTTTTAGATAGTTTCTAACAATTTTGGCGCGCGTTTCTTTCATATCACTGTCTGATGATAATCCAGATGATGTGACACATGCGTAGCACTATTATAAGTGTATACGGAATCACTGATGGAGCCAAAGTTCAGTTTGTGGCGGAATGGTGCTTACCAGACCCAGGTTTTGAGGGAACCTGACTGGTAGTGACAGCTTGAGCAGAGGCTATATTCTTGTGCAACGGGAGGTTAGGAGCCCCTGGAACTTCGGTTTCAGTCTCCGTGCGGTATGCCCCCTTGTGGGAGTATCGTGGTGGCTGTGGCTCAATACCCATATTGTGGGCAGAGACGCGGTTAGTATATTGTTTTGACTGGTCTGAATTAGGTTGTTTACCCTACTGATTCAGGCCAGGCGGTTAGAGGATTTTCCCCGCTCAGTGTGGGGTTGCATTCTCAACCGGGTGCTGCGACCCATAGAGCGGCAGAAGTTTAAGAAAGGCCTCGCTTACCAAGGTGAGGTGATTGTCCCTCAAACATGATCTCGTCTAGTATTGCGTTATCGACGACGCTTGGGAAAACGGACCTCGTGATATAAGCTGTAAGGCAGGTGATCACGTAAAATCAAATCCCACATCTATCTGGTGATTCTGGTCAGCTTCCAAAAATGTCACTAAGCACACTGTATTAAATTAAAGATTTAATGATCTGAGTAACAACTTTTTAACTTGCAAATAAGTATATTCGTTTCAAAAGATTGTTCATCTTGACGCAGGTTCGTTTGAGAGTACAAAAGATGTAATTTCAAAAGTTCGTCGTCGATCGTCACCACTCTCTGCTTCAATTCCTTGGTATTTGACTTTCACTTCAAACAATTTTGTGTCGAATAAGATGCGTCACGAAAGAAGAAAGTGGTGTTTCTGAAGAAGTCATTCTTAGGTCAAATTTGGAAAAACAGGAATTTTTAAGCAGCATTTGTGGGGCTTTTGGCTTTTGTTAAAAGTCCCTATTGATGCTTGCTTTCTGATTTTTCATTGATTCAAGCTGCTAAACAAAAATGGACGAAAGGTCGATATTTTGAATGAAGGACGGAAACACGCCAGAGACCTCTATTTACGCGTTAAAAACTAAACTGTGCAGAGTTCATCGAATGAAAATAAGCAACCAAATTGAAAACTGAAGTTAGTGTAAAAAGTTCTTGAGACTACTTTTTCAGTGGACAAGACTCATGGCTCCAGTCGTTTGACTGCTAACCGAGAGCGTGGGAACCAATTCACGAAAATCAACTCTACATCGATCTCAAGAGCTTTTCTTACGTTTTTTCCTTTAAAATTCATTTAACTAAATGTTTCACTGTTTAGATTTCCACATAGCCCCCGTAAAAGCGTTACCACGGCAAACTGTTACTGTGAACCTGAGCAGCAGCCAACACATTGCAAAAGCGGAATCAATTCACCCAGTCACTCTAGACAACATTGAAATCTAAGCAATATGATTAATTCCCAATAACGATGCCTTATTTACTCCCACGTCAAAGATTCACATCTCCCCTTTTGACAGATGAATTATTTTCAACCCGTCAATAAATTCAAGGAGAGATGATGCAACACAACGCTAAAGACCTCCATTAAAATGAAAAAAAAAGAGTTTTTTTTCTCCCAAGAATTCACTGTCCAACCCAAACTGTCAAAGTTAACATCAAACATGAGAGGTCACACGACTCATTGTTCTGTGGGACCTCAGTCTGGTTGTTTTCCCTGCGTTGCTTCTACGCCTCAAGTCAATTTCATTTAATTATAAACTGTAACATCAAGGTGCGTCAATATCAAATCCCACATGACTTCACAGTTTACCTGCTGACTGAACTTCTAGTGCAATCATCTATCTTCAACTGACAGCATTATAATTTCTACGACGGCTAAGCGCAAAAAACCAAACAAAAAAAAAAAAACAAAAAAACACCAGAAACTACCTGAATTGTGTATGCACTTAATTTGCTGAATAATTACGTGTACAAAAGCATTCTAGATATCGGCAAGTCGATACCGATGATGTCCTTGATGCGCTCCGCGCACCGATGCGAGGCACAACTTCGGCGTCGCGCGCACCCGCGATACACAAACGAGGAAAACGACTCGTTATGATCTACAATTTCCACCGCGATGATTTCTATTTCCAATTATGAGCGACGCAAAGCAATAAAGAGTGACTTAATCGATTTGCATTTAATATTGGAGGTTACGTGGTGATTAGCAAACGCGGCCGGGGCAGGATCGGAACACGATTGAAACACTTCAACGAAACGGGGTCGTCCGTCGAGTCACATGCCAGTTACAAGTTTTTATGTTTGCAGTCTTTCCCACGATTAACCAATAGAGATGGCTTCGGTTACGAGTGACTTCGTTGGCTGTTTGTTTCAATTAACTTTATTGTTATTGATTTTTGTTTGTTTCGGGCAAGACGCGCGCGGCGATCATTAATTTACCAACAACGACATGACAGATATGAACAATTCGACCAGTTGTCTCTGATGACATGTCAATTCCTTGCCTTTTGTCTGTCTCGATGCACGGTGTTGGCTGGGTGACTTAATCGCAGATGACAGACTGCACGGCTATTTCGAATAATTGCCAGCATGACCCATTTGCCAAGCGGATCTATGACATTTGCATATTTGATCGCTGCAGGAGGAGACAACAACTGAACGCAACGACCTCTGAAAAGGCGGGTGGGTGTGTAGCGCTGTCTGTTTTTGCGTCACTAGGAATTTATGGCCCAGCCCTAAACGATGAGTTGAACCTGTATTCGACAAGTTGGGGGTTTGCTGAATGTGTCGATTTGGTTGATGGTGACAAATTGGGTGATTTCGTTTGATGGCGAATGCTTGCGCTTGTCTGTTTGAATGGGGATTTCATTGCTCGTTTTTTTTCTTCGTCCGTAACAGGGCATTACTGGGGAATCCTGATCTCGTGAATTTGATAAAGATACGTTTTTGGGGGGACACTGTTTGTTGCTGCATTGGGTGACAGCACTGAGATTTGTGAATTTGACAAACCAGTTTGGATTGGGTAGATGTGCTTGTGACTCTACCCCTTCACCGCTGTACCATTTGAAGATCTGCAGTAATTCACTAATTTTTGGCAGTGATTCATTTGCGACACGTCTCTTATGCTAGAGTTGTTTACAAAAATTCTCAGTGGTTGCTTGATGTCCTAGACACGGATTCAGGAACATTTTACGAAGAACTAATTTAAAAATGTCATGCATTTAAAGGGAACAGAGTGGGATGTCCCTACGTTATGGCTGTCAGTCAATTGCGGAAGTCGGTTAAACCATAAATACAAAAGGCATAACTTGAAGTGACACGCTGGAAAGATGTGAAGTTTTCTACTTTGAACGGGGTATGTACGCCGGCTACTACTTCGACTTATGCATCCGCTTCTACGCTGGAAGCCAACACAAACTTCTACGCTGACTTCTACGTCGGCTTCTAGTGTGGCTTCTGCGTTGGCTTCTACTTCAGCTTCTTCGTCGGCTACTACGTTGATTTCTAGGTCGGCATCTTCGTCGGCTTCTATGTTGGCTTCTACATCGACTTTTGCGTCGGCTTCTGTGTCGGCTTCTGCGTCTGCTTCTGCGTCGCCTTCTGTGTCGGCTTCTACGTCGGTTTCTTCATCGGAGGTCGAAGTTCGATCATTGAGTTGGACGTTCGTAAGTCTCATAAGAAAACATGCTATCCGTTGGTGGAAATTTGAAACTGAGTTTGGAGGAGACGAGCATAAACTTGCCGATGAATTCTTAAAATGTTCAAATTTATTGAAAATAAAGTGTTCATTTTCCAGCAACATCGTATAATTTATCACTTTAAGAAGCTGTTGACAAGCACTGTCCAACCCACAATTTAAAGATTGTTTATTTTTTTTTGTTGAAACTCTGTGTTGGCTTATCAAGTTCTAAACTGAGTGGGTGACATATGCACAGATAATTATTTTTGTGGTCAGAAAGCATGTTGTGTGGTTTTTGCATGTGCTTGAGATGAATCAATGACATACACACATACTTTTTTGTATCTTCAGATTTATTTATACGTTACGCCTTTTCGCGTATTTTAAAATTCTACTACGTTTCAGCGCACACATTGTTTTGACGTGCCACAACGTGGACAATTTGCCAATTTGCTGGTATTTTTCAAAAATCAGAAGTATGCTCGTAATAAGTCTTTGTAACAATTTGCGCATAGGTGCGACACTTACAGACATTTTTGAAATGTTTTGAGGCTAACAACCGAGATTGCATAAAATTTAATTTATGACATGTGGTTGCGTAAAATTAAGTCAGATTTTCTTGTTTTTCGGTTCAACTTGTTTCTTTTGTAGTACAACATTACCAAACAATTCAATTGAGTCCATGGAAAGAATTTGATGTTGATCTTTGATGAGAACATGGCCAAGAATGATCGCCATCGAAGCTGTTTCTTAAGGATTCCTTGTTCGTGGTTAAATGGGAATCCAACACTTTTATTAATGCTTTTCAGAAAATTCCAACCCTCTTACTTACAGACCAGATTCATTTAGCCCTATATTGAGAGTTAGGCATGACGGTCAACCTTTCTCGTTTACTTAGAGGTATTTTTCCGATTTTTGGACTAGTCTTGATACGATTCTCACGATCCGTAAGAAAAACATTGCTTAGAAGCTTAAGTTCTATCGGTTTTTGCACTAGACAATCGGGCTTTCGATGTGGACGCTGTCTCTAAGTTCTTCTATCAATTTTTATTTCCCTTTCCCTTTCTGTATATTTTAAATGGCACTCCAGGATTTGTGTACAATTTAATTCTGTGAATCGTTTGGCTTAGTAAGTACACCCTCACCTCATTGCGAAGGACCTCAGTGTGTCTCTCCCGGTGCCCAGCTTAATCTACTATATGTCGTGAAGGTTCCGTCTGCATAGCTTAAAATACTGTGTAACACAATGCAACGACTTGAATAGCCTCTTCACTGTATCGACGGTAAAAATCATTCTAGTCAAACTGAGTTCCTTGATGAAGGATGCTACTTTAATTGTTGCTGTCTCATCCGCCTGAATGACTACGCAGTCGCTTACGTCCAAGAGTTTTTGGAAACTATCACAGCCCATAAGACCAAATGAGTTTAAAAAAATGAGTAGCACTACATACCACAAGTTACAATGGATTGCTTCTTTAAGAACTTTTCGTGTTGTGCGTCTATGGACCTCTCACGAGTGGAGAGGACCAACAGTTTGGTACCGACTTCAAGCGGCGAAATGTGAGAAATTTTGCAAGCATAACTTTTATTCCTTGAAGTTTATTGTCTCATGTCTTCGCGAACATATTTTGTGGGAGCCGCCTGTCTCGTTGAAAATTTTTGAGTATCGCAATATCAATCGATAGTACACCATAACTCTCTAGTCGGTATGCGTACAGGTAAGTTCGTCGACCCTCAGTCGGGTGTCGGAGTAACAAAAGTTTTTGACAGCCATTGTGCTGTGGTTTTACTCAGAAACTTAAGACACATATGTCCCAAGCACAACATACATCCAACACTTATCACACTGCTATTCAGATGTTGGTGGCCGTACGGCTCCTTGTCCCAATCAAGAAGGCCCTGTGGTTTATGTGGTCAGAAATCTTCAAATTAATGAAAACACGATGGTCAGATCTAGGAATAAGATGGACAAAACTTCAAGTTTACCACGGAATGGTTGTTAAATTTATTGCAAGGTGAGATCAGCCAATCAACCTAGTACCTATTTTAATTGAGACCTGTATGCGAATTACTGGGGTACATGTTGCCGATGGGATCAACTCGTTTGAAGGTCTTAAAATGACACACCCAGATTTTAAGCCATCGACTTGGTTGCGGTTGCGATTTAAATAATTCAAAGAGCTGTGCCAAGGGACCACCGGAAATACTTTTGTTTGATACTAATATAACTTTATGTATCTTGAATTTAAATTAATGTGTTTCTGTGGGACTGCTGTCACATTTATGTATATTCAGTGTAACATTCAACATTTTTAATTAATTAACGACTGCTTCCTTATTTGCGCGTCGTAAAGCGTGAGTCCTATTAATAAAAATTGTGCTTTCGAACGAGGTTTTAAATAAAAATATGTTGTTTGAGAAAATATTAAGTGTACCGGTTAATTAATTTTTTTAAGGATCTACGCTTTGTCTTAAGGAAACAAAATATTAATTAAGCCTTCCGTAGTTTTGGGCACAGTGTTTTTTTTTATTTTCTAGTCGAAGTAATTCTTCGATTTCACTGGCAACCATTTCATATTTTGACTTCATCACCTCATCTCAGTTAGAGACGTGTTGATCCACCAGACCCCCTTGTATTAAGCAAGTCAAGTGATAATTGGACGGTATAAGGTCTGTGCTATAGCACGAGTGGTGTAGAATATTTCATTTCAGCGTTTCTAAGCGCGTTTCAACTTTCCTTGCAATATGTGGTCAGGTTGTACTGCCTTAATGCTCCAGCTTTCAGCTCTAGGTTCGTCCTCGGCGAGTCAATGCCGATGTGCGTAACGATCCTTTTAAGTATAAGTATAAATCCGTAACAAATACTCACTGGAGGAAAAGTGTTCGTCATGCTGTATGGCATGGTCGTATTTTAAAATCCGACTTTTGTTCGTTCGGGTGAGAGATTTGTAGTAGAACGTTTTGCATCAGGTCAGATCGCCACGAAAAGGTGGCACATGGCGGCTCTTTTCCTAATTCTTAATACTATAATAATAAAGAACTACGTTCTTTTCAGTCCCCCTTGTAAAAACAGGATGAAGCTATAGAAAGTAATTCTGCCTAAGCGTCAGTCGTGTACGACCACGTGAAGGAAGTTTTCCTAAGAGTACCGGTGTTTGCAATGCAGGGATTAGCGATATCGAGTGAAGTAGTCTGCATTCGCAAAATTTATTACCAAGAACATCGTTTTTTTTTTAAATCTTCACTCCATATTCTTCTGATCTCATCATCCGCCGTTTAACTTTAAGCGGACAAGGATATTATGACAGGCGCCGCCCGGAACGACTGCCGTTCTCTACCCTCCAAACCCGAGTGAGGATTCAAACAACCAGAGAAATCAGAGAAATGCACCTGCGGTAGCATTTCCAGGCACCAGCTTAAGCAAATGACAAAAATGGAGCTGAAAAATTGTTATATCTATCTCTGTCTCTCAAAATATAGACAAGATCCTCCTCGTGTGCAAGTACCATAAGTAGTTGGTGTCTTCTGCCCACTGGGACGCGTCAAACACTGTAATTTTGCGGTTTTACAATTACCAAGTAGAGCCATCTATTGTAAAACTGCAAAAATTAACAATTTTTGTGTTTTTTCTTTCATCGAAAAACCAAAATAGTCGTAGAGGGGCAGGAACTACTCTCTGCATAGGAAAAATATGTTCAAGTCAAAAATTTCCTGGTATATCAAAAAATACAAGATTTCAGATCGAGAAAAACTTTCCACTTCGAACAATGCTGCTCAAATTAAATTTGGGGCAATTTGGTTCTTGTGCACTCTCTCACTTTGCAATGCAAATATGCATAGCGCCTCGCAATTCAGAAATCGATAATTGGTCTATTATTCCGTTTTGGAGAGTTTACAGCTTTACCGCTGAGCCCCCATTAAACTGAATGTTTCATCAAATCAGTTGTCGTCGTCGATCAATCGAAAGATAGTCACGCGGGTTATGTTCGCTCCAAAGAGAAGCATAAATTTTCGCAATTTACATAATGCACGATGGAGGCACTGTGTGTGTCAGTGAAAGATTCGCGAGCAAGTAAAAATAATCAGCGTTTCAAGTTCATGCATAAATAACTCGGTCATCATCAGCGAAATACACACCAAAACCGAATTTGAAAAAAAGCAGAGACGACCATGAAGAACGTGTGAGGTGGGAAGTGGCTTTTATTTTTATCGCACAATTGCCTTTGCGAGTGTGCAGGGACCTGATAAATCCTCTTCGTGGATTGATATCCGCTTGGCGGTTTCATGCTGCCCGCTGCCGCACGTTATTTTCTTGGTGCCAGCACAACGAAAGAAAAAAATGATTTAAAAACACAGCCTAGTGTCATTCACCGGGGCTTGGCATGTGGAAGTTATTTTGAAGTGTCATCATCCTGCACTCTGCCTGGACGCTAATTTACGTGATTGTCGAGGATTTATTGAATTTCGTGAAAGGCGTTTGTGTCCTGATACTGTGATGGAATTGATCGAACTTGACTTTGAATAACGCAATGATTGGATTTATTTGATGGCTTGCAGATAAATTATGTTCGTCTGCAGTTGATTGAAGGTGTGGGAGTTACTTATTAATCGTGCGTCATCGATGTGATGGAGTTTGTTTCACGGCTAACGCGTGAAATGAGATTTCCTGGGTTGGTCGGCTGCAGTCATTTTTGGTTTCTGAAAATGTAATGAGTTTGCATGGGATAGCTATTGATTCTTGTAAATATTCGGTATAGTAAGTCCTGTCCGTTCTTCTGTCATGTCTGTCAGATCCTTCAAGCTTTTGAATCGATTTTCATGAGTTTTTGCAAAGCGTGTATTTGAGGCGTAATTAGGGTCAGTTGCAATATATGCGATGTTGGGCCAAAATTGAAAATTGTAACCTAGTATATCGAACGATATTTTTAAATCGACTTTAAAGTTCAATTGATAAGTTTTCGTTTTGTCGTACCGCTACGAAGCAGGAAGTAAACAAATTTCAGCCCACCCCCACCATTTTTACACTGATGTATCTAAAAATCTGGAAAAATCTGAAAATACTGTACTAAATGGGAACTTTCAACGAAACGTTAGAAGAAATAGTCCGTAATCAACAAAGACTAATTTTAAAATTCTGGAAATGCAGTTTTGAGAAGCTTCATTAGAGCATTCGGAATTGGAAGTTACACAAATTTCGCACTCACTAGCCGGAGAAATGTGGAGCTCTGTTGCCTGAAACCGCCCTTAACTGTTGTGGCAAACTTTTTATAATTTTTCTGATATAATCTGTACCCATGTTGGATCATTCTTTTTCTTTCCTTACTGCGGATATGGATCCATCCCAATAAATTCTCGATGGGATTAAAGCTCGCCGATTATAGAGGTGTTTCAAGGACTTTAGGACAGTTATGAGCTTGTGTTTTGGATAGTTGTCTTGCCTTGAATATGTCCAAAATGTCCAATTTCTTAGCGCTCTGTGTCAAGTTTTCATTAAAAATATGAAGAAATATTCTTAGGTCATTATTTCGTCTATGAACACTAAACTTCCCACGCCTTTGGCTGAAACTCAGCCCAATACCATTACATAACATCCTACATGCTTCACAGTTGTTTAAATTTGCTACTTCTAAGCTCTTCATTTACTTTCCGCATCACCCTTGCTCTTTTATATAACCCGTAGAGGTTAAATTTATTTTCCTCCTCCGCAAAAATTACAATGTCCCACTAATTTTCTCTCTTACACCTGTATTCTTTCAGATCTTTAGCTGAATTTTTATCATGGGAATCGAGGAATATTGATTGTTTCACATATTCCAGTTATAAAGGCATGTCCACGGTCAATTTCTTTAAAATTCACTAACTCGTGGAATCTGACATCAAAACTATCGGAAACCTGCATCTCCTATCGTTCAGAATTATATTGGTTGTGCGCTTCGACCGTATTTGACTTAAGCTTACTCATCCCTTACAACTCTTTCTTCATCTAATGCTTATCTAGTTCAGTATACTTCGTAACCCGCGATGACTCGTTCTTGTGTCACTTTTGTTGATTTATTGAAAACTCAAATAAGAATTCACATAATTTTGGTGGAATTCACATTTCAAACATGAATCCGTGCTTCGAACGTTTGAAAGAAATTTGTCACGTGTTGATTAGTCACATTTCGCTGATCAAGAAATAAGCTAATCTTACGGAAGTTCGGCACATATTTGGCATTAAGTTAGACCTTGGCTGTGATTAGTTAAGTATGTAAAGCTTTTAAGATTGACTTGGTATGTGTATATAAATTTTGGTTTAAGCAAACATGTGATATTCTAATGATTTGTTAATGTGCCAAAATAGTCCTAAAAGACTCTAGATTTACACGGAAATTGATTTCTTATAAAATAAGTTTTGAATAAATTAATTTTCAAAATGTTAAAGGTAAATATGGAGAGGAGGTTCAGAAGTCACACTTGTTTGCTTATGGCTTGAGACGTTCACACATAAGTGTTGCAAGAAGTAGAATTGCCTTGTTTGTGAATTTAGTAATATTCTTGTCGTCAGACATGCTTACGACTTTCCAAATTCTGTAGATGATTTGGAGCACTTCTCTATTGGCTTTAAAAAGCTCTGACGGTAAGCCATCTGAACCCGTTGTTCTTAAAAAGTGGGTAGGACTTGGAAATTATAGATTCCTTAACATATTCGTTAGGCTCGCTAAGCAGTTGTTGAAAGTAAAATTCACTATTCCCTCGAAAAGACCGCGTGTCTTCTTTAAATCCGGGGTCTTATCTGTTTATCAACAGCTTGGATTTTCTGTCTTGTTGTGTACTTTTTGATATTCTTGAGTGATGAGCTTGGAGATTGGTAGAAATCTACTTCTCCTCCCGTCTTTAAGCCCAGTACTTCTCTTTTGTCGCTCTCGTTGCATTGATGCGCTCTCGGTTGCGTGGTTTGTTGGGCGTTTCTTCTGCTCACACTCTATCAATCACGAGTTTTTTGTGGAGGAGGTGGGATAGTGGTGTTACTTACTTAGGCATAGAAGAGTTTCTCTCTGAACTGTTCTTGGTAAAATTGTAGGATCAATTTTCAGTGTCCTCATGCGCCTTATACCAAAACTCCTTTTTATCGGCCGGTATAGTTTTGAAACATGACTATTCATTAAAACAAAAGTCCTGAAATATTGATTACCAGAGACATCTGGATGTTTATCCAAAATGTTAAATGATTTTACTGGGTTTGTGCTGCCTATCCTTTTTTCGATGAATTTGAAGATCATATGTGATTGCTTAGAAGATTTTAAAAGATCCAGGTTTCCTAAAAATAGACATTTAAAGTGCTACTCTACTCAACCTAGTACAAATTCCGTGTCATTGAACAGGGCGAACGGTTCTTCTACTCACCATGCAGATAGGACCAACATTTTGGTGTAAATCAAAGGTTTTTTCATTTGTCTAATATTTGTTACCCAAAGAAAGAACTCAAACGGTGACAAATCAAACGATGGTGGAGCCCGATCAACCTTGCCACGACGCGAGATAAGACGGCCATTGATTTTCATTCGCAAAAGAGTCATTTTTTCGTTGGCTGTGTGGCAAGTGGCACCATCCTGTTCGAAGCATATGTCGTTCAGATCCATATCTTTAATTTCTGGCCTCCAGAAGTCTGTAACCCTCTCGCGATAGAGAACACCATTCGCGGTGACCTCATTTTTAAAGAAATACGGCCCGATGAGGTCGCTAGCCTCGAAACAGTCACTTAATGTGTAGGCTCGGCTTTTCAACAATCACTGGTTAATTCTCATTTGTCCATTTGTCCTGCTTGTTAACGAATTCCCTGAAGTGAGTGTGTGGCTCGTCAGAATCATGAAGTGCAGGAAATGCATTTTCGTAACGCGCTGCTCAATTGTGTATTTTCCATGGTTGAATTTGTCAAGCACTGAAACAAAGAAATGTCAAAGTAAGTTGAACAAAAAACTTGACGTTACGTTGTGACTCACAATTAACATCGTGCATTATGGTTGGACCACACTTTTTATATTTTTTTTCTTGAACCTGCAAATGTTTACTGTGGCCAAGTTTATCGCGTGGCATGCTGACGAATGTTACAATCCACAGAAAGCATAGTTTCCGTTAAACCAAACAAAGTACTTTTTAAGAACTCATTTATTTTTCAAATCCAACCGTCCTTTTGCAAAATTGTAAACGCAAGTTAAGAGATTCCATCACAACAATGTATACCGCAGTGCTGGAGGACTGCCTCATGTGGTGCAGTTGAAACATCTTCATTCTTAATCATTTCCTTGGTTATGGCCAATGTTTAATGTTAGAAAATCTGCGCTTGGTGCGCACTCTCCAGTGAAAGTATTAACCTTCATTTTCATTTCTGACTTATCTCAGTATTCTTCTTACGCAGTCTTACTTGAAATTAATTTCCTAACCCGTTACGTAGCTTATGAAAAGAAAGTAAAACGACTGTTAGTCGTGAAGCACCTTCTAAATTCTTAAACACATTCAACGATCTCTGAATGATGATGATGATATGCGTGTCCATTAGCACTTGCTGTCTAACTCCAGGTTCACTGAACCGATCCGTTGCACAATTTATCATTTCGAGGCCAAACCCAAGCAGTTTTGTTTGCAGAAGTCATTGTGACTGAGTCAGTAAATTTGATTTTCTAAATTACCTCATTAGGAGCGATGCGTGTGTGTGCGCAAAAACATAGCCAAAAGAAATGATAAATATTTCTTCATCGACGGCATTATTTGCAATTTCTCAAATTAACATTTTCAAGTGGACCTATGCAAATGTCGGCAGATGTATCCAATTGCGATTCTCAAGAAAGAGACGAAAGCGATAAATCAAAGAATTAAGCATTCAGGCGATCAATCAACTTTTGAAAATCGTTTTTTAACGCACTCCGAGGGAGATTAATCGAATCGATAAGTTTCTCTTGGGGAAGAATATTCTTCACACTTTAGCTCACAAAAAAAAGAACGCAGTCTGTCCGACTGAATGTCTCAATTAATTTGTAATTTATGATGACAAAAGGCATCATTTGGCCAGCTGCTGGTCGCTGGCATTCAACAGACAGACTGTATCTGTTTAGCGGTCAAGGTGAAAGAGCGATTCTCAGTGTGAGGAAAAGTTCTTCAATTAAAAACAAAAAAATGACGGGCTAAAGCCCTCGCCATTCTACGGTTGAATTCGTTTGGAATGTTTTATTTGTTTATTTACCATTTTCAGAAACCGCAAGGGGAGTGACTAACCAGCGTCACGATATGTGATTTAACGGCTCTTCAGATGTGGTCTTGAGAATCAGTTATTTAGCGTGCCTTACTAAATGATTGAATCACCGTCTGGGTTAGATAATAGCGTGATCCAATGAAAGGGTGCCTCTTGGGCGACTCACGATCAGCAGAAGCCAATGGATTGGGACTGTTTCATGCAAGAACTTTCCGTTCCACATGAATTGACACAGGGATTTTATCTTTGAAGGGAAAATAATCGGGTCAAGTATTTGAAGGACAAACTTAAAATATGTGAAGTTCACTTATCACACCTTGACTTGTATATAATCCAACTGCACTGTGCTTAAGGTCGAATGTTTGGTTTGGAAGCCCACCTCCCTGTGATGGTCAAAGAAGTCTTAATGAGTGGGCAATTCATGGGCGTGTGTCTTAAACAATGTGCTATGTGAAAAGTCTACTCACTAAGTGAAAACAAATGACAACTGTCGATAAAAGTGCCAAGAAAGGAACAATATGTGCAACCATTAAAATAAAGTAGAAATGATGCTTTGTGTATTTCCGGTCGATTGGAATGAAGTGCTTAAGCTAAACGAAATAAATGTTGTCAACAAGAAAATGTATCCATCTAACAATAATTAGTAAATAATTGAGTGGCACTACAGCTCACAAGGGACCAGGGCCTAGCTTCTACAACAACTACTCGTATTGTGAGTGCTATTGTTCTCTCATGAGTAGAAGGGACCTACAGTTTTTTGCCGACTCCGAACGACGAGATTTGAGAAGCTCTTCATTGACAATAGATGATCTTTGAGTGTTGTCAGCAACGTGAAAGATGTGGTGCCGTGAAAAAACGCGAGGTGTCCCTCACGACGCACTTACCACTACACCACAGCGACCACCTTATCCATCTAACTATATCCTAGACTATTTGTGACAGTTGTCGGCTTTAGCTTCGAGGTAATGAACTCCACAAATACCTAAGTGGAGACCGAAAATTGTAGGAAACCAATGCTTCTTAGTTCTGGGTCGTGGAACAGTCCAGAACCAGAGCCAGAGCCTAGCTTCTTCAACAATTCATCATATCCATGCTACTGTCTCATGACTAGAGGGGGCTTACTATGACAATTTATAGATGAAGGGATCTGGAGTTGGGGCCTTAGGGGGAAAATGACAAAAATAGACTTCACACATCTTAAGGTAGCTTCTCGTCTTCATTCCAAGCGGAAACTTGTGCGACCCTAATGATCACGAACTATAATGTGAAGAACAAGTGGAAGGAGTATCTTCGTCTTTAGCGACAACCAAGCTAAGCTTATGTCATAACACAATCCTTTGACCACTTCCAAGATAGTACAGAAGTGCAAGTTTTCCCTTATTTTGGTCGGCAGACTTAATTCACTTAGACGAAGGATCATGGGAAACGAGATTGCCGTTTAACTTTGCCTGGCAAGTTATCAAAAGAAAGATCAAAAGATGCTCCCAAACCCACCTTAGAACTAGACGCTTTCTTGGTTAGGGCTTCTATCAACGGTTGGGTCTCTCGACAGCACAATCAGAGATGGCATGACTCTCCAGGATGCAGGCTGATTAAATGCATATTGCTAAAGATCAGCAGAAATCCGCGGCATTTCTGCTATCCCTAGACAGAAAAGATTGCAGATGATTTGTTGGCGTATTAACGGGATAATTCACCTCCGCAAAGAACTTAAGTGTGCTTGAGCTTAATGATGAACCCATTTGCAATGCCCTCTAGAGAAGGTAGAGGACATTGCATAGCAGTCAGTGTCCTGCCTCCCGCTTAGATCAAGCGGCTGTTTTGTGCTGATGTGGTTGGAGCTGATGTGGTTGGAGCCCTTGCTGATATTCCTCAGGAAGGTCAAGAAATTAGATTTCCGCCTGGTTGTACAATGGATCATTTTTCGAGGTTAAGATAGCGCTTCCTTGTTTTCAGTAAAACACGTATAGCATGAATGTTCCCCTCCGCTCTGCAAGAACTGAGTGTCAAAGAAGTACGTCCAAATAAATTTTCAATAGGCCCCGAGTAAAATCCCATGATTTTATCCGTTCCGTTTATCATTCATTCCCCCAAACGCCATTTATAGCGTCTTCAATTTAGCTTCCCCTGGCACATTAATGAGCCTTATTTCGCAGTATTCGTGTCTGTTTCTCGTCAAACAATGCAAAGCAAAAAGCAAAACAAAAAATCACCACAAGATGTGTCAAATACCGGAGTGTCCGCGTAATGACCTGCAAAGTATTCCAAACCATTCCATTCTCCGTCTTATGCAACTAAATCTTGCCACAACACTTGCAACTGGAATTTTTCAACTGGTCGTTTATCATCGCCAGATGAAGACGACGACGGGCCGACTGGGATGACTGACCATTTAAAGGACCACTCATCAATTAATTTCCAAAAAAAAAAAACAGCGAACCCACAGCAAAACAACAGACACTTGCTGGCGATAATCTTGACATTGTCTGCCAAGCGAGTTATTCACTTTATCACCATTCGCGCGGGGACCGGTTTTAATCTGAAAATTGCAGGCATAAATGTGAGTTAATAGCTTGCGTGCCAATGACTCGATAGAGGTGTGTAAACATCTTGTAAATATTTGTGCGCTCAAGTGGCAGTGCGTAATTAAAAGACGCTGGCTGCATACACAGTGTCCATTCAGATTGTTTAGATACCCGAGTGAGGACTATGGATGGCTGTCGTTGTGCATAGGTGGCCAGCAATGGGGAGGGGAAATAACAACGAAATTATCTCTTGGATCACAACCGCCTCAGGCATCAGTGCAGCAGACTGTCTAATGCGTGACCTAGTGGCAGGGAGGGAGCCTGTGAGGTGAGTGGAGCTGAAAGCCAATTGAGGCTTAATTACCGGCCATATAAACGTTTAATTGATTTGGTCTGCAGTGTGGGTTCTGCGCTGTCGAAAAGCTGCACAGATGGCGGTCGGTCGGTGCGAGGTTTGTTGTGACTTTTGTCACAGGAAAGGCTGTGGATTGGACGATGAGGTCTTGTGACTTGTGAAATTCTTAGGCAGTGTAAGTTTCTGATTTGTGTACACCGCTCCGACGGTTGGTATGGGGACGGGGAGTTAATTTGGCCAGGAATGGAAATAAATGGTATCTTATTGGACACGTTTTCAGATCGCCTGACAATCAGTGAGATTGTTGCGACGCATTTGGGCATAGATCTGAGGAAGTTATTCCACTTATGCTGTGCATTCGATTGCGTGCTTTAATTTAAAACCTGAGTGTCCACTGTCCACAAACCGAATCGTTTGCGTTTTAAAAGCGAGAAGTCGAAACATATCGCCATATCTTATTTTCTTATTATATTTTTTCAAATGGATCTAAATAAACTTTTGTGTATGGCTTGGGAAAGGACCAAGTCTTCACACTTTGCCAGATAATGCAAATGAGCCAAGAGGTGGAGATCCACAACCACTGCCTATTTCTCAATTTTAAGGCCGCATTTGACAGCGTGCCTAGAGATGAGCTACACAGCGCCTTGTCTAGTTTTGGCACTCCTACCAAACTTGTCAGTTTATGCAGGATGGGCTGTTCCTCTGCTAGCTTATGCAGACGAAATTGACGTGATCACAGAGAGCTGTCAATGACGCGCTTGCTGGCATTGATTGGGTCTAGCGGTGATTGAGGGCAAAACAAAGTACATATCGAAGGACGTTCGACATCGACCTCTCGAAACATGGATTCTATTGAGAGTGGACAAAAAAGTCCTTGGTCGTTTTGGGAGAAAAGTTCTGCATGTGATCTTTTGTCATGTTTGCTCTGATGGCGTCAGGAGGAGAAGACTCACGAAGTGTACATCGGCATCCAGCTAATGAAACGTGTTCGAAATCACCGCTTACGATCACTAGCTGAAGTAGAGCGAATGGCTACTATAACCCCGTCTCGAAGAATGTTTGATTCCAGACCATCTTTGTAACGTAGTAGATGACGTCCTCAAACGAAATGGGGCACACATGTCCTGAAGGACCTCAACCAACTTGGTGTGCGCAACTATAGGCAGTTGTCGAGAGTTTGTGCTGGCTTGTTGGTTGAGAGCTAGTTTCACGACGTACTGTAGGGCCAAAGAAAGAAAAATAAGTATGGCTTGAAATTAAAGAGGTGCTTATATATGACGGTAACAATTTGCGTAAGCTTTCAAAGTTCATCTACCTTGTACGATCATAACTCACTCGAAGCACACGAAAAATATTCAACCATAAATGTCAGACCCTCATCAACATCGTCGTCCCTTCCCGCACACAAATGTTGCTCGCCCCTCTATTAAACAATTCTCTTTCTTTCTCTTCTTCCCTCTTCCATCACATCCCCAGGCAGAACCTCGAATAGATTGAAGTCTCATCGACTACTAAGAATTGACTAACCCGGTCAGCACAATCAGAAAGCCCCTATCTGGAATAAGTTCAAAACAAATGAAAAATTGGCAACAAGTAAGTTTGCAGCAGATTATTTTTTCCAGGAGAACTTTTGAAATAATTAACAAATGTGGGAAGTGATGTGTAAACTGATCACCTTATCTTATACCACGGGGTCTTAATAATCATAGAAAAATAAACTAGGCGCCTTAGTTCCTCTAGCACCAAATTGAGTTCAGGCAAAATTATTTCACCTTAGTAGGGGACGAGACTTTTCTAAGACTTCCGCCGCTTTATTGGTCATAGCAAGCGCACTAAGTCGGGAAAGTCGCCATAACCGCCGGAACTGAGTCAGGATGGTAAATGAAACTGCTTCCTACCAGTCAGAGCGGTACACTTACTTGAGCTCTGCTAGCGATTTTGCGTATCGAATCACAGCTATCAGGGATTTCTGAGATTTTGTCGCACTAGAATGTAGCCCTTGGTTAATTTGTCACTACCAATCAAGCTCAATCAAAACCTAGTTTTGGTAGTTGTTATCGCATCAAATGGTCGAATGGTTTACTTAGTTTTAAACTTTTCACTGAAAAGTACGATTTTGACTTGACAAAATGAAGCCTACTTATCACCTTCATACACAAGCTAAAGTATTGCCAGATGCAATTAATAGTGCCAGAGTTATTTCGTATCAGAGCCCTCGAATACATCTGTAATCGAAATATATTCGAAAAATGTAGTCTTCGGCTTTGCGTTTTGTACCACAACTCATTCTTACTTAAAAAAATTAACAATCTCCACACAAAGTACAATATATTCCCTTGATTTATTTAAAATCGAAAAACACAAGAACTGATAAAAACTGCCGATCATTGACCTCAATTGCAAGAATTTCTGTGTCGAATCAAACAAATGCACCACAGCCTCGGACGTGTGTGGGTTGAAGGTTAATTCAAACTCAACTCAAGCCGCCATTCGGTCAGTCCAAGCCTCAAATAATTCCTATTGTTAAAAATGCAAAATATAATAAACGAGTTTATGATTTATTTTATCGCCTTTAAATTGATTAACAGCAGCACGATGATGACGGAGTCGCTTTTCAAGAAGAACGTCTTTATAAACGAATTTTATACTTCAAGAAAATTTGAAGTACGAGTAGCTTTTGTTAGTTGGGGAATTTACGATCAAAAACTGTCGTTTGTCAAAGAAATCCGCTTGAAGGAGTTCAAAAACCAACTAAACTATAAACAAATGTTGATTTTAAGTTCAAGGATAATTTTGCCGTTAACGCCAACTTAGACTGCTCTGTGTGCTATTTTTGTTGTCTGAGATATTCCAGAGACGTGGTACACACTTTGGACTCTAAAGTTTTGGTTCGAGGAAATCTTCAACAGCTACGGTCGATGTTATTGTCAATTTTTGCCAATTGGTTAACATTTTTCAAAAAACAGTGTCATGAATTGATGATGGAAATTGATGGGAAAAGTCTTGTTTTTTTTTGGCAATTGTTAGTTCAGGTCGGGCCGATTGTGCCTGGAAATGATGACTCAAAGCTATAGGCCACTATTTGCCTACTCAAACGTCTACAGATATGTCGCTTAGAACGATTAAGCCATCTAGACTGCATGGACACCGGCTGGAAGGGTTCTTGAATCCAAGCTTTTGGGACAGAACAGTAGACACATTGTATGGGACTGCGCAAGTTCATCATCCTGCCAATGATACCTCTATCGGTAGCGATTTTTTGCGATCTTAGCTTCCAGACACCAAACCTCATCGTCCGCTCTACTTTACACCTTTCACTTGTTAGGACCCCAAACACATCGCCAACCTCTTCTCAACCTCATCTCAATGGCGATTCAGAAAACCAATCAATCTTCTTCCAGATTCGCTTTTAATTAAAAAAAGTAGCAGCATGCACGTAATAGTCTTACGAAGAACAAGCCACCTTTCAGTATCCTGTCGGCTACTGATTGCAACCGTTCATCACCGCACTCTACACTCCGCCACATAGAAAATCGCCGGCACTGTTACCGAGCGAGTGACTCTCATTGCGTCAGCACCAGATTACACCATTTAATAGTGCAGAACCACTTTTCCACTTTCCTGGCTTGCCCCGATGCGACAGCGTTATTACTGCCTCACTTTGTCGACACATATCTCATGTCGCATTACAGAACGGCTGCTGCCTTATAAGGCTAATTGAACAGTACAGGTCCCACTTACCCGTTCGGGAAAGATCGCTTAAGCTCCGACAGATGTGTGTTTTTGCGGCGACTAATGTGTCACCCGCGCCGAGTAATCCAGCTGTGACACTTCTAATCGAATAACGCAGCACTCATATGCCACCAGCGGTTGCACTTGAAGCCAGACGTAATCCATTGTGCACGCGACCTTGTCACCCCACTGATCAAGAAACCCGCTTAAGAAGAATTTATCGCCACTTGACATGCACCTCAGCTGTCCTCCTGACCAACACGATTGGAAAAGCTGAGGCACTCGCATATGTAGCCCAGTGTGGCCACGAGAATCCTAAGACCCGCGGCGTGATCTGATTTGACGACGCGCACCACAACCACCACATCACAAAGACGTGCCTCGTCGCGACGGCCTTTCGATCTAGGTCTGGGACATGACATTGACGAGCTACTGCAGACTCCGAGTGACGTGCAGATGCGATCTCTATTGCTCCCTCGTTGACGTTACACCGAAAGAATGTTGCGCTACCGCAGCGAGTGCGGTTGCGCGCTGCCACTAGCAGGGCTGTCAAATCCGATCCGATTCCGATGGGTTTGACGAAGAATAATTCACTGGTCGTGAGAAGAATGTGACACGTTTCCGAACCCGTTCATGGGAATTAAATTGACTCCCCGAGTGGCATTTGTTTACATCTCTCGATGATGACTAACAAGATCCAATCGGATTCAAGGGCAGAGTTGAACGATTGATCGACTTTGTGGATGGCTCAAAAGAAGTACTGCCCGCGGCGCTTACACTCCATGTGTCGACTCAATGCCGCGAAGCGTGTTGACAAACATCTGTTATGTGAATAGACGGACGCCTTGCTAGCGGATTAGGTGATGACAGATCCCAAAAAGAAAGAGACGAAAACTTACGTAAGACTTGGGAAAATGTTGTGCGGTATGATTTTGTGTGCGACGGTGGCGGCGGCGGCCGAGAGACTTTTGTTGTTTACGTGACGCAAGAACTGTTTGCTATTTTGTTGAGTTGTTTAATTTGACTCGATTTGTTACAAAATTTTGAGATATAATTGAATTAGATCACGTCAAGGTTAGAGTTTCTTTGGCTAAAGCGATGCAGTTCAATGGAGAGTCATAAATCAATTTGGGGTGAAGAAATTTCGACGGCGACTCTGCTGCTGAATAACGGTTAATGATGGACAGTGACAAATGAATGATCTGTCTGCGGGAAGTGTTCGTTAGTTCAGTTGACATCCGTGAAGTGTGCGGAGGTGTTGAGTAATTGTTCTTTGCAGTGACATTGAAAGTCGATGAAGTTGAATGGTTTTGTTTGAAAAATGTGAAAAGATGTTCAAAGGAAAGACAAGCATGTTGATTTCGATTCTTCAGTAAATACTTCCCAGCTTGTGGCCTTTCGTGTAAAATGCTTTGGTTTGAATTGCCCTTCAGACAGTACAACGGTCAAGAGATAGTTCTACGTTGTGACTTCCTCCAAATTTAACTCGAGATTATTGACGTTATTAACTTTAGAGTCGTGTATTTTCGGAAGAGCAATCAGGTTGAAATGACATACCGCGAAAAAGCTGCAGACGCCTATCCAAGGGTCAATGTACCCCAAAGTCTTGATGAAAGAAAGTTATCCTCTAGTTGCTTGAAAAATTATGACTTCAATAAAATCTAACATTTCTTCACTTTCATCTCGTAAAGTCCACCTCTGTGGTAAGACTCGCAAAGACCGCAGATGTCCACAATAAACAAAACATAGGATGGACTAAGACTTATGAATTTGCTTCTGGTTAACTTGTGTTGAGACAAAATGATTTGGAGCAGCTCTGTGCAAAGAGTAGACAAAGTTGTAAAGCTGTCACGTCTTTTTGGTGTGTTTAAGAAATGCTTATCCAACGATGAATATCTGGTGTAGGCTGTAACTCGAATAATTTGCACTTGTGTCTCCTGTTTAACCTGCAATTCATGTAAATCCAAGCCAAGCCAAACTTTGTAAGTTGTATCCTTCAAGATATTGTCCCCTGATGACATCAACTACTGCACAGAGGGAATTGTTTCAATTTTGTGGAAGTCGAACACTTGTTGAAAAATCTTGATTAAACGAGTTAAGGTTTTCTATTCTTCATCTCTAGATCATCCCATATGAACTAGAGGCTATGCGCTTACATACATTCCAACTTGAGATCTTAGCTTCCCAAATTTGTCAAGAAATAGCTCTTTTTCTCACTTTGCCACCCACCTATCCAACATTTCCTTGATCTTCAAGATCATCTCATTATCACATTCCGCGTGTTGTCTTCATTTAAGTCAGCTTCAGGCTTAAAAAATAACTTAATTATCTCATTAACCCAACTGAAGGACTCCTAGATTGATATCACCCAGCCAGCACATCACTTGGCCCCGAAGTGTTCTTCAACAAAATAACAAATCAAAACCCATTCAGCACTGCACACGGTGCTCATCATCGCCTCGAAGTGTCATCAATTCGCCAAAGTTTATTTGTTTTGGGCGCACAATCGCATTTGAACTTACCCGTCTTGAGATGCCAAGCAAACATATCGCTGCTTTTGTAACCCAATAACAACAGCGGCTAATTGGATTTCCTGCCTACTCACCGAATTCGAAGACATCTCAAGAGAATCGACCTTCGCGGTGTTCGAAATTTTGTAATAAATCTCTTTCGCCTGCAGGTTGACGCACTTCTCAGTGAACGGAAGTATCACATTAAGTTAAGTGTCATGAGTTGATTGAGGCATGCGTCTAACCGATGTAGGCACCAGGCGGAAAATTAATCAAACTTAAATTTATTGGCGGCTAATCGAACACGCCTAGTTTTTCAGACTGTTCACACGGTGGCGTAAGTGGCGGCTGCATGTGTGCAGGAAATGCCCAGCTGCGTTACTCCCTTGAAATAACGCCCAGTGCTTTATTGGCGCACGATTTTTTTTCACTTTCTGTGGGAGAGGCATGAGATAATGAATTTGTACGTAATGCACGTAATTCATATGTACTTCTATGGCGAAGGAATATTGTTGTTTGTCGTTCAATAAGAATGAGGGAAAGTTTTGAAAAGTAATTTGCTGAGAAAATATTTCAAGACCTACGCCAAGAAATTGATTTTACCATCTGAGGATCATATTATCGGTGACGACGCCATCTGACAAGTTTATTTGACGTGTGACTTGTTTTGAGGTGGTTATCAACGCTCAATGAACTGGCTAAGCCGATAAGATGGAGAATTTTCATGAGGCTACTCGCCAAATGAATGAGGATCGCATTCGAATAAATAGCTGTTATCGCCCAAACTCAAGAAATTAATCGACGCAAAATTATGACGTGTAGTGCCCTCATTCATTATGGTTTCGTTTCAAAAACGAAACAATTATAATTTCGGCGTGCCTGTCGCACTATCCATGTCTCGCAAGCGGTTTGAACGAAATTTTGAAAGTACACGCACTATATTTAGGAATGAATGTTTGTATACCGAAATTTTGAATTCGAAAAATGGAAGTTTTGAAAAGGGGGTCCGCATAAGAGACAAGGTACCCTATGACACATCAATCGACATTTCTTTTGAAATGACTCTGAGGTTTGCTTTACAATATTTTGATATGATACGATGAGAACTCTTTTTTGTGCATTCTGACTAGAACAGCACAAAAGCAAATTTTGAAAATCCAATAACGCAACTTGAAGGGCTCTGTGTAAATATGAAGAAAACGTTGTTTTCAATAAATTTTAGGAATTCAGAAATATCTCAGATTTAGGATAATTTGACAATTTTCACCGAAGCTGCACCAATCATAGCGAGTGTGAGTGCAGTTGCGCACATGGATCTTAAATCCCTTAACGCACGATGCACTCTTATTTTGATGCGACCACGGGAAAAGTGGGTATAGGTTGTGTTTGGCAGGTAAAAACGTGGCCCATACTCTCGTACCTCTTTTTGTCCTGCACACATTTCGCAAACATCGGCGACGTCCCAGGCTGATCTGGTATTAGATTTTCATTCAGGTTGTTTCATTCAGGTTGAACTGATTACTTTCAGAATTGAGCCAAATTTTTTTTTGTGCTTTGGTTTTGAGATTCGTCTCGTTTCCTTCATATCTTAAAAATCAAACTTTGGTCTTTAAGTTTTGCTCAATAAGTTACTGATCCCTGACTGTAATAGTTGCAGCGTCCTACAGCTTCATTCTCTTCAGATAATTCTTATACATCATGAAATATTTTTTGTGCCGAAGTTCTTAAAAATTTTGAAATTGAAACTAAGAACGGTGTCTTCTAGGAACCTATCTTCCATATTAAAGATCACTTCCGTCTTTCACTAGTTCCTTCATTCCTCCCTATGGACTTAAGGACGTTAATTCGTCACCTGGGAGAGACTTTGTACCTAGTTTAGGACGGAGGGACTTAAAAACTTCTTTTCTTTTATCACAGCCTTCATTTCCAGTGTGCCCAACTCATTTCAATTAGCGAGCTTTCTCCGCACTCTCTCTCAGTGTTATCTTCCATGAAAGTTGGGATCTCCATACGCAATGACCCAAACACCTTGGCAGAAGCGAACGGTATAGGAAACAAATCGTGCACACTACCTGGAGTAGTGAGCTTAGCGTCTTTATTTTCCTTTGGGGAGGTTTCCCAATGAAAATTTGGCTTCGTTTTCAAATGCATATCCCAGTTGCTATCACTTGAAATGACGAATGTTTTCAGTTCTCCTATCAATTCTCCAGCACCTCCCTCATAAACTGATACTTATATAATAAAATCCACCTGAAACCAGGTTAGAAAAAAAAATAAAAGAAAAAATTCCACAAAAAAATTTGAAAACTTCCTCTTGACCCACAACCTCTTTAATTTCAAACATTACCACGACCTTGTCCAAACGTAAGAACCAACAATTAGTGAACCATTTGTTGATGCAATTAACACTATTCAACGCGGATTCAAAAATACTGTTCCCACACATAACTTGGCATTGTTCCAGTAGCCCGCCGCCGCCGCCGCCGCGCATGTATCTCACGTCATTCTCGATCCAGTGCAACAACATTTCAAGTAAACTGCTTGAACAGCGAATATGGTGGCATTCAGTGCGATCTTGGTTGTCAGATAAATTAACCCCAGGGGTCAATCCTCGTCAGTTGAAGTTCGCCTATTGTTTAGCATAAAAATCCGGGCGCAGAGACTTCCCATTGATTGTGTGTGCGCCTGCGCATTAGTCACTCCTCTCCAAAGATCCGAAGGTCAGAGGTACCACAAGCGTGAACCATCAACGAGCGCACCGCCCGCCGCCGCAGGTAAACGTTTATCCAATGCCTTTGACTTAGAGGTGTGGTCGCGCCTGTGCTTATAATTACTTGAGATCGGGCTCCATCACATTGTGTGAAGGAAAGAATACAACTTCAGGTGAACTGATGGAACGATATGATGCTTATCATCCTCCTAATTTGGGGTCGTTTTTGTGGGTGTCACTTCCACATGGGCCCGGAGGAAGTGGTGAGTCAATGAGTCTTGAAATGTGATCAAATGGAGGACATTCGCTTCAAATGAGATCATTGTTGGGAAGGGGAAAAATCGAACGATGGTTCCATTCCTGGAAAGGCCTTGAGCGGTATGAATAGAATTGTAAGGTTCACGCTTGATTGGATGCGCTGCACTGAACAGACATAATGATCAGGTGACTTATGACATTTTGCGGGAGATGGAACAAAAATCTGAAAGTGCAGGGAATAATGGAAATGCCTCTACTGATGTTCATCAATTGTGCTGCGCTGATCAGGTGTTTGATCAGATGACACTGCCGATGCTGGATACTGTGTTTATTTTGTTTTTTTTTTTAGGTTTAATTTTTATGGTTTCGTTTTCATAAACGGATTTTTATCTGTCCGCGTGTCTGCCACACTCATAACATTTATAAAATGATTAAAGAATTGAGAAGAACTCACTAAGTGACGAAAGTTTGTAGACAAGAAATAGGTCTTGACATGACAATAAGCCCCCTGACCTGCTCTATCCTGAGTAGTGCCTAAACTACAAATGTATGGTAGAACTGCGAGTCAATTATAGATTTCATTAGATATTAACAAATTTAAAATATGTTGTCACAATTCTGTGTTTCACGCGGTTGCAGGACAGCTACAGTTTGACTTGCAATTTTTGAGGTGCAAATAAAAAGACGATTTTCAGGTTTCCTTTCTGTTTTCTGATTTAAATTACTCCAAAGAGTTGTTCATCTTTAAAGTTGGAAAGACTGTATCCCATCCACTTTCAACGACGTATCTTAAAATTTTAAGACAAGAAGAGCTTTGTCACATCATTTAATAAATATGGTTTCTGGCATTGGGGCCTAAATAGTTTTAGTTTCATCGCTTTTGATAGGTGTAATGTTGGTAGAGGTTCTAGTATCCCGGGCTATTAGTAGTCACGACGTGCAGACTCATATACTCCTGTTCGGAAAAACACTAACTTACTAAGCAATGCCCAGAGAGACTGCCGATCGTGCCTGGTAAGCACTGAGGATCTTTTGCCATTTGCTGCCTCTTAGGTTTTTCTAAAATGTTCTGCGCTTTCGGAGCTTGCTCTGACATAAAACATCATTAAATCGTTGATTTTCAAAAGTTTGTGAGGTCAATCCTGCTCTCCACAAGGCGTCTATAGTACAATGGATCCTTCTCTGCGCTCGGACATTCTTTGAAGGGATAGAGTTCTTTGATGAAGGGTTGCTGCTTAATTTATCAAAGCACCTTGAAGGACAAGTGAAACTTAATTTTGTACAATTCAGTCAATTTCGTGGCAAGGTTCCTAGTTCATTTTCCAACTGTTCATCTGGTTGGTGCGGCGCGGCGTTTATTTATGCCGCTTTTTCTTGCTAGGACGACAGCTGCAAATACCCCGCAAAATCTGCTCTAGTGACTATGGTATGACTGTTTTCGATGGTATCGGGATCCTCTGCATGTCAGGACTCTGTTGCTTAAAGTACAAATAAAAATCCCAGAACAGACTTACCTAGCACAGAAAGAAATCCTACCAGACTGCGTATTTGCTTTTTGGGCGGCTTTGCACATCTCCTTCGTAGCTCATATACCTTTCCAGACTAACATCTTCTTCTTCGTTGGATGAAATCAAAGTCTGAACTGTAACTTTCAGTTTTTCACTGTTACAAACATAAGCCTGGTTTTGCAGGGCTGTTCCTCAGTTATCCAATATTTGCACTGATTTGATTAAAAAAATCAGGACTTTGTTTTTTTACATCATCAGCCGGCGTGATTGAGCTAATTTGTAGAACAGGTTCGTTTTGGCTGAGAGAGAAAGTGCTTCACCGGCCATTAAGCAAATTTTAACGACTCGATTATGTGGTTTTATTTGCTTGAATCAATTATTTTTTACGATCACTGATGACAATTTTATGTTCGATGATTTAAAAATACTACGCCCAACTAGCTTGGTGTTAAACGAGGCCATTCAGCTAGTTGGAGTCGAAGATTGTATGTTTTTGTCCGGTTTTGATAGGGATCGTGGGACAAAGCTGAAGGGATGCTTTTGGGAGAATGAGGTATTCCATTTTTGAGGCGTGTTATTACTTCAAAGTAAGTGCTCTAACTCGTGTCTATTCAAGAAGTCCAAAGGACATTTGAAAGGCATGAACTGTTCACATATTTTCTTTTATACTATCGCCAGCGTTTCATCGTTTATCCACACTGGAAAACTGCTTCCTTCCTTAAGGCTATGTTCTCTTTGTGTCAATTACATAAACTTCTTTCACATGATGTCGAGAAGTTTATGTAATCGACGGAGCATGTAAAGATCTTCCTCTCCATCTCGAACTCGGATTCGGAGATCCTCTTAGTTCGGAAAATCAAGCAAACACATATAAAGATTGTAGGCAGCCAATCATTTTGATGTTTTTGTCTTGAAAAATTGGTTGCAACAAATATAACAGACATCCCGTGGGTCAGTTGAACTTCAAACCACTTTTCTGTAAGCCACCAAAAGCCTTCTGTAAGTCTGGAATCCAAGGACGGACTGTCCTTCTAAAGCACTCAAAAAAATGATACCAAAAGTATAATATTTACCACTGACAGCTGAACTTCGTTTCAGCCAAAGTGCTCTAACAAGTTCGGCCCGAAACTCCCGCACATAAGGCTTTTCAATTTAATTTGCTAGTTACTTCCCTTTTGATGTCATGCCGCTGCAAACTCGTCAAACATCTTTAAGCTACGTAACAGTATAATAGGGAATTCTTACAATCTGCGGTTGACAAAAGAATTTCCATTAGAACTGGGTTAATGGGCCTGACAATGCTGCTGAGCCAAGGCTGCAGTCACGCATTGATTGATCTCCTTTTCCGAAACCACAGAGCAACATGTCTTCCTAGCCGAGACCGCGCAACAATTCGGCTACCGCGCAAAATTGATCTCTAATTGAGACCACCACCTGATCGATGCCAAGGTTGGGCGCCAATCACGCAGCATGAACGCTAAAGAAAGGCAGCAAAATGAATTAATTGTCCGCTATTAGCAGGGCGACACATTGTTAATCAGATTAGCGGTGTATCTTAATTTTGATTCGAGGAGACAATTGAAATCAAGGCACACTGGCGCGGGGCCGACTCAAGCAATTGGCGCATAGACGTAATGCGTGTTCCAGTGAACACGATTAGTGGCTGCTGGACGGGGTGGCGTTGAAATCCACATATCTGACAGAATCTGACATGGGGCACGAAACAAGAAATTCAGCAATTTGTTGGCAAAGGGAGCGGGGGTAAGCGGTGGCAGTTGCGGCGGTGGAGGTAGCGCTATTGGCATTTCGCGTGGCGATTGCAAAAGACAATCACGAGGTGAAAGAACGTCGAAATGGATTCGAAAGGTTCAATAAAGGGGCAAACAATGCTGGTTTTCGGTAAGATGTCGGTTGGCTTCGGGGCAAGGTAATGAGTTGACTAATTGGAAGTCGGGGATAGGGGTAAAGAAAGTGAATGTTTTGGGATAGTGGCATAAGTGCGGAATTGGGGTTTTAATTGGAATTGGATGGAATGATTGATTTTACTTTATTTTGTAAATGAATTGTCCATTGTCCACGTTGCTTGGGGTCATTCTAGGACCCAAAGTAGGGGAGATTCTAAATTTGATTAACGCACACTTGTCACTAATTAATTTTTCGCTAAATTGTAAAATTAATCGTTTGTGGATTTTTGGATTATTACTTTTTTTAATCTTGGGCACTTTAGGGTTCTGTTCGTTGCCCTGCAGAAATTATTGCACTTCAACTTTCGTACCAAGGCATAACACTAAAAATGGAGACAAACTTAAATCAAACTCGGTACATACTTTACTAAAACAAGAATCAGAAAGAGTAGCGAAAATTCGCAACTGCAAAATTTCGAAACACAGAAATTCTGAAAACTTGTAACAGTTTTTTTCTTCGTGGTAGAAAATTTTAGCATTCTGAATTTTAGACCATTTTTACAGTTGGTGATCAGAATTTTGGACTTTCTGGTCCTTCTGTAGTTTACCTGTTTTGAAACTCGGTACATATGACGTCTTGTTCTTCTGGAATTTGACTTTCTAAAATGTTTGCCGTTTGAATTTTGGACATTCTGAATTTTTGACCCTCAAAATTTTAATTCGCCTGAATTGGAATTTTAATATTTCTTCAAAAAGGTTGGACCAAACTAAAAGGCCAATATTGTTGGCCAATTCGACTTCTGTATGTTGTTCCTCTTTTGTTCTGAATCTTCCTGAATGTGTTACCAGACATTACGAAAATAAGCCATATTCTTAGAAACCCTACTTCGAATTGTGAAGCTCCTGCAAAAGAAACCTTTCCCAATACGCTCTCACGAAAAGTGTTAAAAAGAGCAAAAGTCATCAAATGAATCACCGATAATAGCATGCTACCCAAAAATGCCACCATTGTTCACCCATTCTTTCCACAAATGCAGCCCACAAGCGTCGAATCAATTTCCTAATTCGCCTCAAATTAAGATATGAAAAGCAATCATATCACCTTGAGCTAGCAATTTGTATCCACCAGCTAATGAATTTACCTTTTCCTTTTTTTTCCGCAGGAGAACGCCCAGAAACAGACACATTCCACCACAACGCTCCGGCTCTCACAGGCTCCCAATCACTCACCAGCCAGCCGGACTCAATCGCAACGCATTTCAGGTGAGTTTTGCATTTACCATGGCCACATACACACTCTAATTGACTCTAATTAGACAATTTGATTACGCTGCGTGCCCAATCAATTGCGCCAACAGAAGCCGCTCTTACATGCGGCCAACCTGTCTCTTGAAAGTCAAAAGTGCAACTTCAATGCGCTCAATTGTCCGTCGCCGTGCGCTCATATGGGAGTTACCACCAGCATTGCAACCTCGCTAATAACGCTCAGCCTGGCAGCCACTACATGCGAGTGGAAAGGCACAGGTGACCGAAAATTTATTATTTCATAGTCCACAGAGACAAAAAGAGGCTTATTCCATTCCAACTGACACCAGCCCGTTTGGCGCAGAAATAATGAAAACATAGTGCCGCCCGGACCTCCTCCGCTTCCAGGGGCAGCCGCAAACAAAGCCCACATAAATCCAACCACATCCAGAGCGGTGCGACGGCGGTATCTGATTTAGACTCGTATCTCAGGCTTCTAATAATGAACTTTAAGCCATTGATAGGATTCGAGCACAAAAGCCACAACCGCAGGCATTTGCGGTCCTGCTTCGGCCGGGGACCGTGCAGTTGCACGGGTGTGGCGGTGTGCTGGCCAAAAATGCACATTTCATGCCCACCGAACCGTAAATCCAAACAAAAAGTCCATTCCGCCGAGTGTGGCCATAGAAGAGAGCCTCACCCTCGTCGCTCTACGGCGAGTGGTGGTGGTCTTAACCTCGGAGGCGACTGGAATTCCTCTGGCTCGCCTGCCACACACAGATCGTCGATTTCTTTGTCTCTGCCCGGCTACTCTACATATCGTCCTTTCGCAAGACGGCCAAAGGTTAAGCGGTGGGAAAATGCCAATCTTGTGGACCAGAAACACGTTTAGTGGCTCCGGGCAGCAGGTACATGCACCTACGCCTCTGCTCCGCACACAAAACTGATTGATTGCGGCGTGAATTGCATGCGCGATAATTTATGGACATTGCCACGAAGTCGCATGCCATGGGTGTCAACCGTGACAGGTTTGCTCGGTGCTTGTGAATTTTTTGGCATGAGTGGTGTGACCAAAGCGAGAACAAGACATGTGGCAAACTCGTCCGATTTTTTGGGGTCAAGTTAGTAATTGGTTAGCCAAAGTTGCCGCAGATTTATGCGGCTCTGCAAGAGCGCGAATTACTTCCACGAGATTTAAAATGCAAATGCGCCTTGGCTGACTCAGTGCACCGCTAAATCGTGTTTCGGCGAAGAAAGGAGTTTCTTTTGGCGACGGTGTTTACGCTGTGCCGCCGCGGTGGTAAGGCACCAATTGATCGAATGCACACGAGGAATACATTTGAACGCACATGCATTCATGAGTGGAGGATGATTTATTGGGTCATTAGTTTTCATTTTTTTTGCCGCTTCAAAGGCGGCTCGGTGTTAGGCGGTCGGTATGTGGATGGACATATATTTCACGACTTTTTCAGAAGCCATTTGATAGAGTCACTAAACAAGATTGGTGCCAATAGAGGTAAAGTTTCACTGGGTGAATGTCTAACAGATACGGTTTTCCAAAATGGTACATTCTAGTAAGTGTCTTTCCGAATTTATTTCGCGCGTTAAGGCTTTGTGTGCTACCTTTAAGTGACCAGAATTAAGTTACAGCACAGGTCGAAGATATAGAGGAAGAGAGGAAGACGAGGTACTGGCGCACATTGGTTTTAAATGCCCGGTGGATGGATTGTAATCAGGAGGAAGAGTTGAGCTGGAAAACAAATTTCATATTCGTTTCGTATGACTGAAGAACGAGTCTCTAGACTTAACTGTATGTCTGAAGGGAGCATAAAGATGATCGGCTGGGCATTCCTATCGAGGCGTATATTACTACATTTGACTTTTTAGTGAGTAATACCCTCAGATCACCAATGGACCTTTTGCTGTGGTTGTCGTACTGCTGGGCACTAAGAAGCTTCCGAGATTCAGGATACATATTTCGTAAGGTGACGGTTCACCGGTGTTTCCATGACCTCGGAAGAAGGAACGTTATTTCTAGTGTTCGGTAGGAGGGGGGATGAAGAAAATTTTGTTGTTTTCCACTTACTCGGAAAGACCTCTAAAGAGTAGGACAGATGGAAAAACTTACGTTGAGCTGTATACCATCCGGGCCAGCGGATTTGTGCACGTTGAGATCTATAAGAACTCTTTAAGAACTTGAGTGTGAAAGTTTAATGGGACTATGTACGCTCTCAAGTTGATGTGGGTATAAAGCACAATATGTTAGCGTGGAGCAAATTTACTTTCTCCAAAGCGTTTACAGCTGGCATGTCATTTGAAATTACCATTGGGATCGAAGATGAGAAAAGACCGAAAGCTTCTTACTACCCTTGGGACTATGTAGGACTTTGTGTCTCTACTTTTGATCATATGAGAATTTAACGCGCTTTTGAAGAAGCTAGGCTCTGCGCCTTTGTGGTTTCACTCAATTATTAATTAATTGCAAAGCAAACGACGAATAAGGCGATTGCAACAGTCAAATCTGTCGTTTAGGCTACGAACTGCGGCCCCAATCACAGTATTCTCCAAATTTGATTCGCTTTCACTACCTTTTGCTTCCAAACTTCATGAAACCAACTTGCGAGACAGAAAGTTTAATTCAAATGGATTGCAAACTAGTGTCCCACAAGAGACTAAATTGCAAACCACCAGAAAACGTATTTTTCAAATGAATTAAACATGTAGTATCACAGTTGGTTTAAGTGAGCAAAAATAGCATATTTCATTTTTTGCATTCTTAGCTCTTATTGGAATGTTTAGATAAATATTTTCAACGCACCAAATTTTCATACACGAGTCAATGGTTGGGCTTTGAATACTAAATCTTATAATTTTGTCATGTCTTTGAACTATTCGTTTTTGGCTACAATTTCTGTTTCAAATGTAATCATTCAACAGTAGATTAAGAATACCCGAAAATTCGAAAAAAACTCAAAAAGAGGGTCTGGCAAGAGAAGTTACACATTTTGACGAGAAAATGACCAACATGGCACCAATGTCTACTAAAATGAAGGGTTGTTCGTATTTCTTAATCTGTAAGGAAAAACAAAAATCGAAACAACAAGGGAAAATTATCTTTTATTATACACATATTGCTTAAGGCCTTGTGTTGCTCCGGCTTTTCTTAAGTTACCTTAAAATTTTATATTGTATTGTATGTTTCTGTATAACTAAATAAATAAAATATACACATAGAAATAAAGCAAATCTGTGGCTTTCCAAACTGCAAACGCCAGAACATGTCTTTTCGGTTTCATTTCCTGTTTTCGGTCATTATCTGGAATCCTCTAAGCCATGACTCAATTGCTTCTGGATAAAATTAAAATAAATTGAGTGATGGTACATTTTATCACCAATCAGGGATGTATTTTACGAGTTGATTAAACCTACAGTTCAATGACAACTTCAAAAGGTGAGGTTGAGAAGCTGTTTGTAGATAGTTACGACTCTCTTACAGTTGTCAACAACTCGAGTGTATGAGAAGGTGTAGAAGACTGCGATGGAGACAGGGACCACATGTGGTTAGGAGTCAGCGTCTAGTAAGTAAAGAGTTCATTTAAGATATTCTTGTACTTGCACTTGTGCACTGTCGTTCCATTGTAACACTACTTCTCTGGACAAACCAATTAATTTTTTCCTCATCATTATCATTCTCAGGAACTAACAACAAAAAAAAAACCCCGATGGCTTACATTCACTCTATTCAAATGATGCCTGATTACTTTCCTTTAGCTGTGTATTTTCTTTCTTGATTGGTTTTATGCGTATTAATTGTTGAATTCAATTTGAATTTATTTGCTTTCGATTAGCAAACTTAATTTCCACTTATGCTTTGGTTGGCTATTAATGAGTAAGCAAATCGACGCAACTGACACGGTTAATGACAGTTAATTGGGTGAAATAACAATGAATCGTTCGTCAAATTGAAGTTGGGTAATGATTGGAAACAGATAAAAAATGATCAGCCCCTCAGTTGCACGTACCCCCTTACAGATAAAATGCAGGTAGATAAGGATAAGGATTCTCCCAAGAAAGTTTCATTGTTTCTTATTTGAATGGGAAGGTTGACAAAATTGAGCTTGTCCAGGTGGTAGAAGATAGCGATTCTTGGGGTTCTGTCATTCTCAAAGATGCCACGATATCCCGAGAATCGTTGGAATCGCCACGTTTGCCAGAAAGTTTCATCTCGGCAGCCGATGAGAATTTACTCCGATCGGAACATGCGCAACAATAAAAACAATTTCAGACTGCCCAAGTAGTCTCTCTCTCAAAATGAATTCCTCTCATTCTTGCCTGTAGAATACAATGAATCCACTTTATTCCAGTGACAGTCTTTTAAGAATGATCGACGCAAATTTCCATTTGGGTACGGGTGTGTGCATGGCAACAATAACCGTGATCTTATGACGATGATTGTCCTTGTCGATCTCCAGAACTTAAATGAAGTGCGAACGTAACCAGAGAAATGCACTTGCGATCGCCTAAGAGCGCAAAGAGAAAACTAGAAACGAAACTGATAATGTTCTATACCTTCCTCTGTCCCAAGCAGTAAACTTTGCGGATCCACAGTAACAAAATCTCTATCTCTTACACCGTCATAAGCCCTTAGCTTGTGCAAATTACATTCTTGAAACTTCGCACAAGCAGTACGATTGTCTCTCTCCTATCAGGCAAGCAGGCTGTGCGTCGTTGCGCCATCCTCATCGGATGCTGAAACTTTATTTATCGATAAATGTTGCAATTCCCCACACCTCCAACGATTCCTCGGAGAATTATCCGAATTCACGGAGATCTCAGAAGTCCTCTCGGAGAATACTCCTAGCACTAGTACGAAGCGCCCTATCTCGGATAATATTCTTTTCACTGACTCTCGTGGGTTAATAACACGATTTCCAAATAAGTTAAATTTAAGTCTTGCAGTACCGGAAGAAGAAGAAGGAAGAAAGGAAGGTTTCTCTTCCTTACCATAACTCAACTTCGATTGGGCGCCACTCGAAGTCCATGAACAAAAACAGTCTTCTAATCAAAAGAGAATAACCTACTCGGCAAACAAAGAAAACGGTAGTAAACTGCAAAATGTGAAACACACGATTAACAAATGTCCTCAACAAAAAAAAAAACCCGATGGCATTGGACACCTTCAATCACTTTCAATTGCCACGACAAAGAATTTATTCAACGCCAATTCATTCATCGTATCCTGCAACTCACGGACTTGATCGTATCCGTCCAAAAAACCAAAAGCTCAAGCGAGAAGCATTTGCTTTCACACCTTGCACAATGCTGAACTGAGTCACAAGAATACTGAACACCGACACTCTAAGCACTCAATTGAGATCAATAGACGTAAGTTCGGCGACGGTGGCGGCTATCGGCGATTCAGAACGCCACTTCGAGAGGTATTCCCCAGTACAGCTCACTCCGGGTGCTACCGAGTGCTGTTATGCATTCTCGGCCACATCCCAGGCAGCGATAAAACACCACAAAAACGCGTAAATAAACAAGAGTTTCATTCAAATTCACAGCGGTGCATGGGTGGAGTGTAAATGTTCGATTTATGCTAAGATCGCTCGAACGTACACTAGTACTCGCTGGTAATTGACTTTTGTTTCGCGCGATACACATTTGCGAATGATGGGTACAAAACTTTCCACTTTCCATTGAGAGATGGCGAAGGTGAATTGTTGAGGCATCTGTGATGAGGTTGCTGGAGAAGACATGTGTGCGGTTGGGGTGTCACAGGCAGGCTTTCTTTTCGATTAAGATTGACGTATGAAATGAATTGCGTGACGGGGTCAATGGTTTACCTTGAATTCGATGAGTGGAGTTTGGCTGATCGTTGAATATATAGGAATGTGGGAGCACTTTTATTCCATACGGATAACCCGCCATAGGCTCTTACTCATCAAGACCTATTGACAAGCACAAACAGGCGAGTTTAGGGACTTGTTCCAACCGCTCTGGGTCTGTCGAGCGGTCGCCTACCTGATGGAATTGCATCTAAGGTAGGCCTGGAAAGTCGTGATGAAGGTGACATCCAAGCCACGTGGTCAAACCAACGAAGCATAGCCCATTGAGTAGCATAGAACGAGTAGCTACTCAATATTGAGTCCTCCCACACTGTCACGTATTTCACCCAATCCCACCAACTAACTCCCACAATAGCCCGGAAATATCAGCTCGGAATAATCTCTTTTCGACAGCTTGTATTGGCGATCTTATGCTTTCGGTCATTGGCTAAGCTCAACGCCCAAAATGAAAGATATTGACTTACGGCCGTTTTGGGGTTGCACATAATAGGTGACCATCCATCCTATACTCCTAGAACAATCGAAAATTTTTCCTGAGGGACATAGTCGAATGCCTTTTGCAAATCTACAAAGCAACTGAAGACCGACTTGGCATACCCCCAAGTCTTCTCAAATACCATTCTTAAAGAAAAAGGTGATCGATTGTACCTCTGAAAGGACGAACGATGCACTGATCACCCCCAGCCTGGATTCAACATTCGGATCTAGGGCGCGCATTTAACACCTTAACGGGAAGACTTACGAAACGAGATGTACGGGAAGAGATATGTATGCCCCTGTAATTGAAGCACTCCCTCTTTTTAAAGAGAGAGACTCCAGTCTGCCAATCGTCAGGTCTCTCGCCACATTCCCAGGGCTCCTAATAATAGCTTGGTCTGGTAGGCCACATTCCTTATTCATCTCTGCCGCCCCCTTGCGTCCACAATAGACCTCTCTTCTTTTCGGAATAAAGTCAATTTTTTCCCATTCGATTGTTTCATTCCATTCAATTCATTTCTAAAGGATCAGTCCATATTGCTAGCTTTGACGAATGCCGAAAATACCTACATTTTCAAATTCCTTCCTCTCTAAGCCTTAAAGCCATATCGGCGGCTTTGCTTCTACAGAAGATGTTTAGGGGTCTAAAAGCAACATAGTCTCTAGCATTGCTGTTGATTTCGTTCGAATGGATCCTGTAACTCTAAGGCATGCCGATCTTTGGCTCTTTGACAAGTCGAAAAGAGAGAGAGATATTTTTTACGTTTTGTTTGAACTGTACAATGAATTCTCACTCGAAATGAGACTAAGAAGCCAAACGTTGGGCGCCATTTAAAGTATTACTATGATAGCTGGGAAATTGAAAAACAGAATCTCTAAATCCAAAAAGATCCCAAAAAGGTCATAACCTCAAAAAGGCAAAACTCAGCTATATCCTCCAAAATCCCGAAAAGTCAAATTGGCAAAGAACCAAGTCCTAAAAGGGAAAACATTTTAGAGATATAGGTGAGGGGCATGTTATCTCTTATAACACCACTGCTTCTCTGTAGGCTTTAAAGTTCGTGCTAAATGCGAACCACATTGATTTTTCCAGAGTTTTTAAGTTTCATGATTTAAGTCTTTCTCGCTTCTCGACATTGAGGGATCCTTTCCATTTTGGCTTCTGGCTAATTTCTTAACAAAATATAGGGAAAACAGAGAGTTTAGCAATAACATGAAGAATCAATTAATTTTATGTTCAAGAGAATGAAATAGTTTTATAGCTTAAACTCGCTTTTGAACTACAGAAGTTTGCTGTTTCTACCTTTTCATCTGTAAAAGCGTAATAAAAGGTTCATATTAACTGTACCCCACTCATTTCGTTGTGGAATCTATTTCGAATACATGAGCCAACAACCAGATAGCGAATCTCAGAAAAAAGCGATTCCCACAAATCGCATATCTGAGAACGCAAAAATCTCAAAAAGATGACCACCATTGCCAATGAATTTAGCCTCGACTGGCTTATCCCCTGAATCGTGTGAATTACCATCGCTGCACGCAATCCGACTCCGCATTCCTGCCATTCGCATGCATCGCAAATATTCGTAATTGCCTGTGATATTTGTTTGCGCGCATTCCATCCAACGCTCGATCTTCTCCGAAGTCGCACTGCCTTCTCGTCGTGTAATTGTGAATAAATTCGAGAGATACGATTGTACTGCAAATATGTGAAGACACTGAGGCAACCGCCAACGGACGACAGACAGGCCGGGCCCCCGTCGTAGGTGTCAACCGAAATGTTAAATAATCGAGAATTAATGCAGTATGCAAAGCAGTTGACGGTGCCTCGGAGTGGAGCCACAAACATCTCCCTCTGCATCGTACGTCGGTGCTTCCAAAGTATCACACCAAATAATCCGTAATTCACTGCAGAAATATCCCCACACCGTCTGTCGCTGTGCCGGCAATCGCGAAACGTGGGCGAACTGCTGCACAAATGGCAATTTAAGGGAATGCACAGAGTCGATTGATGCAGCACGCCGCCGCCATCGAGGAGACTGCATAATGGCCGGGCTTAGAGCAGCACCCATTAAGACGATGATGGACTTTTTTACAAGTAGACACTGCGGAAGCTGTTCGCGTGGCATCGGCTGCCACTTGACGTGACTCAATCAAAATGACGCATTCCCCGAAACGATTCATTGGAGCAATTACAACGCTGTCCGCTGAAAAGTTGGTCAAAATTCAGGCAGAGTCCTTTGTGTCAGATGCTGGCGGTCTCGTAATGATGGCTGGCATTACTCAATCGGCTATGGAAAGTGAATCTGCATGCAAAGTGGGTCAACAGGCAGTGACTTTCGATTTTAATTACGAAAACGGGCTTGCACAAGGAGATGAGTTGCAGTTTCGGCAACGCCTCTCTGAGGCGTACGTCAAAGTCAAAGGTCAGCCGATGAAGGATTGGTTGGCGGTGGTGGAGGAGGGAGGGGGAGAGTTATTGAGTAGCAATCTGTCATGGAGTGAATAACAAGCGCAACTCAAGGCCGGACTTCTTGGAAATCAATTCGAAATTCGGAATTCAGTTGGGAATTTTTTACAGTGGCACATCTCACAAATTGATCTCAAGTGGTTTGCAACCCGAAAAATGTCTGTCTGGCACTCTGATGTGGTTGATGTCAACGACCTTGGCTTGCTGCTGAAAAGTGAATGAAAAAGAGTTTGTGTCGTGGGGAGTTGTCAATTCTGGACAGCAACGACTGTGTGGGGGAGTTTTTCGAGATTTTTTTTTTGATGGCGCCAAAGTAACTGAAAAATCGACTAGTAGTTCCAAAGTATGTTATTGTGAGCACCAACATTAAACGTCTGAAGCTAACAAACGACTGACTATAGATGTAGGCCGAGATAAAATGCCGTATCCCAAATCGAAGCAGTTTTTTTTGAAAGTCACTGATATTGATCAGATTCTTGCTGAGATATCAACTCGGGTAACTTGGGTCTAATGAGGCCGCCTACACCGGGCAGCGCAATTTGCCTCCATGCTTCAGTTTCTTCCTTCCACACGCAAATGCCTCAAGTCCTTACAGAGATTGCATTTTTTGCTTCTTCTAGACGTATCATGCGCTTACCACTCAATCTCATGATTTGCACCCAACACGACAGCTTACAAGTACCAACGACATCTACTTCCATAAACGGCTGCATACATGATAAGCGCTTAAGTCCCACGTCCACAGCATCGCGCCGAACGCATAGAGACGTCGTCCGTCGCCTCCGGCCTTCATCTGACAGGGCAACGCAAACGACCCGTCAACAAGTGCGTATTCGCATTCGTCCAACCCACTGCTTCGCAGCCACTGAATCTGTCGATTCCAATCGATATGCTAATTGGAAAATAATGGACACTTGGCGGGCTGGACTTTACGGATTTTTAGCTCTCGCGAAATTGTTTAATTTTGGGCAGCAGCGGTTGCATCACGTCGCGCAAACTTACGAAACCGTCTCAGTTAGTATTGCACCCACCAATCGGCTTTTCCTGTCACGGTCTAATGACTCCATTGATTGCAGCCAATCTACAAGGGGATTCGGATATTTTCATTGATTTCAAATTTTTTCTTCATTTTCACCATCGTCCCTCTTTCGCGTGGCAATCACCCAAAACCGATTTCAGTCAAGGCTGCACAGCCATGAAAACGTAAAAACTTATCGAGTCGTAGCAAGAGAACATTTTCAGTTAATATGATTTTCTTGTAGGTATTTTAAGTGAATAGTTGTGAATTGAAATAGCGATAGCTGGCGAAGAACTTGCGACAGCACATGCCACCAGGAGTTACTGCTGCACAGCGCGGACCAAATGCTTTGCCTGGAGTGCGCACACGTTCGTGCGGAAAGTGAATTTCAGTTTCCAGGTATTGCCAAAGTTGTTAAGCCGCACACTCTGGTCAAAATCAATCGGGGGGAGTTAAACTTGTTTGGGTCTTAATTGAATGTGATTCTGATTTATACAGTTTTTTTTTACAAGTTGGTGGGTGTTAGTGTGTTTGTTTTCAAACAGCCGTTAATTGGTGATGCAAAATAAAGGTGTGCTAATCAGAGGCTGAAATGGCATTCTACGCGTCAATCGTGTCGATCATTCGCATTTAACTTTTGAAGCACTGACTACGTCGTCTTTCGAAGAAAGTTTCAGAGCGTTCTTCCGTTTACTCGTCATGTTTGTCACACTCTTAATAGTTTTAACTTATGCGTTCACTTACTATGTATTTGCTTGTACCAGATGAAATGTCAGACATTTTTTGTACAAAAATAAACGTCAACAATTTTTATAGAAAATTAAACGTCAAAACATGTGTCGCGTCGAGTAAGACATTAAAAACTTTCTTCAACCGTTCTTAAGGTTCATAATTTTTATTATTTTTATTATAGACGGCTTAATTTCTTGAAACTTTTCTAAAACTCCAAAGATCACTATCCGCCTTCGGAACAACATTTGTGACAAAATGATTTCAGACTGCGTAAAAGGTTACAGCCGCAGATATCAAATATCAGAAAGAGTGTGCAATATATAAGAATATAGGAGCTTTCGTACAGTTACGTGTGGTGTTTGATTTATCCTTGTCATGGAACAGGATGGGACCATGCCTATTTGGGAATTAAGTAAATTTCCTCACAAGATCCAACTGCATTCTTGTATTGCTTGTTCAAAATTTCAAAACGAAAACTTTAATGTTCGGGTATTGCTGACACTTGCCAATCTTATTGATTTCCATTCCAATCTCCCTCTGGTATTAATTATTTCTCCAGTTCGTGGCGGTTGATGTTCAAGTCAAACATGATCATACAGCTATTCCAGATCTAAAAATAGTTATATCGCCGTCTATTTAAATTGATTTATCCACTAATTGGATTGCATAATATCAAACATGGGCAATGACACAACGCTAGACAAATTAGACAGCTTTGCAGGAGAATGTCTTAATTAATTTTTGACTGACAGCATGGTCTGAAATACCTCCATGAATCATACGCATGCGGACTGCGCATTACTTCTGCTAAAAAAAAGGAAGGTCTTACAAACGCAAACTTAAATAAGTTGGGCAAAGGCTACTACTCCTCATGTGAACTGTATTTTAGCTAAGTCATCAGGTTTTCTAAATCCAAATGGCTTATACACAAGCATGCTATGACACCACTTATCAGACTGTTGAAAAAAGATAACATTTGAAGAAATAATTGAAAGGTAAGTAAGTGAATGAATATAGTGCTTTTCTCAGTGTTGAAATGTAATTTCGATGTACAGTAGGATGAGAAAAGAAACTGCAGCAAACGGTTCAAATTTTCAAATGTAGAAAGTGCAGCAAGGTCTGTTTTAGAAAAAAATTTGAACAAATATGCCCAATCTTGTTTGTTTACATTGATTATAGCACCCATTCTTAAAGGGAGCATTCTTCGCGGGAATCATATATTTGCCCACACTGCCTGGTTTCGGTTGGTTACACTTTTTTTTAATTTTTTACACTTTTTGATGATATTCCAACTGCACTATTGAAAAACCCCTCTTTGAATCAGTCGAGTATTGACATTTCTTCCATTCATCCATCGTTTTCTGGTTTCAAGTTGGTAGCGCCGGCAACTGTCGAAATTAGTAGCTAGCCCAGTACAAAAAAGGTCTCTTATTAATTGCACTACGCGCTAAGTTTATAAAAACTTACTACAAATTCGGTGATTTTCGCGCATTATACGATGATTATAGTCGTCATAATCCACCGCTTATGCAAGTAATCTGTAAAATATGAAGACATTTGAAGGGAATGCTCGCAACATCGTGATTGACGATCAGTCGAAAATGTTGTTGGTCGCCGTGGCGTAGAGGTCGACTCAAGTTCCCAGGTTTCTCTTTTTCTTGCCTATGAAAAGTTTCTCAAATCTGCCCGTTCGGGGCTGGCAAAAAACTGTAGGTCCCTTCTATTTGTGAGAGAACAGTAGCACGCACAACAGGAGTAGTTGTTGTAAAAGTCAAACCCTGGTCCCTTGTGGGCTGTAGTGCCAATTGTTATTATTAAGTGGAAGTTGTTGCTGATGATTCTAATTTTTGGCTTTCCTGACATTCGCAACAACTGAGCGTGACCTCACTATGACTCACTTTGCATTTGGATTTGTATCTCCATCCTTATAAAGTTTACCTTACGCAACAATTGGAGACTACTGATTATTCTAAACATGGAAGATGCGCTCTTTGGGTGTTGGAATAAAAGATAACAAGCACAGATTTTTCGAACGATATTTACTTCATTAACAAGGCATATTTCTCGATCGGTGGGTAAGTAAATAAGCCGAACTGCCGCATGTGGGGATCAGAAAAATCTACCAGTGATTGAAGAGGTGCCATAGCGCACATCAACAGACAGAGTGACTGTTTGGTGTAGTACACCAACTAACACTCTTTTTCTTCTAAGACGCCAATGTACAGACGATTGTAATTAATTTGAAACAATGTGGTTGAATGAAAACGATTGAAGAATATCATTTGTTCGATATGTGGTTGCAACAAGTCAGGACAACAAGTCCGTAATACAACATAAACTCGACAGTTGTGGCTTTATTGCTTGAAAAGTTTCTGGGTCGTGTAATTTCCAGTTTTGCCTAGGTCAATTGATTACAAAGATCGTGGGTTTTGAGACCGATAGATTTTTTCTCTAGGGGTATGTAAAAGATCGTGCTTACGTTTTTCTTTTAATGAAGAAGTCAACATTTTAGAGGAGAAATAAAATGTTCGTCAAAATTAATCGCTGTGCAGGTTTCATAAGGATTTACATTCGAGAGAGGAAAAAAGCAAACACGAGCATATATGTTGCTGTGATACTCAAATCAATGAATATCACCGCCATTGACGACATTAGAAGGCATTTCCTTGTGTCCTTGTGTTTCAGTGAATGTATGATGAAATAAGGACAAAGCTGTCTAACTAGGATTTAGGTAGCACAGTAGCCAAACAAAAAAAATGTCAAAAAATACACCACCTTCGCAACAATTGCAGCATTGTGCCAATTTTGGCTTAGCCTATGTGACGCTTTCAAGAGTTCTCGAGAAACTTATTGGAAAAGAAAGATGGCACTGGGTAGGGAAGCTGGCTTTACTTAAGTGCATAGTTTTTTAAGCCGAGTAAAAGTGATGAGTTCCTGGAAACTCCACCAGGACAGAGTTAGCTATTTTTGTCCTTTAGAGGATTTGTTGCAACATATCATTTGCACGCCAAAGTTCTCGGGTTCGATTCCCGGACTGAACACAAAAAAACTGTAAGTCTCCTTTAGAGATAGAGAGATAGCATGAGTAACTCGATTAGTTGTTGAAGAAGTTAGGCTCTGGTCCCTTGTGTGTTCTAGTGTCACTCAATTATTGTGCCAAACATTGAAATGCCCTCCTTAAACATTTGTTCTTGATCACGAACCTGATTTCAAGAATTCTTAGGGAAAGTGAGAATAGTTGAACAGTTTTGTGATTATATGCTTAGCCTTAACGAAATATTTTTTTTAGACGGCACTACAGTCCTTAAGGGATTAAGGACCTAGGTTCATAGAGAACCCCTCACAGTGTACGTGTTATTATTCTCGCGCTAGTTGAAACGACCTGCAGTCTTATCTCGGCTCCAAAAATAGAAATATAAGCTTATTGAGTGCTATCACATTCTGACCTTTGGCGTGTTTGTCGACGCATCAACTCAGATCTTAGGAAATATACAATAACAAAAATACATCACAAAAGGGGAGTTAGTGTTATATTCAAATCATAACTAACTTTGACAATGACACCTGTTTCCTGCCTGAAAGCTTGACAGAACGTCAATTTCATACCTTCGCGGAACGAAATGAGTCGTTTTACGCTTTAACAAGGTTGTTAAATATTGGAAACTTATTTCTAAGCAAATGCTGCCTCGGACGTCAATGGACTGCCGCTCAACTGCAAATTGTTCTCTTTGGACATTTTTTATGAGCGGAACCGTAAAGGGCCGATGTTATGCCAATTGTCCGTGCCAGTATTGCTTTTTCAGTTGCAAATTTTCTTAGACGTTTACAGTCACGTAATCTAAACGATTCGAAACCATTATTATTATTCGATTCAATGACAAATCGGATAGCCCTTCTAAGCAGTTTTGTATATTTTTTCTTTCGTGCCAATGACTCAGCATCCGGAAGCAAACGACGTCGCTGGGCATCGCTCTGCTCAGTTTCATAAGCAAAAACCAAAAGCAATAAAAACAAATTGAAAAACAATCTCAGTTCAATTTTATGCATCTTGACAAATTGCATGTCGAGTGCAACACCCTCGTCGTAATTCATTTCCCCCGTCAAGCCCCGCACACAAGTCAGTGTGTCTGTTGCAATCGCGCGCACAACTTAATTAGTTCATTCCACAAGTCGCTGAATGCGATTTGTGCTCCCGGCCACGCATGGTGTGTTATTAAATAATTTCTTAATATTAATTACTGCACATTAGCAGGGGCCGCGCGATTGCGTTCGCCGGTCGCTACATTTTAACTCCGCAGACCGGTCAAGGTTAAGGTCTTGCAGGCATCAAACGGCCATTAGTCATCTCGCAGATACTCTGAACCGGATACGGTTTGTCTTTGTCAAAAGCAAACGACAACTCATTGAATGTGGATCTGTAAGCAATTTGTTTAATTACAGCTGTTAAATGTGGTCAACTTAGAGATGTGAGGCGATTATGCAGAGCGATGTGGCACTTTCAACGTTGCAGGAAGCCTGGCTTAGAAAAATTTGTAAGCTATGGATGTAAGTACAATATGGCTTCACTTTGTCCTGATGGAACACAATTCCTTTCAAATTCCTTTGTCCCTTACAATTCCATTCTCTTACATTCCCTTACAATTCTATTCTGTCCATTATATGCTCGGTGTTACTGATCTTTAGCCACAATTAGGTTTGCTTGACGTTGTCGTTAGTGATCCACTTTTTCTCAGCACTCACCATTTATCAAAATCATAAAATCCCGTCCACACCTCTATTCACACAGTTCATCGCAAACGTTCAAAAAGTATGCCATCAAGTCGAAGCTTTGAAGCAGAAATGATGGCAACTTGTTTCCGCGTAAAATAAGCACTGCACTCTCAGCATTTCTTAAATGCACCCATTAGCTAAGCGCCGCTGCCGCCAACCAAAAAAAGTAGGCATGTTCGTATTGTCAAACACTTGCGAACGAAGTTAAAGACAAGTGAATGCGGATGATAGAAAACCCATGACGAGCCAATAAATCACCGTCACATCGACGAATGCCAGCCATACTAATGCCAGGAATGTCATTCGTCGACGTAACGCGAGCGCAGCGTCATTCGTCAAAGCAAAGTGGGGGGAAATCCATTGAAAGCCGGGCAGTTTCCCTATCTGTACCGGTGTCAGAACGCTCATCTCACCTTTTCGGCCCGGGTCAGTGCTCTGATACTGCACGGGCGGGCTTATCTCTCCCGCAGAACGTTTCCATCGGTTGCGCAATAAGATTCCGACTTCGATTGGGGAGAAAACATCTGAATACGATGTTAGGACGGCTGACGAATCAATTATGTCGTTCCAGCAGCGCGCGTTGTCACGTCTCACGTCACGTCGGCTGCATGCTGTGCACCGAGGCGTATACGCACTATTTTTGCGCGCTACACCTCAAGACTTCAGATTCGTTTAATAGCCGCCATTGCGCAACACACAGTGGCCCTCCTGATCTACATTCGAAGTCCCAAAGACATCCCCCAAAATGGTCGATTTCGAATTCTGACCCGTTGCCGCGGCAGTCGTTACGTATCTTCGGCGAACGTCAACGGGCGTAATCACGCTTCCGTCTTGCATCTCGATGTCGTAACCGCGGTCGTGCATTTCGGCACTTGTCAGCGCAGACAATTAGCGATTCTATGCAAGGATGTGGCTTGTCACCTGTGACAGGGAAAGGGGGGCTGACTGACGACGACGTCTGATTCCGGGGCGGATTGTGGGCCCGGGCCAAAATGAATTATGCAGCGGGACGCACTCGGTCTGCCTCAATACACTTTCACAAGTCTTGGTATTCTAACGTGCGCGAAGTTCATCGCGTCGATCGCTCCGTGAGCGCGGCAGCATGATCAGAATTTAATTACCAATACGCGGACAGTCAGGCCAAGAGATGGGGGAGGGCGAGGAGTGGAGAGGTGATTTTGCGGTGGCCAGCGCCTCACTGGGGCTGTAGATCAGTATGGAGTTTCCGTCTGTGTGTGGTGTGTGAACACACAGGCACACCTTGTTGCTTGCTTCGACTTCAATGACAAGCCACCGACTGACAGATTGATGGACAATTGCAGCGGCAGAAGCTGATTAGTTCGCTTCGAGACGGTTATGAGAACGAATCGACGACCGGACTAGTGCGCTTTGCTCTGATCAACTCAGCTCCAGATCCGCGGTTAAGTGCCGCCAATTGCTTTCCGTTCGTGTTCTTGTAATTTGACAAGTTACTAATTGTTTGGATAAACACTGTGCAGCCGAGAAGTGTGTGTGCGTGTGTGCATTAAGCGGCTTTCGTGCTGAGTTTGACTAGAACGAGAAGAGACCTTGTAACGGGGGACTGTGCCGCAGAGGGCTTTTCCCGAGGCCTTGGGGTGAGTTCGCCCAAACGATTGGGGAATGTACAAATTATCGATTCGTGGGAATTCCGGTGCATATGAGTGTTGTGTGTAATAAAGTTGAGATTTAAATCCGTTTCCGGTCTGTGAATTTGTACCTTAGCCACAAACTTAGTTTCTTGTCACATTGTGAGAAAAGACGGCGACAAGTGAGTTTTAAAGTCGTTCCTTTGAATTAGACTGGGCTTAAAAATATTTGAAAGAGTCCAGCCCTTAGATTTGTGTTAGTGTTCTGTATTTACAAGGTGAGTAATTCGGTTAGTTTGTTGTTGCTTGTATTTGGAGGAACATCATGCTTAAGTGTTTTTTGATTTTATCAGGAATTCAAATTCCTTCAGACTCAAAACTGGTGCATTTTATGGGAGAATTTTGAAGATCATACGCGAGGCTGACAGATGTCTGCTTCAGTTTGTTACTTAGTGTTTATTGGCAGAAAATAGTTTTTGTTTTTATAGCGTTTCTGAAATTGTTAAAACGAACCGTTAACGAGGCTAAACAAGTTCTAATGTTAAAGAGTGTCAGCAAGAGTTACTTTTTTTTCTTCATCTTGTGTCAATGAATTCAAATTTTTCAAGATTTGACCTTACTAAACCCTTGATTCTATTTAATCAGCTTTCAGCCTCAGTACACTATAACATCATCTCAAACTTAAAACCACGTCAAAGTTAATTCTATGAATCAATAGTCACTTTGAAAAATAGAAATGAAAAATGCGATAAGACCTGCTCCAGCAAAATTTTAAATTTCCACTGAAACAATTTCCCGAAAATTTCGCAAAAAAATACCTTAGGGCAGGTATAAGCCTCGATGTGCTTCCACATCAGTTTGTGTGTAACAGTAGGAGAGCCGTTATGGACACTCAATAATTTCGGCTCAAATTTTGTGGTTGGGCACGAATTCCTGCAATCTAAAATGCTTTATTGCAAATTCTGAAACTGCCTAGCGTCTTGAAAACAAAATGTCCAATCAAAAAAAAACATTTCAGAGAAGTAGGAATTGAGAGGGCATGCTGCGCCCCTTACCCACTTGTTTGAGATCGCTGTAGGGTCTTCGGTCAATGCGAACTTCCACACTTTAAATAATTTTTACGTTCTTATAACTACGGAATTTTGGTTTTTTTTTTGGAGAGTTTGTATCTATTGAGGTTTGGGTAATTCGGTATTTTGGCGTTTCGGTACTTGCGACTTACGTGACTTATGGTTTTGAGACTCTTTTGTTCTTTCAGTGTTTACGGTTTTTAGAATCAAATGATTGTATTACGAACAACTTAACTTATCCCAACTTCTCCAGATTGTGATGATTATAAATTCAGATTTTCATTATGAGAGAAATGAGAGTTCAGCGTCTATATTCTACTTTGACCAGAAATGTTCTAAATAATGTTCTAAACAAATTTTTATATAGAGTTATAGGATATTTTGAATTAGATCTTACAGTGTGTTCTATTAGAATTTAAAAATAAGTCGTTTAGTCCAGGAATTTGTTATTATATTTCGAGAAAGATATGGGACGTTAATTTGTTTTCGCGAACTATTTGCCTTTGTTTTGTTTTTAATTTGAAAACACTGTCACTAACATCCAGAAGTGATTTTTATAATTTTTCGGATTATTCAAAATCGCATTTCCAGAGGACGACTTTACAGGATAAATTGGAGAAAACGAATTCATTTTTTGATTTACGAATAAATTTACGTTGCTTGTTGGTCATTGTAGTGAAGGGTGATTTTTTAAATGCTATAGGAAAGTTTTTCAAAAAAAAAAAAAACAAAATTCAGAAAACTGCATGAAATCTTTATTTAAATCGATAGTACGGTCCATATAATTTAATGTTTGAAGATTATTTTATGCAAATGTTGACCTTGACTGCGGCTCAAATGGTCCACCCGCTTAGTCCAATTTTGGCATACTCTTTCCAACATTTCGGCCGGTATCTCACGAATAAGTGCTTCAATGTTGTCTTCCAATGCGTCAATTGAAGCAGGCTTGTCTGTATGAAACATAGCCCCACAAAAAAATAGTCTGAAGGTGTTAAATCACACGATCTAGGCGGTCAATTGACCAGTCCCGAACGTGAAATAAAATGTTCACCGAACTCGCCTCTCAATAAGTCTATTGTAGCGCTTGCTGTGTGGCATGTGGCACCGTCTTGTTAAAGCCACATGTCATGCAAGTCAAGTTCTTGCATTTTGGGCAAAAAAAGTTAGATATCATCTCACGGTAGTGCTCACCATTCACAGTTACGTTACGAATCGCATCATCTTTGAAGAAGTACGGTCAAATCATGCCACCAGCTCATAAACCGCTCCAAACTGTGACTTTTTCTGGATGCATTGGTAGCTCTTGCAATGCTTCTGGCTGATATTCACTCCAAAATCGACAATTCTGCTTATTTACGTACCCATTGAGCCAAAAATGAACTGACCATAAAATGGAAAAAGCGCGCGATGACCTTTCTTAACAGAGCATGCATTTTGATAATAAAATTCAATAATTTGCAAGCGTTGTTCGTTTGTAAGACGATTCATGGTTAAATTATAGACCAAACTGACGATGTTTGACAGTGAAACAAAACAGCAACGGGCCTCAGCTGTTTAAACCAGTGTTGCCAAAAAGATAATAGCTAAAAAATCACCTGTAGAATTAAAGTACATATTTTGTATTAGTTACATTTCGAGCAAAATATCTGGGACGTTAGTTTTATTTCAAAACTGTTTCATTTTGATCGTCGTCGAAATCTCAAATTTAAGCATTATTTATATCTCCATCACTAGCAAACCACTAGAAGTCATTTTCTTATAATATCTTAGATTATTCAAAATCACTTTTCCAGATGACGACTTTGAACGATTTCTTCTTTCGAACGAAAGCAATAAACATTTTTTGATTTATGAATGAATTTTCGTTGCTTGTTGGTCATTTTAGTACAACGGAACGTTCTATTGAGGTTGTACTGCACATAGATATGATGTGGCTTAATCAGTCTAACAAGACCAAATCGGATTTTGTAGAATTAAAGTGAACATTGTCTGATCGCCACTAATAAATACAAATCCCATACAATGCTTTCTGTGGGTATAAGCAGACAGTTCTTCATTCTATGCGTGCATGTCCATTTCTTGCAAAAGTTAAAAAGAAAACGATGGGTAACCATTTCCATATGGCTTAGAAAACTAAGCTGAGGACAGTTTGGGAAGGGCAAAAACCATTCTCTCTCCCACCCTGTCTAAAGAAAGATAGGATTTATTAGGATTCAAAAGTACAAAGTCACTTACTGAATTTGCACAACCTTGCTTTAAATTCACTGTCAGTTTAGCCACAAGGAAACGGGGCCTAACATCTTCATGCTAGATGTACAGTACAGGAATCGAGACATTCTAAGACATTCCACGTGTAAGTCGACGAACTTACCCACTAAACCACTGTGGCCATAACAACCTACACTAAATTATTAAACTTAGTTCAGGCGCCTTGCACTTATCGGTGAATTTCCATCGAGAATCACAGAAAATGTATGATCTAGAGGATGCTTACATCCGCCATGTTAACATGTGTTCTGACAGAATAATCGTAATATAGATACTTAAGTAGCAGCTAAACTGTGATTTTGGACTTGGTCATACCTTAACCACTTAAAAGTTTGCTTAGGAATGCAAGTCTTTTACGAACTATCGATCATTAGTTTAAATATCAATAGATTTGCCTAATTCCCTGATCATCACGTTGTCACAGAAAATCGGGGATCACCGATGAATTTGCCACATCAGGATCAGGAAACCCAAGTTCCGCAGAATCGCTTGTTATTTCTTGACAGAAATGATTAACCGGACCACTGCACATTCACTGAAAGCCGAAGTGGCATAGGGCTCAGCGATGCCATTGTCCGTGATGGAGAGAACGATGAAGAAGTGGCCTTCCTTTTGCCTTTGTACCTTCTTTGGTCAGATCGGATGGAAGATATTTGCTTTTGGTGTAGTGAGAGCTGATAATGTCTATAGCCACAGAAGTATTTACCGGTATTCTTTCGAACTACCAAGAAGTTCGGAAGTACCATGGATCAGTTTTTGGGGCTGATTTTTCCCGTGTTGTATTGTGTATTGTCGTAAAAAAAGTTCGACACGACCACATGACTATCAACAAGTTTTGAGACAGTTGATCCCTAGGTACGTAATCAAGCTACTGCCATGCATTTGAAAGAATTAACCCATCTCTTCGTTTAATGCATGTTGAAGATAATTAGACATATGCACATTTGTCCTTCATTAACACAAAGGACACGCCTCTCTCTATGTTAACGCCAACGAGCAAAGCTGCTTAGCTAACAATTTAAAGCAGTGAACCATAGAACACTCCTTTCCATTCGTGTTTTCTTTGTTTTTGTAAGCTTCTGTTGTGTCTTAGACCATAAAACTTTTCCTTCTGGGCGTTAGAAATATTTGAACTAGTAATGCTAGCAATGGTCATTGTCATTCAAACCTCATAGCACACCGGTTGTCATGCTTTCCTTTTGCCCTACACATCCCCGCCCTCAAGTTACAAGAAAATTAAGTAATTCTCCACACGAGATGTCACTTAAATGTCCAACAGTCTCGTAAAATCACTCCATCAGCCATGCGACCAATTGTTATCTCAGTACAACTTTGAAATTATTTAACACGACAGACGACAGTGTGCGGTGACAGAGTTTAACATTTGAGTTCGAGATTCTCGTTAAAGGTGACATCATGAGTGACCGTCGTTAACATCATTAACCTGGTGCACGCTAGCCGCTTTCATTTAATCCAAGTCTGTTGTAATGCCTCTGGCGCAGCCGATGCATAAATCTCACCACAGACACAATTGAAAATCCCCATGAAAAAAGCGCAAGAAACAGCAAAGCAAAACAGTGGTGGTCTAGTCAATAAATTATCTCCCGGGGCTTTGGCGGCGATGCAAAACAGAAAATCTAAAAAACTCCATCCTCTGTCCGGTGTGCATCCACCTGAGTGCAGCGCATAAAAACGCAGTCGCGTCGCAGGTTGACAGAAAAAAGATGGCATATTGCTCTTTTCACTTTCATTAGATAGAAACGTGACTGAAATTACTCAAGACCGTTGGCACATCGCGCAAGCGAACCGCTGACGGCTGGTGTCGATCTGGTCAAGGGGTCATCGATAATGGAAGAAATACCAGTTTCGTTCAGATGAAAAAGAAATTCACACACTCGCACTTGCGGTGGCAGCAGATTTGATACAAATCACCGCTAATGGCTCTGAGCTCTGAGCGATGCGCATTGCAGAGGCGAGCCGCTTCCGCATTGCAAATCGCTCTGAATTCAGGCCAAGAGAAGGGAAAGTCCTCATTTGCATCATACACGGGACTGCGCAAAGTCGTTCGCATTGATTTGATTTAGAACCAATGCGCAGCCCAAACGTGACCAATTCCGACCTTTATTCAGCCAAGTCACGAAACTCCAATTCGAGCAAGCGACTAAGTCATATCTGCCGTTTGCGGCAGAATGTTGACACAACAAAATTCCAGCAGCAGCGGCGGCGGCGTGGTTTGACTCCATCTGCAAGCTCGACGAGTTCTGTTTGATTGTTTGGCTTAGACTGCCCCGGGGCACGTCGTAAAGACCGGGTCGGCTGTCAAACGTCCAATTATGACGGTTGCCCAATCTTCGGCTTGTTTTTGCCTCTTTTCCGCTTTGTATTATTTTTTTGGGTTCGGGTGCAGTGTGCCCTCCTCTCCTTCACCTTGACCGCGAAACGCAGCGTCAGCATTTGAAATGACAGTGAGTGTCTTGACATTGACGCAGGCTGCCCAGAGGTCGTTCACAGTTACATTGTTTTGCGGCTCTCTGCTCGTCTGACAGTTCTTAGCGCGTGTCAGAGTTGACGCAGTGATGCCACAGTCATGGTGGGGGAATGTCAACTGACAGGTTTCCAGTGGCAATGCTTTTGATTTATTTACGCGCGCGAAGTCGAGGTGCCAGTGTGGGAATAGGCGCAGCGTATTCAATCTATCCTCCCATATTGTGCTGTGCTACGCGGCATCAAAGCGACTGCGCACCAATCGATGACACACAAACGTCTTGTTTGGAGTTGAAGTGATTAATTTGAATTATTACAGAATTATGCATGCATCTGTGCGGCAATTTACATTTGCCGGGCCATTAGGGACAGTCTTTGCATTTGAATGCAGATCAGAATCTCTGATCTGATTTACGATGTTCGAATATCGGCAGATGTCGTTTGAGGCGGCGGCGGCGGCGACTGCGTGCAGCGGCTCTGTTAGCTAACAAAACATGATCGGATTTTCGTCGATCTCAGCCACATATCTTGAATCAACAAATTAAGGCGGCTTTCAGGCACAAATGAATTCGAATTTATGGTGGATATGCATTCCGATATGCAAAGTAGGTGATTTTTCCAGCTGAATTATTCAAAGTATGCCGTGGTTGATTTTTGTTTCGATTAGGGATTCTCATGTTTCTGAGTTTAGAAGAAAAAGATTAAAAATAGAGTTGGTGTGCCAACATCCGTGTTTTGTTATGGTTTATGGTTTATGAAGTGAATGAAGTGAAGTTGTCTTTTTTTGGCAAAACCATCGCGTGTTGGTTGATAAGGATCCAAATTTTGTATTCACAATGGGATCACATTTTGGAACACATTCTGAATTTTTATATTTTTTTGATTTACGCTTGAATTAAATATTTTGACCGTAAAAAGTTGATTAAGGAAATAAAGAGATCCTGTTAGAGGAGCAGTTCATCTTATGATTTTATGATTCCTGATTCGCATTTGAATTCAATAAACAGAGAATGTTTACGAACCTGGGGTTGTTTTGTTTAGGCGTCACAAGTTCTTGAATCTGGCTGGCTGGCTGTTAGGAGTCGATATTAAGCTGTGGATGAAAGCCACTCATCTTCTTCTTTGAGTGGCATTACAGTTCTGGGTGGACCAGCGCCTCAACCAACATACAACCCTAGTTTGCACGATCCGTCTTCCATTCCATCCATGTTAAAATAGTTCCATTTATGTTTAAATAGTACTCACAAAAATGAGTAGTTCTTGAAGAAGTTTCGTGGACTATCTGTCCACCGTGCCGTAGGAATTTAGTTCAAAAACCTACACGGCAGAAATCATATGTACCTCGCATTTCTTATGTTGCCACAACTTTTGAGTTGCTGCTATGACTGAAGGAACTAGTACAGTTAATGAAGTACCTCCTATTTTCAAAGCAAAGTACTAGTTGTTGCAGGAAAACCTAGATCCCTGTGGGATGTCGCCGAAATTAATCTTAATTCCTTGGTTTTTTCCTTAATCGAATTAAAGACAGGAACATGATTCGGTCTATTTGCAAGTTAATCTGAATGCAATGTTACTGCAGGTTATATACGTAGCCACGCCATAAAGTAAGGTCCAAAAGCTTAGAAGCGAAAAGAATATCACATCGAGTGAAGAAGCATCTCAATCGATTAAGGATGATGCATCAGAATGTAGAAAAAATACATTTCTTTAAATTAAGCTTTAAGAGTGAGCTTTGTTATGGTTTTAGTACCTCGAATGAATAATTTTGTTTCTCTTTTTCGGTTAACATTATTGTAAGAGTTAAACAATTGCCTAAGCCAGTGAGAAATTTATCTTTTCAGTCATCTACTTGTGTGCGCCAACTCGAAGACGATGGTAAGAAACCTCATTGGCGATGATCTAGCTAGGCAAGGTTCAAAAAAGGCATTCCTAGGTCTCGAACTCACTTTTTGACTGCTCGCATCCTTAGTTAGATCGACGATTGGATCTCCCAACAGCTCATCCGAAGATGACATAACTCTTCAGGATGCAGTCTGAACAAGTGCATGCTCCCGATCTTCAGCAAAAAATCCGCGGTTTTTCTGTTCTCTCTTAACAGAATAGATTGCAGACGACTTGTTGGCGTACAGACGGGACATTTCACCTTCGCTAAGCACTTAAGTTTTCTTGGGCTTAGTGATGGCACTTTTTACGCCTGTGAAAAAAGTAAGGATATGTCAGAGCACTTTGTCTTTCAATGTCCCGCCTTTGATCGTATCACATGGCGGTTGTTTGGCGCTGACATGGTGGAGCTGCGTCATACAGGTGGGCAGGAATGATCTACAAAAGCTTTTATATAATGCCAGTTTGATTTTTCTTACTAAATTACAACAAAGAAACAGTGACAGCAAAAGTGATTCCATGTTTCATTTCGGTTCTGAATGTTTCACTCTTTTTAACTCAAATGATAGTAGCACTGTTTGTTCTTTAATTCAAACTAAATGCATAATGGGGCTGCTTTCTTTTTGTCATTTTATTGTGCAGTACAGGATTTTCAGTGGCGCAATACACACTGGTTGATAGTTTCATATTTAAGATCATTGAACTTAGAGGATATGATACAAAAGTATGCACAGAGGGTGTTTGTTTTCGGCAAGAAGTTCAAGTGGTCGCCGTGGCGTAGGAGGTAAGTGCGTCGACCGCCTCTTTTGAGTTGCTGACAACACTCAAGAGTATCAATTGTCTATGAAAAGATTCTCAAATCTGGCCGTTCGGAGTCGGCAAAAAACTGTAGGTCCCTTCTACTCGTGAGAAAACAGTAGCACGCACAACACGAGTAATTGCTGTAGAAGCTAGGCCCTGGTCCCTTGTGGGCTGTATTGCCACTCAATTATTATAATTATTATTAAGAAGTCCAAGTACGTAAAGGCATTAAGAAAAAAAATGGCCAATTGTTGGAACAAATTTTTTCCTATTTTCGCTTCTCACCGGCTATCCATAAACCGATAAAATACTTGAATTCGTGATAGTTAGAGAATTGCTGGTCAGTTAAGACAATTTCTTTGATTTTTACTCTTGTCATGTTCACCGACAAAGATAGATCGAACCGTGTTTTTAATTGACATTTACTTGATTGATATTGTTTGTATTGTATTTTTAACTCCATTCAACGTTTCCTTGTTGGATAGTTAAAAAACACACTTCAATAAATTTGTTATGCCTGCTAGCAATGTCTAAAGCAGTCGAAAAGGAAAAGTTTTTCAAAACCAACAACTTGTATAAAGCCAGCCAGGAAAGCACGTGAGTCATATCAGTTGAATCATTCTGCGCGTTCTAGAATTTCAGCAGTCCTTAAGTTTATTTATTATACCATATTGTTCTCATAGTACTAGTCATCGTCTGTCTTCAATAATAATTCAAGAACTTATGCATTTACATTGGACCGCAAAGTGAAAGAAATTAAGTCACAGCACGGGCTGAACTTAAAAACTAAGAAAGCCAGAAGAGGACTTTTGAACAGTTCTATCTAATGTCTATGGTAGATGAAAAATATGAGCTGAAATAAAAATTCTTGTTATGTGACAAAAAAAAAATAGTCCCTTAAAATAACTCTACGCTCAACAGAGGGCTTATTTGTGAATTGCAATTATTGCAATTATTGAGACGCAGAAAAATTGCATCTTAGCATTCCCATAACGAGCAGGACTAAATATATCCAGTCATACCCCCACTCATAGCTCTTACACAACAACCACCTTTGATCCCTGTCCATTTAAAGAGAAACAAAAACGTTCCTGCCATTCCCAAGGACAGACCTAATCGCAGCCGTATAAGGCATCAAGCAATCCCACAATCCCCACAATTTCCTGTGCTTCTAAATACAACCCACATCTCTCAAATAGTAGGCGATGCAATGATGCGATGCCAATCATTATCGTCCTCCTCCCCAACACCCCAAATAGGGTAACCCACGATTCGCGAGTCCGCCTTTTAGGTCGGTGCCGACGATACCCATTTGCCTTGCGAATACACCCCAGCCACCGCCAACGGTCGACAACGACAACGACAAACCCAATTTTCAAAGTCGCAATAATAACTCCTATCGGGCAGATGCATCTGCTGCAGCAGCATTCACTTCAATCACAGATACGCGCCCGCTGGAATCGTGTGATGCAATGCTCTCAAAGCGGCCGATGATGCTCTGCGTTCGTTTTCCATTTGAATTCCGCGATAATTTTCAATGTTACGTGAGGGCTGGGTCGCCGCTGATTGTTTTCCCTTCAATCGCGACTTGGTCGCATTTTGGAATTCAGCTGCGCTGAGCGAATCTGCGACCGCGTGCATTCCGCGTAGAACTGATGGATGTGTGTTGTGGCATTTGCAGGAGCGGCGACAGATCTGTACATGGACTTAATTGAAGTTAATTGGAGCCGTGAGGGTTTGAGAATTTCCGCTCGTCCACCGATGGTTATCAGTGCGGAGATTTGCTGGAAAATGACAAAAATTCACACAGACAGCAGGTACATGTTCGGCGGCGGAGATGGAATTCGCCGCGGGAAGGCATTTGGTCACATGTTCCGAGGAACTTGGAAATACATAGATTTGCCGCGCACGGGCATGGGCTGAGTTATAGTTGCTATCGCTTGCGGCAAATAGTTCTGAACGTGTTTTCAAACCCGTTTCTTGTGTGTGATTAACAAATTGCTTGGCCATTACATGTTGTTTTTTTGGTTTTGGTTTTTGCGGTTTTTTTGACCGAGGATTTGCTGTCAGTTCTAACGAGCTTGGTGGGTTTTTTGTTTTTGTTTTCGTCTAGCATGGAAGTACATGCGATTATCTATATTTCGGCTGTCAGTTGCTGAATGTTTGGTCTTAGCCTTCGGTCTGGTGAGCAGATTCAAGGACATATTGGTGGTGAAATCCTGAAAAGTTTATTCAACTTACTTACTCAAGCGAGTAAAAAACAAAAAAAAAAAACCTTTCATGACGTTTAACATGATATGTGTAGGCCTCCACGAGGTGGTCAAGTCGTAAAAGTTTTATGCTTCAAATCGCAGACTACTTCTCACACCGTCTGACAGATGTTTTGATTGATCTTGAGTGGTGGTGAAGTGTTTTTGTGTACTCTGCCCGAGGATTCTCACGTTGGTGAGTCAACTTGACACCTTTTGTTTACAAATAATGTCACGGAGACTTAAATAAACACATAAAGCAGTAATTTGGTCATTACTTGGGGTGGAATATTGCTACCGTTGTTTATGGCAATGACTGGAGTTCTGTAAGATTTGTGTGCGCATAATTGAGGCGATGGGATTGAATTTATTCAAGGCATGCTTCACGGATATGTGGAGGTATTAAAATTTGAAATAGCTTTTATGACCGCTATATGATAGATGAAAAATTGTGTGTGATGAACATTCCGATCAAGTGTGTCAACTTAAATTTATTACGAAGTGGATTAATGATTTAGCGGGAATTACTTTGAACAGATGGAGCATATCTGAGTAGTGGAACATTAGACCGTCTTTCTTTGGGGCTAACAGTTTATAGGTCTTTCCACAAAAATTGCTTTTACGGCAGCCCTTCCCTGAAATAAGGGGAAATAATAAAAACTAGTAGTTGAAGGCTCAAGAATTCCCTTCCCTGGTTTAAACATTTCCATTGGCCACTGTTTCCCACCCGGTAGTGTGTAAATAAAAAAGCTTACGAATTCGTACGAAACAAAAGGATATTCAAAGCCATTTCATTCGTGCAAATACGTACCTGCGACTGTGCTCCAGTCCATCCACCACTTGAAAAAGGGGAAAATTAAATATAAATATATAGAAAAAGACACACAAGTGTCAGTAGATGTAATCCACAGATTATAGACAAATGACTGATACTCTGTCTTAAGAGATTTTTATTTCTAATGTATCTAAATTTTTTGACTTCTAAAACCCAGAAGACGCTCCTCATACGGGTAAATTTGTTGCATGAAACCGATTTCACCGTGATTGAAGGAGATTGAGTATAGAGAGTCATTGAGCTGAAGAACGAAGCGTTTTAAGAATTTCACGTAATGCGTCAGGTTCAGAACAAATCGATTTGAAGATGCACAGTTTAAGCCATATAATAAAAAAAAAATTTTTTTGAATCTTTCTGATGCGAATATTATATCCACAGCACTTATCGGACCATTGACACAGTGCAACAGAAATCATCTTCGTTTAAAGTCTGAGATTGCGCACCCAAATTAATAAATACCCCAACCAACTTGTTGTGGAGGTAACAGGCAAAGGTAGGAGGTAGCAGGCAAAAGAAAGCCGGAGAGGGTAGTTGCCTAGTAGACTTTGGTCCACTTCAGATTTCAGCGGCAGTCCAAGAAAAAAATTCGGGCATTAGGTTTAAAGAAACTGGTAGAAAGAGCTCCCAGTCTGAGCTCAAATCGCGGAAAGACTTTACTCCCAATTCTGTGTTACATTACAATGCAAATGAATGCAGTGATTCAAAACAGAGTTTGAGATATCTTGGTCCTTTCTAAGGAAGAGAGATCCCACTTGATACTTGAGGGAGCTTATGACTCCCAGTCTCGACTCTGATGTTGAAACCTGTAATATTAAGTTTTAATGGCAGCTGATAATGTAAATGCATTACTATTCATGTTAGTCTTAACAAAGAAGTCACGTCCAGCCCCGTCCCTTGACAATAATTGAGTGGCACTACAGCCCACAACGGACCAGGGCCTAGCTTCTACAACGACTACTCTTGTTGTGCGTGCTACTTTTCTTCACGAGTAGAAGGAACCTACAGTTTTTTGCCGACTCCAAACGGCGAGATTTGAGAAGCTCATTCATAGACAATTGATACTCTTTGAGTGTTGTCAGCAACTCGAAAGAGGTGGTGCCGTGAAAAAATGCGAAGTGTCCCGTCCGGGAATCGAACCCAGACTTTCTGCGCGGCGGTCGACGAACTTACCACTACGCCACGGCGGCCCTTGAGCGGTTGCTAAGAATACATGGCTTAAGGAGATGAATAGTGCGTTTTCATCCATATCAGACTATGCATGCAGACTATTGGAACTACACCCTTTTAATTTGGATTAACATCAAGTGCTCGCTGTTGACGATAATTTTTCGATGAAAACAAAGTCAGTTAAATTTTGTAAAAATGCGAGACCATGGCAGTGCAAAATAAGTTTAGTTGATGTTGAGAGAAGAGCCCTTTTTAGTGACAAACCTGAAATCAATTGCTTCTGGTTCTCCTGTACAATCTTACGGACATGGGCTTTGTTTCAAGTAGACCTTAACTTTTGTTAAGGTTGGGTGATTGTTTACTGAACTAGTGATGTCAAATTTATTCACCACAGTACGAATAGTCCACACGATAGACTCTTTATGAGCTGGTTAAAGCCTGCATATGAAAACAAATTGTTTCATTTTCACTCATATCCGTCCAACGATATTATCAAAATAAATATAAATAAAGAATAACCAATTTGACAGTTATCACTTAAACAATATGAACGCTATCAGATGATGACATTGTTCGAAGTTCCTCCTGAAAGACGCGTTACAAGCAATATACGGTTCCAGTCCAGGAATGGAAGGTTCCTGGTGCTATTCCTGAACTGTTTTTTCACGCTATCAGATCTTGTTCAGATCGGGAATCGGTACTAAACTGTACGTTCCATCTACCCGAGAGAGCACGCGCAACACGAGTAGTTGCTGAAGAAGATGGACACAACCATCTATGATTGTGGCACTCAATTTTTTTTATTTCTCATATTTAGGCACTTTGACTCAGTCAGTCCGAGAGTTTATGCGTCTTGATTTTCTACTGCTTGTACTCCTCAGTCAAGAAAATAAAAAAATAAAAAACTGTCCGTGATAAGAAATAACTTCACAAGTCTATAGATTGATTTGTAAGAGTCTTGCTCACATAAGAAGGTTTTGTTGACAGCAATAAATCCTCGAACTTGTCAACTTTAAAAAAGAATGGTAAAAAAAACGATATTCTTGGAGTGGTTTAGAAAATTCACCTGTTAACTAATAAACCTCTCCAGTCTGAACGATCTTTTGCCAAATGCTTTGAATTGCCCACAACCAGTTGGTTAAGGTTCTCCTTCACATTTGTATGTCATCTTAGTCGAGGCTGATTTCATTTGTATTTCTCAGATTCGGGAATACATCGCACCAGACATGGCTTGTCTATTTGCTTAAAATAGACTAGTCGCCTTGGCGTTGTATCTGAAGACCTTGCATCAGACCGATGCCTACTGCGTTCACCAACAAATCGTTACCGCCAGACATGAGAACTTTCCTTACGAAGGGACCTTGTGGTTCCTCATTCACTTTCTTTAACGTGATAGACTAAAGTCAGCTCGGTCTTATGAAATAGGGCGTTTTTACCCAATTACTCTTTCAATTCAAAGATACAGCGATTGACAAGAGTGATTCTGCGCTTGGTTCTGTTATTTTGTCTTCAGGAGTTGAGCTAGGCAAACCCTCACAAGTTTCTTGTTTCCGATTCAATCGTCCTACTCCACACGTCACGTCTCAATATGCATCACGAAATTAGAAGATCACAAATTTTCCCACACACTTTGCTGTGAAGTGTTGACTGACTCATAAGAACTTGAACTTCCCATTTCTTGTTTTATTAGATTTTTGGGTCATTTCTAGAATATGGGGCAGATAGAGTTTACTCTTTTCACTCTTCCCCTTCGGTAGGTCAAAAGCTTTTTCCGTGAATTGCAAACGAGACCAGGTGCAGCGTTCTCCCGAAAACCTTCTTCAGATCTTCCTCACCCTACAGTTGCTACACATCACACATCACGCTCATCAAGATTCACTGAGAATGCACTCGTGAAAGCGAATGCTCACATTAACCTCATTTGAATTGATTCGAATACAACAGAAGCTCTTGCCTGAGAGCCACCCAAATCTCTCTGCATCCCATTAGGAGCCCTTGAAACATCCCAGCCACCCAGTAGTTCACTCGAATAATGAGTAAAAGTCACATTTCCCACAGGTTTCACTTGTGAAATCGTTATTGTTTCAATTTTTCTCGCGAAGGTGAGAACAAGTTTCGCAGTTTTGCGGAGCCTCCGGCTCCTCGCTTGCACGCGAGAAACTGCAGAGATTGAATTCATCATGGACCGCCCGGTGGTGGATTTGCAAAATTTATGACATCCAAGTTCGTGTCTAAGCCAGCGTCTCGCATGCGCTCTTAATTGTTTCGCTAACTTCACCCAGTTCACTAGGGAATCAAGTTGTCGGTACACGGTGTCATGCAACGCTGCGGTGGGGGGCCTGGGAGGGGTTACATATGGGTACGACGCAGTCGTTACGTTCGCTGATGTAACACATGGCCAATAAAATTCTCATTTATCATTTAATTGCAACAAATTCACTGTCAATTGAACAGAAGTTGTTTGTCGTGTGGCTTCAGTGAGTTCTGTGAGCAGGAAGTCTAAGCCGTAATCGTAAAGACAATTAGTTTCGTTTAGACCATAGGTGCACTTGTCGATTTGTTTCAGTTTAACTGACAGTTAACGCCAGTGACGACGACGCTCGGACGTCTGATTGTAATCAAAATGTTTGGAGGGCAAAGCAATCGCTTTAGGAAAGTAAAGTGCTTTTGGAAAAGAGTTTTCCTTATCTTCTCGTCTGCATCCATGAAGCGGTAGACAGCTGCTGTGACCTTGTCGAACCGTGAACGCATGTGGAAGCCAAATTAATTATGCATCGTGTGTGTGCATATCTCGAACTGGATCTCAGCTTTCTCCAATTTGTTTGTTGCTTCTTCTCCCCTGGTGGTGGGGATTTTGTGTTAACACTTAATTACCGAGTCTCGTGTTAAATGATGCATTTTATGTTACGACCTGGGTAGGCGCTGAATTCATTAAGAGATCTGTGTCGGTCGGTATGCTAATTAGTCATGGAAGATGATGTGCACCGTAATCAGGGAGGGATTTCTTAGCTTCTTTAGGGGATTATTGAATGCGTGACACGCAGACTTGAGATGAGTTCTCTCCTTTAAATGAGAATTTACCGTGCACGGGCCTTGAATTTCTGTCTTGAAGGCTGCTTTGACTAAGCTGCTTCTGCTTACATGTCCAGTTACGTTCAATAGAGAATTAAGTCTTGAACTGGATTAAGGCGCTTTCTGGAATGCAAACAGAAAATTTCTCATGCGAATCGAAGTCGATATAAGCGGTTCTCTTCTTGGCTTGATTGCGTCTGCGTGTTTGGCTTAAAGAAAACCATTTCCAAATCCCAAAGTTAAGCTTATGAAGCACCACCAACTGTGGTAATCGGTGGGAAATTCTCCTTCACTCACTGTTTGTTAATTTCTTCAGAAAGATCTTGACCTTGTGAGACTCGAGAATGGAAGAACAATTTTAATTTCAGAGTTTTCAAGCTTCTTATCTTAACAAATTTACACAATGGCCTTAACGCTGTTCTTATCTCGTGCACCAAGATCTTCAAACCTACCAATGTTCTTGTACGACTGTGGGATAAAATTAAATCCCCTCGTAAATGTTGTCAGATAAACTTAATCTGAATTTATTAAAGTGTCCATAGCCAAAGTAAATCGTTGGAGACATAGATGTCAGATTTTTTTTAATCAATGGTGTTTCTTGTTGCTGGTTAAGGTTAGCTTGTTGTTGTGTGCCACAGGATAGCAACGGAAAAACTAGAATGAAAACCTGTTCAGTTGCTGATTTCATTTGGAGCACCTGTCTGTTCCTTTTAGTGGACACCCAGCAAATATCATGCTTGACAATTAATTTAGTTGATTGCTGCATGAATTTATTTGGTTCCAGTTAGACACTGCGGACAATTAGCCACTGGCTGGAGCGTTGAAAAAGACGCCTGGAATCTGATTTGCTATGGCAGCCAAAATGGTACTCTTTTTGGTTGTAAAGTTCTTGCTAACAATCTTGTCCGCTAGTGTAAAAGAGAAGAAGTCCGTTGCTATTCATAATGGAGGCTTTTGTTTTTTAAGGTTTTGTTTTCGAAGGACTTCGTCCGTCCGTACGTCATTTATGTCACACTCTTCATATTGTTTGTACTTACGATGCGATTTTCATGAAATTTTGGATACAGATAAATTTGATTTAGAAGACACTGTCTGTATGTGAAAATTCAATTTTGGTGGATAATTGTGAGACGGTCTGGTATATGTTGGTAAAGTTTGTTTGACATTTAACACTGGATCCTAACCTAGAGTATAATACGAATATTTAAATTTTTTGAATTGAACTTGTTGATATGTTCGTAACGATTAGCTTAGGGAGTTCGAGCCGAAAAATCCAGTAACAGTTCACGATATTTACTTTTTGAAATTGATATGTTGAAGACTTCGACTCCGTCAGGGGCAGTCTATTCAGAAGGTCCAATATTTGAGCGATTCTTTCCAGTACAGTGACTTATATCTCGCAGCAAGCACGAGTAATGTTAGCTTGCAAAGCGTCAATCCTAAAGACTTGCAACGTTCCATATTTCTGGAGAAGAGGGTTCAAAAGTGACGGCCAGGTGTTCGTAACAAAACGTGAAATTTGGTGTTGATGTCTTAACATGTTCATTGTTTTCATAAGCTATGTGGATCGTAGTGCCGTGTTGTTGATATCAGGGCTTACCTAGACCATGTGCTTGAATTCCAAAGTACATAGCCTGTTAACTTTGCCGAGCTTCTGAGAACGACGATAGATCGATTTGTCATGGACTTCAGGTACACTCTCAACTACAGCTTATGTAGTGTCTTCACAATATCCTGGATGCGGTTTTAATGGTCGAATGTCATCTTCTTCTGAGTTTGTCAATGGTTTTGGTTTCAGTTGAGTCACGCACCGAAAGTCCTAATATCGCTTCCCGGATTGAACGCCTCGCATCGTTCACAGCACCACCTGTTTCGAGTTGCTCACTACACTCAATTGAGTATAGTCTATGAAAAGCTTCTCAAATCTCACTGTTTGGAATCGGAAAAAAAACCCTCTACTCGTGAGAAAAGAATAGCATACACAATACCAGGTGGTGGTGAAGAAGTCCGTTGTAGACTGTAGTGCCACTCAACCATAACTTTCTAGAACCGCACGTACATTTTTTTTCAGAGAACACCGCTTTCCGTTATACAGCTGGACAATTTGGAGACACTTGCATAATAATTTGCCAAACGATACTGAACAAAAATGTCAAAGCAGTTTCATAGAAGTCACGCCTGATCTGTCAAAAATGTTGATTCATTTCAATCAAACCTCACGGTGAATTGCCTGATTGCTTACAAGATATTCCTTATCTCTCTACAAAGAGCATGTTGTACTTCCTGACCGCTTAGTAAGATTTTCTGAAGACACAGATTAAAGAGGAGATTCAACGATGGGACATACCGCGTCAAGCGTAAAGTGTACAAAATACAACTCTTAGGATATCTTATGACTGACACAAATCCAACCCAAAGATTTTTCGAATCCGAACCATTAAGACAACGTTACAGAGGACATTCTGATTTAAGATTGCGCATACCTGCGGAAAAGGACATCAAGCAATTTTGTGTACGATATACATACATAAGTGCCAGATGGAGAAGGTTTGTCCACGCTAGAGAAGGATTTTACTTACGGCCCTGGCCAACCCAAGACTGGTGGAAGAAGGCATCAACAATGCCTAATCAATCTATCACAAAGCTGTCCATTGCGTGTCCTTAGTACAAAATGTAATCTTTCAACCGGCACTAAGCTTTGTCCGATTATGATCACTTAATCCGTCCGAGAATAGTGTTTCTGATTGAACTTCACAACAAGTACTCCTATACTACGTTTCTGAATCATAAGAAAATGGCGACACCTTAGACATTTCACCTTTAATGTTTTTAACGTTGTCAATCCGTTCCTCAGATTCTTCGGTTTAAAGGACACATTTTTGTAGGCATTTAGGTTTTTTGACTTCCTCCTGCATTTTAAGGTATTTCTTAGTATCGCCGTTATAAGTTTTTAACAAGCACAGCGTCAGAAAAAAATAAATTTACAGCTCCGCCGCGGTTTCAAAATAGACGCGGACACAGAGTTTAGCTTCCCAGCTTACGACGTCTCGTTGCAAACGTATTCAGCCAAACCATTTCAGTTGCGCTCATAACTTAGGAGACAACTTAAACTGTCACAGTGCGTTACTCCAATAAAACACAGAAACATTTCCCCACCGGCAAACATTATGCAACTGCGGAAGAAGTACCCAACACGCACAAATTCAAATCGATTTCCCTTTTCTTTCTCTGATTTCCTGCGCGACACACGCCGCAAAGGAAAAAAAGCGAGGAGATGTGAAAGAAAAGGCAATTAACTATGCAATCCAAGTCCGGTGCCGTCTGTCCGGGCACCCAACGCACACCCAGGCGCAGCAAAGCGACGCACGCCGACGTGTGCAACAATTGATGACAATTGCCCGGGCCGGCCTTGCCTACTGACTCGATTCAGGCGCATATGCAAAACCATGTCGGCCCACTCGGCACGTATCAACCGAAAATTTCGCTTACACAACACACCTCTCCGCCGCCGACCGGGCGACAGATGTTGCTGTAATCTAGCCACCCGACTGTTAATCAAACAATTATTACCGCAAGCAGAGCATACCCCAGTGCGGTGGAGGTGGTGGTCCTCCCGCTGGAGTTTTGTGCGGCGAAAGTTGTGACTTTTGTGTTAAGACCCTGTGCGGCCCATTTGAAATCGTCATATAACGGATTACCTTTTGTTTCGTTGCAGGTCCAGGCATTATGTAAACCAAGTGCAGCGAACGACGTACCGCAATCAACAGCTTCAACTTTAACCCCGAGACAAGTAATCTTTCACCCCGCGTCCCCTGGATTTCCGTCTAACGATTCTGTGATACTAGAAACCAAAAGGTAAGTGCGACGGCGACTTAAAGTGCCCTAAGCGCCCTAAGTGCTCTAATTATGTCATTAAGCCGTGTAAGCTAATAAGAGGCCAACGTGGCCCGAGGGACAGCAACTGAGTGACTTTTTTCTTGAATGACATAACTGACATCTCGATTGGCTTTCGATCAGCAGCTTAAAAAATGCGCACGCAGCAGGTTTCCCATTGTTCTTGCCCGCGCCAACGCGGAAATCTAATGGATGCCATAGAGCACACTGTCAGGCAAACCGCAGCTCATAATGGACTCCCACATGTGTGGAGCTAACTCTTTGGTGTGTTCCGACAAAGAATTAACAGGGAACCGAGACGTACGTACGTCGTGGTATCCAAGAGACACATATGGCTTGCGCGGCGTAGCCTCTGTCACGCTGAAAACCACCACTCCGTGGAGTGGTGTAGAATGTGTTTCAGCAGCTTTTTGTCATAAATACCCGGTTCGTGTTGTTCTCTAATTATTCCGACGACGGTCTGGTGTAACACACGTAGCAGAAGCCCCGCGGCGGCAAGGGAGAGGGACTCGCCCGGTCTTGAGGTGGTGGTCTCTGTGACTCCCTATGGGATGACGACAGATCGTTACCGTGGGTTGTTGTTGTTGGCGTGGTGGCCCGATGCTGCAGCATGTGGATGCTGTCCAATTGATAGTGTCGAGGACGGATAGTCGTGGACTGGTAGGGTTTATATGGGAACACGTGTTGCAACCGAGTGTTGTGTCTTGAAAGGTGTTAACGAGATTTTTTTTTCGTGTGTTTTCTTTTTTGCAGCTTTTTATTGCAGTTTAATTTTTTTTTGCCAACGATTGTGTGGTGTGATATATGGAACTTGGAAGAGTTGGGTGACTAGTGAATTGAGTGCGAAATTTGATAAAGGGGTTAAAATCTGGGATCATGTACATATTCACATTTGGTCTCTCTTTTTGAACGGTTGTCTCTACGGAAAGATGGCAAATGTAGCGTTTTATTCGAATCACTTTATGTAAACATTCCTTTTAACGATAGTTCGGGATGGATGTGGTCAAATCGTCCTAAGCCAACATCCACGGCCTTTTTGGTATCTTCCATTAGTTTATTATGCGCTCGAAGTTTGTTAAGCTAATTCTGAGTTTATCAGTCATAAAGACACCTCTGTTTGAATATTATACCACCCAAAATGAACCACTGACCACAGCTTTGCAGGCGCATTATCAAACATGGACAAGTGTCTTTTAAGGTTAAGGTCCGAAGACTAGGAAGGCCAGTCCAGAACTTTAAACTTTTTACAGTGAACCTAATGTATTGTCCCATTGGCTGGGTGCTTTGGCTCATTATCTTGTTAGAAGGTAACGTCTGAAATCGCTCCGTCCAATATTTGCAATCCGGGATATAGACAACTCGTTAGAATGTTCACGTACATCGAGTAGTGATAGGTCCTTCGATTCGCTTGTGCATATGTCCACACCATAAGAAGAAACACCAAAGCACAACTAGCCTGCGTTGTAGGTACACTCTTTGTAATGCTTCTGCACTAAAACGCTTGTAGTAATGTGTTTTGGACTTCAACAACTGACTGACGACTTTGAACACGGCTTTCCTTTGACAAATCTGCAAAAAAATTGTTTAATACCAAAAACTAATATAAATCAGAGAAAATTTAATGTATTAGCCGATTTTTAAGTGCATTACCTTTATCTTGCTGCTATTTTTTCGAGCACCTGTTAGATGTTAGAAAAATTAAAATTCTGTTCTATTGATACTTGCTAACAAAAGTTGTATTCCATTCTGTAAATCGCATACTTAGACACTTAGAAATAACAACCCTCGCCTTCAAAATACCCCAGACAGAGAAATCCAACGAATATTTCTCCATCCGGAGAACTCCCAACACTGATTTGCAGCCAATCTTGGCGTGCTTTTTGAGACGGTGCCAAGTAGTGATAAAATGTTCACGGTCTACGACTAAAGTCGTTGTTTGCGCAAGGCTTCGATGCTGTCTCTAATGCTGATTTTAACACCGCGGTCTCAACGTGTAAACGGAGAGCGACCATCGTCGGTTGTGGTGGCGCAAACTATTACCGTCGGTGCTTCTTGTGGCCGTCCAAAAGTGTACATTTTCGAAAGACCTTTCGAAAATCTAATTTGACAACACACCACTTTGAGCTTGAGCTCAAATCAATTTACAGCATCTGTATCCGCTTTTACGATATGTTGAGCTTACGAGCCATTTTTCTTTCACTTTGTCGCGAATTGCGCTCAATTGGAGCCTTCACTTACTGAACTATTTCCGCCAAAGTTGCAGTTTTTTCTGACGACCTCTATGGCCCTTTGCCACGATGTCAGTATCACGGTAACGATCTTCGAGACATAAATGTTTACTCACCTTGGGGTCCTGGTGGACTCTTACGACAGTTACTTGGCCGGTAAACTGCCAAATATAAAGCATTCACACTATCACCATTTGAATTTTCTCGTGGATACAATTTTTTCAATACAACTGAGACCCCAATGTCCTGTAGACAATAAAATGATCTGTAATGTGTCAAAATTTAAGCCCACTGTCATGAACGGTTTGTAAATTATAGCTGTCTGAAGTTGTTTCAAGTCAGTCAGGGTGTACTATCCAAATCAATCAAATGAATGAAACCGGACGAATACAAAATGTAAAATGACGACAGATATAGTTAGTTGGTTTATCTTTGGGTTGTTTATTTTTTTTGTTTAACTGTGTTTGAAATATGGGTTCACTGTTAAAAGGCTTAATTGTTCACCCTGTAGAGTAGTCTAGATAAAATTGTGTGTGTTGGAACTACTGTATTCATTCCCGACAGACAGCTGTCATGCCAGAAAATTAGGATTGTGAACTACCCCACTCTACACAAGTCTCTGTTTCCACTTTCCTCACCATTGTTTCGTATATCTGTTTCGTTCTAACTGACTTTAATGCATGATTCAACGCCACATCTATTTTGCGCGTTAATAAATATCAGGCGATTGAATTTATGCTCTTTGTCTTCACTAAAATTTTGGACCTATAAAGTTCACAGTTTCCCCTTATTTGAATCAAAATCACACCCAAATTTTGTCTCATTTAAAGTTAATTGAGGATCATCTTCATCATAAGCCGCGTCGTTTCTTTTTCAAATGTGTGAACTGCAACCCAAAAGCTAAAACCCTCACCCACAATTACTAACCTCTCGGATCATGGTTTTCATTTCACAATCTTCACGACAACGCTTCAACCTAGTTACAGCGAATTTCCCTCCAACCAGCTGACACCAAACCGAATATTTTCAAATTATCTCCCCGATTGGGGACAATTCAAACAATAAACGTCAAACGCAGCAGATTAATTGTCCAACTGTTGGACATGTGTCAATAGCTGACTTAAGCGTACCTATTCGAGTTTCGTTTTCATTGTGGTCAAGAGCATATGGATTGGCTTGTGCACCAAATACTCCGTCGGGCAATTTGTCGCAGAGTTGCGCAAGTTTGTCGCTAAGTTCACCGTTATTAGGTTTATCTCGACCCAAAGTGAAAGAAATGGGAGACAATAAAACTTAAAACGAGTGTCACGCAGGGGCAATTTGTCTTCGTAACGAATTTGCATGTTGGATATCTCTTATTCGTTTGCACGTAGTTGTCATGTGAATTTCAATTTTTTTTCAGTCTTTTGACAGAAACTTGGAAACAACAAAAAGAAAAAAAATTAAACTGAAGAAACTATGCACTTTCATTACAAAGTACTTTGGCACCATCGATACCTGCGGGGTGGACTGTTTACTTATTTATGTCAGGTTGCGGGGCATAAGGCAGACAACAATTTGTCTTGAAGCTGACATTTTAGTTTGATGGCGCTTCGATGCTTTGCGTAAGTCTTACAGAAATGCCAAAAGGTGTTCAATGCACTGGGTGGTGTGCCAAGTGAAATGTCGCAAATGAAGTGTTTTAAAATTTTCAAATAAAGTCCGGGACTTGGTATAAATTTCAAACCCTTTGATTTTCGAATTATCGATGTCTTGCACAATCCGTGAGCAGTGACTAACTCCACTTCATTTTGCTATTCAGTGAGGCGGGATTGCAAATCCATCAAATATGCTCCGACATTCCAAAGAATTGATTCATTTTCGGCAAACTTCTTCCGGCGTCTTTAATTATTCACCGATCGTATCAGTTGTGAACAACTGCCCCAAAATTTACGACGCCAATAAATAATTCATGATAAGATTCGGTAGAGCGTGTTTTTTCCACACACCAGAACAAGACAACTTTCAAAATAAGCACGCCAACCGCAGCAGATCAAACTTCAAACAGAGCTCCGCAATATTTCAGTTAATTTTTACATCATAAATTACTGCAACTGTTTGCCATTAAAATGGCACAATAAAATGTAATAAATAATTAGTCATACTGTGTCTGGTATCTACCCAGTAAGCCACTGCACCTACGAACCGAAGAGAAAATGAATTTCAATCGGGGTGCAACATAGCACAGAAATAATCATAACCATCATCACGATCCCAACAATCGTCGGCGTCGGCATTATCGGTGAGGCGTTCGAAGTTTCCACATAACACATGGACACAGCCCGTGTGGCATGTGGAGACGGCGGCGGCGGCGGCGGTGTGCGCGATTATGCTTCACAGTGCTTGTAGTTTCGTACAGCTTAATTACCGTTGCACGCTGCTCTGCATACACTCATGTTCGGTTGACCTGCAACGGAGCCTCAAATTAAAATTCCTTTCCTTCTGCGCCAGTGTGGTAAGACCAACACTTTGTGGGGGCAGCACAAAAGCTTGAAATTGCACTTGTTTGTCGATGGAATCACTCGGCTGGTACCATTTTTTTATTTTTTATTATATGGGAATGTGCGGGCTCTGAAATTGTGATGACTGTGTAGGACCTCTGATACTTTTTGGATTGTAATTAATTGTTTGCAAGAAATGATTGGGGATCCTTGTTGATCTGAAGAGTGGTAGCAGAAATTCAACGTTTCAGAAATAGAACATGTAACTTAGAAACCATCAGACATTCGGCTTAAATTATTAAATCAAGTTTTGCTCGAAGACTCTCTTTTACGACTAGAGTTCTACTTTGAGTACTATCCCAGTACTCTTACAATAAAAGCGTTCGCGTGCTTGAAAATTTTTTGAAATTTTCAGCAGAATGCACGAGTACCGCAACAGGCCTACTATTTCTTCACTAGAAGAATCTCATCTTCCTGGCTTGCAACTAACGCGAGTAGTTTAATGTGTAGCCATGATTGAATGATTCTTCGATTTTTACCAAGCTCTTATGAGAGACCTCTTAAAAATTCTATGAAGTCGCTCTATGTGTCTAGGACACATCCCTCCAACTTTGGACCAGACATTATGGATGATCATGTATATTATGAACTAATTCGAGGCAGTGTCTTTTAGGTAATTTAAGCTTTTTATTCTTCCTTGGTTGACGCTATTCAGTCAACATACCTCTCCAACTAGCACGGTTTCGGAGTAGGCTCATCCATCATAAGAAAGTTTCGTACAACCAGTTGGTTATGGTGTCGGAGGCGAAGTGTTCTTTTTCCGCGTTGGCTATTGTCGGTGTTAAACTTAAAAACTTTCTGAGCCGGAGTGTTAGTGTACATTCTTTCAATATGATAAAACCATCTGAGTCGAGACAATTTAATTAATTTGACTAGGCCAAAGTACAGCCTGCAGAGTTGATTTCGTCCAAACTTCTTCGTCTTATATGAAGTTAGCATTGTTCTTCCAGATGGGGCGAAGATACGTCCATCCGCGAAATGTCATTCCCGGAGTTTTCTGCTAAGCTCCGGTTCTCCTCAAGTCAATCATGCTTTCAAACGAAGCACAAGACAAAAACATTTAAAATGGTTAATGACTTTCCTATCATCGAAACTCCGCGGTAGAATTTTTTTGAAAAGCTTTAGAATCCGGCCTCTTGTTTTATCGTCCCCTACTTTCGGTTGCATATAATGAAACTATTAAAAGTATACAATTTCCCAAATTTGACACCACTCATTCCAGATTCGACATTCAGAGACCGTAAAATGGGGCTAACGGTTGCACTGATAAGTGCACCCTTTGCCATTTGTACGCTCTGATCAGCCATGTGGCTATTTTGCTGTTAGTTTAGTCATTTTGTGGGGAGTAGGTCACGGCTACAAACTAGAGCAATGAAAGCTCATCTATTCAGTACTGAATTCGTGACCGTGTGCTTATATCAATGAACGGCGTAAATTCCACCACTTCTGAATACCTGTGTAATGTCAGGCATTCGAAAATCCAGACAAGTCTTAACAAAACCTATAAATGATGTGCCACACCCTGTTTAGCACTTCAAAACAAACTTTAAGTACATCTTAAAGAAGCTTAATGTTCCATTTTATGCCATGAGCACTTAAACTAATGCCTCCATAAACGAGACCAATAAACGAGAACATATTTCGTGAACCAACAATGGCGAGACGAAACTCAAGCAAAACAAAATAGTGTCATTGTTCTTTGATTTCCGCCTCCGCTCTATTTTGCACACCGATTGTTACGATCTCCACCGGATCTTCCAGCCCGCAGTCAGGCCATGAGGGCCTTCCCGCCCCAAACAATGTCGGTTTTGTTTGACAAAACCAAGTGAAACTATTCACAAAACCGAAACGATGAATGCATATCGATGTCATATGGAAATTTGTTGTTTTGGAAATTAATATGTCAGCGAGCGCGAATGCGTGTGAAAATCACCGTAAATAGCCACCACCCATCAACGTCTATCGCCGGTCGTCAGTGTCCATCAAAGTCAGTCGGGCGGTTTGTGGGCAGTTTGCGAAAAAGCGTTCATAAGCAAATTTCATGTATACACAGCCATTCTTGCAGCACCACTTCAGCGGTTGCCAAACTCAAGACCCCATGTCCGCACATGTCCGCGCTTCAACTGGAGTTGGCAGCACCAGCATGCAAACACCCGTCAACAGACAAGTAACCCACCGCCCTCTGTCATTTTTCAGTCAAAACTCAACGCGAAAGCAAAAGTCGTCGTTTGGCGTTGTCGTCTCGCCGAAATACGCGATCGGCATAGCAAAGCGAACCGCGTATCCACTCACACACACCCGAGCTCCATGCTCCACGCTCTATTTTGCAGTTCTCTTTTGTTTTGCGTCTTCTTTGTTTTTGTTTACATGCCCATTTGTTCGAGTTTCGTGTTGGCAGAGTGGATTATTTTTTGTGTATCTTTTGTATTTTATGGTTTGATTCAGTTTTATTCGCCCATGGGCGATGGTTTATCGGCTATGACGCTGCTGCGCGGAATGAGTTTGGCGTCCCGAAAACCAGTAATTGAATGAAATTCTTGGCATTTCGACAGAGTTTTAATTTTGCGCGAAATGATAAATGCGCGCTTGAACGGTGATAAGGGGAATTCCTTTCCATTTGAGTGGTAAGTTCTTTTGAAACTAGTTGGTGGTGTGTGGCGAGATTAAGTTGTTGGCATTAAACGGATTTAAGTGGAATTAAGAAAAGGAAAAAAACCGGCTGAGAGATTTGCGAATTTTTGTTTTTCTTTTCCAGCGTAGAAAAGGAAACGCATTCTCATTAGTTTTTGGCTACTTCTCAGTGTTCTTCTTGTGAATGACTTTGAATGAAATGAAGTGAAAAATAGACATACACACAAATATCTGAATGTTCTCGAAATCCTTTAAAAAATATAGGTTTCACTGAAGGTTCTGAAGACAAGCTGTAATTCGACCTGGAACTGAAGACTGCAAAAGAGTACGCTAGGTAAACTTATTTTCTTTACAATCTAGTCGTCAACATGACGCTCAATTTGGAAGTCTTTAAATAATTACTTACTTATTGTTATTGTAAATACATTTCAACTGGAGAATGGTAAATCTTGGAGCATTGAAAACTGTATTGAAATAAATGAACGTTAGCCGCTAATTAACTAGTCTAATTTTTTTATTCATAAATGCTTAATTTTTTAATTTTTTGTTAACGGCTATTTAATTGGCGAATATTTGAGTCTTATTCAAAAATCTTCTTTGGATATGATCATTTTACGAATATTATAAGCCCTTCCTAGGAATTATCACACTCATTGTGCTCAAGGCTCGTTTATATATAGTCCATGTGGAAAACCCTACTTTAGATCATGGAGGTGAAAACAACAGTGGCGAATAAACCGAAAGAGAAACTGAAAACATTTTGACATCTTGCAGCATCCTTATACTTCCTGCTCTATCGAGGTATAGGGATGATTCAACGATAGAAAGTCTTTCTGTTCTAAGGGCATTTATCCCGCTTTATTTAGAAAACTGAGGCAGGATTAGGAAAAACTCTATCTTCACTGATAGATCGAAGACAGAAGACTGCATGGGATCGGGAATCGTCTGCCAAAAACTGCGTATAAGTGACGCTAATCGACCGTCTGACTATTCCAATGTCTCTTAAGCAGAAATCTTTGCCATAAAGAAAGCCGTGCAAATTTTTGCAATAAATGGAAACGCTGGACATGGAAATCACTTTTAGGATAGACACTCAAGTGGCTTTAAAAGCATTGACATCCCATCTAATTAACTGCTCATTTAGTCCTAAGAAGCCATACTTTAATTTAAGTATCCTCCGCTAAATCTCTGTGTAGATTAACTGGCATCGGCTTAAGCCCAATCAGATAACAATGTCATTTATGCTTCCACTAGGTTAGCCAAAAGATTCATTAAACAGTGAGTGAATAGTGCAGCGTCTGACTGCGTCATATCGCATTGCTTATATTCTAAGTATGACTTAAAGAAAAGTAAGACGGCACGATTGGAATAATGTCAAACTTTTTGGTGGAAGATTTCTGAAGCAGTCATAGGGACGAAGAAGATATAGAATCAGTGAAAAAACGTTCCTTGTCACTGTTCAGTTTTTCAAGAACAATGGCTCATTGATTTGAATGCAAAATTCTTTTGTAGGCGATTTACAAGATTGTGCTACGTGCTTTACGGCAACTTTCAATTCGTGCACGTACCTTATCTCTTAAGAAAATAATACGCCGTTGATTCGGCTCTAAGGTTCTTGAATCCTGCTCGCAAAATTCTCCCGGTTACCCCACTATATTTAAGATCATGTAACACACAATGCCTTGCTCAATACAATATAGGTAATGTACAACGTCTTTGTTTCTTTCTATCGCCTCCAACACGTTCATAAGTTTAGCCAACTAGCGAAGGTCCTGATAACTGAACTCAAAAAATTTATTCATGGTTTTGGTAATGGGATGCCGTATCAGCGATATCTGTTGCTCAAGATACATCCTTGCAGTGTGTATACAATAGACCTTCATAGAGACCAGGTTGCATTGCTTAGTTTAGTATAAAATCCGTTTAACCTGATGTAGCCGTACCTAGCTTACGTTTGCCATAACAAAGTGTTATTAATGAAACAATTAAAGAAACTCTACCTACGTAAAATTGTTTTGCTGCGGTTCTTAAGTAGTTGTAATCCAAAGCTCATATCATTGAAGTATACAGTCCCAGTACAGCAAAGAATTGCATCTATCCCCATTGTTACAAAAGAGATTCAATTTCAATCTTATTGAGACGCAATTTGAAACACTGTCACACACAGCAAACATCGACCGACAAGGTTAAATAAAAGTTCCGATGACAGGTTTTTTACTGGGAGTACGTAATCATCGTCTCAATCAAATTACCCTAAATTCAACCTTCAATCGAACATCCTTCACATAACCCAAAGCCTCTAATAACTAGAGCAGAACAAAAAAAAATTAATCGAACAGGGCGTAATCGTTCAAAAACTAATTACAACCCTCACCAAACTGACGAAAAACTACTGCACGTAGTTTCTTTCCTTTCATTAGACACACGTGGCATTTAGAGTCCATTAGCTCGGTCGGCAGGGCCTATGAGCAGCATATTTCATGTTGAACGTTAATGAACTGACTCACGCTAAAATTAACCATTCGCCCCAATCAGCCCCGTTTAAGACAATCGAATAATCGATAACTGGGAATTATATTTGGCGGGCGAAGCTACACATCACGAACCGAATCGATTTCCTTCGTCGACGTGCCCTGCCTCGACGACTGACTGGTGGCACTTCTACGAGTCCTACATGCGACGGACATCGAGAGATAACCATCATGACTTAGACACAGAATGAAGGAGTGTCCACAGCAACAGCCGACGACGACGAGTGGGTTACACGACACTCATGAGAATGGCATTTCGCTCTTATTGTTGCCGCAACGTGCCAATTAACTTGGGTCGAACCAGTAAATCACTGCGACTATCTGCATCTAATAACCGTTACTCCCATGCACAAAGAAACCAGATCCGCTCACATGGCGCTGCTGCAGGAAATGCGACGGACGGCCGTATTGACGGCTGCGTTGTGTTTCTTCATCTGACACGGAGATCACCGTGAAAATCTTTCCACCTTCGCTGCACTGGCATAACGCAACGTTGTGCTAAGTAAGCCATCGTCTGGTGCCATGCATATGTGAGTATTGCTTATTGCACTTGACGACACAACTGTTCGATGCGAGCGGTTGCCAATTGTGGTCAAATGTGCCGTAGGCCATTGAGGCGAGGCCCGCCAGACGAAGTTATCTGTCAGTGCGGTGACAGCAATTATAAACGGCTGCGGGATATTCTCGATGTAGAACGGGCTAGAGCAGGAAGTGCCACCGTAGAAGGGTAATTGGATTTTTATAACACTCTACGAGACCCCCTCGACACGCCGGCGCACTGGGGAAAGTCTCCGCATTAGGCATGATCAAGCCGATTGATTTTCCTAGACGATGCCGCTTAGTAATTGGCTGTAGTCAATGACATTCGGTTTGTTTTGTGTGACAGCTTTTTGGTTTGTGGCGATAGCGGAGATTAAGTCATTTCACGGAGTGACGTTTAGTTTGCGTAGAGGGCGGGTGGTAATCTACTGGGTGGGTTCTGCGGTTTTATCGATGACAGCTGACAGCAGGGAGTGCTGCACATGTCATACACCCAAAGATGGTGGGAATTGGAATAGTCACATGAAGTTGATGCTGAATTGACAAGTATGCACGGATAGCAGTTAATTGACTTTAAATTTCATGTCCAATCTAATGACACGACTTTTTGCCCGATTTTCTTATTTAATTGGACTTAGAAGTGGGTAGGTGCAGGCAAATAAGTATCCATTTAGTGGCAGAATCACTTAACCAGAATGTGTCTACGCAAATCTGACTCTCCTTAATAAGTTGCCCATTAAAGGCACCTATCATAGATACACCACCTTTCCTTTTCTTCTTTTAAATAAGTAGAGGCATTTTTAAAAACCAGAAAATATTGCAGCAGTCAGAAGTCAAGCAATTCCAGTTTTCAGTTGACGTGTTGAATGAAAACAGATCTGCTCTACCGACGTTGGGTGAAAAGCTGAGCTTATGAATAAATAAGTAGCGGTTAACTACTACTCTCAGACCTACAGGACTGTCACTCTAATCGTTTTTGGGGCACTTTTGACCCTCAGGGGGACATTGTATAGGGAAGATTTCTTCACTGTTAGTCGGCACCAAAAAAATGCTTATCAAGTGGGAACATTTGTACCGTACGAAGGCGGCTTGTAAAGTAGAAAGTATCACAAGAGAAAATTCTTATCGTTGTTCATTTCCGTAGACGGCTACTGTCAAAACTTCAACCGACTCCCAGTGTCTTGGGATCTTAGGAAAATGTAAAAAGGTCGATGATTCGATTGCATTTTTCGCAAGCGAAATCGCTTAGTGCTTAAAGTGCTACCATCAAAAATGCGTTAAACGAGTCTGAACGTCTTTTGTCGGTTTTTGATCAGCTAAGCTTAAACGCTTTCAAGAGGTTCTACTGGGAAGGACAACGTGACCAAAACCTTCGAACTTGTATTGGTACGATTAAAGATGACGAGATAGCAAGCATCTTAAAGGATCACGTGGGTTATGAAATATTGGACATGACAAAGCTATCTGCGTAATAGATTTAGTGTTATCACACTCCGGTTAATAAATCTTATCGTTAGTCCACTTCATGACAGTTTTTCACTCTGCTTAAGCATATTCGAAAGGAGTTTCAACATCGTTTCATGACATTGATTTTTTGGTTTGCACGAGAGATTAAGGAACAACCGTCACAGCGAACTTCACCCGGCGAACATACTGTGAAGAAGGCAGGTTTTATCAGCCAAAAAAAGGGCCGCCGTTTTTTTTCGGATTCAAAAGGAGTATTCTACCGCACTGTACTATTCTTAATTATTTCTCCACGTAATTATTGGAAACACATCACCAACGAAAAAGTTTTTTTCTACTATGATTAAGCATTTGCTAACGCATTCGTAATGGCAACGACCGAATTCATTGAATTATCTACGATCTGCGGCCAGAACCACCGTATTCTACGGATTTGGCTGCATGCAACTTTTTTTCGTTCCTAAACTTTGAAAAAGAACACCGTTCAGAAAATGAAGTCAAATGAGGCTGTTTTCACCGACACGAAGGTCTATTTAGTTGCTTTGTAGAGCATATTTTCTTTTAGACGGGCAGTAGAAGTTGAATAAAAGCTGGGTCGAGTGTATCGGACTAAAATGAGACAATGTGGAGACTAGAAATCGTCACTTTTTCAAAATGATTCTGATTCTTATAAAGCCTTTGATTAAAATCTAAACGGGTCACCCTTCTGTATTGAGAAGATGAGTAGTTGCTGAAACAGCTTGACTACTGGGGGCGGAAAATTAGTAGTAAGGTAGCAATACTGCTAAGTCCTTTTCCGGTATAGCCTTAAATCCTTTCTTCTTCGTGAACTGATTGTGAGATCCTTTTGATCGAGCCTCATTGTCAAGGCTTTCTGGATCCTTATCTTACTCACCAAAGGTTTTCTACAATTCCAATTGCTAATAAATGTTTTAACGTAAAATTTGTCACAGTAGTGACAGTAGTGCCAACTTAAAAGCAAAAACAGATTTCCTAATCCTAATTTAAAAAGAGAAATTAAATTTAATGTCGATTAATATTATCAGAGATATGATATAACCTTCTGTCTTTTGTAAATAATATGTTTTCGAACTTTTGAGAACATACTCTATGACATATTCGATTAAAAAATATATGGGACGTCGCTCTCTACATAGTCCGTTTCAAAGCCGCTACTTCCAACTTGTAAATGGTACTTGTATTTACCTTCTCTGACAACATTCCTGAACCAGATCAAGACAAACTGTTAACATTTGTCCAAAACTTCTGTAAAATCTGTGAACTCAAAAGCCCTCATCCTCTCACAGAAATTTGTGAAAGAATGATTCACCACTGATCATTTGCAGACAGACCCTCGGTTCTAAAACGCATCCACCGTCTCAGAGTGGTTAAGGTTGGTCACATTTGATTAGACTCGTCTTGGCCTGGTATAGATTAGCTGCTCCACAGATTTGCTCTGTAGTATAGGACGGAAGAAAAAACAGCTTATCCCTCACTCCCCATTGGTGTAACATCCAATTTCCCTGTCATTCATTAGGTAATTTATAACCTGCCTCTAATTCAATTTGCTACTGTGTATACTTTAGCTTAATTGCCAGGCACCTAAACCGGATTAAGTTCACCGTCACATGTGTGCGCGGCCCAGCAGTTCACATTTCAAGAAACGTGATCAGGTCTGTCTGCTCCCTTTGGCGCGCAATTGGTGTAATTTTTGTCAAATATCCCCCAATATACCTCGAATTACGAATCGCTTTGCCATTGTAATGTTTCACTTCATTTCTGCAAATGATTGACTGGGGCAGTCTGGGCAAAAAAAACCATTCACAGCCTCGATTGAGTTGGAGTTTTTATCAAGCCGGCGATCAACAGGTTACAATTTTTCGCTCGAGGCAATTCGGGCGTCTTTTTTTCGTTGGTTTTTGTGTTTTAACGGTAAGCGGGTAGGAGTCGCTATACCTTGGGTCGGAGGTATATTCATCGAAATCATGAAGTAATTGAAATGGAATTAAACCTGCTCCCATTCTGGAGAGGGGAGTGAGCAACGGTGTTGTGTTTTTTTTTTATATACAGCGGTGGCTAGTGTCTGCTGCTGGTGGCTGATGGCGTACTCATTTCCAGCAATACACTCGTGTTCACAATCCGCCAGTAAGATCAAGTTTATTGCGATTTTGTAACAACTAACAAATTTATGGTAGTCTCGGTTTTCCAGCAACCGCTCGTGGGATTTGCTGTTCGGGGTGTGTAAGTGACTAGATTCGGTATTTTTTCACCGCTAACGTGGGTAAATGAAGCCACTGCAGGTCATTGCATTGAGTGCGGACTTAGGAGGCGAAATGCATATTGGTAAAATTATGTTGTCATCCTTTCAGGCTAATTTGCATCGTTACTTTGTGACTGAAACAAAATAATTGACTTTATAGTGGAGTGGGATGTATGGAATTCAATTTCGATGAGGAACAAATCAAGACATTTGTTCAAATAATTGGATGTGGTAAAGTATGCGGGGCATGGCGACATGATTTCCATCTGAAATTAAATTGATTTTTTAAGAAGGAAGTTTGAAGAATTTTGGTCATTTACAACGATAATCATTTTAGCTAAGGCCCGCTAAGCCACCCCACGGAAGCTTACTCTTCAAGTCTCTTTAGTGCAACAGTAATTATCCTTCAAATTGAATTTAGAATGGATTTCATTGAAATTGGCTACTAAATTGATGCTTATTTTTGTAAATTTAAGATGAACACTCAAGCACATACGGATAACAGCAACTTTATCTCTTATAAAATGTCTAGGCCAGGCACTGAGAATACTTTTATGTCTACAAGTGGGAAGAAACATTTGATTTGAATAAAATGCAGACATGTAACAGGTGTATAGACTATGGGGAAAGCGCAGAAAATATAAAAAAGGTGGACGAAATCTGCATATGTTCCAATAGGCTCAAAACACATTCTGTATTAGACGTACCCGGAAAGGTTATAAAAAACAAAACACCGTCAAATATTACCAAGGAACTAGAAGAAGAGACACATGGTCCTTTTACGTCTGGGTTGTGCTTTGAATCTGAGACAAATAATGGAAGGAAACGTTTACTTTAACATTTATGCAGGTTTTTTCACATTTCACATTATCGGATATCGTCTGTGCAATATTAAGGAAGTGAAGTACAGTGATTAAATTTTTAATTTATTACAATATCTCCATGTACATCTTATATTATTTTTTTTGCAAATAAAAATTCAGGACATTTGAATTACGAGGCAAATTCATAAGGCATTAGTTTTTGTAGGTACACAAAATTTGTTTTCAAGTTTTAATGCATCTTACGGATGCGGACCAACTTTTTTTTGTCTTTATATGACTAAGACACTTTTGTGTGACAATGAGAAACTCGCACAAGTAAGTGTACAAATAAAAAGTGTTCTGTGATCAGTGACAATTGTTCCTTTGTCCCAAAAAAACCTCGTGAGTTGACGAAAAAGAAACAATCACCTGTTCAGACAGGCATTTCTTTATTCAATCATTGAACAGTCTTTTCCATCCGACAGCTGCTACAGAGCTTGGCAAGCGTATCTGTTCGATTTCTTTGTTCTGTAAGTCAGTACTTTGAAGACAAAATATATTTTTGCAGATGATAAAACCAACATCTGAATAATTTAAATACAGAACAAAAACAATTTTATGTCATCTTCCAACGAGCGTTTTCAATTTCACAACCTTCCACAGACGTCTGATGCCTTTGTCCATTCCAGCTGGTAAAATACAGGTTCATCATCAAATGTGCTAAAAAAGCACATTTTTTCACCACATTTGAAAAGTGTAAAATTGTGCACATAAAATTTCATGCAAACTACCGTTAGAAAAAAATATATCTAAATTCACATAAATGTCGGTATTGTAATTATAGTTTTTTGTTTGTTATCCCTAATTAGTCATGCAGTACCTTTAAACAAGCACCAAGGCAATGATTTATGATCTTGTCCTTGATACACTTCTGTCAATGGCTGAAGGAGTTTCAAATTCCATATGAGCGCAGTTGAGCGTTCAGCTGACAGCAACCGTGTTGTACAAATCTTTCGCGGAAAGAATTGGCGTCAAGCCCAACCAAAGCCTTCTTGCAGAGACCAACGAACAAGAGCCAAGATTGTTCTTGGATTGGACCGTTGCGTTTTTGCAGCAGCCACCTTGCGCAGCAGAGAAGAATGAATGCTGGAGTGGAGTGAATCGAATCAGATTGCGAGTGGACTTGTGCACTTTAATTGGAAGTCGACTGCGAGGGAGACGAACGACCAAACGATAGACCGAACAAAAAAGCCGAGACAAGTGAATGAATGAATTCTGGACGAGGGCATGTTCACATTTCTAAAAAACTGTCAAAATTGGGTGTTCGATGAAAATGTATTGCGATTGCTTGAAATTTGACGTTTTTTTTTGTAGCACGATAGGCGTTGCTTCGTGCTTCAACTAGATGACAGCCCCAATGACATCTGACGATGCCTGGGTGGGAGAGGAGGGAGAAGGAGGTGGGAGACGTGCAGACATACCAATGAATAATCAGTTAGATCGGGGTGTGTGCAATGGGAACTGCACAGCACGCGAAAGTCAAGTCTTTCAAGAGGACAACATGTCATGTCAGTTTGAAACGTGCAATTAGGACCGTTCGCAGGTCGGACGGGCAATTTTAATGGGCGCTCCAAATATCGTGCTCGCGAGGGGTGTGTCCGCGATGTCGTGTCAACAATGAAGGAATTTTGTTATTATTGGGTGTTTGATAGGAGTTAATCGAATCTGCTGAATTGTGATTAATCACACCGGAGAATGCAGCAACTCGGAAAGGGTGGTGATTGTTTGGCATGCCATGCACTTACAAATATGGAGCTCGTTTGGGTAGTTAGATTACTTGGAAAATTGTTGCCACTTTGACGTTTCATCAAACGGTTGGAGCATTTCCAGGTGACAGGTGAATTGGTGGACGTTGAGGGGCTAGATTGAGTTGTGTCATGGTTTATGGAATAATTGGAAATTAAGTTCGCAACATGATTTCATGAATGGGGGCTTCTTGGATTCGAATCATTGAATCAGTCTTCTGGTAATTTACCTTATTTGTCTGTTTCTTGCTGCTGTTTTTCTGTATTCCTCTACCGACTCTATTGTGTCGGGTCGTTTTTTAAGTTTTTGAATGGAATGTCTGATGAGGCTTGTGCGTGTGACTCTGGTGTGTGGTCTTGGTCTCACAGCGATTTCGGATTCAATTATGTTTCGCTCTCTGTTATTCCTTGTCCTGACCGGCACACTTCCTGGATCTCAGTAATGGCTGTCTTAGGGTACGGACTAAGGGCTTGAAGTCCCTGGAAAGTAGACTGATCCGAAGTTTGTGGCATTACAACTCACCCCGTGGCTTTTAGTCAACATGTAAGACTATAAAAGGCATACGTGCTGACTCATTTCCTTATGTTTCTCAATCACACCTTACTGGAACACATCAAATTCATTTTAGCAACTTGTCGATGAATAATATCTTCAAAACCTCACTCACATCTGAATATGGGAAGCTCGGAAGAATTTGTAATTGCTTTCGGACAAGGTATGTAAATGCAATGCATTCCAAACTTCCCTTAGCTTATCGACTATGTAACGATCATGTCCACGCTAATCGTGTGTTAATCCCATCAACTCATCAATTCAACTCACTCACAAGTTTACTGCTACTTCATTTATTCAACGTCTGATTTCTGTTTTTTTTTTTTTCAGATGACGCTGTCGGCCTTGCACTTGGTTGTTCTTCTCGCCGTTATGGCACCTCAATTGCCAGCCATGACGGTGCTTCAGTCTACAACTGGTCAACCGCCATCGCTACCTTCACCGCACCAATCACCAGTAACGACAATGATGACGCCATCGTCATCATCTTCACTGACATCCTCCATAAAGTTAATGGCCATTAACAGCAATACCGGCACGAACAGGAACAATTACAGTAACAAGAGATCACCGTCACCCCACGATCGCGCAGCGGTGGTGGCGTCGACGGCTGGAGGCCCGCCAGTTACGACTGCAAATGATGAGTCGGCTGCCGAAGATTCAACGCCGGTGAGTGGTCGTCGTAATGGAACGGTGATTGGGATGGCTCGTGGTCGTTCCATTGGTAGTGGTAGCGCACAAAACGAGTCTCAAAGGCGGTCATATCAAAGATACAGACTGCCATCACCATCACCATCTGCGACGTCATCGAATGTGCAACAAGTGCAGCAGCAGAATCACTTTCGACGACAGACAGAGCCTTCAGCTGGGCAGCCGATAGAGCACCAGACGCAGACAATGAAAACGTGAGTTAATCGTTTAACGGTTGTTGTCGGTGGTGGTGGGTTTTAAATGGGTAGTGCATGGTGTGTTATTTCTCAGATTTGCTGTCAGAAGTTAAGAGGACTTGCGATGAAGCAAAATATATTGTATTGCAGGTTTTCCAATGGGTGATTGGAAAGCTGACGGAGTTTGGTTTTTTGAAGTTTATGTGGTTGCTTTTTAATTTCCCTGGATATAGAGTTAATTTTCGAGGAACAGTGTTTTCTGTTGCAGTCATTTAGGCCTGATATTCTGTACACATTGCAATTTGATGGGCACTGGTATCAACATTAGTATAAATACAGTGAACTCCTTTTAAAATGAACAGTTGAGGAATTGGATTACCTTGTAAACGAGGGGTGTCGAAATAGGACATAAATCAGATTTTAAAATGATAACTTTTGATTCAAGTGGCTAATGAAATCTTTTATATACGTAATACGTCATTGGTGGAGAACCAGCAACTTGGATTTCAGATACTTCAAGATGTTTATTGCTTGGAACGGATCAAACATTCATCTAGTTGAATACGCAGGCAGACAGCAAGCTCATTTAAATGATCTGTTAATACTTTATGGTCAAGAGAGAAATGATTCTATTTATCTGCCCGGCATCACAGTTACCATCCGAGAAACAAAACGACGATGCTTACATTTTCAAGAACTTAAGTGAACTAAGATTTCAAAGTCGAAGATTTCGAAGTCTCTCAATTTAGGTTTGGTTTTGCGATTGTAATGCGTTTAGTGCACTAGTGGCTCATTAAGCAACATTACTACCTACATTTTGGCTGATGTACAATTTATCCTGACACCATAAAACGCAAATTCGCATGAACTTGTGAATTGAGTGTAAATTCTGAAAACGGCTCGCATATGGAATCAGCAACGTGGCCCAATTGATTTATTAAAGAAAGCGATTGGTGCTGGCATAGTTTTAGGTTACGGACCGTGAATACCGTGAATTGGCCACCAAGATTGTGAGATTTAATGCCGCTTTACAATTTCCTCTGGGGATACGTAAAGTCACTACGCCAATAATCTTAATTGATTGACCACTTGAAGGACAACATTCGCCACGGTATTAACGATATAATAATAATAATAATTGAATGACACTACAACCCACATAGGAACAGGGTCTAGCTTCTACAAAAACTATTCGTGTTGTGCGTGCTACTGTTCTCTCACGAGTAGAAGGGACCTACAGATTTTTGACGACTCCAAACAGCGAGATTTGAGACTCTTTTCATAGACAATGTGTGTTGTGTTGTCAACAACTCGAAAGAGGTGGTGCCTTGAAAAAATGCGAGGTGTCCTGTCCGGGAATCGAAACTAAACTTTCTGCGTGGCGGTCGACGCACTTACCACTACGCTACGGCGACCACTCTACAAACTCTACCACACAATTGGCGATATTTGGTCACAAATATTGGAAAATGTCATAGAAAATGGGACTCGGTTGCTACCGAGCCAGTCGTGGTGATTATATTAAAGAATTCCAGAATATTAAATTTCGAAGTAAATTATATGTCAACGAAAACCATACAAGAGGAAAACTTATCTGTTCACATACGGTAGAAATCCACTTATTTACTGTATTAGATATTTAAGTTTTTCCAATTTCCGATGAATTAGGACTAATGTCCACTCTAAGAAGTGAAACTTAAGACACTTTTGTCACTCTCTGTACGTGTACGTTTTACTTAATACATATATAAAAGGTCGACCCAAACGAAATTGTCATCGTACTTTGACTCTGTGATCAAACACAGTATCAAAAATGAGTCCAACTGCTACACCAATAAATGCTAAGAATCTGGGATATAAGATAAAAGCTCTCATGCTGGAGGTCCAAGTTTCTTTTTATGAATCGAAAGATTATTCCATATATTTTCATGACACCACCTCCTTCAAGTTTTGGCAACACTCTTAGAAGTCGGAAATAGGTCCCCTCGTAATGTGCAAAATCTATGTTTTCAACAACATGGAGAAAGGAAAAGTTTGGTCGCTGCATACTTTCACGTTACGGACCCGTTAATTGACCACCAATGTTAAAATGCCTTTTCTCGTGACTGGCATCGTATCAGTGAGCCTTCTGTAAATTCAGATTTAAATATTCCTCCACGGTGAACATTCAAGATTATACTTGTATTTCAAAGATTAAGATTAATCTCGAAACAAGCAGGAAAAATATTGCGGGCTCGGCGAACAGATTAATGGGTGCAGGGAACTAAGTCCCCAGGAAATGAGTAAGTACGCTCGAACGCTCGCCTTTACACTAGTAGGTAGTGTCAAAAAACACATCCGCTGTTTTGCAATTTGTCGATGGAAAGGGCGTTATGCATTTCAATTACACGACTCTCGGTTCTTATTTGATGTTTAAGGCCTGAGCTCAGTATGCTTAACTTCTGTAATAACTTTGAAATACGCAGTTTCGAGAATATGGCTTAAAAAAGTTTTATGGCATGCCATAGTAGCAAGTGCTCTGACTTTTACACGAAAGGTCCAGAACTGGACTTTCCATAGTTTCCTCTGCTCCGTCGAATTGCAAACTTGGAATCAAATGGTTAGTCTTGCCCACTCAAAATATCAGCGCCCATTGTAAAACATTTTTATAATTTTTAGCTGCAGTATGCCATTTTAAAATATATGACTAAAGCTTGAATTCTAGACTAAGACTAAGACTAAGTTGCTCTGGTAAAGTGGGATTTTCACTTTAACCTACCTCAATCTTGCGCATAAAGTTAAGCAGACAAGTGAACGTACGAATTCATAGCCTTAGACAACTAAAGCACTTAAGTTTCTCACTGACATTTTAAGTACAGGTCCGCTTGGGTGAGTAAAGTTTGACAACAAAAACTGGGCTAGACTAGCAGAAGGGACTTGTACTTTCCATTTTAGGGTTCCGACCATAATGGCTTTAAGTCTGAATTTTGATTCCTTCTGTCGATTTCTCTTCATGTTTGAAATACTCGATTCACCAGCCACCTGACCGCTGTTCAGTGGTGGTTTTAATTGAAGAAAACTTCCTCATACGTTTCAGCATGCATTTCCCGTTATGTCCATAGCTTTGTACAGTGTGTAGATTTAAATGCACTCTCCAGTCCTTCTTCTCAATGTTACAAAAATTAAACTTTGTTTTAAACATTAAGACATTTATTGTTTCTTGTTCTCAGGCCACGCATGATCCAGCGACTAGTTGGAGGACACATTCAAAACGGCCCCACGACAGTCTCCACCACTCCAAGCCCATCCACGGAGTCCCTGTTCAGAAGAAAATCCTACCCCCTGAACAACAGCATACGCTCTCCGAAACTCAATTTGCAACATCAGGCAGTTGCAACAACAACTAAACAACCCGAGATTTCCGAAGCCGAAGAACGTGATGACGATGACGACGCAGCATTCCTCGACGACCCAGCCGACTTTGATAACTGGGACAATGGCATTCTCCGTGCCAGTGCTGGTAGCGGAAAGGAAAATCCCACGAAGGGCAAAAAGAAAGATGACTCAAAGAAGACTCTCTCGGATCAAGTTCGGGACGGAAAGTATGGCCTCATAGAGAAGGAACTCTTCCGACGCGCCCCAAAGCGACCAGGAGTACTGAGCTACCTGCCAAACAAGGAAGTGCCCATCGACAATGAGCGCAACTATGGCGGTCTTAACGAGGAGGACATTTGGTTGGCCGAAGACCATTTGCTGGTCATCAAGGGCGGGAGCCTAAATGAACAGGAGCCCGCCGAGCCATGGCCACCCCTCGACGACTACGATGCGCCCGGGCGGCAGATCAAAATCCCGCCGAATCCGAAAGTTCCGCCACCATTTCCTGTCCAGCTCGAAGAAAACGGCCCGATACAGTTTATCGGAGATAGTAAAACATCGATCCTCTATCCGATCGCTAACGAATCGATATCAATATATTCCACCGGGCAAGCGGCAGAAGCCGACGCATCCGACCCAAGTCGTGACAATGAGAAAAATCTACTTACCCGGCCCGGAGCGGCTGGCGGCTCTGAGAAAGGCAAAGATGATCCCAATTACTTCTACCCAAAGCCCTACCCGCCATGGCTCTTCCACAATCAGACGTTCGTCAACCCGTTCCTGAACGCCCGGCCGATCCCATTCCCTGGAATTGGTCCGTTTCTGAATGGTTCCCTGGGCGACTTCAATGGAACCGACTTCGATGAGGATGACCCTTCGCTGTACTATCCACCACCCTACAGCTTCGTCTACAAGAGCAACTACTCTAATCCAGTTCCACCGGGTCCACTTGTCCCCGGCATTGTCTTGCCACCGCCACCGAACGCGTTCGCTCGATTGGAACCAAAGTCTAAGCCAAAATTCCAAGTGCCTATAACGACGACAACAACCACGACGTCAACGACAACGACAACCGAATTACCCTTCAGAGAGATCCTGACCAAGATCACGGAGTACACTCCCCAAACGATTGTTGTGAGCAAGCCAAAGACGAGCAGACCGCCGTCGGCTAGCACACCAAAATTGCAGCCAGTCCCCGTGCAGAAGGAGGTCTATTACACAGTGTCAACCCCGTCACCTCCTTCGAAGGTCTACACTACCCCCAACCCGAACCTGATCCAGTTCGTTCCCACAACTCCTCGTCAGCCCAGCAGACAACAGCCAACGCTCTCCAAATCGAACCCAATCTACTACGAGTACTACGAGGCACGCAAGGATCCACCAACAACGCAGAACTACGATGCTCTTCAACAACGGGCTCCTCAGTACAAGCCCTCGAAGGACTTCAACAAATCCAACAATGGGCAGTTCTACTACTCTACTACGACGACGGAGCGACAGCCAACCAAGCCACAGCTCAAGTCAACCAAACGGCCACAGTTTGTCTACGAGGACTACGTGTACATAACCCCCAAGCCAGAGATTCGCCCGAATGGCGTCCCGAACCAGAACTACCTTCCGTACCAAGCTCCGATCAAGACGCCGCAGCTCAAGAACAATCGGCCGTACGAGAGCTTCGAGCGAGAGGTGGCCGCAATCCGCGACACACTACGCTTCTACCAGAGTCAGCAGCTGCAGGACAACAGCATCCCACGCACTCCCAAATCGAAGCCGTTGTACGACTACAGGTTCGAGTCAACGAAGCCTACCAGCCGGAACTTCAATCCTCCGCCAGAGTACGACGCCGAGCCCTTCAAGCCCATGGTCACCTACAGCCCTCCTGTGGACGACGCGAACTCGTTCCGAGCCATCGCCTTCGAAAAGGTCGACAGCGATCTACCCGCAGTCCCCAGTTACTACGAAGCGGCGAGGCCTGCACAGCAGGAGCAGGAATTGCAGCCACGACCCCGAAAAAAGATTCGGGTCGGCGCCAAATACCTGCAGCCGATAGCCACCCCCTACGACCAAGACCAGTCTAACGGCGAGAGATCCGCGAACTATCCTCAAGTCACCACGCCCAGGACTATACTGACGACGGCGAAGCCATGGATAACAGTCGAGAAGCAGGTGGTGCAAGAAGTTTCTGCCCCCGTCAAGTCCGCCCGCCTGCAGGTGGCCAATAACCGCGGATACCAGGGGCAATTCCAAGGCTACTACTATAACCCGCCCAACCGGCAGAACAACCGATTCTATGAGGAGCCCTTCTACCAGCAACCACCTCAACGGAAGGTCGTCAACCACCGTCCGGCAGCGCGACCTCAACAACAACAGCAGCAGCAGCAGGTCTGGAGCCTCGAAAACGACACCTACGTGAACTACGCACCCAACAGGCCGCCCCTTAACCCCGATGCGGAGTTCATCAACCCCTACCAGCCTTTCAATCAGTATTTGGCCAAACCCCAATTCAGCCAAGCGCAGCGACTGCCTCCCTCAGCCGCGATCCAAAACCAGAACCCTTACTACACGTCCGCACCCAACCGGGTAGCGCCCAGCCGCCAGCAGCAGCAGCCGCCCATTTCTCTGCATCGGGACACACTCGTAAACTACCGTCAGCCGCTGCCGCCCATAAACCCCGACAGTGAGTTCATCAGCATCCCAAGTCGATCGCAGTCTCAGTCGCAACAGCAGCAGCTGCAGCAGATCCCGCTGCCCAGCTTCCGCACTCCGTCACCCATCCAGTACCGCGACCCGTCACAGGGTGGCCCCGTTGGCGGCGGCAGTGTGTACGTCCTCACGCCCCAGTTCCGCCGACGCAACTCTGGCGCCGGCGACCAGTAGAGCCCAAGCCTTGCTACACAACAGAGTCCTACAGGGTGGTGACGCACATGCACTCACCAACACGCGACCATATGTCAAACGTAACTACGTAACGTGCTGTCATTTCTTAACTCTTTTTCATGTGATGTGGTTAAGTAAGAGTAGTCCATAGTTATACTAAGATTGGCTTATTCATCCCGCTTCCTGAGCGGCGTGGGCCGCAACGCTGACGATTTCCTACAATTCGCCCGAATTGCATGCGCAGCCTAGACCGTACATTTGTAAATAATAGATGCCAACACACGCTCCCTGCGACCAACTCAAAGGAACGACGCTCATAAAAGTATTTCCTTTCATGTATTTATAATCAGCCATAATGTAGAATACACACGCATACGAATAGAAGCGCTCCAACGCGGCAACGTGACGTGACGAAACGTCATGTCGTAACGTGGCGCAGCAACGCAGAATTGTTTCATTAGGAGGCGTCGGCGTCTTTGGGGGATGGAAAAGTATTATGCCCGAGTAATATTGCCCCAAGCGGCGCGGCGCGACTTAGGTTAGTTAATGCAAGTGTAAATTAAATAAATTAAACATTTCTGTGTGCGGCAAACCACAGGCCGGACGCACAAGAAAACATTTCACTCTAAGCCTAGCACTAAGTACAACTCTATGAAGTTTATACACGATTATATTTTCACTTCTACGTCTAAGGAAATAAATAAATTATTAAATTTTAAAGATGGCGGTGCTTTTTGACGTTTCTCCTTGTGATGAGATTTCCTTTGAACCCCATTCTATGTGATTTTTGAAGGATGAAGGTAAGTGTTGGGCCGATGGAGACAAGAATTCGGCGGGTTATGCAATTCAACAGGGGGCGTTTTAAGAGCGGGGAAGATTTTGACTTAAAAGTAAATTGTGAGGTTAGATAGAAGATACAACATCGTCGTGGAGAGATTTTAAGATTTGCCCGACAGGGGGCATGGGCTGGGCACATGGGGCAGCAACATGGTAAGAGTTCAATTCTATCCCTGTGCACAATTTCAATCAGACAGCTTCGCAGTGGCGCCCCCTGGATAGTCATCACCAGAAGAATGGTGTGGTGAACTAATACAGCAATTCCGCTCTGCCAGAGGTATGAAATAATGAGCCTGAACTACAAGTTGTAGGTTTTCCGTGAGGTAAACTCCCTCACCATATAAAAAAAACTGCTTCAGAGACTCGGATATGGATGGATCTACTGGAGATGACCCCAGCATACGGCGATGCACGTCAAGTGCGAGGTCTCTGAACAGGCCATTTCAAGCAAAAGAATTTGCGTAGACTCTGGCCTGATAACGAGCAGATATTAGGGACATTCAGGAAAAGACATCCAGGCACAAAGAGAATGAAAAACTGCGCCGTCTACTACAGTGATAGCTGAAAAGCAGCAATTATTCGGAATTGGATTTGTTCTTCGAGGTAGACTTGCTACAGTCCCCTAAGCGAACGCCTCATGACAATCCGCAACAAGAATAAAATCGATAACATTGCTGCAACACCCAGATAGAGAAAAAGAGGATCACAAAACCAAGGATAATTTCTACGATCTCCAAAAAAGATCCCACGATCAATGCCCCAACTACGACAACAAGATCGTTCTACGAGATTTCAGTGCACAGGTGGGAAAGGAAAAAATCTTTGCTAGAAACATTACAAAACATATCCTATGCGAAAGCACATTCGAAAACGGATTCAGACTTTAGCATATAAAATAGGGCCTGTCAGTCTCCTCATCAATCAAACGTCACCAAACTGATCACGTTGGGATCAATGTCAGCAATTTACATAGCTAAACTCTTCGACGTGTCAACATCCACTGGGATCACTTCCTTGTTGTAGCCAGGAAAGGAAGTCTAGACAAGACAAGATCTGCGCAATTCCAACTTAATGCTAGGATCGACAAACTCTTTTTGAATGAAAATGTTGTCAAGAAGCCATTAAGGAAGGTGCCGCTACAAGTCACAGTAAACAGATATCTCTCAAAATCTTACTTCTGTTTTGTCTTTATTTTTTGGTCGCCATGGTGTAGTGGGTAAGTGAGACGTTGAAGGTCTGGGTTTGATACCCGGACTAAATACCTCGAATTTTTACACAACTTCATTTCTTTCGTGTTGCTGTAAATACTCAAAGAGTATTTATTGTCTATGAAAAGGCTTCTGAAGTATCGCCGTTCGGAGTCAGCACGAAAAAAAAGCTGTAGATCCCCTCTGCATTCCCGATGAATGGAATCTCAGCGTTATTTGTCCGGTCCACAAAAAAGAAGATACATTCGACTGCGACAATTATCTAGGGATCAGTCTCCTCAACATCGCATACCTCTCTTCCGTATTGTGCGAACGCCTTTCGAACTATTCGTCTACAACCTGAAAAGTTCTTATCAATGTGGTTTCAGATCAGGGAAGTCCTCAATAGACCAGATTTTCACTTTAAGGCAGATCCTGGGAAAGACCCAAGAAGAACAGAACGACACGCACCACATATTTGTCGATTACAAGGCCGCATATGACAGCGTGAGAGAGGAGCTATACAGTGCCTTGTCTAGACACTCCTACCAAACTCGTCAGATAGTGTAGGGTGGCGATGGGAAACTCTCGCTGCTCCGCCAAGACCTTCAATGTCAAAAAAGATTTTGCACAAGGCGACGCACTGTCTTGTGACATTTTCAACATCATTCCTAAGAAGATCGTGCGTAATCCACAGGTCAACACCAGAGGCACGATTTTCCAAAAGTACAACCAACTGCTAGCTCAAGCGGGCGATATTGACGTGATTGGACGTACACGGCATCACTCAGTGAGGCGTTTGCTGACATTAAAGCGGAATCGGCTAAAATGGGTTTGGCAATAAATGAGGGCCAGACGAAGTATATGCTGTCATCAAGGAAGGACACACAACATCGACGTATTATACAGAGCGTACCACTACCAGAGCAGAAACTTCGAGGTAGTCGAAGACTTTGTCTACTTCTGCTCCGCAGTTAGAACCAAAATGAAACACATAATCACTCTTGCCAATCCCTTCTTCTTCGGGTTCAAGATGCATTTGATTAAAAGAGCACTCTCTCCAAAGACTAAACTGGCTTCGTACAGCTTGATCATCTCAGTCCTCCTTTAAGGCGCAGAAATCTGGACACTACCAAAAGCGGCGGATGAGGAAGTCCTTACTCATTTCGAGAGAAAATTTTGCTTGCACATGTTGATCCTGTTTGCGTTGATGGCGTCTGGAGGAGAAAATTCAAAGATAGACTTTATAAGCTGTACGGTGGTATGAACCTGGTCAAGCGTCTTCGATGGGAAAAGTTTTCGAATCCAAGCCCTTGGGCAACGCAACAGAGGACGATCTAGGTTGAGATGGCGCAAACAAGTGAAGAAGGACCCCAACCAACATGGAGTGTACAACTGGATGCAGTTGGCCAGAGATCTTGCTAGCTGGAGAGGCACGTTGGTTGAGGCCCAGGTCCACCCCCGACTGTAGCGCCATTAACAGATGGAGAAGAAGTAGGAGAAGATCCCCACTACTTGCAAGAGAACAACAGCACGCACAACATGTTTTTTAAACAAATATCTAATTTAAACGCATTTTAGCGTGCGTCATTTCAAAAGACATTTACCTTGAACTTCATTTCAATTCCAGCTGGGGCATGACAACCTGAACCTGCACACGCGTGCTTAACCTTTAAAGTTCATCAATTTTGACATCCACAGGACGATTAAATATTAAACCGCCCAACTATCTTCCGACACAGTCCCTGTGCCATATCATTACATCATTAACCTCTACACGAAGGCTATCACTTGAAGAAAATCAGATACAAAACCGCCCATGTCACGTTCTCTCACTCGCCTGCGAACAATATCGATAATTAAACGTTTCGTGGCCCGATGACTTATTGAATTTCATTAACAGCCATCGAGACTTTCCACCGAGCGATGGAAAGGATAAGAGTTCAAAAGGAAAGGAAAAAAAAGAAACTGTTTTCACTATTGGAAAAAAAATTCCACCCTCTTATCGACGTGATGGAGGACACATATAGGAGGAGGAAATCGAGGTCCGACCAACAGACGTCTTCAAACGAAGGGCCATTCGGAACGTGAGCGTGTGTATGTGGGACACTTTGTAACCAACATTGAGTCTTGGGGAGAGCAACATTACCTGCAATTGTTTGCCTGTGCTTGTCCACGATTCGTTCTTGTTATCTTTCGGGGAATTTTTAACACGAAAATAGACACGGAAGCCTGTCGGTTTATTGGTCAAAGATTAATTAGAATTAGAAGTACTGGCGAAGGGACAGTGTGGACCAAAAAAATTAACTTTAAAAAGCGTTCATTAAATTAAGGCTTAGATTGAACTAAATTCTAATTAAAATCCAGGAACTTGAAGTCACAAGTGACGGTCACCATTTTCTCTAAGATTTCTCCTAACGGCCTCTGTGGAGCACTACCGTAAAACGTTTGCAATAAGATTTGGGGAATGCAAATTTTTTCCAACTCGAAACGTACTTTCGACACAGACTGTGGACTAGTAAGATTTCTGTACGGGACTATTTAAGTCCATGAAATATTTAATTTAATTGAAACAATCACATCCGACGTCAAACTTTTATCACAGACTGTGCTCAATTGGAATGACCTCAATAGAATGTTGACACTGTTTCGCGCCAAACACCCCTCACGATACCAGCTAACTCACCAATTGAGTCGCCCTCTTAAGACGGCCGTCGAACGACAATGATCATCCTCTCAGCCCACCCTTTACAATATCGCTTAGCGGAGTCCTTTATTTTTGACCTAGGCCGACTACACAGAGCGACCACAATGCCCGATGAGGAGTGCTGAGTACCAACGGAGCAACGAGTGAACGATGAGAGCCACAACGTCAAATCGTGTGCAGAGCAGAGAGCAAAGGATATTTTCGCTCTCTCTCACTTTCATGTCTTCCCCCCTTTCCGGCAGTGCAGGAGCAGTGCGCATGAACGGTGAAAAACGTTTTCCTTCGCCTGAAAATCGATTCAAGTTAAAAATTCGGCGAAACCATACGAACGACCGTCACAAGACTCCCCCTCTCGGTGGCCGAAAGCCTGCTTGACATTTTAGACATTTCGCTGAACTTGAGCCACAGCAAAAGTGGATTTTTTTCCTCCGACAAAGTGTTGTGTGTCTTTCGGTTCCTGTTTTCGGTTCGGTTTTTATTTTCACCTGATTTTTCGGGGGCAGACATTTTTTAAATCAAAAACTGAAAATCCACGGAAAATCCGAGGCAGGAATTACATTCCGCGCGTGTGAGCCCGAGCCGAGGAGAATCCACTTACACTCGCCAAGTGAAATTCAGGACACAACCTCCATTGTTGAAGTTTTTCCGATTTTTCCTGGAACTCGGTTCGCAAGACTAGTGTGCCAGTGCCGAGCGGTGAATGAGGGAATCGCCTGCAAGATGTCCGCACGGGTCGAGGAGTGCTAGAAGTTTCGGGCTCTGATTTCCAGTAATTGTTGCGAGTTGTAACTCGGGACGGGCCGGATTCGGTGCTTGGCAAGTGGATTTGCATACGAGTGGAAAAACATGGTAACAATGACTTCCGAACTGGATAAGAGTCACACAACCCAATCGAAGGCAACATCATCTGGGGCTGCTCACACGAGTATAGCCAGCAGCTCGGGTGGTGGAACATCGACGGCGACGGCAGGAGCAGGAACTGGCACAGCGACGACGGCAGCAGCCTCCTCGTCGGCCGTGGCAGCGAGCAGCAGTAGCAGCAGCAGCTGTAGCATCAACAAGAGTTCCCTGAACAAACGGAACGAGGATGCCCCTAATATTTTGGTTTACAAAAAAGTAAATACCGTCCAGGAATTAATGACCTTTCCCTCACTGCCCACATACTGTGTACATATGGCTGTTGTGTGTGGGTGTGTGTGTGTGTGCTTGAGAGTGTGTGTATACGTGATGATGGGAGAAAGACATTGCGTGTTTGTGTGTGTGGCGGGGGAGAAAGGGCTTTATGGGTGACAGAATCCCTTAACCCATCTTCCCCATACCAACCGTCCGTCACTCTTTTCTGTTGCAGATGGAGAACATTATTGAGAAGATGCAGGCAGAATCAACTGGTGTGGCTGTGCGGACAGTGAAGGCGTTCATGAGCAAAGTGCCTTCTGTGTTTACGGGCGCGGATCTGGTGTCTTGGATATTGAAGAACTTCGACGTTGAGGACGTAACGGAGGCGCTACACTTCGCCCATTTGCTGGCATCACACGGCTACATATTTCCAATTGACGATCACGCGCTGACGGTGAAAAATGATGGAACGTTTTACAGGTGATTATTTTTGTAGAATGAGACACGCACGCATACACTTGTGCGTGTGTGTATGTTTGTGTCAAGTGGTTGGTTGGTTAGTGGGGAGTGAAGTGGAATGAAGTAAAGAATTCTTCGTGTCTAAGATTAGGCTGGAGAGAGTAGTTTTCTTGGGCGGAAGTGTCATCCTAAAAGTAGGCACTACAACTGCATGCGCAAGCTCCACTAATAGGCGCCTGGGGACTTGCGGTTCGAATTCATCATGTTCTACTCACTACAGTCGAGGCGATAAATGCGACACGAAAATGTTGTTTCGTTTTGAATACCATGCATAGATTTTTTTCAGTAGTAGAGCAGGAAATGCAACCACAAAATCGGCCCTCAGTTATTTGGACTTTTTGTTGGTGAAGCAACGAACCCATTATTTAATGTGAACTGGATGACATGTACTGTTTAGGAGTTAACTTACGTACTTTCTGGCCTACAGAGCTTGAAAAGAGATATAGTTTACATGTGGGCAGAGTCTAGGTTCTACGAAAACACTTGTTTGGCGGGTGGTTTTCTTCAACCATGTGTGGATAGGACCTTAGCACTTTGCGTCTAGAAAATGTGTACTTGTTAGGTACAGGCACAATGGGGGTAAACAAATTGAGAAATTTAAAAAAATATTTTTGCTTCGAATTAAGCTAATTGATAAACTCATTAGACCCGCCTTGTTACGAAGTTTACTCTGACAACTTAGATTCTTCAGATGTTTGGATAGGCAACTGTCTTCTTTCTTTTATTTATTTATTTATTTATTTTTATACTTTACCGTCTAGTGCCCACAAATCTTTTTCAAATTTTCTACTTGTGGTCACCGTTCCTTGATGGGTAAGTGTACCGGATCAAGGGCTAAGGTTCCCAAATTCAATTCCGGAACTGAACATCTCGAATTTTGCTCACGGCAATCTTTCGCTCCTTCGAGTTCCTGACAACACAAAATTAATAAAGCTTGCCCAATTTTATCGAAGTCGGAGTACCTGCAATATAAGAACAGCACACACAAAAGAGATGCCCTTGGTTCTTCAATTTAAGCTGCTTGGCGTCTTCCTTCGAAAGTTTAATCGAAACAGTTAGTGTCAACGAAAAGTTGTTACACTTTCTTGCCGACATATTAAAGTCCAACCCTTCCTTGTCAATTATTTTTTCTTTTTTTTAAGAGTGGAGCGGAGATGCAAGGTGGACCTGCATACTCCCATTGCTGGCACGGTCCAGCTGTTTTAAATTGCACACATTACATTGTGTCAGGTCGTTCTCCACTGAGTGTACCGAAAATCAGGAAAATATTTTTTTCGTAATTATTTGTTCATCAAACCACCAATGCTGAGTTGAGTTTAAGCCTGCTTTCATCATTGATGATACAGGGCTACTTCCAGTCGTCAAGACTAATGTTTCCTGTGGCAACGATCTTGCATTTTATTCGGCCTTCCTATCCCTTCTTAGGGTATGGAACTCGAAGTTGCTATATGTATCATTAGTATAATATCTCCGGAATACAGCCACATCATGGTACAGCATTTACAGACCTTACCTTTACTTGCATCTCAAAAAGCACGACATGGTGAAACATGTCGTGTTACTTTCAAAGGTTGCAAAAATCTGCTCTGTCTTATAGTATATCTCCTTCTAGAGAGTGATTTTGCTCGAGTTAGTTATGTTTCGATGTTACATCCATGTATTTTGACAAACCGAAACACACCGATTGAAAACGGTGATTGCCCATCAATGCAAATGCTCGTGTGGTGCCCGCTGCTGCCTTATGAATAGAAGCGAATTTTTGGAAGCTTTTAAGTTAACAAAAGAGAAGCCGCGAGATAATTGAGATGATTCAAAGTTCAATCCACTGATCGAAACTATCGCTAGTGGAGGCGACCTACAGCTTAATGCCGTTTCGATTTTTAGCAACCTTTTCATTGACTATTATTTCTTGGGATGAACTGTCCAATGTGGAGCTATGAGTCGATGAATCATGCCACTTAGCCAACTCAAAATTCAACCTGCAGATTATCACATACCGACCCGGATGATGTCCGACGGATTCGGCGACGATTTTCTGACTAACTCGTTTCGCGTAACCAGTTAGACAGACTTTGCGAATAAGGAACATTCCGTGCTTACACCTTCCCACTGTGTCGAAATCGGTTTCAAATGGCCAGATATTCTTCGTGTTTGGCTATAGCAGTGGCTTATTGGGAATGTTCATCGCCTGTTACTTGTCAGACCTAGGTTCGAATCGCGTTCTGTACTTTCCTTTCTGCTTGCATTTTTTAAGAGCCCCATCTCTTTTGTGTGGCTTCTGAAATTTAGTCGTTCGGAATTGGAACAAAACGCACATCTCCTTCAGTCGTGATGGAACAATAAAAACAATAAGTCTCCGTTCCTTGTAGAGGCTAGCGCCATCCAGTTTATTTATTTTATTTTAGCCGCAAGCTTCAATTGCATAATGAACGCAGAGAGGTTCGAAATATCACATACCCTCATATAAATGAATATTGGATTTGAGACGATGTTTTAACGATGTTTTAACGTAAAACAAAAACGATGTTTTCAATCGATAGGAATCGAATGTCTTAATGAGTGTCGTTGACCAGTAATCTGTATCAAAATGGATCATGTCAGACAGAATCTAAATATCGTTATTCACCACCAACACTGATTTGTCCAAGATGCCAACAAGTGAAAATTCATAATTTACAAAACTATCGACTGACACAGCGAAGCTTACAAGTTCCGATTTCCGGATTGAACAACTCTCATTTTTCATGGCACTATCTCTTTCGAACTGTCTATGAAAAGCTTCTCATATCTCACCTTTCGGCAAAAAAAAAAGATAAGTTTCCTCTACTCATAAAAGAAACAATAGCACGCACAACACGAGTAAGTGCTGAAAAAGCTAGGAACTAATTCCTTGTTGGCTGTAGTGCCACACAATTTTTATTTGCTGTTCAATTTTGTATAGGGATTTCGTTGTCTCAATGCCACTTAGAAAATGATTTCTTCGAATTTTTGAACAGGTTACTGCAAAAGTACTACAAGTTTGGCGCCTACTGTGTGATGTTGAAGTGTGTAGTGTTGCATCAACGCTTGGAATTCCTGCACCTTTAGCTCGTTACCAAACTACTCATAGAATTAAATACTCTCTCTGGTTCCTATGTGTTTTTTTCTCATGGGTTAAATAGTTTTTCAATGTCGGTAGTAGATGGTCACCGTTATAGTCTATAATAGAGGATAAAAATGGCGACTATTTCTATTCTCCGTTTTCCTTGCCACTTACGTATAAGAATTCTTTTACTCGTTTACTTTACTTAACAACCAAGTTTGTCCTGCCTGCCAGCGGTAAGCGACGTCCGTTAAGTATATCAGTTCCTTGGATGATGTTTGATTTCCCCCTTGCTACACCAACTCTTATTTTCACACAATTGTTCAGATCAGTCAAAATGTTCAAAAAGTATAATGAAAATGAATGATTACACACTTTATTCACCAAACCACGCCAAGCACTTTTGTAACATTAAATTGACGTCAAACTTCACATTTTGTTTTAAGATTCCAAACACCGTACTTTTGGCCGTCAAATTGTTGGGAGCCCGAAAACACTGACTATGCCGTTTACCTTTGTAAGCGCACAATGCAGAATAAAACCCGCCTAGAACTGGCCGACTACGAGGCAGAGAACTTGGCAAAACTTCAAAAGATGTTCTCAAGAAAATGGGAATTCATTTTTATGCAGGTAAGTGCCGCAGTCATCGTTCAATCTGCCACATCACCAATTAATTTCATTTTCCCAGGCTGAATCACAAAGCAAAGTGGCCAAAAAGCGCGATAAACTTGAACGCAAAGTGCTCGACTCACAGGAGCGCGCCTTTTGGGATGTACATCGTCCAATGCCAGGCTGTGTGAATACCACCGAAATAGATATTAAGAAAGCGTATCGTCGCGGTGGTTCGAGTCATGGTACGGGATCGGCGGGTGCCTCATTGACAAAAAACCCCGTCGAGCAATTGACTCGAATTATAGCGCTGCGAAAGCAGAAACTCGAGAGACGCACAATCAAAGTATCCAAAGCCGCTGAATCGTAAGTGTCATCCGATCGTGTGTTTCATTGAGATAAATGCTGTGTTTGTATGTTTTGCAGATTAGTTTCATACTACGAACAATATAACGAATTTGATTATTTCATCACTGAGTTGCCGAATCCATGGCAGACGGATAATGCTGAAATTTGGGAGGCTGAAAAATTCACGTAAGTACAGTATGGTAAAGGAGGCTAAGGATAAAGTCGAACTCCAGAGGTCTAAAACCAAAAAAATCTAAAACCAAAAAAAATCGAAATAATGCTAATCTTTCTTGGCAACTTTCTGGGCTTGTTCGTTACACGCGCAGCGATTGGGGAAGCTTTCTTTAAAATTAAATTATTAATTTTTGAAATTGTATGTTGCGTGGGCTTGGAAGACTTTAAGTGACAAGGCTTTTCAGACTTTGTGATCAGTTCTTGTTCCACGTCTACCATTTCTCAGGTTGCAGACATTAAAAATGTTGAGTTTTTATAACAATAGAACATCAAAAGGAATTCTAGATAAAACTTTACAAAGAAAATGAAAACAGTTTGCGGCTTTTAAAAATTAAATTCATACTTCGAATGACTTTGATGAAAAAGGGTTTTCAATTAGGACTTGAGCATTTTTTTTCTAAAAAAAATATTCAAGCTATTTAAAATAAATTTTTTTCAACCACCTAATTATCGACTGGAAGTAGTGACTAACGCGGGCGCGTTTGCAGCGTTCGATCCTTTGCACCCAATTTTCACTGACTCAGCCAAATCGGCCGCTATTTTGCTTGTTGGCAAAAACCAGTGACTTAACGTAGCCCCACATCAAATAGTCAACCGGCTTTAAATCGGACGGATGAAGCACGCATACTTTGCTTATTGACAAACCTATTGAGCCAAAAATAAATTTCGTCCCTAAAGATGATTTTACAATGAAATTCATCTTCTTGGCACATCTTCTCCAAAACCCAATAGAAGAATGTACGTCGCATGTATATGGTCCGTTGGCTTGAATTCTTGAGTCAGCTTGATCTTGTATGGGTAGAATCGAAGATCCTTACGCGAAATACGCCAAAATGTGATCTGAGTGATGCCCAATTCTTGAAAATGCCATGAAATTGACTGATTTTGATCGTTTGCTACGGGCGCCTGAACGAAAGTGATATTCTCGACACACCAACATCACACAACGAATTGGTAAGCACAATTTGTTTGCACTAAACTTGTTATTGTCTGTCTACTAGGAAGAAATTACTGCCGAAAATTAAAGGTAACACTTATGCAGTTGTCATATCACCGTCTCCGAATTTCGGTAAAAAATATATATATAATTTGCAGATGTTGCTCGTTCATGTTCTTTACCATGTTAAATGTGTCGAGTTTACTGAATAAATTGACAGTGACAGGTTGAAAATAAGTGACAGCGTGTGACCACAAATGAAAAGTTAAGGCTGTTAAGACGTTGTAGGAAAACACTTTACATAGTTTTTCAGAAGTCATGAAGAAAAGAGTTCTAGTTCGGTTTTAATGGGTAATGCGTTACACTCGAACATAAAAGGTTTCGTTTTCAATTTCATACAAGTTGTCGTAGAATGTTATTACTGTTGATTTACTAATATGGATAGTCAAATATGAACACATAAAACTACTTCAAAACTCTTCAATTTGTATATATTTACACGCCCATATAAAGTACTCATATACTAGCCTTGCATGAACCTAAATTATACCTACACACATAAACGAGCATCATACCCTAAGCATCAAGCACCATACCTTCAGTATTAAAAGCGATCACTAGACATTCCAACTGTGTGTTTGAAGTCGAATTGTTTTAGGTACTGAAAATTAAATGAATGTACCAGAGGAAATGCTGGAAACAACTTTAATTAAAAGTTCTAATCGACTGCAAAATTTGTTTTGAATTATAATTTTTTAGACACAACCATGTGGAAACAGGGAGTCGATCTAAAAATCTTCTGTCCATTGAAATATTAGATCCTGAAGTAAGACGCAACATTTTGCCCCAAACTTTACGTTCGCTAGCCCCAAATTTACAGTGCTAAATATACACGTCAAAAGAGTTGATGTCCGAAATACCGTAATCTATATCTCAGGAGATATAAAGAGTGTGACAGACATGACGGACGGGAAAGCGTACGGGCACACCTAAATTATTAGGGTGAGGAAAATCTACAGACCGTCTTTGCTTTAAAGTTGAAGGCGGGGGCAGATTAAAATACTGGCAGCAGTAGTAATGAGAGGAGTGATGTTAAACTTTTCTGACTCGCAATGTTAAGTCAATTATAAACCTGTTTGTAAGATCTGAACTTAAGGAAACCGATATTTGTATCAAACTTGATATACCCGTTTTAAACAGCGAATTCGTCCCAACTCTCACTTATGGACGCCGACGGTAAAAATAGGTTAAAGAGAGAAAAATAGAGAGACACGCAATAGAGAGAGAGAAAGAGATTTCTCCATACTGTTCTCGGAGAGAAACACGTCCGTTCGCAAGAATTTCAAAGTCAATAAGTTCCTTGCTATGCTCCGATGATTTGCTCAAGTCCTACGAATACCTCCATTATCACAATTTCCGATGTGTTCTCGAAATGCAATTCCAACAGATAGGCGACTTATTTGCATATCCAGAAGTATGTGGTTGGACAGAGCCCAAAAAATTCGTTTGGTTACACTGCATGTGACTGTAGTCGGAAGTAACTGTGGAGAATCGAATGGCCTAATGTACGAAAGTGTTAATGATGACGAACTTTAATTTTCATTTAAAACGATTTGCAGAAATAATTAACGGTGTCAATACCATACGTAAAAGCCCAAAATATTGTTCTTAAAGGCATACAGCATTCGTCATGAATTTTATTATTGCAAGGGAATTACTACTGATTTAAAAAGTCATTTGTCAACTATGCCAAAAAAATGTATGTCAAGTATTGGAAACAATTTCTGAAAGGGGGAACTTTGATTAGTGTAGTAGGCCCTTTTATAAGGAAGAGAAACAGATTCCTAGCACAGGCGCAGTGGTCTGATAAACATCCAATCATCCGCTTCACTCCAGGCTCTGTACATAGTATAGAAAAACGTGACATCTTCTTTCTTAATAACAATTTAAAAGATCAGTCGACAGACATACATCGGTAACAAGGCCTAAAAAAACACGAGATAAATATTTATAAAAACCTGCAAAATGTTAACTCTCCAATACATTTCTTTACAGGAAAGAGGTTCCACTTCGTCGTGTCAAACGCTGGGCATTCAGTTTACGTGAGCTTCTTAACGATCCAATTGGTCGCGAACAATTCACAAAATTCCTTGAAAAGGAGTACTCAGGAGAGAATCTTAAGTAAGCAATCCTCAGACCTTCATTATCAACACTTTTTGATGCATTTGTTGTTTTGTGTTTTTCTTTTCAAGATTTTGGGAGTCAGTGCAAGAGATGAAGGCATTACCTCAGTCTGAAATCAAAGAAGCAATAAACAAAATCTGGCAAGAATTTCTAGCTCCCGATGCTCCATGTCCTGTGAATGTTGACTCAAAGTCTGTGGAATTGGCCAGAGAGGCGGTCAACTCGCCAGCCGGTCCAAATCGCTGGTGTTTCGATGTGGCCGCCTCCCATGTCTATCACCTAATGAAGAGTGATTCCTACTCGCGTTACTTACGTTCCGACATGTACAAAGACTACTTAAACTGTTCCCGCAAGAAAATCAAATCAATTCCGAATTTATTTGGAGTTAAACGTTAAAACCTAACACACACCTAAAGACTTGATTCATTTTCAATTCGTTTTCGTTTACGTGCGTTTTGTGTTCTTTATACGTGAAATGATTTTCTTAAAACATATTTGTTAAATGTTGAAGAAAATATATAGACGGAGGAGGAGAAAGACGAGGTGGAGGATGAATATACAAGCTACTAGACACAAGAAAAATAAAGTGAATAATAATAAAGTTAAGTATGAATAATAAATTAAATGTTGACGTATAATCCTACATAAACAACTGCCATTGTTTATTACTCTTTAAGTTTAATTTAAACAAACAAAACTTATATGAAACCAAATAGCACTAAATATTGTAGACAAAGAATAAATGAAAACAAAAATAAGAAACATGAAGATAAGTAACAAAGTGGACGAAGGGTCTTGAAACCAGTTCTTGTTCTTACCAGAGTATCCTTTGAAGACAGTCGTTTATTTCATGCTGATCATTCTTATAGGTAAACGTTAACCGCACTAACTAAACAAAACAAAAGAAAAAACGCAGAGCGCGCGAGCAAGGGGGAGCGTCTTTAAAACAAATTAGTTTACTATATTAATTAAATGTCAACATATCTCAGTGTGATTTCGAAAGCAGAGGAAAATTTGATGAAACAAATAAGCAAACAAAAAAAAAGAAAACAATAATGAAACCAAATAAAAACAGATGAAAATATATCTCTTAAGTCATGAATTTCACTTAGCAATGTTTGAGAAAAACAAAAAAATTCTTTAGATTGTATGTTTCGTTGTCTAAGTTTAATTTTTTATTTTTGTCTATGAATGGGTTTTGTAAACTTTTGTTGCATTGAAGTGAAGATAATTTCCCACCGTGTTCGAATGAGATGAATATTTGTTGTGTTGCTTTTTTGTAAAAACAATAAAAAAACAAAAAAAAAATGAAATAAAGTAAAATGAATATTATTGAAAGTATATTATAAACGTGTAAGAAAAACTTCCAAACATGTTGTTGTATGGAATGGTGATGTTCTTTTTTATTTATTTCAATAAAAATGGAAAATCGTGAATATGCGTTTTTTTTGCATTTCAATATTTTGAATTCTTCTTGTTCTTCTTCAGTTAGAGACTTAAGAATTCTGCATGAGAATGAATGGAATCCAGAGGACATACGCTCAGACTCTTAGTGCAAACTTCCAAGAAAGTACACATCTTACGAAAACGACAGCCGTCAACTTAACTAGGCAAAAGTTGCAAACCTTTAAAATTGTTAGGCCTCAACTTTATACCTGAGCTTCATAGCTTGTTTTCATCTTCTATATCTGTCTAGAGATGGGGTGCGAAAGGAAAGGAGGATGGGATGAGATTGAAAAGCAGTAAAAGAGGTCTAAAGTAGTTTTTTTAAACAAAAAGTGTGAAGGCGTTCCACGCTACGTCGAAAGATATTACACCTATCTATCATCATTTCTTCTTCAAACTATGGACAGACTGATAGAAACTTACGACTGATAGAAACGTACGTCCTAAGTAATGAATATGGAAATCTGTAAAAAATGTTTGATGCAGCCCATTAAGCCTTTGCTTTTATTTAACTGAAACGGTACTTCACCTCCTATTAGGTACCTTAAAAAAATTACTTGACTGCAAGGAATACCCAAAGAGTGTTTAATAACGCCAAAGACTATTGGCAATGAATTATCGAAATTCAATGTATGTTTGGTTATACAAAAAATTAGCCCAGAAGTATACTGACCACCATAGTAATTCAGTCTGAACTTGGCAGCTCCTGAGTTACGAGTTGAACTCCAAGGAGGTATACTCTCTTCCTTTCTTTGCCTTCTGGTGGCAAATCTCCTAAAAGAATTAAAATGCAGACGGTTGCAAATCAAGAACTCACCGAAAAGCATGTCAAAATGGCGGCGGCGAATTGTCATGAGACGTTTGCCATCAATGTGATTAGGAGAACAGATCGAGCCATTAATGAAGTTTTTGCTGGCATTGAAACTTCTTCTTTGTTTGGCGCTACCAACCGGGCAACCGGACCAGCAGCCCTACCTGCCAACAAGACACAAAGTTGGTTTATGTCTTTCTCCACATTTGTGCGCCACTTCGTTTGAGGACGACGTTGTCCCAATGTTTCAGCAACAATCATTCTTAGGATTGCTGTGGTGTGGTGTCCATTCGCTCTACATGACCTTGCCATCGTAAGCGTTGAATCCGAATATGGTTAACTTATTGCATACCTCTGGACAGCCCCTACACTTCGTGATTGAATCTTCTACTCCAGACGCCATCACCGCAAAAAGGATTAAAGATTGCATGCAGAACTTTTTTCTCAAAACGATCAAGGACCAAGGCCTGTCCTTGGCTGCCAATCAAATAGACAGGGATCGAATGGGTCTGACGGTTAAAGGGGGCATAACAAAGTATACGCTGTCATCTCAAAAGGACGCACAACATCAACGTGAGAGAGAGAGGGCGTCGAAATCTGCAGCAATAACTTTGACTTCTTGTGTGGGTTAACATAAATGTATACTACAAGGATTGTTCAATTAGGCAGCCTCTAATGGACAAAGGAACGTAAAGAGATTTTAAATAGATCGACCGAACACTCCAGGCCTTAGGATTTCGAAAACGTATGGTGAAACCTCAGAGATTTGGAAAAAAAATTGATGAAAACTGGAGATTTTTCGAAGAGCTCATTAACCTTCCTTCTTTGACATTACTTACAACAATATTTTTTAAGAGTCCAAGCCACGTTTAATTTTCCAATCTATCTACTTAATCGGTTTCATTCCCGTAAACTTTTACAGACTTCCTTGGCCAAAGGTCATTTTACCTCTTCGCGTCTAAGCAGTGCTTGAACAGTGCTTCATCACCAATCAATTCGTTTGTAAACACAACACAGAGGAATCTACTATGACAGGGCAGACGATGTTTTTGACTCAAACAGATTTTTGTTTGAATTTTAATGCGTTTTGGAACCGCTGTCTAATATATTCTTCATGTTAGTGGAATCCCATTGGTGGAGCAGGTGGAGCATTGCAACTATGTCGTGGTCTTTCTCACTAGGTGGAGCAATACTCAGCGTCCAAGCTGAATAAATTTTAAAGCACCTTGTAAGATCAGTAATAAGGAAGGCCGAGCTTTGTGTTAAAGCCAAATTCTGGATTTTCAACTAATTAAGTGTTCTAGCAGGGACCATGAAATTTGGGTAATGACAGAAAGAATAAGATCACTAATACAAGCTGCCGGGATGAGAATTTTCCATGCTGCTGCGGGTTTTACTCGCAGGGATAGGCTGAGAATCGCGATAGTTCAGGGCGAACTCAATGTTGAGCAGCTACTACTTCGGACGAAACTTTGAGGGATGGGCCACGTGATACGGATTCCCCCTCACCGCGACTTCAAAGCGGCCAGCCATTAATGCGATTTCATCTGGCAGGCGACCGCCCGAAGCAAGTCGGTCGGATTAAGTCCACAAACTGGCCTGGTTGCACTTGAGCATAGCTCTTGATGAGTTAAAGTCCATGGCGGAGGATCGAATGGCCTGGAGATCTTTCGTACGTACATGGCACCCGCGACCCCTTTAGTTTACAATGCGGTCACTGAAAATTATGAGACTGCGTCTGGGAATTAGGACGTGTGTATGAAAACATGCAACGGAGAAACTTTGAGAAGAAAGCATAAAACTCAACAAAAGTTTAAAAAAGGCACCAATAGAGAAAATTAAATGCGGACTCGCAACATGTTTGTACAAAGTTTATACTTTCTTCCTAATAAATCGAATTTCGCAAAATCCTAACTCTCCTCATACACACTTTTCTCTTGCGACTTAATAGATTAGTGAAGTGATTAATGATTGAATGTTCACCGAAACACAAATATATTAAAATTCCCGTTAAATAAAACAGTTGAACCAAATTTCGAAAAAAAAACTTCTCACCTATTGAACTTTCAAATCAAATCCCTTGCCACCAGCTATCAGCGCGCCATCTTTTAATAGCATAATTATATTATCGTAATAATTAGTGCGCATTAGCAGTGTGTTCGGTTTTATTTTCGCCAATGTTTACATTTCGTGCGAATAAGAGACAGCTTTAATCTCAACGTCTTTGTGGGGTTATCACCCCGAGTGTAGTGGCTGACAAGCCTTGCAGCAGATGGCCAAAGTTTAATTTTTCCCAATCGCTCAGTCAAGCCGTGGCATGAGGTGTTCAACATTTTTTGTGTTGCTCTCGCGTTTCTTGGGTGTTTCATTCAGTGCGGGTGGACTGTTGTTCGCAGATAACAAGTGACTTGAGAATGTGTCCCTACTCCGGTATCACTTCATTCAGCTCCGCAGAAATAAAATGAGTCGCTTAACTAGCGTTGTTTTTTCAGCATTTGCATGATCCCCGGATTTTAAACTTCCACCTTTGACGCATTCAGACTTGTGTAAAGACGCCATTGAGGTGCTTATCACAGCACCACCTCTGAGGATTACCTCGAAATAGAGATGACATCTGTCGTCATTTGACACTATCAGCACCTAATGCGGGCTTTTGATGATTTACAGAGGCGAGCGTTTACCCAGAAAGCAACAATAAAAGTGAAGAACTCATGTTTTACACGTTCGTCTGAGTGTCGTTTAACTTTTGAGAGTCTTGTTTGCCGCGCGGCGACAGACATGCCTCGAAGCTCTGCCCGTCACTATTCACTGTACCTACTTGCTGCGGCGAGATATCATGGTGATAAGGTGAGCAACACGACTGCGGCTACGTGCTTTCGCTGTTGTTTACTCTGTGAGACAAAGGGTGACTCGTTGACGTGTTACGGATGAAGAGACTGACGATTGATAAGACGACATTGAGATTGTAGCCCTGTGTGTCGCCTTGTGTGGCTGTCGAGGAGATGTCAGCGGAAGTCTGTCATCTTGGATTAATTGAAAGCAAGCACGTTGAACTGTATGACCTCATTCGACCTCACGTGTTCAAATAGTCACGTGGGGCACTATGAACATACATGCTATTGACAATCGATCTTAGTCATGCAAGTTCTAAAAATAGGAATAGTTTGTGAAAAAAAGACTTTGTGTAGATCACCTCCACACCAGCACATCTTTCGAGCCAGAATTCTTCTGCTAACGATAGTTCTTCCTGCACATCCTTAACCCAGGTCAACACAACAGGATTGTTTGCTCCCACCTCACAGTGGCTCACAGTGGGATGCAATGTACAGATTTTTTGTAAAGCTCTTCAGCCATCACTCGTTAAAGAGACCATGATAACTTCTCCACCTGTTTCAATGGGACTACACCAACACGTAGAGTGTATTGAGCAGGCATTTTGGAAATGACCATTTTTTCAGACTTGTCCACGTTCACTTTCGTTCCAGCATGCGTAAATAATTGCTCTGGCATCAACTCTACTTAGCAAATTATCCCAGAAAATAAAAAAAGTTAATTAATTCCCTACATGAAATGAGTAGCTATTTAACTCATTGCCGAAAAGTGCACTGCTTAGTAGGTACGAATATATTTAAAACGTTAGTTTGGCCGAATTCAAATTGAAAAGCATTTGAAAAAGGACATTTTTGAAACTTCAGACTCTATCTCATTCCAGAAAACTAACCTTTCTCTTCAACATAAGAGATACATTGAACTAAGATGTGGCAGCAGGCAACACAATGTCTTTTAATCAAAACCTATTATCAAGTTTTGTATAAAAGATTTCGCCGTTAATATCGCTTTACGAGTGGGTGGCCCAATTTTCTTTCGTGGTAATTTGTTTCATTAGCAGACTCTCTAGCGTGTGGGCGAATATTTTCCACAACATTTTGTACACAGTTGAGAATTGGATGAAAAATGTAATCGAATGTTATTATCTGTCTGTCAGTTTCACCAGATTGTTAAGCAGGCAAGCACCTTTAGTTAGTGGGCATCACAAGCCGGATCACAATGCTTGTTTAGATTGCAACTGAGTACTACGAGGCAACCTACGTATCGTACATAATGTCCTTTAGTACCATGCCACCCATTGTGAGGTTTTTTTTCATGTCAGAATATTTCAGTTGAGCTATTGTTATTTGTTGTTTTCTTGAAAAAAATTGTTTAGTCAACATTAACAATTAACATTTATATATATCCGTTTTTTAATGTCAAGAAATTTACGTTTTACTTAATTAAAACTCTACGCTGTACTTCAAAGTCAGGTCCAGGTCTCTCTGGGAATGTCATAAGGTACTCAATATGCTGACTGAGAAAAGAAGGTTAAAGCTGATATGGGTATCGGGACATGGGAACTAGGAAAAGAATAAAAAAGTAGATATCCGAACAAAAAAGCGCTAAAATTCCAATGACTGACCCTTTCTCCCCTTCATCAACGTGCAACAAATGGACAAGCAGCTGCCACATATAAATTAAGAACAATTAGGAGAGACACGCAAACTCCAAGAAATTCATGAGGGCTGATTGCAGATGAACTAAGGATGCTCTAAATATAAGCAGGCCTGACCTTAGGATACAAATTGGAAAACAGCAGATGGTGAACCATAACCAAGCAAACGTGCCAAAAGTGGTTTGCACGATTTAAAAGTGGTGTTTTTGGCTTGGAAGAGTATGAACGTCCTATTTTTTAACGTTTTTATTTTAAAACGTTTAAAAGCAGCTGGAATAATACAATTTACGCCATCTTTTAGAAAACCTGTTTGTACTCATAAAGGAAAAGATTGCAAATTTTAATCGTTGAAAGCAGGAAAAAAATGCAATTGACTCTAAAAGTCACACACATCAGGCACAAATACGAATTTATCTTAAAAAGAAATGCAAAGTTGGTCAGATGTTCCTCCTAGTTAAGGACTAAGTGAAACAGTCAGACATTTCATTTAGTGTACTCGTGCACATGATTTAAAACATTCAAATTTTTTAAGAAAAGTAATTTATTATTTTTGAAGGAAAATGAATATAGACAAATATCTCACTATTATTTTATATATAATATAGAAAAGATACGACGTCTGTTCAAAAAATTAGGTGAATGTTCACTTTTCAAAATATATTTACTTATCCATCAATTTATACACATGTGCCGGCGTTTTTTCCAATCCTCGAAGCAGTTCTGATATGCACTTTTTGATATATCCTTGAGCTCTCTCGGCGATACGCTGTCCTTTCATCGGTCTCTTCAATATTGGGAACAGGAAATAGCCGAAGGGGCTTTAATTTGGTGAATATGGTGCCTAAGACATGATAACGGTGTGTTTGATCAAAAAATTACAAACAAGCAAAAGCAAATTCAGCAAATTGGACGAACAAACTGCATGACATGAGCAAACCGATATCCGACATCTTCAGTAACTTCTCCAATAGTGATTCGACGACTCTCCATAACAATTTTTCTCACTTTCTCAACTGTGAGAAACTGTCACCACTCACATCTTCTCGGCCTTCTTTGAAACTGCTGTACCGCATTTTACCCATAGAACACTCGCCGTATGCCACTGTCAACATTTCAAGTATTTTTGAGCACTTAATTTCATTTTTCGCACAAAATTTAATGCAAATTCTTTGATCAATTTTTTTCGACACCAGGAGATCGCCAAACATGCAAAACATGTGTCTTTGGTGATCGTATGCCTCTCTTAAAACAAAATAAATATGCTATATGGCTGAAACATAGTTTTGAGATGACAAACATAACAAAAATAAAAAATCGATAATCGGTGAGATTTGAAGATTCACTTTCTGCTTTTAACAGACCTCGTCAGATTAACGACCAGCCGCAAAAGTAGCAAAATACCCAAATGACAATTCTAGGCTTGTAATTAAATTGTTATAGAAGAGTCATGACACTTAGTCATACATTTCTACACATTAAAGAACGATTTTCTTAGAAGACGGAAATAAATTCACCTCGAAGATCAGCCGTCGGTGGTCCCCCTAGAGTTTTGTTACCTGTAACGTGGGGAAATTCACAAAATTATACAAAAAAAAATTCACATATTCAAGAATATTTTTCATTTGTCATATTCTTAATAAGTAATTGCCGATAGTTACAGAGAGCGGCTTGCAGGTTCTCCAAATATACTTAAGGATCCTATAATCTCCGCTATCTTCTCCTCTTCATTTAGATACACGCGTTTTATTCTTTTAGGGCGTGTGCTTAAGAAATATCACAACTGTGACACGTGCTTCGAAAAATTTTGCAAACAACATCATAAATGGATTAAGATTGGGGACTGTTTGAAAACTTTAGCAAAATTGTATTTTTGTTCTCGCTTAATGGAAATATTTTCTAAACTAAAAATAAACGCACGCTGAAAGCGGATACAAAGTCCAAACAAACAACAGTGTTCCTATCTGAACCCTAAAAATCTAACTTTGGTCCTCTTTTGAGGAAGGCATGCCCTATATCATGACTACTGGGCGAACACTCCCAGGACAATTGCCCCCAAAAATCATTAGGAGAGTCATTATCTTTTGGAATAACTGTTCTAATTCCATCGGTCTAGAGCAGAAAAAAAAAATTCCAAATCACATGCGCACCACTCTCATAAACCCGCATTAGTAACAATTTACAATTATACTGTTTGCCAGACACCTCGCATGTTTACCCTATAAACCACGATAAAGATAATACCTACGGCTTCCACTCGGCACTGCACACAGTGCCCACGAAAGACCGGCCACTAGTGCGTTCAGCATTTAACCTCGTTTAGCCGGCTAGAGAGCGGCGAATCACACACTCCCCGCTCAACAGAAAACCACAGGCTAGAGAGATGTATATCATCTCAGTTCGCTACCGTCTTACCAGCAGTCGCCGAAGAAGAGAAAGAAAAACGAGAGAAAAGAGATTAAATGAGAACACTAGCAACAAAGGCGCGAGGCGGCACGGCACTTAGATTCTTCGAATCCACTTCGAATTCAGTAGAGATCCATCCGTGTCAAGTGACACACGCGCCTCCAACTACAAATACGTTTCACCTCGGTTTCGGTTCGGTGCATCTGGGCAATCGATCGACGATCAACGATCCCTGATCGCGCAAGCAACTAGAATTTTCGTTTTTTTTATGATCAGCCTTAAGTCCGCACTTAGGTTCCTGGCGTAAGAACTGCGAAACATACTGTAATGGTGATAAATCGTTATCGATCGTTCACCTGCAACACGATTCACATTAAGCCGTTGGAAGTCGACTTGATCGACTTCAATGAGAATAAATTTATCGAGTAAGGAGGACTGTCCGCCGTGCAGTCGTGCGTCGTCGCCGGGAACTTCTTAGCTCGGCAGTCTCAACGATCTCAACAACAAGAAAAAAATTAATTTTGCTTTGTTTTTTTTTTTTTGTTCACCTACTTTAACCCAGCGCCGGCTAATGTAGCTGCAAATTGTTTTTGTTGTTCGCCATCGGAAGCAGCTACAGACTCAGTTTTGCTCTCGTCTTTGTTGTCGCTTAAATTTTTGTTGGCCGCTGTGTCCGCGCAATCAGCCCGTGCGTCGTTGTCGTCGAACTACAAACGTTCTGTTCAAACAAAATAATAGAGAGAAAAAAGCGTATCTGCCAGACATACGATCTATTTTTACGATTATCGGGTGTGATAAGACCTCGCCGCGATCATTTCGTATGCACACACAAGTAGTCGGTGCATTTAAATTTCGAAAACACAACAACCCGACAACCGAACATCACAAAAGGAGAACAGTTCTGCAAAGTAAGTAAGGGGGGCCAACTTAAAAGCAGTATGTATTGTGTTTTGAAAGTTTCCACCAGCGGTGATCACATCGAAAACATTGAATTTTGAAATGCGTGGTGTTGGTGTTTTCATTGCTTTTCGACAAATATTTTTTTCTACGGAGACTTTAAGAATTACCTGTTGACAAGGTGTCACGGAAATATTTAAAAAACACATACTGCCATGGAGAAAAAATAAGTGCAACCGTGTGAAAAGAGGTGATGACGTTTTCTGTGGTTATTTAAAAGTATTGTGCAAGAAAAAGAAATATCCGCATCCAAAGTCCAGAAGAAAATAAAAATAACCTCTGACGATCTGCAATATCCATGATGGATGAAGAGGTGTCATTTTAAATCACTTAAATATTTTCAAAGAAAGACACTTTCTTTTTGTGTTCGAAACTTAAATTGATGCGCGCTAGACACATGAAAGCCTATTCCCTCGCTGATGGAGGGGGCGTACTGTATGATGCCGTTGGTGAGCAGTGACATTTAAATAAAGAAGTGTTTCTTAGTATTTACCGAGTGTTGTCAGTAACTTGAGACGGGTGCAGAGGTGCTAAGGTCTAGTTCTGTGATCAACTCCTATGTTCTGCAATTCAATTTTTATGAACTCGGACGCCGAACTCGTTGCTTTACATTACACTGGGTATCCTTTTAGCCTTCAGTAGCGCATTCTCTCATCCCCAAATTTTATAAATTTTGGTCTGAAGCTTAAGGCTGCATGGATGATATTATCCTTAAGTATTTGACACGGTTCCCGCAAAAAAGAGCCTTTTTTCTGCCGCAACACAAAGTTACTGTTCAGAGGATTTCGACCAGCTACCAGATCCTTCCTACTAGGGACACAAATATTCGAATGATCAACTTCAACTCAATTTCAACTCAAACTCCACAATTTATGAAAAGTAAACTTGTCCTACATTTGAAGAGCATATGTAGGTAAGCCCGCCTTAGAAAAACTGTCACGTACAACTCCTTCTCGCGCGGCACACACGTTTCGAAGATTCCACGTCTACTCTTAATTTTCCGCATTTCCAAGACTCTTGCTTGCAAACCTCAAAAACCGTTTAGCTAATTTTCTGCATGCACGACATTCGACTTGCGCCGATACCTTGAACACCGTGTTTTGCCATGAAAAGCCCGTACTTGATCTTGAAAGCGCGTGGCTGTGTGGCGACGATTGTGCGCGGTGCGCCTGTGAGTTGGATAATTAATGAGAAGCTCCAAACACTGTCGGCTTGTTACGAAATTTTTCTTTTCCTACTGGTGTGTGTGTGTGTATTTCTTTATTTCGAAGTTGAAACCAAAAAAAGAAACAATTTGTTTGTGCTGATTGCTGATAACTAGGTACACACAGCAATAAAATTTCAAAGGGAAATGAATCTTAATTGGGTTTCTGGGCCAGCAGCGCCAGTGAAATAATTGATTCTCCGTTTCTTTGAGTTCTGCGGCGGCTGTTGCGGTGGTGAGTGCTGGCTGCCTGGGTGCCTGGGTGTAACAGGAAATACAATAAATCCGAGAGCTTATTGGCGAAATATGAAAATGTGCAAACGAATGACTTTCATAATAGACAGCAGGTTGCTGGAAGTATGAATTCATATCCAGACACCATATGTTCTCGTGCTGATTATTGAGACGAAGTGACGGTCTTGCTTTTCACTTGAACTGGTTTTTTGGAGTATGCAAATGTGCGTGTTGTCAGCTGTTTTCAATGTCAGAGATGTATGTGGTTGGGGCAGATGAAATCAAGTCATTCACACGAATGACGAATTGAATGCAGGAAACTGAAACTAGCGGTATGATGTTTTTTTTTTTGAAAACAAATTTTGGTTGAATGATCAAATCCAGATTTTCACTGAGTGTCTAAATGTGGGTAGAGCCAGTATAGCAGTTATTACTCTGCACATCATGTCATTGATTAAAAGACATTCGTATCAGAGTTCTGGGCACACCTTATTAGATCAAAAGTTGTATATGAATGTCTGCAAAAATAGGGTAGGCTATACAGCTATATACCCGGTCATAGACGACAGAGGGCAACAAAATGGCTGGTCCCTGGCCAAAAAAGGAAAGCAGGCTTCGAGCTATCAGAAAAGAAAAGTGAAAATAACCAGCCCGAAGTTGGGAATAAAGTTCATAGCATAAGAGAGGCCCTGAATGGCCAATACAACCGAAAGAAGTTTAAAAAGGCATCAAAATGATCGAAATCAACCTTTGTATGCAAACTGCCTTTCTAACAAAGCAGATTCAATGGAGTGTCAACCAAATTCAAGTGACGAAATCTTACTTGAATGGATAAGAAATTTATACGATTGCCCCAAAACACATAGTTCCAAGAGTAACGACTGATAACCGGCTCAGTGGCAACACAATGTACCCTTGGTTCAAAGTGGATCCTTATCTTAGCGATTGCAGCCAAATTATTTTAATTTAAATTTTCGAACTTAACTCAAAACAAAAGGAACTTGAATTTACTAAAATATTTCGATATATTTTTCTCTTCCTTCCTTTGATGTGGTTCTAACCATCAATTGAAGCCTTGATTCCTGTCACTCTCCATTTTGTCGCAAACAAGGATTAGTGTACTGAACTGAAAATCAACCGGGCTTACGGTTGCTACATCACTCTTTTCCACTCTCCACTTTTTGTTTTGTTGGAGGTTGGGAAACACTGCACTAGAACGCTCAGACTAGAAATCTGTTCCATTGTACCACCCGACACTAACCTACGTTGTGATTTCTGGAACCAGAAAGCGTTTCTGTGATAAAGAGCCTAGGTTTTCAGTTCCCACCACGTCAGCGCCAAACAGCCGCCACCTGATCCGAGCAAAGGCGAACCATTGAGAGACGAAATGCTCTGCAGTGTCCTCACCTTCTCTATAGGCGTCGCAATGGTTTTTATCACTAAGCCCAAGCACACAAAAATGCTTAGCACAGGTAAAGTGTCCCGTTTGCCAACTGCAGTCTTCCCTGTCTGGATAAAACAGAAATGACGAGGATTTCTTGCTGACGTTTGGGAGGATGCACTTTTTTGGCATTAAAAAGAATCAGCATTTGTCGAGCGACACAACTGTCGAAGGAGGGCCTAACTAAGGACACGGACAACCCCAAGGTGGGCTAAGGCCCTTGCCGCTTTCGATCCTTGCCTGGCAAGTTCATCGGCTATTTCGTTTCCTATGACTCCGTGGTGTCCCGAGACCAAGACAAGTCTTCCGAAAAAAAGTCAGCCGATCAAATTAAGGGAAGACTTGCATTCCTGAACTAATTTGGAAGTGGTAAGAGAATTGAGTTAGGCCAGCTTGGCTGTTGCTACAAAAGCAAAAAATTCGCCTCTTCTACCTGTTCCTACAGTTCGTGGGCATTAGGATCGCAAAGGTTTCCACTTAAAAGAGGACTCGTCCGTGAAAATCCAAGTGCATTCCCTTCGTGGCTCAGTTTCTGGTCAGAACCAGTCTTGAACAAAGGGAAAGTCGATTTTGTGTAAGCACCTTTCTCCTTACTACGTGGTAAAGAGGTGGACATCCCTCCGCATTTTAGGACAAGATCTTCAAAGTGCAGTTAAATTCGTCGTTAGGGTGGTAAACTCAAATTATTAGCTCGTTCTACGAGGTCATTGCTCGTTTCATGCCTTTGCGTCAGTTTCAGTCAGTCAGTCGTTGTGCAAGATCTCGTATAATCAAGGTACTTACCCACTACACCAAAGCGGGCACAAAAAAACTGGAATGATAGTTAAGTTTAAGTTAAATACTTACGAGCAACGAAAAATGCTGAAGTTGAACTTGGCATGCAAGTGTGATCTACCTAAAAATAAGATTCAAGTTTTGCAGCAGCAACCGCCCTCTGTGTTAACTTCGAGTTTTGCTCAACACAGAGGATATTTGCCGCTGGACCAAGACTCATCTTCAGATTTTGCATCTCATAGACAACTTCAAATGAACAACTTAATTCAGGAAATAATAGATCTATAAGTCCCGTTGCAACATATTTTGACATGAACATTTTAAATTGCGTCTCGAATTCCTAGAAATAACTGGTATGGCACTACAATTTGCCTGCCAAGTTGTAAAAACTGTTGCACACCAGTTGGTTAAGGTTCTTCTTCACTTGTATATGCCGCCTCAAGAGTGCCTTTCTCCACAAGCTTAACATGCAATCATTTTACTGAAAGACACAGCAAAGAAATAGGAAGCATTTTTTGCCCGAAGCCATTCCCAACAATAGCTTATGAATTTCCATCTCTCTGCGTCCACTCATGTTCCTCATGGTAACCCCCTTTCATTTATCTTCGATCTACTTCTTCGCCTTTCTCACACTGCAGCTCCACAAAGAGCAGTGCTAACACATATAGTAAATCATATCGCTCTTTTGTTCTTCCTTCCGTCGTTGCGTCGGTCGTTTGTTCTGTTTTTTTTTTTTTTTTTTTTTTTGCTTTCCTTCATGCAACGCCGCGCCGCTTGTACTTTGTTGGGCGTCGTCGTGAGTTACTTCAGATGACTCGAGTGGCTTTACGATGGGTTTCATTTTCTTATTATCTTAGTTTTGTTGCTCGTGCAATGGCGGTAATCTATGTTTAATAGAATCCCTCATCCGGTAATTATATCTTTTCCCGTCGTTATTAGGATAGATTGGTTTCCGTGAAAGGGGCGTTTATTCCGAACTCACATACATTTGTGAAATTGTAAATGGTTTACCACTAAGCGATGGAAGACGTATGATATATTCTCATTTAATTGAGAATATACCTCCTGCTGCCTGTATTCTCAGGATTTCACCTCAATTCCGATTCGCAAATTATAAATTCTCAATTGTGTCATGATTAAAAATGAAATTACTTTCTGTCAAAATTGTTTTGCACATTTTAATATGTGTCGTCGACGGAACTCCCTCCCTCTTCATAGCCAACGGGGTACATGAGGACCACTACAACCTTGCAAAGTACATTGTGTCCATTCAAAGCAAAGTGAAGTCGCCCCACGGATACAAGCATTACTGCGGAGGAACGATTATCGGCGAAAGAGAGATTCTAACAGCTGCCCACTGCGCCTTCAAGTAAAACTTTCTAAACAAACGTCAATTAAATTTTCTAAACAAAAAATAATGTAGGCCAGAAGGAGGAAGATTCGCTCCCTCCGAACTAGTGGTTGTGGCGGGTGTCAAAAATCGATTCGATCGAGAGAAAAATTTGAGTCGTGTTGTGGATATTGATGATATCAGGGTACACAGTCTTTACAGTCCGCCGGACAGTTATGACTATGATATTGGTGTGATGTTTCTTACGGACAACATTTCATCGATAGCTTTCCCCACGATAGCTATTGCGAAACTGAGTAAATCATCGCCGCGCAGGCGACAAACGTGCACCGTTCTTGGATGGGGGCAAGTTTTTTGGGTAACGTATTGTTTTTAGAAACTGTGCGAATGTTTGAAGAATGAACATAAAAATTGTGAAGTTTATTTTAAGGTTTCCACTGAAAGGAACTGCCAGAAAGATTTTAGTCTGCAGGTGGTAGCAAGAATTCATACATATTTCACTGTCTATTCATCCTCTAACAATAATTAAGTGGCACTACAGCCCACAAGAGGCCTGAGCCTAGCTTCTTTAGCAACTACTCGTGTTATGCGTACTTTACTTACTACCCCATGACGACCACATTGTGTTCTCATACCTGACTCTAATTTTAGAACTTGGAAATTGAATTTGGGAGACCCTCATAGATAAGTTATTGCCATGGTTACGTCTTTGTCTTTTCGACTTTATCCATAGCCAGGTACACCCCGTAGAGTTCGCTTTTGTGCTTTTTCCACATTTAAATGGCTCATATATTTTACATATAAATTGCAGTCCAAGTATCTACACTGGCGTGTTTTTTATCGCCCAACATTCGTATAGTAATACTGGAAGAATAAGTGTCTTGAGGAATGTGATTTTAGTCTTTCGAGCACTTGATTGTTAATATGCAATTCCCTGTCTGTTCAATACAAGATCGTCGTTTATGGAAAATTCAAAATTTAATTATTGAAAAATTCGCAAGTCATCTTCTTGGCAAAAACACATTTTTTGAAAGAACGTTACCTTTGAATTTTTATCTCCCAGATCTTCAAATACAGAAGAACGCCGACTTACACAGACGGAAGATGTCTGGCATCACACTTAAGTTGACACGCATTTTTTCCAACAACTCGTTAGGTTTCGAATTTATTCAAAAGATCGAATAAGTTCGTTAACATATTGTTGGTGTATGCCTATAAACTGTTAAAAAAATGATTGACACTTAAACCCACAAAGGACAAGGACCAAGTTTCTTCGCCAACTACTCGTGTTATGCGTTCTAGATGTAACCTACAGTTTACTGCAAAATTCGAACGGCGAGAGTTGAGGAGCTATTTATTGACAACTTTGAAAAGGTGGTATTGTAAAAAAAATTGAGAGTACAGTCAGGGAATCGAACCTAGAACGCCACGATGACCACTGAGTTTAATACATCCGGATATACTCTGGCTTCATATTGTTAAAATTTGTTTTATTTATTTATGTTGAAAAATGAGTAAAATATGCGAAACATAAAATGCATTCAATTGGTATCGACGGTAGCCGCGATAAATGTTTTCACAAGTTTCCCAAACGCTGACAACTTGTTGAAAAACTATAACTAACTGTCAAAGTATCCTATAAAACCAGAATATTTACATAATTTCTAAAAATACTAACACATTTATCTTCACTGAAAGTAGTAAACAGATGCCTAATATTTATAAGACGATCTGTGTTTTAGAGGTGATACATTTTACAACCATCAACACGGGTTAAATTTCATTACTTTTATGGTGTCGTAAAGCGGACTTTTATTTTTCTTTTCGACATTAAAATATAAAGCGCATCAAAACAATTGAAATGATTTGCGCAAATTCAAAAATACTTCTTTGTTTTGTGCAATGATAGTAGGCATTGCTGCCTAATTTATTTATCCGAGTTCTTATGCTCAATATATGTCCTTTTACATCAAAACAACACACCAATTAAGGTCTTATTTTGCTTTTCTCTTATTGAAAACATAATAATGCCTTGCAGGTTGCCGAAAAACTTTTAAAGTGTTGAGCGCATATTTGGGATTATTAGGTCTTGGTTTGCGTATTTTTGTTAGTGGCCGGGAATACCCTAAAAAGTTGGTTGCTTCAAGATTCACACTGATAATTGATACTCCTGTTTCATCGTTCTCAATTTCATACAAACCAGCTGTCAAATTGTTTAATTTTGATACTGTGTGATGATGGACACACACACGTATAGCAGAAGTCGGGTGTTTATGCAAAACGATATAAAATACTTCAAAGACGCAAGGGACATTTTTGGGTTGCTCGTAGACAAGAGTTGACACAACGGAAACGAGAAATCACTCCTTTATTCACTAAATGCAACAAGAAGTGTCTCCTTGTTCCACACCTCCCTTAAAAATCTGTTTCTAAACAGTCGAAAATAGCCTAAGACTACCTCGCCTTTTCTTCCTTAAAAAAATCATATTTTTATTTTTGAAAACGCTTCGTTTCTTTTATTTGAGCAAAATAAAACGATAGTCTGCAAAATTCAATTAAAACCCCTTTATTTAAGTTCAAATATTTTTCACAGAGGGGACCCTTAACAGCCGAACTCGGTTTTGCAAATGTTGAAATACTGAGCAGCGGAGCATGTTACAATTCCTACCAGAAGCTCTTCAACAAAGGAATGATCTGTGCAATTGATTTACATTCGAGGTCCGGACCTTGCCATGGGGATTCCGGTGGTCCACTGTTTTGTAAGAACAGAGTTGCGGGCGTGGTATCGTTTGGAGCAAGATGTGGTCATGATTCAGGGCCTTCAGCGTACAGTGATGTTGCTTATTTTGCATCCTGGATCGAATCGAAAGGAGTGGCGTTTTATTTTAATAATTTTATTTTTATATTGTCTGTGACACATTTTGACACATTTTTCTGAATAAATAAAAGAAAAAGTTAAATTTGCGTCAGTACACGGCCCTCAAGTGGCGGCATTAAGATTGCATTGTTTGTTTTTGTGGTAATCTCTGTAATCAGATCAGATGTCACAATCAGATGGTTAAGCTTAATCCATACTCTTTTGTGAACATGGAGATGCTTATTTCACTTTGGCGTATACGTACTTTTTATTTAAATGTTGTATGATCTTATTGAAGTAGTTCGGCTCACGAGCTTTGAATAGGGGCCCACAATTTTTTACAGACCTAGAGGCCACTTTCAGTTTTGGGGTGTATCCATCCGATGCGGTTAAAGCGCAGTCGTTTCTCTTTTTCCCTTTGAGCAAGAACCATCTCTTCTTTACATGCAGCTTAAACATTGATTCGATAAAAATAACATTGTTCCACATGTCTCGAGTCGATTTAAGATGGTCTAGAGCTGGTTGTCTCTTTTTGAAAAATTGTTCAGAGTGTCGCAAGGTAGAGTTTCTGGATCAACTTGTAAACTTCCTTCAAACAAACTTTTAAGAAACCAACCTAAATCTCAAAATAAGCTGAAACCCTAAGAAAAACAGCTACCGACCAATATTGCAGATGGAGTTGTAATATTTGCTTCTATTTGTATTTAAATCACAGACTTCGGTTTCCAAAAATGAAACTAAATGAACTTGATGAATAAACCTCTACCCAGTTATGGCGGATTTTGATTACTGGTAGCACTTCACCGCCGAAAAGTATTTCTTCTAGACAGAAAAGTAATTGGCACTTGGCGTTGTAGATGCAACAATCGTACTCACTAGTGAAATATTTGAAGTGAAACAAATAATTCCCAAGCGATTAATCGTGAAGCTTATGTACGTCACACAATCAGACAGACCCAAGACTGACTGTTGCATAAATTAAAGGCTTTCAAAGAGCTTTTAATCGCATCAAAATGCTGAATATTCAATTGACACAAATGCTAGTAGTTCAAGATTCAAAATCAAAGCAATTTGCTCCAGATAAGTGTGAAAACAAGTTTTCAAATCAAACATACCTAGGAATGCTCCACTTAGCGTCATCATGAAAACCAGTCAATGCTAAATCTCCATCACGAATGACTTTCAAAAATCAAAAAAATCAAAGTCGTTCTTTAAGCAACTGCTCGAATCTAGATTTCACTCATTTGGTAATATGTGAGGCTGTCAATTCGTTTATGCCTTAAACGCGCAACCTGTTGACAGGCATTAGGCATCCGATGAATCACTGTCGCTGTCATGAGTTTGCATGATTGGCGGTGAAATCCTGTGATATGACCATTCGATGCTGATCACAAATCAGCAAAAAATATTCCAATTAGAGCTTAAAGTCGCCTCAAGACGTACAATTCTATGAAATCGCACAGAATTTCGAAGAAAAATAATTCTTCTACAATCCATTACCGACATTATCGACTTTCAGCATAACAACCGCTAATGAGTTTTTATTTGACTAAAAAGAGCGTTAATTTGTTGGCTTTTGTGTGCTTTTTTTTGCTCCCTCTCTCGACGGGAGGGCTTAAAGAAATCATTGACACAGCAAACAAAAGGTTAAATCGAGTTCATACTTAGCATTTAGGCGGAAAAAAGGCACATGATTGAAAGATATAATTAAATTAATTCAGACACACACTCAGACTCTTGGGCGCTAGTGTGGCGTGTCCTCGCCTGGTTGGATGCGAGTAAATTTAGATTACCGTAAAATTATTCGTTTCACGGTCATACCGCTTCAATGATGAATAAGGAACGAGTTTTTGATCGAAAGTGCATAAGTTTGCAAATATATTGTATTTATTTTTTTTAAATAAATTAACACAAATGAATGCGAATTAAACGACTACTTTGCATCTTAGTCGTCTTCACCTTACTGTCGATGCGAAGGGCCTTGCCAGATGTCGTTGCACTTTGCCATCGACTACTGTCAGACAGATATCATCGAATAGTTGTTTCATATTTCAAGGTTTGTTTTTGCGGTGTTTTCTTTTGTTGGAGAAAATGCTTGGAAGCCGGAATGAACAGAGTTAAGACTGAGTTAATCTTCCGATATCAGGAATGATCGTTTAACTAAACTTCCCGATAGTTGATGAAATTGAAAATCAATTTAAGCGCTGTATGATGTATTTAATCCACCTTTCATTTTCCTTTTGTTTCGGAAATTTCTTTCTGAGGGTATTCGTTCCACGACCTCTAATTTTCGTATTAAATGTGTGTTGGGTTGAGTTAGAGCGTACTGACTGGAGCCCGATAGACTGTTTTGTTCCATAGTGAAATATCAACAAGCGGTGATTTTACCTTAGATGTAGTATGTGAGTTGTTGAAGAAATGTCTATCAAATAAAAAGCGGAGACAGTTTTACTGCCTTCTACCTCCCTTCAGTTGCAACAAGTATCAATGGAAGTCTGGCTTAATTTAGGAGCATGGTAATCTGCAATATAATGTCACTTAGTAATGACAACTTAAGTGCTACATTGAATTCTGAGTAAAAATAGAATCACTTGGGTTCAGTGGGGATCCACGCCAGAAGGAGAGGTAAATGAAGGTTTTTTTTTTTTTGAATGAGATATAAATCCGAGTTTTGCTTTTCCATACAACGTGCGTAAATTGTTGGTAATGCACTGAAACTGGATACCAAAAGCAAATATATGATGAGATACTCTGATTCACCATGCCTACAACCTTGTCTTCAGTTTGCACTTCTCCGAAAGACAGCCTCAACTGAGCAAATTTTGATTAAATATGAAGGCTAAATTTATTTGCAACATTTACTCATACACGATTGTTTTGTTTAGTTCTTAGAAATAATCAAGTAAAGTGCATTCTGGCTTAAGGTACATACAGATTTTTTTTTTTTAATTGAGTGGCATATACAATTGATTCCTTTTGAGTGTTGTCAACAGCTCGAAAGAGGTGGTGGCGTGACAATATGTGAGGGGTCCCGTCCGGGAATTGACTTTCTGTGTGTGGGTCTACGCACTTACCCACTACGCCAGGGCGATCACAAAATTTCTTTATTGTGAATAATTCGAAAGAACCCGTTCTTTGGCCTATTTAGCAAAATTTCCTTTAACACTACAAGTAGAGTTTTCCATGGAATGACGGGTAATTGTCTATTATTTAGGCTTTTCCTACAGACAGCATCACTAATGTTTAATGTTTAATGAGTTTGAAGTTAAAATTATGCATACATTCTACAATTTTTCAAATATTAGGATTTATGTGAAATTTAAGGGTAAACTCCATACATAGCTTTGTTCATTGCGAATGATTGTGGTGAACCAAACTCTTCTTTATTTCTTCAATATCTCCTACGTGACCGACAATTTATGCACTTTTGTGCTTAGATTTCAAGAATTCTTAACAATAAATGTAAATGTCAAATAAAGAACATTATTTTTGTTGTAAGCAGTATTGTATTTCTCTTCTCTTTATGAAACTTAAACAATGGTTAAAAAAACAAGGTGTGCTTGATAGTTTGTTCTAACCGTAATTTTTTAATTTGTCATATCATTCCGTGAATGCTTGCATTAGCAGTAATTCGAAGGAACGGAACAAGTAATATAAGCAGGAAATTTAATAGTAAAATTAATTTATTAGTAAAATCAGTTTTTTTTTTTTAATATTTGTCGCCACCCATGTCAAACCGACATAACGACGTCAGGTCGTAACCACTTTAGACTATCAAATACAGTTTGCTTTCCTTACACTCTTAAGCAAGTAAACAACAGTGACAAATGGACTGAAGTTGTTGTCGTTGATATTGCAGTACGATTTCACTTTAGATCTTAAGCACATGACTGGACTATATTTTGAAATTCTTCTGTTCTCACAATCAGTACCATCTCTTTTTTTAAAGCATTCAATCTGGCTGACATTTATTGGTCATTGTTTTTGTGTCCAATTGTTGTAAGTGCAGGAATGAAGTAAGCGTTTGAAAGATTACCTGTTATTGTTTTTCAAAGTCAACTCAAGTTACTTGTTATTGTCTTGAAACTGTCTTATTTATGGCCACTGTCTCCGTGGAGTTGCAGCTTGTTTAGTACTCATATCGCATGGTTTCTGAATAAATTTAAGGTGAAACATCAACATCTCACCGCACGTGTATAAAAAAAGTACGAATGTCATTGTCATTGCCAGTGAATTCACTTGTTATTCCCGCAAGTGCTTATCCCAAATCATAAAAAAAGTGTGTATGAAACGGTCTAAGTATGAAAACATTTACGGTGTTTATATTTGAAAAGGGTTTCTGTGGTTAATTGCAACTGGCTTGAAATATGTGCAAGACTTGTTAACTAAAAAACCTGTTTTTATTTTTTTCAGAAGTACTGAAGACATTTAAATTAATTTGTAGTCCGATATTATTGCAATTTCTGTCCTCAAACAAATCTAAGCCGAGTATCTTATAAAATTCAACTTAAGGCAAACCTGATTGCAACTTTGTTCTTTGTCAATTTTGCTTCTTTCGATGGTCCAGGAAACACTTCCCAAATCTTAGCAGTGAAAACATGATTGATTTTATATTTCCTCCTTTCTGGCCGTTTTAAAAGGACTTAATTCCCCTTAAACCATTAAAGGGCGTAAAATATGTTCTAGTAAGTCTTCGCTTTTTTTACGAAAGATAAACAACTCAAAGCCACGAGATGCTAAAGTATCTTGAAATAATCGTCAATCGTCATGCATCCAGTTAAAATAAGTAAGCCAATATCAAATGACGATGTAAGTGTACACAATTTTAAATATTTCGCAGAAAGCCTTCGAAGTTCAGTATTAATTAAAAGAATATTAGCTTCATTAACTGCATAGCATTCGCTACATTGATTTAATTGAAGTATGACGGTTGTAAAATCGTAAAATTTACATTTGCCCTTAAGTTAAGAGTAAATACCCACATATGAGCTACAGTCTATTCGCGCTTGAGTTACTTTGTCGCGTGGAACACAGCTGCCTATGTACGGCAAATTGATAACACGAGCAAATTTAGAATTTAGTAACACTTAGTTTGGTGGACATTCCACACCTCGTGTCCTTCCAAATAGAATATGAGTATACAGTGCTTCTTAAAACGTACACAATGTGAATCAGGTGAAAATACGTTGTCTACAGTCTGCGTCATAAATACATAACCATACACAAATGTAAAGTTTTAGTAGTACAATTGTGGTGGTGGGATGTATTTGTATATGTTGACTTTTCTATCCTCCATTATGAATAGCGTGGAATACATTGTAGTCATTTAAGAAAATCTTACACTATTTTAAGAGAATATATCCAGGTTTTCGTGAAAGACAGAATATAGTTGCGAAACAATCGCATCAGATTAACCAGCCAAATCACCGGAACTTGCATTTCGCCATTTTCCGCCACAACTTTTGAGTGCCTGACAGCAATTAAAGTGGGTTCTTAATTGTCTGCGAAAAGTTTCTCAAATTTTGCCGGTCGGAGTCGGCAATAAAGTGTATGTTCGCATCTACATTAAAAACACTGGTGATTGCTTAAGAAATAAGGACCTGTTGCTCATTTGTTAGCTGTAGCGTCATTGCATTTATTTATTGTATTTAAAATTCACTAAAGGGTAGAATATGCGACCAACATTATTTCATGAACATATTGAAACAAGCGTAAGTTCTGACAGACCTTAGGACCTATGAAAATAATGCATTAGAGGTATATACTTATATAATAGTATATATTTAGTGCAATTCTGTCTCAACTTGGAAAAATTCAATCAATCAATCAATCTTATTCCAGGACGGGACACCACGCATTTTTTCACGGCACTTTCGAGTTGCTGACAATACTCAAAGAGTAGCAATTGTCTATGAAAAGCTTCTCAAATCTCGCCGTTCGGAGTCGGCAAAAAAATGTAGGTCTCTTCTACTCCTGAGAGAACAGAAGCACTCACAACACGATTAGTTGTTGTAGAAGCTAGGCCCTGGTCCTTTGTTGCCTGTAGTGCCACTAAATTTTTATTATTATTATAATCAACTGTAATAATTGAAAAAAAAAAAAACGCTAGAGAAGAACGAAGGAGACAGATAACATAACAAGAGAGCTCACATTCTCAAGAAAGAACGCAACCATTTATCGAGATAAGATTATATTCTAAGGTGATGTGTAGTGTGACGGAAACCAAGCGAAGTCTGTAAGAAGAAAAAAGTAAAAATAAAAAAGGCAATCAACAGTATGAAGAACAAAACAGTATGGCATCATCGAAGGTAGATAAGCTGTTAATAAGACAAAAATTAAAAACAAGTGATATAAGGTTAGGTCTAGAGGGTATTACCCAAAATTGTTGCTCATAATGCGCATATGTGGCTATTATTTAATCTTCTTTCTCCCGTTCTACGAACCTCACCGCAGAATCGATGAACAAATTTCACTGAGCATTTCTTTTATAGATAAATTAAAAGAAGCTCTTTTGACTTTGCTTTGACATTTGCTCCTTGATGCAATACCTATAATATATAAATATCTCCTAATTATTAAGGTGCATGCAAATCCGTTTATTGAATCGAAGGGGTACCCTACCAAATGTTAATATTGAATATATTGAATTTGTACAAAAATTAATTGCATTTTTAACAAAAATTCACTCATGTTATACTGGTCAGTCAAGGATAATTTTTATTTTAAAATTAAACAAAAATCAATGCACTGCTATAATAGCTCCTGATTGATCCACTTTTCGACGCATTTTCATATAACTCCACTTGAGTGAAAGGTTTTCGAATTTATTTTGAAACATCCAGTAGGATACCGGCTTTTCATCGGTTTTTATTGATACCAAAAATGTGCTGCAGCACGGTCTGCGAAATCCAAAAAATTACGATATCAACAACATGCCCCGCAGCGGAAAACCCTCTGAAATTGCTTTAGAAAGCATTTCACAAAAACGAGAATCGAGCAAGGGAGAGAGCAGCAGCAGTATGATAAAACTTCCACTCAAAGTTAAACAAAAAAACAAAGCTAAACATTTATGTTGCACACGTTCTCAAACCAATGGCATGCACCATAGTCATTGACAACCATCTTTTCCAATCCCTGTCGAAACAAATGAGGAGAGCTAGCTTCAGCAAAGAACCAACCAAAAAGTTTCCTCATTTCATAAAATTCTTTGCTAGCTATCCCTACTAATTGAATTTTTGAAAATTATTAACTCTCAAGGCTCCGACATATAGAATACTCCGCCTCGTGTTCGATAACTGTCTGCCATTTTGAAGGTACTTTCATCATCCCTCCGAAGCAATTAATTTTCGCCAGCTAATTTATCTTCAGCAAAATGGCTCGCCTTAGACAGGAACAGGTAGTAATCACTTAGTGCTAGGTTCGGACTATACATATATAAAAACCTTCCAACCGAACCCCCGGAGCTTCTGACGATAACCTATTGACATGCACGACCTGACGCTGTCCTTTGGAAAAACAACTCCTCTTCTATTTGCCATAGCATCCTGCTTCCGAGCGGTGACTTCGTGTTAAGAATTTGGCTCTAGGAAAGTAGGTCGTATTGATGCCCTGCCAATCTCACCAAATATAAAACAAAACTTACTTGGCGGTCATTCCCGGCATGGGCACTGATCACGACAGTTTTGACCTGATGTTGTCGTAAGTGATCTATTTTTTATCATCATCGGTAATTATTCGCTTCAAAAAGAAGATAGATTTTGTTGCGATTCTCTAGTGAGTTACAGATAGAAATTAAATCCATGAGATTTTTCTGTTTTACCACGTGTGATACCTATACATGGAGTTTTATTTTGTACCCGGCAATATTCAAATGGTCCCAAACGCTTTTTGCACAATGTTTAGCGCCTATGCAATGACGATACTTTCGTTGTAATGTTTTGCGGTTGCGATAATTCCATGAATATTTGTTTGGTTAATTTGGCTGAATTTGCACTCAGATTTATAAGTCGCAAATACAAACAACCCATACTAAAGATAAGTCAGAAGTAAAACATCCTGGTCTGCCCATTAATTCTTCTTCTTCTTCTTCGGATGGCGCTACAGTCCGGGGTGGACTTGGGCCTCAACCAACATGCCTCTCCAGCTAGCACGATCTCTTGCCAGCTGCTTCCAGTTGCGCACTCCAAGTTGGTTGAGGTCCTTTTCCACTTGTGTGCGCCATCTCAATCTAGGACGTCCTCTGTTGCGTTGTCCCTGTGGTTCGGATTCGAAGACTCTTCGGGCCGGAGCAGTGTTGTCCATCCGCTCTACATGGCCTAGCCACCTTAAGCGTTGTATCCGTAGACGCTTGACTAGGTTCATGCCGCCGTACAGCCCATACAGTTCGTGGTTGAATCTTCTCCTCCAGATGCCATCAACGCAAACAGGACCAAAAATCGCACGCAGAACTTTTCTCTCGAACAGACCAAGGGCTTCCTCATCCGCTTTTAGTAACGTCCAGGTTTCTGCGCCGTAAAGCAGGACAGGGATGATCAAGGTGTTGTACAAAGTTACTTTGGTCGTTCGGGAGAGGGCTTTATTACTCAATTGCCTCTTAAGCCCAAAGAAACAGCGATTGGCAAGAGTGATTCTGCGCTTGATTTCGGTACTGATGTTATTGTCCCTATTCACCGCGGAGCCGAGATAGACGAAGTCCTTAACTACCTCGAAGTGTCTGCTGCCCATAGTGACGCTCTGTCCGAGACGTCGATGTTCTGCGTCCTTCTTCGATGACAGCATATACTTAGTTTTGCCCTCGTTTACCACCAGTCCCACTTTAGCCGCTTCCGCTTCGATGCTAGCAAACGCCTCATTGACGGCTCGCTGAGTTCGGCCGATCACGTCAATGTCATCCGCATAAGCTAGCAATTGAACGGACTTGTGGAAGATCGTGCCTCTGGTGTTGACGTGTGAGTTACGCACGATCCCCTCAAGAATGATGTTAAAGAAGTCGCATGACAGCGCGTCGCCTTGTCTAAATCCTTTTTTGACATCGAAGGTCTCGGTGAGTTCGCTACCGACCTTGACGGAGCAGCGAGAGTTCTCCATCGTCATCCTACACAATCTGACGAGTTTGGTAGGGATGCCAAAACTAGACATGGCACTGTATAGCTCGTCTCTATGCACGCTGTCATACGCGGCCTTGAAATCGACAAATAGATGGTGGGTGTCGATTTGTACTTCTTGGGACTTCTCCAGGATTTGCCGCAGTGTGAAGATCTGGTCGATTGTGGACTTCCCTGGCCTGAAACCACACTGATAAGGACCTATCAGGTTGTTGACGAACGGTTTCAGGCGCTCACACAATACGGCAGAGAGAATCTTATATGCGATATTAAGGAGACTGATCCCTCGATAGTTGGCGCAGTCGAAGGGGTCTCCTTTCTTGTGGACCGGACATACGATGCTGAGATTCCACTCGTCGGGCATGCTTTCCTCCGACCATATCTCACAGATGAGCTGGTGCATGCACCCAACCAGCTCATCCCCAGCCGCTTTGAACAGCTCTGCGGATAGTCCATCCGCGCCAGCAGCTTTGTTCGACTTCAGTCTCGATATTGCTATCTTGACCTCGTCGAGGTCGGGGGGACGGAATTCTTGTCCATCGTCGTCCAAATTGAGTGGAACATTCTGCCTAACAGCGGGATTTGTGTCGTCATCGCCGTTTAGGAGTCTGCAGAAATGATCCTTCCAGATTCTCAGCACCGACTGCGACTCTACCACCAGTTGTCCATTTTGGTCCCGGCAGGCTTCAGTCCGAGGTTTGTAACCGCCAGATAACTGTTTTACCTTGCGGTAAAAATTTCGGACGTCATTCCTGCCATAGCACCTCTCCATTTCCTCGACCGCGCGCTTCTCGTGCTCTTTCTTTTTTCTTCTGAGAAGCCGGTTCTCTTCCCTTCTTCTCTGTTTGTAGAGCTCACAAACAGCTCTCGTCGTTCGATGCAGCGTTGCCTTGTAAGCTTCCTGTTTGGCTGCATGCGCCTGCCTGCACTCGTCGTCAAACCATGGGTTCCTCTTAGGTGGTGGCATGAAACCCAGCACATCAGTGGCGGCCTCTTTGATGGCTTCTTGACAACGTTTCCATTTGTCTTCTATTGTTTGTGCAGGCAGCGTCGAACTTTGAGACAGTTTCAGGGAGAATCGATCGGTAAAGGCTCTAGCGATCGGCTGCGATTGTAGCTTTCCGACGTCAAACCGTTTTGGCCTGTCTCGACTCCGTTGCTCCCTCGATATCCGGGTTCTTACCTTGGCTACAACAAGGAAATGATCCGAGTCGATGTTTGCACCTCGGAAGGTTCGGACATCGAGAATACTGGAGGAGTGTCTGACGTCGATCGCAACATGATCAATCTGATTGACGGTTGATTGATCAGGTGATCGCCAGGTCCCTTTATGAATGTTGAGGTGTGGGAACCGCGTGCTGGCCACAGAGAGATTTCGCCCCGAGGCGAAGTCAACTAGCCTGAGTCCGTTTCCGGAGGTGTTGGCGTGCAGGCTGTGTCTTCCGATGACTTTAGCAAAGACTTCTTCTCTTCCCAGCTGAGCGTTGAAATCTCCTAGAACGATCTTGGTGTCGTAGCTGGGACAGCGATCGTATGTCCTTTCTAGGAGGTGATAGAAGTCTTCTTTACTGCTGTCATCTTTTTCCTCTGTCGGGGCGTGGGCGCATATGAGGCTTATATTCCCGAATTTAGCCTTGATGCGGATTGTTATGAGGCGTTCGCTTACGTGTTGGAAGCTTAAGACTTTTTGCCTAAGTCTGCCTCGAACAACAAAACCGCATCCAAATAAGCGTTTCCCTCTCTCCCTGTAGCAGTCGCCGTGGTATATGTCGCAGTTTCTCACTCTTCTCTTGCCCGGCCCATCCCACCGCATTTCCTGGATTGCGGTAATGTCTGCTTTATAGCAGTCCAGGGCCTCCGCAAGTTCATCGGCTGCACGTGGTCTGTTTAGGGACCTCACATTCCACGTGCAGATCCGTAAATCATTGTCCTTTGTTCGTTTGCGGGGGTCGTCAACATTGTATCCATCCGTATCCGAGGCGTTCGGTCGTTTCGTAACTGTAGATTTTGCAATGTGGTCGGGCAGTTACCCCGACGCACACCCCCAACCTGGAGGACCGGGCCCTTTTTTATACCTCTTGGGCGGAGGTCGCACTTATAGGTTTAGCAAGTTGAGTTCGGATGAACAACAACCAGTACCCGGTGGCTACCAACGTGGAGGTACTATAAGCACAGTTGATGTGTGGGAAACAGTTACAACAGCTGGGCATCGCCAGGTTGATACCAATCAGTGCCTACCCTGTTCCCACAACACCCAGCCACCCTGCCCATTAATTACAGAATACAAAATGTAAAATGATTCACCTGTCAACCGCATGGTTTATAATGTTACTCGAAAGAATATACATGAACAATCAAGTCCAAAGTAAAATACAAATCTGTATCGCATTTAAATTTCTCTTAGCTTCAAATCTCATCACAGACCATCAGCACAGTCTTCTGCAGTTCATTCTAGTCTCTCCACTGGTTGCGATGATAAGATACATTTTCTCTTAAAATTTATGATATTAAGAATGTTCCATCGGGTACACATACATAAGATTATCATTTAACTGCGTTCTTATTCATTTCCATATTCTTTCTCCATCGCCATACACCGTAACGCGATCACCTCGTCCATTTATTGCAATAAATCAAAAGAAAACGGTTCTCCAAACAAAAGTGCCTTGAAAAGAAAAAGAATATTTTCATGCCGATGGAACTGATTGTCTTCTTAGTTAATTTTTCAATCGTGACAAAGGCTTTCGCTTGCCCATTTGTTGTGCGGTATCTCTTTCCGGCGTAGACGCATACAAGTTTAATTTAAATCACGTCGCACACTTTCTAATCGGTTTACATAGGTGTTAAGGGATAAAGTTTGTGGCAATTAATTGCAGTTATATTCCATCATGTGGTGGGATAAATCTTTCGAAAGATCAATATTGCTAGTGGATCTTGTAAAAATATCAAAAAACATTTCTTTCCTTCAGTTTTATAAAATAAAACAACAATTTGCAAATTTCTGTGACATCTTGCGAAGAATCCAGTGACTTCTTGTGCAATACCCCTTTTATTTCACGAATCTTGAAAAACCAAAATACTGCAGTCTTAATCTTTCGACACATGTTTTTGAATTGCTCTTGCACATCATCGTAAATATGAATTAAGATATTTCTTACACCCTCAATCTTTTTTGCGTCAACATTTACAGAACCTTATCGTGGATTCGCGCACATATGAACACTTGAACAGTGCTCCACAAAAGTGTAGGTACAGGACGTGTGATTTTGGCAGTTATCACAAAAAAATTTGAGCCTTTTAGTATCTTTCAGTTAGTTCACATATCAAGATTTACGTCGCACAAAAAGTATTCCACAAAAATATCTCCATAAACTGGTAGCACCGAAAATTGCTTCCCCAAAAGTCTTGGTACAATTCGAGAAATGAAGAAATTTTTAATAGGGGAATCACCGATATAAAAGTATACTTTTGGTTTGCTATGAACTTAGTGTTGTGAGTAATTCGCTGTAGATTTTTTTGTGTAAGAGCAAAACAACGGCAGCTAATTGTTGATTTACCAAGCGAAAAATAGAATAGAGTGAAGAACACTGCTAGATCCAAACGTCCCCCGAAGCTAAGCGACAAATATAAGAGACAAATTACCCGTATGGTGAAGAAGAATCCATTTCAAGGTGCTACAAAAATCACGAATGAAATGAAAAGTCTGAAAAGAACATTCATACCGAAACTGCGCCTTGCGCTATTGTAAAAGCGGGACTATCCACCCGAACACAAGGAAAAAGTTTCACATATCTTCAGCTGACAATAAAATATGAATTGAGTTTGCATATTGATACAAACTAGACCAATAATTTAGAAAGCAATTACAAATTGTTGGAGTTTCGCCAGAAGGACAAAGATGGATTTTTTTGTGATATTAATATAGACATATGAATGAATGAAAAATTTACTTTATTCTAATAACTATTAATCACCAGTTTAATTTCATAAATAATTTGTGCTGTACCAAAACTTTTGTGGACCACTTTATGTGTGTTCTAGAATGTGTCAACCATTAGGACAAAACATTTTAATTGTTTCACACCTCATCTCATCACACCCGAATGCGTGAAAGTGTTTGTTCAGAGCTTAGCAGAACAAATTGACGTTTGGAACGAAAAGGCGTTTTTTTTTTTAATTTTTCCACAATACCGTTAAACACTCCATAATCTCAATAATTACCGCATCACCAAGCAACATTCTGACATATTACCTGCAACATTAACTGTCAAAAAATTTCATCGTTCCCTAATGATCTTAAATGAAAATGACCAAACACTATGATAGATAACGGACAAATTGAAGTAAACTGCAGTAGAAAATGCGTCTTAATGCAACAAGCAGAACGTCAGAGAAACATGCCGGTATTCGGCTTATTGCGTTTTATGAGTATCAGAAAAGTGTGCCCACTGTCGTCATCAGAATTTTTTTTTTTTTGATAAATGTGACTCATGCTTACTATGCACTCGTATCACTGTACCGTTGTGCGCCGCTGGCCTAGCCAATGTGTCAGGTGTTGATCACACCTGGAAAACAATCAAAGAGTTCGTTACAAGGTCTGCTGCACCGGGTAATTGAGTTTATGTATCAGTCAAGCGAAGACTGTTGCTCGGATTGGATTGACATTAAATAGCAATTCGGGGCTTTTTGTTTTATTTGTTGCTCTTTAACGTTCGGTTTCGGTTAAAAAGAGCCATTGAAATCAAAGTTATTTTATGTATTTGATTTTTGGCAAACTTAGTGATGGTTAGTGAGTGTATTCGTAAACTGTGCAGAAATGTGTTCATTCACTATTTGTTATTGAATCTTGGGCCAAGTCAAATGTCAGATCGATTAATGTGCTTCGATAATTGTGAATTTATGGAAATGGCTTGAATTGTGAAGTTGATTTCAAATAATGTCTATATGTTGGGCTTAATTATGTTGTCTACTTGTTTTGTGAATTTGTTTACTTTATGCTTAAGAACTTCAAATATTACTCAGAACTGAGTACTTCGACTGCAGTCGAAACTGAACTAAGGCTTCAATCATCTCCTCAGATGGTATTACACCCCCAAACTTGAATTTTTGAGGTTTACTTCACTTTTTGGTTTTTTGAACTTTTTCAATTTTTGTTTCTTTGGAATATTGCCGGTATTCGAAATCAAATTAAGGACTGTCAATTCTTTTACCGGTAATTGTCCACATTAAGTACGGACATGAAACAGTCTTCATGGGTAATTACGTTAGAAATAAATTCAGTCCTCAAGGTACCGGGCCTATCTTCCTCGGTTACTATTCGTTGTTGTGCATGTCATTACGTCCAGTAAGGTTTTCATGTAGAATTAATATTTTGAGTATTGTCCGTAAATCAAATGAACGTTCAATTTAGAAATCAAACACATGATTTCCGGTGTGGGATCCGACGCACATACCCACTACGCCATGACGGCTATCGGTAATTGCCAAATGTTAAACAATATCCATTTGCTGAAATAATTTTATTTTTGTCAATGTCCATCCTTTCAACAATTCTAATTAAATTTAGCAATTCGCGAATAGAATATTGATTTTACAGAGATTTTATGCAACATTTGACATTACAAGCGGCATTCTTTTTGCGTACCATCAAGTGCACATTAGTGCTGGTACTTCATAAAGTACACATATTTTAAATGTTCTATTGTCAAGAACATGTGGTTCTTTAGCTCCACTACACGCAAATGAAATGGTCTTCCCAACTGCATACTTTCTTCTCATTATAATCCACAGACATTTAAGACTAATGTGCATCGGTGCCACCTTCCCCTTTCTTCATCCATACCTTCAGCCGGTGCTGTGACCTGATTCCGATCACTTAAAAGTGTTTAACCAATTCCTGCATTGAAGTTTTAATTTAATTTACTTTTCACATTGAATTTATCAAGTTTGTCTGGAACTCTGAAAACAGGAACCACATGCGGCATGACTATATACTTTTCATTTCCTTCGCGGTTTATAATACAAACATTTTTGGAATTAGTATTGTAGGTAAGTGTTCAGAACTTTTGTACACCGGGGTGTAATAAAGATACACACCCTTTCTTAAAACCACCACGACTGTATTTCTTTCTGCCACAATCTTAAGCGCTTTTCAGCGAATGAGAGCAAACATCACATTGACATCTGGTTGTTTTCAACTGATCACACTAATGTCATCTTCGAGAATACTAAGAACACTGCAAACAAGTGCTTAACAGTCGGCTTCTAACAAATAAATGTACCTCTAATAAGTCTCCGATAGCCTGGTTTATCAGCAAATTGAAACATTCTCAATTTGTAAGGCACTCCATTTTCCATCACTAGCTGCCACTCGTTCATGTTCACTCTCAATAAGAGTTCAATGCGAAAACTTCTCTCCGAGCTATTCGAATCCAGTTACAGCCAAAAAAAAACTTTATGACACACTTCCTTCATCGTGTCAACGAACGACTTTCAGTGTCAATTGCAATTTTTTCTCTTATATTGTACTTGTTGCCATTGACTTGTCGTATTGGTTACGCAAGCATGACTGCATTTTTTTACTTTATTCTCCCAACCAGACACCGCTCATGACCTACACTTGCCTGTATGCGTATTTCCTACGCAACAATTATTGAGAAAAAAAAGAAGCGGGAAACAATAACAACAGTAGAGAGGAGCAATTAAAATTTGATAACGTTTCATTTGAGCTGACAAAAAAAGTAAACGCCTGCTGAAGGCCAAGTGGGAGATGTGTTCGTTTTTTCATCTCCTTCTCCATTTAACAAAAAATAAATAAAATAATGGACAAGTGATAAAAAAGTCGCATGAAACAAAAACAAAACAAGTAGAAGCCGATCCAAAAAAAAATTGAAGCACGTGAGTGGTCTGTAATTTGAGAATTTGTGTTTTGCCATATTTTTAGAAGTGATCGCAATTCAAATACATGTGTTAAAGCTTTAGATTAACACTGACAAGTTGACATTTGACAAGCACTTGGCTTTGTGCATAGTTGGTGTTGTTTTTTTTTTTTTTTGTTTGTTTGTCGAAATGCAGATTAGTATTCCAATTGATGTGTTTGCCAATACGGCTCTCGATCGAAGGTATGATACGATTTTCCTTGTATATTAAATTAAGTGCGGTTTAAAATATTTATTTGGGAGTTGAGTGATTTAGTTTCTTCTTAACAGAATTTGTTTATTTACATATATGCATTTGCTTGCTTTCCTGTGAAGTGAGTTTTTTAAGTTTATTGTTTAGGCTCCTGAATAGAAGTCTTCTGTGGTATTAGAAAGGCTTTGTATTGATCTGCATCTGTAACAGTAGTAAGTGCATCTATTATAGAGCGTAGACGATACAAGCGAAGTTATAATTTTTCAGCCGATATTACAAACTTATTTCAAAAAAGTCTTTGCCCGCCTTATTCACAAATATTAGTTCATGAATTAAAATCGTCCTTAAGATGAAACTTTTAAGAAGAACAACGCAGGGATTACTGTAAAATGCTTTCAGTTAGTTAGACCAAGTTTTTGATGTCAACGGTGGCCAAAATTGTACCAAATGTTTCTTTCGGAAATCATTTATAACTGAAGCGATTGCTCACGCGAACGACAGAGCCCTTCAGAGTTCCTTAATACGATTAAGATTCATACGACGTTCATGTCACCATGTTTTTTTGCCACAAAATTAAGGCTTTTCTTTTTAGCGTTCCTTTTATTGTTTTTTAGACAATATTGAAAGTTTCATTTATTATTGTGGTGTTATCCTAAAGGAAAAGCATTTTCCTACAGGAAATTTGGACAACAGCAACATTGGTATTCAGACTTTCATGACATTCTTCTTCTTAATAGAAGGAACCAACAAAATCAACGAACATTCACTTGCAGAAAAATCTTTGCCAGTGGGTTCGGTTGTGTACACTAAGTTGTTTAAGGTCCTCTCATGTGCGTGGCCTATTTTAGTCGAAAAAGAAATTTGAAGACGTTTCGGATTGTAGCTATGTTATCCATGAGCACTCGAAGAAGCTTTTCAACTAAGTTAGAACATCGTTCCCAAACAGGGCCAAACAATTAAAACTTCCCTCCATCCTCCCTCATTCACTTTCAAATGCTAACAGTCCTCAGCGCCATCAGAAGGAGTGTGAGATTTGCCCGTATTCAGTAATCTTTTTAATGGTAATGATTTCTGTAATACAACTCGTACAGAACGAACGATCCGAAGACAGTTTTGACTTGGAGATAGTGCAGGACTTCATCTAGGAAGCCTTTTGGTGTAAAATTTTTTTCCCGATCTCCGTCGATGACTACTGGAGGCATGCGCCTACTCAAGTGTGTGTGAATACAGCTAATAGAATGGCTAGGCAATATAGAGCGTATGGAAAACACACCTCTAACTGGATGAGTCCTCGAATATACAGGAGTGGAACAAGAATATAAAGGACAACTACAGAGCCGATTGCGCCCACAATTGGAGAAAGAACTCAAACTAAACAAACAGCTGTAGACACTTGTTTGTTGAAAACCAGATCTCCCTAGACTGTACCGCAACAAAAAGAAAAAAGATGTTCGAGTAATGCATTTCTCTTGTTTGTATCCAAAAGTACCCAAATAAAGGTTCATACCTAATTACAGTACACATGGGAAAACGTGAACTATTTAAAACTAAGGGTGATCACACTTTTGAGATTGTTCATGTTTTGGAATGTAACATTTTCTACTTTTCTTTTTTTTTTTGGTATATATCCAACATTTGGACAATTGTTTTCTTAGGCGTCTAAGTGCGTTTATGTTGCCTTGGTCAACACCTTCCTCTGCATCACCATTCCAATCAAAGACCTGTTAAATACTTGAATTGCTTTACTCTAGCTTACTTTTTGAACAACTTCTTTTTCTACATAGGCAACGTAATCCTCCTCCTCCTCATGTTCTCAGACGGTTGAAACTCAAAATTGTCCTCATTTTATTCATTTTTTCCAAAACAAGACCATCTCACCTGAATCGATCCTTACACGGACCCATACTTTAATTTTTTCTTTTAGTTTTAAACGGATCGCCTTAATGAAGCTGCAATAAAAGCTTCTCATCGGTTATTTTTAGCAGAATTCGGCATATCATTTTTAAAACAACATGTCCAAAAACCACATTAATTTGCAATTATTTTCAAATGTGGATCTTCTGTTTTTTCTTTTAGCATAAGTCTGTTTACAGGCGAATTTTTCATTTGCATTCGAAAGAACTTGTTAAGGCATATTTTTTCCGCTTTTGATATCTCGGATGACTAACTTGTTTTCTCTTTCCCGGTACAGAGCAAGTTACTAACTCACTTCAAAAATAACACTACATATTATTGAATTAGCGACAAGGTTCTTTTTACTACATTTTCTTCGAAAACATTGTTGCGAAATTATACGGTGATCAACCAAATTATACTTGCGAAAAATCTTTTAAGGAACGAAGTTATCGTCCAAAATACCTCGTGAATCCCCCGAAGTTTTGAAAATATTCAAGATCAGTTAAAAAATGCAGTGTTCACAGTTTTTTTGCAATGTTCAGAAACTACTGCCAATTTACATCGCTGATCCAGTCTCGAGTACCGCGCTACGACCATATCATGGACCGTTTTTGTTGATTTTTATTACTTATTTTGAGGAAAGAAAACAATTTCAAAAATACTAAACCAATTATGTCTAAGTTCCGTATTCATGAATTTCAGTCTTGATTTCTGTTAAGGATTTGAGTTTTCTGGGAGGTACATGTTTAAAAAATGAAGTGAATGCATACGCGAATGGTTAATGGTTAATCAAAAATTCTAAATAACCGCTTTTGTCTTTAACTGCACGAAGGCTAAAATTAAATTATGCATCTGCCATCAGGAATCTCACTTAAGAACCGGTTTGACTTGTTCTAAAATAAACATTCTCCTGAATGCCTTTACTTTCACCTCCTATAAAGACTGAACACAACACGTGTCGCAATTGATTTATTGGTTAAATTGCATCTAGAGTCGGTTTTATGTCAATCGCACAGGAACCTCGTATTCCCGATGCACGTGATGATTATATTGTACCCAGATTCTGATAAGCGACCTAGCACCAAGAGTTGATTAGACTCGTGTGTAAACACTATCTGTGCGATAACCTTTCCATTTCGTAGAGATCCCCTGGAACGTGATCGTTTACAAAATTACTGAGCTGATACAACGGCAATACATTTACGACGGCAGAGATAAAGCCGCCCGACGTCGTGTATGTCAAATTTCAGGAAGGAAACTTGCTTGCACTTCACTTTAATAATCGAAATTATTGACTGAAGCTATGTGGTTGTAAATGATTTGTTTCTGTTTTTCTTCCTTTTCAGCATGGCACACAATCAGACAAACCCAAGCCAGCAGCGGCCAATTGTTGACCTTCTCGTTGCAATGATCGCCGTCCCCATTCTGATACTGTGCGCGCTTCAACTGGAGAAACACATGCAGGAGAAATGGGAGGAGAGTTCCGAGACGCGATGGCTGGTTTTCGGACTTGGGCTAAGCATGCTGCTTATAAGCATTCTAATTTGCGGCTATGTCACACACCGAATGGGGGTCTGCCTGTGGACGGGTCCCCTCGAAGACACATCCATCACATCCCACACATCCGATAGTATTCACCGAGTAAGTGCAACACATTCCTGCTCTTTTACAAAGGTTTCTAATTCTTTTCCCGAATCATTGCAGATCGGTTCACAAAACGACATCCTTAGAATTGTGGACTCCCTGCCGCCCAGTTACGAGAGCGTTGTTAGATTCGATATACCGCCGCCCGCCTACAATTGTGTGATCGTCAACATGGAACAGTGCAAAGAAGAAGAAGCCAACTGCAAGGCAACAAACCCACACGAGGCTGCATCTATACACATTTAAATATTTACCGGAGGGAGGGGGGAACTTTTTCCTCCCACCCGCTACGAGAGTGTTTGTGTTTTTTTTTTAAATTTAAATTATGGATTTGAGAGTGTCAAGTGGCAGAGCAGGCGACGCGTCTTTTTTACCAATTCGAATGATGGATGTTGTACATAAACCAAAACGCTGTGAATAACAATAATATTGCCTACTTAAATGAGTCTCCTGGAAGAGCCGTTTACAATGATAGAGGAAAGATTGGGGAAACCAAAGAAATTTTGAAACTGAACCAACCCACTGTTTGTAATTTTGTAACTGAGCAAATGATTTTCTCTTTTGTAAATTAAGCTTTTTTATAGTTTTCAAAAGTATGAGTGGGAAAATGCCTCCGATTTTGGCTGCTCAATTAAATAGGATATGTATATTTAATTTTTAGCGATAAGATGAATTACGTTGTATGTTGTAAAATAAGCGAAAAAAATAGTTTGGTTGTAAGAATGTAATTTACTGACTTAAGTTATGTCCAAAATTAACATTTTTCCTAGTTTGGGGAGGAGTTGTTCAACTGAGAAGAGAATCAAGTTACTTTTTATAGGAATAGGAACTATGTCTATGCCATGAGAAGACTCGGAAAAGAGTAAACAGAAGACACCACCTCGGTTTCTTTTTCTTTCAAACAATATTCACACTCTCTGCATTAATTTCTTTTCGTAAATCTATATTTCTTATTTGAGAGTGGAAAGCACATAAAAGACAAAGAACATCTTTGGAATTGTTTTTAAGAATTTTACATTTGAATGAATGCATTAACTACTGCTGAACACAATTTAAAGACAATTTATCGCATACTAAGATCAAACATGGAAGCAGTGTCTGCAAAACCGAGAACACCCATCACCGGTGTGAAGCAACTTTTTTACAAAACTCATAAGTACTGCGAAAGAGGTGCATTTTGGGAAATTTCGCTCCCACTTTTTGGTTCTCCTTTAAAGTTGACTTTGTTTAAAAGACTCACATGCAAAAGGGAGACTTCGTTACGTCTTTCGTTTGTACTCCCGTGTTAACAATTGCGCTGATGGAATTTCACTATATCCGATGAAATTGCGTTAAAAATCACCGTACCGAAACTTAAGAAATCAATTATGCTTATATGATTCGCAATTTGGTAAAGAATTACGAACTCAGTCAATTTCTGCATTTAGTTTTCATTCTGCTTCCGTTTTCTTAGCAAAAATGCTTTTATCATCTGCTGCCAACAAAACTGCCCTTTAATTGAGTTCGCAAAAGGCTTGTTTCAATGTCAGTTATCAGTTATCACTTAAGTCCCCAATTCTTTCACCTCAAAACGTCAACTTAAGCTTGGGCACGTGCACATCTTATCTCTAGCACCACAGCACCAACGACAAATGTCTAAAGGCACTGTTTGCTCTTCACATGTGAGATCAAAAGAGTGCAACACGCAATGGCGAACCGCCGTCAATCCCTGTCATTATTTTGAACGGCTCTGTATACTATGTTGTTCTTTATTGTATCTATTGTACATCTAGTCTGATTTAGTATAACTCATTAAGTTATTTAAGAAATAAACAGAATTTTTATAAATAACAGTTGTATGACTGTGTATGTTTTTCCTTGCCCAGTAATTAATTTAAATTAAAAAAAGACTTAAAATTATAACAGAGTGGACTGGAATAATCTAGTTCACAGTTCGTGTGTCTAAAAGTGGTAATGATTGGTTCATGACATAACATTGTCATTATCGAAAACCTTTGGAAGGAAGCGTTTAAAACAGGGACCAATAATTGATTCTCATTCATCACCGGTTTAAAACCAGCTACTTATGACTGCAGTTGTGCTAATAATAGTTAAGTGGCACTACAGACTGCAAGGGAGCAGGGCCTAGCTTCCGCATCAACTACTTGTGCATGCTATTGTTGTCTTACGAATAGAAGTGAAACACAGATTTTTGTCGGTTCTGAACGGCGTTCTTTGAGTATTGTCAGCAACTCGAAAGAGGTGGAGCCGTGAAAAAATGAGGTGTTTCGTCCGGGAATCGAACATGAGACTTTGATGTGTGATCACAGTTATATTGCGCCATCGAATATTCTTATTCAAGTTTGACGCATAAGGTAAGGCGTTTTAAAATTAGTCTCGTAATATCTCTTCTCTTAGTTTATCCGCCATTTTTTGCCAACAAGGAAGGTAGGAGACTGAAAGATGGTCACACCGACCCTCCTCTTTTTCCTTAGTAACAAAAATGTTCGAAAAAAAGTGCGGTGAGCAGAATAATCGTGCCCTGTGTTCAAATACCCTAGGTCCCAATGTTTTTCGTCCTTAAAAAAGGCGACCTACCAAAGTGATTTTAAAATACACGGAACTGAAAAATTGACACCGGAGCCATTGTCAGAAATAATTCCACATTTGCACCCACCAAGAGGGTGGATACTCTGGCGTATGTGAATTATTTTAGGTGTCTAACTTATTTTCCTGTGGTCGTCGTGTGGACATAGTGGTAAGTGCGCTCACACCCTGAAGGTCCAGGTTCGATTCCCGGATGGGACACCTCGCAATTTTTCACGCCAACACCTCTTTCGATTTGTTGACAACACTCAAAGAGTGCAAATTGCTTAGGAAAAGTTTATCAAATCTCGTCTTCTAGAGTGGGAAAAAATTGTAGGTCCTTCTTACTCGTGAGAGAACAGAAGCGCGCACAATACGAGTAGTTCTTGTAGAAGGTAGGCTCTGGTTCCTTGTGGGCTGTAGCGCCACCCAATTATTATTCAAGATCTGACGCAATTGTAAAATCCTTGGATCTAGATCAGGATAGCTGAAGGAATCGTCTCTGAGGCCATGAGGTGTAGAAGGCTGCTGTGTCCCAAGCATATACCTTTCGTACTCTTCAAAAAACTAAGTATGTAAACAACTCAGAATGGGTTTCTTGAAGAGAAAGAGAATATCTATTGTAGAAGACTCTTATGCTTCGACGTTGGGCGTACAGTTGAGCTACTGTGAAAAATACATATATACCTACAACTGCGAATTGTCTTATTTGGCTGCTTCCGAGATGGCCACATCGCCTCATACTAGTTTATAGAATCTCATGGCATGTCAAAAGATACTAAACAAAAAACGGCATAGCAATTTGATAGGACTTGCTCGTGATCTCAAACAAATCTTATTGAAAGTGAAACCTCACAACGAATAACCGCACACAATGGGATAAAGACAATACGCGTCGCCGGTTGTTGAAAGTTTCTGCCGCATGACAACACGCGTCCTCATATCAGTGTAGTCATGCTGCTGGAATGAAGGCGAATGGTGAAAAGTCTGCAGTAAGAGTCATTTCCCAAAACTTCAGTCTCTACATTTTATTACAGTCGCATTGAAATATGTGGAGAAGTTTTTATTTCTTGGGGTCTTTTTCAGAAGTGATGAGAGGAGCATTGAGCTCTCTTATAGGAGTGGACATGCTTGATCTATTTTGAAGCAACTTCGTAGATCAATAATAAGGAAGGCCGAACTTAGTATCACAGCCAAGGTTTTAACTCAGTGTTTCTCTTACCTATTCTTCTGGTAAGAGAGAAAGAAAGAATAAGATTGCAAATACAATCTGCTCAAATGATATTTCTCCGTGCTATTGTGGGAGTTACTCGCCGGAAAAGGAAAAAGTAAAGCGACTGAGGGAAGGGGCACATGGTTCAGCAGCTTCTTCGAACGGAAATGGCTACACTTCGGATGGTTTGGTCACGTGTGAATGCCAAATATGTTTATCCCAATCGCCAGACCTTAAGCAGATTGAGCATCTTTGGAGGATCTTGGATGACAGAATTCCATTTTAGAAGCGACGCAGCATATCGCAGCCCTGCTTCCTTGTAGGCTGTAGTCCCATTCAATTTATGGAATCAATGAAATAAGCATAAACAAATTGTACTGAAGATTGTTCTGCAACTTTATATTGTCCGACGGTTTAGGTTAAGCGGCCTAAAAATATAAATACACAGCGGAAGTAATTTATGTTCCGCACTTTCCATTTAAACAGCGAATCTGCGACGATTGTGGTCATGTTCCGAAAGATAAAAACCTGAGAAGTATGTACTTGAAGAACCACAAGGCGAGATCAAATTAAGTTTTCCCCATACACATAATGAAAGAATATCAAGCTTAGAAGTGCAAGCATTCACTTGAAGTGCACTCTAAATTACCATGAAAAACAAACGGAACCCCGCGAAGGTTTTGCGGTCACTGGAAGATTTTACTATGAAGAGGAACTGAAACTGAAGCATACAGTGCCTTAGCTCTGCTCTCAAATGTCAAGTGGAAACTGAGGCGAAAGCAGAATGTTGAAACCGATGTGTCGCAGCACCACAAGAAAAAGAACGATTGCTGTAGTTATACACATTGAGTTTTTGTATTGTTTTATTTTCTTATATTTCAAACACATTTTTTTTGCATTTTGTTTTTGTTTGTTCACTTATTTAAATAAAAACATTTACTTTAAATATATTTTGTATTTCTGTGGCTCACTACATAGTACATATTGTGTTCACCGTCTGTGATGAAGCCGTAAAAACAACGTTTGAATCACCTCTTCTTTGTTATTATTATTTTTTTTTGTCATTCTGCCGTCAACATATTCAACCACTTGAGAGCTCTGCTGTCAGCGCATTGCATGGGCGTTGGAGGAGTAGAGTATAGTTGGGACGTTAAGCGATGACATGTTGGCAAACATATTCCCATCGAACTAGTGTTCATTTGCCGGCTCAAGGTGTGCAGGCATCAGCCCGGACTGCTGAAAATAAGAAAAGTAGGACGCCGGCGGCCAGGGACGGACCATGTCTGCCTCCCGATCAGGGTGTCATGCAATCTCCAAGCGCAAAAGCAAATAGTTCTGTTTTTTTTTCATTGTTTTTCTGGTTTTGTTTTTTTTTTTTTACACACACCTCTCATGTGTAGAGGAAATTTACAATTTCTCTTCTATCTCTCACAAAAAATGTAGAATATACAACTATAAAAAATCATAATAATATTTAGATTAATAATAATTAATAAACAACAAAAGACTGATAATCCTCTCGCACTTTGAGTGGAGCTGGTGGCCGTGGAGAGGCTGGACTACATGTCGTACCACTGGTTGACCACGGACGACGTGTTGTCGTTCAGCCGCGCGATCTCCTCGTGCAGGCCGTGGCCTAGCCAGATTAAGTGTATTCGCCGGTAGCGTGTTTTGCAGAGGGTCAGTGGATTTCCGCGTCGCAGACCCTGATCCGTTTCACCGTATTCGTCCAAGTATGGCGGCTGAATGAAGCAGCCCTTGTTGCGGCCCAGGTAGACGATTTGACAATCGCGTATACGCAAAAAGACGCCAATTTCGGCGCCACAAAAGTTCGCGTGGTATGTGCAGGCACCGACTATGCGTGTAGGCTCGAGCTCGGGCTGACAGCAGAAGGACTGGCCGCAGAGAATGTCGCCGCAGATCAGACACATGGTGGGTGTTTTCATCTCCTCGCGCTCGTTATTTGGGCAGACGAACTCCGACACGCTGTTAATGAGATCGCTATAGTCCTCGGGGAGTGAGACCAACTGCGGTATAGGTATGGTGCAAGGAACGACATCCAATTTCTTAGCTGCGGCCTGAGGGTGTGATGCCAACAACTCCAATATGTTAACAAATGGCTGCTGAGTGTCGAAGTAGGACTCGACGTCAGGATTCAGACCCAAGTAGTTGCACATGTTGAAAAAGGTGTCGCTGTCAGGTTCCAGAAATACCTCGGGGAACTCCACGTCCGTCACGAAGTGATAGAAGAGGCATGCGCAGCGCAGAAATTGTCTACTCTCTTGACGGAGGTGTTCCAGTAAGAAACGGACTGTTTGTGGCGAAACGTCTGTCGATTTCTTTTCCTTGTAGTGCAGGTTAAATCGCTGGTAGAATTTTATCACGTCAGCGTGCAGGTTCTTTTGTGTGTCTTTCGAAGACTTCGTCGACGATGCGGCGGCCTCTTCCTGAGTCGAACTTGATTCGTCCACGCCTTCCGTAGCGGCGGCCGCGGAAGCAGTATCATCCTCTTCATCGATGTCCATGAATGTTTGGTTCTCCTCGTTGAACAGCAGCAGGGCCTTAACGATGTTAGCAAGGAAGAAGAACTGCAAGGCGTAGAATTCGAAGAAACTTCCGCAGCTGACGAACTTTTTCGACGCATACTTATGCATCATGCTCGGAGCCGATAGAATCACAGATAAGAGCAATTCGAAGCAATTCCACTGAAGCACTGGAGTTCCCGTCTGCAGGAAAAGCGTTCCCAGTGTTTTTCGCATTGGAATGAGGATGTTATTGTAATCGTCCGCGGAAATGTTGCCCGCCCGGAGGCAGCTTAACCTTATCAGTCCGCTTAAGCAGCTGCTGTGGCGAATCGACATCTCGCTTTTGAACGGCTTTTCAACCGCCCGCAGGTATACCTCGAGTGCTTGTACCGTGTAACTGCATGTGTGCCACAGCAGCGGTAACTCCTCCGCCTTGTTTGAGTCATACGACGTGTGGGCAAATTTTCTCACACTCTCCGTGAAGCGGTCGGCGAACGACAGCCAATCTTTGCTGAGACCCAGAGCGTGTTGTGTGCTGCAGAGTTTCTCAAAGTCGTCCAAGGATAAATCTTTGCCTGCTAAAATGGTCTCGAGATTGGGATGGGGATCGTTCTCCATTCCAGCTTCCTCATCACCATTCACCTCGCATAGTTCCTTCGAGAACGTCTTCATGATGTCAAACCAGCTTTGGAATGACACCACCTCATCGCCGGAATGAATCACTGGACTGAGGGAGTACTTCGAAATGGGCGGCGAAAGTGGAAGTACAGCGTTGCTCAGACACCTGCAGTAGGGACAGAGAAAGTCTGTGTTCTGCTTGTACAAATAGTAGCTCTGTCGATTCCGGTTGGGTCGGCGCAGTTCCTTGGACTCCTCGTTTGTATAGTACTCGTGCCAGCAGTTGACGTGCATCACGTGGCCGCAGCTGCTCGTGTAAATTGATGTGGGATAGTCACCAGACGGCGGTAGTACCTTGCTCTTTTGCACGAAGGCCGAGTAAACCAGGCAGTGGCCGTCTTTCGAAACCGTGCAGTCCTCAAAGCAGAGGATGCACTTGTGGGTCTCCTCATCCGGCTGCTGCAGACGTCTCTCCACACCCAAGCAGGCCATGGATTTGTAGGCAACTGCTCCGTCCTCGTCTTCGTCACGCTCCCGATCGTGGTTCCAGTCCATCGACGACTCGTCCTCATCCTTAAACACCACTTGGTACTTTGCAAACATATCGGCATTGGAAGTCATAAACTTCCTCTGGGCGCTCTGCATCTGAGCGAGAATCTTTGAACGATGTTCAGCGGCTAGACGAGCGCGCTCCTCCTTCTCAGCGTCAGCGGCAGTCTGTTGTTCGTTCTCGCTTTCAGAGTCCATTTCTTCTTCGGCTTGGTTTTGCTTTGGTTGGACCTCTTTGAATTTCTTTACAGTCCACAGGATGAAATCGCGATGTGACTCAACCTAACCAAAAAGCAGGTCCTCAATTATATGACATTATTGGGGAATAGTTCGACTTACCCGTGAGCAATGGGAAAGCTGCTCAAGAGACGAAAGAATTTCGTACTTGGCTGATCGCTCGATGAACTGCAAGAACGGATAGTTTCCTGAAGCTTCCTCCTGAACTGCATAGCCGATAAGGTGCAGGACCTAAGCAAAGTAAACAAACACTTAGTACTGCTCTGAAGCAAATTTGACGCGAATTACCTTTTGCAGATGGTTATCGGTGAAACTGCGGGCTCTAGGATCCAGTGCGCGTTCTAAAACAGTCTGGATGATGGTCATCATGACGTCACACTGAAGAAGGTTCGCAATCGAGCTGAAATTAAGGTAGTGAGTGGTCCGTGGAAGCATCTGAATGCCTTGGTATACTTACACAAATCCGTCAGTTAGTTTTGGCAGTAGTGGCGGTGGGCAGCAGACCAGCAATCCCTTAGACTTCATGCGCGCCCGTTGATTCTCTTCCGACTTGGATTTCTCTTCCTTGGTGTAGTGATAGAAGAACATGTTGTAATCATCGTAGAACTCGTCCTTTAACACATAAACTCCCTTTGCGTCGGACTTCGAGGGTTTTTTGAAATCTGCCAACACCGAGATGATGTCCTCAAGGACAGTCTCATTGTTGGAGTCTGGAAGAGCACGGCTGAGTTCCGAATGGGAGTACGACTTGATGCACAGCAGCTGAATGATCTCCTTCTTGATGCGGTCTGTCTCGGTGACATTTGCGATACCCGGCATATACCGCTCGCCAATGATGACAATCAGCAGTTCCAGGAACTCGTCAATCATTGTTAACTGTCTGATGAAGTCGTCGTCCATTGTGCCGACGTAGTACCGTTCATACTCGGGCCTAATCCACTCGAGAAGATTGAATTTGTTAAGCAAGTGGATAAGATACTGGTTGCTTTCGATGAGGGCGGCTCCAATTTGCAGGCCAACAATATCGCGGTCCAACATTTCCAATCTGCAGCGAACATTTCGATAGAAGTAAAGTTGATGCAGCAGTGAGTACCCGTTGCGGCGCCACATCCCGGAATGCACCTGAGCGATCATTGTCTGTGTGCAAAGAATCGGTTCCATTATCTCCTCAGGCGTCCGGCCTGCCGTGAAGGCGTTGTCAAAGGTTATTCCGTACTTGCCAAGGTGGAGATAGAGACCGGCGTAGAAACGTGACAACGGTAAGTGAATCGAGACTGGACGTGAGGCCACGTCGTACATCATGCACTTTGCTACGTGATTTTGCACCGAATGCTCTTCTATCTTGCTGGTGTTCAGGTTAAAGCCATTGTTAATCAAGTGGCGCATCGTCATTTGGTACATTTTCAGGAGGACCTCCCGGTCACTGGCACACCACTCCAGCACTAGGGATATTGTGGTAGCGAGCTTAATGTGCAGATTGAAGGCGCATTCCCATTCGGGTTCGTAGTCCATGTGCTGGCCGGTCTGACGCGTCACTGACTCCATGCCTTGCATCACGTTTAAAAGCCGCAGGAGCACTTTCCCTCCCTCGATGAATCCTTCCCGCAATTCCGGGGTCCACACGGTCGGCTTGAAGCTCAGAATGTATCGCATGTCATATAGGATGTAAGCGGCACGCTTGAACTGACCCGAGATGGCCATATTCTTCGCGAAGTGCAAAGTTTTGTTTTGAACGTACATGTCTATAGACTCGTGGTAGAATGTGTGCAGGAGTTTGTGGAATATTCCCTCGTTGGCAATGAGGAATTGTGCGATGCTGGGAACTGTGAACAGCTGCACGCTCAGCGAGGCGATCGAAAACGAGTGATCGTGGTCGTCCCGTATGAAGTCCTGGACTATAGTTGCATAGTGCTTTGAGAACTCCTGAGCCAGGGTCTTTTTACTCTCGTACTCCATCAGCATACCGGAGATGAGGAGCTTGTGCCAGCAGCTGCGCGCACACTTCCACAGCTTCACGTCGTACTCCAGAATGTGGCCAATGTTGTAGGTTGTGCTCTTGTCAGTGATTATGGAGGCGAAGATTGAGCGGAAAGTCGCGTGTTTGATGAGAAACTCTTGGAACCACGTCAGAAGTTGAATGGCGAACTCTTGGGAGGCAACAGCCCGCCTGTGCAGGACCGACACCCGGAGAGATTGATTCGCTCTGCTATTGCTTGTCGTGGCACCCACCTGCACAGACTGCTTCTCGATGGACTCCTTCAACTGGCGGCAGGCGGCGAATGTTTCACATCGCACCACAGCACGGCCTTCTCGGTCTATGCTCGCCACAATGTCCATGGCATCCTTCTGCCGGCACTTGACAATCTTCGTCAGCGTCTGGATGACCTGGGTGAACGTGTGACTCTCGTCGTTGTAGAGAACCGTGCAGAAGATGGGGTCACCACTGTCGCCATCGTCCAAGCAGTCCAGACTAGCTATCGATTCGATCTCAAATATGTTCATGCAGAACATGATAATCGCCCGAAACGCTATGTGACAGCGGCCCTTGATAGCCTCTGTGAGGATGGGACTGTCAGCGGGTAGCCCTTTGTTTCTCTGTTCAAAAACAAAAATATCACAAATAAGACGAGAACCGATGAAGGGCAGGTTAAGTGCCTTACGTAGTGCTCATCACAGTATGGATCCCTCTTCCAAGCTTCCTCGTCGCCGCAATCGCAGCATCCACCACCGCCGGACGATGACATTTTGTACTTGTGATGCCTGTGCGCCGACTGTTTGAAACAATTCACGCACAACACGCACGTGGGGTCCATGCCACATTCGCGACAACAGTAAGTGGGTTCGCCATTCTTGAACACCCTTCCACAGACAGCTGCAGTGGTGCCTTCCTTCTTCAGTTTGTCTAGTATTGCTTCAGGATTATCGCCGAGTATGAACTCGAGCAGAACATCTATGATGCCTGCTTTTGCGCCAGCTTCGTTGAAAGAACAACGGACTGAAATTAAACAAAGAACAGAAACGAAAGCTTTAGTTTTGGAGAAGCTGATGTTTGTTTCAGTTGAACTTTATATGCGTGGTGATGGGTTTCATGGTTAGTGAGGTTAAGCTAATGTGCGGATGCTTGTTGATACGCAACGGTGAAAACAACGGTTTAAAACTACCTCAACTAGTGAACTGCTCTCTGGGCTGATTTATATATTTGTGTGGTTCACAAGCAATGAAACGTATTTTGGGAGAACAGATTTTTTTCAATGCCGATGCATTAAAGTTCTCGTTTACCTCATCGGAATATTCTTCTATTTTTTTTCGTCAATAGAACGATGTGTGCCGATGACTCATGAATAGGCACGTTAAGCCGTGTCGTTGCTTCCAAATAATATCGAATTACTGAAACATAAGTTTAAAAACTCATTTCGAGAGAGTGAAGGAAAAAAACAAAGTGAACTCGACACCTGATACTTAAATAAATAATACCATGCGCATGCGCTTTCTGATCACAGCTATTGGGAGAAGAAAACTCAAGATGGCTAACACAAGTCGAGAAAAACGTAAGCCAACTTGATGTGCGCAATGGGAATGAATTTGAAAGAAAGACTATGCTAGCTAGAGTTGGTAGAGAGGGTTGATATTGGAGAACCAGGCCCACCACAGACAGTAGAGCCATACAAAAAAGAACTTGAACGGAACCTTTTACGAGTAAAGATGAAAGATTTGTTCATAAAAACAAAATGTGGACTGTTCACTTAAAATGTGTAATAGGCGAGTATGTTTTTAAGTCGCATCGTAGTAGAATGATATAGACGGAACCTAAAGTTTAGGTTAGGTACGGGTCAATCAAGAAATTAAACGAAATCTATGATATATCATGAAGTCTGTCGTTAGTAGTTAGTATTGTGTGCGATTACACCGATGACATCGATACAGCACGTGGCACGTCTATAGCAGGCGTATTTTGAGATAATTTCGCGATGAATATATGGGTCCTGTGGCAGAGAATCGTAAATTGAAATGAAGATGCCGAATAAGTAGCAGATTGGACTGGACTAAGAATGCGAATCACCAGGAATTGCAGGTACCATACTGTACTGTCTGACCTGGTAAATTATCATAATCCTGAGTGGTCAATGGTTTCAGTTCTTCATTTCTCCTTCAACCACTGTGCTATTCGGGATTCTTCTGAGAGAAACGAAACTTCTAAAAAAAAGAAATTGTATGGCGGTATGGTATAAAAAGGGTGACTGTTGTTGTGAGATCTATGGTGCTATAGCCTAGAAGGACTAGAGTACAACTATGGCGTTGCAATCCAAAAAGGACCAATATAGCTGGGAAAGTTATAACGCTACAATCCAAAGAGAACCAGGGTCTGGCACTATAATATATTGAAAGACGAAACTGAGAAACTTTTTTTAAAAAGTTTTCTTTAGGTCTCCTGAAGAACAACAAATCGAGGGTCCGTGGGAGACAAATGGAAGTCTAGTTCAGGAGCCGAATTTAGAACTCCGCATAAGAGTCAATGCACTTACTGACTACACAATGTCAAATATGCCATGAAGCACGTAAAAATAAACATATCAAAAGACCTTTCTCTGCTCCAGCTACCCAATAGAACACAATTCCGAGGCGAAAAATCTTTAAATGGAAGACGTTGGATGTCATTGTTGAGTGGAACATCGCAAATAAATGAAGATGCCCTTCAGTCATCGTCCGGTCGACTGGTGATTTGTTGGCTTGGACTTAGAAAGATGGCTGATTGTAGCACCACACAAAGAAGAAATCGATTAAGTGTGTGATTCCAGTCATTCCCATCATTCAAGCCAATCCTTTGCTATTTTTGTAGCGACAGTTCGCGAGTTGTGTAGACATGGGAAATGATTTTTTGTGGTGCAATCTTTCTTGTGAAAGTAAGGTTTCGGCGTATTGTCATTTAGGATCCATTCAAACATTTTGCAATCTTCAGCACCAATGATGCTTGAAACATCAGCATCTACTAATGTAAGGCTTCCTACGTAGTGCCTGAATGTTCCATAATCCGTTGATGACACTGTTGCAATGACTTCGTTGTAGGATTGAACGGCACTACCACTCGTATTCGACACGTTATTGTGCCTCCACGAATAAGTGTTAACTTCAAATTACAAAAACCTGATAACATTAACATTCCGAACCTGTGGTAAAGTTTCTCTTTACAGGTGTAAGGCGCACACAAATCAAAAATTATTTCAGCACGACCTTTGGACATCCTAATTAATTTTCGTTTTCTTCTCATAGCGGAAGAAGGAGCGCAATTTTTTTCGTATCTTCAATTTGTTGTTTACTTGTATGGAATAGATTTTCATCATTTTTCAAGAAAACCTGGCGCCACAAGCCAGACAGAGGCGACAGAAACAAACAACCATGTTTTAGTGAGTCTTTCGGATTTTCTGCTGATGCACTTTATGAGTGAAATCGTGTATTCACCAGTAAAACCGGTGCGCGTCTTTACTTCTCATTTCCGGAACTCAAACAACTTGCAAGCGGAAACAATCGCTACGAAGCGTTGTTCCCCAAAACAAAGATGAAGCACAGTCGAGTCAACAAAGCATTTCTAAGATAATGAGGTTTTATAATGTTATTCGATTTTAAACGTCTAAATGGATGAGTACATTGTCCGTGAGATTAGTTTCCATTGTCCGACAAATCTATTACAAGATGTTAGTTAAGCAATTGTTGAGAAGATGAAATTGTTAGAATGCAAGAAGCAAGCCACATAGCGGATAAAGTTGAGAGGAGATGAGTTTGTGAGTCAAAATGGCAGATACTTACAGCTTTCTTTAGTTGAGTCTGAAAAGCAAACAGAATCGACATGAATATTAGAAGGAAAAGTAACAAATTCAAAATTAAATTAACACTAAACTAAAATCATCAACGGCAGGTACTCACAGAAAACATCGACAAATACGTGTACAGTGTCTGACGTCACGTTAAGCGTAACATGCTGTATAGAAAAAAAAACCAAATCATTTGTTTGCGTGTCTTTGCATTCGACAACATCAAGAGCATTGAAACCAGTTTATCAATATTGTCGTGTTTACCAGAGTCATGTCAGGAGCGCAGACAATTTCACGATATCAGTTGTGAAGGTGTAAACACGTTCAAGCGACAGCCACTTGCAAAACATAGTCAGTTTCAGCAGCGCCGTTAGCAAATCAAGTGGCTGGATAAATTATCTCAAGGCGAATTTGTGTAACCTCCAGCGATCGTGAGAGGCACTCTGCATGTGTGTGGTGTGCACAGATGTGAAGATCATTTTCAAATTTAATTCAAAGAGCTGCCGCTGCTACCTGGCACATTGTGCTAATCCCAACCATTTATTCACAGTTTCTGCTCCATTGAGTGTTGCATCGAGACGCAAGTGGGGAAGCTTTGTCGCCGCTCATCTCTCATGTAGGTCATCGTTTGCTTGCGATCGTTAAATTTATTCCTTTAAAAGTGCAATGCGCACGCATGCAAAGACAAAAGGAATACTACTGAAATCACTCACATTCTATGGTGAAATATTTTAATTTTAGATTGGTTCACGGAGAAGCAGCACACATACACTTGTACATGTACGCGTCCACAAATAGTCGCCGCACAAAACAAGACGACTTTCCTTTCTTCAGCAAGTGGCGCACGTGATTCATTGACCCTATCAACGCAGCACACTCGAACGAGATAAAAAATCATCATCTCGCACAAACAAAGAAATAAACAATTATTACTAGCAATATTGCCTGATATTTGATTTCTTTCTTAATGAGAGAAGCACTAAAACAATGTCTGATGCCAATTAACAACTGTTTTCTATTTTCCCCTCTGTGTCTACAAGAGATGAGCATGCTTCCCTGAATGAAAGAGAAGAATTTGAAATTGATTTGTTGTCGAGGAGACAGGTTTTTACAGTCACTGATCTTATGCAACGCTTCATGGCTACTACAGTAAAGCACGCCCCATACAGTACAAATCTTCAAAGAATGACCTCACGCGTAGAGCAAGTCGCTAAACAAAGTAGTACCTGTCCGGTAGCTAAGGCATCAGATACCCGCTCTTAATCTGATGACATCATCTGAGCACACAATGCAGAGGTGGATAATTGTTTCGCAGAGTTGCTGCAGTAAGTGCGCCTCAGTCAATTGAGTGTTCATCTATTTTTGCTTCGCGGGACATCCTTGGGAGGAAGTATCACTCCAAATCGCGCTGGCGGACACCTAGTTCTTATTTTTCACTGAAAGTAGCAAAATTTCGGAAAAAAACGCCTGCATGTGCGGCGGTTTCCAAAAATCAAATGTTCACCTCGTGTTCATATGATTTACTTAGAAAATATCTCGTGCATATCTGAGTGGAGGAAAGCACTTTGTTCGCTATTAATAGAAGCCTAGTGATTCGTGTGTTGACACATTGGTTCTGCTCTGGCGTCATTATTATTGAGTGTTATTGTAGCAACAACAAAAAACAGTGCATTGTGCGAGTGCAGACTCAGAGTCTTTTCATTCTTTGCTGTTCGTGTCCTCGTGAAGAGGGGCAATATTGATTTATTTCCTTCTTACTGAAAGGAAACTGATAGCGATTAAAGTAGCTCTTCCAATGACAGTTTGTTATTTGCTGATGAGTGCATATTCTAGAGTAATGTATGTAGTGTCTCTGACAGAGGTAAAGGGTGGAGAAATCGAAAACAAAAATCAAGAAGAACTATTTATGCAAACAGAAAAGTGATGTCACTTGCAAGTCGAATCGTTTTGTTTTTTTAATCTAGCCACGTGCCAGTCATTGACTGACTGGAATTCGAAGGCCGATGTTTGTTAAGTCATATCTTTGTATTCAAGCTGTGAGTAACCACATCTTCGTTTGCAAGTGGTTCCTGGACTACAAATTCTTACGTTCCTTAGGAAAAGTTGCATTATCTTGGTGAAATTCGGACGCGTTGTCATATTTCTGTTGCATCTCGAACGCCAACGCAAGGTCAGATACACTACAAGCATAGCGAAATGTACAGCGATTTCTCGCAAAAGGGAATGCCTCATATTCCCCCAGTTTGTCATGTTTTTGAAACATTCTTTGCGAGTATTTGATAACAGTAACGCCAAAGTGAAGGCGGTGTGTGTCATTGTACTTCTACTTCTTCGCTATTTTCTAACCTTTTTCCAACATTTTATGCCCACTTCATATAATTAGGGGACTCGTTATATTTCAGAAATGACTGACAAGTTGGCAGTCGGAAATTCCAGATAAAAACATTCATATCTGCATTATTTTCAAGGTGATTTAAAGGTAAAGCTATTGGAGCATTCTCCAAGTATAAGCCGTGACGATGGAGAAGGCTAATTGCTTAGGCATAATCTGTTTGTTTTTGTGAAGCAGCGTTTGCAGAAGTTTAAGAAATATGTACATCAGCTACACTATGAAGTAGAATCTGTTTTATCGAAGCGACATAGGACAAGGTATTAATGTCCACGCAAGTTTACTTAACTGTAAGCAGATAGTGCGATGTTGTTTGAGGCTCATTGTTTCAGTTCCAGATCTGCACTCCAGACAAGAGCAGAGGAACATAAAATTGAGAAACTCATCATAGGATAATTCGCACATGAAGTGGTTCACACAAAACCCCATCTTCTCATCAAATTTGCACAATCCTCGAAAACATCATTAACAACCTCCACAAATGTACTGACACTGATGCTAAGCATTCTGGTGTAGTCTGTGTTTTGTCACAAGCAAACATATAAAGTCTACAATCGCAACTTAAACCATTTTGCCCTTGAAATTCTCCACACTATGTTAACTGTCTCCTGCCTGAAAACGTACATCTTCATCTCATTTGAGTGGCGTATCCAGAAATTCCCTTTTAGATGCTCGCCACATTCTATACAGAATGGCCCCTCAATCTGGGCCTCTTTGCACGGACATCATACATCTCAAACTTTTAACACCCAACGAACTACTATACATCTAAGCGACAATCAAAACTCACACAAAAACAAGTGCATATTATGAGTCATTCTGAGGAGTGACACACGCCTTCGTGTGTAATCAATTAAAATTAAAAATTGACTGAACTGCTTTCTGCAAGGGAACGAATCAAATTTTCGTACAAAACAACTAAATCTGGGAGTTCAATTGGCAAGTAGTTTACACCAGTTTTTTATGAGTCTCTCATTCCTTTACCCAGATTCAAGAAAACGCAAGACTAGACTCTTTGAGTAATTCCAAATCAGATTTTGTCTAAAAAAAAAATATAACATGTCTTGTGGAAGGAAGCGAGAAATTTGTCTGGGCCGTTTTTTTTAGTCAGAGTCCGTTTTCAGTGAATGAAAAGAAAAATCCACCGTAAACTGAGGCAATAATGGTGAATAAGACAGAAAGTATTGTGTCTATACTCTCCTAACCTTGCTTTTAATCACAGGCATACTCATTCGCACGGAAAATATTTTAGGTGAAAACTGGTCGCCGGTACCACCAGAATATATCCTCTGATCAAGATGTTGCACGGAATATCCATGACTGCTACTCAAGACTTTAAAACTGAAAAATGTTCTATCCTCGGTATATGTATAAAAACTTACATAGGTACATGTCGAAACCGATGCAAGAAATATTTCAGCTCCTCTGAATTGGCTGAAATATATGTGACCTATATTCGCCCCAATCTTGAGTACAACACTCCTATCTTGTCTCATGTTTCAAAGATCACTCTGTACATTCTGAACAGAGTCCAAATCCTGGAACTTTTCAAAATGGATAATTAAAACGATGCTAGTGAAGAACAGTTTATTTTTTTCAGGAACTAAAACCGGGTACCTTATCTATCAGCGCGCTACGTTAACGAAGAATCAAACTTCTTCAAACTTCTTCTGTCTGTATTCAACTCAAGCGTCTGTCTGCAAAAAGTTCATGCACACTGTGGCATGGGTGGGAGGATTTTTCCAATAAAGCCACAAGTATCTTTCGAAGTCCTTGTCAATGATTTTCAAACACCGCCCAGAATCCACATTAAGTTGTACGCATCGCAGGTGGGTTTGCTATAGATGCCAGCTTTAGGTGGATCTCTCTCTCTCTTAATTAGACCCCAACAGACATTTTCTTTGTTATTGTTATCTGCATTTCCGCCTTAAATCAATTCAAGACACTGCATCAAATAACAATCCTTAAGACCGTCGACGGTCTCACGTGCAGAGGCTTCATTTTGTGGTTCATCTAAACTCAACATTTCTAATGGCGTGCACATCGGAATGTTATTCTTATTCGTTGTTCTTGACTACTCCAGTCGAACTTGCTTCCCACTTCAATGGAAATTCCATTCCCTCTCAATTACCTTATCAATTCCAATTAGAAATTGAATGGAAATTATACTTCCGTCCAGAATTCACCCCACTAACATAAATTTGCCAACCAACAGCTAAGTAGAACAATTAGTAATTTAAACACAAGGTGAATCAATGTTAATTGTTTGTACAGCAAATTAAGGATTCCGATATGGAAATGGACACTACCAGACTGGACTGGGAAATGACATGCATGCCGTGTACACGCATTTGTTGCGACAGAAAAAAGTCTTGTGCTTTCATGACCCCAATTCATTCAATCAAATTCGATACTTCGCGGATGGATAACTTTGTGACGTCCACTTGAAGCAGTCCCAGTGTGAAGAGCAAATATCAACAACCAGTAACGTCGTCAAAATTGTCAATTTATCAATTTTGGAAATATTGTTGACACAAGCGTGAATGTTTAGCACACCTCTAATAAAACGTTGACGACAGCTGATGGTGTATCAAGCTGCGAGATGAGCTTAAGGTCAATAAAGATAAGATTAAGAATTGGCAGATTTGTGAGTCTGTGCGATAATGGTAATAATTGATTTTTGATACTAGATCTACACGAATCCTCTGCTGCGTAATTGAAGCTGGAAATGGCGTTTGACATCTTGAAGCTCGTGAATGTCTTCAATGTAGCACTAACTTGTTGATCATTTGAATTTACACAATTATTCACTTCGTCGAAGAACAACCAATGTCAGAAACTGAACAAATACAAACGAAGTTTGTTAAATGTGACTTTGGAACAACAATTCTTATCGTACAAGTGAAACCAAAAGACCCTAGATAAGGTTGAAAGTACACAGTTCCCCGCAAAACAATTGAGCGCTGAAGAGCTTACCAGCAGGGGTGACCGAGAGACGATGAAAACAAGTTTTAAAAAAATGTATGTCTGTCGAACCACTTCAGTTTATACTTAGTGTGCCCTGAGGCAGAGAAGATATCTCCAACTCCCAATTGACACATTTCATTAGAGCAGGATTCGAATGGGAGAAGATCCCTCAAAACACCTTAACACACTGACAACGACCATCGAATGTCTGCGGAGTTATGTCACCAATTTCTTTCAATTGGCTAAATTCCACGTAGAGAGTTGTATTCCCCCTCACAGAAAATTACTTAATTTACATGAGCTCCCTAAAACAAGACTCACCTGCTTCCGAGAGGTATTCAAATTCGAAATAGTTCTTTGCTTCTTTGCGAAAAAACTCGATGAAATCCTGTGGTACTGCTGTTCCAGCCTGATACTTAAGGCGCCACTCCTTCAGTGGAGTCTCCGCAACCTCCTTGGGACGGTTCTCGTCCTCGAAATCAAATTCAATCATTTTTCGCCTGGTCTTGATGTGACGATCAGATTGCTTTCCTTGGTTTTGGATGCAGCTGCTGCTCGTAGAAGGGCTTTCTCTCTCTCACACTCGTTCTCTGTCTGCCGATGATGTTTAGCTATAAATTAATTGCACTGCCAATAGTACAAGTCATGAATTCAGATCTTTGTTTTTCTCTTCTTTCTTGAATCGGTTTTTTGTGTTAATTATTTTGCTTCTTTCTCAATGTTAAAATATCTACGAAAAAGGAGAAAATGGAAAAACGAAAAAGAATTGCATTCAGAAAAGGTATTCAAACAAAACTTGTATGTATGTACGTGCAAGTAGATTGAATAGAAAACTTCACAAAAAGAAACTACAAGCCAAAATCGACACACAAGGGGAACTATAATATTTTTTCGCAAGCAACAGAACGACTGGCACACACGAGAAAAAAAATGTCCATAAATATTGTCTCGTTAATGTCTTCCTCACTCGATGTATCCTTTGTCCTTTGTTTCTATTTTGTACTCTTTTTTAGCATTTTTCCGTATTATTTAAACTTTCAAAATACATCCGTGCAGCCACAGACCATGACCAATGAGGCAGAAGAACAACTTTGAACCTGCTGAGTTGGTGATGAAACTATTTTGATTTCCTTTCTTTTGGTGTTTTTGTGTGGTATATTATTCACTCGTCTTGCTTTGTTTCTTTTTTTTTCTCGTATTTTTTCTACGTCGTTGAAAATGATACAAATTTGACTTTTTTCTCGTCGCAATCACCCTTTCTGTTCAGCACTTTCACTTATATCACAAGGAAATCATTGAAATTTCACACGAAATGCGAAAAAAAAAGAAATTAAAACAACTTTTTGGGGATACGTATTTTCTTGGGGGAGATGAGGAAATACACACATGATTTGGACTTCGCACAGGAGATTTACTTCAGTTGTGAGGGCGAGAAAGTTAAATATCGTCAATCGATGATTATTGTTTTTACTGCGCGATATGATGTGTTTTTTTTATATTACAAAATGAAAATAAAATCGCGCACAAAAAAATTAGTGTAGATCGCAATTCAAGGTATCTGTCGTTCTCTTTCCCTCGAACATTATTTGATGTGTTCACCAGTGCACTGGACTGTGGTGTGACAAGTTCGTTTTTCGGTGTAGAGAGAAATGTCAAAATTCGCCCTTTGCCTTGCGATGAAAATGGTGCTTATTTCACACGATTTACTAATTGGTTATGATATTTGGGATTTTTCTGTTAAAATTTGTAATTGCTGTTGTCTTACTGGCGACTGCAAAATGTTTTTTCTGCTTTATCTGCAATTGGAATTAACAAACAAATACTCATTAGTTGGACGAAAATGAGACATTTATCTCGAAGAGCTTGGTAGCACTGGTCGCTCAATACAATGCACTGTTCAACAAGAAACAGCTGATTTTTGCCATATCTTCCTATGATTGTTGTTAGTTAAAAATAGTCAATTAAAAAAAATAAAAAATTTAACTAAAAAATAATATATAATATGTAGTAAGTATCGCCAATTGGATCTCTTGATTCAAAATTTCGCCAAGTGAAGATAAGCGGTTCATATTTTTTAGAAATTTTAGAAGAAAATATTTCTTTCCATGGAAAAACAATGCATGCATGTTGTGCAATTTGTACTCAGTTCACAAACCATAAAATTCCTTCGTTCGAAATCGCTATTACTTGGTCCGAAGGTGTTACCCCTTAAGAAGCAAATTGACAAAAGCGGAAGGGAATGAGATAAAATTAAAAAGTTATTTTGTTTTTATCTATGTACTGACACGCAGAAAACATTTCATTGTTGAAATGTGAACTTGAAACGCACAAGAATTTTTCCTTCGCCTTACGCTCCCACCCCTTTCGGAAATACAGCTGTTAAAAATATAGCCAAAGGAAAAACTAGAACACATGTATAAATTTTGATTAGGGCCGGGTGATATGATACAATAGATTATAATAACCAATGTGTTCTTTGGATTTTGCTGCACAACTCTTCACTTATATATAATTTTGAGTAACTGTCTACTAATAAGGCTTTTACGCGATATAGCCTCAGGCGAAGTGATTTTCATTTTGAGTAAATGATAAAATTATTTACGAAGTTATCTCATACTGACTACTAACCAGGGGCCAATAATCATTCCTGCTTCTGACTAAAAATCAGAAGCCAATAAGAGTTATTGGTTTCTGCAAGAAATCTTGAAAATAGTAGAAACAAATTAGAGTCCGTGCAAATATGCATTATTGTGAATACATAGTCTTCAGTTTATTTCCCTTTTGTACATTTTTGTGAATTTCATCTACTACAATTGAGTTTTGTGTAGAGAACCACAAGAAATGTATAAAAATTTAATATAAAAAGCGAAGTAGAAGTAAATAGTTTTTAAATCGCTTCATGTGATACTGCTTTTTAGAGAAGCTTAAATAGTAGACAATTTATCTAAACTGATTTAAGTCAACAGTAGCAACGACTGCTCACTATTGCTCATGACCGTTTCGATGAGTTCGCATCACTTGTTAGAAGGGATATTATTTTGCGATGTTAAGAAGACTTACATGACTTAGAATTTAGCGCAGTAGTCCTTTCGACAAAGTCTTACATGTAATGCTCTTGCCCATGGTCATATCCGGTATAAGGCTTAAAAATTTGTCATATCATTTGTTATTTTAAAAATACGAATATAGTATGCGCTCTGCATTCTCAAAACAGAGTTTGTATTGAGTTTCAGGAAATAATTAACTATAAATATGTAGGTGGTATCTTAGACCACAGTTATTTGAAATCAAAATAATTTTAGAAAGTTTATTCTAGGGTCAAATTGATTTTTTTTTGCTTGAACTCAATTCGAATGGAACAGAAGTTGACATTTTTCTCATTTGTCAAACATCAAGATTTGATAATTCCACAGAAAGGTTCAGTACCAATAAAGTTGCTAAAGGACACTTTTCTAGCTAAAGGGCGATGCCTCTTTGTTCAAGTACCCACCAAAGTTTGACACTCCTTTTCATGGCTTAATTCTGTCTGTGAAATAAATAACAACAACGACTAAAGAGCATAAATTTATTCGTCGTCTGAGGCGCATCCCTTCAACGTCAACCAAAGACAGAGTGGGCATCAAGAATTTAGTATTCGTCCAAACAGAGAGGATTAATACTCCCACAAGCGAAGAAATAAATTTAGTAAATGAGAATTGCTATGTTGCTATGCCTCCTGATAAGCGCAACAAGAGAAACAAAATTTTTGCAAATACTTCACTCTCTGTATACAACTACCTCGAATTTGAATTCAAACCTTCAATCATTCACAAAGCTCTATTTGCTGACCAAACCCACCAGACACAGTCTCCAACCTCGTTTTCAGAAAGTCAACAATCACCAACTCGCACCTTCCCTCGAAATAGAAAAAAAGAAAGCTTGAAAGGAACTTGGCACACGTCCAAAAAAAGCTCGCCGTACGCACGTCGAATTCTCTGCACCCTTGCCTCGGTTATCTCGGAAACTCTTACAAATGTAAACAAAGGATCCCTCTGTCTGTGTGCCGTCCTTTGAGTGTCTCATTGTTTTCGGCCTCGTTAGCAGATACGGCGATTAGATATCTCCCACAAAGCAGAGTGGAAAAAGTCGATTGCCAGCAATTTAGGAGTGTTGTTCCGCGGTTGCCTGTGGAAACCGATTCCAGTGACATTCGCTCGGAAAACATCGAACCTCGAGATTGTCTTGCCCGTGCTGTCGAATAAAAATCGATAAAGTCTCTTTTCCGTTTCCAGAAATACTCCTTGAACCCTTTCCCGAGCGGCGAGTAACGTTCACTGGGATGTAGGTCGGCGTTGTTGTAGGACGGTGGTACTTTGCTTTCGAATCGCGGCTGTGTTGTGTTTATATTTGAGGAACGAAGGGCTGATGCCCACAGGGTTCTCGCGACGAAAGTCGAAAATAATTTTATCAAGGTCAGCGGCGTTTTTTTTTTTTTTGTTGCCTTTGTTTTGCTCGTGGGTTGTACCCCAGGATTTATGTGAGACACGAGCGAGGTTGATTTATTGCATCCTTTGTGCCGTTCGGGTGTAATCCGCTTTTGAATTCGGTTTTCGCTGCGAAGAGCAGACTCGACTCTCGGTTGGTGTTGTCTTTTAGTGCGGCAGTGAGTGTTGTGTTTCGTTGGGAATTGGCGGCGCAGTTTATGTTATAATGGAAGACAATGCTGTGGACGTAGTTCATATCTCAAATGGTAGTTGCTCAAACGCGACAGGAACAACAACCCTGACAACAACAACAAAAACAACGACGGAGGCATCCACGCCCTTGCAGAACAGTCGAGATACATCGAATGAGGATTTATGTACGAGGACATCCGCAGAGGAGCCCCTGTTAGAGTCGATCAACCCATCGGGAACGGTAGCGGAAGCACAGAAGCCCAGATGGCTGTCATCGTTGCATCACCTAATCTTCATTCTAACATGTGCACTGGCAGTGTTTGTGGTCTTCCGAAACGTACTGACGTGGTAAATATTGACAATTCTTTAAATTAATTTGAAGTTAGGGTACATGGGGCAAAGTGTTCCAAACCTCTATGTTCTTGCATAATCAATTCACAATAAGTTTATTGAGGGAAGTTATATTCTTTAGTTCCGGGGATATTCAATGTACTGGCAAGGGCTGTTTTCCAGGATATACTCGTTCTGCTTGATTTCTGCTGAAATTTTGTATTTTACAGAAAATAATGTTAAAGTGATCTCAATGTGAAAGATTTTGTATTCGTCGGGGCTAATGATGGCGATTTGGATACTGTTGACAAAATAAGCTGAGTCGAAATTTGTAAAGATCTACAAGCCTTACATTTGTTGCAAAATCTTGGCGGGAGTATGAGTCTTGTTTATTGAAAAATAAATGGCATTAGGGAACGCTCTTCACAGCATTTATTGATTGATTTTGATTAGAATTCTTTGACACAATAAACCGAGCTAGATCTTAAATAATTTATAAAAGAAATATATGGGATACAACTTTTTCCCATTTTTCTGACAAGAGATAATTTGCACGTTCAAAAAAAAAAAAAATCTGTTTATCGGTTATGCAGAAAACCATTCAATTTTTAACTTCATCAATCTGTCAGATCATATTGCATAACGATGCTCAAATGGCACTCGTATGGCGCAGTATGTGTGTATAGCACCCCAGTATATTTTGACAGGTTGTACAACATGTGGTTCTTCAAAATAACTTTCCGGACGTATTTCCATCAATGTTCAATGCATCAATTACAGTCGATTGACCCCGGATCTTTGGGTTACCGCACCACACTCTTGAACGGTTGCCGAAGTCGTCGGTTATAAGGCCTGGCCGTTGTATCCATACGACGCAAGCCGTTATAGGTTGTTGTAGTGGACCACCGGATCATCTGATGCAAAAATAATTTCTTTCAGACAAGCAAATTCGCCTTCCAACATCACTAGATTTCTGCACCCAATGTCCCACCTTTGCAAGTTCTTCTTTGTGGTTGTTTAAGATCTTCATCACTCCAATTCGTTATCTTCAAATTTTTTGGCTCTCGGGGAAGTTCTTCATCTTCCAAGTTAAATTTACCGCTTTTAAATAATCTCTAACGCCTTCCCTCAAGTAGAGCATGGTCACCATAAGCTTTCACTGAAATGCGATGTCTCGCAGCCATTTTCATTCAAATAATAAAGTTAAACTGCGCGCAAAAGCTCTGTACTGTACTGTAAAGTCGATAGAAAAATATTGTTGTCTACGCTTCAGCTGCAAAAATGTTTCCCATTGAATATTTGGAAATGTGATTTGCTAGAACAGTGATCAGACCAAATTGCGCTATCTGTTGTAAAACCGAGACTTATACCTATTATTTTGGTACGAGCTTGAATTTCTTTTACATGCTTATATTAATATGTTGGGGGCATCACATTTTGTCTAGGTATATTTATGTATACATATGTATATGTATATATTCACTCTTAAGTTTAAATATTTGTTCTTAATACACGAACATCAACAGGCATTTGAACGAACTTAGCATACATCAATAAGTCATCAAAAGCCAATTCAATCTAAAAGCACGTGGGGTATTACACTCTTCTAAGGTTGGTCCAGGGCAAACTTTTATGTCTCTTGGACTATCATGGCATCGTACCAGCTTACTGCAGTTCATACACATAGTTTGTTCAGGTTCTTGCTTCTTCTACATGGCCCTGCCGTCCTAGGTGCTATTTCGGCTTGATCAGGTGCATGCCATTGTAAACCTTTAAAATTTGCGCGTTACATTTTTTTCTCCGGCAACCCGAACAATAAATCTCAGACAGAACGTTTCTTTCGAAAACAGCGCTTATAACAGGTTTCTGCGCCGTAGATCAGGTCAGGGTTGGTTTAGGTGTCTTTTAAGAGAGGACTCATTTGTTAAATTGGAATCTGACAACACAAAAACAGCGATTTAATAGCGTCAGCATATACTTTGTTTTCTGCAGCATCCAATTCAATATCAGTGCATGCTTCATCGACTGCTCGCTGTGGTCGTCTAATCACGTCAGTGTTGCCTGAAGCAAACGGAAGATCTTTCCTCTGTGTTGACTTTTCAGTTTCTTACGAAATTTCGAAATCGAAATTTGAAGGTCTCTGTCAGTTCGCGAGTGTTCTTTATCGACATTCTCCACTTTCCGACCAGTTTCCTAGGTATGCCAAAACTACACAAGACACTGTGCAGCTCGTCTCCATGCAGAATGCCTTAGAATTTACAAGTGACGATCTGCATTTCTTCGGTCTTCTCAACAATCTGCCGCAACGTGAAAATGCAAGCAAGTATTATTCACGAATGGTTTCACACAAAACGAAAGAGAGGATCTTAATAAAACTAGTCCCTCGATAGTTGGCGCAATCGTAAGCATCTCCTTTCTTGTGTGGAGTTCCATATCTATGATATCTGGTGTTGTTTTAAACATACGTTATGTTGACGTTGATACCTTTTTCCTGTTCAAATTCTTGACAGAAAGCTAGTATAATACGTCCACATAACGATATGAATGGGTATACCCTTCAACAACGTTAGAAAATATTGGAAACTCTTTTGTAAAGTGAATGCTGTGTAGCCCAAATAGTACTTAAAAAAAAAAAGATTTCTTTTATTAGGCACCAGCTGCGACTGTTGTACGCAAGCTTGTGCAAAAAGTTTTGAGCCTGGTGTATTAGTGAACAGCAGTTATGGTGCCCATCGTTATACGACACTCACAGATGAGAATGTGGCTGCTCTGTCCGAGAGTGTGATACTTTAATCACGAACATCAACCTGCCGTCGATCTCAATAGCTCAATATTTCACGCACGTGAATTGGACAACAATTTAGGCGAAAAGTCCATTCTGACGAATCGCATTTGCCTCTTGGCGCCTATCTTAACAACCTGTACGTCGTTGTTCAGCAAATGACAATTGGATGCGAATCTTTGAATAGTGGCATTATTGGAACATTTTTCGGAAATGGTATTGGGAACCAGATTTCGGTAAACGGTTTGTTTTACTAAAAAAATGTCATGCACCATAAATTCCCCAAACGTGTAATCTGCCGCTATATTTATTCAGAAAGTCGGATCTGAGATTGGATCCCTTTTTGTGGGGTCTCGTGAAGATCTGATATGCCAACAATCTAAAAACGATGCAATTACTTTAGGTCAATGAGTCTCCCGAAACTTTCAACAATGGTTTGCAAAACTGGGATACTGCAAAGCCAACTAAGACAGCCACTTAAAGGGCGTTGTATCTTATAACTATTAGAACATTTTTTCTCCTCCCAATAAACCCTTTTATTGCGTTTTGAAAAAAAAAACTTTTAAAACGAAAACGTCCATCTGACGCACCCTGTGTGTATTTTACAATATGGAAAATATAAAATATACATATATGATGTGGAATTTAATAAAAACTTTAAAATTCTCGCAGCAAACTTACATGTTTCTTCCGTTCTATCCGCAGACAGTATTTTACACTGTCTCATTTGTATGGTCTCTTCTGTAAAATAAAAACAACCCTCACCCCCAACGTTTGGGATATTTCAAAAAAGCCCACACCTTTTTTCACCTCCAGCACAAAAATAATATTAATACGCACTCAAGGCCACTCTGCGCACAATGCATCGTAAAATGAGCGTCCAAAGCTCTATTCATCAAGATGCGCGACAACACTTGTAGAAAGCTGTAAGTTTCCCTCCTATACACGAGCACGTTCAAAAGAAAACTTGTCAAGCAACCGGCTTCTCGCTTTCAAAACTATTGTAAACAATCATCGGCTGCCCCCCGCTCAAGGCTCCATCGAGCACGATCACGGCCGCCGCAGACTGTTCAGTTGGATTCCAGCGGAGCGACGCGTCGGTAACCTCAGTCCGTGGATACACCTTGCTTTGCTTTTGGCGCACTAAGTTCTAAGTTCTTTTGCTTAGCGAGTTTATTGAACCGATATTTTCTTGCACACTTTGCCCTTGATCGCAGTTGTTTGTTGCCGGGATCATGGACAAGGAACTAATCGCTTTTGAATTTCCCATTAGGCACTTGCAGAGCTTCTGGGGAGCATCCGGTGACTTTTGGCAGGCGCAATGGGACAAATTCATCGACATAACCGGTAAGTGTTTCCATTTATTGCTTAAAGTGTTGCTTATGACGAATTCAAATTGTCCACAATTACATTCATCTGTACACGTACGATGCGAAGACTTCATGCGATCTACTGGCATGCGAACGTGATTCTCGGTGTGTGGTTGACAGTTTGTCGATTTTCACTCGCACTGTGTTTGTTTATCCATGAATGTAAATGCATTTGTGGGATGCACAGATGGGAAATGGGATACGGTGGCAGTGCAATATTTCTTTCAAACAAAGCGCGCAATTTAACGATTACTCACAACTTTGTCGGATGGTAACCGAGAACCGATTGAGGGTTAATTTGCGTTAATTTACTGCAAATCTGGGGTTGGAATTGTTGTTATGTGTGATGAAGTGATTAGCCCATTGAAGTGCCACACGGAAGCTTATCGTAGTTTTAATAATAGAAACATTTACGTCGTCGCCGGTTGCGAATCGAATCGATTTTTGGAAGATCAGTGATCGTACTCGAGCAAAAACAAAGATTTTGTATTGATTTATAAGAGAATTTCGTTGTAGAAATGATAAGCTATTGTTTTGTGCACATTTTTGATTGTGAAATTATCTACACTTAGAAGATTCAATAACCTAACAAATAGATTTCAAGGACTAATAATGACCGTAAATGCACGTACAGCTCTCGTATTTCTTTATGACTAGAAGGCATATTTAATTCAAGACTTTATTTTGTTATGTATGCTTATACCAGCTGAACTAAATAGGAGAATCTTAGGTAGGCAACTGCGGACTATATCTTTTGGCGTCTTCTTTTAAAAGTAGTAAAATTGGATTACCGTAAAAAAATGAGCCTACAGGCCATGTCTGTTGTTTGGTACCACCGCCGTTTTGGCAGGTTTTGGGTTTTGGGCATGATCTCGCCAATTTGTTAAAGTGACTGCGTTGCAGTATTCCTAATAATGGCGAAAACTGAAGCTGATTGTTGAAACTGTAAATCAGATGCAATTTTGATTTCGCCGATCAAGATCCGATAATTTCGATGTCAATGCTGCACAACGCTTTAAGGAAAATGTTGACAAAATGATGGAAATTGTAGAGGCTAACAGTGTTGTTTCGATTGCCCAGGAGCTATACATTTCATAAAACCAGATTTTGCAGCACTAATGAAAAGCTGAATAGAGAAATTAAGCTCGATGCGCGAGTTGAAGCCGAAAAAGCAAATGCCTAAGGGTCATTCGCAAATTATTGGTAAATCGCAATCTTAACCCATTTTTGAATCATATGGTAACCAGTGACGAATCACTTACGAACACGGTCGTGGTCGGATAACAGTAAGTCGTCGCAGCAAGGAAAGATTGGCTGCCAGGAAAGACTTGTTGTGTGATCGATGGCACTTGCAGAATGTCATCTACACAGAGTTTCTGTGCTGTAACGAAACACCTAACTCGGAACGCAAACAAACAATTTTACAAACGCGGACTTAATTAGACAATTGGAAAGGAACTGTGTTCCATGAGAACAAAACAAAGCCACATATATCAACAACGGCTCGTCTAAAGTGGTCCATTCGGAAGGTCAAAATTTAGGCTACTCGTTCGAGTATGGTGGCTGGTATCTCGTAAATAACGCAAGTAATATTTGAGATATTACATATGATCCGAAATAACAGTCAAAGCTGTAATATAAAATGGTCTAGATAGCCAATTTGATCCCGAAATGTTTTCTTAACAAGTCACCCGCTTTATGGCTCGTAGCGCCATCTTGTTAAATTCAGAGTTCACCGAGATCAAATGCCTAGATTTCAGGAAGTACATAGTCCGTTAACATGGCCAAGCTTCTGAGAACGACAACGAATCGATTTGTCACAGTTTTCGCGTACTCTCTCTGATTCAGCTACTATAGTCTCCTCAGTACATGCTGGATGTGGTCTAATCGGTTGAGTATCATTCGCTAATGTAAACTGGGACCCAAATTTGCGAATAGAATTGACAAGAATGATTTCATTAGGTTGATTATATGTATGCACTGTAAGGTTCTAGAATCATACGATAAGTATTTCTCACAGAGCGCTGATTTCCGTACTGCAGCTTAACAATTTAAAGTCGCTGTTGTGTTGTACATCTTTTCAACATGACTTGCCAAACTCTACCGAAAAAAATAACAAAGTAGTTTGACAGGCGTCACATGTGATGTGTTAAAAGAAGCCGATTGAAAATGAAATCTCTCAATGAATCACTCGTTAGATACAAATAATCCTATAAACTAGGTATTGATGCTGTTTATAAGTAGAAAGGAACAAACATTTCTTCATTCCGTCATCGATACATAAATGTAACTTTATCGTCAATATCGTTCGCTTTCGTTCGAATAAATTTGTTCAGCTTGCGTTACTTTATCGGGACATTCAATTAGATCTGGAAAAGAAAATATTTAGTCCAAGGTGACCCAAATAGCGAAGTTCTCTGCACTTATTTAGTCCTAGTTCATTTCCAAACCTCAGCTTCAATGCAACGAAAGCGTGTTTGATATTTTGTAGGGTTGATCCTCCACCACAAAAGCATATGAACGGACTTTAAAATATGCTGCCTCAGGTGTTGACTGGAGACATTTTTCATACTTTTTGAATATGCTCTGCTCAAATTCTTTTGAGTTAGAAAGGAAAGTCACATTTAAAAACTGGACTGCAAAGAGTACCTACATATACGGACAGATAAATGAAAACGCAACTTCTTAATCTTAATCGTTAGTCTTGGAAAAGATGACTATGCACACAAATTTAAAAACTACTTCTAAATTTAAGTTGTCAACATTGTAGACCTAGTTATATTCAAACACAAAAAATATTTCATTTGTAGGTGAAGATCCTCTATTCTTGTGGGTAGTTGGTACAACAGCATTTACCATGATCGTCTATTGGCTATTTGGAGGAGTTTATACGTTCATGGACTTGACAAATCGACCGAGATTCCTGCGCAAATACAAAATCCAACCGGGCACAAACGAACCAGTTGATACGACACGCTTAATGAAGGTATCCCCCCAACAAACTTGAAAATTATTTTACAACTTTTGCAATTTTCATTTTAGGTTATAACGCGGGTGATTGCCAATCAGATATTCGTCGGAATCCCTATAGCTTACCTGAGCTACAAGCTGATGAAATTTCGGGGTCTTACATCGATCCGTGAACTGCCGACCTTCCACTGGGTCTGCTTCGAGCTCACAATGTGCATCCTCATGGAGGAGATAGGCTTCTACTACTCCCACAGACTGCTGCACAACAAGCAAATTTACAAGTTTATTCACAAGCAGCACCACGAGTGGACAGCACCTATTGCAGTCACCGCAATCTATTGTCATCCAATCGAACATGTGTTTAGCAACCTGTTTCCGCCGTTCCTGGGTGTCTTCTTGATGGGCAGCCATGTGGCCACTGCTTGGCTGTGGTTCGCCTTGGCAATCCTCTCCACACTGAATGCACACTCCGGCTATCACTTGCCGTTTTTCCCAAGTCCAGAAGCGCACGACTTCCATCACTTGAAGTGAGTGCCCGGAAATCAATCCTGGTCTCATTCAATAGCGCGAATTCTATCTTTCAGATTCAACAATTGCTTTGGAGTGCTGGGAGTTCTCGATCGTCTGCACGGGACCGACTCAATGTTCCGGTCGACGAAGGCATATGCCCGCCACATCATGATGCTTAGCTTGGTGCCACCACGCGAAGCGTTCCCCGATGAGTCCAAGTAGAATTCCTCACCTAGCACTGCAGTTGGCAGCTGGAAAGCTATGTCAGCGAGGGAGAGATAACAACGGTAGAACCAATCACAAGACACACGCGAGGGCATTCAATAGATATTCTCACCAAAAGGAACACATTTTGTAATACATACTGTTAATCAAACCTAGGTTTATGCGATTCTGTTTAATCAAACGTCAAGCAAGTGGCACGCACGGTAAAACACAACTCAGTCAATGGAAGCAACTATTTCTGGTGATGTCTGTAAACAAAAATGTGATAGAAATGTTTTAATTTTTGTATTGTAAACATAAACGTATGATAATCTACAAGTAAGAGAGAACCACTAACAACAAGGCGTACGTAGGAGTGCACAAGCAATGTGACATGTATCTACACTCAGTGAGCGGGGCGTAGGGATGCATCTTGTATAACAATTTAAGTAATAAATAAATGTACAGTTCGAAATAGATCTTTGGTTTAGATTAGATTTGTTGGTGGTTGTTGTTGGTAGATCTCTTGGAAATCGTATCTCAATCTTTGTCACCCTATCTTCATAAAACTCTTATGATAGTTTGAAGAGTCACAAAATTATTTTAACCGTTTATGGAACGCTTTGGACCAAAAGTCCATGTGACACATGACACTTGTTAAGTTATCTCTGGTTCATCCTTCTCCATTTGAAAGCTAAAAGCACACTTATTATTGGACATCACTAAAAATGTTTATAACTTCTTCAAGCATTCTGTCGGATTTCGTTTCAAAATCCAAAATGGTCGCAGCTCAAAACTAAGGAAAATCTAAATTACAAAGAGGCGAAAACCTTGAACGAAATAAAATTTTTTAAAGAAAAAATCTCCAGGTCATAAGGTTTCAAAAATTAGCAAAGAATCAATGTAGACAACGGTTGCGATAGCTTTATATCTAACCTACACTAAATCTTCGTTTCAAATAATTATGCGGGGCGTTATTCCGTTGGCATTAACTTTACGGCCAAAGCAAAATATAACTGAACGCAAAAAAATGTCACTGAAAATAGTTTCCATAACCTGAATGAAACCTTCCTTCTGCTTTGCTTACTCACTCGGAAATGATGGATATAATTTTATGCACGTGACAGCAAGACGCAGTCCTCCAAAAAGGTACACTAAACTTTCAGATTACAATTTCTTGGCCTGTTTGAAGAAGTTAGAAGTAATTTAACAGGCATATAAAATAAGACAATATCGCCATAATTCTGAATTTAGGAGTGTACACAGTATTACAATGCTAGAAAGTGAAAAATAATTTCAGTTTAAAAACGTTTTCTTTGCTCATAGCAATTTAAAAGACAGCAATGAATAGCGTTCTTTTCGTAGAAACATGGCCTTAAAAACGGCTGCGTCTCAGGGTGAAGGTCGCCCCTTTTTTGGATCCTTGCATTAATTACTAACAAACCTTAGTAAACAAAGCTAAAAGGTGGATACTAACGCAGATCTTATCGTAGTACTCATATCAGGAAAATGTTTTAATTTAGTGATGATTGGAAACAGCATTTTCCTCCACTCCCATGTGTCTTTACATGTGCCTAAATAAATTCAAATTGGTAGTGTTCTCGCGGTAACACATAGTCTCAAACATTAGAACCAATCACTTAAAAAAGTCAATTTTAACAATTTCTCATCAAACGAATTTCGTATGTAAAGTCTTTAGTAGAAAATTAACTTGGAAGCCAAGCGGAAAACTGTACGGGTTAGTAATATGCTGGGCGGACAAAAAGACGCTACGAGAACAATTTGAAAGAAAGCAAAAAACACATGTTCATAGGCATCACGGGGCCGGTTAAAGCTACATTAACTACGACAACTAATACAAATATGATGTCAAGCCAACTTCCAATAAACCTGGTCGTCAAGAGTCTGAGGGTGCTGAAATTTAAGAAGGTGATTAACTTCCAACTCTGACCTTATGAGCATGGAAACTTATTGAATACATAGTTTGAATGTTCATATAGATCACCTCAACTCGTCTTCCACTTTAACCGGAAAATCGTTATATCTATTACCAGTGGGAATTACTGGCCAAACAGAAGTGTCGACCTTGATTACTTATCAATATTTACGCAGTTGGCTTAAAACAGTGCTACAAACTGCATCATGTTATATATGCGGAGTCGCCGTAGGGTAGGTAATGGTGCACAGACTTACACGTCAAAGGTCCCAGATTTGATTCCCGGATTGAGCACCTTGCGTTTTTTCAAAACACCATTATTTTCGGGTTGCTGACAAAAAATAATAATTTTCAGTAAAACATGTCTCCGTTTCAAAATCGACAAAAACAGTAGGTACACAACACGAGTTGTTCCTGATGATACTAGAACCCGGTCTTTTCCGGGCGGTAGTGCCATTCAATTTCCGTATTCATTATCTTTTAGGCTGGAACTCTTGCAGTTTTAAAAGCCTCAAAAAGTCTAGCAGGAAACTTTGACAATGTCCACTTGACCATATAATTTTTGTGGACAGCCAAGTCGCACTGAAAGCACTGTACGAAGTAATACCATTCTCCAGTGTAATAATTCCCTACAGGACCTCTGTAGCCATGACAGAAAGGTAATAGAGGTAACAAAAAACAGCTAAAACACACGCGAGGAATAGAGTGTCAGATTCGGTTAACCCAATGTGTTGTGCCGCCTCAATGAAGTCCTTCTTTACAGAATTTGATGCATCCCTGTTGCTAGTGCCAAGTAGTAGGGTAGGCAAGTGTCATATAGAACACGACTACCACAAGGTACGTCACCAAGATCTTGTGACATGATTTTGATTATAGCAAAACAAAAAAATAAACACCGACCAGAGATCACTAGAGAATTCAAGTCCATATTATAAGAGGAGAAACAAAGCCCATAAATTAGTTCTGTACAGATCGACACCTGCAAGAATTATTGAGAGAGTGTCAGTGAAAGTTTAGAACACTTAGCACAATACAGAACTATTGGTAAGTACTTCTTCAACTCACTTAAGGATGCGACGGTCTCCAACCACGTTTAATAATAATTGAGTGCCACTACAGTTCACAAGGGACCAGGGCCAAGCTTTTACAACAAATACTCGTGTTGTTCGTGCTACTATTTTCTCACGAGTTGAAGGGACCTACAGTTTTTGCCGACTCCGAACGGCAAGATTTGAGAAGCTTTTCATAGACAATTGATACTCTTTGAGTGTTGTCAGCAATTCGAAAGCGATGGTGCCGTGAAAAAAAATGCGAGGTGTTACCTCCGGGAATCGAACGTAGACTTTCGGCGTGTGGGTCGACGCAGTTACCCACTACGGCACGGCGACCACCTCCAACCACTCTGCTCCTTTCTAAATCATCTTGCCTTTATCACTTAATACGTAATTTATCGGATTAACTCAGTCATGTGGTATTTTGTTGTGAACTGACACAGTCTCTGTATGGCTAAGCCACTACTCCTAACCTGTCCTAGCCGATCCTTAATGGCAAATAGTTAAGAAATTATTTTATTGTTAGATTTGGACAGAACAAAGTTAGAGTTTCTCTGTGCTGATGAAAATGAAATGCTATTAAAAGAAACGCGGTCGACAGCCTCACAGTCATAAGCATAAAAATGAGTTACACTATAGTTAAGGACTTTGTTTCCCTGACGTCGTAGAAAAACTAAAATATTATACAGCAACGCATCTAGATTACCTGTGGTGCCACTGCCACAGAGATAACTGACGCGATCTTGCTAATTTGATTTCCAAACACTCGGATCTAATCGGCTGCTCTTTACAAATTTACAAGTTAGCGACAAGGTATGAGCTTATCAAATGCAGGAATTAATCTGCTTTTAAAACAATTAATTGTGTTTTTTTCGAATTTCAAACTAAACTAATACTTGTGAGAAATTAGATTAAAAATAAACGTCTTCCGAAAACCACTCTTCAACCACTAAGTGCGTACAAAGTTCAAACGTCGATAACGTCAACATCTTGAGGACATTTCTAAACTATATTGGTGAACTAACAGCCACAGTACGAAACAATAAAAGATTGCTTGTCAAGACGACGACGTCACATGCCGTATCAGAACTTTAGCACCGATTATGATCGCTTCGAAAACTTAAATAGTGCCCGACTCTAAAAAAAAATCTCTGCTGTTGAGTCAAAAACATCAACAAGCAAGAACAATTTAATCAGCAGGTAGCATGGCGCAGAGAATACAAACGCAATTTCTTTTTTATCAAAATTATAAATTTCAAGTACTCCCATACCAACTAAATTGCCGTATGATTTGTTTTTATTCACATTATCAATCCAATTGGCTTCAAGTATCCCCCCAGCGATTTGCATCATCACGTTCTGGATTAGGATTTGTGGCTAAGCGAAAATAACCTAAAATACCTTATCTTCAAACTAAAAGAATACTCACTTATCACACATAGCCCCGACTATACTCGACTCTCCGCGGTGTGTGTGAGAGCTTAAAGAGATTAAATATCATAAAGAAGCATTCATAGAAATACAACTGCAGGATAGTTTAGTTAATGCTTAACTTAGCAGAGACCCGGTAATCGGTGGTGCTCCTACCATGGCTATTCTGAGTCCAATTAATTTGCTAAGTTTCTGGCACGGAGCCGAAGACCTCTGTCAGGAGCAGTGGAATAAATTCATCAATGTCGTCGGTAGGTGTGATTTTCGTCGTAATCCACAACGTGGTAAAAGCGTTATTTTCCCGAAGGCGATGATGATTTCAAGCTTTGGTACTACGGAACGGCGATTTTGTCGACGCTCACCTACTGGATCGTTGGGGGAATCTTCATTTACATGGACTTCACACTCAAACCAGAGTCGCTACGAAAATATAAAATCCAAAGGGGGACAAACGAGCCGCTGGACTGGAAAAAATTCAAAAATGTAAGTTGTAGTAGAAGAGAAATTTGAATTTCGAAAATACGCTGTGTTTTTTTTTTTAGGCCCTGAAATTGATTCTCTTTAACCAACTCGTTGTTGGAGGTGCCGTGCTTTATGCTTTCTATACCGTAGTGAAAGCAAGAGGTTTTAAGCCCATCAGTGAATTCCCATCGTTTTCAAGAATTATCCTCGAAATTCTCACATTTGTTATGATTGAAGAGGTGTTGTTCTACTACAGTCATCGATTTCTGCATTACAAAGGACTGTATAGGCTGATCCACAAGAAGCACCACGAGTGGACATCGCCAATCGCAGTCACTGCGATCTATTGCAATCCAATCGAACACGTGTTAGGCAATCTTACACCGGTAATTATGGGACCAATTTTGCTGAAAAGTCACGTAGCTACAGTCTGGATCTGGATGTTTCTGGCCACAGTGAACACACTTAGCGATCATTCTGGATATCACTTGCCATTCATGACGAGCTCTGAGTTTCACGATTTCCATCACGCAAAGTATGAACTATTGGAATGAACATTGAATTTCTTTAATCCTCACTCGACTGTGTAGGTTTAACAACAACTTTGGGGTGTTGGGACTCCTCGACTGGTGGCATGGAACCGACACGGCTTTTCGTAAGACTGAAGCGTTTAAGCGGCACAGATTGTTAATTGGCTTCAAATCAGCCCACGAAGTGTTTCCTGAAGAAGTGAAGAAGAAGAAAAAGTGAGTTTAGGAGGTAATGAAAGTCTGAAAATATTATGTACCAAATGCACTAATAAAACAAAGAAAAGGAAGATGGTTAATGTGTGCTTAAATTAAAATTTGTGCTAAGGTTCATTACTGTTTTTTCTCGGCCGGCGATGGGGAGAAATTCATTGGCTTGGCAGCGAAATCTAGTTCAAAAGTTAAGTTAATTTCATAAACTTCTAATGTAATTTGAATAGTAATTGGACGCTTGAGTAACAAATTTGGATGTGATCTGCTAGAGTCGATCATAGAAAAAAAGTAAGAAGTATTGTAGAGTTAGTTTTTGGAAACGTGTGGCGGGACTAACTAGGCAAATGCGATGTATACATGATTTTGTTTGTTTCTTCTTTTCAACAACATTTGATATATTTTAAATATTTTATATATTTTAAATATGCACCAAAACTAAAGATTGCTAAAGAGATATTTAAATGAAATGTGCTAACTGTTTTATATCTGGAAGCAATAATCTGATTGTGTTATATGAAGTCGAGTTTTAAAAGAAAGTTACATATTAGGCTACATTTGTTGCTAAGGCAGCTGAGTTATTGCTGTTCGTGTTGAAAGTTATGCTAACCTAAATATGATTAAAATGTCTGAAGTAATACGTCTTTTTACTTCAAAAAAGGAAAAGAAAATGCAACAACATGCCCAAACATTTGTGCAATTCATGGTGAGTATGCTGTTAGTGAACAATAGTGGATAGTTCGATTCCGTTCCAGAAATATCGATGCAGAAGAAAAGTCGACACAATTTTACAGCTGATGGAGTGAAACAGGCAAGAAAGCGGTTACACATGTACCGTATAATAGTTTAAAATTATCTTAAATCAGCAGTCGATTCAAAAAATTTCGCTATTTGGGTACTGCATTATTTCAATACGGCAAAGAAATTTAACTGACCGAATAACTATCAGTTAAACGCTGCTGAAAACCGCGTGATGAAACAATTTTCTAAGGAAAATTTTCTAGGAAAGAGCATATACATATATACATGTGTACATATGTCTAAATCTTTTTGGGTATACTTCAAAATTTTAAATTTCACGAAAAAAAACATCGCTCGTGAGAGATCCACGCGGTCAGGCTTGAAATCATCTTTTCACTAGCGTCTTTTGAAATCTGTGATGCAAAAATGCATGTTGCTCAAAGATGAAATTTCATATACATAATTTACCGTCAAAAAACATTTTTTTTACTCGAAAACACGGAAGGTATCCCACCATTTCTAGTGTTGAAACACACTAAAGTGACAATGGTCCAATTATTCTCGAAAAACTTTTTCCAAAAAACGAAAGCAGTACTGTTTCATGTCAAACTTCCTTTAGTCACAAACTCATATAACCAAAATGTAACCTTTCCGCGAACACACAACCGCGAATCGTCTGTGCGTTGATGTGTGGATGGCGATATAAACCTATAATGCGCGAAAAGAAAATTAAATTCGTGGAGATGGAGGAAAAAAGCGTATTTACTTAATTTAAAAATTACTTACTTACTTACTTATAAGGCCGGCGACCCATGAAGGGTCAGAGCCTGAGCAATTGCTGCCTTCCATCGCTGACGGTTCTGAGCACGCTGCTTCCAGTCGTCAAGGCCAAGCTGTCTTACGTCCGCGATGACTTGGTCTCCGGAGGTTCGGTCGTCCTCTTCTTCTCGAACCAGGAGGCTCAGATTCGAAGACCCTCTTCGCTGGAGCGTTGCTGTCCATGCGTTCGATGTGGCCGAGCCAGTTTAGTAAACGAATTTTTGCCTTCCGGACTACATCCACATGCTGGTACAGCTCGTAGACTTCGCGGTTATGTCTTCTCCTCCATTCACCTTCTTCGCAGACGGGACCATATATCCGACGTAGAATTTTTCTTTCGAAGGCACCAAGAATCAGCTCTGCAGACTTGCTTATCGTCCACCTTTCAGCTCCATAAAGCAGGAATTGCAGTTGTTTTGACAAACCGAAGTAGCATCGGTTGCCAAGGGTGGTTCTACGTCGGATCTCCACTGTGATGTCATTTGTGGAGTTAACGTTTGCCCCGAGGTACCTCAAAAATAAAAAAAAAAATTTAAAAATTAGGAAATGGAAAATTAGGAAAATCGACAATTCAAGGTGCACATTTTGACACAGTACTAAATTCGCATATTTCGAAATCTTCAACATGATCTCGTCTTACTCTATAACTGGACGACTAGAAAAGGTCAAAGTGTAAATATACAAAAGGCTCCTTCGTCTCATGTATTGACTACTATTTTGAACAAAATTTTAAAACAAGGTCCAGCGGTAACCCTTTACACATCTTCGCAGTTTAAACCAGTGATGGGAAAATGGAGATATCACCTAAATCCAAACAACCTTTGTTAACCAAAGTGATTAAAACGCCTCTTAAGCGAAAACAATGGCGATAAGTGAATCTCTGTCCTGGCTACAGCGGAACGCGATATCCGCACTGAATAATTGCATCTTCTCGGAGCTGCGGTTTTTGAACTACTCCAAATGGTAAAACTTGAGCGGCTAGCCAATAAGTATCTTCTTTCATAATTGTTGTGGTGTTCAGTGCTAGAATCTATACTGGAGCTTTCAGCATGTGAACTGACGCACTTACCCACTACAAAACAGTTCCAATAATTTATTAAAAAATATGAAAAGTTTGAAAAAGATGTAGTACCATGGTCTCTCACCATTCGAAAAGAGTCAAGTGGAGATTGAAATCACATAGTGGCTACACTGCTTGTGATATCTCCTACACTACACGCTTTTCTTCTATGTGTTTCTGTCTTTAATATTCTTATTTGATTGAGAACGATGCAATGTGCATATTTTTCTTCAACGATGACTGAAGCGAACGATGACAGTGTGAATCGAAGTTTACCAGATTCATTAAAATTTCAAGGACATATTCGCAATTTATACATTCATGCAATTGATACCTGAGCAATACAATTAGCAGAATTGCTGTTCTGAAGAACATTATCCACTGTTAACGTTTAATCTTCGCCTTGAACAACTGAATACACAAACATACAGAGAACATTTTTTTGCCATATTGCATGCATCGCGCTCCAAGTGCTTCGCAACGCTTTTAGTATCAGTACGATCTGCAAGATTTGCTTACAACCATTACTAAATAAAACTAGTTTATATACCATGTAGATTATTCATATCTTGAAACGTATGAACATACTCAAACCTATTAGATTGTATTGGAAAAAAATATTTTGATAGCGCTAGCTCTCGCGAATACGCTGCGATCTGGCAGTTCAGTTGATTTCTAACACTATAGAATTCAGGGCACACCATGGACATTCTGAGTCCAGTGCAAAACGATTCGTCTATTGTCTCGGGTGGACAGGGGGGTTTCTGTCAGGAGAAGTGGAACAAATTCATCGATTTTGTGGGTAGATTTGATTTTTTTTTCACCTAAGATTGGATTAAAGTTGTGTTTTCTTGAAGGTGATGATGACTTACAAGTTTGGTTTAATGGGGCAGCCATTTCGTTTCTTTTACCATACTGGATCGGTGGTGGACTGTTCTGTTACATGGACTTCACACTAAAGCCGATATTGCTGAGAAAATACAAAATTCAAAGGGGGAACAACGAGCCTCTGGACTGGACAACATTTAAGAAAGTTAGTTGAGACAATTTAAAATGTCACTTCTAAAGCTTCATTCACTTCGTTTTAGATCATTAAACTGGTGCTTTTCAATCAAATCATTGTTTCAGCTCCAGTCATGTATGCCTTTTTCGAAGCAATGAAGGCAAGAGGCCTCAAGCCGCTTCGTGAATTTCCCTCATTTTCGTCCATTGTCATCGACATTATGGTCTTCCTGCTGATTCGCGAAATATCCTTCTATTACGGTCATCGAATGTTGCACTACAAAGGACTATACAAGCTGATTCACAAGAAGCACCATGAGTGGTCGACGCCGATCGCAGTAACCGCAGTCTACTGTAATCCAATCGAACACGTGATTAGCAATATTCTCCCAGTGATTCTGGGACCTATAGTGATGAAAAGTCACGTATTTACCGTGTGGATTTGGATTTTCCACATTACAGTGCACACAATCAGCGATCATTCTGGATATCACCTACCCTTCACGGCGAGTCCTGAATTTCATGACTTCCACCACGCTAAGTAGGATATTGTAGCGAAAATATTTTGTTTCTCTACATACATATGTGTTCTATTCGATTCTATAGGTTTAACAACAATTTTGGAGTAAATGGACTTTTCGACTGGTTGCACGGCACTGACGCATCTTTTCGTAAGAGTGAAGCTTACAAAAGGCACACGTTTCTAACTGGATTCAAATCAGCTCGGGAGGTATTTCCTGATGAAGTGGCGAAGAGAAAGAAGAAATGAAATTGTGGAATAAGTGTCTTGAAATAAATGTTTTCTTACTTGTTGTGTTGTTAAATTTGGGATTTTTAAGTGTTAAGAGTTTGCGAAAGCATGGACAATCGCAAGAGTCAATAAGGAAGACCCTGAGAAAAGCTCTGCGTTCAGTTTTGGTGCGGTGTGCGTTGATGACATTTTGAGGAGAGCATTTAACGACGATTCCGAAAGGCTGTATGGCTTAGTCTCGGGTCGACGAATATAATGCTTAAGACGGCTAAACTGTGTAGAACGGATGGATAAGACTACTTCGGCCTGACGAACCTTCGAATCCAAACTAATTGGACAACGGAATGGAGGACGCTCAAGGATCCTATGATGCACATAAAATATGCGGCATGCTTATTTGGAGGCCGCTGAATATTCGTGCAATCGAATTCATCATCAAGACGAAGCCTTAGAGTACATTACAGCATCATTGAACATTTCAGAAATCCATGAAGTAGAACAGTAAGTGACGCACTTGCTATCTGATTAGATTTCCACATCTAAACGGTATTACACCCACAGGCAGAATGATGGTCACCTGATCTTGCATTGACAAGCCTATAAATCGAAAGTTGGTAATTAAATGTTCCTTCTCGGTTACATCTTGGAAATTGAATTAAACCAATAAATCCACAAACACAGCTTTAAAATTGTTGACATTTATTGTTTTCGATGATTATTTGAAACCTCCTCCCAGTGAGCATGACGTGTTTGACCAGACTTCATTTTTAATTTACAAAGAAACTTCATGGAAAAAAGCTAAGCAACCGATGTCCCATTGTAAATTTAAAAAAAAAATATTTTCCAGTCATTTATTTCGATTGGCAAGTGCACACATACGTTAGCTGATATCTACTAAATGGTTAAAATCTACCCCCGTCAGATTAAAATGCATGATCAAGCCCTATTATTTCAAACCGTTAACAATTATGTTAGATAAGATAGAGAGGTGTATCAAGCTTCATTTTTGAAGTAAATACGTTATTTTGAGATAACAGACTTTGTCTTTAATGACGCCCTCCCCTTCAGGTGTGAACAGTATCACAAGATCTGCACCAGTGTATTGTTTTCCTTGCAAATTCAAATATGAATTATCCAATTGAGAGACAAACTTTCAACATCACATGACGATTGCTACTTTCCAATAGGTGTAATTAGTTTATTAAAAAAAAGTGCTCGTTTATTTTGCTGCTCCCTGTTTCGACACGCCCTGTTCCTATTTTGACAGCAACAAGCTGTCAAATTCAGCTGATAGCTAAAACGTCAATGAACAGATAAAAGACACAAGTCAAAAAATAGATACAAAAGATTTTAAGTGATGTTTGTGTTCTCAAGTGCAACTAGGTTATAAAATCATATTTCCATCACATTTCCGCTACCTATATTTCTATCGAAGAAAATGTTAATATATTACGCATTTATATTTCTTATATGCTTTTCAATAACATCCGGCAGTGACAATATAACAAGCATTTCCAATCCGCAAACAAAAAATATCAAGAATGCTGACTTGGCTGAAGTTCAGTTGCAAGATGTGGAGGCGTTACAAAAGGAATATAAGGTAAATGAAAATGGCGAACCAATTCTACGGCGTAAAATAGTGTCAACCGAAGTGAAATTCGCTCCCAAAGAATCTGAGAACAAGACTAATGCTGTTCAGGAGGTGAAAATAGCTACTGAAGGATCTGGAGTGACTCGAGTGACACTAGTTAGTAGTGCAAAGATTAACAATGCAACTTCTGCAGCAACGAAGTCTATAAATGCAAGTAACATAACTGCAGGAACGTCAACATCAGAGGCAACAGTTGAAAGCAAGCCTTTGAAGAGCACCAGCACTGAAAAAATTGAATCAGCCAGTGCGAAGAACAGTACATCAACTCAAGTTGTGCAAAATTCGACAAAAACAAGTTCGGTGCCTTCTATGACAACTGCTAAATTGAATATATCCTCGACATCCTCTTCTACAACAACCACGACATCCACCACCACCACCACGACTACGACAACGACAACAACTACTCCAAAACCTAAAAAACCAACAATAACATTCAGTGTCGAAGATAAGCCCGACATAGCAGATATTGTTCCCGATCGAATAAGCAGCAAATTTCCCGTAGAATCACTGCCAAAGCTAAGCGTCGATGAACCAGAGCAACCAATAGCACAACCATCACAGGAATTCAACGGTGGACTCTATCGGAACAATCGCGACTACATCATACCCATCGTCTCGATAATATTCGCTGTTCCGATTCTCATGGGAATGGTTATTGTCGCCTACCGTCGCGTACGTGATTTCTGGTCCACTCGTCACTACCGTCGAATGGACTTCCTGGTGGACGGCATGTACAACGACTGACACAGATACGATACGTAAGATTTGCTCACTTCGCCCTGAGTGTAGCAATATTAAAATTCGTGGCCAAATTTAACATACATTTTTTAACTGGTGCACATTCATAAATTCAACAAGAAAATCAAAAAAAACTATATAGGAACGAAATTCTTCCCCCAATTTGAAATTCTGTGATTGATTTCTACACGAGTGCTCATTTAATAAGCGTTATTCTATCCTCATAGTTGCATTCATTTAGAATAATACCAGCGCTTAGAATGATAAGGAGTCAAGTGACATTTTTTTTTTCATTATTTTCTGTGCTAATGGACAACATTTTCAACAACATCTCATTGTAAGTGCTTCAGTTGACTTCTTCAAGTAAAACAACAACAGCAAACACTCATCAAGTCATCCGCCTTCCTTGACTTTTCTTCTGGTCTCTCAACGAGCGTGTAGTTTGGTAAGTAGAAAAACTAAAAACAATGTTTGCTCTTGCAAATAATATTCACTTTTGATCTGCACCTTTTTTGTTTTACTGCTGTGTTAACGAGGCAATTAGGCAGACAGTGAAAATTAAAAGGTACAGATGTTGAGACTGTTCAGCGGATCATCCTACTAAAAGATGACCTTATACAATCAGTTTATTATGTACTTACATTTCTGACTAATCGCTGCTTGGAAGGGCGGATTGTGAAGTAAATTCGCTTTGTTAATGGGTTTTGACATATAAGTGATTTGATATTGGTCCGGTTCTGGTCCCTGCTACGAACAACACAAATCAATACAAAATTACAAGAGCCGCTTATAAGATGCTAAGTTGTTGAGTTCTTTTAGTTTTGTATTGGTTGTTGGTTGTGGCTGACCGGTATGGGAACACATCTAGGCGATGACGTCTATATTGCGTTGGGAACAAAAATGTTCTAAAAAAACCAAAATGTTTTAATTTGTTGTTTTCAAACGCTTTACGACTTTCTGAAGAAAGTACCGTTTTCTGTAATGCTTACAGTTTTGTTAACATTCATTATAATTTTTGTAATTGCATAACGTGTTTGCATGCACTGTGGAATATCACAGCCATTGACCATTCATATGCCATTGACTAAAAACAGATTATACTTTGTAAGCAAAAATGACAGTTTTGAAGTGTTCCATCCATAACTCCAATTTCCAAAAAGCAATTTGAAAATTGACCTACAGAAAATTCGAGTCTTTAATTTTAATTTTAAATTAAGTGGCGCTACAGTCCACAAGGTAAGAGGGAATAGCTCCTTTAGCAACTACTCATGTTGTGCGTGTTTTGTTCCTTAACGCATCAAGTTTTTCCGCTATATACAAGAAGAAGTTTTTCATTACTGTTCTTAAAGTGTTGTCAGCAAAAGTGTCGCGAAAAAATATGTGGAATCGAACCTGGGGCATTACCGCGTGACTTACCCAAAATAGCCTTTAAGTTCTATAACCATATTTTGAGTTTTTTAATAGCATGTCTTCAGTACCTGTATCAGACACATAATAGGTACATGACGCCTTTGTAATCGACCTTGGAACAGTCACCGCAAAAAGCTCCTTGCCTCTTCCTCATTTAAAAATACACCCCACATAAATTAAGACATATTATTTTCTTAACTAACTCAAATCGATATTATTTATTTTCAGTTCATGGTCATGACAGTAAATGGTACAATCCGCATGACGCGGCCTTTCTCTTCTTCAACAACCTCAAGCCTTCCGGAAAAAAATGAAGTGAAACAACAAAACGTCTTGTATTCTATGCATTTTTTTACTTTAGCAAATACGTGAATCATTGCACAGAGCAGAGATTGACAAAAGGCAAAGTCACCAAGAAGTGAGCAAAAAACGACAAAAAAAACAATCCAATCAATCTATGTACATGCAACTCCACATAGAATAGCGAATGAACATTTTTAAGTGCCTTAAAATCGAATTAAACACAGAATCTAGAGTAAGCAGAATTCGCTTGGAGAAAGTGCAAAAATAAAAGTATACATATATAGTACGATATGAATAAGGTCTTAAAACAGAGCGCAGAAGACAATTCTTGTAAATAAAAGAGTGAATCAAAGTAACATGTTTGCCAACACCACACCACACCCTTAAAAAAAACAAAGACTTAGTAAAAAAACAAAATTGTATCAGATATCTAGTTAACGCGAAAGTTTGACGACGAAAATAATTAGGATTTAATAAGTATGAATTAATTATATTTTTCTACTTAACATTGTGTATCATATACCGATTGATTGAAATTGTTTTGAGGAGGCAGTTATTTGTCGGAACAATGAGTGAGACTCATTTCACACGATTGGGGAACGAGCGATATTATACGAATTTCTTTTTGTGTTTTCGAATTTAATACGGTTTGCATTTTGGGTTGCATTTGGTTTTCATTTTCATTATCTTTTGCGTATTTTGAGACTTTGTGTTGAATTACTAAATCTTGTTTTTCTTTTCAAAATTTTGTTTTCATAAAATGTATGAATATAGAAGATAACTATGTGATTTTAATTGTAAGAAATACGAAGCAATAAAATTGTATTATGATATATCAAGTTGTGTGTAAGACATGTTCCCGTAGCTTTCACAAATAATGCTCAACTACGAAAGTTTGACCTCAGCATAATAATCGTAGTTTTGCATAGTTTGTAAAAGATGCGGGATCAAAACGAATTTTTATTGAAAAATTTAACTTTACAGGAGGGGCAATGAAAGACTGGATGGAACACATCGCCATTTACTTTTTATAACAAGCTGTAGATCCGTTTCTAAAACTGATGACAAGTATGGCACAGAAAGTCACAACAAGTCTGATGATTTTATATAAATATATATGCGAAAGACAATAACATAGTACCAAACTGCAAACCAGAGCAACACAACTTATTATTAACTTATTATATTGCTACTAACAAAACAATCTCATCCTACTGTCTGGGAAACTATCCCCGTGACTTGAGTTAAAAATTGATCGTCAGGAACTAGACAAGTCAGATGGTAGCTTGAAAAAGGTGAGGCGAACAAAGGACCCATTCAAGAATAGAAGCCCCAGGCGTTTGGACCAACTTTCCCACTGCGACATAAAGACCATGCATGCATATTCTTGAAAGCTCCAACTGAATGCTTACAGTTATCATGGAATTAAATTTGAAGCAGGGTAAGGACTGGATGTATTAAAAGTCTTACGGAACGAGCTGTTCTTAAGTTTACGATCTTTAAGCAATTTCTGTTTAACAGACAGGTATAACAAACCATCGTCCCAAACCATGGGATTTTTGGGTATTGTTGATTTCAGTTTCGCCAAATGTGCTTGTGAGGAAAAGTGCCAGTCGATGGCATCTTTCTATATGGCGGAAGCTGAAAGAACAAAAATAATAACATAAGCTTTATGAAAGGCTAACTGAAATGCAATTTATTCCTTACCATTTAAAGGTTGTTATAACGTCTAGTAAATCATACGTACATTCTTTATTTTGTAACTTATTTGAAAACAGGCGATGTCATACGGAATCTAGGTTTATGTTGGGAAAACTTAGATGCCCTAGCAAGCACAACACGAAAGAAGCGCTCTGATGTTTAACTTCCAAAAAACGTTTTCTAAATATTGATTCCCCTGAAATATATCTCCCTTCCCAGAACCAACAAGATCCAATCTATAGATACAAGATGCAACCTTCCGCATTTAAACATATGGATTTTGAGACTGAAAGGAGAAATGGACACGTATAAATTTTAGAATGTAAGCAGAGCAGTTGATACACTTCTGTGCACGTGTATGTGTGTTATGCAATGAAATGATCCTTTTGCAGTTATTCTGCGAATGTGTAAAACATTGAATTTTAAATTACATACATACATACATGTATGTATATACGCAAGATAAGTACATAAATAACTTCAAGTCAAAATGCACATGTAAACAAAATATTCCAAATGATCCAAAATCCGGATATAATAAATAATAAATCCTAAAACATTCTTGAACGAAGGCAATAAAAAGCACAAACAATAACAAATTATAAACAGTTAGGCGACTTCCTTCCACCTAAAATTTCTACACACACATGCAAAAGTGAAGCAAAGAATTGAAAACAAATCGGTTGCGATAGCAAAAGGAGGCATATTTTGTATTCTTTCGGCGTAGGGTGAGGTGCTGTGCTGTTTCTTGTTTTATTCCTTCTTAGCGTATTTTAAATGTTTTTTGGAACATTTTGCTGTTTTAAAGAAGCCTATATTTATACTTAACAGTTGAATATGTTGTCTTGTGATTTGTGAATATGTGACGGTTTGTGATTGTTTTTTTGCAATTCTAGAAAGTACCTAGCGCTTTTTCAGCTGCATGTGTGATTCTTTTTTCAAAATCTGAAGGCAGATCAAGGTTACAAATTATTAGCAAACTTTTCTAAAAATTTAGACACCAATTCGAATACAAAACAAATAACAAAATTAACGTTTCATGTGTAGTGTATATGTATAGATGTGTTTCAATGATCTTTGCAAAATGTTTCATACTATGCTCTAACTGTAAAGGTGTAATTCTGTTCTTATGGTGTTAAGTTATTGTGAACTATAACTAGGTCGAGTGCAGCGCATCCATATTTCATGAACTTATTCAAAGTTCTTGCTAACATTGGACATTAAACGGGCTAAGTTTATCGTGCGAGATCAATAGGTTTCTGTCCTGCCCCAGGCGCCTGTCTATGCAAAAATCGGATTTACCGCAGAGTTAGTGTGCCTTACCGGGAGGAGCTTAGGATAATAGCCAAAGGCAAACAAAATTCCAAGATCTCTTTGAATGTTACCTTTTCTAATAATACCAAAGTGCATTAACGATAGTTATTTTTTGATTACTGTTTAAAAACTATTAACCCCAAAACTGGAAAAAAAGTGTTTTTTTTTTAAACGTTTTTAAATGTATTTTTTATTGTTCCTTTTTTCTGATTTTTTTATATCTAGATATAAAAATACTTAAACTAGCTATAAATTTCGATGTGATTATAAAAACTACCTTACTGGCCCTATGCGGGCTCTCTAAGATAATCTTAATATTTTATTTTCGTGCCTTTCAGCGTAGTTTCTTTTAAAAAACAGAAGTATAATAAAGCTAAGATTATTTTCTGATCTATATACATGTATTCCTATTTCTTGCTACACATTCACAGAAATCTGTTAACAACTGTTCCAGTTAATCGTACATTAAATAGGTTCTTTGGGCAACTTAATAGAGACATTCAACTCTTTTGTTCAGTTCAAGCACATGAAACAAATTGTTTGGAAAAACTGTAGTAATAAAAGAAATCTTAGCAAGAAATATATTATTCACAAAAAAAAAATTAAAAAAGATTGTGGTTCGACCATATTGGTCGGGCTGGCAATGGCATTCCACTCCGGTACGCTATCCCACTACTGCTTACCACGGGAACTTTTGGCTGCTGGCTTTCGCCCCTGGCCCGGTTCATCCCTCCTTGGCCAACCTGAATACCTCGGACTCCTCCATGGCACCCATATTGATGGCAAGCTTAGTGCGGACGTTCCGTCAACATGACCTGGCCCACTGCACAGAACTCCCGACCTCAAACCGTTCACACAACCCGACCTCCGAGAAGCCGGATTACAGGAGATGCCAACCTCCCAGTCGAAATAGTCGCATTCTAATTTCGACCACTTTTGTCTTTAGGTTAAGAGACGTGAAATATTTTGATTTGCCGTTGTATCAGGTATCAGGTTTTGAAATTTATTTGCTAGAATTATTTCAATTGTAAATATGATAAAAATATCATTAAATAAAACCAAAATTAAAAAAAAATAAAAAGTAAACTCGATCCTGCCAGGAGTCGAACCTGGAATCTTCTGATCCGTAGTCAGACGCGTTATCCATTGCGCCACAGGACCCACATAAAAATTGGTATCAATTTTCTTATGTAGACTGCTGAGTAAGCGGTTTTGTTTTTGTAAACACCAAGTGTGTGATTGGAAACACCTTACAACACGTGGTTAAGAACAAACAATTTGGCTCACGTCGTTTCAAAAAAAAAAAACAAACCTACGTGTATGTAAATTTTATTCAGGCGAAATGTTAGAGATACTGTTGTACGTGTGTTTATGTCTTTATCTTTTAAGAACTGTCCACAAATGAGCTTAATTTTGTCTCAGTAGCTGCGCGGTGATCTAGTGAGAGATAAAATAAATTCATTGTTGGACACATTTCGCATGGCTAAGAAATTAAAATTTGTGTGACATTTATTCATAGACTATAATTATAAAGTAGAATGTCGATGAAATGGACGTCTTTGGTTTTGATAGCTGTGTGAGTAAAATAATCTTAATCTTTTTATGGTTACATTTGTGAAATTGTGCAGCAGTTTGCTTGTCGGAGGATGATTCAATAAGTATTGTTATTGAGGCGGAAGTGGGGTTGGATTCTGATTTATTGTTAGGCATTATGTTTCTTCAGATTAAAAAACAGCAATCTATATATATAATATATGTAAGTTTTTAAAGTTTTCTTTATTCACAGAGTAAAAGATACTCCAATCAGATACAACACTGTATTGCCGACATTACTGAATTTACGAGTCAAAATCAGATCACAGAATTACTTATCTAATCTGTATTCTTTTCGTCGACGATGCTTATTGTATTTCAATGCATCATCCATCTGAACGGATAAATCTGAAGACCCAGCCATATACGTACATATTAAGATAAGGAATCTGAAGCATTTTTGTTGAAATGCTGCAAATGCCCTGCTGTTTATCGGCATCTCAGTTCTTAGCCTTGTTTTGGGGGTATCCGTCCACTGAATGCGAAAATGTATTTCGAAGTCTGCTTGAAGGGATTAGTCTGCACGCGAATGATACGATCTGGAACACCATTATTAAACCGATTATGTATATCAAATTGCAACGCACATAAAAACATCTGTCATAAAAACAAAGCCAGCTGCAGGTTCAGATTTAAAAGTGTTGAAAAGTATTGTGCCAAAAGGAGACCATACACTTTTTGCGTTACCAGTATTAAACGGCGCAAACTTTCGAAAGCAAAAGAAATATTTTTAATGGAAATTTACTCGCATTTTAACAATATTAAGAGATGACGAACAAGTATCTGAAAGAATTATCATATCTACGTTATGAATCCTGTATAATTACCATTTACAAGATTTAACAGATCTTATTCGGATATTAAAAAAATTAACGCATAAGAAGGCTTGTCAAAATGTACATAGCATTGTCATAATTGAAATACCATTTACCATTTGAGGAGTTTTACAAAGATCGAAATAAAAAGTAATCAGATCGTGCAAGGTCAGAACTATATGGTGCATGCTTAAAAACATCCCAACCAATCTCCAATAATTTTTGCCGAGTGACCGAAGATGTGTGTGGCCTTGCATTGCCATGATGGAATTGTGGCTGGATTGTTCAATTTTGTTGGTTATTCAATGTAGACATGTAAATTGGGCACTCATTTGGGTTGTAAAAGTTTAAAGTAGACAACTCCTTTGTAATCCCACCAAACTGATAACATAACTTTCTTTTGAGGAAAATCATCTTTCAATATTATTTGGGCTGGTTCACCTGGTGTGCTTCATGGTCTGTTTTGATTCACATTGTTGTTGTAAGCAACCTATTTTTCATTACCAGTTATCAATCATTCTAAATATGGATCATTTTCACTACGTTTCTTTAACAAATCACTGAGTTTTCCTATAAAACAAAGTTGTTTTAAGCGATTTACAATTCATGTATGTGATACATGAAATTCTTTGCAATATTAAGTGTTGTAGTGACTATCCGAATCGATTATTGCTTTGATTTGGTCGTCATCAACTTCAAATAGACGACAAGAGCGTTTTTCATCTTTGAGTGAAAATCACTAGAACGAAAATTGGCAAACCAATTTTAACACTGCCGTTCTTTTGAAGCTTCATCACCATAGACAGCAAATAAGTTTTAGTGAGCTTACGATGAAAAAGCAAAATATGATGAAAATGTTCGTTTTGATTTTCCATTTTCAACAGATGCCAAACAAAAACTATATAACCAATCTAAAGTTTTTTTTATGCTGACTAACAGTTGAAGTACCAGCTATTAAATAGCAAAATGTGTGTGACATTTCGATTACATCAGCCAACCTAAAAATTCAACTAAAGGCAGCTATAAGTGAAATTCGCACTTATTTCTTCACACAATAAATCCTCTACACAAATTGACCTATCACCCTGTTCGTGATTCATAATTTCCTTCAATAGAATATCCCACATAAAAAAAACCCTTCAATTTTTTTTTTCCATTTATCCTACTGTCATATCCAGAAACGTCAAAACAATAAGTCAACGAGCATACGTCATTTGTTATAAAATTGTAAACTGACGTAATTTGCAAAACAAAAATATTTAAATTAAAAACATTTTGTATTCAGCTCTGGTGTGGTATCCGCGAAATCTATCCGTCCGTAGAACAACATTCCAAAGCAGTTTTAACTTATTGATTTTGGTAAATGTGAATTATCCAAATAAATAGCTTCAAGTATAATCGTAAAAATGTAAGTTCTGGCTTATTTTATCTTTGCAAAAAAAATCCGCGCATTTATCAATGTAAAATAGTGTTTACCGAAAAGACTCACAAAACGACGATACACACACCCAAAATTTAATTGCCTTCGTAGCCAAATTTAGATTCTTTTTTCTCTCTCTCTCTCTGGATTAAGTGGAATTTATTTATATTGTTACCCATTGGAAGTTCTAATGGTACGGAATCTGAGGGGCAAATGAGAAAAGCGGCTAACGTATGGGAGCAGCAAGATAAACGGAAATACAGATACAATGATTACTGTGGGAGTTCTGCTCAAACAAATGCCGAACAGTTTTCCAGTAGAGTGCACAAGATATCGCTGTCGGGCAACAGAAAGAAGTCACCACAGCCGCAGCAGGTTGTTAAACTGAATTAAGTAAAAAACAACAACAACACTAAATAAAACAATCATAAGTAGAACAAGTTTATAGAGGTCACCGGCGCGGCGGCATTGTACTTCTCCCCTTTTTCGTACGCTTCGGTCGGTCGGTGTGTGCCGCCGACAACGCCACCCAATGATGACACTGACAGTAGACAAGCAACAAAAACAACCCGACTACGACAACTGCCGATCCCCAAGTGAATTCAAATCCATTTCAACGTTTAGTTAGGCAGAGTGCGGGGTAAATCAAAACCCCTCCATACTCACCACCCCGCCCACCATCAAGCTAGATGAAAAACGCACATTGACTTAGTTGCGTTTAACCAGTTCAATAAGTGCCAAGCCTGGGAGATGATCGTGGATGGTGGTGGCGACACCAAAACTAGTGGCAAGCAAGGAAACCGACTGTGCTTGAATTTTTACCTTTCGAGAGCGATAAGTCTTATTCCGGTTTGCGTTAAGCATCAGAAATCGAACGTGGTTCCGTCTCATATTAGCTCGTCTCATAGTCCTGTTGCTCGGTCGAACTCGGTCAGAATTTTGTTTACCCTCATGTGCTTACCTCCCCTAATCTTAAAGTGAATTTCGTACCTAATCCGAGTGAATCAAAGAAGAACGGTGTGCGAAGAGCAGCCCGAAAAGTAGTTGACCGGTTGACCTGTGATAAATTTGAATAAAAAAAGAAACATGTATTCACCTGGTAACTATCAAGTTTATGTCAATAATTTGAATGTTAAATGTGGTTCGGTGATGATTATATTGTTTGTTCCTTACCCTGAATGCTGTGCTGTTTTAAAGAACAACCTATACATAGTTACCTAGTTAGATTTTCATTTTGTTGTACATTGCACATTGAAAACTTGTTCTTTTTTTTCTTTCATTTGTTTTTGTTCTTGTTAATCTACCCACACTGAAATTGTTACACAAGAATACAAGTGAGTAAGTTCTCTGTATCCATAGTTGCAGATGCTTCGCTGATTTGTTGTTAGTTTCGTGTGGCGGCTGTTGCGCTTATTTGAATTTCCGTTTCTAGCTACACATGGTGTTTGAACGTTAATTTAGTTTTCATTTTCATTTGCAAACGCTCGGGGTGCTGGTGTTTCGGCCGAGCCTTTGGATTCATATTTATTCAGCACAATTCTGCTTGAAAGTGTCACTACATGCCTGCGTGTTGACGTAACCCTACTAGGTACATTGTGCTACAAATTGAATCATTGCATTTAGCCTTCATTTCACACAGACATACACATCTTCTACGCAGATGAGATGTGTGACACACAACCCAAATTATTTCCCAATATGAATACACATGGGATGTCAACGTCATCGTCATTCGGCGTCGTAATTATTGTTGCGAATCGTAGGGGAATCGTCAAAAAAGGTCATCATGTGTGCTGACTCTATTGACTTATTGGAATAATTGAATTGAATCGAGTTATAAAATTCAGATGCTTAGTCATTGGGGCTGCGCTGATAAAACTAATTTGAACGCTGCTCCACATATGCCGCCAAATAACCTATCGCTGCAGTATGCTCTGCTTTATTTTGGTGTTATCATATTTTTTCATGCTTAAGTTAAATCAATCAATCAGCCGATATAATCAAATAATTAAACGCGGTGGAGATACGATTAATTTTGTGTTTACTACTGTGGTTCTTTTATCGGCTGATGGACTAATGGCAACAGGCGATTTGTTGCACTTTGGTCGTAAACTGTTTGATTACTAGCTCAATATGCAGGGAAATTAAATTTAAGAGAAAAAATTCATCCAAGGCATGAAGAACGTTACGGATATGCGAGAAAAAGAGAGAAATGCATAGTTTAGGGGCTTTGTAGTCAAAAGCCTTCTGATTTTTTAGCCAGGATATACCCTGGTTACTATCTTTTAATTTCATTTTTTTATTGAATTATTTTTACAATACAAAAATGATTTACTTAAATAAAAATAGGTTTGCCCATTATTAGGCTGTCAAAAAGGTTGAACGAAATGACGAAATGTCAATTTAAGGCTCTGTACAATACGCTTTACCTTTTCCAATGTACGTTTTACCTATTATTTTTTTGGCAACACTGGTTTAAACAGCTGGCGCACGTCTCGTGTTTTGTTTCACTGTAAAACATCCTCAGTTTGATCTATAATTTAACCATGAGTCGTCTTACAAACGAACAACGCTTGCAAATTATTGAATTTTATTATCAAAATGCGTGCTCTGTTAAGAAAGTTCATCGCGCGCTTCTTCCATTTTATGGCCACTTCATTTTTGCCTCAATGGGTACGTAAATAAAGCAGAATTGTTGATTTTGGAGTGAATATCAGCTAGAAGCATTGCAAGAGCTGCCAATGCATCCAGAAAAAGTCACCGTTTGGTGCGGTTAATGGGCTGGTGGCTACATTGGACCGTACTTCTGCAAAGATGATGCGAATCGTAACGTAACTGTGAATGGTGAGCGCTACCGTGGGATAATATCCAACTTTTTTTGCCCAAAATGCAAGAGTTTGACTCGCATGACATGTGGTTTCAATAAGAAGGTGCCACATTCCACACAGCACGCACAACAATAGACTTATTGACGAGGCGAGTTCGGTGAACATTTAAGTTCACGTTGGGGACCGGTCAATTGGGCGCCTAGATCGTGCGAATTAACATATTTAGACTATAACTGCCAAAATTTGCGCAGTCAAGGTTTACATTTGCTTGAAATAATCTTCAAAAATTAAATCTGAATTTTACGTTTTTCATGAAAAAACTTTCCTATAGCTTTTAAAAAACCACCCTTTATATTTTAGAAATTTCTTAAGAATTAGCAAACACTAAGAGAATGCAAGATATCTTTTTTCAAAACACAATTCTGAAATTATCATCAAACATGGACATATGTTAACACAACTATATTTCCTAAATAAGACCCAAAATTTACAAACCCTGGATATCACCCCAATCTCGAAAATTAATTTCTTAAAAGAATCTTATAAAATAAAACCAAATTATTCAATGTAATTGCCATATTTCTCATTTACTCTCTCTCTCTCCCTATCTTTCATATTACACAGGTAAGTGTTGGTAGTTCTGAAAGATGTGTATGAAGTCAAGCTGAATCAGTCCACCTCTTATAAATCCTATACAGTGAAAATTTAGAAAAAATTAATCGAAATGCCCCAGAGTTTGTTAACTAATCCAAAAAATCAAGTTTCTTGCACAGAAAATTTGCAATTTGGTCAAAAATGTATTTTATTAAAGTAAAAAAAAACTGAAAAAATAACTTTAATAGTAGCTTTGTACAATGATTGTTCGTAAAAGAATTAGGTTTGGAATGTGACGAGTTTCATTATTTTCTGCGCACAATGATCAATGCATTTCTGCTTCGAATGACTTCTAAATAGGAAGTTTGTATCGTTTCCACAGTCTTGATATATGATTCGTTGCTAGAAGTATCAACTTTCTCTACCTTGTGCGTTTCTTTAATTAAGTCCATTCTTCAATCTCCAAACATTCTTTGTTTTTTCCTGGCATTTAGTTAATCATTCGACATTCGGAGAAAACACGTAAGAAAATGGCAGTAGTAATCTAAAACAAGTAGTACTGGAACGGAGTTGCAATCTGAACGAAAATTTCTTCTTAATGCGTATCGTCCTATGCATTTTACATCGTTTATTTGAAATCGAAAACAAGTAGAAATTCTTAAAAGTTGATTAAAGGCAGCTCTTGTATAGAACGCGTGAGAGCTAAAATGTTGTTTAGTTTTTGTACCATGTTGTAAATGAACCTCAAACCGAAAAAAAAACTAATTTTAAATCTTAAATTGGTTACGTAGTTCTATTTGTGGCCTCCTTACAATAACAGCATATATTAAAAAAACTTATTTTAACTCTACTATAAATATGTATTTCTTATCATTTTGCAAGCGCGAAAGGTATTTCGGTCAAAACTCTAAGCACAAATTGTTTGCATTCTTCGATTATGATGCTTGGAGACAAGGCTCAGTGGACAAAATAGGCGCTTTAAATTAATCAGGCTGCCTGATCTTAAAGAAACTGGTGTCTTTCCTACACACAACACTCCGCAATTGATACGTTTTTTTAAGACAAACAAGACAGTTGGAAAAACGTATTTTTTAGATGATGACGGGATGACGACGACCGTTTTTATGGAAGGATTCCAGTTCTCGACCCTCAGATTTAGAGGAATGATAATACAACAGAATCAGAGAAAAGTACCTTAGATTGTTTTTTCAGCACTCGCTTAAGTGCGCGAAGGGAAAGAAAAGCTATCTATCTATCTATCTCCTCCCCACACAGCATCCATAAAAGCACCCATAAGAACAGAAGCCTTGTGAACTTTCTGAATCCAAGAACTTACTGAAATGGTCAGATAGTTTTCATTCAAAATGGTAAAAATGGTTTTATGAGTAGTGGCATCTAAGCGGTACAATGAACCTTTGGGGTCTTAGGAAAGCAACCACACCCGCCTACTTAACGCAGCATATTTGAATAAAAACCAAGTTTGTCATTGCTTTCAAAAGTGTCTGAAAGTAGCAACAAATTCTTTTAACCACAATATGTGAAAATACGCACAAAATATCCATCAACACAAAGTTTATCATCCCGCGACATAAAAAAAAAAATTATCAAGTTTTCAAAGTCAAGTTCTCATGCTTAAAAAGTCCGTTTATCCACTATAACTTATTTTTTACATTGGCGATTTTCACAGAGAGTACGTAAATAAAAAAAAAATAAAAACTCAAATTAGAATGCTTATTTTCGAATAATTTTGTGATCCAAAATTGTTTCACACGTGATTGTTATAAATTAAACCCAACGCTCGATCACGCTTCAATGTCAAATATTTTGCAATGAATCTTCGGAGCGTGCGTTTCTTTGAAAACAATTGAACAGAATATCTACTTTTATTGGTCGTTAATTTTGACTACCTGGCGCTGGCTACCGGTAGAGGAGTATCTCTTAAATTTGCCAACGTTTTTAATTGCACAAATAGATATTCATTTTTAAAATGAGCGTATAAACGTATGTAGCTATCTTTCACGGGTGAAGTTTATAGCTACACTTAAGTATTTATTTCAGCCTGTCGCATTCCCTTCTTGGAAATTATGCCGACTTTTCAATAATTATATTTCGTTGCGTTTCAAAAAAAAAGGCAAAAGTCTATTGTCTGTGACGCACATGTTCATATCATATAGTGCGTAGAAAGAAAACTTTAAGGCTTTCCGGTCTGAGGTAGCGTTACAGAAGTATTAAGCTTGAAAGTAAATGTCTGTGACATATGTGACATCACAAAGGATTGATGCAGATTAACGGTGTTTTCTATAAATATGAAAGGCAGTGTTTTCCATCCGTTCTACATGGCCCAGCCATCTTAAGGTTTGTATTAGAAGACGTTTAACCAGACTCATGGTAGCGTAGAGTTCGACGTTGTGTTTCCCGCTCTAGATACCATTGACACAAGCAGGAAAATAGTTTTTTTTCGCTCTTAAAAACTTCCAAGTTTTTGCACTATAGATCAGGACGCTGATGATCAAAGTGTTGTACAAAGCTGGCTTGGTCTTTCGAGAGGACTCTCTTACTCAATTGTATATTGAGTCCAAAGAAACTGGCAAGTGATTTTATTATTATTAATGGCGGAACCGAGAATGCGAAGGACTTGAATTCCTCAAAGTTGCTGCTGCTTACTGTGACACTCTTTCCATGACGTCGACCTGGTGACTTTTATCTTGATGACAGCATATACTTTCCTTTGCAGTCGTGTATCCACTTAAGCCACTTTCGCTAGTATTGCTCTTGTAATCACGCCAATATCATCTCCAGCAACTGAGAGGCTTTTTGGAAGATCGTACAGCTGGAGTTGATTTGTATTTTTCTGACGATCTTAAGAATGATTTTGAAATAGTCACACAACAGAATTTTCTCGTTATGAAGCTTAGTGGAATATCGTCGTTCTGCATAATCTGACGAATTTTGTAGGTATGTCCAAAACGAGACTCTTCTCTATGGACGTTGCTTAAAATCGACAAATTGGCGGCGTCGATCTGCTGCAGGGCGAATATCTTATTTCTTGAGACCTTCCTTGAACTTTAACAACTCTGATCAAATTATTTAGGCATTCACACAGAACTGGAGAAAATATACCAAACATTTTGCCTGTCAGCTTTGTTTAGGTTGTCACAGCGTGCAGAAATGAGTTTTCTAAAGCGGCGACGGCGACTACTGACGATAAGTGAACAAAAACCGCAATGGCATCTGTAAATGAAATGAAATGCATTATTAATATTTTACATTTAACTGACTTCTGAATAAAAGAAATGACGAAATTCTTATGTTGGTGTTATCCTCAGTGATAACGGTTAATTTTTTGTAGGGTTTATCCAAATACTTCCATCACCGGTGTTATGCGATCAAACTTTTGTTGTGAAACATGTGAGAACAAATGAGAAACGTCACAACGTGTCTCCTTCGCGCTTTTGAGCGTCTTTGAAAATGTTGCCTCGTGTTTTTGCTCATTTATTCCATAGGAGGGTGGAAGTTCATAACTATTGCCACATGTTCATTTTCACATCCAAAATTTTTTCACATTTCAAGCCAATGTTAATGCTTACGTCCACAAATCGTAAGCGAAAGTTAAAGCCAGTAAGTAGCAATCAACTGTTGTCATCGCAACAATGTACCGCCTAAAAACACATTCAGAAACAACCTGTCACACTAGGTAACTTATTTTATTTAGCAGTTCAAAATGCAGATCACATTTTATTCTTAAGTCACAATCATTTTCAAAATACCCACTGCATTTGTCATTTACTTTCTGGTTAAAAATAGAATGGACGTTTTGCATAGACCGTGTTTCGTTATATAGTTTCTGCATTAATTATTCAGCCTTTATTTGCATGCTTAAGTGCGCTTAATTTAATCACTGTGTCACAGCAACCAAGCCCCCACGACTTCGTTATATCTGTTAATGGTTTTTTGTTTTTGCTTGCGAATTTTTCAGTGAACACATACGACAGTTATCCTGATTATCCAGAGTCGGAAATGGATGATCGTGACAGTCTGTACTTCGATACAATTTCATTGGCCGGTTCGGAATCAGCAAACAATCGCAGATCGTTGTCTCAGTCGCGGATGACAATTTATCATTCTGCAGTTGATCTAGCATTTGATGGTACACCTAAACGCAACAGCCGTGTGCTCGATAAAAACGGTTTTGGTAAAGACAGCACTCTCACAAAGCTAACCACCTTGGAACTAATTGATTGATCTTCTTTGCAGCAAGTTACCGAAACTCTACAGCATTGGAGAATATGACGACACACACGAACGGTGCGGACGGAGTGGTGGGAATCGTTGGACCGTATGCGGATCACAATAACGTTGCCGGCTCAATAAACAATGGACTACACGATGAGGTCTCTAGTCGTCTTATCCCTAGTAGTTCTTGTAATAAAGATAAGAAATTGCCAATTACGTACTCCCAGTGGAAGTTTAGGGTAACGAATTTTACAAGAAGAAGCATATTTCCAATCTTACGTTTTTTCACACCTTCTCTTGCTTTTCTTACTTCCTTCTTCGTGTTTTTGTTTTACACTTTATTTCAGTTGATTTTGTTTTATATATTTCTATTTTCTCTTCCCTCTCTCTCTGTCTTTCTCTCTTTTGGCTGTATTTTTGAGCACTTGCTTTTTTCATTTTTCTCCAAATGAAAATAAAACCAAAAATAAGTTTTTGTTTTGTGAATTTGGTTTTGATCTGTGCAAAGTTGTTTTGTTTTTGAAACGTTCTTTTTTTGAGATGAAGCTTTCCCGTCTTTTCAACTTTTTGATCAGAACACATTTTTTTATACATTTTGATTTGAATCGATGTATGTATGTGTTTTTTTCTAACCTAAAGTTCTAGTTCTTTGGACGTCTATGGCTTGAGGGAACGGGTAATGGCAATTTTTTTCTGCTATGATTCTTGTTCAAATTTGGTTTTCGTTTGAAATGAATCTGATGAGTTTGAAGTTAATTTAATTAGTTTGTTCTTAAAATAGATATTAGGTTCAAGACTCAATTAGTTGTTTGACACTATCAGTCGCGATGAGAGCTTAATTGATGCGCTGTTATTGGCTTGAGTGGCAATACTTGCGTGAAACATGCTTTTGTAGATTAAATTGCTTTGTAGTTTGTGATCGCTTTGTATTTTCTTAAAAAAAGTGTTCCATAATATTAAAAAAAAAAAAAATGCTTTTTGTTCCTTTACTAAAAGTAAGACAGGTGCCGACCGTTTATTATTGAAAGCCTTTACATAAGATTGATTTTTTTGCCTTTGATGAATCGACGTTGGGCGCCAAACTAAAACTATTATTGTTTCACAATTTTGCTGCAATCGTATGTACTGGTAGAAGACTTAAGTTCATATGTAATGTAAGCGAGGGGTCCCTCAGAATTAAATTCAACAATGGCATAATGAACTTTTATTGTTGCGCATAAATATCTGTCGTTGCAGCTTAACATTGTTTACAGAACCTTATCAGAAGAAGTACTCGCGGAGTCATGCCTTTGAATTAAAGTGCATGCGTGTTTCTTCTCTATAAGGTTTTCCTTATATTAACAAGAAAGAAGTGTTTTACAAAATGGCAAAAAATATTGTAGTAAAATGTATTTTGTATCAATATGACATATGACAGAAAATCGTTCCGACTCAATTCAGTGTCTTTTTGTTACAACACTCACCTAACATCAAAGTGTAACATCGCAAGCTAAAGCAGTAAACCTAAGTTTTGGTAGAACAGTGGGAGCTTTACGAATTAAGAGATGACGGACAAAGGAAGGGAAAACTATACACAAAGTTTTCCAGGAGGTCATGTGAACCAGGTTTGATCACAGTCGGTGTATTCCAAAATAGGCGATTTTGTATCTTTCTGCGCCAGTGTGTGACGGTAAACTAAACTGTTGCATAACATGACCTTCCGTGTTCAAATTGAAGTCTAATTCCTCTTTTCAAGTTCTTGCTTTCCTTGTTTTCGTCCAAGTGCTTGTCCTTAATCTAGCCGAAGTCCTTACTGACTTATAAGTCAAATCCGGGTCCTTTTGTTAGTCCTTATCCAAGCCCTTGTCTATTTCTTAGCACACATCCAACACAAGTAATTTTCCAAGTTGTGTTGTTGTACTCCCAACCTGTAAAATTGTAAAATTATGCACCGCCAACCCGCTATCTCCCTCTTCATATCTTTCATTTCAACCCTTTGTTTAAACCCCTCCCACCATACAGACCCCCGCTTAGCCTTAATCACCGTCTGAAAGTTAAGTAAAAAAAGCGTCACACTTTTTCTTTCAAGAAATTCTGGGAATACAAGTTGTCTTGAAAATCTTGGTTTTAAAATGCAATAAAGCTGCTGACCCGGACATGCGCTACTTCGGGCAGCTATATATTTCGGACACTTTTAAAATTCTTCCTCAGTAGTCCGGACAAATTATTAAATCCATTCATATGATCCGCTCTTTGTTTGTGCATGTATGGTCGCGAAATCTTTTACTCCAATTTGATGAATATTTCTATTGATTAATGCAATATAAGAATTCAATTATTCAAGGCACGCCTTTTAGTATACCAATAACTGCATATTTGCACTGTTCTTTGCATATTTCACAAAGTTCGCGTTCGCAGTTCGCAGCTCATTTGATTTTCCCTTTAATCACCTGATTAAAAACATGTATTTAGCCTAGGGTCGTGTTCTTCCAAGTCTGTTTTAGTGTTTCCATGAGCTATTGAATGACTTGTAAGTTTCATCTCTTTAAATTTTGTAGCTTATTGGATTACCTGATTAGTAAAAACAACAGTAAATTAATTTTCATCCATGTAGCATTGTGAATAATTAGAATATATGCAATCATTCCGGCTTAGAAATAATTTATCCATAAAAAAAAACCGTGCAGTTCGATTTCCTACATTCGATTTTTTGCAATAAACTTTAATCGAAAAGTTCTCGATTGTTGAAACTAAATAAAATAAAACAACCCATCATTGCGAGGAAGAAGATTGTATTCCTTTGTTTTTAGTTTATGATCAAATTTAAACTTGACAGCGATGAGAACCATTCTGAGATCTGAAGAACATACAAAACCCTTAAGCCTAATAAGAACATGGGCAAAACAAAATTACCTCACCATTGAAGGAATGGTGTTACTGCTAAATGTGCGGTATAGAGCTGCTACCAAGTGATCTTTGATAAAGCAATTGCAAACAAAAATTTCCGATTTTTTTAAACTCAATCTGTATGTACAATAAGTAATTATTTATCCAGTATAAATATTTTTAGGTAAAATAATATAGTATATAATATAGGATTTAATGCTTAAAATACTAACTTCATTATGGAAAAGATCATGTTTTCATTTGCTGCAAAAATCGCAGATACACTGTAGTTCGAACAGGAGCACATACTTTGAACAACGAGCAATGCATAGCAACGATATATCTTTAACACTTATAAAGTTTTTCTTTTTTGATTTGTTAAATATTACCAGGAGATGCAAGAGATATGTTTGTACATTTGCATGTACGAACACGTAAGTGAATTAAATCGATAAAAGTTTAAATTCGTAGTTATTCATATTTATGAAAGCTTGAAGAACATCTGCAGTTTCCTTTCATTTTTTTGGGACAAATTGGGTACATTTTTTAAGTAGTTGTATCTATAAAGTGATATCGAAAAAAAGAAGAATCCACTGCCCATGTATTACGTAGTTGTTTAATTTTTAAACTGAGATGCTGTTTTAGTACACATATAAACATGTGCAGAGATTGTTTATAAAAGTTAGTCTTAGAATTGCATACATACAAAATTAAAATTCTCAATAGCTTCGATAATGTTTTCGCCATCAAAAAATTAGTTGGGAGACCCACAAAATGTCAAAGAATGAAATCTTTCGTATTGCAAAATCTGAATATCGTAATATGAAAAAAACTACGTAACATACTCAATCTGGCTCCCGTACATATGATCTATGAAATTGTGAAGGATGTAATGTGTCTCATTAGTAGCGATGAAACATATTCAAAGATAATAGTAACATTCAATGACGTTCAAAAAGCCTTACAGGATTGTTGTTGCTAATTTTCTAGTAACTGAAGAATTTACCTTTGTTCCTACACTTTTACAGGAATGCTCTACTCAGCTACATTTTTTCTCTTTAATTACAACTCACAAATATATATGGCAAAAATGATTTTAAGCACGCAAGGCTTTCCATCGTTGCGTTGTAAGTGAATGCATCAACTTACACGTTGCATGTCCCAGGTTCGGATGACGAACTGAAAACGTACCATTTTTTCACGCACCATCTCTTTCGAGTTTTCGACAACACTCAAAGAGTTTATTATAATATTCCGGTACTCACTAAAATTTCAAAACCTGAGTTTTCACTTTGATAGATCGCATTTATAACAAATGAATTCCAGAACAGCGGGCGTATGATTACCAATCCTCTTTCCGTCTTATGAAATATAAATTTAACATATTCTTTAAAGACGCGCATTAATAATTCCTACTCAGAAATAGTTAAAACTCTGAGCCGTCATTCGATTCTTACTCATTCTCCTATTAGTCATTCGATTTTATTTTTCGATAGTCTTCGATATTGCTTCGATAGTGCTTTCATTTCTACCCGACTGTGGGTAAAATATCATCCCTACACTTAGTGCGGCTCTATAAGTAAACCATGGCCTCATCCAACATACGGTTCAAACTACCATGATCTCTATGCAGTTGTCTTTAAATGCACATCATTTTGGAAGTAAATGGTATTACTTCCATAGATGGGATAAAATGTCTCTAGGTAGAAAAATAGGTTCGGGGCCACTGTAGAAGTTGAAGTATATAACAACAATTCGTGCTTTAGTCTCACTTACAAAATTTACCACAATAGGGTGAATAAAAAAATAATTTAGTTTTGTGAAAACTTTTGTACGCCACTGTTTCTAAATTTTTAATTGAATAGTATCTGATGCATGACCCTGATCTTCTTTCTTATCACGAAACACATTCAGTTCCACAGATGTGTTCTGATTCACAGAATAAATTGCAGTCGCTGGATATTTTGTGTACACACATATTTTCACAATTCAAATATGTGAAAATAAGCAACATCTGTAGCAATGAATTTTTCTCCGCGAATTGTAAGACAACAACTTATTTTAAGGCAGATTCGTTTGACTTTTGTCTTGATATTCTATTGTGTGGAATAATTGGCTTGCAACTTTAGAAAACAGTGCCCTAATTATTTCTCGTTTAGCCTTTATTTCACAAGATATTTTTAAAATGAATTTACCGAAAATACTTTACACCTTCTTAATCTTTGAATAGCGGTTTTAAGGATAAACAGTAAGCCCGAAACTATGCAAATAATTTTTGATTGTGTTTTCTTAACATTTTCCGCCGCAGCACTAACAAAAGCGCATCTAAAAGAACAAGAACTCCAGTGGCCATAAGCAGTGAATGACTTGAAGCAGCTGTAGGCGGATCCGCTATAATCGCTTACCACACAGTCTTGCTGTACCTACATGATCTCTTTGCTCACGGACTCAGTTTTAACAACTTCTCGGTGAAAGAACTTCTCTCGCAATGTCTCTCTTTTCACGGGCACATATGAATGCTCATTTTGATCGTGGCCGGTAAAATACAACAAGAGATAAATATAAATATAACTTCGAACCTCCTATGCGTCATGAGCGTATTTCTTCTGCTTCTCGCTGCTCAGTCATTCGCCGGCAACCAAAGTGACACTAAGTGATTTTTTCCGGTTTGTTTGGATTGCTGCTGTGCTAAGCACGAGCACCCAGAAATGGGAAACCTTATAGCACATATTCGAGAAGCTATTGCCACCCTGAAACAAAAGCCGGAGCATGTAAGTTTTTAAGTTTTGTAAAACGCCGTCTTATTGTCTGACTTGCAAAAAGTGTAAAATATATTTCTTCGGAGTTCCACATTAACAACGATCCATTTAGTCTTTGCTGCTAACACGGAGAACAAACAGTCAAAATGTGCATCTGAGATTTAGCCAGCTCGTTGAAAGAAAACAAATAAAAACGTTAATTTGCTGCTAATTGGATGGCGAACACATGACGAATTCCCTCCTATGTGGCGGAAGTTTTATCAGCGATTATCTCTCTTCCATCCCACCTTTGTGTGCATGACTATTAATCTACGCGATCAGACAAGCGCTTAGATGCTGTCTGGAAAAAAATTACATTAATGTCAATAGTTTTCCGGGAATTCCATTCAGAGCCAAGTCCACTGGGTATTGGTCATCGGCAGCAATTTAAAGTTCAATGTTTGCCCGTACGATTTTCCACATAATCACGATCTTCTCCTCGATCATCAGCCGCGCTCAGATCGGCGGTGGCGGCAGCGGTGTGACAAGAAGTACATCGTTTGTTGCTTTTTTTTATTCGTGCTGTGAATATTTTAATACGAGAGCAGATTTTTGTTTTGATTTTTTTATTTAGAGCAGATTTTTGTTTTGATTTTTATTTATGAAAATCTAAATATATTTTCCGCTGTTGGGAAAGAAGCAGCACTTTTTGAAATGTTTTTAATATGAATTCGTGTGAAACAGAAATGGGAACAGACGCCTCTGTTGAGTAATGATTGTTTGTTGTCTATTTACTTTTTTCCCCGGAAGCGCCCAGCTGATGGAAAACTGAAGCAATCTTATGAAGTTCACGAGTTCATAATTTGATTACAGCCTCGACTGAATCGAGTGAACGCGGTCTGTAAGCATTGATTTATGACACGTCAACTATCTCTGTTTCTTTCGTGCTGATTGGCATTTGATCTTGCAATTGATGCGTAGCAGTATTTATTTTTTGCTCTTGATTTACTTAACATGCTTTGTTCTCGTATAGTTTGCTTTGATTTCTTGCTCTCGGCAATTAAATTGTCTCACGAATATTTGGAATTGTCAGCAGGGGTGGCATTCGCCCACGGAAATTAAAGAGAATCGTGGTCTGTGGGAATGTGTTGGAGGTTATTTTTAAATTTTTGGATAAAAATGTACGTTTCATTAGTACGTGATTTATAAAAGAATTTAAAGACGGAAACGCTTCTTCGGTGTGTAGTGTTTAAAACAATCGTACACAGTCTTACAACAATACAAAACAATGTTAATAGAACTGAGGAACGTACTCAGAAACCCTTAACGGTCAGAGATTAATTAATTTTGGTCAACTTCATCAGGTGAAACCTTTTTCAAGCTCCGACTGTAATGCCACGAAGTAAAAAAGGAGAGCAACTGAATAACACTCCAAAAGTTAAAATGTCAGTGGGAGTGCATTGATTGTTTTGCGTTCACAAATTTGGGAACAATAAGACGTTGTATGCCGCTTGTCGTAGTACTAATTAGAGAGAAAATGTTCATGTGTCTTATTAATGGTGACAAGTTCTCACGAAGCATCTATAGATAGATAATTTTATGATATGAAGTTGTTAAATTTGAGACCGGATTCTACATTAAAGCCGGTAAAAGCAAAACTTGCCACACGGGTCAAATATCCTTCATAAAATCATTCAATGTCTAAAGCGTTTTCTATCAAACGTACAATAGATAAAAATTGGATGCATGTCAGGTTTTAAGAAAATTTAATTTTTGTTTGAAATGTCTATACATGTGACGATGTAGAAGGCATTTTTCGAATCCTGTACAAAAGCTGCTCCTCGTCTAGTATGTGAAACCTCAACCAACTCGATGTGCATGTGAAACTTGATATCGAAATCGAGGCAGCTGTTGAGAGACTGGTGCTAGCTGGACACGCACGTTGATTGACGCCCACGTCTACTTCGGAAATTTATCTTTGATAGCCTTATTATAGTCCGCTATCATCCATATTTTTGATTGAATAAAATTTAAGGTTTTAAACAACTGCCAGGAATTTGCTAGATCCGTTGTAGCGTTCATTACAAAACGTCTCAAAGTCCTTTGATGCAAGTTGTCATATCGCATTCGAACCATTTTTTAAACTATTAACTGAGTGCACTGACAGATCTTGATGTGAATTAACATGCGTTTTTCGCCGATAACTATTTCGTCGCTGAGATAAGGTATATAGCTTTTAATGTGATTGAAAAAAATTGAGATAAGCAGCAGGTTTCCACTCTTATTTAATCACTTAGTCACAGCAGTGTAGTTTTAGGTGCACCAGCTAAATGTCTCTTTCGCGTAGATAATTAACTTAAATAAATAGGTGTAGAAATTTCGCAAATCTTTATCTTTACCACAAGAAATTTATTTTAACTCTACAAGCCAGTCTTTTACATGTACTTCGGCACCGTTAGCTGAGTTAAGTGTTCGCCTATACCTTGCAGCTTACTTGTAGCTAATGCGCTTGAATAGCAGCTTGTAGTTTTAAAAAGAATCTTCTCGTCCAAATCAATTCAAAATGTCCCCTCTAAACGAAGCATTCATTTACGTGATATTTTGTGCAGACAAGAAGACGATTTCAAGATGGTATACGTAGCGTTGACTTCGTTCTGGCATACAACGGTCTCGACATCAGTCCGGAGAATGCTCACAAAAGAAGTATTTACGAGGCAAATCTGGAGAAGGAGGGATTGCAGCTGGAAAGAGATACAAAGCAAAGAATACACTTCGTTAAGGTGCACGCTCCAGTTGATGTGTTGAAGCGATATAGTGAAATACTTAAAATTAAACTGCCAATGAAATGGGTGAGTTAAATGAATTCTTTAATTAAAATTTTCATTTTATTTAACTTTACTCCCTTTAGCTCAAAGGACAATCCGATATATCTGACAACAGCTTCGACCTCACGGAGACGATCAAGAGCCTGTTTGGATGGTGTTGCAAATCAGTGGAATTGGACAAGTCAAAGTTTCCCGCACGCGAGCAGCGGATATACTGCGAATTCTCCAGAAATTACATTCACTTGTGAGTAAAATTTGAGTAAAATCTCAGAATTGCCTCGATTTATGATCTGCTTTTAGATTTGACTGGGAGCAGCCAGACTTCTTTGACGACTCTGTGCGGAATTCCATCATCAACTTCATCCTGGAGCGACAGCACTTTGTGGAAGGCGAAGAGACTCCCGACAACTTGGGAATTGAGAAACTGATCGAGGACAAGGTTTATGAGAGCGCATATACTCTCCACAATGTGAGTAGATTGTAACGAATATTTCTGAGAAACTCTTGCATATCTTTTTTTCTGTAATCTATTACAGGATCAGGCCAGGGAGCTTTTGCTTAGTGAATGGGCAAGTGTGCGGAAGTGGATGAAGTAAGTTGTGGCAAAACAAATTTGACCGACTAACCGAATCGATGATTGTTTCAGCCATCAACCACTGGACAACGTGAGAGAGTACTTCGGACCTAAAGTTGCCTTATACTTTGCTTGGCTGGGATTTTACACTCACATGCTTATACCGATTAGCATTTTTGGGCTTCTTTGTTTTTTGTACGGATTCGCCACTTGGGGTTCAGATACTATCAGGTATTGTTTTGTATTCCGGCTTCATGTTGAGTGTGCTAAGGTGTGATTGATATTTACAGCAACGAGATATGCAACGATAACAAGACAACACTCATGTGTCCACAATGCGATAGGCGATGCGACTTCTGGAAACTGCAGGACACGTGCAATTCATCGAGGATGAACTATCTGATAGACAACGACGTGACTGTTTTCTTTGCTTTTGTGATGTCTGTGTGGGGTAAGGTTTTTTTTTGTTTTGATTCCTTCAGAAGCTGGCAATAATGGTTTATTGCAGCGGTTGTGTATCTTGAGCTGTGGAAGCGCTACTCAGCCCGCCTAATTCATCGATGGGGTTTGTTGGGATTCAGCCAGGAGGTCGAACACCCAAGACCTCAGTACTTGGCAAAGTTGCGAAAAGCCCGCACGACAAACATAAACTTCATCAACAACGTAATCGAACCGGATGTGCCTTTTTGGAGAACAAAGTTTCTATCGGACGTTACGAGCTACTCAATTATGCTTCTCTTTGTGAGTGCATCATTATCCTTGACCATGCGAGTTCTAATTTGACTGCAAAACGTTCTATTCGCAGATTTGTATTTCACTGATAGCCATCTTCTCATTGATTGTCTATCGGATGGCTCAGCGCGCCTCGCATAGTATCTTAGGAAACGAAGATTCAGCTACCTACAAGATCATGGTCCTGCCACTCACCGCTGGTATCATCGATTTGATTGTAATCTCAATGCTGGACTTCGCCTACTCGCACCTGGCAATCTATCTGACAGATCTGGAATATCGTCGCACTCAAACCGAATACGACGAGAGCCTGACAATCAAAAACTACATTTTCCAATTTGTGAATTACTATTCCTCGCTATTTTACATTGCGTTCCTGAAGGGGAAGTTCGTTGGCTACCCGGCGAAGTATAATCGAATATTGGGCTTCCGTCAGGAGGAATGTGCACCTGGCGGATGCCTGATGGAGCTCTGCATGCAATTAGTCATCATCATGATTGGTAAGCAGGCGGTAAATGCACTGATAGAAATGCTCATACCCTACGTTAAGAATGCTGTAAACAAGATAAGAATAAGCATTGGCATGAAGAACGAAAGCACTGAGAAGAAGATCTTCTCATGTAACCAGTGGACAGAGGATTATCATCTGATTCCGTGGACACACAGTTCTTTGTTCTTCGAGTATCTGGAAATGGGTAAGACTTACAGTAGCCCTTAGTTTGTGATTTTGTGACATATTCTCTCGCAGTTCTACAGTTTGGATTCATCACGCTCTTTGGATTGGCATTCCCCCTGGCACCGTTCTTAGCTCTGGTGAATAATGTCATCGAGATGCGATTGGATGCTTTCAAGATGCTTAAATTCTTTAGGCGGCCGGTCGCACAAAGAGTGCGAAACATTGGTGTATGGTACAACATCATGGCGATAGTTAGCAAGATTGCTGTAGCGTCTAGTGTAAGTTTTATTCACATTGCAGCATTTACATATTGTTATTTGCATTTATTTTACAGGCCATGATAATTGCATTCTCCACCAATTTGATACCAAAGATGGTTTATTGGGCAACGACACACGACAACTCGTACGAGGGGTACTTAAATTTCACTCTGGCGTACTTCAACACGAGCGATTTTCAGGTAAACGCTGTTATCTTGAGCGGCAATCGCATACTGATGAGAACGTCTTTGTTTCAGTCTCAAATTCAGCTTCCAGCCCATTCAATAAATGTGACCAGTTGTAGGTACACTGAATTCCGAAATCCTCCTTGGGATGCACATCCCTATAAGCGACCACTGGTTTATTGGAGGATATTAGCGGCCCGCCTGGCGTTCATTGTCATCTTTCAGGTAAGGAATCGATGATGTGGGATTTTCGAAGTTCAACTCCAATTTAACCAATCCAGTCAAACCTTACATAGCTCACTATACTATTGAAATATTTTTTGTTGTTTATAAAAAAATTAATACGCCTTTTTTATATTTTTTCCAGAATATAGTCGGTACGATACAAGCGTTAGTTGCATGGTCAATACCAGATGTTTCGAGTAAGCTTCGCAAACGTATCAAACGCGAAGAGTTCCTCATTCGTGAAAACATAATTGAGTACGAAAAGCGATCGGCTGCAGAGAGTGCAGCAGTGGCCAGGAACAGTTTACAACCAATCAGCGAAACTCTGCAGAATGAACCTGCACCAACGGCGAATGTTGACGTTCTGCGACGACGTCCAACCAACAACTCATTCGCAGAAAACAACGATGATGAAACAACATCCGTTTAGCATACAATCATGAAGAACAATTGCATTTATCGGCTTCGGATTCCTAAAACGAAACACGAAACAAAATAAGTTTACAATCTGTCTTGTTGTATAGAATATATATATATAATATAGGAGTAAGCTGTAAGTACTTAACCGTTAAGAAAGGCAGGAGAAGGATGAGAGTGTGTAAAGTGACGGCTACGTAAGGAAAGAGAAGTGAATATGCTCAAGAAAGCTTTATGTAAAAAATTGTATAATGTTTCCAGGAACAAGCTCTAAATAAGAAAGCAGAGGCAAACTTGCAAAACCAAGAAAAGAGTCTTAAGTGTGTAAATCCTAAGATAAACTAAGTAACTGCCTTCATTTTGAAACGAACAATTTGTTATTGTTTTCGATTTTGATTTATTTAAGCTATTAATAGCCAAAAAAGCAGTCAAAGAAATTGAGTTATCTTATAAAATATATTAACCTCTGCTGCCGAAGTGTTAGACATTTACATTGATACATGACAATACATTAACTTTGTTAAGTTATTACTCATTCGTGCACTTTGCTACAATCAGTTTAAAAACCGAGTTAAAAATCAAACACGACAGAAGCTTATATACATACATATATCAAGTAACATTCGTCCAATTTACAATGAATTTTTTAAATGAAAAACAAACACAAAACACTTTATTGGTTGTTCTTATAAACTAATGGAAATAGATAATCAAAATAATGCCAGTCAAGTAACAATGCAGTTGTAGTTGGAAGTGGTGGACACTTTTCTGTCACTATTTTTTTGCATTTTCATTGAAAAACATCGTATGTAGGAAAAGTAGCATCTTTTTAATTTATTTTGTCAGTCTAAGTTTCGTATGGACTTTTTATATAGTTAAGTAGCCTATCATCGTGGTGCTCTTCTTCAAGTCTAGTCAATGCAAATTTTACATGCTAGCAGCTGACAGATTTATTTCACATCTCTTGGCCTTTCTTTTGCATTTTTCATTAGAATTATTAGAAGATATGATAGCGATCAAAAGTCTGTTCTCGCAAGCAAAAATAGTTTTTGCATGGTATGTGTTAGTTGCGTCAGTTGTGGGAACAGACGCCTATATTTCTAAACGTGCATTTATTAAAAGTGTTTTGCCATTGCAATGGGCATTTATTTATTTCATTCAGATTCAAACTTAACGCAATACGTCTGAAAGGAAAAGTGTCACCTCTAGTTCTGATACCGTAAATATGCACCTATTTATTTTCAATGTAAAATGTAAGATATAGATTTATGAAGACTCTAAAGCAAACATTCTCAAAACAATCACTAAGTTAGACAAAAAAAACAGGCAAGAAAGAAAGAAATCAAAATAAATCCGCTCTCTCTCTCTCTCTCTCTTCCCAGTGACCAGAATATCAGTACCTTAATAGAAGTAAACAAAAGCGTATGTGTGCCAATCTGTTGCAACCTAATAGAAATCTTTCTTCCCCCCACAAATCTATTTATTGTTATGTACATATTCAAATTCTAGTGGCACACAGACTGCAAATTGTTTTGTCGATTTTTAAGAGAATTTAATTTTGCAATACAATCATTCGACAAATTTTGATTGTTTTTCCGAAGCTATTGTAAATGCTGGACTCATCTATATATACGTATATACATACACTAGCTTTAAGTTAAGAACGCAAAGAAGAAAGAGAACATATGTAATTGTTTTTTACACCACAAAGAAACAAAGAACATAGTTCGAAGTATATTTACACAAATACTAAAGGATTGTATATTTGAAACAGAAGGAATGATCGATTTGTTAAATTATTTTGTTAGTTAAATACTATTGTATATTGATATCAAAATATTATGAAATCGGAAAGGATAATATTCTATTTGCACACACACATATTTTTTATACATAAAAATGTTAATCCTTTTTTTTTTCTTTTCTTTTTTTATATTAAAAAAATAGATATACATAAATATATAAAATATAATTGTATAATGTATGGATTGTAAAAGAAAAGTGGAGAGATGATACAATCAAATCTGTGTGTTTTACTTATTCCTTTGTGCAGTCAAAACTATGTGTTTTCAAGTCTGTTGTGTAGTTAAATGTTTACTACAATCGTGTGATTGTATCCTTCTTCGCGTAAAGTAGCGTTCGAAAGATATTCGTAAGTCAGAATTATTTGAAAACAATGTTCCAAAGTGTTCCTCACAGCCTTTGAAAAATGTGAACACCGTCAAAAGTGATTGCTGATTGTTGTCTTGTCCTTCTACTTTTTCGCTAATTTCGCATTTTTTTACAGGATTATATACCATGTCGGGGTTTGTATTTGAACTGACTTAGTATTTCTTTATTGATACATTTATGAGCGCCATGGGGCTTAGTAAATATTTTACAATTAAAGAGTGTCCGAAATGATAATCATAAACTCTCATAAAAGAAATACGCAAAGCTATACACTTCCTAAAGGCATTTCTAATGGCTACATTGACAAGATAACACAAAAACTTGCAAATAATAAATTGCGCTACAGTCCACATCAATAAATCTCTTCAAGCAACACAAATCATGAATCAGTTACCGTTAGTTGCGCATACCAAGTCTATTTGGTCGCCTTTAACCTTAAGCAGCCATAATACATATTGCTTATAGTACTCATTAAGTGGCATGTCCATAAACGTCAACCGTTAAAGAGAGAATTTCTTAACACTAAGCATGATAAAACAGAAAAAAATTGCATGATCATTTTTTAGTAAATTAGCGACTCTCCCTCGGAATTGCGCCTACGCAAAGTGGTTCAAAAAATAAAGTGTATACAAAATATTCTTCAAATGGGTTGCGGTAAAAATCCCACAATCCAAAATACTGAAAAACGCTATCCTGAAAGAAAAATTTCAAAGGACTAACCATGAGAGGCATCTTGCTCCTTGCAACTCCTGTTGGGGGTTAGTAGGATTTGGAATAAACTTTAACATTGAGAGAATGTCCGCTTCTGTCATATTTTTTTTTCATATCATTGCCTGCATGTGATAATACAGGTAAAAAAAACTGACGGAAATTTCAAATTGTTATTGAAATTGGTACAACTTAAGTCGAGTAGAAATTCTTGCACGAAAGAAAAACGTGAATGTAAGGTCCCTTATACGACTATATAATGCAAACACTTCAAGACAAAACTGGTGTATACCTGTGAACTGATTCCATGTTTTTCCTCTTCACATTAACCCTTCAATGTTTATTTTGAATATGATGACGTATTGAAATTCACACTTGCAAATTCAAACGTTTTCTCTTCTTGTGGCGCTACAGTCCGGGGTGGACCTGGGCCTCAACCAACATGCCTCTCCAGCCAGTACGGTCTTTCGCCAGTTGCACACTCCAAGTTGGTTGAGGTCCTTTTCCACTTGCGTGCGCCACCTTAGCATAGGCCGTCATCTGTTGCGTTGTCCCAATGGCTCAGATTCGAAGACTTTTCGGGCCGGAGCTGTGGTGTCCATACGCTCTACATGGCCTAGCCATCTTAAGCGTTGTATCCGAAGACGCTTGACTAGGCACATGTCGCTGTACAGCCCATAGAGTTCGTCGTTAAATCTTCTCCTCCAGATGACATCAACGCAAACAGGACCAAAAATCGCACGCAAAACTTTCCTCGCAAAGAATAAGGGCTTCCTCATCGGCTTTTAGTAATGTCCAGGTTTCAAAAAAATTCAAACGTTTTGCTGTAGAAAAAATTGCTTAACATTCCAGCTGGCAATCTCTACTACGGCACGTTTTTGTGTAATTTTCTTCGCCAATCTGACCGCTAAAAATAAAAATTTCCAAATCATTGACAACCAGTTATCAACGCACCCAATTTGCAAATATCTACGAGTAAATATACGGCTCGAAATTGTCAAGCATCGATTTGTAGTTGCAGAAAAAATGTTAATTTACTTCACTTTACTCTACACACACAAATTGTAGCGATAAATGTTACAGCAGATACATACATATATTCAAAATCAAAAGATATATTATTTGAAAGAAGTTTCCATATGAATACATTTGAGAAATGCAGATATTGAAGTTATTGTAGCCTAGAATTCAGTTTGATCAATTTACATATTTCTGCTTATCGTTATTACTATTTCCAATTAATTGCTATATAATATAATTGGAACATGGATGTGTTATCTGTGTGTGGTTTACATGAGCTTTTTTCGGAGGTGAACAACGCGTTTTTATGTTTTCTTATATATAGTACATGTACACATGTATGTACACTGCATATTTTAAATTTCGTATTATCTGCATTTGCCCACTCTATAGGCAAAGAAAGATACCACAAATCGCCAAATATCATTCATAATTCAAATGTTTATTTGAAATACAGACAGCATTCAACGTTTGCGTGGTCGCTGATAATGTAAAATTTGCGATATTTTTTATTGCGGACATTGTGTTGTCATGTTTTAAAAATTCGTCGGTGCTTAACGGTTTTTGCTCTTTGCTCCAGATTTGCAAACATCAGAATAAATCATGAGCGAAAGCTTGAATTCCAAGTTAATACCGTTTAAAGACTTGTCGTGATAACAGTACCACTACGCTTTTCACTAAAACCTATCTTTTGAATTGCCGTGTGTATAGAACCATGATTATTCTGGTGTAAATTTTGAATTCATCAAGAACATATGCAAGATCCTTTTCTTTGTATGCAGATAGAAGAAGTTTCTTTACGGTAACTGCTGTAGCTTTTGTTATGTTATGGATATGCCAAATTGTAATAAAATGTTTACCGTTGCATTTTGAGGTTTATAATTGCTAACAAAAATTAGTGCGCGATAGTGACGCCATTTGTATTTAGCGCGCTCTTTGGGAATAATTAATTTGAGGACTTTTTGTTGAAAAGGCGATAGAAGAGTAATAAAAACGCAATATTGCGTCGATCTTCTAGCGAGTCAACTGACTTTGCATGATAATTATTTCCAATAAATTTTATCGATCGCTGTTGAATCATATCCAGTAGGTGCAGAAGGCCTTGAGTGCTCTAGAGCAGGTAGGAGACTTAAACTCAAGCTTTGGGCGAATATGCCTGTGTATTAGTCAGAGCAAAAGGGGTGAAATATTTTTTGCATTGCTTTAAGAAACCACGTCATTTCGCTGCATTTTTAGTGATCTCAAATATGTGATCGTTCAAACTTAGTGTTGAGTTGAAGCACATACCGCGGATGGAAAATCGTTCGGTTTCAACAACGCATTTTCATGGTTAACGGCTGGTTATGTTAAGAACGCTTAAGTGACAGTAGACAGCGCTGGGGCTTGACAGGAAGAAAGTATAGAGGAATACAGGATTGTACAGTAGTTGGAATTTATTTCCGTACTTTACACTCTTCGATAGAAATAAAATACATTCAGTGCTCATAAGGGAACCGGGCCTACCTTCTGCTTTAGCACCATTTTCCTTAGCGCCTACTTATTGTACGTGCTCACCGGTTTTCTCAAAGCAACCTACAGTTTGATCTCGACCACGAACAGATAAAATTGATATGCTTTTAACAATCTACATTCCTTTAGTGTTGTCAGCAACTCTAGTGATGCCGTAAACAGTTCAGAAATCGGAAATAAAGCGGATCTCTAATTTGATTTTAACACAAATTTCGGTTTGACAAAATGTCCTGCATTCTTATTTTTTTTATAAATCATTCAGGTTTTCTAAAGCAGTAATCTATATATTTTTATACCATGACAACAGTTCGATTGCTGGGAAAGTCATTATGACAGTTATTGAGTAGCTTTCGTTCGTCGAGAGGTAGCTGTTGGTAGTGAAATGTGAGTAAATATGCGCCGGTCAATAATCTACTCGAATCCCAATCATATTCTTCAAGGAGAAAAGGGCAAATAAACTTTCCCCAAACTTGCATTACACATGCCTTGTAACGTGACTGATTTTGCTTTTTGATTATGTAACAGGTGTTTGATACTTTTTTGCACTCCAGATGAGCTTACGTTGAGTTAGTAAAAGGCAAAGGACTCCTGGAAACGAATGAATAAAGAGCCACTATTGGTCTATGACATTCTCATCGAGTTATGTGGCTGAGGTGATGCAATGCTTTATTTTCTGCAGACATGTTTCGTCGGAATTCAATAAAGGGGTTTCTAAAAATATTCCGCTTGCAGTTCGTTATGTGGCAAAACGTACTTCAAGCCCTGCTCGAGATGTACGTGTGGTGAGACTTTTCTTATGTGTCCTTGAGCCAAGTTTCGATTACACACACCATGTTTTGCCATTAATCACATTCGGTGAAAAAGTTTCTTTATCTCTTAACCATTTTCCGCAGACATTGTCATCGGAACCTGTCCGAAGATGTGGAAAATTTTGAAGCAACGGCCAGTAAATGCTCCACATCAGCATATCAGAGAGAGGAAAGTTCTCAACAAGGGTTTCTGACACTATCGCATGCAAATGCCGGTAAAACATAAACAAAACCCATATGATCCCAAGTTTCCACTGTTCGCTATTTGTTTCACGAGAGAGCACGATTACTTATCACTTGCACGACTCTCCCACATGAACAAGAACAACGGCAGAAAGTGACGCCTACATTAGTCAGACGGGAAGCACTCAGTTCTGTGACATAATGCTCTGCTATTCTAGCACGAGTTCTCTTTCACTTTGTATTTGATTCGAAAATTCCCTTTTCATATAAAGCTCAGCGACTCATTCGTCAAGCAGTTCAGTTCGGAGAGATTTCTCGGGGTGAAAGCATTTGGCGGCCAAACGGGAGAGTGGGAGCAAAATCTATTCAGTTAACTTTTATGTTATTTTCAAAAGTTAAATTCAATCAATTCAAAACTGTTCAAAAATTAGTGAAAAGAAGTGTTAAAACCATGCTGCAAAAACAGAAAGCACGTCACGTTCTTGACCTCAGCCCACTGGAGCGGAAGGAGTTTCTCAAGTCGTTCGACATAGTCCTTAGCGACTGCGATGGTAAGGGTTAAATTGAAAACGCTTTAATTAATGTCGTTTGTGACGTACTCTTGGAAAATTACTTCGTCTCGAGTGGGTGTATGTGTATTTGTCCTGTCAACCGGCTTTGACGTAACAATCACGATTCGAATGAATCATAAAGGCACATTTAACAGTCATTTGTAAATGTTGCGGCGTTTATAGTCACCGGCTGTTTATTTAGTGAGTGCTTCAGATAGGAAATAGTGCAGGCACGGAGAAAATGGGTGTCCAACGGATGCAATTGCACACGTCTTCGAATGTCAATGTCAATGTTCGGTTTCAAGGTCGAATGCATCGATCGATTTTCTTCTTGGTCTGTGTATACCTTGTAATAATAATTTCTGTAGAATACCGCGAATTTTATTGATTCCCCCTGTGTACGAGTCAGACTCACGTCGGCGGTGCTGAACTTGACCCACACCAATATGTGGCGGGGGAACATTGACATCACACCTCAACGGGTTACATAAGCCTCGCGAATCTTTATTGATTCGGAAATAATTGATTTGCAAAAACTCATCAGACTTTAGTTCACCCCACACAAATTGGATTGTCCTTTGAATCCCTTTTTTGCTATCACCCTGCTGAGTGGCTTTTATTTGGGGCTTTCGTGATTTTGGAGGACTTTGACATTCTACTGACTTTCGAAACTTTGGGAGCGTTAATATTGGCAGATTGACTAATGTAATGTAATGGACACAGTCACAGTGGAAACTGAGGATGTAGAATTAAGGATTTGCTTACAATAAGTCACAAGAAACGGCATTTCTTATCAAAAATTCAGTATTGAGGACCTCTTAAAACTGATCTCATTATTGATGTGCTTATTAATCAAATCTCAGATGCTAATGGTCCTCTATGACAAACAAAATAATGTCTCAAAATGTTAGTATCTTGGCTTGATTGGTGTTTCTATTTCTTTTGAACGTCGTTTACACATCGCTCGCTGCCTTAGACTTCGCGTGCTGCAGTTCTGATGTAATCAACCCATTAGTTGTCAATCAGTGTGAAGGCTATGAAATATTTATGAGGTTTTGTCTAGCGTTCTATTTTGGCACCACATGGGAGTGTGCATTGTTAAAATACTTTCGTGACTCCACGTGATTTCCCAATTGTAAAATAGTTCAAATTCAAATTTTACTGCAGCAACGTTTGCTGATTTTTATAAGGATTTCTCAGATTATTTTCCAATTTCTTTTAAAATTGTCCTTATTCATTTGCATTCCTTATTCAGAACGCACTGCTTAATTAAGTAATAGTATCTAATGGCTGCCGTGGCGTAGCGGATACATCGACCCACACGTTAAAGGTCTCAGATTTGATTCCGGGACTAAACAGCTCTCATCTTTCCGTGGCACTACCTACGTATATTGAGTTTCTGATAACCCTCAATAAGTACAAATTTTCTACGGAACTTCGAACGGTTCCTTTGGGCTGCATAGTACTAACCAATTTATCTATGAAATACATTTGTACATTTATTTTAATACAATGGACTCTGTTCGTATGCAGTACGGACATTTTGGTTTTTAACCACGTTTTACCTAATACACATTGAACAAAAACAAGCAAACATTTTCTCCATTATGCTGCCGCATAATGATGTGACGACTAGATGCGACCACGCGGCACCTCACCTCACTTCAATGTATGTGAGGTGAGGTGCCGCGCGTTGAATGTATTAGACCTAAGGTAAATATAACTAAGTTTGCTTAAGGATATGTTCACACGCACACATACACAATGAGTGACTAAGTCACTTCTCAACCAGTGATTTTCTACTGAGTGAGTTTTCAATTAACCGCGTTTGGTGTACTATGAGGAGTTAAAACTAAACGAAACCTTTAAGGGGAAACCTTATCAATTACAACAAATGCGTTTGAGCCAAACATTGTGTAAAAAAACGGCCAGAAACGACCGAAAAGCATGACAAGATGATTTTACAATGTGATAAACTTTAACTTTAACTTTAACATTCATTTTTATTTTTGTTTTGTCCAATTCATGCTTACAACTAGACAAAAATGAGTAAAACTATCTTAATATCTAAACAAATCATGTTCTTAAAATCTATCCTACTGACCCTTCGCAGGTGCTCTAAGATAATCTAAACTTACTTATCTATTTGCCTTTCGGCGTCTACTGCTAAAATATTTGTTTTTTTTCAGTCCCTTTGGACAATCTTTTTTGTATGACAATGTGATAAAGTTAGGCTTCATGCGACTGCAGCTCTGAAATGGGATTTTACCCCACTCAAAGTATTCTCCTGACCTTGCTCACTCCGACTAGGGCTTTTCCGACGGATGCAACAACCAGAAATCGAAGAATGGCTCTATAATTGAATCGATTGAAGCCACAGATGAGTTTTTAGAGATGGTTTTCGAAAATGACTAGAGAAAATATATGTATATTATGGATAAAAATATATTGTTCTTGTGCTTTAATTTAATTGTTTGCTTCGATTTTGTTAGTGGTCGCTGTGACGTAGTGGGTAAGTGCGTCGACTCACTCGCCGAAGGTCAAGGTTCGATTTCCGGACGGAACACCTCGCATTTTTCATGGCACCACCTCTTTCGAGACACTCAAAGAGTGTTCTCAAGTGTCCATAACACAAGTAGTTGTTATAGAAGCTAGGCCCTGGTCCTCTGTGGGCTGTAATTTTAAATATCCTTTCCAACTAATGAAGGGGCAAATATCTTCGTCGAGGGAAACGATTCCCAATTTATTAGCATCAAGTTGCATAAATTGCTGTAAAATTGGCATTCGATAGCTCGCCATTGGAAACTTCTACGGTTTCACTCGTAAAAATTGCTATAACTTGTGCATAGAAGGTATCTTAATGCTCTATGTTTACTACTGGCTAAAAGTTGAAAGAAAGATCTCAATTGCTTAATTAACGAAATTGCCTTTTCCTTAGTCACGTTACAGCGCTTAATGACTTTGTGAACATTTGCTTTCCTTCCCCAATATGTAACTAAGAAAATGACTCACTCCATTCGTGCACTTTTCCACCGCCTATTTATAGCTTAGATTACAGAATGTTTCTGACATAAATATGAATTGTTTACAGCATTCTGAGAACGACGCAAAATTAATCGAAGAAATTGCATTCCATGTACATACGTTTGTACATAATTTTCGAGTGAGAAAATAATCCTAGTTCAGCTAGGAAATCAATCGAGTTTCGCAACGTCTAATTCAAAATAAGAAGCAATTATTAAGCAACTGGCAGTTTTATTGATACTGGGCGAACTTGTATGCTGTGGGGAATTGAGTTGACAGAATTAAAATTCAATTTACATTGCAAATGTGTACAATTTAAATTGAATGCAATAAGATCAGATACATCCGCTGCGTAGTTTCATGTAATTGATTTGAATCATGCGAATTACATATGTACATCTCTCTTGTTTGGGTTTAAATAGTGCCTAGTTGTTTAGTTTAGATATTGTCCATCTAAACTAACAGCTCTGAATTTCTTAAAGTTGATCGAATCGTCCCCAATTTTGAACAGTTGCGTGTCACAAATACGTTTCAAATATTACACTTTCTTTCCCATTTATAGGTGTTATCTGGCTGATGGCAGATCCAATACCCAATGCAGGCTCTGTGATAAATCTGTTCCTTCAAGCTGGCAAGCAGTACAAGTTGATCTCAAACAACAGCATGCGCTCGGATGATGAGTACCTCCGAAAACTGTCAGAAATGGGAGTTTCAAAAATTGGAAACGTAAGTTCAGTTCAATCACCAGGAGAAGCGTAACAAAAGTGAATCTCTTTAATTTCAGGATGACATCGTACACCCTGTGAAGACCATTGCAAGATATTTGCAAAAATACAAGCCCGGTCAATCGGTGTATTCCATGGGATGCAGCGCATTTAACGACTATCTAATCAAATCGGAAATCGATGTTAAAACACTGGTAAGGTAAACTGTGTGTTACTGAAGTCACATTCTCACCCATGATTTCTCTTCACTTAACAGGAGGCGCGTGATGACTGGACATTTTCAGAGCTTTCCAAGTGCATCGTTCCCAAAGAACCCGTTGGAGCGGTCGTCTTTGATTTGAGTCTCAATCTGAACTATGCATCTCTAGTGCGTGCACAACAGTATTTGAAAAACGAGGGCACCGATTTCATTGTTGGCGCTACAGACGCCCATGCGCCCGTGACGAGAGATCTCGTTGTTATCGGCCCTTCGGGATTTATACGACTGCTTAGTGAAACATCCGGTCGCGACCCGATTGTCTTGGGTAAACCAGGCCCATTGTTGGGGAAATTCCTCAAGGAGCATTTCGAAATTAAAGATCCGAAGCGAGCCATCTTCTTTGGAGACGTTCTGGTGCAAGATATTCAATTTGGCATCTCATGCGGTTTCCAGACATTGCTAATGCTCTCCGGCGCCACCAAGAAGGAGGACATGCTCAGTTTGCCGGACGAATTAAAGCCTGACTACTACGCGAACAGCATCACAGACCTGATTCAATTGTTTGAAGACTAAACCGAAAGGAACTGCAAGCCAGTTCAAAAAAACTAACGTACAAAGCCTGGGGGGACTATGTTTCGAGTGCATGACTGAATGGATGGATGATGTAGGATGTGTGGTTGCGGGTACTAGAGGAATTTTTAGAGATAATGCCATTTTAGCTGTCAGTGGACACATTTAAAAATTGTAGTAAATTAATTTAGAGAATAAAATCCTTAACATGACTATTCAATGTACGACGAGTGTTTGTTTGTCTTGTAGACTAATCACCGGCTAGACCTATGAAAAAAGGTACACAAAGGAAAAGGAGTCCCTACGGCAACACACAATCGATTTTTTAAATATTTTTTCCAACTTTTCAGAGAACTGCATTCATTATCTTATCAGCATCTTTTACGGGCCTAATCACAAAACAATATTAATTGCTCTTTGCCCATACGTCGGTATCATAAAACACCAAACATGATTCAGTTTCTTAAGTTAAATTATCGCGTTTTTCGGTAGATTTAAAAATTATGCCTCGTCATCATCAGACGCTACCACCGGAACTTGCTTGTGATGATGAAATAAGGCCGCACGTGAAGCACATTCTGTTGTCTCGTGTTCGTCGAGTTTGCATGACTAAGTGCCAATTCCACTGCAGTCATATTCTTCACTCGCACGCTTGAACTCAGAGTCATGCCTGTCGTATAAAAAAATTTTCGTTTGTTTACAATTTCAAATATAATCTGACGGGGTGTTGAGGGAGGAATTATTGGAATAGATCCGATTACGACTTTGCATAATAGGAAATTTTGTTTCTCTTCTTGGTTCTTATTTTGCCGTTGTCACAGTGGGGTGTTTAATCGCATTTACAACACATTATTTGAAACGATTTCAATTTATTAAAGTTCAGATGTCTTAGAAGTCATAGGTATGGGGTAAGGTAAGACTTATTATTGTACAACATTTGCCACAAAGGAAGGCAGAGATTATTTGAATATAGGCATAATTCGAAGCTTTTTTCTTGTCGTTTGGGAAACACTGCCGCTAGCGCTCAGGCTCGAAAACTGGTCCATTGTACTACCAGGCAGTAACTTACATTAATGTAATTTCTTCGTCTTCCGGAAGCGCTTCTGTTATAAAGGGCCTAGGATTTAAGCTCCCACCACGTCAGTGCCGAAAAGCCGCAACTGATCCAAGCAAAGGCCACACATTGACAGAGAACGTGCTCTTCAATGTCTTCACCTTCTCCACAGGCTTCACATAGGGTACCCTAACTAGTTGCTTACCAAAACTGAAGTGTCCCGTTTGAACGTTAACAAAGCGTCTGCCGTCCTTCCTGTCTAGAGATAACAGAAAATCTGGGGATTTCTTGCTGATGTTTGGGAGAATGCACTTAGTTAGCCTGCATCCTGGAGAGTCAAGCTATCTATGGTTACTCTGTCATGGATCCAACCGTCAACGGAAGCCGTCACCAAGGCATTCCCCAGGTGGGTTCGGGCCCCATGAATGCCTCTTTTGATGCTTGCCTAGCAAGTTCTTTGGAGATCTCGTATCCCATGATTTCTTGGTGTCCCGAAGTTCAGAGACTTAGGGAAGAAGTATGTTACATTAGGTACATAAGCGCCCCCTAAGAGTTCGCATAAAGGACGAATTTTGACACACTTGTTTCCAAGCTCCGACAGAGGAGAAAAGTGAATGCTCTGGAGAGTTTTTTTCAAGGCAGTCAGCACATGGTTGGAAAATGTCCCATACGCATTTTCTGACCGCCTTTAAAAACTGTTAGTTCTGTTCAAAGTGATTGCTTTTTGTTATTCCCTTTTTTCTATTTTTACACTTTTTGGCAGTATTTCATAATAATTGAGCAGCAATCCAGCCCACGAATGATTAGGGTTTCCCCATCAAAAACTTGTATTACGTGTTCGCTTGTTCTTTCACGAGTAGAGGGGGCCTGCGGTTTTTTTTCAATTCTAAGCGGAGAGAGATTTGGTAGGACTCTTCGAGTGTTGTCATTGAAAAAATGCGAGGTTTTTCAATCCAGTCCAACCTGGAAGTATATATAGTGGTGGCTATATAATTAGAAATAAAATAATTTATATATTTGTATATTTTAATCCAAAAAGCGATGTTCTCCGATGTACGCCACAAAATCATCTGGTAGAGCGATAAGATTTTAACCCTCGACTTGCTGAAAAGTTCTTAAACTTAGGCCGTGCAAAGACCTGCTAATGTGGATTAAGGCAAACTAAATTTACCGCTTTAGTGAAGTTTAACCTATCGCATATTTTGATTTGCACCCAAGATATTTCCATTACTAAGAGTTGTTTGCTGATGGACTGTGATTTTTCTGCGTCAACACTTTTACAATACTCGGCTCTCACAATCTTGAAAAATTAAAGGTTCTAAAGTTTTACATAGATACGGATTTAAAACATCTTACTTTCTTTCTGTGCTGAGTTAAACTTTGGTTTTTGAAAGACAAAACTGTTCTTGACGTCGACACGTGTCCTACTGTCTCATCTTGTTTTTTTTTTTTCAAAAACGAATTGAATTTTATGGTAAGTCACTCTGAAACCAAGAATATTTTAATGAACGTATTCGATACGGTATCACACGCAGTCACCAACTAGCTAAAACACATCATCTTAAACTGTACGAACTCACTTCTTATTATCCCCATAAACAACTGTCACACCACCTCTGTATTGTATATTCAAGCCCACTAAACACTCAATACGATCGAATTGCATTCAACTCAACAGACCATTCAGTTTACGGAAATTATTGTTCGTCTAGTGTGAACCATAGAATGCGAATGAGAAACAATAAAGCCGCTGGCAGGCGATGAAACTAATTTATCCGAATGATTATGCCAAGTGCACTTATCACCGTAAGTATCACTTGATCAATTGAGGGAGGTTGAACCATTTTAAATATGCAACGACACTTAAAGCGCATGAGACCAGAGATGACCAATTCCTGAGATTACAATTTCGTTGTTTTTCCGTCATTTCGTTTCCTATTGCTGGATGGGGGTTGCATTACTGGTAGTGTGACAACATTCGACATGAGGCATACCTTGGGTTATTGAGGCAGGTTGGACAGTAAAAGTTGACAGTTGAACTTAATCATTTTTGAAACTGGTAATACCGCCACGCAGAAAGTCTAGGTTCGATTCCCGAAAGGGACACTTCGCATTTTTTCACGGCATCACCTCTATCGAGTTGCTGACAAGAGTAACAATTATCTATGAAAAAGCTTCGTAAATCTCGCCGTTTGAAATCGGCAAAAAACGGTAGGTTCTCGTGAGAGCACAATAGCACGCACACAACGAACGGTTGTTCTAGAAGTTAGGCCCTGGTCCCTTGTGGGCTGTAGTGCCACTCAATTACTTTTATTATTAATATTTGGTGTACTTATATTTTGTGCGTTCAAAGCTTTAAGGAGATGGATTCAGTTTTTTAGCACTCGTTCATGTTTCGCTAACTTTAAGCCTTACATGAGTCAATGCGACTTTTGGGAAGTTTTAAAAAAACATATACGCTCTCTAAGCATTGCCACTTCAAGAATATAAATAAAAACAAATTGCAAAAGGAGCTTAAAAACAGGTGGTTTTAAGTTATGACATAAAACCCATTTTTTGAAATACTGGAGGAGCCTTTCGTTGATTTCGTACCGAAAACGTTTAAAAACTTTGCATCTTGTCATACTTCTTATGACAAAAAGAAATCCAATTTCATAACTAAGTCTCATTATATCCCTCTGATCATTCAAAAAAGAAACCTTCCCCCTCACCCAGCACAATCCAGTTAAATTGACAAGTGAAATTCGCCACACAAGAGAAAACCAACGGAATGAAACGCAATGAGAATGTGACTCAAAAGGCTGCATTTGCATACAGTCATATCTGCGGATAACTTATGAAGCATTTCTAGAGAATCAGTTCTCTATCAGTGATCCACTCACCCCGGTGGAGGGGAACTATAGCAAAATTCTATTCCGGGCTCGGGAAGACAGATAATACAGCAAACCACATACTGGATTCAGGGCTGGGGATACTACTATTCTATCTAGTGTGCCGAGAAGTGTTGACGCTTGCGTGAGCTAATTTGAATTCAACATCCATTGTGTTTGTGGTTGATTTTATCTTATAAGGGGTTCAAAAAGGTGTTTTGAAATCGAATTTCATTAACATTGGCTTGTGATAATGGGTGATACTAATCCAGAGGTGAGTGCGAGTTTTTAAGATTTTTAGTAAGTGCTAAGTGGCTAGGGTTTGCAGTGGCAATAATGTTGTGTTTTAAACGATTATTGCACGGAGTTCGAGGATCAGCCTATCGGTTTCAAAGTCTTAAAAAAGTAGGTGAAATTGAAGATTTGTGATTGAAATAAATATCTAGACGTTGATGAAATGACGTGTGGGAATCGGTGAATGTTTACTTAATTTATGTGCACGTACTGTGAATTATGCAGATCCATAATTTTGCAAGTTTCATTATGACACCTGCGTAATTGACTGTTGCCAATAAGCGTGAAGAGAATTGAAACGTGCTTGACTTGTGAAGGGGCTTAGAACAGTTGGTCGTAGTTTAAATCAGAAGTTTGTAAAACAGAAAACTTAATTTTTGTATGGAAATTCCTTATTTTTTATTTTAATTATGTTATTTCAGCACAGAAATTAGTGTTTTTCTTGTATAAATGTGATTCTTCCCAATTTCAAAATAAGTAATGAATTTTTTTGTATAGTATAGGGTCTAGGTATGTATGTTTTTTGGACCTGGCAATGTCGAGCCTCAGCTACGTACTTCTTTTTAGGTATATTGTTAAGGGAAAATGGTAATTGTGTAAATTTAAAGTTTCAAGATCGCATAAATATATAGAATCTTGGTTTAGTTTTGTATAATTATTACATACTCTCATAAAACAACATGCATAGCTCTACACCTGACCTTATTTAATAACCTTTTGTTTAACTCTGTGAACAGAATCCTGAAAAGGCGAAATCCCGAAAAGGCCAAAATCTCTAAAAGCCTGAACTACGAAATCATAATGTGAAACAATTCTGAGTAAAAATTATTATACAGGATGAATTCCTCGAACTCCAAATTTTTAAGTTGCTATGTTCTTTTTCATGTTTGGATCAATTTTATTGTGCCAAAGTAAAAAATTCTAAAAAATGCATTGATTTCCAAATTGTGTCAGCAGTTTCCAATATATCCTTTGGGGCGAAAAATGGCATTGAGACCATCAAAAAAGGATTAAATGATTCACGCAAGTGCCTTTGCGGTATTTTTCTCCATTCCCAGCTTATCTGAGGTGGTCTAAACTTTGGTATTTATAGTGCCAACTTTCGGCTTTAAAATACCGCCGACAGAGGAATCCCACGAATTTGCACACGGAGAATTCGAAATCCATTAACTGTCGAAGAAATGAAGTAGGGAACAATATTTTTTACCAATCTTGGTTGACGGTTATGAGACTTATACACTAAAGGCTTGAACAGTGAAATTAATGAATCAGATCATGTTTGAGTATTTAATGAGTATTATACCAATTGTAAATCCTACCACAGTGTATTCATATAGGTGGGTACCCATGAGTAATTCATGAGTAGTCTGAATTTATAGTTTTGACTTTTTCCTTTAGCATTTGCACTTACGTAAGTTTTTTGGGCTTCCGTAGCAAGTTTAGATAAGTTTTAAAGAACGTACGCTTTAATTTATATAGACAATAATTGACGTGACATATTCCTCTGTTAATTGTATACTGGAGTAACGTTGAGAAGTGAAAATTGAGATAGAAGCAAATATAATGAAGGGAGACTATCCGTGGCTTCTTAAGACGAACCTTTACAGTTTCGGTAAGACCATACGTTCACCTGTTCATCTGTTTATCCACAAATGGCCAAAAACCTGAATATGCAATCATCGGATAAACCATCATCAGCTCAATACATTTTTACAGTGAGTATTGTAACCTGAAATAGTGTACACGATTCAACAGAGCAAATGAACGCATCTATGCAGCTCTATAGTATTTACCACGAATAGAAACATTATTTTACATGTAAAGTACGTTCTCAAAAACACTATAAACTATAAAATATGTGAGTTTTACTCGACTGTAGAAGGTTTCACTTTGTATCATATTTGCAAGCAATTCAAGTACATGCGAACAAAACTTCGAATCAATTTATACATATGTAGCTGCTTAACTGGAATATGTTAAAGTTTCCACAGCACACAAAGTGACTTTTAAAATTGATCACAAATTTCATATTTCTACCAATTTTTTCTATGGCGCTCTTTGTAAAACATTAGCCAAATCATACAAAGAAGAAAGCTGGGCTAAAGTTATTTGCTCAGATGAAACCAAAAATACACCAATTCGGATGAAATGTTCGCGAATGAGTATAAATCAGGATGCTGATTAAACAACAGCAAGTTCGGTGGATGAATGCTCTTAGAGCGGAAGGGTTTCGAAGTATGTGAGCATTTTAATAAATTCCCTAGAGTCCAGTTTGTAAAAATGAGTTAAATCGATTTCTAATGTTACTAAAACAAAAGACAAAGGATTGCCTGAGATAGGTAATATGTTTGGAGTTCTGAAGGGACCTGCTTTATTTTCAAACCTAAACGCGATAGAACACCCTTGGCCTTACATCAAGATACATTTATCCATTGCTGCGGCTTAAACACTGGACAAATTCCAGCGTGGAGTACAATAGGAATGAAATAAAATTACACCGTTTTACATTTTTAAACTCGAGAAGAATAATAAGTGGTTTGCCTGAAAAATGAGGCACACAATACAACACACTTACTTTTCAATAGTTTTGAGCGAGAATATTTCCCTGAATTGACTGCGCAAAGAGGTAGTGAGATTTTCTTTATAAAAAAATATTTCGATGAGTAGCGCAAATGTATTACTTGTTCGCAACATTCAACTTAATTCTGGTGTATGATGCTTATTAATTATTCTTTGACTAACTTGAAAAATTACATAGTTCTCTATCCAGCGTTCGGTAAAAGCGCCTGTACGGTACTACACATACCTGGGACTATTCAAATAATGAAGTACATTACTTAGGTATTACATTTTGTGCATTTTAATAGTTTCGTTTTTAGTATCCTTCAAATAACGGTAAAGAATTTCCTCATATCTGATTCCTCCCTAGAGGTTAAGTTCGCATTTTTATTGACTTAAAATCTAGTAAAACTCGGTGCTGATACTCGTACAGATTCACTCATTAAGCCCTTCTGCCGAATGTCCTGAACATTATTTTTTAAGGCTTCTTTGATAGACACAAAGTCTTCCTTGCTATTAAATCTGTTTTCTTTTTTTAATTTAATTTTTCTCTCAGGCAGCAAATCTAGAACGTATGACACATCTGAAAAATCTTTCACTAGACGAACGAAAGGGGTTCCTTGATTCCTTTGATCGTGTATTTTGTGACTGCGATGGTAAGCCTTTTCAAATCAATTATTTTCACACCTTCTCGCAATTATTTTCTCCAGGAGTTGTATGGGAAACATCACAAAAGCCAATACCAGGAGCTGGACGGGCAATTACTTACCTACAGAGCCTTGGAAAAGATGTAGTCTTCGTAACCAATAATAGCCTGCGGTTGGTCGAAGATCAGGTAGCAAAGCTCAATGAAAACGGAATCACAACCAACAAGGTACTTTTAAGGCCTGCCAATCTCTTCATTTCTGATTTGTTCCTTGCCTTTCCCAGGAGAAAGTGATTCATCCGGCACAATCTATTATAAGCTATCTCAATGACTTGAAGTTTAAAGGGTTGATTTACTGCATTTGTTCCACTCCATTTAAGAAGATGTTGACCACAGCAGGATTCAATGTTATCGATGGGGTATGAAAATTTACAAAAAAAAAAAACACTTCTTGTCACAATCTTATACAGCCAAACAAAATGCTAGACGAGACCCTTAAGGACCTGTGTGAAAATGTATTCCAATCTGACCCAGTTCAAGCAGTTGTAATCGACGTGGATTTCAATCTTTCGGTGGCCAAACTTATGCGTGCTCACAAATATCTTCAGGATCCGGATTGTTTGTTCCTCGGCGGTGCTGCAGATCTCTTAATTCCTTTGGGTTCAAAAGAGATTATTGGTGAGACAGAAGAGATATAATTTTTATTTTGAAATTATGATTTTTTTCAGGGCCCGGTCCATTTATTCAGGTCGTCGAGCAGGCAACTAAACGAAAGGCCACAGTACTGGGTAAGCCTGGAAGAGATCTCTGCGATTTCTTAAAGAAACATTGCAATGTTGCGGATCCTCGAAGAGTTCTCTTCATTGGAGACATACTTAGGAGCGATGTGAAATTCGGAAAAATGGCGGGTTTCCAAACAATGCTTGTCCTCACTGAGTGGACAAAGAAGAACGAATTGCAGGAAGAATTGGCCGAAGATGAAATGCCAGATTACTGCGTTGACAGTTTAGCAGATTTCAATGATTTTGTTTGACATTTTAATTGATTTTGCTTTTATAGCAAATTTGAATAAAAAATATACTAGTGACGAAAATCTAAGAAAGTCCGTTTCTACACGTACATTTGCAGATTTTTGTTGTGTTGTGTTAAGTGCATGTTACCGTTCTGTTACCAGTGGAGGGAACCCACGGTTTTTTGCCAACTTCTAACGGCGAGATTTGAGAAGATTTTTAAAGATAATAATTTCCGTTAGAGTGTTTTCAGCAACCCAGCAAAACTTTAGGTTTTAAGTCCGGGAATAGAACCCGAGCATTTGGCGTGTAGGTCGCCGCACCTACTCACTATGCTACGGTGACCACATTAAGTTATTTATTTAAATAAAAAGTGTCCAAATAACATGCTATTATGAACAATATTAAAAAGAGTGCGAGAAAAATTATATTTTAATTCGTAATTGTTTGCCCCTACGTAAACAATATTTTGCCAAAATCTCTTATCTCAAAATCGCGTTCAAAAATTAGCAAATATATAAAGATTGAAAGGCAATCGAAGACGGGTAATATATACAAACTTAAATTACTCCTACCAAATTTTAACTGAAAGATCCGTTTGTTCGAGTTCATTTAATCACAAATTTATTAATCAGGAAGTGAAGTGAACGCATGATATGCTTTCCATTTTCTCTAAAAACTCAAAGAGGATTTTAAAAGGAACTACAAGTTATTTATTTTTACAGTATTCAAACAGAGCTCTATAGCTTGAAAGCAATTACATACATAAAATCTACTTAACACACCAATGTAGTCTCCATTCTCGTTGGCACCAAACTCCTTTCAAATCCTACAATTTAGAACTTTCAAAAAGCTGCACGAAATCAGCCATACTATCAGCATAGTAGTCGGGCTGTAAGTCGGGATCTGTATTCTTGAATAAGTCTTCTTTTGAGCAGCCTCCACTTAAAACAACCAAAGTCTGCATTCCGCTGATTTTCCCGAACTGAATGTCCTGCTTCAACATGTCTCCGATCATAAGCTTGTGTTTTATATTGTCTGGACCTATTTGGTCACTTATCATTTTGGCCAATTCATGCCCTGGTTTTGCCAAGACAATCGGCTTTTTACCAGTTGCTTCAACCAGAACATCGACATACGGTCCAGGTCCTACCAAAAGAAGAAGAAGAAGAAGAAAAACTAATTGAAAAAATTCATTTTGCAGAGGTGAAAAATGTACCAAGGATTTGTATGTCCTTCCCTATAGGTAGCATCCTATCAGTAGCCCCACTAATTAGGATGCAATCTGGGTGTCTAAGGTACAGCTGTGCGCGGATCATTTTAGCACCCGACAGGTTGAAGTCCACATCGACAATCACCGCTCGAACGGGCTCCCGGTCAAATACTGCTTTGATCATATCAGCAAAACTCTCCTCGAATATTTTTGTGGGCTAAGCAAAACCAAAATCCGGTTATAACAGAGGCGATGATTTGCCTTGACAAAGAAGACTCACCCCATCGATCAATTTGAAGCCGCCCTTTCGCAAGACTGCCTTAAAGTTTTCCGATCCTATGCAATAAATGAGTCCATCGAAATTGATACTAACCAAATAATTGACGACACTCTTAGCGGGGTGTATTACGTCTGACTGCAAAAAGAAAAGTTAAGACTGCTTCAAGATAATCGAAGCTCTTACAGCGTCCAATCCCATTGCGCGCAGTTTCTTTTCGCATTGATCCTCAGTGCGGACACTGTTGTTTGAGATGAAGTTATACTTCTTTCCGGCTTTTGATAAAGTCTTAAATCCTTCCGCAGCACCATCAATCGCTGCCAACAGATTCCAGACAACCCCTGAAAAATAGTGAGATTAAATTTAAGGACGGTCTGCAGGAAAGAAAGCTCACCATCAATGTCAGCGTACACCGCATCAAAGGAGTCTATAAACTTGACTTTTTCTTCCGGAGACAGTTCTAAAATGTGTCGAGGCTTGACCAAGTTTTTCGCACTCTTAAATTAAAAACAAAACAAATTACATAATTATTTGATATAAATTGGGATTTTGAAAGATAGGCATTGACTATTTTTTTTTTAACTCGCATTCATTTTTAAACTCGCAAGAAGTAATTAGTATCCTCAGATCTATACAAATTATTATGAAACGAAAAAAGAAAAAAAGAAACGGCCTTTTTAGCAGAAATACTCTGTTGTGTGTTTTAAATTGTTTCACAAATATGAACCCCTCTATAAACTGTCGTACCTAATTTAATGAACAGACGGGTCCACTGTGCTCTTGTGATGGATTTACGCATGTGAAACCTACCGTGTGCCTACGGTTGAGAATATTTACAATCATCTCCATCTTCATAACAATTTACTATTTTTTACAGAAGAAAAGTCGCGGAAAAGGTAACATTCATTCTACACTTTTTTATGGTTTCGTTCACACGCAAATATTAGAAAATCAGTATAGACAGTTTAGTAAAGCTAGTTACGGGCAATAACAAAATATGCATTCTTTAAGGAATTTAGAAACCGCAGTTCTACCATATATTTTGCTCACATTAAATTTCATTCAAAGCTTAATGAATTAAGTTAGTGAAGTTTCACATATTTCAACCCTTCAGCGTACACTTGCACAATATTAGGATGAATCGCGTTTGAAGGGTACCTGCGCCGCACGATTAACTTTTGCGTTATGAGTATGCAACTCAATATTTTATTCCACGGTCGATTGGTCACATGGTAACCTTAACATCATCCAGCGAAATATCCACATGTGATTGTAATTCGGACTGTGTTCAGTTTACTTATGCATACAACTTGAAAAAAAAAATTACAGTGCTATGTATGAGTATATTCCTAGGAGCACTGTGTGTATCATGGCACTACAGCAGGGGACAAGGGACCAGAGTCTAACTCCTACAGAAAATATTTCTTTTGGGACTTATAGAGGGGACCTACAGTTTATTACACACTGCGAACGCAGAAATTTATAAGACTTTCATTTGCCAATTAGGGTTGTAAACAACTCAAAAGAGGTAGCGTCGTGAAAAAATGTGAAATGCACTGCTCAGAAATCGAAACTGGGACACACACTTATCGTTTACGCCACGGCGGCCAATGTGAACAGTTTTGTTTACCGTTTTTAAGATATACTCCAGACAGTGAGGTACAGATGTTAAAATATGAAAAAGAAAAACTTTTATCATGCGCAAAACTTGAACTGGGGACCTTGGACCTAGGGGGCACGCAATTCCATCCCACTACGCCATTTCGGAAACTTTTCTTAATGGAAGCGCTCTAAATGAGAAGGGACAAGTGACTATTTTTTTTCATGACTTCGTAAGTAGTGACAAGAGTGACACGAAGATTAGTCAAACATTTCAGTTATCGATTAACACGATTATCAATACAAAAAAATATGTAAATTATCATTTGAACACTAGGGGATAGCTTTTTTAGAAAACACTTGTGTGGTTTATGGTTTATGGATGGTGGATTCGACCTACAGTTTTATGCTAAGCCGGCTTTCAAACGGAAAGTTTGAAAAGATTGTAGAAGGAAATTATAGTTTCCTCAAATGATCTTTATTTCACTTGAACATATTAAAAAAATATGCAAATGGTGGCAACAGGAGCTATAGTCATACCATTTGAAATGATGATGATGAATCTCAAATGACCATGAATATCATTAAAACTTTATAAATCTCATTCAAGAACAATACAGGAGAACGATTTCCCGGAACTTAGATGCAATTTGGATTACTGCTTTCAAAACAACAGATTTGAACCTTTTGACTATTTTTTATTTTCGATCTTCTCATATAATTTTAGTAAAATTTTTCAGTGATAATCGGCTTTTTAAACTGAATCTACATGGCCAAAATGGCATTAAAAACTGTGTGCCAGTGGAGACGTAATAAACGCAATTTCAAAGCGTTTACCTTGAATTTGTAAAATAATCCCAATAACACTGTTCAACAAGAACAAGTTGAGTGCAGTTTTATTTTCCTCTTCTTGAACGTGAGATTTCAATTCACAGATATTTTTATAGTAAAATTTTAAGGTAAAAAATGCTGGTATGAACTTTTTTAAATTATAAAATATACTGTAAAAAATGTACTACACTCCTGAGCCATAGTAAGGATTTGCGGCTATTTGCGGTTCAGTTGCGTCTTAGCCATGGCACAAAAATCGACGTTGAGGTATTGGATCAATAAAACACCTTAAAAAGAATTTTCTCAAGTTAAAGAGCCTTTCTTTGCTATAAGTCAGGTTTTTTGTGACAGGAAAGTGTTTGCAAGAACGCACGAAATTTCTATCGAGTTTTAAGCAACTCCATGCACTCAAACACCATTTCACACCTCATGCCATTGAGAATGCCAAAAAAATTTACTTTGGCAATACAGCATTAAAACAGAGGTTGAAATGATGTTTACTCTTATCCCAGACGTATTTGTTTAGATTCGCAAGAACATCTGTTAGAAGCGTGACCCTAACCAACGTCTACTTCACCATCAGACAGAAAATGGCAACTGCTAATAAAACAAACAAACAATATAAACATAAAAAGGTGTATTATGAAAGTAAAAACAAATGAAAAAAAAAAAAACAAATGCTTATCAGAAGCATGTACTTATCACAACTTATGGGTAATCACAAAGCTATCTGATGAGATAAACGTGAGCTCTTGTCGAGCTAAAGAGATATCCAACAATCTGGTCAGGGCCAAATAGAGATTACAAGAACCCCGTTCTTACACCATTTCCACATCATTTCTTCCACTTTTAATTTATAAAGCCACGAAAACAATGAGTCAGAAACTCTACAAGAACTTTCTTATCACATTCACTTTTCCATCGACAACGATCACTTTCATCATAGATACTTGAGAGATTAGCAAAATTTATGAATTTTCAAACAAACCAAATTGACACTCAATGCGAGCGGAATAAGCCCCACGAAGGCGCAGCACAGCACTCCTCCGAAGTGCATTGCGTGAATCCTTTTCTCTAAATTACCATCCGCAGGCAGTCACGCTCGCAGGAAAGCTCTGGTTTCCTCTGCGGAGGCACACTATTTCTCTTATTCCAAAAAATACATGATGAATGCGTTAATTCATTCAAATTCCATTCCCCGCGCAGCGCAAACTATCGCCCACGTTAAGCACATTAATCCAAAGCAAGAGGAAGATGATCAAGAAATTGAAAACGATGTCCATCATCCCTTCAATGAACTTACACTTGTCATTTTTGCTGTTTTGCTGTTCCGAGTTCTGTTTCCAATGTTCTACCGTTTAGAACCAAACCGCGGCACCGTTCATTCGCAACTAAACGATGGAGTGGATTGCGTATTTTATAAATACACAATGGTATTGATAATGAAAAAGAGTGATATGTTCGTGAGTTTGTGTTTTGTTGTTGCTGATATAACAAATGGCCAGTTTCGGCCCCGTCTTTAGAATGAAGGTGTGTACGGGAAATCGATAAATGAAATTCGATAGTGCCGCAAATGTGTCCGTGCTCTGATCTCCAGCAACGGAAAAACGAGGAGAATAAATCGGAAGGTGAGTTCGTTCTCGGCTTAGATAACACCACAACTACGGGGTTGAGAAAAAGCAGCGAGTACTTGCCACAGACAGATATCCCTGGGCTTGGGTATTGAGTTGAAGAAACTCGATCGGAATTGTATCGCACGAGAGGAGATTACGTCTGACAACTGTTGTATTGACTTTGCCAACATTTGGATTTTATTTTGTTTATAAACGAACAAAAGATAATCTGCTGACTAAAACTATGCTCATTCTGACGCAGATAAGACGTTTGGAGTGTTTTCAAGTTGAAGAGTGAATTATGAATAGTATTGAATAGTGGGACACTGTGTTTTAAATGAAAAAAATTTAATAAGAGGCAGTAAACTTTAAGAATAAGAGTTTGATGAATTTGGTTGATTTGTGAGTTTTCGGTTTAAGAGAACAGAGGTCTTTACAAGGTATTATTTTAAGCTATATTCGCTAAACCATGCGTTAATTGTAAGTAATTAATTTTTACAAGTTTGAGGTAAGCCTAGAAACACAGTTGGCGTATATTTAAAATGTGATCAACAAAGTAATATTAATTCAGTGGCACTACAGCCCACAAGGGACAGCACACAAGTTCTAGCTTCTAGGACAACTCTCACGAGTTGTAGGGACCTACAGTTTTTCGCCGACTGCGAATTCGAGGTGTCGTGCCTGGACCTTGGACGTGTGAGTCGACGCAATTACTCACGGCGACTGTGCTGTAACTTTAAACGATCATGCTGAATTTTTATGTCTAAATGAAATGATATTGGCGTACAATATTCCCACTAAAGTACACCAGATCTCGGAAGATATGACCGTCCACTCGTGGTGTTCTCGTCTCGGTTTTCGATAAGCCGAATATGGAACACTCCGAATTGGGTCATTTGATTTAGATTTATGATTGATATATGATTTATGTACTTTCGCTTGGTACCGCTCTCACTTGGACACATATTTTTTAAGAGTTTTGAATGGAAATATTTTTTTTTTGAAATATACAAGTTGTTGAAATATACATGTTGTGGAATACGTATTCAGCTCAAGAACGATGAAACTTAATTTAATTTGTCTTAGAAATACAACCTTCTACTCATTATGCGAGAGATATAACGAAAAGAGAAGAAGCGGAACGATATGAGATAAAAATGGCTTGCTTACACCCACAATCCAATTTGTTATGGGTTTTTTTTACTTACTTAATGTTTCGGTAGAGTCCGGCATGGAACTCAACTAACTAGTGCTTCCAGGTAGAACGAACTTTGATTGGTTGATGTCCCTGTCCCCTTGCGGGCTACAACTGATTCATGTTCTTCTCTGGGGATGCGGTTGGAAGATTTTCAGTACAGATCATTGGTGTCCATCCGCTCTATATGACTTAACATTGGATCTTCTGGCTATGTTAGCATTGTTAGCATTACTGTATAGCGCGTACAGTTCATCGTCGAATTTTCTTCTTCACTACGAGTAAGCATCTTTGCAACCGAGACCTGAAGGATTTTCTTCTCAAAAGTGCCAAAAGCAACCTCGCCCGCTTTTGACAAATTCTTAGACTTTTTTCGTGGTCTTCGTTGCAACGATCACTAAAGTACCGTTAACATGACGAAGTATTATTTCTATTATTTTATTATCGTCGGCATTTGCGAGTGGGATGGACTTCTGAAAAATTGTACCTTCTTTTAAGAACGATTTTGAAAAAGTCGCATGACAAAGCAACGCCTTGTCTGAACTTTTTTTTAACATCGAAGCTCTCGCTATGCTTTCCTCTGCGCATAATTTAGAGATTAGTTGGTGTTTGCTCTTTGCCAAGTCGCCTGCCGCTTTGTGGAGATAACAGCCCACCTCTGGGCGGAAGTTCCTAGAGTCTTGTTGGATTTCAGATGGGATATAACTTTCCTCCCTTCACCCAGGTCAGGTGGAGGAAATTGTTGATCTTTACCGTCAATGCCACTCAACACTTTCGTGTAACTTTTTGCTTATTTTTACCACACCTGACATAACAAAAGCCTACTTAATAACTTTCAAACTTTCAAAGCTATTTATTTATTTAAGGCATGTCCACTATTCAGAGACCCAAGGATGTATCTCTGATCACCCTGACAAGAACTTTCGTTCGTCTCAATATTTTTCACGGCTCCACCTCTATCGAGGTGGTTGCAGGTCCTCTTGCCTTGCGTACCACTTTTAGATTCTTGATTTCTTGACGTCGATCAAGGTTCTGGACCTTAACCATCAACTGCCTCCAGTACACACACTAAGTTGGTCTTAATTTGTGTGCCCGATCTTTACGAGCAAGTCCTCTGCTGCTTTGTCCCAATTATTAAGATTGAAAACTCTTCGGAGGAAACAAGTGTTATTCGTACTGGTACCATCCTAAGCGCTGTATCCGCACTTGACTAGGCGCATTTCACAGTACAGTCTATAGAGTTTGTCGTTGAGGACCAAAAATCACACTCAGGACTTTTCTCTCAAAAAGAAGAACGGCGTCTCCTTATCCGCTTCTGCGACATAGAACAGGACAGGAACAATCAAGACGCACAAAATCGGCTTGAGCTCCCAAGCGAGGTCTGTACTTCTCGATTTCGTCTTCAACCCAATGAAATGAAGATCGGCAAGAGAGAGAACGCCGATACTGCTCTACTTTCGCGATGCCAATATATACTTTGCTTTTCACTGGTTAATCGTCAGACCAAATTTAGGCACTTTCGTCTCGAAACCAGGAAACCCCTTATTTTTAGATTTGATTTTTGATCTGCTGAAGGTGATCACATTTTTTGAACGGTTTGGGTCAAGGAGCCGCAAAATTTGCGAGGAATGTAGCCAATGGTTCCTGCATTTCAACTGAGTTTTGCATGTAGATATTTGCACTTTGTATTGCACAAATGACCTCCATTCTCCTGGAAATTCCGCGCAGGTGGTTTCCTAACTGTTGGTATACCTTATAGAGAAATGTAAGTTTGTCCGAATAACTTTCGCAATCGGCAATCGGTAAGTCAATCAACATCAATCCCAACATTATCTGTCGTAATTGTACACTTAATGCAAAAAATAAGTCAAACACTAGCTGCTCGTGTCTGATAAAGTAAGGTTGCAGCATGCAAACACTTGAGAATCTGTCGATTGTCGTGTGTGCGTATCATCTCTGCGGTTTAACAGGTTATTTTTTCCCAGAAAGACATAAGCATATCAAATGTCTTTTAATGCCTCCAAATCGGCTGGAATCGGCGGGAATACACACTCTCATAAACTTCTACGTATCTAAGAAAGAAGTAAAAACCATTAACATGTTTCCTCTGGTGACGTTAAAAGCGGTTACTCATGCAATATCTGACAGAGAACTTACAAGTTCGAACGCCTTAAACAGACATACGTATGGAAATAAATCACGACGCTGTACGTATGTACATCATTCTAGGAGCAAGGTACACTTCTGCTGTGTACACTTTTTCAACTCACTTGTGGAGGGTGAAAAACCATAAAGTTCGACTGAACCTTGCAAAATCGAAATATTCGTATCTATGACTTAATCTAGCTCTCCGAGTGAATGCGGAAATAAGAAAAACCGATTTGCATCGCTTGAATTTGACAAATGTCTTGTCAATCGTAACCTCAACAGATAGGGTTCATTAGGCTGGCAGGGCACTGGGCAATAAGGCAATCCAAAGAATGGTTTAATAAACAAAGCTTTTCTTTTTAATTGCAATCTAGCAAGAAGAGTGTATCAAAAAGGGGGCAAGTGGAATTTTATGAAGGAGATAAATTCTTATTCACATGAAGAGTGGTCAGTGCGGGCTATTTTTAAATAAACAGACTGTTTTTTCTTATTTAGGGAGTGGGGATGAAAAAACTGACAAAAGTGTAAAAGTAACGAAAAAATAACAAGACAGAAGTCACATTGGACCAATATTACAATTTTCAAAGGTCGTGAAAGAATGGGTGGGAAAATTGTTTAAACCAAACCCATGATTGACTGAGAAAATGTATGACTCGAAACCTTATCAAGATTTGAGCATATTTTCAGTGACCGTGGACTGGCTTTTGGAACAGACATTATAATGGACTTGGAGACGTGTCTGCAACCACAATTCTATAGCAATGAGATATCTTAGTACGCTTTCGAAAATGCCTTCACATATTTCATATATAATATATTCCATATAACCGTCTCTCATCGTTCAAAAAATCGTTTTGTTAATTCCGTTGTACTTCTTCTTCTTCTTGTGGCGCTACAGTCCGGGGTGGACCTGGGCCTCAACCAACATGCCTCTCCAGCCAGCACGATCTTTCGCCAGCTGCCGCCAGTTGCGCACTCCAAGTTGGTTGAGGTCCTTCTCCACTTGTGTGCGCCACCTTATCCTGGGCCGTCCTCTGTTGCGTTGTCCCAATGGCTCAGATTCGAAGACTTTTCGGGCCGGAGCAGTGGTGTCCATACGCTCTACATGGCCTAGCCATCTTAAGCGTTGTATCCGTAGACGCTTGACTAGGCTCATGCCGCTGTACAGCCCATACAGTTCGTGGTTGAATCTTCTCCTCCAGATGCCATCAACGCAAACAGGACCAAAAATCGCGCGCAGAACTTTTCTCTCGAAGAGACCAAGGGCATCCTCATCCGCTTTAAGTAGTGTCCAAGTTTCCGCGCCATAAAGTAGGACTGGGATGATTAAGGTGTTATATAAAGCAAGCTTAGTCTTTCGAGAGAGGGCTTTTTTACTCAATTGCCTCTTGAGCCCAAAGAAACAGCGATTGGCAAGAGTGATTCTGCGTTTGATTTCGGTACTGGTGTTATTGTCCCTGTTTACTGCGGAGCCGAGGTAGACGAAGTCCTTGACTACCTCGAAGTTTCTGCTGTCTAGTGTAACGCTCTGTCCGAGACGCCGATGTTGTGTGTCCTTCCTTGATGACAGCATGTACTTCGTTTTGGGAAGTCCACCATCGACCAAATCTTCACACTACGGCAGATCCTGGAAAAGACCCAAGTAATGCAAATCGACACTCACCACCTTTTCGTCGATTTCAAGGCCGCGTATGACAGTGTGCATAGAGACGAGCTATACAGTGCCATGTCTAGTTTTGACATTCCTACCAAATTCGTCAGATTGTGTAGGATGACGATGGAGAACTCTCGCTGCTCCGTCAAGGTCGGGAACGAACTCACCGAGAAAGGTTTTAGACAAGGCGACGCACTGTTATGTGACTTTTTTAACATCATCCTGGAGAAGATCGTGCGTAACTCACAGGTCAACACCAGAGGTACGATCTTCCAAAAGTCAGCTCAATTGCTAGCTTACGCCGACGACATTGACGTGATTGGTCGAACACAGCGAGCCGTCAATGATGCGTTTGCTGGCATTGAAGCGGAAGCGGCTAAAATGGGTCTGGTGGTAAATGAGGGCAATTCCGTTGTACACGGTACTCCAAAACAAAGACCAACCCAACCCAAAAATCGTAAAACGTGTAAAATTTTTAAAGAACTACTCAGTAGATCTTTTGCCTAGACTCTTGCAAGTTCTGTTAAAGACAAGCTAATTTTATATCGATCCTGAATGAAAGAATTCATCGCAAGATGTCGCGTAATGCTATGGCTGACTTCGGGCTTGTAGGAAATTTTAAAAGATTGTATTAAGTCGTTCTACAATAAACTTGCGATAAATCGTGCGGTTAATATCGATGATCCAGAATCGTTTAAAGTCATCAATGAATCACCAAGGCGTTTCGATATTATCTGACTTCTCTTAACATGTAAACATGCAAGGTTCAACAATGATGTATAATCTCGAATTTACTTTTAAAATCTGTTTTTTGTTATTGCTTATAATTTTAAGCATATGTTGGAATTATTCACAAAAATTTTAATTGATATTAAAATAATACATTATTGTGAACTATTACTTAAGTCCATTCGCCGCCAGATGTCGAAAGAAAAAAATCAACAAGTAAATCAGAACTGTCAAACACCAGTCATCCGTCAGCTGCCACAAACAACTTTTTTTTGTTTTCATATCGCAATCGCTGAATTTTAGTCGATTGGTTCTTCTGAAATTCTAATGTTCCTCTGTTGCTAGCAGACATTTGCATAACTTTACATGTTTTCCGCGAAATAAATCAGGTGCCTGACCAGTGCATAGGTCAAAAAACCCGCTTACAGTGTTGAGTGCATATCAAAAACTTCGTGCTATTAGAAAATCAATAATCTCGAACCGAAGACAACATGGGTGCAGAACATTCATCGCAACAACGAAACGACGGTGACGGTCGCGAGGCTTTCGAACACCATCGTACCTCATCGTCGGCATCCTCAACTAGACGTCGACTGAATCAGCGACAGGGTACGGCCGGCAGCAAGGACGACGAAAAGCAAAACTCACCCACATCCTCTGACAGCACACGCCCTGTGTCACCACCACTTAGCGTCTGCTATGACTCAGACCTGCCATACGTTTCGTATACGGACCGCCCAATTGGCGACTCGCCAAAAATCCGTAACAAAAACACCTCCGGCCTACGAAGTGTCCACGGCAGTGGACGATACAAGCAAACTGGCACCAAGCCCAAGCGGCCAGCTTCGACATCGAATCACAACATAGTGATTGTGAAGCCAGGAACAACCAGGGACATGGATCTGGATTTAGACTCAGACCTTGCACGTCTGCGTAGTATTCCAATGTTCTTACCCGTCATGCGGGAGACACTCTCGCTGCCATCGTCAAGAGAACCCGAGATTCTGGAGCGACTCCAATCAGTTCACTTGCAAAACATATGCCACCGAATGCAGGCACATTTGAATTTCTGCGCTACACACGTTGCGGCCGAACAGAGTAAAATCGTTGACAAGACAAAAACCATCAACAATACAATCACCACCCTTGTCGCGACGTTCGTTGACATGCAGAAAACCTACGCGGCGTATGCGGAACAATTTTCGAAAATTCGCAGTATTTCGCAGCAGTTGAGCCGATGCAACTCCCTGCTGAACAGCAACATCGAGAGCTTGGAGACGATTAACAACTTCCTCGATGTCGAGGATCGACTGGAGCCGTTCGTGTGGAAGACCGAAATGCTCTCCCAACGAAAGGGTGGATAGTCTAATGCAGGACCATTTCAATTATGTTCCAATTTCGCTTCGTTTAATATTGTGATGTTCGATTTAGTTTAAGTCGATAGACCAGACCCCCTATATACATATACTCACTCACCCCTCTCATAACCTAGTTGATTAGTAATTTATTTAAATAGTTATATGAATAAATTGTAGCGCTACAAATGTCACTGTAGTTCACTTGAAAGATGAACCAAGTGTTTTAATCGGGATTTTGGAGGAAAGCAATGTTTGCTAACAGCTGGGGGGAAATTGTGTTAAACTTGAAATAAAAGTGAGAGGGGAAGGGTCTGAAAATGAAAATGTGATTAAAATAAATTATACAACAGTGCTTTAGACGACAAGGTGACATTGGTATAAGATCGAACTTTCGATTAGAACGACAATGTTGAGCGTAAAGTTGTATTGATAAGATATTCCCGCTTAACTGGAGATAAGCAAACTCGAATTTTGGACTGAACTAGTGACCATGCAGGTGGCAGGAATTTCGTAATATCTTAGGTACGAAAGCTAGTCTATTTAAAGCTTCTTTCTTTATGGCAACATTCCGGAGTATGGCGCCTCAGCAAGGAATGTTCACCAGTTAGAACGATCCATCATCAGTAACTCCATATTTGCGCGTCATTTTAACCGAGGATGTTTTTTGAACGATTTAGTCTGGATTGCCTAAGGCACCGATTATTTACGCCCTTCTTCTCATGTACGGAACATCTTACTCGAGCGCTTCTTCGGAACAAATGTCATTTGCAGGGGGCACACAGGGACTAACCATGGACGCGTGTTGTTTTAATCTTAGTTCGACTCGAAGAGTCAGGTGAACCTCTCTACAAGCAAAGAGTCTTCACGTCCGCAAACATTTCCAAACACGCCTGGCATCCAAAACTTGGACTGATTTGCAGGCCCATGAATGAATGCAAGACGGGACCAATGCAAATTCAAAATTGAGACTAATACAAAAGAGAAATATACTTTATTAGTAAGTTTTCTTTCAATCTTATGGACACACGATTTGTACGATTTGTTGTTGTAACAAGTAGCAGTATAATTCCCCGCAAGAGAGGAATAAAACAAGTTAAGGAATTCATTTAGATATACGTCTGGGAACAGATATAGAACAGAGAATAAATATTTTGTATATATTTCCGAAACACACATATGCACACACACGCGCCAGCATCACATCAAACTGAAAGAACAGACTACACACGAATTGCTTCCTAGAACAGTTTCTTCAGCATGATTCGCTCTTCACTGTCGCGTTTCTTCTGCTCTTCGTCGAGGAGTTTCAGTTCCTTTGCGACGGCACCTTTGAGAGACGGATCCAACACAACGCTATGATGAAAGTCGTCTTTGGCTTCGACTGGATTCCATGCGCCCAGGTGAGCTTTGCCACGTCGGAAGACTGCTTTCACGTTGTTCGGGTCGAGCGTTAGAACTTCGTTGCAGTGGTGTATGACGGCGTAGTAGTCAGCAGCCAGCAACCTGCACTGGGCGTAGTTCAGCAAAAGAGGCACTTTGATCTCGGCTAGTTCATTCCACTCGGTGTCATGGGGCATTTCCCTGAAAAAACCAAAGGTGTCATCCTCCACAGTGGGCTGAAGGAGAAAGTCTTACTTCAACATGAGTTGCTCAATGATGCCTATGGCTTGCGAGTAGCACTCTTCCGCTTTTAAAAAGTTTTTGTCCTTGTAGTATTGATTGCCTTTCTCGCGCAACTCCTTAGTGGCTTTCATTTTCTCATCGTCCGACATCTGCCATCGCTCCTTCTCGTATTGCTCGGGTAACTCAATGGATAGCAGTTCGATGATGAACTCCAGGTCCGTGGGATTGGCGAAGAGATCATCGAGGTCTTTGTAACCGATACCCTCATTCTGCAAGGTCATACCGCAACAATGACGACGTTCCTCTTGTTTCTTTCCTATATCCCGAAGGGTCTTCGAAATGAAAGGATACTGCCCAACTAACTAAGATAGAAGACACATTTTTGAACGTGGTTTGTACTGACGGTTCGTAGTCCTACTTACAGTTTTGTCCACAGTGAACTTAGCCACTTCATTTAGGGCCATCTTTTGCACGATCACTTCCCAGACTTCCAGCTTGAATTTCTTTCCCAGCACCAGTTCCATGGGTTTAGCCATCTTGCGGCTGTCATCCAGAAGGGTTCCATCGGGTTTTCGAGTTTGAAAATGGAATTTCACCTAGAACCACTCATCACTTAGCGAAAAATTCATTTACATATGTGACGTGTAACTTGAAGCATACCCTTGTCCCCGGTCGAAGAGGTATAAATTGCTTGCCAGGATGTATAATTTTCTTCTGTATCAACGCATTATCGATCTGCGTGTCCATGTCGTCGTCGTGATGCTCTCGGCAGAAAGAGTTTATTCGTGCAACTGAAAAATTTCAATGTACTGCCTGTACCACCAAGGAGAGTCGGTCATTCAATTAATTCACTCAGTGTGGGGGGAGTCTAATTGGGAACACGCAATTCGATTATAAATTACTTCTCCAGCAAAGACACTCGATAAATTATATTGGCAAGGAGGGTTGAACTCAAGGATGGCACTTCATACTGTCTAAGGGACTTTGTTTTATTCGTTTGAACTAAATGCGATTTTGTTTATTGCAAAAACATGATTTTTCACTTTCGGTTTTTGAAAATTTCTTATTTTTTTTTTGGATTTAAAATCCGAAACTGCACTTTTTTGAAAGGAGAAATGAAAATACACAAACAAGGAGTGGGCGGTGTGAAATCAGCTGATGTGTCAACGTTTGTGACAGTTCACTAAAACTGCAGAGGCAACTGCATTCTAAAGGCGGAGACACATTCAATGAAGAATGTAATTTTTTTAAACTATGAGAAATTTTTGGACTGGTGATATCTCTGTTTATAAAAGTCAAAATTCAAAAATGCATAATATGTTGTCAAGACATGGATTGAAAATGCATATCCTTCTGTTGATTCCCGTGTGTTTCCGGCGTAATGGAGCTTTTGTTTTAAGCACTGGCCCTTAAGAATTCGTTAGCGCTGTCAAACTGACGCAAATCGGTGACAAATCGTTAATGTAGAATTGCATATTTTTGTCGCACAACGCAAAAAGTTTATAAACAAGAACGATTTTAAAATTTTGCACCAAACTTTAACGCAAATTAAAATGTTTACTATTAAATTAATTAATGCAATACGTAAACATGAATGTTTGTACAACATGAAGTTACGCGCATATCGCCACAAAGCGCTTAAGCACAAGGCCTGGAAAACAGTTGCGGCTAGTCTTGACTCAGACGGTAATTTCTTACAAAATGCACACCTTCTCACAATCACTAAATGCGTTCAAATTACAGTGGATAGGTGTCAAAAGCGATGGAGGTCTCTACGAGATTGCTTTGTTAGAGAACTCGCAAAAATGCCGAACTCGGAGGATAAGAGTTGGAAATATTTCAATGATATGATGTTTCTGAGGGAGTACTTGACAGTTAGGTGAGGGCAGCTTACAGATTTGCACTTTTACTTGGATGTTGATGCTGATGACCTTGTAGGAGAAGAACACGACGTATTCCGGAGTTTGTTGATGCAGGGACTGTTATTGCAACAGCGACGAAAATGGATTATCTCGAAAGTAGATACGAGGTCTATCGTATTAATGAAGGGGAAATATCCTTCGAATCTGAATCTGAAAAAGCAGAGGAATACACAAAATCAACAAATGACACACCGTCTGATTCTGGACATACGTTGTTGCTAGAAGCAAAGAGCGAACCCATTGACCAGGACGAGTATTCTCACATCCCGCAAGGTAGTGTACCGGGTAGGAGTGTGTCGGAAGAATATGTAAATATTGAGAGGAAAGAGTCGGTGAGCCGGAATATCAATTTTCTAAGACTGCTTGATGAGTATCTGCTTAAGTTACCCGACGATACTCAAGATGAACTCAAGATGCAAGTTCTGAACCTGGTTTTCAACGAAATTATGAGTCGAAAGATGAGTTTCCATGCGCCTGCAAATGGGCATTAGTCTGAAACTCGTTTTAATGTACATAAATCCTAAGCAATAAATATAAAACGCGATTTAAGAAAATGATCAGAAAGAGTAAAGAAAAAAATTCTTCTCTTTGGAATGATGGCTGTATCACTCCTTAAACAATTGCATTTAACTGATATCTACAAACTGTTCAATTACAATAAATGACTAGACAGGCTGTTTGTTAATGTTGTCGTCTTTCATAAAAGAGAAAAACAAAACGAATCAACACAAATCATGTAAAATCGTAAATAGTAACATTGCCTCAACTACAGTTCCACATTTGGTATGACGTTCTAAAATTGCACTGCACGTTAATCTAATAGTTTGATATGTCACTCATATTCTGAAGCACCAGGTCCCCCTCGTCGTTCAACAGCAAATTCTCGACTTGTTCGTCCGAAAGGTGATCCTTATCCGACCTGAAAATGTTAATGCACTTTAAACTCTTGAAAAAAAAAAACATTCCCCCTTCGGGTAACTCACCTCGAAGAGAAGAGGAAAAAATCACTGTTTTCATTGTTCATCTCCGACTCGCTGTTCCGTCGTTCCAGCGACTTGCCAACCTTCTGAATCCCGAATGTAAACACGTCCTTCACCTTGTCACTGGCATCAATCAACAAATCCAAGCTTTGTCGGCGTCCCGATGTCTTAAAACTACTCGACCGTGAGATCCATGTTGTAATACCACCTCCATTGTCGCCAGCCCGCTTCTTCGCATCATCGGCGTCTTCCATGGTGAAAACTGTTGTGCACGTGACCTTGCGATTATCCTCCGAAGACGACGTCTCACTGCCCGTCGGTGTGTGATCATCAATCAGACCTCCAGCCAACCCATCACCAATGCCCGAGTGATGTGAATAACTCGAGCTGGTGCTGCCCGAATTCGACAATCGAATCTCGGTCCATTGTTCAATGTCGTCGGTCGTGACCAACGGTGCGGTTGTGACGAGTTGCCTCGAGAACTCTGTGCAGATGGTATCGCTCGACGATTTCGGTATATCTCCACCAGCCGAAGATGGTGGAAAGCGTAAAATGGACTCGAAATCTTGTAAAAGATGCGGACATTCGTGTTGGTCGGGATACTTTTGTCGAATTGGACTCGACTTTGTGCTCAATTTTGGAGGGATTTCCAAGTATTCGTCACAGGACTCAATGGAACATGGAAACGCACTGCCTCCGCCGCTGTAACTCCGCTCCCCTCCCGCGGCGCTCTCTGTCACTGGCTCGAACTGCATGTACTTCACCTTCTCTTGCCGCATTCTGTGAATCTCTTCGGAAATCTGTTCCAGATTCTTAAGCGCATCATTATACGACATCTTCGCCTCTGCCACCCGGCTCTCCAGGCTGGTTATTTTCTCCTTCTGTGCTTTCAGGAGGCCGTTGTAATTTGCACGCGTCTCGTAGTAGGGCCTGTAATACAGGAAAGGACCCACTTAGCCACAATACAGTCCTGCCAACCACCCAACCACACACAACTACAAACAATAACGGTTCTACTTACAAAATTAACAAATCATGTTGGTATGCCAATAAATTGATTAAAAGAAGTTTTCTTCGAATGTTGTAACTAAAAATGAAAAAAAAGCAACAAAAAATAGAAAAGAATACAGATTTCCGTCATCTGAACTGAACACACAGTAACCGCGAATTTAAGAGCCTGACACGTGCAAAGGTGTTTGCTCACCTGGATGCCTTGATAGCGGCCTTCAGTTGCGACTGCAGCTTTGATACGCGGTTGTTTGCGACCTCTTGCTTAAGTTCGCACATCTTTAGGACATTGCGCGTCTCAGTACATTCTACTTGTGACTGATTCACTCTGCTCGCCGCGTGACTGAGCATCTCCTGGCACGCTGTGTCCAAGGTGGACTTTTCACCCAGCCCCTGTTCGGCAAGGTAAACCATCTCTTTGGCAGCGGCATGTACGGATTTTGCCTTCTCATGAGCTGAAGCTGCTTGCTGCGTCTCCTTTGAGAGCTGGTGAGTGGATGAGCTTTTGTGAACCGTTTTTAGATCGATTGAGGAGTGTACTTACCTGTGTGGCGTATAGGCGTGCTTCATAGTAAGGTTTTGCAGTTTGAATTGAATTGCTTAGTTTGTGGGCGGATTGCTTTATTCGCTCTACACTCTCCGCTAGAAGTTTCTTGAACTCACACTTTGCCTCCTGTTCGAAACGAAAAAAAAAACTCAAATAATCTTCGGGCAAGCTCGCGTGAAGTGTCGAAAATAAGGGAGTGATGGTATGAGATGACCAGGGTGCAGCATTACACAGTTTATTACCGAATGACTCAGCATTTCAAGCTGCCGTAATGATGATGATAAAATTCACTCTACTTAGACCACTTAAGAAACGTTGCAAGTCTCAGTCCAAACCACCACCTCCTTCTCCTTGTCCGCAGCTGCAAGCAACAAACTTCCAAAAGAGGGATATTTACGCAATTCTTCATGAAGTTCACACTCCACTGACTTCTGCGTCGCATCAATTGATCTCCCGGTCATGGTAAAATGGCTCTCCTCCATTGCGTCAACGAAATTCATTGAAATCCAATTGAGGAGTGTCGTCGCACACAAGAAAAATTCGAATTTAATTGCCTGCCAGTCTATTTTAAACACCGACAATTCTCTGAAGGTCGTCATCATGTCGTGTACCGGCATTCCACTCCATCGCCTCACGCAAAGTGAAACTTTGCCAAAGGTTTATATAAAAATACCACCCATTCTAGCACAAAGAAACTCCCGACTAGGATGCTAACTACGCGATAGGCATGATAGTGCAGAGCAACAAATTCTATTTCCAGTGATAGGCAATCTGTTTACATCGCACTGTAATTTTTTTCTACCTCACCCACCACTGGAGCTTTATAAAGATCAACGAAGAGGAAATGCACTTTCAGTTTCCACCACCCACCCCGACACACATTCACCTCTCACAACATAGTTTCCCCGATAAGCGCCATAATAGAATCAACAACGGCATACCATCACTCCTGCGATACCTACTCATCCATCCGTATCATGAGTGCAAATAAAAATCAATACTCACATCCAGTTCCACTTCGTATTTGTTAATGTTGTCGGTGGCAGAGTTTAGTTTTTCCAGCTCGACCTGGCACGGGCGAAACGCACAAAGGAGAGAATAAAATTATAAATAGCAGAATTAATGAACTTGCCTTGTCATTACATTTCTCGAATGACATCACATATATTTTGCTTTTTTTTGTGTATTTCGGCCGATCGAAAATAGACGACACAAGACAACGCAAAACAGTGACTTACTTGAACTCTAGGATCCACGGGCGTATTGCTGTCAGCGGACATTTCTTAGCAGGGAGATATGTAACCAGTGGGTTGAATGCGACGACGACGACACGATAAATTATTGCTTTACTTAGATTGCACAATAGTAGATAATTGAAAGGAATTCGATTTAGAAAAGCGTATCACTTGTTCACAACATTATTTCGTATGATATTTGGAGAAATTTTCGCCTTGGGGTAGTCAAAATCTAGCACTCGAAAGGTGCCAGCGCGAGAGAGATAGAAATTTTTCGGTTGTTTGGTGTGTGCACACTCGGAGAAACACCACCCCAAATGTTATTCAATAAAAATCGCGAACATCCCTTGGCGAAAGTTTCTTTTCTTTTGCTCTGTGCCTGATAAAATCCAATGACAGATGTGGATTTGCTTGGGTGGGTTTGTGTGAATGTGTGTTTGGCAAGTGCCATAGAGCTTTGACAGGTGGTTATATGTGTTTTTCTTTCTCCACTACTGTTCGCGGGGTCTGATAAGAAATTGTACTAAAAAGTTTAATTGAATTGAAGGAGGTAACACAATATAGGATGTTTGAATCGTAAATTTCATTATTCAAAATTGTTGTTAATACGCCTCTAGCAGAGTATACATTATGTAATAAATATTGGTATTTACTGTTGACAAAAAAAAAATAAATAATTAAAAAAAAAAATGTACGGTTAGTAAAATTTGCAAAAATAATTGAATTAAAGTACATAATCTGTTTTAACAATTCCAAAAGGTACCCATGTCCTTGAAGTAAGCCATATGAGGGTGATATGCTTCAACACGTCAAACCTAAAAGTGTTGTCTCTTAGTAGAGACAGAATTAATTCACTATGTCAGTAGTAATTTAATTAAAGGTAATTCTTCTTGTAGCAGGCGATTCGCGAACATATTCACCCCTTAACGACTCAATGAGGTTGAGGGTACAAATTTAATTAAACTTCGCTGGATACCGGACCATACGTGGATGGAGAACAACGGGTTGATCAACTTCCTAGCCAGTAAAAGGGCATCACTTTTTAGCTCCTTAAGAATTATACGCTGTAGAAGAATGTGGTAAGAGAAATTATTATGGCCAGAAGCCTGAAAAAATGCGTAAGGCAATGGCAAATGAGAGTTTTTTAACCGCCTATGTATACATTCCATCGAAAATTGAAGTTAACAAGAACGAATGAGAATTGAAGAACATAAAAGTGGCGTTTTGCACTTTTTCTTAAAATTTTTCTTTATTGAACAAAATATTTCCAATTTGAAAAGTTTAAAGCTTAAGACTATAATGAATATTTGTAGGTGTCGGCTCAACAAGAAGAAAATTGTTCATCCCGAAGGATGGACAATCGTCTTTCATAGTCTTGGAATGTGTACATGTGAATTACAATTAAGTGATGTCTTAACATCGGGGTGTTCAGATTCGTGTGTCTATGGATTGCTAGTATGAAGCAACATAGTTTCATTTTAGCTCGGTACACTTGATGCAGTTCAAGCTTCTCTAACCCTTCTCAGAAATACGTTTTCTGGCAGCTTGAAAAGTAGACGAAAGCACTCTCATTCGATTGAAATTTCTGCCCTGCAAGTTGCTTTTTACAGCTTGGACGCAAGAAAAACTTACAACGGCCAAATTTTGGCATCACTTCGCAATCCAATTGGACTCATTTAGCCATGGTGACGGCGGAGGTAGGTGACTAAATAATTCATAAAAGAAACGTTCTTTTTTGTTTTGGCCCCCATATGTATCTGAATGGGACTTAAAACTCAAGCTAGGAAATCTCTCCTGTAGCACCCTGTCTCAGTACACATAGCTCGTCCTTTCAATTTAAATTGGGAGTCATTTAATTCACTTAATTCAGTGCGAATGCCTAAATGTGTGGAACCATTGAAACGCCAAATGGGAACAAATAGCTAGTAAGTTATACAGAATTCCAATTTGAAAAAACTATTTAATTGGTTATTTGAAAACAATTTTCGTAATGATGTTTTTTTAAAACCTTTGTTTGACCATCATATCAATTCAAGTACTTCTTGTAATTCGGTTATGTAATAATTTAATATTTTATTATTACGCTTGTCGTATATATGTATACCTGAAAGTCGTGAAGGATGCATTGGTTTCATCATACTACTGCATTCAAGACGAGTCTTATAAGTATAACGTTATTAACCAACTGGACTACAAAATAAATATTACTGATTCAGTACCACACACAAATTTACTGATATTCCTTAACTACTACACGGCAATTGCTTCTTGACAACATAATCTTACGGTATAGCTTAAGAACCTTGAGATCAACATTTTCCTTTAAACTTTGGCTGTAAAATAACGTTTATAAGGAAATATACGAGTGACGAGTATATTGAATCTCAGGACTTCAGTGATAGGGTCATTCATATTTGCAACTAAGTTATTTTTATTTGTACTTATATTCGTATTTGTACAAACAAATATGTACTCGAAAAGTGAGAAAACCAACTTACCAATTAACTAAATTTCAAAGCTTAAAAATGGCAGTAGTTTGTTAGAAAGAAATGTCTATATATCGCCCCCAAAACAGTTATGAAAGCAAATAGTCCCTTGCACTTGGCAATACTCCCCGAAGGCAGAAATATCCCCAAGTTCTAAAACATAAATAAATCCCAAAATAGAAGCCGCCTCTCTTGCTTACGGGTTCCCCAACAAAACTGAAATCATCACATGCGGTGCGGGCTATAACCCGAACTTTCTCTCTTCGCGCTCTCTTAAACAAGTCCCCCAACACGCATCAGTCTCTGCGGGCAATTCTCTTCTTGCTCTTCCCCATCAACTGAAACACATTAAGTACACTGTATCGCCCATTCAGCTTTCAGTCAGCAGAATTTCTTTCAAGTCGAATGCGAACCGCGGTACTGCCTGCTGCAGTCAGTTATCATTTTCTCTTCGATTCGTCTGCTCTACTCTGTGTAACAATACCACAAAATCCACCCAAGAAGTCACACAAGAAATTTGTTGTGTTTTATTTTCCTTTCATTTCTGTTCACTCCGTTGTTAATGAAACGATATTATTACTGTGTGTGAGTGTTGTATTCGAAAGAAAAGTGCTACAAAGTGCAAGTTTTTTTTCTTTCGTTGGTGGTGATTCAATTCTGTAAATGCAACCGCAGATGATTACTTATAGGCTGCGACCAAACCACCGCAGATAGAAGATACGAGCATTGTGGCAAATTGAATAAAAAAAAAATCGATACTAGAAGAAAACTGATTTTAGTCATCGCCCCTGTCTCTTAGATCTAGGTTTTTTTCGTGCTTCTGCTTCTACTCGTTTTTTGTTGGTTGGATCCCATTGTTTGGTGGTGCATTCGGAAAACATGTAAGGGAAGAAAAGAAAAATAATTTAAAAGCAAAAGAAGTGAAAAATTAATGTTCTCTCATGTGTGCTGCCTTCGGGCCTTAATTCCTCGTGTGTTGTTTGTGTTGTGCAATGGTCATTAGATAAAAAAAAAGTAAAAAAAATATTCTTTCAAGTCGAATAGAAGGAAAGAAGAGAAATAAATAAAAGAAAAAAAACGCGTCCGCCGATAAGTGAAGTTGAGTTTTTTTTTGCCGTCTTTTCGTGTTCTTTTCCTCCTCGCCTCTGCACTGTGCACTTGTCGCGCCCTTAACTGCATTGAGAACCCCTCGAAAAGGTGCACAAAATATGCTGAAGGTGTCAAAAAAGCTATAAATCAAACTCGTTACAGCCAGTTCGATAGAGAGGGAGAGCGAGAGAGAGATTTAACGAGAAAGAGAAAGAGAGCAGAGGAAAAATTGTGTGTGTGCGGCAAAGCGAGAGACGCGTGTTTTGTTTCTAAAGTCGAGGGATAAATTATTTGATCTTGCAACATGCTCGGAACCACACTCTGGCTGATGGAAGGCAATTCGCTGTAGAAGTCTTCGCGAAAACAAAGGTAAGTGCGTTTCCCCAAACAGAGCAGACTGTTTTTTTTTTTGTGTGCGCAATGGAAGTGGTGGATGATTTTTCAGAATTACTGTGGAATTGAATTGAGTAGTGTACTCTCTTCGCAAGGAGTTGAATAACTTCAAAGCAGTAATGCTTGTGAGCGGAAAACCCTTCATCGCTAAGAAACCCACCCTTCCTCATCGATGCTGCTCTTGAACAGACCGCGGCAAATAAAATAAAAGAGAGCAAGAGGTACCGGAAAAGGGTCAATGTTGGTGTTTCATGAATGAACCTGGCATCCGGGAGCTGTATCCCGGAAGAAAAAAAAAAAACAACACGGACGTAAAGAAACGGGGATAAAAACCGATCCCAAGACCACACAGCATTCACTTCGCCTCTAACCAGTCCCTGTGGGTGCTCTCCGAAACAATGTCATTTACTACAGACACTTCTCTTCAATGGATTCGAACTGCACACATTTATGTTTTATGCTCTCCTGTTCGGTTTTATGTACACTTGAGGCCAATAAAGGTTTTTTTTCTCGCTTTTCCTGTTTTTGCACTTGATGGGGGAAAATCAATAAATATTCGCCTGGTTTTGCGACTCAGCCGGCGGCGGCGGCGGCTATTGCCGAATATGCGGGATATACGCGCGTATCCTTCAATAAAAGAATGGTTTATGGGAAATTTACATTCCGTCCCGTTTGAGTTCCGCAAATCCCACGGGGAGTGGTCCGCCCAGTGTTCGTCCCCAGTAGCTTGGGCTATGGGACTTTATTGCATAATTTAAGTCGTGAATATTCTTTATTTGGCCTCGATTGAAAACGAATGCATGTTTAACAACAGGAAGAGGCAGCCGTTTCGGTGACCAGGCCCCTGGTGTGCGGTGTCGGTTTCATGGGGTATCTCTTGCGGGTTGTCGGCGAAATTCGATACCGGTGCTATCGATTCGAGGGTTGAATTAAAGGGCAGTGCATGATACATCAGCCAGAAGTATGCACGAGTTTGGGGGAACGTGCATTTTTGCTAAGATAGCAGACGTAAACGTGTCATCTGCATGTGACTTATGCTTTGGAGTTGGCAGTGTTTGTCATATGATCGGGGATTTCCTTGGTTTGTTCAGCGTGTTTAAAAACATACTTTCTTTGTGATTATTTGCAATGTTGTTTGAAGAATTCACAATTCATCGAATTTTGTAGCCAGAGTTCTCTTTAACAACAAAAATATCAAATCGGTGTCCTTTTCTAATTACAGCATGTTCTCTGTTGACTAGTAATAATAATAATTGAGTGGCACTACAACACACATGGGATCAGGGCCTAGCTTCTGCAATAAACTCGTGTTGTGTGTGCTAATCTTCTCTCACGAGTAAAAGAGACCTACAGCTTTGTGCCGACTTCGAACCGCGAGATTTCAGAAGCTTTTCATAAACAGTTAGTACTCTTTGAGTGCTGCCAGCAACTCAATAGATATAGTGCCGTGAAAAAATGCGAGATATTCCGTCCGGGAATCGAACCTAGGCCTTCGGCGTGGGGGTCAACGCACTTACCCACTACGCCACGGCGACCACTTCTCCATTGACTGCAGAAATCTTATTAGCAAACTGCGACACCTTTTTTAAAGACATTACATTTTCGAGTGCCCAATATATCGAACGTTTTCTTTTTATGACATTCTTGCAAGCAAGACAGTCAACTTTTGGCAGACATCCCAATTGCAATGAGAGACCTATACTTTTTACATGCCTCACCAAACAACCTCCTTGGCGGTGATCAAAGTCAAATGTTTCTCTTTGACGGATATTAACACATTCACTTATTTTTGGAAACCACATATCACATCAACACAACTTGGCCCTAAATCAAAATACTATCGATAACATTAACAAATTGATTGTCTGTCAAGATAAGATAGCTCAAGCTTAAGTTCAATAAACAACATTTTGTCAGACTCTCCCTTCGTTCTGCATTTCAAACTGTAAACCATATCTTCAAGGATTGATTATATACCCCTTCCCTTTAGATGCACCCAGTTCTACCACCGGATCACACATTAGTTGGCAACTAAACAGCATTTAATTGACGTCATAAGTATAAATTGATACGATTGATAGACATCTTCAATCAGCAAACGAGTGACATCATATCAATGAACACATTGTTCCGGGGGTCAACTGGGTACCAGAATACAGCGCGTATCGAGGGAATCTAGCACCGATTGGAAATAAACAAACGAAACAACACAATAAATCGACATTATCGGTACACTTCACATTTTTAAGTGTGTATGCGCCCAACGCGAGGCTGTTCCATATGGCAAGGGGCACACTGCGTCTTGACGCGTTGTCGTTTTCATTTTATGTCTTTATCGAAGCCCAACTCGAGGAAAAGTTTTCACTTGAGTTGTAATTAAAAATCAACGTTTATCAGTGGATCGCGTTACCTAAGGTTGGCTGCTTGGCACTGCCGTGTATCTTGAGTACCGATAATCCGTCTTTTACGCTCAATTGCTTCATTCGTTTCCTTGACCTTGGCATCTTGATTTAATGTGTTGTACGTCGTGTGCAGGTACTCATGTTTCACTTTGCTCCTGCTTTTAATGACTCTCGGTGTTTTAATGTCCTGTAAAAATATTTACGTTGAGATTCGTGACAAGGATCTCAAGTATATGCGCGAGGTGACAACGAATATATTACAGGGAGGCGACTTTAATGGGTTTTCTGGCGACATCCACCGAAAGATTGTGGACTTGTGAACTTGAGTAGAATGATGAGCGGCGGGTAAACAAGCTGTGGCAGTTCGTTAAGGGTCATCAGGTGTTTTTGAGGTTTTTCTTGTGTAACATGATCGACGATGTAGACGGGAGAGACAATAAACCTGATTCAAGTTTGGTTTGAGTTGGGAATTTTGGTTCGAGGAAAATGCGTCCTCAACGAACGAAGATTTGTGGCCTTTCTACGCGATGACGGCTTGTATTGCACTGAGAGGGTAAAGGGAAACAAAGCACATTAACTGCTTAAAATTGTACAATTAACGTTGTTTTTAAGAACTGTTGACGAGAGGCGCATTCTCTTCCGACTTAAAGGTACTTTGTACCTCAATGGACAGTTGTGGATATTCTGCTTTGGCTTATGATTTTTTCTTAACTATGTTTAATGACTTTATGTTGAACTTCTACTTTTGATTGTGTCGCATTTATTTTGAAAAATAGAAAGACACAAGAGGATAGAAAGAAACAAGAGGAAGTGTAAACCTACTATATAAATAATTATAAATGAATGGCGCTAAAGTCTACAAGGGAATATGACCTTAGCGTCATTAGAATAAGCAATAACTAATGTTAATAGAGCTTATTAGTGATTCCGAATGCAAAAAAGAAGCTTTACATTAGCTATTAATACATTTTCAAAGGATCGAAGAAAAATAAAAGAGTAAAGGAATCGAATTTATATCTCTGTGGAAGCTACGCCATAACTGCAACAAACATAACCCCCTTCGCAACTTTAAACTTATAGTTGTTGACTCACGTAAAACCTCCTCAATCACCGTAAAACCGTCTTCAACTGCATTCTGAGAACGTGCCACAGTGTGGTTGTCATCGATCGTCAGTTGTCATCGCAATTCAGTGATTATTCTGATAAATGCTGATAACTATTGCAGGACATAATAGAGAATGCGAATTCACGAGAAGTTTACCGAGTGACGATTTTCCCATAGAGAGCTTATATTTTCGGGTTCCAGTTCGAGATATCAGATCAAATGTGATTAATTTCTCTTGTTGAGAAATAAGGCCGTGTGTGACGACACGTGTAATATGCCCAATTTTGCAGTCGTTTGTAATATGTTGCAAGTAGATAAAAGGCCTCAAATGTGAACAACATTCAAAGCTATGTGCCTGCAACTGTTTCAGAGGCAATAACTTATTAGCCGAACTCCTCCTTTTTAGAAATAGTTTTCCAAATCTATCTTGAAATTTTTTTGTGTTGATGACTTCGTAACAGTTCAATGCTTGTTCACATATAAAGGGTGCTCCAAGAAATTGGGTTAATAATGATTGATAGGTATTTCTGTTTGAATTAATACACCATATGCTCTCATTAGTTACATAGGGATCATTATTTTGTCTTTGATTTATCTGTAGGATTTATTAAAATTTAGTTTATCTAAATCATCAAGTAAGATAGTGTGAAGCCTTACTTGTATGTCGGACAACTGCTACTGTTAACACGGCTACGGTCTAGTTCTTTGTCATTGGCCAAGTTTGTCGTCAATATAAATTTGCACATTGTTTATTCGGATGGGAAGCTAGCTATGTTATATCGGCTTATTGGTCATGTATACCACATGACCAAGGATACTTCCTTAATAATAATAAAAATTGAATGACACTACAGCCGACAAGAGATCAGGGCCTAGCTTCTACAACAACTACTCGCGTTGCGCGTGTTACTGTTCTCTCAGGAGTATAAGGGACATACAGTTTTTTCCCGACTCCAAACGGCGAGATTTCAGAAGCAACTCTTTGAGTGTTAGCAACTCGAAAGAGTTGATGCCGTGAAAAAAATGCGAGGTGTCCCGTCCGGGAATGGAACATAGACTTTCTGCGTGGAGGTCGACACACTTACTACTACGTCACGGCGACCACAGGATGCTCCCTTGGTCCTTCATTATTTCATTATTCAGACCTAAACGTGTTCTTTAATTGTGAGTTTGCTTTTAAAAGAATTATCTGATCCCTCCCTTGTTGCCGTCACTTTAATTCTAATAATACAGTCTCTCTCACTATATGGGATGTCTCATTTCCTTGCAGTGTTACTGCATGTAATCCTAATCCTATGTTTTCTTTGAATATTCCATGTTTTATCATAACTATCTTGCTAAACTGCAAGTTTCAAGATCAAACCATCTACTATGTGCACTTTTTATGACATTCACATCACATCACTTCACATGACATGAAGTCATTTTTTTCACTACTTAGGGGGGAGTTTTCTGAATTCCGAATGACAAAAATTCATCAGTTCATAGCAGCAGGAGAGATCGCATTTGACTGAAAGGTGGCAAAATGTAACCCTCTGTAATTTTGTTGATGGTGTCAACAGAGCCTTAAGGATCACTTGACTGTAAAAATACGTTTTGATAAATTTACTATCTATTAGCTTCAGTCAGGGCGGTCCTATGAATATCTTTTTTGTCTGATAAACACTCTAATGATCGAGAAGACTGAGTCCAATGTATTAAATTCAGTGACAAAACTCAAATTGGAAACTAGTAAAAAATAATGATAGGTAAAAGTTTCAGCGATTTTGTACCAAAAAGTTTACATTTACAGAAACATACAGTCATTGCAGCATTCACTTTTGAAAAAAGTTTAAGAAGTATACTTTAAGACTAAAACGGAATTGTAAATTGAAGCATAATGCTAATGAATGCATGCTTCAATGAAATGAAGCATTCACCTATTTCTTCTCAGAGACTCATTTCTACTTTGTTGAAAAAAAAGACGTATTAACCAGAAACGAGGACCTTAGTAAATCTTTTCACAAGGAAAACGTTAACTTCAATTAGGTGCCCTTAATGCAAAGCACAACTGTTATATCCTTTTCGAGAAAAAACCTGCTTTTGAAACGCTTTCGTTTTTTCAATTTTGAGCCTTAGATTCCTTCAAGCAATCTTTTGTCACCTTTTTTCAGTTTAAGCTAAAGTGCTGTACAATTTTTTTTCACGATCATATGAAACGATCGATTTGACAGCAGGAGTCTACTTGTGATCTTTTATTCAATCAGTATCTATAATTCAGGTCAGTCTGCTTTGTTTTTGATACGGTAAGACTAATGCTCACTATGGTACGTGCACACATTTGAATGATTCCCCCATAACGATAAAACACGATTGATGGCCTACTACACATCTCACATTGATCGTTTGATCGCGATTATATTGTCATTAGATTGCCTTGCTTTACATTTTTGCCTAAAGCAGGTAGATTTCAGCAACTAGGTATACCTAACATAATTGGGGATTTAAGCACGTTTTTGTAATATCGAGAAAGATATTGTTATATCGAGGCAGAAGACAACTGGGCGTAGGTTAATTTTGAACCTCAAATTGTGACTTTGCCTTTAAAAAATTAGCGGTCGAATGTTAAGTAAATGGTAAACGCCACAATTATATTTTCTAAACCATTATCTAAAGCTACAAATAAGTATACAAATCTGCTTCTGTTCACAAAAGTTATTCTTCCAGTGTCAGACACTATGTCATTTCCTGTTCCGTCATATGCAGAACAGGCCCCTAAAGAAAAGTGATGCCAAAGCACGGCAAGTCGAAGCAATTCTATCGAAATGATTTTGACATATATTTGACTGTTAGATAGTGTATTTAATAGACTAAAAGGATGTTCTGCACATTAAAACATTGGCAGTACTTTTTCAAAAATACAAAAATATGGAGTGGAATCTAGTTCAGTAGATCTAGTAATTTTTTTGCAAATATTTTCTCCACTTACTAAAACAGTTAGAGGTAGGGAGACATCTCTCCCGCCTGAGTCACAGTTCGAATGTGAATTCTTCTCCTTTCACGCTTTAGAAAGTGAGAATGAGTCTTCAATTCAGTTCCCCGCAGTGATCTCATCGGCTGATCGACAATCGACGGTACTCTGATGTCAGCGCGGCGTTAAAGACGTGCTCTTGTTTTACCTTGTACGTCCATTACGATGAGAATCACTTTCCCCCCCGAATTGAGCAAGCCGTCCGACGAATTAGTCAGCATGCAAAACACGCTTCACGTGTACGCCTACAAAGCTTCTGAGTAAACAGCCGTCATTGTGTTTATGTTTACATGAGTTTTCAAGAATCTTTTGTTCCTTCCACTCCGTCCCAGATAGGCTTTGGAGATTTATCAACGGACCAGCGAAATAGAAGATCCGGTACTTTCCTCATTAACCTGGAAACACTATCAGGATGGCTGCGCAGAGGTGGGGAAAGGGGGAAAAATCAACACTGATGAACTCATTTCTTCAGCCCCGTCGTCGTTTGCTGCACCAAAGTTCGGTTCCGATAAAGCAAATAATTGATATTTACTCGCTACCGACACGACGCGCCGTGCAGTTCGTTGCTCGCTGCATCTGTGTTGACGGGGACGGAACATGTGCAGGCGGTTAATTTGTTTAGAAAACGCACGCATTATCCTACATCTGTGAGACGCAAATAATAAACCAACGAAGCCGCCGTGCACGCGGCTGCTAATGCAGTTCCTGAACAAAGCCAGTGTGTGTGTAACCACGAGATACTGCTTGCCTTGCTCATTTTACTCGATGACTTCATTGGAATGCATGTGCTCTCCTTTGGCTTATTTCTTTCGACTGCAGCATTGCCCACCGCTGTGCACTTCAAGCGGGGGCAGCAGCGGAGGAGCAGAGCACAGTTATAAAAGTGCACTGCATGCTAATAAGTTAAAAACGAAGGCAAGATGCGGACCGTTTCGAAGAAACGCCGATGACATGCTCCTCAAAGTAATTTTCCACACACAAGCCAACGCCGCACCGCCGCTGCCGATGATGGTGTGTAGGCAGGCAAGCGGGCGCTGGAGTGTTGTAAATGCATCGCCGGCATTAGGCGCACACTGCAGTTTCTTCATCATCATCTTAGTATTTGGCCGATGCCGGTTTTGCTCTACGCCATGAGCGGGTCAACGAACCACCCTCGATTGCGGAGTCTGTGTGTGCGATGATTGTGCTTCTGTTTCAAGGCGGAATGCTGCTCCCAATGAGTGGACTGCAAAGTATTAAGTGGGCTTCTTTGGCTATTCAATTCTCACTTGCGTTTGCCGTGCGTCTCCGTTGGAGGACTGCGACTACATCACGACCCGGCTTCGACACCAGTACCGTCTCCTTGCAGTTCAAGAGTCATTCGAGAGGCTGTGTGTGGTTTAATTGTGCATCCAAACGATGGTGTCTCTTTGATGCTGATGAGGGCAGGCGGAGTGTAATTCACACACTCCCCGTCTCCGTATGTGGCTCATTACAGGGCTGGTGGTCCTGTTTGTTTTCTCCTCCAGAATGATTCTGGCTGCGGCCTGCTGTGTGATGTGAGATGAAAATAGATTTTCCACGAAGTCACTGCTGGCGGATAATGTGGGCAAAGGTGAATGGGAATTATTTTTTTTTTCGGTGTTCTTGTTCGGGATTCTGAGCGTTTTCACTTTTATTAATGCTTCCGGAGTTCGTTTTGTTTTACGATCCGCGGCTGGTGGGATGCGTTTTCTTTTGTGCAAGTATTTTTAGAAGGAGGAGATAGAGATGGAGGGTGTGACGAAATTCCTTAGATTTGACATTTATCGGCGGAGATGTGGGCGGAACGGGGTGAGTTAGGGTTTAAATTGATATGGAAGGGATTATGGTCTCAATAAAAGCGACGAGGAACAACAGTGGAGCTTAAAAAGATATTAAAGTCCCTTTATTGGAGTTTATGGCCTCTGAATGAAAGAAGATTAATTTATGGCAAAATTTTTGAAATTTTTTATTTGAATGACGGAATAAAAGTGAAATCAGGTTGTTAAGACATTCCTTGTATTTCTCCTCTTTTCTACTTTTCGCGTGGGACTACAGTCCGAGGTGGGTCTAGGTTTCAAACTGGGACTGCACTTATCAGTTGTCTCCAATTTTGTACTCCATGTTTGCTGGGTTCTTTTCCACCTGTGTGCGCCATCTCTTTTGTTTCGTTTCCCAATGGATTAGATTCAAAGATTCTACGGGTCGGTGCATTTAGAGCAGCTAAGAACTATCACCTTCAGGAACACTGGGGCACGTTACTGTTCTAGCAATTATATCTTATATCACTGTATCCTGGCAGATTAATTTTACAGTATTTGAGCAAAATTCTTAGACACAGTCCATTATGGATGTTTCGGAGTTAAAAGTACCTTTACGTCCGGAAATTTAATAACAGCCTGGGCGTCTAATCATCAATGCTTGACTTATTTATTTTAGATGTATCTAGTCGTCGGTAACACTCTGAAGTTGGGTTTTGGTTGGGAAGACTGAAAATGTATTGACAAATTTTGTTGATTTTATGAAGCTCGTGTGACGTTTGAGTCTTGAAAGTCTTCACCCATTTTTCACAGATATGTTTTGTTGTCCATTCTTTCTATTTTCCTGTTAAATAATGACCTTTAAGTGAATAAATTCTGGAAAATCACCGTTAATAGATGCTCATTTTTCGTTCGATACAAAACTGCTCACCTTTATTAATCCATTCCGTAACCCTGGGTAAATAAGTATCTTCCGGGTTATTTAATAGATCGTGGTGATGTCAGGACACATCTTAGCGACACAGTTAGAAACAATTACATGGCCTAACATGTCGAGTTGAATGACAACCCTATGCTACAACCGCTTAGTAAATTAAACAGTCTACATTACACGTGATTTTGGATTATCGAAAAAGAAAAGAAAATCTTAAAACAATTTTTGACTTGTGGAATTGTTGCGAGTGCCGAATCGACTAAAGTCTAAAGTACTGCCATCATAAATCACGTCAAATAAATAAATAAATCACGTTTAATAAACTTAAGGAATGCCACTCTAATTACTGAATGCATCTAAACAAAAGATGACTACATGAATTGAGTGGAATTTTCAAAATTAAATTTTAATACCAAACAACAGACCCTTTTACGATAGGCATAAAAAATGAGAAATAATTACCAACGCCAAAAGAGGAAAAAAAAATAATCAACAATATTTATTTGAGCTCCAACTCAACTTAAACCAGTTCTCATAACTATTTGCAACACATTTTAAGCGGCAGAACGGAGCGAACTATAAATAACTGAAACTTTTACCCCGACGGAAAGGGCGTAGACAAACTCAAATAAAAACAATGCAACTCGCCCCTTCGAGAGCGCAGGACGGAGAAGTGTTGAAATGCATGATTTCGATTTACGAGTGTTGTGAGGTTTCACGGCAACCGCAACTAATTACACCCTTTCAACATTGTAAAGCAGGCTGCGGAAATTATGACCGGCCAAACCAAAGGCACACCACAAGCATCATAAAAAATCCTGAAGATCGGTGCTTCTTTCAAGACCGGCGCTTTGCCGCAGCTCTATCTTCGATAATAACCTTTAACATGGAGCGTTTACCGCATCGAATCGATGACAACAGCCAGCCAGCCTACACGTGCAAAATGTCGGACCGTCTGACCCAATCTGTGGCTGCGTGTGTACGGGAATGCTGTTTCACCCGTCAGCGCCCACAGAAAAGCCCGAGTTAAGATGAAATCATAAACGGACGCCGAATTGATGGGCATATCCAAAGAAGATCGCCCCACACCCACACACGCAGCATACTTGACTTTATTCACTATATATCTGCCCAAAGTGGTTTTTAATTACTTCGCATTCGGCTCTCAATCCGACGCCTCCCAGCCAATTCCTCAAGTGGCCCGGCGCTCATCGGAACGATATAAATTTATGGAGGCATGACGAACAAATTGTTGTCGTCGATATTTTTGGAATGCAGCTAATTAAAAACAGAAAGCACAGAAAACAACGCAAAATAACGATCTGACCCAAATTCGTAACAAGAATAAATTGATCGCAGGCCACAAGGGGCACAGTCCTGCGGTTCGCATGGAACACACTGCAACCGCAGCTGTCAAGTGCTTGCGTCCATTGTACCGGGCAAGCACCAATCAATCGCGGTGAGCTGCCGCGCCGGGCGAAAAGATGAAAAATCACCGAGATCAAAGATTCGAGATCACGATTTGCGCAGACATTATGCTGAAATTGAAATTGAAATTGAAATACGACGGGCAAATGAAAAAAAGACATTTAATTGCGTTCTTGTCTGTCTGTCGCGGCGGGCATTAGTACACCGGGCACATTCAACTCGGATACGAAAGCCCAATTGTTGGCGATGACAGGCGAAGCACACGCTGCAGCTCAATTAACTGCGTGCGGCAATGTATGCACTGACGCTGGTGTGGCAATCCGTTTAATCTGCTGCTCGTCTCTGAGTCCGGCGAACATTACTGTGCGCTGTTGATGTGTCACATCAATCAATCAAAACTGAAGAGTGTTGCGGTTTTGTTTCTCGGTCCTTTCCGTTTCGTCGAAGAGACTTGCAAAAAAGGCCTAAAATGTTGCACCTTCAGTGCTCGGGCGTGTTTGGCATGTCGAATTTTAAGTGAACGTCGCAACGAGACGAGACGAGTGAACGTGCATACGCCCTCGCGCTGGCGTTGCCAAATGCAATTAGCAAGCAAATAATTTGCGCGAAGAAAAGCCGGTCGCAGTCCTGCGGTCCATTAGCGTTGGACAAATCGTGCGATGCTGTGTGCCAATGTTATATCTAAATTTGTCGCTTTCAATCACCGCACATTGACGCAAGGTGTTTGTTGGTGGATGTGGGAACTGTGGGCGGTTTCCTGAAAAGCTTTGCAAGCCAGCCATGAAATTGCTTTTGCAATTTACTATTTTTCTTGTGTGTGTTCCTGATTCACGTTTCTTGCTTGTGCATAATTGTGTGGCGTTTGTTTGAAGGATATGATGTTTTAAGGACGTGGACTAGGGCAATGATACTTAATTGAGAATTATTCGAATAAATTTGAGAATCGTGTTTGTTTTTTAAATTAGTGGCTTAGACCACAGTTGGTCCTCTGATCTTTACAAAGTTTATCAGGGAGTTGATCAGTGTCTTGCTTTTGTTATTTAGGTTTTAGAAGAAGAAGGCGAGTAGTATTGCCTTCCTTTTGACCACAAGTACCGGACAGTTGCACTGTTACAAAGAAAATATGGACTGCTTTTCTACTTCTTCTTATTAATGCAGTTTGAAATCTTTTAGCCAAGTTTTTTTTAAATTTTCTTGGTCGATAATGTAAGTTTACTTTAAGATTTAGGTAAGCAATAAATAAATTCAGGCGCCGAAAGGCAGATTAATATTTGGTTAAGATCAGAATAACTTAGAGTACCTGTAAAAAAAAAAATAGCGATCCACCGCGAATTTTTCTACTTTAAGGGCAGTATCCTCACCCTTTCAAATGTGTTAGGATGATCAGATCATAAATTGGTTGGGGCTTTATTAAAATAAAACAAAAGCCGACCAAAATCTAGCTTCTTCAGCAACTATACGTATAACGCTTGCGTGCAGGTTTTGCCGACTGGTATGAGAAAGAAGCGGTGGGGTGAGAATGCAATAAGTCCAGCCTCAAAATCGAACTCGCAACCTTCAGTGTGTTGATGCACTTACCAACAACGCCATAAAGCAATTGTGTCGCGAGCGTTTCATCCATCAAACATCATCCAGGAACCCACTTTACGCGTGGATTTTACGATCATCAACTCGTCTTTAATTGGATGTAATAATCTGAAATACATACAAGATTGAAAAGTTGATGTTTCCCGCTCATCGGTCAGAGGCACCAATTTACGATGTATTAGACTACGAGCGCCATTCCCCTCGTGTTACATTTTTTCCTATTCTTTATAAACACGTCGTAGCTACACGCTCTTTTTTAACAGAAAGAAGTTAGCTTCTCTCGTTTGATTCCTTATTAATCTCAAAAAACACCTAATTGGCGATTCGATGTTTGAGCCACATTCTGTCGATTTCATCAACTCGTGCTAAACACTTTAATAATTAAATTTGCTTGTCAATAAGAGTGTTAACCAAGAACTGGTGGATTTTCTGCAAACACTGAAAGAATCTGAAAAACATTCGCCATCAGTTCATTATCTGCCGAAAAGCATAAAACTGTATAACAATCACGTTCCTTGTAATTCTCTGTATCCCCCTTCTCTTCAATTCCCCACTGATCGGCAATTCATCAAAAGCAATTTCATAACAGAATACCTGTGTGCACTGCAGATACGGCTGTCTTTGATCAATTCACTTTCGTTTTGCGACAAAGCACTTGTGCGCCACAACGCTGCATCGCCAATGCGGTGCACTATCATTATCGTCATGGGGCGCACGCAGTATTCGTATTTGCCGATATTCACTGATTAAATCGTGCGCGCTTGCTAATTATTTAATTTTTTTCTCCCCGCATTTGCTCGCTCTGCTGGATGCGTTCACGGTGGCCAGGCGTATCGTGTTTTTTTTGCTGATTGGGAATTTCTATCCACTGCAGCAGCCGTGTTGACTTCGTGGATACATTGGCGACACTGACAGCAGCCATGAGGGGGACGACAAAAAACAAGTCACTCATTATTGCGTTCTGTCAATCAGCACGTTCACAAGATTGTCAATCGAATCATTCCCCATCCCCCCGTGTGTCGTGGTAGTTCCAGGGAATTATTTAGACTTAATCAAGTGTTTGCAAAGCCTCCGACGATGTCGACGGGGCACAGAGTCACTCCAGACCGTTGATCGAAACCCAAGGCGAAGCACTGCCGGTTTTCCGAGAGGGGCAAAGACAAACAAATCCACAAAAACGTTCTCGGTGAATAACTTTGTGATGGCAGTTGAATTGAAAATTGCGAGAAACAAAAATTACATTCGGCGGAGCACATCCCCCTTGGGACGGTAATTTGAAAAGCAGCCGACTGCGTCTGCCTGATGATGACAATTGAGACGGTGGGAGCGTAGCATTGGTGGTGTGTACACGCAGTTCCGAACAGCACGAGGTGTTGGTCCGCGTCAAGTGCTGGGGCACTTCATGTGCGTGCTCGGAGCGGGCCGAGAGAAATAAGATAAACTTGTTTGCTTTGGATTTGTTTATGGTGTTTAATTTGATTGATTTTATTAACATCCTTTGGGCTTGCCGGCGAGAGTTATGCTCTCCCAAATGTCGCGCGGGTTTGTTTATGGTTTCAATTTTGTGGGATACTTCCTGTTGACGGCAATGACGTGACGCTTTTAGTGATCAAATTAAATGAAAATCAAGAAGACGCAGTTCGTGGAGGGGGCGAAGCGCGTGAATCTTCGGAACAGCCCGCTGGAACTGGAATGTTAACGATGTTGTGGATAATCACTTATTGACTTTATGAGTAAATCCTGATTAACTTCTTGAGTATCTTGGGTCTCGCTTAATCTTGACATCTTGATCTTTCTATTCTTTCGGCGCGCCGACAAAGTTTTTGCAAATTGCTCGCACGTTTCTTTATTCGCGCGACGTGCTCGGTCCGTCTTAGAGGCGGTTTAATTACAGTTTTGAAAATATTCGCAATTAAATCCAAGGACTTTTGTACAAAACGGGGGCCCCACAGTTTTGCTTTTGGGTTTGTATACCAATGGCGAACGAAATCCGCTGATTATCAGTAACGTGAAGTTTGTTCCGGTGAAGTGGTTGAAGTTGCTTGAAATCGAATAATCACGGAAAGCGGAAGAAACCTGGGTGGAATATTCTTTAAAGACTTTCTGTCGAGTTTTGTACAGCGGTTGCAAGTGTAGGAATCTTCCGATTGGGCAGGGCATGGATAATTCAGGAGGGTGATGACTCATAGCTTATTGTCGAAACTGTAAAGAAGGGGTTCCTGCATCAAAAAGTTTTTTATAGACAAGTAGACTCTTTGAGTGATGTCAGCATTGCTTAGGGAGTGCTCCGGGACTTTGTGCATATTAGTCGATGCTTTAGCAAGGAGTTATCGAAAGGCTTTGAGGACTTTTCAGCTAAAATTTTTAAAATTTTTTTTAAATTTAGATCAGTTTAGGGCTTGATTAGAAAATACAGGTTTTTATGACTCGGTTTTGATTATAAATTAAAATTGCATCACATAAATAAATCTTCGTTCCAATCCTTGAAGGACTAAAAAAATGATTGGTGTTTTATTGAACACGTTGCCACCTATGCAATTTTAGCAGTGCTACGGTCACGGTGGAGGCAGATCTAGAACTAACTTCAAACAACTGAGTTCGCAGTACAACAGACAGATAACAAAATAAATTGCTGCGGGGACATTTTGACCAAAGCCAGTTTATATATTAGATTACGTAATATCAATAACAGCAGTAAAAGGATTCTATTGAACACCTGTGACCTGACAGTACATTTAAAATAAAAAGAAACTCTCAAAAAGTTGACGAACTCTGCAAAGCTTCTTAACCTGTGTTTATTATGCACTTCAGCTCAATAACGACCTTTTATTGCAGCCATAACTCAAACTTCCCCCAATACCAGTTCATCATGCCCCCGCAGTAATTTCCAAACCGATACAAATTAATTTAAATTTTTATTTCGAACTAAATTACAAAGAACAACTTATGGATTGGGTACCCTAACCCCCAACGTAAGTCTAAGATAGCGTTTAAAAGTCCTAATGTTATGAAACAAGTTTCTGGTCAGAGTCCTTCACTCACCGCAACGATCGGCGGCGATAAGAATTCCTTCACCATACACCGCCCGACAAGTGAAAATAGTTTGAATTTCACGTTTACACATCTTACGATGCCGTGAGTGGTTTTCCAAATCATTTTAAATTCACATCGCCCGATCGTTATATCACCGCGTGCCGATTGAGATCTGATAGCATTTGCCTGCTAATGCGTTCTTAACCCACATTCAGTCGCCCAACCGCCGTCACACTCCGCTCCTTTGTGGGTCTTCCCATAAAAACCAACAACCGGGTAACCAGCGTTTTGTTTTGTGAGTGAAATAAAGAAGATGCAGGTTCAAATAAAAGTGAGATGACTCGCTTTATCGTTTTATTATGATAATTAACCGTTAATAAAATGGAATTCTTCCTGTTGATCTGAAGTCGTTGCCGTCTCCGCTATCGTTGCCAGTTCTACTCACTCGCTGTCGCTTCACAATGTGTACCTGTCAACTCTGGGGTACAGTCAACTCGACTGTTTGGCTGTCAAGTTTATGACGTTCGCTTTGTTAATTTAAATCGTTCCCCCTCGCACTTAATGCGTATTTCAAGTGCAATCAAATCAAAGTTTCTAATTCCTCAGAGAAACAGCGAAGCGAACGCAACTTACATCATCGCACTGGTTGTCAGCTCTTTCCGACTTAGTTGCCCGGAAAAGAGCATATATTTTGGGACACAGTGTTTCCTTTCAGACACGTTTTGCCAGACAACCGTTGACAGGCGAGGGAATCTGTCTCCAGGCGAACGGATGTCACAGCGCCCCGCAAAAGTCATCCATTATTGTTAAGACTCAATTAGACGTCAGCGCCGACATCCGCCAATGGCATTGTCTGTCGGGCGATACGCCAACTGATTTCATATTCACTTCAATTGCGAAACCGATATTCAGATGCTTCCCCGCCTGGGGTGCGCGCGCGGCATTTGGGTATTTTGCAGTCAAACGCTGCCAAATGGCAATTACATTACCTGTACGTGCCTTATGGAATTTTAAAATTAACTGCTCATGATCTTTGGCAACAGGTCTGAAGGCAGCACACTTCGCCGAGTGTGTGTGGCGGCTCTATCAGTCATCGTGCGACAGGGTGTCACTTAAAGCACGTATTTGGAAATTTCCCCCGCAGCAGAGTGGGTGTCAGTTAACATGTTGCGATTCGTTCGGAGCGATCAATTATTTAACAGATGTTGATTGCTGCATAATTAATGGGACCGCATTTAGCTGGGACTGATCAGTGGTGGCGATTTGATTTGATGCTGGGCCAAGCGAGTTTTCGAACACATGTGAAAGTTGTTAAACCAATTAGACGCATGTTGCTTCCGTACGACAAACTGGTTTCTCAATTTGTTATGCTCTGTGACTGTGATTTGAAGATATTTGCGGGTAATTATGCTGAAAGGTGTGTTCATGAATTAATTCATTTATCTGGTCATTTGAGGTTATTTGAAGTTATCTCGATCTTCTAACGGCGGGTTTCCAACTGTGTCCCCGGTGTCTTGTCATCGTTAATGAATGTAATTTAGACAACATCTCGATACTTAAGATATTCAGATGTGAGATTGCTTATGGATATTTTAGTGTACGATTAATTTTAACCATAAAATATATGACAGGGTGTTTTACTTACATTCATAAATATACATTGTTATTAAGGGAATTGCTAAATTTAATAGTTTTGAGGACAAAAGGGCGTGGATATCAGTGACAGAAATGAGAATTTAAAAATAAAACGAAGAAAAATTACTAAAATAATAAAAAGGTTATAGAAGTAAAAATAGACCAAAAAGTATAAATATATTGACTAAGATGGAACTTCTTCTGTAGACAACGATTTTTTTAAAGAGTCATAGAATCTTAAGTTGGCAACGCGTTTTTAACAGACGCCCATTTTGTTAGCTGTTAACTGATTTATTCTTTCTTCACTTTGGCATTGCAACACGGTTATGCAAATTTGGTCCGAATGAGTCTGCCGTTTGACCTCAATTTTTAAATACTAACTTTGTAAGCGATCATCACTCTTTCTTAAATATAACGTCAATAAGCAAATCTGACATGTGTGGAGTGATGATAATCCTCAAGTGTTTGTTAAGACACCCTTACATCCACAAACATCTAACAGTTTGATGTGCTATAAGGTTTTGTATAAAAATTGGTCTGTACTTTATTGAGAACGATTCTGGCTAGAACAATACAGTCAATAGTGACCGCTTAAGAGTCCTGATTTCTGAGTTTTTCGTTCATCAATTGAATTACCATCATGTATAGAAGCTGTGGTTTCAAGATGGCGCAACATGTCAAACAGCTTGCGACACAATTGATTTATTGAAGGAAACGTTTGGTAACCGCATAGTTTCACGTTACGGATTTGGCCTTAATTATCGTGCGACTAAACGCCACTTACCTATTTTCTGCGGGGATTTGAAAATGAAAATCTCTAGTCTACGACGCTAAACTCCAGTCGATTGACCACTTGGAGGAAATTCGCCGCATTATTGCCGAATATTGAGTATTGTCAACAATTCGAAAGAGGTGTTGGCGTAAAAAATGGCTCATCCTCCTCCATTCAATCTTCATCTCGCTCTTAGCTGGCAGTAAAATTGCCCTGATAGTTTCCTGATAGTATAAAATAATAAATGCCCTAGCATTGTCATGATAGAAGATAGCTCTTTTTTTGTTGACCAATTCCGGTTGCTCTTTTTGGATTGCTTCTCTCAACCGGTCAACTTGTGCACGGCAGAGGATCGAATTGACAATATAATAAAAGAAACAATTTCCTCCCGAACCCAGTAAACATTCAACATAACCTTGCTAGTGGTCAATCCTGGCTTTGAAGTCGTTTGTGGTAGCCCACCGGCCTTTAATCATGATCGCTTGCGTTGGATATGTGAGTATTTAGCCCATTTTGTATCGTCTGTAATTAATTGAAAAATTCCCTTTCAGTCCTGTTCCACTGATGATAATTCGTTCAATTAATTTTTTTTTTTTGAGTAGCCTGCTAGTTTAAGATGAGTCCAAACTGTCATATGGTTGGTGTTTAGTGCCTCCGTTCTCTCTTAACAGATTCTGTGATCTCCGTACTCCATCAGTTGCTCAGTAACATCGAATTTTTCAGTGACAGGCCGATCAGTGCGAGATGCATCCGAAAATTACATCGAAATTTCAAGAACGATATCGAAAAAGACACTCCTGGGTCCGGCTCTCATCCGCAGTAGTCTATTTGTAAATTGCACACATTCTTCGGAATGTTTTTGGAGCGTTTTTCCTGTGTTTGAAGTAAAAAAGAAGCGTTTTTCTTCAGGTTTCACACATATTTAAAACAGTTTAACTTTGAACACGAGTGACAAATTACAAAGTTGTCTACAAAAATAGTAGAGCCTTAAATGCAAACTTTTAAACACGCCTCTCTTTGACACAATCAAAGAATTGTTTCGACACCAACACCATCTGGTGACGAAAACTCGCAGATGCTTTTCATATGACTCCATTTTATGTACGAGTAATTGAGATTTCGAAATTATCTACATCTAGAATAACAAAAACGCTTCAATTGAGAGGGTTATCAAATCATAACCTCCAGAGTAGAAAGACTGTATCTACTGTATTAAGACCTAGTTATAGCGAAAGCTAGGGCGGTTCGCTTGAGTGAAAAAGAAAGCAGTATGGACTGTCAAGGGTGTAGGGGGTTTTGTTCCTAGTCCCGTTGTAGTTTAGACAACTCGTTGGGTTTGCGCTTGTGTCTTCTCCTCCAGTTGCATTCCTCACCAACAGGACCCTGTAGCCGCTGCAGAGTTAGTCATTCGAATGTTCCCGAAAATTCGTTCTGTCATATCGTTCAGAATTCGAGTTCATACAGAATGTTTATCGGTTCAAGCTAAGTGAACATTTTTAAAAGAATTGGTTAAACAGTTCATCTATTCAGCGAGTTCGTTCCATGAATCTCCTTTTTCGACATTTGTAGAAATGACAAATTATCTTGAAGCTCCCCAAAATAGTTTTCTGTGCCAGCTAACTTTCGGGTTTCACTCCAATTCGGATTAAATAAAATTTCCACCCTACAGCCCTCCTTATCGCAACCAATTCGGTCGAACTTCTTTTCAGCACACTTTAATTTGAAACTTTTCCTACAATTCACTGTTCCATATCGATGATGCCAGATAAGCGACTGAAAAGAGACGAAACTTACCTGACAAAAAAAACCAATGACCATAATTTCCGGTCATGCGTCTTGTTGGCAGTTGGGGGAACACGCTATTCAACGTGAAGTATGTCGAATTACAAGCGACATCCTTCCTCCTGCCAACATATACAAGCTGCAACATCCCTGCTCTTTTGATACAAACGACGTTGCTTGCACTAGTTTTATAGTTAACCTAACATACTAGGGAATTGCATGTTCCCACCACCCGTTGGCCGGACCGCGCGCGGCTCTGCTGCCTGGCTGCACTGGCCGCAGGATATTGAATGTAGTTAATGGGGAGAACGTGTGCACTAAGCTGGGGTATTCTCTGAAACTGGAGCACCATCGCAACCTGTTTAAAAATGGAAATTATGGGGATACACACTTTGGAGAAGTTGTTGAACATCAAGTGGATTTTGTAGTCGTCGCATTAAGGAGTTGGAATCAGTTGTAGCAGTTGTGCAAACAAATGAGATAAACGAGCAACAAGAAAAGTTGGCAGGTACTTTGTTTTTTTATTTGTAAAGATTATCAAAATAGGAAGTTGAGGGGGAGCTTTTAATTGGGCTGGAGAATACAAATTGGGAATCGGTGTGTTTGTTTTCCAAAAAGCCTTGTTTCCAACTTGATACGATTGTGTAAAAGTTGTTTTTAAGGGTAAAGTAGATTTATTTTAGAAAAGGTTTGTGGAATAAAAACTTGTGCATTCTAAGCCGCCAGAACGTCAGATCAATTAAATTTCTGTCAAGGAAAATATCTTACACTGTGGTTATGACCGTGACATAAAGTCAAGCGAAGAAAGTTTCTTTCGAACTTATTTAAATTCAGCTCACCCATCCAACCTTCTGTCAGAGCAGTCATTCACTGCATTACAACGAGCCCGGAAACCGACAGCATTAGTAACCGGCAGCTTTGAAAGAAAAACACATTGTTAAGCAAATGTCACCGGGCTAAGTTCCGAACTTAACCTCGAAAAGATTTTCAATTACGCCATAATTAGCAGATGAAAGCACTTGTAAGTGGGTTCCGGAAGACCCTTCCCCACAACCCACAGCCACTTAGAATGCCTAATGTCACATTAGCACTAATCACGAATAATAATTACTTGGCGATGTTTACAGTGGTTTTTATTCAATTCGCCCGATTTACATACCGCCAGCAACCAACGAATTACCATAAAACCAATTATCCCTACTCCCAGTTGTGTGTGCTGTACTCACCGCACCGCAGTGATGGGCGCAGAGTGAACCTCTTGAAGTCGTTTGCGTCTTCCAGTGCATTTCATAATTAATATTAATCTGAACAGCAAACGCGAGACCTCATTTCACAAGCTCCACAATGACGGGGTCGCCTAACCTCGCCGTAATTAATATTTACCAGCGCGTTAGATACACTTTATTGACATACAATCAAAACGAATTACCTAACCACATTTCGCACCGTATTTGTATTCCGGATTGGTTCCATCGAAGCGACGCTTCTCTTTGCGCGATCGTTCTCCTAGGCAGTGGTTTCTGCAAATTGGGCAACACCCACACGCAATGCCCGACTTTGGGGTCCGAAGGACAACCTGCCGAGGAAATCAATAAATTGCAATGTATGCATCAAAAATCATCTTGGACTCGTGCCAAAGCCCCCAGCTCACCATTGCGAAGTGAAAGTCGCCGAATGGCAATCTCAGGGTCCTTGCGTAAGACACTGGGACCGCGACGCGCGGGGCGGTGTCTGTCATTGATTACCACTTGCTAAGGCGTTTTTGTGTTTTCCAAACTCAGTGTCAATCTGGTAGTCATCTTTATGGCATTTTCGCCACAAATCAAAACCAACACACGCACGCTGCCAAGCGCACAGAAAAAAACAAACAAAAAAAGGAACGGCAGCGCACAGCAGACTCCGACTGAAATCGCTTCAGTTTCACAGTGGCAACGATGGCGGAGAGCGATTTATTACAGGCGACGCAACAGACAACAGAGCACAGACTTCGACTGAAATTGCTTTAATTGCACTTACCATGCTGGTCACGTTTCGTATCGCTGACCATTAGGAGGCTTAACGCTGCTGACATTGACTTTGTCCCCAAAACGGGTATCCGAATGCGCGAATAAATGTATCTGAAAGATCCGATTAGGGTAGGAGTACGTGTGTTTTGGCAGCACGAAAAGAAAACACTGCTTGAAAAACTTAGTTTGAGGAAATGTCAATTGTGGGCAGGGGCATATTTGGCGTTGCCAACTCAGTCCGTCATCTCTTGACATCATCTCGTTGGCGGACTGAGGCGGTGACAAATACCCTCACTCGTTCAGCTGGTGATTTATGCAGGGATTTTGATTTATTTTGTTACGCATGAGTGGGTGCAACAACCACACACAGTAATAGCTGTGCGAAAAATAGAATCCTTACTCATTTCGCTCGCCTGAGTGAATGTCAATTTTTCCTCGCAATTTTCTGACAGTCTCCACCGGGCGAAGTGAGGTGTTTGTCGGACTGTCTGGTGTGTATGTGTCCACAACCACAGGCGTACAATCTTAAATTTGAGGGCAAATTAGTTGGGTGTGACCAGAGAAACTGTCACATACTCCATAATGGGCGTAGGATCAAAGGAATAAAATACGATAGACGGAGATATTTAAGGAGATCTGCAATTAAGGAATGCTAAGATTCTTGTCAATGTCAACTTGTTAGTTTTTAACTCAACTCGGGCTGCCGAGACGGAATTTACACCCCGGGATAGGTTGAGTAACGCGACGGTGCGGGGGGAACTTAAAGTTAAGCTGCTTCTTCTGACGGAAAGGACTATGTTTCGTTAGTTTGGCAACGTGGTACGGAAGTTCCCTTCGTCACGACTTCCAAGGCGTGCCTTAATTTCAATTTCATTAGGTAGGCGACCGCTCGCCAGACCCAGGGCGAAGTGACTGGATAAAGTTCATAAACTCGCGTAGTTGCGATTGGTGAGTAAAAGTCGATGGTGGTGGATCGAGCGGCCTGGAGGTCTCTCGTGCGTGCAGTGTCCCTTTAGTGTATCATGCGGGTTAAAGACGATGGTGATGATATTTTCTTGTCAGTAATTCGATTTAGCGGCTGTAAGTCCATCGACACAAGCTTTGTCTTGTGGGCCTTCTGAATGGCTGCATGTGCCCAGTCAAACGTCTACGCATGGAACTTTTAAGATGACTATATCATGTACGGCGAATGGATTATACTACTCTGGCCCGAAGAATCTTTGAATCTGAATCAGTTGAACGCCAAAAAGTTGAATCCTCGTCTGGTATGGAGCACGCAAGTGAAGAATGATCTTAGCCGTTATGATGTGCAAAATTTAAGGCAGCTGTTGAGGCTGGAGAGGCTTGTTGATTGAGACCCAAGTTGCACGCGGAATGAAATTGCAACCGAAAAAGAGTTTCTTAGTTAGGTCGTATGTAGCGGTTGAACCATACATAGGCCAGAAAGGTGCAATGTAAATGTTTTACTCAATAAGCCCAAGAATCAGAATTCGCGTTGTTGAGGAAGCACTACGATTTGAAAGCTTGTATTATTTTGATGAGAAGACGTGGCTGGAAGGCAGCCACATCTTGATTCAAGTCCTGGTTGGAGCTTGACCTTCGCACAGTAAATGTTCCTTGGTTACCCTTATCCTGCGGACATCGGTAGACATCAATGTAAGTCAATGAACACAGTATCTCGCCAAACAATTCCCCGTAATAATACCAACTTGGCATCGAAGCCTTGCCAAGCGAGAGGTTCGTATTCCATATGACTGAAGATTTTTGAATAATGAAGTTCCCTGAAAAGAAAAGCTGTGTGCAAATCTGCGCGCTTACACAAAGCCTAAAATTGCTGTCACGCGAACGGGCATCATTTCCACCGTCTATTCAAATTATGCCGACTGAAAAACTCGCTATGCGCTTGCATTAAATATAGTCAAGCCACATGTGAGCCTAATGCATTGCATTGTTAAACACAATTCCTCCCCAAGACCCTGTATACAAAACAAGTCACTCTCCTCCGCGAAACTAGTGTGCTTTGTGAACACATTGCTCGAACTTATCTAACGTCAAATATTTGTGCTTGCTCTCTTATCGCCCAGACACAAAACTTACAACACAACACATTTGATTCATTACAACTGTCACTTGTGCTTTGCAGCTGGGGAGTGATGATGATAGCCGTCCCGCCTTCACAACGCTTAGGGTGAGCTAGCACCCAGGTGTCACCGCCGTCAGTCATAAGCCGCCTTCTAAATGCCGAGTAAATAAAGCCAAACCAAGCCAGTTCAGATTATAGCAGATAAGCTCCGAAGCTTCAACGTGAGTTCTTCCCAGATGGAAAAGATGAGGGTGTTCGAGAGGCAGTGTCTTCGGGCCTGCCTCCGGTTGTATCGAACACCTGAATCCCAGTACAAGAAATTCTATCCCAACGAGGTCTTGTATAACGAGGCAAAGGTGATTAGGATAGATAATTTCATTATTAAGCTGATTCGAAGGCATGTGGCACGGGCTATGACTTCGACTAACAGTCTGATCTTCGGGGCCTACTACCCCAATGAAATGTATCACGAGAGTGTGCGTTTTAACGGCTTCATCCCCCCTGAAGCGTTCCTCTATTTAGATACGAAAGGCCTAATCCAGGATACGGAAGGATGTCCTATTATCTTCCATGTCGTACGTCGAACAGTGGACCGGCGACTCAACTACGAACACACTGTCGCACGCAACCGCGAGGATCTGCTTCGGTTCAGCAGAGCGATCTCTGCTCGAGACAGGAGAGAGTCTGCCAAAGAACGGCAATTTTACTGGTGGTTGCACCGTATTCGGCCTCCGCCGCCGTTGGCTTATCATTGATAAAGGACAGTTGGGCATGGTATTGGCCAACTTACATAAGCTTTAAGGGTATTAGTAAGTTAGTTTTAAGACTTTACAAAAAAAAAAAAAAAAAACCCAAAAAAAAGGTGCGCCACGGCGTATAGTCAGTATATGTGAAGCATATACATGATGCATACGCCCTGGTGCACGCGTCCGTATTACGTTACGGACATAGTTTAATGTAGCTTAACGTACATTATATTCTTAGGTTAGGTTAAGTTATTTTAAGGTAGATTAAGTTAGTTTTAAAAATAAAATTGAGATCTTTTAGCCAAGTTTTTTTAAATTTTCTTGGTCGATAATGTAAGTTAACTTTAAGATTTAGGTAAGCAATAAATAAATTCAGGCGCCGAAAGGCAGATTAATATTTAGTTAAGATCAGAATAACTTAGAGTACCTGCATAGGGTCAGTAAGATAGGATAAGAATATGTTTCACCTAATTAAGCTAGCTTTAAGTAATTTTGTCTAGCATGTAAGTAACATGAATTAAATACAACACAAATTGCGCAAAAAAAAAAAAAAAAAAAAAAAAAAATAAGCTCCGAAGCCACCACAAAAAATCACCTTGAGCAGCGGCACTCTTTTATTCGACCAATTCGGAGTCAGCATGCGTCTCTCGGGATTAATTGGTGCATCATAGCTCTAATTGAACGTTAATTGCCTTTCGTTTGGCCGACGGCGGCGCGGCAACGCTCAGCGGTCATTAGTCACTGGACTGGACATTCGCAAATAATCCACTTAATTTGTTCTAATTTCTCACCCCCAAAAGAGCGCTGCAGGAGAGGCATTCAGTGCCGCGTCAGCAGTGCGACAAAGGCAACGCGGGGCAACCGAGCGTCAGACAGCCTTGGGTGAGCCGAAAATAGGGAAGGTTCTTGTGTCGGTTTCTGAATGCTTTTCGCTTTGGATGGATGGCAACTGTTCCGGAACCGATAGATTCAATATGTTCAATGTCAAATTGCGCTTGAGTGCAGCATCAGTGCCAAAATACTCGGGCGTACATAATGTATGTCACGGAATATGTATCCGCTGCGCTGGTTGAGTGCCGGATGTGTATACATCAGTTGAGGGAAACGATTTATTCACTTTGTTGAGAAAGGTGGAAACTAGCGGATGGCTGAAAGATTAAACATTTCGTGCACAAATAGTTCAAGAAGAGGCGAAGCGATTCTAGAAAGTTTGATATTTTCTGAGTTGTGCAAAACACTTTGATGAATAGACGTTTAAAAAGGACTTAAGGGCCCGTTTTTCAAGTCGCATTATATTCAGACAACTAACAAAAGAGGCAATATTTTGCGAGGATGTAGAATGTGACTCATTATTGAGTTGATAGACTCCATGTCGCTAGTTGAAGCCATCGTCCCTATGGTCAGCGAGGGAAAGTCGTTTTGTTTACAGACATTGATAGATTCGCTTAACCTAACCATAGAAGACAGTAAATTTTTAGAAAAGCTAAGCAAAGATGAAAAAATAGCTGACTGTCAGCAGAGGAGAACAATGAACAAGCACTTTAAAGAATTTACTTTCAACTGAGTTGCCCGCTTTTACTACTGCTCGTGCTGATATATTCAGTTCTGTCAGCGAAGAAGATGAATTGAGGAAATAACTTCCAGAGAGTTCACTGTTTTTTTTCAGGGACATGCATCTCTGGCGAAAGCCAACGACTGGTAGATTTATCATACACAGTGATTCAGGCTACTCCGTAGATAATACGCCGGATAAGGCAATATTTACTCGAGATAACATCTCTCTCACGTCTGAACAATTTTTTAGCAATTTGTTCACTTGCAGGTGAATAAACATCTGACACATTGAACTTGAGGTGTGAACGGACATTTTTTCGAACGTGATGAAAGTGAGATGGAAGACTCTAACTGAAAACAAAATGCAGATGGTTTACGCATTTTTCTATCGAACAATGCGATGCTCTCTGGCAACTTCCCATGACCTTATTAATTTTCCATTGAGTTTTCTAAAGCATCTAGTCTTCGAAAATCTAAATCACAGAATAATTTATGGCCTTTAAGAAAACAACGTATGTATGCCTCATTGAATATTAATTAGTCAATTTATTGCCAAAAGTACTCGACGCCGGGGAGAATTGGGAAGTGTACACAAACTGCCAGCCGAAGAAAAATATCACCGATACACTGCTGGATACTTCCTGTTTCAAGGTAATCCGACTTGAAAGAAAGTCCCGATAGGTCAATGTTCCTTGACAGTCATTTGGAATGAATTGAAAAATAAAGAATTTTCATGGGATCTAACAAAAATTTGAGCTTGTTTTCCTCGCGTTCTTATACTTTGCTGAAAAAATTTTCAAAACCACAATTGAATTCATTACATTTTTTTACTCTTTTTGTGGCACATAAGATTTTCTGTTTGAAATGTTTATGTGCCACATTTGCTTTTTTTGGCAACTGTATATTTTGCTGTGATTGACGGACTTAAGTGCATCTTTAACGAATATATGCAAACCACTTCACCGTTATTTTTCTATTTACAACATTGTGCCCGTAAACTTGCGTTTCCTCAACAGCCTACGACGTTTTTAAAAATTTTCTATGATAGCAAATCACTCATTTTAAATAGCTTTTTACGGAATACGAAAAAAAAATCTGAGAAATGGTAACCTGCGTCCACTGAACTACGTTCTATCTGGACAGGTTTTTGACGGTTAAAAACGCCAGTAACTATGTTGAAAATCCCACTTTTTGAGAGCGATGAAGGGTTTGATTTATATAGGAATTTTACTGAAGTCAAAAATTTTTTGTGCATTGCGCACCCACTCCCTGATTTTGTACAGTTACTGTTGCAAATCTTTACTTAAATAATAGCTAAAGTTTTTACGTATGACCAAAAACCCGAACCCGAGAAATGTACAATACAAATTTATACAAACACACATATTCTGTGATTCATCGTGAAGTTTGATTTTCAGTATGCGTTAAGGAATAATGTATGCTAACATCGTGACGAATCGTTTTGTCGTCGTTCTCAGCAGCCAAAACGTTATCGCGTCGTGTTAACAGACTTTATGCTTCGTGAAATTCAAGCACCTAGTCTCGGTAAGCTCTGGGTTCAACAATTCGTTGCTACAACGCATATAGTGCGTAAAACAATCGATTTGTTGAGAAATTCATTTTACTACATTACCTAAGAAGACTAGATTGCATGATATCACACTTTTAGACTACCTTTTCTAAAACCTCAGGTCTCTCAGGTACTTTGGAAACCAACATTACTCGTTTTATTGATGAGATACCAGTCGCTATGATTGAAAGAGACGTCCTAAATTATACTTTCCGAATGGACCACTTCAGACATAACCGTGACCAACTTATATTAACATGGCCAACATCATATCACTTTCAAAAAGTAAATGCTACAAATTGTTATATATATATAGTGAAAATCTCAAATTTACCCTTAAATGTATGAAGGTAAATGTAACCTCACACTTATATCCACTATTACTCCTCATCACTATTTCGCAAATGAAGTATACCTAAATTTCCTATTTAACGTTCGCGAATGTGATTACTTTCTTGTTAAACTTCTATTATGAATGAAAAACCCGCACAAAAGTCTCGGCACACTACAGTGGCTTAGAGAGTTTCATACATTTGTAAAATTTTTGCCGAATGTGTCTGAATTTTGTTACCACGTGTATGCGATGAGCTTTTTGAAATGATTTAGAGATCACGGAGTATATCATTAACATCTATTTCATCCCATTCTCTAATCCAGAGTTAGGAAGCTGTTTTCAACAGCTAGAACAGTTTCCTTAATGAGCTATTTTTAAAGTTTTTCACTGTTACTATTGCTTTGTTGAATATTCCGACTCTAGCTAAAGGAAGTCTTTCGGAGATTCTTAAAAGATGTTTCATTGTTTTGTTTTCTGTTCACAGTGCCTGCAGATCTTTTTAGTATACGGCGGCTGTGCGCTCCATATCCTGTTAAATTGTAGAGTTTCTGTGGTTTAATACTGCCTTTACAAGTTGTTATATACCTTTCTTGCATTTCTACAGTAGATTCTTTTTTTTTCGTAATTAAGATTTAAGGATGTAAACTGTCATTATTGTTTAAACTATGTCGTGAAAATGGCCCAAGTTTAGGTATCCTGGTAACTTATTTTCCTTGTATCATTCCATTATCGTAACAGTTATACCTTCTTTTTCATAAGATGGCACTACAATCGAGCTAACACAGTTTCTCGCCAGTTGTCTTCGATTTTTCATATCAAGTGTGTTGAGGTAATTCTCTACTTTTGTGAGCCTAGTCATGATCCTCCTCTGTTTCGTTATCGCAAGGACTCGAATTCAATATTTTTTTTCTGGCAGGAGCAGAATTATTCGTCCGCTCAGATTGATCTAGCCATCACAAAGGTTATGTCAGTAGACATTTGAATAGACACATGTCACCGTATAGCCAGTGGAGTTTTTCGTTTAATTTTCTCTAGACAAATAACTTTGCTACTCAATTACCTCTTTCGCTCATAGAAACGGCGTTTGTCAAGAGTAATTGCTTGATTTCGACATTGATGCTGTTTCTCCTATTTACAAACAGTCCTTGAGCTTCAGGTTTGCTTCCTTGTTTTTATGACAGCATATACTATGTCTTATCCTTGTTAACTGCCAAACTATTTATGGTCGCTTCTGTTTCACGCTTCGTTGACGTTTCACAGTTCGAAGTCACTTTTAAAAACACATAGCACTCTTTGAGTTTTGTCACTCGGAAGAGGAGGTACCGTGAAAAGTATGCGAGGTTAATGCTCCGTACCAGAACCGAACCAAGAATGTCCATAGTATGAGTGGGAAGTACTCACCCACCACGTCAAAGCCTTATAAATAGAATAGTTAGGAAGTGAAAAACAACCTGAAGGGAATGCTACGGCCAACAATGAACTCAAAATAGACCTGATGCTACTTCAATAAAAGTACTTGATAAGACCACCGGGAAATTATTTCCCTTGGGCCCAATTGTTTAGTTTCAACAGACCACGTGTCCACGATTCCCAATCGATCTTTGAAATCCACTTTTCGCTATCTTCGACTCCTTAAATTCACTTATTATCCTATCTTTGGGTATTTTGCTTAAGGCTATTAGGTTTCTATCCAATTGCATTACAATCCAATGCTCAGGCATTATTGATGTCTTAAAACCACGACCACGAGCGTTGGAAGTTTCTTCGGGTCAATAAACCATCGAATAAATAATATTCCCCGCAGCATAATTTCCCGAACTCAACTCGAAGGAAACAGATTCGATCGTTCTAAAGCACAAAACCCGCATGGAGGTGCCTAACCCCATGCTTTAGCAAATCCCACCGACAAGGCACTCACGTAATGACCGTGCGCCGCGTCAAAAGTCAGCCACTATCGGAATCATACATGCATAACCATTGACTGCAGGTGAAAATGCACGTAAACCTCTCTGAATATTCATCGAGCAAATTAAATACACCGAGAGACCGCATCCACGTTGCGCAGACAGACAGCCAGCCAGGCTTTGTCTGCCTATTTACTGGTCGGTCGCCCTGCACGCGCTGTCGGGTAAGAGTGTCGAAAGGTGAAGAAGGTGAGATGGTATCAGTGCTGGAGAGCACACACTTGGCCACGTTTATGCAAGGAAAATGAAGGAAACTATGGTTCTAGTTCATCAACCTCAAGTAATGGGGGTCTGAGCGTGTGTGCGAACAAATTGTGGCAACGGGCACAAAAGAGGAGCCTTCAGGTAAACAAAATGTTTCGCAGTGTTCGTCCTTTTTTCCCTAATTGGATATTTTGCCAAGTGACACGTTGTGAATGCAGTACGACGCACATATCTAGCTCGTACGTAGGCAAAGAGGGCAATCATTTATTTTTTTTTATTTACGAGTGTATGCTGCTTCCTTACTTCGACGACAGCTCAGAGATGCTGGTGTTCCTTGCATTCGATACGAATTGAATTTAAGCCTGCAGACAGACCACACACATGAAAATTGTTGATCGATTTTAAGTTCTGTTGCGCGCCCGAAAGCACACACCAGGAGGGGGATTTAAAATAGTTTTTGATTGCATATTCGGGAAATTCGTTTATTTTTCATTGGATTTCATTCATTTTTCATTTTTTTTAATGGAATTCGAATTCGATTTCGAGTGCAGCTGGATTATCCGCTGTTGAGGTTAGGTGTTAAACTCTTGCAAACATTTGCCGTTTATCTAGTTATGGTGATGGGATATATGTTGTACATCCATTTGGGAAATCAGACGAACTGAGAGTATTGAATTTTCAATGACCAGACATAGAGTGGCTACAAATGGTTTAGGGTGAGTCTTATTCTCTATCGCATGTGTCTGCTCGATGTGGTGACGTTTGAGAGATTTTCACTGAGTTTCTGAGTAGTGTTTATTTATTTTACTGTTGCTGTCAGTCTGTATTGCAACGCAAATTGTAGGTATACAGGGTGGGCCAAGCACAATTTTTTTGTTTTTTAAATGCAATAAGATAAACAAAATTGTCTTTTCCAACAAATTATTAAATTAATTTTATATTGAACTACGGTTCAAGTGGTTGATAGTTTCAGACTACAGCTTACAGATCGATTTAATGATATTGTTGCCATATCATTGACCCTTTAACGAAGGGCCACTCAGGCTGTGACATATCTCACCACTTATGGCCTAAGGACAATTTTAACCAAATAAAACAAATCCTTTTTAATACTCGCGATTTCACTAGTCGCTGTTCGATTAACGCAATAAAATAGAGATTAAATTAATCCTGCGAACAGTTTCTGTAGAAGTGGAAGGGATGAATAAGCAGTGAAACACGTCTTTTATTACAATCTACCCCTTTGAGAGTTCATTGATTTGAAAGCAAAGACCTTTCATGGTCTCTATGAGCGAAGGTCTAGGTCCCTGAACTCAAAATATGTATTCTCCGATCGGGGTGGCTTTTATAATGTAATCCTGCGTCAGCTGCACATCATGCGTCTTTACAGCGAATTCACAATAGAGCTTTGGTTCCACGAAGCTTAAATACTTTTTTTTGGCATAAACCTCTTCCAAACTTGCCTAACGTAAACTAACATTAGGGTTGTGCAAAGATATCATAATTGCACTCAAAAGCTGTTACAAAAATTCCGAAGTCAAATATGTCACTAGTGATATTAATAAAACTCACAAACGAAAACAAAAGTTTTGAATCATAAAATTAAACCATTGAAATCTTGGTCTCCATTTCGCAAAAATACCGACACAACGCTGGAAACCTTACAAAATTAGGATTATCTGTAGATTTCTGAACTCTTACTAGTGGCAGGGTCTCAAAAATCGCTTCGTCACAGAAATTAAAATGTTCTGTAATAGAACCATTCACTTTATTTTCGAATATGAGTTGAGGATATCGTGACTTTCTATAAGGCTATGAACTCCTTTCATAGCAGCATCTTGTCATCTAAGTTGCAACGCCCGAATCTGAACCATTCATTTGCTTCTTGATAGTATTCGCTGTAGTGTCGATTCCGTAACGACGTCAAAAATATGGTCCAAGCAGTCCACCCTCTCACTCCTTTTCATCAAAACCAAGTCAACCCTACCAACCTGCTCCACTTCACAACCATTATCACGTGTCAACGAGGTCGAGGAACTCCACAACATCATCGTTAAAGAAATGCATGTTTCCTGTGCCATTTCACTTGCCACCTCTCTTCCTTCCTCTAATTATTGCACATCACTACAATTCATTGCGGTACTTTGCAGCACATGTGACGACAGTCCAGGAAACATAGAATGAGAGCGCCACCTACATGTTACAAAAGTGACAGGAATGAGTCCAGCAATCGATAGAACCGATGTGTAAGGCTCTTCGCACCTTATTGGTGGCAATGGTGGCAGCCGGTGTGACGGTATTTAAATGCTTTGCTGTGTCATTTCTCACAAGCACCCCAGATCGTTACTTCTTGCCCATTGTCTTCTTTTTGTGACACACAATTATGCGGCGGCGACGGCGACGATGATGGTGATGATGTTATCCACTCCTACGCTTCTAACACACCATCGTGTGTTATTCACTTAGACCGTATTGTTGTTGATGTCCCTAGTTTTATTTTTTTTTTTCAAAACACGTCCTACGTGATGTTCTATGGCGCGCGACCCATTGAATGGCGGACTTTTTCTTTCTTGTGCATCGCTGCATTGTGTTTGATTCTGAATGGGCCTCTACTGTATACACCGACAAATGTAGGGGTGGGCGGGAAGTGAGGCGGATTGTGGGTGGAATGTGGCTGACTATGTGGAACGTCTTTCCGGAGTAAATTTTATTTCCGGTGTCTATGAGAAGTGGAACATTGATTACGAATACATGATGAATGTGGCGTTGGGCGCCATTGATTAGCTACACCGGAGTATTGAATGGAATTCTTTGTGTGATGTGTGTGCAGCAAGAGAGAGTGTTGCACACACATGTCCTATGTTGCTGAGAACGTGACTGCAAAAAGGAGGATCCTTGTGATTAATTGAAATACGAAATGGAGTTCGGACTGAAAGTGATTAAACGAAGAGGGTGATGGTTCGTAGAAATGAAGTGAAAGGAGCTCAAATCGGGGAACTGTTTTCTGAGGCAAAGTACCCGTAATTTCCTTTTGAGTAAAAGTTTACTAGAACAATCAATACTGTTTGAGTTTCTCTTTTGCAATTAGTTCATCGATAATGGAATTTTCTTTGTTTCGTTATGAATAATGATGGAATTTGAGGAGGAGAGACTTTTGGACTGTTGTTTTCTCTTTGTTGCATTTGTTCATATTTTCATTCTTTGGTAGTTATGTTTGGTTTGTTTATTCTTTTATGTAGTTCCGTGCACTTCATGTCGTTCCAATTTCTTAGAAAATGTGCAATTTGAAAGCCAATCGTTTTCTTTGCTTGGCGCTACAATGCGATACTTGCCTGGAACTCCACCAACATTCTTCTCCTGTTGCCATAGTCCCTCTTCGTCCTTTGTTCCTTTGGCTGGGATAGTCTATTCGTCCAGCAATTCAACCACCTAGCCACTCAGAGCAGAAAATAAAGTAATTAATGTTTTAAATGCTCTCCGGAACCTTAAAAATATTTAAAAAGTGTTGCAATAAATAATGATGTGAATCAACAGCATTAGCTAATAGATATCTCTGTATGTGTGGGCCACCCAGATGAAGACATATTTCTCTAAAAGTTTTGTTTACATGGCATCCCAACGATTACATAAATTACTGCACACATCACTCCATTAAATAAATTTTCCGCGCTGACTTATCTGAAACCAATGATTCACAGCGAATACCTATTCCACCTTCCACTCTCACTCAAGTTTGAATAACTCTACACGTTCCTCAGACCGCTGTTCGACCCCAGCCGACCGAAAATGCTTGACATTCCCACGAAAGTCATTGTCGCCCGCATCGTTTGAAATTCCCTCGGGACGCACACTTAAGGTCTGCCACATCTGCCCCCTTGGGATCGGTCGCGGTGCCAACTCCGAGAGTAGTGACCCAATTCGCGGGCGTTTCTCGTGCTATAAATATTTTCTCATGTTTGCCCCTGATTTATACATGCTCGCGACATGAAATTCGGACAAAGATTTCAAAATTCACATAAATGTCAGCACCTAGGCAAGGCGTCTCTCGCGCCTAATCAGTTTATTCAGCAAATTAAGAAAAAACACATAAATTGCTGCATAAATAATCGTGTGTTTACCGCTAGCTTACATAATTTACATCCGCCCCCAGAAGGATGTATGTTCAATGGATTTACGATTGAGCCGATTATTTTATGAGTCCTGTTTGAGTTTATTATCAAATCGCTGCGACGCACGCGGCGCGGCTCCCCACACCTTTCAGTGTTATCAACTGCTCTTGACAGCAGCGCACCAAGCACACGACACATACGGCGAGCGCAAATGAATAAATCATCAACACTCGTGCTGTTATCTTCGGAATCCGTTTAATGCCCATGCGACAATTGAATCGCTTTATTAACGGTAATACGCGTGGGAAGTAAATTAATTGTGGGCACTTACATTTCATCTGTGATTTCTGTGTTTTTTTGTGTTTTTTTTATTTTCTTTGCTCATTTATTGATTGGATCGAAGGCGACATTGTCGTGCGGGAAACGAAACTCAATTACAAGCAATCGGAGGAAATTAGCGGAGACATGTCTGTAGCACACAAGCGGCTGCAATAAATCACCGCTTTAAATTAATTACCTTCAAGTGAGAGGAACGCCAGTGAGATTCTCGGTCCGAGGGGTTGGCTAGAGCGGGCCTGTTTGGCAGCTCTTTAATTGGCTGGGTGTTGATGTTTTACTTGATGGGACTAATTGTTTTATTTTGTCGAGTCTGCCGCCTGAAGATGACAGATGACAAATAAAGTTCATTGCTGGAAATTGTGTCCATGTGATGGTATAGATTTGCAAATTGGAGTGGACAATAATTAATGGACTTTTTTTTTCTGAAAAACTTCTTTAGAATGAATTTAAAAAACAATGTTCAGTTTTGTTGGACATTTAAGTTTCTTTTGCTTTTCTTCACGTTGTCGCTGTAGTTCTTTATTAGTTTTAAACGTGTTTTGTAGATTTTTTTTAAACAATCATACAAATCTCAATTTTGTATGAGATTCCGACATTTCGAAACTTATTCTTTTAACGAATTCTTAAGACTAAAAAAAAAACTAAAAAATTAAATAAATTGGCAAAGTGCAGGTTCCGCTTACTCATTGATGTTTACGTTTCATGTACATCTGACATCATGTATGTGCTCCTTGCCTCAAATCACTAAATTAAGGTATTTAGCTAAGCTTTGGTAAATATCCAGTAACTCACGCAGCAAAGATTAAAATATGAAGACACATGGTTACAACACAAACCACAGTAATACAGACAGACGGCAGTTATTTTGAATATATGCTAATATAGTTACAACACAGTGCTTTGTGATAGAAACTACGTGCAGCCAAGTGGTTTCACTCAGCTTTCTATAAAAAATAAATCGGATGGCATTAAGTCCTGTCAGAAACTTATGAAATTTTGCGAGATGAACGTTCAATCAAGAAAATGTACCTAGAACTTGTGGCGTGTGAGTTGACGCATTTTAATTTAGGCTCGTTACATCAAGGATCTAATTCTGAAAGAAATTGTTTTCCAAGCTCTCATTCTATGTCTTTTAAAAAAAAAAAAAACATTTTTTACGGAAGCAAAAAAAAAAAACTCAAACGAAACCTTAAAAATGTTATCCCAGCAGATGTCAGTTCATTTATAGAAACTCAATTCCATGACACCCCCTCTTGAATCCCACACACCTGGCTGGTCTGTCCTGCAGGAAATGACTTCATTAAAACACATTTCCCGCTGTCCGATTCACTTCTCTCTCATCTCTGACAGTCAGTCGAAGATTAAATGCAAATTTTCATTTCAATTTCGAATGACTCTGTTCTGGCGGACTCAGAAAGAGGAAATATTCAATCAAAAGTGATGCAAAAAACAGCTGAAATCGATTGCCTGTTATCCGGTAACGGCAATCGCAAGTGCCCCGCCGCATTAGACCGACTGACCCACTTTCAGGTCGGATCGAGAGATTATAATAATTCAAATTGTGTTTCGATATCCCTCGGCAAACGGAAAACAAACGAATGAAAGACATAATCGCATTTGGCTGGAAGTTGATTGCATTTTTAGCCCATCAGCTAGGTCTGCGAAAGATTAGTTGGCTTGGGGATTGCAAACTGCGATCGCTGCTGCAGTGCAGAATCAAAGTTTGCAGCAGTCACACGTACACAGTGTGCGTGTACTTACTCCGAAGGGCGGTGTCGACTGTGGGGTGGTGGGAGAGGTACGGTTTTATGTCTGCTTCGAATGGCGCGCACACTGAGAAGTATTACGTGACGTTTGTGCTCTCGAAGGATTTTCTGGGTGGTGGTGTCGTAAAACTGATCTGGATTCGCGGAATTCGACGCAATTACCCACATTCCCATAGCAATCGTGATGGCCATGTGTCGATGATAAACACGACTCGCCTTCTTTGCTCAAAACTACCTGAGGTGGGGACGCAGGAAAACAACACGTAGTCTTGCTTTTTTGTTGAACTGATGTCATCCATACCGGCAGGCGCCTTTACTTCGTGTGATTCGGCGTCAAGGATTATCAATGCCTTGCTGGAAAATGGAAATGCAGCACGCACATGTATACGTCAGCCTTCGCGTCGAAATCATTTGCACATCATTGTGCTTGTGAGGAATCTCGTACCTCATTAAATTCTGATGCTCTAAGCTTAGCTAAGGGGGGCATTATTTTCGTTGCACGACGAAGGTAGGCCGCTTTGATTCGGGCAAAGTTCATCAAGGCATAAACTAGATGCAAGGTTAGGAGGCTGGTTAAACCGGTTCCCCTGCATGACCCAGATTCCACGAATGTGGGTTATCTTCTTAATTTATTAAAAAAAAAACGTCTAAGCACCCCAACTAGCACCTCTACAGCAGTCGTAATCTGTTTGCTCAGTGGTTCATAGCGCGTTGTGTGCGTTTTGAAGGTAAACCTTCCGAAACATCGGGGAAATTGATTTTCTATCTCTCCTGTCCATCTGTGTCAGAGCTCCCCCTTTTGTTTGTCACTGCTGCAGCGCTCCCCACGTGTGCGGGGAACCTGTGTTTTAGTCCTTGTTAAATAAAATATCACATCCTCATGTTATGTTCGCCAGTCGGAGCAGCAGGCGTGCTCCAGGCGCCTCTGTTAGCTTTTGAAATACCTGAGTTTATGAGATTTTCATATTTTCTCCATCTTCCTTTGGCGCACTTTCCTCCCTCCCACACTCATCGGATGCTTTTGAGATTTTCGGCAAACAATGTGAAGAGGTTGGCATGTTTTTTATACACCACCACCGCCGCCGCCACCGTCGACTGGTTATCCTTTTTGCTGCCAGCGACCTCAACAATCGAATCCTTGTTGCTGCGAAGTTTTTCATTTTTATTTTCTGTACTTTTGTGTTGTTTGCTGACGAATCAGTTTGTTCCCCCGTGATGTGGTATTCTTATTCAAACAAATGAAGGATGTTGGGTTGCCACTGATGATGGCGATAATTATGATGATGATGATGATGCCGGTGATCTTTCGTGATGAATAAGGAACTCTGCGGATTTGGGGTACTTACTGAGGAGCGAAATTGTTAAGGAAAACAAATCTTTTCGTTCGATGGCACGGCCGCCACACAGGAGGAATTCATTATTGGAACGTCTGGGATTTTCTTTTTTCGTAATTTATTGATTGTATTGACGGGAGAGTTGAAGTGTTTGTGTTCATTTCCATAAGTCCCCTCGCATCGTAAAAAGACTTGGCGTAAACCATTTTTATGTCAAATAAACACATGATTGAGGCGCCTTTTCAACTGTTGTAGAGATGCTGTGAATGTGTAAATGTCTTTTAATATTAATATGACAGGTCATACTTGGAACACTAAGATTTCATCGTCTCACCTTTTCCAAATGATGCATCGGCTCAAAAATCATAGATCATAGATCAGCTCATAGCTCCCTAGCAGAACGCTGTGGTCAACTGCGGCTTTTTTGTATTGTGTGGCTGACTTCATCAGTGCTGACCGGAATTAATTCATTGTCAGTTCAAGATGAGATTTCGTCGTCGCTCCCATTGTCTCCTAATCTTGCCCTCTAAGCACCTTTAACACATTCAGAATTCCCTGCGGGTGTGTAACATAATTTCTAATTTCTTTATTTCCAAGAGCCACGAAAATCATCTACATCTTAAAGTAGCTTTGGTTGCCTTCTTAACCACATAGTGCTGGTGTTTGAAATAGAACGTCTGGAGAATCTTTTAGACAGACAAGGCGACGAGCTGTCAAGCGACTTTTCCAAAATAATACTCGGAAAGATCGCTTGTAACTCACAAGTCAAAACCAGAGACACAATCTTTCATAAGAAGAAGATTCAACTACGAACGGAACAGGTTGTACAGGGGCATGCGCCTAGTAAGGCTTCTTTTCGCTTAAGATGTCTAGAGCCGTTAAGTCTTCTACTTCGAACCAGTGGGTCAACGTCAAGGTAATAGGACGTCCTCGAACGAAATGGTACTGAAGTGGAGAATGACCTTTACCAACTTGGTGTGCGCAACTGGAAGCAGCTGGCGGAAAATCGTGGAGGACCAGCTTCACCTCGGATTGTAGCGCCATTTAAACAAAAATAGTAGTGGAGAATCTCTAGCTTAATATGAGACTTGATTCTCACACTTCTGAATGTTTGAGCACAGTTCTTAAGTTAATTATTTTTATTTCGATTTGGTTGGCAGCTTAATCACTTGCGGATAGATTGTTATATGCACTTCTTTCCAGGAAAACCTTGTCCTGACAAACATCATATTACGTTGTCGCGAACTGATTAAGTTGGAAGTCGTTGTCTAGTGTGCAGTGTTGGAAGTCATTATGCAATCTACAAATTGTGACATCTTCCGGACATGCTCAATGGGTTCCGTCCACGAATTCATACTAGTCCTCTTTGATAAAGTGTGTTGACGTGGTGACGGTAGTAATGTGGCCTGATAGCAGGCGCTTGTCTTAGTTGGGGTTCCTCGGATGGGAATCACTGTCAGGTGATCAACACACGACTTATTCTTTCGCTTCATTTCTTCTCCTTCCCAAAATATTTTCATGACTACTGTAATATTCCTCTTATTTTGCAAAGGACATTTCAACGTTAGGGAAGAGCGCTTGGAAATTTAAAATACTTTAAAATCCAGAAGCACACTAGCAAATCATGTTTCTTTTAACTACCGTATCGTTGCTTATGCCTCTTTCATAACAATCAGCTTATTTGATATGGACGGGTCTTTAGTTCTTCGTACAACGTTGCACGGGATAAAATTGCCCCATTTCACTCGATGTGCAAAAATGATTATATGCAAAAAATTGACAGCATTTCACAACGAAGTTCCACGAAAATAAAAAGCAGTTAACAGACAGAAATCAATGCGTCCTTCATTGAGCTGAATTTGTAATCTCCAATCGAATCAGATTAATTTCGGGGCTGATTCAATAGCAGGTTACAATTTCAATCAACTCAGTAATCTGTTGTGTTTCCCTCAAGTTAAAATATCTTCCCTCAAAATAAAAGCTAAAATGTTGGCTTTTAATATGGAATACCATAATCATACTGATGAAATGTCATCCCGCCCACCACACATGCAATTATGTAATGACTCTCAACATAAAACAACTGAACGGCACATAATCTCAAAAAGAAAATCACTCGCAAAATCATGTCGACAATTCAGAAATTTGCTGAAACGTGTGATGGGTGCAACAGTCTTCATTGTTTCGCGTGCTGTCGCCAGCACTTTGTTGAGACCGCATTAAGATTATCCAATTTGTGTCAGTAATAATTTATTACCACGTCCCGCCCGACATGGCTGATCGTTAACTTTTACAGTGTGGAAGCAGCGCAGGAGTGTGGTAGTCCATTCGCTGTGGTCGTAAGAAAACATTCCCATTCAATTCAATTGCTGCTGAGAATGTCAATGCCAATGGAATTAATGTGACAAATAAACAAGACATTTGCGGAGATTGCATTGCACATTCCAAACCATCCAATTCATTCATTATCTGCCGACACACAGACACGCCTTATCAGTCTTGAGATAAGAGATCCAGCAATTCTCGAAGCCTTTCCCAACACCCATCCACAGCTGCGAGATCGTTTCAAGCAGAAAATTGCTCTAAATTTCCACTTTCGCTTAATGTATTCCAACACGTTCACTCGGCTGCGTGAAACTCAATTAAATTTGCCACGGCACGAGTCCGCGTCAACGCAGCTCCGTGTGACATGAAATCAAGCAAAATTCGAATCCCAAAAATGGAAGTCCCTCTCCGCAGCCAGTAGGCTCGCATCAATCAATCACTAAATAGAGCATACCATTGTCCATATTGAATGCGTCGTGATTGATTTTACAACTGTTCTCGAGCTGCTGCACACCCTGCGCACACTCCGCTCTGGTAATTAGCTTCTGGAATTGTAATTTGTTCGCTCGGAGAGGTCTGTGCGCGGAGCGCAGTGGCAGCGAGCAGTGCGTGCGACTTCGCCTGGAAGCCATTTATGTGCAAACCATGTTCGACATCTTAATTTGATCTACTCTCCCGGAGCGATGGACCTATTACCTATGGATTTATGATTGCTCGATCCAAGGTTGTAGCGTTGCATAATTTCATCTTGCCTGCCTGTGTAATTGTATCCGATGATGTCACACTTTCCACAGAGGGGGGCGCAAAGAAAAGGTCAATAACAGCGCGAGCAACGGCAACAACGGCGAGCACAGAGCGAGAAACGAAGCAAAAGCCAAGAGTGAGTCAAAGGAAATCTCATGTGGCTTGTCAATTGTTTGTGACGACTTGTGCAGCATGCCGCGGGGCTATAGAAGTGATACTGTTGTCATGGAACGACTTGGATGTGTGAGAGCATAACCCATTCAGCAGTTTTAGTGGGGAGGGGGATTATCTCAACCGCCCACTGTGTGTGGCAAGGTTTCTAGTGCATTGATGCATTCAGTGGAAGCCCTACCGATGGGATTTGCTTGCCATTGCCAACAGTAATAGCACTCCCAATCGATATGTTTGGCAGTTTTAATTAAACTCAGCGAGGGAGGAGAGAACCTTGAGGCAATCCTTGGAAGTCAGGGCAAGGAATTGCAAATGCAAGACATATAGAGTGAAGTGAGTTGAAATTAATCCGCTGTTTGGGATTTCACTTCAATTTGTACATTCGACGAAATGGGAGTTGAGTTTGTCGGAATATGCACTATGAACGTGTGAGAGAGAGACACAGAAGGATGATTGCATGATAAAAGCAGCGACATGGAGGATAAGAGACAAAGAGTGAGCGAATTGTCTTGGAAAAGAATGGGTTCATCTACTTGGATATTAATTTTTTTGATGAAAGACAAACTGTATTGACCTTTTTTTTTTATTTTTAAGCAAAATTAGTACTATCAATGACCTGGACTTGTAGGCCACACCATGGATGCTGTCCAAGATAGGTTTACTACATCATTCCAACATTATAACCTACCTACAGTTTTTCTAATCCTTAAAAGCCTTAGATAAGACTGTTTCATTAAACTAGTTCCCAGACATCTTACGTGGATGGTTCCATATCCGCAGCTACATCAAACCATTTTGCGAATCCAGAATGGTTCCCACTCCAGACATTTTTTCGTCTTCCGTCTCGAACTTCATTTAAGTCGTCCAAATTGTGTCGAACATTCTGCCTAAAAGCGGTTTTTTTATCCTCTTGATTGAGAAATGATTTTTTCAAATTTCCAGGAATGGATTACAAGTTGTTAATGTTCGTCCCGGCATGCAACGGTCCGTGATGCCTGTATAGCACTTCTCCATCTCCTCGAATGTGCCCTACTCATAGCCCTCAGTTGTTCCTTTGAATGGTCGTTTTCTTTCTGGCTTTCTATTTGTAGAGCTTAAAGGCAGTACGAGCGGGTGTATCCCGGATTGCCTTGCAGGCTACATGAATCTGTTACAGGAGTCTCCTTGCAAAATTAGCTTCTTTGGCCCCCCCGACAGTAAACGTGTTGTCTATATAGAGGTAGGGGTTTTGTACCGCTTTAAATAATTTAATCAAGAATGTTCTCCTTTCCGAGAAATTCAATTCTGCTTTTTCGAGGAATTGAACAAAATTTTACGGTTCTGGAGTATATTGTGCTAGACAATACAGTGAAGCTTGACTGTCGAAAAGGATTAGCGACCATTTATCCTTAGATAGGATGTGCCTTGCACACACCATGATGAAGTGGGTTTTAGCTTCGAGAACACTAAAACTTTACCCCATTTGTACAGTGTTGGATCTAAAGACTTCGGTTTTGATTCCTAGATACTGTCGGTGTACCAAACCAGATTTGTGGGGTCTAGATTTGGGACACCATTCGACGCGTGTTCACGGTCCTACAATTCAATTCCCAAATACCCCACCGACACGCTGTAGCCTTAGATAGAAGTTGCTACTTCTAGGTTTTAAGGTGAGTAACCTTAGGTAACCCAAAAGATCTTCTATTTAAAGTATTAACATTGTTAAGTGTAAAAGTCCGGGGATAGCAGTTGTAGGACATGTGCGCCGAGACAATTCTGCAAGTTTGTCTACTTATTGTATGTTTAGGAACTTTAAGCCAAACTATAGCCGCGAACGTGATTATGGGCTTGCCATCATTGTGTACATCGAATGTATCGTGCGAGTGAGGCTTCAAGTTCTGCAACATAGACGTCTACTGACCTTCGTGCCCTGCTTGCACGTTCTATGACTGGCAGCAGTTGCCGCCAACGTTAGTCCCTTAACCACTTGTACAGGATCTACATTATAATGTGCCAATAAAATTTATGCAACTCACACGTTCAACCCATACATTGAATATCGCTCAAAACAAAAATGTGGGCTAATGGGCCGACTCATATACCGAATGTCCAATTTTGGACACCTCACGTTTTGAGTTGCTGACAACACTAAGTATTAATTGTACATGAAAGCTTGTCAAATCTCGCTCTCTAGAGTCGACATTAGACTGCTGGTTTCATAAAGTAGTAAAACTTCAGCAGTTTCTGAGGAAACTCGAACCTGGTCCCTTATGAGCTGTAGTGCCACTCGATTTGTTTCTGTCCTTTTTAAGCCTAAAATAACCCACATTGCATTCTCCAAAACCAAATTACACAACAAAAATATAACGAGGGCATAGCGTGCGGTGTCACTGGGAAATTATGTGCCAATTTCTCAAACACTACAGGATATCGAAATAATCCCACCGCCCACTTTGTATCAGGGTCAATCAATATCACACCAAATGCAAACAACAAATTCTTTCATTCAACGTGACTCAGAAAGCTATCAGAAGCCCAATCAAATGCCAAACTGTAAGGTCCAATTAAAAACTGTTCACTCCACTGGTGCGTGCTCCTCTTGCCTCAAATTGTTTAAATATATCATCTAGCTCATAAGTCTTTTGATGTCGTCTTAAATATTTATTTAACAGTCCCATCTCTGCGCTACGCATTCTCATTCGCCTCTCAAAACGAAAAAAAAAGAAATAAATAAGTCCCCAGGGCGTCTCTGGAAAATATCAAAACACCTTATCTCACCCGAAATAGTTGAGGAATCCATAACATTAATATTTTCACGACGACTCGGTGACACATCCCATTCCGAAAAGGCACGATCTTTGATGTCTACTCCACTGCGCTTCGACCCCGTTGCCGCAAACTATTCGAGCGGCACCCCAACTCCGCCCGGTGTGACGACTGAAAGAAAAACCGAGACGAAACGAAACTGCCTGAGTGAGGTAATCCATCCGCTGGCATGAGGATTATCCCAAATCATTGAGACGACATGCCTGGAATGACAAGGATTGATTTAAATGTCACGTCTGTTCAAAACAGTTCCGACGTCCGTTTGGGCACTGCTGTCATCACCTAGCGACGAAGGTAATGCCTTCCTTGTTCTTCATCCCACCCGAAATATTCTATTTTTAATGTCGCCTCATTAGTTTACACGGTTTTCAATCTTTGTCATGACACGAAACATGCCGTGCACGTAAGATGAATATCCGAACGAAGATGAGCGCTCCTAAAAATAGTTCACAACCGTCGCCGTCTTTGCGCGGCGCACACCCAAGAGTGTGGACAATAGACGCGGCTAGCTGCAGCCGCTTCTGTGCGGAATTAGAAATCAAATTTCGCAAGCCAGAGACGACCCTAAGGCCGAGGTGACGATTAATTAACACATAATCCAACTGTTAAATGAGCCTATTGTGAACAGCAAGCACGCGATCGGGATGCGCTGCGCGCTCGCCGATGCAAGATGGCCACTACGTCTAGACCGCCACACGCGACCACATTTCTGCCGGTCTAATTGTTTGCAGTGTAATGCAAGGCGCCGTAAATTTTCACAACCTCCTTGTTCGTTCTTTGCCTGTCCACTCTAGCGGGTGAGTGGTTTGCCCGCTCTTGTGTGGTTGCGAGGGGCACTACTAATCATGCACTATGTAGAGTAATAAACTCAGGGATATCGCACCGTGGGGTGCGTCAAATCGCAGCACACTTCGCCGAGTAATTGAAACCAATTGGGCCTGAACCCGTGATGCACGCATACATGTGCGTGCCTGGGGTGAGATCTCTGGCAAGTGATTTCAACCCGCACGGCGCACACGCCAACTCTGTATGTATCGAGATCTGATTCGATGTGGAGACAAACACACACTAGGAGTCATTCAATTTGGCAGTCTCTCGGGTGTATGGTTTTGATTTCCTCACGAGATGTTTTCTGCTTCTGAAAGCTGAAGTCACTTGTGTGTCAAAAGTTTGAGTTTGAGTGTGACACTCTTGTGACTTTCTTTTCTCACTTTCTTGTGTACTTTGAAAGAGTTCTAATGAAACTTTTCATTTTTTTTCTTTTCAGGTAAAGAGCAGTTAACGGAGACTTTAAGACTGTGTTGAAGGGGGCTGTTGAAGCAAGAATTTCAAGATGCAAGTTTAAGTTTTAATCACTCAAGAAATATCTACAATTATTCGAGAATGTAAATTAAAAGATATATTTTTAGAATAAATTATGTTAACGTTGGTTAGCGGTTTTTAACTCAGTTTCGCATATGGTTATGAAATATAGGGAAAGACCAAAAGCATAAGATGATGCAATCTGGTGAGATAAGTTTGTTTTGTGCACTTTTGAAAGCTACTCGAGAGGACAGGGCGAGGTGCGTGATAATGCGCTAAAAACTTAAAGTTGAGCAACTGCTTCATCGAACAAGTATTGCTTCGATGTTTTCGTCAGTTGGCTAGGATGTTACCATCAGCTTGACTTCTGAAACGTGCTTTGAATGCAGTATGATTAGGTGGCAGACCGCTGTGCAGGCTCAGGACTAAGTAATGGATCCAAGTTTAAAATTTTGCATATTTGCGTTGGGCAAAACTTAAGTGATGTCGATGGCTGAGGATCGAGTAACTTAATGATTTCACGTATGCACATTCCCTCAGCGTTGAAACTAATGTGAAGGAAGGAAGGATTTATGTTTTAGATATGTTTCATTATTTGTTTTTAATTCGCTTGAACTGTTTGTTTTGTGCTTATTCGGTGGCTTCTGGATGATGCATTATTTCATCCCTTCAAATTGAGAAAGAAATCTTTTTCAAAGAATTGCAACACAAAAGCTTGGTGAATAAGAAACGGATAACATTTACTGTAATAGCAAGTTGATAAAAAAATGCTAGCAGATATCCAGCGGATCGCAACGCTATTATGGAGCTGAGAGAGCCTGGATTGTTATACAAAGAAATTGGTAGTTCATTAAATTAACTCAAAACAACATCGTGCACTTATTTCCAATTGACCTTTTTGTTTAGAATTTAGAAGACGCAATTCAGACAAATTGATTATTCCAAGCCGCCTTTACGCTGAAATTCGCAATAAGAATACTAACAAGGGATTACGCGGCGACACTTCTTCAACTCATTAAAGGGCGGTGAAATTGCATCCTAGTAATTCAGTGCAAATCATTTTGCCGCAACAACAGCTCCAACGATAGTATTTACTGAGGCTCATGTAGCATTTGTTAAGTGTTAAGACACTAGGGACCTATGCAGTATGTGAGACTAAGTCACCATCCCAAACATAATCTAATCTTCTAATAATTTGAATTGCCTAAACGAAGGTTAGTTGCCACAATGAACGAAGAAGAGTATGTGAAGTAAAATCTAATCTAATCTAAAAAAATCTGAAAAAAGTTCACGAAAACAGTTTCCAAAAACGGACCGGATTTTCGACGTAAACAAAATTAATTCTAGAATATTTGTGTGAGCCATTAGTGGGCGATTAATCATAGCTGGACTTTATAATCGTGTTGCAGGAAAGAAGAAAGAAGAAAGAATTCCAAAAGTTTGAGCGGTTGCACTTGAATTGAAGAACAGAACAGTAGAAGCGATTAGATAAAAATTAATCGACTGAGACTAGTAGGTAAGTGGCTTGTTCTAAAATCTAAATTAAGCGAATTCGTTCCGAGCTACACAAAACCTGCTTTAAAATATGCTGGTGGATCAATTGCATATTTTACATCCTCACAAGTAAAAAATGTATGTATTTGAAAAGGTGACGGAACAATGGGTTGTCGAAATTGTTCCAACTGATTTCGAAATTTTAACAGGACAAACATCTAAAAGCCGTTAGTCGGAAGGTGCATTGTCTGCAGAATAAAGCGGATGAGGTAAGACTTCTTTCACCTTTTAGCCGCTGCAGCCACGTGGGCCGGAGCGTAGTTTCTTTTCATTAAATGCACGGTGCAAACGCATCAGATTATAACGTTTCGAACAACACAACCGTCTGTTCTAGCCACGCCAAGGAAATTTTCAAGATTAGTTTGAACATTCATGAGAAGGATGTGAAGACCACTCTATACGGATGGTTCTTAAATCACGGTACTTAATCATCAGTATTTAAAGCCGGATTTAAATTTATATTGAAAAAAAAAAAATATTAAGAAAAATGTGCTTTAAATACGAACAATGGATGCTTGACTAAATTTAAAAACGAGGCATGAAATTTATTGTCTTACAGTATGTGGTGGAATTGTTTCGAGTTACACATCGCAAGTCGCAGCGTGTGTCCAGAAATGGTAACTTTTCGGAAAAGTGAGAAAACTCTCTTACATGTTGATCATCTTTTCCGAGCATCCACTTTGCTTGGTGTGGCTGGTTTGTTACTAACCAATAAATTATGCATCTTAGTTTGACTTTATCTTCAAATTGTGGTGCTTTCAAATCTATTAAAAAACGAACTTATTGATTTAATCGAACAGTGTTTTCTTTGATTTATAACTTAATTCGTGCGGTTTGCTAACAGATGGCGTATGTACAATATTTATACCTAGCTGCTTTTAAAGGTTTTGAAATAGCTGCTTAAGTGCCACCCAAGGATTCTACGAGCTCTTCTTGTGTCAATTGGCAACAACGTTCAGGTAGTAACGCTTCCCATTCTTCAACTCCAAAATTTTTGGCTGCTCAGGACTTTTATCGTCTTCCAAACCAAAAACACCACTTTGAAATCATGCAAACTAATTTCAGCACGTTCGCTCAGCTACCGCATATTCACCATAAACATCCACAAAAATATGATGACTTTCGGTAACAGTTTTCCTTCATATTAAAGTAATGAGGAAGAACTCACCGAAAAAACACCTTTTCAGGCATAAATCAGACATATTTGAGTAAAAAAAAATATTGTTGTTTACACTATAATGAATGACATATACTGAAATGCCGTACAATGACAGTAGCTTTCCAATGCATGTTCCAGTGGAATAATACGAGTTATGTTAGTTCTTAAAAACAGCACGAATTAAATTATAAACCCAATATTGAAATGCATTTTCCATAGAGTCATGTTTTACTTTATTTGTAAGCTATAATATTAACAGAGATCATCAAAAGGATAAATGTCAAAGTGAACACTCCCTCAAAAAATAAAACAAATCTCCCAACCCAAAGAACCGCTAAAAGCTTTTAATTATCGCTTACACACGTTTCCTTTTCAAAGTGAGTCTCGTTTCGTTTGGTTTCCGAAATCCCACTGCCATCACCACTGCCCCAGACTCATCAATCAACTTCCCAGTGAGGGGGTACTCCTTTTCAAATCCACTGGAAACAACTTGCAAAATGTAACGGACGACTGCCGGACATTCCCAACTTGTCAGACCTAATTAAAAACTTTTTTCCGAAATGTCATTGTCCGATTAACTTGTGCGATGATGGAATAAAAAAAAATCCCCAAAATATGTCTCAGCTTTTATCTAACCGCAAGTTAATGCTTAGAATTTCGCCCAGCGCGTTCAAATCGAAAGGACTAACTTCATCCATTTCAGAAAAAAAAAGTAATTAAATTCTGTTCAGATCGTTTCGCTGTTGTCGATTTTAGTGTTTTTCTCTTCCATTTTGACAGGCAGACAAGGGGGAAATGTTTTCTAATTGTTTGCAAAAGCTGTTCAAAAATTACGGAAACACAAGCCGTTCCAAACGAGAGAAGTGCTTTGAGAATTTCATCGGGAGTTTTTCGCTTTCAATCACTCAAAGATACGTACACATCCATCCATGGCCGTTTGGCAGACAATGCCCGTGTGTGCACAGAAAGTGGTTCTGCTTCGAAAATTGAACCCGCAGCTGGGAAGTGTGCGCTCGTGCCCGTTGACAATCTCAAGGCGTTCTGTTGGCACGGCAATGTCTGTATTTATTTTCACATTTTCATTTCAAGTTCATAGTCAACAGGAGGAGGAAGGAGGGAGAAATAGAAAATGGAGGCGAAAAAATGGTTTAAAAAGTTTTAATTAATAAGCATGCACGGGTGTCTGCGGTGATGATGAACGAGTTAGGTGAGTGGTGCATGACTGGGCGCTGTTAATTCTGGAAAATTAGAGAATGGCATATAGCCAGGTTTTTGTGCGATTATTCATAAGACAAGGAGAAACCCGCTCTTCGTTCTTGTGTTTGGCATTGTATCAGGGTGTCGTTCAGAATGATTGATTTCTGTTGTGAAAGAAAAGGCGATCGGTTCCCCGTAAAGCCAGCTGGTTTCGGTTGAGCATTTTTCAAGATGCATAATACATTGAAGAAAATTGCTTACCATCTTAGCGGAATATTAGAGGATTAAGAAAGTTTGTTCAGTTTGAAGGAATTCAAAACAAATTGAGCAAAATTGAATACGTTACACGCACGTAACGAAAGTAGAAAATTTCATCACTGAAAGTTCTGTCGCCAGCAACAAAAACACGGCGACCGCGGAGGACCTCATTTGTTCGTATTCATATACCAACAAAATATAACATTTTCAACATGTAGAAGATATTAAATATCCCAGCTTATATGTTAATCAATATTAAAAGAAAGCGACACAATCCGGCGTGTGAGGATTACTTTATATAGCACGTTTAATATATTATAGTACATACATACATACACAGTTAGTCCTGAGACGAATTCCAAAGAAATCTTATGATTTACTAACTTGCTGAAAACCTGACAAGACGTTAAAAAACAACCATCTACCTTGCACCTGTAGGGTTGAAGAAGGATTATGCTCGGTTTTGAATTTGCAGGGGAATTGCGCTGCCCTACAAGAGTTGCGTCTTAAAGCAACTCTTTCTGCAAAAAGATGGAGAATCTGATAAACTTTGAGCTAACGAGACTTCCTTTTACCAACTAGTATTTTGATTTACGCGCAAACTGAGGGGATTCTACAATTATGAAGTACATCACAAATAAGTTTTACGATGAACTAAACTGACCAATTTACCTAAAAATAATTGCTAACCCTCCTTTAGGTCACAATTGACCCATTCGTTTTTATAAGTGTTGCGTGAGTCACAAAAGCACTTTGTTTATTAACTTATCAAATCATAGTCAAAAGGTGCGACATCTGGCCGGTACGGCTCGTGGGATAAAGTCCAGATGCTCATTTCAGTATTTCAAGCTTTTACGAGTATATTTTGCACAGCTGCGCAACATGTGGTCAAGCGCTATGGTGCTTATAGTATTAATTATAATGGGTATAATTCAATAGACGGAAATGACTTGTTAAGTCATATCATATCATCGTCATATCATATTTATGCTTACCATAAAAACCGTTCTAGCAAAGTTTTAAATTGATTTTAAATTTATTTTAAATCTATCACAGGGCCCGACATAAAGGAGACGCCAAGCACTTGTAGCAAGAATACAAATACATATAGTACAACAAATATAAATATCACGAGCAAATATGATGTACAACAAAAAAGCATTGCCACACACAAAACCTGTTTTCGGAATTAGAAATTTAAAAAAAATTAACCTGAACATTCATTGAGCTACCTTATGTAACTATAATATTTGTCTTGTTTAATTGACATAAACTTGATATTCATCTCCTTCCGAAAAGAATATGACAGCAATGTGGCATCATTTTAAACAACAGACGCTAGATGAGTCCAGAAATTTATTTAAACTTGGTAACAATGTTCATCTGATTGTCGCAAATTTATAAAATAACTTGTTCAAACAAGCTTTAAGGGAATCCGAATTTACTGTCCTGTAACATATAAAATAATTGCATCTGGAAATACTACATTGTCATTTTAAGCGTCATTGCGTCTGAAGACGTTATAAATGTTTATTTTCTCTGGGAAAAATCTGGGTTACTTCAGATGGTTGATAACTGTTTGGTAAAGAAATTCCTAGTAAATTTATTGTCTTTTTTTTTTTTTTTGCATTATTTTACTGACTTTTACAGTGGTTTGTCGACTACAGCGAAGTTTACCAAAATTATCTAACCGACAACAAGCAAACCACTTCAGTTCTGGTCTTCTACCTACAGCATCGTCTCCGACAAATTCACAAGTTTGTGTAGCACATTGCAGCGCCTTCTTCTTCTTCTTCTTCGGATGGCACTACAGTCCGGGGTGGACCTGGGCCTCAACCAACATGCCTCTCCAGCTAGCACGATCTCTTGCCAGCTGCTTCCAGTTGCGCACTCCAAGTTGGTTGAGGTCCTTTTCTACTTGTGTGCGCCATCTCAATCTAGGACGTCCTCTGTTGCGTTGTCCCTTTCATTGTCATTGCAGCGCCTATTCTATAAAAAAAAAAACGCAAAATTTGATGTTTAACATTATCTGAATTTTAACTCTTGTGAAAGTAAACAACTTTTTTATGATTATGAATGTCATTCCACAACTCCATACTGTTTGCATTATGATTGTCGATAAAGTAGTCATTTTAGTTTATAAGATTACATTTGTGGACTGACCTCATGTGGAACATGTCAGATAGCATGGCTACGGAATTTCTCGCGCAAACGAGTCAGTGTTTCGTTGTCTATTTGGCCAGTTGCACCATCCTGTTGGAAGCTAAAGTTAAGTTGGTTCATTTTAAACAAAAATGTCTGCATGTTAAGCAAATATGATCCATGATGCATAATGAAATGAACTTGAACAATTGGACATCATCGCTGTTGAAAATTATTTTATGCAAAAATATGTTTGGTCTTCTGTTTCTGTCAGTTATGATCATTAATTTATGACGCTCTGTAAAAGGAATTGTCAAAGGAGTACTTCTTGCATTTATCGTCATCTCACAGAGGACAGATTTAAATTGCTACTGTTGCACAGACAGTAATCTCCATGATTATTGCCCATCCCATTTATCGAGGGTGTCATCAGCATTTACTACTGTACAAACTTCCTTAACTGCTGGCCAATGAATTTTGCTTATTCTCAAGTTTAAATTTAATGGAAGTACATGACAGGACTGTTTCCTTTTTTATATGATATGTTTCAGGGAATTTGTTACCTTTCTCAAGGGATCGAAATTCATTTTAATATCATTTCTCCTTGCTTCGTGCTCCTCCACATGCTATTACGGTTGTCAAGGGTGTGAGTCAATTTTGCAGAAAGGTACAGGGTGTAAATTTGCATTTGATTTCAATTCTGCAGTGTAGGCGATTTTTGCGTAGTATAAACGCAAATTGAGTTGTGAAGAGTTTTGCTGACATTTTGTTTTCTCTGGAAAAGTGTGAATGTTGTTAAATCAAAATAATTCTCTGTGGACAAAGAGCTTATCATCCAACCTGCAGACGTAAAGTCAAAACAAAAACCAAAACTGGAAAAAAGTGTTCAAAAGTTATGAGTCGAATATTGCGAAAGAAATCAAGACTAGTATTCATTAATGTCCAAAAAATGGCCAACATAGAGAGCAGAGTCATCAAAAACTCATCCCATAAAGGAGTACTTGGCTTAAAAAACAATTTAAAAATAAACCTTTTAAAGAGAATGATTTTTATTCCTTATAATAAACATATATTGTTTATGATTAAAAGTAAAGAAATTATTTTTGATTGCATTGCATAGTCACAAGCTTGTACTGTGTTTCTGTAGATTGTGGATGGTTTTGGGCTGCAGCTCACAGATTTCCTCATACTGAGTTTTTGTCAAGTCCTTGAGTGAGAAACAGCTGAGAGTGTCGAAACAAATTATAATTTAAAAAAAACAGGCTCATGGTACAAGCAAAAATAGAAACGTGATAGACTCAGAAAATAAGTTTGACTTTACAGAATTCGTTGATATTCCATTTGCAATTGGACCAGTTTGCAGTACGTACATTCCAAAAGTGTTGGAATAAAAAATAAAATGCAAACAAAATTCAAATATTTGTTAAAATTTTTTCGAGAGCAATACTCCTGTGTTTTTAGTTTTTACATAAATTTATATGTAACGGATCACTTAAAAAGTCCCGGGAAATAGAGGGATTTAATATTTCTTTTTTTGTTAGATAAACCATGCCTATTTCCCTTAGCATTCTGCTTTTCAGAAAATTTCACAGGCATGATGTGAATTTCCTCACAATATTTGGCTGCATTTATCGATTTCTCTGGTTGAAGAAATGAATTGTGGACGGCTGGGTAAATACCACGTTATTTTTTCACTTTTCTAACTTAACATTAGTATCCACTAATTGTCAAGGCAACACTCCTGACACTTATATTGCTGCGTACAATCCAAAGCACCTTTTTTGTTGGTTCTGCATCCACCGTTTTTTCGTAAAGCACAGTCAATTACCGTTGTCTATTTTCTACGCCGTTTATTTTCTTGGTTTTAATCCCCGGAATGGATTTAACCAAACCAACGGCAAATGATTCGTTCGTTCACGGCTATATTTTCAAATCATTGTCATTGCTATCAAACACGCATTGTATATCAGCTTAAATTCTCAAAGCAAAAATGGACGAATTTGAACCGTTGACAACATGGTATACAATTTCTAGAAAAGCATAGAACTACTTGAAAGGGCTTCAAAAATCGCACTCATAAAAAACACCGAGATCACTTTATCAATCAATCAAAGTTATAAAATGATCACTGGATAGCTATAAATTACGGACTAAGAAAAATAAAGGACATTACATTTGCTACAAACTAAAATAACGTTCTATGTCGTAAAATTTAATTTTTATCATTGCTTAATTTATTAGTAATGACATTCTATATGCAAACAACTTTGTAATCAAATCATAGACAACCCAAAAAAAAAAATAAGTTTAAGACTATCTTCGCTCCTGTAAATCAAATTTAAATTAATCCACAAAAATCGCTTTTATTTATAGAAAAAATGCAATTTATTTTTTGTGTCAAATAAAATACAATTTTCATTATCCTCTCAATTCACGTTTCGTCTAGGATGCAGGCTATTTTCTCCAATCAGCATACTTCTTTGGTTGCCACAAAAATTCAACAGCCAGACTGTTTGATTTTTTATCAATAATCTAGAATGATTTATTTATTTCTCACCGCTGTGCATGTATATATCTGTCAACGAAATAAATTGAACTCAGATTTTGGTAAAAGCGAAGGCGCACACGGCCAGCCGAGATGTCACCGTAGGTGGTGTCTCTAATGTATCGTTGGCCAAAACGGAGACGGATAAAAAAACAGAAATATGTTTCTAATTTGTATTAGCTGATTTATATTTTTGGTGCATGTCAGGCAGAAAATAGCTTAAAAAGAAAATTTATGAAAAATTTAATTTGTTCACGCTGGGGTCACGTGTAGCGGCCGTATGTGGCGGGTGTTTTCAGGCAAAATTAAACATCTGCGGTGCAATTTTTGGGTGATTGCTGCCAGCAAACTGTTGCAATTTTGCCTGTGCAGCTGGTGCTGCGATGAACGTATACAACAATTGAAATTACAAAATCATGTTTCGTTTCACGTGTTCCACCCGCTGTGATGACAGAAAACTAATTTACAGGAAAAAAGTCTATTTGTCATATTCGTCTAAATATGTATGTGAAAGAAAATTAAGATGATATTGTTCCTGGAAACCTTCGTACCTTGTACCTCAAGTGCTTTTGAGCTTTGTAGGAAGTGGCACTTTGCACTTTGCTGCCAACTCTGTCAGACATATAATCACTTGTTTTTTGTACGGTAGGCTCAAATTGCGACTCCTTCTTCCAGCTGAAGCAATTGATTCGAAGTTTCTCTTCATGCTTTCTTTGTCGTCAAACCACTCTTGCTCATTGGCCTGTGAAACACATTAACATTTCATTCGTTTCTTTCACATCCTTCATCACAGCAACACACACCTGACAAAAAATGTTCATTTGAATACCCAAATTCTCTGCAGGTGCCCTCCCCGAACTTGACACGGAATGACGCCCAACACTACCGCTGCGAAACGCAAACCGTCTCCGCCCTAACCTCGGCAACTTCCTTTTAATAAATCCACAATGCCCATCTGCCAGAGGAGATCAATGGGGCTCCATCGACATGCAAAACGTCCCCAGATCCAATTAGGATAAGATATTGAAATGCGCACTTTCCCTCGACTTTGTATCAAAGCACAATAACATCTGCCTCAAGATTAACACTTACGCGACTCGTGCGGATGTGCGATTCACACATGTCCCACTCGAAGGGGCCACTAAGTCCATCTCCATCCACCCAGCCATCGACTCAATTCTTCAACCAAATTCATTACGAACTGATGCGGGTTTCGGAATCCTCTGCCGACAAAAGGCACTCCTGGAACTTCTATCCTCGCATTCCACCGCAGAAGCCACTGCCACCGTCACTTCTGTCGCACGCATGAATGCGACCCTCGAATATATGTATATTCCATCAGCAATAGATAACGTCATTCCATCCGCCAGCCATAAGCGGATCTGGCACTCAGTAATCTGAAGAACGTGTCTCTAACGACGCCTTCAGGCGGTTGGATTGGTACTTTATAGCTTTTGTCAATTAGATTGTATTTATTCAGCTCGTCGGGCGGTCCTCTCCGTATGCGTGCCGTTGTTAAACGAGGGTATCCTGTCAACCAAATACACATCTTCCTCCCTGGCTTTGCGGCAGGAAATCATTTATAATGCGATAGATTGTTGCCAACTGAAGGATGTGTATTTATGGCTGGAAGAAGCCACCTAGCACATGGCCGATGTGTCATCGGAGGATCCATGTATTTGCCTCCCGTGCTCGTGGACTCGCACCGAAATAAACCTCGTTTTTTGTTTGGTTTTTCGCCGGCCGATGAGCGGATGGAATGTGTGTTGGCCTTCTCAAGTTCACATTACCTCGCTCTGATTGACATGAAATAACAGCAAAGCTCTGCCACTCAAGGTTTATTTTTATCCGTGGGCCGAACAATGACTGAGTAACAGGGATATTGTGCGGACGTCGAAAGAAAATGAAAGGAGAAAAGGCTGCGTGTGTCGAGGGAATGAAGGAACCTACAGGGTGGGTGAGAGGTGTGCAAAGGGATATCACAACATCGATTGTGGTTGCGGTTCTTTGGTTAGCTGGGAGGCAGACCCTAATGACAGCCTTTGATTGTGTCATATGAGCGTGTATATATTTAGATGTGTATCTAAGCTGGCTTGCAGAGAATATTTTAAGGACTGAAATTTTTTAAACATCGCAAATATTAAAGATTCTTAATTAGCTAATTTTTGGGAACTTTTAAAGGTGAGAATTTATGGAGCCCATGTGCGTAGTGCTGTGTTAGTATTTTATTTTTCGGGATTCTAATGCTGAACCCGTTACCTATACGAAGTTCTCATTCAAAACGCAAATATTGTGGATGCGTAATTTGTACAATCTTGTTATACTCGTATGCATCTCCAAAAACTTTAACACAACTTCTTAAGCGTGTTGTTGTTTTTATATTTTTGGTGCAATCCTACTCTGGCATGGATGTGTCATGAAGTACAGTAGACTCTCGATAACATGAACAAATAAGAATGAAGAGAGGTCACTTTTGCGAATGTTAATTTTTCATATACCAATTGACCAACCCCACTGCAGACTTTTAATCTAAAACGTATATAACGTATTCTTACTGCTACAATACAGAATATTTCATTAATTTATTTGAATGTTAATGCATAGGAACATGTTAAGTAAAAGTTTATATCAGAAATATTAACATAATATATTGACTGAACACCATCATTAGTAGATTTTAATGGAAAAAAAAACGAAGTAATTTGCTTTTGAACCTTTTTATTCGCTAAAAACGTTTTCAGTTCTGTCAAAATAACCCGATTTCGATTGTGTTATTAAGTTGGTCAGTGGTAATCACATTAAGAAAGTTTGTAAAGGTCTCGCCTTTTGGGTTGAGAATAAAGTTTTTCAGCAGATATCAAAATAAATATCAATCATTCTTCGCTAACATTGAAATGGATTTGGTTTTCTATGCACAGTGGCAATGATATTGCGTGCATCATCAGAAAAAGATAATTTTTCTCATGTTGTTCTAGAAATCATCATCTTAGTGCCTTTTCCATTGAAGTTGCATGCTTTTACTGACCGCAATAATGTATTGTGTACACAAATCGTACCCTTGCGAAGTCATATTTTTGCCAAACTTAAAAACCAGTACCGAATTGCATACTGCATACAGAGGAAATAACTTAGAAACTAAATTATGCATAAGGTAAAAATAGAAACTATATACATGAAAAATATAAAAAAACATACAAGTGTGAATTCACTTGCATTAAAAGCGAAACTCAATTCTGATGTTCACGTTTTCGCGAGTCTTCTGTATCATAGATTCTCTTACTCAATTGAGAATAATGGGTAAAATGTATTTCTGCGAAATTAAAATAGCCCCTAGGGTAACGAAATGTAAAGTTATCTTTGTGCAACATCTTTACACTTTCAATCGACCATTTACGCACAACTCCTTGATTTAGGCAACTCCTTAATTCGAGCAACTTCTTTTTCTCGCAACACTTAAGTCATTACACGTTTTATTTCTTTAAAAACAACTTTTTAAAGAAGTGACCTCGATTGGTGAAACCTTTTATGTTTTTAATTTGTCAAATTTGCTTGAAATTTTTTCCAACATTAACATCTTAAGTGCAGAAATCAATGCTTGGCCTGATGAAAACATTGAGACCTCTGCAACCGAACAAACAAAAGCGCATTTAAAGCTTTTTCGAAAATTAAAACAGAAGTTGCAGCTCGATCTTCAAAAATTTGTTTGTAATGAGCGAAAAATATTGTTCAACTAGAAGACATTAGAATGTAAAAGAACAGAACTCAATTTTAAATTTTTATAATGTCCCAAACGTTCGTTTTCTGAGTTGTAAAAAAGTACAACAATAACCATTTGTTTTCGTTTTTAAACTGTACATACTAATTTTTTCTATCAAAAAAATACTCATTTGCTATTAAACAATTAATCGCAATAACTTCGGTTATTGCAATTGTGCCAATTGCTATTTCTGAAGTTTAAAATATAAATTTAAATTTAAAAATGACTAGTGAAATTAGTACTTTGTTTTAAGGGCACCCTGTAGACTTTCTTAAACTCTTACTCCCAATACAGCGCCTCTTAGGTCTCTTCAATCAAACAAAGGAATTAAATGAAAAACTGTAACACATGACATCAAGATAACATACATTCCCAGCCTTTGATCAAAAATTGATTGACACAAATCTCACCTTCCTTACCTTACAAAAAGTTCCCTTTTGAGACAATGGCAACCGTCTGCTCTCCAACCATCGTCCCATCATATATAGAGGGACTGTTCATTAAAGCACCGTCTTACTTCCTCCACCCAATACACACATTCGTCACAAAGGAAGTGTCATTTCAAGAAAACGGATAAGTTCTTCGGAGAACAATTCACACGTAATTCCAGATGAGGTACGAGATATCTTTTGTGTCTCTACGTCTAGCCAGTCCTCACTTAGTCAATATTATGTTGACTGTGAGTGGCTTTTAGGGATCCAGTGCAATTTAATTATTCGCCTCATCGTAAACGCAAAACTGCTGCCTCGCTGTCTATCACGTTTCAGTCATTCATAGGCTGGTTTCAGTGGCGCAATCACTCCCCGCAGAGATAATCTATTTCAGCAATAAAATTAATTGAGAATTGAGTCCGATTAGATGCCCCGCGGCCGCAGTCATAGTTGTGCCGGTTTCCGGTTTGCGTTTCGCCAATGATCAGTCACGTTTATTATGGGAATGAATTTGAGGAGCTCGCAACTCGAGGAAAGATTAACGATTCGCTCGGTGCGATGGTTATGTGTTTTGAGGGAACATTAAAATGTTACATAACGGGGTATGTGAATGGAAGGAACAGCGGCGATCATTAATTCTACTTTGTTGGTTATCGGGAGGACGTTGAGAGCTCCTCGTATGTGACGTGATGAACTGAAGACCTTGCGAGTGTGTAAGGAGTGTGGCTGAGTGGATTAATCACTATTAAAGCTTACTCGCTTAAAGAAACATTAAACTGAATAAGACGTCTTGAGAACGAGAACTGTTGAACCTCCGCGTAGGATTCGACACGACTACTTAACACTGCACAATAAACTGTCAAGGACATAGGATAAACGCGATTTTCGATTTTCGATCAAAAGTGCCCCTTTAACCAGCCAGTCACCAATAGAACAGTTTTATCCAAATTGCCGTCTGCGGCAATATTCTGCAAAACCCAATTCAAGTGTCCCGTCACAAATCTGTTAAAATCTGACAGAAAATGACTGAAAGTGGTGCCATTTCGTTGATTTATTGATAACCAAAGCATTCAATGCAGACAGCTCTCCTTGACCATTTCCTTCACCTCAAAGCATATTCTGCCCACTCAAGAAGTGTTGATGATCCTTATCATCATTCTCTGTCAAGTAGGTGCTCAGTCTGAGTGACGGAGGTCATCCCTCCTGCTGCACCGAATAGAACTTCTCATCCTCGTGAATTTCAATCAAATTTAATCCAATCTTCATAATTAAGCTGTCGCCGTTAAGATTCAACTGGTAGTAAATGAAAACAGTAAATTACGTCGCAAATTTACTCCCAAAATCTCCAAAGATTGGTCAAATATTTGCCGTAACTCCCACTCGCCCCCAAACACGGAAAAAAGGATATCCTTACTTCAGACATACCGTCTGTCTGGGGCGGACGAAAACAATATAATCTCTCGCATTCCGTCGCCGAATATTATCTGCCCTAAATTCTGCCCAAAATGTTTCTCGTTTCAGATTACGAGATAGATTGCGGGAATTCACCACCCGAAAAGGACACGCTCCTAGGCCATCCGTAAATGCCTTCTTTATTGGGTAACAAACTCAATTACGCTCCAATGACTTTCAAGGCTCGTCAATCATATGCAGCGGGTTGGCCTTATGGGCGTGAGAGGGAGTTTATTTTTACATCTGTTGCTAGAACCTGTTTTTGAGAGGAATGGCAGCCGGGAGAGAGAGGGATGGAGAGGAGAGAAATTGCATAAATCGAATTCGTGATCCTGCTGATGCTCGTTCTTCACGGAAGATTTGCATCTGTTAAGCAGTTTTTTTCCGGGGGAAAATGTATGTACAGTCGTCACACTGAAGGAGATTAAGTTATTTTTTCCCAGAAGTTTTTTTTTTCTTGCCTTTATATCCGCAGGGTGTCTTGAAAAGTCATGAATTTGAAATTTTATTGCGCGCATATTTGACGTAAACGACGATGGCGTGCGGGGAAATGTCACAGTAGGTTTGTTCGTTTTGGAATTTTCTTAAATTCACTTTGAAGATGTTCAGCTTCGGGGCGTTTCGTTTTTTAAAGTATTTATCTAGGGAGGAAGTGGCTGAGATGAGGTGAGAACTGAATTTCGCGGATAACTGGTGTGTGAAAAGTGTGTTTTTCCAACATCAATAAGTGGCATTCTTAACAAGTTTAAGGTTAGGGCGAACATAACGTGCAACTTGTAAGAGTCAAGCGAAGACTGTATTGGTTGTGAATTGAAAAGAAATAGCATCCTATAGCTATTATGTCTTACACATTGAATTTTTTAAAACTGTCATCGAGTTGAAAGGTCGAATAATGTTGTTAGCAGCAATTGCATGCTGCTTAGTATTAATTTTTGCTTAAACAGACTTAATTACATTGAGGAAAAGACTGCTTATAGAGTATTGTTAGAAAACGGTGCATTTGCGTAAGTTGACTTTACTTGTAAACGCCTGCCCCATTTACCCAAAAACGCTCCCATTTCAACTTGAAAACAATGATTCAAGCCATTAAAGTCGCGCCAGAGTTGGCGTCAGACAATTTATTGAAAGAAAAACACATGCGTGCAGCAGTTTCCTGTTTTCAAACTCATAACCAAATCCACACCCACACAAACACACTATTAGGTAAATGCCTAAAAGTAATTATTCAGAGAACGTACACGTACAGAGAGTTGAGACTGCCATAACTCAGTTGTTGATTTTCGTTAAGACAACACCGACCGTATGGCTTTAATCATGTTTGCTTTGTGACTTGTTTGCCAATGTTATTACCAGCGGTCTCTGCAGCTCCCAGCCACTGAAAGAGCACTCAAATTGTTCACTTAACGCATTCATTAGCTTCAAATATATCTTGCAAATATTGACACACAAGTGTGCTGCTCAAATCCAGCCAGAAGACTTGCGTTGTTCGTTCAAAACTGATCGCTTTCCTGAGCTTAAACTTTTGAAATTTCTACAAATGATATGAACGTGAGAGTACAGGAACAAGGAAGAAATTTCAAATTCACTGAGAATGCCGTCATCATCATGGTTCAGCATAAAGTAAGCGTCACTCGTCAACCTCACACTTCATTGCTCAAACTTTACGTAATACAAAATAAAAAAAAAAGAATGAATAAAATTTCAGGCATAACATGCACAGAACGTGCCAGAATCCACGAGCACGTTTCACATTCTTGCTTCCCTGAGCATTACATGAAATTAGAGAGAAAATTGTTCTGAGTTTAAGTTCATTTGGAATTTTTTTAATTACGAGCCACTTTAATTTGACTCCCCGTTGAAAAGCGGCGTGTAGCTTGTCGAAATGTTTCTCAGTGGATTCTTGAGATCTTGTGTCACACACATATTTCAAAGCACTTGTGATGCAGTTAAAACATTCCGAGATATCTTTGCTAATAAGAGAAACGTGTCAAAATATTGTGTGTACTGGAAAAAAATTCTAAAACAATTTTCAATTCGTCACTTGAAGAAATTTTGAAATGGGTACACGATTTCAAACGACATTTGGAGTCGGTTACTTGGATCATTGGAAAAGGAGAAGAAATCGTGGGAAGAATAAAGCGTTGCTTGGAAACTAGGCAGCAGAGGCATGGTGTTTTGTCCGCGGAAGCTCTTTTTGAGATAAAAGTTCAGCATTCAATATTATGACAACTGGAGGAAAGGATTCAACCATGAACGACGGCATGCGCGTATTCAACGCTTTAAATGGCTACGTTTAACGTACGGACGACACAGTTACAATCCTAAGAGCTTGCGAATCTGTCCGATTGGGACAGCACAACAGACAATGGGCAAGAGACCTTGCCAGCATGAGATGCATGTTTTTTGAGGTCTGAGTCCACCCCGATCTGTACCATCAACCCAAGAAAGATACTCTCTAGACAGACGACCCGACTTTATTAATCCATTACGTCGATAAAATCAACTAAAAATCAAGTTAGCAAACGCGTATAACCTCTCAAAGGTCATTTCAAATCAAAGCCCTTAATCAAATCCCTGTTATATCCACTCATCGTAAACTAAAACTCATAAAATTAGATTTGCGACTAAAAGCCCTCCTCGCCACAAAGCGCTGACCTCACCGCGACACACAAATCGAACTCGTTCATCATTCGCTGGACCAATCTTCAGGGAGATTTATGACAAATGATTTCTAAACGATTCTCGATTCCAGCTGCGAATAAATCACAATTCAAAATTAACTCACAAAAGTTATGTGTATCCGACCATCTCCAACGATTCCATTCTCCGAACATGCAGCTCTTAGGTCGACTGACCCCCTAGAGCGGCAGCCAATAATTGGTGAAATGTTGTATCCTCGCTCCATTCCCCCAGCTACCGCCTGTCGTTCGAAACGTTTCCCTTTGGGATGGCTACTTCCCGCTTATAATGAGGAATCCGTTCATGTTGTTTTTTTTTTGTTGTTTCTTATTCTGTTTTGCTCGATTTAATTAAAAAGAATATCAAAGCCCAACTGTCTGACACTATTGCCGGGTTGCGTTCTTTTGTTTCACCATCCCAGGGATGACGACCACACACACTGCCACTGAAATCAGAAATCGCATCCACAATGTGCTAAACCAATGTCAGCTTTATCGTCAAGTGTTTGCGGAGGAGTGGGGGGAAGGGGAAATAAGAGATACCACCACCACCAGCATCACCACCTACTTGCAATGAACTTGAACTTATAAGTGGCGCCACCGGCAGCAGCACACACGATAGCCGAGCTATTCACTATCTGTCGACTGTCACTGCGGATGGAGATACATTGTGCATGAGTGCGGCGCTGCTGTGCGGTGGGAATCTTTGCGTGACACTTGTGCGCGTCTTTTGTTTGGATACTCTATTGCATCGCATTCGGAATGCCACTTCTGCAGATGTAATATATTCAAACAGATAATCCCACTTAACCTCGTTCCCTGACATTTAACACACCGCACAAGCTGTCCCGCACCGCCGTCAGCGGCTGTGAGTTGCCCTAGAATTCAGATAGAATTGGGTTTCGACAAGCAACAAAAAGCAAAGAACGTTGAAATAAACGCTCTTCTGAAATCGGACACTTGTTCTGTCGGGGCATAGCGGTGGCAATTCAATAAACTACAAGACAAATGGCCGTCGCAGGGTGTCTTTGAGATGATTATTCTGTCTCCCGTTGCTAGCGGTTGTGTGCGATGGTGACGGTGATGGGGGGCTTCCTCTTGAAACCATACACCAGAAGCTGCCGACCGGTCAGGGTTCAGTTTCTCACAGATACGCTTCAGATTTTAATCCAGGTCTCTTTTTGTGTCTCTTTTCAGATCAGAAATCATCCCGTCAATTCGCTGTCATTTGGTGGCCCTTCCACTAGCCCATTCGATTGGGCGGTGAACCTGTGATGGATCATGCAGTGAAAGCGACCAGGGGACGACCATGGAACAAGCTGCGGTTCGAGAACGACGAGCTGGAATGCCTGTATCAGCGGTACACGCTGAAGCTGCAGCGGTTTTCAGTGCTGGGCGTGGTCGCGCTGGTGGTCGTCCTCTGCGGCGTCATGGCCGCTCTCAGTCTCACCTACAATCACAGTCCAACCTTTCATGTAAGTACACAATTTTCGAGTTTCCAAGTCGTCTGACCACTCATTTGCTTATCTTTTTTCCAGAACGTTTTCAATTCCATTGTGTGCCTCCTGTTTGCAATTATTTTGATATTGTTGCAATGCCGCGTTATCAAGGATCATCATCTGCCGTTCCTGTGCTATGGGATTCTCCTCTCCACCGCGTGCATATGTTTTGTGTCTATGCCCACGGTGGGTAGCGTGTTTCCAGTTGATACGAAGGAGGTAAGGATTGCTTTTTGATTTTTCTTTTCTCAAACTCTCACGCTCCGGATGCCGGCATGTGGTGTGTTGTGTATTTCTGCCGATCTGAGAAAGCGCAGATGGGCATCCATTTGGGGCTTGCTATGCGGGCTATTTTGTCGGTAGAGACACAGCGAATTGTGTGCGTTTTTTTCTTTCTTGTCGTGTATTTCTTGCGGCAGAACGTGATATACGGTGGTTTTTGAGAAATATTTTTTATTTGTATCTGTCTGCAGATAAGGCACTTGTTTAGAGCTAACCTGCGAACAAAGAGAAGGCTGTTGATCGAAGTTAGTTGTGAGTTTTGTAGGCATGTGTCTGTCCCTATACACAATTCTTTAGTTTTTTGTTTTGCATTCCGTTTGGGAGTTAACAAAGTTCAAGATTCTGAAAATGTAATAAAAAGACAGGAAAAAAATGATGCTTGCAAGTTTGAACTATTTTATTCAAATGCGTCGGCGAGTTCGTTTCTCTTTTGCGCTACTTTTTGGTGAGAGATTTTGTCTACTGGCAGTTATCTCCTTTGCTTATGACACCAAGCGCAAAATCTTCTTTTGCGGCGCATTAGACCGAGGGTAGAGTAGCACCCGGTTTTTGTACTGTCCCGGCTTTATGTGCTGTCCATTTCTAGCTTGACACTATGCCATAAGGTACGCGCTGAATTCCGCGTCAAAAAAAAATTTAGTACGCTTACCGGCTATCTACGAAGCGGTCCAATTTTTGACTTTATCGTAATCGGAGAAGTGCAGGTCAGTCATGTTGCAATAGGTAATCGGACGGCGCAAGGTCTGGGCGTTTGCATTAAATTCTTACTCTTAAGAGAAAATACATACGTTTGTGCAGCTTTTAGATTTAAATACTCCTATGTGCAATGATTTGTTCCGTTCTGAAATGGAATTTACGGCTTTAGTTGGCTTACGACGGATACTTAAAGAACAGCAATATTCCCCGGTGCTTGTCTAACTGAAATAAGAACTTCGTGCAAAGAATCAAATCAGTTCATGTCCAATATAATGTGAGAACTTTAGAAATGTTCACGTCACGGATCAGGAAAAATGCATCGTCCTTTTTTTTCTATCGGGCAACAACCCTAAACAAATGGAGTATACTGAGTGGACAAAAATATAACTTTTCGATGGAAAATAACTTCACTCGTAATTTACTTGCAGCTTCATCTTTTCTACAGCGGTTTTAAGATGGTGTAGTCAAGTCGATATCGTTCCCGAGAGAAGTTAATACACCTTGTAATTATTTCCCAACCCTGAGGCACACTCCGCAGGCAAATGGGAAATAACTTCCCTTTTTAAGAGTATTTCAATTTTCTAGATAAAGTTGACTTTTGGTTGGAAATAATTTCATTTCTAGTTTTCTGCGAGGTCATTCATTTTGAGGTTTCAAGTTGGTACCGCTGGTAATTTGAACCTGCCAAACTTAATATTTTCATTTTAAGTGTCACAATATCAGTTGAGTCAATGCCATTTACGATAATGAATTGAATAATAATTGAGGAATGTAAAAAGACAATTGAAACTTCTTGCGAAATTCGCGACTCAATCGTAGCCACTTTTCCAACAATATTTTTTTTCAGTGATAAGGTGCATTTGCCACTCGATGCGTATGTAAACAACAATTGCAGCATATAGTGCACCAAACTGAGCTGTTGTACCTTATGGTCAAAAGGTGTCATTAGACTGTATCTCTTCGAAGATGGTTACAATTCATTCGGATCGATATTTTAAACGCCGATTCAAAATTATGACTTGAACGATATGTGAGTTCAATAAGTCGGGACAATAAGCCACATTATGTCAACAACAACACAACAATTTCGGAGACGTTTTACTTCATGTTCCACGGCAATTGGCCATCAGGATTGTGCGCTTTGAGACCGTTCGCTTTTTTCTGTACGGCTACCCAAAAGACTAAGCTTACCCAAATAAAACCTTCAAGATTTGTCAATTGGAATCCCGAGTAAAATGCACATGCACACTGTTCTCTAGGTTCACAGATGATGTGACTGGAACATGAATCACTTCTTTCAAAATCAAATTTGTAACACAAGACGTAACAGGTGTTAAGAGAACCTGAATGGTAGTGACAGCTTGACCAGAGACTATATTCTGGTGCCATTGGAGGTCAGGAGCACCTCAAACTTTGGTTTCAGCTTGATCGTGTAGTAGGCCCTTTGTGGGTGTACTGTGGTGGGTGTGGTTTAAAACCCATATAGCGGGCAGAGTGGAGGTTAGTTTACCGTGCAGACTGGTCTGAATCAGGTTGTTCGCACTACTGATTCAGGCCAGACTGTTAGGGGACTTTCCCGGCTTTGTGTGGAATTGCATTCTCAACCGAGTGCTGCGACTCATACAGCGGTGGAGATCTTAAAAAGGCTCCATACTAAGGTGGGGTGATTGTTTCTCAAGCATGATCTCATTTGGTACTTGGGTTGTCTACGAGTCTAGAGAAAATTTACCCGGTGATAGAAGCTTTAACGGCGGGTGATCTTCGAAAAACACAATCCTACATCTGTTCTCTAGTTTCAAAGACAAGACAATAAAGTTAATTTTCTTTAAACTGTTAACTGCCCTTGTAAAGACAACCGAAATCATTTAAAAAATAAAAATTATAATTTCCCGAAATTTGAAGCCATAACCATTCACTTCAAATGTGATTCATGACCGTCTTCATATGTGATTGCTCACATTTCTCAAAATGATGTCACTGCTGAAGCTGAAGCATTCCACCCATTCACCATATCCACGCACATCTCCAACGGATTTTCTGAACTTCTGACACTAATTGATCATTGGGAAGTCTACACAAAGACGAAGAGACAGTCTTCCGCCCGTTTCCATTCCGACAACAACATACATGTGCAATGAATAGGAAGCCAACAGATGTATCGCATACCAGAGTGGGTTGACAGCACGCAGACATCGCAGAAGTAACGAACATCTCATTTCACTTGGAGAGGGAATATTTCTCGACAGCCCAATTACGGAAGAATGGATTCACTGTCGATGGGATGTGTAATTTATGCGACAACAAATAAATCTCAATTCAGAATCCTTTTAGTGGATTTCGTCTTTATAAGCGTAACCGCGTCAAATCAATTCTGACATAATTGGTATACGTTTGCCTTGATTATGGTTTCATGTTTGGGCAGAAGAAAAAGAACAGACGAGAAAAAAAATGTAGGGACGCAGTTTAATTATGGTTTTGCGAGGGTGAAAAAGTGTACCTTGTTATTGAGGAAAAAAATGCTCTGTTGTAGATTGTGTGTCAATTCACAACATCACGCGCAGATGGTCCGTAAACGCAATCTCCCCTATCAAGGACAATGCGCTTTTGGTGCATATGCTTGCAGAATAGGACTTCCGCAAAACATCTTCTGCAATAAACCATTCTTTCTAGGCCCTTGACGATCTTTGAATTGTTGCTCTCTTCTTCGCCGTTTTAAGCTAAGCTTGACTTAAATAGCAAGCAACCTTCAGTCATCTAGCTAACTTCATATACAATTCAAGCACGTCTTGGATTCGAGGATCTAAAAGTAAACTAAACATAAGTAATAAATTTCAAACAAGAGAAAAACAACGAATTGTTTTTCCACCACTATAGCGGATTCTGAATTTATGGTCAAATGGGACTAATGGGATCCAAGTGGCTTCAAAACGGACCTGTCCCTCTCTCAGCTCGCTGGATGCAACCGTTCAAACAATCGAGTCACACTTTTGGACATCTGTTGATATGTTAAGTCTTATGTCCTCAGGAATAATCCAGCTACATTTGAATCTTTGGACGCAAAGATTAATCGTGTTATCTGCGAGGCAGTTGCTATGCTCGAACAAGTCGTCCAAAATTCAACGTTCGAAAGGACCAGCTCAGACGTAGTGGAAGCCAACATTTACGTAAAATAATTATTAAAACAAAAGCCGTGAACTGTTGTCTTAACCGTTAATAAAAAAAAAATTTAAGTTCATTTTCAAATTAATGCGTTTAAATAAACGTTGTAAATCAAACCTGACGATGCATCTCCCTTTACAAATTTGAGAACCTAAAAAAAACGTTCATTGACCCGTCGCGTTGTACTTTTACTTCAAAGTTACAAAGTTAAATCTTAGAGAAAAAGACGTCAAGCAAATGTTGATATTGTACATTTGCTAAAATTCTGTACCTCTGATTTTTTTGAATTCCCTTCAAATTGCGTCAACAGTTCTTTAAATTCAGACCAACTCAATCATTCAACGGAACAACTGTACGCCGTGTAATGCCGACAAAGTTATGAATTTTAAATCCTACCTCATGACAATTTTAAACGCATGTAAAGCGAAATAATTCAATTTCGACTCCGCTTTCATGGATCAACGCTTTGAAAAGCCGCTCTGGTACACTGCACAAGCTCACAACACACCCGCAAATTCGATTAATCCGCAACCTTTGTGCTCTGCAAACATAAACAATAAATATAGAGTTCTTGTTTTTTTAATTTAATCTACGTGTTACATTTATTATTGTCGTGTTTGTTTTTCTCTCTCATTTCTGATGTAATTTCAGGTGATGGCCGAGGGAGTGTGGCAAATTGTGTTCGTCGTGTTCCTCGCCTACGCAATGTTGCCGCTTCACATCTGGGAAGCTGTGTGCTTTGGTATAATCCTGCCGTCCGTGCACATTGGACTGACGGCATACAAAATGTTCACCGATACGTTTCGATATCTGGAATATAATCAGGTCAGTTAAATGTATAGATAGATCTGACGAATAAATTAATGTTTATCCTTGCGACACCAGTGCGAAGAGGCCGACGGGTGAATGAATTTGATGGATGGATGACGATAAATATTTGATTAGGGAAACAGGAATTTCAATTGAGACGATACAAAAATACCCCAGTGCCCGATGATGATTGATATTCTGGTCCTCGATGGAAGACATGTGCTTGGCCAATTTGCGGGAGTTCACTTCGCTGGCCAGTGACGGTTTTTCTCAGATAATTGACCGCAGAGAAGTGCCCGAATGTAGACCCAATTATTTGCAGGAATTATTACGGGTCTCGGGAAAATCCATTTATCTGCGCCTACCTGGTGGCTGGCATCCAAATGGCGCGGGAGAATGTGTTTTGCTCCTTTGACTTATTTTAATTGCATTCTCAACGATGTTGTACCGCTTTTGATTTATTGCGCCATAAAGTGTCAAAGCTGCCAGGAGCAGTGCTTTAATGGATGAACCCTTATCGTTGGCGATTTCGCTCCCAATTAACTTGGTTTTAAAGCATCATTGCGGACTTTTAAGTGCCTTGAGAGAACGCTTAAAGTTAAAGTAGACCTTGAGCTTCCATTAACACTTCCGATGTAGATGAAGTGGTTATATTGAAATAATACATATATTTCTCTTTAACGTGGCACTTGACGTTTTTTTTATAAACTGGTTCATGCAAATCGTTGCCTTTCCAGTACAGTCTGTGCGATGCTGTATACCGTTAAAAGTGGTCCTTCGATAGAATAAGACTACTAAAGAAAAATGAACACCGAAACGAACACAAACAATACAATCGAAGGACTAAACTGGCTTTTTATAACAGCTTCATCATCCCAGTCCTCCTTTACGGCGCGGAAACTTGAACTTTACTAAAAGCGGATGAGGAAGCACTTTTTGAGAGAAAAGATCTGTGTGCGATTTTTGGTCCTGAGAAAATTCAACGACATACTTTATAGGCTGTATTGCGGTATGCGTCTGTCAAGCGCCTTCGGATACAAAGCGGCAAAAATGGCAAGGCCATGTAGATCGTATGGCCACCACTGCTCTGGCCCGAAATGTCTTCGAATCCGAGCCATTAGAACAACGCAACAGAGGACGGCCTACGTTAAGATGGCGCACACAAGTGGAGAAGGACCCTAACCAACATGGAGTGCGCAATTAGAGGAAGATGGCGAGAGATCAAATTTTGAGGTGGTCAAGGAGTGAATAAGGACAAAAACATCAATCAAGGTCCTTGCCACAAGAAGCATTTTTGTGGTACACCTCAACAACGTCGTAGCAAAACAAATCGGTTCGTTTTAGGTTTTTCAATATCATAAAGTGCTCTAGAATTTGTCTAAGTCTGATTATCCTTTTGACAACCAACTGCTTCAATCGAATCTAACTTATAAACGCATGTAATTGAATTTTAAACAATATTTCAATTTTCCAATTTCTATTTCCGGCTTAAAATTAAGCAATGTGACCAGAATCATGTTCAGATCCAGCGTAACAAACATATCAAGAAATCAAGTAAACATAATTACAAATTCTTCGACTCCCTCAAATTCCGAGAATTATGATAAAAAAACCAAATGCTAGACAATTTAATTACATCAAAAGCCGCAGATGTTCGTTTCTAGTCCACAAATAATTTACAACCCAAACTTCGAATGAGTCTCCTCATAACCAAAAATACCGACCCACAGCGCGTCGGGAATTGGTATTAAAAACAATAATCAAAACCAATTAGTCGAGGAAACGGACGATTTATGTGAATAGAAACTGCATCAACATTATTAAGGGACGCTTTATGAAATCAAATGAAACTCCCCGCGGTGGCGAAGAATGCGTGGGAATGGCTTTGAGTAAGCTGTTTTGTAGTTAAAGTTATTGATTCATAAATAAAGCATATTGTGGACCTAACACGATGTCAAGGATGCGATTGGGGCTTTCTTTTGTGGATATGAATTTTTGTTTTATGGTGACCGTGATGGAGATCTTTGTCTTTTATTTAAATTTACATACATGCAGCGATATAATGACGAGGGGAGGCAAAGATTTCTTGATTGTTCTTTTTGGTAGCCACAAATTTCCTATGCATAGAGAGTATGTATCGGGTCTTCTAATATTCGTAGAAGCTTTTGAACAGGTTAAATGACATCTGTCAATCTGGCTATGAATTTTATATATTCGTACAAATTTCCCAAGTCGTGCATAGCAAAGAGAAAAGAAACGTGTACAAATGATGAAATATTTCATCAAAACGTGTGTTCTGTAGGGACACCACGGGATTATGGGAAACGAGATTGCCTATGAACTTACAAGGCAATGATCAAAAGAGGCTTTAATAAGGCCCTAACCGACCTTGATACTACCCGCATCCTTGGTTAGGGCTTCCGTCAACTATTGGGTCTCCCGACAGCACAACCAGAGGTGGTATGACTCTCCAGAATGCAGGCTGACCAAGTACATGCTCCCAAACGTCAGCAAGAAATCCGCGGCTTTTCTGCTATCTCTAGACAGAAAAGACTGCAGACGACTTCTTTGCTTACAAACAGAACACTCCACTTTCGCTAAGCACTTAAGTGTGCTTGGGCTTAGTGGTGGCACCTTATTCGACGTTTGTAGAGAAGGTGAAGATACTGCAGACCACTTTCTTTGTCAATGTCCCACCTTTGCTCGGATCCGGTGGCGGCTGTTTGGCGCTGAGGTATTAAGTGCTGAAAACCCTTGTATCTTTCACAGAAGCATTTGCTGGTTTTCCTTTGGAAGAAATAATATTAAATGAAGGTTTCTGCCTGACAGTACAATGGACCAGTTTTAGAGTCTGAGTGCTCAGGTGTAGAGTTCCCATCTTTAAACAAAAAAGCATCCTATGGGGAGAATTCCACCCCTAGTGGGAGAGCCAAGTAGAGACGCTTCGTTAAAATTTGAAATTCTCAAATTTAGTGATTTTTAAATTCCAGTTCTCTAATCGGGCCAAATTCATAAAATTCTGGCTGACATAATCCTGAAATCAAAATTTCAAAACAAAATATACAGGACTGAAAAGTCTGTGGAAAGGGTCAGACGCTGTCTGCAGCCCTCTTTCGAAAGATCAAATTGGCTGTCTACGACTTCTCTGTTCCGCAGAAACATGAACATTATTAAAAGCTGATGACGAAGTAGATTAAATTTACGACAGGAACCGTCTACGTGCCAACTTTGCTCCTGCTGGAATAAATGCCATCAGGAGCATAAGATTCAATGACTAATTTTATAGGTTGTGCGGAGAAACTATCCTGGTCAAGTGTATACGTCTTAGGATGGCTAGGCCATGTAGAGCGTATGGACAACACAGCTTTCTCCAAAGAATTTTGGAATTAGAGCCACACAGAGCACACAAATAAAGATTAACCTCAGACAATTTGTTGTGTGAAACTGGAAGCAGCTGGCGAGATACATTGCTGCACACCGAACTGTAGCTGCCCGCAGCGTTCGATTCTCGATCGAGTTGCATCACATTCAAAGAGTACTACTTATCTATGAACACCTCCTCAATTCTCGTCCCTCGGAGCTGCCAAAAAACTGTGGGTACCCTCTACGTGTGATGGAACAATAGCGCGTACTTATCAATTACGACACGGGGACCACAAAAAAGAGAATAGCAAAGAAAGAAGGTGTGGCTAAGAGAACAAAATTATAAGCCATTAACTTAAACTGTTACTGAATGATGTTCACCTCTGTCTCCTATTGTCAATTAATTTCGAAGGTCTCTTCTCCGAACTTATCTTTCGCACCCAAAATCAGTTTAAGTCTCAATAGTCGCATGTCCAAATTACAACACAAAGATATATTATCCCCAATTTCCTTTTAAGCATTTGCCATTGAATTAATTTTTTTTCTTTGTTCTTTTCCCGACTACAGCTTATAGCCAATATTGTGATGTTCATCGGAGTGAATATTGCCGGTTTAGTGATTAATATTATGATGGAACGCGCCCAACGACGCGCGTTCCTTGATACGAGAAACTGTATAGCCGCCCGCCTTGAGATTCAAGATGAAAATGAAAAACTAGAAAGATTACTGTTGTCTGTTCTACCTCAGCATGTTGCAATGCAAATGAAGAATGACATACTGTCACCTGTCGCTGGTCAATTTCACCGAATTTATATACAGAAGCATGAGAATGTCAGGTAAGCTCACACATACACTTTCCTCATCTATCTTTAGCCGACGATGGTTGCCAAACATAATCGCATTCGAGCGTTATCGATCGTGGAAAATCTAAATTGAAGCACACACCGCACGATGGGTAATGAGTCATTTCCGTTCACTATCATCTGTTTCTTATTTCAACAAATTATCAAGCAGATACCAGACCTATCTGATGTGATTTGCTTCCAAAAAAAGACAGCAATGCCGAAAATGTTGCAATTAGAAGTTCACGACGTCATTCAGTCGGTTATCATTCAATCGTGGAATGTGATTCAGGAAATTCGATTGAGATCGCAAAGCCTGTATGTATGCACTCTAGGTCAACGTAATTTCAGTCCTTGAGTGAATTGAAACCGATGAGCTGGCATTGTCCTCGTAAGACGAGCAAGGTTCAGCAGAAATCTGCTGCGTACACTTTGTAATTCGCTTCGTGGTTGAATTACAAATGGGGTCGACAACAATTTACCTTATTACTTCCGACTTATCTCATTTCCTTGTATTGTCTTTTATGAGAACAGGAAGTATGTGAGAGAGAGAAAGAGATCTGCATTAGTGGGAAATGTTCGTCAAGGCTGATAGCCTTATTTTTATGGAACCTCCACGCGATTCTGTTTATGTCCTGCCATGACGACGGCGACGCGGTTTTCATTGAACGTTATTAATCTTTAGTTTATCGGCAAGGATTACATGTGAAATTGCTTTTCTCTTTCAAGATTGTCCGGGGGCGAAGCGTAATCTATTCAATTTCTGTAATTGTCCTGCTATGAAGGCTTACCAAGCAGTATATTTCGAATTACTCGGAAAGTCGTTGGAAACTCTCCTCAAATCCTAAAGGATTTTCGTCCGCTTTCATTTGGTTTGATTAATATTTTCTCTTTTAGCGAAGATAGACGACGTGGAAACTTTATCCTATCCACCAATGGAAGAACACTTTTCATATTTCTCCCAGACATCCGTCCTCGGAACTCAGATAACTCACAACAACACATGACCTTTGGTTCACCCCGGCAAAAACGGGAGGACAACAAATTTGTTTGTCCTCAAACATGATTGTCGAATTCGCAAACGACACACAGAGGCAGCAACCAGCCCACACGATGGGTTCCCAAAAATTAATTCATTATTGCGCCTACACGCCACCCATCCGCATAATGAGCATTCTGTTGATGCATTTCGTGGTAGCGCACGCATGTTTGCTTTGCAATGCATGCACCCTACTGTTGTTTATCCTTGACCCAGTTTGCTCCGATTCAAGCCCAGCAATGCATGGATGGAAGGCCAATGGAATTGTCTCACCATGCAGCCACCATCTCAGTGTGTGTGGCAATTGCGAATTGCATTGAACTGCTCTGCTCTGCTTGTGGCTGATTTAAATGCATGAACTTATTGCACGAGGAAGCGAAACTTAAATTGGAGACTATCAATTGGAAATGTACTCTGATAGCGGGCTGTATGTTCACTCAAGAATAGTCGCAATGTTCACACTAGGAAATGGGCCATTAATTGTTGAAGTTTTGAATCGAAGCAATTGGATTATATTGAGACTGATGTCGAGTGTGAACATAGTAAATATTCAAAGTGTGTCCAATAGCGGTCCCTTTTCAAGTATGACGGTTAGTTTTGAGCAAATCTATGATCATTTGTATATGAGCGGTTGGGTAGGTAGGTATGTAAATGGATTTGGTTACATACTTAGTCCCATATGGGACCATTGTCCTGTCTCTTCTAACGTTCACTTAAATGAAATCACAAGCAATTAAGATCGTTTAGAATCAAAGAGGTACCATATCAGCACCAACAAAAAGAATCAATATTAAAGGAATAATTTTTGTTACTCTCGGGAATTATTGAGTGATCTATTTGTAAGGTTTCAAAGTAAGTAAAGTGTACTTACTTCCCTTCTACTTGTGAGAGAACAGAAGCCCGCACTACGCAAGTAGTTGTTGTAGAAGTTAGGCCCTGCTCCTTTGTGGGCTGTAGTGCCATTCAATTATTATTATCCCCAAAGACACAATTCCAACAGTCTCAAATCACATGATCGTGGTGGCGAATTAACATCAAAAGAACGCGCAAAAGACTGCTTCGTTGGCAGTGTGGCTAGTGACACCCTCTTGTGGGAAGCACATATCGTTCAGGTTTATATCCTCAATTTCTGGCCACAAGAAGTCCGTTCTGATCTGGCGATAGTGAACACCATTCACGATAGCTTCTTGGTCGACCCCGAAGAAGTACAACCCGATGACGTCACTTGCCCTTAAATCAAACCAAACAGTCTCTCTTTGTGTTTCCTTCGGCTTTTTAACAATCAGTCGTAGGTTTTCCTTTGGCCAAATGTGGCAATTCTGCTTGTTTACGAATCCACGGAGGTAAAAGTGTGCCACGTAAAAATCAGGAAGTGGGCGAAATTCATTTTGATTTGAACGCACATTTTCGTAAAAAGGCTTCAGTAATCTTAACGGGATGCTTAATTCCATGGTTGAATTTGTCAAACACTGAAGCAAAGAAATGTCGAATTGAGTTGGGCAATAAAACCTGACGTAAAGGTGTGACTCAGAATTAATATCGTGCATTATAGTTGAACCACCCTTTACGAGTAAAATGGTAAAATATGGCGAATTTTCGCTTTACTGGTGTTCACCTAGTCACCACCTGCACATCATCATTTGTGGGTAAGTTACGATCTTGATAAATATCAAGACACGCGTCGAAAATCAAAATTCAAGAATAAAATATGCAACAGACACCCTAGTTTGAATTTGAAATCAGTTGAATTCCATTGACACATCTCTGAGGTCTGCGTCGCATCGCGTTCGATAACTTTCTTATCGAATTCACACGATCAATCAGTTGTAAGAAATCACGTGACTTTGTTCCGTTTTCCGATTGATCTTCTCGTAATAAAAGAAAAATCGATGTCGAAAAAATTTAGGCATATGCTCCTGCAGAGTTCCTGTCCTTCGCACAGTCAAAATTGACCAGCAAAAACTTGCCCGTCCTCCTAAAGTACTTCGACAAAATTCTCAAAAAAAATCCCTTTAAAATTATCCATTTCCCAGTCAAACAGCAGTGGACAGAGACAAACAAAGCCAAAAAACACTTAAGTTGATTCAGAAATCTAAAAATACCGCCGACAAGTCTTAACGAAGTTTCAATAGTAATATAGAAAACATTAAGATTCGCAAAATCCATCAAAATGTCTAAACATTTCCCAAACACAAAGAGCATGAAACAAAACCGTGTGCTTTGCGTCACGTCGGGACAATGCTCAGCGAATGGACGCGCATTTGAAACACTGCCAAACAGTTGAACTCGCTAATAGTTCCAATATTCTCCCCTCCCCCTAAGTTAAAGGCAACCGAAACGAAAAAAGCGATCATCTACAGAACAATTAGAGTAATTCGTTTGTATCTTTTTTCCCTTTCGCTATGTTATGGGAATTTTGCTGTTGATCTGGCGCCACCGCCGATATCACGAGTCGTGTGTTTTGTTTTCTTCTCTAAGAGCAGTTTGACGGGCTACCGATGATGATTTGATGATGATTAACCCAAATTCAAATCGGATGGACTATTATTGAATTGAGACTCGAGTGCTCGGCTATATCAAGTGATTATGCATCATCGCAGGTATTCAGTATATGCCGGCGAATGTCTGTGGGAATCAGTCTGCTTGCGGGTGACTGTGGCGGATGTTTGAATATTTTGACGAAGTAAAGTGAGTCAAAGACCTCTAATTGCAGGAATGTTTCTCTGTCGTTTTACGTGTAGAAAAGATACATTCTTGATGGGCACTTGCAAAATTTTTGTATCAGTGACTTTCCGATTGATTGATGCAATTGTGTGGAATTCGAGTTCGACTTGTGTTGGTTTTTACAAAGTGTTCGATTGGATGAGTGTCAATTTTGAGAAAGAAGAAGACTGTAGATGCATGTTGATTTACGATGGGTGTTGGTTTTGCTGAGTTCATTCAGCAACAAATTTTAGTGGAAAGACGCTTCTTCTTCCTCAATTTGTAAAGGATTTGAGTTGAATTTTGAAAATATTTTCTATGCTACTTATTTTGCCCAGAAAGTCTTGGAAATAGTAAATAATTAATTTAACAGCGGCAACGTATAGATTTTGCGAATCGGGCCAAAAATGTTAATAACATAGTCTTGTTATAATCTTTTTCGATTATCTCTGAAAAGAGCTGAATGAACTGTATACTCCAGCTGTAAGGTGTTGGAGTGGAGTTGAGTCCATTTAGTTGTGATACTACAGCCAACGAGGGACTCGTGTTGAGTATGGTTTTATACTGTTACGATAAAAACAGGACCAACAGTTACTCGTAATTGCTGAATCTGTAATATTTATAATTTAACAAGGTTTTCGTACTCTTTGGTGGTTGCCGTGGTGTAATGATTAAGTACGTAGACACACACGCCGAAGGTCTAGGTTCGGTTCACGAACGGAACACCTCGCATTGTTTCACGGCACCACCTCTTTCGAGTTCCTGACAACACTCAAAGAGTACTAATTGTCTATGAAAAGCTTCTCAATTCGCGCCGTTCGGAGACGGCGAAAAACTGTAGGTCTCTTCTACTCATGAGCGAATGGTAGCATGCACAACACGAGTAGTTGTTGTAGAAACTAGGCCCTAGTCCCTTGTGGGCTGTGATTCATCCTTCTAAAGGGTGATTCATCGTGAGGTTTGATTTATTATGTTAACTAAAGCACACACATTTAAAAGTAAACTTAAAATTTGTACAATCGGTAAAAAGTACAAGTCATGGCATTTACTTTTTGAAAATGAAAGCATGTATATGTGGGCCACAACTATGTCTGAAGTGATCCATACAGAGGGTCTAATAATGGGCGGCTCATACGAGCACAACGAGTGGTATCTCGCGGACAACACGAGCAATGTTGGCTTCCACAGTATCAGTCACAGTGCTGGTTTAATTCTAAGTGCGTGAGGCTTAACATAACCCCAAAGACGATAGTCTAAAGATGTGATATTATCATTTTACAGTAGCTAAAGTAAGTAAGTGCTCATCGAAATAATTTCTTAACAAGTCAATTCTTTCACGCGTTGTATGGGTCGTAGCGTCGTATTTTTCAAACCAGAGCTCAACGACACCATGTGCTTGAATTTCATTAATTTCTTGACTGAGTACTGACTGTTTTTTAACCGGTTGAGTATCATTCACAAATGTAAACTAAAACTCAAATAGACAGTAGTCGTTTTCAGTAGGTCAATTATGTGCACCGTAAGTTCCTCGGATCGCACAAAAAATATTTCTCACAGAACTAACAGAACGAAGATTTTCGTACAATTTGGAGACGCTTTTGTGGTGTGGGACATGCCAAACGACAGTGAACGAAAACAAAAAGCAGTTTGATAGAAGTCACGGGTTATATGCCAAAAATGCCTAATGAAAAAACACCCACACGATGCATCAGAAAATGTGAAGAATTTTAGCATGACAACCGGCGTCATTGAAAAGTTACGTAGCTAAAAATCTAACCCAGAGTTAAAGTCATCAACAGCTTTCACTTCGAATGCATCGAGTCTCAATTAGAATGTTGTTCGTAAAACGAATTGCTGACAATTCTAAAATAATGCTTCAATTGAAACTTTCAGTTGAAGCATTCAATTAAATTGAGAGTTTTTGACAAAATCTTTCAATGGAATCAAGCGTTCGCTCATCTCTATTCTCTACGTTACCCTTTTGAGCTTTATCTAGTTCGAAAACTCAAATATTATCAGAACACTTTTTCGCCATTCTCCTGCTTAGCGATAATAACAATTTTGTGTCAGTTCCAAAATTATTTTTTACAACTTGTCAACTTTCTTTAGTTTTTGTACAAGAGTGTTCCAAGACTTTATCGTTTCTTTTCTTTTAAAACATCGCGACATTTTTGGCAGCCTTTCAACTTTCAACTTTCAACATTTCAACATTTCTCTGTATAATTTCTGTGCTTTTTTTCAGTATTTTATTTGCCGACATTGTTGGTTTTACTGTATTAGCCTCACAATGTAGTGCCCAGGAATTAGTAAGACTGCTTAATGAATTGTTTGGACGTTTCGATCAATTAGCTCAAGTAAGACCCCATCTGTCATCCTTTTCAAATAACATCCACAAGTAAATTTTTCAGGACAACCACTGCTTGAGAATAAAAATCCTAGGAGACTGCTACTACTGTGTATCCGGCTTGCCGGAACCTCGAAAGGATCATGCTAAATGCACTGTCGAAATGGGACTGGATATGATTGATGCCATCGCGTAAGTCTCCAATCTTTATTCACACAAGACCGTTGACATCGTTTGTTTCCTTGTAGAACTGTTGTGGAAGCTACGGATGTTGTGTTGAACATGCGAGTTGGAATCCATACTGGACGCGTGCTCTGTGGTGTACTTGGTCTGCGAAAGTGGCAATTTGATGTGTGGTCAAACGACGTGACGCTTGCAAATCACATGGAGTCTGGTGGCGAGCCGGGCAGGGTACATGTGACTAGGGCGACCCTGGACTCCCTCTCCGGGGAGTACGAAGTGGAAGCTGGACACGGTGACCAGCGATCATCATACCTGCGTGATCAGAATGTTGACACGTACTTCATCGTTCCGCCGCCATACAGAAGAAAGGTATTCCAATCCAATATCCACAACGACTCAACAGTTTGCTTAGTTTTCTAAAGTTCTTCCCTCCCAAGTAGACCATTTTGTGACATTTTAAAAATCTCCTCTTCGCTTGACTCACGATACTCATCTACATATATTTTCGATTTACTTTCAGTCATTAATGCTTAACACTTTAGGTGTCCGCTCTGCACTTGTTAGTCGTCGTAAGCTTTCATTTCGCAATGTATCAAATGTTGTAATGCAGCTCTTGCACACAATCAAATTCTCGGAGCCTGTGCCATTTTCGAACATTGCCACCGGATCGTTCCCCTCGTCAGCTGGAAGCGCGGCCGGAACAAACGCCGGCGACAAGAATCACAGAAAGGTAAATTGCCATTTTTATCATTTTTGTTTTCTGTACATGTTTTCAAAGTAAATAACGGAAATGGTTATTTGAATACAACGAACTGAGATGTAACTTAAGGGTGGTCATTTATGAGAGAGCATTTATTCTTTCTCTGTAGATACTAAGTGATCAAGTTAACTCGAGTTGTGACTCAAAGACTTGATCAGTCGACTAGTAAATAACGTTTCTGCATGCGCATTTTGTTCTGTAAATAAATTTAAGCATAGTAATCGGGAGAATATACAAAAGAAATAAAAACAATTAAAACAAAGATCAAGAAATCTGAAAAAAATCAAAAATAAAAAACAAAAAAAAAACGTACAAAGCGTAAAAAATGTATATTTTATTTTTGTAAATTTATTTTTCTTTTTTTGTTTTTTTATTTCCAGGATGCGGTAAGTTTAGTTAATTTCAAAAAAAGAAAACAACGAAACAAAAAAAAAAGAATTATAAAAACACAAAAAAAGATATAAAAATGTTTGTTAATGTCGGTGTGAAATTGTTTAAATCGAAAAAAATGCCTACACCATTGAAAGTGAATTTGGAAGCAATGTTTTTTTTAAGTTGTTATATGGGCAATGATTGAAGTAGCGTTTAAATTGTTTACGTAAGGCGATTAGATTTAGTGACTAAACAATGCAATTGGCTGGCTTTTTATGTGCTTTGTTAAAAATTGGTTCAAAAACAAAAAAAAAAAAATAAAATCAATGACGATGATGGCTGAAATGCTTTAAATGTACGCAGTTGAAATTAACATTTATATTTTCTCCTTTATTTAACGATGGAAACAAGTGGAAGCTATAAAAATTGTTTTTATTGCATTAACTTTGAAAGATTTACGAGTTGTCACTCTTGAATTCGCGTCATTAGGCTCGGCGGTATCATCGTCGTGAACTCGCTCCAACTCACTTCCTGTGATCTTGACGTACATTTTTCAAATAGCTTGGATTGTTACGTGTCACGGATTGTTGTGGAATTCTTTCGCCGAGATTCGGTGGGTGGGGTATTTCACAATGGAATTTACTTGACGCTAGCGTTGAGTTACTCAATCCATAGTGGTAGATTCGGTGCCAAATTCTGATGCGCATCGATTACCTAACACATCTCATATAGATTTTTTCGGACACGTAGAGATACACATTTTGACTAGACAAATATGGATAGATTGCCAATAAATGATGAATCATTTTAAGATTCAATTCCTTATTATTAAAATACGACTTCTGGAGAATAGTGACCCAAGTAAGAAAACGTCCATCCTCAAAATGACGCAAAACGAGGTTGAAAATCAAAGGAAGGAAATTGATGAATAACTTATGTCTGCAGGGCATGTCATTCAACTTGCAGGTGAAATACACCCATGAGAGGAATTGTGTGCTGTCAGGGAATCCAACCATAAATCATTGATTTCGTTCAACGTTGTCTGTGGTGGTGGATGTCCTATTTTGTAACGTCACTCCTCTTTGTTGCATGTTTAGCATTGCTAACAGACACCTGAAATAGGAAAATTACGAAACGACCACTGTCTGGTGGTTTCCAGCGTCGATTTCGTCCTTTTTGAAAATTAATTTATTGTGAAGTACTAAAGATGGCATCGGTTTGAATGTTGATATCGATCTTCAAGAAGTCACCAGACACATAACAAGCTTATGCAACGAATGTGTATTAATTTTTGGGACCGAATCTCATTCATTAGAATAATGTATAGCTTCTGGTGTTTGTCAAAGCATAACTCTTCTGTATTATTTTAATCGTCAAGTTGGTTATCAATTTTCGTCAACCTGTTTAAGAAATATGAGGCGATACAAATCATATCTGTCTTCACAGATGGATTAAAACAAATGAAAGTAAAAACCAACTTCAAACTATCCTCAACTTTTTTTGTACAAAGGTGGATGGACCTTCTACTGTTTTTCTCTTTTTCGGTTTTGTAATGTTGATAGAAATTCCGTGTCATACCTCTGCAGAACGAAATGTCGCTTTCCAAGAACGTTGCATAATACCGAATATTTCAAAGGATAGTCACCGGGTCGTTGTACGATTTGATTCCGTTGCACCTTTGTTTTATAGCGAACAGTGGAGGGACTACGTTGTGTCAGGAAAAAGGAAATCGATTTAAGTACCGAAGGCCTTTACTGTACTCAAACTCTCAAACAAGCTACACAATTTCGATGCTCATCTAATGGAATGAGAAATCGCAAAGCCTATTATTGCTTTTGATACAGAACCACCAGACTACTTATTGGCTTATGGTTGCGAAAGGTATGATTACAGCCATAAGGCTATCCTCCGGAGAATCAGCCAAGAAGAGAACCGAAATTCTTGTCCCAGGCATGAGGCGTGGCCTTACGATATATACCAACAATATCAGGCACTCTCGGGATCTTGACATAACTTTATCGCTAAACGACAATAGAATGGCGTTATATCATTTTGAGAGGATAACAGCACCCACAACAGGGGTAGTGCTAGGCCTTGTTCCCGTGTGGCAGCACCATTCAAATTTTCTTAAAGGCAGGAAAAAAAGAATGTCGTAAGGTGTTTGAAAAACACAAAAAAACCATTAACATCCTTCAAGGATATGTTTATGTATTTCAAGAACCTTCTTGAAAATTAAAATCCACTTGAGCATCGATTGAATCAAGACATTGATTTTAATTGTTCACCTATGAACAACTGAATACAAGAACAAAAAAAAAAAAACAAACAGGGAATGCATCCCACCTAGTCAGAGATAAAAACGAAAACACTCTAAACAAAGTGGAAAACTATGCACTTAAGTTCAGTTCATAGCGTAACGTTTTTCACTTCAAACAAATCATCAAGACCTTGTAATTTTTAAGATGCAAGTTTGCTTGTAAATCGACAGTGCCACTCAATATGATTCAATTACCTGCATTCCACTAGCAAGTAACGCTATTTGAGAATATCTTATCAATTGAAAGTCTCCTAATTACCTATTCCACTTGAATTTTTTCACGATTCTGATACCAGATGATCCGAGCCCTATGAAATGACTGCTGCCCATTTAAAGGACATATCCCATCCCAACGCAAAATAAGACATCTGATTTTTGCAATAATACAGTTTTCTTTGACACATTTCAAAACGTTTTCACTTGTTTCCATTGAAAAAAAAAACACAACAATTTAAACAAAATAAAAATTCAAAATTAATCGCTTTAGAATGTTTATTATATTTGTGCATAGTAAATTTTAATTTAATTTACACTCTATTTTACTTTTAATAGATTCTTAAAATGCCTAAGAAAAATAAAAACAAAATACAATTTAATTTTAGTAAAAAAGAAAAACATTAGAAACAAACGAAAAAAAATAACAATGATACTAATGGTACCAAACAGTTAAAGTAATTGAAAAAATTTGATTTGTTTTTCTTTTCAAATTTGAATTGAATTCTTATAGGTAATGCGGCTGCAAAGAATTTTACACGCACCGACAACACCCGGTGGCAGTGTTACCGTTTCAGTAGGACCTTCAAACACAATAAATAGTACTCATAGCCAGACTAAAGTGAGGGAATATGTTTATCGTTTTTTCTTCTTGTTTTTTCCTTGTTTTCGCATAATTTTTGAAGAACCAGTTTAATCGTTTTGAGTTGTTTTCTTCACTTAATCTCTAATATGTTTTTCAGTTGGGTTTATTTTTTGCGTTTTGATTTATTCTTTTAATTCGACTAGACGTCCCATTGTTTCAGTGTCATATCTTTTTTCTCATATCCGATATCTCGATATAGTCATTCAGAGTCGTTTAATTCTTCATGTACTCTCATACCTGTTCTCTTCTATTAACGTGTTGTGCTTTAAATACTCAAATACTCGGCCAGCAAATAACTAAACAAAAGAAACTAATGTTGTGCGTTTTGTTAATTTGATTAAATTTTATTTTTTTTTTATTATTTATTGATTTCCATTATACTTCGTTTTTGTTGTGAATTAATTGCGCTAGCATATGAGCGAGAAGCCAAATACCATTCCTCAAGAGCATTTTATTCAATTCTATCAACTTCTGCGTAATTTATGTGTTGTTTAGACAACAGGAAGCACAGAATTTAGTGTTAAGATGTTTTTTTCCAATTATCTTAAGTGTTCTACGATAAAATATTGCACGCAAAAATATCTATGGGCTTTGTTGTGAATTTGATGAATGCATTCCCTTGTTATTCTTTTCATTCACATTCACTGAAAAATAATTGGCTATAACTTTAAAACAAAACTCACCTAACTACTTTTTAAAATCTTCATTTAATAAAAAATATATTCCACACGCCGTCCATTAAATACTGTATAGTTTCATAGTCCAATGGCAGCACTAAAAGGAACCTACTATCGTTTTGTACCATGATGCAAGCAGATGCGGGATTGAGTAGAAAACATAGTCATTTCTCGTTTTGCGTCGTGACGTTACGCTGTGTACCTCATATCGTTATTTGTTACTACTGCAATGTAAGAAAATCAAAAACCCATGTTTCTCAGTGTTTTTAGTTCCATCGACACAATCCGACGGAACAGCTAATTGTTTTCCCACTGTCAAACATATATTGTATCCTCAATCGCATAGATGGTTACTGTCAAAGTTTCAGACGAATAGGACTCGAAGTTATATCTTGACCGCGTCTGGAAGGACTAAGCGGAATAGGAGCAATATGTGATTCGAGTCTTGGTTTTGAAAGAGAATAAGGGCAAAGAAATCAAAAAGCGCTAGGACTCTATGTAAAGGGACTCTCCCGCTTCAAAGGCAAGCGTCAAAAATTTCTTTAAGGAGTTTCAAGTATTCGTACGCCGGTTTTCGATAAGTCACACCCAAATGCCTCGAAAATGGCTACCACCGAGGACAACGTGACAAAAGCCCACGAACTCATAGTGGTAGACTGCCGAATGAAGTGTGTGTGGTTGATAGTTGAGAGAGAAGGTAGCTCCGCGTGCTTATGAACCTGCATAAAATATTGGGCATGAGAACTCTGTGTGGCTGATGGGAGCTATATTTTCTTTCTCCGGGCAACAATCGCAAACGTGAGACTACTTCAGGACAGTGTTTCGCGACGTTTAGGCACAGTCAATAGGAGTCTCTGCGTCATTTCTATATTGAGGTTTATCTTGTCATGAGGTAGCATTGTAATGGTTAATGTTACCAAAAATTGCAGCCAATGCTGATAGTTCCGTAATCAAGTCATCTGCGAAGAACTCAACTGATGTTGTGGCGTAAGAGTAAGCTCAACGTCGTCCCATTAAAAGTTTCCATTCGTTTTGGGCCTAAGGTGACAGATTTGTTTGTACTTGCCGTTTTGTTTCTTCCGCGAAAAATTTGTCACGGAAACTCTTTAAATGATAAAACCAACCATAAGCATGATGGAAAACTTAAGTGTTTGATTGGATTTCACATTTCGCTCTGATTTACCGCCCACGCCAAGCTGATAAAAATGTTTAAAAATAAGCGAAATCATTCCGAAATGTCGATGACGATCTATTGAAGAAATTGTGGAGTCGGTCTGAAGGAACTTGAAGTTTAGTTCAGTGCGTTTGAAAAGAAGATTTAAGGATGAATGGTCTCTACCAAATTCATGTCTTTCCTCTTACCCGCCCTACCGTCCAACTGATTGAAAAAATATGAATGAAAAGAAATCGTTTAGCCTGAAGTGGAAAAAAGAAACTACTGAAGCGCTGAGTAACACAATAAAATTGGATGATTGTATTACTGAGGGTTGAGAGTACTTTCAAGCGAATCGATAATATATTTGCTTAAAGTTTAAATAAATCAATGAAAAAATTTATTCAGTTTATTTTATAAATGTACGAAGATAGTACGACCGCTTTTTTCTCTACATCTGTGCTGACTTCTTCAATTTTGTGGAGAAGTACTGCTTTTGCCAATTTATTCATGTCCTTGCAGTGGGTTCCTTTTTTAGGTCATAGATATAACCGCCCTGAAAGTTAAAAACGTCAATTCTTGACACACATTTCCTTAACGTGGCTTCTTTTTCCAAAATCCACAAAACACCTCAAGAGACAGTGTCGCCTTACTTAAGAAAAAAAAAAAGAATTCCAACTTTATAGAAGCCCATCGATATCAACAAAAAACATTCAGTTAACAGACCCAGAACTGCATGACACAAATGTAACCACTCAAGTTTCTGCATGCCACACCTTAATTAATAACCTCTATCCGAGTGTGTGTAGCTGTTTGACGTGCTCATACATAATGTAGTGTAAGTTGACTAACCCTAGCATGGCATTCGAGTTGAAGTACTGTTTGTTGTTTGACGGTTGTTGCAGTTTTATCACATTTGAATTTTCTGATCAATTTTTTTTTCTCAGCTAATTTTACTCATAACCATAAGAAATGTCGTCTCCTCCCAACCTCATCTAATCCGTTTGTGTGTTTCGTTCCAATGTTCCCTTCGTTACAGACCAAAGTGACGGATCGCTTCAAATGTCCGTTCCGCAAGCGTCACTCTAGCGTGCACCATCAACCAACAAACCGGGTGAATCGGTTTCTTTCGCAAGCGATCAACGCACGATCGGTGGATCGAGAGAAGTCGATCTTGGTTGACAGATTCACACTGCGTTTCCGGGAGAGTGAAAAGGAGCGCGAATACCACAAGGATTTCGATTTGGGTTTCACTACCGCGATGGGCTGCAGTTTGCTTCTTCTGATCCTGGGAGCCGCCCTGCAAGTGACCGCTCTGCCGAGGACGTTGATTTTGCTCTTGTTGTTCTTGACAGCGTTCGTGTGGGTCAGTGCGATACTCATGCTCCTGTTGGCTGTGCGATTAAAGTGGATTGCCTGGGATCTATCGGAGAGTTTTACGCTGCGGCTGGCCATAACGATATTTACCATTGTGTTGATATACTCTGTGGGGCAGGTGAACGTGGTAAGTTGGACAGAAAAAGTCAATTATGATTGTCGCTAAGGGATTGTGCTTAATTTCAGTTTACATGCGTGTCCGATCATCCGTGCTCGAGTAACATCACCACAACTGTCCCAACACTGGAGGAGGATATGATAATGCTGGCGCATCAAAGTGCCGCCCACAGGAAGTGTTCCTTGCCGCAATACGTGTCGCTGTCTGCTACGTTTGCCTTTTTGTCTGTTTCTGTTTTCTTGAGGTAAGTGTTGCTTTTTTTTAGAAATTTCATCCTTCTAAAGACGCATGGTTGAAAACAGCATATTTTTATCAGCTATAGAACTTTGACAATTGTACCGACCTTACTTTTAACATGACATCAGTTAAATGCTATACATTCAGTCATATTCTTTTTTCTAGTATTTTTAACAAATAAATATGAATCGATATTGCACTTAATCACATGTTCTATTCGGATAAGTTACTTTCTTACTTATCATGTCAGTGAGTTGCTAAGTAAGGAAGTAACTGGGCTTTAGCTGCGGCTTAAACTCAGTATGGCTGCCATCGATTCTTGACGGGAAGGCTGTCGAGTTGTCAGGAGCTAACTCTCTCCGCGATCACTTTGTCCTTTTTCTGAAAGCATGGTCTTTCTCTCCTACTCGAACAAGGCTTGGAATTCAAAGACCCTCTGAGCTTGAGCGTTGCTCTCCATTCTCTCGAAGTGACCGAGCTTTTGTAGCCGTCGACACTACATCCTACTACAATTGGCACATCACCACAAAGTTCGCGGTTTTATCATCTCTGGCATATATTCGAATCAGAATATTACTCTCGAAGGTACTCTGCCGTTTTTCTTATGGTCCCGCACTCGTCGTCTTGTAGAGCATTTTCTTGGTCCTTCAAATCCGACATTACGCAGGCTTATTCTTTACTTTTTTTCTATCAGTTCTCTTGGGTCATTGGTAATAGGAACCACGTGGGTACAATAAGCTGTCATCCATTATTAATGTCAGATGTCTACTCACTAAAACCATCTCTAAAACAAATTTTGTGTTTATACCCCTGCGGAACTACTACCCTAAGTTTTGCTTCGCGTGGGATAGATTCCAGATTTTCTATTTATCCAACTTTGAATTCTTCGGATTAAGCGACTTGCCTTTCTTTTGCGTTCTATTTATACACATCAATTGTGCGGATTTTTCTTAGCTTCTTCGCGTGCCTGCTAATAGCTCGCAGCAAACATAATTTACTGTTGGCTCAAGCTCTTCCAACGCCCTCGGCTTGTAAGCATAAACTAATCAATTAACGTAGCCCCTCAGATAGTGAAGTGGCGTTAGATCGCACAGAAGAGGCAGCCAATCGACTGGCACATTTCTTGAGATAACACGCTCACCACATTTACTGTACTGTTTGGATTTTTCCTTTTGAAACCGCATTTCGTCCATAATATAATATATATAATAAAGTTATGATCGTTATAGTGGATAAAAGAATATTGTCCAATGACGCTGCCGCCGTGCAAGCCGCACCAAACAGCTGATCTCTGTGTACGAAGTGCTGCTTCATGAAGCACATGTAGATCTTAACCCGACCAATAACGCATATTTCATCATCAATAATAATAATAATTGAGTGGCACTACAGCCCATAGCGGACCAGGGCCTAGCTTCTACAACAACTACTCGTGTTGTGCATGCTATTGTTCTTCACGAGTAGAAGGGACCTACAGTTTTTTGCCGATTCCGAACGGCGAGATTTGAGAAGCTTTCCATAGACAATTAATACTCTTTGAGTGTTGTCAGCAACTCGAAAGAGGTGGTGCCGTGAAAAAAAAAATATTTCATCATCATTGAAGATTATTTTGTGATGAAATTCATTGTCTTGACGCATCTTCTCCAGAACCTAATCAGAGAACGTACGTCGCTTCAAATGGTCTATCGGCTTCAATCCTTGAGTCAGTAAACCAAGATCCATATCCAAAATATGCCACGATGTGATCTGAACAGAAACGCCATGGAATTGGCTGATTGTGATTGTTTGCTACGGACCCTTACACGGCAGCAATATTTTCGGTACTTTGACAAACCAGTAATCTCACTGAAACGGCAACATCACATAACAACTCAAATTTTTGCACTAAACCTGCTATTTCCTTGTTTGTAGGGCCAGAACTACGGCTGAAAATTGAAGTTAGCGCTCTTAAAGTTGCGCTCGCCGACTCCGAATTTTGGTAGAAATTTTCTTATAATCTGCAGACATTGCCCGTGCTTGTACTTAACCGTGGTGAAAATGATCAGTTTAATGAATAAGTGGACAGTTTGATGAAGAGTGCGTTCATAAATAAGATTCAAAGTGGGCAAGCCCCTATATGAAAACCGTTTATATGGAATTTAGGAAAATTTATCTGTAGTTGCTGCATTCTTCCAAGTCACCCTTCTTCACGAGTGCTTTCTTCCCATGTTGTTCTGTGTGAAGGTATGGAACTTCATCTGTTTTTCCACAGTCAGTGCTTAGAATTTTCCTACCTTGCAACGTGTGAGGGTACAAATCGAAGGGCTATAACTGTGCGGCATGCTACAAAATCCTTTTTTAGTTTCTGTTACGAAGACTAAAACATTTTAACTATGAAGACGTAACATAATTCATCAGTTTTCAAATCAATTGATGAATACATATTTTACACTCGAGTTCATTTGATGCCTGCATGTGTCAGAAGTGGGCGGGTGTAATGGCAAATCACTCGAAATTCCATTCCACCCAATAACCTGCAATTTAAAATATGCAAAAATGGGTGAAATATGTGGTGAAATATGCAAAAATGGAAGCATTTGATTTTCAATTAGAATCACCTAAAATCACGACGTTCGTGCAACTGTGTCAAGTGTCGTTCTATACGTGGTGCTTAGTTGGTGACACTTAATTGGTCTTCGAGGGTGTTATGCGAGGTGAAAGTGGGACACAAATACTCTCTCGGCATTTCAACATTAAACTGAAAAAATACTGTTCAAGTGCAAAGAGTTATTAAAACTCCAACAAGAGAATTAAAGAATCGACTTGAGCATGCACTTAGACTAGTCTTGCAAAATGAAACCTGTAAACAATTTAAATTAAATGGTGGTTCACGACATAATATTGAAAGTGAACTCAAAATGTGTACTATCGATTAAAATAACTTTTCATGTCATTTACTTTTTGAGAACAATATCAAGTTAATGTTAGTCGTGAAGAATGTTACTCACAGAGCACTGATTTCGTAAAACTTTGGAGACGCTATTGTGGTATGAATCTTTCCATATCAAACAATACTGAACAGGAATGAGAAAGCAGTTTGATAGAAGTCACAGGTGATCTGCCTAGCCTAGCCTAGCTTAAGAAAAATTTTGCGTATAAAAACCGGGCAGAGATACTTAAAAAGCGTGCAGAGCCCTTAATGTTCAATTTTAATGTTGCTACAGCAACCCCAGTTTAAAAAGTATGCCACCTTTTCCTACTAAATCTCCAAAAATAATCGAGTCTGCTATCAAAGAAGTTGTTGAACCAGTTTAAAAGGTATCTGCCTTATCTCTGTATTCCCGAAGACAATATAACTGAAGGCAGAGGCAAATGCGAAAGTGAAACCGTGTAAATCTCTAACCGGCTGATATATAAAAGGGGGAGCATCTGAGAAAAAGCATAATGCTCCCGATTAGTCGTGTGTCATTGCTTTCGCGATCTTCAGCCTTAATTTATTATCCTCTGTGAACAAGGCGGTCTTCAGCCTTATTCCATACTTCTTTGCGAACAAGGCAGTCTTCACCTTTAGCCAAAACTTCTCTGTAAGCAAGACGATTTTTGTTTCACTTTGGCGTATACGTGTCATTTATTTCAATTTTGTACACACTTCATGCAAGGGCTACATTTTCGTCATCTAAAAAAAGAAATGAATGCCACGTCACCTTAAGAGTATCAAATATTTCTTAAAAAATGTTCATACATTTATTCTTCGCCTCTTACTAATCCACACACATGCTCTTCTCTCTTTTGCAGGTTGCCCATCATATTCAAATCACTACTCATCATAATCATGGGGACCATCTACACGTTGTTCATCGAGCTATCGCACACCAATATCTTCGAGTGCTACGATAACCGTGTCAAGTATGTTATTATTTTTGTTTCTTTGCTGTGCATTCGGGCGGCGACAGAATGTCACACCCTCTGACATATACACACCGCTAAGACTGAAGAGCTTTCAAACAGTTGATCCTATTTTTGTTTTTTTCTCTCTCTCTCGCTCTCTCTCTCGACATCCTTCGACTTCGTGATATGGACATGTGTGGACAACCCGCTTTTATCATGTGCAGCGCATCAATTCCACTCCATTTGATATCATTAGCAAGGATTGTCATTTTCATGATCGCAATTTTAGTTCATGGCCGCCTGGTGGAGTGGACAGCCCGTTTGGATTTCCTTTGGCAGCTGCAGGCATCGCAGGAAAAAAAGGAAATGGATGTGCTACAGGAATCAAACAAGAGGATTTTACACAATTTGCTGCCAGCTCATGTGGCTGCACATTTTCTCGATGCTCAATTCCGGAGTAATATGGTGAATAGAGAAGTAGTTTACTGTGTGAATTGTATATTCTTGTATTTTTAGCGACAATTGTGTTGTGGCCTGTGTGAAATTTGTTTTTTTTTTTTTTTTATTTTTTTTCTCTCAAAATTTAATTTAAGGCTTTGATTTTGTAGATTTGCTGAAGACAGAATTAAGTCACTGTTGCATTTGTATGAATTTCTACTTTGATCATATGCGCACAACCCTATGCTTTCATGATGTTCCTTTGTTTCTTGATCGCATAAGATCAAGATCAATTATTGTTAACATAGGCTTAGAATAGATCATCTCCCAACTGGAGGTTGGGAAAAACTGCACTGGTGCGTTCAGACTCAAAACTGGTCCATTCTACCAGGCAGTAAACTACATTTTTATAATTCTTATTTCTTGGTCTTTCGAAGGAGAACCAGCAAGCGTATCTGTGATAGAGAGCTTAGGTTTTCGGCTCCCACTACGTCAGCGCCAAACACCTGCCACCTGATCTGAGCAAATGCGAGACATTGACAGAAAAATTACTCTGAAGTGTATTCACCTTCTCCACAGGCATCACATAGGGTACCATCACTAAGCCCAAGCACTCAAAGCACTTAAGTGCTTAGCAAAGGTGAAGTGTCCCATTTGTACACCAACATCTTCTTTTCGGTGATCCCGTGATGTCCCGGGACCAGACACAAAATGAATAACTTTATATTAAAAAAATGTTACGAAGATCCTTCCAAACTTTGTGTTAGGTTCATAGAAACACAAATTTCGAAGGCAACACATAAACCGATTGGATATAGTTACATGGCTACATTTCCATCCATCACCAGCAATACTCCCCTTGTTAGAAACGTCTAAACATTTAAGGTCAGGGACTCATCCTCTAGCCGCTGTACATGAATAAAAATTTTTCATGTCGGCTCAAACTCACAAGCATTTGAGATCAATGTACGTCGATATGTAGATCCCCTCTCCACTGAATGTACAATACATACCTTCGATCTGTGCTGTGACATCATCTTACAAATTTTCACTGGAAGGATATTCCGATATTTGCCTTTTTCTGAATGCACTCAGTAAGCTTTCCAATTGTTTTTTTAGTGTTTTTAAATTCGTCGTCGTCGACAGTTTTCGGTGTGTGACCAAATACCGTATAAGCCAGAAAGGCCAAAACTATTTTAATTACAAATTCCAACCTCATATAACATTTTGTAATTTATTTAGGTTTATATAGACTGGAGGGATAGAAGGACCTCTATTTCCGATTTTGAAGCCGTTATCCTCTGTATCCGAATCTTAAAACAAAAAGTTTTGAATAGAACATTTACTTAATTTAAAAGGATCTCGAAAGAGGTTATGTCATGAAAAGATGCGCGATGATCAGTCCTTGATTTTAACTTTAAAGCTTAGTAGATGATTTATAAACGCTCTGGTCAGTTTTAGTTCCTTGATTAAAATTGCTGCTTTATTGCGTCACCACCTGAGAGGCAGCTCAGACCGTTGCCATCAGCATTAAACTTCAAACAAGGCTACTTCTCATGCCAACTCTTCGAAAGTAAAGACATAGCTTAAGAGTTACAGTTCAGTTGCCGTTCATCGACATATAGTACATTAGCGTAAAGTTATTGTAAACCTTATATTTGCAATATATTTAAATTTTCCAATAAATGCATATTCTTCCCGCTACCCAGCGCTCTCATTAATTTCTTCTTTCGGATTTCTTAATTCATAATATTTTACCGGCTTTAAGCCATTAAGCGTATCGATTTATACCTAATTTTGTAACGTCATGTCAAAATTTTCGCATTAAAGAACGAAACCTTAAAGCCTAAGAACTGCCGTAGGTTGAACGAATTTTAAATTCTGTCTATAACATAAAAATTTCACATTTAAGTGCATCGAGTTTAGTTTCAACAAAGGACAGATTAGTTTCAATCCCCTCCTCGCAACAGTGACTTAAATCTTACTAAAAAGAAAATGTTTATTTAATTTAAGCGGCTTAAAGATTTTTTAAAATTTTCTTTTATAAAAATTGCCAATTCTCTTGAGTTAACATTTAGTAGCAACAAACAGCAAAATCTCGTCTCTCTCGCACGCTCAAGAGTAACATCACGAACTGGATCAATTGTATACCACTGCGTTGGCAACATTGAGACAACAGTAGCGACCATGAACTAAAAAAAAAACAAATAACTTACAAGCTTACTTTAAACAACCACTTCACTTCTTTTTAATCTATTTTGCTCTCTTTCACACCTCTCTACTACTGATCTTCTACTTCTATTTATTGTGTCCTGTACGCGTGTGCATTGCGTGTCATGTGTATTTTCTCTTCACAACAGTGGTTTGCCCGCAAAACACGTAAATTCGAGATTGTTCTGTGTTCCAACTCCTATTACCCCCAAGCGAAGTTAATCATTTTAGAAGTCTGGTTTTGCTAATTTTTCTAGGGTAACCCCGGACAGGAATTGTATCATCAAAGCTACGCTAAGGTTGGTGTCATGTTCGCATCGGTGCCGAATTTCCATGAGTTCTACACAGAGTTGGATGGATCCGATCAGGGGCTGGAGTGTTTAAGACTTTTGAACGAGATCATTGCTGATTTTGATGAGGTATGTAGAGCCCTTAAAACGATGTAGAAACATTCTAAAAGTATATTTCTTCTTGTCCAGCTGTTGAAGGAGGATCGCTTTCAAGGTATCGACAAGATCAAGACAGTTGGCAGCACTTACATGGCAGCTGTTGGTTTATTGCCAGGTAAGGTCACCACTTTCTTTCTACCCCAAATCTGATTTTAAACCTGGATTCCATTTTAGAATACAAAATGAATCCAACCGATCCTAACTCAATTCGAAGGCATATGACTGCTTTGGTAGAATATGTGAAAGCCATGAGGTTGGCACTACAGGAGATCAACAGTCACTCGTACAACAACTTCATGTTAAAAATCGGTGAGTTGAAACCTGCCCACGTTAGTCAGATTCAATGCCTTAAACACGTCCATTGCAGGCTTAAATATTGGACCAGTTGTTGCTGGTGTCATTGGTGCTCGCAAACCGCAGTACGATATCTGGGGAAACACCGTAAACGTTGCTAGTCGAATGGACTCCACCGGAATTCCCGGCTACACACAGGTGACGCAGGAGGTCGTTGACAGTCTGCAGGGCTCGCACTTCGAATTCAGGTAAACAAGCTAACTCCCACGCAATATTCCAATTTTTACCAACTTCCCCCGCCATCAGATGTCGAGGACAAATTAACGTTAAGGGAAAAGGAGACATGGTCACATACTTCCTTTGGGACTACGCAAACAATAATGGTGAAGTTCGCAATGCAATGCTCTCCAATCGCACACTGCAAAGCAACAACATAACAACGCAACAACAGCAACAGCAGCAGCAGCAGCAGCAAATCCAGCAGCAACCGCAAACAACAAACTCCATGCACGCAGCTCTCCAGCAATCAACAGCGACGACTCCAATGCAAATGCATGCTCACCCGACCGAGTACTATCAGAAGCAATCCCAGTTCAATGACAGCAGCTACCACCTGAACATGAACAATGAAGCATACAACATCAAAAAGGAAAACTACGCGTACAACAACATCGACGCCCCGAACATGATGGTCAAGCAGCAGCAGCATTCACCCCAGCAGCCCACGCAAGCAGTTCTACAGCAGTTTCAGCTAGACGAGCAACAGCAGCAGCAACTGCAGCAACAGCTTCTGGCACAGCGTTATCAGAAGTACCAGAAGCAGGCGAATTTCGTGGCCAACGGAGGTCTACCAAACATCCGAGAGAACGGCCACAATGGAGCCAGCGATGCCATGAAGTACAACTACAGCAACAGAGAACTACAGTACCAGCAGCAGGCGCAACATCCCCACCCGAACTACCACCAGCAGCAAAACTCACAGCAGGTTAGGTCACAGTTACCGCCGATGCTCATGATGCGTGAGACATTTAACATCATTGAGAATCCTAGTCTTAACTCGGGTCGCGATAGTCGTGAAAACTACAACATTCGGGAGAACTACGGGCACCTGGAGAACTATAATAACATGATTAAGCGGGAGCATGCGAATGGTAGATATCACAATAACAATTACAGCAGCTGCAGAGAGAGTGAACCATTGTTGCATGCCGCTCCTGTGGCGAAGGTAAGGCTGGTGTGAGCGCAAGTGAATGCATTTTTGGTGTGTCCCCGCAGTTTAATTAATAATGTATGTATGGATGTATGTTTTGATATTGTTTTGGCATGCGTGTCTTTTCGCAATTGGGTATCATTAGATCGGTATCGGGTAGCTCGAGAATTCGGGTAACAGTCGAGGCGTCATTAAAGAGTGTTTTGAATTAGTACCATTTGAAACAGATTCTGAATGTATGTTTTTTTTCACAAACCGCATTGTAATGGTTGACTCTGAAGAAATACTCTTCTGTTTAACGCAGCCGACAAATGTTCGATTGGAACGCATGATTCGTAAAATGTATTCGCGTTGTATCCAATTTAGGTAGGCCTGTCAAAGTTGTGGGTTTTTTATGTTGTTGTTTTAATGAAGAATGAATCCCCGAAGAGAAGATGTCAATTTCGAAATTCGAAACTGGCGCCCAATGCAGGGCATGACATACGGTTCACTTCTACAGCAAATCAAACGTTGTGTTCAAATTTATTTAATAAACTTGACTGTAAGTGAAAGCCTAGAAATGCACAGGATGCCGCTTTGAGTTTCATTTGAAGTTCATGGTATATTTACAGCGTTGAATTGTTTTGAAAAATATGTTGCTGTCACTTTTTCGGTGAGAGGCCGCACAGGTGTGTCTCACGTAAACTTTTAAAGTAGAAAAAAATGTCGAGAGCGATACATATTTTGCCATTTTAAACATGAACACAAAATAAACTTAAGTTGACGCTCTTGTTTGACAGCGTCAAACAGAAGCGACTGTGGACGGAGTTTCGAACGCCAAAAATGTATAAGAATGCCCAGAGATTTAAAAAATATTGCTTTCATCTGGTAGACACGTGGTGTAAGGTAGGTACTTGACTACAGTCGGTTTTGAATCCTTTTAAACGTATGTTGCTACGTTGGAGAGAGAGACTTAATCTAGATGAAGAGTACATTACGTTTGAAAACAACGAATTGGAGATAATTATATTAGAATAAGGGATATTTTCTTATTATCATTTATATATTTGGCAGTGCTGGTCTGGAAGATGAAATGTCCAAAATGTTTATATATAAAATTTTGGATATCGATTGAGTCGCATAGTTTTAAATTCACTAATTCTTCTGCCTAGAAAGTAAAGAACAAGGTTTTGAACTGCAGATGAAAGGAATGCATGCTTTGAACGATTTGAATATGAAAACATTTTTAGCAATTCATGATTGTTGTTGCATGTTGACGCACACATGTGTATACATTTCATTTCATTTCCTTTCGTTATTATTGTACCAAGTCCTTTTCGCTTTTTTTTTTGCATGTTGTCATCCTAATCGATGTTGTGTCTCAAATCAAAACAATTCTTGTGTCAATTATTCTAAAGATAATGCCCCTACAACAACAGAATCCTACATCTAAATACGACCCGCCTCGCTACACCTGTCCCAGTAACGGACTGCAAATGCAACAACTTCAGCAGCAACAGCAGGTTGCGCCACCGCTTCCAGTACCACCGCCGCCAACGTCAAAGCCAACAGTAACGTCAAGCCTGAAAAATAATACACCACTCCTGCGCACGTACATGAAGCCGCTGCCAAAGTTACCTTCCGAAATTGAAGACAACCGTGAAATGTCTTCAACCGACGATCTGAGCTCCAGACCACACTCACCCAGCATGAGTTCCTCGGACGAAAGTTACTCGAAAACGACTGAGGGCGAGGGAGACGACGACTCTCCCCGCATCACGGCGAATCATCACTTGAACAGAAACCTGAATCCCCTCCAGTGGCTGTATCCGTGCGACATTCAAGTGGACCCCACGTCACCTATTGTCGACATGTCCAATCTAAAGGACTTCGAAGTGAGTTCGACGACCGAGAGCCAAGGCCAGACAACAACCACTCAAAACAAGGGTGATTCGTGCAACAGTTTCGAGTATCAAGACCGAATGGGTGCCAACAACTCAAAGCAGCAGCCAGCCGCTTCCACCGCAAAGTCACCATTTGAGCGAGAATTGCAACGACTCCTGAACGAGTCCTCGTCACGGGCGCGCGCCGAAGGTATGAGTCATATCACAAACGGGCCAACTTTGAACGGCGGGCACGGCGCTTCGGCATCCTCCGGAGGTGGCAACCAGCAGGCTCAGCACCAAAATAGTCGTAACAACCTAGAGTTAAGTTATTCAAGTAGCAATAGCAAATTAGGCTCGTCGGTCAATAACAATAAGGCTAAGTATGATTTGGAATCGCCGCAAGCTTTGTCAGAAAAGGGCTCCAAAATACCAATAAGTACAAGTTTCATGATCGCCAAACACCCGGTCGGCTTGGAAGCAATCAAGGAAATCACCAGGAACAAGAATCCGTCGGAATCAAGTCAGATGTAAGTTCGTCACCTTTCTGTTAGCAGGACACTATAAGTGACAACTTCTTTGCATTGCAGGCAAACCTCGGACACAGAATCCTGTGAAATCTTACATGACAGTCGCGGTGGCAACAACCAGAAGAATCTTCAAATGCTGGACCTGGCCACTCGACCAAATCAAAGCGTTAATCATGCCAAAGATCACAACCATCGTCTACACCGTCCGCGATCGAGTGAGTTCGAAAACAGCCGCGACAGTCTAGACCTTATGAACGGTGATCCAGACGATACAGAGGATAACCTCGCCGATGAGGAATTTGAAGACGACGAGGCCGATCGGGACGTGAGGAAGAAAATGAGTGCTACGTCCAGACAGGAGACAATTAGCAGTGGTGCCGGAGGTATTGCCGTTGATCACGAGTACTCCGACATCCCGTCAGTAGGACGCGATCGCGAGAATCGAATGCGCGAAGTCAATGTGATAAATGATGAGTTGAAGTATGGTGCTGGCCACCATAACAATCATCACCAATCGATGGACTCCAATCCAGTGGAGAGCCAATCGGAATGGTCCGACGATGATTGCCGTGAAGAGGCGACTGGTAAGTAGATCCTCGATGATTAATGTCTGCAAGCGCTAATGTATCATCAATTTTCCGTAGGAGGTGCTGAATCAACTGGATACATAACTGATGAGCCAGGACTTGAGAACATCTCACTACTAAACGAAGCCGGCCTAACCGATGCTGAAGGTGCCCTCTCAGATGTTAATTCACTTTATAATGCGCCCGATGTTGATGACACATCAATCTCGAGTCGTGCCAGCTCTCGCCTGCTCAGCTTAGACTCGCTGAGCGGTCTCTACGACTGTGAATTGGATTCGAAGCACGAGATGGCCATTGTAAATGTTTCGCATAAAATAACGAGTAAATTTGGACCGCAAAGTTAATTTATCTTTTTTTTTTGTTTTCAGTTTAATTAATTTTTAGTTTACAATCTTACCATTTTACAAAGCGTTTTTGTACTTTACCGTAAGCCTTTAAGGGGAGAGCGAATATTTTGTTGAGGAAAAATTACGTACACTGTACATTTCGTTGTGGATAGTTTAGGTATGTTTTGCAAAAACATTTGTTTGTTTTGAGGAATTTTCAAAAAATTTCAACTCCATGTTGTCATTTCAAGAGTCTTCATTAGCCGTTAGCAGCGTTACATGTTAGTTTTCGTTTTTTTTTCTTTTTCATTTATTTTATACACATTTGAAAATGTTTGTAATATGAATATTTGTATGTAAATGGTTTTGTATTTACTTAAGTTTTAAAGAAAAAGTTTGCAAAAAACGCTTAGCGTTGTATGTACTCTAGTTATATGCCTTTTTTGTAATTAAGGGAATGTTGATGGTGGATTTTTATATCAGGGATTGACTGAATTTCAAATTTGAAGGATTTCGAAATTTAAATAAATTGAAAGAATCAGAATTTTTTTGGAAATGTTTACCTATTTTTTAGCTAACAAAACGCATGCCTTTGACAGTATTTTTGGAGGAAAATTAAAAACTGTACAATATTTAAAACTTTGGCGATGAAGAATGTGTGTTTTAAAAAGTTCAACTAACAGCTTAAGTAGCCCATGATATGCAAGTTTTTCACCCGTTTTCTAATGTCAGTGCCACAAAACCATTCAAAAAAGTTGATATCTCCGAATTCCTCCATTTTATTCCCAAAGTGACAGCTCCTTAGGATACTAAACAATTTTCTTGCAATAAATTTCAGAAGTTCTAAATTGGGAATAATTTTATGAACAAATTCTAATTGAAATATTATCAAGTTTATACCTTTTCCTTTATCCTTTATTGAATTTTACCTTTTAATACCGGTAAGTGGGGACAAAATAGTTATCATCCTACAGCTCGAATAGGGTACGTAACAAAAGTTTTCATAAAATAAGCAGATATGTATGCATTTTCCCTACACATGAAAATTTCCCTTTGATCAGTAAAATCGCAACTTGAAAATATGAAACCTCAACAGCCAAGGTTGCTACGCACACAAAAAGTGCGGCAAAAACACATCAACATATAATACATGAACAATTACTTAAGATAAAAGGAAAAAGGAAATTATCGCTGTATTTTTGTATATTAAATCGTCTGATGGAGTGAAGTCTTCCAAAGTCTGCACTGCTTAAAATTTAATAATAATAATAATAATAATTGAGTGGCACTACAGCCCACAACGGGCCAGGGCCTAGCTTCTACAACAACTACTCGTGTTGTGCATGCTATTGTTCTTCACGAGTAGAAGGGACCTACAGTTTTTTGCCGACTCCGAACGGCGAGATTTGAGAAGCTTTCCATAGACAATTAATACTCTTTGAGTGTTGTCAGCAACTCGAAAGAGGTGGTGCCGTGAAAAAATTTCTAGGTGTCCCGCCGGGAATCGAACCCAGACTTTTCTGCGCCGCGGTCGATGCACTTACCACTACGCCACGGCGACCACTTAAAATTTACAATTTCTTTTTTTTTCCTTGCCACTCCCTTAAGAGTACTAATTGTCTATGAAAGGTGAAAAAATGTAGGTCGCTTCTATTCGTGAGAGAATAGTAGCAGGCACAACACGTCCCCTGGTCCTTTGTGACCTGTAGTGCCACTCAATAATTATTAATAATTTTCTGGCAGCGTTTGAAAAGTCTGAACTGTGAGGTTTATCAATAACGATTGCAGTCTTTTGCCTCATACTTTAGGACAATAAATCACAATGGACCTCTAGATGGCAGATGATTCTTCAATTACTTGACATACCCTTACCGGGTTCATATTGTTAAGATTCTTCCAAATAAAAACTAGTCCGGTAATAAGGTTTTAACCGGAAGCTTAATTTCCTGTGTTTGATTGTTTTGCAGCCAACTAGCGACACAATTTGTATTTTAACTTAAGCTAACAGATGTCATAATTTCAATTCTCCTTCCTTCACACTACGCTTGACAATTTACATATTTATTAACTTACTAAATGCAATTCAGCTGCGTTACACGAACCATCGTATCGGTTTATTTTTTTTATTTAGACTCGCAAATGTATTTTTGATCATGAAATCCGCAACAACCATTTAGGCATACAGATTATAAAAAAATTTACATCGGCAACAACTTGGGGATTGGTAATACAGTGACATATTTCAGAATATTATCAAGCTGCAGCTCATGCGTTACTAAAGAAACATCGTAAATTTTTCTGATTTATTTAAATGTACATAGTCTTCAATCAAAATACATCTGTATTCCTCTTTGTTGACTTTTATATGGACACACTTACCACACCACCAGGCCTATTCAAATGTACAAACCTACTTCACTATCTTAGCCGCCCTTTCATTATTCACTTCAAAGACCATACATCAAATCACTTGTTGTCCTTCCAAGAAATCGAAAGAAATCCCTGATAATATTTTTAATAGAATCCTGCAAATTCATAAGCTTTAAAATAAGCTTCCTAATTTTGCTCAGTAAGCTTAAAAGCCACGTGCTTAAATTTAAGTAAATTAAACAAGCATTTTTAACTGTAATTAATTTGTTTTAAATCATTTGTCGCTATGTAACATATTACACAAAAAAAAACATTTTATTTCCATTTAAAATTGAGAAAAAAAAAACTACACACAATACACAACTGTACTAAATACAAAAACATGTAAATGTAATAAATCTTAGATAACTCAAAACAAATAAGAAAATGAAAAATTGTGAAAAAAATGATTGATATTATTGTAGAAACAGACAAACACTAGGATACTTGTTAGCACAACATAAGTATTAAGCTCTAAATGGTACTATTTTCTCTTTACGACCTGTAAATGTAGAAATAGAAAATGATTAACAAACCCATACCACCCATATCGTGTAAATAAAGTGAAATTCAACTAACAAGAAAGTATATATATTCGTATATGTATGTATTCCTTATTTTCAAAATCCTCGGATAGTTAAACAAAAAATATGTACGCCATTGCTATAAAATGGATTTTTTGAACAATAACATACATAGGTTCTTAGGTGCCTGAATTTGATCACCTCCTCTCAGATTCTTTTCAACAAGACTTCATTAATCGAAACAGTAAACATTTAGAAAAACCACACAAAGTGAATGACATTACAAGCATTAAGGTGATTATTGCCACCCGACTCAAGTCAAAACTCAACCAATCACATCAATTATGAGGAAATCAGTACTAAATTTTTCATCATTACATTGTAGAATGCAAAATTATTATAATTATGATCATTATTATTATTAAATAATGTAACATTTAGGTAACTCTATAAATTCATAGTTATTTCATTGTAATTTTTGGCTAAGAACAGAGAGTGACAAATTGAAATACAAAAATAAAAACAAAAACTAATGAGGAAAACGGAAAGAATGATTTACAAAATGAAAAATAAAATAGTAAACATATTTATATGTGAGTTTTAATTGAGTTTAACTACTTACAGCACTACAGGTGATGATAGATAATAAACTGAGTGAGATACACACAAATATGGTTTCTTTTCTTTTTTTTCAATTACGTTCATTTTCAAATTTCGCGGGCTACGACATTCGACTATCGTTTTTTATTTGGTTATGTTGGTACACTCCTGCTTTCAAAAAAATCGATCAAAGAATTAGCATTCAATTTTGTGTAAAAAATGGAATTAAGTGAAGGTCGAGAAGGTGTAAGTGACGACGCTCTCCTTGGACGCCCCAGCACATTAATAACCGATGAAAATGAAGAGAAAGTGAAACAGATTGTTATGGAGAATCCCCGAATCAATATTACACAAATTGCTGAAGATGTCGGCATATCGGTTGGCTCGTGTCATGCAATTTTTTTTCGAAAATTATGAGCATGAAGTGTGAGGCAGCGAAGTTCGTTCTAAATGTCTGAATTTTCACGTTATTTTTCGGCCAAAAATAGCACCGTTATCATGCCCCATCATGCCCTGTTCCCAAGATTGAAGAGACTCATGAAAGCAGGGTGCTTTGGGACGATTGAGGAGATAAAAAAAGAATAGTTGAGGGAGTTCAAGAGCATACCAAATAAATCCGAACTATTTGCACACCCTGTTGTGGGAAGTCTTTTTATGTTGACTTGCCAGACGATGCTTAAAAAATGACGAAGGATCTGTCAAAAAAGCCAATTGAAAACAAACCTCACGATGAAACACCATTTATTTTTATACGTCTAACCACAAATAAACACAAATATGCTTATACACCGCCGGCATAGTGGGTTTATACTATCAATGAAGATCTCTAATCGCACCGTTCGGTGCTTAGCCCTGGTTTCTTGTGGGCTGCAGTGCCATTATTGCAGTTTTAGCCTGTGAAATGCAATATCTTAACCCCAAAATTATACACCCTTCTCCACTCTTTCACATTTCTTGCAGTTCCATTATTTTCAGTAGACTCAACAATGTCGTTGGCCTCACATATATCATATGATAATATTCTTACTCCTAATAGTCCTAATACTTTTATTATACTCAGAAGTTTAATGAATTTCTCCTACCACTCACCATTTAAACTGTAAGGAATGCAATGTTTAGGGGAGATATGCAGCTGTTCACCCTGAAGAAATTGTATTGTATTGATGAACAAGGGAGATAAAAGTAAACGTATGTCGACTTTCACAAGCTGCACGTATTTCTTGGTGTACATCTGGACCTCAACCATCTTGTACGGCCTCTCTTCAGCTTGTACGGTCTTTCGCCTTGAGGCCACTTGAATGCGCCATCTTAAGCAACCTTAAGCTGTGTGAGTGAATAACTCGGAATTGAGTACCTAGTTTTCCCATTTATTTTATTTACACACGTTTGACAAGGCACATGCCTCTGTGTGGTCTATAGAGGTGTGGTTAAATCTTCTACCAAACAGATAATTAATTCAAAATGAACCAAAAGTCACATTTAGAACTTTGCTTCGAACAAGAATTTCTTCCACCAAAGAAACGGCGATTGACCCAAGTGATTCTGTCAAGAGCCTCAATCAATACTTAACTTAAAGTTTCGGCTACAAGTAGAATATTTATTTTTATACAGCAAACTGTTTGAAATTCCGTTCCACTTAATGCCGCCTTAGTTCCACAGTCTGGAACTTTAAAAAACCTCGAAATGCAGCAAAACTTACCTTCTCTGAATTTCAAAACATTGCCAAATAAGAAAAGGAATACTACAGAAATAATATTTCTTCTCGCGAAGCTGAATAGGTGTTTTAATAAATGTTTTGCAAAAGCAAGTGAGAAAAAAACAAAACTTGTGAATTGACTCAAAGACTTTCCCGTGCGGCAATAGCCTCCAATCTAATCATAATATAATGGAGTGTCGTTCTTTGACTTGGTGGCATAGTTGTCAATGTTTTCCTTTTTATTCTTGATCGGCTTGAACTCATCTCCCAATGTGATTTTCTCGGGGATTTTCTTTCCTCGAAAAGTAGCCACCTCAAATGGTGGTGGAGGGGTAATCCCAGCTACCGTAGCCACCGGTAGAACCTCTCTTATCGGTACAATCCTTTGCCCGACTTCCCTGTCTTTCTTGCGATAATAAGCAACTTCAGCCACCAAAGTAATCATCGCCAAGGCAAGGCCAAACAGAGTGGCAATGAAAACACCTCCTAAACTTTCCAGCGTGATTCCCTCTTGATCCTCTGTCTGAGAGCACTCCCTGTTGAGGGAGTGATTCCAATATTTTGCTGACAGGCCTTCAAAATATCGATCTTTCTGCAATTCAAGTATTGCATAACTTAGTTCGTCCTGAAAAAACATTCAGGTTAGAGACAAAATTCAAACGCACTCGAAATTCAAAAAGGGAAAAGTCCCGAAAAGTATAAAACCCAAAAAAATACATCTCAAGAGAATAGGAATGCAACCTAAAACCTCTGTGTTTGTTCAAATTTTGAGTAGGGGCAGAAATCGGATTATGCAAAATCGAGAATAAGTCAAAATTTTCGATTTCAGAATCTTGTTTTTTGGGATATTGCACTTCCGGATTCTGCCCACATTCCGAAATGACCTGGTGTTACACACCGATAAATGACTTCCTTGTTGGACAGCTATCGCATACGGCTGTTCGGCAAACACCTCTCCAACCTCACTCAGATTGCAATTCTTAGTGATCTCATACTTCAACTCGGCAGAATCGTGGATGAAGGCGAAATCAGCGTTCTCGTGCTCGTTCACCTTGCGAAAGCCCTCGGCTGCATTCTTCACTGGATTTGATGAGTTGATTGCCAGCAGGATGTGTCCATATTGTTCCTTTATCGGGTAGTCCCATATCCTGTAAAACGTTCCACAATTACAAGTTCACATTGGTATAGATTCGCCAGAAACCTATAACGATTTTGATCTCTTGTAGCGTTCAAAGAAAGCTCCTTCCACAGCCTGTATAGAGTGTCCTCAGCGTACTTCATGTTGATGAAGTACTCGTGTGTGTCGGACCCCTCCACTACCGTGTAGTTGATCCTTGACTGTCTGGCCAGTTGCTCCAACGATTGTACCGGCGTCTGCATTCGTTCAACAGTAAGAAAGGCCGCCAAGTTGGCTGTGAACGTCGCAAGCATCAAAACGACAAACAACCAGTAAGCAGCAACCAAAATACGCCCCGATATGGCCTTCGGAGCTTCGCCCCCGCCTTGAGGCGTGAAGGACGTCAAAGCAAACCAGAAACTCTCCTTTAACGTGAACTCTCTGTAAGGCAGGAATGTTGAATTTTCCCAATTTTTATTGATCATCAACAACTTGCCTGCAAGGATATGGATAGGCAGCCTTGTTGTTCCTAGCACTGTACGGCGAGTATTTGTCCAAGAGCCAGATCATAACGGCGGTTGCCACCAAAGCCGCCACAATGCTCAGCCAAACTTCAAGACGCAGGACTGTCATAAATTTGAACAGCGACGTTTGTCGAACCGCTTTCCTGATAACTATAAGACTCGCATTTACCCGATAGTCTAAGAGTGATACAACTCTTCCTTACCGATGGAAATACCTGTTTGCTCGAAGTAAGGAGCAATAAAATCAATTACTTCCTCCCGTTCGGAAGTCATCTTGAGCGCAGCTACAACGAAGTCCGTTTCTCCAACAACCAGATCCCCCACCACACCGTCCCAGCTTCCATTGGGGTACCTCTTGCCGAACAAGCCTCTCGTTGGTGGGACTATTTCGTAGTCAAAGTTCATGTACTCGGAGAGCGTTTGAATAAAATCGATGCAATAGCCCTCCCAAATGGGCTTTCCATCTCTGTCAAGTGAGATCTTACCAGTTCGGGGGTCCCGTCGATGGTAACTCCAAGGAATTGACTTAAAGGCAACGATGCCGCAGACAAAGTGTGAAGAACGATAAATCTAACTTACCTCAGCAGTTCCAATTCGAAAGAATCTCTTTGCTGCACTTATAGTGTCGTTGATTTTCTTCAATTCCCCCTTCTGCCAAACGGCGATATCCGTCACTGCATCGTGATCGTTGGAATATGTGTTGATAGACATATTCAGTGTAAACGTAATGTAATCATCTTCCACCAGCAAGAACTCTGTACTTCTGAGATTTCTCATGAGATCATAGGTCGCCTCGGAACTACTGGCATTGGTGCAGTTGTGCCCCTGTTGAAAGCTGCTCTCATTCGTTTCAAAAAATTCTAAAATGCTTTTGATGAGTTCCAGTAGGACGGCTTTTTGCAACTGAAATTGTTTCAATATTTGTAGCAATTTTAGCACGTGTTCTTATGAATGAATAACAACAATTGTGACGATTTAAGGCCAGCAGGACACAGAAGCCTTGGTATGATGGCAGTTCTAAGACAAAATAACCGCTTTTACTCAAAACATTGACATTAGGCAAAAAATGTGTGGCTAGGGAGAAAAGTAAACCCCAACGAAAGAAATATTTGTCGCAGTATTCAGCTCAAGGATACAAAAGTGTGGAGGGACAGACATTAAACGAAAGCCGTTGTACAAAAAACAAGTGTTTGTTAGCTTGCTTTGAGACTGACAGCGAAGCTTAATAAAATTAGGAATGCGTAGTAACTATTATACAAAAATTTTCGATTTTTTTAAGAAGCATTTAAGACGACAGCTTACGGGATTACCAAGGGAGAATTGCCGAAAACAAAAAAGTTTCGAGGCAGCTATTAAAATTTCGAAAAACTGGAATTGGATGCAGGCTCGTATAGCTTACCGTCATTTGGTACAGCAGTGCTCTCAAATGGAGCACCAAATCATCTATATTGGTTGGGTCGAATAAAGCAGTGACGACTGCAATACTTACAAGTAATTTTACATCAGTTTGATTGAGGTATAATTCTGTTGAACATCTCTTCTAAACTCCGCTATAGTACAGCTTAAGGACGCTAAAAAGCTATGTTTCAAGTGCAGCTTTAAACTCGGCAAATCAACTATACATCAAATACTCAAACTAAAACAATAACCCAAAGCATCCTGCAACATTTGAAACTGGCACCGGATTCAGTCAATTAGATCGGATGTGTTCTTCTGCGCTCCTGGCAACAGATGGACATAAGAGCCAGCGAAGCACCAAGAAACGGGAAAGCGGTGAAGCTCGAATGCGAATGAAGTGAACGATTCAATTCAATGAAAAGTTCATCTCTACTAACATCTGATGTTCAACCACAAACTAACACACCACTGTGAAAGCGAAGTCGCAGGAGCATATTTAATCAAAAATTGTGAGATTTTTGTGCTCCAAAAAATCACAAAGAAAAACCCCCACCACCAGAGCTGTTGCATTTCTTATCTTTAGAAAAGTAGTTCACGCAAGATGTTGTTTTTGAAAACATTGATCGTTCTAGAAGTCCGTCGCAGCTAGACTACGCCCTTCGTAACCCGAAAACTTACATCGCACACATAGCGCACACTTGGACACCGCAAGGAGTGCGCATTCAGGGACAACCAGACTTAAATTAGTCACGAACCGCGAAACGAGAACATCGACAGAAGTACAAATCCTTGTCGAGAGGGACAAGAAAAGCTCAAAACATGGAGAGAGAACATTTAAGGCTTTATTTTTAACTTCCAATGAGAGTATGGTGCGGATGGCTGAAAGAGGGCTCCAGTACATGAGAAAAACTAGAAACTAAGAAATTGTGTTCCTATATGTCACAATCATTCCGAGCTCGAGTTACGTGTATTGGAAGCAGACTTTACCTAATTTAAGAACCAACACCGCCACCATTCATATAAGCATGTAGGTCGTATTTTAGAAATTTGTTTATTAAACAGAATTATACCCACTTACCTTAAATCCCGACATACAGTATGGATCTTTCATATGCAAAGCACGGCATAGAACTTTTGCGTTCATCGTAAACTTTGTTGCGCCTTCAACCAGTTTTCGGTACTTAAATGCCTTATCTCTGGCATCTAAAAAAACGAAGTGCCACTCACTTGGTCTAACAAACAGTTTCCCTCGATTTATCTACAAAAAAATGAGAATTCGATAGCCGGTATATATCCTGAGCACCCTACTTTACCTTCTCGAAAATCCAATTCATATTTAATCCCTTTGCAAATACCGTTATATAAGAAGGACTTGGCCGCAGACTTTTCATGCGTTGCACAAAGTTATCCTGTGCCGCATTGATAATTACCACACGAAATGGAAATCCTCGAATAATGTGGTGTAAAGCTTCTTCCGTGTCCTGTTCGCTTTCAAAGATTAAAGCAACATCGTTTGCGAGTTTTTCTTTCAAAAATGTTGCAAATATATTCAAAATTGGGGAAATAAGTAAGTTCACACGAACGTAGGGAATTCTGTCGAGTATTGCAAGTTCTTGTGTGCGAAGATCGTAAGTGTGGTCAATTATGACGATTGTTAACCCTTTTGGATTTGCACTGCATACTAAATTAAAGCGGCTGAGAGAGATAAAATGGACTTTCACAAAAATTTAAAGGAAACTTACACTTCTCGATATCACTTTGAATATTGTCCGTGGCAACCAACAAAATTGAGTTGATTTTTGATTTGAATTTAAACTGCTCTATGTCCTTCAGAGTTGCATTCACATCAAAACTTATGTTCTTCTGAGCAGGTTCCGTTAAAAAGACTATTAAAACTTTGTGAAAATTATTTATAATGTGCTATTGCATTTGAAATACCCAAATTTAAGTCTTCTCCACAAACAGATGGAATTTGGAAAATGGTACAAATGAGGACAAACGCTACAACCCTCTCCATTTCGGATTTGACTTGAAACTCAAACTATTATGTTACCCCGAGTCGCATGAGGAAGTTATACCAATTTAATCATTTTCCCTGATTTACCTCAATTATTAGTGTGCAATCTTGCATAATTTATCAGAAGCCACAGTTTGTGACATGTGCCATGACTTCGGATGGCCAATTCTAAAATGATTGGATGTACATATTTTCCGCAACTAGTTCGTCACATGATTATGCATTTTTTATTCATTTTTCGAAACAATTTTTTGTTATTCAATTGCATTTTCTCTGAACAGAAGGAATTGTTTTAGCGAAGCTATTGCAGTCAATAGAATTTAAGTTTTTCATTTAGGTAACGTTATGCAGACTTCTCCTAGTGACCTTGGAACAATCAAATAAAATAATAGGACTTGGACATTTGTGAAGCAAAACCTGCCAGCGAAGGATATCCCTTATTTGCCAATTACGGGAACAATGATCTCTTAAAATACGTGTTCAGTAAAACTCTAAAATTACATTTAACAAACAAATTATCTACCACCCAAAAAGGACGTATATTTATATTATGTTTTGGACTTCCTAAACACAAAAGAATTTAATGTCTATCCATCATCCTACTAAACAGAAATAAACCGTTATATATTACATAGCTGGAAGGATCATAAAAGTTGTGATGAAACTAGCTTTTAATTCGTTTGAAGGCTTTAAGAAGCTTGCTGAAAAAAATTAATAATTCACCAATTTTCTTTTTTTTTTTTTTTGCTTGATCCATTGACATCCCATTCATTAATGAATATTTCGCAGAAGTTGTACAACAAGTGACCAATCGCAAGGCAATCAAGCAACCAAAATATCTGCCAACTTGTAGCTAATGAATTCACATATACATTCGGTCCTTCAATCGCCGTATTCGAAAAAATAGTTTCAAAAACGTTGATTTTCCGAACGCTCCTAAATGCAATGCATCAAATCTGCAAATCTCCGGCAAATACAACTGCTTGGTTATAACCACTTCGGCAAGCTGACAGATGACAGAGGTTTTCTGTCAAAATTGCATATCTCGGATTTGCTTTATGTTTACAAAACAAAATAAAGTTTAAATAAAACGCATTTAGCAACTTTAAGTTAAGATATTTGAGGATAAAATGAAGCGAACACTTTGGGGTGCAACAACAGACAAAAGTGAGGAGAATCTTTTCACTAAACTTGTTTCACAGACTGTTAAGCAGCAAAAGTTAGATGAAGCTGTAAGGAACAAACCCAAAGCCAAGGATTTGCAGTAAGATACGAAGGCTGCTGCCGTGCAAGAATATCCATTATTTGCCGCTGAATATTATCTTTTCCCACAGGGTTACTGTAAAAATTAAAAACCCACTGGTGACACAAACAATAGAGGTTATGAAGCAGACCGAAATGTTGCAGTCGCTCATTGACACCTACTCAAATAAATCTGTAAGTTTCTAAGTATGGGTCGCTTAAATTCCTTAAACAATTTTTTTTACAGGGTTCAAATAATTACCTTCTCAACCCTTGCCAAATGATACCGCAAGTTGATTTCCCACCGGAAAACGCTACAGACTTTGTCAACGATGATAAATTTGCGAAACCACTTTGGTTCATCCCGCCAAATCCAACGGACTTCACGCGTGGTGTTCCCAAAGAATATCCAGAGGTCAACAAAAGGGTGTGTAAAGCATCGTTGCGCAAAGCAATATGCGGCCAGCTATGTATAGCTGGTTTTACCGACACGGCTGAGAGCGCATTAGTCCTATTCACAGACGCCCTAGAGGAATTTATTCGAAATTTCATGGTTCAAATTAAGGATATTCAAACGAATGAGTATAAGGACAGACAGAGTTCCGTAGATATTCTTACATTAGAGCGGGCGTATTACGCATTGACGAGTACTTCACTGACAGCAATTCATAATTATTTCAAAAATAACTTGAACGCCAGAAATCGGGCAGAGATTCAGGAGTTTAAGGGTGTTCTGCAGGACTACGACAAGCTGATGAAGGAAAGTCAGAGCATGCAAAAAGGACCTTTTCAGGAAGGGGATTTCATGAACTTTCTTGATTTTGCGGCAACTGCAGGAGGATCTCAGGCAGAAAATAGCACTGCGAGTACGTCCAGTCATGCCGTGGGCTATATTGAGGGACAAGATCATATAACTGTACAAAGTTCTAAGTAAGTTTCGATTCAGTATGCTGAAAAATGTTAACGAACTTTTTAGTGTTTTCAGTGTTCACGGAAAGGTTGCGGAGGCTGATAGCACTCAGGATGAACAGGTTTCGTTTAACACAGATCCATCATCAACGTCAACTGATTAATTCTCCAATGAAATTGAAATCTCGTCGTATTTATGTTTTTGTTTGGTCAAAGTAGAAAACAGTATAGAAATGAGGTTAGATTTCAAATGCATACAAAGCCGATTCTCAGTGTAGGCCATTTGATAGGAAACCCAGAGATAAATAAAAATCATTTGTGTACGTCTAGTTCTTAGTCGGAAATTTAGTTGTTTTTATTTTTGACTCATCCCACTTATTTTTTCGTCTTAGTTTTGTGAATTCATTTTCCGACTCAATTAAATGATGCAACCTATGGGACCCATGTCCAGCTTTGTAGTAAAAAACTTTTGCCTTTGATCTTGTTGACCAGCTCTCGGTATCCTTGTGAGAAAGTATATCATCTCCATTCACCGCTGAACTTCTTATTTTTTCATATTCATCGACATCGTCTTTGTCGACATCTCGCCTCTGAATTTTTGGTTTCTTTTGAGGACCAATAGTTTCATATTCGAACTCCTCATAGGATTTAGTGTAGCACTCACTGTCACTTAATAGTCTCACTCTGCTTTTTGGCTTTTTTCCTTTATACTCCTTCTCGTCATGAGCTGGTGAGACAAACTCCACTTGTTCTTCAATTAAAAGCGCCAACTTTTTAGACATCAACTTTTGTACTGTGGGTGGGGGAACAAAATCAATTGTGGTATAGTCATTGTCCTCCAAATACCTTTCGGATTTTTGTACCTCTGTAAGACAAACTATAATTACTTAGACCCTAAAAATGCTATGTAACTCACCAACGGATGTGACAGACTCTTCTTTGGGATTCTCTTTGAACATTGAGTCTTTGAGGAAACTTGTGTCTGTGGCTTCAAGCATTAATTTCATATTCTCATCTTCCGAATCACTTGAGGAAGTCATATTCGCTTTATATTTCTACTATTGAATTAAACAGAGTTAATTTAACTATACAAATAAACTGTTGTGACAGCGATTGATATTGTGTTTGTTCGCGAACCCAAAAACCAGTCTTTCCGTGATCAAAACAATTATACACAAATCTTGTTCGTGTAGGCTTATGTAGGCTAATGTTTCCTAACCACTCTCTGGCAAACTTTAAGAACTGTAGTAAGATATGCTTTTAGTACGTTGTCAATCAGATTTTTATACTGATGATGAGGGACTAGAGCACGGTTGTGCATTGAGAATTATTAAATGTCATTCCTGTTCTCTGGTGACGCCAATAAATGTCAAATGAAGAATTTTCATAAAATTGAGTTATTTTGTGAACGCATCCCCGGCTCGCACATTCTGCATCTGATTTGTGTACATAATTTTTAGGTTAGGAATTTGTTTTGGAGATAAACCCTGCGATATGGCAACAGATCCTGACGTAAAACCAAACATTCTCATTACTGGTAAATATAAATTCCTAAGGACAAGAGCAATTTCTGAAACATTCCATGCAGGAACCCCTGGGGCAGGTAAATCCTACATCTGTGCAAAACTTGCCGACAAACTCAAATTCAAATGGTATGACGTTTCGAAAATCGCTAAAGAGAAGAACTTCATAGAGGAGTACGATGAAGAATACGAGTGTCCCATTCTCGACGATGACAAGGTATACAAAACTCCTTTGAATCCTTGCGTTTTTTCAAAGATGCGTCTCCCAGATATTAGATTACCTGGAGCCACTTATGGAAAGCGGTGGCAACATAATAGAATATCATGGTTGCGATTTCTTCCCAGAACGGTGGTTTCAAGCAGTCTTTGTTGTGACATGTGACAACACCATACTCTATGACCGACTCAAGGAGCGCAATTACAATGAGAAGAAGTTGAACTCGAATATTCAGTGCGAAATATTTCAAACTATTCACGAGGAGGCTTGTGAGTCCTATAAACCAGATATTGTATTTGTACTCAAGGGTGATACGCCGCAGGATGCTGAGAATAGCATCAAAACAATAAGGAACTGGTATTCTGCATGGAAGAGGAAATGAAAAGCTGTGCTGATGGATAGATAATTTCCCATTTAATAAGGATGGGTCCCTTCGAATGAACGAACATTTTATATAGATCTTTATATATTTCATTGACTGCTAATACAAGCTTATTTTTCTCTGCATTGGACTGCAGGAAATGTGAAAATGAAACATTCTAACAAATTGATGCGTATGATTATGAGAAAACCAATGTTAACACTTAGGCAACCCCGTAATGATACTTTTCGGTATGAAGGTATACCCTTCGGTTTTTAAAGCCGCAACATTCAGTGTATGTTTGTGCTTCAACAGAATTTCGTTCTAAGTTCCTCTCTATTTGTGTAGGTATGTTATCTAAATCACCAACATACTCTTGCGTTGCATTATTGGGTCGAATTTAAAAACACGGTAATCATGTTGTTCCTTTGTATGATTGCTTCGCTATGAAAACGACATGAATGTCTTCGTTCGTTTTCATTATGTCATTGAGGAGCAATGGAAACTAGGTAAAGACGAATAAGAACAAATGTCAACGAAAAATCTAGTCATGAGTTTGGTGACCTTTAAATCGCCCTTGAAAAACATTTGCGGTGTAAGAAAAACACACTCGGAAACGTTATTTCAGTTTATCTAGTGTATCCGCCATTGGGGTCTTAGTGGATCCACCGAGCCATATGCAGGCCACAATAACTAACTGCATAGACAACATGCCCTATCAATGGTAGGTTAGCTCATACAAGAATGTAACACTTTTCCAGGTGAAAGAGTCGGTTATTTTAGCCACTAGTTTAAAAACTGCTACAGTTCATTAGGAGAGAGGGTATAGCTTCGGCAGACACTCTAACTTTGCATCTATTGTTTTCTCTTAAGTGATTGGACCTACCAACTACGAACGGCAACGATTACACCCTGAGTGTTTTAAAGAGTCCGGTTCGGGGATCGAAAATACACTTCCGACGCTGTGTAATAAAAGGCAACGCCTAATAGTTTGGCTTTACCGACTGCAAGTATGGTACCCAAGACCGTCATGGATAAAAGAGAACCACATTTTAATCCTAGATACCATTATTTTGAAGCCAACTGGTAAATAAAAAATAAATAAAATTACTACTTGACTTTGTTGATCTGACGAGAACCTATATGTTAAGCATGTTATGATGATATCTTAAGAAACTAATCCTGAAACAAACAATAATAAGTGCGAAGATAACACAAGAGAAAAAGAGAGCGCATGTCAAGGTTATACAATCGAGGACGCAAGCATCAACATCTCTGAATATTTATGCCACAATCATTCTTCAGGCAATCTTCGCAAATAATTTCATGCCAGGCAAAAAATAACAAGACTTGGTCATCGGCAAAGTGAATCATTTCGACAAAAATGAAGAATACATAATTGACAGCCCTTGTCACGAACAAAAAGAAAAAAAACAGACATGCCTATATTCCGGCTGAATGGCAATTATTCTTTGTGAAAAGTCTTGTGGGAATAATATAACACACCCTCATTCGCCCTATTCACAAAGCAATTAAAAATAATTTACCTTCCCCTTTCATTCGAGATTACTAAAAGTTTGCGAATACACAACTGACGTAAAGCAATACAGTATGTACTATTGTGTACACTCGTATACATGGTTGCGTTAATGATGCGTCTCTTATGTATCTATAGATCTAAGTGCAACAGGGCAGATGTGTGTACACCCGAAGCCGCACATAACTAATGCCACCCTGAAAGTTCAAATAAACCGCCATGGGAAACAAGTGGAAAAGAGCAACCCCCGATTGTTCCCATTAAAATGGTGTTGCTGCCTTCCGGTTGTTGTGTGAGCGGTAGAAATTCTACAGCTATTTTCTTCTTATGACGAATAAAATTTGCGATACATTCGTACGTGCACATATTCATGTATACATATTCCTCTTTTACACAAGCATTATGGACTTGAGTACAGACGTATGTATAAACAAACTCTTTTATATTGGATCGATATTAAATGAGGAAAACACGTCAAGGAACTCTGGAGTGGCCTACAATTGACCTGCATTACCACATTTTACGGTAATAGTAGGAAACGATGGGAGAATACAGTTCGATGGTAGTATGTTTTCAAAGAACCTTAAGAATTACTTTCTAATATTCTTATGTAAGAAAAATTTAGCAACCAAAGGTATTTCTAAATTCCGGAAATTAATTTCAGAACAATGATGTCATTCAAAAAGAAGTTCCAGTATCCTCTCACAAAATTCTAATGAGAATTTACAGAAACGAAAATGTTCTAAAGCACTTTCAGAGATCAGTAAGTATCCTCCTCCGATCGTGCACGCATTCTATTTATAAATCATAATATAAACAATTATATCATTCGTTAAATTGTAAACAAATATGCACCAAAATTCTAATTAGCAACAAGCGCCCCCATCTATCGACCACCAGAGCACACTATTTAAGCGCTTCGTAACACTACCTTACCATCACACAGCACCCACGAAACACACTCATTTGGACACATTTCCACAGAAAACTACTTTTCAAACCCTACCAAGAGCAAAAAATCAATAAAAACCCAACGAAAAGTCCCCATCTGACAGCCCGACGGTGCTATGACGCAGCTTCAAAGATGTCTATTCCATGATAGGTGTTGGCCGAACTGTCAAACACACAAAAATTTTTTTAGAATAAATTTTTTCTCTCGTTGAAGTAAATCTCGAAAAGTATTTGTAATGACTTTACCAAAAAAATAACCGAAAATTTCAATCGTAAAACACCAGAAAAACATTTTGAATCGTGAGAAATATCGTAAGCTATTCAAATATCATCAATTTCGTCCAGAAAATTGATTTTTTCCTCAATTTATTTTCAAGTTTTTCATTTTTCTCTCACTCGGTGGTGCAAATTGCAATTTTGGTGTACCAAAGAAAAAATTTTTTTTCGGTTTGGTGGTGTATGGTGGAAATTTTTTCGCTTGTGAATAACGAAAACGCTGCGAAAGAAAACGCAGCCAACAACAAATACGTCGAGAAAAACGCACAATTATCGTTTCATTTTCATTTCGCACAAAGAAAAAACGAGAATTTAATTTTTCCCAAAAAGAAAAAAAAATATTCAATTTAATTGTTGGAAGTGAGTACGACAGGCAGAAAAAAAAACCGAAGAGGTGGAGTGTGAGAAAAAAGGAGGACAAGAGCATACACACTCATCATCAATATACGCAATACACAGAGTGAGAGAGAGAGAAAGTGATAGTGGGACGAACAACACACGATATCCAGAGAGGGTAGCCGCACACAGGACAGACAGAGTAAGCACAAAGATCGAACGAACGAAGTAGGAAAATTTTTTGAAACAGAAAAAAAGTGAAAAGCAGGCCCGTGAAGCAGGAAAGAAATTTTTCCTTCTCCGTGTAGAGAGCAACAACAAATTGTGTGTATTTTATAAAACATAAGTAAAAGAAGTAATTTACATAGAAAATGAATGAATTAGACAGTCTACGGCAAGAAGCTGAATCATTAAAGAATGCAATCCGTGATGCCCGCAAAGCAGCCTGCGACACCAGCCTGGTGCAGGCCGCAAGCAATTTGGAACCAATCGGGCGTATACAGATGCGTACGCGCAGAACCCTACGCGGCCATTTAGCCAAAATCTATGCAATGCACTGGGGCAATGACTCCCGGAATCTAGTGTCCGCCTCTCAAGATGGTAAATTAATCGTCTGGGATTCGCATACCACGAATAAAGTCCATGCCATACCGTTACGCTCGTCATGGGTAATGACATGTGCATATGCGCCCTCCGGTAGCTACGTTGCCTGCGGCGGCCTAGATAATATGTGTTCAATTTACAATCTAAAAACTAGAGAAGGTAATGTGCGTGTATCGCGCGAACTACCCGGACACGGTGGCTACTTGTCATGCTGTCGCTTCCTGGATGACAATCAAATCGTTACCAGTTCCGGTGATATGTCATGTGGCCTATGGGATATTGAAACTGGCCAGCAGGTGACTTCATTTATGGGTCATACTGGCGACGTAATGGCCCTATCCCTGGCGCCACAGTGTAAAGCCTTTGTATCGGGCGCCTGCGATGCTTCTGCAAAGCTATGGGACATACGCGAGGGTGTCTGCAAGCAGACATTCCCCGGTCACGAAAGTGATATTAATGCCGTAACATTCTTTCCAAACGGTCAAGCATTCGCCACCGGTTCCGACGATGCTACATGCCGATTGTTTGATATTCGTGCTGATCAAGAGCTAGCGATGTACTCACATGATAATATCATATGCGGCATTACATCTGTTGCATTCTCAAAGAGTGGTCGTCTACTGCTCGCCGGCTACGATGATTTCAATTGCAACGTCTGGGACACAATGAAGGCCGAACGCTCTGGCATTCTAGCCGGCCACGATAATCGAGTGTCATGCTTGGGCGTCACCGAGAATGGCATGGCCGTAGCAACGGGATCATGGGATTCATTCTTACGTGTGTGGAATTAAACAAAAAAAAAAAAAGAATATTAAAAAAACAAAACAAACAAGTAAATAATTTAAACAAAAAATAATAATATATATAAATATATACATAAAGTAAATATTAAAGCAAAAAAGAAGAATAATTTAAAATAAAAAAGCATTTACATAAAACAAAAAACAAACAGAATGAAAGTAAAAATACAAAACAAAAAAAAAACAAACCACATTTATAACATTTTTCTTATAATATTTAAGTCTATAATTTATACAAATTTTATATGGCCATATAAGCTATGCATAAAAATTTATCTTAACTAAAGGAAGAAATTAAGAAAAAGTGTGCAAAAAATGATAACAAAAAATAATTTATATAAAACTAGGAAAAAAACACAAAAAAACTGATAATGAATACATCTAAAGTAAACATATATATTGAGGTAAAGAAAAGAAAACAAAAGTAACAAAACAAAAAAAAAACACAATCCCATTCTTTTTTATATAAAAAATATAGAAACAAAGGAAAAACAAAATAATCTTTCATTTTACAATTTCCAAGTAGTAATATATACATATATAATTAAAGTTAAAACAAGAAATAAATAGTTTATCACTGAGATTTCAAAGAACTCATTTCGAACAGAGAATACACCACAACCACCATTACCACCACCACAAAGAGTAAAACAAAAAACGCAAAAAAATGAAAAGAAAAACACACGAAAAGAAAAAAAAAACTTTTTTCTTCCCTTTTTCTTAAGCAACAACACGCATACATACTACACACAAAATGAGATAAAAAACTAAAAAAGTAAAAAAAAAAAAATAACAATTCAACTTAAGAGAAAAGAAAAACAAAAAAAAAAAACAACTTATTAATACGAGACCTTAGCTTTAAACGATTTTTTGTTTCAAATAAAAACTGCAACAGCTATACTTTTTTGTTCGTCTATCCTAATTTATTTGTATACATATGTTTACACTCCAATTGTGTCTTTCATTTTTGTTGCTTAGCTGTTGATATTAAAATCGTAAACTACTATTTGTATAGACAGAAAGACATGTGCAGTAGATACAAAGCTCTGAAATATATGTGTTTTTTAAATGCAAGCGAATTCCAATTTGAACATTCAAATGAAGGTTTCAACTATCTTTGCACACTTTACGTGCGATTGAGTGAGGCCTCTCCTCCTCACATGCGTAATATTTTCCCTCAGCCTCTACTACGTCACATCACATAACAAAAAAATGTTCTTCTTGATTTAAATACAAAGTACTGATGATTGAAATGAGTTGCAACAACTCAGACCTTCATATCTCATAGGTGTCTGTTGCAAATTGTAATTATGGACTGGCCAAGAAAATGTGTATGTTTTTCAGTTGACATTGACAGTTAACGTATTTCCCAGAAAGCACACGTGTAGATTAGGGGGTGGTAGTGACACACCCTCCTTCATTTCGAAACAACCATGCGAATTGCTTTTGCAGAATAACCTACAATTGTACACATCTGCGAATCCATTCGATGCGAATTCCATGGAACATATCCTATTTATTGACTGCGGCACACCTGATGCTCGTTTTTATTAATATTCAACATTTTGGGCATGAAACCCAAAAAAAAAAAAAAACAATGAAACATCTCATGAATTCGGAGGAAGAGGCGTAAAGGAAGAGATTACATTTATCGGGTTTGAGAAAAACCAGACAAAATGTCGCGCTTTGTTGTTTCATTTTTAACCAGGGCCTGTGTGATGATTCAAAGTTTTCGGAATTTTTTACGTATTTTCTTATCAGTCATCCACTGAACGGCCATTTCCTTTGTTTATAGAATTCAGAAATTAAAGAGTATGAGAGATGTCACGATGTTGTGAATATTGCAGTCACTTTACAGCAAGATTTTGTGCCGTTTCTTCTTTCAACATAAACCAAAGTTTACATTTTCGATCCCGTCTGACTCTGAATCAGAGTCGCGGTGAGGGGAAATGTGTAGATGACAAGCCCAAGAGAAAATAATGATTTGAAATAATTGGGCGATCCAATTGTTGCTTGACCTTGAGAATACAGACCGCAAACGATGCCAAATCAATTAGCGTATACATTTTTATCAGCCATTTAGCACTCACTGCTACAAACTTATCGGATATGAAGTCGAAAAGAAAGAAGCCGACACTGGTGCTAGTTAGTACTTTCTCATGGGAACTTGCTTCTTAGTTCCTTGCGACTACTTATACACGCAGATGATTGTGTCATTGAACAAAATTACACTTAAAAATCAAGTGATTAATAGATCCAATCAAATCAGTGGTTAAGGGAAAATAAGAGCAGTAGAAGTTTTATCAGAATTGTATATACGAATCATATCATAAGCCTCGTGGAGACACAATGAACAGCTTGCTTCTGGGTTAGCTTTGAGGGTGCTGTTGCCTGTTTTATTAGATCACCTTACTCATCCTCAGTACGAAGCACGAACATTTCTCAAATCAAACTTTTCTTACGTGAAATTGTTCCTAGTGCAAATAATACGCACATGCATACATCAAATCAAAAACCCATTTGAAAGCAGCAACAAAGAAGTGGGCTAGTTACACGCCATGGATAGGATTCATGTAATCGAACATTTGCACGCCATTTGACTCCATGAATCAGAATGTCTCGTTGCAAGTTGGCAGTGAAAACGACGGTGCCTCCACAAACGCAATCGCACGTTGAATATCCTCTAATGAAATCTTGAATTTTTCTCTCGCCTAACTACGTTATTTCTTGTTTAAAAGCCATTCATTCCTCAAGGATTAATTTTGTTTTCTCAAAAACAACAAACAAATTATCGCCCTGAATTTACATTTTCGATCATTTTTCTTTTGTTTTCCTTTCCAAACGCACAAACAAAGCGAAAAAAAAAGAAACAATGCATTCTCTTTTAAATTTCTTCCTTAGTTCTCTTGCAAATTGATTTAAAGTAGATTGTATTTTTATGTATATTTTTTACTCTCAATTATTGATGATTTTATTTCATTTTATATTTTTTTTTGTTTATCATTTTTATTTTTAATTTATTATATTTTATGTGAAAACGAAGTTATCTAAATTAAAGCACAAACATTATGGTAAACTAAACGCGCATACAAGTGAAACCAAAACTTATTATTATTAAATATATCTAAAACATAAACTTATATATTAAAAGCAAAATACAAAAAAAACGATTTAAAAAAATATACAAAAAAATAAAAACAATCAAATGAAAGAAATTTCTCAATTTTTATTATTTTTTTATTTAAGTTTTAACTATGTTTACTATTCTTATTATGCTATTATTATTGTATTAAAAAGTATAGCAAGAAAAAAACTCTATATACTATTATTTAAAGTCAATAAATAAACTTTAAATTTAATGAGAAAAAAAAAGCAAAAAATGGAAAAATTGAAAAAGAAAATGGAAACAATTCGAAATCACACACACAAGAACCACAGAAATCAAGTTACAACACATTTCCCATTACAATAACGTGAAGTAAAAGCAAGATTTAAGCCAGAAGGAGCGCTAAACCGAAACATTATAGAACACACTTAAATTATTTGCCACATTGATTGGACGAAAAACAAGAAATGAAAACAAATTGAAAATGAACATGAAAAAATATAAGAATAAAATGTAAAAAGCCACAAACACAAAAAGATGAAGCTAAAGAAAAAAAAACAACAAACATCATATTATTATTAACTAATCAAAGGCAAGACAAACAAAAACAAAAAAAAAAAAAAGAAAATGAATATGATTAATTTATTTAAAATTAACATAATATAAGCAGTGTACATGTCTAGTGTAAACAAGCGTATTAAAACTATAAGAGCAGTTTTATCATCATATTTCATATATTTCAAGCATTTTTGGTTTGCGCGTGCGTGGTGTAGAAACAAAAGCAACCACAAAAAAAGCAAAAAAAAAAATACAAAAAAAAAAAACCGACAAAATTATAACAAAAATAAATGGAAACAAATGGGAGATGATGATGAACCTACATAAAATAATAAATTTTCAAATTCTATTGTCTTATGTTTAGGAAGATTTCCTATAAATTGTAAGAATCTGGTGTGTTTCGAAACAGTTGAATAAAGTATGTTGTACAACAATAAAAAAAATAATAAAACTACTTAATGGCCTACGTTATTTATTATTTATGTGACTTAATCATGTTTTCTTACTGTTTGTGTGTTTTTTTCATTAGGCATGTTTAATGATCATTCATCGAATAATTGGAAAAAACAAATAGTTTGAGAGAAAGATTCTCAAAATGGAGTACATGGTAAACTTTCCATCATCATATTCGAAGCAGAAACGCAAAAATTATGGGACCACATTGGAAAATACAAAGCGAATACTTTTCCTTTGTAAATTTCAATTTAAATTCTTGAATTTAAAAAAATTCGATCAGGCAATAAGTTCGTATCGGTCTTTTCAGAGATTTGTTTTATTTCAACATAATTCAATAGTGTATTCGCCGCTACTGCTTACAATCTATCGCACTTCCCGGCCAATTTTACGTTGGAAATCGGTAGAAAATTCCCAGGTTGGGTTTTTGGTTAGTGCTTTGGCCTTGTCTTTTCAGTCAAATAGACCTTTTACAAGGTGTTACAGTGTAAGGTGCGACTTGTTAAGAATTTCCTTCTATTTTAAAGCTTCAAAAGTACAAAAAAAAAATTAAATGAGGATTATCACAGTTTTGTAAAAGCTGAATCTATGAAATGCATTTTATACAGACACATCAAAAAATATGGTCAAACGCAATCCAATAAAGAAAATATACTTATTACTCAACTCATATGGGTTTAAAAAACACAGCATATATTTTTCGTTTCCCTTATAAAACTGGGACTCTACCATTAGGTATGAAATGCAAAATCAATTAATTTTCCGCGTCGGAAAGATTCTGAGTACTGTTCTTTTGATTTAATTCAAACATTTTTTCGTACATTTCGGGCGGTATCTTGGCCTGAGTAATGTTGATTTTTAATGCATCAAGAGTTCGAAATCTTACAATATCAAATCACATGATACTGGTGGCAAAGGTCGCCAAAAATTAAGCGACCAGGAATAACGCAATAATTGGTAGTGTTTTCTGCCTAAATTATGTATCGTCCGATTCATAATCTTCAATCCCACCTAAAACAAAAATAGGTAATCGTTCGACAGTTTCCCGTATGAAGGGTCTTGTAAATGTCGATTATCTTTTCTCAGCAAGAGATGGACAATCATACAATATGTCGCCCATTGTTTCACTGACCCTCTGAAGCGCCCTGCAATTCCTGCAGTTACAAGACAATGCCAACAGTAGTTTCGAATAGAATAATTCATAGTTCCCTCTCTAAAGACTGTCCCGTTTACACTTAAAGATATACAACACGTACTCCTTTGAAAAGAGCATTGGCAGAAACATAACTGTAAGTATCAACCAGGAAAAAAAGAACGTTGTAATCTACAATTGTGTTTAGCAATGTAAAACCACCCTTCCTGTCGCTATTATGCGGTCACTGGATATCAAATGGTTAATGTCAGCAAACAAGATATCAGGGACAAAAACCACTACGCAAACTAAACGTAGAATCATTGTTCGCACAAGCTTACAGTTTCACCGCAATGATGTGTTTTATGTAGGTTCACTTATTTTCGTGCTTTTTATAAACGATTTTTCCCATTGTATAAAGAAACACGAGCAGATGACGTGCAAAAATAGTGCCACTCCACGATCTCAACGATTTAATCCTTAAATTCTATCAAAACCAAATTCATCCAAAGAGCGGAGGAAACATGTGCGCCGATTCATATTACAATAGTGCCATAGAATACAAAATAAAATAAGTAACCTTGGAAACATCTTTTATCAATTCCTTACTTGGAATGATCAGATTTTACGTAAAATGTGTAATACATGGCCTTAGTCAAACAAACATTTTTCATCTCTTAAATACAAATTTATCAGGTCGTTTGTGCCTTCTCTCATTATACCGTATAAGAGTTGTGATTATTTTTTCAAATATGAATTTTGAAAATATTAAGTTTGAACGTTTCAGAACATGTAAAAACATTTTTTTATGTTCATGCATCGGGCAAACCTTACCCTTCATAATAGAGTAAGAAGTCAAAGTATTAACCAAAGAATTATTCATTTAATATTATTTAAGCACAAGTTTTCGAACGCCGAAAAGCAATTCATTTGTGAAATGCGAAAGGGTAGATATGGGGAACTGTAAACAAACTTACTATTTTTTATAGGGTAATTTAAGTTGCGAACTGACATTGAACATTATTACTTAAATATGCTTCAACCGCATTTGTTTTACGACATTAGAAGTTTTTCTATATATTAAAAAGAGAGAGAGAGAGCAAGAGTCCATTGAAAATCAAAACCGATTGTCAGCGTAAGTACGTCAGTTTTATGACATATCGTTCTGTTTTTCTTCATTTATTACTGATCGTTGCAGGGGTAACATCTGCACAGAATATGTTATATATTGCACAACATTCATCAATTGTGTTTGCATATTTCTGAATTTGGCTGTCTGATAAATAACCGACCTAACCATGATGCACGCGACTCGTCTACAGTTATCAATCGGCGCCAAAACTCGGTCTTATTGCCTCTAAACTGAGCCAACAGAGCGCTGGAAATGTTCATGCGCACGTTTGTGGTCTAGCGTAAGCAAACGCGGCACCCAACGCGCGGACAACTTTCTCATGCCCAAATCTTGGTTTAATTTATGGCAAACACGTTCTTTTGACATCTTCATAATCTCAGCTATTTCTCTAACTTTAATCCGGCGGTCGTCTAGTACCAATTGATGAACTTTAGCGATGTTATCGTTAGTGGTTACAGTTTTTGGACGCCCAGGACGTTTATCATCTTCCAAGCTCCTGCGACCACGTTTAAATTCAGCTGCCCAAAATTTTACGGTGGTAAACGATGGTGCAGAGTCACCATACACAGAGTCCAACTCATCTTTGATTTGTGAAGGCGTATTGCCTTTCAAAAATAAAAATTTAATTACAGCTCGATATTCAATTTTTTCCATTTTGGGGGAATCACCGAAATACACTCACAAAAACGACTGTCAACAGATAATGGTGCAAGATAAATTTCTGAAATTTTGGCGAGTAGCTATTATAATATGCACAATTTGAAGTAGAAACTTTTTTTTCACTTGTGCCGCTAGCTTCGGTTATTTATCAGACAGCCCTCGTATTTTCCTCTATAGTTCTTACAAAGTAGGAATTAAACTCAACGACAAATGATCAAATTCGGGGCATCGAAAATCGAGAGTGCCTGAAGCACTCTAAAGTTATGATAAACAATGACTTTAGTGCATTTTTAAATATTCTGTTTTCCTCCTTCTTTTCTTATTTATTTCTTTACTTTTTCCTTCACTCCCAGTTGCAGTAACTGACATTGTTGCACTTAGAGGGTTATATTTTTAAAAACATAATTTTATATACAGTGAAATCGCGATAATCCAAACTTCTGTAAGACGAAGCGTTTTTTCCGGTCCAATAAAAAAATCATTCAAATCAAAGAAAACCTATGGAAATTGTTGCGCCTAGCGCACTTATTTGTGCTAGAGTTCAAATGTTTTCTACAATAGTTTGAGTATATATTTTGCTGTCAATCCCTTCCAAAAAAAAAAGAAGCAACGACATTGTTTTTTTATTCAAATTTGTTTTTATAAAATTCCATGTTATTCCCTTATGCTAGACAAATTTTCTTAAGACAAGGTTAATAATTCAATATCTTACATCTATGTAACTTATTGAACCTATGTGGGTGCTCTAAGTTAGCCTAGTTAAACAATTACACTTCTTTGTTCTTGAACCTTATTGTACATTTAGTTTTTTTCTTACATCCTACTATTAACTATTTCCATTCGCCGTACAAATGCGTTCACCAGGGCGTATTAGTTATTTATATGTTTTACATATATGGTTTATACGCCGTGGTGTACCTTTTTTTTTGTTTATAAAACTTAAAACTAAACTTACTTAAAACTAAAACACTAAAAAGCTGGCCACAGACTGCCCAACTGGTAATACTACGTACACATAACACAAACCTATAAAGACAAGTTAACGGAGCCAGGAGCCGAGTATAACACAGCCATCAGTGCAGGTGACGTTCTTTCCAAGACTTCCTCCTTTCTCGAACGGAGATCGTTCTCCTGAACCGAAGCAGATCCTCGCGGCTGCGAATGAATAAAAAAGGAACAACAGCATCACCTCCACTTTCATTTATCCTCCCAAGTAGGGTCTTCACAATTTGCTTTCATAAAACTAATAATTGATATCTAATAAGTTTAATTAATTGATAAGAGAGATGTAGAGGCAAGACGTGTGACGACTTTAGTGTTTTACGAATCGAGTGTTGCATTAAGCGAGTTCGCAAATTGTTCTTGTAAATTGAACTTGTTTTTAAATATTTAAAAGATCCTGTAAAAACTTACTAGATACTTCGTTTCGCACCGATAGATAAAAAACTAAAACTGAGTTTAAATTTTTATATCGCGCTTTTTAATTTCTTAATATTAATTCATAACAAGTGTATATTCGAATAGGAATTAGTTGATATATCAAATTCACTCTAAAAAACAAAACAAACACTTTACTATTCTCTCATACATAAAGTTTGCCTTGAAAGAAAAACTTTATTTTTGATTTCCAGGAATTTTCATTTTATTCGGAAAATTCCTTGTGCCAACATACATTTTTTTGTAGTAACCAAATTTGTTCCGTATTTTGAATAATTGTGAAAATGGTAAATTACAATGGGCAACTGATTTTAAGCGTATTAAAGACGATCGAGACTCCAGCCACACTAAACACCATTGCGCAGGAGGTGGCAAAAAAATGCGGGGTATTTTTTTAGAATCTTATATATTTTCTTATGTATGTTTTATAAAACGTGTATTTTTCCGGTTAAAGAAAAGCATAAGCGATATATACGAGACCGTTAAAAGCACTTTATCGGAAGGAGTCAAACTGGGATTCGTGCAAAGAGAGAACAAAAGGTATGTCGTTGCAAGTGATGTCAATGAGGAAGAAGAAAATAAGGAAGATGAAAACGTTGAGGAAGAGCAGCCACAAGATGCAACTAGAAGAAGACGACGTCGCCGTTCTACATCACGTCGTCGACGATCTGGATCTCGTCGTCGACGATCTAGATCTCGTCGTCGTCGTTCAAGACGCAGCAGATCATAGAATCTGAATGCATCCTAGCCTTTAACGCAAGCAGTGTCAAAAACCAGAACGAGCTTTCTTTCTCTAAAAAAATTAAAAGAAGTTTGAAAAAAATTTAAGTGCCGTTTGAAAAATTTCCTTAACTTGTACGAAAATGCGTATGCTTTGTTCAATTATTGTTGCCACTGCCACAACGTTCTGCGGAGCCGAAATAAACGTCCATCTCGAAATTATTTCCGACATTTCGTTTGCTATGCGCGTTTCAAAGATTGTATACATCACTCGGAAAGAGGATGGAGTTGTTGAAGGGAATGTAGTCGTTGTTGTGCGAAAGCATTTGCCAAAAAAGTTTTCATTAATCAAGAACGAATGTTAAAGGTTCCAAGACGATCAGATACCGCACTAGATCTAACCATAAACGATGCCAGCCAGCAATTGGGTGAAGCTACTACTATGGTTCTCTCATTCGCTTTCCGGGAAACCAAAGCTTTTGGGCACCGGGGGAAGCATGGTTGCAAAGCTGAAGCTTAAAGGAATTGACGAAAGGTCACCACTAGGAGTGGAGCCTGGGGCTTTATTTGCTTCAACACGGGAAAACTTGCCAGGTTTGAACACAGAGACAGATTGATAGCTCTTTCTCGAAACTATGGCTGGTGGTGCATAGCCTTTCATAGTTCGTGGAGTGGTTTATATTCTGATAACGAACAAGACTCAAATATATTAGATGGGTTATGTTGTGGTCGTTGTTGATAGTGTTGTGGTTACAATAACTTCATACTTGAAGTTTGCTAGACTTGTCCAAGCAAAACTTTTTACGATAGAGAAATCTAGTTGCACAGTTGATGACTTGGTCAACTCCATTGAGTCACTTGTAGAACTTTCCACACTCCTTTGAAAGGGGGAATTTAACTAGATTTGTTAACATCATCTCTAGCAAGGCATTCCATGATTGGGTTTGGCGTTGTAGTAGTAGCTGTTGTTGTCGCTGGTACAATCACAACAGTTGAAGATGGTGCTCCATTGAAAACCAGCTGGGCAACTGATGCGAAAGGCAACTCTCCACAGGTATTTGTGGACAATCCCCAGAGAAGGCAAACTGGGCATGATTAGTTTAGATACTGTTGTTGTTGTAGATTAGTAAGTGGATTGGGAGGAACTGCACCACTCGCATAATTTGTCACACTTGGTAAATGACAACGGTGTAAAACTGTACTGCAGTGTAGTCCTTCTGATAAGCTTACTATATGTAGAAAAACCTGAAACTCTGTTCATGTAGATCATGGAAATTGTCTGCAGTTGAATTCGATCATGCAATCAGTGGGAGTGAAAATGGAAAATATAGGTTCTTTTGCTTTTCCCTTCCTGCGGATGGTTTAGTTATATCTTCAGCCATTGGGACAATACGCGAGAGTCGCTTGGTTTGAAATGGAGAGAAGTTTTCATCCTTTGTTCCCTTTCATGATCAATTTTGCTGCGAAGTGAACTGGAGTATGCAAGCAAATACTTGGATTATCATAAAAGAGAAAACGGTTTGCTTGGTCATGCTCACGTAACTAAGATAAGAAAGTGCTAGTACATTTTTGTACAGAGATGCGCTTAAACTCTTATCCGCAAGCTGTAACGAGGTTAGGTATAAGAACGAAAACAAATAACAATTGCTTTCGCCTCATTCACACGAACATGTGTAAGTGATGTTAGTTTAACCCCGTCTTTCAAGATGTAATGGTCTCTGATATCCTGGAATATAAATTATCTGAAAAATAAAGACAGTGCTGGACGATTTAGGTACACAACTTATGACATTGCGGTAGTTATGTAAGGATTCTAACTATTCGTTGAAATTCGCTTAATGTTTGTAGTTTGAATGGACCAAAATAGGCAACAGCGCATCATATATGAAGGATGGACGGGTGCATTTGAAACAGCCCGCATGTATCCAAGAACAGAATTTAAAATTTAACCTGCACAATTCTTACACGATACGTTACTTTTTGATCATAAAATATGAAAGCATAATTTCTCCATTAGAGACTCGTCGATGCCACAAATTTGGGAGCGTCAGAGACCAATATCCTTATTGGTTTCTGGTGAGCGTACTTTGAAATTAATCGAAATTTGAAATATATTACTACTTTCATAGTAAGAATAGTCGAAACTACGAGTAATAGAACAGCTTCGAAATTCTCACATGACATACAAACAAACAAATGTCATTTATTTGACGTTACGACGGCCCATCATGCTGCCTCGAGTATTTGGATTTCTCTCACATTTTCGGCCTCAGCTCAGTAGCAAATTTTGCAGAAATTTCGCAGCTCACGCGCACAAAACCTACTTCAACATGAATAAAGTTTACTTTCGGAACGTACCTGGTTCAACAGAGCTGCAGATAAGTTTTCGCTATAGAAATCCCGCTCTCAACGTCGATCGGGAGTTCAATTTCTGCCGGAATTTGAATGAGAACGTCGATGATGCATTGGTGCGAATACGCAACAATATCGAAAAAGAACTCAACAAGAAATTGAATAAAAAGCAGAAAAAAGCCAAACCTGGTCAGGAGAATGCAGAAACAACTGCTAAGCCTGCTGAAGTCAAGGACGTAAGTAGTAAGTCAATCTGGAGAGGGCGTATGTCGCAGTTATGAATTCCAATCAATTTGCAGGTTGCCGTGGATTTTATTAGGTCTAACGAAAAATTAGCATCAATTACCTTCGCCAAAATGATAGAGAACACAAACGATCTGGTTCTTCAAGTTCTAGACGAGAGGTTTGATGTCGTTCTAAATACACCATGGGTTTGCAATGTTGTGTTACCACAATCGATTTTGGCAGGTTTCATTCTGTACCCAAGAAAAATTGAAATGCAATTTGCCAACAGAGAGCATTCGATTGGGACGTGGTATAAGGGGAAAATGGTAAGCATACCAAACTGATTAAGAGTTCTAGTTTAATTGTATATTAAGCCAGCCTCCGGAAACACTCAAAAAACAGAATGGGCAAAATGTGGATCTGGTTTAAGTTATGAAACGTCATCAGACGACGTTGGCCACCATATAAAATTCGAGCTTCAACCTGGTAATGCAACAGGTTTAGGACCTGTGGTTGATGTGATTGGCAAGAATGCGGTGGAAGCAGGTCCTGGAAGATGTCCGTTCGAAGATCGGCACGTATTTACGCAAGATTGTTTGAAGGGAGATCAATTTCGCGTGATAAGTTACAACATCTTGGCCGACATGTATGCAGACAGTGAATATACCAGATCAGTCCTTTTTCCCTATTGCCCACCATACGCACTCAGTATTGAGTACAGAAAGCAGCTTCTTATTAAGGAAATCCTTGGATATAATGGTGATGTGATCTGCCTTCAAGAGGTCGATATGAAAGTATTTGATCTAGACTTGCAGCCAATTCTAAGTGAGAGAGGTTTTTCTGGACACATGCAGGAAAAGGGTTCAGTTGGGGAGGGAATCGCTACATTTTATCGTAAGGATCGCTTTGAGTTTGTTCGTACCAGTGGTTTACTGATTGGAGCCAATATCAAAACGTTGCCCATCTTTCGAGGCATCTGGGAAAAAATTAAGCACAACACAAAACTAGTAGAACGAATTGTAGAGCTAGCAACAACATTGCAGGTGAGCAACCGTTTTGAAGAACACAATGAGCACTTGTAAACCTAAAGCCTCCTTGCAGCTAACAATACTTAAATCGAAAGACACAAACAAGTTCTTGCTTGTGGCAAATGTACACCTCTACTTTCATCCCGATGCCGATCATATACGCCTTTTGCAAGCAGGCCTCTCAATGCTGTACATAGATAACATTTATAAACAACTAGCCAATGAGATGGATGTGAGCGAGAAAGACGTGTGTCTCATCTTCTGTGGGGACTTCAATTCGGTTCCAGAATGTGGCATTTACAAATTGATGACTGAGAAGTTCGTCGACAGTGATTTTGTCGACTGGAGCAGTAGTAAGTAATTATGATTAAGCACTTAAATGTGACTTAAGTGCTTTCGTCAACAGATGCAGATGAGGCTATTAAGGACGTCACCCTTGCCCAACCATTTAGCATAGCCTCCGCTTGCGGAACGCCGAAATACACCAACTTCACCCACGCATTTGCAGCTTGTTTGGACTATATATTTTATCAAACTGATCGACTGTCTGTCGAAGAGGTACAATCTCATTCCGCTCCATAAAATGTAAATTATATTAATTCCACCGTAATTTCAGGTGATTCCCCTGCCCTCGGAAGAAGAACTTAAGGCTCACACAGCCATACCATCCGTTATCTTTCCCTCCGACCATGTAGCGCTGGTTTCTAACCTTAAATTCAAACCATAAGCAAAGGCTAGACGACTTATATTAGAATCAACGCAAAAATAGCAAAATATAAAACACTCTCTTTTAATAATTACTGATCTGTGTTAAATCTAAATCCTCTTCCCAAGCCGTATGTTCCTGCTGAGTGCTGTATTCGGTCTCTTGCGTTTCGGCGATGGACCATAGTTCATCATCATCCGCTTCGCTAAATGTTACTTCGTTCTGTTTACGTTTAAAAGTCTTTCTAGGCGCTGCTGTTGCTGTACCCTGATCACGATTTCCCATCAGTTTCTGGCTCTCCTCAAAGTACTGATTCGGATGGTTTATCCCCACCTCCAGCTTCGTGTCATGAGTAATCTGAAAGTATCGTCCGCAAGCCAACTGGAAATGGCCCTTTGCAACATATGCCAAAACCTCCTGAGCATGTGCTGCACCAACACCGTAAGCGGTCAGTTTGCTCTTCAAGGCAGATTGGTCGTAAATTTTGTACGGACATCCATGACATTCGCCTGGTCCTCCCGCTTTCTCCTGAATAATCTTCAGGCAAGAATAGGGCGTGTAATTGACCATAGAGCCGACTTTACCATAGTTGTGGCGAATGTTGTAAGCGTAACTTTTTTCGAATTTCTCAGCATCCATTTTTTTCGTAAACTCCTCTTGCCAGAAGCGAAGTGAATCCTCCAATGTGACACCGATTCCCTTTAAAAACAGACCATACTGCATACGCCCAGTGTACTTGTGGTGATGCACTGTTCGTAGATGTTCGTGGGACATGCGCATACAAAGTGGGAACGACTTCTTAGACAATTGATCAAGAGCTTCGATGGGAACAGATGAGTTCTTAGACAGAGCATAATCTTTGCCTGTGTACGAAGTGTGCAGTGATTTCAGAAGGTGGAATATCCTCTCATCGTTTTCAAGCTCGCCAATCATTTTGCTGGCTGATTGAAGTCCGTATTCGATTTCATCTTGATGTTTGACTGCAACTATGGACACGAAGTCATGTGTGTTTACATATGCAAATCCGTCTTTGAGATAACACCGACGTGACCTGACCAAATCCAGAACTTCTGTAAAATGCACTTTGTAGAACTGCAACATTTCGATTTTGGTCACACTCTGACCCATGGTACTCTCATAGAGGCCATCCTTCACATCATTCTTTTGTTCTTCTGTGAGTGGGGTGTATTTTAAGTTGGAGATCTCAAGAAAATGCTGAATTTCACTGCTGCTCAATTGTGCAAACTTGTAACGGAAAACTTCCATTTCTCGACTCAAAAACCATCTGCAAGACTTTAATTACTACCAATTACTTTTTCGTGTCAATTCTGAAACTAACCTTTGTAAATCCTGCGTTCTGCAATAGACCAATCGCAAAATAAAATGGGAGATGTAATCTCTTCGTCGGAATTGCAGATCCACTTCTTTCTTGCCACCACCCGAAAACAAGCGAAGATAACCCTTAAGGCCTTCCCTTGTGAGTTCTGCATTAATGTAAGTCTTCCAGTCGTCAGAAAGGAATCGAAGATTTTTTAGCCCGGCCGCGTCGAAGATTCGCAGCACTTTAAGTCGCTCTAAAGCAAGTTCTTCGAACTCTTGAATTTTGATGTCTTCAGTGGGCGGGTATTTATACAAAACCACATTACTTGGATAGCGTGCCTCAAGGTCTTCTAACTCGGGTTTTCGTTCAATGCGTTGGCGACTTTTACGTGTGAAATCCATTACTTTACACTGGTGGGTATAGTTTTAAGAAAATTGTGAACTTTTCATCAACAAAAACTATCCTGACATGTTTTGACTTTCAAATTCGTTTTTGGCGCCAACATTGTTTTGACAGATAGACAAACGATACTCGAATACAGTTTAGGAAGCTGTGATGGAGGCACCAGTGCTTTTAAATTTTCTTGTTTTGCTAATTCCAAACTTTCGCGAGTTTTAAGTAAGTACTGCTTTAATTTGTTCTTGGTCTCAAGTGAGAAAAAACATTATTTACAACACTTGCTCTTTTCAAGCATTTGCATTTTTCATTTAAAATTGCACATGATGAACCACATGAGGAATCGTCTTGAAATTAGTAATAAATAAACTAAAATGTAATTTTAACCCATTAATGCCCATAGTTAAATTACAGTGATTTTTATTTTGAAAACTTTATTTTTTAGTTCATATACAACCTTTTAAGCAAGTAGGAAAAAAAAATAAGAAGAAAATGATTTCAATCCATGAGTTTTAGTGGTGTACTCGATTGAGTACAATGGGCACTTAAGTATGGTATTTTTCGAAACAAGGCCTTTCAATGCAAAGCGTTTTATCACACTTCTTGCACGCCCAACGTACTCTAGCATGGCAAATTACACACCTGAGCTGCTGAGAAAATTTTTTCGCAAAATGCCCAATGTTGTCTGTTGACAAGCCAGGTATTGTTGATGATGATGGTCTGTTAGGAACAGTTTCCTTTTGACATTGGCGAAGTAAGTATCTTGTGATATTCCTTCTAAATTCCAATTGATCCTGTGGATTATCTGATGATATGACATGCAACCTCCATGCATTAGAGACTGTTAAATCCAACATATAAGTAAATATGGTCCACCACCATTTTTTTCCTCGTACTGCAATCCGATACAAAGATATGGACTGATCCATTTCGTCTACACCGCCCATTCCTCTATTATAGTTTTGAAATAATTTTGGGATATTCAGCTCAACTTTTGCTTTTTTTCCGGTACACCATCGCTTTACCTTGCCGAGTGGTTCAACGGTGTCGAAGTTTGTTCCCATAGTGCAAACACTGTTGTCTTTCCATCGAACGAAAAGAACTTCGTTACCACTGTCAAATCGATAGTCAAACTCTGCTCGGTTTTTCTTTTTCATATCCTTGACTGTGGTTAAAGGACACTTTTTTGTCCGGTTTTCACGAACAGTACCCGTAGCTCGATATCCTAAATCACGCAAATCCTTTAACAGTTGGTGGTTGGTGAAAAAATTGTCGAAATAAACAATATGTTCGGCTGGATTTGCTGGGATCTTTCCTAAAAGAGACTTTACTACTCTTGAACCTAACGGCTCTTTTATATTCGATCCAATCACTTTGCCACAGTAAATATCAAAATTGTAGCAGTATCCCGTGGAACTTGTTAGCGCCCAATTCTTGTATCCGAAGCGTACAGGTTTACCTTTTATGAACTGTTTGCATGGATGGTGGCCAAAGTACTTTATCATTGACTCATCTATCGACAAATCGGTATGAAAAGCATTCCACTGGTTAAATTTTTTGATAAGAAGATCAGCCAAGGACCTTACTTTAAACATTTTGTCATTGGATGTGCGTGCTTCGTTGTTGTCTACAAAGTGGATGTTTCGTTTTATTTCCGTGAACGCATTTCGAGACATGGTTCGCTGCACCAATGAAGACCTTACATCTTCATCTAAAGACCAATACAATCTCTCGCGTGGCAATTTGCGATATCCAGTCAGCAATAGTATTCCAATGAAACCTTTCAATTGGGATACATTTATATCGAATGCTTGTCTGTTGTTTTGGCAAGCATAGAGCTTCGTATTGCTTATTATAAGTTCTACAACCTCTTCATCAAACAGCTTTTCAAAAATTTTTACGGGACTTAGGTTGCCAATTGATCCCTTCTTGACTGAACTGCTTCTGAACTTGAAAAACTAGCTGTGTATGAAGGGGAACACTTCTTCCAACTAAGAAGGCCTTGACTACTTCCCGCTATCTTACGTCTTTTAGAAGATAGTGCTTCATCATCACTGCTTTCCCAATCACTTTCTCCGGAGGCTTGCGTATGTGTGAAAACCTCTACTGTCCCTGGAACATCGTGAGGTAGGTTAGCTGGTTCGATGTCATCATCGGCACCTTCTTCCTCATCTGTAAGATAACTTGGCTCTGGCGGGATAAGTACCATATCAAACTCCCCCTTTTCTTCATCCTCCAAAATGGAAGTTACAGCTTCCTCCAGTCCATTATAGTTTTTTGAAAACTTAAAAACTAGTTCATTCATCTTTTGCTGAAAAATTATAAAAAGATAATTTGTACAGTCATGTGCCCACTGTACTCAAATGAGTACACGTAAAAATAACTGAACATTGTTGACGACAGAACTTACCAACTTTGCATTTACTACTTTAGAACTTTGAAATGATTAATAGTTTTACTAGAAATCACAAAAAAAACAATCAAATCTCACTTAACACATATCAATATTATAATAATTGACCTTACTCCCTTGAATATTTCACAGCTTTAGAACCGCTATACAAAAAATGCACAATGTCACACACGAATGGAAAAGTGCATTAATTTAAAACTGACACATAGTCGAGGCACTCTTAGTTTCTGAGAAATTCAAATTTTTCTCAGTTACATCTATTATCGTTCGCGTAACGGGGCTTCAAGCAGGTGTACTCAATTGAGTACAGTGGTCGTAAATGGGTTAAATAACACTCATACAAAAGGCTTTCGCCACTTTGTCACACAGAACGTAATGTCTACAAGAAAGCTGTCGGAACGGACAAACGGCGAACTCAAAAGTTAACTTTGGCATGCGAGGTAGTCTGTACAAATCATATCCGACCTTTGAAGTACAGTTCACATCTATACGCTAAGGCTTCATCTTTATGGCTTGCTGGCTTTTGTTTTTAGATTTAACTTCGTGCTTTGGCACTGCAGAAATATGGCTTTTATATTGTATACTATCACGTAAAAAGCATCCGCATTAATTAAAAAAAATTATTCAAAAATTAGTTTAAAGCAAGAAGATATTAACTGTTGACTTCTGGCGAAAAACTAAGCCAAGTTATGTACATCGGCCCTTCGGTCGGCCAATAATTCGAGAGACCGAAACAAATGCTGATCTGTACGGTGAATACATCAAAAACAGAGACCTTATTGGTTGCTGATCAAAACGTCCAAACGAAGCTCCGTAAACCAATAGTTTTTGTGTTTGAATGAGTTTGAGAAAGAAATGAATTGAAAATACAGACAGAGACCAAAAAGTTATTCTGGTAGAAGTGTGCTTGTCCGAAGCAGAAGTTCAACGCATGGATGCGCATTGGAAACGATAGTTGATGGAAAAAATTTGTGAACTCTGATAGCTCGCTTGACTACTTTCTGTGTGAGTAAACAGCGAGTATTGACCATACGTTTGTTATTTAAAAACCGATTCTTGAAAAAAGATTACTTAAAAATGTTTCTTTCACACTTTAATATGTATTTTCTTTTGTTATTAAAAACAAAATTTAAATTAAGACTTTTTGTTGTTAACGGCTGTTGTCACTTAGCAAATCGTCTATGGACAACCAAATACCGATTTCTCACATCTATTTTATTCGATAAGCACCTAGTTGTGAGAGCAAAAACTGGGGTTCATCAATGAATATATAGAAATAGAAAAATGATGCAATCAAGAGACTTCCGATTAGAGAAAAAACAAAACTTCCAAAACACCAGCACAATAAATAATCCTAGAGTTCAACCTCTCTCATCGAACATACGCATTTGTTTGGCGTGCAGAACAGAAATATGATGTTCCTTTTCAGAGTACGTAACGAAAGAAAACCACAACAGCGCTCGAGTGCCCCGACTGATTGAAATTAAAAAAAAAAAAAACAGTTTATGTAAGCTCGTTCTTATAGCTTTTTTTTCTTTGATTTTTTCCAAAATCATGAAATCATCATCAGTTTATTTTTATGGTCTTGTTATTGTAGATCTGCTTTGTTTTTGTTTTAATTTAGGTATAATAATAATATAATAATTAATAATTATATAATATGAATATATCACTAAGGTTCAGGAAGTGGTTTAAGCTCTTTTATTTGCTTAATCAGATACGCTTTCTCGTCGTTGAATTGCTCGTCTTCAGACCGGTCTGTGTGGAATTTCGTTAGGAAATCAACAAGTTTTGCCTGATTCCGCAAGAGGATATCCAGAATGGGTTTCGGTTTGTTCGGGTTTGCAACGAATACCTGAAAATGCAATGAAAACGTTTTAAAGAAATTTGTATTCACAACTGTTAAGGGTGATCGTACTTTAAACACATGGAAGGCTTCAAATTGTATATTTCGTGATTTCTCTTTAAGCATATTCATCATTAGTTTTAGATTATCTGGATTGGATATATACTTTGTCATCACCTGGAAGGGAATACGAAACAATATGATGAGCAACCAATCAGTTGAGAAAATGTGTATGCTTACGGTGAAGTTATGTCTGTCTAGCAGAAGTTCACCAAGCAACTTGAGGCTCTGCCTCCTCGTGACATAGTTTTCCGAGTTCAATAATCGTTGGTAATGTGTAAAGACCTTATCGTAATTTGCTTCAAGAAATTCGGCGCACAGGATTTTGTGACGTGTTAACAGTTCCTGCAGGAAACACAAACAAAATCAAAAATTATTTGGGAAACATTAGAAAAAACAGAAACCGCATTTACTTACTTTAAATGTTGAAAAAGCATCTGATGCTATATCAAACGTCGATACCTCTACATAACGAAAGAAATTGAAAAACTCATCCGAGTGTAACATGATTTTGGCCAGTGCCTCGTATCGGGCACACTCCCTGAGCATCGTTCCACAGTTTAGTGCGATCTCCTGGTGCTCATAGCCAGCCATGAGCGTAAATAAGATTTCCGGCTTCGTGCAGATGTACTCCACTGTTGGTGACCGTGTGCCGATTTGACGTCGTAGGACATTATTAAAGACCTGAGCGACGTCCTTCTTACCTTCGAAATCAATTCGATTTAGGTTCTGAAATACATACGACAAGAATAAACGTAATTTTTGATTAGATTTGATGGTAATCTGTTATTTAAAGGCACGAAATCAAATTAAGAAATGTTTATGCATTTTAGCGGCTCGAGAGTCAGTTCACTACCGAAGCTTCAGATCCACATTGTTGGAAGCGGATGAGAACTCTTGGACTCTTGGTATATTACATTTTTCATGACTGATTCCATTTGAGAGCAATGCAATCAGAAATACAAGACTGCACTAAGAATCTATCTGCTGTGCATCTGCAGATTCCTAATCATGGATGATGATTAAATCATAAAGAGCGAATAAAGAGCATAGACTGCGGAAAGGTTGGATTTGAAGAACACAGTGGAGGACAACTTTGAGAAAGACTTCAACCTACTTGGCGTATGTGCACTGAATAAAGCTGAATACACATTTAGTTACTGTAGAAGTTAGAAGGTTCAACCCTGTGAATTATAGCGCCGGTCAATTATTGTATGCCTTAAATTTGAGGTACAAAATTAAAACATATGTACTGAACTAAGGACTGAAAGTGCATATTGCACAGAATAATACCGAAGTGGAGACATACTAACTTATTAACATATGCACTGTTTCAAGTTCTGTTTCTGTCTGTCTTCAGATTTAAAATTTAACTTCAATTTCAGAGACAAAAAGTTAATATTGATTTCTATCCACGAGATAGTCAAATACACGAGGGAGTCTATAAATATCACAAAACAAACTTCGTTCAGTCAACACAAGTATTCTTCAGTTTTACTTTCGCACAAAATTCATCTATGATACGAATTTAAACAATTCAAATAGACGCAGCTAAAATAACGCATATTCAATGGGCCAGACAAAGTGGCCGGTAAAGTCTAAGTAAAGTCCTCAAGTAAATGTTTGCTCTGATGAAACGTGACATTATTCTTGGTCAATAAGTAACGATCGCTCAAATTTGTCTCGAAGCCATTCGGATGGGCAACACTAGCATAATCATATTGGATCTAATCAATTACCTGTATTAGCAGCAGTAGCAAATTGCTGTTGTAAAGTTCTTGTGATAATTGCGCAACGACATACTCCGTTTGTGGTTCTGCATCCGACGTACCATAAAGCATGTTCTTAATTAACACCTGCAAATGAATAACAAGAAATTTATTAGCAATGTAGTCAAATGGTTATATGATCTATAGATAATATATTTCGGTGACTTAAGCTTGTAAGAAAATTAGGGGTGGAATCGTGTAAGGTAAATAAATGGCTTTGCTCTACGTAAGATCAACTGGTCTATCCATTTTTCTGGTTGATAGTCAGATTGTATTTACAACGGAACAAATACGCAAACCATAATTTAATAAATTATGTTACGGTGATCTGGCTGTTGTTCGAGGTCATAGCACCAGCAATGTGGGTCACACAACCTTACAATAAAATTATCTACCATTGTCTGGCTTGCCTCGATACACAAAACTACGAAATTTAACGTCCCGTACTCGGAATCGAGTGTGCGATAAGTTAGAAGCCACACACGACCCTCTGAAAGGATCTAATTCTTTGTAGAAAATTTTAAACAATATTGGGTCTTAAAAATAATAAAGACAATACTTTTGGCAACTTCAAAGGCAAACCAAATGTTGAAACCTAGAAATTGCTTCCATTTAAATATCAACATTCTAAGCAAATCACGAACAAATCAGTAAATGGAAAGAGTCAGTCACAACAATTAACCAAAATAATATTAGCCGCATCATTTTTCTCAATAACACAATTTGTAAACATCGAAATGTCAAATCAACCACATTACATTTGAAATCAATTTGGGTGTCTTTCACGGTTCTAATTGAAATCAATACCCAGGCTGGATACATATATAAATAAATGAAAAAACAAGGCGCCAGCAGCACTTTGTCATCGCACACAAATTACTACTGTTTAGCCTTTTATTATTGCAAATCAATGTGCGATCGCAGTGATAAGAGAAGACTCGACAGAGAAAAACAAAACAAAACAAATCGAACACGATCGTGATGATTACATTTGCTATAGTTAAATAAACAAAACTAACGAAGACCAGGCAAAACAGAACTATCAATTGGTGTAGGCAAGGCAGTGCGGTTATTTATTTATTGCTTTCGTTGCTTGCAAATATTCTAGTTGTTGTCTTTTGTGAATTTATATTTATCGTCCGGGAGGCGGGAGGTAGAGAATGGACGAAGCAAAATTACCAATGAATAAAATAGCGTATACGCCAGAGTTTCTCTCGAAACTGCATGCTGGCACATGGTCGACAACAGAATGTGCGCCCTCTTCGTTTGCTACAAATATAACAAATATAAACTGCAACCAACCCTCCTGTGTTTTGAGAGAGCAATCTACTGTTCAGAAAGGGGCACGGATAGGCAATAACTTTGTCAACGCACAGTGACGCGATGCATGTGAACGTGTTGCTTTATGAGAATGATCTTGGACTTCGAAGGGAACAATTTTATTTATGAGCGAGAAGAACAAAGACAGCCTTTTCTCTTTTCCATTTTTTTTTCAAATTTACATTTGTGTATGCTTTGTTACATGTAAGCATTTACAAATTTTTGTTTTTTTTTTTTTCTAAAATGCTAAATGTTGAAATTTTAATTCTACACAAACATATCCGCGTCGTAAAAGTGCACCACGTGCAAGTGTGCAATAGAATGACGAAAACATTTGTATTGCACCAAGTCGCAGTTGTCCAAATTTTGTTTGTGTACACAAAATTGTAGTGCAGAGTGTGTTTTTATCGGTATGTGAATATTTGGAGGTATTCTAAGCGACTTGTACTTTTTGAAGGAAATTTTCAAGTGATTTTTATTCTATACGGAAACAGATGCGAATCATTCTTTAAATTACATCCCGAAGCGATTTTATTAACATCAATGCCACTGTAAGGATAAGCTTTATCTTCGGCTGTACTTTTTCTTAATAACTGCAAGTCCAGTCATTTAATACTGTTTCGTTCTTTAAATCGTTTGATCGATATAAAAACCGCAATAAAATAAAAACGAATCCATTTTTTAAAATTATGGATAAATGTTTTGTAACGACATTCTATGTGAACTATTCTGTTCCAAAAAAACAGTAGTAATGCCAAAAACAGCTACCACGCCAAAATCCAAAACTGCCGATAAAATCATGAAAACCCTTGTTCCTACCAAAACTGTTTCGATTACCCAGATGCTAAAACCTGCGGATTTTTTAAATGAATTTATTTTTGCTAGACCTAATCATCTAAGTCCTAAGACTAGCCATTAGTCATTAGACTAAGCCAACAAAAATCTTGAGATCGTGTTGCCTAAAACCCCATCTCATTTACAAACAAATTTATTGCTTGGGAAAAGCTAATCGATACAAGTACAACCGCATAAAGGTCGAAGATATTGACCTCCAAAACATATTATACGCAAAAGGGATGATGTGTTGCCGCAGTCCACTCAATTGTGCCCATGCTCCCTGAACTAAATCATGCCCGTGCTGATGGCTAGATGGATAATTTCTTCATGATTTCACGCGAAATAAATAAAGAACCTGTGCACAAAAAATGGAGACCTCCAAATGAAATCAAAATATTCACTATGGCAGTTTATTTATTTATCGTCTTGCCTGTCTAGCGACAGTTTCATTTCCACGACAAGCAGAGCCTAATTCAAACGATAACCTTGTTGTTCTCCCCGGAATATAATTTTCTGTCAGACCAATAAACGTAATTGGACGAATGAAAAAAAAGAAACTTTCAAATCGATATTGCTTCCCTTGAACTTCGTAATAAACGAAGTATAGTACATATGTAAAGTGAGACTCCAATGTCAAGGCAACAACGTATCATTGACCAATCGTTCGGTGCAGGGATGTTACGGTTGCCTAGAGTAGACCTTTCGCTTTCATCTCTCCACTAAGCACTAAGCTCAACAACGGAACAAGCTTAATGCATTAGTGGGGTGCGGTTATATTCGACTTCAACAAAGGGTGAGGGGAAGAAGGAAAAACACAAAAAAAAGAACTCTACCTTAATAGGATAACTAACGGAGAATAAAGCAAATATTCGAATCTTAGAAGATTGCCTGCAGAGAGTCCACAATTCACGCGCTGCTAAGCGGATAAATTGCAAATTGCCACACGCGGGCAAAAGAGTACACACATAATTCTCAAGCACTCGCTCACATCTATTGTAAATAATTGCCTAAATCTGGCGCTGCGCAATAGTATCTATTGGCCTTAATAACATTTTTTCTGCGCTGGACTTAGAAAATCTGAATCGTAGCTCAGTGTGTTTCCCATTCTCCCGCGTTCATGCCCGCACACAAGTTTGCTTAAGTGAGCCGGTGATTGTGCCCATGGGTGAAGAAAATAAATAAGTAAATTGTCCCAAGTAAATCGCTCTTTTAAAAATGTACCAGGGTTAACGTAATGGGCTGTTGTTGATGATCTCTAGACGCACGGGCGACTGAGGGCGGTTAAGAAACTTTTACGTCTTAGCTTTGATGACACGAGAACGAGAGTGTTCTTATTTGCAAATATTCAATTCTGTGTTCTGTTGTCCAGAATGAAAGCTGGAGATTTAAGTGAACTTGCTTAATGAAAACAATTGGAATCAGTGCAATTTCGTTAGGATTCTCTAAACTGATTCTGTAACTCACATTAACAAGGTCAATTATGATAGAAGTGCAGTGCTTTCGAGAACATAGACATTCGCAGTCAGAATAAATAGATGTTTGTTGGAAAAATTGGGGTGTTTTTTACATTAATTCTTTAATTCATTATGCACTTGCGATAGGCCCTTTCAAAAATTGTCTTGCCCCCTCCCAAACTCAATCACTTTTTGAAGGATGAATTAGGAATTCAAACGGACAAACTCGTAAAACGAACAGAAATAGTTACCTAATATTCAGTTAAACATCCCTTATACAATCACTTACTTTTTAAAGTGGAGTGAAAGGTTATTTATAGCCCCAAACAAGATTTCAAGATAGTCCCAAGGTGTTAGAGCTTTGGAATTGTGAAGCAAAATGTTTGTCCTGTGTTTTGTACATGAAACCCACATGTTTGCATCCTCTGGTATATGTTTGAGATCAATATTGCTATTGGAGATAAATTCAAACAGGAAAAAATGAAAACATTGATTTTGCGTACGCGAAGAAACAAATAATAGCTTATTCCGACAAAACCAGTCAGAATGCAATAAAAGGCCTACCAAAAAAGAAAGGAGTACGGTATTTTCCAGGGCGGCCATTATTTTGATAGAATTGAATTTTCTCTAACAACTCTCTTAACTGTCATACCTGTCGAAAAATTACTGTCTGTGTTCTCATACATTTAATATCGTATTATTTAATATTCAAAGAAAAAAAAATTAAAACCTGTCTCTGTTAAGCTTTCTAGTTACACGTGTAGACCGCTCATACGTATGAATAAAGGTTTTATCAGTATGACATTATAACTAAATTTACTGAAAAAATTAAATGAATTGACAAGTAGTCCCAAAAGGTGTAAGATCCCAAAAAAACTACTGACACAAGAGGAAGATAATACTTTATTAAGGTTTGCACAAGATTTATTTTTCTTTTTTTCAGGTGCACAAGGCCGAATATAAGAACACAATTTCACTTATAAATTTTCAATTCAATTTCATTTATAAATACAAAAAGGAGCTTTTTTTACAATAAAATTTAAATAAAAAACTCAAAATATTTTTAGAGAAAAAAAAAGAATTCTTTATCTGTTTCTTGTTTTCGAAATTAGTGATGAGACATCTTTCACTGCACATTTGAATATGTTTATACAAAAATTGTAATTTGTAGTTTGGCTTAAGGCTAATTGAACAATCCACACCTAAAAGGGTTCAATCAGAAAGGGACCAATTCCTTTCCGTATTACCAGATAACAAAGAATTTGTTTCCGAACTTTTTCAAACACTCTTACCAAACCATCGTAGAAGCACTTGCCCAGGTTGATGTTTCCTTTGGAGCAAACAGCCAGGCAGATGCATGAGAAGCGGATTATTCAATTTCCTTCTTCTGTTCAAAACAAACACGGATACCGATGTGCTGTGAACTGTACTGTGCTGTGATCACATAGGGGCGTCTAACTTAGTTCGAGTAGATCAAAAGTTGTTTGTGGCCGAATTTCAGCCATACAAGCACGAAGCTCCTTGTCAATTGTCTGTTAGAATTTCTTTGTGGTAATAGTGGACGTGTTTTAACTTTATACAAAGCACGACCTTGTCACACCTAATATTATATAATTATTATCATTATTATTGGGTATAAGCTGGTTATTTGCCACTTGGATTTATCTCACGTAACTTAGTCGAAATACAATGCAAGACACACATTCTTTGTTTCCGAGAGCTGTTCTTCAAAAGTAAAAAAATAGGATTTGACGTTCATCCTACATTTTGGAACAGTCCCACAACGCACGTGTATAAAATTATAGGAATTCCTTACAGCTGTTGACGCACTTTCGCTGCACTTTTTCTCAAATGAGAGTCTGAAAGAAAATGTATTCTCAAAATACAGAAAAATCAGCATAACCGGGACACTCCAAAATGTCGTTGAATACACTTCAGGTAAGTGACACACAATAAAAGTCAAAGCCTATTGATTATGTTTTACAAGTTTTTTTGATTCCATGTAAAACTAGATGTTACATAATGTACGTCGACTCCCATGCCAAGGGTTCCAGGTTCGATTTCAGCACAACACCCAAAGAGTGCTAATTCCCCATAAAAAGTTTCGCAAATTTCGCCGTTCGGAGGCGGAAATAAAATGTTGTGCCCTCCCTTCTTTACTGAGGGAACAATAGCATGGAAAACACCACTACACCCTATTCGACTGTAGCGCCACCCAAATTATTTTTCCATTTTTTTTGTAACCGATTTTAGTAACATGTTAATTGGCCTGTTTTATAACTGCTACTCCTCAAAACTATAAAGCACTTCTTGTTGTTCTTACATCATGGATTGAGAAGTAAATTAAAAGTTTCCTTCTTTAGGAACAATTCGCTTCGGGGGAGTGAGAAGAACAAACATCAATTCAAGACATTGCTGTTGACTCATTGTAACTTTTCCACTTCCAAATAACACATTCTTTGGTAAAGTCAAAGTGTTTGTCTGAAATTTCAATAAGTCACCCAGCTCTCGAAGGACAAAACAGGCGTTCTAAAACATAAAAATCGATTGAACTGCAGTTTAATGCAGGTCCATTGTTTCCCCGCAAAGCAAACAGCAATGGCACATTGTGTACACACTCGTAAATAGATTTAAGTGTTTTCATTTGAGTAGCTGCCAGAAAATGTTTTAAATCAATTTTGTCGAACCACCAGCAACACCCGTTTCGCCCGCAGTCCGCTCTCCAGAAATTCTGCACTCCCGGTTCTCTATTTTGAGCAACTTTTATTTTTTTCCACTTCGTTTAAGCTTCTAAAAGTCGTTCTCCGTCTTTTTAGTTTTCCTTCTCCCCGAAGGTAGCCAATTGAAATTTGGATTTATGACGATAATCCGGAGACTTTCTGCGATTTTATTGAAGAGAGAGTGTATCAATCGAGGAAAACAAAATAAATACAACTTATAGATATTGCATTTTATGGATCCAATTGAAGCATGCCGAAAATAAAAAAAAAAAGTATACCTCTGTAATTCAGCGTGGATTATCGTGATCGATTTGTATCGGGATGTCGGGGGAAAATTACTTTTTAAATATCGCCGAGCATGTGGTGTGGCCGATGAATCAGAGATCTTTTCTTTTTTTTTTCTTCTTGTTCGTCTTGCGGCTGTGCTTGCGTGTGTCGTTCATTTGGAGCAAAATTTGAATTTTTAAACGGTAATTGGAAATTTATTGCTCATTATGAGAAAGTTCACTATCTAGCCACTTCGTAGGTCGTTGGCACTGCTTAAACCGTGCAGCTTAAGTAATTGCGCACGCGCTTATTTGTCTTTTTTCTATTTTGTTTCTGTTTTTTGAATGAATCGAAAGCGAAAATTAATAAAAAAAAAAAAATAAAATCTTGAAGAGGGAGCTGAGTTCGGGTGTAAGGCAATAATGACGATGAAAGTAAAATAAAAGAAAGTTTCGCCTCTGCATGCCCATGAAGTCGCCGACGAATGTACTATATCTTAATGGAAATGTAGTACATTTTGAAGGCTGGTCTGTTAATCCCTTCACATCGGAAAAACCATGAAGGGCTTTGTGAAGAAAGGGCAACCGCTGTTGAATTATTTATCATAGGCTTGGAGAATAAGGCCGCAGTGCTTTTCGGATGTTACTGAGAACTTCCTCCCTATTCATGCAAGGTAAGCTATAACAACCCTGCGGATCTCAAAGGCACTAAAATCTCAAAAGCAAGGATGTCAATAGGGTAAGATAATGGAATGGACACATTGTATCAAGTAGGCGTAAATGACTGTGTGTCGAAATGTTTAGTATTACACTAGACAGGCTAATAAGTTCGTAGTATTTACAAGTTTTACTTAATTTTACGAAACATTTATTTTGCTGTCTCAGTACATTTTTTTGAATCTTTTTCTGTCCTGCAAGTGTTAATCGCGCTCTTTTGAGTATTAACATTTTTCTATTGTACACTTAAAATTTCAATGTCCAGTGGGTGGAACCTTTCGACTTATGCTCTTCTTTTGTTTAAAAAAAATAAATAATTTTGGGATATTAACCAGGAGAAGACGAAAGACTGGGCTATGATCGAAAGCCGTACAGGTATACAACCGAAAATAGATGGTGCAGCTATTATTTTAGTCAAGAGAGACTATCGATAGTTCTAAAACATACTTCTTCACGACAGTATGCAGGGCCCCATGATGCGCCGAATAGCAAGCTTGTGAACTTCTTTGCATTCTGATAGTTTTTTTCTCCAATATTCCTTTTTTAATTTTCATCTTGTCTCACGCAGCCTCACCTTTAATTTTGTTTCCGTGGGGATCAATTCTAAGACTAACTGCCAAATGTCTTATTTAGTTTTACGGCAGTATGTCATAGTCATGATATAAGAATGACTTCTATAATAGTATTTGAAGTTTAGTACTTACTGGTACTCTTTCTAACGATTGTTTATATCTTTTTAAACTCGCCTTAATAAATATGTTATAAAAAGCAATCAAAATCAAAATAAAAAAAAACTCAAATTAAAAGTCAAAAAGAGAAAATAATTTTTTTTTTTCAATGACTGTTTTTCTTTTATTATGACGGTGTTTTTATGACATTTTTCCGGATGCGGGTGTGAGGCCAACTGAGTTACATAAGTTCTAAAAAATGATTAGTTCGTAATTAAATAAAAAAAAATTCATTCGTTCCAAGCGATGTGTTCAATTTGCGCTGAGCTTCAGGACAAAGTTGCTGTGAACGTGAGTTTCTCTCTGCCTCTTCTCATTCCTGCTCTGAAGATTGTACAATGTTTTACACTATTGCACCCCGAAATCACTGGGCTGTGCCTTTTATTGATGACACAGCACTAAGATACCATCATTCCTGTCCGCTATAGTTCAATAATTTTCGTTGTATGAAAACAAAAATCATTGGAGAGTTTATGCAATCGTCGATGATTTACTACTTTGGTTGTGTATGTGTCATATTCCACCATTGGAAGTTTTCTGGCACATCTAAGGTGATCGAGAATCTTTGTGATAAAACATCACGAATTTGTTTTCGTCTGGCAACCAAACATTGCGTTTCCCTACAGGCAAATTTGAGTTCTTTTGTTTTCAGAATATTGTATTTTTTTTAGAATGATTTTGTATTTATTTAGCATTTTTTTTCTTTTCGCGGAACATATTCAATATTCAACTCCCTCATTAGCTAAGTTTAAAGTTTTAGATAGATTTTCAGTGCAATGTCGGACTCGTGATCCAGGAATTGCATTTGAAATTATTTTTTTGGAACATTCGATAGAATGTCGAACTTTTCCATACCCACTTCCCTTCCGAAATAATTCCTTTTTATTTAAATAATTACATATTTTGCAGATACCAAACAATTCTTATCAGCAAAGTATGCCCTGATCCTAATCTATATTCTCTTCCATTAAGAAGGCACTGCATGACGAAGTTCGATCTTCCTTGGATCGAATGATTTGAACCCACTTGGATATTTTTAATGGGAATGCATAAAACGCGTACAACATTTCATATCTAATTAGCAGCCAGTACGATTGAAAAAGTGATTTCCACGTAAACACACCAAATTCACCACTTACCATGTAGCGGTGGTTAACATATATGTACACATTTGTATATGAAGCAAAAAATATGCTCGCAAATTGTCCTCTTTTTTATATTACTTGGCGCCTCAAGAATTGCACATTCATTTTTGATGACTGGTCGAATTATATCGGACTCTAAGTTAATTTGTTTATCTGGCTCTGGAAATTTTTTGGATCATTAGTGCAAAATGAAATCCCTCAAACTATAGTCATTAGCCTTGGAAAATATAATTTTTTTTGGTGCTTTTATCATACATGTATGTACAAATTTAATAACAGTTGACGTTTCAGAGCTAAATATTAAATGAAGTATTTTTGAAGGTTTGGTTTTTTTAATCAATTACAGTCCGATTCTGTCATCAATTAGCCTTTATAATGCCCATTTTTGAAATTTAGTTAATCAGAAAGCGGCGAAGAAACCAAGGTTTCGAATAAAACAAAATCAAAAGAAAATCAACTTTTTTTCCTATAGAGGTCTCTAACAGTTTTAATTTATTGAGATACTTTTGAAATTAGTGCTTAAAGAAACACTCAGACAAAAGACATGCTTTAAAAATGTCAAATGCCATATACATGGCCTGAACCGTATTTTTCTTTTTCTTAGAACTGTCTGGCAGCTAATGTGTTTAGCCTTCGAGGAAGGATTCTATTACTCAATTGATGGGAGAGAGAGGATAACTCTTCCTTTGACTTTGGTAATGTTTTTGTCTGTACATAATGTGAAACCAGGAAAGCTGAAAGAACTCCACGTTTTCGATTGTTCCGTCCGAATGTGTCGATGATGCGCGTCCTTCGTTGCCATGACACAAATCATGTGACAAAACGTTTTTCAAGTGAGAAATAACGTCAATTTTCACTACGACCTTAAGCAGAAGTTTCATAGAGAAATTTAAGTTATTTTACCTTTTTTGACTAAACAACAATGTAGGAGTGATGCTAAGCTAGATATGTAGGTTCTGATGCAGATGTACCGTCAAATTATTTCCTCTTTAAGAGTCAGGGGAGTCTCTAGCATTCTCAAAATTTAAGTCGTGCAAAAACCAATGGAGACGTCTAAAAAAGAGAACAATTGGAAAACGTGCATATCGAAAAGTGTTCAAACACAAAACCATGCAAATTCGTGTACCAACTTCGATTTCGCCTTATTTGTATTTTGAGAATCTGCGCAATTCAGTAAAAAATACGCAAAACCTCTCAACAGCCGTAGATCTGAAAGGCTCGTAGCGACTAAGGTAAACGTCTTATACTTTGTCATAGTGCCTTATTATTTTATTCCATCAAAATTAATGCTAAGACATCCTACTCGCCGTTGCTACTTTATTTAAAAGATTGCCATCTTTCATAAATATTCAAATGATTACAAAAAGGAGGCGTCAGAATGTCTTTCTTTTGCAGTAATTTATTCTCATGAAATATGCAAAAAAAACACTCCGCAAGCATAATAAAGTGGCAAAAATATCTTGTAGCCTGGAGATGTGCATCAAGGAATCATCATGACCGCTTTAAAACTAAGCCATATCTATTCCCCATCCCCTAAACCAGCATGCAACGACAATATTAAGAGATTCTTATTGTTACACACTATAATCTTGCAGAGGAGACCAACATTTATTTATAATACCACCAAAAGAACAATAAAAACAAAAAGGAAATAAATACTGAGCAATAATAGACCAACCCAGTCAATGGTCGCAAGAAGGGAGAATTCAGTATGCTTTCGCTGCAACACACTGCCTTGACAAACGACAGTGCGAAGTGTCTAGACATGCTTGTGCACTTACATACATTTATAAATACATTACTCTCTTTTACAGTTTTCATTTTCTTAAATTCATTGCCGCCGTCCGCCCCGATGAGTCTATTTTGGCGCATTCCAAGCAAAACACTTATTCCCCTTGTCGCAATCTCTTCTTGTGTCTATTTTGCTGTGCCCTGCGTGGCGTTTAGATGCTTGTACTTCAAAATATATACACACGCGGTCACATTATTTCGTCCGTATCTCGTGCTATTATACGAGGGAAGCTACATACGTACAAACATAGAATTTCAGATTTGCTCTGGGAGAGACATGACAGGTAGCCGGTTTGACAGTGGCGACAACATGGGTCCTGTGGCGCAATGGATAACGCGTCTGACTACGGATCAGAAGATTCCAGGTTCGACTCCTGGCAGGATCGACTTTTTTTTTTTTTTGTTGCTGGCAGTTTTTTTATTTGTCATATTTGCGGCAGTTATGTGCTTATAAGGTAAACCAAATTGGTAAGAGCCATACTCAGCTTTAGCTCCCACATACACAAATAGGCGCAGTGCCCGCAACACCCTTTCCATAATAAGTGATGGAATGCAGTCTGAACTCATCTTCACGATTTTGACTAACCACGTTCTTTGGCTCTTAGTAGAGTATTCCAATGGGAAGTCGAAAATAGTTCCATCTACTTATCCATTAGCAGGAAACAAGCTAAACATTTTTGTGGCTAAATATTAACAGCTATTAACTAGAAAACGAAACGAATCACTGCCTTTAATTATACGAACACTCATCACTATCACAAACGCCCTCAATCAGACACCGTCGTCTTTCGCACTAATAATCAGATTTCTTATCAAGCAACAGCTGAAAAGCATGAGTCAGCCCAGTATTTTAGGTCAAGCTGCCTTCAACGAACAAAACCCTTTAAGTTCCACCCGTTTAACTGATTTTCGAATAATTTTATATCACTATTCAACAGAAGGTTCGGACAGACAACAAAATTTAAAATGAAATAAATAAAATGAATGTAAACAAAGCCTTCGTTACTTTTTAGGAGACTGTGTGAAGTGGAGGAATGTAAGAAATATTGTCTCTCCTGCTTGCTCTCGGCACGCATACACATGTTTAAAACTACACAACACCGAGGCGCACAGCACACGACGTGACGCATTCTTACCGTCATACGTAACCCATCTACATATCCACAGACATATGTACGTTTTCTTTTTTTCTCCCCCATTCCCGGGACCCCATCACCGTGTCATCATTTCACGGATGGAAATTTTTTAAAGCAACTTCCCATCGTTCTTACTTAACCCTTCTTTCAGCCGATAATCGTCGAAGTCACATAAATTCATCGGCAGCGGTATATGGGGGGGACTTACCAAATTTTTACTGACATCTTCCTGAGCCTTTTCAGCCTTTTTGTCGCCGCGTTCCAACGAGTTGACAGCCTCTTTGAGAGCCTTCACCAATTCCGCTGGACTCTTCTGAGATTTACCAAAGAGTGGCATGATTTTCTTGGCCGCACTTAAAACCTCCGTCGTAAGCAACTTTATTTAGAGAAACAGAAAAAAAACAAAGAAAACTTTACACCGCACACACACGACACTCAGCACCAAATTTGATAATTATTTTTAACTTTTCTAATATTTTCTTGAGAAGCGAAAAAATTCCCAAAAAGAAATTTTCACACGAATTGATAATGAATTTTTTTTTTGAGATGTCAAGTGACAGCGACGAACCGAACAGCGGCAGTGGAGCGGTGCCAGGGGGAAGGGTCTTGCGGTAAGCTCACACGTTTTAAATTATTTTAAAGGTTCAGTTTTCCTTTTGTTCTCAAGAACCCACTCTTACGCACTGTGCACCGCAAAATCACAATTCAAAAAAATATATGTATGTACGATTTATATTTCTATTTCAAATGTATGGGCTTTTGTTATCAAGGGCAAATTGACTGCATGTGAAAAAGTTTTCTGTTTTAATGCAGACAACGGGCGATGTCACTCAGTCACTTCACCTCCGCACGTTCACTTCTTTGCCGACGAACATAAGTGGTAGGCAAGGAACAGAAAAAAAAACGAAAAAAATATCAAACCGCAGCAAAACCAGAAAAAAAGCAAAAAGAAACTGAAAAAAGTTTGAAACCAAGAAAATTGAAAAAAATTCTTCCGCAAATTTTACACTTTTCGTTTCGTTTATTCGCCAATATACACGATGGATTCTAATTGACAAATGACTCTGACTATTCTGTAGTCATTTTCACACTCCGCGGTTTGCTCTAGATGGTTTGCTGATTTTAAATATTAACTATTCGAAACAATTGTTTTATTCGTTTTTTCCTGTGCCGTTTTCGACTTCTGCGACTGCGGTGCCTTGATAGTATGGTCGTTACGTTTAATCGTATTAACGTAGGAAATATGAATGCAAAAGTGACAGCTGATAATTTCCTCTATTGACTTATCCACATTCAATTCGATCCGATAGGATTGTCTCTTTCAGTTGCATGTAATTTTGGGCAGGGGATATATGGTGTATGCGGGTCGCATGGGTTTTGGACTCGTAATTAAGGGTGCGTGTTGGGAAATTTTTTTTGATGTTAAGTAATATGTTATGAGTTTTTATATTTTTGAATTAAGTTTGGAAAACATTTTTGTAAACGACTTTTAAGGACAGTAGGATTTGACTGGACTTAGAACTGTGTTATATATTAACAAAATGTAAGATTTAACAAGCTTTCTATGTTTTTGTTACACCTCATTGACTGGCAGTTGATTGATTCTTTCCTAGTTGCTTCTTCTTCGCATTTAAAAAAGTTATACCTGCTACTTTTGTAGCATATAATGAGCTTAGATTCAAAGCGATAATTTATTTGATTCTAAATTAGGAAATTTGAATATTTGCACAGTATCATGAATCTTTTACTTCATTCCAACGTATCCACAAAAATATGTCCCAACTACGCGCTTTTAAAATCTTCTTCCATGGAGTATTTTTTTAAGTCACTTCCCCTGTTTGAAAAGGGTTTCTTGTTGCATTGGAATTCATTAAAATCTCCATCGAGTTGAAGTACTTTTTTTCAAGTTCTAAGCGGTCATAAATATTTTTACCGGAAGGTATGTGAGATTGTATTCAGACAGCGTTTTCGTTTTTCAGCTCTGCATAAACTTTGTGACAATTAACGAACAAGTGAGCACAATAGCAAATGATGGTGAAACCAATTTTAACTGCATGAAAGAGAATTCATTCGCTTTCTCTGGACTGGCCGGTGGACAAGAGATTTGAGGCAAACATCGAAGAAACGGAAAGGCATCACCTTTGTGTGACTTTAATGTACCAAATTAATATCGAATAAATTTCCTAATTTAAAGGATTAATATAGTCTGTGAATAGATTAGACTACTATAATTAAAATAAGAAATCATATAAACAAGTAATGCATATCATATGAACCGATGCAGTCGTGGCTTAATGGGACTGTTAGAGAAATTGACAGCTGATTTGTTTTGACAATTGTCTACTGAATTTTATTTACAAATTTCAATTGCAATAAAGCAGATTCTTAAATTCATTGAAATAAGCTGAAAAAACGCAATTTATAAATTTTTCGGTCATGACGCTTTTCTACAATGGAATCCAATATGAAATTGAGGAAGAGGGTGAAATCGAAAAGATAAATATTGGCGGAGACGATGAGGACGACGATGATTTAAATTACGAAACATCAACCGAAGAACGAGAATCCGCTTGGGAGCCAGTGAATGTTCAAGCATTTCTAGATGAGTGCATCAAGAAGAAAACTGATTTAGGAGACCCCAAAATTCGACGCCGTCGAATATTTTCTGAAATCCGAGATCAAATGAAGAAAAAGGGATATAACTTTAAGATTGAGTCTCTGGACAGAAAACTACGGAATATGAAAATTCACTATTTAGTGACCAGAGAGAATAACAAAAAGTCATCGAAGCGAACACATTGGCCGTATTACGATAAAATGAAGATTATATACCCTGATGAATCATTGTCAAACAAGAGACGTTCGATGCAAGGATTACCGAAATATGAGACAAATTCTTCAGTTGTGTCGGCACCTGCATCAACAAATTCATCTCCCTCATCTCCTGCTGAATACAAAATTGATGCAGAGAATCAAATCTCTTACGAACAGTTTGAACCTAATGAAGAGCAACCGAGTGATTTGGAGAGTTTACGAAAACAAATATTAGCCTTTGAGGAGCGACGAACTGTGGCGGCTGAGAAGATTTTGCTTCAGCTGAAGGAGTCGAACAGACTTAAAAGAGAATCTTTAGAGTTGCAAATTAAGTTGTTCAAGGCGGAAAGGGAACTTGAGGACGATTTATAAAATTGCATGACGGGACAAAACTGATGATTGACTGAAGTTTTATTTATATTAAATACATTAGTAAGGAAACGATTGTGACTGTTTATATTGTGTCTTTGTATCTGAAACTCAGTTCTAAAACCTGGAAACACAGTTACTACTGGAGGTCTTCGAAATGCCTTACATTTCAAGAACTTCCGATAAGGTTTTACTCCAGTGCCGAGGAGGGAGCGGGGCTAGATGCTTACAAAATAAATGAGGAGTTTTTGCCACTTAAAAAAAAATTGTATCTTTGGCACTCCAGGCTGAAAAAAAAAATTAATTTAATTTTGGTTTTGAGAGAAAAGGTAAGAAAATATGAATTGGGAATACTTAGAGCTACTTGCTTTCTGACATGAGAACCAATAGAATATCCAAATTAATCCTGTATAGACAGTCAAACACAGGTCACATCAATTTGGGGAAAAAGTAAAAACACGCGTAGTTACTGGTTATTGTCTGAAGTATGCAATAAGGCTTGGAACCACTTAAAATGACTTCTGTGGGCCAATAGCTAGACGAGGACAAGGAAAAGGCTATTATCTATAAACCTCTCCGCCTCCTGCAACATTTAAAAATATAACGATCAGAAACTAGGCAAAATAAAAGATGTCAGCTAAGAGTAGAGTAGGATAATCAGGCAAAATGAGAATATTAGGTGGCTAGAGAAATTTTAACTTTTTACAGTCTTCAACTAAAAATCAGTGTTGCCCGATGGCGCACACAAGTGGAGAACCACCGGAATCGACTTGGAGTACGAAATCGGAGGCAGCTGGTTAAAGATCGTGCCAACTGGACATACTTGCTGTTTCAGGCCCAGTTCCACCCGGGCTCTAGCGCGGTATGAAGAAAAAGATTCTTTTTCGTAATTGGCCTTTTTGTGTAAGGTTTTGTCAACATAATCGAATTTTTGGTGAATCTACAGACTGCATTTGAAAAATTTGAAATTCTGCACAACGCATTTGAAATGGTAATGTTTCAAAAGCAATTCCCGATACAGAGCTGGAAAAACAGCATTCCTTTTTAACAAAAGATCTTATTTCACATCTTTAAAGTGAATCCACATACTTCTCGATCTTCAGAAAGGTCATTGGACGAAGCGTTGCTTTTTATCGTATTTCATATGTACATATATCTCGCCCACATTCACATTTAGACAGCGTTCTAATCACGTTCATGTTTGTTGGTCTCTTTTAGAATACCCGCAGATGATGCAAGTAGTTAACCATTTAAAAGTGCAATATTCAAGAGCAAATATTGTGAAATCATTTGATAATTTGTAGAGTGAAGTTTACGAACTCATTTCTTCAATCTAATATTTCCAGTTACTCTCAAACTTTGCCTCATAAAACAATCTGATGTACATAAGCAATTGCCCTGTAAATTGCAGGCATAGGTAGAAGGTGATACAAGTGTCTTTCACTTGTGTTTAACAGGAGAGTTCTTTGCGAATAGTTCTTGCAGTTTGTGTTACATGTTAAGTGAATTTCTTTGTTTTAACTTTTTCGATGTCATGTATTATTAGAAAAATTATGTTAAATAAATCCACCGGTTCCGTGATCACTTTGCTGGTATTGACTTTGCATAGTTTTACGACTGCCGCGCCCCCACAATCCAGTGACAATCAAACAAATGTCCAAACAATTGTGAAAACAAGAGATACCGGACCGATACTTATCGTGGTGTCCTATGACGGATTTCGTAAGGAGTACATGCAGCGAAATGTTACGCCGAATATGTTAAAGTTCCGCAGTGAAGGTGTCTATACCGATCATATGCTCAATGTATTTCCCACAAAAACGTTCACAAATCATTTTACCATATCGACGGGGCTTTACCCGGATATTCATGGAGTGCTAGCGAATAGTTTATACGACACTGTTGATGGACCCTTAGGTTACTCGTACAAACTGTTCCACTACAGCAACACATCAGTGCCAATTTGGGTAAAATTTTTTTTTTGCTTTTGTCCATTGACATCAGTTTTTTTTTCTCTTTCTTAGATTGTAAATGAAGAGGCTGGAGGACATTCCGGATGTATGATGTGGCCGGGGACAAATTTCGAATACAATGGCAAGCAGTGCACACATACCCAAGCTTACGAGAGCAAAGTGCCGATGACTGAGCGTGTGGATACGGTCATGAAGTGGCTGACTGATCCCGAAAAGCCGGCTAACTTGATTATGCTCTATTCCGATCAACCAGATAAATTGGCGCACGTCGTTGGTCCCGACTCGGAAAATGTACCTCAAGATGTGTTGCTTTCGCGTTAGGTTTTACTTAAATATTTTATTCACAGATTACTCAGGTGGTGGCGTCACTGGATAGTCTGACGAAATACATTCAGGAACAATTGGTTTTAAATAAGCTAGAGCATCGAGCTAATGTCATACATCTGAGCGACCATGGGATGGCTGGGGTACCTCCGAGTAGATTTATTAACTTAACTGACTTTTTGGAGCCAGACACTTTTAAAGCGTATGGTTCTTCACCGGTTCTGCAGATCGTCCCAGTCGAAGGTGAGAAATTATCCGTATTCAAGTTCAGTAAAGGAAATATATTTGTATCATTTTTTTTAGGTAAATTGGATGATGTATACCAACGCCTTAAGGAAGCATCAAAATCAAATGGATACTTCGACGTTTACAAAAGTGAGGAATTGCCACCGCGGTGGCATGCAAACAATTACAGGAGGTTTGGCCCAATAATTGCTTTAGCCAAAATGGACTATGCCTTTGATGACATGTGGAAGTACGTGAACGAAACAAGTAAGTAAATCATTGAATTGAGGACCAGACCAGCAATTTTCCTGCAAACTTCTTTTAGGTAGCAATTTCTTTGGGGTACATGGATATGACAACGCAGAAGAACTCATGAATCCAATTTTTATGGCAAAGGGTCCTATGATAAAATCCGGTGGACAAGAAGTTAACGCATTTGAAACTGTTGATCTCTTTTATCTTTTTACGAAAATTCTTGGAATTGAGGACTCGAGTTCGAGGAACGGATCGGTATCTCGAATCTTAGACATACTAGTCGATGAATCAACGGGAAGTGACACTACAACAGGTAAAAATGAATGAGAGGAACATAACATAGAATTTTGTTTTGCACGAAAATGGAGTTCGCTTAACTGTGAGTGTAGTACACACAACTGGCTAGTGGTTTTAAAGAGATTTTTCACAATTACGAAGAAAACATTTTTCCATAACCCTTAAATCTGTATGTGACCTTAGGCAATGGATTTGTTAGTGAGGACATTGAGTTTATTGCAGTCGGGTTGAAGTACGTTAGGTTGAGAAAACTATTCTGAGTTTGACAAGTCGGCTCAGGCGTCGAATTGTTGACACGTGTTTAGCACGAGCTTCCGACAAGAATCAATTTCCGAGAGGTTGTTATCCTGATCCGTTGTCCCTCACAATGCTTCCGAAAAAGTTCAAGACAATTCTTATTACTACTCCTATGCCCAAACCGAATAGAGAAGCTATTTCTTGTCAATAAAAACATATGTAAACATGTTCTGTCTGAATGTTGTCAGCAACCCAACAGTAAAAAAAGGATGAACGACTTTTTTTTCCCTAATTCGAATATTAAACCTAGGACGTCAAGTGCAGTGTAAAACGCGATTCAATTAGCCATTACTCTGCATTTGCGAGTATCTTAAAAAGATTTTGATGTGACCAAGGAAAACACAGCTTCGTGAAAGGCATAACGCAAGATGCCCCCTTTGATTTGACCTTTTCAAGTGAAAAAGCGTGAGAGCAAACCAGTGTCAAATGCCCGCCTCATGTGCAACTTAATTGGGATGCATGTCTACTCCCGATTGTAGTGCAGCTCAAAAATGATAACATCTTAATTAAAGCTTTAATCAACAATCAAGGGATATTGAGGTTCCCAATTTATTAAGTTTTCACATGACTTATCCATGTGAAAAGTCAGTATAACTAATCTGATGTCCTGTGTACATAATCAGTCAATTGTTAATTACCTCCACTGCAGCGAGCAGTTTCAGTCCTTCAATGCTGACAACACTCAAAGAGTATCAATTGTCCATGAAAAGCATCCAAATCTCTCCGTTTGGAGTTGGCAAAAAAAACTGTAGGTCCCTTCTCCTTGTGAGAGAGCAGTAACACGCATAACACGAGTAGTTGTTTCCTTAAGGGCTGCAGTGCCACTTAATTATTATTATTATTTATAACTTGATTCTGTATACAATGCAAAAGCTACATTTCCGTTCACCTTAATTCATATTTACCAACAATGCCGTGCTCGTTTAATATTTAACGAACCATTAAGGTAAAGGCAATTATCAATATTTCAGACGTGCTTTGTAGTAGTGATTTCCCCATAATTTTCCAGTTTTTATTTCGTCTCAGTATTTAATTGCGCTTACGTGCATTTTACTGTTCTACATTCTGCAATAATCATATTTTTCGCTTTTACAGTTATTGTTGTTCTGGTAATCATTGGAGCTATTCTGGCTGTGATAATTTACGTGATAAAATTCAAGAAAACGAAACGCTTCTACAGCCCCGCATGAGAGGAATGCACAGAGTTTAGTTCAATTTTACTTAGATGACCATTTACAATTTTTAACACAAGACATAAACTACCTTCGTCCTTTTTGTTTTTAATTAATTTTACACATTGTTCACGGTTCGGGCATTATATCAATTTTTCCTTGTGTATTTTCAAACGTGTTGAATGAAACAATGATAACTATTTTTTTATATTTCTTAAATAAAATCTATTTACACAAAATTCTGGAAGGGTTTTATTAATTGGAATATCATTAATCAATGCTGGAATGTTTTGATCATGGGAACTTCAAATTGGCTCTTGTGAACTGGTAATGTTTGGAGATGTTTTTGTCGTTGTATGAGTTGAAAAACGACATTAATACGATGAAACGAGTTCGCGTTCAATGTTTGACGCCAGACGACGCTTAGGTGATGGAAAAAAAGTAAGTAATGAATATAGTTTCTCTGAATGTCTGAATTTTTGCCCATAGTAGTATAAATACAGCATGTATGTAATTCTTTAAAGAAACAATCTGAATGTTGCAGGATAGACTGGTTTTAGAAACGTATCAGGCTTATCTGGTTATATGGATAGCTCTGCTCTTCCTTAAGCAATCTTAATCGCCGCACGCATTTTCTGTATCAAACCTCAAATACTTATTACAACTTTTATAAACCAGACGAAATGCTTCAATGGTTCAACAACTATGGGTGCATTGTACTCTAAATCTATTCTATACAGGCCACTTATCCACCCCTACGCCCTTAGGATATTTTAAGTAGATTCAGGTTAAGTCTGCAGCCAACAATCGTATCAATCTATCGGACTAGTAGACATGTGCTAGCCATAGTTACGACAAGATGCATCCAATATCTTCTGCCGCTTTTTTAATTCTACTGTGCCAAATTGGGCGCCCAAATACTGAACCGGATTAAATTTACGTGGCTTCAGATTTTTACTGCTTTAGTAAATCACTTTCTTTCTCTATCTTGGAACGTATCCCTTCAGAGAGCATTCAGTTTAGTTCGAATTAGTTCGCTAATTCCAGCTAATATAATTTAATGTAGGTGACTGCGCAGCTACTTAAGTCTTGTGTGATTTTCATCGTGAATAACAGGTCTGTCGTTTGTGGTGCAGCGATCCGCGTTTTTGCATTTCAAAAACAGTTCTCAAGTGATTAATGTCCGCACACACACAAAACTTATTCCATTAAATTCTTTTAGTTTAGTAATTCTTATAAATTATGTATGCAAACTCATGGATTATATCTTCAGACTAGTGAAATAACAGCCTCTTGTTGGAGCTGTTTATTTAACTATTTGTTCGGCACCTTTTAAGTTTCTTATTAGCTATGACGACCTTTATTATCAAGAATAACTGCACCTTGCTTCATTCATTCAGTTTCTTTTTGGTTGTAGACGATGCAATCGTATTTTAAATTTGATGTTGAGAACAACGTTCGATGTGTGTGTATGTATACATTCCTATGATAAAGGCACTTATTCTGAAAATTCTCGGAAACCTGTAAAGGACATCTTCACCAAAAGTTTGCAACTCCGTCTGAAAAATAATAATTTCCCTTCCAAAACATTGATGTTGGTGATGATTTGGAGGGGAGTGGTCGATAACCAATAATTTACCAAAGTGAAGGTCGTCATTTTATATCTAACCTGTAACCGTGACTCAATAAAAAAAAAAGACAAGAAAACGACTCTTGTCTGATCACTCAAAAATAAGCCGATAAAAAAAGTACAAAAAATATTTATTGTCTAGCTGGAAAATAAGGAAGCGCAGAAGCAGCGTAGTGTGGAACTATCGTACCGAATATCAACTGATTATCCTGGGAGACCTGAAATTTCAAACCACCGACATGAGCTTGTCCACGTTATTCAATTCCATTTACCTCTTCATATTCAAAAGTTTCGCTTGCATGAACTTTCTATCTCTTGATATTATTTCCATGCGCTCCTTAATGGTCGAATCAAAAAATATCACATGCAATGTCTTCGTTGCGGAAGTTAACTAAAAAAATAAAAAATAAAAATCTCCCAAAATAAGTAAGCCTCATCAATTACCTGTTGCAACAAGCGTGCCTTTAGTTTTATACTAGCCTCGGACGTGTCATTACTGGTTTCCAGGTGCAAATTCAGCACAAATATTAAGGTATCCTTGATCGTTTGCACAATTCTTTGCACGTAGTCTGTCCTAAAGAGCCGCCGTGTGAGGTATCCCCTGGCGTATGCGCTTATCTTTGTAGCAGCCCATTGACGTCGCAACTTTGTTTCCTGCTATAGTGGGATAGGAGTATATTTGTTAAGCCATAAAACCACAATTCAAGAGGTTAGTAAGTCTTTTTTCATTTTATTTCGTTAGTAAACCATTATAAAGAGGTTTGTATGATAGCTAAAGAGAGCACGGGCGAGGGAGAGAATAAAAACGAGAAAAAGGTCCCATTTAAAAGCTAATCAATATAACTAGGACTAGAACTAGAAATACAAGGCACATGCTTTGGTTAGTTCAGTTAGAGTAGAAATATCTTCAGACTATGCATTCGATTGAGTGTATCACTCAAAACTCACACGACGAATCGAGTTCCTTGGCGAGGTTGGATCTTGGGGCTGGCTTGCGCCTGCTGATAGTGGTTTCTCGACGAAAAGCCGTCTGCGAGGCGTCAGACGCGAGGATGTTATTGAGTCCTGCTCAGGTGATGGCGAGTGGGAACTAATGGGAGATTCCACTGTTGGTGCGGGCGATTGTAACTGGACCTTGGCCATTCTGGCGGATAGTTGTTCTAAAAGGAGTTTCTGCTGAGTTTCGAACTGCTCTTGAAGTCGTTTTTGTTCCGCCTGCTGCTGGCGTACGAGTTCTAGGAAACGCGCACGATGTTGCTCCTCAATGTCCTTAAGCACATCAGACTTGGAGGGAGATTTCGGAGTCGAGGGCAAACTTATGGTTAAATTGTCAGCCCTGTGTGCATTCCTTTTCGGTGTCACGGGTTTAACGATCTTATGTTTCCCTCGGAGTTTTGTCTTTGAGGATTGCTTCATTTCATACGGACTACGTTTGGATTTGAAAAGGCTCGTGTTCGAAGTGAAGTGACAGAGATTGGGCGAGGATGGCGATTTGGCCTTGGATTTCACTTCGACTTTCTGTACGCGTTTTGCCTTAGACTCAACGGTATCTTGGGTGGCAGTAGATTTTTTTAATTTTTGGTTCTTTATATGCTCCAGCAGAGCAGTGCTCGGCCCATCGAGAGTGAAAGAGTTGGACCTAATCAAATTGGATTCTGATTCGGGTTTAAGTGAAGGACTGCACAGTCGTCTCGACGTCGGAGTTTCACAGATCGGATTGCTGGGAACGCATGGTGTTGGTGGGTTCACACAAATTGATGGGATCGGTATGAACGCAGCATACGGCTGCGGCCTTTGTGGAGTGTCATCTCTATTGGATTGGCTCTTTGGTTTTTCTAAGGATTTGATGTTTTCATTTTGATCTAAATTCTGCGGTTTCTCAATCTCCACCAATTGAAATTCGGTTTCGTCTTCAAAGCCCTCCAGAGTAAGGATGATTGAGTTGGCTCTGTTGTCATAAACTATTGTGTCAGTCTGCCGTAGTTTCTCCAATCGCTCACGTTTCGATGCTGGAATGTGAGAGCTTTGCTCTGGCAATTGTCGTCGCGGTGTTTGCGGCTGAGGTATGTGGCTATGACCGTGACGGAGCAGGCTACATTGAAACTCTGTTGAAGTTGGGTTTTTGTCTCCGGTCGGGTGCTTTGATTTATGAAGCTCTATCTGCATAGCTAGCTCTTTGTACTTCTGCATTTCCCGGCATTTCTCGGCAGTCATCTGTGGGTGCAAGATTCTTTTAAACAAAACGCAACAATTTTACATAGAGATGTACAAACCAGTGGTGGTAGGATCGGAACACCATCGATTTTAAAGACTGACACGTACTTCTGTCGATGTGTAGCCATTTTTGGAAAATCAAAGTTCAAATGTAATTCTAAGAGAAGTTCACTAATTAAATTAAAAATTCAAAGAGCTGTTGTAACGATTTCATTTGTTTTCACTTCTGACTATCGCTATGGTTACATCAAAACAAAATAATGCACTCGATGTCAAATTGGTAGAAATTCGAGGCTCGTTAGTTATAAGAATTGAAAAAACGGAGAAAGATGGGCATGCTCTGGGAAATTTGTTTTCGTCCCAACCAGAAATTAATAAGTTGATCTCAGGTCCCAACTGCTCACCAATATGTTAAAAATATTTTTTTTTAGCTAACAAATAACACAAGAAATAGGTGTAAGTGCTGAAAATTTTGCACAAGCCTTCGTGAACGTGACTTGAAAACCCTCCTAATAAAACAGGTCTGGCAGCACTTACAGCGTCTTCAAGTTCCCAAAGACCTAATTTATAAAAATACAAAATGTTCGGCTACAGAAAAATTCATTCAATTAATGAAAAGTTTACAACAAATATCCATTATTCTCATAAATTTTCTGTGTAAAAGAACAGGTTTATGGTAGAAGACTGAACTGTTTTAATAGTACGCAAACAGACCCACGGGAGGTGAATTTTGGTTAAAATTGGCGGGATTGTATACTAAACCGAAAAATGTTCCCGTTCCGTGTTAATACAAATATTTAACTATGGATGTTTGTCCCAATAAAAGGCTGCTTGCGGCACTGGACAATTCGCCCAGCAAATTTGAGAATTCGTCAAAAAAGCAGTGCACAGAGACTGATAACACCGACTATGAATTCCTCTTTGACGATGATGACTTCGATATACCCATCGAGACTAAATACCCACTTCTGGACATGAAGAAGTGGTGTCGCTGTATTGTAAATGATGTCCAAAGGGAGCAAAAGACTTTTCAACTTGTTTTAAAAGTCAGTGGTGAGGAAAACCCAGTAGAAGAGGCAGAATTGCGACTACAGGGACCATGGTGTCAGACGAAAGTGTTCGTTAAAGACTTAATCTCGGTGATTGCTGTGTGGGACGAAGCCCTTAGCTGCTATGTAGTCAACAAGGATTATGGTTTTATTGTTACCAATCCGGATACGCTGATATCTGGTACATCGGTTGTTGGTGCGCTTTTCTGTCAGAGAAAGGGAGTGCTTCAAGATCGGTTTCGTGGTGTTGATGGAAATAATAAGATAGTAAGTTCAATGCACAAGCAAAATCGGACCATATTAATAAATGATATCTCATTAAGATGGTAATTGGATCACTTGTGCACGAAATACTACAAACCGTCCTAGCGAAATCTCTGAAGTCTTGTAGGGATATCGAGAAAGTGGCGAAGGAATTGCTTGACTCCCAACAAACTGCCTTCATTCTGTACGATTGCAAGATGTCGAGACACGAAGCGTGGATTGAAGTGCAGAAATTTACGCAGAACATCTTTGACTTTGTTCAACAGTACGTTGAAGGGAAGAAACCAGAAATGGTAAATTGCTATCAACTCAAATTTTTACAAAAACTTAAATGTTTCTTGTAGATTCAAAAAGGTTTATTTCAAGAAAAGATCGAAGAAATTCAGGATATTGAGGAGAATCTATGGACACCGCAATTGGGACTGAAGGGAAAAGTTGATGTGTCAGTTAAGATTCATCGAAATTCGTTGAAAAATTCACTGCCATTGGAGCTGAAAACTGGAAGAGCATCGTTTTCGTTGGAACATAAAGGTCAACTTATACTTTACCAGATGATGCTGACTGCTGCAGGGCGTGACACTGATTCTGGGTTACTACTTTATCTAAGAGAAGGAATTATGAAGGAGATAACTGGAACTAGGAACGAGCACAGGGATCTTGTCATGCTTCGCAATGAACTGAGTTATTACCTTACTCGCTATTTGGATGTGTCCAAGGATAAAATGGAGGAATATATGCTGTATCCTGAGACGGCAATAAAGCCAATTGAATTGCCGGAGCCTATATCCCATCCGAGTGCTTGTAAAAATTGCGCATATGCGACGATCTGTTGTGCTTTTGAGAAAGTTGATCCGGATCTATCGCTTTCGGAGACTCATCCGCTGAAGAAGGTATCAGCAGAGTGTACAAGTCATTTGCTTGACGATGATCTTAAGTACTTTACAAAGTGGTGCGGGTTGATATCCTTGGAAGTTCAAGAGGCAAAGAAATCGAACTTCCTTCGAAGTATTTGGAAGGATTCTCCCGAGCAAAGACAGCGAAACGGACGAGCTGTTACAGGGCTGCGCCTGAATAATGTAGAGGGTTTGCATGAGGGTCGGTATCTCCACTGTTTTCTGCTGAGCGAAGTTAGCGAAGTGGATCTTTCTACATCTGGAGTAAGTAAGCCGTCCTAACTTGAACTTTTTCATACAAAAATTTTGATTTTTCTTGTTTCTTCAGTTCTCTGTTGGTGAATACGTGATCGTTAGCGCAGGGAAGCGCATTGCGATAGCTGCTGGATTTGTTTACGACTTCACTCGAAACACAATCACGATAAATTTGGAAAGAAACCTTAACAAGAACTATAATGGACAAATGTTCACAGTTGACAAACATGAGTCACAGTCGGAGCAGGTCTTTAACTACACAAATCTTGGGGTGCTATTGGACAATAGTGAGATTACCAATCAGTTGCGTTCCATTATTGTTCAACGGACGCAACCTATCTTCACGAAACAGGTACCTTCCATCATAATGTCGGATGTTGGTGTGAAAATACTCGAGTCTCTCAACCGTATCCAACGGAAAGCTGTCTTGGCTGCCTTGACAACTGATAGTTTCATGCTTATCAAAGGTCTCCCGGGAACTGGAAAAACTCAAACTTTGGTTAGCATAATTCGCCTCCTTCGACTCATCAAGAAGTCCTTGATAATCACAAGTCATACTCACTCTGCCGTGGATAATGTCCTGCTCCGACTTAAGGCTTACAAAGATCTGAAGATCCTCCGTCTGGGCTCAGAGGCACGAATACATCCCGATCTGAAGCAGTACTCCGAAAGAGTGCACACTGCCGAGTGTCGAAACGAAAACGATCTTGCAGATGTGTACGCATCATTCGACATTGTTGCGGTCACATGCCTTGGTGCTGGTCACACAATGTTTACCCACAGAAAGCTCGACTACTGTATTGTGGACGAGGCCACACAAGTTCTTCAACCAACAGCACTTCGTCCATTGTTTTTCGCTTCGAAGTTCATATTGGTCGGTGATCCTGATCAGTTGCCTCCGTTGATACGTTCAAAAGAAGCTAGAGCTTTGGGTGCTGATGAAAGTTTGTTTCAGCGGCTGGATACACCGGATGCCACCACAGTGCTTAATCTTCAGTATCGCATGAATAAAACTATCACCCGACTAGCTAATGAACTGACTTATAGGGGTGAGCTTAAATGCAGCGATGTCAATGTGTCCTCAGCGACAATAAAGTTAGAGAATCTAACTTATTGTGCAAAGTGGCAACAAAGAGTTCTTCAATCCCATATTGACCAGTCTGTGGTTTTTATCGACACGTCAGATTGTCTGGAAAAAAGCAATAAATTCGCTAGCCATCGCAGGATTTCACTCGAAGAAAACATAAGTGAGGAAGATCTTAAGAGGAGCTTGCAAACATTCAAGTACACAAACTACTGTGAGGCTGCGATTATTTTCTGCTTGGTTAAAGGTCTCTTGAAGGCAAGTTTTGACCCAAAACGAATTGGAATTATTGCACCATACCGTGGTCAAGTGGAACTACTGAAAAAGATTTTCACTAGCGACCTTGAGGTGTCCAGCGTTGAAGTGAATACAGTAGACCAGTATCAAGGCCGTGACAAGGATGTTATTTTTTATTCATGTACTCGAACAGGGTCTTCCGCCGAAGTGATGACGGAGAAAAGCAAAGGTGTAGAGATTCTCGAAGACAAACGTCGTCTTACGGTGGCCATAACTAGGTCAAAGAAAAAACTTATAATCGTTGGAGATTCAGCATGTCTGAAACAATACGCTCCGTTCAAGGTACTTCTTGAGAAGATTCCAAGTTCCTGCAAGTTGCTGCTGGAAGAGGGAAGGAACGGCTTTAGCTGGGAGTCTGTCTTGGGAGAAATCAAGTCCAATTGAATTTGTTATGTCTGCAGGAATTAAATAAAATGTTTGTGTCTTTTTTATTTGAACCTCTTAGCTTTATTTAAACTGCTGCTTTTCAAGAGTTTAAAACGCAAGATAGTATATGGATCAGAGAGAGAAGTTAACAGAAATCGATTCCGTAAGCAAATTTATTTACCAGATTGGAACCTCTGTAGAATTACTTTGTGAGTTGTGCATAGTTCCATTAACGCAAATTCTATCTCAGCTGAAGTCGCATAGGTTGCAATTCTCCGTCACAGCGCTATCAGTAAACTTTTCCACAACGAAATGTCTGCGAACTGGCAATACTTACAAAAAACGTAGACTTCTGATGCAAACGCGTCCAAAAAGTCCAAATTTCACAGCGTTTCCAATTGTTTATATACAACAATCAGCTGGCAGACTATGACATTTGTCGGCGCATAACTGTGACACATGTCCCCGTTTCATATCCCGCTTCAAAATGACAGGTACACTAAATCAGCTGTTCTCATGTCGATGACAACCTGCGCCGCGCAATCACATATTTGTTAGACGTTTCCTTGCTACCACCAATACCGAACGAGACTGAGTGACGAACAGACACCGTAGCGTCGTGAATATGTCTGCGTGCGTATGAAATCTAAGGAAAACTCTTATATAACAGTTTGAACCATAGTCCGGAATCTGTGTGCCACATTCGCGTTGCTAATTTGTGTGTGGTAAATCCGTCTGCGAAAATTCTTAAACTCTCCCAAAAAGTTCTAAACGTGTTTTCAGTTACTGTGGTAAATTTATCAACAGTTTCGCCTTCAGCAGCCTGCAATAAAAAGTGCAAAAAAACAGTCAGCCGACGCCCGAATCCAAAAGCAAATCACAATCAAAAAGAACACACAAAAAAACCTGTGCTAGTTTGCATTTTTGTTCATTTTTCTGTTCCTTGTGTTTTTTGATTCCCACAAACACGCAGTTATTATACAAAATCTTTGTCTTTCAATTATTTGCTTGCAACAAACTCAAACAAAACAAAAATCAAATTCACCAGCCAAATCGAATGTCCAGGAAAAAAATTGTGATCTTGTAACATGTCCTACACTGAACTAGAGAGTGGCTATCAGGATCTAAAACAAGCGAATCGTCCTGGGTTCTTTGTCGGACATGATGGAAATGTAAAGTTTGCAATTTTATTCATTCTTCTAATTGTATTGTTTTCCTTTCTTTTGCATATGTTTCTTGTTTTTATGTTTCTGTATTTAAAGCATCGGAGAAAACTCTTGAAGAACAGAGAAAAATCGATTACTCTTGAATTTGTCCTCAATTTATGTCCTATCGCCTTTGCTCCATCCGTAATCCCCTGCCCTTCATACTTCTGGATCCTTTGTGTGTACATGCAGTTCAATCGATTGAAAGGATGAAAGGCGTCGAAATGATAAATTAATTTTTCCACTTCAATCTCGTTAGGGTGCTGCACAGACAATTTGATTTTCAGGCCAGAGATGGTGTGTAGGCATCTGTCGTTAGCAGAGATTTTTATAATCAATTGAATTTTTGATGCCAAGGGTATATGCTTTGTGCTTGCAGAGACGTTGTTTTGATTGCTTTGATTCGATTTTGGCTCACGGAACGATCAAGAATTGATTTGTTTTTGTCAGATGGAATGTGGTAGTTAATTTTAGCTTAATTGCTCTCCATAAACGGTTGAAGAGGTGTGCGGGGCTATTTTTAAATTCGTTTGATGCTAAACTTTGTCGTGTGGGTATTATTTTATAAGCAAATACCTACATATAAAGTTTGCTTAGTTATAACAGAGTATCGAAGTGATAAGTGTCAGCGTTTATTTACATATAATGATTGGAAACAAATTTATTTATTTTAATACGTACTGGACTAGTCGCATCCTCGCAGATGCTTAGAGAGGCTGTTACTTAAGCAATTATTTTATTTAATTGACGGAAAGAAAAAAACCGTCACGGTTGTAAGGACGATCGTTCAGGCGTTCTTTTTTCGGATTTATTTTTAAATGCCATCTTTAAGGCGCCCGGAAATATAATACGCAAGGAAATGCGTTTAAAAAGTGCGAAAAAATAAAAGAGCGGGACAGCAGACAACAGCCAACAGACACTTTTGACTAAGAATACATTAGGTTCGTTCGCGTACTCAAGAACCAGCCCGTGATCACAACAAATATCTTCAAATCCTGTTCGTGTACACTAAAAGTGTACAATTTCTCGCAAAAGAAAGTGCTCGTAAGAAAGCCTCTTATGAATCCCCAGGAAGCGAGGGATTGGTTGACATTTTTTTCCTAACCATTCTCAGTCAGCATGTCAGTATAAAAGCAACAATATATGTTAGTTATTACAACGTTAATTTTAAGGTTAATTAAATTTGTTAAAATACTTATTCCACTTCGTCATCAAAAACAATTTTTTAAAAGCAACTGACACCCTCAGTATGAATCGCTCGTTTCTTTCTCATCAAAACTGTTAATCATTGTAGCGGTGTAGCCATGTTGTTACAAGTGGAAATCCTGTCAAAAGTCGCTGCTGTCTCTTGTCTCATCCTTCTATTTTCTTATTAGTTTCTCACAGTAAAACATCCTTACTCCCTAATATGGAAAATTCAGTCAAGACTTATATGCGACGGGACATAGAATTTTCAAACCATACCCTGAAAGCTTGTGGGAATTATATAACTCTTACACGGGTGCTCTCTTATGCCATTTTCAGTCTACGCGAATAAGATTTGGGCAGGTAAATAAACATATTTTGTAGTGAGTTTCCACAACTGACAAATCTGACTGTCATATCTTTCTGCATTTTGACTTTCTTAGCGTGCTTAAACGGCGGACGTTTAACCGAAAGGTTTTCGGTGCATTGACGAAGAGACGGTAGGAATGCAATAATAGCGTAATCATATTACCTAAGGTAGCGCTACAGTCCGGGGTTGACCTGGACCTTAACCAACAAGCGTCTCCAGCCAGCTCGATCTTTAGCTAGCTGTCTCCAGTTGGTTGAAGTCCCTTTCCAATTGCGTGCGCCACCAGAGTCGCGTTTTTTCTCTACTGCGCCGTCCCTCGGGGGTGGATTCGAAGAGTTTTCGGGCCGGAGCATTGGTTTCCATCCGCTCTACATGACCTAGCCATCTCTATCGTTGGATCTTTACTCCTCTGGCTAAGTCGATGACGCTGAACAATCTGTATAGTTCGTCATTATATCTCCTCCCCCACTCGCCATCCATGCAGACGGGACCGAAAATCACAAGAAACCAAGAACAGCTTCATCCGCTTTTGACAAAGTCTATGCCTCCGCGCCTTATAGCAGGAGTGGGACGATTATTGGTCTTAGCCTCGCTTACCGCAAAATTCATCTTCGCGGTCTCAGTTGCAATACCAACAAAAGCGCCATTGAAATCATGCTGCGTTCGTCCGATAATGTCAATATCGTCGGCATATGCGAGTAGTTGAACCGACTTCTGAAAAATTGTTCCTCTGGTGTTGGCGTTCGAGTTTTGAACAATACTTTCAAGAACGATGTTGAAAAAGTCGCATGACAGCTCGTCGCCTTGTCTGAATCCTTTTTTTGACATCAAAGGTATCGGTAAGGTCTTTACCGACCTGGATGGAGCAGCGTGCATTCTCCATCGCCAGCCTACACAAATGGTAGAGGGATGCCAAAATTAGACATAGTCTGTATTGCTCGTCTGCATAGATGCTATCATACGCGGCCTTAAAATCGATTAGAAGTTGGTGGGTGTCGATTTGTTACTCCTGGGTTTTATCCAAAATCCGTAGTGTGAATATTTGGTCGATGGTGAATTTCCTGGCCTAATGCCACACTGGTATGGACTGACCAGGTTGTTGACGAATGGCTTTATACACAGTACGGCAGATAAGATAAAATGTTATTTACGATGAAATGTAAACAAAGTAATTAGTATTTAAAGAATGTTTTTTTTACAATTTGAAGTAATGAATGATTAACCGGTTTTCTGTTGGTGAATACGAGAACGCTGCTGGATTTGTGAACGACTTAACTTGTTTTGTTATCATTTTATTCCAAATTCGTATGTAAATCCTGATTGAGAGTTGCAATGTCTTTTGTGGTAAAACGCTATAACGCGCAACTTTTGTGGAGAAGTAAATTGTACAATAGTGTAGACAATTATTTTTTACTCTAGAGTTGGTGTTGTTGCTCTTGCAAAACACACTGTTTATATGAGTGGATACATCAATTTGTAATATTAGATACACACGACTTGAAAACTTTTATTTTCCTTGTTTCAACAAAGTTTGCAAAGGCAACCAGTTTTTGCGCAAATCTTTCAGTAACAGAAAAAAATCCTTCGAAGATAAAAGGCTAAGTTTGAACCTGCACATAGCAATGTATGAATCAAAACATTTTTAGTATCACAATATGGCGATTATAGAATAATGCAAGGAATATATAAATCATTTTCACAAAAAAATTTAAAAGTCCCTTAAAATAAATCTGACTTGTTTATTAGACAAACATTTGATATATACCGCAGAGCACTTTAGCCGGTTTTTATACATGGTTTGACATATCGTTGTCTGCTTTTAAAGAGGACTCAATTGGGAAAGGTTTTTCGCAAGCAGGATGCCCATCTTGAGAACACATTTTTGTAATATTTTCCAAACCTGGAAAAATGTTAAGGGTATTAATAAAGCAGCATTGCGTTCATCCCATTCGAAACATAAAAATTTAAAAAAAAAAGTTAGAAATAATACAACTTGGGCCAAACATAAAATTTTACCATAAGCAAGCATTGAGCTTGCAGGAGGCGGCATGCTTATCATACATACTCGTATATCATTATTTGTTCTTTTTACCCGCTGCATAATATACTTTTTTTTTAATGATGCGATTGGTTGGTTTTATAAGACAGGAAAATACTATGTCTGCATATTTAGCCCTTCTCATTCTTGTCTACGTTAAGACGTAAAAGCACATGCATGGAGAGTTGCTCCTTTCAAACGTCAGTTCTGCAACACTATATGATTGAAAATTTCCGTTCTACGTGTAAGAACTACACCAAACCCTTCGATCTAGATTCAAATAATTTTGAAATCCTTTTCATCATCCCATACTGAATCCAAACATCATTGTCGTCATATGCAGCAGACGACTACGTATGAATACGGTCCCTTCCTTTGTTTGCCATTTATTTGCGTGCGTCAAAACCTGAAATAGGTAATCATCTAACCAAATGTGTGTTTGTCAATTTTGCGTCACTACCCCCCATCTGCTTGTGAATCTATTCAAATGCAAAGACGTCGTCAGTGTAGGTGTCTTCGCCCCAGATAAGAAACACATCAATCATTAACGAGCTAAAAGAAAAACATCAACAACTAAAATCAATTGATTAGAATGGGAAACAGTTTCGACAAAATTATGTCATCACCAGCAGCAATGCCGATGGACCCACCGCAGAACAACGATCGTCTCGTGTCAAAAGCGTTGCCGCACGTGTTCTCAACACCTAATCTCACTGGTTGGTACTAGATAAGAAGCATTTCTATTTCTCACTGACTCTCTACAGTCTGCTCGCGAGTTTGTCCAAAAGAAGAGAAAACAAATGAAATTGGCTCTAATAAAGCGATTTTTCAGTTTGTTATCGGGCCCATTGTATGCAGAGGCCTTATCGGTGACCACGACTCTTATTGATCTTTTTCTCTTTTCTTTTTCTAGACTCGAATCCTCCTCCGCCAGACTTGGATATGCGATCTGCCTCCTTCTGCTACGGGGTGAACTATGCTTTGTTGAATGCTCGCTATCTGTCGTTTTGTTTTCGTTTTTTTGCCATTTCCTTTCAATATTTGTTCAACGTTTTGTTATTGTTCTTAACCAAATTGCTTGCAGTGCTCTTTTTTGGAAAATAATAATTGCTTGGCCGCTATGCGGATACGAAGAGTGGTTGGTTGTGGAATCAGAAAGCCGGCTTCGAATAGGAATTTAATTAACTCTTTTATCATTGGAGTGGGAGAACTGTATTTGTTGTGTGTATGTAACGGTATTATGCAGTCGATCATAAAGATATAAGTTGTATGCTGATAGAATCAGTTGTAAAGTGACTAGAAGATTGAGCGTGTCGGAGTGAAGTGTTTTTTTTTTCGTTTTGTGTGCATTTTCTTTGACGTTTGGAAAATGACTTCCTTTCGGATGCGTTCTGTTTCTGTTATAATTGAAGAAGAAGTGGGTCTCCATTTGTCTAACTTTATTGATTATTTAAGACAAATCATCAAATATATATTTTTATTCAGTGCTTAAAGCCGCTTTTGTTAATTTTTAAGTTAATGTTATAAGAAAATGTTCATAGCTCAACATGCCATATGTATCTACTGATACATATGCTTTTGCATTTGCATTGTCCCGGTGTACTTTTTTACTTTTTTTTTAAGTCACAAAAAGTTCTCAGTTGCGGTCATGTTCTGTTTATTTTAAGTCGTCATGTCACATGTGGTAATTTTTAATAGACGTAAAAATAAAATTAGGAGGCATTACAGCCCACAAGGGATGAAGGCCTAGCATCCTGAGCAATTGTTCGTTGTGTGCTTGCTATTGTTCTATTTCAAGTAGAGGTGGGAAATACAGTGAAGCGCAGAAATAGGCGTTGAACACCTTTCCAGGCGATAAGGTAGTTTTCGCTCTTCTTTGAAACAAGTTGCACCAATGGTTCTAGATTAGATTTTAGATCACAATGCATTTTTATTTTTAAATTCAGTTTCTTAAATGTTAGACAAAAACACTTAAAACTAGCTTACCAACATAATCTACTGACTCTTAATGAGTGCTCTAAGCTAATCTAGGATTTTTATATTATGCCGTTCGGCCTCTTATGGTTTGAAATTTATTGCTTAAAACTATGCACATTTTTTTAAATTCCTCCAAAAAAATTTGGAAAAACTTGGAATTCTGGAATGTCTTGCTGATGTTCACGATGTGGCAACATTCTCTTATAAAACTCACCCGTTTTCACACGCGGCCAACGATTCGATTCCTATCGAAACGACGGGACAATGACGCTGCAATAAACAGTGACCAAAAGAGAAGACGATTGTGTGTAAATTGTTGCCATCCATTATTAGTGCATTAAAAAAGGATGTAGAAAATATTGCAACACAAGTGGCAAGTGGCACCACAACGTATTTGTTGGTTAACATATCTTAACCATAAGATTGGGATGGTCTAATTAACCGAAAAGAAAACCACCACCGAATCGAACATTTTACTACCGACATATTTGCAACATGTGGATCGTATTACCAGCTTTGCCGAAAAAATTTTCGTTCCAAAAATAATTGAAGTTTTGAACTGCGGCTTGTCTGTGTCGATATTTAGGGAAGTCGCCCAAGGTGGCCTGGTTCACCATTTCGTGTGAAACAAACAACGATTCTTAACACATCATCTGCAAAACCTGAAAATAACGAATTTTAAACGATCTTTGTTGTCAATCTCAAGCCAAAGTCGTTAGGTCAAAAATCCCCATTAAGGTATGTCTAACAAGTCCATAGTGTCCTGTGTTGTTAGGGTAAGTCTTCTATTAAGTATGTAAAGTTCCCCTTAGGATTTGGAGATTTCGTGCTTAGGAATAATCACATCGTGTTTATTTCAATACGCGGGGCAACAACTTTATGCTGTATTCGCAATTTCTCAACAATAAAAACATAATGTATAGCGATATAGCGATATCATGTATAGCGATACCAATTACCAAAAAAAAAAAAATACAAGGCAGTTCCTTATTGCTGAGAATAAAAATTGTGTAAAGCCTTAACATGAATTGTAAGTATTTAGCCTCAATTTAGTATTTGTTCTTTTTCATGCAGGTAATTAATTTAGTCTTAATGTATGGTATTACTTTATGGCCTGATTTTGAGTAATAATACATTTTATGGTCAGTATGAACCACTTGTGTTTTGCGTTTCCTTACCAGAGCGAAAGATACATACAGTTTCTAGGATACTCAGAATACCTCAAGATGTTGTCTACGTCTCCTTTATATTATGACGATGATGATATTATGTGTTCTTTAATTTTGAGTGCGGACAACGTGACGACTTCTTCCTCCGCTAACATTTGTCGTAGTCATTTGTGGGGGATTAAGTTGCAAATTCCTAAGCAAAACAATTACTGACGTTTCTGATTTTGTTCTACAAAATTCAACTTTTTCCAATACTTCTACGTTTTACATAATTTTTAGCTAGCTAGCTATTTACGAATTCAAATGTTGACAAGAATATTACTTTATATAAAAACGAACTCATACGATTACCGCACGAGTATGCATTTATGCAAGTTGTTTCCGTATCTAATCGGATTTGCGATTCCTGATTTAGTTTGGTAGCCGCTGCTATTGGAGCTCTGTTTCGTAATGTTTGGAAGGAGATATCGTAACTAAAAGTCAAATGTCGTGACTATGAATAAAAAGCTGACTTCTGAAATCCTTGATAAATAAAAAAAATATCTTAGTTGATCGCCGTGGCGTAGTGGTAAGTGTGTCGACCGCCGCACAGAAAGTCTGGGTTCGATCCCCGGACGGGACACCTAGCAGTTTTCACTGCGCCACCTATTTCGAGTTGCTGACAACACTCAAAGAGTATCAATTGTCTATGAAAAGCTTCTCAAATCTCGCCGTTCGGAGTCGGCAAAAAACTGTAGGTCCCATCTACTTGTTGTAGAAGCTAGGCCCTGGTCCGTTGTGGGCTGGACATGTATGCATCCAGACTTTTAATTTTTAACAAACTAAAAGTCAAATTACAGCTCCAGGAGTATTCAAACAGATAATCCTCTACGCACAAATGCCTGCGTCATATCCAAATTGATTGATGATATTTCAGCTCATCAGTCGTATCACTCCGGACTTAAATGAATGATTAAATCAATCACTTATGTGCTCTAGGGTTTCGAATGTTCTATGAATCATACCGTTTACGGGGTTATTGATTTTGATGGGCAATTTATTTTCAATAATTGAAGTGACAGCTTTAATTCGATTGACAAACAATTCAATTTGATACCTTCGAGGGATGAAACTGAGAACTAGGGGTAAATGAAATTTCAACATTACCTCCATTCAGTTCGTGAAAAAGTAGATATCTCAATCATGTTTTTTCGCAACTTATTCACTTATTCAAAATTAAAAAAAAAACACGATTTAAGTCAATTTTCGAATTTCTCAATCAAAGCTACGAGAGTGGTTAGTAAATGCGCGTGCTAGATATGAAGGGGTAGGTTAGATTAGGTTATGTAAGATTAGGGTGAATTGGTTGCTTGAGCAAAGTTGCTGAAGAAGAGTAGGTCCATTGTGATGCAACATGACCGGTTCAAAATCGTACTGGGTTAGCCAGTTTGTTTCCCTAAGAAATGCATTGATCTTTCCTACCACAACATCGGTTAGTTCATCTAGGCAAGAGACGGGCAAATTCCAAGGTAGAGTAGGGCGGTCTCTTTCTCATTTTCTTATCGACAACCTGTACAGAAGTAATGTATGTCGGTCTCCATTTGCAGAAAGCGAGTAGCCTCATGATTAGCTCTGATTTCTGTCTGTCATACACCGCAATGGTCGCGACGGCGGAGTGGCAAGGGTATAATGCTTAAAGTGGCAGAAATTCCTAAATCTGTTTCATCCAATGCATTGTTAATATCCAGCTGTGGTGTCGTGGTCGACCTACATGTCAAAGGTCTCCACAGTTCACTCCTGTACTAAAAAAATTCTATTATCTTACGCTTCCAACTTTTTTTCGGTTTGCTAATAACAGTTAAGGATTACTATTTGTCAATGAAAGCTTCCTCAAATTTCGTCGTTAGAAGTCGGTAGGGAACCGAAAAACGGAATAAAAGGAGTTGCTGAAAAAGTAATTCCTAAAGCGCTAGTATTTCTAGGACTCGTTCCTAATCCCTTGTGCCACTCACTATATTTGAACTGAATATTTCAATGTTTACATTTTCAATTATTACGGATTTCGCTGTATTGCACCGCATTGAAAAACTAGCTATTTTCAAGTGTGACTCGATTTTCAATATAATCTTTGAAAAACATATTTGTTGGCTACTTTTCAATTTATCGGCGCACTGTACCGCATAAATTTTTGAAATCTTTATCACTCAATGCTTTATACTATCCACAAACTTCCATGACACTAAACCAACTGTAGGTTGGTCGGTCGATCGGAAAAACCACGAACAATATTTGAATCCATTTAGAAAACAAACATTTTATCGCTTTCTTCATGCCTTTCAATTTGATTGAATTGAGTGTCTGAGAAATTATATCAATGTGAAAAATTGAGCTGCAAAAAATTATTATTACAGATATACGTGGCTCTCACAGTTCAACTCATCATTTTTCCATTTTTTTATTTAAATAAAATTTTATATTATGGCCTGTCTTGGCACACTTTTTGACTCTACTGTTTCCTTTCCATACACGAACAAAATTTCAGCCTAAAAGGTGACACAAAAAATTCCCTAGCCAGCTATTCGCACCGGAATATTATTTCGCCGCACAAAATCTCATTGTTTGTAGCTTTTGTTTGTCCAATAAGTTATCTTCATCTTATCACTTTCTGTCGTCGCAACCAAATGAAAAATGTTCACAAATACGCGTTCGGTCTGTCTTGTGTCTCCGTACATTCTTCTCCATCTTTTCGCTGCCATGTGTCTGCACACGTTTCGCCTGTCGCAATCTATACACATAGATTGATTCGCTTCGGTCGGTTGATCTGCCATCACTTTCCCAGCTCCATGGGTGACAGAAATCCGCCCCCAGCCCAACTTTTGTCTGAACGGTCTAGTCCCTACTAGTAGCAGAAATCACTACTTTTGTCGGCACCACTCTCAGTCAGAATATTTAGCTTGTGCCGGCCTTTGTATCTCGTTCAAGTTCGTTGCCTTGCTACTCTGGTCTATGATGAGAGTGTAGTATCAGTAGCGTTTCGGAGGCGGAAGCGTTAAGTTGTCGTCGTTGTGGTTGCTCGGTTTTGCCTCAAAGACCGTGTGGCGTGCGTTTTCGGTCGTATTGTGAATTGAGCACGAGTCGTGTGTAAAGTGTTTGTTGTTGTCACGCGTCATTGACATTGCGGCGAGAGTGAACAAAACAAGACAGTTCTGACAGCTCGCCCATTGACAGATTGCACTTGTTGTGCCATCAAAGGAATACACGGAAAAATGGAGTGGTCGTGGCTGAAAGACTGGTGGCGCCTAAAGAATCTTAACCGCAGACATCGTCGTCGTGGGATGGAAACCAGTGGCGATGGTGTGGCCGAAAATCTGGACGTCCCCCGCGAGGAAGACGAGGATGGAGAAGAGGAGGATAACGACGACGTTTGCTACTGCGATGACTGCCTAAATGTACGCGAGTGACAAATAGTTTCTCTTCAAATCTGACTCGGTGAATGATTAAAATTCCCTAAATTCTGTCACGCAAATCGGACTCACGCTCGCGGGCTGGTGTGCGCGGCGTGCTGTTTTACGGTTTTCAATGTCAGCAATACGCGAGAGCTTTGCGTGTGATAATGAGATTCTCGTTTTTATGTAAGAGTCGTTCGTGGAAACGAGTGTGCAGTTTGTAGATGACAGTCGTGATTGTCACTTTTCTGCCGTTTGTTGTTGTTATTTCGTAATTCGTTTTGTGTTGTTATCAGTGAAGATACTGAATGATTGCACTTCGTTAAGTGGGAGATAAAGCCAAGCACCTTACGGCTTGACGAAGGTGTCTTGGTGATGTAATGTGTTGCTTGTATTCGTTTTTGTTTTCTTGGGGGAAACTCACCCCTCGTGAGCTGTTTCTGAATCTCATCATTTGAAAGGTTACCGGACGAGGGAGAGAGTCATATAGGGTGATGAAAAGCAATTTGTGGGCGAGTTAGGTGTAAATGAAAAGAGCTGTGAAGCAGAAAGGACTCATCGAGTGCTTTGCGGCGTAGGAGTATATTTGTCGAAATTATTTACGAAGAGATGAGAGTTTCGGACATCAGGCGTGGTGTGGGATTTGGATGATTGGACACTTGTCAATAGCGCTTGATGTGACTGGTGATGAGAAAAATATCCGAGGTTGTGTCAGTGAGTGCTATCAGATGCCGATATAAACATACAGGGATTTCGTGTTCAATGAGTTTTTCGGTGAAAGGGGACCATGTCAAAATTATTGCGTATGTTTAGATTTCTAGTTTGTACATGTACTAGGGACTTCGTTTAATTTGCCCGATGCTTCGGGCGCCTTCTATCTTGTATGGCCTCATCTCTGCTATATTAAACTGTGTGCATCATATTGTTTATGGTTCTTCCTCACGATTGGGTTCCATGGGGTTTGTCATCAGTTGTGTCAACTGTGTTGTCTACATTTTCGACATGGATTCACTGTCTTAATAATTGCATAAGTAGATGCTTAGCCATACTCAGGTCTCCTTATAATCCGCACAATTTGTTTTCAATGCCTTTCCCGCATGTAACGTTAAATCCAATAAACCAAGGATTAAATTTTTTTTGTTTACTGAAGAAGTCTGAAGCCTCCCATTCTCTTGCTGCTTTTTGGGAGCATGCACTTGGTTAGCCTGCATCCGGAAGAGTTATGCCGCCTCTGGTTGTGCTTTCGAGAGTCCCAATCATCGACGGAAGCCATAACCAAGGACGCCGATAGTCCCAAGGTGAATTCGGGCCTTATGAACGGTTCTTTTGATTCTTGCCTGTCAAGTTCATAGGAAAACTTTCCGATAATCCTGCATTTTATGTTAGCCCTTGAAATTAGTACTTAATTTTGAAATTTAAAATTTTGTATGTCGCGTATCAAAGCTTTGCGTCCAATTTGTCACAAGCTCGGGCTTATCAAGTTTGTACTACATACACTCATAAAACTTTGCTCAGGGTGCAGTTCTTAAAGTCATTGTCTTCATAAACATTTTTTAAGAAGATTGCCAAAAAGATTTTGTAACAAAACCCCGTTTGGCTTTTACAGCAAAGGCACACAAATTTAAAGTTTTTGCTCATGTGATATGATTCGCAAATTGATGTCGTAATCTCTATTATGTCCTGAATGCTAAATATACCAAAGAGGTGTGAGTTATAATCACACATACATGGTTCCGTGTTGTTTTCTTATTTCGGTGAAAATTTCATGTACAAGGTTGAATAATCTTAAACTTGTTCTCAAAAAGTTCCTTTAAATTCTGGCTTAAGATCAATAAACAAAGCAAATTTTCTTTTCGTTTAAAAATATCAGTTTTTTACAGGCTTTATATACCGAACTCATCTCTGATAGATTCAAAATATTTCGGTAAAATGTCTGGTCACTATGCTTAGTGTGTAAGGTAGACGAACTAAATTATAAGGTTTTCGTTTTATGTAACGCACCCATTAAAACGTGTACAAGGGATAACAGATCAGTTTTACCTAAACAAAACAAAATAGCCTTCTTTACGATGAAAGTCAATTTTGCTCAAAAGTTTAATTCTTCTGATAAGTACTTAATCACGGAATAGATAATATCGCAAATGTGTGTAGTAACGCTATTTGTCAACTTAAGTGCTGTATGTGTTCAGTGACAGATAAGCGGACAGCATTGTTTTTCACTAATCTCTCTCTCACTAATTGACACATTTTATTCCTTTAGTTGCGAGCCGAAAGTAACGTGACTCGTTCGAGATCAGCATTTTTGATAAATTTTCTCAAATGAGTATTGATTGTGTTCCAATCAATTCACATTGAATTGCACATTCGTTTTCCAACGTCTTCATGTTATGGATGAATAATCGATTCTGAAAAGTGTATATTTAAAAATTGATTTATCGTAGACAATGGACCTTTGTGCGATAATGAGTTGGAGACTTCTTTTATAATCACTCTGTCATTTGCAAAACTTGTTCGATGTATGATCTACTGTTGTATGTCTCGAAAATAAATAGTTAACTTCATCGTCTTTGGCGTCATTTAACAGCGTTTTTATAACGTTTCCAAGCACGGAAACTGAGAATACATTTATGTATGTCATTGTTGACAGTGGAATGGCTAATTTTTATTTAGCATTTGTACGTCAATTACAAAGTATCTTAACTTGTCAATTTAATAGCTCATTCGTATGAAATTGAAAGAAAAATCAGCACTGCAATTACGTATCTTGAACCTGAATGATGGATAGTCTATATACGGTTGTCTTTCAATTTTATCACGGTTGAAATCAGTAATATTAAGTACCTGTGCATTCGCTTCATCACTACGAAGGCGTCTTGTTCAAAAATTTTCGGTATCCTGTGCTGAAAGACATATGTAGTTCGCGTCGTTAAAACACAAAAAGAATATATTTTCTTACCAACCTTACAATAGATAATTTTCGGAATCTTCACTCTTAAGATGTTATTTTTATCATAAGCTATATTATTGCAAAATGTAATTAACATTACACGAGTGTATTACATTTCCCTGCCGCCGTGGCGTTGTCCATAGGTCCCAGGTTAGATACCGTAACGGAAGATCTCACGTTTCTTCACGGACCCCCTCTTTCGAAGTGCTGACAAAACTCGAAGAGTATTTCGGTGTTCGGAGGCGCCAAACATCTTAAGGTGCCTTCTACTTGTAAATAAAAATACGAGTAGTGGCTGAAGAATGTAGACCTTGGTCCCTTGTGGGCTGCAGTGCAACCGATTTTTAATTATTTGAGTATTAAAATCTAGGGCATCTAATGAAAATTTGTTAACGACATTTTTCGAACATCAAATATAAATATAATAGAACCGCGATTGACAGGACTAACTTTAATGGCTGTACATCGACAAACGCCTAGTTGACAACCCCGGTTGAGGCCCAGATTCGGTGTTTTGCGGGCACGAAACGTATTCTCGAAATTTGGTATGTATCGTTCAGCGTCCTACTCCGTGTAATAAGCCTGTTAGGATAAGAGCCCTGTAGGAAATGATCATAGTCTTTCGCGTTATGATATTGGAGTCTAGTTATTATGACAAATTGAAATCAAATCGGTTGCCAAAGGCGACGATAGGATAAATGAATTTTTCCTGAGTTAGACAAACACTCTGAGCACCATGAAATTATACCTCTCGTTAATAATTCTGATGTTTTCATCACTTCAACTTGTTTTGGTGTTTTGCCAAATTCAAAAGTATCTAATATTTGGAACAATGAAATGAAAGGAATGTAGGTCTTCTCCGAAAAAGTAACAGAAACTCCCACAGAGTTTCATACTGAAGAATAAAGTGGCTTATATAAATTTTAAATTCGAACGGTCAATTGTTGTGTATTATAGTTAAGTATCAATTCAATCTGGTCCAAAGCGAAAACAGCTTGAATTTGATGCAAAATATTCGATATGACAGAACGAAACAAGTTGGTGATAACTGGAAAAATTTTATAAGCTGTTAAATGCAGTACTGCATTTATGTCAAATAGGTGTTTTTTTTAACCTTTTCTTACTTTAAACAACTAACTTTTGTTCTGAACGCTGTATTTGTACTCTTACGGCTGACAGAGTGCGGTATTCATATGTACTCCAGTCGTTCGACCCTTGAAAGGCTTAACTTTTAAAGTCATTGATCAAAATTTCATGTTCACTAGTACACTTTGAAATGACAAAAATCGCATCTGCGAACCATTCGGACTGTAGGAAACTTACTCTTTAATCCCTGTTGCAAAATCCGTCTAAATGATTACAGTGCTTCACAATAGAGAGGATATTTTGATATACGAGTACATTTATTGCCGACGTCGTTTACTACGTTTAGGTTTATCGTTTAAGTTTTCCTCGAAAAAAATATTTAATAATTACTATATCTCTGAATGAGAATTCAACTTGGCAATCGATTTAAAGTGCACATAAGCAAATAACTCGTAAATTGCCACGATTTCAATTGTGCGTGAAATCGCCAAAGTATGACCATGTACTTTATATTTCATTCAAGGTCTTACGTTCGTATATTTTCAACAATTGTTCAAACTGACCCTTGGATGAGGTCGTCAATTGCTTTTTGCCAAAATCACAAAACGTCCTCCAGGATGACGCACTCTTTTGTCGAATCGCTTACAAAGTACTCCTTGTGTGTTCGTTGACAATTAAATATAAACAACAATTTGTTACAGACACTACGCATAAATTGTTTGCGCTTCGCGGACTCTGCGATTGAAGGAATTGCGCTAAGTGATTTTTCTTTCTGTGAAATAAAATGTTCAACGTTAATGCAGTTATTATTATTCGTTTGTTTGTGCTTTTTTCTTTTCTCCAAATGAAATGTCTTCCGTTTAAATGTTGCGCTACACTGAGCAATTTGATTGAAAGTAATTGACGGCCGTTTTTTTTTCGACGCTATCACGGTGGTATTGCATGTGGCGTGATGGCTTTAAATGATCGTGAGACATTTTATGACTGTTGGCAGTTTTTTTTTGGGCTCAAGAGGTAATTGAGCAATAGAATCCATCCACTCTCGAGAAATCAAGCGGCCTACGTACAACACTTTGATTACCTTTGCCCTGGTTTATGAAACCTGGACTTTATGAAAATGGGATAAGGAAGGTTTAAGACGGTCAAGAAGAAGTGACATTTCAGTATCTATGATAATAATAATATTTGAATGGCATTACAGCCGACAAGGGAACAGGGCCTAGCTTCTGCAACAACTACTTGTGTTGTGCGTGCTACTGTTCTCTCATGAGCAGAAGGGACCTACAGTTTTTTTGCCGACTCCGAACGGCGTAATTTGAAAAGCTTTTCATAGACAATTGATACTCTTTGAGTGTTGTCAGCAACTCGAAAGAGGTGGTGTCGTGAAAAAATGCTAGGTGTCCCGTCCGGGAATCGAACCTAGACGGTCGACGCACTTACCCACTACGCCACGGCGAAAATACATTTCAGTACCTGCCGCAATGAAATTAAGCTAACTCTGGTTTTTGGACATAAATCTATCATGCAACAGGTTGCTTATTTCAAGTCGGCTTAAGAAAGTAATTTTACTACAAGTCAACAGTATTTTGGGCAAAAGTTGAAGAGCAAGAGTAATTGTTTTAAGTGCTTTTTAGTTGGTCCATAAGTGCGCTTTGATTACAACTCTCTACATTAGCTTAGCTGAGAGTGTTGCGATGTAAGCGCATTGAATCTGCTGTAATAAAATGCGGACTTGTTTTCTTTATCGCACAAGCAGTGAAACTTTAAAGAAGCGACTCAGTGTCTTTACAGTAATGGTACTCAACAAGGTTTTCAAATGAGCAGTCCCTCGTATGCGGAGAAGTTTTCATTGAAACAAAGGGGATGATTACAAAATACTACTGTTCACTTATAGCAATACACTTGAGGCATCGTATTTCCGAATTTTCAAAATACGCTGCAAAGTTAATTTCGGGTATAGTTTTCAATTCCTTCTTCGTCTTGAGTTGATCATTTTTCTTTGCATTGGTCGTCTTCAATCTGTTCTCAACATTTCGTCCCACTTAGTAACGCTCGTTTTGAAATTCTTTGCCCATCTAAGACCTTTTGCAACATTCTTACCGCTTCGTCAGCACAAGTCTCTGAGCAGTGTAGGCAATGTGAAAAAACGAAAAATTCGCTTTTAGGTGTTTACAGACGAATGCGTATCTCAAGCGTGAAATTTGGCACCGATGTCAGTGAAATTAGAATACTTACTGGAATCCCAGAAAATTGAAATTCAAGTAACAATTTGAAAGTGTGTTAGGTGTCTGTTAAGTCTTAAAAAAATTATTGCCACTACATTTATGTTATGGTAAAGCAAGTGATTTGCAGATAGTGAATAAGTACCTCTACGAACGTGATATTGTCGGAGCGCTTACTGTTTTCTTTATAACAACTGTTTTCTGGTGGCAGAAAAGTTGCCAACAAAATATTTGAAATCACTTGAACAAAACACTTGTACATAATGAGTTAAATCATTTGCAATAAATATTTTTAGAATCGAAGAGATGAAAACAAATAGTAATCTAGTAATCTCTAGCAAATTCACTGGCTGCGACATCGGTTGAAATCACTTCTGCAAATGATATAACATGACTTCGCTTCTCTATTAGCGTAGTCTCTGAAGCGTCGATACGAAAACAAACGCCAAGTGATTTAATTAAAAAAAAACTTAGTAACACCCATTCGTTAATTTACAGTCAAACGCTCCCGCTTTTTAATACACATAGCAGACACGCGTCTAGTAGAGAAATAACACAACGTCTACAAATAACACCACCAAGTTAACAAAGGGGAGTCGCAAGTGACTCAGAGGTTTCTCAGCATTTTGAAATTGTTTGATTATATAGGAAAGGTGATGTTTTTAGAAGCAACGTGATGGTCGATTGGCTACACATTTTGTTCTCTATAATTAGTTAGATTATAGGAATTCTCCCATCGGACATTTCATTTACTTTGTTTTTCCTTCGTTTAAAACAATTTAATTTCGAGACGGAACTTGACTGTTTCAACCTGAAAAAACTGCACTCGAAACGGCAAACTAAGGGAACATGCCCTTCCATTAAATAAACACATGTGCTCAACGCAGATTATTGCGTCAATGCAATACGCTTTGTTGTGGGCGTATGTGGAATATTTTACCGGCTGTGTCTGGTACTAAAAGAGATAAGTGAAACACTTTCTTTGATTGCGGCTTATTTCCTTACCGCATATGCACCGTTCGTTTTTAAAGTCACGAATTGATAATTTGTTACATTTTAGCGTAATCACTTCAGTTTGCCGAGGTCTAAAGAATATAAATCAATGGCAAAAAAAATCGAGAGTAATGAATGACTAGTGTAATTGGATTTATTATTCTTTTGAATCTCAATCAGGGTGTGGAGTACGTATTTTTTATGTATTTCAAAGCTATTTGAAGCTACGCATTATGCCAGAATTTTCGGACCTATGAGTAACGTTTTCTTTAAAGCCGTCTACAACAAGTGGCTGTATTAGGGGTAACCGGACTATTTTTCTTAAAGACACTTATTACATTTTTAGATTAACTTCTTATTGGCAAACATCTATTCGTAGACTCTTTTAGATTCGTAGAAACTTTTGCTGTAAAAAAGGAAAGACAAGGTAAGCGGAGCCTATTAGAACACGACAGTCAACAGGACGTGTATATGCCTAGATCGTATTGGCGGACGATATTGATGCATAGGTAGCCGATAAAAATTGCGATATGGGGTCAGCAATAAAAAGCAACGCAAACAAAACTCAGTTGCGCTGCATGAAAGAGTTTGAATTTACACCTCCGATGCGACTTCAAACCGAATATTATTTATAAACGCTCATGTTTGTTTTTGTGAAACTTCTGGGTTATTTGTTTTCCCACAATCACTCGTGAATTGTCAGAACTTCAAAGCAAATAATTTCGACCAATAACAAAGCCGTTTCTGCTTTGTTCTTAAATCTGAATTCTATATGCAGAATACTGCTGGAAGATGTAATGGTCTTTGTTTCTTTGTATAGCTATACAAAACCTTGAATTATTAGTTGTATATTTTCATATTATTGGCAACGCGAGACAAAAGAAACGAGATTCATATGGCGTTGTAATTTTGAGATTTTACACATCCCAATTGGTTTCATTTTTGAATTTCGAAATGCAGTAATATTAGCCACGATAAATATTGTATAGTAGTATGTTAATCACACTTACAATTTGCTTTTTAGGTGGAGCTGTGCTATTTACATCGGAAACTTAAATCCCTGTAAAGTCGCATAACATATTTGTGACTATTACAAAATTTAAAAATATTTTACAGAAGAAGAATAGATAAATCATTTCTTAAAATATCGTTTTATACATCTATTCACTCAATATGAAAAATGGAACTTTTACAACAGCGAACATGGACTACATTCCTTACTTTTGTACGGAGCAAATTACTTGTTTTTTGTAAATTCGCAATAATTCCTTTATGCCATGTCATTACGCATTGCTACAAAATTACATTTGTAAATTCTTTATGTTCAATAAAGACTAAGAAAAGGAAAACGCAAGTGCACATGCTGTACACGAGCGCCGATTTGGGAGCGATGGAACGTGATAGAGCGTTCACCTGAGTCTTACTCGTAATTATGGACTAGTGGTCGGACTGAAAATATTTTTTTAATATAATCAGGTTCAGATTCATTAACTCGCATCATGCAAAGAAGGTGCATCTATGCTGCCAAATTGTCTTATTATTTTGTCTCTACTTAAAAGGGGGTAGCAGGAAGGATTCCAACACATGTGAAACGTAAATGGTTTATTGCTTAACGTCCTAGTAATTTGATATATTCTCTAGTTTGCATATCCCTTTTAAAGTGTTTTTCCCAATAATTGACTGTTTTGCTCAATGATCTTTCTTTTCATGTCTAAATGTTTGCATAAAATAGATTAAGGATACGGTCATACATCCTGTTTAGCATTGAGTAGAGCACTTTAAACTTATGATTGTTGTTGAGGTATATACCATTGGAAGTTTATATTTTAAAGTCTGGTATTTATCTCCGAATTTTATTCGTTATATGTTTTAGAATATTTCGTAGATTCACTTTCTTGTTTTTTATCCCAAAGATTACACTGGTGAAAATATATTCAAAAACCAAGTACACGTGTGTCATCGATGCATTGAAAAATTCAATTGAATAGCAATCCCCCTTTAGATGTCAAATGATGACATCACATTTTCCCTCTCTGACTTGTTTATAGACAAGACTGTAATTAAAATCAAAATCAAAGATTCCTAAATGCATTCCACACATGTCGCACTTTTTTTACGCCACCTATTTATGAATTGAACAGCGTCGACTTCCCCTAGTTGAAAATGTCAAACGCAAGGTGGGTGATTTTATTTTTAAACTGACAACAAAAAAATCGAATGATCGCCAGAATTTTGGTGTGTTCCCCCATAGTAGAGATCATCGATGATTCAGCACGGAAGGTCTTGTAGTAAAAATTGTTGAATTATGATGAAAATAAACTTTTCATCTGTCAGACAAAGCGCGATTCTCTTCTCTCGATGCGCACCGTGTGTGTTGTTGTTATTATTCATAGTTATTATTCAGAGTATTTTCAAAAAAGTTGGAAAGGGATAAAGTGCTTAAAAACAGTACTACAATTGGTTCTGAATGGCGAGTTAGGGATACTCAGCAACACTGAAGATGGAAATGAATGCTGTGTAGTGGGTCTAATGGAAGTGATCGAGAACTAGTGATATGCATGGTTAAATGACTGGAGAAAAAAAGATTTCGTCAATGCCAACCCCATCTTCACTGATGGATCGACTTCGGCTCGCTGTCTATTCCATCGTCTTCCAAACATTATTGTGCAAAAAATGGACTTTCTTGAGATGAAAATCACTGTTGGCACAAATAATTGTGTGCCTTCAAAGACATTGAAAGTCCCATTAACTTCAAGTCTGCCTAATAAAGGCTTGATTGAGGCGATGTAGTTGCTGTCCCTACTTTTTGCAGACCCCAGATATACGCAGTTCTTTACAACCCCATGAGAGCGTTTAACATAAAATCCATTTTATCCGCTTCCTTTTCAATCCAAGCAAATGCCTCATTAACGGCTCGCTGTGTTCTTCCAATCTCGTTATTGTCTAATGGCTTACAGCTGAACTTACTTTTGAAAGTTCGTAGTGTCTGGTATAACCTTGTGAGTTTCGAACAATCTTCATAAGAGCGTCGATTTGTTAAAAACCCTTTTTGTTATTGAAGGTCTCCGTGAGTTCGGAGCTGACATTGAAGGAGTGACAAGAGTACTCCATCTTCATCCTACACACTCTTAAGAGTTTGGTATGAATGCTAAAATTAGACACGAATCTGTATTGCTAATCTCTGTGCACACTGTCATATGCGGCCTCAAAATTAACAAATAGGTGGTGAGTGGAGATTTGTACTTCCTGGGTCTTTTCCAGGATCTGCTGCAGTGTGAAAAATTAATCCATGATGAATTTCCTCCCTCCCCTCCCTCTAACCACACTGATAAGGATCTATCAGATTGTTTACAAATAGATGTTGTATAGACTGATTCCTTGTAAGTTGGAGCAGTCGTAGTATCCTTTCGGGTATCCTTTCGAGCGGACCGAGAAAACGGCACTCGTATTTGTAACAGTCCTATAGAATACCTGCCTGCCGTGGCGTAGTGGTTAAGTGCGTCGGCCCACACCCGGTCTATGTTCGATTCCAAAGAGTATCACGAGTTCTTTCTACTCGTGAGAGAACAGTAGCATGCACAACACGAGTAGTTGTTGTAGAAGCTAGGGGCTGGTCCCTTGTGGGCTATAGTGCCGCTTAATTATTATTATAGAATTCTTCTGAGAAGGGTCTGTTTTTTGCTCGCCAAAAACTATATTTCCATGCAATAGTTTCCTTTTCTCATGTTTCTGTTGTGTGGATATGTAGAGGAAAAATTCTCCAGGAAATCCAAACATGCTACGTAAGGCTGAATATTGTTGATAGCGTCCTTAAATTTGACGTCTATAGCAATCTATGTAATTTGTTTCAAACATACTGCACCTAGACAGAACTTCTCATATATCTAAATTTCTAAAAAAAATCGTCCAAAATTTCCCAGGGCAAATTAGCTTTTAAAATTCTTGACAACTTGTAAACTTAAGGAAACCGTCTTTTGAATTAATACCTTCCCATTACCTTTCGACTTTCTTATATTTGATTGGAGCTTTTGCTTTGCGCGTGCTACCTTTCTTATTGTCCACGTTTTCTTATCCAATTTGAAGTTTATCTCAACAAATTTTGATTGCCTCCCTTTTATTCCATTTCCCAGGGCGATATTGACATGTGCGGCGAGAGCAATGATGGCATGGACTCGGATTGCAGTATATCGTCCAGTTCTGGAAAGCAGGTGGTCGTCGGAGTTTGCGCAATGTCCAAGAAAACGCAGTCCAAACCGATGAAGGAGATACTTACGCGACTGCAAGAGTTCGAATACATCAAAATGGTCGTCTTTGAGGAGGATGTGATCCTTAAGGTATACTTCGAATTTTTCCTTCTTCACATAACGCTCAAATCAACATTCAATCATTTTCAGGAACCCGTTGAAAAATGGCCAATAGTTGACTGCCTCATTTCGTTCCATTCGAAAGGTTTTCCCCTTGAGAAGGCCATTCAGTACGCCCAGTTGCGCAGGCCATTTGTGATCAACAACTTGCACATGCAGTACGATATACAGGTGGTAGACTTGCTTCGTGAAGAAACGCTTCTAGACACTTAAGTTTTTTTTCCAATTTCTCCTCGTTAGGACCGACGGCGGGTGTATGCGATTCTAGAGAGCGAAGGAATTGAGATACCACGGTATGCTGTGTTGGATAGGGACTCTCCTGATCCAAAACGTAAGTTAATTCCATTCCAAATATATCACCCTTTTCACACTACAATTCTCTGTTTCAGAACACGAACTGATTGAATCTGAGGACCACGTGGAGGTGAATGGGGTGATATTCAACAAACCGTTTGTGGAGAAACCTGTCTCTGCGGAGGACCACAACATATACATTTACTATCCAACGTCGGCCGGCGGTGGCAGTCAGAGATTGTTTCGAAAGGTACATTCCCCAACTGCCCAGTTTTCGCTTAAGCGGTCTCATGTATGCCTTCTTGTTTCAGATTGGAAGTCGAAGTAGTGTGTACTCGCCCGAGTCGCGGGTGAGAAAAACTGGTTCCTTTATTTACGAAGACTTCATGCCAACCGATGGTAAGCATAATGTTTCTGATTTTCCTTGATGACTCTTCTCTTCCTGATCTGTTTTTATATTGTAATCTTTTACGATCAATATCCTTCACACGTCATGGCGTCTTGGTGTCGTTTTTGTTTTATTGTGCGTCCAGTGCTTTTGTTTTTATATTAATTTGCAAAGACTTTAACAGCTTTTCACTGAAAGTGCACGTTGTTCACTTAATGCTTGCGCTGCTTTGTAAGTATGATTTGTGGTTTTTTGTTTGCGATTTGTCTATATGTATTCAGTTAAATTTTGTCCACTTCAAATTGGAAAGAATGTGGTTGATGGGGTTTCAGGTAAAGACTGCTTTTGTATTATCAAAAAGGCGTGAGTCTAGGTTTAAATTGTTTTTGAGAAATCCCTTGGATTTGGAATACTTATTGTTATTTATCTGTTTATTTATCAATTTCGTATTTTGAGTGATACAAATCGCTGCCGCATTATTTGGCAAAATTAAAAGCTCTCGTAGTATGTCATTTTTGACAGCCATACTATAACAGTCTATATAAAAAATCTCCCAGGTTTACCTTTAACAAAAGACTTTTTCCCGAAAATACGGGCTTTGAAGTCGTTTGTAGTAGGCTTCTGTCCTTTGCCTATGATCGTGATGTTACGAATCAGCAGTGTCTCAGATCGTCAGCTGGTTTCACGATACTTCATGTGGCAACGAAACATTTTTGTGTGGCCTGCTAGTTTTGGGTGATTTCTAACTATCATATAATTGAATTTAGTGCCTCAACTGTTTTCTAGCAGCTTCTTTTACCAGTAACAACATATTGAACACCTGCCTTCACAAAAATGTAGCCTTATCTGTCACCTATCAAACCCTTGTTTGTTTGTTAGCGTTTCCAGATGAATAATAATTGAGTGGCACTACAGCCCACAAGAGACCAGGACCTAGCTTTTCCAACAACTACTCGTTTTGTGCGTGAGTTACATACTATGGAAACCCTAGTATGCTGAGGCGCTGAGAAGAGATTCTCTATCACAGAGTACAATCTGACACTTTTGTCAATCATTATTTGCCGAAACACCACGTGGTCTGCAAATCACAGTTACAGCTTCCTATGGATTCTTGTCCCAGCAGAATGCAGGGTGTCCACGTGGATATACCGCTGTATTGTTTCAATTAATGAAACTCTCTCCCTCTCTTGCTCTTTCTCTTTTGTGTCTGATGGAGAGAATTGTAAGACACTCTATCCTGCTATGCTAAACATTTTTTGTGCATGTTCCTGCATCATGTGCTTGGAGCATGATCGGTTGCTCAGAGTATGATGTTTATGTATAGATGCTAATAAAAAATCTCTTTTGCTTTCTGTGAATAACAGGTAACGAGTTGAAGAAAGGATTAGTTTTTGGGGATAAGTCAGTCTGTACTCGAGAGTCATAGTCAAAATAGAAAGAAAAATTAAAAAGCGAATTTGTGAAAAGTTTTTGATTTAATTAAAAAGAAGATAAAATTAAACAAACTGTATCTTTCATAACTCGTGCTTTTGGTTTCTCGAATAGAAGAGATCCACAGTTTTTTGTCCACTCCGAACGGCGAGATTTGAGAAGATTTTCGTACAAAATTTGTGTTCTTTGAATGTTGTCGGTAACTCGAAAGGGATGATGTCGTTAAAAATACGAGGTGTTCGGTCCGGGAATCGAACCAGGACCTTCGGTGAGTGATTCGGCGCACTTACCCACTTGGCGACTGTGACCACAAATGGACACCACCAAGTGGCAAATAACTTGGACCATAAGTTGTGTCTTCAAAGAAGAACTCACTATTGACGTCTCGGACAGAGCTGCACAGTGATTTCATCTGCCTTTGCTTCGCATTGATAAGAGAAAACTGTATCGGTATGAAAATTATGGACAGTCGTTGTTTCTTTGGACTCATATAGGTAACATAGGCCTCCTTCTAAAGACTTATCTGGCCTTGGGGAAGTTATAAATCTTTAGCCCCTTTAGCAGGGTTCTTAAGTTTGAAACAAAGAAACTAAGCACTGTCAGCATTGACTTATACGATAAGGCGGTTTTGTATACTTATTTTTGCTCTGCTGAGTTGTAATGTGGGTACAGGCAAGTTTTCTCTTTTCATAATCTTACGAAAAGTAGTTAAAAGCGTTTTATTTTCAAAGAAGCTAAAAAGGTTACTTTTTAAAAATGCAATAGTATCTTATTAGAAAATTACCAATTTAGCCCGGACGAAGTCCTGCTATTGATTTAAGCGATCATGAGTCTCGGTGATGTCAAATCAAATTTTCATGAATGCTATCGAAAACTATGTAGAAACTGTTATTTGTTAATTTACTTTTACTTAAAGTGAAAAAAAAGTGTACAAACTGGAAGGCATCGTTTTTCGGAAACAATTTATTTTACAAATTGAGTTATTATTGCCACATAAAATTTCAAATTTTCCAGTAAGTCCTCAATAAGAAGCTGTCGAGTAAATATCTGTACAACACAGTAATTTTTTTATCTCTGCAAGAAAAGTTCTTGTTTTTATAGGAATTTTTGTATCACGCTGTCGACGATTCAAATTCATACTCCTTTCTTCTTAAGAGTTCAAGCTGGTGCACAATGCTTGTTTGATAGCTATAAATATAAATGATGCATTAAAGAACATATCAGCATCGTAATGTACTATTCGGCGTTGATTTGACAAATTCCATTCCGGAGACATAAACCGCGAACATGAAGGGCACAGAAAACAGAAAATGCTAATTTATAACGCAATTTTAAATAAAACGGTGAATGTGAACCCACGCAAACGATGCGTGCCATTGCACAATAACATTAAAGTATGCTCTATGATAGTAAGTCGACACCTGTCTCCAATAGAAAAAAAAACTGAATCCCAAACTCAGGCCTAGACTCCACACTTCACACGTAACAGTGCATAAACTACTACAGTTAGGATTCAAAATTCTTTCGCATTCACTCAACTCTACTGATATTTCTCCATTGGATCCAATAACCTTTTCTGCAGTCTGATGTCATTTTGTTGACAAAAGACGTTCCGCAACTGAGCAGGGCTCATGGATGCCAGCGAATTTCTTAAAACTTTTTATGAAAAATTAGCGTTCCTTTTTTTGTTACCATCAGCTTCTCCCATCTTCACTAAAATCACAATTTTTCCTTTTTTCGATCTTTATCTTTTGCCATCTAGACGAAATCTTACTTTTTACACTTGCCTTTCAGATTACTAATTAATTGGCTATGAAAAATGAAAACAGAGAAGAAAAAGAAAAAATCAAACTCTCAACGTAATCATTTCTTATAGCAACTAAAGAATAATATAAAACTTATATTTTCGTTCATAACTCACTCATTTCAAAGTTTAAAAAATAACGGTTTATTTCGAAAAAAAAACTTTTAAGAGAAGTGTTACTTATGGTAAATCACCCATCTGACCAGCTAACTCTAGTAGACAAAGATTCAAACATTACTTTTAAAACTCAGTGTATTTTTCAGGTACGGACGTAAAGGTCTATACCGTTGGTCCCGACTACGCGCACGCTGAGGCCCGCAAGAGTCCGGCTCTGGACGGAAAGGTTGAACGTGACAGTGAAGGCAAGGAGATACGCTACCCCGTCATCTTGAACAACGCAGAGAAGTTGATATCGCGGAAGGTGTGCTTGGCCTTTAAGCAGACTGTCTGTGGATTCGATTTGTTGAGGTTAGAATTGATGCATGTGTTGTGGTCTGCATTTGTTTCATGTTTTGTGTATTTCAGAGCCAATGGAAAGTCCTATGTGTGTGATGTAAATGGATTTAGTTTTGTAAAGAATTCCAATAAGTACTACGATGATTGCGCCAAGATTCTGGGCAATATGATTTTGAGGGAGTTAACACCGACCCTACACATTCCCTGGTCGGTGCCATTTCAATTGGACGACCCGCCAATTGTGCCAACAACGTTTGGTAAGATGATGGAACTGCGCTGTGTAGTGGCTGTGATTAGGCATGGAGATCGGACTCCAAAGCAGAAGATGAAAGTTGAAGTCAGGCATCCTAAGTAAGAGCAAGGCACAGAAATTTGACTATTCGTCCACACAATGATGCCATTTTCCAGGTTCTTCGAGATATTCGAGAAGTACGATGGCTACAAGCATGGTCATGTGAAGCTGAAAAGGCCTAAGCAGCTACAGGAGATTCTAGACATTGCCAGATCCTTACTGGCTGAGATACAGACGAAAGCAGCTGACTCGGAGATCGAGGAGAAACAAGGAAAACTGGAACAACTGAAAAGTGTACTGGAAATGTACGTAAATCTATTTCCTTCCCCTTTTCACAGAAGAACCCTAAAACTGTTTCCCCTTCAGGTACGGTCACTTTTCTGGAATAAATCGGAAGGTCCAAATGAAATATCAGCCAAAAGGACGGCCGCGTGGGTCTAGTTCGGATGACGGTAATTCCCTGAAGTCTAGTATGTACACGAATCGAAATAAGTTTTAAATTTTTTCAAACTGTCCAACAATTCCTATCATTTCTCCGCGACTAGATGCCCCAAAGGAACCCTCCCTAGTCCTGATTCTGAAGTGGGGTGGAGAGCTGACTCCCGCTGGGCGTATTCAAGCCGAGGAGCTGGGAAGGATCTTTCGGTGCATGTATCCTGGCGGCCAGGGCCGACATGACTATTCGGGAACACAAGGGTTAGGGCTTCTGAGGTGTCATACAAAGTCCAAAGAAATCCTGGCTTTCTTCTAACGAAGATCATTTTCAGATTACATTCGACGTTCCGCCACGATTTGAAGATCTACGCTTCGGATGAGGGACGCGTTCAAATGACCGCCGCTGCTTTTGCAAAAGGTTTGCTGGCTCTGGAAGGAGAATTGACACCGATTTTGGTGCAGATGGTAAAGAGTGCTAACACAAATGGGCTTCTAGACAATGACTGTGATTCTAGCAAGTACCAGAACATGTAAGACGCCGATGAACCCGTCAGTTATCCGACTTCGCTGACATTCTCTCCCATTTTAGGGCCAAAAATAGACTCCACGAGCTGATGCAGATCGATCGTGACTTTACTAAGGAAGATCGGGAGGCAATTAATCCGGGAAACAGCATCAGTATCAACCAGGCTTTGGACTTTGTCAAGAATCCAGTTAAATGCTGCGCACACGTGCACTCCCTAATCAAGGAGCTCATGTCTATCATCAGTGTGAAGAAGGACGACCCAAAGACAAAAGATGCCATTCTATACCACGGGGAAACGTGGGATCTTATGGGTCGTCGATGGGAGAAGATCGAGAAGGATTTCTCCACAAAAAGCAAAACCTTCGATATTTCAAAGATTCCAGACATTTACGATTGCATCAAGTACGACCTGCAGCACAATCAACACACCCTTCAGTACGACCAGGCGGAGGAATTATACATATACGCCAAGTACTTGGCTGACATCGTGATTCCCCAGGAGTACGGGCTTACGATTCAAGAGAAACTGACTATCGGTCAGGGCATTTGCACACCGCTACTGAAGAAGATCAAGGCAGACCTTCAGAGGAACATCGAAGAGCTGGGCGAGGAGAGTGTGAATCGGTTGAACCCACGCTACAGTCACGGAGTGTCCAGTCCTGGAAGGCACGTACGCACTCGTCTCTATTTCACCAGTGAGAGCCATGTACATTCCCTACTAACAGTCCTACGCTACGGAGGCCTCTTAAATGTGCTCACCGACGAACAGTGGAGACGTGCCATGGATTACATTTCAATGGTGTCAGAGCTGAATTACATGTCCCAAATTGTTATTATGCTATACGAAGATCCCACTAAGGATCCCTGCTCCGAGGAGAGATTTCACGTCGAACTCCACTTCAGCCCCGGAGTGAACTGCTGTGTGCAAAAGAATCTTCCACCTGGACCAGGTTTCCGGCCACACAGTCGAAACGATTCCGCCCACTCGAAGAACATTGTAAGTCCATCCTAACCAATTTAAAATGTAGATGCAAGGAGACGTTCCTTTAAAGACTGCGCCTGTTGGTCTTCGTATTTTACAGAGTCCCGATGACGCCAATCCCACACGAATCGACGAGGAGAACGACCTCAACCTGGACGATAGTCCCCAAAGCCAGACAAAATCAAATTCAGAGGTAAGCTGCAATCAGACACTTTCTCGAAACGCAGCTAACACATCTTTTCATTCGCAGGAGAACTCACCGGAGGAGCAAAGTGAACTTGCCGCCCTGCCCAAGTCGGAACTTCGCTCAAAGCATTTAAAATCAAATCCCATCCCCATCGGTGCTCATCACACTGTATGCGGCCACGAGGCACAGGACTTAGCCAAGCGACTCAACGAGGAACTGGCTGCCCAACAGGGCAAACAAACAGGTTCGCTAGAAGTCAATCGCGCCATCAGCCCGGACGGCGAGCCACGCTCAAGGTCATACGAGCAGCGCCACCAAAAGTCAAAAGGTAATGTGTTGATCTTGCTGTGTGTCTGTTAAAATTGGAAATTTAATAATTTGTTTCGGTTGGTGGAAAATTTGATTAACGCTTGCGTTTGATGCGTTTGCGAGATGCGCGAGTCAAATGTCCTAACTCTGCGTTATTGGGGATAAGTCATTGATGACGGGTGTGTAGTGTTTTCCGTAGAATGCCATCTCAAAACTGTGAGAGACTCCAAATTAACACTTAACTGCTATGTACTCGTATGTAACGTATGTTTAGTTTTGTTTAGTTTTATTCAAAACAAGTGGTTGCATGTGTTTTTTTTTTTGAATAATTGATATTTATATCGTGCGTTGTGTTGTCGCTTTGTTTGCATTGACTATGGAAGTTTTTTGGTTGTATTTGGACGTGACCTTTTGTGGCTTCCACACACAAAGAGAATTGAGTTCACAATTTTTTTTGCTAGATTTTGGAACACGGAATGCAAATGGAATGCATTGGTGACGATTAGGAAGGAGTGTTAGACAAGATTGTAGGCAGTTCTTTGAGTACTGGTTGAATAGTTTAAATATCGAAAGTAATGAAAAGAACTTTTTACAAATGTAGAGTTTTTTGTGTGGTGTGGCTATTAAACGCGAAATTATAAATCGCGATCGCTCTCAGCCTTGATGTCACCGCTCCCTGCACACTTTTTCATCCGCCTTTTCACTTTTATTCCAAAACTCCCAAATTCGATGACGTTTAATTTTTCTCCCTTGTCGCCGAGAAGAATTTTTCAACCAGCTTAGCCTCTTGGACCGACAAGCATCTAACTGTGGCCGCTCATTTTTACGGATTAGTCGAAGACAAATGAAATGTAAGGATTGCTATCCATTATGTAATAAATACATAAACCGGGTGTCGCTCCTTCGTAAGGAGTTACTGGCGGTTTTCGTGGTATTGCTCTCTATGTATAGAAGGGACACGTCTTCATTTTTGTTGGAGGTTGGGATACACTGCACTGAAGCGCTCAGACTCAAAAACCGGTCCATTGTATTACCAGGCATTATACTATTATTATATTACCAGCAGTTTTTTGCACTCTTTTCTGTCTAGAGATAACAGAAAAGCCGCTGATTTCTTGTTGACGTTCGGGAGCATGCACTTGGTCAGCTTGCATCCTGGAGAGCCATGACATCTCTGGTTGTGCTGTTGGAGGACCCAACCGTCGACGGAGGAAACGGGTAGTCCCAAGGTACGTCTACGTTATAGAATTGCATCTAAGGCACGCCTCGGAAGTTCTGATGAAGGGGACATCCGTACCATGTTGCCAAAGCAACGAAACATAGCTTTTTCTGTCCGAAGAAGAAGCTGCGCAACATTAAGCTCTCCCCGCACCGCAGCTTTTCTCACCCTATTGCAGCAAGTAACTCCCGTAAGTGCATAGAGAAATGTCAGCTTGTATTCGCGATCTTATTCCTTTGCTCACTACTCAAATTTCTTGACCACAGGTGAAAGTTAGAACAAACACTGAGTTAGAAACCGATAACTTGGCTTTGACAGCTCGGTCTTTCTTATTACTGACCTTCAAATTATGCAGCTTGACAAATCCTACAAGAAAACTCCTCACAACTCCCGTGAAAAGGACCGCGAGTTACTTAAACTTCTCCATTTGTTCAATGGAAATCAACTAACATGTAGAGTGCTTTAGATAGTCGATTTGAGAATGACCAAGTTCACCTTCATTTCAGTATTAGTACATACCGCCACAAACCTCTTGGGGGATGTGAGCACAACTAAGCATCAGCGAAAAGAAGATCACTTACTCTCAAATCTCACAAAGTAAAACATTCCTCGTCTCCTCTGCTCTATAATAGCCAGTTCATATAATGAAGAGGAGAGGTGACCTAACGCCCACGGTGATATTGATTAAATACCGTTTACCCAAACACAACTGCTGCAGTTCGTGTGTAAAGATTGATCATCAATCACATACTCCTGTATGATACTTCGAGGGACCCGGTTTTTTGCCTTTTTGAAAACTTTAAAACAACTGTAGATGGGTTAAGCACACTCCCAAGCCTTTTCAAGTATAATTTTAAGTGTGAAAAGTTGGTTGGTCGTACTTCTGCCGGAACAAAAGCCACACTGTTCACCCCCCAAACATGGACCAACCAACCACAGCTCTAGAACAGGCCTCTAACACCTTAGCATAAACCTTACCGAAGAGACTTAAATGAGGTATACCCCTGTAATTGCAGCACTTTCTTTTATACTCTTTTTGGAAAAGAGGAACAATCACTCCAGTCTGCCAATCGGCAGGTGTATCGCCACATTCCCAGCCCACCATCTACACTGGCGGACTTAGCAACTTTTAGCGATTCAATCGCAAGAGTGACTTCATCCACCGTTGTACTTTTCTTCATCTCACCTAAGACAACAGATCTGACACTTTCAGCTCCCTGTTCAGGATTGAGCAGCTACGAAAAGTACGCCTCATCTGCGCAAGAGAGAAGAAGAGAGAAGAAGAAAAAAGGGGTTTACTCTTTCGATAATATTGAACTTTCTTTTCTTTTTGCGTAAATTGCGAAAATCTAGAGTTGATGAAATGAGTAAATGAAGAGAAGCAACAAATAATAATACAGACAGACAAAATCGCCTTGTGAACTCAATTCCTTTCAAAAATTTGTATTTTTTGATTTTGCATATGTAGTGTGTATTTAATACAAACGAAGCGACAGGATGTTGGTACAGGTAAAGCCCTGGCAGAAGAAAAAAAAATCGTTGTAATTTATTTTGGTTTTCTCTTCCGTACACCCAAGAGATGCTAAAAAAAAAGAACAAATAGTAGTGCGAAAAAAACGCAACAAAACTTCTGATTAGATGACTGTTACTCATAATTATTTTGTTTCCAATTAAATTTACTTTTAGTTTAACCATAACAATTCAAAAGAAAACATTTATATATACAATTTACTTTTTCAAACAAAAATATTTTCTATTTAAACATATCAACTAAAAACTAATACTTTATCGTATGTACATGTACGCATCTGGCCGGGAATTCCGTGTATTTGGCTGAAAGTATATTTATATCTGTCGTCGTTTACTTTTGCTCGTCACACTTCTGTATTCTTCTATTTTTCTGCTGACTCACTGTAGCCGAAGCTAACTCCTTCCAATATTGCAAAATAACGCATGAATCTGTTCTCCAATCATTGCGATTGTAAGATGGAATTCTGCTTTTGTGCACATGTCCTTCGAGGACTTGTGGACTTTGCGATATTGAGAGTAGATAGTTTCGTTCCTTGGAAATCATTTTTTCAGATGAAAAAAAATTTAAACTTCAACTTCTTCATGTTTCTCTAACTCATATTTGTATTCTTTTGTTGTGTTCTTCATACGTTTGTTTTGTTTCGTTCTGTTTCTGTTTTCTTTCGTCCTCTTCACTGTAGGTTGTATGTTTTCGGTGTCACATTTTATTCTGAATCTATTTTCTCTTGTTTTTTTATTTTTCTGCACGCAATCTCCTTTTAACACTGAGAAGGTAAACATTTTTTTCTTCCAAATCATTTTTGATGTGAAACGATGTTTTAGTTACTTAAGTTGCAAAAATTACAATAGATTGGAGTCGGTTTAAATTCAGCTAGTTGAAAGATTAGGGTTCTAAACAATTGGCAAAAACTTATCTATTTTTTGCCACCTTCGAGATGTAAACGAAACCTTAAAAATTTAATTTAAGTATTGCATTATGTTTTTATTAGTTTAGGTTGAGCATAGTATGTCGTTCACTGTATCGATCTCTCTTCAAGAATCCCACTTCCGTCTTCCGTCTAGTGGCGTTCTGTGTAAAGTCCAGTGAGAATGTAATTTTAAAATTTCATCCGCCCTTTCAACAGACGCCTTTTTAATAGATCGTCACGTCTGTGTGTATGTAAAGGGTGATTCATTGTAAGGGTTAATTTATAATGTAACACAAAACACATAAATTTGAAATTAAACTTGAATTTTGTTATTTTCCATTAAAATAACAGTTCATGGCTTTTATGTTACTTCTTGAAAATGATATCATATAAATTCACTACTATTTCGAAGGTAGTCCATTCGGAAGGACAACTTGGGCGACTCGTTTGAGCATAGCGACTGATATCTCCTGAATAACGCTTTTGAATCTTCACTTCCAAAGCGTCAATCGTAACTGAATTACACCTGAGACTTAACATACCCCCCGAGAAAATAGTCCAAAGGTGATATCACACCTCGATCTCGATCTAGGCGGTTAATGTATCGCAGTAAAACATGGAATTAAGTGTTCATCAAAATTATTTCTCAAGAAGTGTTTTGTTTCACGCCTTGTATAAGTAGCTCGTAGCACTTTCTTGTTGAAACCACAGTTCACAAAGAGCATGTGTTCGAATTTCCGGAAGCAGATAGTGGTCGTCGCGGTGTAGTGGTTAAGTGTGTTGGCCCACACCCGAAGGTCTAGGTTCGATTCCTGGACGGAAAACTTTTAATTTTTCCCGGCTTCATCTCTATTGAGTTGCTGACCACACTCAAAGAGTATTGACTGTCTATGAAAAGCTTCAAAAATCTCGCCGTTTGGAGTCGGCAAAAAACTGTAGGTCCCTTCTACTCGTGAGAGTAGAAGCACGCACAACACGAGTAGTTACTGTAGAAGCTAGGCCCTGGTCCTTTGTGGGCTGTAGTGTCACTCATTGTGTTCAATTTAAAATAATTTAGCATTTAGCGCATTAAGCGACACAAATGAAATTATTTTAAAATGCGCTTTCTACTACAACCCAAAATCGAATATATTCGTTAATCTATAAGCATTTAAATGTGCGTCACTGATATTTATAGGTAAAAGACATGCGAAAACATGCTTTAAGGAAACTTTGGTCGTAATAACCTCCTCCCTCTCCTCGCACCACTCGAGGCATACAGCTTTCCTGTACAATTAAGTTGTTAAGCGAATTTTAAGTATGAGTTTATAAAACAATAATAATCCGTAAGTTCATAGTCCGGTGAATACAGTAGAGGCACACAGATCCTTAATTTGCGCGTTACCGCTGAGGTTGCTTCAGTCAAAATCCTCTTTCACGTGGTTTCTGACATTCTTCCTTAGTTACATTTATTTGAGCATGTCCATTGTCTCTGAATTCTACTAAAAATATGTACATAGTTCTTGATCTCTTTTGGATGGATAACTTTTGCGTGTCTCTAGGAGTTATCCAATTCTTTTTTACGTAAAGACGCCATTTCCTGGTCACTGCGTGCAGTTCAATACTGCATCGGGATATCTCATTTCATCCTAAATGCAAAATATATGTATAACTAATAAAACGATTAGCATAGTTTTATCGAGCAGAAAGTAGCAAGAAAGTAAACGAGGTCTATAAACTTAGTGAACAGGAGTCTAAGTTAAACACAGAGTTTAAAGGAAAAAAGGAATAAGAGTTATTATCAATATAGCCTTTTACATGAGCAGCGAACTGCGATCGTAATTGTTCTTTCAAATGAGGACACTTCATCCACTGTGCCTGTGGCAGCGTTGGCATTGTGGTTAGTGCGTTAACTCACAGGGCCCAAAGTCCCACGTTCGAGTCCTGAATTCCCAATCTCTCATTTTTGTAAATAGTCAGACACTAATTGTTTCTTATCATTATCTTCAAATGTAGAAAAATTAGATTTGCACTGCATTACCATGCGTAATTCCACAACACGGAACATTATATGTTTTTTCATTTTGCAGACTCGTTAGAAAATAACAACATTCACAGCACGATTAGATGCTGTCGTGTAGCAAACCTCTTGTGTAGCTTATTTTGCAAGCAAAAAGTGCACATTATGGCAACCCTGAAGGAGCACTTCGAATTATCGAAGACTCCAGGCATGTTTCTTTAAAAGAAAGAACATCGGTGTCCCTTTATTCACATTGAGCCGTTCGCGACTCACGGTTTCGTGCCTTCGAAAATTTATAGGTTTGTAACAAGGGTTGTAACATAGTTTCTCCTATTTACAAAATTTTCAAAATTTGGAGGTTCATTGTTTAACCAAATTCGTTGGGATTGCTTATATGTATATAGGATTCATAGGGTATAATAGAATTTAGGCTTTCAGGTTTTTGAATTTTAGGGATTATCGTTAGGGATTAATAGCTCTTGAAACTAAAACTTTGGGATTCTATCACTACTTAAAACATAATTTTGAAATTCTCAAGGACTCTCTCGCCACTGCTGACAGAATAAATTAGATTTTTTTTTTTCAAAATGCAACTTTTTATTCAGCGATTGGCAGAATTTACTTGAGAGAGACCGATAGAAGTTTTAGTTCCAAGAGACATGAACATCTCTTCACATGATTCAACATCGACGTGGAACCTTAAATTCCAACCTCTTGTCGTGTGCAGATAAATACATGTCTATGGCTAGCTATGCTTGATAGTTGTGTCTTTTTGAGCTTCGGAATTATTAAAATGTAGTCGCAGCGTTTTTGGTAAGGTTCACTCATCAGATGGTTGTAAGCTAGCTTCATAAAACCATGACCCCAAGGTGTATTCTTTTGCAAAAAACAACCAAATGGAACTTAGCTGATATAGGACATCCGCGCTTATCGTAGGAACCGCTGCATGAATCTCTGTGTCGTCTGATCGATCACTGATCACTTTTTGTTTGATCTGCACATCACCTGTACATATTGTTTCACATCAAAACGTTCACCTACTCACACACACGTAAAACAAAACTCCACAACAAAAATGGAATATTTTTATTAAATCATTTCCTATTTTCTTTCATTTCAACTTTCGAACTCTCGACTCTCTATTCCGATTGAATTCACATGTATCGTCGATCATTCTGGACACACCACGCTTGTTACCGCTAATCTTTGTTGTTTCCTTTTGTGTATTTCGAATTAACAACATCTCTTGTGTGTTCCGTTTGTGTGTTTGTTTTTTTTCCAAATTGGCTTTTAACTCTTGGGATAGCAGAGCCCAGTGCTAACAGTGTGGCGCCTGTTTCGACATTCAGTGAAATACCTAACGCTCGTATAGTTAACAAGACCTCTATTCAGATTCGCGTAACTGATTCGGTGTCGTTCTTCAAGATCGATTCTTCAACAAATGAATTACCTCTATCCGAAATAGATTTTTCTCAGAGCCCGTGCAGTCCGGAGACACCCTCCCTGCGGATGAAGCACTTGCTGGCTGACGACTTTGGTTTGGCCGAGGACGTCTACAGTCTTCATAGCGCTCCCAAAAAGCTCTTCCCTAAGATCTCTCCGGTGGCGACTAACGAACGTCCCCTCTCCTACACCTCGCTCACGTCCCTCTCGTGCGCCGACAACATAAACAACCTGCCCGACGGCAGTGTTCGTACCAGAAGCAATGACGCTTCCCTGCTTTCCCTATCTACTGATCAAAACGCTTACGCTACGCCCCCTGATCGCTTCGAGAGCAGACCCCTCTCGTCGTCGGCTCCCGCTGCACTCCTCACGCATCCCATCGATCCCAGTGACATTCCTGTAATAACAGCTGGTCCACCCGCTTTGCATGCCATGGGCTTCCTCGCGGTCCCCACCCTGCCCAAGTCCGAATCAGACACCGTGCTGCCTGATTTAGCCTACCCAAAGTCGTCATTGGCAGCTGGTGCCGGTGGGAAGCGACTGACGCGGCACTTGTCGCACGACGACTACCCTTTGCCCGATAACAATGTGGTACCTGTACTCCTACCTTTGCTCATTGAGCCGCCCGAATCATCTGACTCATCCCCAGCAACAATCCTGGAGGTCAATCCGATACCGTGCGACTGCATGCACGCATCTAACCGAACTAACACTTGCTATTGTCGCCCCCCTCCTTTGACGACCCCCCTGTCCACGTATAAAATGTCATTTAATGTGTTTGCCTCGAATGTACTAACAAATGATAATAATTCTCACAATCAATCCATCGCCACTCCCAACCCCCCTAATCACACGACCGCACGGACACAAATCATACCGACTCTCACCCTGACCACTGACGAATTCACCACACCACCACCACCACCACCATCCGCAACACAAACCATTTTGGCAACCAAAACTAAATCACGTCATTCGAACACAACCCTCATTGCCACCACAGACAATGCGGCATCCGCTTCAAGCTCATCGTCGGCATCGTCTCGACGTCAAAGGCACAGTATTGCCGGCCAGATGACTTACATGAAAATGCTGGGCTTTGGAGGTTTTGGCAAAAAGATGGCCACCAGCACTAACAGTTTATTTAGTACGGCGGTAATTAGCGGCAGCTCATCGGCACCAAACTTGCGCGACATGATCCCGAGTACGGCGACGCCATCAGGTAAATATTTTTGTTATTATTGTCCCCTATTTTGAATGCTACCTAGTGGTATTTTATGATTTACATAATTATTTAAATGCAATTTATTGGGCGGGGAGGGATATGGTTTGCAAAGTGATTTTGTTTTAGATTAGGGCATAATTGAGGAAATGGATTTATTACAGGAATAATGTGTACAAGGATAGCGATCGATGAAGGGAATTTAAATGAATTCAACAAAGGATGAATTTGAAAAGAGGAAAGTAGCTTAGGACAACACAATATTTGGGTCTTAAACAGTGGATTACCTGTCTGTTCTATGTAAAAAAAGCCCAAAATTGTATAGGTTATTAACGTTTTTAAAATATATTTATGGAGAGTATTGATAACTAAGTTTTCAAGTCTGGAAATTCTTCCATTTGCTTACTGCTGCACGAGAACATATTTTATCATCCATTGGTTACGAAGAGTAAATTGTGCAAAGGAAGTGAATGCAGAAATAGGACTGGTCTTTATGTGGCTGCTTTGTATTTTTGTTTTATGTCATTGCCAGGTCTTCTGTGTACATTATTAAATAGCGTGATCACCTCGATTGCGAAATACGTTGAAATTAAAATTCTTACATCTACGCAATTGGAACAGCATAATAATTAATGTATAACAACAAACCTTCTAGAGTCAAGACAAGTGGTGCATTTCAAAAAAGAACACTTTCATGTGTGTTTCAGGTCAATTTCAAATCAATAATCATAAAAACAGGCAAAAATGTTCTTAACTTATGTTATTCTGTCTTATTAACCACATAGTTCTTTTACAATAAGAATATATTTTAACAACATTTTAGTTAAACAAAACAAAGAGAACTTATGTTTTTACTTGATTTCAATATAATAAGAGTTGTTAACAAAATCAAACTGTTTCTTTGTCGCTGTTTCGGCCCACCCTGCTTATGAACCGGGAATTGAAACAGCTGATAGGACCACGGATGTTTTAGTTGTCATATTTTGTTCATTTCTCAATCTCTATTCCATTACGTTTTGCGCTTACACATTTGCTCAGTAATTTTATATATAAATTAATTTTTAAAAATCATTTAGTTATGAAGACTTGTTAACCCCTGAAATAGAAAGAATCAAATCTTAGCCATTTTACAAATACGACAAATGTGAAGAACGAAAATATGTTTCAAATCAGTTGCATATATCAACAGATTTTGTTTTATGACTTGAGAACCTACCTTATCGACAATCATAGCTCCGATAATATCAAGTCGTCGACAAGGTGTTTAAAATGTCTGTGCTGACACATATTAATAAAAATAATCGTATGGGCTTCAAATACTGTATATACGTACAATTTTAATATACTTCAAGAGTTTTTTGAACAGTATAGACTGATGTGTTTCAATTTTTAGCGGGAGTGTTTTTTAGCTTTACTTAAAGAATACACAAGAACAGAATATTCCGAAAACTTTTAGACGTATTGCAAATCTGACGATGTGACGAAAAGACCAATTTGCGATTTTCCGTGTAAAATTAATTTGGATATTTCAATAGCAATTTAATTAATTTATTAGTCTTTTTCGAACTGTTGACGTTTTGGTCTTTTAAAGTCTCCGAATAATATAATGCCATATATGTGTCTAGATAGTCAAATAGTTCCGATGCAGCGAATGTTAGGATAGAGGATACCCTAAACTGAAGGGTTTGCTACTACTGACACACACTGTATTTCAGAGCAATCACAATGAACGTTAACTTGCTTATAAGTAAGGCTTCATTTTGGAAATCGTTTACAGGCCACAACCCGTTGCTGCATTCCATATCGTAAGATGGATACTAAAAAAAATTGGGAAATGGACAGAATAATGGTTATAAAGGTTGATTTGTCGTGAGGTTTAATTTATAGTGTTAAATAAAACGCATAACGTTGCAAGGAAACTTAAAAATTATATTATCGGCTAATATAACGCCGTTCGGAGTTGGCAAAAAACTGTATGTCCCTTCTACCCGTGAAGAACAGTAGCATGCACAACACGACTAGTTGTTGTAGAAGCTATGCCCTGGTCCGTTGTGGACTGTACTGCCACTTAATTATTATCAGTGGTGGTTTCAGTAAGTCGAATAAGAGTGGCGTAAGTTTCTCGAATCGCAAGAAAAATATTTCTCACATTATCTTAGAAATGGTGTCATACAGCTAAACGTTTTTGAAATTTTGTTGTGTTCTGTTTACTTGCTGAAACTGAACAAATCAATGAAACAATCGCCTTACGATGAACCACTCTTTATAATAGAATGAAAGAGTCACATGTGATCTGTCAACAACAAAGTCTATTGAAAAAAAAGAACACGATGAATCTTCCTTTAGTATAGTACGAATATGTCCATAAGAAAGTGGTTCCCAGTGTTTATGTTAGCATTCAGTAGCAGCAAAATATATGTTTGTTATCGTGAATTGTTTAAATGATTCAAAATATGCAAGTTCATGTTTGATTAGAGGAACTGTAAGCAGTTTGATTCAAACTTGCACCATATGTCATGGTTTTTAAGTCGGTTTTTATCCTTGTTGACTATGTGTGGACAAGGCGTTAGTTAAGTTGTCAGACAGGATCCATGTGCCAATGAAAGGGTAAAAGGGACCGTCATTAACAAATTAAATTTGGATAATAAATTACGGCAAACGATTTCTTGGTTGGCTGAGGCCAAGGTCCATTCCGGATTGCAGCGCCATTAAAAGAAGAAGTGGAAAAAGACGTTGTCTTGATGTGCACATGAAGTTTTTTAGATTTCAACCTCAATTTGGACATCGATTACTTTTCATCTATTAGTTTTAATTGGTTGACTTTCACCAGTCTTAAGATATGAAGTTCGCAGACAGCAGAATCAATATTCTGAACAATCGATATATAATCAGAGTTAGCGAATGTTAAAGACGCTGACCCGCTATCCACCACACGCTATACAGGCTGTATTTTTTGTTTAAAGGGAACATCTTTGTTTTTTATACCTCGCAAACAACTTTAGCTTTGTTGAGGACTGATAGAAAGGGACAACAATGCCACTCTGAGCGCTCTGTTTATTATTAGGCATATTAATTTGTGTTGGAAACGCCAGAATCACTTAATGGGGGTTCAATAAAAGTCAGCTTTAAATTAACGCCGGTCTATTAACTGTCGAAATACGCACACAAGGACTTATCGCAGGCAGCTTTTAGATGAAAGAATGTAAGCAAGTTACCAGTACACCTTCACCAAAAATACTGATTATTGTGACCAAAAGATTAAAGATAATGAGAAGAACCTTAAATGATTTTAATTTCAAACTTCAGTAACATCAGTTGGCACGCACTTGTCTATAACTTACATTTTTATTTCAATGCTTTAAGAGAAAAAACTCCAAAAGCTTTCATTTAATTTTGAATTTCATAAAACATCCGCACGAATTTTCCTTAAATACCCTCACATTTAAAATTTAAAAATGCCCTCGTAAAACACATTTTATCTTCTTAGTCACTCTTTAAAGTAAGCACACAATTTAGAAGAGTAGGATCCTTCTCGGAGGAAAGAAAAATTCCAACGAACAGTAGATCTCTTCAAATGAAAAAAAAGTTCTCATCTCTAATGTGAATCACTTTGCAAACCCCAAAATGTACGCCCCCGCAACAAAATTTTTAAATATTTTCAAAATCTTAAGAATTCTGCTCTGAAAAAAATAATAAAATATCCCTTAAAAACACACACGAAAATCTTCTATAAAATCTAATCAGCAGTTCTTGAAGGATTCGGTGGTGTACCACCCATTCGTCCGTTGGAGACCCTACACAATGCCCTCTCGCTGAAGCAGCTTGACATGTTCCTGGAGCAAATGACAGTTGCACCACTCTTCAAGACACCAGCTTCATCGCCACCGAAAAATCCCTCGACACCAATACCGTTAGCTGCTCAAACATCAATCAACCTACAAGAAGACCTGGAGAAGACGGTCACCACGCCAACCAATTTATGCGTTGATCCTCAGGACGGTTGCGTGCTTGGCGGTGCTGCTACGCAGGCAGGAGTTCCACAAAACGTGCCATCACCCTGTGGCAGCAGTAGTAAGTTGGACGAGGGAGTAGATTCATAGTTGATGTCAAAGTGAAGACCTGTTCAATTTAAGAGTTTTTCTACTTTTGTTTGAAACTTTTTTGAATTTCTTCTCTGCGTTTTAACTTTTCTTTCACATCAAACTCTTGTCACGATGAGTATGATTTTGCTTTTTATTCAAGAGAAAAGCTGTTTGGTTGTTTGTAAGATTGTTAGACAAATAAAATACACTGCTGTTGCTTATTTTATAAAGAATGTCAAGACTAAAGCATGTTTCTTTTATGTTTCTTATTTGCTTCATATTTTGTTTGTTTGTTCCTATCTTTCTTTCTCTCTGGCATTTCCGTCATGAGTTGCGTTTGTGTTCAGTGGGACGTTAAACATCGTTTCCTTTCTTCTGGCACTGTGTTTGTTCCTGGTATTAATCCTCTTTGGTCAATCTTATCTTCACGGGCGACGAGCAGGAAGCGCAGTGGGAGTGGGAGTACAAATAGAGGGCGAATCCTTTTCATCTTAAGGAATGCTCGTTCTGTACAACTGTGCTTTTTAGTCATTCTCCTTCACACTGAGTCGCATAAAATGTTTTTTGCTCCCTTGTTTTTTGTTCCATCATCTTTGTGATGCAAATTTTCAAAATAAGGGTTAGATGACTGGCAGGAAATGTAAATAGCACACGATGACAATTCAAATGATGCTGTGATGGATGGTGATGGCAACGAGGACGTTGAAGAGCAACAGTGGCGGGAGCAGCCACAGTCTAGGCACAGACACTGAAGTTGCAAATAGCACACCTGACTGTTCTCTGAGTGCGCATTGATGGTGATTTATATTTCCGCACTCCGGCGGCGGCGACGATGATGCGGGCGACTATGGCCACGAGATTAAGTGCTGTATCGTTGTGTTGGGGTGAAATGCAAACAAACAATTATCCTGAATGAAGAGCAGGAAGTTGTCTGCTTAAGGAGTGGTTATATTTGTGGAATACTTATGTGGTATTATGCGACGGCTGTAATTAATTAGGTTGGTCTGCTGTGAAGCAGGTGGGATTTGTTTTTCCACATTTTTAGAGTACATCGAACTCAAGTGATGTAGTGGGATGCATACTCCTAGGCGGAAAGTGCATGGCTTTTTTTGAAGCTTGCTTGGAAAGAGTTTGAGCATTCGAGATATTAAAATACGCTCACCGTCAAAATATAATTTTGATTTTGCGAAGTAAATAATGCTTTTGACAAAACAATTTCTATTTGTTTCTGTATTTTCAATGGAAAAACGTTTTGTCTTTGCTATCTGAAAGCACAAGGAAATGAAGCCAATCCACGAAAGGCGGACAAATTCGCCAAAAATTTGAATTTTTTTCAAAAGTGAATAAGGACTTACGAAAGAAAAACGCGAAGAAGTTTTCAATTTGCGAAAATATTCGTAACAAATTGTCATTAGATGGATCTCAAAATAAAATATATGTGGCAGTATTAACGACAACTGTGGTCGCCGTGGCGCAGTGGTAAGTGCATCGACTGCGGCGCAGAAAGTCTGGGTTCGATTCCCGGACGGGACACCTAGCATTTTTTCACGGCACCACCTCTTTCGAGTTGCTGACAACACTCAAAGAGTATTAATTGTCTATGGAAAGCTTCTCAAATCTCGCCGTTCGGAATCGGCAAAAAACTGTAGGTCCCTTCTATTCGTGAAGAACAATAGCATGCACAACACGAGTAGTTGTTGTAGAAGCTAGGCCCTGGTCCGTTATGGGCTGTAGTGCCACTCAATTATTATTATTATTATTAACTGCATCCGGAAAGACGTCTTGTGACCTTGTGAGAAAGCTGAAATGCATGAAATCATTTTTTTAAATATACGTGTAAAAAAGAAACACTTGCGTCATATTTTGCAACACCCAATAACAATTATAAATTCCAAAATCTGAAGAAAACATCCTCATACAGGAGTCGATCACTTGAAGAAGTTGACAAAATACAAGTTTCGTTTTTAAAAACACAATTAAATGAAAAAGGTAGTCGCGGTGGCGTAGTGGGTAAGTGCGTCGACCCACATGCCGAAGGTCTAGGTTCGATTTCTGGGCGGGACACCTCACATTTTTTCACGGTACCAACTCTTTCGAGTTCCTGACAACACTCAAAAAGTACCAATTGTCAATGAAAAGCTTCTCAAATCTCGCCGTTCGTACTCGGCAAAAAACTGTAGATCCCTTCTACTCGTGAGAGAACATTAGCGCTCACAACGCGAGTAGTTGTTGTAGAAGCTAGGCCCTAGTTCTTTGTGGGCTGTAAATGCCACTCAATTAAAATTGAGAAAAAAATGTATTCCATATACTTTCGATTTATTAGTAATATCAAACATTAACTTGTAAATGGCTCATGGGACTGGCTTCGCAAATACAATCTTATGTCACAGAAATTTTTCAAGAACTTTTCGATAGTTTCGAGCTACAAAATAAGACTGGTTGATTGATAATGACCTAAAGTACTCGAATCGGTTCCGGATTGTTGATATAACATCAGCCTTTCATGGTCCTTGCAAAAAGAGGACAATCGCAGATTCTAGGCCGAAATGACACCGACAACAAGGCCGATAACACGATTTGGGAATTTGGTGCATAAAAGATCGATTGTGGGACTGTGTCATGAAGAGGCATGCTGCATGAAACGGAGATCGTCCGAATTCATGTCTCCACTTTCGGCTAAAAAAAACCTGTTAATATGATTCTATAATTCCCAACGAAAAGTTGTTCATAGACACATTTTCGAAGGAAAATATTCCTGCCGGATTGAGATGTTTTGGCTTCTCGACAATAACGTGAAAATTTACGAACCACAGGTGCAGGAATTCAGCTTGTTAATGTAGCTGCCGAGATGAGAATACGCTTTGTCGGAAAAGTTGATTTTTTGCCCAGAAAGTTTGTCCAATTCAAACTGCTTGCAGACCCAATCTGCGAAATGATAACGAAATGGACGGCTGAGTCAACTCATGTTCTTTGTACAAAATTCTTCTCAGGCTAGTGTGTGAAATGTTGAGTTGCTTGTGGCGACACTATCGCTAGCCATTTTAGCTGTGCACACCGTTCGACGACAAGAAGTATGAGTGTTATCCACCAGCATACCAGGTGCATGATTCTTGTGCAAATTTTTGTACCGCATTTTTAAGGCTTCATTCCGGTTACAAATTCCTTTTTGAAAAACTCAACTGTCACTCACATCATTCACTTAGTTTTCAATATTTGCTGCTTTTTTCCGAATTTCTATGAAAATTTCAAGCGACTGACTTAAAAAAATAACAGATCCTCCACCTTTAATTTAAAAGGTTCAATCTCATTTTGGTGAGGAACTGACAATATCTGCTACAATTTGCTTTGCCTTTCTGTAAGTATAAGGCCCAACAATAGGAGAATGAAAATTTAAAATAATGGCCAACCAACAACCGGTGGCACAATAACCCTTGGCAACCCTATTGCCAGAGTTCAAGGCGTATGTTGTGTCAAGCCTCATTTGGCCAGATATTTCGCGTGCCAAGTATTTAAGTATTTTTTTGCTACATTTAACTTTTCGTTTTCATATCATGATTCCTACTGTGTACAGAAACTATTGGCCGCCTCGGTTTCGTTATAATGTCTGCTTCTTTAAGTCTTCCGCTGTTTGTTTGCCTCTCCATCCAAAAACAATCCCCTGGCAATCACTGAAACCCTTCAATTAAAGTAATGAAATTTGTTCAGCGCATACCGCATTCTCCTGATTTAGAGCTGCTGAGAAGCTGTCCAAGTAAACCAAACCATAGAGATACATCTTGCTTTGAAATCTTTGAGAGTACAGCTTGCGGAAGTCACACGGAATCCATTTATCGATAGTTTCAACTTTAGCCAATGCGTGTTGCAAGCTTTTTGATTTGCTTTCCCAAAAAAATAAGATGATCGTTTGAATTTCAGACATCGGATCTTCGCCAAGCTTTAAGCTTCGCTTTACAATATTATTTAAACTTTAATTTTTCTTTTCGAGTTTTAAACACCGCTTCACCCCTTTGTTCTCCTCTTCTTCACCCACGCACACACACAAATTTTTCTTCTCCATTTTACTCATTCAAATTCTCTTACACTTTCTTCCCAACTTGCGCCTCAATATATCGCCTCGATCTACTTCAAACACACCGTTAGTGTGGAGCAAACAATCTAGTGTTGCTAGTAGCACGGAACCATCATCACCCGCTGTCTCAGACAGTTACTCGCATGGTACGCCCAGCGGAGAGATGTCAATCAGTCTGACCAGCACCGATGGGTTAGTACATTAGAAAACAAAATTCGTTCAAAGTCAAATATCCCCATTTGGGATATTTTCCAAAACTCCCCTCAAACCTCCCCCGACTTGTCTAGTTTCAACATTCTGCCGACGGCCGAGGAGCTGGCGAAGTTCTTCCCGCAGCTGGATGACGACTTGAACTCGGTGTACGTGCAGTTGAATACAGACACTCTGGACGCCGACGTGTTTGCCCATTCAAACGAGGGAGAGAAGAGCTGTTGCCTGACGCCGGTAAGCATGTGCATGGATCTGAGTACTGCCGCCACAAAGGGTTCAATTACCCTTTCTACTGAAGTAAGTCTCTCTAGGATTTCTATATAAGTCATTTGTTAACTTGCACTCACTTCTAGAATGAAGACGAAGATGAGGCAACACTTTCAGCGGCTACAACACCTTCCCTTCCACCAGATGAGATCAGTCCGCACACTATTGAGCCAGAGACTCCTCGGGAAAACGAGCACTTTGAGCTGAAGCCTCCGGCACGCAAGCCAACAGATCCAATCTCGCCGAAGATTCAAAAGCAAATCAGCCTCTTTGAGGGAGAATCCGCCCCGTCTAAACAGTCCCCGCGGCCAGTGATGATTCCCCGAAAAAAGTTTGAGAACGTCACCGGCCAGTTCCTTTGTCAGTCAGCATCAAATTCAAATTTCACCAACTTCGAGAGCAACACCCTGAAGAAGGAGTCTACGGAGGTCGGCGGCAACGAAGAGTCCAAAACTCAGTCTTGCTCCAACCTGAAAACCATCACCTCGTCCAGCCTGCCACATTCCCCGCAAAACCACCCTGGAGCGGTGATCGTGAAGGAGATATTCATCGAGCCGCCGAGGAGGATCTCGCGGAGCTTCCACGGCAAGACGCAGAGCATGGACTCGGATTACCTGTTGTCCGACTATCTAAACGTGCCGTCCCTTACGTGCCAACCCAGCGTTGGAACTTCTGGCATCGAGTCGCATCAGAGCAGCCACAGTGCCGGCACTTCACCCTCCCCCAAGCCACGATTCACAACAACGAAAGTCGACGACACCTGCAACCAGGCCAACTAAGCGCGTCCAGATGCCCGCTTCCGTGCCAGTTAAACCAGTGCGTGCTGCTAGAGGAGTCTTCGCCGAGTTCTGAGCTCATGTTAGAATCTTTAGTCGTATGTGTGTTTGACTTATTGTTTCTGTGATTTTAGTTAAAGTATGCATCTATCATTGTATTGTAATTTGTTGCCCCCCCTCCGGTGGCGGGGGGAGTGGCAGTTATCAAATAAAACAAGTCTATAAGGCTGTGCTCTGTGAAGCTTTGATTCAAGGTTGCGTTGTTTTCTTGCACCATGAGCGTCGTTCGTGGGAAATCGGTTTATTTGCAGACAAATTTTGTTTTTGTTTGAATGGAAATTTCACATGAAATTAAATTTGCAGTTCATTCAATCAAAAAATTCATTCAGAAGCCAGGAGCAAATGCGAAAATTGCATTTTTCACATTTCATGCCACAGATGAACTCATACAAATGGACAAACATAGTTCATTTGGCAATGCTTGCATGCAAATTGAATGAATTTAATTAACGAAGGGGAAGAAATGGAATTTAACAAATTTATGAAAAAGGCAAATAAATAATATACACAGCTGTTCAAAATTGTTGCAAGATTCTTCATTTTTTTTCTGAGTGAGGAATTGTTCTCTCTTGCGCCTTCAATCGTTTCATAAAACATTTAGAACGTTGAAATTATTCAAATGTGGTCACGGAAGCGGAAAGGGTTTTTTTTTTGGATATTAAAGTATTAGCCTCTTTGTAGAAAAATACTTTAGTTGTGAAGTATGTTGATTTTTTTTTAATTTCCTCCCGGAAGCAATTTCCAAATTATTAGTACTTAGTTCGAGCTCCCCTTACTTTTATTGCAGCAGCACATGGACGAAACATTCATTCCGATTGCGGATTTATGGAATCCGGCGGATGGACTCTCGGGGGAATTACTAGCATCCGTAATTAAGGTTTGACTAATTTTTTTAAATATGAGAATGAACTACATTATTGGTCCGCGAAACGACATTACCGATTCTTTTTTTAATCACCTGTTTGAAGTTAATTTGGAATTTTCATCCTTTATCTGGTTCTGAATAATGGTAACAGTAAAAATATAAAACTTAAGATAAAGCATATCAGAGACACAATTGTTCTTTCCGTAATTTGAAGGAGATGTAAATTAAAAAGTAATTTCAGAGAAATTTGATGGAATAGTAGTATACAGGGTGATCAGTGAGGTAAAACATTTGGTTATTAGTAATCAGCAATATTTTGGGCCTCCTTTGTACATTTTTGTAATTTACTTCAGACTGCGTAAGATAAAAATAAAAACTGCACCCAATCTCAATTTCAAAACTCACCAATTTCTTTAACTGGAGGTTCAAAGCTGTTTAATTTTTCTTTTAAAGCCTTATAACATTTTCGCAAAAATTCAGAGTCCTTTTTTGTAAACTTGTTCTTTTTCGTTTCACTACACATTGCCTTGAATTGGAGCCAAGTTGCTTGTCTTCTGAAAAAAGACTATTATACTTCTTTTAAAATAGAAAACTAACTTTCGGTTGCATAAACTCATCCGTCGCCCGGATTGGAAACTTCATAAAATGTGTGAACTGGGGACCGGTTTTGTTTTCCTTCAAAACACCTACATAACATAATGCACTACTTTACCGATACCTGATCACATTCTATTACGTTTTCAGTTGGCCAGGGTCAATCCCGGAACACGGAAAAATCGACTTTTGATGACCTCGCATCGGACGGCATGCCCATGATACTAGTGTCATAGGAGATGTGGTGTGCGAGGTCATCGAAGCTCCAGTGGGATTTGAACCAAAGACCATTCCATTTTAGTTGGGAGATGGCCTGGATTGTGCATCCTATAATGCGAACGTCAAGGGGAGGGAGATTAAGCAGTGCATCAAGATCAAAGACAGACGTGCTGTACAGCCGAGACAGACCGTTCTTTGATGCTTGGTGAATGCAGCATGCACGAGCTTGAAGGCTTGTTCAACCAAACGACTGATGCATAAGAAAGAAGAGGTCATCATTAGCGTATAGGTCCATACAGATCTTTTCGGTGATATGCCCCAGGTTTTAACGAAAACTCCCATACACTGCCAGAAAACTGATAGCGTCTTGTAGGTTTTTACTTCAACATGCTTGTTTTTCAAGTATGATATTGTAGAGTAATATTTTTAAGGTTTTGCAATTTTTTTGCAACAGACTGCACATTATGGACTGTTTTTTTTTTCTTTAACAGGAAGTTTCCAATCCTTTGTCTGATCTATGTATAAATACGCTGACTGCTATAAGCACGATGCTTCGTATGACAGGCGAATACAGAAGTTGTTGTCTGCAGAGTCGTCTTTCTCCCTCTTTTATTTGTTTGTGAACATTCTGTCTTTTAAAATGTAAGTATTGTATTAAAAAAAAAAAAAATAAGTTTCGACTTTAAATTTTGGCTGTACGACAATTTTATGTAGAATTCTCCTGATGAAAAGTAAATCTGTAAGTGTAAGGCAGAGAGCTCTACTAGGTTTTTTCCGAAGCTGAAGGTAAGCTTCTGTAGTGACTTTTGATTCTAGAATGACCAGTCAACCTTTCTTATCTCCCTTAAAAAACTCGCGGGACCATCACACCTTAGGTTTTGGGGGACATTCGAACATAAAATCGCTTCAGAGCTCTGTTGTTTCATCCATAACCCAAATGCAGCGTAAACCCTGATTCTTTGGGAATCATGAGCATGCTCCTCACTGAAATTAACGAAGTATTTTTGTCTGTAGTTTGACCACGAGGTCGATTTTAAAATCCACATGCTGAAAAAAAAAACAATATTTCACTGGAGGCGTCTTTGTTGGATTTCTTCAGCTTTCCTTGTACTGGTAGTCCTAATTTCAGTACATATAAAGGGTGACTTTTTAAAAGCTGTAGGAAAGTTTAAAAAAAAAAAAAACACATAAAATCTTTATTTGAATCGATAGTACGGTCCATATAATATAATGTTTGAAAATTATTTTAATGCAAATGTTGACCTTGACTGCTCCTCAAATGATCCATCCGCTTAGTCCAATTTTGACATACTCTTTCCAACATTTCGGATGGTATCTCAAGAATAAATGCTTCAATGTTGTCTTCCAATGCGTCAATTGAAGAAGGAAGAGGCTTGTCTAAAGGCGTTAAATCGCACGATCTAGGCGGCCAATTGACCGGTCCCGAACGTGAAATAAAATGTTCACCGAACTCGCCTCTCAATATGTTCATTGTTGCGTATCCATTGAGCCAAAAATGAATGAAAAAATGGAAGAAGCGCGGGATGAACTTTCTTAACACAGCAAGAATTGGATAATAAAGTTCAATAATTTGCAAGCGTTGTTCGTTTGTAAAACGATTCATGGTTAAGTTATAGACAAAGCTGAAGATGTTTGGCAGTGAAACAAAACACGAAACGTGCGTCAGCTGTTGAAACCAGTGTTGCCAAAAAGATAATAGCTAAAAATCACCCTTTAAAAGAGTTCCGTCCAAAGAGTACTAGGGGATGTACCGAATTTGCTCACCAAAGAACCAAGCAATCCAGTGAAACTGGATTCTGTGGCGTATGTGGAATATTTATAGACTGTCGCTCATGTTCTGCATTCCAAAGGAAATGGTTTTGAAAACGAATTTCAATTTTACTTAAAATGTTCTGCATTTTGGTTGATTTCGATTCCTTGGAATTTATTTCCGAAATATCATAAAAATGCGAGTATTTCAAATCTTACAAACATTCAGAGAATTTGGGAATTATCAGTTGATCAAAATTCCAATCCGTCGGGCGGTGGATTGTTAAGCGGACACGACTTTACCCATGCAATCTGCACTTGGAACGGAATGTACACAAGGGGAGTTATTTCGTATTGCTGTAGTGTGGGGTACCTATTCGAATGTCGAATATTCGTGTACCTCTTTAGGAAATGACGACAATGTGCTTTCGGAAATCAAAAGTACCACCAACTTATTACTCAATCTTTCACCGATACGGCGAGTTCACTTTGCGTTTGACACGAATCTTGATCCAGTAAAGCATCAAGTTCATCATCTTCAAACGAAGAGTAAGACCCAATACGCTCTTATTCTTCAACGCTACAATAACCACTTTTGAAGCGTCGAAACCTCTCTCTGGAGCGTTCGATTAGCTTCAGCTGTACTCTTCTTCCATTTAAAAAAGAAAATCAAAATTCCACCATTTAATGTACCGACGCTGAATTATAGATGAAACTTCCCCATGACTATGCAATGTTCCATTCCACACCTCCGCAATCGTCACAGCCGAATTGATAGACTTAGGCTTTGAATCGCTCTCCCGTCAAACATATTCTTTACACTTGTCTAAGTTTCATGTAAGTTCCTATTCTTCATACATTTAAGAAAACCACCCACCGGGCAAAAAGTGGATTGAGGAAGTTATCGTTTACATAAGTGATGATTTAGCTTTCAATTGTCCCGCCTTAAAGCAAAATGCAGTTTTACCTTCCTACGTCACCATTGAACAGAGGATACCAGTTTAATCTCTTAGCACACCCATTTACACCACAATCAAGCGCAGGGAAGACATTATCATTCAACACCTTACACTCATTACCTCGATTCTTCCTGTGTCGCTATCGTATCGTCTCCCTGAAATCATTGCTACAACACATACTATTCATCAAAGAACAACAAGCGCTCAGCAGATCGGATGTTGATTCAAAAGGATCTCCTCCTCCACAACACCAGCATCGTGTCTCCGCTTCATTTCCGAAATGCATCCATTGAAAGCCGAAACAAAAGCTAAAACCATCCCTGCCATAGGTACACCGCACAGGACAAATCGTGGACCATAGGAAGTCGAAGGGATGTGAATCGGAGCAGAGCAAACCCCGGAAATTTGCCTGCAAACCTACAACTGAAGGATTTTTGGCAACATTTCCTTTTGTACGATTTGGCATTACCGTCGCCACCCGACTGAGGCGAGTTTCGTGCCATGCTGCACAGCAGAAATGCAATTGGTTAACAGGACCGTATATATCTTGATTAGGACTCGGATTCGGGGCCAAACAACAGAGTTGGCAGCGAAGCAGCACAAAGGCTGCTTAATCTTGACCATAATTCTGCAGCTTTACGATACTGTGCGATGCGATTTGTTTTCGGTGGGCTGAGGCTTGGGCGGCATCGGTTCGGTTGGAGATGCGAGTGCATGTGGATGCGGTAAGGCTGTCCAATAGGCGAATGAATATTTATTGGCCACGACAACTTATGCGGCACTTTGGTTTTCAAAGTACATGATGTGATGGGGTGTAGGAATTGCAGGAAATGTGACGGTGAATGAGCAGTGTTGGTTTGCGGAAGAGATCTACATTCGATGTGGGAGACTCAGTATGTGTCAGTGTGCCAAAGGGACCACCCAGGCTGCGATGTCCTGGAGGTGTCCTTCTTAACTGAGGTGCGCTTTGCAAAGCCTATCCTCGTGGAAATTTAAGCTAACGGCGGCAGGTGAACCACGGTCCGTACAGGATTGGTTAATTTTTTATCTGCAGCAGCAAAAAATCAGTTCAAAACAACCGCCGCCCTTACAGAGTCATAACGACCTCTTTGCACGATGCCCACGCTAAGAAATTCTTTCAATCGTCAATTCCATGCCATTTCATGCAGCCGAGAGCGAAATCAGGTCACACTCTTCCACTTCATGAATTCGCCGCAAACTCAATTCCAACCCATTGGCAACTTAATTGCCGTAAGTGCCACCTGAGTCTTCCCTCTGAAGAGCATCTGCTTTCGTCAACCCTGGCGGATATCAGTCCTCGGGAAAATCTCTTTCTAATTACCGAATACGTTTGCCAGTGAATACCCCGATTAACGAGTCTTCAGAGCTTTCCTCAGCCCACTCCACCCACTTCGTAGCGAATGCATGAAAAGGTGTCGTTTAGCTCTTTCACATCCGAATCGCATTCACCCAGATCCTTCTTGTTTGAAATTTCCACCGAATACAGTGATTAAGCGTGATGTCGGGTGTGCTTAAAGCCGCTACACCACCCCCTCGTAATGCGCTTACCAACTCGCTGGCTCCATATCCTTCCCTCATTCAGCATAAACGACAGCAACCCAAATAATCCTAATATAGCTGTGAATGTATACATGGAGAGAGAGAGAGAAACACAAAAAAACAACCTCCCCCTCCCCCTTTACACAAACCCACACACACACCAAAATCGCCTAAGCCCAAGGACGAAACATACCCAAACCGAGAGCCGATGCAATTCGCTGTTAGTCTCCCCAATGAATCAGGAAAATCTCTAGAGAAGCACGAGCGAATCTCACTTAGGTCCTGCGGAATGCAGTGTGAATGTCCTCTTTTGCACTTAGCAGCAGCATGGACCGAGGCAGCGTCGAGATGCTCGCCGCCGGAGGATATCACCCTTCGTCGTGCATGCGGCTATTCACCCTCAGCAGACTCATACATGTAACGAAGTGTACTGTACATGCATAATTAACGTGCAGCATGCGCCCAGCGCAATGGTCGCTGGGTGCAGGATACGCCGAGATCCCATCCTTCCGCCTCAGGTACCCTGCCAGTCTGGATGCTGCTTAGTTTCGTTCCATTGAGCTGGAGGCCTACGGTTTTGCCAGCCAACATTTTCATTCATTCATTCATCCTGCGCCACACTTAACTGTGATTCATGATGATGCCACTCGGTTGCACTGCCTCCTCTCATTCATTCGCCTTCCGTGTAAGTGTTTGCAAAAGGATATTTCAGTGGATGTGCGTCCCCATCGAGATTGGTTGTATATTCCTGATGCACGTTCCGTCGCTCTCTTGGCTGGGGCACGGGCGGCGGTGGCGCGGCGTGGCGGGGTGGTTTGCTGGTGCGGGGCCACAAGTGAAAGGACACAATGATGTAAAGGCTATTAGCCTCCGTTCGCTGTTGACCTCGTTTTCCTTCGAGGCTCTTTAATGGATCTTCTGTGTAAGGGCTTCGTGAAGGGGGCTACTTTTGTGCGTGTGTGCTGCAATGTGATGCTTTTAGAATTGTTGAAGGATGGCGAGAAGAGCGAGTGGGATTTGTGTGAACTATTTACAGTTAAGTTAGCCAAGAGTTAATGTTTGAGTTGGCGAATGCGAAGCGAGCTCATTTCAGTCAGGAATCAGAATGAATGACAGATCCTCGACGTTGCACTGGACTGCGGAGTGAAAGCGGAAAAGAGTTTCGCTTCGCATTCAAGACGGAATTAATAGGATGTGAGATGAGAACGTCTGGTGAGAGGGGACGAATTGCATTCACGTGCTGTTTAAGTTGTGGACAATGAACAGACCTAACTGGAGTAGGAAATGAGTAATTTTTCAGTCGGAGTGTACTGATGGAAATTTCTTTAGATGAAGTCTGTTGACAATCTTATCAAGATGGCAACTCGGGACTGAATAGGCAAGATGAGTCAACAACCCGGGAAAGAAGGCGAGGTGATGGAGAGCGAGAGGTAAGGAAAAGATGAAAAATGAAAAGAGAAGTTCTTAATTTTTAAGGGTTCATGAACCTGTTGCGCCATCTATCGGCGTTGATGGAACGTTGCCAACAATCAAAGGAGAGAAAAAAATATCGTAAGAAATCCTATGCTATGTCTTAGCCTTTTTCAGGTGTGGCATGCGGTGGTGAATTTCCACGTGATTTCGAGAACCAAATGATCGGTCTCTGATCGGAGTTCGGATCGATAGTATAGTGAAAGAAAGGGGGGGGGGCGGTATCGCTGCACATCGGTCTTAAATGTTGTGGACTGTAGTGTGTAGATAAAATTGAGTTGGGAAGAGCGTTGTGTGGAATGAGTAACTTAACTGACGTTCGAAATCTGGCTCATGTATAAACTGATGGACATTGCAAATGAGGCATAGGTTGTGCATGAATTTTTTAAGTAAAAGAATGCAGCTGGCTTGATTAATGGAATGCATCTTTTGTAGAAAAAGGGATAAAGGTGAGACATATCGTTTGAGGCGATCGATTAAGCACCATTATTATTTCCAATAACTTTCATCGCTCTACTTTGGATTCTATCATAGAGAGAAAGAGAGGTCTTTGGAACACCAGACAAGGAACGAGACGTGTACTCCAGCTTAGGACGTATATCAGCCGTTTTTATTGTAGACAAATCAGAGGGGGTAAAATACACCCCTTAAGAAGCTTAGACATTTCGAAGCATATTTCGCGACCGTGAAGATGTGATCGTTTCAATTAAGTGATGAAATGATCAAGATTCAGAGGATTGAAAGTATTTGTTTTTGCCTCAACGACGTAAGCGCCATTCATGACATAGACAGAATCTTTTGACAACACTCCAGTAATAGCCAAGAGTACTTAGTTTTTGATGCGTTAAAAGAGTGACAAAGACACCATATTACCACGATGTTTTAGCGAGTCAATTGACTTCGCAGTATTATTATTCCCAAGAAGTTCTATCGCTCGCTGTTAAAGTAGCCTGCAGTTGCAGTTAGGTCTTGCGCGCTCCACACAAGATAGGTGAGTTATACTCAAGCTTTGAACGAATATACGCCAAGGGGTGAAATATTTTTTGCATCGATTTAAGAAACCTAGACATGTCGCATTTTTAGCGATCTCAATGATGTGTTGTCGTTTGGTTTTAACAATGCAAGAGCCATTTTTGTTTTTACCACAATCGAATATACTGTGAAGATCGGCAGTTAATGAGCTTAACACACGCTGCCGTTCCAAGTCTATAGCTGAAGTGGAGGGTCGTGAGCCCAGGAACGAATATGAAAAGTTGAGGGTACTGTTAGCAGCGAAGGAGTGAATTTTATTAAAAGTACCAAACAGGAGATCATTTATAAAAATGAGAAAGAGTGTTGGAGATAAAACGGAGCCCTGGGGTAGACCAGCATTTACATATATAGCGAATATCAGACCCATCCAATAAATAAATAAAATTTCGAATCCATTGACAGCAAGACAAGAGAGCCTAATGACAGACTCTGTCAAAAGCCTTTGAAATTTCAAACGCAACAATCTAGTGGACCTGTTACAGCGGAAGCCATACTGCCGGTCGCTTAGGAGCTTCCGGGAATCAAGATATTTCATAAGCTGACTGCTTACCAACCATCAGAGGGCTCTACGATACCCAATTCCAGAAAAAACGGCCACATTTGGCAAATAAAAACCTCCGCCATCGCCCTGTTCAAATTGGTTGAATTTGACTACGAACTGCTGACCACTTCTAGATTTGGCCTCATATAACCTTTTTTTTTGTTTCCTATCTTGAAAAAGTCACATGCCGGGCAGACGTTTGAATCGATTGGGGGCCTTATCGTCGCTACGGACGCCAACTTTATGAAGAAGTTTAAGCACCGTTGGGTGACGTGCGTCGAGCTGGAGGAATGAAGACTTATGAGACCACAATCGTCGGTTGTACTAATGGATCTGTTTCTCATACAGCTTAACCGGCTTCCTGAGGCAATTCGCACCTGTACATATTGGCATTTCGTATCCAACCAGCAACGAAACAAGACTTGCTACGAAGATTTCCACGAAGGATATTACAGATGCAGTGGCTCGAACAGCATCCCAAATCCATTTTGTGAAAATATCGAAGTTATCGTGGTCGGCACTCGTTCGACTATTGCAGTGCGTGAATCATGAAAATAATATCTGCACCGATAGCATGGCCAATACATTCAAATCCATCCAAAAACGGGTTCAGCGATAAGTGTTTTTCTGATATCTCCAACAGTTCAGTATCCGCAGGGAACGCTTACCCTGGTGGGAATTTTCGGGAATTGACCTGCACTCGGATGCGGCATCCGATGTACAGCAATTAAGGTGAGAGTGCCATTAGACCCGGTGGCGGATGGTGGATGCGATGGGCTTCGTTAATTGAAATTGATTCTGCTTAATGCATTCGTAGGGCATGTGTGTCGATGGAATTTTGTAGTCCCTGCTGAGAGGGAGTGCCATTGGTGGACATTGAAGCGCACTGGAAGATCGTTGCTAGTTGGCAAGTATTGCGTGCAAGGGAATGTGGAAAGCAATGCATATACCGAGTGGAAAAGTATTCCTTAATGAAGCTGCACATTGATGGCTGATGTTAGGGAAGTTGTGCGAGTGTGTGTGTGTGAGTGAGTGGGGTGCAGTTTAAAGTGTATTCTGCCATTAGGTATGCATCTCCCTATTGACCAGAGGTTATGTATTAAAATGCGTTGCTCCAGCAAATCTGCTTTGATAGCAACATTTGCAGCAGGAAATCGGTTAAGTGCAAGTTCCACTAAAATGCGAATGGTTTCGTTTTTGAGTTGCATCCACACAAAGTGACTGCTTAGTCTGCTCTATGGTCGAAAGGTGTTATTGGTTCGTATATCTTCGAAGATGCTAATGGACGGACGGTTACTGTAACCGGCACGACAGTTCGAATGTGATTCTAACAAACCGAGCCAACAAGGCAAACAAGACGAAAAATTATGGCTTGCTGGCGTGAGAAGGTGGCGAGAAGTTTCCCTTGACGACGTCAATTGCCACACCATTAAATTGTTTTCCCGTTAACAAGACAAGCATCAGATCTTGAAGATGGTTGTTGAGGGACAGATTTCTGAGCTCTCAGCATTTAATGAAATTTCGAGGCAGATGGGTTTTTGAATAGGTGAGTGCGTCGACTCACACACCGGAGCTAAGTTTGATGCCTGGCCTGAAGGTAAATGGACACTGTACGATTTTTAAATATTCTCCACAAGTTCACCACTTCGATTGACGAAAGCCGAAAATTGATGCAAAAGCTCTAAACTTCTATGTTGGAGTGTGGGTCACAGATGAAGAAAATCTTCACTCATCACATGATCCTTATTTCGTCGCAAATAATGTTCAGTGAACGCAAAGCTTCTTGATGTTCGCGAATTTAATTTCAATTCGGCCACGCATGTCCATGGTGAAACATTTCATCTTTCGTTCCACTCCTCCGAATTGCAGCACCAGCCTCCCATCTGAAGTCTGCAGAACAAACAAAGTGAAGCAAGACGTACTCTTGCCTTGGGTGGAATTGAAAGTTATAAAAGTATCAAATCCTCAATGGAAATCAGATGTTCCCGCAAAAACCGATCAAAGACTCATTAAACTCCAAAGTTTGTTCCTACTTTTCCGTCTCCGTCTCCTTCTGCACCATCCCCTCCCCACAGTTCCCAATTTTACACTTGAAACGAAAAAGAAAAAAAGAAAAAAAAACATTGCCACCACAAAATAATCACCCCAACGAACTTCAACTGCTCAAAAACTTTTCACATGACTACCAAAATCGGATTATTACACTTCCACAATTCGAGCTCAGTCTCGGCGTCGTTTCCACCGCCGGTGCTGAGCTGCTGTTGCTGGCAGCAGCTTCCGCAATTCCACCAACAACAACTGTGAAAGCAAGATTATACGTAAATAAGAACGAATCCCTATCATCTGCCGCAAGTCCTTAAATATTTCCATTGAATTTGACACTTTGAAAATCAGGAGCTGGAACTGAAGCAGTGTGTCGTCGTCGTTCCGTGGCGGCACTAGGGGAGGGCGATGTGGGCGCGTTAAAACCAGCCCACAGATGCGCGTTCAAGAAAAAAAAGAATTATTCAAAAGTATCTGCAGCAGCTGCCTGTGATTTTCATTGAATTAAATCCAATTATTCGTTTTTTTGGCACCCAGGATGGGGTTTGTATGTTTGTCTGAATTTTTTTCTTTTTGGTTTTTTTGAAATTTTTTGTGAGTAGGAGAGTGTTTGGAAGACAAAGAAAAATGGTGCCTGCGGGTGAGGTGTGTAATACGATTGGCTGGTTGTTTACAGGGTGTTACTACGTGCGAATAGCTTTCGGAACTTTGATAAGGCCATGGTCCTCTTAATGAGATTTGGGGACTGCTGGGTTCTTGGACAGGTGTGTGCATACTAGAGCCTAAGGCGTCGTCTTACCCCCGGAGGTTTTCAGATTTGATTCCTGGACTGAATGTTCATATTACATTTCTTCACGGCACAACGTCCTTCAAGTTGCTGACAATATCCAAGGATCACTGATTGCTTATAAGAATCTTTTCAAAATTTTCCCTCTTCGGATTGGACAACAAACTGTAGAGCAATGCACTCATAAAGTGGGTACTTGAGGACTGCAAGGTTCGGCTCCTGTTTCGTATATTGATCAATAAAGAAAATACTTTCTCTTCATCTGTTAATGGCGCTATACAGTTCGGGGTTGACTTGGACCTCTACCAACATGCCTCTCCAGCCAGCACGATCTCTCGCTAGCTCACCCCAGTTGCTAACTCTAAGTTAGTTGAGGTTGTTCTCAACTTGTGTGCGCCATCTCAAACTAGGCCATCCTTTGTTGTGTTATGTCAATGGCTCGGTTTCGAAGAACTTTCGGGCGTAAGCAGCGGTGTCCATAAGCTCTATATGGCCTAGCTATCTTCAGCGTTGATTCCAAAAGCGCTTCACAAGGTGCATTTTGCAGTACAGCCTATAAAGTTAGTCTTTTAATCTTCTCCTGCAGGCGCCATCCACGCAAACAAAAATCGTACACAGAACTTTTCTCTCAAAAAGACTAGGTGCTTCCTCATCCGCTTTTACTGGCGTTTCTGCGCCGTGAAGGATTACTAGGATGATTAAGCTACTGAATAAAGCCAGCTTAGTCTTTCAAGAAAGGGGTCTATTACTCAATTTCCTCTTTAGCCCAAAAGAGCACCGATTCACAAGAGTGATTCTGCGTTTGATGTTGTCTCTATTAGAGGAAGTCTTTTACTACCTTGAAGTCTCTGTTGGTTAGTAGAAAGCTTTATCTGTGACATGGATGTTGTGTGTCCTTCCAAGTCTATATTAACCACTTCCGCCTTAATGTCAATAAACGCCTCATTAACGGCTTACTGTGTTCGTTCAATCACGTCATTGTCGTCGTCGTAAGCTAGCAGATGAACGGTCTTTTAGACGTGCCTCTGGTGCTGACTTCTGAGCTACGAACGGTCATTTCAAGAATGATGTTAAAGAAGTCACATGACTTCGTCGCGTCGCCTTGCCGAAAACCTATTTTGACATTGGAGGTATCGGTGAGTTCGTTACTGAACTTGACGCAGCAGCAAGTGTTCGCCGTCGCACTTCCTACACAATCTGACGAGTTTGGTAGGAATGCCAAAATTAGACATGGCACTGTATAACTCATCTCTGGGCACGCGGTCATATGCGGCCTTAAATCGATGACAGTGTGGTGCGTCGATTTGCACTTCTTGGGTCTTTTCCAGGATCTGCTATGGTGCGAAGATTTGGTCGATGGTGGACTTACCTGGCCTGAAACCACATTGACAAGGTCCTATCGGGTTGTTGATGTACGGTTCCAGGCAATTACGCAATGTTAAGGAGACTGATCCCTAGATAGTTGGCGCAGTCGAAGGGGTCTCCGTTCTTGTGGACCGGACAAACGACGCTCAGATTTTACTCATCACGTATGTTTTCCTTCAACGATATCTTTCAGATGAGCTAGTGCATGCGCCCAATCAGGTCTATCCAGCTGCTGTAAAGAGTTCGCGGACAGTCCATCCGCTCCAGCAGCTTTGTTCGACTTCAGTCTCGATGTTGCTATTTTGATCTCACATAAGTCGGGGGACGGAATTCTTGTCTATCATCCTCCAAATTGAGTGGAACACTAGCTAAACTAAAAGAGTTAATATTACATCACGTTGTGATCTAGTCTACAAAGCTCATTCTTGAGAACTATTTTTGGAACTAGTTCAATCGTGGGCTTCGTGCTTTGAAACTCAGTCAGGGAGCAGGGCATATATCTTTTGAGGATTTGTCTGTGCTGTGAACACAGATTATACATTTAGTGAAAGTATGGAATAAGTGAATATTGTAGCCCCGGATCATTCATCAGCCGAATCCATTTACCAATCTGACTCAACTGCTAATTACTGTCCCAAAACTTACTGAATTTGGCCATTTCTCGTGACCACTGCCACTCTCCCAGCCAATTTCTTCATCTGACAAATCCAATCGTACTGCAGTATTCCCAAGGGACGACACGTACCCCCACATATCGCATCAGAAAGTTCAAAATCAATTGGCCAATCCTAATGGTCACCCTGTATGCGAAATCACACCGTTTCTTCGCTGTCATCTTGTTAAAAGTTTTCCCCATCATTATGCCGCAACCACACTTTCCGAAAACTTAGTCGGCAACATTTCTTTTTTCTCACCCTACAACCTCCACCCGCACACACACAAACACACACACGCACGTGCACAGTAATGGATGATATTTTATCGACATCCTCGCCCCTCTCAACAAAACCTTTAATGATCGGGTAGATAAATTTAGCCCCCTTCCATAAGCCTGACTGAGTTCCTTCTCCCATTCATTTTTTCTTGCCTCTGCCTCTCTCTCTCTCTCTCACACTCGAACCACCCCTCACCCGAGTAAATTGCCAAAGGAGCCACAAATTGCTGACAACACTTTTATTTGAACTTATGACCAAAAATATCGACAAAAACCAATTCCCACCCTTCCCCCACCCCCCACCCCTTCTGTTAGAGGAGAAAAAATATTCGGCAGAACCCACGTTCGATTGTCGAATCGAATCCAATTTCGAATCCTTTCAAGTTCATTTCGGTTTGGTGCGCGCCCTTATTTGTCGCCGGGGCTACACGGATCACACGTGCCAATAAATTTGGGAATTTAGAATGCTCCCAGTGCGCTTTGTACGTAATAAAGGCCTTTCTCGAGTATCGCCTGTCACACTCACTGTTGAGAAGATCACGACCTCCTGGCGGCTGGATGCGATAAAGTCGACTGTGACGATGTCGCTGTCGGTGTGGCGCTGGCAGTAACAATCTCTTAGGGGCGGAAAAAATGTACCGCGCCTCTCCCCCTTGATATCGAACGCTTCGGATGCCAGTGACAGGTCTCTCTGAGGGCGAGGGAAGGGTGCTAGGGTAATATATTAATTTCCATGGTTTCACGTGAGACACAACTTAGATGAGATAAGTTTGAGAAGTTTACCAACAGCAACGGTATTCGTGTCGGGAAGTTGTGTGCTCTCTCCGATGGGTGCAGACATCGTGGTGACTGTCTAAGTGGGTTTGGGGTTTTGGGGTGGTGATGTGAATTATGTGGCATGTAGGTCTGGTGAATTAAGCATCTTATTGTGGTTTATCCATGATGCCAGGCAGGGTGGGACCAGAGCGAGACGAAGGCCATGAGTGGGCGATGACAAAATTCAATTAAAAAAGTTTCTCTCCGACGACTTAGCGCCACGAATTCAGATGAGATTTTATGAAAAAACTTTTCCCGGCGCACAATGGGGTGATGAGGCTCGATTGCTAGACACCCAGTCGGTCGAGCTGGCTTTTTTGGGGCAACAGAAACCAATCAAGAGTGGATTGATATTTGTGGTTACATAGAATTCACGTTCGAAAGGGTGTCGGCCATGATATGGATGTGAAAGGCCGGGTGTGCGGTTTTTTTTCGCCAGCGGGTAAGATTTGTTGATGAGGCAGAGTTGAATGTGTGTGCTCTTGATTGAGGCATTTGAAGCCGATATTGGATATTAGTTTTTATTCAGAATTTCTTTTTTGAACAGCGTGCGTGCGGACAAATTTTGGATGAAGTTTCGGTAAACTTGTTCTTTCCGTTTTGTTTTCTTATTCCGGAATGTGGTGCATATTGAGATTAAGGTGTTGGCAGGGAAGAGTATGATAAGCTATTGAATTTAAAAGCGTGTAAAAATCAAAAAATTATATTGCTTTGAGCTTGATGAATGTTGCCCATCTTCTGAGAAAAGTAGTAAGCAACCCATTTTAATGAAGGTTTTTAAGTGGCTTTTCCTTTTATTATTTAAGAAGTTATATTAATATTTAAGTAGTAAGGTAACAAGACCGCATCTCTATAAATGTATGATACACACCTAATATTGTAACTTTTTGCCACAATAAATAAAATAATAATAGTGAGCAACCCCTTGCACGAGTGGAGTGGACCCACAGCTTTAGGTCGACTTCGAATGGTGATATTCGAAAAGTTGTTCATCGGCAATGAGTATAGTGATTTGGATGAGACTCAATCATATCATACAGGACCCAGCAATTTGACCTTAGACAATACCACTCCGCAGGTAAGTGCACTGGAGCGAGATTTCTTGGAGTTGGGCTGCTATTTCCTATGTCCCACACACACATTCCTACATGAATACATAAAAAAACCTGCAATACCTGACATAATTTTAATGAATATTCCAAACGATTGTTCTCAGCTAAGAAACCATAATAACCTCACCTTACATGCATCTAACAACATTTTACTGTCTTCTAATTATTCGGCCGCAAATTGGAATCTATTCAAATCCTCCATCGATAGTACCATAAGTAGACACATCCCGCTATTAAATTCCATCTGTAGTACCGAAGAAGTGGATGTTATGTGTATTAAATTTGCTGATGCTGTTAACTGCTTAATAAAGCATTAAAGGCGGCAATTTCAACACATAAACACGAACGCTGTAACACTGTTTTGTCCACTTTTACCAGTCAAGTGGAACATTCTGGAAGTTGTCGAAAATCCTAAGAAATTGGTGCTTTAATATTCCGCCTCTGAAAGACCAAACTCGCCTCCACTTCAGCCCAGATGAATAAGCGAACCTTTTAGCCGATACATTCTGTACCAAAATTAAAAAAGTGATGTCTAAACTATTCGCCCAGTACTGCGTACTATAGAAACCGTTTCAAGTTTGTAAACTCAATTTAAAAATTCTTTAAAAACTACAGTGAAGGAGCTAATAAAACCCAGATCACAAATCAAACATGGCGTGCCACAGGGGTCTGTCCTGCCTGTACAGTACAATATTTATTTGCCCGACTAACCTACATATAACAACTATGTCCACATAGCAATGTCTGTGGACGACACTGCCTTCCTTGCATCTGGTATTTTATTGCTTGATGTCTTGAACCAACTGCTAACTGCTCTCTCCTTATTCGAGGAATACTGCTTTAGATGGAAGATAAGGGCAAATCCTCAAAAGACACAAGCTATCTGGTTCACAAGGCGTAGAAAATAATGTCTCGTGCCTAACGACCTTAAGTTACGTTTTTTGTTCTACAGACATTGACTGGCCAGACAAGTGCAAATATCTCGATGTGATCTCACTTTTCAGGCTCACAATTCTTCTAACGACAAAGTAAACAAGCTAACAAAACTACTGTTCCACTGATTTGTTAAAACTCGAATTTTAGTATTGAAATGTATGGGGCACCAGACTGGGGCGATTGTTTAAAAATGCGCAAGTTAAAACTTCAAAGATGTCTAAACAAGCTATTGAAAATTATGCTTAAGGGCATTTTTCCACTAACTTACTTCACGAAGTAGCCAATGTCAACTTAATCGATGTTCTCATTTTTTAATCAAAAATATCCTCATATATAAACTGTTCTTTTTATCATGGCCTTCATTGAAATTCCAATAGTAGCTTCACTACGCGCTAGACGTAATCTAACCGGTCCAATATCATCCAATAATGTAAAGTGGTAAGTTATTCTAATAGCAAGAAAAAAATTTCTCACAAAATGCCGAACAAAAAAAACTGCACAATTTAGAGGCGCTGTTGTTGTGTGAGTCTTTTCAAAGTGACTTGCCAAACAAAACTGAAAAAAAAACGACAAAAGCAGTTTGAAAGTAGCCGCGCGTAATTTATCAAAATAGTAAACCTATTAGAAATCAAACCTCACGATGAATCATTGCCAAATTGTGGATGAAGTTTCGTTAAACTTGTTCTTCCTTTTTTTATTTTCTTATGACGGAATGTGGTGTATACTGAGATTGAGATGTTGGTAGAGAAGAGCCTGATAAGCTATTGAATTTAAAAGCTCTTAAACTTAAAAAACTATGGATGCATGCATGACATCCATCCTGGCACCATCCTGATAGAGATGAAATTTACCCATCAGCAAATCCCAAAAAAAAGGTGTCCACTCATCCCTTAAGAGATAAACAGCAAATGGTAAAGAGAATGAAAATTTGTCTGATTTTGATGAGGCAGCCGTAGGCTACCTGCACTCCCATAATGAAGCAATCTTCCTGGAACTCCATCCAGTTCAACAGAACGGTGAATGCATGCAATCAAAAATCCCACCGACAAAATAAACCTGAATTTTCTCCTCAAAGTCACTCTGAATCCATCCTCCACACAGTCCTTCCAAAAATACTCAATGCAAACAGGCATGACAACAGACAAGCAATCCATGTCCGTGTCCTGTGCCCTCCCCCCCCCCCCCCACAATACACCGTTCGCATGTCAGACTGTGTGTCATTTCGAATGCGAGGTCTTCTTGAAAGTGCACATCTCTTAACGAGACAGCCTCCAACGAGATGTGTTTTCCGAGGAATACATATATGCGCAACAAACGTGTCCTTATTACGGTACGAGCTCGGTACGTCCCGGTTATGATTTATCTGACAACGACTCCCGGGCACGAGTTCGACTGGGTTGTGTCATTCTGACGGCATAAGCAGGATGCGCTGCGTTCGCGTCCGTACACACTGACTCGGCATAATCAATTTTAATTGAAAATTTTCCCTTTTTAATGCCGCTGACATTGATTGGAAGCCGCCCAGAATGCGGGCGCGGGTGCGGGTGCGGGCGCGTGTGGGCTGTCGGGGATGACGTGATTGCAAAAGGAACGAGCAGTTTTTCTCTCTGATGATGGAATTCCTTTGAAAATGGCTGAGTTTCTTTTTTTTTTTGGTTTTGTTCTTTGGTCTTGGGTGAGTGAAGCTGGAATGGACCTGCGGATGAGGAGGAGGGGGGAGGGGTGTAGTGAAGGTAATTGCATGACACACGCATGAGCTGTCAAAGGGGAACAATGTACTGTTATTACGGTGAATGAATGTGGATAGATGATTCATTCGATCGATGGTAAGTAACGGTGAGGACGACCTTAATGGAATGGAAACAAAGGCGAGGAAAAAGTGACGACCTGAAAAATAGAATGCGACAAAGTTTGGTATTGCGGAGTGAAGCGAAATCAGCTGTGGCGCTGGAGAAAGATTAGTTAGATGGCGGCTTGATTAGAGAGAATACTGTGACGTGACTACACGAAATGAACGAGAGACACAAAACTGCGTGGTGAGGCAGAAATTCATTTAACTAAAGCTTGTATGTAATTTAAGTGACATGCAAATACTTGGTGCGGATCATTTCGAAAAAGTTGCTGTGAGAGATAGAATTTAGGAATGTGTGAACGCGAAAAAAATTAAACTTAAAATAAAGTCACAACAGCTTGAGGCAAATTGGGACTAAAAGTCTTGGTCTAAGGTTAAGCACTTGACTAATGTCCACAGAGGACCTGCACCTAGCCTCTTCAGCAACCACTCGCGACCTGCATGCTATTGTTCTATCTCAAGGAGAGGAGACCTACAGTTTATTGCCGACTTCGAAAGGCGAAATTTGAGAGACTATTCGTAGTCTTTCAGGTGCCGTGAAAAAGATCAAGAGGGGGTCTACGAATTAGATTTAGCACTTATAGTGTGTGTGAGTCGTCATTCCGGTGTAGCTACACCCAGTCTCAAAACTCAGACAAAAAATGAATTTGTGTAAGATATCTGTTTTGGAAATTTTATTTTGCGTTTCAAAAACTTATCGACGCCATTATGAACAGAAGGACACACTGCTCAAATGTCCTACCTGGTTTGTTTTAGTTACTCACTTACTTATCAGGCCGGTGACCAATGAAGGGTCAGAGCCTGACCAATTGCTACCTTCCATCGCTGACGGTCCTGGGCACGCTGCTTCCAGTCATCAAGGTCAAACTGTCTTACGTACGCGATGATTTGGTCTCTATACCGGAGGTTCGGTCGTCCTCTTCTTCTTTTTCTCGAACCTGGAGGCTCAGATTCGAAGACCCTCTTCGCTGGAGTGTTGCTGTCCATGCGTTCGATGTGGCCAAGCCAGTGTAGTCGACGGATTTTTGCCTTCCGCACTACATCCACATCCTGGTACAGCTCGTAGAGTTCGCGGTTTTGTCTTCTCCTCCATACACCTTCCTCGCAGACGGGACCATATATCTTATGTAAAATTTTCTTTCGAAGGCACCAAGAATCAGCTCTGCAGATTTGCTTATTGTCCAGCTTTCAGCTCCATAAAGCTTTAGGTAGCGCATTCATGCAATAAGCGCTGCTTGATTATACGGTCATGCTGTCAGAACCTACAGCCTAGTCGATGTTAACACGGTCCGTCGCGGGAAGGCCAAGGTTCACATTTGCTGTTGAGATGCATGTAGATTCTGGAATCCCGGCGCACATCCGAAATGTAAAATTTTTGCCTGCCTATTTAAATTCTGGTTGAATGTGAGTGTAGTTGCAAACAACAGTATAGCTTCCTTAACCCAGAAGGATGGGACGGTGAGGTGCTCCAGGCTATGGTTGCAGGGGCTGTCTCGTTTTTTGATGTCCTAGATGTGGCCGTTATTTTTTCAGGGGACATCGTCCAGCATTTATTAAGATGTTGTAAGGTTTCTTATCAATGTCTGAGAGATGACATCGCCGTTGTCGTCTGGGAACTATTGCAGCTTCCAACAGTTGCGGTCCATAAGTTTTGCATTGCGCTGAGTAAATTCAACCATTTCAGTTGTGTACGCAGAAGAACTACAAGACATCGTTGCAATCAGGAACATCGAATTTCCGACCTTCAGGTAAGTTAATCCTGTACTGTGGTGTGTTTAAACGGAAGCGCGGTTTCACAACCACCGCATCATTTCGGACAACAGTCGCTCATTTGGATCCAATGATTCTAAACGAAGCTTCGGATATAGTTGAGAAATCACAGGACCGCAAAACTTTTAAAGGAACTTTATGAAAATGGATTCCAAGATTCAACCCGAGCAACAGTTTAATCGACTGCCAACGTCGCTCAAGCTCGGTGACAAACATTCGTCAAGTCTTCTCAAAGAAATGAGTAGACGTGCTGTTGACTCGATCTGGATGTCCAGAATGCCTACCAACGTGCGAGACTAGAGCCGATCGAGACAAGCGAGACAATTGAACCTACCGACGCAACTGAGCCTCGTTGTTGTTAAGTTCGCATATCCTTCAGCTCCTGTGCTTCTTAAATTTTGTCAATTTTTTACGGGTCACAATGCCAAATTCATTAAATTTTGACGGCTGGAATGAATGGATGGTGTTTGTTCTGCTTTCTGTGGAGTTATTCTTCTTTCACATGTTCATATACTTTCGTCACACTACTCGGTTGGATACAGTCATACATTTATACTCATTTGGCTAAGCGAAAGCCTTAATGAAAAAAAAAATCCCATCCCTTCCATCATTCACTAACGTGACCTCCTTCCCACTGCTCAGTCGTACAAGTCAAACGCAGACGAAATGCCCACTTTTAGATTAACTTTCGCTCGTGTCGAAATTAGGATGTTTTTCTTCTTGCCAGATTTACAATTACGTAACTGCCGGGGATTCCTCCAAAAATTAATGAATTTCCACCCCGCCACTCCCACCGCTACACAGTCCCATAATTTATTCTAATTTAAAACTCAATAAATTACACCAACATTCCCTCCTTTTGCCCTCGCAACCCACCCCACTCATCTAAAATGCGTGGAGCGACACGACGACGAGGCGCCAGGGGAAAGTCAAAAAATTAACGGCAAAAACAAGACGGGGACAAAGGCGCACGCAAAACAACTTCAAATCACATTACCCATATCACCCATATTAAAAATTCCAACGAAAGTTTTCCGCCTCCCCGCCACCCAGCCACCCAGCCAGCCACCAGGCACACAGCGATATAACTGATTACATCCAATTTACATCCGAGAGCACCACAATGGGATGCAGTGGCAAACAAAAAGCGTTTCGCCGCCTCGAAGGGGGACCGCCCCCGTGATTCGATAAAAACCGACGAGAAACAGTGAATTTGTGTTTTTTTCTTCGCGGTGGCGCCGGAGATGTTCATCATCGGCCAATCAATTAATCTTTCTTCAACTTATCAGAGAGGATTCTTTCGCTGGATTCTGACAGCAATCCGCCAGCAGAAACCCATCAAAGCCACGAGAGCCTGCCAGCGGCGGCAGGGCCAAACTACAATCGCCTTCATTCATCAAAATCAAAACGAATTTTTGATTCGTCTCCCTCCGGCGCACACGACAAGTTAGTTGGCGAAATGTGGTCGCGCAGGCAGCAGCATCGCTGCTGTGGGCGGCCGTGGTGAGCTCACCTCAGAGACAGGCAATCTATTCGGGCTCCACACCCGCGGCAACAACAAATTTTCATTTGCAGTCATCTTTCTTTAATAATTTTTCATTTTTTTCTTCTGGTCTTCTTTTGGTTTTGTTTTTCGCGTCGTTTCTTCCTTCACGAACTTTTATGTTCATTGCTTTGGAAATTTGAATGGAAGAGGATAATGGAACGCGCCCCGGCAGATGGGTATGGGGAAAATGGAATACTTTGTGGTGACAGTGGATGGTGCAAGAAAGGAAATTATTGCTTGAGAGACGCCATATTCGGAAACAGTGAGGAAATGCAGGAGTGGAAAGTTGATGACAAAAATGACAGATGCTGACTAGAAATTCCTCTCTATTGATGGTGGATCGTTCGAAAATTTCTATATTTCTAGAGAAGTTACATCTGAGTATCAGAAGGTTAAAGTTTGATGTTTGAGAATAAGGAACTTAGTGCCTAAACTATTTGAACGCGTCTACGGTTGAAGCACAGCACGGCTTAACAAACAAAGAGATTATGAATTGTGCCTGAGGGAGTAGCGATTTGAAATTGATTGCTTCATTCGAGATTCATTTCATTCCGTTCAGTTACATTTATTTGAAGCAAAAGTCAAATGGAAGGTGTAACTTGATATGACCTCCTATTGACAAACTGCCGATAGAAGGTCAGAAGTTTGGGCAGAAATTTGAGTCGATTGAGTCGGTTTTCGCCAACTCGTAGGCTTTCTTAACAGACTTTCAGACTAGTTAAGAAAATTGGAGTCTCACAGTCGTAAGTATTTCATGCGCAAAGGTGACTTGGTTGGGACAGCAAACAAGCGACTACGGCCTACCAATCTACAGCTACCACTCGTATTGTGCGAACTTTTGTTCCTTTACGTGTAGAGGGGACCTATAGTTTTTACCGACTCCGACTTTTCATAGACAATCAAAACCGAAAATCGAACCGCGGACCTGCGGCGTTTGAGTCGATGCATTAACCCACCACGTCTCGGTAACCAAAGAAAAATATGTGGAGCAGTGAATCGCCACTTTTGGCACGGTTAAGGCTAAGGTTAAATTATCGGACTGCCCTCGTTTCTCCAAAAAAAATTGTCAGTAACTACTTTTTCTATTTTCGAATTTGTTCAAACCTTATCTACACGTGCGTAGAGGTTTTTTATTGATTACTTTAACTTCAAACCTAGGAGATAGTTAGGAAACCAATCAAATGGTAACAGATCTTATGAAAGCTATTGATAATGGCAGCCGTAAGATACTTATGAAAAGACTATTGCATTACGGAATTTGTTCATTCCGAATAAAATGGATCGAAACCTTTAAGTCGGACACAAATATGTTAATGTCCTTTACCCTCGTGCAAGATAGCCATTTAGTATTGTATTCATTCTTGATTTTGTCATCAAATTCACGTGGATGATGTTCAAGAGTATTATTGTACATCTTTGTAAAAATGTCCCAAAAAAAGTCAATTGAATTCCTTTAGGAATAATAAGTCTTAGAATACTGTTGTGTTATCATAATGTGCATTGTTTCTTCTTCATCGGACATGCCTCTCCGACTAGCACGGCGTCTCACTACAGCTACTTTTAGTTTCGTTCACCAAGTTCGTCAAGATCCATCTCCACGTGGGAACAAAATCAAGGCAAATTAATCTTTAAACCAAAAAAATATAAAGGTCATCTTTAAAGATGTCTTTTCCAAGTTTTACTTCAGGGCTAAGCTAAGATGACTTAGAAGTAGTTGGCGAACGTTTTGACTGTAAATCGAACTAGTTCAAACTTCGTATAGGAAGGCTTAGAATAAATTGGGTGGCACTATAGCCATTGAAGCGGAAGCGGCTTAAATGGGTTTGGAGATAAATGAGGGCAATAAATGGCAAGAATCGACCAGATTATTGTTCGCTGTGAGCTTCCAAAACCGAACGATACGATTGTTTCTGTTCACCACGGTCAACAACTAATGAGATCGGAGATCGAATTTAATTGAAACAACCACAGACCAAAACATCCTTGACGACTTGGTCCAAACTAAAGTTTTGACGCATTCTCCATAAGGCCCAGATCTTGCACTTTTAACTCTTCATTTTGATCGATTTGTGCAGAAATCGTTTACTGGCTTCCTCTTTTAGTGGCCTGAGAAAGGCTCTCGGATCAAAAGAATGCCAGAAGTTCAATACCGATGGAGCAATGGTTGTGCTTGATCAAAATGACGCATATTAGGTTAAAAAGGTTCTTCATTTTATTTAATTTGTTACCCAAATCCATCTTCGGCTATTGAAGTGCATCTGTTTGGATTGCAATTTATTTCATTTGGAGTTTTGTATTTGATGTGTTCCTTTCGATTGCCTGGTGCCAAGTTTCATCGCCTGTCATCATCCCCCCATAACTCCACTCAAAATAAAACTTCAAAAAAAAACGCTCTTCACCTCTTATCACGCCCCAAATGGGCGAGAGATCGATTGCACGTCCTTTCCCAGTGTCAACCAGTGTCTGACAAATTTCCGAACATCATTGTCGCCTTCATTGAGCGTCAAGTCATAAATTTCCCCAGCGGCTATGGCACAGACTTTGCACAGCGTCTCCGCCACACTGCCAGACAGACTGTGCCAACAGAAGGCGATTATGAATTATTATTATTGTGCACCTTGGACATAAAGTGTTCCAGCGGAGCACCTTTTCAGAGCGCGTCTCATTCACCCTTGGCCTCGTCGCGTATTTATGAATCAGCCCCCTGCATCTGCCATCCAGGATAGGTGGAGTGTGAAGAAGACACCGCCGGCCAAGGATGAGACGATGGATTGTGATTTTTTTTCCTCCGCCCTCATTTGAAAGTCCCCACAGCAGGATGGGGCCATGAAAATCGTAAAAGCAAAAGGAAAACGAAAACAAGCCACCTCCACAAAGGAGGGACGGCGAACAGCGAACAGCGGAAATCTGCCTTGCACGTTCCAATAATAAAAGTAATGAAAGAACCATAAAGACTCGCTGCCGTACGGCGGCGGCGGCACCGCCACTGAATCGTTGGATCGTGTTTAATGGACTTCTGCGGATGAAATTGATAATAATTCTCCTCTTTAGCTGCGCTGCTCCTGTCTCCGGTCCGTTGTTTCGCTTTGTTACTGGCTGTTGCTTAGGAGGTCACCTCCGAACTCTGGCTTCGGCTACGGCTCCGGTACCGAGGCTTCACTCGGTCGCGGTGATTGCTATGTTTGATAGCGACGCAGGTGGTTGGGAAAGGTGCTGACGGCACAGACAACGACCATCCAGCGGGCGGTGGGCGGTGGGATTTGTGAGAATTTCACCAAATCGGACTTAAATTGAATTAGAAGTTCTTTGGATGGATTTTGGGAAGTTGCCCGGCCCGGACGCTTCGGTGCGGTGCTCTCCATTCTTTCGGGACTTTTTTCCGTCGGTTTTTTTTTTATGGAGATTTAATTTTATTTTTATTGCTGACTTGAATGGTTTTTGGGGAAGTTTGGCGGGAGAGACTTGCTGCGGCCAACGCGGCACCCGGGATTACATGCAGTAGTCGTGGCTTTATGGAACTGGATTAGGCATGTATCTTACGAGGACAATTTTGAGTTGGGAGCTGTTGGCTGGATGGGCGCTTCTTCTTTATTAAACAATTTTTATGAGGCTGAGATTTGGGAAAATCTGCGCTGAGGGAAAGCAACTGATGCCTGGTGACGATGACGGCGATATGTGGGTGTGTGGCATGCGTGAGAAGGGGGGAGTGCTGTGTGCGATGGAGGAGGTGGAATCATTTGAGGTCATAAGCCCTTTGAGGCCTCAAAGAGTTTCTTACTGCTTTTGGGTTGCCACTTCAATTGTGGCTTCTGTAAGGGTCTGTTGATCGGGTACAATGTGGTTTTTAAGGAAAATCGGAAAATGATTGTCAATCTTGCTCTTGTGACTAGACACTGTAAGAAAGTTCCATTTCTTACATTTCTACTCAGAATTACTTTGCATCCTTTGAGAAAGAGATGCCAATGTTTCAATTTTTTAATTGACAACCAACGCCAGTGGTACTGTCTTGAGCCTCAAGGGAGACAAGTTAAGACATATTTCATTCTTGGCTTGCTGGTAATAAAGCAATGGTTGGGGCAATATCTCGAAATTATCAAAAGTCTGCAATGCAAAGGTCTGGGAATGTGATCATTTTACAAAACTGAAAATCAAAAATCCCGAAATCTCGAACATAAGCAAAATCTAATTAAGCCTACTTTATCGTACCCAGCTTAAGGATTCTTTATTCTACAGTCTTGGGTGGATTTAGGCTTGAATCAACACGCATTTTAAGCTAAGCTAAGATAAGCTTAATAGTTTGAGCGGGAGCTGTGTAGCCAATATGCTCTACACGACTTAGACATGTCAGCTGTTGCATGATGTAACAGGCCAGGCATGTTACATCATAGAAACCGTACAGGGCATTCGTAATTTTATCATATTCTTCAAAAGCCATTACCGACAATCGGTTACTACTATTTACCTCATCATAGAGCACAGACGGCCTCGGTCAATCCAATTGTTGTTCAGAATCAGGTAAGTCCTTCGAGGGACACCCCTATAGCACAATTACTTCTTGAGTGATTGCCAAGATTCTATCTGTTTGCTGCGATGTCCTTGTCCAAAGCTGTTGTTGTTCATGGTAACACTCTGTTCTTAATTTAGTTGGTGTTGTGAGCTGTAGCCTAATGGCTTCGTTTTGCTCTTATCTACCCACTGACCCATTTAGTTTGAATGTATACATTGACATCCTGGAACACACAATTTTAACTCTGCTTCAGAGCAAAATGCGTTTGAAATAGGTGTTTCCACGAGACAATGATGCAAAACGCTGCACTAAATAAACAACACAAATTGTTGAGTTTTCTGGAGCAAAAAAAGCAGTGAGGTTTATCACGTATCATCCAAAGGTAAACTTAAAAGTTGAATGAGCATACGTATAGAAGTATACCGTTGTTGCGAATGAAATTTAGACGCGTTTCACATTATATGACTATTTTACCCGGCAAAAGAAATGGTCTCTCCGCGAATTATGTTTCTGTTATTCATGCCTTTCCCGAAAAGGATGCATAAACAAGAAATCTGCTCTTTCTGAGAAACAGTCTTGAAAGATCCAACGACCGACATGGGTATAGCAGGGATGTGTTGAATCGCATTTTCCTCCTTTCTCTAGATTTTCTTTTTCTGACTTGCACTCTCATCGACTTGACTTCTCATCGCAGGGTTAACGTCGAACGGATAAAGATTTTGTGATGAGAGCAAACTAATTTTTTATAACACAACTGCCGTTCTCAACCCTCAGAATATGAATGAGGATACCGTGATCGCATTTTTAAGCATTCACTTGAGCGTACGAAGAAAACCCAGAACGGAACATATAGTTTTTGAATCTATCTCTGCTCTGCTTTACGTGGAAAAAAGTGGCCTCTTGTGAAAGAACGCAAAATATTTCTAGTGACATTTCCCACATGGAAGTAGTTGCAGAGCACACATGCCTAATCAAAACCTCCACTAAAAAGCTTTGGCGGGCGACAAATCATACACAGATGACCTTATGACGACGCAAGGACTTCGTCCCTTTTAAGTTGTTGACAACATTCAAAGATTCAAAATTGTCAATGCATGTCTGCAGACTGTAGAGAGGATTGTATGTCCCTCTACTCGTGCAAGAGCAATAACACGCCTCATACGGGTGGTTGCTGAAGAAGCTGGGTCCCGGGGTAGTGCCATTATTTTATTCGTAAATAGACGAAACAAAGAAACGAATTCTGTCGCAGGCTGTTATGTCTCGCTGATTTGATGTCACATCTTGGTCTTTCCGACTTCAATTTTAGCTTCAAGATCATACTGTTCCTCGTCATTATATTTCTTACCACCCCCAATTTATTTTGCGCCATGTTTTTACCTGAACTTTTTTTCGAGAAATCATCACACAGCTTCTACCAATTTGCGGAAGCTTTTCCACTTACCATCTTGGATAGGGCTATTAATAGACAAGAAGCTTTACTGAAAGTGCAATACAACAGAATGAATTATAAATGCAGCACTTGCACCAACGAATAGGGATTATGAGAGGGCTATAAACTGTCGTCATAAGAACTACATAACTTGCTGGTGGATTGGTATGGATGCCGGCTGCCAGTATATAAAAGTGAAAATGATTATCAATGCTCATAGAGTGGCGTATATAAAGATGACAGGTGCATTGGGTGCCGATCAAACCGTAGTGCTTTACACCTAACTCTGGTGAAGAGTGAACATCAGTGGCAAGAAACTCGCAATGAAATCGGCGCTGCGACAAACAGAACTCTCACCGTGGAAAAACCAGGCTGTAGATCAAGGCATTATACTCAAAAATCATAGTCTCTCTAAAGAATCAACAGACTGCCTAACTCGGATATTCTCTTTAATATGAATACGTAGCCGAAATTCCGACAATAGTGGGAAACTAAAAAATGTGCACCGAAACCTTCTTTCCTCTCTTCTTCTATACGACTACCTTCGACCTGTGCTGTGACTTAAGGGTACTAAATCCCAATTATAAAAAAAGTGGCAATAATCCCAAATGGGCCTACACTGACAGGACACCTCACATACAGGGAGGAAAACAGAAGCAAGTTCTTACATAAAAAATTTTAAAACAGTCAGCAGTGTAATTCAGTCAGAAACAATGTCTATTCGTTAAGCTCCTGTATTACTGCTAGTGAGAGAGAATCGCCATTTACTCCCATAGCCTGGCAACAGACAAAAACACTCGAATCATCAGTTCTAAGATTTTCATTGTAAGCCTCTGCCGCATGTCTCTAAACAACGCAGCCTCATTGTTTGCGAGCTGCAAATGGCTTTATCATACAGAAAGTTACCGGGAAGCTGTAAGATAAGCGAGCTAGCTATAAAAGGATCATTGGGCACAAGGCATAACTTAAAAAACGTCTCACTGTTTCAATTGAAACAATGGAAACCAAAATCTTAAAGCTAGCAAACAGCACTGCCTGGGGGGGGGGGGGGCTGATTAAATTTAGATATATGCGAATACAAACATGTCCAAAAGAAGACCCATCCTACAAGCAGAAAGAGTCCAAAAAGCCTTGTAGGTGTTTTTGTAGGACAGTGTGTCAAATGTAGAAACGTCGCAAGACTAGGGTTACCATATTGAACATTTTGCAGCAAAGTGCCGCCACATCTTCTCTGCAACTGCTCAGTGCTGTCCTACTTTATCAAAACAAATCGTGGAAAAATTTTACTTCAGTAGACTATTAGACGTATGACTAATGGACGTGAGTCTAAGATGTTCCTTTATACAAAAGAACTAGCACACGTTCTTTGTTACAACACAATTGACACTTTGGATCTAAGAGATTCCGACACACGTGCGAATGTTCCCAACTTACCCACTTGACATTTTTTTTCCACCTTGTGACACTCAATGCATTTCCGTATGATGAAACCATATCCATCCATGAAATCGCAGCCGATTCGTTCAATGGTACATATTTTCTGCTTAGTTGCGGTATTTGCTAAATTCCTTCATCCGTTTGTGAGTGGTTTGTTTCGGTTGTCTGTGTCCCATCTTTACAGATTTTCTCTCTGTTAGTAGCAACTAGGCGGGTGGCTAGTCTCTACCCATGGCTGGTACGCATTCCTCTGCCAAGGGGTAGTCCTTCCTGTAATGCCCCGATTTCTGGCACCTAAAACAGCTTATCCCCCCCCCCTCCTCTAGTCTTGCATACTTTAATTCAGAAATTAAAATTTCAAAGCCACAGATTTTGAGTTTCTAATCATCTTCGAAAATGTATTCGACGTGTCGGTGCAAAAGAAGAAACAAAACTTCCCACGTCAAGCTTCTAAAATTCTCCCACCAACACAAGTCCTTATCAATAAATGTTTTTTTTTTCATTTGCGGCTTTGTTTCGTTTTCGACGATTTTTCCTGATGCCTGTCACATTAATTTTCCGCTGCTTCGCCGCCATTCAATCAAATTTTTCCTTTTTATCCGAATTCAGTCATCAATCTGCAGCCTCGTCAGGGCCACAGATGACTTGATGGGATACGTTCAGTGTGACAGTTTTAAGATCCCCTCCCCCCACCAACTGTTTTTCCCCAGATTTGATGTGACACAGCAGAAGATGAATGAGCGCGCCCACCCGCCGCCCACCGCCACCCGTCATCAGTGCGAAGACAATACGCAAATGTCGCCACTAATTCATTTCGCAAAATTAAATCAATTCCACTCATTAATTTCAGACAATTCACGTCAAATCCCTTTCATCCCGACGCACTTCCAGCTGAATTGGCGAATAATTTGTTTCTTTCGTCGCCATCATCGCCACCAGTCAGTTGACAAAGCATTCACACCACGGCACACGAACACACCCCTGCGGGCGGCTCTCTCTCCATCTAGCCGTTCAAGTATTTTCCGAGCCACTAAATGTCCCCTTGAATCCTCACACCTCCTGGCGGCATGCTGTTTACATTTTTTCACAGCCGGAGGATGCTGGCTCTTGAGATGGTGTTTTTGCTGTCTCCGCAGCAAACGAACTGTGAGCGAAGAGTCCTGTGACGGCATTCATTCCCCGGCACTAAGGAAAACATTAACAATACGATTCCAATAAATTACCGTTTTTTTCCTTGCTTTCCTCCTTTTCATTTGAGATTGCTCCTTCGACGAGGGAATGGGAATCCTTTCGTCGCATGAAGATGTCCGTTTCGATTTTTCACACTTGAACCGATTCCAGGAAATCGCGGAAGAGGAGTGGTGGCACTCGTCCTCGTCGCCGGCACGAGACCGTGGAAGGTTGTTGCTTTATGGTGTGCAAGCCATTGCCGAAACCGCTCGCGAATACGGCTCCGCCGCGCCGTAATGTGCAAAGTTTCGCTGCAAGTGTTGGCAGCAGCCCATAGCGGCCCCACACACCCGAAATTCGCCTTGGCCCATTGTTCTCGTGTCGTTTGATCCTGACGACTTAATTTCTTAAATGTGCTCGAGAAAATGAAATTGCCTGGCCGCCGTCATCGCCGAGCGCAACGGTTGTTGGGGAGCCTCTGCGAGCGTCTGGGATGATGTAAATAGCTAATTTCGGCCATCAAGGACATTCGCTAGATAATCGCGGGGCTAGCGCTGGGTGTGTGTGTGTCGCTGCGGAGGGTGATTCAATTTAATTTTTAATATATCGTCGGAGAATGTCGGGCTTGGGTGCAATTTAAAATTATTTCCAAGTCAGTTAACTGGAAAAGGACATTGTGGTCATCAAAAGGATATGAGGTTATCTTGTGTTTTGGTGTTTGTGTGTTTTTTTTCGTTCTGCTCTTTTTTGTGACGCTGCCGCAAGGAAGGAAGAAGGGCCTGCCCACAAAATTGTGCTTTTGATGAATTTCGGCGGCGACGAGTATGCGAACGGGGGCGGCTTGCGGTCGCCTTTTGTCGTCAAGTTTTTTTCTTCAAAGGCGGCGAGGGCCATGTCATGCGTTGTTTGGTTTACGGTCATGAGTTTCTAAGAGGTCTCTTGAGACGGGACAGAGGGGACGGATGTAGACTTTTGAGTAATTCTGTAAATTAACCTTAAATGACGGCGAGAGCTTTAAGGATTTTCAGTTGACACTTGAGAGGAGGTTAAGGCAAATTGAAGTAAATTTAGGGGTGAAATGAAAGGAAACATTTTTGGCTGTTATTCTCACTTACGGACATATATGTACGTACATACATATATTCTCGATTTTAATTTTTGGTTTTGAGCATGTTGAAGATTGCAAGGACACCTCATGTATACTCCATTGGATAGGATCCAATTTTAAAATTCAAGTATTTCGAAATAACAAAGACGCCAAAACAAATAGGACATCGTCGAGATACTAAAGTCAAATCATGAAATGACTAAAATTTTCCAATTGCGCACTCTAAGTTAGTTGAGCTCCTTTACTTGTGCGCCACTTCACTTTAGACCATCCTTTGTTGCGATGAATCTGTGGTTCGGATTCGAAGACTTCTTGGACCGTGGTGCCCATATGTTCTACAAGCAATCTTAAGCGGTGTATCCGAAGACGCTCGACAAGGCGCATGCCGCCGTACAGCCTATTGAGTTCGTCGTTGAATCTTATCCTCCAGAGCCCATGAACGTAAAAAGGACCAAAAATCGCACGCAGAAGTTTTCTCAAAAAGACTAAGGGCTTCCTCATCTGCCTTTAGAAGCGTTCAAGTTTCTGCGCCGTAGGAAGGACTGGGTTGATCAAGTTGTTGTACAAAGTCAGTTAGTCTTTCGAGAGAAGGTTGTGTTACTTAATTACCTCTTGAGCCCAAAGAAGCAGCGATTGGCGTTTGATTTCGGTACTGGTGTTGTTGTCCCTGTTTACCGCGAAGCCCAGATAGACGAAGTCCTTGACTACCTTGAAGTTTCTGCTGCCTAGTGTGACGCTCTGTCCGAGACGCCGATGTTGTGTGCCCTTTCTTGATGACAGCATGTACTTCGTTTTATCCTCATTAACCACCAAACCTATTTTAGCCAGTTCCGCTTTAATGCCAGCAGACGCGTCATTGACGGCTCATTTTGATCGTCCAATCACGTCAATGTCATGTCGTCGGCGTAAGCTAGCAATTGAACTGAATTTTGGAAGATCGTGCCTCTGGTGTTGACTTGTGAGTTACGCACGATCTTCTCAAGGATGATGGTAAAGAAGTCACATAACAGTGCGTCGCCTTGTTTGAAACCTTTTTTGACATTAAAGGTCTCGGTGAGTTCGTTGCCGACCTTGACGGAGCAGCGTCATCCTACACAATCTAACGAGTTTGGTAGGAATGCCAAAACTAGACATGGCACTGTATAGCTCTGGCATATGCGGCTATAAGATTGACGAATAGGTGGTGCGTGTCGATCTGCACTTCTTAGATTTTTTCCAGGATCTGCCATAGTGTGAAGATTTGGTCGATGGTGGACATCCTTCCGACACTGTAAAGGGCCTATCAAGTGCGTTCACACAATACCGTAGAGAGGATCTTGTAGGCGATGTTGACGCAGTCGAGGAGATCTCCGTTCTTGTGGATCGGACAAACGGAGCTGAACTAAGACGCTTAGATCCCGAAATTCTTCTTCTTTTTATTTTTTTTTATTTTGTGCTACAGTCCAGGGTCGACCTAGGCATCAATCAACGACCTTTCGGATTATGCTTGAATTCATGAAAAACCAAATCCTGAACTGACTGAAAATCTAAGAGTCGCAAATTTTTTTTCGACAAATGACAAATGCTTAGAGTGTAGAAGCTTATGAAATGATGAAATCACCACAAACACGATAAAACACAAATGCAAAAAACCACGAAAGTCAAAATTCAGAATGTCTCGAAATCTTCGAAAACGTACCTCTGAAAAGACAGGAGGACATAAATCTTGAAAACTCAAATTTTCTGTGACAGAAAAAATTAATCAGAATTCCAAAAATTTCGAAATGTCATAAATCAAAAAATCTTCATTAATTCAATTCAGATATCCTCGAAATCATAAAATCTCGAACTAACGAAAATTCAGAATAACAGAAAAGTCGAAATCCACAAATCCAGGAAATCTTAAAAGTCAAAATTCATAATTTTCAGAAAACCTGAAAACAAAATCCTGAATTGACGCAATTTGCGAGTCGCCCAAAATTGGAAGTAACTGAAATTAAAAAAAACGAGATAAGATCGTGAAATGACCAAAATCATCAAAACTCTGAAGAGAGCCAATCCCTAAATTCCTTAAATTCCTATTCCTTTGCCTTAAATGTATGATCCTTTGAGAAGTTGCTTCGCCGCTCCGGTTTTGTGCCTTGTTGTAAAGGAGACCTTGTTCTTTTTCATGATTTTCGCATTTTCTAAACCCAATTCAACACCTTTACTCTGCAAAGTGTCACATCAAATAACAGAACGTTCAAATTGATATCTTCCACATAGCTTACTGAGTCTCCATTAAGAAATTCATCACCCTCAAGAAACATCACTTTCACACTCATGGAGACGCATGTTAAGCCTAAAACCCTACACCGCCTTAAGAAGTGCTCGCTCCTGATGGCAACACTTTGAAAATTGAAAACGACATCGTGCATCGGAGACTAAAACAAGTCATGACCCTGAAGTGGAGCACTGAGTTGCGACATTTCCCACGCTCCTGAAGATCATCGCTCTAACCTCAGCATCTTTCGTTTCAGCATCATCCCGTTTCCGTCTTCCGGAAACGTTGCACACATTGGCCTTGACGCCAAACTCTCACCTCCCCCCCACTCTACGAATGTACAGTTATCTTAAAATTTTTATTCAAAAACTTTCAAAAGTCAACATGGAAAAGTTTACCCAAGAGGAAGATGACATAACCATCACTGCACCGTGTAGCTGTTTCGCATCGTTGTCCTGTCGCATTGCACATTTCCATAAGTGTCACCTCACGGTTTTCCGGGCGCGAGAGATGACGATGTTGAACCCGCATCACAAGACATGTGCTTCTCGAGCTGTTCACTCTTCTGCCGTGCGAGTTGCACTCCGTTTTGTACGTCAGTCATATGCTTGAGGACGATACGAGAATCATGCTTCGAAGAACCCTCCGTGGAGTGTCAGGCATGGATTTCGGAGTGCAGGTGGATATGAGGTAACAGGTCCTCGCTATACTTCCCGGATTAATTGACATCGCAGGCACGTTGCACGAACGAGATGATATTGCGAGGCTGTCATTGGCAGGAACTGTGCTTTCCAAAATTGCCCAAGGCCCACGAAAGTTGGTGTGAGTGTGTGTCTGGGCCTGGGAATGAGAAAGTGTGTGCTCTCCTTGAGTAAATGAAACTTGCACTTTTCGCTAATTATAGTTGTTTACTCGGCTCTCTACTTTTCACTTGAGTTCTGTTGATTGTTTGAGCGGCTAGGATGCAGGAAGCGCAAAGGGACGGATTCTTGACGATGTTTCGTTTTACTTTCGCTGGCGACGTTTGTTCCAGGGATCATTGTAAATGTGGAGTGAAACGGTTCTTCATGGCTGGCTATGGCGAGGAACTTTTTCCGTTTTTTTGTTGGAGTTACACTTCGTGAGGGCTCATTGCCTGGCGCCGTGCTATTGTTCCCTCATCAGAGTTGAGTTGAGTTGAGTTGGTCTTTCCCAGAAGTTTAGTTATGGGAAAGTTTAAGGTTGCATTAGATGCAAAGTGAAGAATGTGGAATTCAATGATTCTTCAAGATGTATTCAGCACTTGCAGGGGTTTTCTGTGCGAAGGATGAGGCAAGGATTTAAAAGGAATTAAATTTCAAGTGAAAAAAATTTAATGAAAAAAAAAAAATAATTTTGTCACTTAAAATGTCATAAAGGATGCTCCATTTGAAAAACTAATAACTGAGATTTGTACCGGAATTCGTGCAAAGAATTTAACGGATTTCGACCAGAATTTGGATAAGGATTTGGGAGAGTATTAGTACAAGAGTTTTGACAATTTCTTTCTCAAGGATTTGGACATAAACCTAACCAAAGACGTGGCCGCCGTTGCATAGTCGGTAAGTCCGTCAACTCACACGTCGGAGGTCATATTGAAGTCGTGAAGTTTTTACCGACAAACCTCTTTCGAGCTGCTGACGGCATTCAAAGGGTTCTTATTGTCAAAAGAGAACAACTAAAATTTCGCGGTTCGCTGTTGGCCATAAACTGCGGGGTAACCGTGAGCCACCGTGAGGTATTTGGTAGCGAGGACTAACTCTACTGAGAGACCAACAAGTAGTTGCTCCATTGTTAGCCTTTACGGACTGCAGTGTAACACTAAGAACGATTCTCTTTTTAACTAAAGTTGTCAAATTTTCGAAACTTTGCCTTCGTGACGAACGAAAACTAGGCTTGTGCATTTTAGCTCAGGCCAGAGTGTACATTCTTTGCTGAACTAGTTCGTTATTCTATACTGCTACAAACTATCGCCGACAGTTTCGACTCGTTGAATGGTTCAAATGTGTCCACGGATCTGAGCAACCCTGCAATGTAATAGCAACATTAAACCTAGGTTAGCTTTGAGTCCTAGTGAACAGTCATTTAGAATTAAGATCACGAGATTAGATTAGTTTGCTAGTTTTAAGTATTTTTTGCCTAGCATAAAAGAAACAAATTAAAAAAATTAAAAAACACATTGAAAAATAAAACGACAGTGGTTATAAATGGTTGTCCAACCAAAGCGCACAAAAATAATTGTGAATAAAACAAAAGGTTTTCAAAGAATTATCTTATTTTTTTTATTTTAATAGAAGGATCCATGGCAATTATTTGCAAAACAATATATCGGCCAAATTCTCGCAACGGCCTAGGAGGCAAACCTCTATCCGGTGATCCATATTTTCAATGTTTTTGAGACACAGTTGAGGTTCAACGTTCTTATTGTGCCTAATTATCTCATCCTTTAGCTCAATAATTGTTTGTGCCTTATAGACACATACATTTTCTTTTCAATATTGTCAAAGAGAGAAGGCCAACGGTTTCAAATCACATGATCGTTAACATCACCACGGCGTTACATTTTACATTTACAATTACATGTTCTTTACATTTCTCGGTCAAAAGAGTTATTGTCTCGTTGGTTGAGTGGCCTGTGGCACCATCCTGTTGGAAGGACATTTTTGAACGCCCATTTTCGTAGAAGGTTTCTACAATCTAAAAGCGCTGCTCAACTGTATACCTCTATACTGCTGAGTTTGTCAAACGCTGAAACAATGAAATGCCACAAGTTGGGCAAACAAACTTGACGATAAAGTGTGGCTCACAAATGGACCACGCTTTAGTTACAATTGCCCTGTGGCTGCTATAGAAGGTTCCATGTTCCATTCTTGATCTAAAAAAAATGTTTTATTTTCAAAGCAACATTTGAGGCCTTGAGGTTAATCACGTTTTTTTTTTTATTTACCAACATTTGACGGTTTCATGCCAACAAGCCTTTGGTTCTCAAAATAAGCCTCTGTATCCATTCAATTCATTTCACTGAAAATTTATCCAGTCGAGTATTTTTTTTAAGTTTGAAACCAAACAGAACCCGCAAACGGCAAAATCTGGAGAATACTGCAGCAATTTAGACCAAAATCTTTTTTTGTTGACATTGAAGTCCTGAATAATAATATAGTGGCACTACAGCCCACAAAGGACCAGGATTTAGCTTCTACAACAACTACTCGTGTTGTGCGTACTATTGTTCTCTCACGAGTAAAAGAGACCGACAGTTTTTTGACGACTCTGAACGGCGAGATTTGAGAAGCTTTTTCATAGACAATTGACATTCTTTGAGTGCAAGCAACTCGAAAGAAATGGTGCCGTATAAAAATTCGTGGTGTTCCGTCCGGGAATCGAACATAAACCTTCGGCGCTTGAGTTGCTGCACTTACCCACTATGCCATGGCGACCATTGCAGTTGTTAGTGGTTTAAATTCGGCTTTGATGGAGCGCTCAACCTAAATCTCACCAGAACGTTAAAATGAGCCATGGCAATGTATAAACAGCTTCTGTACACATTGTGATATGTGGCTTTGAAATCGACTAGTTAGGTAAGGGTATCGTCCTACAGTTTATGGTAATTCTCCAGGATATGCCGCAGGGTCAAAATTAATTGACATCCCTGACACTATCTGCTCGTTCAGAAATTATTTCAAATTTTTGCACAAGACACCAGAAAACTTTTGAATGCTATATTAGGGACATTGATCGTTCGGCTGAAGAATGACTATGATATTCTTATTAGGCAAACGTCCAATCATATTTGAGAGATGAAACAATGCATGCAATTAACTAAATAAGGTCCAGCTGCTTAAAGAGCTTTTACGTAACTTCTGTCATCTTCAGTAGCTTCTTGTGACATAGCTCAGGATAGTACTAACTTGGAGGGAAATCTTTTCCGTCCTGGTCCAAGTTGAGGCAATCATTCTGACTGACAAAAAAACTATTGTCCTTAAACAGTCTTTAGAACTCAACCACCGTCATCTTCATCAGCTCTGATGTGTTGCCAGAAACCGAAGTCCCAAAAAGGAACATTTTAGAGATGTATTTATGGAAAATATGCTGTCTGATTGTAAAGATTATAGATTATTTTTACCAGAGTCATGATATTCCAACCCGAGGTCTTAGCGCAAACGTACGATCGTGCTAGCTAGAGAGCAAGTTGGTTGAGGCCCAGATCCACCCTGGACTGTAGTGCCAGTAAAAGAAGAAGAAGGAGAGTAAAAACGTCCTCTTTGTTAAATTTTACCGGTTCTACAATTTCGTAATTTTGGGAGTTTTCGGATTCCATCTGTCTCTCGACTCTGTAGAAAACTGTGCATTTCCCGACTCGGAAGGCTTTTCATCTTGCTTGAGGTATGACAGATCAAAGGTTTTCACGGAATTGAGTGTATTACTTATGCCATCTTAAAATTCAAATCCCTTTGGAAAGACCCTGATCTTCATCTCCTCATCAGTGCGCTTCTCTCACTCTCTGTTTTCCTGCTGGTAAATCGTTTCATTGCCCGTCTTCTCCTCGGTTAAACAAACGTTAAGCTACAGGTTATAGCTCTTCTGTGTTGATGCATCCGCCTGTCTACATTCATTGTCAAACTTAGGACAAGTGCTTCTTGGTGGGGTTAAAACATTGTTTTCATTGTCCTCAAAATTAGAAAGTGTTCCGGAGAAATCTGGTCGGTGTTTTGTTGCGGTTATAGGTCTCCAACGTATTGCCCGACTCCAAGTCGATTGTTGGCTCCTTGAAAGATTTGTAGGATTGTGTTCTATTTTATTGTTAAGGAGTGTCGCAGGTTCCTCCTTTAAGAAATATACACGCTTCAACCAGAGTACAAAATGTCGCTCCTACCACATAGACGGTACTCAGTCTTTGCAGTGGAAATGAACGAGTTAGCCGACATTCGGTTTATGTTGCGCCCGTGGTGAACATCTTCAGAGTATTTCTACAAAAGATGATAGCCATGTGAAAATATCGCTCCTCTTTCTATTCTCTTATTCATACACAGACAGACCAGATGGACCAGATTCAAATAGTTGTTGCTTCAATATCATCTTTCGTTTCTGATAGGTTGGCATTTATTGCTCCGCATTGTTTTGCAAAATTGATAAACATGACTTGTATCCTTACCAAACCAGAGGATATTCGCCAAGGAAGTCGATAACCTGTGCGGCTGACGTACAAAAGTGTTCCACATTCGCCCCGTTGTCCTCCGCACTAATTACCCCATATGACATGTAGCAGCTTCACCTCGTAATTATCTACATACTTACATAGTTGAAGAAAGTGCTGTAATTTCTGCCCTCCTTCTTCAGCCCCTCTTCCCACCCCAGACAAGAGTTCAGTTAAAAATCAATTTTACATGAAGTGACCATGTAACAGCCTGTTACAAGATTACATATCCTTCATGGGGTCACTTGTGGCAACCTTATTGTTCACACTCGTCCTCTCTACTACAGCTCATCCGATATCCCTTTGGTTTGTTTTTCCTCAGAGACAGGCAAATCCTCTCACTTCGTTCTTTAAAAATTTGACATCGCCACTGCATCTCGAAGTACACGTCCAGAACAATCGTGATCGCCTTCCTAATCCTTGACTTTCCAACAACTCACACACACACAGAGACTAACCACCCACGTCATTTGGTGTCGGAAAAGTGTCAAAGGACCCGAGTGCACGGTGTCACCAAACCAAAAGATCCCCTGTTTGGATAGCACTCCCAAAAATGAAATCACGTAGACGAAGCATGTTTAATCCTTCGCAGCCATCCCAATCGGTTGCCATCGCCACCAAGTGAAATTGAACAGAATTATATCGAAAAACTGAAAGACCGAGAGCAGGATAAACCGAAGAAGCGTCCTGTGAACGGGTTCAATTACTCAGAAGTCCTTGCGGGAAAGAGGGGTGAGAGGAGGAAGGAGAGGAATGAGAATGCTCATTCGCACTTAAAATAAAAAAGTCGAGCCATGCATGTCTGCATAAAGGATGATATCCTTGAGAGTGAAGTTTCTCAATTTGCTTGATGTTGTCGGTTGAGCGTTGCAGTTCCAACTCCCCTCTCTCACTGACCACTGTTACCTTTGAACTGCTGCATCTGTGCACAACCAAACACGAAGCGTGGCATATTATCCTTGTTGACCAGGATCCTTGAAATTGTTTCCATTGAGGAGTGTGCTTCGGTGATGTTTTTCCGTTTTTCTTTTCGAAATCATTCCAAGGATCGCATCAGTGGATCTGACATTCATCGGAAACCGTTTGGAGTTTAGATTCAAATTGAGATTCACCGGCAGGAGCAAGTGGGGGAAGGTGAGCGTGCAACAGAAGAACGCATTCAACCGGAAAATTTATCCCGACACACACGCAGAGCCACGTATGGCTTCGTCCAGGTGGAATGGTTCCTAATTTCACACGCTGCAGCAGATTACTCTTGAGGATAGGCGAAAGGGAGTCGACGAAGGAAGGGCCATCGAAACATGGAGGGCGATGTAGTGGTCGCTGCCGGAATAGTGTGCTGTCTTGGCTAAGGGAACGCATTCATTAGGGCCGCTTGATGGAGGCGAAGTCTTGAAATGGACACGGTTGGACAACAAACTGCGTTGTGCACTTAAAGAGAACGTTAAGGAGAAGGGAGATGAGCCCCGCAGTGGATGCTATCTGACATGAGACAAAATAATGAGATCTGACGAAGCGAATCATGAAGGTTTGGGGAACTAATTTGCGGCGAAGACACTCAGTGTCGTGTTGGGTGACTTTGCCGCCTGGGGTCTGTTCACAATTCCAGACGCTGCAGCCTTGACTAGATAGTCAGCAGTTTGTGAAGTTTCCATACGAGGAGTAATCGATTCTGGTGCTCCTTGTGTGTGAAGGAGTTTCAACAACAGCAAGTTAAGTGCTCTGCCATTCCAAGTCTTTTCCCGCCCCTCACCTACAAGCACACCCGGGCACCTTTTCTCCCTCCGCGCCGTCAACTTGTCAATTATCCAGAAAGTCATAAGGGAAAGTTGCTCGTTATACCCTGTTATTGTTAGAAAGCACTTATCCGAACAAAGGCATACAAGCGACAAGAGTCATCATTCAAATTGAAATCGTAACCCACTCTCTCCTTGCAAGCCGAGCACCTCTTCAAGCCAACCGACACCGTGTACCCCGTACTCGTGGCATCGTGCACTCATGTGCTGTCATAATTTCTCATCGCTCATTCCACCGTTCAGACAATAAATGTCCTTTAAATCCTTTTTAAATTACGTTCTCTCAGTGAGAGTGTTTCTTTTCACAATTCACTCGCCTGGAGGATCCTCAGCCCTTCCCCCCTCCCCCCTCCGCACCAGACGCTGTGTTGAAGTGTCACGCTTTCCACACATGACTTGCCGGGGGACGGGCGGTGGAGGGTAGGCGTAGGTTGTTGAAAGAAATAAAGAAAAGCACTCACGTACGGCATCATATGTCATTCTAATTTCTTTTTATTATTTTTTTCCATCGCCCTCCTCCCCCCCTCTCCCTGCGCCACTCACACTCCCCAAATGGCCCCTCCGATGCCTTGGTTACACATCTGAGGAAAACTGAATTTAATGGATACGCCGCCGATGGAGGAGCACCGCTGGAGGAGCGGAGCAATGATAGCAACAGAGACGTCTTAAGAATCGTAAAATCACTCAAAAGAATATTTTCTCGTCCCCATGCATCCTTGTAACGACAACACGACAACGCCGAAAATGTCGTCGACGACAACGATGACGAGTTCTCAATGTCACGCAAAAATGTATAAGCGCTCGCCTGTCATAAACGAGGGGGACGCCAAGCGATGGGGGGGGGGAGGTTGGAGTGGTTTTGGGTTGAGAGTGTGCCAGAGTCAAAAATATATGAATAACTGACTGATGGCAGCATCGCACTCCGGTGACAGATCAGGACGCAATAAGCCCGTTTCACGAATCCTCAGTCCCCTCTCTCGAAAAACGAATGTTTTACAATGAGGCAAAGACATTGAATATGGATTTGCTAGTGGTGGCAGCGGGTGGGATGTTGTTCCATCTTCGATCGGCTCTTCACACAGCTGCAGCCGGTACGGCCCGCTTGGGGGTGACTCCTTGCGAAGGACGAAATGAAAATAAATTGGTCCTTAAGGAAGATTTGACTGAGAACTCAGCATTCCGTTTTGCTGGAAGGGGGGGGGGGGGGGGTTAAATATGTGCTCGTGACGGTTTTCGCCTTCGGGATGTACGTTACGCCGAAATCATCGTTTGGTGGTAGTAAAACTGATTTATGACGTTCGCCGGATGTCAGAGCCGGCAGCGGGTGTGCCGAACTCGCGTCGAGCGAATCGATGAAATGTTTTGACAGTTTTATGGCCGAGGATATGAGATTTTTCTGTTGATGGTGGGCATGTGTGCTCAGTCGGCCCCCAAATGAGGGGATTATCCAAATTATTTCAATAAGCCATACAAGCAAGTCGCTTGTATCCGCCGTTGCGGATGCGTCTGAAAATGCAACGTTAACTGGAAGGATGGTCTGAGCATGAGTAATGACCGTGTTGTGGAAATTGGATTATTTTTAATTTCGATATGGGTCCTCTTCTTGCGGATCCTCTTTGTGGATGTTCGGCAGCCGAGCGATTGGGTTCTGCTGGAGCTAACTTTTCTCTTGAAGAAGTATATCCCCTGTTGGTGTTGGGAAGGATATAAATCTGCAGAAAAAGGAAGCTAGCTGGCTGCTGCCATTATAGTCCCTTTGCCGGAGGTTTTACAGCACCAGACTGATCGTCAGGCTCAAAAAATGTAGTTTTCCGAAAGAATACCAGCAAGTGCACCATCTTTCAACATATTTGCGCCAAAAATCTGCCACATGATCCCAGTGAAGGCTGAACAAGGACAGAGGAAGCGTTTCGATGTGTATACCTCCTCTTAATAGGCAGAGGTTTCCATCGCTTAGCACATTTCGCTGTTTGGCGAAGGTGTAGCGGCCGGACTGAACATCGTCTGCAGGCTTCTCTGTTGAAAGGCAACACGAATGATAACTTACTGCTACTGTCCGATACATCACTGTGAGTCCTAAGGTCTCCAAAAATGATTGGCGCCCTACAGTGGCGCTTAGCAGCCATGGAGACCCTAGGACTGTCTCACGCCAGCGATGACCGCAGTTTTCTGGGACTCTGGAACATGTGAGTGACATCGACAACCTGGAGGTAGGCAAAACGGTGAGAGGGCTGTTCTATGTCGAATTATTGGGCCGATTTGAGGCCGAATTGCAGAAAAAACTGTCTCACTGGCATACACCTCAGCCATCTCAAAATTTATCAGATCAGGCTTCGAACAGATTCCTGTCCACTGTGTTCTCCAGATTCGATCCCGTGCGACTTCGTTTCGTTCTAAAACTTGAAAGAGTCACTCACCGGACAGAAACTAGAGTCAAATGAAGGGGTTATTGAGGCCACGCAGGGCCGCCCTGCAGGCTTCCAGAAGACGTATTTTTCAGACGGTCTTTAAAAGTTGAAGCATTGCTTAGTCAAGTAGCTGAGTTCTGTTTGAAAATAAATTTCTTTTGTGGTCTACGCCCTTACAAGTTCCGTAGCTTCCTCGACCATTCCCTAACCTCAGATTGGAAATTTCTTAAATCATCTTTTAACGTCCAACAGGTCACATTCCTTTTCCTCTTAGTCCTTCGACAGAGTAAACCACAGTAATTTACAAAAGTCTCTTGTCCACAACTGCTGTGACAAAAATAGAAATCAGATCTAATCAAAGCGCCCATTCAATTTCCCAGGCCGCAATGGACCGTTGCATAATTTAGATCAAGAAGAAATGCCCCACCCAAACTCATGACCATACGCCCGACCAATGTAACCACAAATACCGCAAAGACGTCGACATGGCCTCTGGCAAGAACCGCTCGATGCTCGGCATCAAAGATGCCACAGGCTGTGGGCATAACAGCCTGCAGCGAGTAGTGGCACAACTCGAATCGAGGTCAGGGAGACGCACCGCCGCAGCACCCCGTAAGATGTGGCTGCAACCTCATAACGCTGCTAATTAGAATCACATTGCTCCGGCCGTCGGTCATTTGGTGGAGCGACCGCAACTGGTGCATGGGGCACTGAAGCGTGCAAGGCCCCCGCATCTGTGGGTGCAGATGCCAATCAATGCATGTGCTAATGACGTCCTGGGACTAATTACAAAACCAACTACTTGGGTCTGAAGCAGGCTGGAAGTCGACCGTTGCCCGAGAGGGTGTGCTGCTCATTATGTGTTTGCACTACGTCCATCCGAAGGCCTTTAAATGCAATAAACTGGCACATGGCATTCATCAGAACCAGACGCAGCCACTCCGCCTGTCGATGTTTTATTGAAATTACAAGTACATCGCCTGAGTCAGTCTTTACGTACTTGCATATATTCCATGTTCCCTACTGACACCGGACAGTGCTGGGGCAGGGAGGTGGCCACAGCATGCAGCCGACGTTGACAGTGATACCCCTCTTGTGGGGGTGGGGATCCTTTCTCACATCCTCCGGGAGTGCAAACAAATTCGAGGCAAATGTAAACAGTTTTTTCTTCCTTCAGCATTCACTGTGCTCCCTGACAGAACGCCACTGGAGAAGATGCCCCCCACTTCGCCTCCGGCACCGAGCTAAGCCGGTCTTTTCTGGTTTAAGTTTGTGCACAGAACACCGATGTGGGCGGGCGAGAAGTTTCTCTCTGCATGACAAACACTTGAGCAAGGATCCCGTATCTCGTTGCAGTCGTCCACTGATTTGCTCATCGCCCTGCATGTGTGTGGTCTTATCTGGTGGCGCTCTTTCGTATGCAAATCCCTGCACTTCCCTGGGATACGAGATTGGGGATGATGCATATTTTCAACTGCTTTGCACCATCCGCACTTAGGATCCGAGTGGAGTACCTTCATGGTGGTAATCTAAGTTCTTTCCTTTCGCTCGTCCTCTTTTTTGTTCGTCGTTCTAGTGTGTGGCGGTACACTCAGCCAGCTAGACAACTGTTTGCCGAGAAGAAAAGAAAGTTCGGTGCACTGCTGGGAGGTGATGAGTGAACAGATTCTTGTGTGCGGTGTCCTTAGACGACTACGAGGAGGATGACGAGGAGGATGACGAGGAGGAGGAGGAGGAGGGGAAGAGCGAGCTTTGTTTGGGCAAGGGTTCGCCTGGGAAATTGTTTCTTCATAGGCACTTGCATGGGAGTCCCGAGGAAAGGGTTTTTTGGTCAATTTAAGTCGCTGGTGTTCAATTTTACGCAAAATTGAGTTTCAATTGAGGGGGGCCGACGACGACGGCGAAGGCGACGGAGAGCGTGAATTTGTTACTTGGGTAGGTTTCAGAGAGTCCTTTGGGTAGCACATGTCATATTTGTCATTCGATTAGTTCAATGGACTGATACCTTTTGGGGCGATATGAGAGGAGTTCGCTTGAATCGGTAGCAGCTGCTGGAACTGAGTAGGGAACCCTGTGCTGAGTGCGCCTGGGAGTGTGAAAAACATATGCGAAGGATGACGAGTGTGGAGGCGATGGAATTTTAAGCGTATTTAAGTAGAAAATGCAGAAATTTTTGAGTTTATAGAAAGTGGGACAGCGTGGAAAATATTGGGTTGAGGTCTGCGGCGGCAAGCCAACAGAGAGTCTTCTGTAAATTCTATCCGGTGGTGGTTGGTTTAGCAAGATGTCCATTAGGTATTCTACACCTTTAGGTTCGATCTCAAGACATTTTGAGGGACAAATGATGTCCATGACAGAATCAGTGGTTGCACTTCTAGCAAATCTTCTCTCCTAAGACTTAATTCAAACATTCAGACATTCAAAACGAAGAGTGAATCTGGTGCATAGGGAACGTTGGACGGTCATTTCGACACACTCTTTTCTAGCTACACATTCGTACCATACAATGTACCTAGCTGTATAAAGATCAGCTTCTTCCTCAACTACTTTTTGTGTACTCCCTTTAATTTACTCCGAGTGACAAATTTGAGATGCTTTTGAAGGTAGGAATTTTACGGAACACTGCACTGGTGCGCTCAGACTTAAAAAGTAGTCCTTTGTACTACCAAGCAGAAACCTACATTTAATATAATTTCTTTGTCTTCCAGAGGAAAATCTGCAAGCGCTTCTGTGATAGAGACTCTAGATTTTTAGCGCCAACCACATCAGCGCCGAACAACCATCACATTATCCGACAAAAGTCAGGACATTGACAGATTAAGTGCTTTGCAGTGTCTTCATCTCCTTTAGATGCGTCGCAAAGGGTATCATCACTTAGCCCGAAGGTGAAGTGTCCCGTGTCTACGTCATTTGTGGTTTTTCCTATTTAGAGATAACAGAAAAGCCGGGGATTACTTGCTGACGTTTGGGAGCATGCTCTTGGACAGCCTGCATTTTGGAGAGTCATGCCATCTATGTTTGTGCCGTCGAGAGACTCAACCGTCAATGGAAACCCTAACGAAGGACGGGGGCAGTCCCAAAATGGGTTCGGGCTCAGACAGTTTTCAGTACATTTTGCGTGTCTTCAAAGAGTCTTGTTCAGACCCGGAAACGAACCTGAGACATTTTGGGTGTGAGGCCCAACCACTACCCTCTACGTCACGGCAACCAATTTTAAGACAATTTGCTCGAAGTATTTCCATCCCAGATGTGAATAGCCTCAACATCAATACCAAGAAAATCATAATAGCGGTTATTAAACGAAAATACAACGTTCCAGCCAAATACTTGAATGTGTCTATCTTAGTTACAATACAAACAGATAAGGGCTTAAAAGGAAAGCCTAACAAGCACACTCCAAGATATATCAATAACCGGAATCACTAAAAGGAGGTTCCTGGTTTCAAATCTGAATCAAAAATTCTCTTCTAGTCTTGTAGTATTTTTGTTTTTTATAAATATGGTATTTTGACACTGATAGATGTTTCCCCACTTGAGAACCTGCCAGAAGATGAGTATGAGAGATGAAGGCATGAAAGAGGTATTTAACTTCGACCAGTTTTGACCTCTCATTCACACCATGAATCTTGTGAATACTTTCACAAAATCTTTGGATTTTTAACCAGATTTGACCAAAATGTGTGCCGATTGGTGAATTTACAACAACAAGTTTCGAAAATGTATGCATTTTATTAAAAATGACAGACAGTCCGAAGATTAACCGCTTTTGTGATCGAAAGTCGATGTATTTTCGAGAAGAGTGTTCAGAAGTAAATAAATCGGGTGATTCATCGTGAGATTTGTTTTTCAATAGGGTTTTTTCTGACAGAACATACGTGATTCCTATGAAACTGCTTTGTCATTCAGTTCAGTATCAGTTTTCAAGGCATCACTGAAAGAATCCCCACAATAGTCAGCATCTTCAAAGTCTTCAACTGTGTTTAGAAAATCAGCGTTCTGTGAGAATTGTTTTGCGCACACCTAGGAACTCATGGTGCCCAAAATCTACAAACAGAAACCACAATTGCCAACACCATTCGAAAATTTTACCATTTAGACGCTTCCAGCACGTAGTGAAGAGAGTGTACGTGATGACCATGACAAATTAGAAGTAAATAGATTAGATTGCTAAGTTTTTTCTGTAACAATTTTCTTAGTGTTAATTATATCTACAAATAAGTTAGCATAGAATATTGCAAACATATAATACAGAAGACAACGCCGAAAGGCACTAGTAACAAATATATAGATTAACTTAGAGCGCCCGCATAGGGCCAGTAATATAGTTTTAACAATAATTAAGAAATTTGTAATTAGTTTAAGTATTTTTACTTCTAGATTTAAGGAATTAGAAAAAATTAACAATAAAAAATACATTTGGAAATCGAAATCGAAACAAATTAGTAGTAGCTTTCTCAGTGTATTCGAGAACTTTGCATAATTTGCGTGAGCTTCAAACTGTTCAAAATGCAACTTGTGTTAGAATTTCAAGGCAGCCGCCTTGAACTAACGTCATTGTCAGTGGGAACTGTGGAAACTTGATGAAAATCCGGTGTTTTGTTGTGGAATCTTGGTCAGTGAGGAATAAATAAAATTGCAGTACTTGGACAGATACAATCTGAAGAGAACCAATAGCTATCTTTGAATTCATTGGACACAATGTGGTTTATGGACTGGATGTACTACTTCAAAAATGGGTTTTTGTAAATCTTGGGTATTAAGGAGCCAAGTTAATCGGCCGAAATTTAAAACATTCGCTTGGACTGCCTATGATACATGCTAGATGGTGCACCATTCCACACAGCCCTAAACAATCGATCTTCTTCTTCTTCTTCGGGTGGCGCTACAGTCCGAAATGGACCTGTGCCTCAACCAGCATGCCTCTCCAGCTAGCACGATCTTCTGCCAGCTGCTTCCAATTGCGCATTCCAAGTTGGTTGCGGTCCTTTTCCACTTGTGTGCGCCATCTCAGTCTAGGACCTCCTCTGTTGCCTTGTCCCTGTGGTTCGGATTCGAAGAATCGATTTACTGCTTTAAGTTTCCAAATTGTGTTATGTGCTGTCGGCGATCTCGATGCGAATTCGACGTCTACGAGGTGCTATTTGGACGTTGTTTTGTGGGGAACCGGAAAGGACATATACTCGTATTATGACACGAGCTTAAATACGACTCAATGCCATCGAAACAAGCCTACAACCAGCAACAAGGTCCTTGTGGTTTGCGGGTATTAAAATGCAAACAGTTTCTTCTAACTAATAAATTCATAACCCGTGGAACAAGTAAAACTTTGTACAAGGAGCACTCTCACGAATCCTTCCAAATATTGGTGGACACGGGTATGTACGCAGAATCTTACTCTCACGTGTAGTCAATTCAATTCTCCTGTATACAGCATCGATTAGGGCTAGAGCACTCACTTTAGGGCGCCTGAAACGGATGATAACGTCAGCATACAGACTCTACGCAGTACATACTATCAGTGGTTTCAGGACTATTTCTGATGAGGCGGCGTTCGTCCTAGCAGGAATGCGACCCATAAACATTCTTGCAGACGAGCTTACCAGTGTGTACCGCCGAGAGCCCCTGACAGGCACCAAGCCAACATTATAAAAACAAAAGAACAAATATCAATGTGGCACGCCCGATGGGACGCCTTCACAAAAGGTAGTTGGACACATGTTCTCATCCCCGTCATCGAGACCTGGATATCAAGATCCGCAGGGGAGTGCAACTACAGTTCCTTACTTGAAACGGCGGCTACCGAAAATATCTGCACAATTTGGTACTGTGCCCACAATGCCCAAACTCCGAGGATGACGCAGAGCACACAGTTTTTCACAATAGCCACTTTGCGCAGGAGTGGCAGTTGGTAAACCGACCAAGCGCCGATAATATGATCCCTTACATGACGAGAACTGTAGAGCACTGAAATAAGTTCATGGTCTTTCATTGTGAAGGTTCGTTTAAAATTTAGACAGGCTGAAGCAGAGAGGGCTTCCCTCTGGAGCGGAGCGCGAGTCGGTAACCATCCCCTCGAAGTAATACCTAACAGCAGTGCTGGGAGAGTGCTTGTAGTGTGCTGGGTGCTGATTAGTAAGTAGGCGTTTTCCCGTAATCGATTATCGCAGGTTGCGAATCATGCAAGCTGGCAGCATGAGCTGCTTTTATCTCGGAAGATTACCACATCCTAGGGCGCATCCCAAAAAAAGTATAAGTTTGATTATTTTACCGGATCTTTAATGAATTCCCGCTACTAGCTAATCTTACATAAAAATTAAATAAACTAGAATTCATTCTTGTTCATCCAACCTGTTCCCATACCGTAGCCAACAGCAAATCCACAAGCCTGCGCCGCGTTGAAAACTTTTCAAAAATTCACAAACTGCCCCAGCTCTCGCGGGCTGAGCGCAATTGAAAATGATATCCCCATCCCAAAAAATGTGGGCAAACGGAATTTCAATTCATTCAACAGCTGAGCCCCACGCACATCCCCACAAGCACACGAACTAACACAGCGGCCAAAGCCCGAGCACCCGCAGTCGGTGTTTTTTTTTCAACTGATCCTAAAATTAAACACATTCCACGCGCGCTCTAATGAAATTATACACCCCAGAGGGCGGTGTCTGTCCCCGGCATCAGTGCCATTCATTCGGCACTTTATAACTGCCAACAGAAGTTATTTCAAAGCACCGGGCCGCTGGTCAGCTCCTAATGGCTTCGTCCAGTTTTCGTTTCTATCAAACTTTTAATTTTTAATCAAAAGCGTATCCACTCTGCCGCTGGACTTGTGCCAAAATAATGATGGTCACTGCAGTACAGTGCACTCATCCCGCCCGCCAGGCAGACTCACAGACGACCCAGATTCGCACAAGGACACCGATCAACAGAATGAGGCAGTAGGCGAGAGGCAGCCGGCCAACAACACTAAAAACTAGTGTCCAATGGCCTGCATTCCACGCTGAGGTACTGTGTGTGTGTGTGTGTGTGTGAGGGTTGCATAATTTATTGCACCATCGATTGAAGTGTACCACGGCCAACAGCAGCAGCAGCTAGAGCTGCGGATTCCACGCCCCCACATGGAAGCCGAATTAACAATCGATTTAGGCCGGCTCGAGAGTTGGCCGTCTCGAAATTTCTGTGTTACCTGGCCAAAAAGCAATCTATCCCACACCGCCGCCGCACCGCGCACCGCGCACCGCCCCTCCAGTCCTTCAGTTACAGTGCCAATCGGGCCTCGCAGACTCCACGTTGACAGTGACAGGTCGCTATTGATGGCGACATCTAGCCTTTCAGCGGAGAATTTTGTTGCATTGCGACAGAAATAGTGTTGCCAAGGAAAGTGCTTGCTTTGATAGTGCTCCCTGTCCAAAGAGGACAGACGGAGTGGGATTGAGTGTAGGTTTGGCGCTGCTTTTTGTAGATAAAAATGTGACTTTGGCTGGTTATTTCGTCCTTTTTTGTGCTCAGCGGTGGAGGGGGCGGATGATTGATGAGGAAAGTTCTTTACGAGGGAAAACGAGGAGAAAACAAGTCGATTTACGGTGATGTTCTCATCTGATAGGAGACACACGGCCACCAAATTCGTCGCCAGGACGGCGCGAGAGTGGATTCCGTTTGGGTCGGGGAAAGGGTGGTTTTGTGGTTATCGAGGGAATACATTCTCAGGCTGATGCTCGGAGCGGAGGATGTTTTGCAGACGGCTTCGTAAACCGGTGGCGTGTGTGCGCGTGTATGTTTGCGTTGGAATCACGAGGAATTATGGGTAATGTCTTGATTCCATTTCCGACAAGCACAAATCTTGGAGAAACATGGTTATGTTTGAGTTTTATTTTTCATTTGATTCCCAAGCAGTCCTGACTGTGAATGTCCTTAGTTAAGTGGGTTATTGTCGGCTATTAGGCGAACCGCAAATGGATTGTGAGTTTTTTTCGTTCCACGTCAAGAGAGACGCTTTAATTTATTGTGTTTGACTGTGAATTATGTAAAATGGCTGCTTGTGACATTTTAATCTGATTGAGAAGAGAACGAGAGAAAGTAGCGGCGACGGAGAGAGAAAGAAGGACACATGCAGCCACGGCTTCTACTCTTGCCGCCGAAGGAAGTCTTTAGTTTTGGATTACATAAATGTCCATACAAGGCAACCAAAGGTTCAAGTACCTTCAGGAAGCCCGAGATTGCAAATTCAACGTTATGTGTTTGTCGCTTGAGCTTAGGTAACAAACCGTCCAAGGGTAAAGACAACTGACCTTTTCTTGCTGTGCCTCATAAGAAATTTGACGGCTCTTGGCACAGTGTGAATTGGATCTCATGAAACGAAAAAGAGGGTTAAGTTACAGTCACTCCTCATATGGTACTTAATAGGATAAGGGACTCTGAGGTATAACAGAGTGGTGGCAGTAAGAGTGTGCCAGGGTGGATATGTGGTAGGGGATAATATGAGAGGCGTAGTGTTACATTATTGCATTATTTTAATTTATTCCCTAACGTTATCAATTGCGACTAGAAACAGGCCTTGGGCAATGAATTGAATTGTAAATTGGGCAAGAACTCAGACTAGAATTTTGACAAGCACTTGGGCTAGGTTTTGGGAGACAACACAAGAACTTGGACATGAACTTGGTTTGAAATTCTTTCAAGGACATGGACAAGACTTTGAATTGGAGATTGGATAACAACTTAGAACTTAGAAAATGAATTGGAATGCAGTTTGAACAACGATCTGGACTGAAAATTTGGCAAGAACTGCAATTTGCAAAGGGGCTTGGTATACAATACAATAATTTTGTCAAACAATTTTATTCACACTCGGACAAAGACTTGGACAAGAATTTAGACAGGAAATTGGAACACAACATGAGAGCTTGAAAAAGGACTTCGATTTAAATGCGGTGGAAGACTTTGGCAAGCAGTTGAACTGGAACATGGATTGGACCTCTGCAAAAGCCAGAAACTTAGAGTATGAGCACTAGGATTTAAAGCAGAACACAAGAATTTGGATAGGGACTCGGACATTTAAACTCAGACAAAGGGCTTAGGCAAGAAATTGGACAGAAACTTGGATATTTACTTGACAGACACTTAGTGAATGAATTTCAGAGAAAATTCCATTCCATGGCTTGGAATTCGGACAAAGACATAGTCAGGAACTTAAAGAATGAATGGCTTGGACAAGTATTTGGAACATATCATACGAACTTTGACTAGGAATCGGACCGAAACGTGGACAAGAACTGAAAGAATCAATTCTACTGCAGTTTGAAGAAGGACTCGGACTTAAAACACAAGAATTTGGACAAAAACTTAAATTAACACTCGGACAAAGACTTGGGAAAAACGTTGTACGAGGACTTGGGAATCTTAGAGAACGTATTCCACTGGAATTTGGACAAGAACACAACACATCAACTTGGGCAAGGACTGGGAGTTGGACAAAGATTTGAGCAAGAACCTGGGACTTATAACTTTTGAACAAATGTCCAGTCCCAGAGTCGACATTATGCCATGTACGAGGTCTGCTCCAAATATATGGTGAATTTTCAAATTTCGCGGGCTATGTTCATTCGAATATCAATTTTTTTATTTTGTCATGTTGATACACTCGTCTCGAACATATGCTTACAGATTCAGCTGTATATAACATATTTATTTTGTTTGTTAGAGACATATAGACTCCTGGCGAAAAAAATGGATCGAAGAATTTGCATTAAATTTTGTGTTAAAAACGGAACTAAAAAATGTTTACAAGCTTTTAACAGAAAGTCGAGAAGATGTATATTGTGACGTTTGCCCTGGACGCCCCAGCACATTAACAACCATTGAAAATATTGAGAAAGTGAAAAAATTGGTATGAAGAATCGCCTAATCACAATTAGAGAAGATGTCAGCATATCGCTGACTCATGTCTGCAATTTTTTTGGAAATTCGGGGGATGAACTCGAATGGCGACAACGGTGATTCTCAGCCACCGTATTCACTATATGTGGCCCCCTGCGACGTTTTTCTGTTCTCAATATTAAAGAGACTCATGAAAGGACGGCGTTTTGCGACGATTGACGGGATACAAACCGAATCGCTAAGAGAGCTCAAAAGTATACCAAAAAGTGCATGTCAGAACTGCTTCGAAGATTGAAAAAAAACCGTACAAGTATATTATGACACTCAATAAGTACCGGGACAAACCAATAAAAACATATTTTCTAGACAAAATTTGACTTTACTCATCACTATAGTTTCCTTCAAGAGTGTTACGATTAGTCCAACGACGCTCTAATATTTCGATACCCTTTTTTACAGAACGATTTATTTTTGGCCTAAAAATAGGCTTCAAATTCGGCGATTAAGTCCTCGTTCTAGCCATTTTTCTTTCGGGGAGGATCTTTTTGAGGTCTGAAAAGAGGTAGAAGTCCGATCTGGAGAATACGGTGGGTGCGGAAGCAATTCAAAGCCAAATTTCGCCATTGTATCCAATGACTTGTGACACGGTGCGTTGTCTTGGTAGAAGAGAATTTTTTTTCCTTTTCACATGTGACCGCTTGTTTTGCAATTTCTTCCCAATGCCATTCAGTATTCGCTTTTGATACTTTTGCCTTTCTCAAGATAGTCGATGAATACAATTTCGTGCGCATCCCAAAATACGGATGCCATAATCTTGCCAGGCGGCCTTTGTGCTCTTGGACGTTCTGGGCAAAACTGCCCAGTTGACTGTAGAGTGAAGTGGTGGATGAATGCTTCATTCATTTTGACATACCAATGGAAAAAGTTCTGTTTATTTTGGCGAAACAGGCTCCAAACAGCTCTTAAAATCTTCAATGCGTTAATGTTTTTAATCCATTGTGAGCAAACGCGGCACGCATTTCGAAAACAGCTTTCTCATGAACAAATGTTCATTCAAAATAGCACACAAACTGCCTTCTGATATTTCTAAGGTGTCAGCTATCTCACGCAATTTCACTATGCAGTTTTCCAAAATCATTTTGTGTACTTTTTGACGTTTTCACGTGTAACCACCTCAATTAGTCTTCCAGACTGTTCAGCATCGTTGGTGTCTGTACGGCTACGTTTAAAGTCAGCGTACCATTGACAAATAGATGCTTTTGATGGAGCAAGCCATTGCTCAGCTTGTGCGGTATTTCTTACCATCGAAAAGCAGTGTTTAATCAACACACGAAATTCTGTGTTTTCTGTGCGTCGCTTGAAGCACTGTAACTTGTAACCCAATAAGCAGGTTATCACGAAAATTTGACAGGTATTATTTGAAAGTTCGTATTTCCTGAAAATATTATAATACTGATTTTTTGTAAGTTGTGCTCCCTATATGCCAGTCCCGGGACTTATTGGCTGATGTGTTATCTGAGGGGGAGACAACATAAAAATTATTGAATACATAAACATTGTTTTTTAGAAAAATTTATATTCAATTTATTTTTTGGTCGATTTATCAACTCACTAATTCTATTCTCAGGTTTTCTGTTTTCTCTTATACAACCCAGCCGTTGTGGATTAAAAACATTGATCTGCTTCGCCGTGGCGGTGCTTTTGAATTGCTTTGAAAACCTTCAGGAAAAAACACATTTTATCAACCTTGAAGAAATATTCAAAATTATCTTTTTGAAAATTTCCAATTTTTCAGGCTTAGTCGACCGCCTTGGCACCGAACCTAAATCGCTTACAACCAGCTACCAATTTACCTTCTAACTCTTATGACTGAAGTGGACAAGCGCATGACAAGTGCATGTCTGGCGAAAATGCTAAAATCTGGAGTCAAAGCCCATTCTCGGATCAACAAAAATGCACAAACCTATGAGAGTCCTCGACTCACTTCATCCCCTTGACAGAGAGGCCTTTTGCAGACCAAACCGCTCAGCTTTTAGCTCATTGAGGCATTATGAAAGTTGCCGCTCTCGCAAAAAAGTACCGCACTTGAAATCAATTAAAAATCTCGTACAATCCACTCTTCAGCCTTTCAGGTAAGTACTTCCCCGTGTTCCACTCGAGCACTGAATGCATCCACACCAATACGTAAACTCAATCCCGAACACCCGAAGCGGCTTGCAATTGAAATCCTCCCACCCAATGTATCCTTTCTGTGAGGCGGCCATGATGGGTTTCCCAGACGGCCCAAAATGGAAGACAAAAATAAACAGCACCGTGCATACGAAATTTTATTTAATTTCATTTCATCTCATGCCCCATGACCGCTGGGGACTCGGTGATGTATACACACGCCGCTGCTGCCTCACCTACACGCGCCGCCGTGGTGGCGACGACGTCGACTACGACGACGACTACGACGGGGAATAACGAAGGACTCCCTTGGAGCACTCGAAGCGCTCCGAACAGGAAATGAAATATTAAGCGTAATTGCATTTCACAAAATTATTATTCCTCTGTTCCGCTGTGTTATCCTGCGCGTACGTATGTGCTTGGCGTCGCGTCATAATTTATTGTTTTCGCGTTCCTCTTCGCGTGTATCCGCTCCCTCTGGAGGCCGCGGGCCAAGGCGTCCCCGTGCGGCGCTGTCGGTAATTAATTGTTTAAATTAGCATTAAAAATTAATTTTAATTGCGATGCGATATGTTTTCAATTGAAGTCCTTCGCGAGTGACATTCGTGGCGATGGGGCCGTGGAGGTTTATGAATACCATGGAGACGGACACATTCTTTTTGGGATGGCGAATGGTAATTTACAACGCGAATAGTAAGCGGCTGAAAATGAGGAGGACGCTGTGAAGCATTCATCTGTTAATTAACAGCGTTTTGGGGGCTCTTTAAAAATGGATGCCGGTGTTTACGTTTTCGAGATTGGTTGGCATGGAGGGAAATATCGATTTACGCGTCCTTAAGGTTGCTTACACGTCCCCTCCATTGCCCTCTGTGCATTCCAAGCATAACTGAAGCTATTGCTTACTACCGAACACGTTTGGTCAGAGCTGGAGGGTGTGTGCTCCCACACATGGGAGTGCTCCGGTGGGGATGCAAGAAGTACAATTGCATTAATTTACAGCACTTGGTTCATGTACTCCTGCTTGGGATTCGAATCAATGGAGTGGACGGTCCGAAAATGTGAAAATGAGTAAGCGTTTGTGTAAATTCTTTGTTGGTCTAAGTTGAAGTTCACACTAGGGGTAAATCGATTGCTGGTCCTGGAATTGGATGAATACTTGAATTCCTTTAATATTCAAATTCCTTTAAGTCTTCTGAATTCCTGTGGACTTTTTTTGAGCCTGGCTTCAGTCACTTTGCATCGCCTTTCTCTGCACAATTCATCCATTCTGTCTGTCGGCATAAACAATCTTCGACCTTAAACCCACAATTGTTCTCAGCTTGTGAAAAGAGCTCAATTTTTTGAGCTTCTTGAATGGACGTCATTAGGGGCAGACAGATTGATATTCAACATTTCTGAGAATGCACGTCGAAAAAGAAAATAAGTCTGAAGTCGGATTGGATATAAAAGGAATCGATGCAGGACTGTGGCGTAAGGAATACGACGAAGAGAAGCATCCACGAGATAATGACAAAAAGTGGCTTAAACTTGAAAGCCAGCAGATACAGTATCATTTCACTTTAAGCATATTCAAATCAGAATAACTATTAGAACGAGCAACGGACTATACAGCATTCCTCACAGCAAATGAAGCCTGATATGTCACCTCTCAAACAAGTGTGCGTTTGACACGAATATGTTGACATGTTTCTTGGGCTTTCGGAGGTTTTCAGCTCCAATCATATTAGCGCCACTTGACATTGAAGGAGGAAGTGCTCTGCAGTGTCTTCACCTTCTCTCCAGGCATCGCATAGGGTGTCATCCCTAAGCCAAAGCACACTTAAGTGCTTAGCGAAGGTAAAGTGTTCCGTTTGTAAGCCACTAAGTTCTCTTCAGTCTTTCCTATCTAGAAATAATAGAATAGTCGCGGGTTTCTTTTTGACGTTTGGTAGCATGCGCTTGGTGAGCCTGCATTTTGGAAAGTCATGACATCTCTGCTTGTACTGTCTGGATACCTAACCGCCGCTGAAAGCCCTAACCCAGGACACGGGTAGTCTCAAGGTGGATTCGGATCCAATAAATGCCACTTTTAATCCTTGCCTTGTAAGTTTATCGGCAATCTCGTTTCCCATAATACCGTGATGTCCCGGAACCTAGACAAGTCTTAGTGAACCGGTTTGACGACGAAATAAAGGGAGGACTCGCATTCCTGTACTGTCTTGGAAGTGGTTAGAGGGTTGAGTAAGGCACAGACCCAGGTACTTGGCTCCTTCCACATATTCTTCACGTTATAGTTTTTTGGTTTTTGACTGGAAGACTGACGAGAACTTACCTAAAGAGGTGTGAACCAAGTTAGTGTACAGTTTTGAAGAATCATTTTTTTAATTTTTTGCTCTCTGATGGGGCGCTTGATTTGACGTTTGTATTAGGGCAAGTTGTGCTTATCATACAAACGTAATTTAGTATTGGCCAACTATAATCTTTGGCCTGTTACTAGAAGGTAAGAACTGTCAGTCATATAACGTCCTTGGCAAGTTCATCAACGCTACATAATGTCTCTTCGTCCTCTAACTCAGTACTGATATATTGTAAACTGTTCGGATACTTCGATAAGAGATGTTCGATAGCCCATTTCTGCTGTGTATGTAGATAGACTATATGAGAAGGCACAGCATCACAGGTGTATACCACATTCCATAGTTGCCAAGAGAGCGCGTCACTGATTGCCACTTTTTTCATTTGGAGAACTCTCCAGGGACAAAAAAGGCGATGGGATTAAGGTGATCAAAGAAAATTCCCTATTTTTGATACATATTCTATTTTGGATGAATAAAGACACATGGTGCCGCAAAACCAAAAAGATCTGACTGGAATCAGAGTCTGAAAGTCTTCTGCAGTGAAGCAATGGGGTAGTGTTTTATTTTGGTTTAAACGTGTTTCTAAGTTGTGTGTAGGGAGCGGTCTAGCTCAAGCTCTGAATACTTAGAGCATGCTTCTATGCAACCCGGCGACGGTATGCCACGGCGTGCCTGTGGTATGTATATAACTTCATGAGGATTGGCAATTGAAATGCTTCTGCCACCTTCAGTGATGCAGAGACCGCGTTTTGGAAAATTTTAAAAATGTTCCAAATTTGGGACCCTCGTTAGCAGAAGCTTTAGAGAAATTATATTCCACATACGCCTACGAAATTTACAAGATATTTTTCTTCAGAGCGATAGAGAGTTTATTCTTTATTTTATTAGGTCCTTCACAGTCAATTCCATTTAGCAACGGAGTGTGAGTCGGGAATCGTTTGATTGGGTTTAAAAAACCTCAGGCCCAATTTGAGGGGCGCCTATTGTTGTTGTGGACTCTACATAGGCCCTGGTCTTATGTGCGCTGTAGTGTCACTCAATTACTTATGTTATATTATTAACCTTCGAAGCATGTGCAAAGAGTGTACACAAGTTAAAATCAGGATTAGTGCAAATTGCACATATTCTGAAAATTGGTTACAGACGACAACCCGTTGGTGTATACCACACCGTATCGAAATTCCTGAAGGTGGGTGCTCGGAAAAGATTGGGATATGGGAAGAATAGTGCTTATAAAAGTCTTCATCGTAAGTTTAAATTTTTTATGTACTTATTGCATTTAAAGTAAGTAACATCTGTTAAAGGTCGCAGTAGCGTAGTGGTGCGTCCACCACCACGCAGAAAGTCTAGGTTCGATTCTCGGACGGGACACCTCGCATTTCTTCACGGGATCACCTCTTTCGAGTCTTGAGGAAATAGTAGCACGCACAATACGGGTAGTTGTTGTAGAAGCTAGGCCCTGGTCCCTTGTGGAATGTAGTGCCACTCAATTATTATTATTTTTGTTAATATCAGTTAAGGGAGTATTTTGGGTCTTTTCCCTTTCCATGCTGACCAAGACTATATTTGAGGTGGTCAATTTCAATAGCCCGACTCATTAAACCACTGGGACTATAATCTCAAGGATAAGAGGAATAGTGTTGACTTCCCAAGGGTCAATCGTAGCTGACGTATACCAGAAGACCTGAGAGATTACACATCCTCAGAGAAAATAGTACAAGGGTTTGATATCGCACGATCTAGGCGGCCAAGCGTAAAAGTAAATGTTCAACAAGTCCATTGTTTCACGCGCCGTATGACTCACAGAACCGTTTCTTTAAACCAGTGCTCAGCTAGACCGCTTGGCGTTTGAATTCCAGGAAGGACATGATTCGAAGCGATAAAGGTTACCACTGACGGTAAAGCTCTTATTTTCTCATTTTTGAAGAAATATGGACCAATGATTCTGCCTAATCCATAAACCACACCATACTCTTGTTTTCAACGAATGTTTTGAAGGAATTTGATCCTATTCGGGTTGCACATCAGTTCAAATATGACAGTATTGTTTTTTAATGTGTCCATTAAGCCAGAAATTAGCTTCATCACTGAACAAAGTTTGTCTATAAAGCACCATCTGCTAGACAAGAATCTAAAGAGTCAAAATCTGACGCAAATTTGAGTTGCCCGCCTTCAATTCTGGCACAAGTAAAATTTTGTGCACTTTTAGGCACAGATTCTCACGAAAATTACAAGTTGTCGAATATTCATACATCAATAGCTAGCATCGCAGTCTTTGCGTACTCACTTAAAGTTAATATAGTTTCTTCCCTGTCTTCCTGGATGTGTTTTATCAGCTCGGATACCATTCAAAAATTTAAACTGGGACTTAAATTTGAGAATGGTATCGACAAAAGAGGTTTCAGTATGCCGATTATATGCACCGTAAGTTCCTTGAATTGCATGAAAAATATTTCTCACAGAACGTTGATTTTCGTAATACTTAACAGGGTGACCACCGTAGAGAACTTATCGAGATGTAAGTCTTCCCACGATGACTTGCCAAGCGACACTGAACAAAAATGAGAAAGCAGTTTGATAGAAGTCAAGCGTTACCTATCAAAAATAGTCTATTGAAAATCAAACCTCAGAATGAATTGCCTTTTACTTTGTGAACGACAGGGAAAATTAAAAACAAATGTAATTGCTCTTCCCAAATGGCACTGTTCATAACTGTTACGTAACAGAAGGATGACTTTAAATGAAAAGAGTGCGTTAACACAGGCCAGACATTTCGAACAATAGTCTGAAACTTGTCAGTTATGAGCTCCGCTAACATCAAAACCACCGTTGCGGTTATGCTATTTACAAAACTAGAAGTTCAAAGCCTTAGACTTACCTCATGAGAATCACGATATGGAGGAACTATAACCGCTTAACCCGACCTATGTGCAATAGTCTTCAATTCACGTTCAACTCTCCCCAGGCTTCATCCCAATGACACATCATTTGTCTTGCATAATGAATTCCAAATCTCTCTCCTTCCATTCCCCTGAAAAAAAAAACCACAAGGGACTGTGAGAGATAATTAAAATTACGCGAAGCCGCCAACCACAACTTCTCCTTATCTTGTACACAAATTATTTAAATTGCTCCTCGTAATGCCTTCCCACCGCCACAGAGGAAGCCGACGACGACAATAACTGCGACTACGACGCCGGCGACGATAGCAAGGACGACAACGACGCCAACAACGTCAACGATGATGACTGCTAGAGTCCCGCTTCTTTCGAGAACGCATAGTATAACAGTTAATTAACGCTATCATAACATTCAAATATTTATGACGGCGAAAGCACACACAATCACGCTTGCACATCAACGGCGGCGACTTCTTCCACACAACCGGCGAGGACATCTACTCCCGAATTAATTAAAAACCAATTACATTAGTCCTTTGGCATCGTTTGCATATAATTTTAGTGCGAATGTCCTGTAGCAGCTGGAATTGTCGTCCCCTCAGTCGTCGCGCCGTCCTCCACAGCAACCACATAGCGGCAGCACAATCACAATCTAATGACAGTGTCATCAGGGAAACATTACCAAGTCGACTATGCGCCGAGGAGGACCCGAGTGGTGTGGTGCAGGATAAGCGCTGGCGATACGCAAGCACCCGCAAACGGAAGTGGAAATGTCTCCTCCATTCCGTTTCCAACATTCCGGCTCTGAGGTGAGTTTACCCGGTCTGGCGGTAGGGATACAACTCAGCTGTTGTCGTACAACTATCAGCAAGGTCTCTCGTTTCCTTCCGTCCTTGCTGCTCGTGGTCTTTGTGTGTGTGAGTGTGTGCGGGTACCAGACTGATGTCAAGTTCCACTGCAATCTGCGAGATGAAAACGGATTTCTGAAAGCAATTGTCGTCCATCTTGAGCGTCTATTGTCTGTTGTCTCGGTATTTTTGTCCTCGCATGAATGTATTTACGTCACTGTGTGTATGTGTGCGTGTGTGTACGGAGAGTGCGTTGCCGCATCCCCATGACCGGGACCGTATCTTTAATAAAACCTACGAGACCAATAATAAACTATCTTGTGGAAGGAGTTTCCGCCTTGTACCACCCGCTTGTGTGCGCCTCCCGCTTAATAGCTTCGCAGGACAGTGTGCTGCGGTGGGTGGGTCGTATGTGCATTCTTCCCTGACAATCGTCATGTGGTGTAAATGTCTGCCATGAGTGTGTTTCATGGTTTTACTGCCGTCATTATGAAAAAGATTCTTTTCATGGCACCGATGACATCTCCCCAAGGATAATGCCTTCTTTTCAGTGTGCACCGTTCTTCTGCTTCGTTTACGGGTTCCCTCCCTTACGCTTTCTCTGTCTTTCTTTTTTCATTTTTTTTGTCTTTTGTGGTGGATTTTCGTTGCACAGTGCCTGATAAGAAGTAGGAGTTGGTGGGCTCGGGGATGTGTGCTCCCTTTGTAAGCGTATCCTTTCTTGTAATGCTGGTTCAGCGTTTATGCTTGGCCAATGTAATCTAGATTGAATGAGCGTAAATGGTCGGTGGCCAGCAGTCCATTGGGGAGAGAGATTTCATAAAACGGAACAAAAGTGTCGCCGCAAATGGACATAAAGTCAGCGACCGATGATTGAGACGATTCAGCGATGAACCGTGGAACTTCTCTGATATCCTCGGCATAATGGATGAATGAATTTAAATTAAAGTTGAAAGAAGGGAAGCACTGGGACTGGCTCCAGACTTTAGTCTTCAGTCTTCAGTCTTCAGTCTTCAGTCTTCAGTCTTCAGTCTTCAGTCTTCAGTCTTCAGTCTTCAGTCTTCAGTCTTCAGTCTTCAGTCTTCAGTCTTCAGTCTTCACTCTTCAGTCTTCAGTCTTCAGTCTTCAGTCTTCAGTCTTGAGTCTTCAGTCTTCAGTCTTCAATCTTCAGTCTTCAGTCTTCAGTCTTCAGTCTTCAGTCTTCAGTCTTCAGTCTTCAGTCTTCAGTCTTCAGTCTTCAGTCTTCAGTCTTCAGTCTTCAGTCTTCAGTCTTCAGTCTTCAGTCTTCAGTCTTCAGTCTTCAGTCTTCAGTCTTCAGTCTTCAGTCTTAAGTCTTCAGTCTTCACTCTTCAGTCTTCAGTCTTCAGTCTTCAGTCTTAAGTCTTCAGTCTTCAGTCTTCAGTCTTCAGTCTTCAGTCTTCAGTCTTCAGTCTTCAGTCTTCAGTCTTCAGTCTTCAGTCTTCAGTCTTAAGTCTTCAGTCTTCAGTCTTCACTCTTCAGTCTTCAGTCTTCAGTCTTAACTCTTCAGTCTTCAGTCTTCAGTCTTCAGTCTTAAGTCTTCAGTCTTCAGTCGTCAGTCTTCAGTCTTCAGTCTTCAGTCTTCAGTCTTCAGTCTTCAGTCTTCAGTCTTCAGTCTTCAGTCTTCAGTCTTCAGTCTTCAGTCTTCAGTCTTCAGTCTTCAGTCTTCAGTCTTCAGTCTTCAGTCTTCAGTCTTCAGTCTTCAGTCTTCAGTCTTCAGTCTTCAGTCTTCAGTCTTCAGTCTTCAGTCTTCAGTCTTCAGTCTTCAGTCTTCGGTCTTCAGTGTTCAACCTGAAAATCTGTCCAAAACCCTCTTTTATTACAGTTGTCCTTCCACAAAGCATCCTTTGGCAAAAGGCTGTTCTTTAATTACACTTTAAATTTATTTGCCATCAATGCTGGGCCTCATAACGAAGTCATCGAACTGGTCATTTTCAATTGTCTCTCGAACACACGCCCATCCCCCATAACTTGATTACAGTTACGAGGACCTTTATTTCTCCAATTCACAAAACCCAAAGGATGGCAAATCCATACTTCGTCCTCGTTTATATGAAACTCACAGGATTTGATTGTCCAATTGACAACACCCCGACCCCCTGGGACGACTAATTTCCGAAAGGCCAAGGTCCTCAAAACAAACTTTATCAAGTTCCCTCCCCTCTCCGCTTTTCAGCCGCACCGTCGTCCTCGTCTGTATCCTTAGCAAGGAAAAAAGAAAGAGCCTCCTTGCACAAATATTTTCCCAGTATATTAATCAAATTAATTTTCAACAAATATTGGCAGAATGTCCTTTATGTCCTTTGCCTTCGCCTGCGGGCGTGCCTGCTGTGAGTTCCGTCAAGTGTGTGTGTGTGCGTTATGCTCGACGATGATGATTCAATCGAGTGGCTTGTGTTTTCCCCGAATGACCCCCACACACACTATCCTTGCACACTTGAATACAATATTGTCGCATCGCTCCTCTCCCAGCCAGTCTGGAAATAGAAACAAGACCTCGTGTCACGGCAGGGGGTGTGTGTATGACACTGACGCACTTGTCGCCGCACCTTCATTTCACCTGAACGCGCGTGTATTCGAATGACATTTTCAATTTACGTAAAAATGGGCACCCAAGTGAGGGGTGAACAGCAAAAAAAAAAGTGAGAGAGACGCTGTGCGCCGCCTTTGGCGCAAATAAATACCGTATGGCCTACAAGTGGGTGGCGGAGACGAAGTGGAAAAAAACATCCACCGGATGACGCGTTGTTTGCCCTCGTAAAATGTTTAAATTTCTGCAAATATTTGCAATTTCTGTAATGGACACACACACATACACAGCGTCACACGCAGCCACTTACAGCCGGACAAACAATAGATACGCCCTGAAAAGGAAACTGCTGGAACCCGGACAGGTGAGAAGGCACTCGAATGTGCGACAATGTTCCGATGGATAAGAAGCGATTGTTGTGATAAACTAATGGATGGTGGGTGGAAGGACCGTGAAAGGATATAGGGTTTCGTTGGGGGTGCCTTTTTGGTTTGACTGAGACGTGCGTGGATTGTTTATGAAGAAAGTCGATTAAGTGGCCATCAGTCAGGTTTTTAATATGTCTTCCAGGGGGGGGGGGGGGGGGGGGGTGGGATGTGTGTGTGCGAAACACGGGGTGGAGGGGAATTAGCAGTGCGTTAGTGGAATTTGTTTTTCGCTTCGTGGAGTGTGGATCGCGACAAGGGGATATTTTATTTCAACAGTTTGTCAGAGATCCACCATTGTATGTTGTGTGTCGTAGCTGGAATAAAGGAATCTCTGATCGACTAAATGAATAAGTAACAAGGTTGAACGTACAAATTGGAGAAACGATTTCTAGTCTCCTCTTGCTGGACATAAAAAGAAACTTCCAAAACAAATATTGCCAAGTATCGTGCGACTCTAGCGTCTTCAGCAAACACTCGTATCGCAGTAGAATGGAGGGGACAATTTAATGTCGGCTGCAAACGTGAGGTGAAATACAGTTTTAAGACATTTTACATTCTCTGAGCAATGTCAACAACTATTGCTCGAAAGAAATTGAGCTGTGTGAAGGGTAAAGTCTGGTTCACGGCTTAAGTCTAGCCCCCGACTTAGGAATCAATGAATTTTCACACTGATGATGATGATCCTTGACGTATTTTGATCGGTGGTCCACTCTTTGCCTAACATCCAAGACACTGCTGTCTTGGATGTTAGGCAAAGAAGGTTGGCGCTGACCGTAGCAATGATCCCTCTGGTTGTTGCGTAGTTCGAAAGTGTAAATAAAACCACAGGTATATAAGGAGTTTGAAACAAAATCTTAAATTCCCAAATAGGCGCAATCTTTATCTATTTAGTATGATGGTAGGAGGAGGCTACCTCTCTATAACCACCCTACTTAACCTCGTTACAGGTTTGGATAAGTTGCTAGATCCACATACATTTTTCGCAAAATCGTCCACCACATTTTGTGAGCCATCTCTGTACTCTATGGTGAATTTATCGAGGTAAAGAGTCATTCATTCTTGGTTTTCGAAAGTAAATCCTAACAGAACACACACGGTCATCTTTTTTAATTATTGATTTGACTTCTTTAAAAGGTTTACATCTTGCCGTTAACAATAATATTCGAAAGGGGCTCTTCGAGAAAATTCGCAGCATTCGGTTCTCTTCAGCATTTATTCGCACATTTCGGACGGCATTTAAGCCATACATTGAGTAACGTTGATTTTTCATACATTTAGTGTTCAGAGATTTATCACGTAAGGACGGTCTTTCGCGTACCCTACATTTTGCTGTGGGATTAGGTAAAGGATCTTACAGACAGACCGACCGTGCGGACTCAACTTGCACGATCTTAATGACGTCGTTAGAATGTGAAGTTAAGCGATCAGGAAACTTTTCAAACAATAAAGCCATAACTGATCATGTTTTATGGATTGTTGCCCCATCTATCGGTCAAGTCAAAAACTTCGATTGATCGCCAGAAAAAGCTGTTATCATTGGAACCGTTCGCCCATTAGCATCTCTGAAGAAATACGGACCAATGCCACCTTTTAACTAAAGTGCACAGCAAACAGACACTTTGTCTGGATGAAACGACTTCTTTTCGTAGTGGATTTCGACACCTTGCGGATTTCCTGAGTCTCAAAGGCTTGCGGCATTTTGTTTTTTTTCTGCCCACCGAGTGAGAAACGTTGTTCAAAAAATCCGTCTTTATTGTCTGTGGTTCTTATTAACTTTTTGACATGTCTATGGGATGATCAGCAGGCTAAATTGTTGCGTAAGTTGAACTTCGTCAGGATGGGGATGAAAGAAAATATCCAAATACAATATACACCATAGTCAGATGGAGGTCATCTCACTCGATTACGATCACTTGAATTTCTTCTTCTTGTGGCTCTACAATCGGGGTGGACCTGAGCCTTCTCCAACCAGCAATATTTTTCTTTAGCTCCCTCAAGTTGCGCACTTCAAGTAGGTTGAGGTCCTTTTCCACTTGTGGGTGCCACCTCAGCCTAAGCTGTCCACTGTTGCGTTGTCCCAATGACTACGATTCGAAGACTTTTTGGATCGGAGCAGTGGTGTCTACACGGCGTAGCCATTTTAACCGTTGTACCCGAAGACCCTTGATCAGGGTCAGGGAGTTCGTCGTTAAATCTTCTTCTCCAGACGCCATCAACGCAAACAGGAACAAAAATCGCACGCAGAACTTTTCTCTCGAAAAGACTAAGGGCCATATTCTGCGCCGTTATGGAGGACTGGGTTCATCAAGTCGTTGTACAAAGTTGGTTAAGTCCTTTCAGAGAGGGCTTTATTACTCAATTGCCTCTTGAGCCCAAAGAAACAGAGATTGGCAAGAGTGCTTCTGCCTTTGATTTTGGTACTGGTGTTGTCCGGGGATCCAAAATAGATGAAGTGCTTGACTACCCCAAAGTTTCTAATGCCTAGTGTGACGCTCTATCCGAAACGTCGGTGTTGTGTGTCCTTCTTTGATGACAGCATGACTTCGTCTTGGCCTTATTTATAGCCAAACCAATACTAGCCGCTTCCGCTTCAATGCCAAAAAAAGTGCGTAATTGACGGCTCGCTGTGTACGTCCAATTACGTGAATGTCGTCGGTGCAAGCTAGCAGTTGTACGGACTTTTGGAAAATCGTACCTATGTTGTAGACTTGTGAGTTACGCACTCACTCAAGCTGACTTGAACTTGTAGCTCTAATATTTTCGATGGACCATGTACTTAGATGATGCACGTGCCTCATCTCAGCTCTCCAATTGTTAAGTGATCAATTCTCGTAAATGGCAAACATTTGGTTAATATCATGACGCTTCAACTAAAATTTAAAGTTGACAGGTGTCACATGCCACCACTACCAACTTGAAACCAAAAACTAAATGACCTTGTATACGGCTATAGAACGTCACCTTCGAAAGTCGGTCGATTAGGCTCATTGACGGTTTGTGCTCTTTTGCAAATCATTAGACAGTATGTGGCAAGGTGACGTTTTGCAAATAGTCCTAAATGAGATAACGCAAAATTCAAGCGAGCGTGAAATTGATACAAGCAAAATTTTGATTCATTCAAGGCTTCATACGACATCATTCATGTCAAGGAATTTTCTGTCTGAATCCAGAAGGTGGAAAACAAGTGAAATTCCAACAAGGTTACATCTTCGCTGGTACTTTAATACAAAAGGCATCTGCATCGTCCCGTCCTCCTCAACGCGGCGTTCTTCCCCACTTTACCGATAGCATTTCATTTTCATTAAAAATTCACATCGCATTTGCATCACAAGTGCCTTCCTCCATGAGCAACGCTTCTGGAAGAGTTATTTTACACCCCCGACCAGAGAGAACTTCACTTCGTTACAGCAACAAACATCGCCCGCCGTCACTAAATTTTTTAATTCCCTTCCAGCTCAGTTGTTTGGTTATCCTTCTGCCCCCCTTGACTGTTTCTTTTTTCTTTCAAATTATCAGAAAACATAATGAGTTCCAGCTGTTTCGCTTCACAGGCAATATTCAAACCAACCACGTCGTAACTTAAGAATAGATAATCCAGGGTACAAGGCGAGAAAATTCCCCTCTTCCCCCCTCCTCACTCACCATTCAACAATCTACGACGAATCAAAAATTCCATTAACTCCCTGCAAATCCCTTTCGACAGAACTATAAGCATATCTGGTTCGAATTTTAGTCTGAGCATCGCTGCGAGAAGAAAACGAGAACTCATCCTTTCGGCGGACATGCACAGTACGTCCGCCCCACCACCCCAACCACGGACAACAGTCCAATTGAATTTTACTTATTCAAAGGTCAGTAAAATTTGAACTACATCTGGTCGGATTACAACTGGAGCTAGAAGATCGGAGAGCTTCGTGTAGCATTTGCACTTTACACCCGGACAGCGGACCGGACACTGGACCTGCACGTGCAGCAGCAGTTGGCAGCCCTCGCCGCCGGAACACTGGGCCAACATAAATTCTTAATGTGGATACAAGTTATCGAATAATTTGTGTTCCTGCTCCGCTGCCGTAAAAAGTTTTTCGAGAAATTTTCATATCCTAAATCATGGGAAACTATGCGATGTTCGACCGTCCCCGTGCACGTCGTTGTCCTTGATGGTGCGCCTCGGATAGTGTTCGACATTTAATTAAGTTTTACCACCAGCCATCCGGTTCCGTCAAGTGGGTGGGCCAAGGAAAAGGGGGAAGCGGTCGCTGGTGGTCGGTGGGTTGCATAAAAAATTTCGGAACCAGATGGGGGCGGAGCGTGCTCTTTATGAGGTTCACAAGGCAAGGGCACCACTGGACGTCATAAACTTTCTGGAAGATAAACCTCACGGATCGCTGAGTAGGCGGCGAGATATGACCAAGCGAGACCTTTGCCGGCAACGTGCACTTGGACACGGTTTATGGGTGGCGGATGAAAAATTTTAAAAGCCCTGCGTTCCGGACGGTTGACGGAGGCGTCGTTTCTTTTTTAAAGACTTGTCGGATCATTGTCTCGTCGCTTGTAACCACCTTGGCTGAGATTGCGAATCAAATTGCTTTCAATTTTGATCATTGGCTACGCGGATGGAGACGGAGAATTGCAGGTATGTGTGGGAAAAGGATGATCTTCGGTTTGTCTAGTAGGACATCTGAAGATTTAAGGGGTTTCTACTGGTTTCTACCTGGTAGTGGGAAGGATTTCAAAAGCAAGGCTTATCCCACTTTGTTATTCGTCAGCTTGAAGTTGGAGATTGAGAGCACGGGAAGGCACACTTAGACGTTGCACCGAAGTGAAGTGGTTTTCATGCCAAATTTCATGTCGTCGGTAGGATGTCCCACGTTGGGCGCCAATAGGTGATAAGTCGATAGAGTATTTTTGCCGTGGCCAAACATTTGAATAGGTTTTTAGTCAATTTCGGCCACTTTGAAAACAAGGTTAGTTGTTGGGCGCCAACATTATTTTCGTCATTCAATTACTCCTGTATCTACAAAGGGATTTGCCACAGATGTTGGACGTCAGCTGATTTAAGCTGCAACAGCTTTAATTTGTTGAAATTTCTGTTTTGTCCCATACCTAGAAGGGAAAAACATTGCTTGGAGGGATGTTAGACATCGCATCGGGCGCAAATGTTGTGATACAAGATTCGAGACAATACCGTCTCCAGGTGCTTGGATTGCCAATTTACCGTGGTTTGTGTCATTCTTTGACAAACGTATGCTTTTTAGACCATTTAGGCGACTTTAAAGATATGTCCAACGCTGGGTGTCATATATTCTCTAAAGAACGATCCGGAGACGTAGTTTCGCCGTCGGGGAGTACACATGAAGTTCTTAAACAGACATATGAGATCATTCGCTTGGTTGTGAGATCCGTAGATCAGAGGTTTGTGACAAGCAGTTTGATGTTGTCCTGACTCTGATTACATGACATATGATGATTTTCCTCAACGAAACCTCTGCCAAACTCACATATCAGAAATGGCGTCAAAGGACGTTTTTAATGGCTTGGCCGCCGTAGTTAAGTGGATAAGTTAGTCTCCTCCTGCATCGTTTGTGCGGTCTCTCTCCCTTAACTGAACTCTATTCATTTTCCGGACTTTCCACAAGCCAAAGATTTGCGCAGTTGCCCACTTGTTGATCATGCAGAATAGAGGTGAAGCTGACTCTTGTTATGCTTTAGAATCTTTTCTCTAATTTCATCCTCTACTCCTAATATATTGTTTTGCGAAGAGATAAAAACTGCACTGTGCAAGATATTTTGATAAGCAAACCTTGGGTTCACGCCTCCTTACTTCATGGTCTGATTGATACAATTTAGAAGAAATAGATGACGATATGCTGGCAGCTGTATATTTGAATTGACCTCCAGCATCCTTTCAAGTCTTGGATGGAGGGCATCTTTTCCTTCACATTAAGGACGTGAGTAAGTGTGTGAAATTAGTGCCGTTCATAAAAGCTAATGAGCAGAACTTTAATCCCGGAAGCCAACAGAATATAATGTCGGTGGTAAAAAGGGGCTGCCCCTAAGGTGGCGTTCTGTGGCTTCCCCTGTGTTTCATATTGGTCGACTCTTTGCTTGTCGCCATAGATATGTTAGATCTAAAACCTACGGTTAGGCTTACACGGTTGATGTAGCCACGCTTGTGACCGGATCATATCTAGCGGCTTTATGCTCAAGTGGGTAGGCGGCTCTAGACGCGATCGAGGGCTGAGCTTTCAGACAATCCTCTTAAAACTGAGATTATGTTCTGACTCAACTATCACTAAAAGGTGTCATCATTCGCTGCCGATGAAGGTGAATGATAGGTGGGTGGTTCCTTGGAAAAAACACATTAAGACAAACATTTTCAGTGTACCGGAATTTTCGCCAAAATTTGGGGCCTATCACCTAGATCTACACGGCAATGATAAAACCTCTCCTCTCCTATACATCAGTTGTTTTGTGGAATTAGTCATCGCACAAGCAGGTGACTGCTGCTTTCACCAAGTTTCAAAAAAAAGGTCTGTTTTAGCTGGTCAAGGTGTTCCCCTAATACGCCTGGCACTGCTCTTGATGCATTGCCACATCTCCCTCCCTTTGATATTCACATCATGGCACAAACAAAGTCATCTTCCGACTTAAAAGAAGTGGCCTTTGATTTGACTAGCACTGGAGCTTTGATGACCTTGCGCAATGTGTCTCCTTCTCGTATGACACGACTTCTCCCTTGTATAGGATTGCTTCTGGTCAGAAAAAGAGCTAGAAAGGGAACGTACTCAGATTTTCACGGATGGCTCCAAGACGATGGAGGAGTCTGCGGTCTTTGTGAAGAACAAAATATTAGACTCTTCGCGTCGGTTCTTGAAGCAGGAACCTTTGCGGCCTAATGGCCACGAACTGTATTGGGAAGAACATGTGGAAGGAGCAAAGTATCTGCGTCTGCAGCGACAACCAAACTGTGCTTAAGCCCTTACTCAACCCTCTTACCCCTTCCAAGACAGTACAGGAATACAAATCCTCCTCTAGTTTGATCGACGGACTAAATTTTGCTAAGGGGATGGGACCAAGGGAAACGAGATTGCCGATGAAGGCAAAGATCGAAAGAGGCAGTCATAGGGCCCGAGACAACCTTGGGACTGTCCGTGTCCTAGGTAAGGGCTTTCATCGACGTTCAGGTCTCTTGACAGCATAACCAGAGATGGCATGATTCTACAGAATGCAGGCTAACCAAGCACATGCAGAGGGCCGGCGGCTGTTTGGTGCTGATGTGGTTCAAGCTTTAGACTTAGACTCTCATCGCAGAAATCAAGAAAATCCATTAAATGGAGTTAACTGCCTGGTAGATCAATGGATCAGTTCTTGCACCTGAGCGCTCCAGTATAGTCTTCCCCAACACAGAAGTGGCATCAAGCATTGAGAACGTTCTGTCTTTGACTTCATTTGGATGAGTTAAAGTAAAAATAGTTAGAGCCATCGTGCTCTACATTCGAACGCCTACAACCTCAACTATGTCAACTAAAAGCAAAATTGACTTGTCGACCTGGTTTTCTTAACTACGGCATTCCTGTCAGGCATATCAGTGTCTGCCTCCTCCCCCTGTCAAAAATTTGAAGCCAACTGTCGCGTCTTTCAAAGACACCTGTCGGAGAGAATCCACACAAATCTACACGTAAGAGCATTGTTTTGCTATTTTCAAAAGAAAACCGACAAATCTCGGTCACGATGCGGAAAGTCGTCACACATTTCCATCAGATCCTGCAGGTGTCCTGAAACGTAAGAGCTCTCTATAAACCCCACAGAGCACGTGCGACACGACACAGGATTCAATTACTGCGAATGCAAGCACTTTCTCCGTCCCGGATCATTTCTGTCAATTCGCGCGCATCAACCTTTGCGAAAGGAAAAAAAGGATAAAAGAAATAATTAATTTCCTGCATGAGTTTGCGGGTGTCGCCTTACACCTAGCCCGACAAACTAAGTATCTGGTGTCACGGAAATTAATTTTTTCTCGCCTCAAAAGCGTGACGTTGAAAAAATATGCCAATCGGGAGGAAACAGCACAGACCCCCTCACCCGCAACACCACGGTCGCCGCCACCGCAACCACCGCCGCTCACCATTGGTCTAATTGGAAATTATAATTCGGTTTAATTATGACTTACGAGGACATGAATTTATTGTGCTGGCGAGCGGGCTCTTTGAGGAGTGCCAGCAGTGGTTACTGGAAGTGTGGTTCGTGTACGAGTTGCGGATGGCTGGGAGTTGTGTTTTTGTTTTCAGATTTTTTTCATGTCGCTTGGGTCGGGGAGCACTGAAAGCCTTTAGGACCTTAAAGTTTCGACGAAGCGGACGATGGTGAAGGGAACTGAATTAAATTTTCATGAAATCCGAAACCGGATCCGGAGAGGAGGCGGCCACTTCCTGCCGGTCGGGGCTATGCGGAACTGTGCTGTGGTTTTCGCATGACAAGGTGTGGCTCGATATTGGTTTTTGAGGCTTGTGGATGCAGTTGTGCGGCGAAGGCCGGCTTGCAGGTGAAACTTTGATGTTTCATTTGGCTGCGGTGCGCTACGACTGCCCGGCACGCTATGATGGGCTGGAAGCGGGCGCGTGAGTTGACATGACAATTAAATATTTTAGTTGTGTGTGCGGAATGCACTTTGTGAAGGCCATACACTCAATGCGACATCGGTGGGCGGTGTGCACTTACCGCAAATTGGAAGATGGTATGCTGGTTGGAGCTTGTGCTGTCGAAGTTGATTGTCATTTTGCCGGATTTGTGGCACCCTTGGTTTCCGGCGGGCAGGACTTTGATGCAAGTATGCATGAGTTTGGGTTGGCTGTTGATCGATTCGTAATGCAGTTAAATGATAGATGCGAGGTGGTGCTGGCATTGTGTTATAAAATTGGGTTGTGGAGCTTTGGGCTGTATGTTCGAGCATCTGGAGAGGTCTGAGATTTTGAGAAATTACACGGCTGGGCTATGTTTTGAAGGAGAAAGGTTGATCACACCTAGGAATCTATGCAATGAAGAACTCTTGTCATGAAATTGTGTTTGAATTTGGATTTTCGTACAAAATGTCCTTCGTTGGGCGCCAATGCTTACGTCGTTGAAAGGTAGAAAATATGATATATCATGACGGTTCATCAGACAGGGCCATTGATATTACATTAGTTGAAAATAAGCGTCAACATTTGCGAAAACGAATTATAATATTTTTCAATCTTTGATCATCAGGCTTGATAGTTCACTCCTTCACCGGAACTGGGTCTATGCCAAGTTTTTATAGAGAAATTATCGCCCAACATTAGGTACATAACTTGAAGCGCGTTCTATGTCGAAAAATAGAACCTTGATACATTTGGTCAGCTTATACAGAAGGCATTGTAGTTCAGTTGATTACTGGGGCTGCGACTGTTTCTAACCTGGGCAGTTAGCGCCTGGCTAGTGAGCGAAACGAATTGATATCGGCGTGTTGGAGTGCGAGGAGGGATGATTTTATTCAATCACGTTCGACAGCAAAATCAATCCAAGTCGAGGATCGTCATTGCCTGCGGACGTATTTTGTTAAATCACGTCGACGGCGTGGATTTTGTCGTCTCCGCTTTGGGTCGAAATCGGAAATTCTCTCTCTATTTGCAAGGTGACGCTATCCCCTCTTACACTGTTAATTAAGATTGTACGGTATACTTTCTCTGATGTGCTCGGTCTTATAGTGAAGGATGAACGATACCCCTGTGGCGCGGATAGTAGACGCCCATTGTTTGGCGTATAACTCAAAGCGTTTTCAATGTCAAGAACTTCGCTTATGTTCTTCTTTTTTTCACTGGCTCTATAGTCTGCGATGGTCTTGGGCTCTAGCCAACGTGTCTTTTCTTCAGTCGGGTATGAGTTGCTTCCAACGCTAGCTGCGTATACCACTGGATGCGTGGTCATCTTTTGACGTGTGGTACCTCAGGGTTGGTGATGAGGCTGGATAACTTCTCCACTTGGTGCATCAGATTTGCTTACAAAATGCGTAAAATGTCCTTTGTGCCGAGGTACCAAAAGTGTCGCCCAACGTTGGATGCATTTCATAGGACAGGCTCGGTCTCATCTAGCTAAACTTTGGTGTCGCTACGCTGTGAGGGCAAAATTAATCAGACTTGGCGATTCGGTCGATCGCTGAAACCGTTCTAAAGGTCAAGTCTAAAAAAAGAGGTGCCTAATGTTGGCCATATTGCATTGAATATCTCGGAGTTGGATTACATTTTGACTGCCTACTTTATTGTATCAAATGGGATAGTTTTTATTTTTCCAAGACAGGCTTATGATTCCTTAAAAAGTTTTTCGATTTTTACGGACACAACATATCATAAAGAGAAAAATCCCCAGTCGGTAACTCTGCAGAAATTTATTTACTTGCGGTACGAACTTCACCTCCTACGACACCAATAAACGCGTTTACTGTTGCTGCTGCGTGGCACTTAGTTCCCATTCCCACAATCGATACTATACTCCATCCCACCGCCGATAATCCCTTCTTCCAACAACTTCACAGAGACCTTAAAAATCCATCTTAAGCCCCGCTCCATTTGCCGGTTGGGGAAAAACTCTTCACCCACCCGGCCACCACATCCAGAGCGCAAACATTATTAGCCACAATGATAGTAATTCTCGCAACACGTCCTCTCCTTATTCGCAAATCCAAGGACCCATTTGTGGCCCATTTACATTCATTACATGCTGCACAGCTCAAGTCATTAAATTCCTTTCGTGGTTCGGCTTCCGAAATATTTCCAACACGTTGTCACCATAACGACTCGGCGTGCCTGGGTCCGGGGGCTGCCGCTCTAGACTGCGCCATGTCCTATTGCTGCAAAACTTCGCAATGCCGCACACTTAATATATTAAATTAATTTGAAGAATGCCGTTACGCGTTAACCACAGGATCTCCTTCCGGGCGAATTTACAACCGGAAACCGCCATCACAGTCATCATCCTCAACGTCGGCGTCATCATCATTTTCGGGGTTGTCTGCCGTCGGCGTCGTAGCCGTCGACGACTTTGACTTGCTGCCAGAAGATGGATCATAATTCTCGACGTAGAAAATCTAATGTCATGTGATTATGTGCTCGGCATCCATCCTTGCGTTCAGTACTCCCTATCTCCTCCCCCCCCCATGTACACATGTAGAATTCAATTAAAGCCAAATGCTGTTGATCAAAGTGAAGAACCGCCTGTGGTGGTGTTTAATGTCCTTCTTCGAATCTGGGAGATTCAAAGTCGTGTGTGGATGGGATGAAGATGAGTCTGCTTCAGACTGCCGTGCAGCATCCGTCCTTGGAGGAGAGGAATTATATCTTTTGCGAGCGTTTTGGGGATTTTTATTGCGCGATTCTTATTTTGTATTTTGCGATAAGGCAGCGAGAGTCCTTGAAGTGTGAGTGTGGCTGCGCGGCACTGGCATATGTGTAGTATCGACAGTTGGGCGGGAGGTTGCGGATTTTGCAGTTTCAAGATTTGGAAAAAATCTTCTTTAATGGTCCGCGATTTAGTGAGATCAGAGAACAGTATCCGATGAAGGCGGGGAAACGATTGCAATGGGAGTGTCGTGTAGGGAGCGACTAAGAGTGTTTATACCACAAATGATAACCGATGGAGCATCTGCTATGAGATGCAACGATGATTAGAAGTGTCTCTTATCTGATTTTAGAAAACAAATCCGCACGTTCATTCTGAAAGCCGGCAAAGTTTTAATTTGAATTTGCGAAAGATCGAGCATTTTGAAAGCATTTCTTGTGTATGAAGAAGATAGCCGCTGAGAGCAGAGAATCTAAAAGAAAACAGTACCATCCCGCAATGCCCAAACAAAGGAAAAATACGTAAGTTTCAAAAATTTCGAAAATTCAAAATCACAAAGACCAAAAATAACGAAACTTCAAAATTTTGAAATGCGCTAATGTTGAGAGTCTGGAAAACTAAAGAACCGAGACCCCTGGAAATCAAGAAAGTCAACATAACAGGACGTTCAGTATTCTGAGTTGCCAAATAACCAAAAATCATAAATGCGACGAAAGAAGGGGATTGCATTAACCAAGTTCAGACATTTCGACTGTCGACGTGTAAAGTCAAAAATCGCTTCAGAAGGGGGAGTCTACAGTTCTTTAAAAACAATTAATACGTTATATGAGGTCGGCAATGTAAAACAGCATTTTTTTCGGTCCAGGAATCGAACATGGAACGTTCCAAGGTGGTCCCTGAAAGAACAAAAATACGTACAACAAATGTCGTTGTTCTAGGACTAGGTTCTATAGTTCTGTGGTCATATTTCAACCATTCAACATGGCATGGAGCACTAGGAACAATTAGAAATTGATCTAAATGAATTAGAAGAACGAACTAGTTCAACAAATAAATCTGTACAAAAAAATCCTCTGGAGTGAAGTAAAATGCACAAAAAAATGTTTACCATGACTCACTTCTTTCTGTTTTTCAACTGGCAATTATCCGTATGTCTCTCTTAAGTTGGAGATCACAATGATCACAATTGCAGTCGTTCTTATAAACATTTTGTGTGACGCTACAGTCCACAAGAGGTAGCTTTTTCACTAACTACTCGCTAGTGTCTCCTGATTGTTCCTCCAATCACTAGAGAAACTCTTTATAGGCAATAAATACTCTTTGAGAGTTGTCAGCAACACTGTTGTGTTGCCGTAAAAGAAATGCCAGACGTTTAGGCTCGAAATCGAACCTAGAACCTTCAGCGTGTGCGACGACGCACCTTTGTTTTTCTAATTTAGTTTAAAACCATTTTTACTCGTTTTCTTCATATTCTTAAATCCTTGGTAAAACAATTTAACTATTTACAAACAAAATCAATTTTCAAAAACTACCTTACGGGGGGAGCCCTAAGCAAATCTATTGACATTTTTTTCAAATACCTGTCGACCTTTTAAAAGTACTGCTCCCTTTCACTTGAGTTGGTTCACGGTCAGAGATGGTCTGACTTAACTGGAGGCTGTTCTGCATGGCCTTACCTCGACATCCTTCTCGTAGAGGTGACACCTACCCACAGTCTTACGAGTACGTACTGCATTGTAAATAAATGAATATTCTTTCGCATTCTGGAAAAGCCCATTTCCGTCATGGAAAACAAAAACTTAGAGTGAAATATGAGTCGACCCACTACGCCATACGGATCGTCTTAAACTTTGGGAAACAATACGATAGAAATCCGCAGATGACTCCAATCATATTTATGGAAGTGAAATCGCTCAGCAATATTGAAGAGTGCCTTGGATGTAAGTTGACACCTCTCCTGCGATGGTAGCTGTTAAGAATTGGTTCCAACGCATATCGTTGTTAGTGAGACTTACCCCAATGCCAGGAAGCCGGCTGCTATGAAGAATAGCGTGACAAAAATCCACGATGCCATATTGGCAGACCACACATCGAAGGTGCGCAATATAGCTGAGACAGTAGGCATTTCAAAAGACCGACTGGATCATATGCTGGATGAAATATAGTTCACCAAGGACAAGAACACTTCCGAGAGACCACTTTGTTTCTTGGCGTTCGAGGAAAAATGTTTTTACTAGTATACATCAGAGACCAACGTCCGGCGGATGTTCTCCGGAGAGCCACTCGATTTGAGTGGTGATGGTGATAGTTTTCTGGCATTCAGAAGGTATGATCTACATCCCACTTAGTACCTGGAGCAGTTCAAAATCGTAACAGGGCTACTCAAATATTTGAGACAATTCGTAGCGCGAATTGTTAACACACCTGGCCGCTAAATACCTTTTCGAGGTTATCGCCGCAGCAAAGTCCTACTTTGAAGACCTTCAAAAAACATGAATTTGGTCGACTGCGTCGACTCACGTCGTAGGCCCAGGCTTAATTCCCGGAAGCAACACCTCGAATTTTTCACGGCACCACCTCTTTCTAGTTGCTGACAACAATTAAAGTTCTGAAAGGGTTCTCGAATCTCGACGTTCGGAGTCGACTCACAACACGAATAGTTATTGTGGAAGCTAGGTCCGGGTCCCTTGTGGGCTTTAGTGCCACTCAACAACAACAAAGAAGTCTTTGCGTCGTGGGACGTACATTTGAATGAAACTATTCCAAATTAGCTTTATATTTCTGTGCGCATTTAGGCGACGATCCTATCTATCAACTTTCTCGTGCAGTTCCTAGAAGGGTTGTAACTTACTCCAATGAAAATCTTCCAACAAAAGGTTCATCCTAGACCACGCTTTTGAGAAGTTCATGTGCTATTCTTCTTCTTCATTCCATGTCGCTATAATCCGGGGTGAACCTGGGCCTCAACCAACATGGGGGTGTTCCAGCCTGCACGATCTTTCGCCAGCTGCCTCCAAGTCACTCTAAGTTAGTTCAAGTCCTTCTCCACTTGTGTGCGCCATTTTAATCTAGGCCCTCCTCTTTTGCGATGTCCCAATGGCTCAGAATCAGAGACTTTTCCGGCTGGAACAGTGGTGCCCATAGGCTCTACCTGCTTCACCATCTTAAGCGTTGTTTCCGATGACGCTTGACCAGGCGCATGCCACTGTACAACCCATTAAATGTATCATAGAATCGTCTCTTCCATTTAAAACATGTTTATTCTGACCCAGCAGAAGCTTTAATAAACTCGCTTATAAGGAATTTAGGTCAGAGCTCTTCTACATCCAGAGAAGCTATACAGAAGTGCACACGTCACATCTTCCTAGGCTAAGAAATAAGTTCTGAATGCGAAGAACCCTCTTGGTGAATCATCCTTAAAAATAATGCCACTTTCCTAAGAAGCTGTTTAAGTGGCTTTCGTCATCTGGGAGAGTTGCGTTCTCTGTCTGTTCCAATAAAATTCAATTCCACTCAAGCTATAACCTCAAACTGCACGAGGTCCCTAAGTGATGCGCAAGAAATAAATTTCTATCTTTGTAAAAGTCGCTCTTACAACTTAGCAGCCCTTCAACTCTGGCAATTGACGTGAGGTGCCTCTCACAAACCTTGAACTAGGGCACGATGCAGACATGTGAGACAGTAAAATTCGAAAGTTCCCCACTATGCTGCTATCGTCATAAAGCGGTTGCAGAACTTCAACAAAATTATTCGCGTGCAACTTCAATTTGATGTGTCCCCCAGTCGTCGTCCTTCACCTGAGACATACTGTGACCATAAAATCGAAAGGCAACCAACCAGCCAGTCTCATAGACAGCAGCACCCTCCCCATCGGTCTCTCTCTGATCTCATAAGGCACCAACAGGGGGCAGATGGAGCAACCTCCACTCAAACACGACTGGATTCGATTTTATTGTCGTTTTACGAGCGAAATCCATGTACCGGTTATGTAACCGCATAGACTTCCCACACCATCGCCACCGGCTCAGCTAGCTGGCGCTTAATACCGAACTACATCGTCGTCGCTAGCAAGGATCATAAACTGAACGAAGGGGAGAACGGAAAAAAATGTAAAAGAGATATCCTTGGGGCTCAACAATGCCAGGCGCTGGCATCCCTGAAAGATGGAAATTGGTTTACTCCATCCCAGGGGTGGGCAGATAGCGAACGAATGTATCCAAAGTGAATTCAGGACATGTGTGACACGACGTCCCCCGCGTTCCCGCCAACCGAAATATGTATCTAGTCGGGAGGAGCACCCTCAGCCAATGTTGCCAGTTGCCAGTTGCCAGTTGCCAGTTGCCACCCATAAAAGCGAAACCGGTTAATGATATCCAGCGCCAGCGAGTGGGTGTGCGTGTGCCGAGGATGAGTCGGATGAGCAGTTCTTGATTCTTTTTCGCCCGTTTCTACCCGTCTAAGCCCTTGTTCCGCTTGTGCTTTAGTGCCCACAAGGGAATCTCGTGCCAACGGCTTGACATTTTATGCTAGCCCTGGTTGGCGGTCTCGGAGAGACGTCAGGGTGACAATAATTTTTAAATTGTCATCCCAGCATCCCGGCCCCTCGACAGGAACTCATTTGCATGGCAGGCATTATAAGCACGGCGGCGTCGATGGGATGGGAAATCCCTGGCGAACATATGTTGGATTTGCGCCATCCCACCTCCCAACCGTGCAGTCAATTTGGTGGAGGGAATGTGCGCACGGGGACGGGCGGCAGGGCGGGCTAAGTGTTACTGTCTACTAAAAGGTAAATTAAATAAAACACATGTGAGTTCATAAAGGCAGTAATTGCGTCGTGCGTACGTGTGTTTTGTGTTGCGGTTCGCACTAAGTGACTTCCACGCAGGAGAGCAGAGTTCGCCGAAACTACGGGCCCTGACGGGGGGGTTGGGACGAACGCACAGGAAATTAGGTAATTTCGGATTTTCCGAGAAAGAGAGGGGCAGAGACCGAAAACGAGGATTAATGCCAGGACGGGGGGAGACGACGCCGGGGGAGGCAGAAATTTATTGCAAACAATTTGGATGCCATATCGACGGGCTTAGTGGATTATGTGACGATTAAGGGGAGCGCTTAGGCGAGCGAAGGTTTGCCTAGATGTTAACAGAAATTACACAGAAATTAGTAGAGTTTCTTTTTTGATGTGTTCACCGGTAAAGGTGTTATAAATCGTTACACTTACACACCCGAAGGCGAAGGCTTACGCGCGTGCTTGCCTCGACACGTCACATATATTTGCGTGTGAAATTAAGGATGGCATAACGTGAGACGAGGGATTATCTCTCTCCGTGAGAGGGTCGTTCCTCGCTAAAAGGCATTTCTTACATGTCATTAAGCCCTCGGAGGAGGACTAATAATTGCCGCTGAGGTTCTGTGCCTAAGCTACCTTCAGTGTGCGGATGGCGGAGAGCGGTCCCAGTGTCTCAATCACGGGCGTGATGGCATTAGTGGGGATTTTCTTGGTTTTTTATGCGAGGAGAATGAACTTTAAGGCGTTGTCTACTTATTGTCTCTCGGGTGTGGGTTGTGAAGGCGAGACATGGTCGACTTCAGACTTTGGGAGGCTGATTTGTGGGATTTGAATTAGTGGCTGATGTAGATGATGGAATGGGTTAGTTCTTAATTTGTCCTTTAGTTCTGGTGATGAGAATGAAAATAGGGTGCAAGAAATTTCACCCTTGTCTACCGCTGCTTCAGACGGCAATTGAGCAATAGAGCCCTCTTTCAAAGGACCAAACTGACTTTCTACAACAGCTTGACCATCCCAGTCCTTCTTTACGGCGCAGAAACTTGGACGCAACTAAAAGCGGACGAGATAGACCACACAGTCCCTTAGCCTTTAGTTGGAGGAGAAGATTCACCACGGACTTTATAGGCTATACGGCATGCGCCTGGTCAGGCGTCTTCGGATAATTCGCTTAAGATGGTATGCCATGTAGACCGTAAAGACACCATTGCTCCGGCCCGAAAAGTCTTCGAATCCGCGACATTTGGACAACCCAATCGAGGACGGCCTAGGCTGAGATAGCGCACATAAGTTGAGAAGGAGCTCAGTCACCTTGGAACGCCCAACTAGAGGCAGCTGGAGAGAGATCGTGCTACCTGGAGAGCATGTCCGGCTTAGGTCCACCCCGGAATTAAGAGCCATATAAAGAAGAAGAGGAAGAAGAACAAGACGAATGCGAAGTACGAACGGCCTAGTTATAGTTCCAGATGACATAAACACGTACAGGACCGACGAGACGGCAGAAAACTCAGGGGGTACGTTATCAAAGTGCCTGGGATTATGATAAACGGCTGCGTTGCATCATGGGTCAAATGAAACAGCGGTTGACAAAACTGATTCTACGCTTGATTTCTGCACAGAAATTATTAAAGCCGAGGTAGGCGTAGTCATTGACTAACTCTTAGTTCTCGCTTCCAATTGTGGTGCTTTGTCAAATCAACGTCTCGGGATTTTATACGTCCTTCCTTGATGACACAGTTTTTTTATGATTAAGCCTAGTTTATCGCCAGACACATCTTCGGCGCTTCTTTTTCAATCTAAGCAAATGCGTTATTGCCGGCTTACTCTGCTCATTTGATCGCGTAAACGTCATTCGCATATGAATGCATTTAAACGGAGTCTTGGAAGATCGTGCCTCTGATATGTACTTGTACATTTTGCAGCATTGTTCGCTTCATGTGACATCGCATGGCCTTGTCTTAAATCTTTTTCGATGTGGATGATCTGAATGGAGCAGCGAGAGTTATCCGTCATCGTCCTACACAATCCGACGAGTATGTGCCTTGAAGACTTCTAGGAATATTAGCTCTAGTGCTGATATCTTGACTTTCTCTAGGTCGGAGGATGGAATTCTTGTTTATCTTCGTCCAAACTGAGTGAAACCTTTTGCCTGGCAGCGGCAATTGGATCGTTATCACGCGCAAAACTCACAAGAACTGCTGTTTCAATATTCTAAGAATCGAATACGTCGCTTCTGCAAATGGTACGGTTTCGTCAGGCCTTGGCCCGAAACTTTGATTTACCGGATGTCTGTTTTAACGTTTTGTAAGATTTTCTGACTTTTTATATGTCATACATCTCTCTCTCCCCTACAGCACTCGTTACATGATCTTTTCTCTTTTCCTTGACGGCTAGTTTCTTTTCTGTTCGTAAAGTAAACTTCTCTCGTGTTTCGATACAAAATTGCCTTGTACGGTGTGTACAGCAACTCGTTGTGAAACATGCGTTTCTTCCAAATGACGTCCCAAAACCGAGCACATCAGAGGCAGAAAGGCAGCTTTTTCGATAACTTCCTTACAAGGTTTTTGTGCTTTTTCGGGAGCGGGAGCGTTTCAGGAAGACTCGGTTGGCAAAGTTTTTAGCAGCCTGTTGCGATTGTGGCTTTCCATCGTCAAGCCTTTAAATCATGCTACACTTCAGTTGCTTTTTAAAAATCCAGCTTACCTTAACTACAAAAAGAAGTGATTCGAATCAGTGTTGGCACTTGAGAGGGTCGGACATCGAGATTTCTGGAGAAGTGCCGACAGCAATCGCAAGCGATCAATCTAGCAGACGATCGATTGATCAGGAGACCGTCAGGATCCATTGTAGATGCTAAGGTGTTTGAAAGGCAAAGAGATTGCGCCCAAGACAAAGATTACCATCCTAAGACCGTGTTCAGATGTTTTGCACTGTTGGCTTTGTTTTCCGACCGGTTCTAGCAAAGATTTTTTTTAACAGTCGTAGCTGGGGCATTGATAAGTCTTTTTTAGGATGTTCTAGAATTCATACTTGCCTCTATCGGGACCTAGACGCAAGCAGGCTGATGTTCAAGAATTTAGCGGAATGTTATAAGGCGTTTCCTTACGGGAACTTACTTTTTGCTTAGATCTGTCTCAAACAGGTTTTCCTCTCTGTAGCACTCACTATAGTAAATGTCACAATTTTTCATCCTGCCTAGACCATTCCTTCTCATTTCCTGGATGACAGTGTTGTCTGTTGCAGTTCAGGTCTACGGCATGGTCTTCTGTCTGTTAAAGAAACTCACATTCCAAGTGCAAAACCAAAACTTGTTGTCATTTATTCATTTTTAAGGACTATCAAAAAAATATCAACCGTCCGTATCCGAGGCACGTAGTTGCCTTGGAACTAGATCTTCCTACATAAGTGATGAGGAAGATGACCTCTGGCACAATTTACAAGTCGTTGGGCAGGCCCATTACTTAAACTCTCGGGCAGAGGCTTGACCAGATTGTCAGGTTACGTATGATCAACGACATTGCCTTTTCTGTTCTTCTTCTTTCAATGTCACTACACTTCGGCTGGACCTGGGTCTCAACAAATATGCTTGCCAGCTGCCTCCACCTTCCAAGTTCATTGAGGTTTTTTTCCACTTACATATGAGCGCCAACTCAACATTCTCTCAGGCCGTCCTCTGTTGCATTGTCCAAATAGCTCGGATTTAAAGACTTTTTAGGCCGGAACAATGGTGTCCATACAGCCTACATGGTCTTCCCATCTTAAGCTTTGTATCCGAAGACGCTTGACTCTATTATAATTAAATTACTGTCGTTAGTTCTAAATTTTGATCATAATGTATCCTGATGAAACTCCTCCTCTACTCAGTGCTTTGACATCACCTTTCCCTTTTAAAAGGTGACCTGAATGTGAGTGTCCTTCCACAGCCTTAAATGAGATTATGGTGATCGCTTCAGTCGATATTATCCTTAACTGATCCACTAACATCCTACACAGGACATTGTTTATTATATTTAAATTCGAGCCACACGTAATAAATTTGACAAAAAAGTTCCGTTCGGTCCAAATTGAGATAAAAAATCGTCATCATTCGATATTCCATGCACCACCATGACACGTTATTATTCTCACTTTTTCCCGTCCAAAAAAAACTTCCCAGATCAGTGTTTCAAATAGTTCCCGCGGGACATCTTCTTCACAGTACCCGCTTCGATGTGTATCCCGAACGAAATGTAATGAGAATCCAAATTGGATAGAGATGTACGAGTATGCGTTCTACGGCAGTCCATGAAATGGGTTCTATTTCATCGTTCATTCAACCGCTCGCAGGGTTTGATGGAAAAATAAGTTCTAAATAAACACGCCGTGTCGGCGCCTCCATGCCGGGGATACACACAGAAAAGCCGTTTGTGCTAAATCATAAGAGCACGCCGCTGACGTGTAGGTGAACAGGTGCTGCACACAAGGGGGTTACGGGGGGACATGGGGTTTTTTCCCCGTATAATTTTATCTCAGTGTAGACATATTTTTGGCGTTTTTTTTATTGTACCACGCGGAACCAGAAAATGTGTTTGCAAGTGAAAATATTTAAAAAAAAACGTAGGGGCGGTAGCTACGCAATCTGCGAGGATGTACGCTCTACTATTCAAGCAAGTCTTAAAAAAATCCAACGCGAAACAAATATGGAAGGTGAGCGTATGTTGACTTCTGTTTGGGTGATACCCTATAAAAGTTGAATTTAGGTTTGGTACTCGTATATCAACATATGCAGTCCGTTTCCTTTTCTAAGTTTTTGTTTCAGTCACCGTTAAATCCCTTGCTGTATTCTGAACAATATTCTATTTAATGCTTAATAATTTTTCATCCTTCCAGCACTATTTTTACCATCAAAAGAGACCGAACCAAATGGTGAACAGAGAGAGCAAAATTCGGCCTATACGGTGGATGCATGATGATTCGCTTAAAGAGTGGTTTCACTTCATTACATACATATTTATTAGTATTAGCAGCTTTTTATTGATGCTTTTTCCAAATATCGAACTTTTTTGAAAAGCCTGCTCAGTGCAGAAGTGCAAGTTTAGTGGTTTATCCCTTGACAGCTCCCGTACTTGTTTTGTTTTAATGATTTTTCAGCGAAGGGCTGAAAAGCGAGTGGTGTATCGTTTACATCCACATGACGGGACTGGGATCGAACAAACGACAATAAATATATGATCGCCGTGGCGTAGTGTGCGCATCGACTCAAACCCAGTAGACCCCAGGTTTGATCTCCGGATTGAACACTTCACATTTTTCATGGTATCATCTCCTTGAAATAGCTGACAACACTCAAAGAGAACTGTTGTAATTGCTTCCATATAGCTTCTCAAACCTCGCCGCTGGGAGTCGGCAGGAAACTGTAGGTTCCCTCCACTCGTAAGAGAACAGTAGCGCTCACAACACGAGTAGTTGTTTTGGTTCCATCTATATTGAATTTTACATAGGGATGTTTTTTTTTCAGAGGTGTAGAACTTTAAGTTGACGACACCATTTGAACTGATTGCCTGTTATGATGTAAGTTGCGATTTATTTTTATTTGGCATGGTATTTAAACATAAATAGCGTGGCGGTTGAACAAGATTGCCGTGTATGCCAATTTTCATAAGCTCACTTTTGTTTGAATGGACACGTCATATTTGCAGTCATAATAGTCCCCAAATGTATGTTGAGACACTGTTACATCCACAAGAATAGACTGCATTGTTTGCTTTATGGAAAAGACAGTAATCATGACAACCAACCAAGATGTGCAGCAGCTGTGGTTTCAACAAGACGGCCGAACTTGTCACATAGCTCGTGCCTTAATTATAAGGAAATAAAGGGTGTCCCAACAAGAACCCAAGATTTAAATTTGGTGCGATTCGAATTGTCATTGGAGCGCTACACGAATGAACAACGCATTCTCATTGTCAATTCGTTTTACCAAAATGGTGAAAGTATTGTGGCTACAGTTCGCAAATTGCGATCAATTTGGAGTTACAACAATGCTCCAAAAAAGGCAACTGTAAAGCGATTAATGGAAAAATTTGCCGAAACTGAGTCTGTAACTGATGTAAGGACAGCAACGCGCCTTCGACCAGGTCGATCGACCGAAAATATCGCAGCAGTACGTGATGATGTCGCTCAAACTCCATCCACCTCAATTCCACACCGAGCTCCGCAATTTGGTGTTTCCAAATCCACTATGCAGCGAATTTCGACGAAAGATTTGCATCTTCATGCATACAAAATTCAATTGACTCAGGAACTGAAGTTATGCATGCTACTGTTCTCTGACGAGTAGAAGGGACCTACAGTCCGTCCGGGAATCGAATCTAGACCTTCTGCGCAGCGGTCGACGCACTTACCCACTATGCCACGGCGACAAAAATGTTGCCATATTAAAAATAAGAAATATGTTAATTGTTGTTTATTTACTGAATTTACTCATTAATTCCATATTGTAAACTTAGACATAAAGTATAAAATATTTGCAAGTACAATATAATACAAAAAAAAAATTATACAAAATTATTTCCTCTTAGCGTAAGAGTTCCTCGTCTATTGGCACTAATCAGTGTTTGCTTTAAATCTCTTCCCCATGGGCCAGTTACCCTTTAGGGACAGCAAATCGTTATCGAAAGGCCGTTTCTCGCTTAAGACAGGCTTGATAATAATTTTTCCATCCTCTGCACTTACTCTCTCGTTCATTGTCAGAAAATTCATGCGGAGTTCAAAAACAAAGTCACAGTCTGGGTACATGCTCACGTACCGATCGAAGGCTTCCTTTCCGTACAAATACTTGTGGCCGCTGAGAACTTGAAAGAAATCCTTTAGCTCGATGGGAATATTAAATGATTTCAGTGCTGCAAAGAAAGAAATTAATTTTAAAATTTTGCGAATATGAGCAGTGTGATCAGTGCGACTTACCAGGATGAAGAAATTCATCGAACTCTGCGTCTGCTGGCCGGGTGATATCAACAGATAATCCATCGAAGAAGATTGTGACGGTGCGTGATTGAGACATTTTTTCTGAAGGGAATGATAGACACTTGAAGAGGACGAGTGTAAATGTGCTGGAGGACGTTTCTCGAATGATGCAAGTGAAGTGTGATCTGGTGCATTTATAGTTCAAGATTTTCTACCTGTGTCGTAATTGGTAATTATCATTTCGAAGACAAGTACGTTAATTACTAAAGCAAAATCCAATAAATGCATCAGGAGCAGTGATTGCTTGGTAGAAAAGGATGCTCATTTATTGCTTTACTACTAATTATTGACGGAGTTCTCAAAGCACCTAAAACTCAAAACGGTAACAACGGACAAGTTTATTGCCCTCTAAAGCAAAAATAAAAATTTGAAATACCGGGATCGTACAATTCCACGAATGCTTACATCATGAAACAAACCCACATGCAGTGTCAAAATCAAAATTCTTTTTAAACACAAAATTAGGTTTTTTCCATGTGCTATGATTTTATTAGTGGGAACAATACATCGCATTAATTCTGTAATACAATGTCGTTCGAGGATCGCGTTCTGTCACTCAAAAACACTTGCATAGAATTTCGGGCTGTAACTTACGATTGTTTGGATGATATTGCCACGATTTTTTAAGTCTTTTCCGTATTGGTAACGTGCCATCGGTAACCCAAAGAAAGTCCAAGGCGCTGAAATTGCAGCTTCATAGCAGGCACGATCAATTGTGGCGTTGATTGTGTAGCCATCTTGTATCATTCAGAGGTCGTTTAAATCTCTTAAATTTAAGTCAGTTATCGTGTGAATACAGGCGCGAAATTGCGCATCTTTTTCTTTAACTGGCGCTACAGACCGGGATGGACCTGGGTATAAAGCATCATCTCTCGCCAGCTTACTTCAATTGCGCACTCGAAGTTGGTTGAGGTCCTGCTTCACTGGCCTGCGCCATCTCAACCTAGGCCGTCCTCTGTTGCGTTGTCCCAATGGCTCGAATACGTAGACTTTCTGGGCTGGAGCAGTAGTGTCCGAACGCTCTTAAGTGTTGTATCCGAATACGCATACTCAGGCGCATGCACCGGGCAGCCTATAAAGTTCGTCATGCACCTCATCAGAAACGATATTTTATCGCACAATATCGTTGTCAAATTAAGCCTGCTCTAAGGTTCAAACTGCGAAGCGATAACGAACCGTATGGTCGCGTCCCTTCACCTTCTGATTTAAAGGAACCTTGTAAGCAGATAATCCAAGCTTGTGGCATACCTCTATATGATGATCCACATTTTCAATGTCTCTGACACATCATTAAGGCTTAATGTGCCGAATTATGTCATCCTTTAGCGCTTGAATTATTTTCAACTTATGGACGGTCATTTTTTCGTTTAAATATCCCCATAGAAAGAACTTCAATAGAGGCCAATTAACATTGCCCTGAAGTGGGATAACATGAGCAGTGTACCTACAGCGCAAATGGGTCATGGTTTGGCAAGTGGTACAATATTGTTAAAAGTACATATTTTCTCTGCTGTGATGGATTTCTGTAAAGCTCTACGCGGTAGTTTTCCTTTCGTTATCCATTCCAGCCAGTAGACGTTTAGCGTTCATCTCAAGCAATTGTTTTGACGAAGATCTTAAGCCGCACCCGCACGTTCCATACTTACCTTAATGAGAACCCAAAACTTAACAATTCTTGCCACGACTTACATCAAATTCTCATTCCTTTTGACGATGAGTTCAACGAGGCCTTTTGTAGACCAAAGCTGACACTGAGTGAAGGATATCATTTCGCCTTCAGAACCTACTCATCTCATTCAAAGCTTAAGTACTTACATCTCCCATCCAAGCAAATGAAGAACAGTTGCTTTGAAATCATCGCTTTTATTTGTGGTCTAATTAGAGACTGAAAAATGAGCAAACTCTTATCCTGTTACACCTGCTTCATATCAAAGCATACAAAGACAGACGAATAAGAGAGAGTCTCGCTTCATTTAGGACTCTAAGAAGTTTGTAAAAATCAGGTCACCAACCCATCCCAGACGAATGTGTCTCGTGCATTTTTTTCTTCTAACAAATGTATTCCTGCACCCAACTGCCGTCTCTTTGTGGTTGCGCATATTTCCCGCCGCTGCACTGCACCACGATGACTCTTGAGAGGAAAACGAAAGAGAATCTGCATGGCCCTTCTTATCCTTCAGGAGCCAGTCACTCGGCACTTATTTAAATATTCGTCATGCCCCCTTTTAGCTGAACTGAAACAGGACACGAGTACGATCCACTGCGAGTGCCATCTTCATCGCTCAGCGTACCACGACTAAGGCTAAGTACGCCTTTAGCCTCACCTTCCGTTTGACAAACTCAAGTGGTCCTCGCTTTGTGAAATCAGCAAAATTAGCATATCCTTGACCTGTCGACTGCAGCAGCATAACGCACCCTATACCCGTCGTCGCTGGATAATCTTGGGCCGCCGGAGAGTAACGAGGGGCAGGGCCGAACATTTGCTCCATGAAGCAGGAGGTGAAGGATTTAATTAGGCTTTTCTTGTGGATTCTGTGAAAGGTCTTTTTTCTTCCTTCATTCCGTTCACCGCATAACGGTGTTTATTATGTGGCGGTGGTTCATGAAGAGAAAAACTCTGAGTATTGCTTCAGAGGGAGCTTCCTGCGCTCGAATGTTTATTACGGCCGGCGCACCGTGCCACTGCCGTTGGGAGTCCTTTGATCGGTCCAGGTGGTCCCCAGCCTCTGTTTTTTGCGGTTTTCTTGTTTTCTCCCTGCCTGTCCACCGCCGTGTGAGGTCGATGAATGGACGGAGATTTTCTGTGTTTTTGTGCAGGAGGTGAACTGTGAGATGATAAGCCTATGAACGTCCGCCTGCTGGGAGGCGAATGACTTTGTACCGACGTGTATGTGGATTCACCTGGATTACGGAGCTGCCTGCGGCTCTCGGGCAAGCTAATCCATTGTGCTTATGAGTTTGATTGTGATGGCATATGCGATGAATGGTCGGCGTGCTGCATTGTGGGAAAACGACAACCGTTGAGCGGCTACTGTGAATGGTGACAATGATGGGATTGGCCTCAACCAGAATCCTTGACAGGATTTTATTCTCCCGCGGACTTTGTGCGCATTTTTAGCAACTGTTGCCAGGATTAACTGTTTGGAGGAGGCGATTGAAGTTGTAGATAAAGGCAAAGTTTTGTAGCAGCGTCTCCCAGGATAATCTGTAGTCGACTCAGCAACCAGCTGAGTTTCCTTAATCGCCTCCATTCTCCTTCCAATTACATTTTAGTTCGCTACCCCCTCCGCCACAGCGGCACCTTTTCTACAGATGCGACGTCGGCTTTCCTGATGAAACTATAAAATTCCTCTAAAACTCGGCGTTCCAGGGGTAGCCCCAAATGTCGCAGCGCACACCGTTCCTCTGGGGAAAATAATTTTATTGACTATAAATCCTTCAAGGATAATTGTGCGCAAATCCCAACTGCATTTTCAAAATCGCACCGCGTTGCATACCGTCATTGCTGTCCTTCCCCCAATCCTCCCACACAGGCGACGGCGACGGCGACGTTGGCGTCAGGCGGACAGCCCCCAGTCGATCAAGAGGACCACTTTTATGTTCCAAAAATGAAAACTTTCCATTTTACAGCAAACTTTTATGTCCTCGTTAAACGAATTCATTTCTCTTTAATTCAGGAGCGCACGTCGCGTCGGTCGTCGTTGGGGGTGGGGGGAGAACAAAAACCCAGGCGACAAGCAAGCAACCCCATCCCCGAAGCGATGCTGCGCCAGGGAAGCAAACAGAAAAAAACGGTTATCGGTTTCGAAGGGCGGTCGGGGCGGTGTTCTTAAATTTATGACTGCACTTTAGCGCTTTATTTTATTTTCAAATTGAATTCAAACAAATATTTACGCGAGTGATTTTCATCCTTTTTCCTGCAGCCCTCTGTCTCCTGCTCACCGTCGCACCTTGGCGCGCGTTTTCAAACCGATTCACATGCATGACTCTGCAGGCCGCATCAATATCACAGGAGGCGGACGAAGCTGGAGAGGACGTGTGATGCATTATCCTGTGCAGTGGGAGGGAGCGCTCTGTCGCAACGATGTTCAATAAAATCACGGGACACTTTTTCGTTGTCAATTTGTCGGAATGGCTAATCATAAAAATTTGTCCTGTTCTCTGCGCGTGTTTGTTTTGAGCGAAATTTCACATTAGTGCCGCCACCGCCGCCGCCGCCGGTGACTGGCCGCACAACACTAGACGTGATTTTTTTTTCCTTTAATTTGTGGATGTCCTGGCACTGCGCCAGAAAGGATAAAAATTTAATAAATATTGCTGTTTGTTGGGCTTTAATGCATCGAGGGGTGGGCGACGTGGGAGCATGGAGGAGCTTCACTTCGTGATTGATTGCTTTGAATTGTTTGTCTAGTTTGTTTTGTGATGCTAAGGGAGAGGACGGGTTTGATGGATTGGGGGATTTTGTGCAACTTGAAATTGTGACTGTTTACAGATGAGTTGGAAACGATGAAATAGTTACGGTGGGGCCACTTAAGACCTTACATTATTCATTTTTAAATTTTGAGGACATACATTACGTTAAATTTTGCTTTAAAAATTGGATGGACATGGAGTTCTATTTAAGTTCCGAGTCAGGACCAAGCAAGCGGCCTCCTCCATCCTCCTCCATATTTCAAGTGTGTCTTTGTTGAGAATAATTTCGCGGAGTGAGTGGAAGTGTACAAGAGCATCGCTTCGTTACGGTTGGGAGTGGATCTTGGCCTCGACCAGGTTGACCTCCAGGTTTTTCCCAAAGGTTGTTTTAGGGTCCAGAGATCTTTCTTGCATCTATTATTGATGTACGTGTTCTGTTAAAAAATATGGTGAATTTTTGTTTTTCTCAAAAAATATTTATTTTTTCATCAATTTCTATTTGGTCCCATCAAAGTAGTCCTCCTCAGCTATTCGTATAATGCCCTTGTGCCCGCGTTTTTTTTAATCCTTGAAGCAGTTCTGATGAGCTTTGTTATGCCTTTGAGTTTTCTCAGCAATTCGGTTTGTATCTGCTCAATCGTCGCAAAACACCGTCCTTTCCTGGGCCTCTTCAATCCTGGGAACATGAGAAGGTCGCGGGGACCCATATCAGATGCATGCAGTAGCTGAGGATCGCCGTTAGCGCCATTTAACAATTCTTAATCGATACGACATTTTTTTGTCAAAATTTAGAAATTGTGGAACGAACTTCACTGCCACACGAAGGAAGAATTACTAAGCTTGCTTTATATAACAGCTTGATCAGCGCGGAAATCTGGACGTTACTACACGCGGATGATGGCATCTGGAGGAGAAGATTTAACGACGAACTCTATGGGCTGTAGAGTGACATGCGCCTGGTCAAGCGTCTTCGGATACAACGTTTAAGATGGCTAGGCCATGTAGAGCGTATGGATCCCATTGCTCCAGCTCGCAAAGTCTTTGAATCTGAGCCATTGAGACAATGCAACAGAGGACGGCCTAGGCTAAGGTGGTGCACACAAGTGAAGAATGACCTCAACCAACTTGGAATGCACCGCTGGAGGCAGTTACCGAAACATCGTGCTGGCTGGAGAGGCATGTTGGTTAAGGAACAGTTCCACCCTATACTGTGAAGATCAACGAAATTAATTTTCACAGATGCAGCGTTGCCTTGTAGGCCTGTTTATTAGCTGCATGTGTTTGCCTGCACTCGTCGTCAAACCATGGGTTCCTTCTGACGTGAAACCCAGCACATCAGTGGCAGCTTCTTTGATGGCTTCTTGACAACGTTTCCATTCTTCTTCTATTGACAGTGCAGGCAGCGTCGAACTTTGGCAAAGTTTCAGGGGGACTCGGTCGGCAATTGTAGCTTTCCCACGTCAACCCGTTTTGGCCTATCTCGACTGCGTTGCTCTCTCGATATTTGGGTTCTTACCTTGGCTGCAACAAGGTGATGATTCGAGTCGATGTTGGCGCCTCGGAATGTTCGGATATCGAGAATATTTGAGGAGTGTCTGATGTCGATCGCAATGTGATCAATCTCGTTGACAGTTACTTGATCAGGGTATCGCCAGGTTCCTTTATGGATGTGGGAGGCGCAGAGAGGTTCCGCCCCGTGGCGAAGTCCAACAGCCTGAGTCCGTTTCCGAAAGTGGTGTCGTTCAGGCTGTGTTTCCCGATGACACCAGCAAAGATGTCCTCTTTTCCCAGCTGAGCATTGAAATCTCCTAGAACGACCTTGGTGTCATAGCTGGGGCATCGACTGTATGTTCTTTCTAGGAGATCATAGAACTCATCTTTGCTGTTGTCATCCTTCTCTTCTGTCGGTGCGCGAGTGCATATCGGGCTGATGTTCCCGAAGGTAGCCTTAATACGGATTGTCATGAGGCGTTCCCTTACGTAATCGTAACTTAAGACTTTTTGCCTAATTGTCCCTCGAACAACAAATCCGCATCCGAATAAGCGCTGCCTTCTTTCCCTGTAGCAGTCACTGTAGTAGATGTCGCAGTTCTTCATCTTCTTTTGCCTGGATGGCGGTGATATCTGCTTTGTAGCAGTCAAGAGCCTTCGCAAGATGTTCGGCTGCGCATGGTATGTTAAGAACCGAAAATCGTTGTCCTTTATTTGTCTGCTTGGGTCGTCAACATTAGATCCGTCCATATCCGAGGCGTGTTTTTGTCTCTGAACTGGGGTGTTTTTGTATGGTGAGGGAGTTAGCCTCACGCACAACCTACAGACTGGTAGGCCAGGCCCATTATTTAACCCTCGGGCAGAGGAGTTCGCTGCATACATTAGTCCACTACACAACGTATGTTGCAATGGCTATCCATGAGGTGTCACGGGGAGGCTGTATATCAACTTGATCTGTGCACGGACGAGTATGGCGTTGACAGCTCGCCATGTTGAGTGCGATCATAGGCCCATGCCCCATACATGGTCGGCATCAAATGTCTCTACTTGTCCCTCGAAGGCTACAATAGCAACCTCTTTGCCTGTTTTTGATATCTCTCTTATTTCGGATCTTTTTTCGAGTTTATGTTGTGCTTTTGGATAAGAGAACTGAAGTTCTTTCAGCAATAATTGTTTTTGAAGCCTTAGTTTTCATTCTGAGATCTTTTCAGTCAGCTTTAGAAGAAATGACAAGAGGCTGATGGATCTGTACAATTTGCGGAGGGTCAGGTGGCTGATCAACACAGGTGAAGTGCGAATACTTCGGGGGTTAGTATTGAAACAAATCAAGTACACTTTTGTGACACCAAGTAGAATTCATGTCGACGGGCGTCGGGGATAAGCTGCGTTTCACATGAACGGCGTAAAAGTATATTTCACAACTTTTTACAAAGCAGGCGACGTCGTTGATGTACATTGGTGGAACCAGGTGACTGCCTCGTGAAGTATCGCCACGTTTCTTAAAATACTTTTTGGATCAAGCAAATTTGTCGCAAGCTGTACTCAAGTTAGCAACGATTATGTCAACTTCGTATAGGCGTATAGTCATTTCTTGAATATTGGAATCAAATTCAGTAAAGTGGGTGATTGTAGGTCTACCTTTTTAAAAATCCATGTTGCTCGGAGTTTAGTATTGATGATGGCGGGGTGGGTGAGGCATGATCTGAATTCGAGAATAAAGCCGCAACTTTAAGGCGAAGAAATCAGCAAATAACAGATCACTCAATAAGTCGCGGGACATATAGAGGGCGCCACTAACAAAAATGATTCATTTAATATTCATTTTTTTTTTACTGGCGCCCCCTGTATGTCCCCGGACTTCTTAAGTTATGTGTTAACTCGCTCATGGGCTAAAAAAATCAACGAATTAAGATGCAGTCAGGACCCTTGTATGGTCGAAGGGAAATACCAATTACGCAAAGAAACCACTTGTTGTTGTTGAATTTTCTATTTTTTGCTACGAGTCGTACAACCTTGCGTCGACCACTCCATTGATACACATGACTGGAAAGTACGTTTCCATCACTCACAACTCTGAATACTAAGGAGAGCTATCGTGGCTGACTCTGTTATCCCATGTGGTCCTCATAACATGAAAAAAGACCTGATGAGACCTTATTTTATCTTCTTCTTCTTGTGGCGCTACAGTTCGGGGTGGACCTGGGCCTCAAACATTTAATTAATTTTATCTTGTTGCTGGTAAAACCACTCAATTCTAACTTAAAAAATCATTGATTTAGAAATTGCCTAGGAATTTGGCCTCTGTTGTGCCTGCAACCTTCCCTGTAAAGCCCACTCATCACGTATAGCTCTTGGAAAGCAAATAAAAAAGTAGCTTTAAAAAACTTCTGTCCTTCACTTTAATTTTGTTTTTGCCGACCAAATCCTTTCGTGTTCATTTCATCACCAAACGAGACCCGGGGCGTGAAAAACGAACACATCGCATTAATTTTTTATGAAATTTTTAATTTATCCCCGACCAAACACCATTCGACTGGCGATTGTCAAAACAAACAAAACAAACCGAAAATAGCGTACCGCTACCCGCCGCCTACAGGTGCAGTTTGTTAATATTTGCCAGGACTAGTCATTTGCTCGAAGGTCGTGTACCGTGTATTTTGTATCCATTTGCCGACACATTTGGTTTTTTGCTGTTTTTGAAGAAATTTCGTTCGCTGCGCAATTAACGGTAATCGGAAGCATGCATCTGACGTAAGTTACCTGCCATTGGTGGCATCAGTGCTGTTTCTTGTTTTTTGTTGACGCGCAACTGCATGAAATCCTTTTGTGAGGAATAGAGGGGTTGAGCGAGAGAGCAAGGCAACGGTTATTACACAATAAATCCAGATGACTGATTCGGAAAATCACACTGACATGAAACAGCATTAATGTCTGTTTAATCCTGTCGATTGTGAATTTTTTCGAAATGCATTCCATAGTCCGGACAGGAAGGATGCGTGTGTGCATGCCAAGAGTTGAAATCGTATGCAAATGGGAGTACCGAGACACTAACGGGGAGAGGGCGGATGGTGAAGGGCGGCAACATATGAAGTGGTGAAATTTATTCCTAACTCAATTTAGCTTAGTTTTCGATACGTTGACGTGATTCAGACTGACAAGGTGTTTCACATGACAGTGGACAGAAGGATACAGGGACCCTTGCGGATAAGAGAAGAACCGAGCATGTGAAATGAAACTGAATAGGTTAGAGGTGCGGAGAATGCGAGCAAAGAGTAGATGATAAGAGCAAATGGGAAGAGCGGGTATCGGCCACTTGAAAACAGATGGGATAAAAATTGATTTTCCCCAAAATGAGCTTAAGAACTAGTAGGAGCAAACTTAAAGATCTTTGAGTTGAAGCTGACGGAATGAACGGATAAGCGGGGGGAAATTGTATGCCAAACGGTAGAAATAAACAGTGTAAGTAAAGGACAGCATCAGGATCACACGTGTCGGATAAGACGATTGGATAACAAGGAAATCGAATTAAAAGAAAAGGATCGAGTGAAATAGGACAAGATAACCGCATAGGAGGGACAAGTAAGAAGAACGGCTGGAACCTATAAACAGACGAAGTACGTGAAATAGATAAGTTCACGTACTTGGATAAATAGATTTGGATAAAAGGATCTGCATATAAGGATCTGGATAAAGCAGATAAGGGGAGCAAATAAGAGGAATAGGTAAGGGATGTAATTAAGTGATATATTTAAGGGGAATGATAAGAATAGACTATAAGGTGCTGTAAGGTGCTAAACAAATATAAGAGGTAAGGAGAGTGAATATGAGGAGCGGATAAGATTAACGGATTAAGCGAGTGGATTGGGAGAGTGAATTAGGGGATCGATTAAGGGGAGGGGACAAGATTAGTCAATAAACAGGGCCGATAAGGGCTATATATAAAGTGAGTGGATAAGAGGCGTGGATAAGGGGAGTTGATATGGGGAATGGATCAGGGGGTGTATATACATATATGGAGTGGATAAGGCAGTGAATACGAGGAGTATTTATGTAAGGGAAGTATAGAAGGGTATTTGCGGAAAAGGGGAGTAGCGGATAAGATGAACACTAAAATAAGTCGATTAGATAGAGGAAGGATACATGGTGGGTGGATAAGTGGACTATATATGTATAGGAGTGAATACGAATGCTGTAGAACACATTCATAGAGCAGAAATTCATAAAAAACAAAAAATGGGCGTTATGGCATAAAGCAACAGCCAAAAAAATATTAACATTGAACAAGAGATTTGACGAAGACAAGAGGCCAAGGTGACTAAACGGAGTCAAAGGTTGGAGTTAAGCGGGGAAAAAACCAGATAAGGGCAGGACGTAAGCGGTACGTATAAAAAAATTTGATAAAAAGAGTTTAGTAAAAAGGATAATTAAGAGGATAAGAGGTGTATCAGACATGACATTAAAAGTGAAAGCTGAATACGATGGGTGGATAAGGAAGCCGCCAAGCTGTCGCACCTGCGTCAACATTTAAATTAGCAGAAGCTATTTGTTTGCAGATAAAGGCAGCTAAAAAAGGAAGTGCACAAGAGAAATCTTTTTGGCAACATTGGTTTAAACAGCTGACGCACGTTTCCTGTTTTGTTTCACTGTCAAGCATCTTCAGTTTGGTCTATAATTTAACCATGAATCGTCTTACAAACGAACAACGCTTGCAAAGTATTGAATTTTATTATCAAAATGCGTGCTCTGTTAAGAAAGTTCATCACGCGCTTCTTCCATTTAAGGGCCAGTTCATTTTTGGCTCAACGGGTACGAAGGTAAGCAGAATTGTCGACTTTGGAGTGAATATTAGCCAGAAGCAGCGCAAGAGCTACCAATGCATCCAGAAAAAATCACAGTTTGGTGAGATTTGTGGGCCGGTGGCATCATTGGAACGTACTTCTTCAAAGATGATGCGAATCGTAACGTAACTGTGAATGGTGCTACCGAGAGATGATATCCAACTTATTTTTTGCCCAAAATGCAAGAGCTTGACTTGACAATGAACTTATTGACGGGGCGAGTTCGGTGAACATATTATTTCACGTTTGGGGACCGGTCAATTAGCCGCCTAGATCGTGCGATTTAACGCCTTTTGTCTATTTTTTGTGGGGCTATCCGAAAGCTCATGTCTGTACTGACAAGCCCGCTTCAACTGACGCATTGGATGACAACATTGAAGCATTTATTCTTGAGATACCGGCCGAAATTTTGGAAAGAGTATGCTAAAATTGGACTTAGCGGATGGACCATTTAAGGCGCAATCAAGGTCAACATTTGCATGAAATAATCTTCAAACATTAAATTATATGGACCTTACTATGGATTCAAATAAAAATTTCAGGCATTTTTCAGAATTTCATGTGTTTTTTTTTTTTGAAAAACCTTCCTACAGCTTTTAAAAAATCAACCTTTATATTCGGGTTACAAGATGGAAAGGGAATAATTTTAAAGAAGTGCGTGGGCGCCTCATAAGGCTTTAACTAAAAGTCAAATTTGAACTTTCTCTGAACCCTCTCATACCCAACAAAACAAAACTCTAGAAAATGTCATTTCACAATCGACTAATGGGATCTTCAATTAACTAAAGACCCCAAAAAGAAGCATACACCCTCCAACCCATTTTCCCTTCCACTGCGCATAATTCATTCCCGAGGGCACAATTCAATTTATCCTCCTCCCCTCTCTCGCCCTCAAGCAATCATCAATTCATAGTCATTTCTGTCATGTTTCACTTGTCACGCATAAATTGCCCCTCAGAACAGGCGAAAAAACCAAAGAAAATACTGCGAACTCTACAAGGCCTGCGGACATGCCATGCCGTGCCGATTTCGAGGTCGCTCCTTCTGTTCTTAGCGTCAGAAAGTAGTTGTCTTGCTGTTCGATTCCACCTCCACTCGTTCATCACCGCACACACCCCGCAGCCGTCGAAGGTAAACACAAACCTAATTGGCGTGAACTTCAGGAACGTGCGTCTGTGTGCCGGGTGGCAGCCACCAGCATGAGCATTTAACAAGGTTATGCCCATCGTGGAGGCAATAAATGTGAATTTGTCCTGGCCAGCGGCGGTAATCTGGTGTCGTGAGCAAAAGGAGCTGATGTTAATTTTCAATAGCCGTTAGCTCTTGCGATGGCTAAAGACATCCTTGTACATGCTCTGAACTTGGAATGGCACGAATGATTGCCGTAGGGCAGGTATGGCAATTTGAAGTTGCTCCCTTTGTTTCATCTTTGATCAGCGAAAGGGCTGTGATGTGAGGGCGAGGAGAGGCAGATGCCAATGTTTGTCCTCAGTTGGTTACAGGGTTGGAATTGTTTATCAAATCACTGGGATCCCATCGTCCGTAACACTCGGCTTTCAGATTTAGATGAGCGCACAAAACTCTGACCGCAGAGAGGTGGGACATGGCAAACTTTTCCTCACATCAGTCGTGCACCTGGCTACGACTTGAATCCTTTGCAGGCGAACACATGTGAAACCGACGTAATCTCGTTTCAGATTGAAATAGTTTCTGTTAGTTTTGGACAGACGTAAGGCGTTATTCAATTTTGGGTTTTTGAGAGTACAACTTCTTGGAGTTGTCATTTGTTGGTCGGTGGTTTGAGATATTGCGTTTGTTTTTCACATCAAAGGAAATCTTGTTCTTTGGAGAGGAACAAATGAAATGAACACGGGTTGAAAGTGCGGATGAAGATAACCGGATTATTTTCCTGCCTCCATTAATATACGAGTCTAAGTATTCTTTGTCAGTCCATGCAGAGAAGTTTTTACTAATGAAAGGCTGAGGAAAATATTTCGAAATTGTGTTATCTGGAAAGTGGCTGGGTGTTGTAGGAACAGGGTAGGCACTGATTGGTATCAACCTGGCGATGCCCAGCTGTTGTAACTGTTTCCCACACATCAACTGTGCTTATAGTACCTCCACGTTGGTAGCCACCGGGTACTGGTTGTTGTTCATCCGAACTCAACTTGCTAAACCTATAAGTGCGACCTCCGCCCAAGAGGTATAAAAAAGGGCCCGGTCCTCCAGGTTGGGGGTGTGCGTCGGGGTAACTGCCCGACCACATTGCAAAATCTACAGTTACGAAACGACCGAACGCCTCGGATACGGATGGATACAATGTTGACGACCCCCGCAAACGAACAAAGGACAATGATTTACGGATCTGCACGTGGAATGTGAGGTCCCTAAACAGACCACGTGCAGCCGATGAACTTGCGGAGGCCCTGGACTGCTATAAAGCAGACATTACCGCAATCCAGGAAATGCGGTGGGATGGGCCGGGCAAGAGAAGAGTGAGAAACTGCGACATATACCACGGCGACTGCTACAGGGAGAGAGGGAAACGCTTATTTGGATGCGGTTTTGTTGTTCGAGGCAGACTTAGGCAAAAAGTCTTAAGCTTCCAACACGTAAGCGAACGCCTCATAACAATCCGCATTAAGGCTAAATTCGGGAATATAAGCCTCATATGCGCCCACGCCCCGACAGAGGAAAAAGATGACAGCAGTAAAGAAGACTTCTATCACCTCCTAGAAAGGACATACGATCGCTGTCCCAGCTACGACACCAAGATCGTTCTAGGAGATTTCAACGCTCAGCTGGGAAGAGAAGAAGTCTTTGCTAAAGTCATCGGAAGACACAGCCTGCACGCCAACACCTCCGGAAACGGACTCAGGCTAGTTGACTTCGCCTCGGGGCGAAATCTTTCTGTGGCCAGCACGCGGTTCCCACACCTCAACATTCATAAAGGGACCTGGCGATCACCTGATCAATCAACCGTCAATCAGATTGATCATGTTGCGATCGACGTCAGACACTCCTCCAGTATTCTCGATGTCCGAACCTTCCGAGGTGCAAACATCGACTCGGATCATTTCCTTGTTGTAGCCAAGGTAAGAACCCGGATATCGAGGGAGCAACGGAGTCGAGACAGGCCAAAACGGTTTGACGTCGGAAAGCTACAATCGCAGCCGATCGCTAGAGCCTTTACCGATCGACTCTCCCTGAAACTGTCTCAAAGTTCGACGCTGCCTGCACAAACAATAGAAGACAAATGGAAACGTTGTCAAGAAGCCATCAAAGAGGCCGCCACTGATGTGCTGGGTTTCATGCCACCACCTAAGAGGAACCCATGGTTTGACGACGAGTGCAGGCAGGCGCATGCAGCCAAACAGGAAGCTTACAAGGCAACGCTGCATCGAACGACGAGAGCTGTTTGTGAGCTCTACAAACAGAGAAGAAGGGAAGAGAACCGGCTTCTCAGAAGAAAAAAGAAAGAGCACGAGAAGCGCGCGGTCGAGGAAATGGAGAGGTGCTATGGCAGGAATGACGTCCGAAATTTTTACCGCAAGGTAAAACAGTTATCTGGCGGTTACAAACCTCGGACTGAAGCCTGCCGGGACCAAAATGGACAACTGGTGGTAGAGTCGCAGTCGGTGCTGAGAATCTGGAAGGATCATTTCTGCAGACTCCTAAACGGCGATGACGACACAAATCCCGCTGTTAGGCAGAATGTTCCACTCAATTTGGACGACGATGGACAAGAATTCCGTCCCCCCGACCTCGACGAGGTCAAGATAGCAATATCGAGACTGAAGTCGAACAAAGCTGCTGGCGCGGATGGACTATCCGCAGAGCTGTTCAAAGCGGCTGGGGATGAGCTGGTTGGGTGCATGCACCAGCTCATCTGTGAGATATGGTCGGAGGAAAGCATGCCCGACGAGTGGAATCTCAGCATCGTATGTCCGGTCCACAAGAAAGGAGACCCCTTCGACTGCGCCAACTATCGAGGGATCAGTCTCCTTAATATCGCATATAAGATTCTCTCTGCCGTATTGTGTGAGCGCCTGAAACCGTTCGTCAACAACCTGATAGGTCCTTATCAGTGTGGTTTCAGGCCAGGGAAGTCCACAATCGACCAGATCTTCACACTGCGGCAAATCCTGGAGAAGTCCCAAGAAGTACAAATCGACACCCACCATCTATTTGTCGATTTCAAGGCCGCGTATGACAGCGTGCATAGAGACGAGCTATACAGTGCCATGTCTAGTTTTGGCATCCCTACCAAACTCGTCAGATTGTGTAGGATGACGATGGAGAACTCTCGCTGCTCCGTCAAGGTCGGTAGCGAACTCACCGAGACCTTCGATGTCAAAAAAGGATTTAGACAAGGCGACGCGCTGTCATGCGACTTCTTTAACATCATTCTTGAGGGGATCGTGCGTAACTCACACGTCAACACCAGAGGCACGATCTTCCACAAGTCCGTTCAATTGCTAGCTTATGCGGATGACATTGACGTGATCGGCCGAACTCAGCGAGCCGTCAATGAGGCGTTTGCTAGCATCGAAGCGGAAGCGGCTAAAGTGGGACTGGTGGTAAACGAGGGCAAAACTAAGTATATGCTGTCATCGAAGAAGGACGCAGAACATCGACGTCTCGGACAGAGCGTCACTATGGGCAGCAGACACTTCGAGGTAGTTAAGGACTTCGTCTATCTCGGCTCCGCGGTGAATAGGGACAATAACATCAGTACCGAAATCAAGCGCAGAATCACTCTTGCCAATCGCTGTTTCTTTGGGCTTAAGAGGCAATTGAGTAATAAAGCCCTCTCCCGAACGACCAAAGTAACTTTGTACAACACCTTGATCATCCCTGTCCTGCTTTACGGCGCAGAAACCTGGACGTTACTAAAAGCGGATGAGGAAGCCCTTGGTCTGTTCGAGAGAAAAGTTCTGCGTGCGATTTTTGGTCCTGTTTGCGTTGATGGCATCTGGAGGAGAAGATTCAACCACGAACTGTATGGGCTGTACGGCGGCATGAACCTAGTCAAGCGTCTACGGATACAACGCTTAAGGTGGCTAGGCCATGTAGAGCGGATGGACAACACTGCTCCGGCCCGAAGAGTCTTCGAATCCGAACCACAGGGACAACGCAACAGAGGACGTCCTAGATTGAGATGGCGCACACAAGTGGATAAGGACCTCAACCAACTTGGAGTGCGCAACTGGAAGCAGCTGGCAAGAGATCGTGCTAGCTGGAGAGGCATGTTGGTTGAGGCCCAAGTCCACCCCGGACTGTAGCGCCATCCGAAGAAGAAGAAGTTATCTGGAAAGTGTACATAGGGAACTGACATGGTGTCAAGGTTCCTATGTTCCTTGATTCTTAAACCTTAAAAGTGTCTAATTGTTCACAGTCATAGATTGCAAAGCATTTCCAAGAGTTCGTCCTCCAAAACTCCTTAATGTTCCAAAAGGCATTTTCACTAAATTTTTTTCGCCCTAAAAAATCCAATTTCAAAATGCACGAAAATCCTGAAGCGCCTTATACCCCAAATATATAACAAAAAAGAAAATTCCCAAATTCCGGGCGAAATTTCGGGGAAATTTTTAAGCCCTAAAAATTCAAAATTTCAGTGAGATGGCCTAAAAATGTGAAAGTCCTAAAAAGTCTATGCTCATGTAGCAGAAAATCCGAAAAATTATTTACGTCCCGGTTCTGAAAAGTCTCGGAATCAAGAAAAATTCGAAATCTTTTGATTACGAAACCATGGAGTACTGAGCAATTCTAAACCACAAAATGATTGAAATTTTAAAATTCCTGAAGCCCCAAATTCCAGTCCCTTAAACGGAAAGTCAAAACAAAAGATGTCAAATATCTTACAGAGTCCTAGATCTTAAAAACTCCGAGGATCTTAAGACCGTTAAGTCAAAGAGACGTCAAAATTACGGAGCGATCCTAAGATCACTGAATCAGTGAGAAAACCAAAGTCCATAATATCAGGAGAGAGGGAATTTTAGAGAAGCCCAGAATCCAAAAAAAAAATCCACTTATGCCTTAACAAAGCCCAAAAGATAGAAAAACCCCTCTTCGGAAAAAAAGGAAGAAATGAGTCAAAATGTGTGGAGCAAAAGACAAACTTTGGCAGAAAAGTGTAGAACATCGGCATGCCAATGAACCGACATGCTTTTTTAACTGATTGTTTAAATTGGCGCCCAACGCTTGTTCTTAAGACTTCGTGATTTTGACCTTTCACGACTTTTTGGTATTGGAAATTTTACAGTCCATGACTCTCTCCCTCATTTGTAGAGTGAACGTATACCTTACAAACAAGCCATTCTCACTCAATCGTGAGCCCCAAAGTGGAAAAGCTTATTCTCTTACCTCTTAACGAACTTTCAGATATCCTCGGAATAGTTTTCCATTTTCTTCGTGACTTCAGAACCTTGACACACACTTCATAGTGCCGTGTAACTCAATTAGTCAGCAATAATTCAATTTCCCTCCCCCTCCCCCCGCAACTATTCCCCAGCCGGGACAGATAAATCTCCGTGAACAACCTGTTTATGACATCCGCACCTAGTTCTAATCATGAACCCACCCATCGTCTCACCCCCTCACGGGAAGTCATAAATAATTGTAATCTACTCGTCCGTACACGTGCTCTCCTCCAAGTTGCACATTAATTCCAATTTAATGAACCTATTCCCTCCGAAACCGCCGCAATTTATTACCTGGCAACACTCGGCCAGCGACGGAACCCTTTCTCGCACTCAAGACGTGAAGATGCCTTCCACCGAAATGCACGAGGAATCTGAGGGTATTAATCAAAAGGCAAACCGAGAAATTATTCTTGCCGTGTGAACACCCTCCACGCCTCCTCCTCCTCCTCCTCCACCCGCACTATCGGATGCATGGCGACGAGGTCGTCGAAGGAGAAAGCCTGGCGACAGAGAGAAATATTATTTCCTCGAGCGGATTCGTAAATTCATATTCCGGTGCCGCAACCACTGACACACTCCCACTGCCGATCCTGATCTGGTATCCTTCTCCGTCTTTTTTCGCTTCGCCACTCCACTTACCATGACTCTTGAGGCGGCAGCTCCAGGGTCTGTTTCCATTGCTGCCACCCTCGAAAACTGCTGCTTCCGACCGCTGCTACAGGTTTGCATATGAAATGTCGCACACCGTATGCTTCAGTGAACTGAAAAAGGATTATCCCCGCTTCAAGTCACACTTCGGAGTCGGGCTCCCACCTCTCCCCCCACGAGTCCTTGGGTCGGAGTTTTGAGTTGGTAGGCACTGAAGGAGAAACTAGTTGGCCAAGGCCCCTCATGCTCTCAGCAGCAGCAGCAGCACTTAATAAATTGCCCCAGAAACCGGCGCTGAGTCGGAACCGCTCCGCAAGGGGGGGGAGGTGTCAAGGGACCGCCACAGTTCAGTCGTGCTCTTGCATTCCACAGATGAATTGTCACCGCGTGTAAGCAATGATAATGCTGTCACCGAGTCCATTGGGCGTCACGGGCGCGAAAGCGAAATTGCCACGAGGAAGGCGCGCACAGTTTGACTGAATGTTTAATTACTCCAAGCCGTGTTCGAATCCCCAGCCCCCATGTGTGTTGTAAATTGAAGAAGGCCGCAAGCTGTGTGGATTCGCCGCCGTCGCTGAGCACGGATGCATGGAGCTACCCTCCGACGTTATCGCTTCTCTGCACGAAACTTGCAAAGCAAACGCGAGCAACTTCCGACAGCTGCAGGCGTGTGAATATGTCCCCCGGAGCAGAAGAACCATACGCGGAGCGATGCATCTGCGTGCGCGTTTGAGTGAGTACCAGCGTCACTCTGCTGAATGTGATGTTTGCTTAAACTTTTTCCCGAGCTGGCGCTTGGCTTGGGGGAATTTGCATTTTTTAGCGAACCGCAACGCAGGATCCGCTCTAAATTTGATTTCAATTGAAACCAGTTGTGGGGGCGCGGAGGGATCGGGCGCTCCGCGGCGCTGTCGGGTTTGATTAGTAATTCATTTCACGGTTTCGACGGTTAAGTAAGCTCCTGTGGGGTCGGCGACCAAGTCCGGTTGTCGGGCGACCTACTTTCGGGCGGTGACCAGCTGTGGAGGGGCAGCGGTCAGTGGTTTGGCTGGGGAACAGTGATGAGTTCGTGGTGGATATGCCGTAAAATTTAATAAATCCTGCGGGGGCAATGGTTGCGTGTGTTCGTGGTCTGAATGCTCGTTTGACGGGCCAATGGAGAGAACTTATTTCTGTGGATTTCCCTGTATAAAGTGGAAGGGAGGGGGAGGGAGGCGGGGTGAAACAATTGGCTGATTGCCAAAAACACAAGCAGGTATTTAGCTTATGGAGCGGACGTTGCTTGAAATTCAAATAATGACGGGCAACATTGCGATGTTTAGATGAGCCATTTGGTTTCGGGGATGGAAGCTAGAGGCAACGATTCCAAGAGTCACAGTTGAACGATGCAAAACAGTGAGTCCTTGCTGATGCTGTGCCAGTGGGGAACCTAATCAGGATAAGTCTCTGTAGGCACACTCAAATCTCTCAATTCAGAGTTGACAAAAATTCGTGGGTGATTCTTGCTGAGGTTTGTATTTCAATAGGCTATTTCGACAGATCACGCGTGACTCCTATCAAACTGCTTTGTTATTTTTGTTCAGAATTATTTGGCAAGTTCAAAAACTCGCGGCACAGCAGAGTCCCCAAATTGTTTAGCTGCACTACGAATATATGCGTTCTGTGAAAAAAGTTTTTCGTGCGATTGAAGGCACCAATGGTGCGCATGATCGACCTATTGCTAATACCATACGAAAACTTGAATCCCAGTTTACTTGATAATCGACTGGTTAGACAATAACCAGCGCGTAGGCAAGAGACTGTAGCAGCTGTAGCTGAGAATGTACGCGAAGACAGTGTCGAATTGGTTCGTCGTCGTGAGCAACAGCTTGGCTTTGTGTATTTTTCGTTAGGATCTTGGAACAAAAACCACCAAAATTCAACTTGTATAAGAACTATAGCCGGACGACGTGAATTTTTTTCCGGGAATGGGCTCCGGGAAGACCCATTAAAATCCGGTGTTCCGGTGGAGGTTTGTCCAGACATGAAGCCCAATAATGACTCTTCTTTTTAAAACCCAAATATTGAGTGGTCAGAGAAAGACACCTTTCTTGCAATCAAGTTTATTTGAGCACAGCTCAATTCTGATCCTAAATGGTGTCAAAACCTTCAGGAATTGCAGACACGAAGAAGAGCTGAACACGAGGAGAGGATAGACACGAGGAGGAGGTAGACACGAAAAGGACCTAGAATCGAGGAGAAGGTAGACACGAGGAGGAGGAGGAGGTAGCCTCGAGGAGAAGGTAATACGAGGTGGAGCTAGACTGGAGGAGAAGGTAGATTGTAGGAGGAGGTAAACACAAGGTAGATGTAGACACGTGGAAGAGGAAGACACGAGGAGGAGATAACGAAGAGGGGCTAGAATCGAGGTGGAGATAGACACGAAGAGGAGGTAGACTCGAGGAGGAGGTAAGCACAAGGTGGATGTAGACACGTGAAAGAGGACGACACGAGGAGGAGGTAGACATGGGGAGGAGCTAGACTCGAGGAAGAGGTAGAGACGAGGAGGAGCTAGACTCAAGGAGGAGGTAGAGACGAAGAAGAGACAGAAACGAGGATTAAGTAGACTTGAGGAGGAGGAGGCAGACACGAGGTAGACAAGAGGAACGAGACGCTTTCTGCAAACCATTGCAGAAAGCAGCAAGTTTTTGGCAATTTACTTGAACTAAGTCAAATTTAAGTGGGACACGCTTAGAATCTACAAAGTTAGGTCACAATATTTTGAGAGACGAACGGGAACCTTTCTACATGGCTTCAGAATGGGCCAAGATATACAAGACGGCTGTATTAGCGCTGATGAGAAACCCCAAGATTGCGAAAGACTACCATTACATTCCTATATGGTCTCGTGACATCCTTGGTCTAAATTTCTTAAAAAAATGTGGGAAATCAGGATCATGCCGTCAATGGTAAGCTTCATCAGGTCACGTCTACGGACTATGTGCTTCCTGAAATGGAAGCTCATGATCTCGGTTGGCTTTGCTTTAAGCAAGACAGCGCTACGAGTCATACAGTGTGTGAAATATTGAACTTGAAGAGAAATCATATTGATGAGCATTTAATTTGGTTCTTAAATTGACTTTGAGGATGGATAAAGTCTCAGGTCTTTAGGAATAAGCCAGCTTAAAGCTCTAGAGGGCAACATTACTCGTATTATCCGTGAGATATCACTAGATGTGTCCGAACGAGTGGCCTATTGTTGGACCTAACGAATGAACTACCTCTGAGTTAGATGTGGTCATCATCTGGATGATATTTTTTTTCTTGTGACGCTAAAGTTCGGGGTGGACCTGGGCCTCAACCAACATGACTCTCTAGCCAGCGAGATCTTTCGCGAGCTGCCTCTAGTTGCGTGTCCCAAGTTGGTTAAGGTCTTTTTCACTTGTGTGCGCCACCTTAGCCTAGGCTCTGTTGCGTTGTCCCAATGGCTCGAATTCGAAGACTTTTCGGGTCGGAGCAGTGGTTTCCATAGGCTCTACATGGCCTAGCCATTTCAAGCATTGTATCCGAAGACGCTTGATTAGGCGCACGTTGCTGTACAACCCATAGAGTTCGTCGTTAAATCGTCTTCTCCAGATGACATCAACGCAAGCAGGACCAAAAATCGCACGCAAGACTTTTCTCTCGAATAGACTAAGGGCTTCCTCATCCGCTTTAAGTAGCGTCCAGGTTTCCGTGCCAGAGAAGGACAGAGTAGGACTGGGATAATCAAGCTGTGATATAAAACACGCTTAATCCTTCAAAAGAGGGCTTCATTACTAAATTGCCCCTAAATCCCAAATAAACAGCGATTGGCAGTGATTCTGCGTTTGATTTCGGAACTGGATGATATCATTCTCAAAAAGTAAATGTCATTAATTGTTCTCTTAACCGGTAATAAAAGTTTTAATTTCAGCTTCAATTCTACATTTCAAATCACACCGCACGATGAATCACCCTTTATGTCCCCTCTACTCATGTCAGAAGAAAAGCACGCACAACACGACTACGTGATGAATGAACAGGGCTTGGATTGTAGTGCCACTTACTTATCTATTAGGGCACTGATAGCCTTAAGGAATTTGCTTACTAGGCGGTAATGTCCACTCCGTAGCACCTCACTTGTAAACATCGTAAATGACAAGAAGAGTTGAGAGGACTCCTGCGCTGTTAAGGCCTAAGCCTTGGGATGGTTATAAGTCGTTTGGACTCTCGCTGCTACGTTCTTCTATGTCCTCCATTTAAAGTTGCCACTGCATCCATTTCAACAAAAATAAAAATCATTTTCAAAAGAAATTTAATTTTCATGAAAATTCTGCCAACGTACGTCGCATCCGAATATTGATGGAAGCGTTCACAGTGTCCATTAGTCGAGTCCCGCACAGCCACTCATCCGACCCCATTAGGTCTTCCTGTTGCGACTCTATTAAGCCCGCATCGACAGTCATTAATTAATGCAATTTTCGTTAATGTATATTGCACGGAAGCGCAAATAAATTAATTGAGTTTATTCGGCACACTCCACACGTGTGGAGGGCGGCAGCGACAAATCCGGCCCGACTAACAGCAGTTCGACGACGCCACCGACCGCACACACAATTGCTGAGCAGTTTTAAGCCAGCAACTCGTACAACTTAAATGAAAATTGAAAAAGGACCACGGAGGCATCGGAGGCGACGTTGGCGGCGGTGGCAGTGTGCGGTTGCAGAGCTCTGAGAATCCATTAAAGAGCGGAAATTATAAGCCACTCAGCTTATCGGCCAGCGCCAATCAAGCGGAATTTTCTGTTTCGGATCCTCGCCTCAGCACGCTCTGACGCCTGAGGTCAGTGTCGTTTCGAGTTGATGACCGCGCCGATGTCCGAAAGGTATCATCAGTAATTATCTTAATTTAATTACGGCTCGATACTGGATTCGGGAGGATCTCTGAGAGGATTATGTTATGCGGCCGAGAGGCGTTGGATAGTTTTTTTCTTCCGGATTTTATTAGTTGGAATCGGATTAAGTGGCAACGCAAGCGACTACAAGGACGACGATAACGACGACGCACGGTCGAGACGAAGCCGACGATGGACGGCAATTTGATTTGTGTTTATGGGTTTTACTGCTGCCGTTGGGCATATTGGGCGCTCTGATGTGAAACGATGTTTGGGACGAAGATTGGTTGCAGGCATGTGGCTGTGGGTGGGGGCAGGGGCGTTTAGGGAAGTTTTATTGGACGCATTACACACACGATGTCATTCGATTTTATTCGTCGTCGTAGAAGAGGCGAGATTGCTCGGAAGTAATGGACGGCAACACTGATGAACGTGGCCAAAGTTTCAGATTGACTTGGATTTGGGGATGTATTTGCGTTCAGAATCGTACATCGTGGGGATTAATGGTGCTGTTGTTGATGGACGTGGCCCTCTCACACCACGTTCTTTGCTCTCTGTCACGAATACATTGCTAATTACGCCGTTTCCTCGTCAGTTCATTTGTGATTCGTGGTAGTTGAAGGTTTATGCGACGATAACTAATAAGATATGTGAATGAGAGACATTTCGATTTTTACGGAGTAAACGGAAGAAGATGTGTCAAATCGTCACTTTTTCTGGAGTGTACAGCGAGTGAGGACAAATGTGAATATTGCATTTTGCTGAATGTTGGAAACAGCATGGACACAATTTATCTTCAAGCACCTTTCAAACTTGTCGCCGCCTTCATACTCATTTTCTGGACAGAACGCTCATCTCAAGTTCATGTTCATGGCACCACAGCATTCGAGTTGCTGACTCAAAGAAAACAAATTGTCCCTAAAAGATTTTTCCGTTTACGGCTGTAAGCTGTCGGTCTCCTTTACTCGTCAGAGATCAACATAAGTAGTTTCTAAGGTAAACCCTCAACAACCTAGTTGGCTGGACTAGAATTTTAGGTCTAAGATAATCCCGAAAAAATACGAATCTTGAGCGTAACTTTCGACACAAACATGATTTCTGGGTCTTAATTAAGATGTCAAATGAAGCTTAAAATCAAAACATTTAAGAACGAATGCAAGAATCTTCTATTGCAGAATGCGAGTGGAACTATAGCTCTGTATGGTACACTGGCTTTGCACTGCCGAAGTTCGTCCGACGGTATTGTACGGCATCGCAAGTTGCTCAACCGAGTGTAGATGTAAGCCAGTGTCTACAGAAGTTATGAAGAGTTCGCGGCACTATATATTCGCCTTTTCTTTACTCCTTTGGATCTTCTAGAAAAGGAAATTGCAGCCCGTACAGCAATCAGACTCGAATCTATTGGCCTATGGTCCGAGCTGGGGCACGGTCAGTCTATAAACCTAAAACTGCTTACATTTCTCCAAAAAAAAACACGGGTCTTAGCCTCCTCCTAACCCCACTTTGGGAAATAATTTACAGCCAGCGTACCAGAAAGGTTAGACTGGTACTCTGTTCTCAAGTCGCTGGGAGATTCACTCTGAATGAAAGGCTACGGCCTGGGGTCTGCTCTAGAGACCTGAAACTTGGTCTCTCCTTTAACCTACCTTCACAATGCATTCTTTTTGAGGCAAAAATCTTGGAAATTAATGTTGATGGAAAATTCTGCTCTTGGAGGTCAGAACTCCCACTCAACCACCTCCATCAAGTGCCGTCTTTTTCTCACAGAGATGACCAAATGTATTAAAATCCATCTAATCTGTGTGGCGGAACACAGTGATGTCCAGGGGACCTGCAAAGCATGTAACCTTGCTTGCCAGGTACAGCACTTTTGACATCTTTCTCAAAACACAAATGTTAAGCGAGAAAAACAGAAGGTCGTTAGAGAGTCCCCACTTGTCTTTCAAATAAGGCTATTTCATCACAGCGCAATCCTAAACGCTCTCTATGCCTTGTTTGGTTAAACAAATTGTATAATAGACCGTAAAAGGCCTCACAACAAGCCATTGTCTCATTGGGGAACATACTCCTCCAGACTCGGCATACCCCACAATGACGTTTGCAGAAGCTGCACAGACGAAGAGGAGATTGATCTCATCTCTCCTCTCCTCTGTAACTATCAGGCTCTTACAAAACGAAGAAAGAAATACTTTCTTTGACCACCAGGGGGAACTTAGCAATATTAGCGTGGAACGCCTTGACATTTAGTTATCTCAGAAGTACAAGAGGTATCAATGTATAATGTGCCCAATGGCGGCCTAACTGTGGTTGCTTCATTGGTAACCGGCCTCTTTAATTTAACCTAAGACAACCTAAGGAAGCCCCTAGTGGAGCGTAGCGCCAACACGCTTTTTCTTTTATTTGCCCCAACTTATGCACAGCTAGTGTCTTAAACTAGTAGTCTTAAACGTCTGTCTTGTTTCTATCGCAGTGTGGAATTACGGTGGGTACGTTTGCAGTGTTTGATGCTTTTGAAACAATTTTCAATTAATCGGACACATATTTCGGCCAATATCGGCAGAGATGACCTTTATTACCCTTCCAATGTTGGCTCTGACTGACACGTTAACATCACACTACGAATATGTACACCCAAAATTTTGCACCAAATTTATGTTGGCTGTCTAATAGGGCGAGAATTACGACCGGAAATTGGAGTTGGTTCCCTCAAAGTTTGTGGTCACCGCTTTCACAAATTAAATTCAAAATTGGCAAGCCCCTATTGGGAGACTTCTTACTAAGTTGGTGCTATTCACTTCTACCGAGAAAAGTTCAGCTCTTCGTAAAGTACTTCCATGCAAAAATTTAATGTGCTAAAAAGGGTCCAAAGCCTTACTTATAACATCAAGTGCTCGTGTTGTGTGTGCTACTGCTCTCTCGTGAGTGGAACGGAACTAGAGTTTATTGCCGTTTCTTAATGGCGAAATTTGAGAAGATTTTCATAGAAACTTCGTGTTGTGTCTTGTCAGCATCTCTATAAAAATGGTGCCGTGAAAAAAGTCTAGGAATCGAACTCAAGACCTTTGCCCTTACTCACTTTGTTCTAAGACTGGAGCAAATGGGGAAATTTTTGAATGCTGCTTAGCCCTAGCCAAGTTTTTGTGATACTAGAGAGTGAGGACTACTTTTTTTCCAATTTTTAATAAGATTGCGCTCCGCAGAAGAGCTTCTATCTTTGTGTGGGTGGACCTTCATCTGCTGACACATGTAAACATGCGTCAATGGCAAAGTGCTTACTAATAAGTAATTCTGCCAGACAAGCAATCTCTATGTTGCGCACTAGATAAGAATAGTCACAAACCGCCATCTCAAACTTTTGACGGTGCTGAACCTGAAATGCGAAACTTTTGTCGCCGTGCACAGACAACTTTTGGCTGCGGTCTGCCTACGTACATCCAATAGTTCCAAATAGTCCTATTCACTTTTATGTCTTAAAGGGTGGGCTAAATATTAGTTTTCTTTTTAAAAATTCAAATTTGGCCATTTCTTATGGTACTTCACTCCAACTTGTTGTTTGCCTCGGGCTTCAGTCCGTGGATGGTTTGGATGATATTGGCTTTAGATGCCTGAATCGTTTCTGAATTTTTGACATAAAAACGGTCCTTCACGGTTCGCCTGAAACGTCCAAGGGAATAAATATCAGTTCCGTGACAGCCAATAGACATCGCCAAAACTCAGCAGTCGCTTTGAAATAAGTTTTCAAAGTTTCCCAACGTTAGTCCAGCGTTTCGTTCCATGAAGGGAAAAACACTGACAGGAATGGAAACTACTCAAAAAGAGGGAAAAAATGAAAGAAAGTCAGAACTACAAGCGGAACCAATGACTTATATGGTTCGCCTTGTAGTTGAGTTTTTCACATTGATTTGAGATTAGGATCGAAACCCATTGCGTAAAACCACATAAGTTGAGTTGAAATGTAAGACATTGCAAAGTCTGAAATGGATGCCCTTGCGATAAGAAAAACAAACAACCTCCCAGCAATTCCAAGAAACCCCGACCTAGTTTCAGAAAATGGCATCTCACTTATCCATGCCTCAGACCCTTTCCTCTTGAACACCGCAACAGTGGGACATTTCAAATGAAGACATCTCTCGATGATTCATTTTCTTTTTCAAACGCCGTGGATAATCCCCCGTCGCCATTCTTTTGCGCGCATCTTCCATAAGTCATGTCATGCCGACACGAAACGACGCAGCGACACTGAACAAACGTCGCAACAATCGGGTCCATGGGATCAACCAGTTTCCGTAGTTCAGTCGCTTTAATGGCCGTCAACCGGCTGTACGACCCTTCTCCTTGTCGCCAACCGACATATGTTTTATTCAAAACACACTACAGGACATGAGGCACGTTCCTCTCTCATCATCGTCATCGTCATCGTCTCCGGCATCGCCCGCTGACATCGAAGCCGCCGCCACCGCCACAAGCGTCACCACCGTCGTCCGTGTCAGTGACGGTTGGTTAAAAAAACATTTTTAATTTAAATAAATCACCTTAACATTCTGTGGGCGTGCCCTCACGCAGCACTCAGTCAGGCCGCAGCTAGGATTACACAGGCATGACACGACGGAGCCTTTCCGTCACCGTTCCCGTTAAGATGCCTTAAATATTCAAGTTTTTCTGTCCGCTTTTTGTACTCCTTGCACATAAACGTTTATTGCCGGCTCCGCGTGCGCCGTGACAGGTAATGGCCGTCGTTGTGTCGGTTTGCTGCAGATGAAAGAAATCCTTTCCCTCTCATTTGCAGTCCTGTGTCCGCTTTGTTTGGCATCCCTGGTCTTCTGGACAAAAAATTTCCATAGAATATTCCGGTCGGACGGAAGTTGTAAATGTTTTATGCTCAGCCCCATCCCCAACCCCCCGCTACGTAGGATGTTTTCTGAAACATTATTTCTCGTTCCTCTCTCGCACCAGGCATGCACACACGCCGACACATGAACACGCACACCGGCCCGGGAGGGGGAAGTTAAGGTATTTCACTGATTTATTTATATATGCTCGCCTCCCGGGGGGTTGAACGGCAACAGGGGCTTGGGGTGCGGGAAAAATATTCACAAGGAATATCTGATCTTATGACGAAGGTAAATGGGGGTTTTCCCTTTCGCCCTAACTATGGATAAGTGCAGCTCGTATCTCCTGGTTAACGTCGGGATAAGCCTGCTGCGTGAATACCCACTAGCCGGAAGGATATCGGTTCGGTGGCGGCGAGGGGCCATTTCGGTGCCCGACTCGTCTCAGGCGGAGGCTTTAAATTTCACCCGAAGAGGCTGGTAAATATTTGATTTGCAAGCCGGCTGCGCGGCTATTTGGGTGGCGGGACGACGCTTATCGGCAGATGCCTTCATCAGCTGTCTTGACCTTTGTTATGGTCCAGTTGGCAATGGTGCTGGCGGACGAGCGGGCAGGGCTAGAGATGAAAGCGAAATGGAATTTGTAAAATGTTCCCAAAAAGGCATTTGCGGCACGTGTGGATGGGGCGGGGTTAATGTCGAGTGAAATGGAATAGTTAAGCAGGAAGCAAATTGAGATGGAAGAGGGTTAATTACCGCAAATGACTGGAAGGTGTTGAAGGCAAATGGGATCAGACGTGAATGGATGTGGATTTGCGGGAATAGGTCACGTCACGTTGGAATGAGCTCAACTGCTCATGACACGTTTCAAATCGAATTGAAGGAGTTGTGCGTCAGCAATTGAATTTTCGGAATAGAACCGAAGAGTTTTCCGCATTCACTGGATGTAATGAGTTCACGGCGGGTGCATTATTGTGAATTGATGATTGAGATTCTGTGAAGAGAGGGGTGATGGAGTTCTCAGGAAAATTGTTTTTCCTTCTGACAGTTTGTGACGGGGAACATTTATTTTCTTTGAGTGGTTTTTGCCAGCTCTTACGTTTTGATTATGGTTGTCAGTGGGAACGAGAAACGTCGGATAACCTCTGCTGTGAAGAGGATATGATGGCGATGGCGAGGACATACCGATTACGAAAAGAAAATGGGTCTAATTAAGGATTACATCTGCAGCGATGAAGAGGAACTGGAAGGCACTCCCCACTAGCTCTTTCACTGTGCCAGTCTTTGGCAGAATTCTTCGTTCGCGAATAAGTCCCGTAGCCCTATCTGTAGGTTCATTGAAGCAACGAAATGGCTGTGGGCACGATACACTAGAAGTTGGATTGGACGTGCCTGAACCTACAACGTTGATCAAGCTAGGTGGAAGTGGCCTTAATTCCTTCAAAGGGCTTTACAATGGGTCGCCTAGGATGTAACTAAGGCGCTCAACTCGTACCTTCCCTTCTTCCAACTAAACGGAAATAACTTTTCATAAAAAATGCGCATTTTCCTCACTCCATAAGCCCAAATGCGACCCAATTCGACGAGATATCAGAACGCGACGCATGCCTTCATCTATCCTTTCACAAAGTATCCTGAGAATAGTGCCACAAACATCTTTCGAGTTTTACGAAAGGAAATGGAAGGAATCGAGTCTTAAATTGTAGGATGCTTAACACTAATGCTGCTGTTGAGCTCACGGCAATCCTGCCTGAAAATCGACAACAAGAATATTATCAGTTTTATGAACTGACTGAAAATGTGGCTTTCGTATCGACAGAAGTTAAGCCAACCAGCTTTCCACTCTGCGAATGATATTTGAAAAGTTTTGGGAGTATTTTCAGCCGATCTACAATTATTTTGTAGATATGGAAAGGCAAGGTAAACTCTGGGGTGTTCTACAGGAGTATGGTCCGCTATTGAGGGCCATTCAATTACTATGTTCCACCTGAAGCAACTGTGTTTGGGTAAAAGATAGGAAATCAACACCATTCCCCTGGGCTTTGGACTTCGTCAGGGGTATGAAGACGATGTTACAACGGAATTAAGACGAGGAACCTTTCATATGGAAAGATTTGAGTGCATGTTAAGTGATCTTCTTTTCGCAGATGACTTAGCTGTCCCCACGTCCTGTCCGTCGACGGACCTCCAGCACGCACTAGATAGGCTAGTGGCCGTATCTTCTGTTGGATTGAAGGTATATGCGGAGAAGTCCGAAAAACGAAAGCTTTTTCACGAGTGATGGAAAGGATGTCGCAGTGTTTTCTCGTAGGATTGGCTAAGCTGGATCTATTTTGAAGCAGCTTGAACTGAGGAGATTAGGGTCAAGGCAAAGACCTCGTTTATTTTAACATTCATTCAATTGAGTGGCACTACAGTCCACAAGGGACCAGGGCCTAGATTCTACGAATACGACAGCTGTCCCTATTGTGCGTGCTATTGTTCTTTCATTATTAGAAGGACCTACAGTTTTTTGACGATTCCGAACGGCGAGATTTGAGGAGCTCTTCGTAGACAATTGATGCTCTTTGAGCGTTGTCAGCAACTCAAAAGAGGTAGTGCCGTGAAAAATTCGAGGTTTTTCCGTCGGGGAATCGAACCTGGACCTACGGCGTGTGAGTCGACGCACTTACTTACTCCGCCATGGCGACCACTTAATTTGGGTAGTGACCTACAGAAAAAACTGCGGATACTACAAGCTCACGAGATGAGATTTCTTCGTTCCGTTGCGTGAGTTGCTGTCTGGAATAGGCACAGAAATGAAATTTCCAATCCGTGGGCATACTGAGATTTTGTACTCTCATGATTTTTGTCATATTGCTTTTTGGTATATAAGGCGTTTTGGGATTTTGTCATTTTGTTATTTTGGGCATCTTGAGATTTTGTCCTAGCGTCTGGGATTTTTTTTCCGTGATCTTGGCATTTTACTTTGGATACCTCTTCGTCTTTGCTATTCTAAAATTGTGACTTTTTGGCACCTTGGGCATTTTAAGATTTTGCCATTTGCGATATTGATTATCCACTCGTGATATTGACCAGTAGGATTTTTGAACACTTGACATTTTGGCATGTTTGTGGTTTTAGGATCGCAGGCTTTTGGCATTTTGGCAACTTGGCATTTTATGCATTTCGGTATATGGGGCTTGCAAACTAATGGGAATCTTGGGGTTTTCACCTTTTATGATTTGGGTCTTTCAGGACTCTTAACATTTCGGGGTTTTGGTCATTGTGGGATTTTGGTTTCTAAGGTCATTTCGGAACATTGGCTTTTTGGAATTTTTTCCTTTCGGTTTTCGGGTCATTCAGGATTTTAAACATCTTTAAATCGTAGCACTTGGATATTTTGGGCCTTTCAAGATTTTGGGTATGTTGGGATTTTGGGAATTTTGGGATTTTGTAGTTTTGTGTATAACTATAGATTCCGCTCATTATGTAATTTTGACTTTTTAGGCGTTTACTTTCAGCATAGATTTTGTCCTTTAAGAGTCTTGCACATCTCGACTTTTGACTTTTCGGGATCTCGGCATTTTGGGTATTTCGGAGTATTGAACTTTTGGGACTTGATGCATCTTGGGATTTTGGTCTTTCGGGATTTTGGGCATTTTTTAGGATTTTGCCATTTCGGGACTATTGCTTTTTGGGATTTTGCCACTTCATGATTTTGTTGATTTTAGAACTTTGGGCACTCGAGATATTGGGCACTTGGGATTTTGGCACGTTTGTGATTTTGGGATTCCAAGATGTTAAGCATTTCGGTATATGAGGCTTTTAGGATTGTGGGCATCTTGGGATTTTGACCGTTTGTGAGTTCGACTTTTCCGGCTCTTGAAGATTTCGGGATTTCGGTAATTTTTGGGATTTTGTCATCCACAATTTTCAGCATTTCGATATTTTTGTGTGTTGTATCATGCTTCACGGTATTTAGCGCATCTCGGGAATTTGTGTATTTCGCAAGATTCGTTGTGGTATTTGCCTGATTGGAACCTCTAGTAAAGTGAGGGCTAGTTGATTGAACTCTCTAAGAACTTCTTCATTCATATAAGGATATTTTAGAAAACAATCTGGGAACTGGTAAAATACAAATATATAGGCAAGTACCTACTGTCAACCGAAGAACTGCAGTTACTAGCACGGAATCCCATTATTCCATTCCGCTAAATGAATCTCTCTCTCACTCATAACAACTTGAAGTGATGTGGCATTTGAGGGAAAACTCGTTACTAACACAATAAACCAATGAAGTGCCCAATTTTTATATTTCGATGAGAATCTGTTCAAAATGTGTGATGTCGTCCCACCCCCTCGGATGCGGCTACCACCCCCAAATTGACACCTTTTTTCTCTTCCTTTACAAATAAAACAACATTTCGTTAAAGTTTACGTACTTTGTGCATTCATTTTACAATTTTTATTTCATTTCTCGTAAATTTATCTTCTCTTCTCAGCGCCGTTACGCAATTCAATAATAACTGTTTGTTAATTTAATTTGTTTTTCATTTTCTTAAATTTAATTAAAATGTGACTGCGATTACTCTTTCGGTTTTATTTATTCTTCATCTTCTTCTTCTTCTTCTGCTTTAAACTACATACGTACTAATTTTAATTAATTTTTTTATTTTTTTTTTAATTTTTACTTAAGGTCCTTAAAAATAATTTGAAATAATTTTTCTTTTTTGTAATTGTAGTTGTTCTTGTTTTCTAAATACAAAAGCTTTGGTTTTTGTTTTTATTTTCATCAAAATGTATTTTCTCTCTTGTTGGTTTTGTTTTGAATGAAATCTGGTAAATCGAACCCGAAATGTTGAAGTTCGTGCTTCATGCGGGAGGGGGACAGATTCTTCCCCGTTTGTGTGTATGGGCCGCAGTAAATTTTTTAAAAATTCTTGTTCTTGTCTTTTTTTGGAGTTCTTTGGCAACAGGATTGACTTCGTGTAGACTTTGTGCGACAGAGGGCGCAAGGGACACAGGAAAAGACGGAGGAGAGTGTAGGGGGTTGGGGTGAGGTGCCGGCGATACGATCAAATTGTGTCCGAAGAGTTACGTCAGCTATTCCTGTCATCCCCGTCCACGCTCCATTCATCCGTCTGTCTGTGGGTTGGGGTGAGGTGTAGGGTGAAGGGGGATGTGGTGGAAGGAGGAAGAGCTCTCTTACACCCCAGATGATTATCCTAGGATCTTCTTGAAGTAGCTAGGTGTATCCGGTTTGGTGAGGGAGCGTCTGCGGTTCGGCTTGAACGGCGGATATGTTTCTTCGTTGAGGAAGTTTCTCGTCGGATGCGGTGCTGTTGGCTGCTCGTGTGCCTTGGCAGTGGTGACTGCTGTGGCGGCGGTAGTGGTGGCGATGAGTTCGTTTCCCTCGGTGGAGGAGTGGTTATTTGTTGGGTTGTCGCCGCTATTGCTGCCGGCGGCTGATGGTGTTGACTGCAGTTCTGCGTCCTCCGTGTTGCGTTTGTCGTGGTCGTCGGTTTGCTGCCCATTGACGGCGTGGACATTAGTGACTGGGGACGAAGTCGCCTCGGGCGTTGTGTTCGGCAGTGCAGTAGAGCTGGATGGTTGGTTGGTTGTGCCATCTTCGCTGCCAGTGGTTGTAATCGCGCTTTCCGTTGCCCTCTCCGCTGTCAGGGTTGTCGTTGCCAGTAACTCCGGCGATGCGGTGTGTCTCATTGTGCTGGTGCTGGTGTGGATACCTGCAGTTGCTTCTTGTGTGGTTATCTCGTTCCGGGCTGTCGTTGTGGCCTGTAATTGAATTTCCGATGAGTTTGTTGGTGCTTCCCGCTCTGCCGCTTCGGTGTGCGCTGCTTTTTCGGACGCTGCGGCCGGCTGAGTGACTTCGGTGTTCAGTTGGTCGGCTGGACCCGAGGCGAGTGGGGTCTGCTCTTGATGGGTGTTCTCGATCGTCGTTCCATCGGATTTGTCATCCTCTTTGGCGGCAGCTACTCCAGTTAGGTCCTGTGCAGCGGAATGTGGAGTGTGGTCGACGTGCTCGGCGTGGCCCTTTGGCGGCGGCACGTAATGGGACTTAACCAGCAGCATGGGGGGTATGAAGTGATTGTCGTTCGTCTCCTTGACGTGGGGATGGTTGGCCTCCTCGGTGATGGTGTTGCCGCGTTGTTGCTGCGGATGCATAGGGTGGCCGACGGTGGCCCCCTGTGTGACAGGGAGGATTCCACTTACGGTTGTGGTTAGGGAGGGACCCGGTGTGGTTGCGGCTCCGGTTGTGGTCTGGGGCTCGGCGGTGGTTGCGTCTGAAGCTGCGGAAGAGTCGGAAGAAGCAATCAGAGTTGTGGTCGATGTATCATCGACTAATGCGGGCACTGCGGATGCGGCGGTGGTGGCTGGCTCCATTACGGTTGTGCTCTTTACTGCTGGCATTGGCTTGAGGTCCTGCGGCAGGACCTTCTTAATGTGCGGCAGGGGCTGCATAATTTCGTTAGAGGCATCATCTGGGATTGGCTGATCGCCCATCATCATCTCATCAAGCTCGGCATCTCTGTGGTGTCCTCTGCTAGAGGTGGACGTCGAGGACTTCTTCGGGGCCTGCGCGGGCTTCTTCTGCTGGATGGCAACCACAATCTTCTTGGCGGACTTCTTTACCGGCTTGGGGATCTCACCGGGGATCCTGGATCCTGGCTGGTCGGCCTGCATCAGTTCGTCGACGTTGAACTGCTCGATCAGCTTCTGCACGGTGTTTTTCTCAGTCTGCACGGATTCCGTGGTGTCGCCGAGTTTCATTGGCACCATGTCAATGTCATTGTTCTCGTTGTTGTCGGTGGAGATGCCTCGAATGATTTGCAGTGACTTGAAGTGCGAGTTAGTGATATCGCTGAGCTTCTTCGATTCCAGACGCTCCCGCGGGCACAGCAACTCCCGCATGATGCGCTCACGATCCTGCAGCAAATGAGAGACGCAAATCGATTTAATGAAGAATGCGTTACTGATTCAGGAAGTTCTGGGTTGGGGTGGGCGCATAATGACGGCCGCCCTGTACACCAGCGATTATGAAGTGAAAAAATGCTTACCTGCTTGCCGCGGCACATCTGTCGGATCAGTCCCTCTTCGCCGCAGTTGCGAATTAATTCGATGCTCGCCGTATCGGCCATGTACTGCATTGTTAAAGAGGGCAGGTCTTTCAGGATGCACGACTCGGCCCACGATGGAACTGAGGGGACAGACCGAGAACGGGATGAATACGTAATGCATATTAAAAGCTTCTGCTAGAAATGAAATTCATCGCGACGTGATGCAAACATCACGGGGGAATTCATGCGTTCGCACACGAGGAGTGGAGATGAGGATTTTCAACGAATGGCAATCTCGGGGCTTGACGAGCAACTTACCAGGCATTTCGCAGAGGAACGACGCTGTCTCCGGTCCGCCACATCGCAGGGCATGCCAGCGGTAGTCGCGAATCGGATCGATAACGGCGCATAATGGTGATTCCATTAGGGGTAGCGACTCAGCCCAGTATCCGGTGTTCGCAGCCAGCGCTCGGGAGTTCCTGGTGATGTCAGGGGGAGAGAAAGAGAGAGAGAAAAAAAAGCAAATAATGTGTAGACGCTACTGTTGGAAAAAGTTGTGAAAAGGAATTTAAAATCAAGTTTGGTCCTTGTGACGGTGGACGGTCGAAGTGGGTATCGGGTGAGTTTGAGGGATGGAAGTTGATAAAGTTTGCATGAAGTTGGGGCGCCTTTGGTAATATGTGCTGCACTTCCGGCGATGACACGGGATGTGTGCTTCGATATGTAACGTGACGAGTAGATAATACTCTGAGTGGGGGAATTCAGTGCAAAATAGATGACGTAAGGGTGGAGGTTTAGTGGTGCCAGGAGCAGAGATGCCTCATTGCAGTTCCTTCTGCGATAAGGGATCGTTTTGTTTTCGTTATGTGTGGATGGAGGGTGCTTCAGAAGATCTTGTGTGTCATGAAGCTCTGTATCATGCGCTGCACCATAGAAAAGTGATTGACGTTAATGTTACAAAAAGGAAGATATATCCAACTTAATGGTTGCTTCTGCGTCTCGCTTTGGCATCATCAGGGTGCCAGAGCTTGGGGCTAATGTATGAAGTGGAGCCAACAAACTACGATGTGGTTTCATAGACTATGTGGGAGGAATTGGGATGAAAAATAATTTCCTTGAAAGAGGACATTTACGGCACAGTGGCTTGTCTGTTTGCGAATTTCTGGAAGTATCCAGGGCTCTCATGATAAATAGTCATACACTACCCGCTACTCCCCTTGAAAGGATTAAAGAGTTATCTGAGTTTTTAATTGTCTTGGGTGTATTGTAATGTAATTTGATTTCCTATAGATTTGACAACGTCGAAGTGGAAGGGACTAGGTGACACAAGTTCAAAGTAAGGATTGATGTTACACCATTCAAACATCATTTCCGGGCGAGCTTATATGAGCTTCTATGTTGCGAGGAAATATTTTTACACCGGCTCAAAGTGAACTAAGACATTAATTTGAATTTTGATGCATTCCAAACTATGGGACAAATGCAGACCTAAAGCTGAAATGGAATCAATTTTACGTCTCCCACCGTCGTACTTTAGTCCCTGAAGTGCTTTTCAGTTTTCACAGTCATTCTAGAGACTCTAAGATTTTAAACACTAGTAAAGAAAATAGGTGTGGTCGCCGTGGCGTAGTGGGTAGGTGCGTCGACCCACGCGCAGAAGGTCTAGGTTCGATTCCCGGACGGGACACCTCGCATTTTTTCACGGCACCACGTCCTTTGAGTTGCTGGCAACACTTAAAGAGTATCAATTGTCTATGAAGATCTTCTCAAATTTCGCCGCTTGGAGTAGGCAAAACAACTGTAGGTCCCTTCTACTCGTAAATGAACAGTAGCACGCAGAACAGAAGTAGTTGTAATAGTAGTTAGGCCCTGGTCCCTTGTGGGCTGTAGTGCCAATCAATTATTAGTAAGGAAAGATTGCTTATAGTCAACTTCTGCGGTGAGTATCGAGCAACATTTCTGGTGGTGTTTCTTTTGGTTATGCAGCTGAATGAATGGATGTCTTGATCGTCATTGATTCAGATAACATGGTTCTTGTCTGAATTCTAAATAACTCAATGCGTCACAATGACAATAAACCTAATTGGAAACGAACATTTTGTTGAAAACCATTTCGATTGCCTTATGGAAGCTACTGGGTAGACTTACACTTGGCAATACCAATTCTCCTCTTTGGAGTTTCAGGAAAAAGGGCATTTCCTGCCAGAGCTGTTAGCAGCAATAATCTGAACCCTGTGCAAACAATGCCTAGCCTTACATCAGCAATTCTCTGCAAAATGAGCCCACCGGTGCAATTCAAATATTTATTCGTCTGCCTTCTCTAGACCTAGACTTAGACAAACAGGTGCAGGGTTGACCAGGTGTTCGTGGAACGTCATTTTATATGTGAACAGGTTTTCAAAATGGATGCTCCCAAACTACTCAGGAATCTAACATTTTTTTCATGGACTCCGATCAAACCTTGCTGCTTGGATGAATTCCTAATCAGAATACCTTCTAGAGCTGACTGGGTGTCAGACTAATACTCGCTGTACGATCCTCTGCAAATCTTCACAAGCAGATCGATATGATTAGCGTTTGCCCTCGGGCCATTATTTCTTTCGTTTGATTCTCTATTGCATTGAAGCGTATTTCAGGTTGAAGGGATGGTGATGAAGGAGCCATTCTGCACGCTGTTTCAACGTGACATCTGAAAGGGATATTCTGATAGCCATTCAGATCCATATCCATCCCCATCGATGGCGATGGGTGGCGGGATACTTTCCATGCCAAGTCGATGAAGCCACCGGAAGCATTGTCGCTTTTCTTTTCAATCTTTCATGTCATATGCTTCAAGAAAGGATCTTCTTCAGCTGATTAATGTTGTGCCCCTACATCCCACAAGGGACCAGATCCTAGCTTCTTTAGTGGGTATTTGTGTTTAGCATGCTATTATTCTCTTATGAGTAGAAGGGACTTACAGTTTAATACCGACTCTAAACGGCGAGATTTGAGAAACTTTTTATAGACAGTTGGTCCTCTTTGTGTATTGTCAGCAAGTCGAAACGGGTGTTGCCATGAAAATAGCGAGGCGTTCAATCCGGGAATCAATTCTGGGAATCGACGAATTTACCCGCTACCCTACCACAACTTTAGCTAGACACGATTCAAAACACTAATCGTAACTTGTTCGATTGTGTAACATGTCATATCAGCATGACAGTCTTGCCTAAACTATGCCATAAGTCCTCGCTATGATTAACCAAGTCCAATCAACCAAGTCCAAGTCATCGAGTTTGTCATTTGCATTTTTGGAAAGGGACTAGTTCCTCTCCACAACGACTTTGGAAGTGGCTGTAGAGATGAAGATGAAGACGAAGAAAGCGCTTTTTTCTAGAAATAAAAAATATGCTACGACGGCGTCAGTGAACTGAGAAAAACAAACATCAGTCAACTCGCGAATTCTCTCAACGAATGAGTTGAAGTGAAGCGTCATCCTGGTGCAATCACACGTCCTGTACTAAGTCGGTCTTACCATCCACAGGCGGACACCTCCCAACCTGGGTAATACGTGTCATAAAAAGATGTCTAACTGATCTTGTGGTGGATCGTCGTAAGGGTATATTTGTGGCCAAATTTCCTGAGACAGTGAGGCTCTTCGAATCTGAGCCATTGGGACAACGCAACAGAGGACGGCCTAGACTAAGGTGGCGCACGCAAGTGGGGAAGGCCAAGGCTAAGGTGGCGCACGCAAGTGGAGAAGGATCTAAGCCAACTTGAAGTGCGCAACTGGCGGCAGCTAGCAAAAGATGGTGCCGGCTGGAGAGTCATGTTGGTTGATGCCCAGGTCCACCCTGGACTGTAGCGCCACAAGAAAAAGAAGAAGAAGTGAGGCCTTCATCATCGATATAGAAAAATCGTTTCGTTCTGTGTCAAAGTCACTGTTCGTCTGTTGTTCAGCTGCTACTCTTGAATACTTTCATTGAACATTTGAAAAAGCTAAAACCAGCTACTGTTCGAAAAATTCAAGTGTTTGAGATCGTTTCCTGTTTTAAGAAACGATTTTTTTCAGTCCCTTTTGAATTCTACGTGCAAAACTGCCTCGAGACCAAATGGGGATGTTGTCATGAAGCTTAGGGTGTAAATAAACGTTTTTTAATTATAGCTAAATCAGAGGAAGCGAAATATATCTTGCACAGCTTTTGAAACAAAAATCAGTTGCATGGAGTTGCTGGATGGGGCAGCAGTCCGTAGCTAAATTCAACCCATTCAGCAGAGATGCGAGTTGAAGCGTTGTTGTAGTTCCTTTCTTTTTTTGCCAAATGGTGCCGACCTCTGTAAATACAAACAACTGTTCTCGTCAAGTCCAGTTTTGTTCTACAACAGAGACGCCGTGGAAAGCAGCATTGGTTTGCTTCAGGTGTATAGTGACGTCCAGGATTCATGAATAACCCGCTTAGGATAGTATGGTTAGACCATGTAGAGTAAAAAAGGTTATAGCACAAATTGGAAGTCACGTTTAATTCGAGTTATTGGTGCAAGAAGTTGTCAAATTATTGCGTCGGTTTGTTGCGAAATTGAAGATACACTCTGACCTATACAGGAAATGCGTTTGTACTCACTTTCTTGGTCGTCACGGATCATGGACATGGACATCCATTGATACAAATCAGAGACTAAGACATTGTCATGGAATAGTGGAATTCATTCGGTAAACGAACTGCGAAGAGGGTAAGGACTGCCAGAAAAATGTTTTTGGGTATTTCCAGGTTGTGGTATACATCGTCTGCTCGCAAACTGATTACAGTTCTTTCCTATACCGAATTATTGGACAGATTCATACTCCAAAAACGAGTCATATCTCCGACGTCGCCTCTACGAAATTTCTCGATAAAATGCTGTCCCACTCACCCCAAACTCACCCCTCTGCGACCTCGTTTTGTTCCCAAAATTTGAACAATGTCACTCGCCAGTCGAGTGACGGGGCTATCGCCGCAATGGAGGCCAAATTTACAGACCTCTACAAAACGTATTTTTTTCACAAGTTAAAAAAGCTGAACTTGGCCCGAGTTGTTGGTTACAGTTAAGGAGTATTGGCTTCGAGCTAAAGGAAGAGTGCGTCGAAAAACAAAACGCCTCTTTTTAAAAATGTTTCTTTTTCTACCTAGCCAAAGTGGTCAAAACACAGTTTGAGACACTTCCCTAGATTTCATCTATTTCTGACGTCACCAACCATACGTATGTTGTGAGACGATTTTTCTGAGAGAGGAGCTCCTCACATGACTGTCAACTGCCATTTCAAAATCTTCCTTCAAACCCCGTCAATGGTGTACGACTTCAATTTCAGGCCATAGTTCCTCTCGAGCACGTAATTCCGAATGACGGTGCAAGGGAAATTGTTTCAAATTGCAACAATTACCCCTGAACGTCACAATAAAAGGTTCTCCTTGTTCATCAATTACCTGCAAAAAAATTAGCGTTCTTTGTTTCAGAGTTGTGTCTGGCTGGCGTATGTTGCGCACCCACCCCCTTGCAGACGGCACACGTAAATTCCAGTGATTAGCACCGAGTCCCTTATTGCCGCTCTGACCTACTTTTCATCTGCCGCCACCACCGCCGTCATCAACAACGGAGTGCATTCGTGAAAAAGACTCATAATCCCCGCTGAGTGTTGGCACAATTGCCAACCCATCCACTTCCCCGTGGGGTGAGCGGGGGCTACACGAAAAGAAACCCAGTTTCTTGGGAATGTAAACAATTTCCACCCTTTGTGCCATATTCCGAAAAGTGTTTTATCAATATTCACCCAGGGGTGGGTTGGCTGTCTATACATCACCCCCCTCTGCTTGACAGTTATTTGCATATTTTCACTTCCGAATATTTTCAAACTTCCCTAATCGCACTTGAACAACGGGACGGAGGGAGGGTGTAGGAAGAGGAAAATAAATTATTTATACTTGATACATACGACCACATGAAACGATCCGAGCTCTGCGGCCTCATGAGTCCAATCCAGACAATGTCGTTCACATCCAATTCCCGTAAAAGGTCTCGTGTTGCATCAAATTGAAAACTGTTGTCAACTGAAACGGGAAAGGCAGATGAAAAGAATTTAAATATTTTTGCAGATATACACCGAACGGTATACGCATCTATGAGGGTGGAAGCAAATTTTGATGAGTGTGTGTGGGTGCGGGGGTGGGGGGGGGGTGGGCAGGTAGGATGAGTAAAGGTGAAAGGTGAACTACGAGGTGACTGATGAGATATGCTCTGACGGGCGAAAGATGCTGCTGATTCCGAGAAGTGTGTCGTACAAGATGTGAGTGAATCTTAATGGATGTGGGCGTGGCGCTCCTGTCATTCCCGGCAAAACGAAGGGAGAAGGGGGGGCGGGGCACTTGGTAGGGATGAATTTTCACGGGCAAATGATATGGTTTCGAGGCAGCAGCTTCTAAAATTGGTTCCTGGAAATCACTTGATTCTTCTTCGAGGGAATTTTATAAATTTTCTTTTGAGCGGCAGAGGGTGGTAGAGGGGGGGGGGGGCTCACTCGAATTTCAAACAGGACATCGATTGAATGGAGCACTTGATCACTGAAAACGTGTTGGAAGTTTAAGAAATCAGCTCAAGTCTTTAAGGAGTCGCTTGTCGAAAAGTGTTCGAGCAAAAGTCTGGGGGGGGGGGGGAAGAAGGACGAACTTTTTTTTGGAATGTTTTGACTTCCGTATTTCCGGAGGCATTGTCGAAATTTTACATTCTTCGCAAATTGGTTGACCTAGGTGGAATGGTTTTGTGTACACGGGAAACCTACTCTTTGCTGCATTGTCCACGAAATCATCACAGAATCCCCCAGTAAAAGCAAGGGGATGGAAAATGTGAAATGGAAACTGTTTCTGTTGTGACTTCAGGCTGTTTGAGTCACGAGCAGAGGGAGAGTTCCGAATGGAACAAAATTTGTATACAAAGAAAAAAATGTCATCGAAAATGGTTCAATCTCTCGGCAGGGTTTTTTTTGTGTGAATGTAAACATATACAGTGATGTTAGAAAATATTTGGTCAAAGATTTTTTTTACCTATTTCTGGTCGCAGTTCTTTGAATTTGTTAGCTTTCTTGCATTGGATAGAAAATTATCACTTCTGCAGACCTTTAAACGACCCCAATACTGCTATCAGGTAGAATCCACTTAAATTGGGTGGGAATGAACTGAAATTCCTGTTCAGTGCCTCGGACTTAGATGAGGTCAAGATAGTGATGATTAGACTGAAATTGGGTAAAGCTGGTGAAGCGGACGAACTGTCTTCGGAACTGTTCAAGACAGCTGAAGATGATCTGGTTGGGCGCATGCACCCGCTCATCTCCAAAATATTGTCGAAGGAAAGTGAATGTACGATGAGTGAATGTCAGCTTTGTCTATTGTTGCTGAATCCATTGACTACGTCATTTACCGAGGTTCTCAATCCCCTGAACATCACCTACACGATCCTGCTTCTCTTTTGTGTGAACGCACAATACTCTTCATCAACGATCCTTATCAGTGCAGGAAACTTCACAATTGACCAAATCTACCGCAGATCCTAGAAAAGGCTGAAGTGGTTCAGATGGACACCCACCACCCATTTGTCCATTTCAAGGCTCCACATAACAGCGTACATAGAGACGAGCTGTACAATGCCATGTCTAGTTTTGACATTCCTACCAGGATGGAGAAAATTCACTATTACACAAGGTCGGCAATGAATTCATAAAACATTTAGAGAAAAGTTTTGTTTGCGATCGTGTTTGCTTTGAAGTCGTCTGGTGAAAAGGAACTGTGTACAATGGAATGCACCCAGTAAAGCATCTCTGGATCCAACACTTAGGATGGCTAAGTCATGTAGAGCCAATGGAGACGATGGTTCTGGCGTGATGACAACATCTAAAACGTCGTAAAAGATCTAAAAGCCGAGATGTTGCTCAACTAACTGTCGCAAGTACCACTAGCAAATTGAAGGGCAAGATCGGTTTTTGGTACTGTTCAGACATCGTTGTCGGACCAAGATTTCAGTAAGTCTTAAAAACGACATGTGAGGAAAAGTTTGACCAACATTTTTCGAACCTTGAAACAAATGTGTGTTCAGACTTATATAGATTGGCCGTGGATCTAACTTATCACTGATATCTAAGACTTTGTTCCATACCGATTTGGGAGGGAAAGAGATCCTGAATCTTGCGGTGATAGGAACCCAATAAAGACCGTCTTTAAATAGGTCCAAAATGTAAACAAGTTTAAAATTTGGGATGAAGTATGCGTGAAGACAAGACAATTATTGTTTAGATGGTTGAAAGCTTTTAGGAAGTGCAGTATGTTTCCGTGCTGTAGCTCATTTTTTGCTAGAATGATTTTGATGTTAAGTGCTCGAATCTTTTTCGAATTGTTCGTGTTTCATGAATCTGTCCCTCCCATCAGAAAGTTGGATGGGATGGGCTCAGAACGCGTAGGAGGTCAATCGACATCATCAAGGCGGCTGGTAACCCGGTTGTGGCATGGTGCGACGTTCTGGATAGACCAGAGCTTGCCCAAATCTATGTCTCGATCGGCATTAGAAAACATCATCAGTTACCGTGGTTCTGTGATGCCTACCGTTGACGGAAGCATTGTTCGCAGCCTAATTTTCGAAAGGAAATGGTCGATTGATGCCACCACAATCTTCAAGGCGCACCAAACTCTCACTCCCTCCGTACGAATTGTCTGCTCAACTATGACACATGGGGTTTACGAGCGCCAGATGCGGCTCCAGATTGTATGTTAAGTATGCCGAGATCAAAAAGCGCCTCATTAGAAGAGAAGCTGTTGCTACAGCAAGCTGGTTTAGAGCCCAAAATTCAAAGCGACAACCAATTTCTGAATCAATTGGACTTCATAAACAAATAATCCAAAATGTCTGTAAAAATTCTAAACAAGATAGTGTCTGAAACGTTGATCTGTTAATGTTGAGCATGAAGTGAGGACGTTAGTGAACCAAAAATTAGAACTAGAAAGGGGTGGAAGTAAAAAAATACGTGGGAGGGAAGGAATGAAGGTGGAAATTGGAAAGGAAGAGAAAATGTAAGCTGTTGTACAACTATTTGTTATTGGTTTCACGTCAACCTGTGCTTGGGATTTGAGAATGAATAAGCAAATACAAAGTCCAAGTCACACTTTCATGCACGCAGAACATTTCTCTCAAGAAAGCCAAGTACCAAAGAAGTGTCTAAGTCTCTGCGCCATAGAGCAACTATGATCAAGGTGTTGTAGTCAATTTAGTCCTTTGGGAGAGTTTTCTATTACAAAATTACTTCATGAAGCCAAAGCGGAGTTTGATGATTCATGGCTGAATTTCGGTATTGCAGAGATGAAGTCCTAAATACATCAAGGTGCTGGCCATTGTAAGGATCTGGATAATGTGCGCCCACCTTTGATGAGAGTACATGAAAGTTATTGTGCATAATTGAGTCGATTTCTACATGGGAGGTTTGAGTCCCAAGCTGGACTTTCACCTATCTTCAATTTTCCGAGCCCCTTCGAGCACTAATTGTCTTAAAATGGTTAGCTGAACCCGGGCTATCCGGGATACCAAGAAGGGCCCTCTAGAATAAACCAATGTTCGTGTTGGCAACTCATCGAAGAAAGGGGTAAAATATCAGAAAGTCCTGCTCGAAAACAGGAAAAGAAAATCCTCTTAACTAAAGTCTGGTTAGGTTGGTCTCCTTATATAGGACACCAGTCGGGGCAAATAAACTTAAGAAGAAAACAACTCGCCCGAAATTTTTGTCGGTTTACCAGCTCTACACTGTAAGGACAATAAGCTGTTGCTGTAGGATCTCAAACGAAGGCTTTTCTACTAAAGTAGGCTTTATTTTAGTATGAATGTTCGCCCTTGGAAGTTCGCCGCAGGAAGCCTTCAATGCCATCTAAGCCAAAAATTAGTATATAGAAGGACGAGAGAATCGTAAAAAGTGATGGGACAACACATACATAGCAGAAGGATGCATATCTTGGTATCACAAAGAAGGATTAGCAGGGGAACTGCAACTGTCATCAAACGTTGTCCCTATTTTAACACGATACCTCCCCGTATTGTCCAGCATGCCTATGCCAAGAGAAGGATATGGAACAGACGATCTTCTATTGCGGACGCTTCAGGGAATAGAGAACTTATCTACAGACCCACCAGACCTAATCATGAGAGTAATGGTATCGGAAGGTTAATGGCTGGATACCTGAGGACTGACAAAGAAGCTTTAAGAAGAGCGACAAAAGCAACAGAATTAACAGAGTTAGCTGAAGAACAGATGTTGCATTGCTTGTCAATGCCGCAAAGTAGTACAATACACCAGTTCCGTGGGGAGAGTGGTTGAAGAGTTTAGGCTGTGGGCTAGTACGTACTACGTAGGTATATTCGATTACTTGGGTTTGGGATATGTCTTTCGACGATTGTTACATTCTTCGATAATCGTTCCCATCAAATCCTAGTGGAAGTTTTTACACACGAAATATGAAGTGAAGTGATCTAGGAAAGGATTTAATAAATGCCATTAATGAAAGGTCGGTGCTTTGAACTTCTAGGCAGCTTTGACTTTGAATCAATTCCGGAGTTTGTCTACTTCTTGGCAAACGTTTGCTCCACAAACAACATCCTGAGTGAAGGCAGTGTGCCCAGGACCGGTACCGATAGAAGGCTACTGTTTCCCACGCTAAGACTCCCCAGAGATATTTGGCCTTCTGAGTGATTAGTTCAGAAATCGACAGTAAGCTGTATGTTTCCAACATTCCTAAAAAAAAGCACGAGCTTCCTGCAGACGGAGGCACTCTTCCTTGTTCACTGCTCCACCGTATCTGATGTTCCTGTTTTTTAATTAAATTCAAAATTTGCTTTACTTAAAGCAGAAGCGTATGTTTTCGAATATTTTAGGCCATTTCGGACTAAAATCTCAACTCAGTCACTTCAACCCTGCCAACAACCGCCCATCGGCTCTTTGTCAATATCACAGTTCCCTTACATTATGTTGGTCACTGTCCGGTAGAAATCACCTATATTTTCCCTCCGCACCCCAAAAGGCGCCATTTTCAATGACAAGAACTCATCGCAACGACTACAAGTTACCAAATACAGACGACCCCAAGTGAAGCACTCCACAAACCAATGTTTCCCTTCAAGCTCCTAACGACCCATTTTCAAAGCACACCCTTCATCTCTGTACCAGTGCGCCAACACATCTGTCCCTCAGACAGCAGATGCTCTCCGGCTCATGACCCCTTCACTCCCGCTCTCCCGCAGTACAACAACTCTCTTTGACATTTTCGACTTAAACTCAATTTCATTTCAAATTACACAATCCTTGTTCGAGTGTCTATTTGCATTCTGTCTGTGCGCCCTAACTGCCGCAGCCGCCGCTGCCGCCGGTGGCCGCCTCCTCGGGCAGGCGCCCCAATCGAATACTCCTTTGCATGTAATTTGGCTTCGACTACAAGTATCGTTGACATTCAAAGCACTAAGGTAAATTTTGTTTACACTTTGCATAAATTTTTCGAGGACATAAATCCTAAGACAGGACATAACCACCATGAATAGGCCCATCTCTCGGTGCTGGCGGCAGAGGACACTTGAAGCACAAGCAAGCGGTGGTGGTGTGCCTGGAACAACCTCTGTGTCAGCGTGTATTGTAAGTGCGCTGCTGAGGAGGCACTCGGCTTTGTTGTGTTGTCAAGTGTAAAGGCAGGAAGCTCCTTGATTGCTGTTCGACCCTTGCTCCTTGTTTCGTTTGTTCGCTCACTCGGTCGGTTCTCGGAAGGTAAGTGTTTAAATAGATTCATAGTTGTTGCGAGTCCTTGCAATCAATTAAGGAGGTACACAACAATTTGTCTCTGTTCCGACACATTCTTTCTGTAATTCTCTTCGAATTCTTTGAACTGACGCTTGGGTGCGGCAGGGGCATGAAACGGAATGTATGCGCATTTTAAAGAGTTGCAAATACCGTTTGTTTGGATGGATGCTGCAGGTGTGCTTTCAAATTCAGTTGGCTTTCTGAGGAAGCGGGTGGAATAAGATTGGAGGAAAAAGGCAGATGGGGAATGTTGATTAATTCACAGAATGCGCCTTGGTCGAGGGGGGTGTGACCTTTGTTCTGAGAAAGTGTCATTTGTTGCTAATGATTGTCAAGTGGATGCCTTTAGTTAAAGTATTCTTAAGGAAAGAAATAATTTACAATTTTTTACATAAGGATTGAAATCCAAAGTATCGTTCATTTTGTGCTTTCAAGTTGGCAACGCTGGCATTTGACATCTGTAAAACGAAACCGTTATTTGAATTTTTGAAATATTAGGCGAATGTTTGCCATTTATGATAATTGATTGCTTGAATGTCAAACATTATTCTGAAGTTAAAAAAACTTACAGCGAAAGCGGTGATTCAAACGTAGCCATTTTTCTTACACTGCGCAATGACTACGGTTGTCACAAGTGACCGATGAAGGCAGCAATCGTTTGAATTGTGAAGAAATTTGGTAGATGCGTCGTCTCTTATACCGTAAGATCTGTTGATCATTATTGACAGCTTAACAACCAGTCGAAAAAACTGCAGCTGTAAGTGCATGCTCTGCTGATGATCCAAATAAATCGATTTTCCGGCATTCGTAGCAATTGAACGGTTTGTACACCCCACTACGGCGTATTTTGCATTTCGAGTTGAGTCTTCATCCTTATTGAGTTCAACTTAGGAGAAAGTTGAATACTGGTGACCATTTATAATGCAGACATTGTACAGCAAACAAACAACGAACAATATTTCTCACTCCGTGGGTAGTTAAGTCAAACAAACAAAATTGCCGCACTTGGAGCCAAAAAAGTCCATAAGTGGTCAAAGATGTGTCGATGCATTCAGACAATGTGACTATTCGGGGTGCTCTGTGGTCGAAGGTTGTGATTGGTTCGTATTGTTTTGAAAATGCCAATCTGTAGATTGTTACAGTCAATTCGGAGCGATAAAGTGGGATGACAGTTAATTTTTTTTGGCAGCAGAAATCGCTGTTCTAGCGAGGTGGGCAACAAGCCACACAAAGCAACGGGTTTTAAGTTTTTAGTGCTTGGGAACTTACCATGTCTTGTCAATTGTCAGGTTTTGCGACGTAAATTGATCACCAGAATCATGCGGTTTGACACTGTTAGGATTAAGTTGTGGAGCTACGCAAAAGTCCCCCTAACGTGAATAATTTTCAAACTCCTGACAAATTATAAGCCAATACGGCAGAGATACCGCCTGAAGTTTACGAAGAAGTGGTTGAGAATGGCATGAAAGGAATACTTATCTGCGCATAATCCCGAGGCGGCCATTTGAGTGCTATTGCTCCTCACACTTAATGGCAAGTTCCAATTTTTATGAAAAACAACATTTTCATAAAAAACTTATCGACGTGTGTGCCTTATTATTCTTTACTCTCGAAAGCGAAAACTGAATGTCTCCATATTGCTGTTGTCAAGCAGAATACTCACTTAGTTTAAGACTAAGTGAGGAAAAAAGAACAAAGGAGGTTAAAGTTTTCGTGAATAATTGAATAGGTCCCTAATCAGTGTAGCTCCAGACCACAGGAGAGCACTATAGACCGAAATGTCACACACAAGCTATACGGTGAAATGTTTGGTTGTGATATTCTTTCTCAATGATGGACGATTATTTTAGCTTCGTCAAGGTGTGAAAATGATCTCACCGTGTCCTTTCACGTCAAAAAAGTTTTAGACAAAGCAACGCCCTGTCATATGACTTTTCCAACACCACTATTGAAGAGATTGTTCAAAACTCCCAAGTCAACATAAGAGTCAGGATCTTTAAATAGTTTCTTAAGCTGCAGGTTTCGAAGATAAAATCGGCCTAAAGGCACAAATACAGCGGGCTCTCAATGAGGTGCTGGCATTATAACAAAGGCGTCACCGGTAAACGAAGCTAAAACGAATCTTATCCAGTCGTCAAGGAAAGACGCGGAACAGCAACATCTCGGACAGAGTCAGACATTCGTGAGTCCTCGCCTTCGCAGTAAATAGAGAATTTTTTTCTTCCTTTGTTGGAGGTTGAGATACACTGCACTGGAGTGGTCAGACTCAGAAACTTGTCCATTGTTGTAGCAGGCAGTAACTATCATTTGTTGTAGTGACCTGGTTTTCCGAAGAAGGACCAGTAGTCGATTCCGTAATAAAGAGCTTAAGTGTCCAGCTCCCACCACATCAGCGCCAAACACTCTGTGTCTTTACCTCCTTGACAGGCGGTAGGGTGTCATCACTAAGCCGAAGCAGACTTAGGTGCTTAGATAATGTGAAATGTACACCGACAGATCATTCTAAACCGCGGAATTCTTGCTGATGTTTGGGAGCATACACTTGGACAGCCTGCACCCTGGAGAGTTATGCCACCTCTGGCTGTGCTGTTGGGAGACCCAACTGTTCACGGAAGCCATAACCAAGGAAGCGGTTAGTCCCAAGGTAGGTTCGGGTCCTACGAATGCGTTTTTTTAACCTTACCCAGCTAGTTCATTGGCATAGCTAGTTAGAATAGTTGCCTTGCAAATATAAACGACAACATCAGTATTCAAATCAAACGTGGAATCACTCCTCCCAAGAGTTTTCTCTTTAAGGTGTGGAGGCCAAGCTCTTTCTCGAAAGACCAAACCGATGTTGATGTTCACTGATCATTTGCTCATTTGCTCTGTGGCACAGAAGCCTGGATGTTAATCGGTTTGCCTGCGTCAAATATTTGGTTTTGAGAGAATTTCAAAAAATAACTCTCTAGCTAGATGTGCCTAGTCAAGTGCCTGCGCTTGGCTACAACGCGTAGGATGGCTGTAGTTCGTATAAACAACAAAAGGACTCTTCGAATCCGAGCTATTGAAACAAACCATATGGGAATGAGGCCGTCTAGGATGGTGCACAGAACTGGGGAAGGTCAGTTAACTTCAAGGCAGCTGGCAAGACATTGTGTCAGCTGGTCCGTCCATCAAGGACACAGAAGATAATAATTCATAATGTTCTTAATGGCAAGAGTTGTTTAAACAAGTTTGGTCCTTATAGCTTTTTTTTACTCCATCGTACCTGTCCAGCAAGATTGATTGTTTTTTTCATCTTTGAGTAAAAACAAAAATCGGTCAGAGGCTCACGGGTTCAGAGGTCAAAAGTGCCTTATCGTTGATTAAAGTGCCATCCACGACATGGAGCGTTCTTCAGACGCATGACTTTGTTTAGAAATTTCCATCAAATTTCTTGTCAGTTTCACATCCAAGGACTCCAGAGGAAGCGTACCTTCAGGCGATACAAGTCACTCGCCAGTTTTCATCTTTCCTCAAGTTATTTTTAAATGAAAAAGAAAAAACTCCCAAAATTCATCGGCACTTAAAGGAAATTGAAAAGCAATGAGAACAAAACACATGTGGATTCCTCTGAGAGCTGGCGCAAAGGTCAGAAGGCATCACTTACCCGTAACTAAATAAGCATGATGAAACTGGCAAACGGCATCGGCCTCGAACCAGGATATCCTGTCCCTGAAGAAGCGATAGAACACGTTCAGTCCCTCCTGGGGCATGGTCCATGAGTTGCTGACATTAACCTGAAACGAAAAGAATGCAGAAAGAAATTTGAAATGTTTCCCAGGGCATGAGTGCATCAATCGATGGCGGTGATGGATGGGGTGGGTGTCTCAGGAGATACTCTGCGGACACGATTTTATAGCCTGGCTGTCAGGAATATTTCGCACATCGCCGCCTGATGTGAAACAGGACGACCAGGGTGGGTTTCAATTATTTTTCCGGACCGCCCGCCAACGAACTGCACACAACAGAGACTTCATTATCCTGAAACCCATTCAGACGGAGGAAGAAAAAAAACCGGAACACACGAACAACACTCCATTCGCTCTAATTATTGTAAAGGAGCCCTTCTAGCCGAGCATAGGTGCTTGCTCCTTTCCAAGGCAAAAGTTTGTACAAACGGTGGAGAAAAAAAAACACCATCGGATTCGACCACAGCACTCAAAGAATTTAACACTCGCTCTCCATCGTCCCAGGGCGCTGCACTGGCTCCGAATGAACCTTGAATGGGACCAGCGCAGCAGGACGAATGAGCAATCAAAAACTCAAGTGTTTAACGAAAACTGCTGGAAAAAAACGGTTCCCTGCACAAAGGAATGCGCCCGGAAAGTATGTGGTGCGGTGATGGTTCTACGTGATTGAAGCGCACCGGAGAATGCGGTGCGGCGCGGCGCGGCATGGGTGGCGATGTGATTGAAGTGGATGGCACCCCAGGCCTGTGCTTCAAATTCACTCCATTCGAGCCAATTAGTGGAGAAAGGTGTTCTGGAATTTTTCGTTTTCTCCCTTTCTCTATGTGAAGAACGTTCTCAACACACAACGCCTGGAGGAAGGGCTTGGTTTTGTTTTGTGAAAGCATTGATGGTTGTGAACGCCTGAATGGATTCTAACGTGACTTTAAGAGAGAGACCATGGAAGACTGTGGCGGGCGACGGAGAGAAGCAATTAAGTGCAGGCTTACGAACAAGGTGCGGAGGTTGAGCTTTGGAATGCTTTGAGCAATTTGTGGGTCTGAAGAGTGGAACAGCGAAGGCAACTGTGGACACTTTTGTTAAAGGGAACCGCTTCAAATTGAGTCAAGGCACGAGAAAATGAAGACCCTAAAAACCATTCTGAGGACAGCAGTAAACCAGTTAAGGAATCCAAAAGCCTTTCACTTCAAGGGCAGATGTCTATCACACCGAACCTCATCCCATGTTCCAGGGTGCGGCAGCCACCCACAACCCACCTCACAGGCAATTCGCTGACAAGGCGAAGGCAGTCTCTAAACTTATCGCATTAGTGGGTCGTTAGGCACAAGACCGCCCATCAGTTAAGCGCTGCTCACCTCGGCCATAAACTCGTTCACATCACGAACGCTAATCGTTTAATCATCACAAGCGCTGTTAGGTGGCACTGTGTGACGCTTATGCGTGTCTCTTGTTAATTTCGGAGCCACCCCATTAACCTTTCAGCTTTCCCGCCGCAAGGAGTAATTGCTTTCACAATGAAACGAAGCCCATCTTCCCGTGGCGATGACACGATTGAATCATAAAACATGAATGCTCACCCAGGTGATGATGAATCGGGTGTCCAGCAACTGTCCGCTGTCCATCACAATATGATGGCACGTGGCCATAATGGATATCCTCCAGAGACTGTATGTATGGCACAGATGTACACAGGACCGAATCTAATCATCAAACATGGCTGTTCATCATCCCTCATTACAATCGTCCGCACAAGTCAATTTCATGCAGGATTTCCCGAACTGAAGGAAAGACACAAGAGGGCGAACGGAAACCCTCCGGATGACTTAATTCAATATTCAATCCAGTCCTTCCATCGACCGACGACGACGAGGACGACGATGACGACACTCTGTGAGGCGATCCCCATTATCAGGAATCTGGTCGCGTTGCAGAGGGTATTCGTACATGTGCGGCTGCAGGACTCCCGAGGCAAGCGCAAAGGGAGAATTTGTCATGCTTCTCCGTCATCCTCACCACCTTCGAGGCGGTCTTCAACTTTGTAATGAATTTACTGCCCTCGCTGGCCGTTGTTGCCGCTCTGCTGCAAAATGCTAACTGTATTAACAACTTTTCGAAAGTTACAAGGCTCATTAAATTCAAGTTGCGCGTTGCCTCCCTGAGACTGGCTTTTAGTGGCACACACACTTTGCTCGTCGAAAGACGAACAACGAACGCTGGACGGTGGACGATCATCATCATCATTGAATCGTATGCGTCAGGTGTAGACCTGGCTCTGGGGGATGGTAATGAAATTACATTCCGCCTTCTGGCCGGACTGACCTTCTGCCTGCGTCGGTTCCGCTTTGCTCGAAGGTTGCCTCCGTAAATGTGGTCTGCCTGTGAGCTCTGTGCCTTTTGTACTCTGGGAATCTGCTCTTCGTTGCCTTGTGTTTCCTTGTCGGAGCATAGCTGAGGAGATTATTTCGTGATTAAATTTCCAAGCAGCCATTACGCTTCACAAAGGGGGCAGTGGAGCTTTCGGGTCGGTGTACTTGGTATGCGTGGTGTTGTAGCAGTGTTCCGCTTCAGTTACGACCGGGGCTAATTTTTAATGATGCTCTCATCTAGATTCGGCAGTAAATTACCACCGATCATTGGCTCGGCGCTGGTCCGTGCACGGGACGAGGGAAGTCCTGTGGATATCGAATACCAATTGATTGCATGGAACCAATCCACGGCAGTGTCGGGGATAATTATGATTCCGGTCGTAATAGGTTTTTAAATCAAGGCTAATGGAGATCGTCGTGGGCGGGTCATGGAGTGTAGATGGTGGCAGTAAATTTTGCAGCAACGAAAAGTGCTTCCGGTGTGTGCAGCGACCGGGATTGAATTTGACGGTAAGTGGAGGGAGAAAGTTTCTATTTATGGAGAGCCAGCACAGATTTCCTCTGAAATTCTACCCCTCCCCTCAGCCGAGGGGTGAGTGGCATGGATAATTGAAATCGATAATGTTCCAGCTAATTCGCGAATAATTATATTCAGGCCTCCGGAGATTTCGCTGCTTCCGTTCATCGAAGGATCCAAAAATAGAACGTCCATCCACCACCCACACTCCAAGGGAAAGAGAGAGTCTTGAAAAATCACGTCAAAATGCTTCTTCTGTGATCCACTAAGCGATACAATTAAGAAATCCCGTGCTTGTCCATTTTGTCACGACTTTTCATCGGCCCTCGCGCTCGCCCTGACCCACTTCTATCACCCGTACCGAAGGAATTGTTTAAACATTTAACGACGATGAATGGATGATATTCTGTTTCCATGGTGGCATCCATTTGTACATCCCTCCCACCACAGGGGCGCCCCATACACTGGCGTCCTCATCAAAAACTAGGACAAGGGAAATAAAAGTAAATGAACGAGTTCTCATTAATTATTTACACGTTGTCCTTGCAATCGCTGGGGTTTCAATTATCTAAGTCCTTCATTTAATTGGGGTTAAGTGTTGTTTGCTGTGGGTGTGTGTGAAAAAGGACGAATCAGAAAAATGATACCCGAGCCCGCACCCACCCCCTCCCGCCAGCAATGGGGTTGACTGAGGCGAATAAATTGATTTCGAAAATACTTAACGTCCCAAACGTTTGAAAAGGAAAAATATTGAATAAGTGGGGTGGGAGGCGCACAACGGTCAATGATTTATGAGATGAGGAACGGCGTCGGTTGTTGGTTTGTATCAGCGGCGCTTGCCTGAGTGGGCGGATGCTCGGGTGCGAGAGCTGATGAATGGGGCAGAGCTTGCGGGGTTTGAATTTATTTTTCTACTTCGAAAGTCATCTTTAATGGTAGTTGAGTTGTTGAGGTTTCTGTTGGTCTGATGAGTGCAATTAATTTGCTCTATCTGTGACTGCATGGTATGTCGCTTGTGGGGGGAGGAGATGATGATGCCATCGCTCATTTTGAATGAAGGGGTTGAAGAGCTATTTTCGAGTGAAACCATTTTTAGCGCTGGAATGTTATTTGGGAACAATTCAGATCTTCTTGAAGTTGCCACCAATCATTAGCTGGTTAGTCTGTCAAATATGATTTCGAAGTTGCTTCAGGCTGTGTTACGACTGTTCTGATGGTCAGTTGAGTAAATTCATGTTTCATGCATCAAAGTGTAAGATTTAGAAACACAATATCTCAGGACGAAAGTTCAAATCTGAAGTCATCTGAACAGTACGAAGTACAACCAGGAAGAGAAGAGAGAACGTAGAGCTCGTCTGGAACACAACTCTGCCAAAAAACGTTGTAAAGTCCAGGGAATGAAAAAAATTAAGTTAGTTAGTTAGCCTTACTGTCAACATGGAATCAGGGTCCAACTTTGGCTCGCGTCAGTGGAGGGAATCTTCAGTTTATTGTTCACTCCGAATGGCATAACTTGTGCATATTTTCGAGACATGTGAATGTTGTCAACAAGGATGTAGCTGAAGAAAATTTCATCTCAGGGACCGCACCCAGACCTCACGGAAATGCCGAGTTACTTAGAGAACTTAAACGTGGTCGCCCATGGTCGCACAAGGTTCAGGTGTCCCGACAATATCTAACACAAAGGATAAAAACTCAACAGCATATCGCTTATTGAAGATGCGGAACTTAGCTGAGAAAGAAGGCATCTCAGAAAACCCACGTAGGTTTTGTCTGGACTATTCGGCATACGTGAAGCATTCCAAATGACAAGCTCATCCAAGAGACCACGACAGAGTAGTGCTTGCGCTGTCTTAGCAAAATCCGAAATAATTGCTGTCCTTACGTAACCGTTAAGGAAATATTGATTGAATATAGCCGTGTGGTGAAGTTAATTGCCCCTCAAGCTATCAGAAAATTCTTGGGTGTGTGAGTCCCCTTATAATTGAATTTTATTATCAAAATGCGTGCTCTGTTGAGAAAGTTCTTCATGCCCTTCTTCCATTTTATGGTCAGTTCATTTTTGGCTCAATGGGTACGTAAAAAAGCAGAATTTCCGATGTTTGAGTTAATATCAGCCAGAAGTATTGCAAGAGCTACCAATGCATCCAGAAAAAGTCACAGTTTGGTGCGGTTTATGGGCTGGTGGCATCATTGGACCGTATTTCTTCAAAGATGATGAAAATCGTAACGCAACTGTGAATGGTGAGCGCTACCGAGAGATGATATCCAACTTATTTTCTGCCCAAAATGCAAGAGCTTGACTTGCATGACATGTGGCCACACAGCACGCACAACAATGGACTTATTGAGAGGCGAGTTCGGTGAACATTTTATTTCACGTTCGGGACTGGTCAATTGGCTGCCTAGATCGTATTAACGCCTTGAGACTACGTCTATACAGACAAGCCCGCTTCAATTGACGCATTGGAAGACAACATTGAAGCATTTATTGCTCAAAAAGTTCAAAATTGGACTAAGCGGATGGACCATTTGAGGCGCAGTAAAGGTCAACATTTGCATGGAATGAACCGTACTATCGATTCAAATAAAGATCTCATGCATTTTTCTGAATTTTATGTGTTTGTTTTTTAAAAAAAACTTTCCTATAGTATTTAAAAAATCACTGCCATACATTTGGTGGTTCCAATCTCCTGGCATCACATCATTTTATAAAAGTTTGTCTCTACCAGCGTATTGAGTACCTTATGACATTCTCAAAGCATTGAGTTTTGCTTGACAGTTTGAGAGTTACCTTATATTAGAGGTCGAGTTAGGTTAAAGCGGCTGGTGACCTGAGACGCAATCACACTTAAGTCTCAGTGCCGCTCAAATAGGCCCCTGTTGTCTTATATAATCATAATGGTTAGCTTTGTAGCAGTTGAGATATTCCACGTTAATGCCGCTTAGTGCACCTAGATTGGCAAAAAATTGTCTTCTTTGGCTTTGTTTTCATATTTTTTGCAAGACCTTGGCAGTTACAGTCACGTCTCTGCAGAATTCATTGTGTGGGATGCCGTGTCTAGTGGAGTTTGTAGCTTCTGATCAATCGGAATATACGCCAGTTTATTCTGTTTACCAACACATTCTAAAATGCACGGCCGAGTACCCCGCCGCAAAATTGTTTACTGCCTCCTATCCATCTGTCTGTGCATTTTTTTTAAGTTTTGTCTATTGAGACCCTTATTGCATCGATCGACAATTTCTTAAGAGAAACTGATAATTCGTGAGTCTAACATTGGCTGTAGTGTCTTGCGAATAATTTGTTCTTGTATTGTGACCATAGGCTCTTCCGGGGGCTCATCACTTTTCGGTGGTAATACCAACGCTTGGTTCACACACTCATTGTACATGTTAATGTCGGTCGACCGGCTTGGCGCCTTTCGGTCTCCTGCTTTAGCAATCGGTGCTGTGAGTTTCTCGGTTATCTAAACGCAAATGGGCTCGCTTTACCCTCCGACCACGTTTAGAAGTTATCTGTCATGTTTGAAGGACGAACAAAGTTTCTATGATTCGACATGGCATTGCCGGACAAGTTAGCATCGATTTGTGAGGCGTCTTTAGCAGGACAGTTATGGTTTAGTTCGCTTTACCCCTCGTACAAAGGTCACTAAGTCACAAATTAGTCAAGTCTTTCTGCTGACTTAATGTCATATTTAAGTGCGACGCGTGAGTCTTTGAAAGTGCCTAGCAATAGCAAGTGTCTTTGTGTATAGCGTTGTTTCTTTTTCCATGCAAGCCGATATCATTCTTCTTCAACGCCGGTTACTTGTCCTGTCTTCGCACAAGGAGTAGGTTTGCAGGAGGCACCATGCTCCTGCATCTTTAAACTATCCAATATCGTTCAATATTGAGTGGTTCTCTTTAAGTATTTGAATGGACGTACTAAGTACTCACAATGATGTGGATCTTATTCATGCCCTGTATGGTCGGCAGTAGTGGGTAATTTCATCGACTCATACATTGAAGGTCCAAGGTTCTGTTCCGGGACAGGACATTTTGAGAGAGTACTAATTGCTAATGAAGAGCTTCCCAAATCTCGCCGTTCGAAATCGGCAGAAAACTATGAGTCCCTCCACCTGCTGTAGACCTTCTTTGGCAAGTACTCGTGTTGTAGGAAGCTTGGACCCTTGTAGGCTTAAGCTAGGTTCAAGACATAATAAAGAGTGTTACTTAAATTGATCCTGGCACTTACAGGAAACGAAATGGACATTTTTCATTTTTAAATGTGCAAATATGAATCATGAAGACCGTTTACATTTTTGCACTAATTTTTTGAGAATTTCGACATATATTTGATTTGGGCACTTTTAAATTTTGGCTTTTCCATATTTTGTAGATGTGGGATCATGGGTCTTTGGCTGTTTGGTCATTTGGTAGTTTTGGTATTTTTCGGCACTCAGTACGTCTCCCGTCAGAAACTCATCAAATTTACCTTGGAAACTAATTAAACGTTCCCAAGTGTTTGATGCGATTTGAAAACTATGTATTTTGAGCACATAGAACTTGAAGACACTGTCAATTTGATCCTCGACTCACGACTCTTTGAAGAAATCCGCCAGAAGTGTTTAACAGACCGGAAGTTGTCTTCCAACTTGACAATACCAGACAACACACATCTTTGATGGCACCTAACAACTTGGCGAAAGTCCTAATGCCCAGATCTTTATCCCTCTGATCACCATTTGTGTAGGTCTTTGCCTAGAAACATCAACGGTGTGAGAACTTTAATTCTGATTTTTTTAAAATCGTATCCCTGCAGTCATAATTGATTCCAACGTTACAGACTCAGGAGTGAGAGATTACGATTTTTTCAAAACCAACATTTAAATCAGAAGGCATTTTCTGCACAACATGCCATTAAAGGATCGCCTCAATTTGGGGATTTTCGTCAAATCCACATCCCCTTTAAAAAAAACTACATTTTCACACAGCTTACGATAAAAGTTGACACGTTGCACATTTACCGCAGTCCACCGTTCCTATTTGTTAAGGATTCACAGCGGCCTCTGATCACGAATACGACGTGTGACTCGTATTATTTCAGCCAACGCCACCGCTAGTACCACAATGTTCGTCATTCCGTCGTCCTCAGCCCCGGCCACATCCTTTATCAAACCATCTCTTGTAATCCTGTCCATTGCCATTCGGATGAAAATAAATAAAATTTTATTCTCACGCATTACATACATTTGTGTGTCCGCACGAATGCCTGTTGGCACGCCACAATACCGCCGTCGCTCGTCCCTCAAATCAGGCGCCCATTCACCGCCTCGCCAGCCACCCGATCGAAACTTTACCCGCGCGCTATTGGTGAGAGGGGGGGGGCACAGAAAATACCTCCGCACATTTTTTCTCCTTCAGCCGCAGGGGTCTCCTCTGGTCGCCCTTACTGCGAAAAAAAAATTGATTTCAGACCATTTGGGATTTATTGATTTATCCCCCACCCCACCTTTGCTGAGGAGAACGTCTGTGTGAGGAGTTGTGAGTGCGTGTGTGTGGGCGTGCGAAGGGAATAGACAATCGTGCACGCACACATCACTGATCAGCCGAATGTGTGAATTGATGATGAGCTTTATTGTTGATAGAAAATGGGCTCATGTCCCTTTTTTACCGCAACACAGGATGTCATGCGTGTGCGTAGATTTATCAAGCCTCATAAACAGATTACCGAACGGGTGCCCGTCCATTTGAGTGTGAGCAGGCCGATAAATCCTTGCAAAAATCCAAAAATACAGCGATCCAAGGACCCGTCGTCCGTGCGAAGCCGAGCAGAGACCTGTCACAGCTAATGGAAGGTATGTCAAGTGGAAACCAGACAATAGCCCGGCTCAAACTTAGCCCCCAATTATTCGAACACTAATCGCAGCAAAGCCCCAAACATGACTTCACTGTTTCAATTCCGTCGTCTACCGTCCGCCCAGCCACTCGGAAACCCCCGACCCATCCTGGAGTTCTGACAAATGAATAATCCCTGATTACTTCCTTCGAAATAAATCAACATCATTGTCATGGATGGAGTTGTAGTTCATTTTGTTTCCTCCCACCCGGTCGTCTGCAACCCTCCCCCCCCACTCCCCACCCAACCCACTCACAATCGAATGATTAATGAAGGAGATCCTTGGCGGAGACCATACGTGATGTTCTGTATTAAATTATGTGCCAAAACGAGTAACTTTTGCACGGTGCGCTGTCCTTCGGCGCTCCGTTGTTCTGGTGTCCTTCTGAACTGCTCGTGTCGGCGCACGGTGGCTGGAAGGAGCGGGTGATATTAAATGTTGCGTTACTTTGACAACCGTTGATGGGGTTCAGCGGAATATAAATGAATTACCGTTTCTATTGGTTTACTGATAGAAGTGGAAAAGTTGTTTACTTCCACCTGGATCCTTGGGAATGTTATTATTTCTCCTTGTTCGTTGTCCTTGCTGTGATGCCGTAGGTTGATGATGGTGGTGGGGGGGGGGTGTGTCAGATGGCGGCGGTAGAACATTGTTATGGTGGCAGCGGTGGAATTTTGTAATCAACTGAAGCCTGCAAGGGCAACCGAGAGATGTGGTGGTCATTTTCGGGGTGGGATGACAGGGAACTTTCGACGAGATCCGACTGACGTGAAGGACTATGGAATGAAATTACTACGCCATCGGAAGCCAGGTTAGCGTGAGATTGAATCGACCGTCCGACGCACATTCATCTTACGCTTGATGGGAGAGTTGTTGAAAGTTCGCACAGCGCTTGGTTGGTTGGCAATTATGTGTATGCGTCGGTCTGAGGTAGTTGTCGATTATGGAAGGGCCGACGTTGTTTTAATTTGTGAAGTGAATTGTGCAGGAATACACGATGCAATGAAGGAATCGACTTTGAAATGCCCGTGATGCTGCAGAATGGGAGCGTGGAGTTGGATGCGTTTGTGCTCGAAGGTAGGGAAAAGTTTTCACCGCTAGTCATCAGTTAAAAATTGCAAACGTCTTCTGTGCTTCTCTCTGACAATGGCTTCATGTTGAAACTCATTTAGAAATGAAACGCCGTGCTGTGTGTAACAGCAATACTGGGAAAAAAATTGCTGTAGGGTTGGCTTTTTAAAATTGCACGGATAAATAAATGACATCATATGAGGTTCACAGCCGAACAGTGCGAACGAAGCATACGACCAGGAATAATGTAAGCTAGGGAAAGATTTTAGGTTTGTCAGTGGTAGGTGGTGCACCGCAGACCGTCTTTCCACTCGAAGAAGAGAACTGCAAATACCAACAGCTAAAAGGCCTCTTACCTTTGAAAAATCAAGTTAATTTAACGTAGTAAAGGGTGATTCATCCTGGGGTCTGCTTTTCAATAAGCTTTTTTTGACGGAGCACGAGTTCATCCTTTCAAACTGTTTTGTCATTTTGTTTGTAATCCTTTGGCAAGTAATCATGGGCAAACTCACACCACGAAAGCGTCTCCAAAAAGCTTCAAAACCAGCGTTATGCGAGATATGTTTTTCGTCGGGTCGGGTCGGGTGCTATGAAACCAGAGGACAAACCAATTTGGTATGACGTCTGTGCAGCATTTTCTCTCAAATTGGAACCACATTTTGATCGTCCCACACCGAATATTCCAATAAGAAACATATTTTATGCCAAGGATGCAGTTCGGGCGAAGTACCACAAAATGGTCAAATTCCAAGAGACAGTCAACTTGGCGGACACAAAACGAGAGACAAACTCACAGAAATTCCTGGCAATCTACAATAACTTGAAGTCGCAAGTTGCCCTGGACGAACAGAAGGTTCTGGAGACTACAAAGGAGATGTTGGATGAACAAAATGCTAATCGAGGTACCGCAACAGTCACGGAAACTGATTCTTCAGTGGAGACTTTAGCACTCGCTTCAGTGGATAGTGCCGGTGAAGCAAAGCGAATGAGAGAAACAGCGATGCCTGTTAATATCCAAGATCTCTTTAAGGAGTGAAACTGTTTTATGTTTAAGAAAATAATCGAAGAAATCAAGTGTAAAACATTGTTTTAAAACAATCTCTGTTGCTCGCTTTGTATCACGGTGCCAACTCTTCTTGAATTTAAAACTTCGCTACTGCCTCTAGGACGGTATACTGTCCCATGAATATTGGCGCCATGGTTCAAAAATACGAGCAGAGAGCTGCTGGAGGCCGATAGAAGGAAACAAAGGCTTTAATCTGTGCGTTATCTATTTTGTTAATTGATCTAAGATATAGTGGGCTAACCGGAACAATTTCGCTAGCAGTGTTCAAGAGCCTTAAAACCGATTTACATGAGAAATACTGTACGTGACAGTTTAAAAGCAGGCATGAAGCAAGTAGCACATTTTTACCTACGGAACGACCATCGGCGGTTATGGCGGCCCAAAACATCGCCATCGAAGCTAGCTTCATGGACGTCCGAAGGTGTACATGTTTTGGTAAGTAAACTCGGTGATTTTGTTTTTTTCTTGTTCGATAACAAATGGATAAAGGAACAAAATCAGCAACTCATCACTTTCGTGCAAGCGTAGCATCTCCTCCACTCTTTCGTTCTTACTTTAATCTTAAGGGGTGGAAGATTGTGACCTTCTTGGAGCTTCAATGGCTTGAGCCCACGCTGATTTTTTAGTATATTCTGCATCTTTTCAAACGGTATGCTGATCTCATGAGAAATTTTTCGTCCACTTCGAGGCGGATTTGGTTCAATGCTTCTCTTCACTTTCCGAACCATTCCTTCTGATAGTATTAATGATTGAGTGGCACTACAGTCCACAAGGGACCAGGGTCTAGCTTCTTCAACAACTATTCGAGTTGTGCGTGCTAATGTACTCTCACGAGTAGAAGGGACCTACAGTTTTATGCCGACTCCCAACGTCGATATTTAAGAAGCACATCAAAGACAATTGAAACACTTTGAGTGCAGTCAGCAACTCGAAAGAGATGGTGCCGTGAAAAAATGCGAGGTGTCCCGTCCGGGAATCGAATAAAGACCTTCTGAGTGTGGGTCCTCGAATCTGAGCCATTGGAACAACACAACAGAGGACGGCCTGGGCTAAGGTGGCTCAAACAAGTGGCCTCAACTAACTTGGAGTGCGCAACTGGCGGCATCTGGCGAAAGATCGTGCTGGCTGGAGAGGCATGTTGGTTGAGGCCCAGGTCTAGCCCGGACTGTAGCGCTACAAGAAGAAGAAGAAGAAGGGTGTGGATCGACGCACTTACCACTACGCCACGGCGACCACATCCTACCGATATTGAAGTTTTTTCATGACCACCTCCATGGCGAGGAATATATGGTTTCGTATGCGAAGAAGACGAAGGGAGGAGAATACACAGCCTGTACCTAGGATGTGGAAGTTCGAAAGGCGAAAATTCGTGGCAAATGGCAAATGGACAACAACGGTCCAGCTAGGAGGGTCTTTGAATCCCAGCCTTCGTTTTCGAGAAGGAGAGGAAGGCCGAACCTCCGGCGGCATAGAGACCAAGTGATTGCGGACGCTAGAGAGCTTGGTCTTGACAACTAGAAGCAGAGTACCTGGGGCCGTCAAGAATGGAAGTCAGCTATATCTCAGGCTCTGATCCTTCATGAGTCCCAGGCCTGATACACACTCACACACGCATACCTCCATGGCATTTTACAAAGTTTTTAGTATTACCGTAACGAGGTATGGTTCGAGACACAAATGATTTATTCATTTGAAAGGGGCTGGAGGGCTCTAACGATAGCTACCCCTGGGTTTTTCAACCAAATAGAAAGCAATCACGTTCGCATGTTTGAACTCCATGGCGGATAACAATTTTTTCAACACAACTGAGACGTGAATCGTTCGAAAATGTTGTAAACAGTAAAATTATCTGTCATGTGCCAACATTTGAGATCGCTGTGATCACGGGCTTGGAAGTTATATCAATTTGAAGTTAATTGCATTCCAATTCAGCCCTGTTGTGTATTTAGAAAAGTGTTGGTCAGTCAGGCCATATTCCGAAGAGCCCAAAAGTTGTAGTCCAACGACGCGAGGACTGAGTTAAAAGCAGATGCTGTAGAACTTGGCATTTCATCGTTTCTAGGGATGATTCAACGAGCCTTGCAGCGTATCCCACAGCACTGTTGGATTCCAAACTTTGTCTTGTGTGATTGTTTTTAATTGTCTTTCCTTCAAAGCTCAGTTCAAAGGCATGCACCTAGCCCTTTTTCATCGGCTGTCATCCTTCGCTTTTTCTCTTTGGCAATATAATAGGAACCGCTGTGAATGTTTAGAACTTTTAAATAATAAAAATAATCTAATGGAGTTTTATGCATCCAAAGATCAATCTTGTCTCCTATCATTCTAGAGATCTTTCGTTATTCACTCCCGCCGTTGAAACCAGAAGTCTTTCCACGCTAGGTATGTCTCCCAACTCAACCATAAGTCGTTGAAAATGATGCGAAATGTTTCAGTTTCTGGATACGATGGAAGAAATAGTCCATCACCTTTGATTGGCAACACTATTGGCCCAAAACTTCGTCGCTCCTATTTGGTCTGGTGCTTCAAAGACTGTACGGATTGAATGCACAGACTTAATAGGGGACATTGATATTGCTAAGTCGATACTTTAGATTACCGGAGAAGTGTCTCGACTTGATCAATATTTTACCGGTGCTCAAATAAACTAACCAGCTGCATTTTTCTCTTGAATAGGTCCTCCTCAAAGCACACCTCTCTCGCAATGTCCATTAGTTCACTCTATGCGTCGTCCTCCTTAGAACGTACTGTTTCTAAGCCGCATCACACAAATTTACAATTTTCTTCCGCACTTGATTGCAACTCATAAGCATTTAGGATCACCTCGCCCTCTCTTTCTCCCCGCCCATCTTACGCCTTTGTCAAAACAAAGTCACTTGAGGGTACCTGCAGTCCTTTTAAGAATCCACAAATTCCAAAAAGCCTCGAATGTCTCTCATAACCGACAACTCTAAAAGGCATCAGTTTCAAATACAACAACTTCTAACGCCCACCAGTTTCTCCTATGACCAAGAGCTCCCGTGCTTTCATAGGGGAGCCCAGACTGTCCTACAAATCATTTGTGCACCACACCGACAGAAAGTCTACTGAACTACCACTCAAACGCACACCTAAGCAAACTTCCTCATTGCATATTTCATTTTTAAAATGAAAGCAATTATGATACGTTCAGACCTTCAGTCTTCCGTCCTGTCAAAGCCCAAACCAGAAATACCGCCAGGGCTCAAAGCATAACGATGAAATGCTAACGATGTGTAATTGAATATTTATGAAGACTTTTATGAGTTCATTGTCTCCCGTTCTTCAAAGGACCTCTCATAATCCTCATCTCCTTCATCTCTATCCACTTTGCATCCTTGTCCTGTCCTCAAACTCCTTTCCCCCACTGCACCACCATCGTCCACGCAGTCTATCCACTCCTTAGACATAACAGATGAATTGTCTGAGAAGGAAAACTTTGCTTAATGGCACAAGGATCTAACCCGATTGTGCACGAGGACCTAAGCATGGGGAACGGAATAAAAAAAAAAGACACATTTTCTCCGCATTAATTTAAAATGTCAACATTGTGCCCAAGCCAGGACCGGTATTGAAAGCTAACGAGTTCTGATTGACGGCGGGCCACAAGAAGAACGAGGAGAAAAGGACTCGGGACTCCTTGTTTACACAGGCGACTTAGTTTGTTATCTAGAAAACATTTTTTTCTGTGAATATGCCAGGAGCAGGAGCCGATTTACCTCGGCGTGAGTAATACTTTATCGAGAGGTCCACGAGGGGGATGTGGATTGGTGAAGGAATCTGCGGTTAGTTCAGTCCCCATGTTTCGCTGCTGTGTTTTTTCTTCACCTATTGTTGGGCTATTCAGGACTGGTTACGTATTCCCATCTAATCCCAACCAATTCTCCGATTCCTAAGATAAATGCGGTTTGATAGCGACAAAGGCCCTCAGTCATGACCTCATTTCTGGCATTTCTCTGAGACGTTCGTCCCTTTTTGCAGCCATTCTCCCAGTCATAAAAGTTGAACACTGAAGCGGCACAAACAGAAAGGGATATTTGTGCGAATGGCGGCGGGGTTGCCTGTGTGCTCATCCACCCACATACTCACTGCGAAGGGACGACGGATGAATATTTTCTTTTTAAATCAATTCAAAGGAAGGAGACGACAATCCTTTGTGGGAATTTCATTTCATCGTCGGCCCTCTGACGGGCCCGTGTATTGATTTCGGTAAATAGTTCAATCTGCAGATTAACCATCTCAAGTTGGGAATTACGAGAGTTCTCTGTTCTTTTCATTGAATGGGGGTTTCCTTTCATTCTTTCGCAACTTCTTTGTGCTTCCAGTTACAATAGAGACTGTGTTTGTGTGTGTGGTTCCAAAGAACTATTTGGCAATTATCGAAGGTTGTATCTGGGTGGGGTATAGGTGGACTGGCTTAATACTTCTGTTGTTTCTGGTGACACTGCCCTTGACATTTGTACCAAATTTCACGTCGAAATATTTATCCTTGCTTGAGTTACGAGCTGTTTTGTAAGCAGCTATTTTAAGGCACAGTATGGACTAAGAACTCCGCTGCTTAAAAGTTAAAAATATTGCGGAAGACTTGCAGAAGTCTTTCGAAAACAATATTTTAAGAGTGTTGCAAGATGTTGCGTTGAAGACAAGGCACGGCCAGGACGATCAGCAAAATCAACTGTTGACGAAGAGAGATTTGACGGCTGTACCGGAAGTGAACTTTTGAACACCGGAAAAAACGTTGGCACCAATATTGCATTCGAAAGGACTAATTTGACTCAAACGCTGGATGTCCATGGCGACCTAATTGTCTATGAAATGCATCTCAAATCTCGTCTTTCGGAGTTGGTAATAAAACCTCGTGAGGGAAGAATAACATTCACAACATGAGTGGTTGCTGAAGAAGCTAGGGGCATGGTTCGTTGTGGATAGTAAGGACACTCAAATAATTTTCATCTTCAGTTTCAAGCAACATAAGGAGTTTCTCACGGTCTGCCACACACGGTCCGCTTTGACATTTTAAAATTAAATGGTTTGCTTTGACGCAAAACTGGGCGCTCGCTTGTTTACAACTTCATGTTTCTTAAATGTCAGCGTGAGAAGAGACGACCTATTGCGTGCCATGTGTAATTTTAGAATTCCTGCCAAACTTGTCAGACTGTGAATGATGACGATGGAGAACTCTTGGTGGAGCCCTCACTGTGACCTTCAATGTCAAAAAATCTTTAAAACAAGGAGACTGTGCGAATGCCACTTTCGGGAAGATTTTGCAAATCTCACAATTCAATGCCAGAGTCTTTTCAATTTATTCCCAGAGTCCTTTCAATTTTCAGCACACGCAGATGACATTGACGTGAGTTGACGAACATATGAAGACTTCAACGAAACGTTTGCTGAGGTTGAAATGGCAGTTGCCTAAATGGAGAGGTCATTAAGGAAGGCCACTAGCTACGTCTCGGACAGAGCATGACAATCGGCAGCAATCACTCTAATGTAGGCAAGGACTTTGTCTACTTCGGCTTCAAAGTAAATTGAGACAACAACGTCAGTACCAAACTTAAGCACCAAGCCTCTCCAATATTTGAGATCAAGAAGCGACTGGACCGCATATCCGTCGCGAAAGATCAACGAGCACTGTGTCGGGCCTGTCCTGTTCTATGGTGCAGAAGAATAGAGGTTGTTTGTCTTTTACTGCGTAAAAGATTCCGAGGAAAGGATTCAGTGGTAAACGCTGAAGGCACTCGCTTAGTCAAGTGTCTGCAGATATAACGACAAGGCTATGAACAGCAGAAAAGTCAAATTCGGTCAAAATTCATTCAAAATTCAAGTCAAATTCATTGCGACAATGCAACAGAGGATGATGGAGCATAAAACTGGAAAGGGGCTTCAATAAACTTGTTGTGTGAAATTGAAGGTTCATGTCGGAGACCGTGCTAGTTCGAGTGGCATATTAGCCTACCTTGGACTGTAGCGTCAACCCAAGTGAAAGATGAAGTTTCCTAAGTTGACCGAGTGCATTTTTCGCGTGTGAGAATGCGTTGCCCTCATGAGTTTTAAATCAAAATTGTGAAAGATAAAAATCTAGTCGATTGAGAATACTTCTTCAGATAGCGTATGAGTAGATATGGAGGCATGCTACTTCCCTGTAAACCTGCTGGTTGGCCAAAAATAGAATAGAAAAGTTCTAAGATGACCATTTTGGGAGCTTTGTCAATATATGGCGATTTTGTTATTAAAATTTTTGTCTTCCCGTGATGCGTGCTTTGCACCAAGAATGTATGTTCAAACTACGAGTATCAGAAGAACCTTTAAGCTAGAAGGAGAATGTAGGAGAGGCATGTTGGTTGAGGCCCAGGTCCACACCGGACTGTAGCGCCACAAGAAGAAGAAGAATGTAGGAGTTTATGTGCTTGGTTAGCCCTTTAACATTGAACATTAAAGCCTTCAATATAGAAAAAAGCGGCACTGTAAACGAAACCGAAACTACCGGAACAAATAAATCTGAAATCATTTCCTTCTTATAAGAATTTTGTTGTAGCCGCTTCCAGAGACGAAAATCCGAGAATTTGTATGGCAATGTCTTGAAAACTGACGCAGTTTCTGTGTCATTGCTTTTATCAAAGATAATTGACAGGGAACTTGTATGAAATTTAAAAAAAAAATGAGAGACATAATGTCGCCGCATCTAAGTAATAGGAAATTTTCGGACAGGAATTGTAGCGACAGGGTGAGTATAATCATAAAATAACTAGCATTGAAGCCGAAAGGCAAAAACAAATATATTAATAGTTTAGCTTAGAGCGCCCGCATAGAGCCAGTAAGTAGTTATAAGATTTCGATTCTGTCGTACCTAGGTTAAGCGTTTTATACCTAGTTTTAAGATACTATTAGATAAACAATAAAAAAAATTTCTTTTAAAATAAAAAAATAAAAAAAAGTGAGTATAATCATACTTTAAAGGCTTGCAAAAGCCATCAACTTACAGGGAATCTCTGGAATCTAATTTAGTGACGTATGTCGCATTTATGGATCAAGACGCCAAAAATTGTTCAAGAAGTAGAAGATTTTCTGAAATATCCTATGCTCCACACACTTATACAATAGAGGTTGAATGGTTCGTGAATAGAACGGACAGACCTCCTCGCAGTTTTTCACGGCACCACCTCTTTCGAGTTGCCGACAACACTCAAAGAGTACCAATTATCTATGAAGAGCTTCTTAAAACTCGACGTTCGGAGTAGGCACAAAACTGTAGGTCCCTTCTACTCGTGTGAGAACAGTAGCACGCAACACACGAGTAGTTGGTTTAGAAGCTAGGCCCTGGTCCTTGTGGGCTGTAGTGCCATTTACTTACTTATTTTTTAAAATGCTGTAATTTTTTTTCTTTCTTGAAAAAATTGTATTGTGCCAGGGCAAAAGACATCAGTTTTCAAATTGTATCAGTTGTTGTGAATATGGCCCCCTTTGAAGAGAAAAATGGCCTTGAGACTGCAAAACTAAGCATCGCACGCAGCTGCGACTCTGCGGTATTTTGACCCATTCCTGGCGAAGGATTTGTTTGAGATAATCCAAACATTGGTATTTATATTGGCAAACTTAAATACTCCAGACAGAGTATAGACAGAGAGATTTGAATCCGAGGAATTTGCAATTTATTGTGACGAAGAAATGAAGTGTGAAACACTGTTTCTTAATTTACCTTGTTTGAAGCGCACTTTGTGAAATAGCGTCCAGCCTCATTGAAATATTCACGATCTTCGACTAAAGATATTTTTTTTGTCCAAACCATTTGTATCGAAGTTGCTGTTTTTTCTATGACTACCTCTATGTAGTTTTGCAGTGCTGCCAATATGACCGTAACGAACTACAATTCGAGACGCAGATCATTTATTGACATTGAGCTGATGGACGGAGGATAGTTACGTCCGGGGTTTTTCAACCAAATGCACTCCATCGCGGATTAAAATTTGTTCAACACAACTGGGACTCAAGTCGTTTAAGAATCTTGCAAAAAAAATTAATTTATCTGTTTCGTATGAATGGTATTTTTTCCAGTCGGTTCCAGTTAGTCAGGGTGTACTTTGAATATTCCGGTTTCGAAAGTAAGTCTTAATGAAACACACACAGGATGCATTTCTGTTGTAAATTGTTGTAAGGCATGAACTTTGCCATAAAGCGCGACAGACAAAATTGTTCATGGACTTGGGATTGCGCCAAGCCATCGCTTTGTGTGGAAGCATCGCCATTTCTTGTGGGTTTATTGACACCACTAAGTGTTTCTGATCACATACCCACCGAGTGATAGATGTTCCTCTTCACTGAAGAAAATGCTATTCGAACAATTGTTCTTTATTGTCTGTTATTCTTATATTAATCTTCGGAATTTGGAGTGGTCAGAAGGCTTCAATTTGTGACTTTACAAAAATTTGCATGTAAGTCTAAAGCATAGTGCGCCATATTGTACAACAATTTTAGTTGCTGCGAACGTGGATGAAAAGATAAATTCGGATCAATAGAACTAATAGCGCGGTCGCGGTGGCGTAGTGGGTAAGTGCGTCGGCCCACACGCAGAAGGTCCAGGTTTGATTTCCGGACGGAACACCTCGTATTTTTTCACGTCACCACCTCTTTCGAGTTGCTGACAACACTCAAAGAGCATCAATTGAAGAGCTCCACAAATCTCGCCGTTCCGAGTCGGCAAAAAAATGTAGGTCCCTCCTACTCGTCAGAGAACAGTAGCACGCACAACACGAGTAGTTGTTGTAGAAACTAGGCTCTGGTCCCTTGTGGACCTTGTGTGTGTATGCCACTCAATTATTATTATTAGTTAGAGCTTATAGTTGCAATATTTTCGGCTGGCCGTCGCTATGCATACGCCTTATGAGAGCAGTAATGCTTCCGCTTTGTGAAAATTTGGATAGGTGATCGATTATGATCGCAAATATTGGATAACGTGTGAAAAGTGACTACATTCGAATCGGGACTGTCGTCGAAATATTTTTTTAAAGCGTTAATTGGTTCATAAGAAGCACATTATTGTAAATGGCAAATATTTGGCCATTATCGCGTTCCTTCAAATGATAATTAAATTTAGGAGTTATTTAAGGCCAGCGCCACCAACGTGAAACCACCAACGTGAAACTTCTCATTAAATGTTACACATATGCCTCCATGTCCGATCACCGCCTCTTCCTGTGGCAGAGAATAAGCCTGCCAACTCAGATGGTAGAGTTTTATGTTTGAATCCAGGAGTTTGGTTTTGGCTCACCTTCCATTTTACAACACTTTTGAATTTACCACCAATTTTGACATCAATTCAAAGGGCTTAATTGTCTGTGGAAACTTTTTTAAATATCGAAGTCAGCAGCAAACTGTAAGCATTTGCTAAAAGAAACGAGGCCCTTATGTCCTGTAGTGCCACCGAGTTCATGTTTACCCCTGGCTGAATCACTAGTAGAAGGGTTGCTGAAGCAATTGAATGAAATTAATTGCTGGTAGCCGATGCCACGACTTTGGAGGCTTTCTGTAACTTGAGGTTTATTTTTCGAGAATGGCTAAAATAAGGATTTTACTTATATCCAACCTTTGGTGGACATAACTCCCCTTCTCTGTCGAATTTCGAAATTCCAAAGTTCACATTTTTAGGTCGCTTTGCTATAGTTTATTCCGGGACTATAGAAATTTCCATTTTAAACATAGAATTCCTTTATTCGAAGATTTAATGTCAAGTATGCTCAACAAGCATCAATAAGTTATGAACACAAAGTACGAAGCTTTGTACGGCAAAGGTGTTTAAGTGTGTTTCAAATTTGTCAAGAACTACCATATCTGCCAGCAACTTTCAGAAAATTCCCAAGAAACGACTTCGGATCACTCTATCCATCTGTATTCCTCTACAAAATTCTGATTCTCTGAAACCGTCTTCAACGAAAACACTCCTCTTCAACATAAGTCAACGCTTATCTATCTCTTCCTGGAACAAATACAGAACTGATTCAGAGTCCACCTACCACCACAGAAGGAACACATTTCCAACTTGCTGCACATTCACATACGTTTTTATATTTTGTTACAAACACCCTCAAGATTCATGTTTGCCAAGGAACGAAGGAAATTTCCATCTCCCAAGCCAGTGCGTAGTCCTAAGTGCAATTCGGTTTCGCTTTGCCGCAAGGAGAGAACACATTTTAATGAGCAAACAGTTTTGCCAAGCACGTCTGTCGTGTATTACTCTGGGAAAATATTGACACAACCTGACATAACTCAACTGGGCACCCACCATGTACTCCGCTACACCAGCGGATCACCACCGTCACTCTCTGGTGCTTAAGCGCCCACTTCTGGGTCAAGGTAACCCTCGAAGTCCCTCGATTCACACACACACACACACTCACATAAACCACTTCAAGAGATCTTTATTATTTAATTTGCGCAAAGGGGTGTACGAACGACGTTACCCTCCCATGGGTTACAACCGCAAGAGAAACTCTGCTGTTTCCTTTCTTCACGTTTAACAAAAAACAAAACTCCTTGTGGCTCCTCTCATCGTCCACAAATTTCCTGAAAACTGCCAACTCCCAGTGGGAAGGGGGAGAACCCTTTTAAGTGTAGTCACGCGATATCCTTGCACACAAAGAAAGAACGAAGACGGTCCTCTAATCCCCGAGACGTTTTTTTAAGGAATTTTCTCTTTTATCTGTCCCATCCCGGGAGCCATTTGTTTTTGCAAACTCTATGTGCCTGTACGTGTCACGGGAACACGAGAAACTTTCCCTCAACTCGCAGAAGGAGACACAAACAAAAAGGATCACCTTTGAAATAGGGGCAACTTACCGCACGAGCATCGCATTTGGTTGCAACATAGAATAATCCCAAGAGGAGGACCGTCCAATATTCCCAGGACCTTTTCTCCGTCGCCCTCATCCTCACTCGTGACATCGTCAATTCAATTCGATTTCTCTTCGTCTCTATATATTTTTGGCACACACTGAACACGGAACTCTCACAATTCGCACTCCCGTCGTTGTTGTCGGCGTCGGTGTCGGGCACGAATGACAAATGAAATGCACTCCGTCGCACAAGGATATATCTTAACGGTATCCTGTTTATTTAGGACATCAATATTTATGTAACTCCCACTGGGGCGATTGGCAAAGTCCCAAGGCGGTCACTGTATGAGTCAACAAGGACGCAGCACACACGGCACCACACCACAAAACACACAGGCACAGCGTAGTTCACTGATGCACAGCAGCACTCTGTGTTCACTATGAAGTCCTCAAAGTCAAGCGACAAGGTAGAAGCGTTGAAGACCGTTGGCGTTCACAGCCAAAAAGCATCTGAAGGGAAACAAGTTGAATTGTTATCCTTTTAACGTCGGTCGGTTGGGAGCTTTTCCCTTGCCAGATGCGGCGGGGATTTTCGCTGAGTTTCGGTGTGTGCCGGTGAATTCGCCGCGCGGACATGCGCTGTGGCGTTGTTTGTGTTTGTGTTTTGCAATCGAAAGTTTCTGCAATCAGCTGATTAATGGTGTGGGTGGGGAGAAGGGGGGGCTCGTTGTCAGCTGGTACTGACTCGTGCCGGTGTTGGGCGGTGGTGTGCAAATATCGTAGGCCGGTTCGATGGGACGGAGTGGGCCAAAGTCTGGTGCGCGGGTGTCAATCATCGGATGATGATCGTAATTCCTAAGCCGCTTGGCTAATATGTCACTTTTTGATGCCCTACAGCGATGCTGTGAATTGTGACATGGAGGCTTACATGGGGTGGCTTTGTTTGGAGAGAGATCGCGTGGACTAGAAGCAGAGTGATGGGATTGTCACGTTTTCATGGTGCAGAGGGACTTTTTCTGTGACTCTGGGGAATATACGAGTCACTTGTTTAATGCGGCCAAGGTGGTGGCATCCCCAGAAAAGCTGAAATCATAACTCGGTACTTACAGTTAAGGATTAAATAAAGAATGCTCTCTAGTCCACGTTTAAGTAACAGGGACCACCGCAAAGGATTTTTTGCAACATTGAAAGTACTGATTTGACACTTGAAAGCGGATCCACTCAGTTGCACACAACCAATCAAGTGCCTTATGAAATTCCTCTCAACAAGGACGTCGCTTTAAGCATTTTTTAATCATACCCATATTCGATCGTAGCTTAGTGGGTAAGTGCGTCGACTCATGCGCCACACGGCACCACCTCTATCGAGTTACTGACAACACTTCTCAAATTTAGTCATTCAGAGTCCGCAAGGAACTCTCCGTCCCTTCTCTTCGGTAGAGGACAAAAGCACGCACAACACTAGTAGCTGCGGAAGAAGCGGGTCGCTTGTGGGCTATAATGGTGCTCAATTATTTTATTCGTCACCTGATCAGGAAAGTATTCATATCAGCTGCAAAAGCCTGGAACCGTCAGTTTTAGTTGATTGCTTAGTGGCAAGCGGAATGTGGCGTCTTTGAAGCTTCGCCGTTACAGGTCCCGCTAGGTGTGCATTAAATATAAGTTCCTTGAAACATCTTCAGTTCTGGAAACACAATCCGTCTTTGTCACAGCTCAGCGTCTCAAGAGTCCAGACATGTCAGTTTAAAGCATGCTTCCGCAAAGACTTTTAACGAACCCGCTGACGATAAAATTACTAGTTCTGGGTGCAGTCACATCTCGTGGAGATTTTCTGAATTGGGCTGACTCTACATAGATCCCATTTAGATCGAATCAAGACCTTTACTTTCTTCCTGTGAAAGGTGATTCATCGTGAAGTAAACGTTGTTGACAGATCTCGTGTGAATCCAATCAAACGTCTTAGTAATTTTTATTCGGTATTGTGTGGCAACTCTTACGTCACAACGAAATCAGCGTTCTGTTAGAAATGTTTTTGAAGGAATTTACGGTGCGCACAATCGACCTGTTGAAAACACTATTGCCACCACCATTCGAAAATGTCCCAATTTACATATGTACATGGATGATTCTCGACAGGATAGACCACATCCAAAGACTTTAGCAGCTGTAACTAAGAGTGTAAGCAAAGACCGTGAGACCTATGCGTCGCCGTTCTCAGTAGCTTAGTCATGTTAACAAATTATGTGTTTTCTAAAATTGAAGCACCACGTCTAGGTGAGCTAATGTTTAAACAAAGCGGCGAGCTTCATATATAGCTAGTGATGCAGTGGACTTGCTGAAAAATCATTTTGGCGAACACATAGTTAGACGTATATCCACTTAAATCGTGCGATATCATAATTAAACTATTTTTTCTAAAGGCATGTAAATTCTAAGGTCTTCAGAAATAAGTCACTCCTTGGAAGCCAACATTACTCCGCCAGATACCAGTCGTTATGCCCTAAGAAGTCGTCCAAAATTAGTCCTTCCAAATAGACCATCTCAGGCTGCTTTAAGTGAAAACAAAAAGTTTTACTTAACTTTCAACCTGGGTGGACCTGGGCCTCAACCAATAGGCTTTTTCAACAAGCACGATCTTTTGCCAGCTGCCGCCAGTTGCGCACTCCAAGTTGTTTGAGGTCCTTCTTAACTTGTATGTGCCACCTTAGCCTAGGCCCTCCTCTGTTACGTTATCCCAATGACTCAGCTCGGAGATTTTTTGGGCCGGGGGAGTGATGTCTATACGCTCTATATAGCCTAGCCATCCTAAGCGTTGCATTCAAAGACGCTTGACTAGGCCCATGTCGCTGTACAGCCTATAAAGTTCATCGTTAAATCTTCTCCTCCAGGCGCCATCAACGCAGCACCAAAAATCGAACGCAGAACATTCCTCAAAAAAACTTAAGGCTTCCTCATCCGCTTTTTGTAACTGCTTATGGTAACTTTTCTTGCCGTAAAAAAGGACTGGGAAGATCAAGCTCTTGTACAAAGCCAGTTTAGTCTTTCGAGAGAAGACTCTAATAACTCAATTGCCTCTTGAGTCCAAAGAAACAGCGATTGGCAAGAGTGATTCTGCGTTTGAGTTCGGTACTGATGTTATTGTCCCTGTTTACCGCAGAGCCGAGGTAGATGAAGTCCTTGACTACCTCGAACTTTCGACCTTACGTCCTTTATTTGACATTATAAATCAAACGTCAGGATGAATCAGCATCTATTTAAACACAAAATGCGGAAATATCAACTCAAAAAATTCCGAAAAGGAGAAAATTTCAAGTAGTGAAAAAAACCAATACCGACTTTATGTTATCCCGAAAGAAACCTTTCATTAATGAAGGTATTGTGCTCAATCTACCCCCATGATCGGTGTAAGGCTAGAGTTTATGCTGAATTCAGATAATACAAATTTCTTCCACATCAATTTTGCCAAATTTTATGATTTCGGGATCTTGGCGTTGTAGGATTGAGGGTGTTTCGGTATTTTTGACTTTCTGATCCTTGGACAGAATAATAACTCTGCTTTGGTTAATGATTTCTGGAAATATTTCAAAGCTGCTAGGATCTTCTACTTATAGGTGTCTAATGATTTTCTTGTCCTATTCTTTGGCGCGGAAACCTGGACGCTACTAAACTCAGATGAGGAAGCCGTTAGTCTTTCCGAGAGAAAAGTTTTGCGTGCGATTTTTGGTCCTTTTTGCGTTGATGGCATCTGGAGAAGAAGATTTAACGACGAATTCATGGGCTGTACAGTGACATGTGCCTAGTCAAGCGTCTTCAAATACAACGCTTAGGATGACTAGGCTATGTAGAGCGTATAGACATCACAACTTCGGCCCAAAAAGTCTGCGAATCTGAGTCATTGGGACAACGCAACAGAGGACGTCCTAGGCTAAGGTGGCGCACATAGATGGAGAAGGACATCAACTAGCTTGGAGTGCGCAACTGGCGGCAGCTGGCGAGAAATCGGGTTGGCTGGAGAGGCATGAGAGGTTGAGACCTAAGTCCACCCCGGACTGTATTGCCACAGGAGGAAGAAGAAGAATGATTTGCTTGGCAATTCTGCAGATAGGCAGTTACGAAATCCGATCTTGTTGTAAAGTCAGTTGCGCTTATATTTTCCATTTTAGTTTTGCACGTATTGAAGTAGAAACCATCATTATGATTTTTACCATTTCCTGGTATTCCTAAGTATGAATACATTGTTCTAAGATGATACTTCCCTCAACCACCGTGGTATATCGGAGATATCTGCTGCTTTAACAAAGGTAAGAATACAAAATTTGCTCATAGCTCTCCTTAGAGATCCGCCTTTAAGCCTTACTGCAGCCACTCCGACCAGTTTATCTCATCCTCTGATGGCTTCCACGATTGTAGCAAGTGCCCACTTACAAGGACGGGGCATGCTTTCTCTATTAAGATCCGACTTGTTGTTGCGTTGCCCTGGCTTGTAGACAAAACGTTCTTCAAATAATCCCGTGTCCATTTTCGCCAAAAGTGCTGAATCCTTTTCTCTAATTGCTGTCGTCTGGAAAGGGCGATGTAAATACTCCCCAATAGCGCAAAGTTTTCCTGAAACTTCTTTTAATGTTGTGAAGGGTGTTGAAACACTTGGATTATTATTGTCTGCATACAAAGTCCGGAACTTTAAGCATGTTCTCACAGTAGAAAGTAGTGCTGCCATCTGCTTAAGATTAAGGGTGCTGTTTGATGGTGGCAGTTATCTTTAAACTTATTTAGGGCCGAATCACCTGAAAAGTTTGAACTAAGCAGGCGACCGTTGAACCATAATCTTAGACCTTAACATAGTCCCCAGTAGATCTCCATTCAAAACGGCAAGAAGCTCCCTCTCTGCACATAGACTTACGTAGCTGGAGAGCGCTTCAGAAAATCATTTTCCAAGCACACGTTTATACATTTTGTTCATGAGAGTTTATGTATTCATCAGGACCCCTCTGGAGCATCGTAATGATTTCACTTGCCAGTCAATGTCTTCGGAACTGAAGCATTTTCAATCTCGAGTTTCTCTTTTCTCTTCTATTATCAAGTGACCATTTACGGGTACGTCTATAAATCCACCTTTCCAAAAATCATTGCAGATGCCAGGTAGTCTATCCCCTGAATTACTTCACCCTCAACCCCTGCATCGACTTTCGATAATCCCAATCGTCTGAGATTTCCAACGAAGGAAAGGAAATAAAGAAAACATCCTCCACCCCTGTCGCATCAGGGGATTTTGTTTCGGTGATGTGCAGGCGGAGTTTTAGGTATCCTTTGATATGAAAAACCATGCGAGGGAGAATCCCTTTCGGAGACCTTCACCTTTACCCCCGAAAAGGAATTCCTTGAACCGATGCCTGTAAGCGCTGCGGGGATCTCGAATTTGTTGCTTCATCAAGCATTTCCCGAGCGCTGTGAGTACTTTTAATTTCAAATTCTTACAGACAAGCAACTATTAGCTCGAAGTCATCTCGAGTCACATCATCCACTTGACGGCATCTCACGTGCTGTACACGCATTCACATCTTCAGGTAAGATTCCTTTCTCCAGAACAAATTCCAGACCTGAGGTATTCCCTTCGCTTTGTCTGCTCAAAGCGCTACGAGCGGCGGGGCGGGCGGGTATTTATTGCCCACGGCAGCACTCCGTCTCCATGTCCCCGGCTCACATGCCAGTGCGGGGGTGGAGTGACAAACAAACAAGCTACACGATGGGGACAGGTAATATCTGTGATTTAGCTCGAGCAGCAAAATATTGAGAGGCGAAATCATTTAAGCGATTTCTGTGAATCCTTCGCGAATCCTTGTGATTCAAGGAGCACAGGTGTTCGATTGGGAACGTGTGTGGATGGGAGGGGGACCGCACTCAATTGAAGTGAAAATAGAACTTTGCGCTGAATGAATTTCGCTCTTAGTCAGGAGAATGGTCATTTGCCTAAGTGGAGCAAGAGGTCCTTCGAAACAAAAAATCCACCTGACCACTTGATTGAGTCCCATGCCAACGAGGTAAGTGCATCCCATTTCCAGGGAGCTATAAAAGTCCAGAATCAGGTCAACCAGCCTGAAGCACAACGACACCGGGTACCCCCCGCAATGCGACATCCGTGACTCAGCATTGGGCGAGCAGTTCATTTCCATTGTGAGCAGGTGGAGGGGGTGTGCACTTCGGACCACTTGAAGGATTTTCATGAATTTTCGCTTCATGATCCGCCCAACTCACACCCCCATCGTGTTCAAGTGGAGTGCACTGGGAGGAAGGATAAATTACCGTCTCATCGCCCGGGCCGCTAATGAGAGGGTGAGCGAGATGCTCGACAGAAATCCGATAGAATCTTGGATCCCTGACGCGCTGAAAGAAAGGCGCTGCAGACGAGGAAATTCGCGGTCTAGGGAAATCTATTTAGCTAATTGGCTTATTCACCTCAGCTCGACTGGATGTCATGGCGGCAGCGGCATTGAGAGAACGCGGAAGGCGCTACGAGGAGAATTACCCTCGTCGCTGGGGCATACTGCGGATTGAATTCGCATATTTGCATGCACAGCCTGTTATCCTTTCAGTCGATGAGTTGCGTTTGCGAGCTTTTTTCCGTGGCCTTCCGGTTGCAGGTGGAGGGTCTGCGTCTGCTTCGGGGCCGCACCGTGTCTGTGTGCAGTGTGCAAAAAATCCTCCGCCACCGGTGCTGGTGGTGCGCCATTGTGGGGGGGAGCACACGTAGTCGGGATAATTATTGAAATGGAATATGCCGGGGGAGTGTGCGGAATCATGATGAGAGTTGATTCAATATCGTTAATGCGATGTCGTAATGAGATTTTTTTGCGCATCCGGAGTCAGGCAGGCGTAAGGTCGACCTTTGTTTGGGGAATGAAAGAGTTTCTGTGCTGAAACTGGAGGGCAAGGATGTGACCTCTGCTGTGTTTTAAAAAGGAGCTGGCATTGTATTTAATGGAAATTTAATTTCTGCCAAGCATGGCTTGGATTGAGAGCAGTTTTGTAAGTAGTAGGATGTGTAAGTTTTCAAGTCCAAAGCTGTTCTATTTGTTGACAGGGGCAAATTTTATGCGTCGGGGGGAAAACAAAGGGAGGCACGGGACTACCGTTTGTAGAAGTTTAAAGTCAACTTTCGTCCCCTACGGCGAGTAGAGGAAATTTCTCTGCTTGTCGCTGTCAAGGAGACCATGCTGCCTTGCAGTCCAAGATGATGTGACTGGACATATCATACACCACGGCAAAACTATATACAAGCTCAAAGGAATCACGGATGAAAGCAGAGAATATATGGTGCGATGACTTGTACCAGAACCAGATTTTGAGGGATGTTGAGTGGTAGTGACAGCTTGACCAGAGGCTATATTCTGGTGCCATGTTGCGTAAGGAGCACGCGAAACTTTATTTCAACCGGACCGTGCGGTGGCCCCCTTGTGGAAGGATTGTCTTATCTTTGATTAGTGCCACAGACTCAGTGTACTCAACAAAATCAAGTTGTTTGCTGTACTGACTTCGACCAGTCAATTATTTGTACTTTCTCGGGTCAGGATGGAGTTCATTGCAACAAGGTGCTGTAACCCAGCAGAGGTGTAAGAAAGGCCTAGCTCTCTACCGAGGTAAAAAGTGTTCCTTGGACATAAATGTATATTGGTTTAAAAGGCGTCTTGGGTTATCTACTGCTCTTAAAGAAAAGAACCCTGTGGTCTTAGGCAGGTGAGTCTATATTTCACATCAATCTTGAATCCACAGTTCTTTGAATCGGATACGGTGCCTTTCTTATTTTTGGTCATGACACTGGAACTCGAATGTGGTTTACGTTGGATCAGGGTTATCCACAAACCCAGCTATGTTTTCTACAATAGTCTTCAGAGAGCCCTGAAGATCGAGAATCCGGAGCAATATTTGTTAATCTTAAGGCGGTCTCCCTCTGGACCGCAATGAAACAGATGATTTGTTCGTGTACATGTATTTCTATCAAAGTTGTTCAGTTTCTGAAGAGGAGCGGACATTGAGTTAATCTTATTACCTTACACGTATTCACTGCCATGGGTATATAAGAATCCTTGTTAGTGCTAACCAAGGGCAAAGGAAAGAAGAATTCAAATGTCTTCCATCATACCTTTGAGGAATGAAGTGAATTACTTACTCCATGAGCAGCGTTGAAATCTTATTTCCAAGGTGAGTGCTATGTATCCCAAAAAGTGCGCTTTTCGACATGAAGTTTTGACCGAAATGAAGCACCAACCGCGACAGCTGTACCCAGGTTTGTGGAAAAAGTTCAAAGGACTGCTCATCTGTCGTTCGTTTTGGCATATTGGTTGACTCATTCAATACAATTTTTTTCGAAAATTTTGGGCATGTAGCATGTGGCAGCGGATTTCGAATTTTGAATTTGCTCAATTTTGAAGTAATTTTTCGGCAAAAAAAAAAAACATCTTAATCATGCCTCAGCCACCGTGTTCATTAAATTTGGCTCCCTGAGACTTTTTCTCGATACAAGAATTGAAGCGCTGCTGACGTTTGAGGAGATACAAACTGAATCGCTGAGAGAGCTCAAGGATATACCAAAAAGTGGACATCAGCACTGCTTCGCGGATTGGGAAAAATGCTGGGACAAGAGTTCTATATTTGATTGCGACTATTTCGATTGAGACAAAATATAAATTGATAAGTCAATAAATATTCTTTGAGAAAAAATTAAAATCCACTTAATTTTTTAAACAAACCTCGTATATGATGAAACAATTTCTTGGAGGGTTTGTATGGTTTGATACAGATCAGAGAGGATTGCCAAAATAGGGGAGAATACAGTTTTCCCATTATATGCAACAAACCGGATTATCCGGCGTTCACATTTAGTTTCTGAAATTTAAATTTATTTCATTGTATTTCCAGTCCGTTTCGTCCAATTATCTTAAGTCCTGATTTTGAATTAATTTCCGAACACCGCTCTTAAAAAATTCTCGGATTTTTGAACATTCTTGTTTACAGTTTGCATGTGCGCAGACATCTTGGTCAGAATGTGGTCCACAAATTACGAATTTTGTGAATGCATAAGTGATTCACGAGAGATCAGATGAACAAGTGCTTCATTCCTTCTCTCCTGGTCCGATTGCATGGTCTTCTAAAGTGCAGTGCCCCGTGATAACCGCCTTTTCATTTTGTGATGCCACTTCGGGTCTGACTTAGAAGATCCTCAACCCGTGTAATATCTTATACGGGCCGCAATACCTCACCTGTCGTCGACACAATTTAGGACACTGTGGCGTATGGGGAACATTTTCTGATCCTGATATTTCTTTGTTCCCTGAATATAGTTTCGATTGGCCACCAGCCCTTTATGCCTATGAAGGTGAGGGAAGAAATCTGTCAGTTTCGATGATGGTAGTTGCGGGTTCAAGGCTGATACTGAAGGTCTAAAGCGGTTGCATTCCGATAGCTTACGCGGCGAGGACATCAACCGAAATCAAGCATGAAGGCGTTCTTTCTTACGACATTTATTAGGATCATACAATATACGGAAAGACAGACTCGCCACAATGCTTTCGCTGATAACTACCATCCCCTAAAACCATGCCTTTCTCAAGTTCCCTTTCGAGTATTTCCTTGAAACAGTTACATCACTCAGCCCTTGTGAGACGCTCACCTCCCCAGTGGCGCTCATTCACCAAGGCCCCTTCTCACCCAACCCACCACGTCGTCTGTTTTATTCGAAAACTCATTTGAATTTTGAACGAGGACCCCCCACAGGCTGTTGGCCAAATGAGGGAAGCAGGTAAAAGCAATCTCTAGCAGCAACCATCACGCCACCGCGTCTTCAACCCTCATGCAACCCCGGGCGAAGTTATCAATTTAACTTTCCCTGCGATTTGAATCAAAATTACTGTTGCGAGTTGTTTGTGACTTGTTTTCCTTGCCACTCGCTTCAGGTCGTCCGCTTAATGAAATTGATCACTTTGTCTGGTGTCCGCCTGCAGCGAACACACCCATTCCTCGCCCTCGCTGTCACTGTCGTCGAATTCGCGCCGCCACCTTCTCTTCATTACAACACGTGTCAGAGCAGTGTCAATGAAAATTCATAACATCCATCCTAAGAGATTACCCCCCTCGACACTGGATAGATTATCATCCATTGTCGGCGAAATAAATCTGTTTCGGTACATCGCCGCCCTACGTTCCGGCGCACGCAGGCCGAACCGATCCGAAACCCATCCATCAAGCTGTCAATGGGAATGAAAATGTGAGTGATGGGCAGTAAATCTGTCGGAAGAGTGATTGAAATCTCACTTAACAGTCAAAGGAATGCCTAACCACCGTAATTCGCTGCAGGATAACCGCCTGCCCCTCACAGACCTGGATCGGGCCGTAATAAGCAATTTCCGAGGTCAATCTATATTTGGATGCGTGATTTATGAAATCACTCATCAAAGACATATTCGGGCTGCGCTCCGGGGTGGGGGTGACGGGCGTGCGGCTGCCGTGTGTTCCTAATTCTGGCCGGCATTCGAGCGGCAGATGGCGGTAGGAGGAATAATTGAATTGTCTGTGTGTGGAAACGGACACGGGCGGGGGCTTAAATTCAATTCCAAAACCCATCTCGATGCATTTAATCAGTTTACCGCGTCATCTGTGTGTGCTCGGGCAGCTGGCCGTGTCGGTGGCTTTGCTTTGACACACGGACAGGCAGGGGATATTAATTGGCTGTGTGCGGATTGCTTCTAGCATGAAGCTCTGATTTAAGCCAGGCGCTGGAGGGTGGGTGATTTTTTTTCAACTCGGGAGAGATGCCCAGTGGACAGCATCTGCTCTGTGTGGTCTGTGGTGATGCAGGACTCTTTTTTGCTGCCGCCAAAGTTGAACAGATGGCTGAAAGTGACTCTGGTGATGGCCGGCAGTGGTTGAGGAAAAAGAACACAACCACAACCGGGTTCTCTGTGAGGCAGTGGCTGAGTGGATGAATCTCTTTCGACATGAAAGTTTTTTAAAAGGTGTGCGATTACGTTTCCGTGGGGCTTTGTAGCTTCCGTGAGTTTCTCTGTCTCTCTGTGTAAGGGCCGAAAGTCATGACTGGAATGGGCAAATCTTTCAATCGCCACAAATCTCTACCTCTTCTATGCCATTCGTTCTATGGCCACCCCTCTGATCCTCTTCCATCGAGCAAGTGTTGGTAGTCCTTTGAAAATAGGTTCATCGTCGCCAACAATCCGCCAATGCTCTGACTTCCGGTGGGGACTTTGTCGACGCGCGTGGATGCTCGTAAATTTCCATCCAGCTTAGGCAAGGACATTCCGAGAGAAGGGTGGCATTTCCGAAAGTTACACGACTCATTAAATTCAATTTACCTTCTCGCCTAATGGCCTTATTTTTCAGCATCCGCGACAACAAGGTGCGAATACGAACTTAGAGTTGGAATGCGTGCAGAGTGGCGTTAATGCGGCAGCATGCTTTTCTTTTCAAAATTCAACTGATTCTGCTGTAGTTTACCTCTCGGAGGCGGGTCAGTTGTTTTGTATTGTCGTCAGCCGATATCCCGATGGAAGTCAATAAGTGTAGGTTTATGTGGAAGGACCTGTCGTCTATATTTATTTCATGGGGATCCTGTGGAGCAGGCAGGTAGGTATGGCAATGATATGCGTAACAGAGTTTATGACAAAGGGTTACTCCCCCAAGCTTAATGGGTGTTTTGACAGGTTTCTGTACATGCCGTCGCTCCGGACATATTTTGAGGGTGGTTGAGGTGAGTGAGCTGAAAGACTCTAGAAGTGATTGATAAACCTAAATCGAAATATGGAAGCAGATGCATACAGTTTTTGACTCAAACGCGGAGGCCTCAGGTTCGATTCTCGAACGGCACGTGACGTTGACGCTGACGATTTAAGTGTTGTCAAAAAGAGGCTCACTGTTGGAAGCTTTGAGTGTGGGCAGAAGCTTGTTAATAGTTTAATCGAATCAAGGTGACGTTTGAGTCTATGTTTGGACATATAATCAATTTCAATGCAGTACATACTGAGCATTATAATGGTTGAAATCGTGTCCCAAAAAATCGTAGAAATGAAGTATTATTTAGAGGAACCTCATGGAAACCATTCACAGCTTCCTCTAGTCTTCCATAAGGCAGTCACCTCGGCCCACTAGTTTTCATCGTGTCCATCAACGATATTGCCGACGTAGTAAAACTTTGTGAACTATCAGTTTTCTTATGATGGTATTACACTTGACTAAGTGATTAGCAGCACCTCTTTGGGCAGTGCATTTTCTATCACCGAGATAATTTTGTGAAAACCAAAGCAAGTGGTAGTCTGAGGATGAAAGGAACCATCTAAGCAAACATCAGTCAAGACACTCCCAACCAACACCATTATCTTTATCCTCATAAATCCTCATGTTCCACTCAAGAGGTCACGGAGGCAACGCACGCACGACCGACCTCCAGGCCACTCGATCCTCTGCCATCGACTCTAACTCATCAAAATCTATTCCTAAGCACAGCCATGCGAGGTTTATGGCTTTGATCCAACCATACTGCTGAGCTGTTACTTCTAATTCTTCTTTCCATGGCGCCGAAGTCCCGGGTGGATCTGGGCCTCAACTAACATGTCTCCTAAGGTAGCACGACCTCTCCCCAGCATCCACCAATTGTTTACTCCAAGTAGGTTGAGGTCCTTCTCCACTTGAATATGGCATCTCAATCTATGCCGTTCTCTGTCGCGCTGTCCCAATGGCTTGGATTTGAAAACTTTTCTGGCCGGATCCAGTGGTGTCCTCGCTATCTTAAGTGTTGCTTGATCAGGACATGCCGCCGTAGAGCCTAAAAATGTTCCTCATTGAATCTTCTCCTCTAGGCGCCATCAATGCAAACGGGACCAAAAATCGCACGCAGAATATTTCTCAAAAGGAATTTGGACGCGCCCAACTTTCCACGCCATAGAGAAGGACTGGGAAGATCAAACTGTTGTCCAAAGCCAATTTAGTCCTACGAGAGGGCTCTATTACTCAATTGCATCTTAAGCCCAAAGAAACAGCGATTGGCAAGTGATTCTGCGTTTGATTTCGGTACTGATGTCGTTGTCTCTATTTGCCACCGAGCCGAGGTAGACGAAGTCCTTGCCTACCTCGAAGTTTCTCCTGCCTAGTGTGACGCTCTGTCCGAGACCTCGGTGTTTTGTTTTCATCCTGTGTTCGCCTTGCTTTCTTTTGACGCCAGACCCATTTTAGCCGCTTCCGCCTCAATGCCAAAGACCTCATTAACTGCTCGCTGTGTTCGTTCAGTCACGTCAAAATGGTCTGCTTTAGTTAGCAGTTGAAGGGTCTTTTTGAAGATCTTGCCTTTGGTGTTGACTTATGAGTTACTTACGATCTTCTCAAGAGCGATGTCACATGACAGTGCGTCGCATTGTCTAAAACCTTTTTTAACATTGAACGGCTTGATGAGTTCATTACCGACCTTGACAGAGCAGCAAGAGTTGTCCATCGTTTTTCTTCACAATCTGACGAGTTTGGTAGGAATGCCAAAACTAGACATGGAACTGTGTAGTTCGTCTCTATGCACGCTGTCATTGCGGCTTAAAAATCGGCGGAAAGGTGAAGAAGGCTGTGCACTTCTGGGGGATTTTCCAGGTTCTGCCCTAATGCGAGCATCTGTTCTATCGTCAACTTTCCTGGCCTGTAATCACACTGATCACGTTATTGACGAGCTGTCGCTACCTAAGGGAATCGCATCTTGGGCGATCAGGTTGTTGGGAATCGCATCTTAGGCGTCGTGATGAAGGGGACATCTGTACCACGTGGCCAAACCAACGAAGCATAGCCCCTTTTGTCTGAAGTAGAAGCTGCTTAACATTGGGTTCTCCACGCACTGTCCCCTTTCTCGCCCTATCTCGGCCTATCTCGAGGGGTAGGTTGTTAAGGGTGATGGAAGGCAATCCTACCAAACTGCTAGTCAGCTGCCTTTGATCTTAATCGCCTTCATCAGATAATGTTTCATTACCCGTAGTGAGTCGCTGTAAAAATGGCTCCGACAGTCTACATGGCATCCAACCAATTTTGATGGTTTTGAACTTGGGTGTTTATTACGTTTAGTGTCACCGCCATCTCTGACAGGTTGTGTAAACTTTGCGCCATCAGTTGCAAGAATTCGAAGACTTTTTCCGTCACAGATTGACTGTTATTGAGCAACTTTCGGAACAGAAGGTTTTCCAAATCTTTTAGCAGCGTTTTCCTCAATTTTGTTGTAAGAAGCTTCACTCAATGAGTTCTAAAATGAGCAACGAATTACACATGAGTCTTCACAGTTTACAGCCTGATATGTTCCCTTTCAAACACGTGCTCGTTTCCAACAATGAGTTAAGTATTTCCAGACAGGGGCAAAACCAACACCATCCAGACACAAGAAACCCCATCCTAAATAAGAGCAATGGCGGACTGTCTCATGAGAATCACAAATGATACTCTCCTCAATTGCATCTGAAACGAATCAACCCGGTTGCACGTATCACTTGCCAGATAATTCATCCGCAGGATGAAATTGCTCCCAAATCCCAATGACAGCCAACTGCAGTCCCAATTCTCGCTTTTCTTCAGCACTTCTTATTCAATTCCTAACTCATCCACATTTCTACACCGTTAAATCCCAAAACGATACAATTCACAGCACACCCCATGCCACATCGCTGTCACTTGATTAAGCCCTTGAGTCTGCAGCAGATTTTGAGTTGCAAGAAATTTTCCGATTATTCCAATTGGAGTCGATGCAAGATTGTCCCCACAGCCAGCAAACTCTGCACTTTTTCAAAAAATCACTTTGAATGCACATACGAAGGGGAATGCAAATGTGAGGACAACAACCATTTCTCATGTCCTGTAGCATTCGCTCCCCCCCCCCCCCCCCCCTCCAACCACCACGCAGACAGAATAGAATTATGCGATAAAGGAGGAGCCCGCCCTCCGCCGAGCTCTTGTTTGAGCAGCTGACGGGTACTAAGCTGCACCGAAAGTGTTGTCCCCTGCAAAATCCCTTAAGGATAACTAAAACAATGCAAATGTTGCAAAGGCAGCAAGTGTTTGCGGGGGATAGCTGGAAGGACATCGCCGAGAGTTGGAATGTTTTCGGTTTCGGTTTTGATTGAAGAACAAAAGTGCTGTGTGTTTGTTTTGCATTTTTGGTTGAATGAAGGGAAGATGGGACACCTGCTTCGGATTGTTATTGGTCATGGATAAGGACATGAAAAATCCCTTTTAGCAGTGTACGTTGTTTCTTTGTGGCGCTCTAATTAGATATCATATTGGATCACCTTAGGTACGGTTGCCGATATTTGCAGCTTGAAGGATGCAACCTCAACCCCCCCCCCCTGCCCTGCTAATATCCTTCAGAAATGAATGAAAAGAACACACTTCCTAATATACATCGTGTATGCATGCATACAAAAAAGAAAATTCAACTTCACCTCGGGATAAGATACTTTTTCTGTGGCAGCAAGTGACGCCTCACGGCGCGGAGGCACTCACCTTAGATATGCGAACTGCATCGACTGGGATGTGGTGCGCATATTAAGTACGCTTACCGGAGTATGCAAATAAATTGATGCCACATGAGATTTAGTTCAGCTCCACGGTATCATTCACTCGAATGCGAGAGCACATCCCCGGCATCGATGTGCCGGGCTGCGGTGGCTTGCGCCAGGCGGGTTCATTTCAGATGCATACGCTGTGTCTAACGATAAGGGAAAACTAATTTAAATGGTAAATACGGCGGTGGTTGTGCGAGGATGTGCGATGTGAGCGGTAAGCCATGGCGCAATATGATGGCTAATTAATGAGGTCTTCAGATTCACGGGAAATCTGTGGGGAAAGTTTTGTGAAATGATCTCGAATGTGTACGGGAGTTTGAAGAGGGCCTGCTGTCGGGGACTGATGCTGAGCACATTTTCCAATTACTTGTACGCAAGGAAGAAGATGATATTCATGTCCGCTGGGATGGTCTTTGATTTGCGAGAGGGGGTGTGCTCTGACGCCCATCTCGCTGGAGGTAATGATTCGGATCTATGGAAGATAGAAGCTATGCGTGTTAAACATTTATTTCTGTCCGTCTTTTGTATACGCGAACCTGTAAGTTCGCAGGAATAAGCAGGTTTTTAATGCTGAGAAAGCACAGCACTGATTGCATAATGGCTCTGTGTTAAGTGAAGGGGTAGTCATTGTAGCTTTTCAGGCAACTCTTGGTAAATGAAGACTCTCAGAAAAGCCAAGTTACCGAGGCATATTGACAACAGTATACCCATGGAGAGTTTTCAAGTTAACCATAAAGCCCCGATTTCTGACAGATGGATGGGGGAAAACCACTTAGTCTTAAATAATCCTGTCCCACACGGATAATAATAATAATTGAGTGGCGCTACAGCCCATGACGGACCAGGGCCTAGCTCCTACAACAACTACTCGTGTTGTGTGTGCTACTGTTTTCCCACACGGATGGAAATGGAATTGAAAAGGGAACTGGCTTGTTTCACTCCGCCCCTTCAACCATTGCAGTGTCTTTTGGGCCAAAATCAAAGCAATTTCTGAGGCTTATTCTATGCAGTCCATTAAGCCGATAGACGGCAAAATAAGAAAAATAAGGTGGACTTTGCCATACCCAAGCCTCTCCCTCACCTTTTCAAAATTCTAGTAGTTAAAACGATTCATCGAAAGTGCAAACATTAAATGAAATAAATGGGATAAGTGCAGTATATGAAAGCAGTTAAGGCCTAAGTTCTGTCTAAAATGGGCAATAGACTTTGTCACATCAAAAATAGGTGGCTTTCATCACCTTACGGGTGTACTAGCAGGACTGTCTTATAGGCAGTCATGTAAGTATTTGAGGCTTTCCACATAATGACTTTCAAAAATTTTGTCGAAACAGGGAGTAGGAGAAAAGCATTCCTCACTATACATAGGACCACAACCGTCTCTTGCAGCTGATAGAAGACGTAGTGCCGAAGAAAGCTAGAACTTTGCCATTAAGTCTGAAAAGCAACACATTTCATATCGCCGCCTTGGGAATTTTCAGCATGTGATTCATTTTGGGTAAACTTTTATCATTTTTTGCAGAATTTTAGGCGGTATCGCGATCACAACTTCAGTAATATTGGTTTGAACTTAAAGAAAAAGTGGTAGTGGCCAACTGAAGTGGTCAATACGTGAAACCACGGTACCAGGAAAGTCTGAATTCAACAAGGCTACAATTGGTCAGGTTGTATGCCTTGTTGTAATGTTTTGTTGGAACCACACATCTTTAAGGCTATAATCTTCAATTGGCGGTCAACAAAAAGAAGTTATCATTCGACTGCGTCACTCCAAATTGTTTGTAAGCATCCACCTTTTCGTATCGTCGATGAAATACGGAAAAACAAACACCTTTTGACAATAGAGCATATAAGGAAGTCACTTTGTTTGGTTTCAAAGGCACCTCTTTGAGGAGTTATTGGTTTTTTTGAGTCCACCGAGTGGGAACATGCAGCAGCAATATTTTCGATTGAACCTGCATTACGTGGAGGCACCTTACTACGTCAGTAACGCCGCTACTCTTTTCGAATAATCTAACAATTCCTTCGATTCCTAAGTTGATTATCACTGTGTAGTGCGGGAAAAGTCGCTACTTTTAAAACACGACATGAAATCATTTTAAGGTATTGGTTGGTTACTAAGCGATTCACTGTCGTAAGTGGCAAGAACTCTGCTAATAATGGGACCCTTCGAAGAATTGCGTTGAGTTTGAGAGGCGAATGTCACAAACTTCTTATATTTGCACAGTCCTCAAAATTTGACTGCCTTAACAATAGCTCATCATTACCGACTAATACTGTCTTTGATAGGTACAGCACCGTCCTTAACCTAACCCAACCGTCTGCTGAAAGCCTTTACCAATTATCACTTCTACGGACTACGGGGCGTATGTGAAATAGATTTATTTATTTTTTACAAAGTGGGGTATCCTCCATATACGTATGCGTTTGTCAAATTTCTCAAGGACATCACTTCGTAGCTGGGTGCTTCTTCTTCTTCTTCAGATGGCGCTTCAGTCCGGGGTGGACCTGGGCCTCAACCAACATGCCTCTCCAGCTAGTACGATCTCTTGCCAGCTGCCTCCAGTTGCGCACTTCAAGTTGGTTGAGGTCCTTTTCCACTTGTGTGCGCCATCTCAGTCTAGGACGTCCTCTGTTGCGTTGTCCCTGTGGCTCGGATTCGAAGATTCTTCGGGCCGGAGCAGTGTTGTCCATCCGCTCTACATGGCCTAGCCACCTTAAGCGTTGTATCAGTAGACGCTTGACTAGGTTCATGCCGCCGTACAGCCCATACAGTTCGTGGTTGAATATTCTCCTCCAGATGCCATCAACGCAAACAGGACCAAAAATCGCACGCAGAACTTTTCTCTCGAACACAAGGGCTTCTTCATCCGCTTTTAGTAACGTCCAGGTTTCTGCGCCGTAAAGCAGGACAGGGATGATCAAGGTATTGTACAAAGTAACTTTGGTCGTTCGGGAGAGGGCTTTATTACTCAATTGCCTCTTAAGCCCAAAGAAACAGCGATTGGCAAGAGTGATTCTGCGCTTGATTTCGGTACTGATGTTGTTGTCCCTATTCACCGCGGAGCCGAGGTAGACGAAGTCCTTGACTACCTCGAAACGTCTGCTGCCCATAGTGACGCTCTGTCCGAGACGTCGATGTTCTGCGTCCTTCTTTGATGACAGCATATACTTTGTTTTGCCCTCGTTTACCACCAGTCCCACTTTAGCCGCTTCCGCTTCGATGCTAGCAAACGCCTCATTGACGGCTCGCTGAGTTCGGCCGATCACGTCAATGTCATCCGCATAAGCTAGCAGTTGAACGGACTTGTGGAAGATCGTGCCTCTGGTGTTGACGTGTGAGTTACGCACGATCCCCTCAAGAATGATGTTAAAGAAGTCGCATGACAGCGCGTCGCCTTGTCTAAATCCTTTTTTGACATCGAAGGTCTCGGTGAGTTCGCTACTGACCTTGACGGAGCAGCGAGAGTTCTCCATCGTCATCCTACACAATCTGACGAGTTTGGTAGGGATGCCAAAACTAGACATGGCACTGTAGAGCTCGTCTCTATTCACGCTGTCATACGCGGCCTTGAAATCGACTAATAGATGGTGGGTGTCGATTTGTACTTCTTGGGACTTCTTCAGGATTTGCCGCAGTGTGAAGATCTGGTCGATTGTGGACTTCCCTGGCCTGAAACCACACTGATAAGGACCTATCAGGTTGTTGACAAACGGTTTCAGGCGTTCACACAGTACGGCAGAAAGGATCTTCTATGCAATATAAAGGAGACTGATCCCTCGATAGTTGGCGCAGTCGAAGGGGTCTCCTTTCTTGTGGACCGGGAACATTCTGCCTAACAGCGGGATTTGTGTCGTCATCGCCGTTTAGGAGTCTGCAGAAATGATCCTTCCAGATTTTCTGCACCGACTGCGACTCTACCACCAGTTGTCCATTTTGGTCCCGGCAGGCTTCAGTTCGAGGCTTGTAACCGCCAAATAACTGTTTTACCTTGCGGTAAAAATTTCGGACGTCATTCCTGCCATAGCACCTCTCCATTTCCTCGACCGCGCGCTTCTCGTGCTCTTTCTTTTTTCTTCTGAGAAGCCGGTTCTCTTCCCTTCTTGTAGAGCTCACAAACAGCTCTCGTTGTTCGATGCAGCGTTGCCTTGTAAGCTTCCTGTTTGGCTGCATGCGCCTGCCTGCACGCGTCGTCAAACCATGGGTTCCTCTTAGGTGGTGGCTTGAAACCGAGCACATCGGTGGCGGCCTCTTTGATGGCTTCTTGACAACGTTTCCATTTGTCTTCTATTGTTTGTGCAGGCAGAGTCGAACTTTGAGACAGTTTCAGGGAGAATCGATCGGTAAAGGCTCTAGCGATCGGCTGCGATTGTAGCTTTGTGACGTCAAACCGTTTTGGCCTGTCTCGACACCGTTGCTCTCTCGATATCCGGGTTCTTACCTTGGCTACAACAAGGTGATGATCCGAGTCGATGTTTGCACCTCGGAAGGTTCGGACATCGAGAATACTGGAGGAGTGTCTGACGTCGATCGCAACATGATCAATCTGGTTGACGGTTGATTGATCAGGTGATCGCCAGGTCCCTTTATGAATGTTGAGGTGTGGGAACCGCGTGCTGGCCACAGAGAGATTTCGCCCCGAGGCGAAGTCAACTAGCCTGAGTCCGTTTCCGGAGGTGTTGGCGTGCAGGCTGTGTCTTCCGATGACTTTAGCAAAGACTTCTTCTCTTCCCAGCTGAGCGTTGAAATCTCCTAGAACGATCTTGGTGTCGTAGCTGGGGCATCGATCGTATGTCCTTTCTAGGAGGTAATAGAAGTCTTCTTTACTGCTGTCATCTTTTTCCTCTGTCGTTGCGTGGGCGCATATGAGGCTTATATTCCCGAATTTAGCCTTGATGCGGATTGTTATGAGGCGTTCGCTTACGTGTTGGAAGCTTAAGACTTTTTGCCTAAGTCTGCCTCGAACAACAAAACCGCATTCAAATAAGCGTTTCCCTCTCTCCCTGTAGCAGTTGCCGTGGTATATGTCGCAGTTTCTCACTCTTCTCTTGCCCGGCCCATCCCACCGCATTTCCTGGATTGCGGTAATGTCTGCTTTATAGCAGTCCAGGGCCTCCGCAAGTTCATCGGCTGCACGTGGTCTGTTTAGGGACCTCACATTCCACGTGCAGATCCGTAAATCATTGTCCTTTGTTCGTTTGCGGGGGTCGTCAACAGTGTATCCATCCGTATCCGAGGCATTCGGTTGGTTCGTAACTAGTTCTTTTTAATGTGGCCGGGCAGTTACCCCGACGCACACCCCCAACCTGGAGGACCGGGCCCTTTTTTATACCTCTTGGGCGGAGGTCGCACTTATAGGTTTAGCAAGTTGAGTTCGGATGTGGAGGTACTATAAGCACAGTTGATGTGTGGGAAACAGTTACAACAGCTGGGCATCGCATCGTATCTGGGTGCTGTTGAATAGAAAATTAATTATTTCTGTTTCCCATCTTTGATCCCGTTTCGTTCACCCATCAAACACATATATTTGTTTCAGTTGACACTGACTTTCAGTAAAAAGATTTTCAATAAACCATTTTGTCCGAAATCTTATTCAGAACCTATGAAAGTCAAAATTTTCTTCGGATCCTGGCTTTATACTCCCTTTTCCCACACACTACATCACACTGCATTGCCACGCAGTGCGTAATCTGAATTCATTTTAGACGAGTTCCTCCCATTTTCTCTCTGCCCTCCACATCACTGACAAAATTCAAAATCTCTCGATGAATGAACACTTTGACATCCTTGCCGTAACGAACTTCTGCTTTGAGAGTGTCAGAAGTTTTCGAATAATTTTGCAGAATCTCGTTTCGCATCCAACTTTGTACTCACATCAACATGTCCTTGCGTCTGCTAGGACATGTCCTTTCCCATCCATTCACCACACACTCGCCAAGATCGCGCGAATGAATTTCTTTTGAAGCCAGTCACAACATTTCGGGGCTAACCTCAGCTTACACCGTTAAGAAATTCCCCACGGTTAACCTAATAGGATTCGCTCTGAGTCAACGCTTCCCCCGAAGACGAGGTATTTTACGTCCCATTTAAAGTAAATTACATCCATTCGAGGAATTCATTTCGTGGGATACTTGTGTGTCTGTTTGCCGGTTGAGTCCCGTGTGCTGTGCAGGGATTAGGGCGAGGGTGCCGGCGTTGAATGCAATTTGATGAGATTTGAGAATTCATTTGGAACGATTCTGATACACGGGATGTCTTGGTGTTATTCCGCCCCGCAACTGGAGACCGGTCCTCAAGATTCTGAGAAATTCTGCACGTGTGCGGTGAAATTGTGTTGCCAACTAGCTGGATGGCATTCCACGATGACGGTGGTGCCCTCTTGATGGATAGCGTGTCCTTATCCTAATTAAGACTGCTATGTCTCAGATTTGTATTTGCGTCGTCCGATAACATTCAATCAATCACCTCACTTAGCGACTCGTGGGGAGGGGATAAGAATGCTGTTGCTGCTGCGGATGCAGTGTCAGTCGCCCTCGTCAATGGGGAGTATTCTACGAAAATCGATCAATACCTTGTGACAATGAACAATGTCGCATGGCATTGAGGATGATGCAAGGGTATTGCGACGCTTGGGGGACGGATTGTGGTCGCGAATGCTGTGCAGAGAGCTTAAATAAGTAGGAAGCTTCGGAAATCAGATTATTCATTTTTAGACCTGATCTAAGTGGATACAAGTCATCTTGTGAAGTGAAATGGAAGGATACTGTACAGTGGTTGAATTCGAAGACTTCTCTATTATAATAATAATAATTGAGTGGCACTACAGCCCATAACGGACCAGGGCCTAGCTTCTACAACAACTACTCGCGTTGTGCATGCTATTGTTCTTCACGAGTAGAAGGGACCTACAGTTTTTCAACTTTGCTTTGTTTTTAATTTCCAGAATCAACTGTGGCTCTACTTCATGGTGTCCTGTTTAACCTTCATGGTAAAACTTTCGGACTTCATTGGTGTTGTAACACATTTTTCCCGTCAATCGCGCGGTTCGGAATTCGGTTTGTCGAGCCCCTTTCTCTGGAAACCTTCTGCCGGTTTTGTTCTAGGACTTCTCTTCCCCTGTATGCCTGCATTTATAGTCAAGCCACGAGATTTTCCTGTAAAGCCTCAAAGATACCCACAACATCAGACGGTCGTGACAGACTTCTGGATCGACGTGAGGTGGATTTAAGATTCTGGATTTCAGTGAGACTCGGTCGGCAAAGTTCCTACCGATCCTTTACCTTGCTCAAACTGTGGTCTATCGTTGTTTCCAAATAATGGTCTTTTTTCTGCCTACGACGTGGGAATAGTTCTAGTCAACATAAGGCCCTTCAGAAGGACATCAAGAATGCTGGAGTGCCAGACGTCACATCGACATCAATGTGATCCTGGTCTTTTCGGCGTGCTCTCCAAAAAGTGTTCCCGTGTGTGAATCCATCCTGAGACGGGTCACGAAATTCCTGTCCCGTGTCGTATTCCGCAAAACATTCATTTCGACAGCAGTATTTTGGTCGTTATCGCTGTTAAAGTCTGCCACATTTTTTTTTAGATTCGTCCATTCCCTTCCCGACGGCATAAGGTCCGAAGCTAGGCATCTGTTTTTCCAGTAAATTCATCTTCATTCCTGTGCACAGATGCCAGCCTTCCTTTTTACATTTATTTTCATAGCTCTGTGGGGTGGCTGGCGTATGACGTCAGACGTAGTTGGTATGTCCTGCGATTTCATGGAAACTTCCATCGCATTCTTCCGTTTCGTTTCTTCCGTAAAAACAATGTTGCCGACGGAAACTGAGCTGTAGGATCTTCACCTTAATCCTCAACCTCCCTCTGCAATTGAGCTTTGCTCCGAGCGCTAATTTTTCATCATTCCCGATGTCCAATATGCAAACTTCAACTCGCCGTTGCACATAAATTGGAAAATTTAAAGCGACAAATCTGCTCTCCACCCTGTGTACCTGCTCTCTGTCGTCCCCTTTCTAATTTTAATGTGAATCCTTTCAAAATAGAAACGCAACTCCTTCTCCTTGGAATCCCCACAACAGTTTCTCAGAAAGCAAACAACTCATCGGAGCCATATGGCTCCAACCCCTCTGACCACAAATGAATTGCAATCAAGGACGAAGAACACACTCCTGTTTATCACAAAACTCGACAATAACAACATCCCATTAAAGCATTCTTTGATATGCGGCATCACATCCACCTCGCCTCCAACCACGCCCACACACGCAGCCACATCAGTGCTGATGGGATAAAATATTTACCTTACAAGGATACTCACAGCCGAGGCAATAAAGTAAATTAAATGTCAAAACAAAGGGCCAGCAGCCATGTTTGAAATATGATATGATACATTCCTATCGCCTCCGCCGCCGCTACCGCCTCCCCCCGCCGCAGGGGAGAAGGACATTCAAGATGTTAACCCACTCGTTGCCAGGGCCTTAATTGTGTCGATAGATAGGACACAGATTCATGGCCACCAGGCATCAGACCATCACTCGTCAACAACAGCAGCAGCGACGGTGGCCGCAGCAGAAGGCGCAACATACAGAGGGACACAGGCACGCCATAAGCTGATCAATACACAAACGACTTTATGGCGCCATAAAAATCAGTCATCGTGGTTGTCGTTATAGTCCTTTATGTCCTTCTGGCATTAAAAGCTGTAAGCCCATTATAACATCATTTAATCCCTTTGCCTTCGAATATTTAAGCTCCTCTCTCCCGCACCGGAGAGATGTTCTCGTCGCCGTCGTCGTCGTCGTCGATGACTCCGTAGCCATGGTCGGCCCGTCGTTGTGTGTGTGGCAGGGTGTTAAGTGTGGCAGGGTCCTCTCACGCAGAAGGACTTGAAGGGCATCGGCGATGGGGAATGGATCGATTTTAGTTGAGTGTTAATTTGGAGTGCACGCATTTGGTTATCAATGCGCGGTGGCGTTGCGGGGTGAAGCACGATGGCAGTGTATCCTGTTCAAAGGCTATCGCTCATAAGAGGTTCATTAGATCGGTTTCTGTTGTGGTGGGAAGCCATAAAACTGACTCACATGACGTGGGATAATGTCTTGAGGGGAGTGATGGGTTGAAGACGTGCGTCCTTGATTTCTAAAAGAAGTTGAGTTGGGGGACAATGCTTACAATCTAGTAGAGTTTGGGGATGATTTGCGTCATTCTCGACGGATGTGATCACACAAAGGAAAGAAGGAATGAAGGAAGATATTCTACGGAGTCTTGTCGAGAGGGTCTCAGATATTCTCTTCATGTTTTGAGAAAACGCATACGCCAGTGCGTTTATCCAGCGTTAAAGTGAAGGTTCTGTATCAGTATCAGCATGCGCTCGAGATCTTCTATAACTCCACCTCTCAGTCTCAGTCTCAGTCTCAGTCTCAGTCTCAGTCTCAGTCTCAGTCTCAGTCTCAGTCTCAGTCTCAGTCTCAGTCTCAGTCTCAGTCTCAGTCTCAGTCTCAGTCTCAGTCTCAGCCTCAGTCTCAGTCTCAGTCTCAGTCTCAGTCTCAGTCTCAGTCTCAGTCTCAGTCTCAGTCTCAGTCTCAGTCTCAGTCTCAGTCTCAGTCTCAGTCTCAGTCTCAGTCTCAGTCTCAGTCTCAGTCTCAGTCTCAGTCTCAGTCTCAGTCTCAGTCTCAGTCTCAGTCTCAGTCTCAGTCTCAGTCTCACACTCAGTTTGAATTCCGTTACCTGCATGAAACGTGAACCGTTTCCTCCTACGATTCTTAAATTTGTCAAGCCTGAAGCGACCAACATGTTCGACGAGCTTGTTCCCTGCAAGCAATCACCTTCCCGGTACGCAAGAGTGAGACAGCAAGAAACGACATTACCATTGCGGCTATATCCCCGCTTAACCGAATTTCCATTAGCATCCCCCTGTGCGTGCACACACACATGTTGCTACACAGCCTTTCACGGCAAGGATTTTCATATCACTTCGCTAATCTGTGAAGGCAACAAAGACGTTTTGACACTTTCTGCCCACCCCTCCCCCACCCAGGGCAATCATCGTCGAGGCGGGATTGTGAAAATGCGAAAATGGAAAGAAGGCTACACGCCCTCGCGTCAAAGGAGCATTTTCCATGCTTCATCAGTGCAAAATAATTTCGTTCGCTTAGTGCTGAGTTGCTCCTGCTGCCACACGCTCGCCCTTGTGTTGTGTTTCTTTTTTCTCGCGAATTTCTCGCCATTCCCTTGAAGCATCAGGCTTCTCCGGTGACGTGTATAAATTACGGGAGAAGAAAGCATAAATAATCGGCGCCATCAGGGGAAGGATACGACACGAAACCACAGGTGTGTTCAGAGAACGATATATGCGATGGTGGCGTGGCTGATACGGCGTGGGGGGTTGTGGGAGGAGAGTTCCTTAAAAGCAAATCCTTTTTCTCCTTCCTTTGTTTGATTTTTCGTGCAACAACATATTGTGATGGAAAGGAGAGTACAACGTCGACACATGACTTTTAAGGGCAAAGGTGATGGCAAGAAGATGTGGGAGCTCATAACGTGTCGAAAATTTGCAAGAATAGAATTCCCTACGGATCGGGGGGATGAGTGCTGTGAAAGAGGCTTCATTAACCGAAATTAAGTGATTTACCCGGGCATCGATTTTATGATGGTGGATTTGAAGCCGATTTAGAAAACCTGGGTACTTGAGAGACTTTCATTTTAAAGCACTTTTCAGTTCGAATTCTATTTTTCAGTGGCTATGGCAATAAATAGGGTCTAGGTCCATGCAGAGGAAAGCTTGTATTTGGATCTGATTTAAAACCTATATCAGAGCAGTCCTGTCAATGTGCTCTTCATGACTTAGCCGTGCACTTTCGCAGCGACGATCGACTATCCCCATGCCGCTGTTGTGTCAACACCTCAGAGTTTGGCTGGAAATGGGACTGTCATCCAACACTCCGATAAGTTGGATGACAGTTGCATGACATCCTTCAAGCTTAGTAACAGAGCTTCTCTGCTTCCTAGAAATCCTTCGACACTCTAAACAAGGCATCAGTTTTGTATACCCTTTTCTGATGACATCGTACATATGTACACTTCGTAATAACCACATTCACTGCCAGACCTACTTTGGCTGCGTCCGGCAGCTTTAAAAGCGGTGATGTCAAATTTTTGTGGTAAGTTTTGCCCAAGTAGACGTTTGTCATTGACGATCCGGGATTAAGGGAATCCGACCGTAGACCAGATCTTGAAAAAACTCAAATTGACACCCACGGCCATTCTTCACAGCGCCATGTATCATTTCGACGTTTTTACCAAGCTTGTCAGATTTTGAAGAATTAAGACGGAAAACTATCGCGGCTTCTTCACATTCTGTAACAACCTCACTAAAGCCTTGAAAAGTCAAGAGATCCCTAAGGCAAGGCGACCCGATTCACTGTGATTTTTGCAACAACATTATTGGGAAGTTTATGCGAAACTCAGAAGTCGATACAAACGGCACGATCTTCCTACAGACTGCTCAGCTACACCTTGCCCTGATGACATTGACGTGATTCGGCTGCAGGTCAAAAAAGCCTTGATTGGCATTTGAACGGAAGTGGTCAAAATGTCTCAGACGGTGAATTAGTGCAAGATAACCGAGGTGCAATGTAGACGTCTCTGATCGAGCGTCATAATGGCCATTAACAAGCCTTGGAGGAAGGCAAGGGCTTCGTGGACCCTGGCATTGATATAAAACAAAACGACACTCGCCAATAGCTGAGACGTAAGTTGAGAAATGAGGCTATCTCTGAACGAACAATGTGGTTTTGAACAACACCTCGATGAAAGGTGTTGTCTATCGCAGAATCTTAGATATTTTTCAAAGCGGATGAGGAAGCCGTTGGAATAAATGATGGCAAGACGAAGTACATGCTGTCATCAAGGAGGACACACAACATCGACGTCTTGGACAGATAGTACCACTAGGCAGCTTCGATTTGTCAAGCACATCGTCTACCTCGGCTCCGCGGTAAACAGACACAACAGCATCAATTCCGAAATCAAACGCAGAATCACTCTTGCCAATCGCTGTTTCTTTGGGCTCAAGAGACAATTGAGTTATTAGAGCCTTCTCTTCGAAGGACAAAATTGACTTTGTACAACAGCTTGATCCACCCAGTCCTCTTACGCGGCACGGAAACTAACACGTTACTTAAAGCGAATGAGGAAGCCCTTAGTCTTTTCCAAAAATATGTTCTGCTTGAGAAATTGGGTCCAGTTTTCTTTGAGGAGGAGAACTAGGCTGAAGGATGGCATGCGCCGGGTCAAGCGTCTTCGGATACCGCGCTTATGATGGCTAGGCTCTGTAGAGCGCATGGACACCACTGATCCGGCCCGAAAAGCCTTCGAATCTGAGCCATTGGGGCAACGCAACAGAGGACGGCCTAGGTCAAGGTGACACACACAAGTGGAGAAGGACCTCACTCAACTTAAAGTGTGCAACTGAAGACAGCTGGCGAGAGAGATCGTGCTAGCTAGAGACGCATGTTGGTTGCGGCTTAGGTCCCTCCCCAGAATGTAGCACCACAGAAAGAAGATGAGGAGTTTGATGCTTTGGAGATCAAGGTTCAGGATGCGAGTGTAAAACCAGGTTAGACTGTAGACTGTCACTTGTCTATGGGAACAAATCTTGAATAGACGTGAGACATATGGACACGACATCTAGATAGAAGGCTCTAGGACAGGAATTTCTACTTTCCGTTTTGTCCAAGATTCAAAGGTCACTCTGTCTTGGAGTTACAGGATCCATTGAATGCGCCCAGAAGTAGAGGTAATGTAAAGTCTTGCTTCGATAAATATTTTTTAATGAAGAAGGGTCGCTATTACAGCTCTGAGGGTGAGAGGAAAATAAAGCCCAGTAGGACTTGCAGTAAGATGGACTGCACTAGAGCAACCAGGTTGCAGATTTGAACGGTTAAGAAATTTTAGAACTCTATTCCCATGCAGAGGAGAATGGTTGGAAGGGAAGTAGCTTTGTGTAGAGACGGATTCGAGACTTCAGAAGATACAGGATCTTTTGAAATCGATTTAAATGTTGCCCTAAGGGGTTTTTAAGAAAGCTTGCCACAATAAGTAAAGCGGTGAACTCTATAAAAGTAATTAACTTGACAGGGAAACAAGAACTGGGTATATTCGACAGCCTAGCGGTCATTAAAGCCTTCGCTTCAGTCAGGATATCTTCACAATTAGTAGAAGCACTTCTCCGGGTTTCAAAAAAGAAAAATTTTAAAACGAGGCCATCAAGAAAATGTGATACATATTACACATCAATGACTCGAAAGCCAGTGATAGTAGAAAAAGGATACTCAGACGCTGTTGGACCTTTAGACGAGGAGGGTTGAAAATACTGATTGGGGGTCTATCAGGCCACTGTACCAAAGGAATTCATGCGCGTCGACTGGGTAATTGTCGTAGCGAGTATTGAAAGATGTGTAAGAATGACGGGGAGCTGGAAGTCATTGCGATTGTTCGGGATTGGCGACTGCAGTGCTAAACTTTTAAGGCAGCACCTTCACCCAAGAACTAAAGAATCTGGCACACATGGAGCTCAGAGACGAACTGAGGTTCGTACATAGTTCCAGGTCAGCGATTCAGCTGATACAGGACTTTCGAAGGGCTAAGTAGACAACCATTTAGAGCACAAAGGAAGCTGTCAATTGTTCTATTAGAGGATGCGGCGTTAGCCGTACAACCGAGCGAGATCTACGGTTTTTTGAATTTCCTACACTTCCTTAAATGTGATAAGTTTCAAGACAAGCCACAACTCTAATTGTGATCAGTGTTAAGTGGGAATAATATTTTCTGATCATCCACAGCTGTTCAAGCACCTTCTCAGTCGAGGCTGTGGACAGATTGATTGACGAACTCGCACTTGCTCCAAAACAATCTTAACAAGGACCTAGTCTTTCGAATCCGGCTAAGTCTCTGCCAAAAGATCCTTAAGATAATTGTCCAAGCAGCTTAAAGTGGGATTTCAAAAAACAAACCGAGTTAAAAGGGAATTCCACTCAAAGGTATTCAAAGAATCCCATGCGTCCTCCCACAACCTCGCAGAACGAATTCAAATCACCCAACCATCTGTAACCTACAAAGCATTCCACTTCGTCCAGGGGAAAAACAAGATTCTTACAGAAACCACAAGACATGAGCAATCCATCAGTTTCGAGTATCACTGTCACTGTGTCCCCTGCTTCAGATGGATTGCCCCGATGCCCGTAGTCCGACGCCCACAATCCACTACCCACAGTCCAACTGCACAAACTACGTGTGCATGTCATATGTTGCTGTCGAAATATTTTAAAATCCCCTCCGTCAATCGTCTTCGAACACAACGGCAATCGGGCGACCAGGGAAATCATTGCCACCAACGATGCTGCACAGCAGACGGCAAAGTTGTGCCCGACACCTGGTTACTTGCCGAACGGAACGAGAGTTCCTCTATCGGATGTGCAATTATTTTGGTATTTAAATTGCACAGTCGAGTGTACTTGCAGCAGATTGGATTGTGGAGAGAGGACGGTCCAAGTGATGTGCCACCGGGGAGAGCAGAGAACGGCTTGCAGGAGAACAGCCTTTCCCCCAGGGGAACGTCGCTACTTCGCAATTCTATTTCCATTCGAATGGCCTACGGGGGGTCCTCGTGCAGTGGGTGTACGGGTGGCTGGGTGCGAAAGAATGCTGCTATAAACACGTCGTTATGCTGGGAATGGGGCTGGCAATCTGCACAAATCCAAATAACACCTGTGAAACTAATACGTTTTCAATTGTGATGGACTGTCCGGCGACCAGGCGGACGATCGGAAATGCTGCTGCTGCTGTTGGGACGTGATGGACAGATGGACGGATGGCAGAATGTGCACCCGTTCGATTCACTGAGCTGTAAATCATGGCTAGGTGCTTTCTCTGTCGGGGGGGAATTTGTGCGGCTTTGTTGTTTGAAATTTCAAGGCAAATTTTGAATTGTGCCGCAAATGTCTGCTGCTGTCACTGCGATTGTGAAGGACTGATGGAACATGCTTTAGAATTCTCGGACTGACGGCACAGAGAGGTGCGTACTTAACACAACACATGATTGCCGAAGGCACAGAGTTCCCTGAAGGCTTATTTGGTTTTGTGATTACCGCATTTCGTGGCCGTCCTTGCTGTACATGTCCTGTATCCTTACACAGGTGGGACTTATTTTTTGACTTTGTAAGTCTTTTAACCCCAAAATTCGAACGGAATTGCACCTCATATCCACTAAGTGGATTGCTATAAGTGGTGTAAGTGATTATGTACAGTCAGCGTCAAGGGAGAGTGTACAGGGTGCGATAGACACAAGATACCTTTTAAAAATACTATAAAGTAAACAAAAATATTTTTTTTTTCTAGGAGGAGGAGTAGGTTTTTACCATTGCCTCTAATTACAACCCTTTTGGATAGCTTCGGGTGGTCGCCGTGGCATAGTGGGTAAGTGCGTCGACCCACACGCAGAAGGTCTATGTTCGATTCCTGGACGGGACACCGCACGACCTCTTTCGAGTTGCTGACAACACTCAAAGAGTGTCAATTGTCGGTGAAACGCTTCTTAAATCACGCCGTTCGGAGTCTGCAAAAAATTGTAGGTCCCTCCTACTCGTGAGAGAACAGTAGCAGCAACAACACGAGTAGTTGTTATAGAAGCTAGGCCCTGGTCCCTTGTGGGCTGTAGTACCACTAAATTTTTATTAGCTTCGCAATAGCTCGGAATGCCGCCCCAAATTTTTGTTAGACGTTTGTGTTGCTTGATCGATACTGGCCCCAAGTGCTTGAATCGTTTCCAGATTATTAGTTTAAAATAATTTCCTCACTGATCCCTGAAAAAAATTCCAGGGCGATCAACAATAGGGCGGCTAGTAAGTATCGCCAAAACGGCTGATAACACAATATGAGTGCTTCGGAGATCGATCGCGGCATGTGTTGTGTGGCATAGCGCACCATTCTGTATGAACCAGCTGCTGTTACGGTCGTCAAATCTGTGTCTTTCTTCTACTAAACTCGGCTAAAATGGCTGTGTAACACCATTGACCGAAACATTGTTCATCATCATCCGTATTTTCCACTTATGGGGTTTGCGGGGAAAATGTACGCACGAGAAACCTCCAGGCCGCTCGATCCTCCGGCATCAGCTCTATTTTATCACGAGGTACTCCCAAACGCAACCAGACAAGTTTATAAACTTGTCCAACTTTCTCGAACTGGTTGCCTACCTGATTGAAGGCACGCCTCTGAAGCTGTGGTGAAGAGAACATCCGTACCACGTGGCCAATCCAAAGAAACGAAGCCCTTTCCGTCCGCAGAAGTAGTTGCTCACCATTGAGTTCCCCCCGCACTGTAGCGCTTCTCAGCCTATCCCTCATCTCCGCAGCCACTGAAGTCACCTCTCCACGATCCACGCCAAGTCACACTCAGTGGTTGCATTGACTTCCTGTCAAAAAAGTGCAGGTTTTCAGGTCCACTGAGATGAAAATGCATCTACAAGTAATCAGACAGAATAGGCAAAGCTTCGCCCGAAATCGTTGTCCAATTCAAGCTGTTCTGGGGCTCAAACTTTGAAGAGAACCAAGCAATTGGTCGAACTTTTCTGACCCCTCATTTGGTAAAAAACGTCACATTCGACATCTGTGGGATTACATTAATTGATAAGGAAATACGAAATGACATGAGGTCAGTCTCTGTGGAATGCCATAGTTAAAGAATGGACTCAAATTCCAACGCGGGATGCTCAAAACCTTGATGAAGAGATAGTGAGAGTTATCGAATACACTGAACACAGTTGGTAAACAAATTTAAATGAACCTTACCCGTTGAAAACCTGGTCTGTTTCGAAAGGCAGATGTAGGACTTTGCTTGGCATGATTTCTTTCCTAAACGGATCAATGCGACTTTGTCGAATATAGTAAAACACTAGGCTTCTCGGTTGCTTCCAATACATTTGCCATACTTGGATCAAAACCTTTAACAGCACGGACAGACTGTAACAAAGTTTCATGAAATCTTGACCTCATGTAGGCTCTCTGATCTACACATAAGCTATCTGAATAGTTGTAAGGGTAAGCCTTCAGGAACCATACATGATGTGTGATTCATCATAAGGTTTGATGAATAATGTAAGATGAAACACATAAATTTGAAAAAGGACTTAAATCTCATAGTACCGATTAAAAGAACAATACAAGGCACTTATTCCTTCACAATAAGATAATGTAAAATTTGGTCCGAACTACATCTGAGATGGTTCACTTGGAGGGTCCAATTTTAGGCGACTCGCTTGTGCGTAGCGACTGTTATCTCGTGGATAACACGAATAATGTTGACTTCCAAAGCGTCATTTATAGCTGGCTTCTTCCCGTGGACCTGAGGACATACATGTCTTCAAGGAAACATGTCCCAAGCTGTGGTATCTAGGCGGCCAATTCACTGTAGAAAAACTTGAAATTAAATGACCCCCGAAATTAATTCTCAAAAGTTCATTACTTTACGCACTGGAGTTCGTAGTGCCGCCTTGTTGAAATCAGAATCAGAACTCACCAAGAAGTGGTGCTTGAACTACAGAAAGCACGCAGTTTGTTAACATTACCAATCTGCTGAGGATGACAACGAATCGATTCGTCACTGTCTACGCGGACACTCTCAGCTGTAGCTGTTATATTCTCGCTACTTGATGTATGCAGCACCGTCCACCAATATCAACTGGAAATCAAATTTGGAAATGGTGTTGTCAAAAGTTGTTTCATTTCTCACAAAACGCTGATTTTCGTGATCCATCGAAACAATTTGGAGACTCTGTTGTGATGCTAGTATTTCGATGTTAACTTGCCAAACGATACTGACCAAAAATAGCAAAACTGTTTGATAGAAATCGATCGAGGTCTGTGAAAAAACCCTTTTCAAACCTTCCGACGAATCACCCTTAACATCTCAAGAATGGCGAGATTTCAGTACAAATGTGAAAAATAGAAAAATAATACAAACAGTTGCGACAGAGTCTTCTGCCTTCACATTTCATCAGCTGGAACATTCATTCCCCGGTACTCCTTAAGTTGCTTCATGCCATCCTCTGTAAATCATCATCGGAGTTATCGCGCAACCGCAGCACAAAAGAAGGGAATCTCAGCAGAAGCACTATTTTTCTATTTTTGGTCCTGCATTTCCAGCTCGGTTTCTGTGCATACGCCGGGTGGCTAATAAATCACAACCGCCCTCGGTATCTACCATTCTGCCAACCGGAGGACATGCAAATCTTACGAAATCCCACCCATGTTTGTGGCTTCTAAGCTCGAAATGAAAATAATTTTCCTCTCGCCAACAAAGAGTGCCGTCCCCATTCTCAGCGATCCGCTGCTGCTGCTTCTGCAGAGTGGAGTCCTTTGCGCTTTTAAATAAATTCTTTCTAGGTTATTGCGGCATGTATCCTTCCTGCGGTGGAGGAGGCGCGCACATGGGAGTTGCCTGCAATTGGATTACGAGCACTCGTCCGCAAAGTGAATGAAGTGGAAAATGTGAACGGGGAGGAAACAGAATAAGAGTTCAAAGTGGAATGCGTTGTCAAGCCCGGGAGGAAGTGACAATCCTTGAGTGAAAAGAATGCATGTCACTTTGAAGCTGAAAGTTACAAGCCAGTAAAATTGTTTCCTCGCGGTGGTGGGTGGGGTGGATAAGGAGGGAAACAACGCCACGGAAAAGCACTCAACCAATTGTGTTTGTTCTCAACTACCGCTTCTTCGTCCTCAGGATCCTTGCATCGTCATGGGAATAAAGCACTCGTCCGCAAAGCACCCAAATAATCACTATTCTCATTAAGGACATTGTCCCCCATACCCGCACACCCCGTCACCACGACTTCTTTCCTGCCAAGTGAAAATTGTGTGTCAACACAATAATAGGCATCGATCCAAGGAACACAATCGCATTTGTCTTCACCTTAATTCATTGCAACTCGAACGGTAAACACTTGAGAGCAGGAAACAGTTCACAGGAGAGCACTGTGCCAACTGTCGTCTGTCGATTGCCGATGTCGAATCGGCATTGTGTCAACACAATGGGAAATCAGGAGGCTCAAGCACCCCTCCCGCTCGGCTCTTCGAAGACAACTCTTCAAACAAGTCAAATGTATCGGCGTACAAAACTGCTGCAGACAGGAGATGAGTTCTCGAGTGCAACCGGCGGCGCACTGAGGTTGCTGTTCAGGTATCCTTCTGTGGGCGGGGTGGGCGATGATGATGAATAACAATTTGTAGCACAGTTTCAGATTCCGATTGTCCCACCGCTGAGTGGTGATCGATTTTTCTCGAAATGTGGCTTTACAGTCGGAGGTGAACGAACGGAAAACAAGAGCACCGGGTGATGGTCGGCCCTTCATGTGCAGGTGTTGTGGAGCAGTGAGTCAAAAGCACACGCTTCTTGTGGGGGGTTGAATGTCAACAAGACTGCGACAATCTGGTTACGTGACGTATCTGCTCAATCTTTTGCTGAAAAGTCACATTTACATCGTTTCTTGTTGAGTTTGCTGAGCAGCAAATTCGTTTGCTTTTGATCCACTTTATCGTTCTTCATTCTGTGTATATGGGTTGAGTGCAAGCACCCCAATTGTTGGTTACCAGGTGAAGGGAAGAATTTCTTCGACTGTTGGAAGACTCGAGAAATTAATTTTGACTGCAGTTAAATTGGGCAATTAGTTTTAGTTCCTGCAGTCGGTGTAGAAGTTAGTGGATTTTCTTAATGTTTGAATAAATGGTTTTGAAATTTTCGTTTCTAAACACTTTGCGGGATGTTTTTGATTGACACGGCCCATTTGACGTGATGAATGACATACAAACTAATTCAATAATTCTCAAACACCCATCATTTCCCACATTTACTGCCCAAGATAAGCCACTTTGCAAATGTTGTGCGAATTATTTTAACGTTCTCTCTTACAATTTCCAGATGTTTACAATTTTATTATTAAGTCACGGACAGTAAGACGTTTCGAAGAAGTGTTAATCAACATCCACTGAAAGTGCATCGACTTCAAAACCATCAGGCAAGGAAACAGTGCCATGCGTAGTTTTGAAATTTTAAACAAAACCACGAGATTGTGTAGGAGAACGGGGAGCACGTTCTATCTATCGAATAAAACAAGTCCTGCAATATCAAAAATATGAAAGAAAGAAAATGACGCACTGTCATTCTAAGGGAGATCTTGTGCAATGCAACTCATAAATCAACACCAGACGCACAATCTGTCAAAAGTCAGTTCAGATGATCGCTAACTGGAAGGACACTTATGTTATGGGGCCAACAGAGTGAACCGCTAATGAGGCGTTTATTGCTGCTAAACGAGGATAAATTGGTATACTCCTGTGAATATTACATACCATTCAAATTTGAATTAGCAACAGTTTTTCTGCTCCGGTTGGTACCACTGTCACCGACGCCCGTTACAAATTTCTTGGTCAAAATATTCAGTTTATAGAATCTTAAACACGCGCATTCCTCTATAAACAGATTTTTCAATTTGTTGCATTTTTTTTGCAAATATTTTGAGATTTCTATCAAGAGAACGGTAAAAGTATTGTAGAAGACGACCAGCGACCAACATTTACATCAACTGTTGACGTTGAAAAACTGAAGGCTATACCGGAATACGACCAAAAGGGGAGTTTAAAGCATGTTTCGAAAATTAAAGGAAAGAAATATTGGCATGGCTTGCATATCCTTAAATAAGGGAGAAAACTAAATTAGAAAAACACTTGAAAGCTGCATTGGAGATGGGCTTACACACAGTGCTAGCATCGATCTGAAGAAGATATTTAGAGGCACTGGTTGATTCTTTTGCCTCTTTCTCTCGAATTACTCGGATGGCCACAAAAGAAATTGTTACAAAGAGAGAAAAGAGGGAAAGATTAAATGAAATTAAACAGCACTACAGGGAACAAGACACCAAGGGCACGGTAGAAGGTGGCACTACAGCCCACAAGGTACCAAGGCCAAGCTTCTGCAATAACTACTCCAGTGGTGTGTACTACTGTACGAGTAGAAGTGAAATAGAGTCTCCGTACGTCGGGACTTAAGAGGCTCTTCAATTAGTCACAATTAGTCCTCTTTAAGTGTTGTCAGCAACTCGAAAGAGGTGGTACCGTCAAAAAATTTCAGGTGTTCCGTCTGGAAATCGAACCTAGACTTTCTGCGTGGCGGTCGACGCACTTACCACTACGCCACGGTGATCACTACTTCTACTCCTACTCTAAGCTAAACTACATCAAATTCCTTCTCAGAAACAACGTCCTCCCAGTGTTGTCAGGCGATAAATGTTCGTCAAGAACCAAGGGCGTGCAGATCTTGATGGCACAAGTTTGTCATTCCGGCCATCATGTCGGGTTGACACGACCTTCGCTATCTCTCTTGTAAGGCAAATGGAACGGTAATTTTTTACAAGGGCAACCATTCCTCGACAGCCACTGTATGCACCAAGTACCTATTGGAGGGGGGACCCAATTCGTCTCTTGCACGCAAACTTGGTACACTTTCCTAATGTCATGTTGTCCAGCCAAAATTTGTCAAAATGTGTATGCATGCTTCTCAGGATAAGAAAGCAAATAATTACATAAGTATGAGTTCAACATCATCATCACTCGAAGATGTGGATTAGCTGTAACGACGGCCAATCGTAAGGTCTTGCTTGCTCATTGAACTTCTTCAACAAAATTCTGGTCTTCTCTTAATTTGACAACTAAGGCGACATACGACAGAGCGAACTTGCATGCACTTTCATTATCTTCATTCTTATTTCCTAAGACCCGCATATTCCTCTGAAAGTGCTGCAGAGGCAATGCATGCGCGAGAGACCTTAAGGCCGCTCTATCCTCCACCATCGACTTCAACTCATCAGGAGCTATTTCCAAGCGTATTCAGACGAGTTTATGGACTTGATACAACAACCTTGGCCTGGATCTGCCGATCAGTCACCCACCTGATGGAATCGCATTTGAGGCGCGCCCTGTTGATGGAATGGATATCCTTACTATGTGGCTAAACCATCGAGGTATAGCCCTCTCTGTCTGTAATTGTGTATCACGTTCGTTTGCAGTACACTCATTTCTTTTAGTGTGGATCTCTTTTCCCGGGCAACAGGAGCCCTAAGCACTCTAACCCTGTGGTTGCTGTGTCGTAGTGGATAAGTGGGTCGACCCACACGCCTTAGGTCTAGGTTCGATTCCCGGACGGAAAACATCGCAGTTTTTCATGGCACCAGCTCTTTCGAAAGCTGACAACACTCAAAGAGTATCAATTGTCTATGAAGAGCTTCTTAAGTCTCGACGTTTGGAGTCGGCACAAAACTCTACGTCACTTCCACTCGGAGAGTACAGTAGTACGCACAAAAGTCGGGAATGTTCACTTCGGACAGCTTCAGCTCCTCCTCACATTGACCGTGCCCTGGGACGCTATTTCTTCTTCTAACCAAACGCCCATCGAGAGTATGAACAAGTCACCTCTTGGTGGACCCTGTGTTGTTTCACAAACACGGTTTGGTGACCAAAAAGCACTTTTATTTATTCATTCATCGAAATGAATTTATTCATACTTAGGACTGATTCATAGACTCGCAGATGCATGAACAGCAGACTCATTTATTTGCCGTTCTGATTAATGTACGAATTTTTTGTTTTACTGATCCCTGATCCCACCTGTTCGATTGTCAATTGGTGACACTTTCAAAATCTGCATATTAATGAGGTTCCTCATTATTCATGGAATATCACGTGATGTGTCGTCATTCAGTGACGTTAGTCGCACATTTCACACGCCAGTAGACACATGCCACAAAATAATCAACATAATCCCATTTAAAACTTCACTTCCTTTCAACTGACGGCCAATACCAAAACAAATGAATTTCCATTACACATATTATTAATCAGGCTTAGAATTGATTGACGCAAACTCTTGTCTGTTTAGGGAACTAATTGAAATCTGCGATGTCCTTCTGCCTCCCCCCCCCAACATTTGGCATTACTCCCTTGAATAAACAGCATAAATTATTCCGAAATCCCTCGACGAACATTGCGCTGGAACCACCTCGTTACACATAACAATACGATGCCACATCTCAGAGATTGTTTCGATGAGCATCTCTAATCAGTTAACAAAGCACTGACCGACTTGAACTATCAATTCTGTGTGTCTGTGTCAAATGCAATTTCATCAATTATGAAGACGGTAGTCCGGATTTGAATCCGACGACACTGGCGGCAATGTCATCCCTTGCCGATGGGGTCGAATTAACGAAGTGAATTGCTTGAATTATGCACAATGGCTTACACACGTGTGCACACGGTCGGCCGATGATGAGGGTCCATGAATATTGGGTTGAAGGAATATTTGAATGACTTCCAAGGATTATAAGGCTCAAGTAGTTTGTTTCTTTTTTTCGAATTCGAACACTATTTGAACACCTACCCGAAGCAGTTCTAATTTGTATTTCTGCTGGGAAGAAAATATGCAACTGGGCGACATTAATGAGAATTTGAGAAAATAAAAAAATACTTCTGCGGATTGAATAAGGGTGATGGGGGGCAATAGAAAGCATGTCTGATGAGTGGAACCTCAGCGTCGTTTGTCCGGTTCACAAGAAAGGAGACCTCTGCAATTGCGCCAACTAGTCAGGAATCGGTCTCCTCAACATCGCGTAGAAAATCCTCTCCGGTGCTTTGTATGAACGCCTGGCGTAGTTCTTCAACAACCTGAAAGGTCCACATCAGTGAGGTTTGAGGCCAGAAAAGTATACCATCAACCAAATCTCCACACCACGGCAAATCCCGTGAAAAGACCCAAGAAATACAGATCAACGCGCACCCCCTATCTGCCGATTTTAAGGTAGCAAATGACAGCATGCATACTGTCATGTCTAGTCTTGCAATTCCTACCCAACCCGTCAGATTGTGTAGGCTGACAATGGAGAACTTTCGCTGCTCCGACAGGGTCAGTAACGAACTCACCGAGACCTTCAATGTCAAAAAAGGTTTTATACAAGGCGACGCACTGTCATGTGACTTTTTCAACATTAGTCTTGAGGCAAAATTGCGTAACTCACATGTCAGCACCATATGAAGGATCTTATATAAGTCAGTTCAATAGCTAGCTTACGCCGATGACATTGAAGTGATTGGATGAAGACAGCAAGCCGTCGATGAGGCGTTTGCTGGCATTGAGGCTGAAGCGACTAAAATGGGTCTGACGATAAATGACGGCAAGATAAAGGAATGACGCACAACATCGACGACTCGGACAGAGCGTACTACTAGGCAGCAGAAATTTGGACGCAGTCAAGGACTTTGTCTACCTGGACTCCGGGGTAAATTAGGACTACGGCATCAGTACCGAAATCAAACGCGGATTCACTTTTGCCAACCGATGCTTTTTTGGGCTCACGATGCAACTGAGTGATAGAGCCCTCTCTCGACGGACTGAACTGGGCTTGCACAACCTAGTCATTCTTAATGGGCGTAGAAAGTCGGACACTACTAAAAGTGGATGAGGAAGCCGTATGCGATTTTAAGTCCTGTTTGCTTTGATGGCGCCTGAAGAAGAAGATTCAGCCACGAACTTTATAAACAAAACAACAAACAATAAAGTCGGTAATCACTTTCAAGATAAGCCACAACGTGTAGGTGGCGTCATTTTTTGCAAATGGACCGAATTAATTTGAAACCCCACATGAATAAAATTTGACCTTACTTTAATTGCTGAATCGTTTTTTATATTCGCTTGGATATTCGCCTAAAATATCCACTTTGACAGGAATCCCATAACCTCAAGCATACCAGAATTCATAACACCAAACTCTTCATTCATTTTTTTTCTAATTTATTTCAACCCCCAAAGTAGTTTCAAGGAAGAAGCAACTCACTTGTGCCAACGTTTTATCTGGCATTCGGAATATGAACCAAACTGAAACTGCGCTTTGGACTCAAGCATTAATCAAAAATTGCGTAAAACAGGACTTCTATCTCCAACCCCAGTGAGGAGTTGAAAGTAAAAATTTGTCACAGACCAGTGACCGTAGTGCCAGCTTAAGAACAAAAACTACTTGTCGAGCATGGACATCCAAAAAAAAGTTAACTTCATATTTGCCCGAATTTTTTGAGGCCTTCCTACGGGAGACATTCCCTATCCACGCCACATATAAAGTCCTCTCAAGTTCTGTTTGTAGCCGAATCTTCTCTCTAGCCCTTACTGAGTTTCAACTTCGTACTCCCAAAAATTATTCAAAAAATGATCAAAACTGCGATTCATCTCTTAATATCGTTACCATTATCTTTGCCTTCGCAAAGGACCCATTTCGTAATCCTGACTATATCCACCGATTTCATCGATAGCTTGCTCTCCAGAACGACGTTCTTGCAAAACTTTAACTCCCATCAGATTGGCACACCCTATATCACCCACTCTCATGCCACTATACTCGTACGTCGAAAGTCATTCACCCGTCACCCATCAGACTTCATCGGTCGCAACGCAGCTCAGCTCAACCGCGCCCAAAGAAACCGCATCTCCTCAAGCATAGACACAGATCCCAAAACGAAAAAAAACTGAACTGCTTCCATGCAAATCCTCAGTGTCCTGAACTGGGGATTACAGTGAATTTGTCGGCTACGCATAAAGGAACTTTTACGATACGATAATGAAAATCCCATGCAGGAGTGGTGAGTGAACGCAAGCGAAATTTATTCCACAGGACATATGCATACACTGGATAACACGCGCCTGATGTGGTGGTAATTTTGATTTATGGCCGTTATCGTGCGAACGATAAGTGCTGGTGTAGATTTGACACGTAATAAAGTACATGCCCGGTGGCTTCACTTAGTTTCGGTGGCGTATACGTAACATTTCTTTTATGTTTTCTGCTCGTGTGATTGATGAGTCCGTCAACGTTGCCTCCTTCGGACGTCGACTGACTGGAGATGTGTACTCTTATGGGCCTACATGACTGGTGAGATTATTTGCCTTCCCTCTGCATCTGCTTTTCCCTTTTGCCAACACCCACACAGCCTGCTCAATCCTCTGAGCAATCGGGCACAATTAGAGTCCATTTGGTCAGTCTATAAGGACTGTAGTCGGCTCCTAGGATTACCTGCTAACTGAATTAATTTCCACACGAATGCAGAGCGCACTCACTCCTCCGAGTGGCAACTCCATTACGAACGGTCTTGCGTACGGTCATTAGGAGTAATTAAACGCTCCTTATCCGGTACAAGGAAAAGGACTCAATAAGAATTAATTACAATCACCAGATTGGGAAGTATTATTCATGAGGGGACTTGCGTGGTGGAAGAGGACTTTTCTTGATGCCCACACCCAGGGGTGGTGATATTTAAAACGACCCGTTCCGACTTCGGTTGATTTGAATAAAAAAAAGGAAACAGAGAAGAAGGACGCAAGGATTCATGAGACTTATGGTATTGTAAAATTGCTGCTGACAAAGAATGGTTAATGGATACGCAGCTTTTCATTTGTGGCTTTCTTTCAAGAATGGAGGCCGTAATTATACACATTTCTTCTAGTAAGGACACAGCAACGACACTTGAGCCTTGAGAAAAGATCCTGGGGAACAAAAAGGGGTTTAATGAGTTAATGCCCCGCAGTGGGATGTAAAAGGAAATACAAGGCTTTCAATGGAAATTCTTGGCATAGTTTCTGATTGAGTGCAGTCTGGTGTGGCTTCTTATGAATGAATGGCTTTCTTCTGTAAGAAAGTCGTTGATCAAGTTCAAAAAAGTTAAAAAAATTAAATCTATGAATCAACACAGCATTACAATTTTCATTTTTCCGAGAAGCCACAGAATCATCATGTTTCGAAAAAATACATGGCTTGAAGATCTATGCATCCGCGCTATTTCTTCACTTCTTCTTCATCGTGTAGCGAGAATGTTTGGGACGGACATGGGCCTTAACCAACGCACCCTACAGAAGTCATGTTCTCTCGCCAGTTGTCTCCAATTTCGCACTGTCCACTCTTGGAGGTGCCATCTAAGACGAGGACATCGTCTATTATGTTATTATGTGGGTTATTCAAAGACTTGTGGTTTGGACTTCTGTGGACGACCTGGATGCTTGACAGGTCGTATATCTTTGTGTAGTCTATATATACATCGTTGGATTCTCGTCCAACAAAACTAAGTTGGACCAAAAATTAGACCCAGAGCTTATATCTAGAAAAAAATACTTTTTCTTTTACTTTAATAACTTTTAGGTGACTGCCCATAGAGATAGAGAGGTATGATCAAGGTACACGTGCAGGTTTGTCTGCATTATTCAATTTTATATTGAACCGAGGCGAACATATTTTCAAAGGAGTGATTTTACGGCTGATTTCGGTACTGAAAGTCCTGTCTCAACATACGTCGTAGCCGAGATAGATGAAGTCTTTTATCACTTCAAAGTTTCTTTGCTGCTCATACCGATGCTCTATTCGAAGTGCATAGTAGATTGTATGCGTCCTTCCGTGATGAAAGTACATTAGTTTAAAAGGCATTTTTTCATGTGCTCTCGATTAACGCCACACTCACATTCTGTCTCCACCCAAATGGCGAAGGAGATTAGGTGACAACATTTTGGGTACTAAGGATTGTCCACTTTTGGAATTATCGCGTATTAAATCTTAAACAGCGGATCAGTGAATAAGTATTTGGAAGCACTTTCAGATTAATGTACCGTGCGTGATTGAATTGAATATTGGTTCTCTTTCTTCATCTCCATGGCTGCTGATTGAGACATAGGAAAATAAATAAAGCGGAAACCTAGGCAAAAACAACAATAATCCACGTTTTTCGAAGCTGTTACAATTATGCAGTTACACGAGAATATAACGCTAAAAGGTCAAAAAGACTGTATTTGTGAATGACGAGTTCGGTGTTAAAAACTCGTCTTTGATTCTATTATTTAAGAAAAAATTTCTTTGAATGGACTGTGTCGCTTACCCTTGAGTGGAACTCGGCCTCCCAGATGGAGCAGGTGGAAAGAAGTTCTTCTTAACCAGACTACATCTGAAATAGTACTTAACACAGGCGAAAACTCACAAAACATTGTAAAACTATTTTCCTTAAAATATCAATCCAATATTTAGCCTAAGACCATCGTTTCGCTGACCCATCGTTTCGTCGACCAATTTCAATTTTGAAATAATCTCATGCGATACGTCCCATTCATCCAGAACAAACGAATTTCTTAATATGATCATTTCATGATGAGGTGAAGTGAATTTATCACAGAGATGATACTTCTGATACTGTAGAATGTTCTTAAATTTAGAATCTCTGAGAATAAGCCATGGAGATAAACGGGCTAAAACTATCCATAAAAGTAAAATCACGTGAATGCCACCACAGCCCATAAGGTATCAGGGTCTAGCTTCTAGCTCGTATTGTGCGTGGTTCTGTCCCCTCACGAGTAGAAGGGAACTACAAGTTTCTGCCAACTCTGATTTGAAAAGCTTTTCATAGATAATTAGTACTCAAGTAGTACTGAGTGCTGTCAGCACATGATAGTAGGTGGTGCAGTGAAAAAATGTAAGTTGTTCAGTACAGGTATACAATCTAGACGTTCAGCGCGTGGGTTCACGCACTTTTCCACTACTAAATCTTCTTCTTGTGGCGCTGCAGTCCAGGGTGGACTTGGGCCTCAACCACCATGTCTCTCCAGCCAGCACGGTCTTTCACCAGCTGCCGCCAGTTGCACACTCCAAGTTGGTTGAGGTCCTTCTCCACTTAGGTGCGCCACCTTAGACTGGGCCGTCCTCTGTTGCGTTGTCCCAATGCCTCAGATTCGAAGACTTTTCGGCCCACTACTAAATAAAACACATAAATTTCAGTGTGAACTAAAAATGTATTAGATTGAAAGATTTTACATTAAAAGATTTTATAATCGAAATTTTGACCACTTCTAGGCTTGAAGTGATCCATTTTGAAGGCCCAAGTTCGGGTAACTCGCTTGAGGATAGCAACTAGTTTTTCGCGGATAACACCAGTAATGTTTGGCTTGCAAAGCCAATTTTCAATTCTTGAAGAAAGTAGTCCACAACTGTGATACCGCACGGTTTAGGCAGAAGAACTTAGTCGTTTACATAATCAAGCTGTTCAGAATAACAAAGAATTGATTCCTCTCGGTTTTCTCTAAGAATAATGAGAAATGCTGCACCTTAACTAATAATAATAATTGAGTGGCACTACAGCCCATAACGGACCAGGGCCTAGCTTCAACAACAACTACTCGTGTTATGCGTGCTACTGTTCTTCACGAGTAGAAGGGACCTAAAGTTTTTTGCCGACTCCGAACGACGAGATTTAAGAAGCTTTTCATGGACAATTTATACTCTTTGAGTGTTGTCATCAACTCGAAAGAGGTAGTGGCATGAAAAAATGCGAGGTGTCCCGTCCGGGAATCGAACCCAAACTTTCTGCGCGGCGGTCGATGCACTTACCACTACGCCACGGCGACCACGAATATGGTCAAACCTTTCTATTATTATCTACTACTGTAAACTGGGACTAAAAAGTGGTTAGCTAAAGTGGTTTCAATAGGTCAATTTGTGCGCACTGTAAATTCCTCTAATTGCACGAAAAACGTTGCCAACAGAACGATGATTTCTGCAATACAGTTGAACGATTTGGAGACGGTGTTGTGTTGCCATCCTTTCCATGATGCCAAACGATACTAAACCAAAATGGCGCAGCATTTCGACAGAAGCCCCACGTTATCTATCAAAAAGGACCTCACAGTGAATCACACTAGATTTTCGAGGAAAGGAGGAGAAGTAATGAGTACAGGAGACCTACAGCTCATTCAGGAAAACTGCAGTTAAATGACGCTGCATTCCGTAAGTGATGACGTTGACTGGCTATGAACACGTATACAAATGTAAATAATGTAGAATGTATACCTCATTCTACTACAATGTAAATGCTCGAAGCACTTAATGACTCTGGGAGTTCAGTATCATACTGGCAATGCCGAATTTCGCACCAGCAACCGGTAACCCATGCAGACAAACATAAAACATTGCCTTTGGGTACAGGTCAAGAAAAGTCCATACCCAACAAGTTTCTAAGCCTCATGGACCCAGATAAGTCTCTAAGCTTTCACAAAGCGGTTTCATCAAAAAGCCTGACCTATTTTCTGTAGTCGCTTTCAACAATCAAACGTACTGAGGCCATCGCATAGGCCCTGCTCCAAAGCTTAAGAGTCTGAATGTCATTTTAAGAGAGCATCGACAGCGTTCAACACATGCCCACAAACCTTACTCCGCCACTTTGCTTGTCACTCACAGACACTTCTCACTAATCTCAGCCGACATCTTGATTTGGTTAAAAGGACACCTACAAAACCCCAAGACATCCAGTTATTCCCGTCGAAAATCACCAGCCAACATATTCCGCCTCGCCAAGTGCACTTAGACAACTCTGCGACAGTCTCCACTCGGGATTAGATATTCCTATTCGCAGAGTCTCTCCCCGGCAATCCGCACAAATCCCCCGGCTGTCACCAGCTAAGCCAGGCAGACCGCACTGGATTGGCGTTATCAGACACCCAGTTATCGCCAGCAAATCGATACGCATTTACTCCACTGGGCGGAGGAGTTTTTTTTTTGCTTTTTCTCCATGTCTCAGTCCGTCGGAGCGGATTATTTTGTTAAAGAAACCCCGATTGATTTTTATTCAATGGTATAGCTCCACTCCTGTCGAGGTAAGAGTGTGTGCAGCGAGGGGTGAGATGAGGAAAATTATATTTCACCGATAAATGAAATCCTCCCTGCAGTCGGAGGGGATTAGCTGCCCGCATGTGGAAAAGAAAATATTTCTTCTCGATGCGCATTCATTCACGAGGAATTGATGTAAATGCCCTTTGCGAGAATTTAAATCCTTGCCGGAGAGAAATGTTGAAGTTTCATGCGTCCGTGAATTTGATTTGGTCTGGCACAGGGAGCTGAGTCCTCTACGGACTGACCCAATTCACAGCCAGGATGCAAAATCTGACCGTATTCTTTTTTTGAGTGACAGGATGTACGGTGCATGAAGGATGCCACTCTACTTCCTACCACTCAGGGTTTGAAAGGGATGCCCGAATCTTGGCCAAAAGGGATCCCCCACGCATTCAGAGCTTCAAATAATTTAACAGCCTTTTCAAAGTTGCTTCGTCCATTTTGTAATTGGCGCCCAAAATCAAGGCAATTACACTCCCACTGCAAGCGCACTCAAATTGGCAGTAAACTCCCACAATATCTGGCCACTCGCTGTCTCCCATTAAAATCACATTCATCTCGGACTCGTGTCCTCGCAAAGAAATGACACCCTTGACGGTTGCCCATAAATTGAGTCCACCCCGATCTGACTGCTGTCCAATTCCAGACACAGACCATCCCTCCCCTGGGCAGTCGCAGTCCTGTCCCACCTCGCTCAAGAATAGATTGACCTGTCGTACAGATGAAAATGTCCCCGGCTCTGAGTGTGGCTGCTGCCACAGTCAAAATCGAAGGCACATGCAATTGTTTTGACATTTAAATTGGATGGCCGTCTGTCTCCCACCTGAACACAGGCGGCCTTCTGATGGATTAGTCGCATCCCCCTTCGGGAGTTATCGATATCGATTCAAGTTATCACACCAAACGCACCCACAAGGAATGTCCCGCCATTAAGGACTCACAAATCACAAGGAGGAAGCAAGCGACATTAAAACGATTATGGTCCTGCTGGTGGAGTTTGTTTGCGTCAACTGACAACCAACAACCAACAACCGACCGCTGACACGGGCGACAAACGAGACAACCGACGCGACGCACGTGCCTAATCGTATTTGCTTTATGGAGCACCTTTTGTTTTGTTTTCCGTTATCAGCACGCTCGATTCTCCTCGGGGAATAATTCCCATGATAATTTTTGGAAACAGCCCATAAAGCCGAATGATAAATGTCCTTACAAATGGCTTCCGCTACGGGCCTGATTTTCGCTAAACTTGTGCTGGGTGCTGGTGGGTGGGTGGTGAACGGTAATCGATTGGGTGGTGAGACTGAGTTGATAATGAATGTCAAGAGGGCGGTGTTTGCGTGAGTGTGGGAAGAGTGTCCAACGTCTAGACTGGGACAGGGCGGACCGTCGACCGTCGGTTGGGGGATAATTAACAACATGATGCAACCAATTAGGTCTCTATAGGTTATCGGGGTTTTTGGAGTCCTTGTGCCTCCTCCCCCATCATTTAGCGATTGTATACAAATTTGTCGGGGGCGAATATTCGGCTGTGTCAGCGGTTCAAATGTCGCGATTGTGTGTGATGGAGGCGCTGACTCTGGGCGTGTCACTGTGTCCCCTGTTTGAATGAAGTGCACTAATTTTCACACAATTCATAATTGCAATTAATTGCAATTCAAACGGTTTTCTGATTCATAATCAGATGAGATAATTTGAGGCAACACAAAACATTTTGGAGCACACCCAAAGGGGCGATCGGGCAGTGTTCTGTGGGGAGCACTAATTGGCATTAACGCGGGCATTAGATTCAATTTATTCTGTATCCCAAAACGGTATTTTGGCTGCGGTGGATGATGGTTGGCGGTGAATATGGATTTCGAGTGGAACATGATTTGTTCACTTTGTGGCTGGAATTTTGCACTGCCCTCAGTTGTTATCTGGCCAAATATTTGAAAACGATTTTGGAGTGGATGTGAAGGAGAAATGTTGTCATTTAGTATGGTGGAGAGATTTTCAAAATTTGGAATTTATTTTGAAAATTTAATTTGTATAACATTTTTGAAGATGCGATTTCAAGGATCTCATTTTGACTTTAGAAGATACCTTTGCGATTGATTCGAGAACAGTTCTCCAGTTAAAAAAATTGCGGTTTGTATTTTTTTTTCATTTTTGAAAATTAAGTCTACCTAGACTGCACTCCTGTGGGTATGTGGGTAGGGAGATCGTATTGCTCAAAGAAGGAAAACCTCTAGACACTGAGTCGACACCTAAAGTAGAATTTGAGTTGTTACTGAGGCGGCAACGTCTTTAGTGTTTTAAGAAGTATGAAGAGCTGAATGAACAGTTGAATGAACAGTTAGATGAAGGATGGAGAGGTTAACGAAGAGTGGGATAAAGAGTTGAAAGAAGACTTTCGAAAGCAGTTGGGTAAGCAGTTAGATTAATAGTTTAATAAAGAGTTTAATGAAGAGTTGGAAGAAGAGTAAAATAAAGATTTGGATGAAGATATGGATGCAAAGCTGGATCATCACGGCCTTACTCTCTTCTTCTTCTTTAACGGGCGCTTAAGTGCTGGGTGGATCTGGGCGTTAACCAACATTCCTCCAGTTGGTTGAGATCCTTCTCCACTTGTGTGTGGCATCTCATCCAAGTCCATCCTCTGTTACGTGGTCCCAACATTTCGGATTCGAAGACTTTTCTGGCCGGAGTAGTGGTGCTCATATGCTCTACATGGCCTCTCCATCTTAAGCATTGTGTCTGTAGACGCTTAACCAGGTAAATGCCGCCGTACAGTCGTTGTATCTTCTCCTCCAGACTCCATCAAAGCTAATAGGATCAAAAATCGCACGCAGAACTTTTCTCTCAAGAAGGTTAAGGACTTCATCATCCGCTCTTAGTAGCATCAAAGTTTCGGCGCCGTAAAGGAGGACTGAGGTGACGATGCTGTTGTACAAAGCCAGTCGATGTTGTGTGCCCTACCTCATTGACAGCATATACTTCGTCTTGCCTCCTTTCTTCTCAAACCCATTTTAGTCGCGTCCGATTAAATGCCAAAAAACGCCTCACTAACTGCTCACTGTGTTCGTTCAGTCTCGTCAATGTCATCTGTAAATGCTAGCTGTTGAACGGACTTTTCGAAGATCTGGCCTCTGATGTTGTCTTGTGAGTTACAAACGCTCTGTCGTTGCGGCGTAAAAATCGACAAATAGGTGGTGAGTGTCGATTTGCACTTCTTGGGTGTTTTCCAGGATCTGCTGAAGTGTGAAGATTTGGTCTATTTTGGACTTCCCTGGCCGCAAACCACACCGATAAGGACCTATAAGGCTGTTGACGGTCGGTGTAAGGTGTTCACATAGAGCAGCAGAGATGATTTCGTAAGCGAGATTTAGGAAACTGATCCCTCGATAGTCGCATTTGAAGGGGTCTCCTTTCTTTTGGATCAGACAAATGACCCCGACATTCTACTCATCAGGCATGCTTTCCCCCTTCGACCATATCTTACAAATGAGCTCGCGCATGCATCTAAGCAGGCCAGCTGCTTTAAACAGTTCTACGAACACTCCGTCCGCTCTAGAAGCTTTGTTCGGTGGAGGGACGGAATTCTTGTCTACCATCGTTCAAATTGGGTGGAACGACCTTTCCTAGCAACTTCAACTTTATACCACAAGTTGCCTGCAGATCTCCTTCAGTTCTCCTCATCTCAGATGAGGTCATGATCTGCTGCGTTGTTCCAATGGTTTGGATTCAATGATCCTTCTAACCAGACCATGACCTAACCATTCAAACCGTTGTATCCATAAACACTTGACGACGTGAATGCTGCCAAATAGCCTGCCGTTAAAACTCCCCTCTAGATGGAGACAGAAAATCAGACGCTGAACTTTCCTCGCAAAAAGAAAAAGGGCTTCCTCATCCTACTAAATAACGAACTGACCGTCAACAAGCTTCAATTTGGGGCAGACATTTAAAAGCTGAGACGCTTCGATTTTCTTGAATTGACAATGCTACAGCAAAAGTCGCAAACATGTTTACCAACCGCCAACTTTTCCCTTATCCGGAAACGAAGGACTATAAAGCCAGATACCGCATCACGTCCTGTGACACCATTAATCCGCCAGCGTGAAGTACGTGGCGAGCGGCACTGCGAGCGAGCGGCCTCATCCTAATAACAATTCTCCAATGCATCTCCTCTATCAAAGTTGTATTGGGAAAAATTAACTTCAAGCCCTAATAGACATTGATGGGCTCTTGGGTCAGGTAAAGACACATCGCATTGACAAAACCCATAGTAACCTATATTGATCACTTCCTATAGTTGCCAACTTTCCCAAAGCCTGCACAAGTGAGCACTTTGAAAAAGTTAGGCATCCACTTAAACTTTATCACTGCTTAGAGGACTAAAGAGAGTAGCACAAGGGAAGCCTTTCCTGTTTTTCTCGTGCCACATTGTCATTGTCAAGAAAATAACGAACAGTTCATCCGTCGTCGTCGTCGTCGCGGCGCTTTGTAGAGAAAGAAAGAAAAGTCCAAGACAATGCCAAACGAAAGTGCATCAACCAGACAGTGACCTGCACTTAGCAGCAAGTCTCCAGCAGTCTCCCCTCACTCTCCCTCCCACCACATGCATTCCTTCCCTCCGGGCACCGTCAGAAGTTTAAAATAACACAAAAGGACTCGCGCTGTTAATATTTTAACCACTTCAAGTGTGTTTCAGTTTGCACCCCACAAAAAAATTGTGCTTCAACCACGTAACTTTTGTTTATCCCCCCCGCAACTACCCGTTCAAGGCGCCACACCATTCAGTGGCATTCTTTTCTAATTTGTCCTTTATTTTGCCTTTTCAGCAGATTCCAGAGGAGCCGCAGCGTTTGAAAGGACTCGTAGCTATAGTTGGCATTCGGTGTCCTTGTAACGACGTAAAGTTATGGAGTTATGCCTTTGTCTCTTTTCTTTCAGTCCTCCACTCATTCCCCATTGTTCGGAGTTAAAAGTGCGAATGAATTGCCAAGTGACAGAACGATGAAAGCGAACTTTTCATGAGTATCCTTTTAAATAACTTTTTTTTTCTTTTGTCATCGCTTTACAAAGCTTTGGCTAGATATTGAGTATTTACGTGTCCTTGATGAACAATTTTAGCGTCTTTTGGGAATGTTCCTTTTTGAAATGACTTCAAGTAGAGGGAGTTGGTGATGCATTCTGATACCTGGATTAGTTGGCGCAGTCCGTTAGATCACACAGCACTAATGAGGGTTCGTCCAGATGTGATGGACCAATGAATTTTTAAGTGATAGATGGGAGGAGCCTGGACCTGTTTGCGTTGATGCCGTCTGGAGAAGAAGATTCAACGACGAAATTTATAGACTGTACGGCAACATGGGCCTGGTCAAACGTCTTCGGATACAACGCTTAAGATGACTAGGTTATGAAGAGCGTATGGACGCATGCTCCCAACCGAAAAGTTTTCGAATCCGGAACGTTGGGACAACTCAATAGAGGACGGTCTAGGTTGAGATGACACGCACAAGTGGAGAAGAACCTGACCCAACTTGGAGTGCGGAACTGGGGGCGGATGGCGAGAAACTGTGCTGGCTAGAGAGGCATGTTGGTTGAGGTTCAGGTTCAACCCGGACTGTAGCCCCACTAAAAAAAAGAGAAGATGGTGGGGTGGGCTGCAATACGCCGAAATTCGCAAACTGTCACATTAATTCAGTGCTAACCCCTAAGTGGCTCAAACTATTGCCTGCTCCGTGTCTCTATCGGACATCATGGCCCTTGGCAACACGAACCATGGATAATCCAACATCACAGACGCAAGCGCATCTCACAGAGATTAGCTTAATAGAGCAGATCAATGCTGGGGAGTTGTAGGTTTGAGTTTTCATTGGGGACTATGCTACGGAGGGGCGTGTCAACAGATGAGGTGTTCCCCACAACGACTTCTGCCTAAGACGTAGCGACGAGAAGCAAAAATATGTCTCCCATCAACATCTCTTATGCAAAGCCCAGGGGAAGGAGAACTCCTTTGGTTGCTCAATATTACAACCCACTGAGAAAGCTGATGTCAGCAGTATCAGTTACCTCAGAAACTTCAGGAGCAGCTGTAATTGGTTTTTCGGCTTGAAGTTTATAGGGGTCCGTTGAGCGGTGTTGCTACACAACAGACTAACTCCGGGTATACTTGTAGATTTGACACATCCAGCTCTGCAGTTTTACATTTTTTTTTTGGAGGTAAGGAAACACTGTACTTGATTTGCTCAGATTTGAAAACTGTTCCATTGTACCACCAGGCAGTAACTTACACTTAATGATATTTCTTGGTCTTGCGGCGCAAGCGCTTCTGTGATGTAGAGCCTCGGCTTTCAGCTCTCACTTAACAGAGGCCCCTGATCCGAGCAAAGGTGGGGCATTGACAGAGAAAGTGCTGTGCAGTGTCTTCACTTTCTCGAAAGACGTCGCATAGGATGCCATCACTAAGCCAACTTAAGTGCTTAGACAAGGGAAGTGTGAGGTTTGTACGCCAACAAGTCGTCTGCAGTCTTTCCCATCTAGAGGAAACAGAAACGCCGCGGATTTCTTGCTGATATTTGGGAGCATGAGCTTGGTTAGCCTGCATCCTTGAGAGTTACGTCATCTCTGGTTTTGCTGTCCGGAGACCTATCCGTCGACGAAAGCCCTAACTAAGGACGTGGGCAGTCCCAAAATCGGGTCCTATGAATGTCTCTTTTGATTCCTGGCCAAGCAAGTTCATCAACAATTTCGGGGAACCAGACAAGTCTCAGCGAATTTAATATACCGACCAAGTTAAGTTAAGGCTTCCATTCCTATAGAATCTTGGAAGTGGGTAGAGGCATGAGTAAAGTCTAAAGCATTGCTTGAGCGTCTCAATAAACGCATATCTTGCCCCTTTCAGACCAGTTCTGCACACTTACCAAAACTGTCGGAGGTTGTACGTTTAACTGGTAGACTGAGGCTTATCTGGGGCTTCTCTTGGCTTGTTATAATGGTTGTTCTTTTAGAGGCGTAGAGCTTTGAATGGACTTTATACAATCTTCTGGCATAACAGTTTAAATATAACCTGTGGCATATGACCGCCATGACTCGTTCGGACATAGTCTAATCTGGAGATCAAATTTTCTATAAAATCTTTTAACACTGGGGCCGAATATCGATCGTTTCAAATTTTCCATCGCCGACTAGCGACATCACATAATCCAATAGGAAATAGTCAAACGGCGTTATGTCTATCTATCGCTTTAGCATAAAAATGCAATCTATGCTGATCGATAAATCAGAAAGAAAGGGGACGGGTCAGTCAGATATTCAGCAAACAAGGACTTTCCTCAACATAATATCGAAAAGGTTCTATCTCAAGTCCAAGAATCAGTCTTTCCCGAATAGATGTCCTCAACAAACTAGGCGAAAGTGATGTGTAGGTGTTCAGACGTCTAATGAGAAACCATGTAAGAATGTTTAAGCATCCCATTCGTAAGGGTAGCTTAGACAAAGAAGAAGATGAGACTGTTCTTCACTGTATAGGAACCTGCACATCTGTGACAATAGTTTAGAAGGTCTACAATCGGCAATTATTCATACGACGATGCCTTAAGAAAATCAGCTGCCTATTGAATTGAAGGATAAGTACCTTGAGGACCAGGATGAGTTATGCGGCATCAGAATGTTCCCACTCGTGACTTAAGTCTGGTTCAGAAACTTTGCTCAAGTTGTCACCATAAGGTAACCAAATTGAATCTGCGTCATGGGGAAAGATATCAGGCGTTAAACCGCACGATCGGTAAGGCCAAGTCACGGGTCCGTAAAGTGAAACAATGTGCTTCCCAAACGTTTCCTTCAATAAATCAATTGTGGCACCACCTGTTTGACATGTTACACCGTCTTGTTGAAACCACAACTGCACGTCATAGCTGTTCAAGAAATAAACGAAAAAAAAATGTTATCATGGCTGTATAGACGGAACCATTGACTGTAACGTTCTAGCGAGCAGAAGAAGAATGGACCAATTATTCCACCAACCCATAAAGCACACCAAGCAGTCAGTTTTCCTGGATTTAACGGTGTCTTTACATACGCCTAAGGACTATCTTCACGTCGAAAATGACGGTTTTGTTTATTGACTTAACGATTCAACCCAAATTTAACAAAAATGAAATTGAGATCAAAGACAGTCTCTGTCTTTGGCCAAAGTTGCACATCTTTATTCAGGCGTTAGTCTATTCACGTTGAAATGCCAAGCCAAACTAAAGAGAAAAACCAATTGACAGCTGATGAAATTGCCGCCAGTTCAAACCGTGTTGCCAACTTGAAGTTCTATATGTACCTCTCAATAACACCCATTAAAACTTAAACATTGCCTATTTATAGACACAACTTCCTAGTGAAAGCCCTTATGTAAGAAAAACCAAAAGCAGAGGACCGTGAGTGTATTGACAATAAGATAGCTAAAATTTCAAAGCGAAGGACAAATGCTTGGTGTCCTTAAATTGTCCCACGGTCACGCAACTATTTGAACTTCGAAGACTCTAAGGTCTTTACTGTCCTTTGTTCCTCAGAGCCTACCGACAGGACTCCAAACTGCATCGGGCATATCCTTCCCCCCGAAACTCCTTTCAACACAAATTTAAATTCCATTTGTAATCGAAATCTAATTCTTGAAGTGGAAGCTGTAGAGTCCTTACGGCGCGCTGTTGCATGGCAGTACACAATTTTCACGCTTCATCATCGTCCCAACACCAAATAACTCAAGACAATGGCAGCAGACGATGAAGCCCCCACTGAGAAAGAGAGAGAGAGGGAGAAAGCGGCTCTGAAAGTGCTCGCCTCTCGAGATAATTGCGACGCCTAATTAGAATTCCACTTTGCACAGAACAGAAACCGTTCCACTTGAGAGCGTTCCCCATCTTTGCGATTCAAATCATATTTCACGATGAATAGCCACGGCTTCGGAGCTCATTCATCTTCACGGCACAACGACAGCCTGTCACTAGAACATTGACACAATAGAGTGGCCGCCGAGTTTGAGGGAGAGCAGCAGAGGTGGGTTCAGATCATAGCGTCAAGGGTATTGTTCCAACGAAGCCCGCTGTAAGCACAAATTAAATTAATTGAGTGGCATTCTTGATTGCTGACAAATTTCTGTTTTAATTGGCATCAGCATCGCCCCTCCTTCCCCCTCCACCCCTGACGTGAGTTGTTAATTTCCTCTCAACGGGTCACCTGAAATGCGATTCTAGTTATTTGATGAAGTCCTGGAAATCTGCCGCACACGCAGCGGACCAGACATTCATCGCATGCGGGTTGGGAAATCCTTTGAGGCATCCTGACCTACAGTGCACGGATTGTGTGCCGCCGTTGTGGTGGTCGGTCTCTGTGGAGTTCGGAAATGTTTCGTCCTGCGGTGGATTAAGGCAAAAGAAACAAATTTTCACCAAAAGCAACCACAAATGATTCCATCTGCCCGCACACATGCCGAGGATTGCAACGAAAAAGAATGAGGGAGCGAGAGAGAAATTCGTGCACTCAGGACGTCTGTCATTAGCATATCCTTCGAAGTGGCTGCCGTCTGCGGTTGAACGCTACGCCAGGCCGCATGCACAGGAACAAGAAGCTGCCCAGCAGTGTCTGTGTCATTTCATCACTCATTCAGTGCTGTGTATCAAAACGATGCGGAATTACATGCGCAGCGGGGTGCGCCTGGGAAGGGGGTGTCTTGTGGTGTGCTTTTCAATGGGAGCGCATAACAAGCAGACAAAAGCTGCCAACCAGAATTTCCATACTCTTCCTGATGCAGATCCGTTTGGAGATCGTGGCACAGCATGCACTGAGCTCCGAGCACAGAGCGAAGAGCTTGTGATGTTTCGTGATTAAAATTCATTGCCCCACCACTCCGCTCGTATTCGTTGAAGTGCCTTGCACTCTTTGCATTGTCCTCGACTTGATGCGAAAACTGAGGGAATTTGTTCAACAAAAGTACTACCCGTCTGTCGGTTTATGCATTCTTATGTTCAGCAGGGGCGAATGCATTCATCAGGACGGCGCTTATGATGAAGCAGTCTGACGGATGAGGGGGGAGCTTAAGCATTTTTGAAATTAACTTGTCGCCTCGAGTAGGTGTGGCCAACTAATTTAGAAAATCATGGTGTGGTGCGGTGGCTCGCATTGTATTCAAGGCGATTAGCGAGTCCTTGCTCCAGTTGCATGTGAGATTAGCTGAGGTACAATGATGGAATTGTTTTCCTTAATTGACTAAGTGGGGTGCTTGAATCGCAGCCATATGAGGAGGTCATCCGGTGGACAGAGAGTTGGTTTGAGTTGGAGGCGGTGATATGCGTTTCAAAACGAAATTGCTGCGAATTTAAGGGTCAGACTTAAATGTGTTTTCTTCCTGAGATGAGAAATGGTTTGAGCTCCCGATTAAATGGAGCTTTCGTTGTTGTAGCGCTTTTATAACGGCGAGAGTTTGCAATTTATTTCAAAATGTAGTTGAAGAGATTTAAGGCAAAAAACGACATCCTAACTTCTGACCAAAAACTTTACATTCCAATAGGGAAAAAACAAAAAAGCGTTTAGTAATGTGTTTCAAGTGGGTAAATGAAGGGCATATGGACATGTTGGAGCTCTAGGCGCATTTGACGCCCCGACGGCAAAATCAGTCGTTGAAACTAAGGCTCTCGTTGCAAGAATTTCTGCTTGCAGATAGGTCAGAACGAAATTCGAAGAAAGAGCGCAATCGATTGGAAACATTTTCACAGTGACTTCAGCTACAAGAACCGCTTCTGCTCTGGCAAAACTAGATAGAGTTGTCCCAAGTAGCTGGCATTGAAATGAAATTATAAAAATAGACACAAAAGAGTCACTCCGATCTATCGAACCTAAATAGCTTACACTGCAGTTTGTCCGCTTCGCCTAAGCCCTTGTGGCATACACTGGACAGAAATCTGAGCTCAAAGAACTTAGACGACGTTCACGCTCATAAGTCCACAAGGAATTTTAAACCAAGCGGGGTGCCCAACCACATATCAAAAGTACTACCATAAAGAGTAGCAGAATGATGAGATGAATTCTAAACAAAGTCTCTCATCTTTTCAACACCCACCATCAATTTGAAAGGAAGGTCGGCACTATAGCTCACAAGGGACCAGCGTCTATTATCTTTTTGGCAACACTGGTTTAAACAGCTGACGCACGTTTCGCGTTTTGTTTCACTGTCAAACATCTTCAGTTTGGTTTATAATTTAACCATGAATCGTCTTACAAGCGAACAACCCTTGCAAATTATTGAAATGTATTATCAAAATGCGTACGCTGTTAAGAAAGTTCATCGCTCGCTTCTTCCATTTTATGGTCAGCTTAATCGACCCACTGAAACGGCTATTCGGGCTATTGTGACTAAATTTCGCACCAAATTTACATTTTTGGACATTGAACCACCCATACGCTTACGTAGAGGGCGAACTGAAGAAAATATCGCAGCTGTGTCGATCAGTGTTAATGATGACCATCAATTATCGATCCGTCGCCGTTCGCAGCAATTGGGCCTCTGTTACTCAACAACGTGGAACATTTTGCAAGGATTTAGGTGTGATGCCTTTTAAAACACAGCTGGTGCAAGAATTGAAGTCGAATGACCTACCGCAACGTAAAATTTTTGGTGAATGGGCTCTTGGAAAGTTGGCCGAAGATCCACTTATTTTTACCGAAAAATTGTGTTCAGCGACGGAGCTCATTTTTGGCTCAATGGGTACGTAAATAAGCAGAATTGTCGATTTTGGACTGAATTTCAGCCAGAAGCATTGCATGAGCTACCAATGCATCAAGAAAAAGTCACAGTTTGGTGCGGTTGAGGGGCTGGTGGCATCATTGGACTGCACTTCTTCAAATATGATGCCAATCGTAACGTAACTGTGAATTGTGAACGCTACCGCGAGATGATATCCAACTTTTTTTCTGCCCAAAATGCAAGAGCTTGACTTGCATGACATGTGATTTCAACAAGACGGTGCCACATGCCACACAGTACGCGCAGCAATGGAGGCGAGTTCGGTCAACATTTTATTTTACGTTCGGGACCGGTCAATCGGCCGCCTAGATGGTACGATTTAACGCCTTTAGACTATCTTTTGTGGGGCTATGTTAAAGTTCATTTCTATACATATAAGCCCGCTTCAATTGACGCATGAAAAGACAACATGGAAGCATTTATTCGTGAGATACCGGCCGAAATGTTGGAAGGAGTATGCCAAAATTGGACTAAGCGGATGAACCATTTAAGGCGCAGTCAAAGTTAACATTTGCATGAAATAATCTTCAAACATAAAATTATGTGGACCCACTACTATCGATTCAAAGAAAAATTTCATGAATTTTTCTGAATTTTATGTGTTTAAAAAAAAAAAACTTTCCTATAGATTTTAAAAGATCACCCTTTATTTCTCTTTTTTGACGAGACTTAAAGGGGGGGATTTAAAAATATTTTTATAAACAGTTAGTGCTTTTTAGGCATTGTTAAGGAGACGTTGTACGCTTAAACCAGACCTCAGTATCATCGGCTTATTTGTCGACTCTTAGTAATAATAATTGGGTAGCACTACAACCCACAAGGGACCAGGGCATAGTTTCTACAACACCTACTCCTGTTGTGCGTGCTACTGTTCTCTCACGAGCAGAAGAGACCTACAGTTTTTTGCCGACTCCGAACGATGAGATTTGAGAAGCTTCTTATAGACATTGATACTCGTTGAGCCGTGTCAGCAACTCGAAAGAGGTGGTACCGTGAAAAAATGCGAGGTGCCCCGTCCGGGAATCGAACCGAGACCTTCTGCATGTGGGCCGACGTACCTACCAACTACGCCAAGGCGACCACAGGATCGACACTTACGTATTTCATTTAAGTGGCCACGTCAAAGATCTTCTTATTAAAACTTTCCCTAAGACTTATGTCTTGGGACAACCGTCCAAAAATTTTACTTTTTTGCCAAGTTAGGTCATATCACACCACCATTTATACCTTAACTCTTTCTTCCATTTCATCTGAGCATAAATATAACCGCCAACCGGCTCACAGGAACGTTTTGGATACATTCTTGTAAGAAACTTTAAAGCTTTAAAAGTGCACATTTTTTTGTCAACCGTGTTTGAGAGGGAGCATGGTTTTTAAAAAAAAGGAAATCCCGCAGTAAGGCCAAATATCCATTGATGCTGTATTCTGTATATCTTCTTCTTCGATGGCGACTGCCCCGCAAAAGTGACTTAACGAATTTCAATGTCACGCGTCGGATTTTGGTGAGCCTAGCCCAGGTGCCCTGGAAACTCCTACCACGGAAGATAATTGCGAAAAAAATCGGAGCCTCATATGAAAGGTTCGCGAGATAGCTCATACAGTTTTCCTTCCCAAATTTCGCCTCTGGTAGCTTAATGCTTGAAACATTGTCCATGAGAAGATATCTGCAAGATGGGTGTATCGTTTGCTCAGTCCGGGAAACAAGCGCAACCGTGAGACTGACGTTGTTTAGGCTCACGCTGACGGAGCTTCTATCGTCACTGTCGACGAAACATTCATTCACTGACTTTATTCAGCCTACGTAGTCCGAAGATGGCAAAAACTATCCTATCGTAGGAGAAGTTTTCTGGGATAAACATCACCTACTTTGAGAAGTGGAAACAGTTCTAGGTCTTTACCTTGCCGAAATATAGAGCCGATTTAAAATGGAAGAACAATAAAAAGTGCTCTTCTATGTTCTCATATTGCAGATCGTCGATTTTGGTTGGCGAGATAGATGGGGTATCTAAATATTCCGAGTTGGTTATACACCGTCTGAAATACTGGAAGTAAGAGAACTTTTTGTATGACTTGTTCCACGAATACTCACAAAAGGGAAACAATCTCAACCATGAAAACAGATCAAGCGGTTTTAAATCCTATGGTATGCACAATTCGGAGAAGTTTTAGAGTTTCAGAGGTAATGCTGGTATGTAACGGACCAGAGAATAAGGATCTTGTCCTGCAAATGTGGTCCATAGAAGGCAAAAACAGCCCGATCGGCCAGACGGTATTTTTTGTGATCCACTCCCATAAGAAGCATAAAAAAAATCGAAAACTTGGTTCCAATTTGCAAAAAAAAGCCACCGACATGACAAGCACCGGCCCAAAGCTCCGCCATTGCCATGGTCAAACCTCTTAAATTAGGCTGCGAACTCCCAGCATGGTCCCCGACATGCACCAATTGCCCTTAAAACTGCAGGAAAGGTTCACTGTATTCTGCTCAGAAAAAAAGTTACGTATTCGCCTCCGATTCTGTTAGACCGCATAGCCATGGTCGCACCATATTATGGATAGGGCTTTAATATTATGCCCTATCCATAATATTAAAGACCCGTGTGACTTACCGGGCAAAAAATCAAGTGGAATGAGGGGCTACCACAGCGTCGAAGGCCTCGTTTGCAAATCTGTAGAAATCGTCTTAGAAAACGGCTTACAAACGATGAAGTATATCAAGTGTATAACGCTTTGTTCAAGCATCTAGTTCGTTGCACTTGAATACATCTCCATCCTTCCTTCTTCTATTGGTATGAATTGACAAAAGACTGCCAAAGTCTTTCAACTTTAAAATAATCCCACTTAATGGCAGAAATAAAATTCAGTGTCAACCGTTGTGTTATGATGATAGACCAGAAAGGAACGAACTAGTGTTGTGCTAGCATCTCCCTCACATTTTCAAGCAAAAAAAGAACCCATTAACCGAAAAAAGATGAAATCACTGAACCTTGTCGTTAATAGCCAAAATCTAGTCACCTCCCATTGCGTAACCTTTCCGCTCAACCACGTCATGCCCAAAGCCAAAATGTCACCAACACACCCAACCGCTTCACACCTGCTACCGTTTCGGGGTCTTGCCAACCGTAGCGCACTCATACCAAACTAATGAGACGACGTCTGGCTAATTACCTCTGCATGTCATTATCCTCCAACGTTCCCGCGAACCGCACAGTATCTCTGAAAAGCCCAAAATTAACCACAATTAGTCTAGGAATAGCCTCCCTCACCACATCGCTACAATCCTTTGCGCCTGTTTTGGTGTTTTTTTGAAAGTCATCCCCCAACCACCTCCGACACCATCTTCGCTTTTATTTCACCCCCAAGGGCGTTTTTTTTTTGCGTTCATTTGCAATCAGATTCTTCCCCGAAGCCACCGTTCAACCCTATTCACGTCTGCTCACTCATTTGTTCCGCACGAGTTGCTGCAGGACTCGGAACCCTATCCACTGCTGGCAGTCAGATTTGGGAACCTCAATTTGCGTGTGCGGTAAAGGGAGATACATCCTTCCCCCGTGGCAGGCCATTGCTGGGCTTCAGCCTGAATTGTCCTGCAGGTGAGGTTGACAGAGATCTCACTGCATTCTGCTCGGAGCAAAAAAAAAGTTACGTATACGCCCTCGAATCTGTTCGAAATGTCTTCGACTTTGAAGACGCAGTTTAACTAATCCCCCGTGGTGCACACGTCGCCGTCCTCATTTTCGGCCTCCTTCGCAGTGTCATCGATTTTTCCGTATTTTCGTCATGCTCGCCACAGGATAAGAGCTCGTCGGCTATTATTGGCACACGATGCGAATATCGCACGCATGATGCGTGGGCGAGTTGAAGATGAGCCCCATTGGCGTAAGCAAATACCACGATGTCCTTTTTCATTGAAAAGTGGCGAAGGAATGATTGCAAGGACTTGGTTCATTGTCGACGAGGATCTCCGTCTGGAATGCCAATTCGAGGATCAGACCGACTGTATCTGCGGAATATTAAATTTATGAAGGAGCGTCCACCTTCCCCCCAATCCCCCCCCCCCACCCCACCCATACCGACAACGCTATTCCTTCGCATTCGCATGCGGCCAAGGTTTGTGTTTGTGCCTCGTGTGGGTTTCATTTATTCGATGTAAACAAGGCCTTTTGTGTTCACCAGATGCGCGTGGAATACGCTCTCGTGGCGCGGAGGGTGAAGTCTAATTGAACGTCGTCGTATTTGATGGCTGATTGTGTGTGTGTGTGTGCGGCATGTGTATTTATAACTTGATATCCTTTCAGCAGTGCCTTCTTGGAAAAGTTTTCATCAAAACGACGGCGATAAGCGTTTTGTATCGCCAAACTGGAACTTTTTCAGGATAAACTGTAAACAAAAAGTTTTCCCCTACACTTTTCATTCGAAAACGAAATGTCCTTGTTCCTGGAGCCAAGGCGGATGGAGATGACGGGGGCTGTCTGAAACTCGTTCTGGGATGTGGCCCTTAAATTGTAAATAGTTTTGTTTTTCAGTTTGAATGAAACGTAAGGAGCGACTCGTGCCTGCTGCTCAAGTTTGTCCCTGGAGAGGGGGGACTGAGATATGTTCAAGTGAATTGGATTTCATGTCTGGAAGTCACGAAATGTGACTGAAAGCAACGGATGTGCCGAGTTCATGGGGGAACGCTCATGATACGCATATTTTGCGCACATGGCTGACTCGTAAAAAGTATCTTTGAGTCTGGTTTTCGACGAATGCTTTAAATTCCACATAAGTCTCGATTTATTGGCGGAAGTGCGCACGCTGTGTGGTCTATATGAAAGCACATTTTTGATTAGACAAAATGTAGGCTCCGTCTGCATTCGACAGCAAGAGAATGTCTTATTAAATGTTTTCTCAGAACTCGACTGTCTTATGCCTACACACAGGATAAGTTGCAAATGAGAGGAGCATCGATGGCATGCAGAGCTTGTGCTCCATAGAGAATTCTTCCATGAGAGGAAGCACTCCTCAACAAGAAATTTATTCGCCAGAACTTTAATTAATTATTCAACGAATCGCTTCTCGAAATAGACATTTATGTATTCAAGAAAGTTGTTTATGCAAACAAGACAATCTCAGCGTGAGGGAAAATGATACAATCTTCCCCAAAGAAGCTCTGCAATTGGTAGCGTGTGATAGGAAATGTTGTAGTAGGAAACAAAATTTCTTTGAATGTCACCGTATGAGCTATTTAAACTCGGACTAGTTTGGTCTGTTTGAATATTTAGTTTTTAAGGTTTCGTTTTCATAAACAAGAATATTCTTCTTTCGGCAGATTTGTTTAGCCATCTACTCGTTTGTTCATCTGTCCATCTGTTTGTCTCATGTCATGTGTGTCACACTCCCTCCATCCCGGGATATGTCAGCTTGTCCCTCAGGTCCTTTAAAAGGGATACGAAGTTGTTTATCCAATCTTCACCTTCCAAGAAATTAAATTCAAAATGCCGGCAAAATTGTGTCTCCCTTTCAGTTACTGGTCCTTCAAACCAAAAGAAAATACAAAATATTCAATGAAAGTGAATTCAGGCGTCTTGACCAGAACACTTTTGCGTTGTAGTTCCAAAACCGCTCCGCCTTGCCAACTTTTTGCGGCAATAGGGGATCTTATTTTTCCAGCTTCGTAAAGTCGCGCTACCATCAGCTTCTGGTAGCTGGTAGCGGGCCTTCAGATACTGAGTCAATTGTACCTTATATCGGGTGATTCGTCGTAAGGTTTGATTTTCAATAGGCCTTTTTAAACAGAAGGCGCGTGGCTCCTGTCAAATTGCCTTTCCATTTTTGCCCATCGTTTTGCAAGTCATCCTAGAAAGAGTGTCTCCAAATTGTTCAGTTGTACTTCGGAACTCATCCCTCTGTTAGACATTTTTTTTTTCGAGAGATTCGGGGAAGTGAAACCACCATTGCCAATAACCTTTTAACATCCAATGGAAAAGGTCCTTTTGATTACATTGGATCCTAAGTGCGACAATATCTCCCAAAGCAAGCCAGAACAGTACTCAACTTATATCATCCATGTTGCCGAAACTTCAGTCAATAGAAAGTTTTACCGCTTACATTCAAAGAGTCGTTGCCCACGAGGCATATCCTCCCATTGACGATAAGACTCCACAAACCCCCATCCAAAGACCACTTGTTCAGCTCCAGGATAACGAAGTTTCGAAACCTTAATTTTAATCGCCCCCTAAATCGAAACACATACGGAGAACAGTACACCGGTGCAACAATGGAATTCAATTTAATCTATGCACACTTATGAACTTACGTGCTCTTCACCGATTTGCATGCAGGATGCATCCTTCGGAGTGCTGGCATCCTGGGGTCATGTGTGAAAAGCGAAACAATCAAACTTATGACGTCTCTAAAGTCGAAGAAACAACGTAACTTCGTCGCCCTGCATGTCTCACATAGACAATGGTTCCATCCAGGGGGGGGGATGGTGGGTGGAAATGAGTTATCCGAACGGAATCCATTAAGTCAAATCCATTTGCGTTAACTGAACTTTGATGTGGATTACCGCCATCTGCACTCGTTCCGATGAATTCAATTAATTCCTTCCCATCTGTCATCTGTGTGCAGGCAAGGTCGTACCGTGCGAACGCAATCACTCATCATCATCAACTGTGTGCGCACTTTGGCACATGTGTGCCAGGATGATCCTCATACCTTCAAAAATCAATTACTCTTCCAATTAATGCAGTACATCAGGGCTGCTCCACACTAAATGAGAAACCTAATGACATGCAGAGGGGCGAAGTAATCAAACCCGAAATGAGAATTAACTGCTGCAAGGACATTCCGAATTCATGACGATTGTCTCGGATTTCTGTCTGGTTTGGATGGGGAAGGGCTTAAGGAATAAACGTCCTTGCAGGAACTTAAAATCTCTGCACTTCCACTGAATTCATCTGCTTGTTGCACGCAAGCATGAGAGGAGTGTCCAGGAACGCTGTCGGAGCTTAAAGAGCTCATCAGAGGAAAGGAGCGAGATGCAGGATAAGGAAGGATTTGCATTTGCTTATAAATTACTTGGCTGCTTGTGAAACAGCAACAGGACGCTGCAGAATTTGAATAACAAAGCAAATTCATTTTGCCGAGAGTTGGCACGGCAGGAATATATTGTCCTCGCTCGTCACATGAGGAGCCTGGGTCCTGGGGATGCATGATGATAAAATCACCGCATCCCTTGGGGTCATGGATATGTGCAGTCTTTTCGTGTGCGGCAAAGGTGCGGCGGACCAAAACAAATGCAAATGGAACTCCTTGTAGAGGTTTTCGTTTCCTAGGCACAAGCACAGGGTGTAACAATATTTTCTAGCTGTGGAATGTTATTTTTGCCAAATAAATATGAATTCCTTTGTACAAGTAGAGAGAGATCCAGGTTTTTGCGGATGCTAGCGCTCAGCACGGTTTGCAGGATTGCAGGGTTTTGTCTGAAAGGCCCATACTCAGCTTAAAGAGTTGAAATATCGCGTGCAGTAAGCAAATGAAGGGTTATCTTATCGATTCGACTCCTTTTGGCAGGTTTGAACGCGGAACTGGTAAACGGACCAATTGATGATAGATCATGCTGGCGGAACGTTACCTGCGTAGTCAAACGTCCGAATGTCCGTCAAGAGTTTGGTCAGATTAAGAAACGTTATGCCTTTAAAAGCAACCACACCCAGTGGCTGTGAGGGTCCATTGTGTACGCCATGCATGGACTAATGCTGAGCAGTGGATGTCGCAAAGGCAGCATACGATTATCAAAACCATCCCTTTCTTGAGGTCAGGGATCTGTACCTTTGCCAGTCCCCTAAACTCATAGAAAAAGGCTCGCGCGACTGTGACAAAGAAGATGTTCCAGTAATTACATTTCTTCTTCATTCCCACAATTCTTACAGTGATCGTTCGTCGATGGGTTTTATCTTTTTGTCAGTGCATCAATCGTGCAGTGACCAGTGAGAATGTTTTGCTGTGTTAAGGTTGTGCTTAGGCAATGGGGTACGATGTAGCTAGTATGGCACTATCTCTGCTCACTCGGTTATGTTACACATATTTGTTCAATGAATCTCTTGAGTGTGGTAATGGGAGGATGGAAGACACTGTCAGCCGATTGTGTGTTCTGTGCTTGAACAGTCGATACCAGTTTATCTGCACTCTGATTTGACTAATGCCAGAGGGCCCAGGGACTCAGCAGAGAATTCAAGCTCTTTTAAGCTTTTTTGTGTGGTCGTTGATGACCTTGGAGTTAATGACATTGAATTTCCTTGCCTACAAAGCTTCTTGAATGCATGGTCATAAGGAGAACTTCGTGTCGAGAAGGTCGCTAACAGCTACTGACTGGATGACTTTCTTTTTGGCAAATATTTCTATCTGAAAGACACTGACTCCGTTATTGAGCTAAAACATATTTTTTAAAAGTGTTTGCGAGAAGGTTCGTGCTCCCGTGCCGTCCTTTGTCTTGAATTGAACCATGAAAACAGGAGTGTCCTTGATAAAATCCGTTGTTTACCAATCCTTCCAAATTCGATCTTGTTGCTGATGGACTTAAGACGGAGCGCTAAATTAACCATTTTTCGCAGGTAGTTGCTGTTGTGCTGTTTTTTTTTTTTGTTTTTTGTTTCATGGGATATCCTTTATGGTTGTGCTGATATTTCTTCCAAGCAGTTCCTTTGTAGGTGATTATGTCCAAGATAGGCCGGTTCCTGGAGTTGATTGCAGCATTGAAATCATTGCGTTCCAGCTGGTGAAAGAAAAGGTTGATGCTACTTGACATTTTAGAAGATTTCCCAAGTGTTGCACGAATAGTTTGGAGAATTATAAGTCATAAAGGGTTGCCGGATTTTAAACGTTGATGGTCACCGATGTTGGTGCTGAGCCGTTAATGAGGCGTTTATTGGCATTGCAATAGAAGCTAAAAAAATGGGTTTGGCGATAAACGAGGACAAGACGGAGTATATGCTATCACCGATGAAGGACACATCACACCTACGTTTTGGCAGAGCATCACACTAGGCACTAAAAACTTCGAGGAAGTGAAGGACTTCGTATACCTCGGCTCCCCGGTAAATACGAACAACAACATCAGTACCGAAATCAAACGCAAAATCATTTTTGCCAATCGCTGCTTCTTTGGACTCAAGAGGCATCTGAGTAATTTAGCCCTCTCTCGACGGACTAAACTGGCGCAGAAACCTGGACGCTACTAAAAGCGTATGAGGAAGCCCTTATTCTTTCTGAGAGAAAAGTTTTGCGTGTGATTTTTTTGTCTTGTTTGCGTTGATGGCATCTGGAGGAGAAGATTTAACGACGAAGTCTATGGGCTGTACAGCGACATGCGCTTAGTCATCCGTCTTCGGATATAACGCTTAAGATGGCTAGGCCATGTAGAACGTATGGACATTACTGATCCTGCCCAAAAAGTTTTCGAATCTGAACCATTGGGACAACGCAACAGAGGACGGCCTTGACCAAGGTGGCACACACAAGTGGAGAAGGACCTCAACTAACTCGAAGTGTGCAACTGAAGGCACCTAGCAGAAGATCGTTCTAGCTGGAGAGGCGTGTTGGTTCAGGCCCAGTTCCACTTGGAACTGTGGTGGTGGTAAAAGAAGAGGAAAAGAAGAGGAAAATGATGTTGGCTGCATTGGCTCCATTGACATTTTGACTGATATAATGTCCACCTTCTCTGTCTCTCTCCCTATTCCGGTCCTTAGACTTATAACGTGCGTGTGTGACTTACTTCGGGATATAGGGCCTCTACTACTCTTTACCACCACCATTATATACGGTTGACAGAAATGTGCGTCAACTCTCTTCAATTTTTTCAAAGTTGAGCTGACTTTTACGCATTTGTTCTTTTCAGTCCTTCAGCTTATTAAACATCTTGTGTGAGCGGGTTCCACTGCATTGCTCGACTTGCAATACAGTCGCTACGCTTTCGAAGTGTGTGTTAAAATCTACTGCCATTTAAGTCGAGAGGCAATTGGTTCCTAAACCGTTCTCCTATAAAACTCTATTTCCTATATGCGACTAGGCCAGAAGGAGTTCTGATTCTACATTTCTCCGGACTAGCCTTTAAGCTTAGAGAGTTATTCCTCTGAATAGTGTACTACACGGCGCTTGATGTTCTGTTCGGTTCCGCCTTCAATAAAGTCAAAGCTACAAGGTAGTGGAAACTATCAAATTTCTCTTCCGGCTTTTGTTGCCCTATTGACTTAGTTCTTTTGGATATCACTATGTATTGATGAAATGAGATAGAACGCTCCATCTAGATCGGCAAGTGTCACCGCTCTTGACTTATTGAAGATCTCACCAGTTTGTATAAAATTGAAAAACAACGCACCGGTCGTGTATTGAAAATAAAACGGATTTCCTATAACTGCAGAGCTGCCAGTTGACAGCGAGATTCTAACCCTCTGTGCAGGATAGCATTTTGTGGTGATCAGTGATCGATGACAAAAAAACTTAACATCGACTATCATCGCCAGTTGCAACCTAACTTCACAACACAAGGCGGAAGGAAGTTGCCTGCGAGGTTTAGACTCAAATTTTAAATTTTTCCGTGAATCCTTTATAATTAACGATTCCTAAGGAAAAAGCGCCGAAATCCAGAGGACAAAACAAACAGTGTCACCCTGTGTAGAACCACATTTCAATTACCCCTCCACCCTACCGTACACTGATGACGATTTTTCAAATCTGTTTGGTTGCTTTCATCCGCCGTCAGTTGAAATCTCATTTAATCCGGCAAACAGTGGAAATTTTTAAGCAAACTGCAAGGGAGACAAAGATTGTTCTGTCAGATGCCCCCGCAACCGTCAAAGCTGTCATCACAGACATTCCCCGTCAAGGCAAATGGATTCCATCAAAATTCGTCGCCCGTCGGTTCTTCGGCGAATATCAAATGAACGCGAAATCAAAGCACATTCCCCGAGCACAGGTATGCCGGCTGGCAGAGATAATAAACCCAATTCTGTGATGTTCGCGGTTCCTAGAAAAGCAAAAAATCATATCCCTCCCATCGATTTCAGATCTGCACGCGGACCAACAAGCCGTCACATCTTTCTGTCTTCTGGATTAATTATGGCAGGGAGCTACGCATTTTTGGGAACCTCAATTTCAGTGGGTTCCAGGTGAATGTTTCCCCGGATTCCAGGAAAAGCTGCCTGCAGTAGGCAGGCGAAAACGGGTGGGAACTGGCATTTCTTGAAGAATTTAATGCGAAGCGCGTCCTTGAAAGTTAAAAGCCAATGCCATGAGTTTTGCCTTTGAATGGGAATATTTGTGCGATGCTGCGAAGAGGGATGGCATTGAGGTTCGTGGGAGAGCAAGGCTTCCTAGAATCACCGTTTTTCTGGAAGCACCCCATTTTATGGGTTCATTGTTTTTTCGAAACTCTGAAGCAGTTCCGCTGAATGACATATTCCATCGAGTGGGAGAGATGGTTCTTCGAGGTTCGCGAGGAGGTATTTTTAGCTTGTTCCTTGATTTATGAAATCTGACGTTGTTCTCAAGGAAAAAAAGGAATTGATTGATTTTTGGGATGACCTTCTTTTGTTGAGTGCTTTTGAAGAGTGTGCTGCATTCAGTGGCGATTGAAGAGGGACATTCTTCAGAGGTGGTAAAGTGTCATTTGGGAATGGTTGAGACCGGTTGCAGTCAAGCACTTCACACAAATGCAAAGTATGAAACTTTAAAAAGGACGCCAACTTGAACATAAATTGCCCAACAAGCCCAACATGCCTCTTCTACAGCAGTCAGCGGATATATAACGCTTCGAACCTACCATGTTCCCCCATTTTTTATCGCTCCCAGTTCAGTCTTCGAAGTAGAGCAAAAAAATTCACAACTCACCCCATCATCAACATCAGCAGCACCCTTCGTATCTCGATCTCACCAAGTGGAGATAAATTTTTTAGTAACTCCACCTCTCTTGCTCCTCTCTCGACCTCCCTCTTAGATATGCGATCGAAATAAAATAACTTAGCAACGAGGCCACAATTTAAAGTTTATCCCTAGGAGCCGCTTATCAGGAGGTACTTACGTACGATTCGATTAAAATTCCTCGATTGTTCAGTGTTTCTGGTCACGTTGCTTGTTACAACACCACCACCACCACCACCGGCATCGCTAGCATCGGCATCTTTGCCATCTTCAACCCGCCACCGCCATCACTTTCCTCGCTTTCACAACACAAAAACAACAGAGACGGCAAAGGCAGAGAGAAAAATTAAAATTCACTCTTCAGTGGGCGGAACGTGGGGCGGGGGTTGTTTGAAAGTTTATTCCCCTTCTATGGTGAAAGACCGTTGCATTGGTTAGTATTCCTCGGACGGTAATAAGGTTTCGCCAAAAAGAAAATGAGGAAGCCTTTGAAAATTGACTTTTCCCCCCTCCCCGTCGCTCCTCCTCATTTTCGGACTCTTGGTCGCCTTCGTCGCAATTTTCTGCTGGTTGTCATTTCATCTCAACTCAAATAGAGGTTGGACTTGGAACTTGGTGATTTGGCGACACAGTGAAACTGTGATTAAGTCTTACGGATACAGTCGACTGTTTCAACAGTTCTTGCGATGCGGTGGTTGTAAGTATCTGAATTCAACAAGAAGTGTCCTTGGAGGGAGGAAGAGTCTTATAACATGTGAGGACATTGTGGGAACTTTTCTCTTAAGAAACCTGAAGGAGAATACTTTGGACATTGTGAAAGAAAGTTGATGAGACACACCAGAAAAAAAAATTTGGCCAACATGGCTCCATGTAGTACCTAATTCCCTACAGGACAGCTCTGAAGATTGAGTTCATTAATATGCTCTTGCAGCGTGGCTTTGAGAAAATGCAGCAATTTTGTGACGACTGATTGTTGAAAATCAACTACCAGAAGTGTCAAAACTGCGAACTCCGGTGTAGATGATTTCAAGGGACACGAGCAAAAGCTGGCGTAACTTTCTAATTTTTTAACGCACATGGGTACCCATTAGTTTTGAGGAGTGTTGTACGATAGTTGAGTATTTTGTTTGACCAGTAGCTAGTAACAATCATGCAGAAACGGATCTGGCAGAAAAGCCTTCGCTATGGCGAGTAGGTTGTTTTACAGCTCCAACTTGGTCCCAAAGTGAACATTATCTGCGACACGGCCTTAGTCCGGTCAGTCCTGGTGTATAGCTGCCCGGTGTGGTTCAACTTAAGTCCTTCCCAGATGAAGGGGATGAGGGTGTTCGAAAGGAAATGTCCTCATGCTTGCTTAAGACCATATAGGACCCAAGGTCTGAGTACAAGAAGTTTTATTCTAATTGAGTCTTGTACATCAAAGCAAACGTGAAAAGGCTGAATAATTATTTTTATTAAGCTGATTCGAATTTATGTTGCACAAGCAATGAACTCTAAAAATGAGTTGATTTTCGGGGCTTTCCACACAAACGACGCATATCATGAGACTGCGGGCCGAAGTGGATTCATTCCACTGGAAGCATTCATATATCTTGATCGGATAAGCTTGAACCAAGATGCGAAAGGCCTTAAACTTCCTTATTACGTGGTAAGCAGGAGAGCGTCAGCCTTAACAGTAAGTCCGGGTGACCTCTGGTTCAGTCTTCCATCCCTGTTCGCGATATAATGGAAAGTGATGTGGACTCGTCCGGGAGTCGACTCTAGACTCTCTGCATGGCGGTCGACGCACTTACCCAATACGACACGGCGACCACCTGCGGCTAATTTGCGTTTAGGATAATTGAGAATAGGTTAGTTTGTACCAATTGAAATGGAAAAAAAAAAAAAAAAAAAAAAAAAAAAAAAAAAAAAAAAGGTTAGTCGTAAGTATATTTAAGTTAGAATAGGTATTAAGGTAGATTAAGATTTTTTTGTAGAAAATTCCATAGATAGCTAAGTTTTTAAAAAAAAAAGTTTTCTTCGTTTTAAAAAAATAAATAATAGCTTTTATTAATTTAAAAAAAAATAACTAGCATTGACGCCGAAAGGCAAAAACAAATATATTAATAGTTCAGCTTAGAGCGCCCGCATAGAGCCAGTAAGTAGTTATAAGATTTCGATTCTGTCGTGCCTAGGTTAAGCGTTTTATACCTAGTTTTAAGATAATATTAGATAAACAATAAAAAAAATGCCTTTTAAACTAAAAAAAACCAATTGAAATGGAAAAAAATGGCTCGAACCTACAATTAGGTAAACACTTCGGTCACAGGGCGTATACGTAACATTTCCCTCGAATTTTTCTTCACAGAGAAGACACATTCTATCAAACTTTCCTATCGACTGATTTATTTCCTAAAACATTGCACAGTTCAGTGTTTCATAGTAAATCTGAACGCCATCACATAGACCGCTGTTAGAACCTTTTTCGTTTAAAAATAGAATAGTCTCGCTTATGTCTGCTTTGTTTGATCTTACCTCCAGACTCTTCTTCTTATTCTTCTTCTTGTGGCACTACAGTCCGGGGTGGACCTGGGCTTCAACCAATATACTTCTTCAGCAAGCCCAGCACGATCTTTCGTTAGCTGCCTCCATTTGCGCACCCCAAGTTGGTTCTTCTCCTACTCCACTTGTGTGCGCCGTCTCCACCTTGTCCAGCCTCTGTTGCGTTACCACAATGTTTCAGATTCGAAGAATTTTCTGGCCGGAGCAGTGGTGTTCATAGGGTCTTCATGGCCTCGCCACCTTAAGCATTGTATCGAAGACGCTAAACTATGTGCATGCCGCGGTAGATCTCAATAAAGTTCGTGGTTGAATCTTCTTTTCTAGACGCCATCGTCCAGGTTTCTGTGCCATCAAGTAGAACTGGGATAAGGTAGGACTGGGATAATACAAAGCAAGCTTAGTCCTTCGCGAGATTTCCAATTGGCCCTTGAGTCCGAAGAAGCAGCGATTGGCAAAAGGGATTCTGTTTGATTTGTGTGTTTGATTTCGATCATTGAGCATATTTACCGCGGAGCCGTTGTAGACGAAACCCTTGATGTCCTCGAAGTTTCTGCTGCCTAGTGTGATGCTCTGTCCGAGATGTCGATGTTGTGCATCCTTTTTTGATGACAACATGTACTTTGTTTTCCCATCACTAACCACTGAGCCAATTTAAGCCGCTTCCGCTTCAATGACAGCAAACGCATCATTGACGGCTCGCTGTGTTCGACCAATCACGTCAATGTCTTCGGCGTAGGCCAGCGGTTGAACGGACTTTTGAAAGATTGTGCCTCTGGTGTTGATTTGCGAGCTACACACGATCTTATAAGGAATGACGTCGAAAAAGTCACATGACAGCGCGTCGCCTCTGTCTAACACCTTTTTTGACTTTGAAGGTCCCACACTCGTAACCTCTAGACACTAGGGACTGACGAACAATCTTCTTAATACTAGGTCCAAGAATAACTTGTTTGTTAAAATGAGTGAATTACAAAGAGCCAAGGAAAAATAAGTTTGAATGAGTGACTGGTTCCCATAAGGAACCGGGCCTTGCTTCTCAAGCCAGTAGTCGTGTTTTTCAGATTTATTTCTAAGAAACCAAATCATAAGATTCACCTTAGGAATGCGGAATGACATACGCTTAATTTTTAATGAAGATCGCGTGGTGACTGACACTGGCTGACACTTGATCAAACCAACTGCTTGAAGAAAGTTATTTTAGGATGGTATAACACTTTTCCAACGCGGTCTGTACTGTACTCTGTGTTTCAGAGATAGATGAAAAATTATTTGTTCCATTTTTCCGCCTTCGTGAGCTCAAAAAATGCGACAGCAGCTATACGAGGGGTGTTCAAAAAATAAGGTGAATTTTCAAATTTCATGGGCTACGTACATCCAATTACATGTTTTTTTTTTATTTTGTTATGTTGGTACACTTGTCTCGAATATGTCTAACAAGCTCTTCAAAGAAAGTCTAGAAGACGTGGACGACAAGGTTAGCCCTGGGCGTCTCAGCACATCAACTATCGATGAAAATGTTGAGAAAGTGAAGACAATTGTTGTGGACAATCGTTGAGTCACTACAAGAGAAGTTGCTGAAGATGTAAGCATATCGGTGGGCGATGCAATTTTTTTGAAAATTTTGGGAATCAAGCGTGTGACAGCGAAGTTCATTTCAAAAATATTGTCGCATGAGCTTCACTCAGAATTCGTTGAAGGATATCAACGGCGATGCCAACAGATTTTGCCCCGTTTAAGTCTTTCCTTCTTCTCATATCCAAGAGACCCATGAAAAGACTGCGTTTTTGAACGATTGAGGAAAGACTCACCGCATCGCTGAGAGAGCTCAAGGGCAAACCAAAACGTAAATATCGGAACTGCTTCGAGGATTTAAAAAACGCTGGTACAAGTCTATTGTATCTTTGAGGGGGACAGGAATTGATGAATAAATAAATATTTTTCGAGAAAATTGAAAATTCACATAATTTTTTGAAGAGACCTCGTATTTCCTTGATTGGGTTGTATCTCCATTAAGATTAAGAGGATTGGGACCGTTACTTATTCCATACAATGTGATATCAACTCGTCATAAGGATCTTTTCCGCTCAACGTTGACCGTGCAATGGCGACAGACGTGTGAAGAGTAAAGATCAAAATAAGGAAAATCTGAGAAAAGAAGGATAATGCGACAACTCTCAACTTCATCGCCCAATGATCACATAGTTATATGAAATTGAAAAATACGAGAAGCCGAAGGAAGCAGTCTGTGAAATTCATATATTTAAAGTTTCTAGCTATTTCCTTGCTGTCACTCTTAACTTCAACTACAACAAGCTTCTGTTTCATTTATTGGAATCTATTTACAAAAGGCTGACTTTTACTCTGTAACATGCGACATTTTTATCACATCTCTTTATCGATGTATGGAGTATCAGAGCTCGGTATAAGTCAGCAAAATAATCTGTTCTCATTTTCAATGACCGGCATGTTCCATCAAAAGGCGTCGCGGGGGCAAAGGAAGGCCGCTCGGTTCTGCGCCATCAACTTCTACTTAGCTTTTACCAAACGCAACCAGGAGAGTTAATGGACTTGGTCCAACCACCTCGCCACCCGGGTCTGTCAAACGGTCGCCTTCCTGATGGAATTGAAGTTAAGACACGCCTTAGAAGCCGTAATGAAGGCGACAGCCGCAGCATGTGACCAGTCCATCGAATCTTCCGTCTGAAGATGTCCTCAACCTTGAATCAGACCCGCACTGTCGCGTTCCTCTCCCTATCCCGGCAAGTAACTCCCGCAACAGCACCGAGAATACAGTTTGTATCCTCAGCGAGAAAATCTGAGCTTTTCTAACCAATAACGTAGACACCCATTTCAAATATTAATTCCTTATCGAAGAGCCTGGAAGGTATCACTTCGATTACCAGCCGCAAGTCCCACAAGACATCTTCGACGTGCTGGCATTGGCGCCTGCTAGAACTCTACAGGCGCCAATTCATGCAAAATTCCCTGCAATATTCCCGTTCCTCTTCTTCCCCTTCCCGCCACCCTCCCAACCACCGCACTGATTGCTATTCAGAGAATATGAACGTTGACACTTGTGGGTGTCATTCGCCTTCAAGGCACCACAACGCATTCCATCTTGCAGCCATTCCCCGTTCAAGATTTTCACATTCCACTGAATTTATTTTAATTAAGTTGCATGTCGTTTGCCGTTTCCATTCCTCCCGTCGTGCCGCCCCCCCCGCCATGGATCGGCGATAAAGTTTCTCGCTTCGTTATGAGAAGTTTTTTGCAAGTTAAACTGCCATCGGCTGTGCTCCGGCTCAATGTTACTCCTCGCCATCCATCGCTCGGTGGCCAGAGATTCTAATTTATTTTCCCATTTAAATGAGGGAAGGGATAGGAATGTGCAACTGAAAGAAAAACAATAAAAAAGGGAATTCTGAGCGGGACTTGATGTGCAACAATGTCGTTGGCTTTTAAACTGCTCCAGGAAACTCCACTTGTACAAGCCACTGCGACTATAGCTACGTAGGGGTTGGGTGGGGGAGCGGGGTGGGTCTCTTTTTTTGTCCTATTGTCACGTGCAATGTTGACAGGATAATTCGTGCAGCGTCAGAGTTTTTACTTTTCATTTGAATATGCCCGAAGGATATTTTATCTGTGGCTGATTGCAGGGTGTAGAGGGATGTGTGGGGAAGGAAGGGGGATGGTTGTCGTTTTTACTGTTTCCCACATTTCAAGTGAATTATTCATTTTTCTCTCCCGTCCTGTGGTCTCTGATGCACCACACATGGGACTGCTTCGGAATGTACGAGCATCGATGACAAATGGTTGGAAATTAAAGTTTGCAAGCCATTAAAGCTGGGATGGGGGTTCTGCTCTGGCCCCATGGGCTGAATTCATGTCGTTATCACTCCTTGTGGAGCGCTCATATTTTGATGAATTTGGAACGGATGGCTTACATTTTAAAGCTCCGGACCAGGGAATGATTCCCTTCCCACAGACATCCTGGGAAACGTTTGTGCATTGTGAAATTTTCATCAATTTTTATTTCGGAATTCGAGCTGACACTCGGTCAGTCACTCATCACCGTGCCCTCTCCCTTGAATGAGTCATGAATCTTAACGACATCGGCTGTAAGTGCTCCACCTCCATATGTAGGCAGTTACAGCCGAGTGTGGCAGCAACTTTGATGATGATTCGGTTTAAAATGTGCGCATTTAGATTTTATGATGGTTGACATCAAGCGAGGGGACTTATTACCTCGTTTATGGGTTTCTTATAGCGGTTCCTCGGGAAATTGAAGGCTCTTCGCAACGAGATGGTGATGGAGGAGGGATGAAGTTAAGTGACGGGTCTGGCGTTGATTTCGGAGCTGATTCCAATGACTGATGGGTTGAATTTTAAGTTGGAGGGTAAATCCACTTCAAATTTAACAGCGACATTTGTCCTTTCCTGGCCGGATCGTTTAAATCAAGGAACACAATTGAATGAATGCCCAAATGTCCTCTCCACTGCCATCTAAAAATGCACCCCATCCCCTTCACTTAAACCCAAACGCCTTTAATTAAAAATTGTGACTTCCAAATGAATCACCTCCTTTCACACTTCCAACGAAACAGAGTCACCCATCTGTCTCTCGCAGAACTCCCCATTATCCCAAACAAAGTAAGACATTAAGGGCGCAGTGCATGCATACAATAAAAAGTAATATCCGCCCCGCTTGCCCCTCAGAAAGATGAAAACTGCAGCACGGCTGCTAATCCCACACATAATCCGGAATCATACCAGAGAACGCAATCTGCTTCACAAACAGACAACAACAGACGAACTACCGCACACACAAGGTAAGCGTAAGTGGCCTCGCATAACCCACTAAATTTACATGCCACCAGCACATCCAGGTCTCCTTGCTGTAAGCCCACTTCAGAGTAATACTGCTGCGAGCGCACACACACACACACACGCCACTCAGCGTAATCCCCACAAAAACGTCAGCATTACAGCTTGCCCCAGAATGGAAAGAAGGACAAACTAAAAAAGGACGACTCCAAAAAAGAGTTTCATGAATGCTGGCAGGACCAGAACCACATTACACCGACCGCAGAAAGCAGAAGTGGAGAGCATTAGGTCGGGAAGGTGCCCTCTCTAACCGCGCCGCCATCGGCGCCACAGGCCACTGCTAGCGTCGCCAATTAATTTATCCTCACTGCAGGTGCAGGTGCAGGTGTGTGTGTTCGTGTGTGCGGAAATAAATTAAATTCATTCCGTGCATGTGCAGCTGCCTTGCGGTGCACCTGCACACCTTGTGGTGTTTTCGTTTCGAGACAAGAAACGAAAAAGTTCACCCACAAGAACCAACGATCGGGATCGTGCGATGATTTGCTTCCTTTTGAGATGGAACGTGCAACCGCTTTTGTTTACCAAATGCACCTGGAGCTCTGCGGGCGTCCAGTGGCTTAGGGTCGGGGGGGGGGGGGAGCTTTCATGTGGTCAACACCGGGAGGATGCAGATGTGGATGTGAATTCGCCGCAAGGACATGCGCAGCTGTGCTCGGTGCAGGAATGAATGGGAGCTTGGTGAAGGTAGACCCCAGCAGTGTCGGCCGCAAGAAGTTGGCCTGCCAACTAATGGGATATTGTGTGCTGATTGCCGGTGCGGGTGTCAAAGAGTCTTGTGGTTGCAATATTCGTGCTAAATTGCATGTCACCACCAGGTGTACGGTCACGGAGTTGATGGGATTTTGAAAGACTTAAAATCTGCCGACAGATGGGTGGGAAGTCGGTCTTGGACTGCCTGAGTGAGAGAGGGAGCTTTAAGAAAATAGCATCTGTTGTGTGCGAGAATTAGCAATTAAAACTTGGTCCTTCCTGCGGTTTGACAGGACATGCGACAAAACGCTGAATATAAATTTCTTCTCCTCTATGAATAGACACAAGTCGCCTTTGGTGAAGGATATGGGTTTGATGACAAAATTTCGAGGGTTCCCCTTTTTCTGAATATGCCATCCCTACACAAGCCTCACTGATTCTCAAAAAACAGGACCCCAGAAACATCCTTGGACAGTTTTTTTTTTGAAAATCAAAGTTCATTAACGTTTCCCTTGAAATTGTGCCACTTTTAGTCCGTTCTAAGTATAAATCAAAGTTTGGGCGTAATAAGTGATATACCAAAGCAGGATCTCCGTCTGTTAAAGGACTCCGGTAATTCCTGTCGAGTCTATTTTCACACGAACCAATTTGCCGTAACCCCTGTCTTTCGACTTTCAGTTTATCTTCCGCTCATGATCCAGAAATTGCGATTATTTATTCAAACTGGAAGGACTTCATTTACATCCACTCCCTCATCTTGTCTGGTGTAATCCGATATCCGCAGTCATCTCATTACTGCCTGGCGGGAGCTTCACCCCCTTCACCACCCTTTGTGGATTGGTTTTAAGTGAAAACCCATTTCGCATCAAAGACGACGCCGTGTCGGTTGGCCCTCAATTTGTCATCCAACTCGTCAGACGTCCCCCAGGGATTTCTCCTGAGACTCCTGTTTTTTTTTTGCGAATTACCTTCAATTTCCGTTCACGCTGCAGAGAGAAAACAGAAAATTATATTTTTTTCCAATTTTTCGACGCGGGGACAGGGCACGCGATAAGCTCCCGCTTCAAAGAGCCCCCGTGTGGCCATGGTGTGTATCCAGTGGAAGGACATGATTTTATTGTGACTGCGAAAGTTTAATAGCGGCAAGGTTGAGAGGGTGGCACACCATTACCTCCTTCCGGTGAGGGATCATCCTCATGATATCTAAATTCACCCTCGTCGCGCCAGTGGGTGGAGCGTCGTGATGAAAATGAGAAATTGATGAAAATCGATCAAGGATGCTCGACGCTGCTTTTAAAATTTCATCCCGAAATCAATTACTTTATCTCGGCTTCGGAGAGAGAGGGTGTGGCACATGTCCTTGTGTTCTATTTTTTCATTTTGCATTTAAATTAAATGCGTTTGGAGCCGACTGACGGTGACTCTGTCAGCGAGATGAGCATATGGATGAGCTGCGATAGCACTGGCACTGGGACCGAGTGCAGCACGCTCAGAGGCGGTGATTTATTTTCACGGGAGTCGTCTGAGCGTGTGCCCTGGCTAGGATCCTTGCATGTAATGATTAATTCGCCATGGAAGACGAGAGAGATATGCATTTCCTTGTGCGTCCTTGTGCATATCGCTACGATTGATGGGAGTCCATGCAAAATTCTCTGTTTGTCTGGTCCTTCTTGTGCCAGGGATGTCATTTGTAATTTTTCTGACGGTGCATTACTTTGGGGACACGGACGAGATTGCTGCACGCGGAGACAGTGATAAAACGAGGGAGGTGGCAAATTGAGTTACTGAGAGATTGAAATGGGGGACCTCCCGTGATTCTAGATGGGCGTGGGCGCCCGACTGTGATTATTAACAAGTGACGGGCAGCCGTGGTTTTCGGATCGCACATTCCATTCGCCATTGCATTGGAAGAATGGGCAACGTCATGAATGTCTGTGGGTGCTCTCTAAAATCAGTCATGTGTGGGGGGTGGGGTGTGACTTCCTCTAAGTCGATCCCACCTTCCGTCTTTACGTATCAAGCTCGCTTATGATGCCCTCACTCCTTCCAGAGTTTGGGTGAAATTAAGTCAAAAAACAATCGGCTCCTTGTGAGGAACTTGTCTCAATTTGTCGGCCCATCCTTGTGATGAAATTTATGGACGTTTCCTTGTTTGCCTGCCCATAACAGTGAATATCATTTAAACCCTATTAAGAGGGGTCGGCCGTTAATTGAATTTAAGAGGTTAACTGGACAAAGTATAATTAATGAGGTTCGTCCTGCTCTCCTATGGCCCCGCCAAACCTAGCGGAAAACAAATTAACTTCGGCAAAAGGGTGCGACCCACCCAGTCATGGCAATTATGAGCCTATTAACGGATATGCACACAGAGCCACATGAAAGGACGACGTTGTTGCTGCCAAGCGGTTGGTTATTTATTTATTTCATTTTTTCTTTCACCGTCTATGGGGGTAGGCGGATGCAATGCTGTGAATGGGGGAAGAAATGTCAGCTTTGAATGACTTTGACTGAGGGACCCATTCCAGGGGAGATGGAAGGGGTTGGGATAAAGGAGGCGAGAAGGGGTTTCAATGTGGAAGCTGACGGCAGGGTAATGACCTAAAGTTGTGCTGTCTGACTTGCCGAGGGACTGGGATGTCTCTTGGGGGTCTGAAAACGAAAATGCGGCTAGACAGATGAAAGGAAGGGATGAAAGAAAGGAGAGTGCAGTAAAATGATAATCAAACTGAAGTCCAACCAAGTCATCAAAAATTCTCTTCTTTTGACTACTCGATGACGATAAACGACGCTCGCGGGGGCCATGCTTGAATTCCTATAAAACTGGAAGAAGTCCTAAGGACCAAAATTTCTCAACTGCCCTAAATTTCGGGCACTTTTATTTGATTTGAATTTTTAAGAATTTCAAAAATTTTCGAACTAACGGAAAGTTTGAGTTATGGACTTTGAACTTTGAATTTGAATTCATAACTGTAAACACTTTTCAGATCTTGTACTTAGGGACTGTTCTCTCTCACTTTTGGAAATTTGAGTTTCGACATGATCATCTTTTCGGTATTTTTGACCTTCCTAAACGTCAAGATATCTGAAATATTCAGTTCCTCGAAAAATCTGACTTTCCGAAAATTTTCTTAGCTTACATTAAGCACATTTTCAGAACTCCAATATCTTGAGATCCAAGCTTTCAGAACTTATGATTTTCACGATTAGTGACTTTCCAAATTTCACCAGACTCTGGAATTTTGAAGATTCCTAATTTTGAGCCTGTAGGAATTTTTAAATCAATCTTGGGGGTCTTGAGATTTTTTCAGATATCAAAAGTTCCGGATGTGTTGCATTGAGTGTCCATTTTTCTTAAATATCGGTTGCTTTGGGATAAAAAATTAACGTTCTTAAAATTGCCATTGAAGACACTTGACATTTTTCGAAAATCAATGACCTTTGGCGGTCGCCGTCGCGTAGTTGTAAGTGCGTCGACCGCCATGCAGAAAGCTTAGGTTCGATTCCCGGACGGGACACCTCGAACTTTTCACGCACCACCTCTTTCGAGTTCCTGACAACACTCAAGGAGTTCCAATTCTCTATGAAAGCTTCTCAAATCTCTTCAGTCGGAGTCGGTAAAAAACTGTAGGGCCTTTCTACTCAAAACACGAGTAGTTGCTGTAGAAGCTAGGCCCTGGTCCCTTGAGGGCTGTAGTGGCACTCAGTTCTTATTATTTGTGATCTTGGGATCCCTAGGCTTTGAGATATTCTGATTTCTTTTCTGAGCACTTCAACCAACTTTGAGAGATAGTGATTGCTGAAGCGACATGTTGCTCAATGCTCAGGTCCAGAACTGCAGCAAGTAAAAGCAGAAGATGAACAATTCTTTTCCGACTTTTCAGATTTTTTTTTTTTTGGTTTTGTTTTGCTGACCCCAAATCGCAGCATCAACTTCAACTACCGCGATATTCAACTGCATTCGCGTGTAAGGACTGCACTTCAGATGTCCACTTCAAAACACAATTCACACAAATGGGGTCCCTTCTCCTCTCCGGCCGTTACTAATGACCACCATCCTCCCACTGCCTTAGCACATGTCATGTCACATAAGAACAGAAAAGCAAGGCAAAGGAAAAAATAAACAAATATCGATGCATGAAAGCATTTCACTAAGGGACGCATGTATGACACCTTGTCATGCAAAAGGACATTGATCAAATCTGCCGTCATACACATTTGCTACGGATTCCAGCACAACTGAAGCGAACTGTCGATTCACGGCGTTATGCGTGTCAGACGTGATAGCACGAGTATTCGAGCAGACGGGGTCAAACGGAACGCCAATGGCAACAGGAACGAGGCACAGCGCCTAGCAACCGTTCTATTTGTGATGGCAGCCTATTGGATATGCAATTATTGTTGGCATTAACGTCTGCTGCTGTCATTATTTGCCAATTCGCACACAATTTGTCGAAAGTGATTATTTGGGAGCGCGAACAGAATGGAACGTGATGAGTTCGACTAAAGCGTATTTCGCTCATCAACTTGTTGTGAGGTGTGAACGGGTGACAGCAGGGTGAAGGTTGTGATGCAGTTTGCTCATTAGGAATGTAAATGAGCATTGATTTGTACGTGAAAATGGAATTCAAGGATAATTTCGTGAGGAGGAATGCAGTTTGGGATGTCCTTCATGTGGAGTCGTTGTTAGGGGTTAGGGGGTAGATTGGGAGTTTCATTCGCAGCCCAAATTCAAAAATACTTCTAGTTGGCCTCGATTTAGGCGAGGTGGGGGGGTAAGACCAAAAGCGGAACCTTTTCTTTTCACCTCTTTTGCAGTTCCTAAGAAATTGCGGTTGAGCGGTGGTGACAAGGGTTACTCTAAGATGTTCAGGCTTGTCGAGAATAGCGTCCTTTACGAAGTTTCTCACGCATAGTTCTTTGAGACCCCTTTCCACTTGCGTACGCCGCTTAAGTCGCAGTTTTCCTCCTCTTCGTCGTCCCTAAATGGTGGATTTGAGGACTTTCCCGGCCAGAGTATTGGTGTCTACCCACTCATCTCAATCGTCAGATCCTTATTCTGCTGGCTGGTGTATCGAATACTGAGTGTTGACCTGTCTACCGAACTTCCTCTTCTCCACCGCGTACGTACCAAATTAAAACGGCCTTAAATGAGACCGATCCAGTAAAAGTATGGGAAAATAAAGCCCGTACCGGATAGGAAACATGGGGGAAAGTCCTCACTGGACTTAGCCTCATAAGGCACAGGCTAGCTTAGGAATGTGCCTCACGTCCATTCACTGTTAGAGTTGCGAGGCTTGTTTCACTTCCTTGCAGTTACTCAACATTTTCCAGAGTCAGACATCTTCGTGTCTCAGGAGGAGATGTCAAATTGCATCCACCATCAAAGACTCATAAGCCCTCGCATATCCCACAGATTGGACTAAGCCTTTAGGCAGGCTTCGAGCTTCACGGTTTTAAAAAGACAATATTTGGTTTCCTCTAACGTACACACCACACACAAGGTGGAAGGTTTCACAGAGAATGTGGTTCCAAAGGGATACAGATGAACATCCCTGCTAGACGCAAATCTGACACCAATAGCCTTCAGACTCACGCTTATATGGAATGCTACAAGAATGCTGCGTTTCATACTGTGTCATGACTGTGAAACTATTTTGTCGAAACACACCACAATGTCCTTTTTTTCCCAGCAAGCAGCACCCTTCAGGACCGAATGAAATACGGCACAATGACAGCTTCTCATGTCAAGTCAATGCCTTAATGACATTGTTCCGCTTGCAGCTCAATGCTATGCTTCAGGTCTTCGAAGTAATCCAAATAAATTGTGAAGTTAATGACCTCCTCCAGTCGATTTATACACTTCCTTCCTTCCAGCACTATCAATCATCAACGCAGTAATCCGGTTCATTACATCGACTATCGACCAGCGGCCAACGACCGTCGTCCACCGTCCACTGTCGTTCGTCGTCCCTCAGCCATGTGTGATGGCACAAGGACTCTTCCAGCTGGCAGGGGAAACATTTCTTTCCTCCGTCTCCACCCAAACAGTGCTGGTCCGTATCCGTAATTCAATTACTGGCCCTGTAGTGTATACCTTAACGGAATTAACAATTTTCCCAGAGTTACAAGGCTCATTAAATTCAACTTGCATTCACCCGAGGGTTGTGTGTTGCTATGGCTTGTAGATTCTCAACATCGAGGGTCTGGCTGTGATGGGATCCGTGGTGCTCCCTGACCGGGGGTTATGTACGGTGGAAAGACGTTCGTAATAAAATTACTTTCCTCTCATAATTGACCTTCCATCAGCGTTAAGGAGGGCGTATGGTGAGTTCATTTAACCCGGAGCGGGGTTTGGTATCGGTTCGCAGCAGTTGTCTGCATCCAGAAGGTTCCGTTGGAGATGCATGAAAGCTGGAGGTGCACTGTTGATAATAATCATTAGCTCATGCTTAAACAGTGTGAGGAGGGGAGCGCAGAGTCTGGGGTGCGACTCTTCTGGTCAAATTGGCAATATGCACTATCTGAGGGTAGCTGATGCTGCCAATAATGAAGCGCCCTTGGCATTCCGAAGCCAGCATCTGACTCAGCACGCCGTCAGGACTTTTGTCGTTTATTTCGGTCAACTTTTTGCATTTTCATTCAACTATCGCCGTCACAGATGTCACAGATGACACCAACCCTTGGTCCACCCACCCCTGCGTCGATTTTACAGATAAATGCGGTTGATAGCCGCAGTAGCTGAGAGTCATGACCCATTATTTATGGCAATCGCCCGGGAAGAATTGGAAACAAAGCATGGCTCGTCGGGATTTCGTCCTTTTTTTGTCGATGTCATGTCCTTATAACTGAAAACGAGTCCAGAAGTCGAAGGCAAACATGAAAAAGTGTGAACGGGTCCCTTTTTTTCCTTGTGTGCTGAACCCTGCAAGCTGTCAACAGAAATTTAAAGACTCGGGGAAAAGGACACAAATGTCACCGGCCAATAATTCCGTTTGTCATCACTTATGCTGGTCATCATGTGGTGGTGGAAAAGCGGTCCCCCTCAGTGGGGGCTAACTGCCAATGGAAACATTTATCAAAGCATTTACCAGGGGACACATGAAATGGATATGTCAAGCCTGTGGGTGGGCAAGGAGGCGAAAGGTGGGCAGTCGGCTTTCCTGGGATCAGAGCAGGTGTCGGGGGACGGGAGCCAACGGAATGGGCAAATGGGTTGAACGGAAGTACTCATCAACAGATGTGAAGGCTTTTTGCCTTTCAAGTTGGGTTGTGTCTGTCCCTCTTGTGGGAAAGTTTGAATGGGAAGCAGTTTACAAGGATGTCAACCAGGGCGTGGTGAGTTATTTGTGGACGTGCGGACAATGCCGACAAAGTTTTATTGTCCTTTTTATGTGTAAATCATATTTTTTGGGTCGAGGAAGAGAACTGTGAACAGATGAGTTGATGTCAGGTTTGACGAGTGCGTTCTGCTTTCCTTGAGATGTTTGTCACATTTCTCGGTGATGGAATGGATACAGTCAGCTGAGAATACAAGACTTTAGAGCGCCAATCAATATTAAGTGAATCAAGTGCGGAAACAACTCCTTACCGGATGAGAAATAAGTTTTAAAAAATAAGTACTGCGTTCGTGGTGTCCTTTTATTTTTGTTTCAGTTCGAGGTGGATAAACGTTTCATACAACACGGCTTTCCACACTCCTTGACAGCTTAGCAAGATCTTGGACTAAGCATGAACCCAAACAGGCATCCAGATAATTGGTACCGCATTCCCCTCGTGCGAAGTCATTGAAGATGTGGATAACTTTCAAGAGATATTCTGATGTTGTTGTTCTTGCTTACTGCCGACGAAGTTCTTGACCCTCTCGAAGACTCTACTGCCTTTTGTAACGCAACCGTGGCATCCAACGCGTAGCTTTCTGCAAAATTTGGCAAGTTGTTAATTGAGATGCCATTCCTTTCACCCATTTCGTGAACCTCCACTCGCCAGTTTGCAATATATTTTGACTCAATATTCACAAAAGCCGTTTTAGAGCTCATCAAAACCGAAATGCCATTACGTTTGAAAGTCCTTAAACAAATTTTCGACAGTCGTCATCGAAAGGATGGAGTCACTGTTCAAATGTTCTAAGACCCATGTGAGAACAAGAATCGCCATTTTTCTAAAATTCACAGACTCTCCAGCTTCCGACATAACTATGAGGACTAAGTTCATTGTCATGGCGCACTCTCGTCTATGAGAATGTGCCACGCGAAGCAAATTCCTCTTGTGATAATGGCGCCTTAGGGTATTGAGCCTTAATACTAAAAGCCTTCGCTCTTAAATCAATCAAATAATATCGATTCTAAATACAAGTAGGTAAAACGGCTACTTGCACACTTGTTTTGGATTCACTTAGACCCGACGTGGGTGCATTGTGCTGGCATAGAGTCTTTGTGTTTATTCGCCCCTCTTGAAAGCTTTTAGAATTTGAGTTGGGAGTTCAAATTTGTAAGTCTGTTTTCAAAAGATGGCGTCACTTGCAAATTGTGGCTGATCCTGGAACCAATTGCCTACTTCATTGGAAAGGTATGATATTTGAAAATAAGTGTACATCGGCATCTGGATTAGAAAACAACATTGTCCTTTGACTTCGAAAATGTCTAGATATTTCTTAAACAAACACCATTTGCGGGAAGTTTTGATATTCCTTTTTTATTTTAAGGAAGCTTGTAGAAATGTATGGTAACCCTGTTTCGGCTGATAAATCATGCAGAGAGTGATTTCGACGCTTTAAAAATGATGCTTTTAGCGTCGAAGACAAGGAGTAGTTGGCCAGTTTGAAAATGAAGAATCGGAGGCTTTTCTGTATTAAGTGCCGTGCCATATGCAAACTGAATGGATAGGAATGACTTAGAAAACAATTTCCGTTCGGGTAAACAAATTTGGATTTATTTAAAAGCAAGGAAATTGAGAGCCGTACAAGTAAAACCAAGGGATGTCTAAAGGCTAAAGGAAATGACTTAAGGCATGACAAGGTGATTTCGCAACATGATAACGCTCGAAAGTTACATGGAAACGCAGAAATGTGAGATCAAACAACACCCGCTGCATTCTCCAGGCCTTGCTCCTTCCGATGGATGCAACATGATTCAGGAGTCACTAGGGCGGGTCTTTCGAAGACATCGAAGAATGACTCAACGATTGGATCGATGCCGGACAGTATCCATTTTTAATGATGGTATTCACCGTGGCGTACCGGGTAAGTGCATCGACCCACACGCCGAAGGTCTAGGTTCGATTCCCGGATGGGACACCTCGCATTTTTTCACGGCATCAATTGTTTATGAAATAGATTCTCAAATTTCGCCGTTCGGAGTCGACTGTAGTGCCACTCAATGATTAGATTTTATCAGATTTTCGTCGACGTGGAATACGTTTGATAGTCCTTTTAACTTCAACTTTCCCCGTGATCACTTTCTTAATGTGAGCCAGTGCAATTAGCAACCACAGGGGTCTTCCTTTCTTCATCTTTCAAATACCAGCTGCAAAAGTCTTTATATTGCAGCGTGTCCACGCGTTGTGCAGGGTCTTGTAAGAACATCGTCTTGGATACTTCTTTTCTATACCGAAGATAGCCGTCAGAGCCGAGGGTCCTTTACTGGCCAGGTGTAACTTTCGTGTCAGCTTGTGCTTAGATTTCTCCATCTCTCACAAATTCTGCTAAATGCTGGCTCTGAGACCTTGATCTTCAACGATTCATGTGGCACAGATATGTTATGGCTTGTGAACGCTGTTTCTGTTCTGGTTAGGTCGTCTGCTTCACAGTTTCCAGCGTACCATAGTGGCGCATCGTTCCGATATCTCAGTTAGGGACATGTAGCAGTGTCCTACCGAATTAGATCTTACAAGTTGCGATTCAAGTGACTTGTTTGCTGCTTGATAACATCGACAACCTAACAACCATAATTTCTGCTTAGAAAACACTACAGCAATCTGAACATCAGCTTCAACACCGATACCAGCTTTGGCCCACCTATGAAGACTTCTTCGGCATTATTCTACCACAGCACTTGATTCGTTTCCTACTGTTGTCTAGTAAGAAATTTGGAACTTAAGTCTCTATTGCTTTAGTCTCCACCCAGGTCGCACTTAGGTAGACGTTAGATTCTTAAGAGAGGCGATGATTGTTAAGTCTGTTGGCTAAAGGAGCTCCACTGTGAGCTTTTTTAGTCTCAGCACTGATTTCTTCGCGAATTCTCTGCCACACATGCCTACCGAAATAACGTGTACGATAATGTCTAGCTCTGCTATTGGAAAGGTATGCAATGAGCCTGTGATAATTTTTGGACTCGAGGCCTCGCTTATGATGGCTTGTCTACCTATCAAGTCAAAAATGGCGACGAAATTCGTTCATAGAATAATTGCGGACTTTCGGCCTTATTGTGCGGTGCTGTATCAGGCGCTGTATTAACGTCATCAGGACAATGTGCTAACAATGTATACACCAATATCTGGACGTAAAATAAACCTCGTTAAATTTAGAACAGTACCAGTGCCAGCTGATCGACGCTTCTGATTCTGTCTTCGAAACTTGCCACTGTAGAGGCAAACTACGCTTTCGTCCTTTCTCATTAACTTCAAACGAACCAATTTTTTCTTAACGATTTCACGTGCTCAACAGTCGCGTATCAGGGAATGACACGAGTAGGGTGATGCTAAGACATACAAATTTCAGGGTCAACGATTCATATTTGGGCACAATTTGAAAATATTTCGAACAATCACGTGCCTTAAGACAGGCTTTAAGATAGTGAATAAGTCGTTAGGCAGCACTGACCAGGCCAGCTGACTCATAATTCCCAAAAACGATTGATGTTGGCCACCCCACTCATATGCTGCACAAACTCCAGGTGCGACTATATCTATGGTATCGCCTCCCAATCGTCTCTGTACATTAAGAAAAAATGCAAAGTCGATACTCTCTTCAATTCTGTCATGTAAGTTCCCTCGAACAAAAAGCCATTGCGTGACCAGAAGATTCAGCAAACTCCCACCCCACAAGGACACTCGATTCGGTGCCCCCTCTTTCAACTAACCCCTTACGTGATGATAGATTCAGGAGAGTCCACCCGTATCCGCCTGCCTAGTATCCACTCCAATCTCCGGCCCAAGACTCGCGTCACGTATTCTATCTCAACCAGAGCGTGCATTTTAGCGGGAGCAACTTTCTTCATCTCATAACGACTTTGACACAGAGTTGCAAAAATTTCACGTTAAAAGCTTAAAGTTGCCTCCAAATAAATGGACATCCTTAGCCCAGTGGGGAAATTGTAATCCGGGTCACTTTTTAAATTGCTTTTCTCATCTCCCTCCGTGCCGACGGCTGAACGGCTGAGCGGTGTGGGGGCAACATGATTAATGTGGAAACTGCTGCAGCGTACGTGATGTTGCCTGATTTAATGGACCCTAACGAGATGGCTGGCTCGTCCTCGTGCTCGGAGAAAAAGAGGTTCTGACCTTCAGACCGCCCCGTTGATGACTTCTTCGGGAGTGACTAAGAGCTCTTGTTGGATAACAAATTGCCCCTCTCTCTGTGCACTGCTTTAGGAACTGATTGATATTAAAAAATTTGAATGTTTTCTTTTTTCTGTTTTCAGTTGATGAGGTTGGGTGTTAAAGTGATGGGATGGAGTGGCGTCCGGGTGGGAATGAGTAGTTCAGTGCTCACAATTTTAATCATTGCACATTTTATGCGTTTACAATTTTACTCATCAGGGCTACATTGGAGTACTTCAAAATGGGTTCGTCTCAGTACCAATTGAGGATGGGATTTGATTGGAAAAGGACAAGGAGCCAACTGCACATTGCACACAAGTATCGTTACAACGATAAGACTGAGACAGAAAATGCACAAATTTAAGGACTGACCAGCAAGACGATGAAGATCTTATATTGTCCTTTTAAGGGTGTTGTTTTTCACCAAATAAATAAACCACTGTCTATTATTTAATAGTTCATTTGCTAAGAGTTTACTGGATTGTGAATCTGTTGCTCAAATGATTTTGTTATTATTACTGCTGCGTTGAAATTAACTATAAAGTTGGGGCATCTATAACTGTCCTGAATCGCTGTCTAAGGCGTTGTGGGCCAACTTCTTCTATCCCATACCCTATACTCCTGTGAATTGTTTCTTAGTATATCATTCAATCGCGGATACTATTTGCTCTCGACCTCGTGCTAGAACTGGCGTTAAATTGAGCGTGCTCTAGAGCACAGACAAACGAAAAATTCTGCCTAGGCCATATGTTTGGATTTTTAACAAACTTAGGAATAAGCAAATTTCAAGTTTGAAATATTTTTGGTCTATTTATAAAAAAAGCAGATAAATACGTATGGCATTTGACTTGGCGGGAAGATGTATCGACTCACACACCGATCCAGTCTTGGAGGCGATTTCTGGACTAAACTCTTTTTTATCTCGCATTTTTTTCTTGGCATCGATTCTTTCAGTAACACTCAAGGTGTACTAATGGTCTGTGAAACGCTTCCGATGTTAAGAGTCGGGGTAACTGTCGATCCACTTAACTCGTGAAAAAATTATAGCACGCTCACAACGATTAGTTGATAAAGAAGATAGCCCGGATCTCTTGTTCACTTGAGTGAACTCTAATTTATTTTTATGTATATATGTCATATAACCATTCCATACATACATATGTATATTTGCGTTAAGTCCACCTTATGAACTTGAATCGAATCGGCACACCTGAGCTCAAGATTTGGGGAAAACTATTTGGAAAAAAAGTTTTGAGAAAAACGCATTTCAAATTATAAGTATAGTTGTAACCATACAATCCTTTTTTACCGTTAAATTGCGATATGTGATTCATAAGCGATTCGGTTAACTACACGAGAAGTTGCTGAAGAAGCTTGGCCCTTGTGGGCTTTAGTGCTAGTCAATTATTATTCAATAGCCTTAAAATTACAACGATTTTTGCGACGGAGTGAAGACAATTTCTGAATCAATGAATAGAATGCTTCTTTTTCCTGTGTTTCTTAACTTAAGTAGCGAGTCAACAGTCACTCTTACACAAGCCTTCTTAAATGGGTTCACTCTTTAGGACAGTTTCAGGACTTTGGGTAATAAAAGTCGATTATTCTGGATCAGACACTCAGAGTTCAGCTCAGCATATACTATAGAATACCTGCCTCTTCTAAAAGACCTACCGTTTTTAGTTTTAAAAAGTCATATGGTGTAGTGAAAACAAATCCTTAAAATTGTTGTTGCTTTATTTATTACTATTATAGAGTTATCCAATCTAAGTAAAATGTGCACCATTTTGTTTGATAGCCCTCTGCTATTTAGAATTACAACTCTTTTACAGAAATCCTAGTCATTTTGATCAGACCACTGTAGAAACCAAGTGATGCAAACCTGGGGAATTTTTAGCACGCAGAATTGTCATAGATAGAAACAGGCAGTCCGAGCTATATGGCGAATGCTTAAGAACCTTACAACTGAACCATTGAACTGTTGACGTATGCAGTCTGGCCTACCAAAATGCAACTCTTCTTCTATAAGTCAAATACGACCGCTTCGAGGACTCCATGGCTTTCTTTTTGTGGTTTAATTTTTGACAGTACAAAATCGAATTAAGAGTTTTGTCGTACGGAAATAAATTCGGACGCCGAAAGGCATATTAAACTAAAGATTAGATTAGCTTAGAGTGCCCGTCACTTGTTCACTTAGTTAAGCTAGCTTTAAGTAATTTTGTCTAGCACGTAAGAAAAGAAACTGAATTCAAATAAACAAAAATTGCAACAGAAAAAGAAAAGCTCGTAGTAGGTCATTCTACGTTAACCCCACTAAACACAGAGCAAAACCCGTCTGATTGCCATTCGACCTCGACCATTTTTAGTTGTCGCAATTGCAATTAGTCCATTATTCATTACCACTTATCATCCGCTTTAAAATTGGATCGATTTTGTTGCGATTTAGAAGCAATTCAAAGGAAAAAAAATGGGGTCACGAAACTTTTCTGTGTCAACTGGTCATGTATTCATAATACATCCATTTTCTTTAATTCGATCTTATTCAAAAAAATAACAAACAGCACGATATTCATCTAATGTGTAAACGAAACAACCCTTAACAGTATATATCATGGCTCAACTTCAACCTCAAAATGATCGGGATGGAAATGATAAAACCTTAATTCTGTGTGATTGTCTGTTACAGCTTCAGATCCATAAACACTATTCACACTTTCAGCCGTCTAGCTTGCATTTTCGTCTTTATCGAAGAAAAACTTTAAGATGTTGAGTACTTTCTATTTGCAAAGGTTCATTTTTGACACGTGCGCAAACAAAACCAAATCATTCAGCCGCAAGATTCCGATACTTGCGGCCCCTCGTTTGAGTGATACAGTTTCGTAGATCTTAATGAGACGAAGAAAAAAATGTATGAGTGGGTGGGGGGTTTAATCGGCTTAGTTTAGACGGTATTTGTGTTTAAAAACTGAAAAAAGTCCATACAAAAAAACGCCGATTTCTTATATATAAATTTTATCTTAAAACTTATTTTATGTTTCTGTTGCAAAAATTTTGGCAGAGATATTAATGATCCATCGAAATTAATTAATTATTAAGAATATACGAAACACATTGCATCCTGTACTACGAAATTTATGATTATGATATGCGCGTAACAAAGGAGTAGATGCATTTTAAGCAAATACAGATTATTCATTGCGGAATAATTTACATATGTGATTTGCAATTTAACTTGTAATCGTTTACTTGTGAGAAACGATTATTTTAAGAGGATGCATATATTGAGAGGGGATGTTACTATGGTAATGGGGATGAAGTGGCTTACGTAAAAAGAAATCTGATCTGATCTGGTCAAGCTTGTATCTGTATATTTATTAATAAGCAAAAAAAATACACACATCCTTGACAGTAATTTACTGAAGCGAATATGTTTTGGGAGTTTCGCTATGCACCTGCCTATGAATATAAGTCAAACTTCTTATTCAGTAACAAAAAAAGCAACAAAATGGAAAACGATTCAGGTAATTGCTCAGCCGTGGTTATATTCGGTAAACTTTAATATTCTTTAATATTCTTTTATTAATGAACTTGCATTTCCTTACGCCTTAAACAAGTCCCTGTGCGACTGTTGCCCAAGTAGTATGAAACCCTACGAAGCATTACCAAAACACCCAGAAGCTGATGATGGGGATGATGACGAGGATGATGATGAGGATGACGATGAAGGGAGTAAGGGGATACCACATGCGGGAATGATGAGAGTGTGAATGAGGAACAAGGAAGATAAAGTAATTTAAAATTTCGTACACAATTACCAATCCTTTCGAGAATCTAAGCCTAACAATTTGTAAAAGAAATAATAAATATAATTATATGTATATTTGGCGATTTTGAATGTTCAACGTAATATGTGAGACAAGAAGATTGTACATATATATGTATGTATAAACTGAAGTATTTTATTTTTTGAAAAATAGAGTAAATTACCGAATCATGCAATGTCATAAAACTTAATCAATGTAATATATTACTGAAAAAAACACATTATATCTTAATTAGTGATTTAATTTTAAAAAGTGTAGAATAAGCTTTGAAGTTTTTAATGTTGATTTTATATTCGCTATGTAATCGGGTAGATTACATGATCAGGATGGCTGAGTTGTAGTAACCAACTAAAATATTGTTTTAAATTCAAGTGTTATCGTTTTTGCTTAACATACTGTAGCTGCCTAATAAGATGTGTAACTGCAATATCTATTTACTCTCTTTGCCAACCGATCATGTGATTTTCTCGTATTGAACATTTCGTTAAGTTTGTAATATAAAAGTGTGAATGAATCTCCACACGGGGCTCTCATTTTGAAATAAACTGTCAAAGAAAACCCACGTTCTTGTTTTTCGTTTTTTTTCCTATAACGGCTTACAATCGTTGTCCAAAACCTCAAAGAAGAGGAAGGTCAATGACTAGTTAATTTTTGTAAATTGAGTCTCTGGCACGGTATCTTAGTTGTCCACTAGCATATCAGTCTCAGGAACTTTTTGCGCAAGAGAAGCTACAAGGATTGTCCACTGCTTGTTTACTATTCGACCTTCCTGATCTTAAGATACAGAGGAAGCCAACACAACATTACTGAAATTCTTTCTAAGAAACTCCTTCGTTTTTCGTTTTTTTCTCCTTCACAGTTTAACTCTCTTCCCCAGTTATTGTTTCACTCTCCAAAGGCCCCTTTTTTAATCCATGCCTCCTTAAAACCGTCTTCATTCGACTTTATCGCACCCAATCAAACTGAAACCGTTTAGCACTTTGACAGCAAATCCCGTGCGACACATAAGCCAATGGAAAGGAATCTCCGAAATTGTCCAAATCCCGGGCGCTTCAACAGCATTCCTGGCATTCGGGCAACACAACGCCCCATTCGCTCACTCTCCACCCCAGCATCGCTACAATGCCACAACAACATCTCGGTCACCCCCATCACCCCGAGCAATAGACGGCCGAAAGCAGAAAAGGACGTCGTTCTCGAAATAAATTAATTGAGCGCAATCTTTGGGGGTAGTCATGTTGACAAATCCCCACTTTAAATTGGTCCTGTCAATTTCTTCCTCACAAAAGAAATTAAAATTTCCTTCGCATTGAATTCGGCCATGTCGTCGCCGTCGGTGGGGGGGGGGGGAGGGGGGCGACCGACAGACAAACGTTTGTTGGCCTGGCCGAAGAAGCGCGCTCTCGTTCGGCGGGGACATTAATTAGAGGCGAAACAACAATTGTCCTTCACTTTAGAAGAAACGGTTTGTACCCTAATTAGGAGGATTCTGCTTGTTGTACAGCGCGGCGAGACGGCAGCGGGGCAGCGGGTGCTCCATCTGAAGAATCCCTTTCGTTATTTAATTAGAGTGCGCGCGTGGGAGCTGAGAAGAATAATGGATAGCTGGTCGTTAATGGAAGAGTCATTCGGAGTGACCCGATGCGGGCGGTGTGACTGCAGCTACTTGGAAACACGGATCTGTGTTGTGTCCTTCCGAGAAATTGTCAACCTCTTGAGTGAGAGGAAACAAGGAGAAGATCTTATCTCTGATGAGATCAAACGGGAATTCAGTTCTTGATTGTCTCTTGGTGGGAGGGAGGGGAGTGCTCCCATCCCATCCCTTCCGCGTCTTAATGAAACGCATGACGTGTGAAATGTAATCACGTTCCGGTCGCAGATGGCACTTAGATGGAACATCAGATCGATATGGAATAATTATGTTCTGTTTGCAGACACCCCTCCCCCGTCGCACTCGAGCGTATCGTGGCGAAAACATTTCACTTTAGCGCTCATTTGCATATTTCCACATCGTCAGCTTCAAAATTTCATAATTTCCACAATTTCGACTAATTTCTCACTCCACACACACACACACGCACTAGGCAGCCCAAGCAAAGCTTACGGAGGGGATGTACATTATTGATGTTAACGGTTTTCGAATGTCAACGCCCTCCTGGGTCCGTTTCGATGAAACAGCGTTTGAAATTAATTCGCCTAAGAGCCTTGTTGTGCTGGAAAATTGAAAAGTCTTGTAAATTGAGGAGCAGACTGGATGGAGACGGCAAAAGGACGACGGAGACGACGTGTTCGGTGTGTTGGCTCATTTGAATTCAATTTGGGATGGGCATGCAGACGAACTTGTGCGTGAATCATGTCTGCTTTAATCGGCTTGTCTGCGAGGTTATGTGTGTCACGGGAGCAACAACGATTATCCATTCACTGTCAGTGAACTCGGTTAATGGAGATGGTTACTGGAGAACCTTTATTTTCATTCCCTATGTCTGCCCAGAAGCTATTTGTGCAGTTATCATAAAAGATAGCAGGTAACTTGGAAACAATTTGGAGTCAACATTTTTCGCAGTTACCGATGTGTTTCCTTGGACTCAGCAGAAGATGCAATCAGGATCCTGTCAAACTGCACAAAGATGGAGACGATCGAACGCAATGCACCAGGTAAAGTGGCCTTTGAGTCCAGTTCCTGGTCTTTTATAGGAATTGAAAGATCAAGCACTTAATGAGAAATTGCCTTCAAGCAGCGTACCACAACAGAAAAGGCAGATCCGGCGCAGGATTAGATTATTTATAGGTCGAAAACCCACCAAGGTGGTAGAAATATATTTACGATCAGCCTTGATTGATTAACTTGTGGTGAACTTGGACAACAGGTTGTGGTACAAAAGAAACCTACCATTGACTGCGGAGATGACTCAAATATGTCTCACACTAAAGAAGGATGTCATCATCAGTATTCGAAACATTCCATCACAGGGAGGAAGCAAAAATGTTGGGAGGGGTCTACTTTAAGACACTTCTCTCAGGGCGACATTCCACCTAGAACTTTCCTTGCCAAATAGCTCTTTATTCGTTACGAAGAAACTAAAATTCTAGGCGACAAAAAATAGGCGACAAAAATAAAGAAGAAGGACTCTTCACACAGCAGTTCGCAGCTTTTCGTCCGATTTGAAGTTTTACTGCCTCCGTCCGCCACTCATCGGCAGAAGGGCTATTTGCGCCCATCAACAGGATGAATTTGTTTCGTTTGAAAATGCGCTTTCACTTGCAAATGAAAATCGAAATTTAAGCTCAACTAATGAATCAGAATTTCTTGGCCATTATCACATGGAAAGGAACGAACTCTGAATTCGAATAAAAAATGACAATCAAGGTGACACACGCTCCTGTGACTTGTTCAGTATAATTATGAAAATTATTTGAAACCCATAGGTCATAAGTTAAACTTCGATGCTGCAAAAGTCCTTTTCGGTGCTGACCCAGGAGACCAAACACTGACGTGCTTCTGAAGACATCGGGTGTTCAGTTAGTTTCATATAAACGTGGTGCAGGTTAATAGAATCCAGCGGTGGACAAAATGAAGTGAGTTCTGCCATCCAGGAAGGATGCGTCTAGGAGAGTATGAAAATGGGCATAAGTGCCCCTAACTAATAATAATTGAGTAGCACTAGAGCCCACAAGGGACCAGAGCCTAGCTTCTACAACAACCTCTCATGTTGTGCGTGCTACTGTTCTCTCACGAGTGGAAGAGACCTACAGTTTCAGTTTTTTACCGACTCCGAACGGCGAAATTTGAGAACTTTTCTCAGACAATTGACACTCGTTGGGTGTTGTCAAAGAGTTGATGTCGTGAACAAAATGTGAGGTGTCCCGTTTGGGAATCGAACCTAGATCTTCTGCGTGTGGGCTGAAGCACTTTCCACTACGCCACGGTGACCACAATGCCCTTAAGTCTGAGTCGTAATTAAGACAGGACTATACGCTTTACTCACCCAAGTTCCGCCCTGAGTTCATGCTTGAGGGAAAATAACTCCTACCTCGTAACTAACATTGGTAGGTAGTGAGAACACCACCTCCTATGGGTTACAGCACCAGCTTGCATTGCAACTCCTCACTCCTCACGGAAAAAACTGCTTCAAGCCAGTGACCACGATGCCCTAACCTTAGCTCTGTGTCCGATGTGTATTGTGTTCTAAAGCACCACAAGGAGGCCTATCGCGTGGTTCACACAAGGAGGCCTACCGCATGGTTAGCCTGTCACAAAGTTTTAGTTGCTAATGATCCCGTGGAACCAGAATATCACCTCTGGTCAAGCTGTCACCTCTATTCCAGTTCCCTCAATACCTGGATCTTGCAGATGCCATTGCACCAAATCTACATTTGGTCTATCAGTTATTCCATTGTGATCATCATCATCATCAACTAGGCAGCATCATTTTCGATATGATCAAGGACCCCATCTTCGCAGTAGAAAAGGTATGCCTTAGTCAAATTCTCATCAAATCTTGCCCTTCACCGCCGTTTCCTTTGCTTAAGACGCTTGTTGCTGGAGCAACTTGAATCTGTAAAATGTCCTCATTATCCCCGGCCAGTTCTACAGCGCAGAAAGGTGAACGAGAAAAGCTCTCGTTCTCTACGAGAATAAGTTTGCAATGATCGCATCCAAATGTTTCACCGAAAACAATCACAGCCTAAGTGTATGCATACAAAAAATGTCATGCGCCTAGCCGACTCTTTAGATGGCTTGGTTATGTTAATAAAATCTGTTCTAAAGGGTGATTTTTTAAAAGCTATAGGGAAGTTAAAAAAAACACATAAAATTCAGGAAAATGCTTGAAATCTTTATTGGAATCGATAGTACAGTCCATATAATTTAACGTTTGAAGATTGTTTCATGCAAATGTTGCCCTTGACTGCGCCTCAAATGGTCCATCCGCTTAGTCCAATTTGGCACACTCTTTCTAACATTTCGGCCGGTATCTCACGAATAAATGTTTCAATGTTGTCTTCGAATGCGTCAATGAAAGCGGGCTTGTCTGTATTGACATGAGCTTTAACATAGCTCCACAAAAGATAGTCTAAAGGCGTTAAGTCGCACGATCAAGGCGGCCAATTGATCGGTCCCGAACGTGAAATAAAATGTTCACCCAACTTGCCTCTCAATAAGTCCATTGTTGCGCGCGCTGTGTGGCATGTGGCACCGTCTTGTTGAAACCACATGTCATGCAAGTCAAGCCCTTACATTTTGGGCAAAAAAAAGTTGGTTATTATCTCACAGTAGCGCTCCCCATTCACAGTTACGTTACGATTCGCATCATCTTTGAAGAAGTGCGGTCCAATGATGCCACCAGCCCATAAACCGCACCAAACTGTGACTTTTTCTGAATGCATTGATGGCTTTTGCAATGCTTCAGATATTCACTCCAAAAACGCCAATTCGGCTGTTTAAACCAGTGTTGCCAAAAAACCAGTGTTGCTAAGAAATCACCCCTTATTACACCACCGGACCATTCTTAGGCTTTTGACGAAATCTGACACGTAATCCTAAAATGCATGCAGAAGCCGTTTTTCAAAATGCATTTTATACGTCCTTAGACTCCTGATGCGAATACAATGATATTTAGCGTATAATGAAGTTCCGCGAGGGTGCTTACCCAGCAATACATTATTTATAATCTTTCCCGGAGACTTAAACCAAATTTGAGATCAATGATTCGTTTACCGCCAAAACGATGATCGGTTTAGAACGCAGTTAAAGAATTGCAAAAATTCAAGTGTCTGGACTCTGATATGCTGATGTTGAACCAACGATGACTAACGTTCTAACCTGGACAGTGTCTGCCTGTCCCGTATTCTTTGACTGAAAATTGATGTCGTCAAGCAGAGCGTTTTACATAAGCGGCAGCTAAATCAGGCGAGCAAACTCAAAGTAGCTCTTATTTATGCCGTGTATCAAAGAAGATCATCTCATGGGCCTTGGGACAGACAAAATATGAAAGGCAAATGTGTCACAAAAATTCATAAGGCATGGGAAAAATATTACCGAGTCAAAGCTCCTTTAAATTCTTCAAAGTCATGCCAAAGTCAATACAGAAGACGACATTTTTAACGGAGGTGGTACATTATAGGGAAGGACTCCCTACAATTTAATGTTCGAAACTTGATACATCTGGGGCCTATAAGGTAACAGCTCAAGCTGACCCCACACAGAAAGGACGACCAAAACCAACAGGCTGTGAAGCCAGTCATGGTCCATTCCTTAGACCCTGCGTGGAAGATTTGAACAATTCAACAGAAATAGAGGATGTCCTAAATCGAGATGGTGCACATATACGGAGAAGAATCTCAATCCTCTTTGTCGGCACAACAAGGAGCGCCCGACTGGACTTGACGGTCTTGGATTGAGAGCTTAATTACTTGACAACCAGGACCGCCTAGTACTGTAGCGTCACATTTCGCAACGATCCGTATTTCCATTTCCGTTCATATTCTTGCCTGCAGTCTTCAACAAGAAAACCTTCGATAAGCCTGCCTTGACTTAAGGAACTATTAAAATGCCTCTGGTTGAAAAGATTGAAACCATCCAAAAAAAGCACTTGTCGTGCTTCAGGCATTATCAGCAATTCCCACTTAGATGGTATATCACCAGGTAGATGACCGCTCGACAGGTCCAGGGCGAGTAGGTTGCATCAAGTCCACGAACTCGCCTGGTTTGGCTTAGGAATGTCTTCTGAAGGGCTAGAGTTGATGGTGGAGTTTCAAGCGGCCTGAAAGTCTCTCGTGCATGCATTCCGCCTGCAATTACTTTATGAAAAATTATGATGATGATGCTGAACCCCTCCTAACGAAGATCTGCTGTCTCTACCAACATTAAGAAGGGTCTCGCAATCAAATAACCTTCTCTTACATCTATGAGAGATAGGACGACCCTCTATGAATAACCTTTAGCCTTCTTTCGGAGTTATCTTCCACTTTAGAGTCTCATTCTTAAGTTTCATCAGGTGAGTACAGAATATCCTTCAAAGTTCAATTTCGCTGCCTAATTGCAATCTTCAGATAATTATGAACCATGCCGACTCGTCCCTTCCTGCTTCCGATCACTTAATGATATTCACAATCCCTTAAGATTTCCAATCACAAAAACACAAAAAACAAAACACACTTGAAACCCACTTATCGACTCCTCAGTTCCTACCACTTGTCAGTTCATCATTCATTCCAATTCATTGCCCACATCCAGCTCCATCTCCGCCCCCCACACGAAGATCAACGCAAAGGAACAGAAGACAAACGGTGCCACGGCGACGAAGTTAGAACCAACTGCCATCACTTTCAAGTAAAATGAGACTTCCATCGCCAAACATCGTCAACACAAACAGCTAACAAGACGTCCATTTAAAGTTTATCCTTATTAACGCGTCCCAGTCCATCCTATCGCCATGCCCACCCCAACGCCAACGTCGTCGTGCATCAAGTTCGATTCGAACTTTGTTTTCCAGTCACGTCGTTCGTTACGAAGAAATTAAAATTCTACCAACGCATCCAAGGGAGCAGAGAAAAAACGCAGAAGCAAGAAAAAAAAAGCGAAGAAGGACTCTTCACACAGCAGTTCGCGGGAACTTTGCGTTTCTTTTCATTTCTTGCTTCCGATTCGAAGTTTTTCTGCCTTCGAACCCTCCTCCCTCCTCTCATCGGCTGGTGGGTTATTTTGCTGTTTGCGTCCCCCAACAGAGGACGAATTTGTTTCGTTCGAAAAGGCGCGTGCACTTGCAAATGCAAAGCGGAAATTAAGTTCAACGAATGAATCTGAATTTCTTGGCCATTTATCCCTTGGGGAGGACTCATTTGTTATTTGAACTCTGACGTGGCACAAAGAAATGCGAAGAGAAACAAGCACGTTGACTGATGTGTCGGGGCGTGGCGGCGGCGTGGCGCGGGGAAAAGGTTCAACACGTGGTGAGAAATAATGCAGGCACAGTGGGACGATCATTTGTCAGAGGGCGACGAAGCACAAAATCACGGCTAAGAGATGTACACAATGATGGTTGTTGCGCTGAACGGGACTGGAGATACACTGAAGGACGAATGGTGTGGACTTGAAGTAGCGACAGAGTAGTGATGGACCCTTCCGCTTAACCTGAACGATTTCTGTAAAGTGTTGCTGAGGAGTTTGCGAAGAACATTAAGATTGTCTTATTGGACGGCAGTGTGGCATGCAAACCCAGCAGCACTTTAAGGGGCGACAGTGCTCCTTAGTCCTCTACGTTTCGTTGAAAAATTCTAGACCAGTGGACGACTTCTGAGGTTTGAAAATCATAACTTAGGCTAAGGAATATTGGTCTTAGCTCTCGCTGATGAAGAGACTTGAATGACGTTTGGAATTGGTGATTAAGACATTAGGAACGAAAGTCAATTAGGGCTGATACGAGGCGCGAAAATTGCTTTGCCTCGCCGCCCGATGGCACCACTATCGCAATACAAAATCAATTATTTCTCATGTAGCACACTTTCGTAAGCAGTTGCTGTCCATATTTCAGGCGAATGAGACTCTTGGTATTTTAAAACTCCGCGTGACAGCGGATGTGCTGGCGGAATCTACCAAAAAAAAGAGAACAGAGCAATATCGCTCAGTCGCAGAGAAATAAAGGGCCCATGGGTGCTGGGTACAGCTATTGGTCCATGAATTGTAATTGAGTGGCACTACAGCCCACATGGGACCAGGGTCAAGCTCCTACAACAACGACTCGTGTTGTGCGTGCAGGTACTGTTCGAAATAGAAGGGACAGTTTTTTTGCCAACTCCGAACGACGAGACTTGAGAAGCTTTTCATAGACAATTGATACCCTTTGAGTGTTGTCAGCAACTCGAAAGAGGTGGTGCCGTGAAAAAAATGCGAGGTGTCCTGTCCACGAATCGAACCTAGACGTTCTGCGTGGCGTTGACGCACTTACCACTACGCCACGGCAACCGGCGGCGATTGTCAAACACTGGTTTGTCGAGTTTTGATGAGCTACTCGATATTGCTGACGTGGAAGACAACCCATTGAAGGTCCACAAGAAAACTGAGACAACAAGCATCTGAAAAGATAAAGTGGATTATATCCAACTTGAAATATTGGCTCTGGATTGCTTTGTCCGCTCACTCCGGACAACAGGGGCAACCGTGAAAGCACTTCACACCAGTGTTTGACGTTGTTTCAGCACAATCCGAAGACAATAGAACACATCAATCAATATAAAAAATCCATATTATTATGGAAAGTCCAAGCTCCCAAAAGATACCTGTCAAGTTTTTATGACAATCTGACAAGTTACAGTGCTTCAAGTGACGCTACTCTTGCGATTTTTAAGACAATGAGAAAAAACAGAATTTCGAGCACTGTTCTCTAATGGGAGAAAAATAGCGTGCAAGAAAAGTATTACAGGGACTCTGCTCCACAAAAACAACTATTTGTCGGCGTACGTATATATATGGCGACTTTTAATATGGAAGTACAGACACCAATGATGCTCAACGCTCTGGAAGGCCATAATTGAGGTGGTTACTGCTGAAAACGTCCAAAAAAGTGCACAAAATTGTTTCGAAACATCGCAAAGTGAATTTGCGTGAGTTAGCTGACACCTTAGAGATATCAAAAGGCAGTGTATACACTATTTAAAATGAACATTTGTTCATGAGAAAACTGTTTTTGAAATGGGTGCCGCATTTGCTCACAATGCACCAAAAACAACAACGTCTCGATGATTCTGAGAAATGTTTGGATCTGTTTCTGCGTTAGTTAGGATGAAACATGGATCCACCACAACACTCCAGCATCAAATCGGTAATCAGCGGAGTGGACAGCAACCAGTGAACCACTCCCAAAGCGTCCAAAAACACAAAGGTCGACTGACAAGTTTATGGCATCCCTATTTTGGGATGCACACGGAATTTTATTCGTCAGCTACCTTGAGAAAGGCGAAAGGATCAACAGCGAATACTAAATGGCATTATTGGTGCATTTGAAGAAAGAAATTGCAAAAAGCGGTCCCATATGAAGAAGAAAAGAATTCTATTCCACCAAGATAATGCACCGTTTCACAAGTCGTTGGCTACCATGGCCAAATTGGGCTTTGCATTGCTTCCGCACCCACCGTATTCTCTCGATCTGGTCCCCAGTGACTTCTATCTCTTTTCAGCCCTCAAACAGATGCTCCCCGGATAAAAATGTGGCACACAGTGATCACCGAAACTGAAGCCTATTTTAAGGCCAAAGATAAATAGTTCAATAGAAAAGGTATCGAAATGCTAGATCGGCGTTGGACTCATTGCATCACTTCTAAAGGAAACTATGTTGATGAATAAAGTCGAATTTTGTCTAGAAAATGTGTTTTTATTGGTTACTCCCGGGACTTATGGAGTGATGGGTTACTCGTATGGATCCACTTACAATTCACCAAAAAAAAATCCTTTTGTCCGGGATTGTAACCAGCACCAGTTAGTTAGTTATAATTGACTTTTATTTCATATAAATATACATTTAATAAAAAAACGATTTCAACACAAGACAAAATGGATTTGGCCTATGGCTGTCTACCAGTATGACAAAATTTAAAATTATGATATTTATAATTTAGAAGTCTTCGTCTATTATACGCTTTCTACATTGAAGTGCTACTACTGAGTAACTATAAAGAATTTTATACAATTTAAGATACTTAACATTTCTTCTTCTACCAGGCTATGTTTTCAAAAACTTCCTCATCAAATTTCCTTTAGAATTGGGCAAACACCAAGAAAATGTAAGACATCCTCCCTCACTTTCATATTGCACAGGCAGCAGAGTGTTGGTAAATCAGGACGAAGTCGTATAAAGTTCCGTTGAACAAGTTCACTTCTCATTTACCTATTTTTCTACCGAGTAATGGTTTAGGAAATTGGATTTTTCGTTTAGGAAGTGATTAAGTTTCCTATAATAATAATAATAATAATATTAATTGAGTCTCACTACAGCCCACAACGGACCCAGAGCCTACTTCTTCAACAACTACTCGTGTTGTCCGTGTTCTTTCACGAGTAAAAGGGACCTACAGTTTTTTGCCGACTCCGAACGGCGTGCTTTGAGAAGCTTTTCACGGAGAAGCTTAATACTCTTTGATTGTTGTTAGCAACTCGAAAGAAATGGTGCCGTGAACAAATGTGAGGTGTTCCGTCCGGATATCAAACCTAGACCAAATCATTTATTTCCTATAATAGTTCCTATATAAAGATTGTACTGCTTCTTTAACGTATTGATGACAAGTATTTCTACTAACTTTCTCTGAAATGTTGTTAAATTGGACATTCAAGAGATGGGATCGTTCGTTCACTTGAACAGTCATAATTGTTCCGGTTTCCTTAGCCATACTCTGTCGTTCTTCGTACATATTTCCATTTGTTCTTGTTCTAGTTATACTATGTTTGGTAATCTGCATTCATTCATCTCTAGTACTTTTAAAATATACTTAAAGTGTGCCTTCAGAGTATACAAAAATAAGGGAGGCGATTCAGTTTCGATGTGCAGTATATAGTTTGTGGTATTTCTTGATAACTGGAACATCCTCTTTAAGAAATATCGTAGCAGTGTCTCTACCGCATCATACACTTTCTATCCTCAGATTTGAGCTTCATATAGCATTATCGAGGCAGCAGTTGAATGAAATGAAGTTTGCTTTGCACTTTGTAGCACATATTTACTTTTGAAACATCGTTCCCAGGTCTCTTAGCCTCAGCTAATTTTTCTTTAAAATGTGTCTTTAAATTTAAGGATGACGATATCAGAATGCCTAGGTATTCGTATTTGGAATCTATCTCAATTTCTTTGACATCTAATTTTTACTTTTCCAAGTGAAGGTAGCGTCCGCCTGCCTTTCTGACGATCATCATGATACCATCATTTTTAATTTTTCAATATTAATAGTAATCATCAACTGCCTGCCACATCACAGCGGGTATTTGTACCCCAGAGATTTGTATTCCACCTCTAACATCATGTCGTTGATATATAATATAAAAAGTAGCGCCCTTAAAATACAGCCTTCTACGTCCATTGTTGTTTCGAACTCCTTAGAAATTTCTTCACCATCTCTCACATATGCTCTATTGATCTCATATAGAGCTCTAAGGATTGAATAATTTTGCTAGACACTCCGATTTTGATAAGTTTGTAAAAGAGTGCGTCGCGAAATATTGTATTGAAGGCGGCTCTTAAGTCCACAAAGAATGTGTAAAACTTTCTTATTTTATTTTTATAATATTCCACGATATTTGTTAGACAGAATATTTGATCGAATGTGGAGTAACCCTTTCTAATTTTAGCTTGGAACTGTTGTTCCTGGACCCATTCATACAACTTTTTATAAATTACAACGGCACAAAGTTTCGCAGGAGTATTCAGAAATGTAATCCCTCGACATCGACAAAATATACATATGGCGGAAAAAACAGTCTTCCAGAATTACAACGCGTATATTCGCACTTCCGTCATCGTTCACTTGTCTTAGTCTGTCAGACGAAATTTTGTTGATAAACTTGAAAAAGTGACTCGCCAGGTAGAAATTTGACTCGAACGAGGTGCTTATTTATTCAGGCCTCCAGAAAACGTAAGCCTTGGTTGTTGACTGCACCAGACTGCGAGAGTAATTGAGACGAGATGTATCCTGTGGCAAGCGGATTTGTTGCTACTTCCAACTTTTTCTTAATTTCTGTATCCCCTTGCGGGGCCTAGGGCCTCTACGCGCCGTCTTTCTTAATCTTCTCAAGCTGTCGGGACTCCTTCTCTGTTGTTCTGTGATATGAATTTTTCCATCGAACCGCTTTTCTGACGTTCTGGGTTAACGAGTACCAATGCATCGCATGTTTGGCGAAAATTCCGCCTTTCCGAAGGTCGTCACTGCCACTTGCTCTGCTGAATAATGGGTTTCTGGCCAGTTCTCTGATGAAACTGTTCGTTTATTATACGGTTCGGCCAGAAAATCCTATATTTCGTGGGCACCACTTCACAGACGTATTTCTATTTTCTACGAACTTCCTTTATTTTTTTCTGCGCGTCGTATGCTCTATCATGCAGTGCACTGTATAGTGTCCTGAATTCTTGGACTAAAGTTCCAACAACATATGGGGTTCTCAGAGAAACTCCGACTGATTTGTTGACATAAGTGATATTTTCTCATTTAATCGCTTAACAGACACGACACCTTCACTTAAGACAGGAACCAAGAGGCAAGTCTAGCCATCTATTTGACAAAGCATTCTCATTCGTTAACATTTTAACCATATTCTTATTATCTCACAAATTTATTCCCACTCCTTCAGCCGCCACTACGCTTCATTCAACCCCAAACGTGGGGAGATCAAAGTTTGTCCACATATTACGGTTGCGGGTATCCAATCAGTCTCCCGGCCGGGAACTGCTGATAATGAAATGGCCCGCACCACTCATTTGGTGAGTGTCCATGTGAACATCCCCAGCCGCTCCCGACCACTGCAACATGTGCAAAATGAATGTGCGAGTAATGACCCACCTGCACATACATCCCCAACAACAGGAGGCACTAACTGAAATAATTTCCCACAATAGGTCCCCTCTCGGGGCGTAGTTATAAATTTAACTTTATTCAAATTGTTTGCGAAACTTGTATAAAACGCTCCATGTGTCCCACAACCCCCCACCCCCACCAGACAGATGGAGCCCGATGAACGCCTGCAGTAGGCAAAAGTTTTCCGAACTCCGACCAAAGGGGTCTGCTCTCAAAACAAACAACAAGCCAGCTCTTGCTGTTGCTACTGCCTCTACCGGGAACTCTACCCCTCAGTTTCCATGGACGATTTCAAGGCCGCCCTGGGATAGATACATGTCCCACTATCAGCTTAAGTGCTGCAAATCATGTCGGGATGATGGCACGGAACAAAAGCAAAGAGTTTCGTCGACACATCCCTCACAAGGGGCACAGGGCTAACCAACGCCCCCAGCAACGGCCCGACGCCGTCCGTTAGCGGTTTTGTGATGATAAGACAAAGAGATTTCCAAATCAAATCTTTCTGCAACCTGTGCAGTACATTATGAACTTTTTCTTCCTTCCCTCCCGTATCCTTGCTCTGCGTTGCTTCCAGCTAACTAACGTACTTTGTGCGAGCACAGCGGATGCGAATGGCAGACTGAGTGTGAATGCTTGTCGTTGTCCTTTGTATCGGAGGACTGCGCCGCGCCGCCGTCTCCGGCACGGTGGCGGTGCTTTGTTTCAGCCAGCAGCTGCAGATGCAGCTCCTGTCCAGAATTTTTAATTAATTTTTCAATTTAAACAGGATTTTGCAAAACACCAACTGAAAACGTGAAATTGAAAATAATAAAGTTACTCGCAGCGGGAGTGGCTCTTAGTGGGGCGATGGTTTCTTGCGCTTATTCCCGGTCGCCTTGTCGTCACCAACCACATGCAGCTGGTGACAAGATAATTCTTGCAGGACGTGTTGTGTTGAGGTCTGTTTGCTTATCACATTCAATTTGCGGTGGCCATGGACGCCAGATGAGGCGGCAAACAATGGTCGGTGACATCCTGTTTCCGATGGTGCACTGTTCGCTTGTCGGTTGCCGTGATTATGATCCCAGCCTGAAAGAGAGTGACTGGGGGCGGGGATCTGGCAAATGAGAAGTGACTTTAAGTGATGGGGTTTGTGGAGATGGAACTTGCCTTTATCCAGGATACTCATTGGCTTGTTGGACAGAGCTCATCGTCGTCACATCGCTGTATGACGGTCTTTTCAAAGAACTTTTCCATGGAAACGCTTGCGTCAAAAATTAATGAAAGACTTTGGGTCTCTCTTTTGAGCGGAACGTCATTATCCGGAAACTAAATCAGTTCGCATTTTATTTACAAGACTTTGAAGAGTTGCACCTGGAGCGGGAGCAGGTTCCAAACGCCTTGAGTCTCAAGCAATTAGAGGAGCAATGATATGCCCATCAGTCTGTGCATTGACAGATGATGTGGTGCACCCAGAAGTGTGGACAAGTTCGACGTGCTTAAGGGGGAAATCTAACAACGTATAAAAATAAGACAAAGTATCTTTTCTTTAGTTATTTTTTTTGCTTCTAAATTGCCAGACGAAAGGCAGGAGTGCTGAAATCCGACCCGAGACCAAGAGGTCTGCGATGTCAACTGACTTACATTCTGTAATATTACAAGCCTGAAAATATGCTTCGAAAAATCACTTGCCTGCATCTTCAGAACCTGAGCATTTTCACATCGATGCGTGTTGAATGATTTCCCAACACAAGCTTTGCAGTTAACCTAGACACCACAGTTTGATCGCATTCTAACGTCTCTCATGAATAGTCAACCAGTATTAAAGCAAAAGGTTGTAGGAGCGGGAGTACGTGACAAACGCGTGACCGATAGCGACGAAAATCCAAATCGGGAAGAGGACTCTGTTGTAGAGCTTGATCTTGTTGGGAACGAATGGTGCAAAGAATCGAACGGCAAGGTCCAAGTCTGCATTCAAAGACATTGACGTGGATATTTGAGAGGTGTCGAAGTGAAAGAAGTTCAAGATGAACGGCGTCAGTACATAGAAGTTAATTTCGCCGAAGAGGATGGGGGTCATACCAACGGCGAGGTTGACAACAGCAGGTCCAAGTCGACAACCTTCATGACATTCTGTCGGAAAGCAACGGGCTTCTGTGCCAGCACCTCAGCATTCCCCTCCTCCTTCTCGATCTGCTTCTGCAGCAGAACCTTCTCCTCGGCGCATACGCTGTGAAACTGCTCCTTCTCGGAGCTCATCTTGCTGGTGCATCGGTCGAGGTCCTCCTCTCACGATTGAAGTAGTTCGGCCGGGTGAACGCCTCAGCGGGAAGTACCTTAATTGAGATAAGGTCGTTGCATCAAAGGTTTTTCTTGTTCTGAAATTTTGGCCATTGATCGAATAATTGTCATTCATACACACGACATGATGGGGTCACCACAATCTCTAAAAGTGTCCTTCACATAAGGTGATCATCTTAATTAGTGAGGTTTGCTAAGAGATCGCGTAACTTGTACTATTCCATTGCTATTATTCCATTAGAATATGTATTCGAAAGTTACTGTCATTGTTCCTTATTTCAGTATATGTCAATCGTTTGAAGCGTACACAACAATTCACTCAAATTTGTCGAACTTTGTGCCTGAAAAAGTGTTTTTCGGGGAGTTCTTCTTCATTACTTCGATATGAAGAAAACTGCTGCTGAAAGTCATCGTATTTTGGTTGATGCTTATAGTGAACATGCGCTACCTGTGCCAACATCCCAAAAGTGGTTTGCACGATTTAAAAGTGGTGATTTTTGCTTGGAAGACGACGAACGTCCTGGGCAGCCAAAAAAATTGAAAAATTTGAAGATGAAGACCTGGAAGCATTACTTTATGCAGATTGTTGCCAGTCACAAGAAGAGTTCGCAGAATCTTTGCGTATCACTAAACCAGTAATATCAAAACGTTTAAAATCAGCTGGATATATTATATATATATATATATATATATATATATATATATATATATATATGCCATCTTTTAGCAAACCGCATGTATTAAGTTTTGGCCCCTCAATCTTATGTATCATGGCTGTCATTAAACGTTGAGAATTAATTGATTTCAAACAATGCCACAGCGATTCGAAGTAACTCGTCGGTTGGAGCATATTTCGATGGCAATCGTAGCCGTAGTCGTAATCTCTCATTATACAGACAGTGTTTTAAGATTCCTTCTGGTTGATGTCTTACCATTTTTGGGCACGTACGTCCCGCAAGCCCGAAGCACTTTAAATCGCAAAATACAATATTTTGTGAATATTTTTTCAGATTTTTCGATATATCGGTGTACAAACTGGAAATCTTCCAATATTGATTTTATCTAGCGGTATAACGGTTTTTCATAAGAAAATATTCTCCACCAACTGGTCCCGAGCACGGTGCTACCAAATCACTTGGTCTCTATACCTGGGGTTCGGACTTCCTCTCCTTCCTGCAGGCTGGGATTCAAAGCCCCTCATAGCTGAAGCACTGTTGTCCATTCGCTCAATGTGGCCACGGTAGTCAAAGGATTTTTAACTTTCGAATTAAGTCCTCATCTTGGTACAACACATAGAGTTAGCGCTTGTGTCTTCCTCTAGGACCATTTATTTGTCACTGAATTTCTCCTTTAAAACAACCAAGAATCTGCTTTGCCGGTATGTTTATCCTCCAGCACTCGGCTTCATATAAGAGTACGCGTGGATTGGCGTCTTGTGGAGCATTATCTTAGTGCTTTGTGTCAGGAGTTCTATCCTAGCTGCTTTGACAAATCAAAATAACACCGGCTGCCAAGGGTGATTCTGCGCTGCATCTCCACTAAGGCGTCGTTTGTGGAGTTCACGCTTTGCCCCGAGGTAGACAAACTCCTTAAGTACCTCACGCTGTAGTTGTTAGTTCCGACCGAGGTGTTCTTCGACGGGTCGATTCTTTGTCGACACCATAAATTTGCTCGTTCACTCTAAGACCAGCTCGATTCACCTGCCCTGCAATAGCCATGAATGCTTCTACAGCGGCTTGCTGGAAGATAGTGCCTTCCTTGTTTGCACCTGCGCTCTGCACTATCCTCTCCAGAACAATATTGAAGAAATCGCATGAAAGCGGATCTCCTTGCCAAAATACGGTGCAGGTTTGGAATGGCTCAGTGGCTCACTGCACATATATAAGCAATAATCGCTATGTCAAATGCATATACTAAATGTTCAAAATTTCATGAAATTCTATTCATAAGCTCGGGAGATGTGAAGATTGCGACAGACAGATGAAAATATCAAAATTTAAAAAAAAAATTATTTGAAAACGAAACCTTAAAAATGAGCAACATGATATCAGACAATTATTACAAAAGAGAGATATTAAGGCCGCAGATGGATTACAGTACGTACCATGAACCTAACGTCTGGTGCAGGCCAATGTTGTTCCCCAGTAAACGTCAACACAACTGTGAAACTCACCTTAACCTTTAATTTTAGACATGCAACTTTTGCTTCGTTCTCAACACTGAAGCTAGTATAGCTATTACTTTGCATATAGGGGCTAGTCTCTTAAAAATAAGGAATGGCGCCCAACATGGAACCTCTACAATTCCGATTTCCACACGATAAGAGACTTTTTCATCGATGATCTCATGTTCACCAAGCTTTACTCATTCACTTACACTGACATAAATTTTTGTTTTGAGCCACTGCTATATTCCACGCCAACTTTCTTGGTAAATTTCCTTCCTTAAGATATTAAGAAACAACCCATTGGTGTACGGACTAAGAGTCCCTTAAAACATTGTTCCCCTTTGTGCTGATGTGTGCATAATAAGATCTCGTAATTGAAATCTTTCGAGGAACAACGGTGCCTCGAAGAAGTCAACTTCAAAGCTCCACTTTCTGCACTGACTCCCCATCAACCACATATCCACCGTTCAACAGCAGCAACATTCATTGAACAAATTTTCTCGTCCTGACGTAAACAACACTCCTGCGCATGTCTCAGCGAAATCTCAATTGCCCCGTCAAACTTAGAAAGCTCGTCTTTTGATGAAGTACCTAAACGGTTAATTCGCCGTCCACTCGACAGAAATGCACAGAAAAGGACGAAATGAACGAGAAAGCCCCTTTCACGGTTCCTGATGCGTGATGCCCTTTTCAATTTGCATGAATGCGTGCGATTGCATGTCAAACGGATTTGGAAGAGGCCCTGAAGACGAGGACGTCCTATCGCTTCCGAGTGAAATGCACTCTCACTATCTGCGGTTGAATGAATCCGAAAGGCGAATCCAGCGAGACGCGATAATGCATACAGGCGCACAGATACGTGTGCAGTTCATGCTGAAATTGGAGCAGAGAAATGAGCGCCTCGCCGCCGGGATGCAGATCCTATTCCCGAGATGAATTGCTCTCGGGTTCATGCATGACAATAGGCGATTGAAATGCGGATGAGATGGTTGCTCTTAAATGATGTGGAAGTGCTTGATGCCAGCCGGGTGACGGGGCAATGGGCTGAAGATGGATCGAAGGAATTCGCTTCGATTGCCTATTAGTCATGTTTATGGCGAAGTGGTGTCAAGACAGGGCTTGCTAAGGAGGCGCATATTTTGAGTTATGAATTTCGAAGCTCGTTACTTTTGAAGGGCGTTTGGAGTGGGAGGGGGGGGGGGGTGTAGTTATCGATTGATAGGTGGTGAGGTGGCGAGGTGGTGTGGTGTCGTGGTTATTGAAAGAGTTATGACCCTTCGAAACCACGTTTTGACACTGTGGCGCTGTGGGTCTAAGAATGAAAAATTTACTGGCTGGTTTTCTTGGTCTCAAATGGGAGTGATGTAGTAGTCAATGTACCGTTAAGTTGAATGGTGCGTTTTTTAACAATTCGTGCAGTGGGATTGACAGGAATTTAGTCAACAAAAGATAAAGACCTCGCTTCCTAGACAGCATCTTGTCATGGGTTCCTTACTTTCTTTGGAGCGAAGAGGAATTACGGTTTAATATCAACTCGAAGCGGCGATTTGAAGGCTTCTTAGACAATTAGTGTTCTAGTATTCGGTGATATCAACAGCAGTGGAAGGAGGTGGTGCCGTGAAGAAGTGAAGATCGAGAAATGGGGCTTACCACAGTGGCGGGGATAGGTAAAGGAATTATTTCGAATAATGTGGTTCACTCTAACAGTTGAAAATAATTCTATGCGCCACTATGGCATCTCGGGAATCTATGCAGCACCTCATGTAGTGAGAAGTGAACTACATGATGTTGGATAGATTCTCGTTCTTGGCCTTGACCACTCTGTCTATAAGCAAATCTAAGTTGTACATCTAGGAAGTCAAACTTAACAGTACTTGTGGAATATTTTCATCAATTTCTGTCGCTGACTTCTCGTGTAGGTACGTTCTTATTAAATGTTCGGTCGAAAATTATACAAAGCAGACTTGATTAATCTGAGTTGTCAGTTCCAATTGAAAGGCCACAAAGCTAAAGACCTGACAAATCTAAAGGCATACTGAGCTGGAAACCGAAGACAATGGATCGCATTAGTAAGACGGCAGTTGACATTGGACCCCCACTGGTGTCTTAAGCCAAGGCAAATTTATTTAACTTAAAAATCAGATCTAGACAGATTATCACTTAGCAACAAACGAATTCTTCTGAGGATAAGTAGGGATCAAGAAATGGGCTAGAATTTGCATCACCGCTGTTCTCTGTTACAAAATTGCCGCTGCACTGGATTAGATTCAATTTCTGCTTTACATCCAAATCTACTGGAAGATAGTTACTCGGCTTTAGTGTTTAAGGAGGAGCAGACGACGGTACAGTGACTTCAACTGTGAACATAGGGAATTCCTCCAAAAGTCAACTCCACCAAAGCATACTGACTATTGTACTGTCTGTGAGAACTTCCAAATTAGCTATTAAACCCAAATTCCAGACAACTAATAAGTGGAAAAGGTACCTAGTTCGAGAAGGAAACGGGCTTGGGAGTTTTTGTCACCTCAGCCAATATATCCTTGGCACTTTGCCTCTCTGACCTTAGGAGTAACTCCAACACTGATACATACCTCTTCAGGAGACAGACGCAATCTTTCCTTAAGCTGGGTCTCTGGGTATAGAGGTTTTTGTGGGCAGTGCCGATGAAATAGCAAGAAAGGGGATGAGTCTGCCACTGGAAGGAATTTAGCAAACAATAACTTACTTACAAAGGCCAAAGAAATTGTTCTATCTCAAGGCCAAGAATAAGCCACGTGCCAAAAGGCTCATCAGACTGGGCGAAAGTGATGTACGTCTGATTTCACGCGTTTTGACTAAGCAATGTCTGATAGGAAAACTTGCATAAAGGTTAAGCATCGTATATAACGACTTCTGTAGGGTTTGCTGGGACGAAGAAGGACCTTACTTCACTGCATAAGAACCAGCATATTTCTTGCAATAGTTCACAAGGATTACAATCGGCAACTATTCTTACGTCCAACAAATTCCTAAAGAAAGCAAACTGGCTAATTCAGACGGAGCTAGGTATCCAGAAGACCAGGATGAACGATAATTTTTCAGTTATATGGCATCAGAACGACTACACTCGTTGATTTTGTCGGATTCAGAAACCTTGCTAATTGAATCCGAGTCATGGGGAAAAGACACTCGGCGTTGAATCACACGAATGAAGTGAAACTATGCGGTTACCAAACGTCTCCTTCAATAAATTTATTCTGTCACGAGTTAAACGACATGTTCTTCATGCTTGTTGTAAATCACAGCTTTTGCAATTCATGGTTGTTAACTTGATAACTGCGTGCGTGTGATTCCTCTTTGCGTTGACGGCATCTGGAGAAGAAGATTTAACGACGAACTCTTTGGGCTGTACAGCGACATGCGCCTAGTCAAGCGTCTTCGGATATAACGCTTTAGATGGCTAGGCCATATAGAGCGCATGGACACCACTGCTCCGGCCCGAAAAGTCTTCGAATCTGAGCCATTGGGATAACGCACATAATTGGAGAATGATCTCAACTAATTTGGAGTGCGCAACTGGCGGCAGCTGGCGAAAGATCGTGCTGGCTGGAGAGTCATGTTGGTTGATACCCGGGTCCACCCTGAACTGTAGCGCCACAAGAAGAAGAAGACCACCACCATTGATTGTAATGTTTCCGTCAGCATTGTTCTTAAAGAAGTACGCACCAATTATTCCACCAATTCATACAGCACACCAAACAGTATGATTTTATGGATATAACGGTGTTTCAAAATTCACTTGAGGATTGTCATCACTTCCAAGTGCAGAAGTTGTGTTTATTGACGTCCATTTAACCAAAGTTTGAATGAATTGAGTTCAGTTTCATGACTAAACAAAACTGGCCTATGAAAATTGGGACCAACGGCAAACTTGTTTTGGACCAAATTTGCACCATTCGGTACAATTATTTTGGCATCATTCTATTTATGGTGAAATAATAATAATAATTGAATGGCAGAACAGCTCACAAGGGACCAGGGCCCAGCTTCTGCAACTAATCGTGTTGTGCGTGCTACTGTTCTCTCAGGAGTAGAAGGAACCTACAGTTTTTGCCGACTCCGAACGGCGAGATTTGAGAAGCTTTTCATAGACAATTGATACTCTTTAAGTGTTGTCAGTAACTCGAAAGAGGTGGTGCCGTGAAAAAATGCGAGATGTCCTGTCCGGGAATCGAACCTAGACTTTCTGCGCGGCGGTCGACGCACTTACCCACTACGCCACGGGGACCATTTATGGTAAAATGCTTAACCAAAATAAAAAGAAATCAAATCAAAATGGTGGTCAGTTAAGGACGTATAGCCAATTTGAACTTCTTCACCTCTAAAAAAGAGCATCCGTTACTTCTTATAACATTTTTCATACCTTATAGCGTCTGAATCATATTAAATTTTCGATCCTGTTATTCGATCCTCGTATTTTTTTCTCAATCAAGAAGGTCATATCTCCCTCTCGAACCATTTCCAATATGTTTACTCATAGCTGTCGCCATGCAAATATCCTTGTGGCACCAACGGTCCGCCGATTCCATGTCAAAGTGAAGGAAAAACTTCTCCTGCACGATGATAAAGCACAGCCGCACCGTCTTCATGGCCAAATTGGTCAAATCAAGCTACAAACTGCTCCCAAAGTATCGTACTCTCGAGTATCGTATCGTACTCTGTGGAAGTTCTTGTTTTTTCCAAATTTGCAAAATTCACTCACCGATCAATAAGTCCAATGAGGGGGTGATCGCTGCACTCTTACATCCTAAGAACATGTTTTTCAGAGCAAAAATAAAATAAGTCGGAGCATCGCTAGATGAAATTTTTTTAGCTTACAGGAGTCTAAGTTGCAAAATAGAAAAAATACGTCGTCACTTTTCCCAAATTGAGGCTGGTAACCAGTAGATTCTGAAAACTCAAAAACGCATCAAAGCTGTTGACTGATTCATGGTTTGGCATCAGCAGTTCTATTTTCTTACATTGCACTGCAAATTTTCGATTGAATTCAGTTCTTGTGGCCGCTGCAAGACCTGAATATCTTTCAGTGAAAGCACGCGTCTTCCTTTGTACTTGGGTGCTCGGGGCGTTATCTTGCTTAAATACACCTTTTTGGGGCATCTTGTATTTACCATACGCGAGTACGAAGGAACGTACACAAGTTGATCCATTACAACATTTATCAGATGTTTTGCCCGCATTCCGTAATACGAAAAAAAATGCCCAAACTATAGCTTTTGTGCCACAATGCTTAATGCTTTTTGCCGTGTACTGAAGTATCTAAATGTTCTTTCCTAGACAGTCGACACACATACGTATTCTCGGAAACCAGTTCCAGATACGACAATTTTAACTTTCTCCGCCCAGGAAATATTGCGCCATTACAGGCCAATCAAATTTTATGTAAGAGCCTTCTGCTAATCGTAACGTCACTCACGGGAAGTGGAACCATATCCTGTTTGAACTTGGAAGACGACGCTGGGTTGTATTTAGACTAGAATACAGCGGACTGTCAACCTGTCATCTAAGCTATGGATGTTTTGCTTTTCTGTCGGTGTGTTTTTAGGGCATTTGCAATTACTGAGACACACCACATCCAAGACTTGCTTGGATTTCTGCAAAATTCGCTTTTCCTCGTCCAATTACAGTCACACACGTTAATTCGTAGACGAAAAAAAGATGAACTTACGAAGCGAATCCTACATAAATGTAGAAGCAAACAACTACTCCGCCGATTCTACATTTCAAGACTGCGACTAAGGACGCCTTCTTTTACTCGTTAAGTGAACTATTTCAACACTTTTTTCAACCCAATGTTTTGAGCTAAAGGTATAATGTAAATTTACTCTTCAAAAATAAAATTCTACTCAGAACTTGTGTGAAAACCTGTGACACAGACAGTAAAATGTTCAAATGTTCTCCAACATCTCCACCTGCATGCGAAGTTGAGTACCATGCGACGAATACCCAAAACCCAATTCAAACATATTTCCGTTTTCACAATTTTCCATTTTTCACACGCACCCACAACTTGCGAAGAAATCCCACCAGATGCCTCTGCGCTTGCCCCCGAAAAGCTTCTCACAAAGCAGACGACATGCGCACTGCTCTCCGCCGTAAGCTCCCCACACCACATGCATTCCGCAAGCCATGCTCTGCATGCATTCATTCAAAAACGTAAACACTCGTCGTCAGTATTCATCAGGTGTCTGCGACAAGATCCTGCGGCACGAGTCTAGTGGCTCACGTGATGCGGTGTCAAAACATCGCTCGTTTCGTGCGCCCTTAAATCGCTTCCTTCGCCCGGAAGTGCCGACGCGAAAGTGACGCCAATTCGTTGCGCGAAATTTGTTCGAAACGCGTCGCGTAAAAGCCTCAAGACTCAACAGAAAAATACAAGGATGCACTTTGGTGCAGTCAAACCGCAACGGACATCTGCGGCAAAAGAACTGCAATCGATCCAACGGCGACCGTGACCCGCACCATCAACCAGGTGAACAGGTAATTAGCATGTGCTATAGACCTCGCGCAGTGGGTGGTTGCATACCTTGTAGTGTTGCTTGTCCAAGAAGGACACCCTTGAACGTGTCAAAAAGCTGCAGCCGGTGTAGAAGGGGTAAGTGGGCAACGGGAGGAAGGATAACATGTGACACCACCGGTGTTGTGATTTCTAACGCCTTGCTGGGCAGTGATGTCAAAGCCGATTAGACGCCAGAGCGGGATCATGTTTTTGAATGTTTTTTTTATTCCTAGTTGACTAGGCGTTTTGTGTCGTTCTTCCTGTGCTCTAGTAATCTCTCTGATCAATTTGCGGACGCCCCTCGAAGCACACAGTGCTGATTGTTTGTCATTCATGCCGAGTATCCTGTGGAGTGGGATGGAGGAGTAGAAAATCGGATACGCCTTAGCCATTGCGTTTGCTTTCTGTGTCAGCAAACAAAGCGGAGTCGACTGAACTGATTGTGCGAAGGCGGGGTGACTGGAAATTGACGGGAGATTGTTGAAACAGGATTTAGTGGAGGAGATTATGGCTAGGCTGTCGCTATTTGGTTGAGATCCTCTTAGTCAGTTTTCTCGTCAAAGGACAATTGCCCACGAAATATGATGCTTGGGAGGAATACTCTTGGCTTGGGGTTGAGGCAGCAAACTGGTGAATCGAGTGAGAGTGGACTTCGGTCGCAGGTTGGGATTCGTTTTTCTTGGTAATTAATCTTGACCTAGAATCATAATGGGAAGTATGACGATTGACATTTTGAAAGCTGTCTGCGTGGCGCCGCGGTGTTCTGGGGGATTTCCAAGTGAGCTCTTGATGTGAATGGGAGATGTAATGAAAAAATACGAAGTCATTTAAGCAATTATGACTTCGTATGATTTGATTTCTTGACTTGGGCAATTCGATTTGCACCACCTCCTTCCAGTTGTTGACAGAACCATCTCCTTTTAGTCGCTGCTAACGCAGACGTAGAAACAGCACTCATTGCCTACGATTTCGCCTTAAACAGTCGGTATTGAACTGTGGGTTACATGAGAACACAGTAGCATGAACAACTGGAAGAGATGTCGAAGAAACAAGTCCTTAGTTCCTTTAGGGATGTACCACATTCTTCTTCTTATTTTTAAGGGCGCTCGTACAGTGCGGAGTGGATCTGGGCATCAACCAACAAGCTTTTCCAACTTACACGATCTTTTGGCAGCTGCCTCTAGATGCGCACTTCAAGTTGGTTGAGGTCTTTCTCCACTGATGTGCGCCATCACAACCTAGACCGTCTTCTGTTGCGTTGTCGCAATGGCTCGTATTCAAAAACTTTTTCGGGCCGTAGCAGTGGTGTCCATACGCTCTACATGGCCCAGCGTTGTATCCGAAGGCTCTTGATCATCGTCGTTGAATTTTCTCCTCCAGCTGCTATCAACGCAAACAGAACCAAAAATTGTACACCGAACTTTTCTCTCAAATGAACTAAGGCCTTCCTCATCTGCTATTAGTAACGTCAAAGTTTCCGAGCCGTAAAGTAGGACTGGGATGTTCAATCTGTTATACGAGGCCAGTTTAGTCCTTCCACAGAGGGCTTTGTTACTCAATTGCCTCTTGAGTCCACAGAAGCTAAGATTGGCATGAGTGATTCTGCTTTTGTTTTCGTTACTGATGTCATTGTCCTTACTTACCGCGCACACGAGTTAGACAACCTCGAAGTTTCTGTTGCCTTGTAGTACGCTCTGTCCGAAACTAGAAAACAATTTAAGAGTAAGTAACTACAATGAGACTGATTCCCTATTGTTTAGAGACATTACAAAAAACAGTAACAAACGTTATTTTTACATAAAACTGGAATTTTGTCCTCTGACCTAACAGGCAATTGTTAGGATTCTATAAATGTTAACGCAGAGACTTCTTGAGAAAACAATTTTATGACACGTGCAGATAAAGCAAAGGCGCGGATCCATCACAGATTGCCTCACATACTTGTACACCAAGTACCTCGTGAACACTTCCATGCACGAGTGCCCAATTCACATAATCCGACCAGTGTGCCTAACTTTGGAAGTTTCTCATCTCCGTGTCATTTTTTCCTGAGCGAAAAGAAAAAATTTACACACAAAAAATACCCGCCAGTTATGAAAACGACAAAACTCAGACTTTTATAGAAAGGTGGGCGTGAGCACTGCACTAGACTACTGAAATCGCGTAAAATGGCATTTTTGTCCTTTTCGCAGATTTTTCTTTCTTGACTTGCATTCTTAATCTTTCTGTTCCAATTGCATGGTTAACAGCGAGTGGACATTCCGCCGACCGCTCTAATTTTTGACCATCAGAACGTGAGTGAGAATACAACACCACCGGCAAACTGTCCCGTAGATCACATTTCCTTGCTTAAACCCCCGAAGAGAAAACAAAAATAGAACTTATAACTTCTTTACATATCTGTCTCTGTTCTGCACATAATCGCCCCCATGCGAAAATTCAATTTTAAAACTTCAGCGGCAAACACACGCCGACTCACAAAACCCTAGGAGCAATTGCGATACTGCCTCCATACCGTATACTGCATATTTGAGTCACATTTTACTGCTTCGTTGATCGGTTAGACTACGCATGTCCATCCTCACCCCCGCCCACTAAAGCTGATTATCACCAAAGGGCTGGTGAATGTTGCGACGCACACAGCCAGATTTACACCAAACACTCGCACTCTACCCGGGCCTGGAATATCGTACTCCTGTAACACGAAACCCTTCGACATGCATAACCTTTCATTATAAACGCAAACTACTTCTAGTACTTTAATATAGGAGTTCTGTAGAAACACTCAACCAAACAACTCATCGATTCTTCCTTTTATTATGTCTGCCACTACTCTTCGCTTACAAACTGATTGAAGCAGCTTAAATTTACAATCAGACAAGCAAGAAATGGAAAGGATTGGGAATTGCTTACAACTTTGTGTTTGGGGGAAGAAGGATTCGGTAACCCGGTTTGGTTTATTTTTGCTTACTTTCCCACTTTCTGACACATTCGAATATTTGCGTACTGACCCTTTTGGTGCATCAATTCGAATGCAGTGAGAATGTTCAGAATGTTCCCCTTCTTTTTCTTTATTGCACTTGATTGGTTGCATCTACTCCCTAACCAACAAACCTCTCCAACTGGCACGAACCCATTCTCCAAACCTATTTTTAAGATGCCTTTCTTTACTTAGTGGTCGCCGTGGCGTAGTGGTTAGTGCGGCGACCCCCACGCAGAAAGTCTGGGCGCGATTCCCGGAGGGACACCTCGCAGTTTTTCACGGCACCACCTCTTTCCAGTTGCAGACAACACTCAAAGAGTATCAATTGCCTATGAAAAGTTTCTCAAATCTCGCTGTTCGGAGTCGGCAAAATACTGCAGGTCCCTTCTACTCGTGAGAGAACAGTAGCACGCACAACAGAAGTAGTTTTTATAGAAGCTAGGCCCTAGTCCCTTGTGGACTGTAGTGCCACTCAATTATTAATCTTATTATTCTTCACTTATGTCGCCCTGAGTTGCCAATTCGCTCCACATGACCAAGTATCATTAATAAGGCGCGGTACAGCGTCCCTAGAGTCCACCGCTAAACCTCCGTTTCCAGAACCATCAACACAAACATGAACTCAAATCACGCGCAAAAAGCACACCAATGGCTTCCTAAACCTCTTTTAACAACGTACAAGCATCCCTCCTGAGAGCCGGACAAGAATGGTACAAAGCCAACCTTATTAGAGAGAGAGATGACCAAAGAGACAGCTCAAAGAGGCAGCCCAAAGAAACAACGACAGGCAAAACTGGTTTTACACTGACATTGTTGGCCCAATTTACCGCGAAACCGAGGTCTATCCGAGACGTTGATGTGGTTCGTCAGTGCTTGATTGCAGCACAAGCCTTGTTTTCCATTGCTTACGACTAGAACCACCTCCTTCTCTAAGCCAGCGGATGCGTAATGAACTCGTACTAGCTGTGTTGGTCGAATCACGTCACTGTCGTCGGCGTAAGCTAGCAGTTAAACGGACTTTTGAAAGATCGTACCTCTGGTGTTGACTTGTGAGTTAAGCACTAACTTCTCAAGAACGATGTTGAAAAAGTCACATGGCAGCGCGTTGCCTTGTCTAAAACCTTTTTTGACATTGAATGTCTCAGTGAGTTCGTTCCCGACCTTGACGGAGCAGCGAGTTTTCTCTTTCTTCATCCAACACAATCTGACGAGTTTGGTAGGAATGTGAAAACTGAACAAGGCACGGTATAGCTTGGCTCTAGGTACGCTGTCATAGGGGGCCTTGAAATCGACGAATGGGTAGGTGAGTGTCAATCTGTACGTCTTGAGTCTTTTCCAGGATGTTCTTCTGTCTAGTTTCATGTTCACAAAACGGGGGACAGGACCTTGACGTTGAAGACGTCTCTCGGTAATCGGAGCTATTGAAGGATTGAATTCCCTTTTGAACCTGGCGAACAACCCTGAGATTCCACTCACCGGGCTGTCTTTCTGTCATCACCTTCTTCTCTGTCATAATCTGTCATGTTCGGTAGAGGTGCATGCTCCCAAGCAGATGCCGAGCGCCTTAAGGAGTTCTGTGGATAGTTCGCCAGCTCCAGCAACTTCTGCGTTGATATCGCTACGTTGACGTCGTCTATGTCGGGTGGACAGAATTGAGTGTAAAATGCTGCCTGATAGCGGTTCAACAGGCTCCACAAGTAAAATGCTTAGAATATGTTTAGCTACAAGTTCAGCGGTAGTGTAGAGAACAGATCTAGCGTCGGCTTCCCTGCTCTAAAATTACACTGACAAGGATCTATGAGCGTTCACATAATACAGAATTGTAAGAGTTGTAAGCGTTATAGGCCTTGTAAGCGATTTCCTGTGGATTAAGTCGGTCACTATTTACTGCCACTTAACTCATGTTAGGCAGTCGGTATAGCTGGAGATTTAATTTTGGCCTCCGGATGAGTTGATCTCACAGGCAAAACCAAAGACCACATAAATTTAATCTTCAAAAAAAAACAACATTAGCTCCCGCATCCTACATCATCAATGTCCTTCAGAAATACAATTTTTGAGTTGCTTGAATTATCCCACTTCGAAGAAGACAATCCGGCCTTGGCTACAACTGATCTCTCAAACCGCTGCCGACTGCGTATGCTATATTTGCTCGATTTAAAGATTTTTTTTGAGTCAACCCCATGGGCGTGTTGCCCCCGTTTCACTTAATCCCCCGCAAAAACACGTGCAATCGCATTGAAAACACACAGAGTCCTTGTCACATTTACAGCCTGCCATACACTGCCCTGCTGTATTGTGGCACACGCTTTCCTGTTATCATCCGATACGCCTCTCCCAAACCACAGTCGTGTCAGCTCGACAGGCACTTCCGTTGTCTCAGGCTCAGGCACCCACACCAGAGCACGTGCTCGACAAGACAACTTTCGCCCCCCAAGCAAACGCAATCCACGTGTAATCTGTACCCGCTTTCAGATTAGGTCCTGTATCCCTTAATGAAAACATTTAATGCACTCCAGCCGCCGAAGAGGGAGGCAGCCGTTCGTCTCAAGTATTCTGTATCCCTCCCGGAGGTCATACAGTTGTCTGGAAGGGATCTCTGCTCTCCGCACAACGGGCACTTAATTTATTCTTGGGTGTATTTTTAAATTGATTTGCATAACACTTCAGGGGGTACGCGTTGGAGCTATCAAGGGTGGGCCGATTGTGGTGTTTGTGGTGGGGGTGGCGAGCAAATATTTGCCACCTTTTGTCCGAAATCTGTGCTGCTCCTAATGGATTTGGATGAAAGTTTACAATTCAAGAGTGTTTCGGGATCAATTACAGATGTGAGGAGATGGGGACGGTGAGCTTTAAGGTCTCATATAATCCGTTCTTTGGGCGGTGGCAGCAAGGAGACTTCAAGAACACCTCCGAAAACCTCCCCATTCAAAAAATAAAAAATAAAAATGTTCAATTATCTGAAAACTTGTTTATTGAGCGCCGTTCTACAAGAGGACCTTCCAGAGTACGCCAACCAAAGCCAGAAGCAGGAAGCCCTTCAGCAGCATATCTGCCACATTCAAACTGCAAAGAGAATCCTGGTCATGCCCACGCCTCTCATGCACTCTTCACTCACCAATTGTAGAGTTTCTTAGCCTTTGACAACTGCGAGTCATCCTCCTTCAAGATGAACCGACGACAACTCCACGCAACCGTTTTGCCGTACTCCTTGGGATCTCGAACGAAGTCCTTATTCGCCTCGAAACCGGGGCTACAAAGTGAACCGTGAGCTTGAGCCTCGGATGCACACATCTACTTACAATTCCTCGGATTCCTGCATCAGCATAGTCATGTTGGTCACACCAGTCTCCAGGGAACTGGACAAAAAGAACTGGAATCCTTTAACGGCGCTGAAGATTGTCCTCTGAAACTTCATCAAAACCGGCTTCTGCCCAAACACCCGCAGAATTCCATCCACCACGGCCGCAGGAATAAGCTGCGTAAGGACAAACTGCAAAAGAGAAACCAATCAATCTGCCCTCAGACGGCTGGGTGTCATCAGGTACCCACCCGAATGAAGTATAATATCTCGCAGGATGTTAGGAAGACGTGTGGCTTCCAGAACATCTTGCCGTATGGAATGTCCTTCCACGCTTCGCCCAGAATCGCCAGTTGCTTCTTGATGCTGAACTCGGGGAACATCTCCCCCGAAATGTTGCAAATGAAGGGTAGCCTGCCAAAAGGAACTGAGTGACAACATGAGTAAATTAACTCTCGTATTGGGACGATACCTCTTTGCCTCGTAACTGGCAGCCTTCCAAATCGACAAAATTGCAATTCTTGTCACCAGGTCCAGAGGAACCTGGTTGGGTGACACATCGGGGTCGCAGAAGAGGTTCCTGAGGAGTCCTGTAAGAGGAAGAGAGCGAGAGAGGGGGACATGGTTGTGGGACATAAATCACTTTCCTTACCTGCCCCACCAGCCACAGCGATCGACATCGACCCGGCCACATTGTCCGTGTATCCTGGCACAGGATCAAAGAGCGCACAGAGAACTGAAATGACAGTGAAGGTCAATGTTGACTGAAAAGGGCGTGATTTAGGTGCGTTTACCTATCGACGGGCGGACAATGGCGACAGGGACCGAATGCCGAAAGTCGTTGACCACGTGCTCCGAGAGGGCTTTCGTAATGGTGTACGTGTTGGGGAACTCCTGTGTGAATCTGGAAAAAAAATAATTCTCTAATTCCTTCGGGAAATCGAAAAACAAAGTCAACCCACTTTTCAGACAGAACTCGAACAAGGTCCTGGTCGGCGTGTTCCGCCAGCTTGATGCAACTTCTCCAATCCGCGGGAGCTGGATAAATCTGCAAAGACGACGATCAATGGGTGACTGAAAGGAACTTTACCACAAAGACCCACCTTCTCATCAATAAACGTTCGATTGCAGTTGCTGTACAGCGTGGAAACGTGCAGGAATATTTGCAGTTTTGGCAGTTTCTCTGCGACTCGGAGAACTTCGCGGGTGCCGCGGACATTAATAAAAATCGCCGTCGCCAGAGGTTCATCAAAGCGAATTGTGGCCGCTGAATGAAAGACGATGGAGACGTGCTCCATGAGAGCGATGGACTCTTGTGAGAGCGCAAGACCTAGGTGCGAGATGTCGCCAGTGATGGGCACCAATTTGTCCAATGCGTTTGGCTTGACCTTTTTCAAAACACTGAAGATCTGGAATTTTAAAAGATTTTTACTTTAAGCGCTTGAAAGATTTGAACGAGGAGTGTGTGTCGAAATTGATTATTTCCTTGAGGTCGCTGTGGACGTTAGGATGTGTGGAGCGTAAGGCTAACAAAAATTGGAGAACCGAGGTCGGTCCGACAAGCACTTAGCATCACTGTCCGATGGTATTACATCCGCCCATTGAGTGCATTCCCCGATTCGTCTACTGTCAAAATGTAAACCGAGTCGGACTTAGAGTTTTGTCATAGCGGCGGAAGTCAAATACCAAATACTGGCTTAACGAGTTGCAACGTGGTCGCAAATTGGTTTTGAATGAGTCAAGGAAGTGAAACACAAGATATCGACAGACGGCTGTATGTACTCTGAGGTAGCTGAAACGGTAGACATCTTAACACAGTACGTGAATCATATTCTGAAACATTGGGCAAAGAAACGAGAGAAACCGTGAGGCTTCCGTGGACCAAGAAACAGTCGAAAGAGTGGACTTCATCGAATGAAGGCAAATTGCCATACTTTTCGAAATGGTGATAACCAGTATTGCAGTTTTTCATCCACACTGATCTTCTGAAGAAGTGTGAACAGTCACAGGGCTCTCTTGCGCCGAATCAATGGTCTATTCGATGACCTCTTTCACTTTTTCACAGCCCCACCATTCCTAACGTCACGCTCCATATTGTTTCCCCATCCACAGTTTTCTCAAAATTTGACGCCGTTCGACTCCTTTTGTTTCCAAAATTAAAACGTTCACTGCCGGAGCAGGAATTTGAGTCCAATAAGTGGGTTATTGTCGTCACGCAGCCTTACTTTGCACACCTGTACACCAAACAAGAAAGAGCTTCGTTATCAAGTCTACCGAGATACAAACAACTCTAGGGTTCGGCGTTCCCTCACGGCCTTGTCACCTTAAATTTTTTGGCATTTTTTGATTTTTTTTTTGTTTTTCATAGTAAGAGATTATTAAATGGGGCATTTCTTCAGGTATTTCAATCATTTTCAAATCAGTTTTGCCTTTAGCTCAAACAAAGAAGAACACAACTTTCATCACAGAAGGTGCTGCCTGACATGTCAGCTTTCAGACACAATCAGATCTATGTGTTTAGATATATTACCAACAACAAAAATTATGTAAGGCCACTTTTGAAAAACGTTCGGCTTTCGTTTGCAGACTAAGTTTGCGCTTGTACTCACTTGAATGTTTTAAGAAATGTATATCTCAATCGTTTCTTATCCCTTCACACTCTAAACGCTTAATAAAAACCTTGTTTATACGCACTATTCAACCCATGTCACCAGATTTTACCAAAATATTTAGGAGACGGAATAATATTTGAACTTACTACCTGTGTAAAAGGGGTCAACGTCTTTTGTGTGTGTGAAAAATGAAATACGCTACAAAAAGAAAATACGCTATATTTTATGTTTTCTCGTCGATAAAGGCGAAAATACAAGTCAGGCGGCAGAAAATGTGAATAGTGCTTATGATCCTGATACTGTTACAACCAACTAGTCGCAATTTTGGTTTAGTAGATTCCGTTCGGATGGTGGAAGTGCATCTGGTTGGGCACATGCACCAGCTCATCTGTATGATATGGTCGGAGGAAAGCAAGCCCGATGAGGGGAATCTCAACGTCGTCTGTCCGGTCCACATGAAAGGAGACCCCTTCGACTGCGCCAACTAGCGACGGATTAGTCTCCTTAGCATCGCGTACAAGTTGCTTTCTGCGGTATTGTGTGAACGCCTGAAACCGTTTGTTAACAACCTGATAGGCAGTGCGGTTTCAAGCCAGGGAAGTCCACCATCGACCGAATCTTCACACTGCGGCAGATCCTGGAAAAGACCCAAGAAGTGCAAATTGACACTCACCACCTATTCGTCAATTTCAAGGCCGCATATGACACTGTGCGTAGAGACGAGTGCCATGTCTAGTTTTGACATTCCTACCAAACTCGTCAGATTGTTTAGGATGACGATGGAGAACTCTCACTGCTCCGTCAAGGTCGGTGGCGAACTCACCGAGACCTTCGATGTCAAAAAAAGATTTAGACAAAGAGACGCGCTGCCATGTGACTTCTTTAACATCATCCTTGAGAAGATCGTGCGTAACCCACAAGTCAACACCAGATGCACGATCTTCCAAACGTCAGTTCAATTGCAAGCTTACGCCGACGATATTGATGTGATTGGGTGAACACAGCGAGTGGTCAATTTGCATTAATAAGGGAAGCGACTAAAATTGGTCTGGTGGTTGATGAGGGCAAAAGGAAATACATGCTTTCATCAAGGAAGGACACACAACATCGACGCCTCGGACAGAGCGTCACACTAGGCAGCAGAAGCTTCGATGTAGTCGAGAAGGGAGAGCAACACCAGTACCGAAATCAAACGCAGAATCACTCTTGCCAATCGCTGTTCTTTGGGCTCGAGAGGCAATTGGGTAATATAGTCCTTTCTCGAGGGACTTAGCTTGCTTTTATAACGTTGCGTTGATGGGATCTGGAGGAGAAGATTTAACGACGAACTCTATGGGCTGTACAGCGAGCTGCGCCTAGTCAAGCGTCTCCGGATACAACGCTTAAGATGGCTATGCCATGTAGACCGTATGGACACCACTGCTCTGGCTCGAAGAGTCTTCAAATCTGAGCCATTAAGACAACGCAACATAGGACGGCCTAGGCTAAGGTGGCGCACACAAGTGTAGAAGGACCTCAACCAACTTGGCGTGCGCAATTGGCGGCAGCTGGCGAAAGATCGTGCTGGCTGGGGGGCATGTAGATTGATGCCCAGGTCCACCGCGCACTGTAGCGCCACAAGCGGAAGAAGAAGATTCCTTTCGGGTAATTTTGAGGTTAAATTTGAACAACGCTCTAAGATAAGCACTATTTCGATTGCACAAGAGCGTACAATTTGGAAACATTTGTTACCGTCTTACATAATTTGAGTAAGCTTCGAGGACCGAATTATATATCTGTGGATAGCTAACGAATCGCAACAAATTCAATAGATTTTTGAAGCAGATGACACCTACTGATGAAAAATGGGTCACACACGACAACATGAAACAGAAATGTCAGTAGTCGAATAACAATCAGACGACACAAAACGGTGTCTAAGACGGGGTTGTCTGTCCGAAATGTGTTTCTACTGTTTTGGTGGAAATGGCATTAAATGATGTACTGGGAGCTACTTATTTACCGTCCTATCAATAACCTGTCTGAAGAAAGCCATTGCTTAGAAGCGGTCCACTTTGACCAATAGAAGAGAAGTTGTCTCTTATAAGGACACCAGAAGGTCACACACGAATGTTTTATGTAGTTGCTTGTCAGAATCTTCAGAAGTTCGATTGGGAGGTCCATATGCATCAAGCAAGAGTCCGCACTTGGCACCAAGTGTTTCTATCTATGGAAAACGATTTTTTGGTTTAAAATTCACTTCTAGAGAAGTTTACGAAATTCGGTTGCTACAAAGTTCTAATTATAAGAATCTAGTGGTGAGGTATAATAAAATTGCCTTCAAAATGGCCGGCAGTTATCGAACAAAATGGCTCATATCCAACTTAGAGGTATAAAATCTTCAATTTCATACCAAATTTTGGAATAAACGTTTGCGACGTTTTCTACTGCGACACCGTCGATATCGCATATCACATGTTACACAATTTTCAAGCACTTTTGCTTTAATTTGACGTAATAATACATATGAACGTGCATAGAGGTAGTCAGTCTAAGTCCCAGTACACATGCATGGACCGAAGTGTACTGAACTTTGCCACCTCACCTTACGTAATGCTGTTGTATTATTGACACTTTGATGACGGAACCTTCTTTCTTTTTCATGAAATAAATTTTTTTTATTCAACAAGTGGAAAACCCACAAATTTTTAAAAATTATTTTTTTCACCAACTTTGCTCCTTTGCTCCGACTTGAAACTGTCTTATCGAAGGTTTGAACCAAGTAAAGGACAGAAGTGGCAACAGACAGTAACATCTATGTTTCCGAATGACCGCACTTGGTTGGATTTTAATTTTATTTTATCCGTGCAGTCATATTCAGCGTATACCTAAGCAACTTGGCTGCATTTCACCACATTTCCAGGCATCTCGCAGTTTCCGCGATTAAGATCTGCCTGCAGCTCTAACGTGGCAAATACATTAAAAAAAGTTTTTAAATTCCTTTGATCCAAGAGCGCAATCCGGTATTTTCACGATCCGGAATACATTTTTCACTTCATTCATATTAGACCTTGTGCACTCTCATTTCCTGTCTATCAAACCATTTTCCTCATTCATTTAAATCCGAATATTCATATAACCAGACACGCGCCACTGTGCACTTCAATTCTATTCTTATTCAGACTGTAGTGGCACTTGTATCGCCACTTACTCCAACGATCAACCACCTGCTTGATCTGACAGACCAACAACCGGGGAAGTATGAGAAATTTTTTTTTATGAAGGCCTCCATCACGTTGTGAAGATCATTAACTTGCATACCTTGTCATTTTTGAGCGCCTCCAAGCGCTTCTCCGGCTGCACCCCCTTCTTCTCGCGCAGCAACAAGAATATCCTCTTCACGTCGAACGAACGCAAGATCTTCTCCACAAATCCCTTTCCAATGAAACCTTGAAATCAGACAAAACCTCCTCCCATTCAGATACTTCCAAGACAAATACCAAGAAAACGCACCTGATCCCCCAGTCACGAAAATCTCACGATCTCTAAAAAATTCCACCAGACGATCAGCCATTGTGTTTGCCACTGCCACGCTTTGCCGAAATCAACTGCCGAATGCAGCCCAATATCCCGCCATGTGGACATTACCAAATTTGATGATCGATGCAAAAACCTTTTCATTGTCCAGAGTTCAATTCTCTTTTTTGGCGGACTGGCGGAGTCGTATTCGCATTCATTCCCATGGACAGTGCTAATGGCTTCGCCACTCTTTAGGCACTTCACAGATCTCTGTTCAAAAATGTATTACTACGCGTCAAAATACCCCCCTCCTCCGCCCACGGTAATCGGTTGGTGATGTAAACAACTTCATCAATCATTTCTCAAACTATCAACCCCCCGCCCTCCCCCTCAAAGGTTCCACTAGAGCGGAAGAATGTGCTATCATGAGTGTGTGCAGATCAGTATCACCGTCACCAAAAACGGTGCCAACAAACTGCCAAAGTCAACTAAAAACTGAAAATCAATGTGAATATGCATTAACTTGATTATCTGCCGTTTATACGCGCACAAACACACCGCGCCACCCAGTCACTCGCCACACAAAGGAGAGCACACAAAAAATGTGCAAAACAAAGCGACGTCGTCGACGGCGGTTCACTGTTATCAGTTCACTCGGTGGTCGGTCGGCAGTCGGCGGTTGTTATCTGTCCGCGAGTCGCTTTCTCACTGGAAAACTCGATGAGTGTGTGAATTTTGCTTGCCTCCTCGTCGTCGTCGTCGTCGTCGCTCATTCAGTACCGCGACGCGCTCTGGTCGTATTTGTGTCGATTTCGTGTGCGGCAACATGTTTAGACACATGTTTCGAATCGCTCAGTAGCAGTTTCAAGTATCTTCTGTTGAGTTTTGTCAACGAATCTGTGCAAACGATTCGAAAATAAACACAGCCATCGGGACGCAGTGATTTCTGACCGAACAGGTACACGTTCCCGCCGCTGGCAGCAGAGCACCCGCCCGCGGATCGCTGATAAGGAGAGTTTCACTCAAGCAACAATTCATTCTTCGCTTATCTATCGAGCGCAGCGCTGTCGATTCTTTGTTTGTGTTCACACATGTTAATCGCATGTTGAGACGAATTGTATTCGCGCCCGCCACCGCTCGCTGACCCCCGCCCGCCCACGGTATCACTCCGATTAAAGCGGTCTTGTGTTTTCGATTCAGTTCTTAGTCCGCTACTGATCTCGCCAGACGCTCGACGGCTGAACGATCGTGTGCTATAAGTGAAACGTGCTCTCGCTCCGATTCTAACAGACGGTTCTTCAGTGTGTCGAATTCAGACGACACGGCATGTGACAGTACGTACGATCGTTGCGTGTCTAACTCATTTTCTGACGGTTGGCCAAAGCCGCAATTACCGTGATTCGTGCCGTTCGGAGGCCGAGAATTCGACTACGGTGGGTGTGACAGTGTTAACAAGAGCCAAGTGATTTTATTTCCGTCTCTCTTGTGTCTTTTCAGTCAAGACGTCGCGCTAAAAATAAGTTTTTTTGTGAGATATTTCGTTATTTCGTTTATTTTCCCCCACACAAAATTTGTGATGTGAAGCGAAATTATTTTGTTTCAAAATACGACTGCTGTGTGTGTTTTTGAATTGGCGCGTTTTCCCCCATCGCATCGGGACTGCATTCTCAAGGTTTGTAGTAACTTGGTATCCAGAGGGGGGGGGGGGCGTCGTCTCCAAGGAATCGGCTCTGTGACAGTCTATTTTGGGAGGTATTCTCGGGTCCCTTTGGTTGTTTGGGAATTGAGGGCAGATGAAACTTCAATCGGTGCGGTTTTCTTTTTGGGCTAATGGAGGCTGCAGAGTCCCACAGACTGACGGAATGGAATTCTGGCGGGGAATGTGTGTTTTCTTGTCTCGCTGACATGCTAGGCTCCTCTGACGTTTGATTGGAGGTGAAGCGGCACAATGTTGGATGTGGTTGGAAGCGTTTCGAATGCGGTTGCAGAATTTTTGCACTCAGATGCATGTTTTTTTTTTCAGTTGTAGGATCATTTAGGAGAAATTTATTTGGCAACAAAGAAGCCTCCACTGTGGAGTGGACTTTTCTATTTCATGAGTGCGAAATTTCTGACTGAAACGGAGTGCATTGACCTAAGCACTGAGTTTCAGTGCGAAATTTCGCTTAAGATAAGTGAATAGAGAAGAACTCACTGAAACTGTCTCTTCAAGGTCTTGACCTAAGTAAGCTGCAGCTAAGTGTCGACTTATAATTACGGAAGCTATGTGCGACTTTTTGTTTAGGACGGAACTTACAGAATTTAAAAAAAAGTAAGACAATAAGATTATTTGTACAGCACTGCGCGGGTTTAAAAATAAAAATTTTTGTGAAGAATTTGACGAAGAGACACATAAATCCAGCTGAAGCGAAGTGTGTAAGTTCTTGCATCTGAGATTGTTTGTCATTTCCAAGAACTGGAAGACCACGCCTTGCTGAAATAGCATCAGACATCCTGGCTGGATAGAAAACTGCATTTGTTGCAATTGCTATTTCCAGCAAAATTTCACAATTTCGAACATTTGCAAAGGAATAGTTTCGTGCGACCAAAATTGCATTTCAAACCGGCCGTCAGTTCATTGAACAATGTTCACGTTAGGCATTTCGTTAGAATGAAGAATTTCCTTCAATGTGAGTTTCTTAGACTCAATAGGAATGGAATGGAAAAGCAATCAGAAAGGTCGAGCATTCGTCTTAAATCCCCATCATTGCTTATTCTGATGTGAATCTTAAAATCCATTTGATCCTAGTGTCACCACCATTTTAAGGAAATTAATATGACGGGCACTTCTGAAGGGAATGCGACGGGAAATATGTCCGTATTTTTTATAGCAAATCTCTACTCAGTGGCTGGCGTAACGTGTAAGTGAGTCGGTTAATAGCTGAAGGGTCCGGGTTTGATTTCGGGACTGAACATCTCGCATATTTCTCGAGGCACCACCTAACAACAGTTAAAGAGTTTTAACTCTGAAACTTCGCCATTTAAAAAACTGTAGGTCTCCTCTTTCCTCGAAAGAACAATAGCACACACAAACGAGTTGATGTTGACGAAGCTCTTTTATGAGCTTGGTCCTTTGTAGGTTGTAATGAAACCCAATTTTACGATATTTCGCGTTAAGTCTATAATGACCCGTTGTACCGAAACGAACTCACAGGACTTAGATCTGCGCATCATTTTTGAAAAAATCGAGATCCGATTTGCCAAAGCTAACCTTTAACGAGGGTTGCAACATCAATGAAATCCTTGAAAACCTTGCATCATCTATATACCAAATGAGTGCAAGACTGGTGGGAATTAGCTGCAATTTCCATTTTCGTGATGTTGTGTTAAAGAATAAGTCCTATCCCGCCTTCTCGATTCTTGTCAATCACTTGGCGGACACAATGTCTCTTGAAGAAAAAACCTACACCACCAAGAACCTAGCTGAAAGATGTCTCGAGTCGAAAGAAAAAGGAATTTGCTTACGATCACGCTTATACGGTTTCGTTTTTCATTTCAATTTCCGTGCTTTCTTTCTCCTCATCGATCTGACACACTCTTCAAGCGATTTGCGTTAAGTTTTAAAATCAGGTACGTTTGCTCGAGGGAGTTATGTTTCTTGTAGTTGGTACTCACACAATTCGGTAACAACTTGTAGCAAATTGGCTTTGAAATGTGATTAAGGGAGATTCATCGTGAGGTTTGATTTATAATTTAAAATTAAATACGTAAATTTAAACGTGAACTTAAGATTCTTACTTTCGGCTGAAGGAACAATTCATGGCATTTGCTTTCTAAAATAGATATTTGGTAAATGTTGGCCACGGTTACGTCTGAGGTGGTTTTAATTTTGGGTGACTTTTTCGAGCATAGCACTAACGCTTCCAAAGCGTCAATCGGAGTTGGCCTATATCTGAAAATCTGAGACTTTATATATCCTCAGAGAAGGTGGTCCAAAAGTGCGCTATTGCACGATCTAAGCGGCCAAACATAAATGACTGCTCACTAAAAGGATAGCTTAACAGAAAGATTGTTTCATGTGCTTTATGGCTCATCGTCCTGTCTTGTTGAAATCAGATTTCACCAACACCATTTGCTTGAATTTTAGGAAGCACATAGTCTATTGACATGGCCAAAACGCTGATAACGATTACGAATTTGTTCTCACGGTCTTCATGTATGTTACACTCCTAGTTGCATGTGCTATAATCTCTTCACTACGGGATGGATGTAGTGTTACCGTGCCAGTATGATCCACTTATATGAACTGAGGCCCAAATTTTTTAAATGGTATTTGTAATATTGGTCTCCGTAAGTCGATTAAGTGTCCCTAAAACGCTGATAATCGTCATATTGCTTATCAATTTGGAGACGTTGTTAAGGGTTTAACGATGACTTACCAAACGACATTGAACAAAAATTGCTAAGCAGTTTAATAGAAGTTACGCGTGATCTATCCAAAAAGGCCTTATCAAAATCAAACCGCACAATGAATCACCCAGTACCTCTGGTAATAAAAATTTAACCTGGCAATAATATAGCTATTGTGAGAGACCGCGTCTTAAGTTTCACTCTATAGGTAGACATTGCTAATCGCATTTTTTCGTGCTAAGTTACATGGGTTTCGAAATGATTGGACTTTTTAAAATGTGTCAAACGTGGAGTAGTGCATAAATGCGTCGACTCACACGCCGGACGCCCTGTGCTGAAAGTTCATCTATCATTTTTAGTGGCATAAACTTTCCGAAGACACTCACAGTTGTGATTTTTCATTATAAATTTCTGAAGTCAGCATGAAGGTGCATGACCCCCTACACATAGTACGTACAACACGATTAGTTACAGCAGACGATAGACCCTTGTCCCTGTAAGGCTGTACCGCCGTCTGCTTTTCTTTTCATCAACTTATGTCAGTCTTCAGCCTAGCGGGAATTCGAAAGAAGAAGAATGTCTAGTATTCAGCTTCTCGTCGCCCGTAATCATTCACTTTAGACAGAGTTCAATTCTTTCCATCTTAGCAATGAATCACAAATGTGGCACCCAAACATTGAGCTTCTTAATGTATCGAGAATTCTGCAATTGGATGACAAGCTTTTTATTGAAAACTGATCGGTGCCAGCGGTACTTACTGGGAGCCGTATCCAAATCGTCGAATCCAAGCCTCTCCATCAAATCCGGTCTTTTGATAGTTACTTCAAGCCACTCGTGTTCAACTAATTGAGGTTCATTTTCAGCTACGTGGGTCGCAGGAGGTATGTTCCTGGAATTAAATTTAAAAACTTTCCATATCGAAGCGAGAATTGAACTCTTTTGACAGGTTCTATGTGGTTCCATCAAACATATGCCACCATAGTTTGAAGGACCTTCCGACCAAGGCCGCTTGAAATAGTGTCCAGACTTCTGCGCCGTATAGCAGGACTGGGACTATCAGAGCCTTACATAGTGATATCTTAGGTCTTCAAGAGAGGGATGTCTTCCTTAATGGCATTTTATGCCTTTATCCATTTATCCCTTTAATGCCCAAAAATACGCAAAAAAAAGCTTATCTTTTATTTCAAGCCCAAAGATACAGCGACTTGCAAACGCATTTCTTCATTTTATCATGGCGGCAAAGTCATTGTTTTTGTCTCGTGTCTTTAACTATAGACGCCTGTTGAGAGCATCATCTCCTTAAACTTAAGACACATTTTGTAAGGCACCTTCTTACCTTTTTTGTTATGGAAAAACGAACTATAAAGATTATGTTCCGAAGTTTCAGTAATTTTTGAACTTAAATAACTTTTCATGGAGTAATGCATTCTGATGAATGCCTTCTAACAAAATGAAGCAGAAGACGTGCTCTTTGACATAAGCTATAGGGTTGCCTAGTGAAATTAAAATTACTTGAGTTACCGGAGTTCAGAAACATCTGATGACAGTACTTTTGACCGACCTCTTTCGAATACTTCCGAGTGTTGAGAGCGACTACCATTCACACGATGTTGAGTCAAAGACCGAAAATATTTTCAAAAACAATGAAATGAACCCTTAAGGTACACAAGTTCAACATGTGAACAAAAAAATGCCGCCACTCCTGTGCCAGGCACTAGGGTATACACACAAAAGGTCTTGTAAACTTTGAGGTCTTCTCATGCCTTTTACAGAGAATTTAATTAAGTTGTGTCATTAGTCTCATATCTTTAGGCAGTCTATGCCATCTTAACGATTTCATTTCACGGAGACTGACAAATTAAGTCATTGTTTTGCGAGACTTCATCGTTAATTCGCTTAAACTTAAAATGATTCATGAACCTGTCATTTCAGAAATGTCGGAATATTTTCAGAATACTTAAGTTCTAGACGTTTATCACCTCCCAGTGACATAAAATCCCGTTCGCTGAGCGACTGGTAAAGTCCAAGCACGATTATCGTCGAGTGCGTCGTAATCTTCCTCCGAAATAGCTGAGAAAAAGTATAAATCAATTCGATTCGAATCGGAATGTGATAAAATTTTCTTCCATACAAAACTTATCTGAATCAGAATCGCCACGATAAGATTAGGACGGGTACGCTCTATATTGCCGATTAATAACTTGTTAAGTTCGATTACTGTCGCGTCTGAAGAAACAGCAAATAAAAATTGTTTTCGTGCTCAGGGTGTAATTCATAATTCACAAGGACAGATGCGATTTACGATAAGGCACGGTGTTCTCCTGAAAATAGCAACTTATCGTGTCGAGCAGTCGTATCTTGTGACCTTATGACGAGATCTCTGACAAACTGTTGGCGACCGTAGGTAAATCCATTTGTGAGATCGAGGACTGATCGGAAGTTCATTTTTTTCCAGTTCAACGATCTCACAAAATCAACTGGAAGACATCACAAAAACGCCGCGTATGTATCGACAGAAGCGTCGTGTGAAGTGCGTTTCTTAGAAACTCTCTTCACACTCAATTGCCCCTAAGGGTTCGTTTCAGGGAAATTCACAATTGGCATACAAAGCGTCGCCGAAATGTGTGATAAGAGATTCGCACAAAGAGAGGGCGTCTCTTACGCCTGTGTTTGGCTTAGTATTTTGTGCCGACAACCAGAGGAAGTGAGGAATTGATGGCGATAATTTTAATGACGTCTTCCTGCTGCTCTGCTCCGTTGGTGGATGCATCGCAATTATTTCCAAACACTTTCTGCTAATGCAGTCGTCCTTCCAAACTACAGCTGGAATGTGGACTTCGCTCTAACAATGAGATGACTAACACTCACGTCTCGCACCAATAACAGGCACAGCGGCAATCTTACCAACAAACAGTTTGTTTTCGATTCCCATCGCTTGTTGTGACAACTTAACCTCGTGCCCGACACACGTTAAAGCAGCTCCGTTCACCAGACCTAGCGTGCCGCGCATCCATAATCAACTACCTGTTACGTCCCAAGCAAGCAGAACCAGTTAACAGCCGTCAGCCGGCGAGCAGCGATCATCGTCTGTTATGTATACAGCGACATTAGCAGTGTGCTCACCTTGGCCCCCATCAATTCGGAATTCATTAGCCACGGCAGCGGCGCGCGTCGTTTAGACACTCAGCCAATGTCAAGGGTGCACTGCGGGGACGCCTGCAGACTTCTGAGACTTCCACCACCTGCACCACTTGTTGCCCACTCGAATGCAGATGCAAACACGGTTTCCCTGATGGCTGCACCCCTCCTTTCGGTCTGAAAGTCGAAGCCTCGCAAATGTTTGCACGTCGCGGTAGGATTTCATTATCTCCTTATCAGCACGTGGCCGCGGCTGTCAATATCTTTCGTCGAGAAGTGACAGTCGTGCGTGGCGGGGGTTCGGATATGGGTCAATGTGCCAAGAACAACTATGAGATAAAAAAATCGTTTTCGTTTTCATTGTTTTGCCAGAGCTGCCGCCGCGCACACCGAGACGCCCCATCGCACAAGGTCGATTGAGACGTGCGCCTGAGGCGGGGGCAGCGGTACTCCTTCAGTGATTGCCCCCGGAAAATGATTTATTCGTCGCTCCTGGGCAGACTTCGGTGCAGAAAGCAATGACTGTGGGCAGCACGACAATGCAGCGCTACAGACCCACACAGCCGCTGAGTGTCGCCCGGCTGTGTGCTGAATGGCCACGTTGAAAGAAAAATACTCTCGCTATCAACAGGTAAACAAACACGCCACCAGTCTCTGCCTTGTTTTAATCGAATTCGTTGCTTTTGTCTGCGCGAACTGCAGCGGGGTGGGAACGACGGGGCCGTGCCATGACGGAAATAAAAGTTGGCATGGATATTGTTTTTTTTTTTCTCTCCCGCCTGCAACCGGGTCAATGATTTGTGGGCGAGCCTGTAAAGTTACAAAAGTGCGGCTAAGTGAGTTTTGTAGACTTTTGGCAACCCAACGGCGGCTGGCTTTTGTGAAATGAGCGGCAGGTGGCAGGGGTGCCGATGTGTGGAGTGTTGACAAAGAAGCTGTCAGGAAGTAGACGATGGAGATGGGGCTCTGTTCTCACTATGACGCACGGTCTTCCTGAAGTTTGCATAGCTGGCAACAGATTACTTTGTTGTGAACAAAGATGACGTGGGTTTTTGAGACAAGTGCGATTAAATCGAGGCAATTTTTAAGTGATTGCATGGGAGTAGAGGAATATGGGACTTGTGAGTGTTTTCCAATGATCAGCTTTGAATTTGATTTCTGCAACATTGTCGTTGAAGAGGCATGTTGTCTGTGACCTTAAGAACTCATTGTGACCGGTTCAACATGAACTAAGTGCGTCGCATATGAGTCTCTTGCGGTCAAATGGACAAGAAAGGGATGTTGTTCATTTTCGAGCCCACAATGATCCTCGATATCGTGCCGAATTGGGGCTAAGATGAACGTTCTCATTGAGGGGTACATGCGCTATATTCGAGCTGAAACTGTGAGCTAGTGCGTGCAGATAATCGTTCTGGTTCGCTCCCAAATTGGTAGGATTTGAACCATAATTCTTGGTAGTATGGAAGGTGATGTACAGCCTCATCACAACCAACCTTGAAGTGGTACCCAGAGAGAGACCTTCCACCATTACGAGGAAGCTACAAATGTTTGTGAAAGGGTGCCTGCCCTACATCTTAAGGATATTCTAGCCAAACAGCATCTCTAGCCAACAGCTTCCTCAGAGAATGGGCCATGAACCTATAGGCACAACCAAATGACCACGAAAGTGGTAGTAGATCGATCACACTCTCTGAAAGGGCGACAAGTTCATAACTAACCAAGTCAGGCAATGGAGCCCGCTTACTCAGGATGGCAGAATGCGCGGTGGAGGTAGATGCACGGCAACTGCGAAGACTTGGCCACTTTTTCAGAACCTGCACACAAAAGCGCGCATGCATTTTAGAGGGACCCGTAAGGAGACAAGTTACGTTGAAGGGGCGAAAGTCCTAGATAAGAGGACTCAACTCTGCGATGTTAAGTTTAACGAAATGCTAACAACACACGCTCCGAAGTCATCAAACTATTGTTCTGAAAGAAACACCAACCTTGGATTTGAGGACGGACCAAGCCCCAAAAATTAACATCGGTGGCCAGATTGTTATTAGATTTTGAAACCTATTAACTCCCCAACAGCCAACTGGAACGCTTTTCCTTTCAATGATGTAAACATAACTGCAGTCCAACCAAAACTGAAGCAGGTTGGCAACTTCGCAGGCTACTGCAACAAAGAGAGAGCGACAACGATTCCCGAAATCAAGGTTAATGCTCCAGCAGCACACAATGACAATTAAACTGAAATCACCAAAAGTCACTGCCAACAAAGCTTAATCGTTCTCTCCCAGAAGTGCAAACAATTCTTTCCAAACCCGTTTCCGGCCTGCTTCTGTCAATCATTGTGGCACCTTGAAATTAAGTGATCCGCTGGCTTAAAATGTCAAATGACTCAATTGAAGGATTTTTATGTTAGTTCAAGACAACTGCTTCATTGTCTTTATGAATTCATCTGAATCATCTGTTTGATGTGCTGGCGTCTCCATCAGCCCGATACTGGCGCACATCCAGAGATGAGAAAATTTTGAACAAAGGAAGCGGCATTTGTTATGTGTCAAGTGGCAGTTCTGGGATTGTTTTCGAAAACTATCAAAGGGACTGTGATAAATGAATGGATCATGATTTGAGATAAATGCTCAGCAGTCGTTTTGCTTTGTGACATATCACAAGGGTTGAGATCTTTAAGCAAATGGCGTCCAATCCGTCCAATAAATTGTGGTAGAGGCGCGTCACTCTCACATAAAACACGTAATCTTTAATCCCGCGGATTTTTATTTCAAAGCACAAAACTGTACAAGTCCAAATCTCCCTTAGCATGATCCTCGGCTATATGAACTACACAAAATTTGACCACAATATGTTTTGACGCATTTTCGCACATCCGTTGCCAACCAATGCCACCGATGATTCGATAAAAAGGACAGCAGCAGAAGTCTGCGCTGAAGGAATACAATTTACATCCTGCCGGCGGCTCCTTGCTTTTGTTTTCTTTCTGAGATTCGATTTTTCGTTTTATGTTTCTCTCCTGATCTCAACTTGTTGACCAAAGTCTTGCTTATCACAGATCACCCCACAGAGCGAATTGAATTTGACAAATAAGCGACCACCCGTTGATAGTGGATTGGTGTCGGAGCCGACGTTGTAATCTGTCGGAAACGCCTCCAAAAAAAAATTGTTGACGTTTCTCTCACTGATATTGTTTGCCGTTCACATTGCTCTTGCTGAGATCAAGGCCAGCTAGATTGATGACTGAAGAGCGACTACGTCTGAGTTCATTCAGGAAGACGCGCGATAAGCAATCGGCAAAGAATTTGATGCGTGCATACCTACATACACTTAATGTAATCAAATGTATGTGAAATTGGGTTCGGGAGGAGGGAGGGAGGTTTCACGGATGAGATTTCAAATTGTCACGTGTCACTATCTGGTGTGATGTTCACGCGGACAAAAGTGGAAACCGGAAATAAATGATAATTTTGAAATTTGGATCATTTTTGAATCCTCTTTAAATGGTTGGGTTGGATTTTAAAATTGTGATTTAAAAGTTTACAATTCTTTAAAATTAGCAAAATATTCAATGAAATTTGTAGCAAAAAATATGAACAAAAGGGTGGGTCAAAATTTAGAACAATACCAATTTGGAAGGAGAAAGTAGCAGAAATGTTAAACTCATCCCATAATTCCTAAATTTAACATTTTGTTAGAAATAGACTTTCTCAACAATGTCCAGAAGACGGGAAACATGCAAATTTGGAAACTTTAATGAAAAAAAGAGGGTGACTGTAAGTTATACCTAAAGTCAAATTTTTGCCGGACATTGCTCAGTAATTTTTCGTAAATTGTTTTTAAAAGCTTATTAAAAGAGTATGCTCATATTATCGTCTTTGAGAAACAAAATTTTGGAACCGATCAAAGAAACGCGCATAACTTCCAAACTTTAAGTTGGGTAAAAGTTTTGATCATTCAAATGATAAGCATAAACCCCGTTTTGTATTGACCTTAAATTCGCAGAAAAATTTGACTAAATCCAGATGCCCAAAAAATGGATCGAAATTTTGGTAAGGTCTATAAAAAAATTAAACTCCTTCTTCTGGTTCTTCATTTTCGGCACATTTTCGAATGAATATCAGACTCCACGCATATTAGGAGTGACCAGTTGAGGTCGTTACACCTAAAAACGTCAAAAAGGACACAAAATCGTTTTGGAAAATCTCAAACTAAAATTGCGCGAGATAGCTGACACCTTCGTGGTTGCCGTGACGTAGTGGGTAAGTGCGTCGACCCACACGCAGAAGGTCTAGGTTCGATTTCCACCACCACCTCTTTCGAGTTGCTAAACACTCAAAGAGTGTCTATGAAAACCTTCTCAAATCTCGCCGTTTGGAGTCCGCAAAAAACTGTAGGTCCTTTCTACTCGTGAAAGAGAGAACAACTCGAGTAGTTGTTGTAGAAGTTAGGTCCTTGTTCCTTGTGGTCTGTAGTGTCACTCAATTATAATTAGCATCGAAATGGGTGCCGCGTCTGCTCACAATGGACCAAAAACAACAATGTATCGATGATTCTGAGAGCTGTTTGGAGCTGTTCGGCAAGAATAAACATGACTTTCTGCATCGGTATGTCACAATGGATGAAACATGGATCCAGCGCTACACTCCAGAGTGAAATCGGCAATCAGCGGAGTGGACAGCAGCTGGTCAATCACGCCCAAAGCGTCGTCTGACAAGATTATGGCATCCGCATTTCGGGATACGCTCGGAATTTTAGTCATCGATTGTCTTGGAAAAGGCACAAGGATCAACAGCGAATACTACATTGCATTTTTGATGCATTTGAAGAATAAAATTGCAAACAATTTTCGTCAAATTTCCAAATGAATTTAAGACTCAAAGCAAGTTTGGGGAAAAGTGCCTAAAAAGAAAGACCTCAAAACTTGATCCAAAACTGGCTTGTTAGCAATTATCAACATTCCGCCCTGAATTGCGAGACAAAACTTACTTCTGCAGACATGTTGATGATTCATTGTTTTAAGCAAACAAAATTTTGATTTCAATTCAAATTTACATTTCCATCCAAAATTTTTGTTCCATATAATATTTGGATTACACAAATTCTAAACAAAAGCTTAATACAGATTTAGTCCGAATTAAGAAAAATATTTTGACCAAATGCTTTCGTTCCTTAATTCGATCTTGATTTTGCTCCTATCGGTATCTGCAGAGTTCGCTCCTTAATTTGTGTCACATGTCCAAACAAATCTAGCACACATGAGACATTTGGGATGAGTTCCTGAAACAGTTGACCCGAAAACTGGCCTCATCTGTCATAAACAATAACTATCAGACCACTTGCATAGCCATTCGCCATTAAAATTGTTTAGATGACACACAAGGTCTGTCATAACAATCAACAAAAAAAGAACTTCTTGGTTTAATCATCCCCTTCAAGCTTCAGCTCAAAGGCTCAATTAAAATAGAGGCATTGGTATATTTTCATCTTCCATCCAGCTGATTGAAGTCAAATGTTCAACTGCTCCGCCCTCATCCGGGTCTGATTTCGACCCAAATACTGCGAGATAACATGACGAGAAGTACTGCCACCATTGTCATCCACAATTACCACCACTATCAGGACGCTGTCTGATAAGCGCGTGTCGATAAACCGCTGGACATTGCTCATGCAATGCACTGCATGCACAGTGCATAGTTCTATTACGCGACGACAATTTTTTGCACACCGCCAAAGCTGTCGCATAATTGACGCCTGCTGCCTATCGGAGTTGGAGCTAATTTTAGTAAGTCCATGACGGAGGCGGTTTCAGAGAAGCGAAGTGCAAAAGTATCGCGTGTCTCAATGTGCCCCTCAGTTATTCAGGTCGAGTGGCGATACACTTTTGTTCCGATCGACGACATTATCGGCGTCAGCATTTCACCGAACATGAATTAAATTCTGTGATGTCATAGGAGGGGTTTGTAAGCGTAGGCAAATTTCGAGTTCAATCGCATGGTGATTTTTTTCCACTCATTCCTGTACCTTAGGTGGGGTTATGGGGAAGGTGTCGAGCTACGTTCGGAAATAGAGTGTGTGACTGGCATTGAAAATTCCCGATTCCGGTTAGTCTTGCATCTGCGCACTTACCTGGAGACTATCAGCAAATGCGCTGCTTAATCGGGGCATTTTTACGATTCTCTTCACACTTCGCAAATAGAAGCCAGTTTTGAGGAGTTGCTGCAGTGTTGTCGGAAGATTTTGGGGGAACAAAATACGTGTTCCGCAACGTTGACATTTTCTTTGACGGTATCAACAGTTTTGTTATTGTCGACTTTGATACCGCTGGGATTTATCATTTGTAGCTCACGTGTGTGGTGTTCTCTGCAGGAGGACTTCACAACAATCTTGTATTTACATATTTTGATCATTAGGTCATATTTGAAGATCATTAAACTAGTCTGACTACAATTTAACTGATTTGGCTAAAATTTTACTTTAGACTAGGCATTACGTATGTCTTCCCCAACTCGGCTCTTGTTCCAGAAAAGACCGGAAAAAAACCCTTCATTAAGGACCGCTTGTCGACGTAATAGATCGCTATGATCTTTGCCGACCGAGTCTCCCTGAAACTCTCCCAAAAATCGACGCTGCCTGAACTGATAATAGAAGAAGAATGGAAATGTTGTCAAAAAGCCATTAAAGAAGCTGCCGCTGATGTGCTGAATTTCACTCCTCCACCCAGAAGGAACTCATGGTTTGACGACGAGAACAGGTAGGCACATGCAGCTAAGCAGGAGGCCTAAAAGGCAACGCTGCATCGAATAACGAGAGCTGTTCGTGAGCTCTACGAACAGAAAAGAAGGAAAAAGACAGAGCATGAGAAGCGCGCGGTCGAAGAGTTGGAGAGGTGTAATGGCAGGAATGAAGTTCGAAAGTTTTACCAAAAGGTGAAACATCTATCCGGTGGATATAGGGTTCGGACCGAAGCCTGCCGGAACCAAAACGGACACCTAGTAGTAGAGTCACAGTCGGTGCTAAGAATCTGGAAAGATTATTTTTGCGGACTTTTAAACGGCGATGACAGCCCAAATCACGCTGCTAGGCAGAACATTCCTCTCAGTCGATGATAGGCAAGAATTCCGTCCCCCCGACTTAGACGAGGTCAAGATAGCAATATCGGACTGTAGCGCCACAAGAAAAAGAAGAAGAAGGACCGCAAGTCTTGTCCGTGCATCTATGCGAATTCTTACTACGACTTCGAATGGTTGAATTTAAGAAATACCAAATCCTTATTGGTAAGTGCGTCGACCGCCACGCAGGAGGTCTAGGTTCGATTCCCGAACACCTCGCATTTTCGTCACGGCAGCACCTCTTTGGAGATGCTCACAACACTCAAAGAGTATCAATTGTCTATGAAAAGCTTATGAAATCTCGTCGTTCGGAGGCTACAAAAACTGGTCTCTTGTGGGCTGTAGTACCACTCAACAGCAGCACATCCAAAAGAACGATCACTCTTCAGTCTAAGTGGGTCTGATTACAAATTGCGTTAATGGACAAAAATGCATTAAATATGCGCGACACAGCTCCAGTTCGTGCTAATTCATAAGCATAAATAAATAAAAATTGAGCAAATAAAGTCGCCAATAAGTGTCGTGCCCGAGAAGTTTAAGCGCTTGTTCTGTGTCCGTGACACCTAAAAAATGGAGTAGCAAAACTCGATCCAAAACTGACTTTGCGCGATCTATATCTTTACATTTTTCAATCAATGCACATTCTTGTTGCTCTTATCAGGCTTCCAGATAAGGGAAATTCGAAACCGTCGTAGCTTTACCCCAAAACTGTTTCAATCAGAGAGCCCGCAACAATTTCAATCGAGGGCTAGGTTAAATTAGGTTAAAGTGTTCCAGTTCCAACTGAAACTTCTGAGACCACATAGTCCACAAAGGGGGCCATTGCAAGCTTCGGTTTTTGCTTTCTTTCGGGTAATGAGGGATGTGTGGTAATCTAGCATTGTCATGATGCAACACAAATCCTTTCCTGTTTCTGTTTCTTCATTGCTTCACTGACCATGTGATGTTGTGCACAGTACAAGACGGTCTCATAACATTCTACCATCCCACAATACACCAATTTCCAAATCCCACCATACACCCAAAATAGACTTCTTTGTCGTCAATCAAGGGTTTGAAGTGGTTTGTGGTCGATAACTCCCAAATTTTTTTTTCGAAAATGGTTCCATTTCCTTGCATTTCATTAAATTTATTTGCGTTAATTCTTGTGACTCTCAAACTTCGATAGATGACTCCAAACTGTCCTACGATTGACGTTTAGTGCATCCGCTATCTTCTGACAGCTGCCGTACATCTTGCCTTACCACTTGTAAAATTTAATTGACTCTTTCAATCATAGGACGAACAACGCGAGGCGCGTCTTCAACATAAACATTTTTGAAACAGAATCGAAAGAATTTTCAGATTTGTTTGCTGTGTTCTAATTTTTTGTACTCTAGCAAAAAAGCATCACATAGCTCATTTCTTAACATATTTCACTCATATTCAAATTAATGTAACTTTTAACTCTAGCAACAAATTACAAAGCCATCTTGATAGAAAATGTAGCCTGACATGTCACCTTTCAGACATGTGTTCGTTTGATAAAATCGAGTTAGTGCATCTTAAGCTTGTTTCTTTAAAGGGGTACAGAACTTTTAAGAGGTATAGAATTGATTGACATTTTTTGTTCGAAAGAAAATCTTTCGACATTGTATCTTAAGAACATTTTTTGGCATATAACCACCACGGCTAGCTCGGACGCGTGGCTCAGGCGTCAGTCTATGTACGTTGACATCCCAAGCCAAACTATATTTAAATCAATTGACAGCTGACCAAATGGCCTCCAGTTAAAAACGTGCTGCCAACTCCCGTTAATATAATAACACATCAGCCAATAAGTCCCGGGACATACAGAGGGCGCCACTAACAAAAAAGAATTCGTATTAAATGAACAATGTTTGTTAGTGGCGCCCCCTATACATATGTATATCCCGCGACTTATTGAGTGATCTGCTGAAAATGAAAATTACAAATTACACAAAAATTCAAATTACAATTTTACCCCAACTTCACGCATACAAAATTCACAGAAATTCATCAAAATATTACGGAAATCAATTTGTTAATTTAAAGGCAATGATCCCTAGTTCATGCGCATTTAAAGTTTATCAGAAATTTCACGAAAATCGCTTTATAACGCAATACTCGCCTCGTTAGAAATGCCCACCCGTTCACCCTTAAGCCCACCTTCGGACGTACAGTTAAGTTTAGAGACTCGTTCTTCATCCGCACTACATGAATATGGAATGCTCTTCCCAGCTCAACTTTTCCCAATCAATACAATCCACAGGTTTTTGAAACTAATGTGCACCGGTACCTCCTTCCTATCTCTTCCTCTATACGCTCGGCCCGTGATGTAATAATCCCTTTAGCGCGCTCCAATTATAAAAAAAGGAAATATAAGGAATGGAAGGATGAATGGACGTACGCACCGAAAATAATAAATTTATATTATAAAAAGCAATATCTTTAATTACTTTAGCCTTCTTTTGCTTATTTTTGTATTCAAAGTTAACTCTTAACGCTCTTAAACTGCTGAAGTCAATTCTTAAAGCCAAGTGCTGCTCACTTCACGCTTTATGAGTCATATCTTACAAAGAATGTTTTTTCCTCTTTATTGCGAGACCAATGCCCATTTTTCCTAAATCCTTTTCGAGTAAGTGTCGGTTTATTGTTAAAAAAATCATCTCCAGTACACCTTGCACTGATTAACAATCAACGAATGTGTCACACTGTCGCTGAATCCAATTGTCCGTTGTCAGAGCCTGTAAATCAAGTGTGAATAAAACAATTGCATGTAATGGACACTTCATGAAACATTGCTCCCAGAAGTTGGCATAAAATTTCCGCATTTATAACCGCAAAGAAATCAAGATCCAATGAATCAGATTGGAATACAAACTGCCACACAAATACTGCCCGATCTGTGAAACAAGGAATGTAAACAGGTTCCACTGAAAAAAACAGGTATTCGACGCTTGCTATAGCACCAGCTGAGAAAATTTTTTGTTACAGTTTCGATTTACATCATAACCGATAGAAGCTTGTCTTGAAATAAAAACTCACCGCAAGCCAAGCCCCGTAAAATTCACCACAAATTCTTTTCACTTAAATTATCAAACTATAGGAAGCCGTAAAGAGCGAACATTTGTTTAGATTCAAGGGCTACTGAAAGTGTCGCTTGTCACGCGTGATATTCATGTTTATTCATTAAAAATGCAATCTGCATAATTGACTGCATGGTGCTCACTGACAACCAGAAATGACTGTCATTCCAAACAGCTGATTCTTTCTTTCTTAGCCCACTCACGAATTTGACGGAAATCGTGCACATGGACCCCAATCAATTGTCACTGAAATTTGTAAAAAAAAATAGCAGATGATGTTGGTGTCCATATTTCTAATGGCTGTGGTTTTGAAGGTATAGAACTTTAAGTTGGCAACACTGTATTAACTGGCGGGGATTTTGACAGTTGTTCTGTAATTTTCGTTTTTAGTTTGATTTGGATATGAACATGAAGAGATGACGTGTGTAGAGCGCTTCCAAATTGTGCGATTTGTGTCCAAAACAAAATTGCCGGTGATCTCAATTTTCATAAGCTAATATCGTGAGACTTGTTGCGAAGGCACTGAGCTTGGAATAAAAGATTAATCGGTCCTCCATCAAAGACAGACATGAAATCAAGCGTCTATCTGTAGCTTGTATTGTGCTTGTACGTTGACAAAGCTCAGGGTAGAGTAGAGTAGAAAGGACCTACAGTTTTTTGTCGACTCCAAACGGCGAGATTTGAGGAGCTTTTCATAGACAATTGATACTCTTTGAGTGTTGTGAGCAACTCGAAAGAGGCGGTGCCGTGAAAGAATGCGAGTCGTCCCGCCCGGGAATCGCACCTAGACCTTCTGCTTGTGAATTGACGCACCTTCCCACTACGCCACGGCGCCCACAATATATCCCCGTAATTCCTGTCATCCATTGCGGATGTGTTTACTTGAGTCCTGAGTGCGTATTTTCATCCTATTCGCTTTGATGACATTTGGAGGAGATGTTTCTGTTTCTATTATGTGATATGCACCTAGTTAAGCGTCTACGGATACAATGCTTTGAGAAAATGGATAGCAGTGCTCTGGACCTTACAGTCTTTGAATCCCAGCTAATGGGACAATTCAACAGAAGATAGTATCTCTAAGATGATGCACACAAGTGGAGAAGGACATCAACCAACTTGAAGTAAGAAACTGGAGGCAGCTGGCAAGAGACCGTGCTACCTGGAGAGGCATGTTGGTTGAGGCCCAACTCCATCCAGGTCATTCAAAGAAGAAGAAGAAGGTTCCCCTCGTTCCAGACTTTTCTTCCTTCTGGACTCTGCCACCAGAACTACTCTCATTTTGCTTGAGATTCATGCTCCAAGGTAGACATTTTTTCTAGTTTTGCCTCGACAGTGCTGTTGCTTGGGATTGTCTATGATCAAGACAGTGTAACGATCACAACAACACCGTCCATATTTGATGGTGATTCTGATGCCCTCCTACATTGATATGTCAGTGTTGTACAATCCTCTTAGAGACGGTCTCGGTCTCACTCTCTCTCACACACAACTTTTGTCATTTGTAGTCGAAGCAGTGTGTATGCCTTCATAAAGTGTGTTGCAGTTGAGTTCGAACCTTGAAACCTCTTCACATGACCACTGCTTGCCCAAAGGCGAATTACCATCCTACTCATGTCCAGGAACCTGTCAAAATTGTTGGCTCATAGTTGAAGGAATACCAACCAAGCAACATGCAACCAACATTTCAATATGGCAACATAGACGTACCCTGAGCCTGTCATCCTTCTTCACAGGTCCAGTTTAAAAGTGTCATCTGTGTAGCAATTGCGTCTTTTTTTGTCAGATCCCAGCCATCCGTAACTGTGTCTTTCTTTTGATCTTGAAATGCTCAAATAAACAAATTCAAACGTCACTTAGATAAGGACCGACACAGAGCTCGTGATAAGATAGTGTAACATCGTGTGAGACCGTAGCGCGCTTCCACTTACTTCTCAGCCAGCAGCTGGTCTATTTATAAGTTCGCCGCTGTAGATTTTGACACAGAACTGAAAATATTACACAGTAGTGCCAACACGCGGTCGGCGTTCCTCGGTCTATTGATAGATTCCCATTTCCTGATGTCCAAGATAGAGAGCACGTATCCGCTATCCGGCAACCTGGTGGAGTGTTTAGAAAACTTTCCATTCAGAGGGTGCTTCACTTTCGCATAGCTGCTGCTGCTGCCGCTGCCGACCCCGGCACATCAGCTGTGTTGATAAAGAAGACCCCAGCGGAAGGCACCCCAAAAATACCCGGCTATCTCGCACTGTACCCCCGTATCTGTTGTTGTTTGTTCCGAATTTCATTCGTCGGTATACACCGCTTAAGTGTTTAATTAAATGTCGTCAAATGAAGTCGTAAAAGCAGCCTGGACGTCGATAAGTCCGCGCCGCAGGAAGTGCTGGAATGACTCTGGAGAAGGCGATAATGGCCACTCGGCTGGGGGTCGAACTGGTCTGCGGAATGAATGATTTTGCTAGATTCCAGCGGGATGTGGGATGTCCATCCTCTTTAAGTCGTCGCTCGTAAACGTACCTGGTATCATATAGGCGACACTTCGTTATCCGTGAGATTAGACCAGCAGCAATCGAGATAGAGGAGTTTCGCCTTGTTGTTGAGTTAAATGGGGCGGCAAAGCGACGACGCCTATCTGCAAGCAGTCGGGCTGTGTGCAGGGCAATCAATTCTAAAGCGTCTTATCGCTGACCGTCTGCGAGCTTTGTTCGCGCAAACAATGCGAAGTGGACTTGAGAGAGTCCACTAATTAATGCGGGAATGCAGTAAAACTTGTTTACCCAGATGTCGTTAACGGCTTAGCCTCTTCCACGAGTGCTTCGTTTTGCATTGCGATTTAATTGAGTGCTGATAGAGTCGTCTGCGGGTGCATGTGCAATTGCAATTCACCGTGAAATATGGTTGATTACGAGCTTCTCCAACGCTGAGTATGGAGTGAATGAGATGGCGACTCTCTATTTGTTCTTGGCAGGAATTACGCTCGTAAGGTCGTGTGGATGGACAATTTTGAGAATTTATGTGGTCTACGACCAGTGTCTGTTTGCATTGAAAGGTATTTAGTCTGAAATCCGGGAGCTGTGAAAGATGGAGTTGTTCACGCTCTAACCTATGACTAAATGGAAAAAAGAAAGATTGCATCTGCAGCAATGAGTGCAAGGAGTGATGCATAAATTTGCAGCTCTTTGTCTTAAATCTGGCAGTGATTCGGGTGTTTAATATTGAGATCACTTTCTCTCAGATAATCTGACATCCTTCATCACTGCAATTCACATAAAATTCAAAGCAACAATCCTCAAACTTCTTCGGAAAAATCTCCACTTCAAGAATTGAGCAAGAGATAAATAAACGATAAAAAAATAGTATTTTGCTGCCGTGACGGAAGTGACGTGAACTAGGTCCAAGATTCAATTTCTACTGCAAGACCCAAATGTACAACCTTCTGCGCATTGTGATAACCTTGTATTTGCTATGTATTGAAAATGAAGAAAAATTGGTAATAACCTCAGACATCTACAAGCAGAGTCCAAAAAGAAAAACTGCTGTGCTCTCTTTCACTGGTTTCTTCCTGCGCCTTCAACCCCAATCCAACGGTCAAACATAACTTGTCTTTTTGGATCATGATGGAGTCTATTTTCATAGATGGAGAGTGTCAACATTTTGGCTGAATCGAATTTGAAGTTCCGGCCGTTTCCGGGGAGCTTTGAAACATTGAAAAAGTTCAGTTTAGGCTGGTGATTCGATTCTTGTTTTCTTAAAGAGAAAATCGATCACTGAAATTACAAAAAATTAGTTCCACGGGTTTAAAAGTACTTAAACATCTGTTCTTAATGAGCCAAGCCTGGTACCTTTAAGACGACTGCCACGGAGGATTGAGTGTCAAAAATCAAGAACTTCTATTGGCATTCCGCCGATATAAGGTGCACAGGTCAACAGCGGCATTAGGAATCTAGAAAGACCACGTGAGTTAAACTCTGCACGAAATATTGGGCACTACAAAGCTTTAAGCCAAATGCACGATCGGCGCCGCGCTATCTGACTCCGGACAACAAGCGCTACTGACAATTTCAGAGCAGTTGTTAATGCTGTTTGATCCCAATCCAAAGACTTTTCTGAGACATTAATTCACTAGGCACCAAGGAAATGTCGAAACAGTGGATTTCACCCGGCAAAAGCAGCCCAAAAAAAGTGGAAAACTGTCCTTTTGCCCAGATTGGTAAAAGACACAGCTGCCTGGTGTTCATAAGGTGTGATCTACATCGACTATCTAGAAAAATTGAAACCGGTCGCTGATCTATTACGCTGGATTTACGATTTGAGAACGAATCTCAGGCAACAAGACCCCATTTAGCAAAACAGAAAAAAAATTCCACCACGGCTATGCCTTGGTTCAAACAATCAGCGTCACCACAGCCAAATTGGTCGAATAAGACAGTCTGCGTTATCCAGGTAATAATAATTGAGTGGCACTACAGCCCATAACGGACCAGGGCCTAGCTTCTACAACAACTACTCGTGTTGTGCATGCTATTGTTCTTCACGAGTAGAAGGGACCTACAGTTTTTTGCCGATTCCGAACGGCGAGATTTGAGAAGCTTTCCATAGACAATTAATACTCTTTGAGTGTTGTCAGCAACTCGAAAGAGGTGGTGCCGTGAAAAAATGCTAGGTGTCCCGCCGGGAATCGAACCCAGACTTTCTGCGCCGCAGTCGATGCACTTACCACTGCGCCACGGCGACCACGTTATCCAGGTACCCCATGCGAATTTTTTTCTGCAAACTTGAAAAATTCAAGCGGCAGTAGAGCCTTCAGTCGAATGAGAGGGTTTTCGCCACAGTGAATGCCTACTTTGCAAATCTCAGACAACTTATTTTTTAGACGGATTAAAGCAGTTAGAGCAACGCAATCCACCTTCTGGATGAAGTATGTGGATGAATAAGAAATAGTTCATGGACAAAGGAACTAGTATCTGGAGTTGTAAAAAAGGTCCGGAGTGACACAACTCTAGTTTTAGTCTAGAGGGTGAAGAAAAACAGTGGACCATGCAATACGATCTCCGCCCGTCATAGGAAATGGTGAAAAATGTTTTACACACTCCCCTGTCCAAAGAAAATTTTAATTGTACAATCTCTCAGCTCTCTCTATGTGCATGCTACATTTTGCGAAGGACAGAATGAGATTGTCATCAATTTAAGCGTGAATACATAACTCTCGGGCAAGGCTGACTATTGGTGCCATCTTCAAAGGATCTAAGCTGCGGTTGAAGTATGCGTTGATCGCATTTCTTATAATTGATGCAAGAGATAGGCAGGTTGTTTAATAATGAATAAATTTTACCGCAAGGCAAGTACACAGATGGATAAAGAGATAGATGTAAGTGGTGCTCCCTTCTCAGTACTTAATCGTCTTTTCTGTGAAGCTATATATCCCTTATAATTTGTCCAGAATCCGAAGACTATAAATTTATTTTTGTGTCGTCCCTTTAAGGATATTATACCACCTTCTCGCTCTTTAACATATGGCTACCAAACACAGGCACTTACTTATTATTTGACCACTTGTGTAGCTTGACATTCACCTTTTGGTAACTGACCTTTAACCACATTTGTTATAAAAGTGAACAGTAAGAATTTGGCCATCAGATGCAAATGTATTGCATGTAATTTGTGTCAGCATATATGAGGAAAATATTTGCCACACATAAATTGTATTATTTTCAAGTCCCACCTTGAACCATGATAACGAGCACTGAATTGATCGCTGAACACTGATACGCGTTTTTGCGAAAAACATCAAGTGTAACCGATAATAAATAAGTCGTAAAAAATTTACGTTTGAGAGTAAATGCGTTGCGCGTAAACAAATAGAAAAAACAATTTCAAAAAAAGGGGAGAACTGAAAAATGTTTTGATTGAATTAAGACAAGCAAGTTGATGTTTGCTGGACATCAGAATTATTATGTAGTGGGCTTTTGTATAGCATACGGCAACTTCGTGCTCTATAAAGGTTTCGTTTTCATTTCTAGTTTCCGAATTTCTATCTGTCCATAATATTTGTCACACTCTTCGTTTTTCCTAAACCTTTTCTTTCCTGAGTATTTTTCCTTGGACGACGATGGACAAGAATTCCGTCCCCCCGACTTAGACGAGGTCAAGATTGCAATATCGAGACTGAAGTCGAGCAAAGCTGCTGGCGCGGACGGACTATCCCAAGAAGTACAAATCGACACTCACCATCTATTTGTCGATTCGATTCGATTCGAGACGAGCTACACAGTGCCATGTCTAGTTTTGGCATTCCTACCGAACTCGTCAGATTGTGTAGGATGACAATGGAGAACTCTCGCTGCTCTGTCAAGGTCGGGAATGGACTCACCGAGACCTTCAATGTCGAAAAAAGGTCTTAGATTAGGCCAACGCACTGTCATGTGACTTCGTAAACATCATTCCTGAGAAGATCGTGCGTAAATCACAAGTCAACACCAGAGGCACCATCTTCCAAAAGTTAGTTCAATTGCTAGCTTACGCCGACGACGTTGATGTGATTGGGAGAACACAACGAGCCGTCAATGACGCGTTTGCTGGCATTGAAGCAGAAGCGGCTAAAATGGGTCTGGTGGTTATTGAGGGCAAAACGAAGTACATGCTGTCATCAAGGAAGGACACACAACATCGACATCTCAAACAAAGCGTCACACTAGGCAGCAGAAACATGGAGATAGTCAAGGACTTCGTCTGTCTCGGCTTCGCGGTAAACAGGGACAACAACACTAGTACCGAAATCAAACGCAGAATCACTCTTGCCAATCGCTGTTTTTTCGGACTCAAGAGCCAACTGAGTACTAAAGCCCCCTCTCGAAGGACTAAGCTTGCTTTATATAACACCTTGATCATCCCAGTCCTACTTTATGGCGCGGAAACCTGAACATTACTAAGAGCGGATGAGAAAGCCCTTAGTCTTTTCGAGAGAAAAGTTTTGCGTGCGATTTTTGGTCCTGTTTGCGTTGATGACATCTGGAGGAGAAGATTTAACAACTAACTCTATGGGTCGAATCTGAGCCATTGGGACTACTTTACAGAGGACCGTCTAGGTTAAGGTGGCGCACACAAGTGTAGAAGGACCTCAACCAACTTGGAGTGCGCAACTGGTGGCAGCTGGCGAAAGACCGTGCTGGTTGGAGAGGCATGTTGGTTGAGGCCCAGGTCCACCCCGAACTGTAGCGCCAAGAAAAAGAAAGTGATTTATCAGTAAGTTCATTGTTTCACGCGCTGTATGGCTCGTAGTACCGTTTCTTTGAAACCGGAGCTTACATTGATCATGTGCTTGAACTTCAAAAAGATTTTCATTAAATTCTTCCAAGGCCCATTTACTGAAAACTTGACACGAATTCAAGTCGCCTGGCTTCAATTCTTATACAAGTTTAATGTTATTCACTTTCAGGCCAAGATCTTCACGTAAAATATGTCATGTTGTCGAATGTGTCAAGCCAAGCTGCTGGTAACGAGTTGATTCATTTCAGTCTTCGCAAATATCCTCAACTACAGCTGCTACAGTTTCTGCACTACAGGCTGGACGTGGTTAAACTGATCAAGTTTCATTCACTTATCTAATCTGGGACTTAAATTCGCGAATGATATTGCCAACAGTCGAATCACACGAAAAATGTTTCCCACAGAACGCGAATTTTGAAATACAGTTGAAGTGGTGTCTCTGTCTTTTCATAACGACTTGCTAAACTATACTGAACGAACATGAGCAAGGAGTTTGATGAGATTCAAGCGCCAGCGTGTCAATGAAAGCCTGTTGAACGACGAACCTCTGTACGGATCTCCCTTTTCAATTTCTGTCCATCTGTCTGTCAGTTCGTCCCTCTTATCCCACTTCCATATCGTAATGATAATAGTTGAGTGTTATTACAGCCCACAAGGGAACAGTGCCTAGCTTCTTCAGCAACCACTCGTGTTGTGGGTGTTACCGTTGTTTGCCGATTCAGAATGGCGAAATTTGAGAAACTTTTCATAGACAACTTGTACGCTTGGCGTGTTGTCGGGAACTCGAAAGCGGTGGTGCCGTGAAAAAATGCCGAGTGTTCAGTCCGGGAATTGAACCTTTGACCTTGGCGTGTGAGCCGGCGCACTTAAACACTAAGCCGCGGTGACCACAGTTCCATATGGAAAGCATTTTGAATACGATGTCAATGCATTTCATTCAGAAAAATGATATTTTGATGCGAAAACTTATAATTGGAGAGATTTGGGAATGTGCTAGGCCGGATCTAAGCCACAAGTTTTTTTTAACATCAATATGTTAATTCTAAAAATTTGAAAACGTCGTTTTAAAGAGCCCAATAAAAGCATTATAACGTCATAACCATCAGAATAGGCATTTACTGAGAGACTTATAGATATGGGAGGTACAAAGCAAACATAGAGGTCTAGGTCTGTATTTCGATCTTGACTGCATATACATAACAGATCACCCAATAAGTCTTGGGGCATATGGGGGGCGCCACTAACTAAAATATTTATTTAATATTAACTTTTTGTTTGTGGCGCCCCCTATATGTCCCGGGACTTATTGAGTGATGTGTTATACATTTAGTATTATAATTCAACTGTCAAATGGCCAAACTCTAAAATATCTCTTCTCACATAAGTCTGCGTTCTTGAAGAAGCCTTAATAGGAACAGAATTCCATGGAAGTAAATCGTCACCATCAAGTTGTGTATTTCCCAATAATTTCTTCACCAGCTAAAACAAAGTCAATCAATAATCAAACAACTACCTCGCCATCGCCAAATCACTTAACAAATACAATTTAACATTCCACATGGCAGACCTCTAGGGCCCCTACCACTTAACCTTTCCAATCAATCGATCAAAACAACGGCAAATGCCATCCAAAATGCGTGCTCTCAGAGTCTTAGAGACCTGTGTCAGATTTGAATGAACGCGAAGTCGTCCCAATTCAAATCACATCCACTTGGCGCTGGTTCGTTAAATTAATTTCACTGCCGCCGACCGCCCAATTAATTTCCCAAACAACTTTGTCACTTCGGCACACACAGCGCGCTCCCGTCAAATGCCTCGCAATCATAACCTCAATTAATTTGTAAATATTTTTTTTCTTTGTCTCTTCTTCCAGAAATCATATCAAATTTCCCGCAATTATCTCCACCCCTGAAACCATATCAACAATGGCAAGTGCTCGAGAGTAAGCCGCAGTCACTTCCCAGAAAAGCACAGCAAACTCATCTCGCGCACGCCGCATCGGACAGGAGTCCGGAGTAACAGGAAGGCGAGCAGCAGCCCAGGTCACGTGCTCCAGCTAGTGTCAGGCGGGCAGACATCAATGTAATCGGCGCGCGTGTTCAGTGGAACTCTTGCAGCAATTCATTTAAGTTCGTTTTGGTTTCGTTCGTTTTTTTTTCCTGAATTTATCGGTTTTCTTGCTTTTCAACGTGAGTGACCCCCTAGTTTGAACGCTTTTTTCGCGAATAGATTTTTTTGTGTTTTCCCACAAAACACCACGTAATGGCACACGCTCCTCCAGCCCGCAGAAAGGAATCGAACTGCAATGGAAACGCAAAGAAGTACGAGTCGGACGAGGACTCCCTGGGTGTCCCGGTTCCGCCCGACGGAGGCTGGGGATGGATGGTCGTGTTTGGATCGTTCATGATTCACATTATTAGTAAGTACCCACATTCACATTCGAATCCTTTTTTATGTGCCAATCGAGTTGTAGTTTTTACGGTCCGAACTTTATGGTGGCAAAATGCGGCATTAAATAGTTGACCGTGTGTGAGCAGGGGCGCCTGGACGATGGTGGACTAAAACCACAAGAGTGATGTGAACGGCAGGAAATTACTTGGTAATGGCTTGGGCAAATGCCGTCGGATGGACGTTGGAGAAGTGGCATCGTCAAAAGTCGATTAATCGGCTTGATCGATGAAATCATTTAAATTTTGAGTACATTTTAAGTCGGGATATCTTGGGAGGGTGGATAGGATTTAACTTCAGTTCAAAACCGCGAGATGTGCAATAATTGTCAGTGTTTCCAAGATGGAGTTGGAAAAGTGTCCCATCTGCGTGAGTGATGAGCGGCAGGTTTTCACGCCGAAGCAATTTAAGACGGAACACAGCGAGCCGTCTATGAGTCACTGGTGAGGATTGAAAGGGAAGTAGATTAAATAACTCTGGTAACCCAAAGAACAACATCGACACCTTGGACAGAGCGTCACACTGAGTAATAGCAACTTTTGATGTAGTCTATCTTGGCTCCTTTATTCCGACTAAAAAGGAATGGTCTTTGGATCTTTAATGACCTCGCGCACCGCATCTCCTCTGACCGTTCCTCTCCAGCTACGTCGCTTATACAAAGTTGACTTTCTCCGTGTCCAGGACTTGCCAGGAACTGAACCGGAAAGGGGATGTTGGCGGATGTTCACGAACGACGGAGGGATCTGGGGCTGGGGTTTTCGTGGAAGACGACTTCACACCTCTTTAGGTAATTTCGCATCCAACTTCCAGGCGGAAACATTTGCAAGCCTAATGGCCACTAACTATATTGTGAAGAATAAGTGAAGGGGGCGAAGTATCTACGGCTGCAGCGACAGCCAAGCTTACTAAACTCTTTCACCACTTCCAAGATAGTCTAGGAATGCAAGTCTTTTCTTAATTTGGACGGCGGGCTGAATTCAGAAAACTTCCACTTCCTTGGTTAGGGATGCCGTCGACGGATGGTCTTGCCCACTGGCACAACCAGAGATGGCATGACTCTCCAGGATGCAGGCTGACCAAGTGTATGCTTCCGAAAGTCAGCAAAAACACGCAGCTGTTGTCTGTAGACAGAGAAGAGTGCAGAAAACTTGTCGACGTACAAACGGAACACCCTTGCTAAGCACCTTAGTCTGCTTGGGCTTAGTGATGGCACCCGTTCCGACACCTGTGGAGAAGGCGAGCACTTATTCTGTCAATGTCCCGCCTTAGCTCGTATCATGTGGCGGCTGTAGGCGCTGGGAGGGAGCCTAAAACATAAGGTCTTTATTACAGAAGCACCTGCCGGTACATCACTCCAGGAATGACTTTTGAAAAACTAAAACTAAAACTAAGTTGACTTTATCTAAAACTTTGATTACTCCTGTCCTACTCTATGACGCAAAGGCCTTGACATTATTAAGATCGGATGAGAAAGCCCTTAAAACTTTAATCAAGAAAGTTTTACGTGCAATTTTTGACCTTGTTTGCGTCGATGGCATCTGTAGGAAAATATTCAACGCAGAACTTAAGAGGCTCTACGGCAATATGCGCCTAGTCCACTATCTACGAACCCAACGCCCCAGATGGCTAAGTCATGTAGAGCCAAAGAATACCACTATTCCGGTCGGAAGAGTCTTTTAATTTGACCCATTGAGACAACGCAACCGAGGACGATCATGTCTAAGATAGCGTTCACAATGCGGGGTGGATCTTAACCAATTTGGGTGCAAAATTGAAGGTAGCTGGTGAGCATTTGTGCCATGATGAACAGGCAAGTTTGCTGAGGCCTTAATTCACCCTGGACTGTCACTCGAATAAGAAGAACTAAAGATCTGAAAATTCTAAAAAAGTTCAACTCCAATTAAATTTTTTGTTCGAGTTTGCTCCTAGAATCGTCTTTTTCCGTATATTCCCCAAAACTCAAAACAAATTCAATGCATTTTCTGAATCATGAAATCCTCAGGGCATTTGTTTTCCAGTGTCAGGAATCTGAAACGGATTCTCAAATCGGATGTTAATTCAAAACTGCATCTGAGAAAGAATTATCTGATAAACGTAACCATCGACGTGCAAATCAGATTCGTTCTTTGCTTTGGCACACGAAACCCCCGGTGTGCGTCCTATACTCCCAACAAGCTCCTTTCATTACTCACTTTTCAAAAGTTCGGGTATATTAGCAGAATCTTCAAAATATTTAAAACTGAATCTTATAAGCACCTGAAGCACGAAACCCTCAGCATAGCTCGTTTCTAAAAACGCGAGCAGACTTGAGAAACTATAGTCATCACGCTTAAAGTCCTTCCCTCGGCAATCAATTATCTACTCACAGAACAGTACCCTTATCACATTTCACGTCGACAACAAACATTTGGCACTGACACTAAGTTGACACATTGAACTTACGTCAAAATCGTCTTCTTGTCAACTTGTCATCGGTTGTCAATGGCGGCACCACCTCCCCAAAACACAGCTTCTCGAGCAAAGGTATAAATTGCCTCCCACCACGTAACCGCTTTGCACGTGTTCTCAACTCCAGCTAGAGATTACCAACCGAATCGCTGTTAAAGAGTCGTCATCTCGGATTCAATCTAATCTCCAGACCACTCAAAAAAATTAGCAACATGACAACAGAGCAGCGCGCCAATTGTCCGCGTTTGGAGACCTCAAAATCCGTTGTTAACTAGCATACTCGTGCTAATCGATTTATTGACCACGCAATGGCATTCATAAAATAAAAGATATAGATAGATATGCTGCCACCAAGGCGATTGATTGTCGATAAGGAAATTATCTGCGATTCGATTCCCAGATAGATTGAGTTTCTGATGCCGCAGCTAGACCACAGAGTTGAGTGGGTGGGGGAAGGGGAAAGAGGGGGGAAAGGCTGGGAAGTCGTCCGGTAATTGCATCTGGGCTGCATCGGGGATTTAAATATGTATCTGGCCAGAGAAGGAGAGTGAAAAATGATTCCTTCCTGACAATGAATGGCACTGTGTGGCGCTGTAGACGTCGCTTGCAGTGACGATGCCCATCAAGAGACTGTGAGTGAAATGGCACTTAAATAAATTACTCGGCTGACTGCTGGATGTGACAAGACGAAGGCAAAGATTGCGTTTATGCGCATGCAGTGGCTCTGACATGGCTTATTGATTTTCGCTGCAGAGGCGTGTGCTCCACTAGTTGAGCGCGAAATTGATTTGTGCGAGTTGATTGAATTACACTTGTGCCTATTTTTAAATGAAGTTGTCATTGAAAATGGAGAACTGGATGATAAGCGTGTGTGGGGAAAGGGAAGGAGTGCGTAGGATGGGATGATGCTGTAAACACACATTTCTGGCAATCATTTGAGAAATGTTCACTAATCATGTATTGAGAGTTCGTGGACTATTCTTTTACGAAGCGCACAGACAAAACATTCGACGTCGCCAAAAAGTCAAATTGCGCGATCACGAAGCTTCTCATGCAATAAGCCATAGTTGTTTGTGTTGTGTCACTTACTGCTCAGCCTTGCTGTTGGATCGTTCTCTAAGACAGTTTCAATGTATTCGGTCGCTTTAACTTTGACGGGACGGTCCAAAAATACGTGCCGAGAGCGACCATCGGCGGTTATGATGGCCCAAACCATCACCATCGTTGCTGTCTGCTTTTTGGTGTCTGTCCGAAAGTGGAAAGTTTCGAAGGACCTATTATTATTATTACTCTGTAGCAAATGGCGACTTATCGGAAAAAACAAATTGAACAATCACCACTCTCGTGCAGATAGTGACTCTCTTTCCACTCGAAGTTTTTCCTGTTGCGGCGAAAGGTCGTGTGCTTTTTGAAACTTCAATGGCTTGAGCCCAAGCACAGTTATCGGTATATGTTTCATCCATTCCTATGATGTCTTGAGGTCACGAGACACTCCTAATCCACTTTGATAGAGATTGCGCTAAAATCGAGCCTTCACTTTCCCTACCATTTCTGTCGATATTTCTCTTTTTTTTATGGCGTTTTACCACGCTGCCAGTTTCACCGCAACGAGCTCTGGTTCGAGACACACATGATTGATTCACGTCGAGGTGCTGTAGCCGATTGATTATCGATATCTTACGATAACCACTTGCTGTTACCTAGTCACATATTGATCAATCACCTTTTTGTCGCAGATAAACAAAATTTCAATAGACCTGAAACGCAGATCGTTTAACAATTCTGGAAAATTATCTGTCATGTATCAAAATTTGAGCTTACTGTCATGATCGGTTTAAAGTCGGTTGCATTTCGAAACAGTTAGGGTGTAGAGCACAGAAAATTGTGACTATCTGGATGAACGGCACCTCTTCGATCATTGGCAGGTTGTCCAAACCTCATGTGCGGCACTTTTGTTAGTTTCAACACCCCTCGTGTTTGAGAAATTTGCCCGATCACTGAAGAATATGTTGTTCGAAAAATCGGATTTTATTGTCAATTGTTCCTTCACCCAATATGTGGACCTATAGCGCTGCGTTGCGAATGGTCGAGCAGGCCATTCAGTTGTTGAGTAAGTTGCAAGCCAACTACACCATACGCAATAGCGAGGCGTATGATCTTTTCAATTTTTGTGAATGCCAGAAAATCTATAAATTCTTATCTTCAGCAACACTTGCACTTACAGCAGCAATATTTTCGACTGATCGAACATTGCGATGATGCACATGACTTACGACATCAGTAATGCTTCCGCTTTCATCAACTTTATCGATTGCTTGCATAGTCAGTCGTTTATGACGGTTAACATTATCGCGTGATGTTCGAAAAGTGGCTAAGCTTGAAACACCACTTTTGTCGATTTTTTATTTAGTTTTAGTGCCTTATTTGCTCATAACACAATCCATTAGCATAAATAGCAAATGTTTAGTTTATATTGTGACACTTTAAATGACAGCTGAGTTAAACAGGTGTCAAGTTCCAGGGCTACCAACTTGAAACCAGTAAATGAATGACCCTATACATTATTCTATAGCAGTTGTGTGAAATTTTTAAATAAAGAAAGGGATTGTGGTAATCAAATAATTTTTTTCTTAGCCTTATGATGTAGGCCGTTAGAGAAGGGTACGAATTAGTGACTTTTTCCATCCAGATAAACGTTCATATCCTATCATCCTTGACGTCAATTTTAGCCATATTTGACGAAAAAAACTGTCATACGAGTTAAAGGGTTAAAGTGGAGGATTTATTTCTCCTCAGTGAAAGCAACAATTTCATGCTCATCTGGGAGGACATCAAAGTTGCATTTAGTCACCAATTGAAACAAATGGAAGATGTGTTCTCGTTTTGCATCTTTTATAGACATAAACACATTTTTCGAAAAAGAAACGCAAAATTGTCTTGCAAATTGTGCCTTAAGTTAAATGCATAGTCAACGGGTAACACAATTTCAAGCAACTATCACTCCCCTTTGAAACCGCTTACTTTCTAAAGCTTGTCCAGTTCAAAACACTCTTCTTTCATCATTAAATTTTGTAAGATTTTGCTGCCAAATTGCATCATTTTTAAAATTTTTGACAGACACATAGCATGCTCCGAAAAGTCCGCTTAGATTCCCAGATTTTCGTGTTCTTAAGGGCAAGGGAATATGTCATCTGCTTATTTCTGACTGGTCTGTATGTTCGTAACAAGGATTTCATTATCGAAATGTTCCACCGGAAGGTTCGTGGGGAAAACGTACTCATGTCAGATATCCAGATCCAGATCATCCTCGGCCATCGATATCACCAGAAGTTATGCCCAAGTCCAATAGGCCGCGTTCTCCCTCTCTTGGTGGAGGTGGTGGTCAACAGGTTTCGAATGTTTCAAGTTAATTTTGTTTTCTTTCGTATGCGCTAAACGTTCTTCACGAAGCGCATCGCCTCATGTGTGATACAAGCATTAGATTCCAGCTAGGTCAATGTGCCAGGGATTCTACTCACTGAATCATACAACTCTTAATATTCAATTCTACTTCCCTCCCAGAATGCTCGTATGTTCGAGACTGTACTTATAACAAATCTATTTCCTCCCCTGGTTGGAGTCTCTTCTCCATCCACTGATGATTCGAAGTTTTGTTACGCCTTGGATTCCCCTCTTCCAAAAGATGCTTTGGAATTCATAATACTTGAGTGGCACTAAAGCCCACAAGGGACCAGTGTCTAGCTTCGGAAACTACTCGTGTTATGCGTGATACTGTCTTCTCACGAGTGGAAAGGACCTACAGTTTTTTGCCGGTTCCGAACGGCGAGATTTGAGAAACTTTTCTCGACAACTAGTACTCCTTGAGTGTTGTCAGCAACTCGGAACAGATGCTGACGTGAATCGAGCCTATCTACTACGCCACGGCAACCACTTTGGAAATAACAACTGCCCAGAAATTCAAATAAAAAACCTTCTTAAAACTCGTTGTTCGGAAACAGATTTAAACTATGAGCCCCCTCCACTCGGGGAAACAACAGGAACCACCTTATGAGATGTTCCGCCACACAAAACTATTTTTGTCCAACGTCAGCCTAACGCCCACACGATGGAAGCATTTTTCCTCTTAAGCTTTTCGATGGACAACTTCCCTACGTTAATGAAATGGCAAGCCCTTCAGTCAGACCTACAAATGTCACCCCTGAAGGGGAGCTTTCATTCCTCTTCCAAACTTACTCATTTTGCATCTTCTTTAAAATTCATCATCAAAGTAAAAGCGGAGAAACTGACTCCGCTTTGCTAAAAGGTCTCGACACAAGTCCTTGACACTTTCCCTCACTCAAAAACGCAGATAGCTTCATGACCTCCACGAGTAAAGAGCAATACCTTCCTTCGGTTCTCATTCTTATGACTCACAAAAGGAAACTCGTGCATGTCACCAATTTGAGGCACAATTAGCACAAGAGTTGAATCAACTGCTTGTCCTTCTTCCGTTCGTAGATGCCCGAAATCCCAGTCAGACGCGCTAATTAATCAAATCGTCTACAGAAGGGGCGAAATTTCGTCAACAGACACAATTTCTATGCGCACCGCGGAGACAAACCACATTCCACGCCATTCCCCAGCTGGGCGAACTATCTTTGTTCGGAGACCAAGGAAAACAGTCCGCTCACCTTCGAGTTGCGACAGGTAGTAGCCCCCCACCGCCCCTCTCCACACCAAGTGGTGAAACTAGTTTGAGAAGCGATGACAACGGTGGCGACGTATTCACAGTCAGAATGTCTGAGAACGCACTGCCCGACCATCTGGATGATGAATGTGAAATTAAATCTGCAACAGCAGCGGATTCACCTGACAAATGGAATCGCTGTGAATTGAATTTGCCCGCGGAGTGGCTTTTAATTGAGAGGTGAAACCTCATTTGCGGCTTCCCGCTAATTGGTTGTTTTTGATGTTGTCAAAGTCAATGTCAAGTTTTCCACTTGTTCGCCGCTTGTTAGGGAGCAGTTTGACGCAAATGATGGACTGATAGTTTTGACCAACAAATCTGGTGGATGGATTCGACCCAGAGGTCTATTTGTTTCTTGTTAGTGACTGTTAATTGGTCTTGGCAGGGTGTGGATGGTGTTGATGGTCAGATTCAACTTCCGCACGTTTCACTTCATCTCGCTGCGCTGACTCATCATCAAGCCCACTTATCTGTCGCACTCCAATCCCCCTGTCGCCATGTCACACACTCTGTCGGCATCCGTCTTAATAGCCTGTCACTCAAGTCGGCTTTGTTTGCTCAACCATTTAAACTAATTAATAGTTCATTAGCTCACGAACACTTTCCGCATGCACATATCGTCGTCCCACAATCTATGCTGCCGCAGCGACACTCTCAAGGGCGTGAATTAAGAGCTCTCACGGCAAGGTCAGGCTGCCGATTTCACGCTCGTATCTCTCGCTGGTTCTTCCTGCTGTCTAAGAATACACTGGCGCTGACGTGACACAGAAACTGAACAGCGCTATCGGCAGCGTACATTGACCTCGGGTCGGGGCCAGTTCCAACCTTTGTCCAGTCAGTTGCATCTAGTTCAGCGAAGTCGTTGCATTTAATTGGAAAATGTTTAAATGATTAGCATTGGTGGCAGGCGCCACGCAGTGATGGGCGCTCTCAGCGCTCGTGACACTGCAACGCTTTCTCGTGAACACTGCGCGATATCGCGCCTATCAACTCCGGAGATAAGGGTATTTTTGGCCAATTCAATTACTGCTTCGATAAAGTCGTCGGTTTCGCGGATAAAGGCACCTGGAGTGCAGTTCAACATGTGGGAGGAAATTAATTTCTCTAGAAAGAGAGTAAATGAAGAAAAATAAATTTGATGGCGCTACAAGCTCCTTAAACTACTTCTCATGTCGTGCATCCTGTTGTTCTCTGACGAGTGCCGGGGGCTTATTACCCTCTCCGAACGGCGAAAAAATGTGTCGTTAGCAACTCAACGAAGGTGTTGCTGTGTAAGAATGCCAGATAAACGTTCATTGTCGGAGTAAAATGTAAGACTTTTGAATCGATGCACCCGATAATCCTACATCCGAGCGGCGCCAGTGGATAATTTCATTCGTTAGATGAGGAGTTGCTTAAGAAAATAGCTTCATTTTACATGGAACGAGAAACTCTTCATAGCAATAGTTAAATACCTTTAAAGACTTCTCGGGCTATACACCCGGGTATTTACACAAATCTATAGATTTAGATAATGGTGTCGATTAATTGATCAATCAGAAATTTGTATAGAAAGAGGAGAATTGTTCTTGTCACGATTTTAGAAAACATTTTATGGAAGAAACCAAACAAGAGGAGGGCATTAAAGAACTCTAGAATATTACTTGTCTTATGAAGGGTGTCCCAACAAGAACGCAAGATTTAAATTTGGCGACATTCGAATTGTCATTGCTTGACATTTGAACAATTATTATTGTTTGTTAGTAGAAGGTATAAGGTTAATAAAAATGTAGCTCTACATGAATGAACAACGCATTCTCATTGTGAAATTGTTTTACCAAAATAGTGAAAGTTTTGCGGCTACAGTTCGAAAATTGCGATCAATTTGGGGTTACAATAACGTTCTAATAGAGTCAACTGTAAAGCGATTAATGGAAAAATTTGCTGGAACTGGGTGTGTAACTGGTGTAAAGACAACAACGTTCCTTCGACCAGGTCAATCGACCAAAAATATCGCAGCAGTACGTGGTGATGTCGCTCAAACTCCATCCACCTCAATTCGACACCGAGCTCAGCAAATTGGTGTTTCCAGATCCACTGTGCAGCGCGTTTTGACGAAAGATTTGCATCTTCATGCATACAAAGCTAAATTTACTCAGGAACTGACGCCAGCTGACGGAGTTCGTTAATTAGAAATTGGAGAGACAACATGAAAATGCTGGTTTTGCCGATAAAATCATCTTTAGTGACGAGGCTCATTTTCATCTTGATGGCTTCGTCAATAGGAAGAATTGTCGCATTTGGGGCGATCATAATTCTCGAATGATTCACGAGAAGCAAATGCATTCTCAACTAGTCACTGTGTGGTGTGGAATTTGGGCTGGAGGAATCATTGGACCTTTTTTTTATGAAAATGAGTCAGGTCAAGCACAAACAGTCAATGGTGTTCGGTATCGTGAAATGATAACCAATTTATTCGTGGCTAGAATTGAAGAACTGAATGTGGAGGGAATGTGGTTTCAACAGGACGGCGCCACATTTCATACAGCCAGAGAAACAATTCAATTGCTGCATCAGTCATTTCTCGATCGTGTTATTTCGCGTTTTGGAGACCAGAATTCGCCGCCTAGATCGTGCGATTTAACACCACTGGACTTTTTTCTTTGGGGTTTTTTGAAGACGATGGTTTATGCGAATAAGCCGACGACGACTCAAGCCTTAGAAGAGGAAATTGGACGCTGCTTTATTGAAATACCACAGCGTTTATGCAAAACGGTAATTGAAAATTTCATTAAAAGATCGCGTATGTTCCAGCAAAGCCGCGGCGGTAATCTGGCCGATGTGTTATTTCACACATAACCTCATCCTGTCTACTTTACGATATAAGTTCACGATTTTTTTTAATATCTGCGTTTTATTTAAAACTTAAATCTTGCGTTTTTGTTGGGACACCCTTTATTAGGTCAGTCAGTTTCAGTCAGTTACTTTCCGTCAGTCAGGTGTAGGCAATGTTGGATAAATTCAATAAATTCAAGACGCTGTATCTGAATTGCCAGCCTGACTGCGTTGGTGCGGGGTCACTAGCTCTAGTTTCGCTGTCGATGAGTTATACGAGAGCAGTCTGATAAGTACTTTGTCTCACGGTCCGATGGCGCCACTATCGAAGAAAAGAGATAACTATCCATTCTACACTTTAGAACATTCCCTTGGACGACTACTGTCAACATTTTCGTCAACTAGCAATCTTGTGTTGACCGTGTGGTGAAGTCAGCATGTCCGTGTATTTTAGAAAAATTTAAAAAGAGCAATATCGGCTGGTGGCTATGCTCTCGCTCTTGAAAGCAAAATCCGTTGATGGTAACCGTCAAAAATTGCTTAAAGGAAACTGGGTGCATGCCAGTTTTTTATGAGCCATGCTCAGGTGTCTCGAAATCGATAACAAAAAAGCCGATCTATCGTATAGGCAGACCGATGTAAGCCCATGTAAGGTGTGCGAGATAGGTCATATCCTACATGAAATATGAAAACCACCTCTTGGATTTATTGCGTCCTACCTCGCTTGCCAAAGATTGTTATTAAAGTTGTCAACTGTTGTATTTAAGTTCAGAGAAGAATTTATTTCTGTTTCTTTCAACAATCTGAATATGAGAGGCAATCTTTTTCTAATTGCTCATAAATAAGTCGTTTAGATAGAATCCTTTTTTGATTTTGCTGACATAAGGGTTTCATGCTTCTCTCCGGCTATTTATTTTTAGTTGTCTGAATTCTTCTTTGAAGAGATGATTTGCTCTTGCATTTATAAATGGACCTTGTACATCTTTCCTACCAGGTGATGTGTTTCAACTTATAAATCCCATGATTCAAAATCACATCCGTGGCGCTCTTTGATTGTCAAACGGTATCAACGCCCAATTCATGCTATGGTGGCTACCAGACGCAGGTGTTGAATAAACCTGACTGCTTGTGATAGTCTCACCAAAGACGATATCCTTGTGAAGATTAGTGGTCAGGAGCCCCTAAAACTTAGTTTCACACTGACCGTGAGGTAGACCCCATATAGCAGTGTTGTATTGACTTTGGCTTTCCTTCCTGACTGGCTTGAAACAGTTTTCTACAATCCACTGTCGGAGATCAGATGATTATGGGTTCCTTCCTCTAGCTCAGTGTAGTCCGATGGAGTCCTGGCACCGGAAGAATGTCAGAAACGTTAGAAAGGCCTCACTCACTACCAATGTAAAGTGTTTGTCCTTCAAATATGAACTAAATCAGTTTCTGGATAAACGAGGCGTCTAGTAATGAATTAATTTCGACTCTTATAAAAACGGACACCGTAATCTGAATCATATTTCTGGCTGTTTTCTGTTCATGAGTCAACGATTCCTTTCTTTCTACCCCGCAAAGTCAGATATTTGGCAGAAGTTTACCCGCCTTCTTCGCCCCATTTCTTCAAGTTTTTGTAGGAATTCTCACACCTGTCTTGATTTGGTGATGTAGGGCCATGATGACAGCACGACTAGCTGACAAAATTGCTATGCGGCAGTTGGCATTGATCCTATCACGCAGATTTTCACTAGAATGATGATGATTCGCTTGCCGTCTTGTTCCCTCCTCGATCCATCTGCGTGGTCTTTATCTTACAATCCTTCTGTACTAAGAAATAGTACCTCTAGTCCTTCTTGGAACTGAGCATGTTCTTCTTTGTCGATTGCATTATCTTCCATCAGCCGTGGCTTTTTGACAAGCGCATTACACAACGTCGATGTACGGAACCAAATATCTCTTTCTGCACCCCTTTTTGGTCAATTACATGCTCAATCTGATGATAAGTTCAGACGTGCGTATATATTCTTATTGCATTTTGATTTTGTTCATAAATTTGGGTTAATAACAAGAAAGCGTCCCTTGTTGTGTGCCAAGGGTAACTCCTTTAACATCTGCGGATTGCCAGAACTACTGTTACTGGCAGCACTCCACTTAATCAAATATACTTCTCCATACCTTACTGGAGTCAACACTGTTTTTTGATTTCCAGCCAAATGTAAACACTGGCGGTTGTAGTAAATCTGCTGAAGTCCGCCAAAAATTATGCACCATTTTTTAGAAACTCTTTCCTTTCTCTTCCCACACGTTACGCAACTCCATTCAAAACTCGGAAAATGAAGATTTCTCCAACTTGCTGACACCGCACTGACAACCGAATAAGTTATCCCAGCCGTCCCTTTACACTCCAACAGAAAAAAACCGTCGAATCGAATTTGCCGCCATCACTTCATCACGCTTCATTCGAAAATGTGATAACTCCAAGCCCCCATGTTTGCCATCCCCCCCTATAACTCATCCAATCGTTAACGCCATGATGACACATTTGACAACGGTATTAACGGTGTTTTGTTCTTTTTCATTTTAGCCGATGGCATGACATACTCGTTCGGCATGTTCTATGTCGAGTTCCTGGACTACTTCAACGAGGGCAAAGGTTACACGGCGTGGATTGTTTCGATTTTGGTTGGCGTCACATTATCATCCGGTAAGTTCAAGGATATCGAAGATGGAATGTATCAGTGGGATGTGAAAATGCGGCAATTTAATTGAGCGTCAGGGATCAAGGTTAAGTGCGGTCACACTCACACCCATTCGACTCCTGACCCAGTTGAAAGACAACAGAAGAGGACTGAGGAGGAAATAAGTAAAGACACACCAAGACAATGCACCCCATTGTGCAGAACGTGACGGTAAATGAATGCAAAGTGTGCCTTCACTTGTATCGTCGAGATGCCTGCAACAGTGTTGCGAAGGGAAACTGAAGTTGCAGCACTGTGTCGAGGGGGGAAATGCACGTGAACAGCTTGCAAGCGTTATGACAACAATCCACAGACAAACTTTGTTTAAAATTCCCACCGCTTCGCTTTTGTGTTTGCATGTGCACCACTCTAACACGTTTACCCCTCCATCCACAGGTCCCATTTCATCGTCATTCGTCAATCGATACGGCTGCCGAGCAGTCACCATAGCGGGGTCGATACTGGCCTCCATCTGCATCTTCCTCAGCATGTTCGCGCAGAATGTCCTCACACTAATCTTCACCATCGGCATCGGCACGGGCCTGGGCTTCGGTCTCATCTACCTGCCCGCGATTGTGAGTGTGACGATGTACTTCGAGAAGTATCGCTCCCTGGCGACGGGCATCGCCGTTTGCGGCTCAGGATTTGGCACGTTCGTCTTCTCGCCCCTCACAGAAGCACTCATAGGCAACTTTGGCTGGCGCGGCGCCATGCTCATCATCTCCGGCATCGTGCTGAATTGCATTATTTTCGGTGCAATGTTCCGGCCATTGGAGGCGCCACCGAAGAAAGAGCGCAGATTGTCGATTCGCAACGAAGTCGGGACGGTGGCCGAGTTGGCGCCACTCAAATCGGATCAGTTCCTGCAGACATCGCGGGGAGATGGCACCCTCTCGCGTTCTTACAGTGTTGGTCATGATTTCCACGTAAGTTACTCATCCCTTGGCCTAACCCCCTTTTTTGAAACTCAATTTCGATCCTTGACTCGAGTAGGCAAACAATCAGAATGGCCACGTGAAGAAGCAATCCATTCCAAAGCTCAGCAGCAACGAGAACATAATGCGCGCCACAGCCAGTCAGCCGCACATCGCCCGTGAGGATAGCCAACACCAGCTGAAGGAGTCCCGTGAGAAGTCAGTCAGTGGTACCATGTACCGCCAGGATATCCTGTATCAGGTAGGTGACTCGTTGAAAACATCCCCTCCTCTCCGTGTGATTAATCGTGTCTCTGTTTTCGCCTTGCAGGGTTCCCTACTAAACATCCCCGAATACCGCTCAAGAACCGACCTCTCCAGCAACAACCTCAACCGATATGGTTCGCTGAAGCACAGTGTCCATGGGGATCCTGTCCAGGTAAGAAAATTGTGCCAAATTGAAAACAAATCAAAGAACATGCAACTTCGTTTATTTACATCCCTAAAGACCTAAAACCGCCCTTTTGGAGGCCTCACATAAAATTTTTCATAAAATACTCCACAGCCGCTCGGACTAGCATAAAGGCTACAAAGCAGCGGAAGATGTTGTACGCTATCGTCTTCCTGAAAAAAATGCGTCATTCGACGAACACACTACCTCTTCTCTAACTTACCCCCTCAAGACCTTTCTGCACTGCTCTATGCTTGAGTCGGGCTCGTTCAACAAATATCTCCTGCATCCCAGCGCCATATTCTTAAGCAGTTCGTATTGGCCATCCTCATTGCCCTCATATTCCAGGTAGTCGTCCAAAGAGAATTCAGTTCTGGGGATTAAGAATTTAAGGCGTTTGTCGTTGGCTTCTTTTCAAAGTGGAACTCACCCTCGGGCGAGGCGGGCCATTTCCTCCATGTCCGTAGCACCGTCACTATTGTACTGCTTCGTCATGAAGAACGAAAGGGCGGCCTTCGTGCAATAGGCCTTCCTCTGTATGTCCATCAGAAAAGTTTTTTTACCCATCAACTTGAGGACAATGTCAATCGTCAGCGAAGGAATAAGCTGCAACAGAACAAACTGCAAGGAGAAACTGTGTTCAGCGAAAGTGAAGTTTTGCGAATTGCGAAGCGCACTCACCAATACCCAAGAGTAGTACTTGCATGTGGTCGTTGTGACATTTGGAATCCAGAGGGATTTCTCCAGAGGATACTCATGCACGGCTTTTGTCATGCGTTCACAGTACTTTTTAATTGGACTAGTAAAGACTTTTAATGATGAAAATTTACCAATTGGTGTGGACTCCTTCAATCTGGAGGATGACAGTTGATTAAACAAGTGACAGATGACAACAGAAAACAGAATTACCGGGCGCGATGACAAATGGGAGGAATGGCACCGTCTGATGAGATAATGTGTCAAATTCTGACAGATAGTGGTAAACAAAAAGGCGAGAGATGATGACAGAAAGGAATAGTTAGCTAGACAGATGATGACACATGTGGCAGATCTTGAAAAAAGTGACGGATGGTAATAAATTTGACAGATGTTGCAGATTTGACAGATGTAGACAAGCGTAAGCAGAGAGGGACAGGTGGTGGCATGTGATTTCATATGGTGATATTTGATGGCATATGGTGACATATGTCTAATGTCAGGCGGTTTTTAAGGGATATCGACAGATGGTAGTCAAATGTGATTGAATGAAACAGAAAGTGACAAAATTGGACATTCAATGTCAACTAAGAATCAACTTCATAATTTATATCACCCTCTGTCGGGCAATGATGCCTTTTCGGCAGATAATAACTGACAGTCCGAAATAGTCGTTACTTGAGAGAAACTTCAATGAATAGTGGCAGGTAGTGGCAAAAGCTGTCAAAAAGTGACAGGTAATGGCTGAGAGTGGCAGCTCCTGACCGAAGGATGTGCTAATAGAAATGAAGAATAACAGTTCACTTAGTGACAGATAATCACAGAGAATTGAAAGTCGTGACAGTTTACGATACTGAAAGAAAATGTTTAAAATTTGGCTTTTTTGACAAGACAGGGGCTGATAGTCTTAACTTATGACAGTTGACTTACATAGATGAAAATTTGAACATATGCCTACAGAGTGTGACAAAAGGTGACAGTTGGTCGCAGATAGTAACCGAAAGTGACAGGAGTGACTGGCTATGGACAAATAATTGCCGGCAGTGTTGACTGATGACAGCTTACTAATTGACAGATAGTCATATAAAGCTGACCATAAGGATTCAGACAGATGGTAAAACTTAGAAACAGAAGGAAATTCAGGGTGACACAAAGTGACAGTTATTTATGACAGTAAGAAGCTGCACAATGATGACTGGTTCACCTATGACAGATGTCCCAAATGGTGTCTGGTAGTGAGAAATGTTCACGGCTCCGTCGAAACCAATCCGTTCCAGATGGTGAAAGGATAGCAACAGACAATGACAAATGTATATTTCACAGAAACATGAAAAATTCCTCACTGTTCTCTTGTCAGTTGACCCTTCATAGCTGTGAAGATAAGAAGTGTCTTTGTGCCAGTATCCAGTGGTGTGATATCCATTACAATATCGCCATTGGGAAAGTCAAAAACCTGTAGGAGACCTTAAAGTACAAGAGAAATGAAATTTAAAAATTTCCATTTGAAAGTGCTGCCAAAACCTGAATTCCAAATTGCAGACAGTCCCATGAAGCCAGTCAATGACTCCGAGAATCCCTTTTCCGGTTCGTTTAGAGATGCAATCACTACAGGAGGTGGGCATAAGAAGTCAAGAACATATCGCCCAGCTCAACTCACCTATTGACGGTTTATAAATGGCAACTGGAACCCTATGGCGGTAATCGTTCACCAAGTGTTCGGCCATGTGTTTGGTTAGGAGGTACGTATTCTGAAAGTCGCTTACAAACCTGTAAAAAATCACACTGTCACTCAGAGTTATAATCGATTTCCATACGCACTTTTCGGTAACAATTTCCAAGGCAGTCTCATCCAAACGTTCATCCTCCAGCATCCTAAGGGCTGTCCTCCAATCGAATAGCGGCTCATATAGCTGCAACACAGACGCAATGAGCCCACGCTGAGTTTCTTATATGGCCTTACCTTATCCTCAATGTATGACTTAGATGGATTACAGAAGAACGTGGAAACATGAACGAAAATTTTTAAACTCTCCATCGTCTCGGCCAGCTTGAGGGCTTCCAGCGTTGACTTGATGTTGACTCGAATCGCATTTTTTATCGGTTCATTGAATCTTGTTGTGGCCGCCGCATGGAAGAATATTGAAACGTTCTTCATTAATTCCCTGTCCTCGGTAGAGATGCCAAGGCCGTCGAGTGTAACGTTTCCGGCGATTGGAACAAGTTTATTCAATTCTTTTGGTTTTTTCTCCTTGAGTAGCCTGAAGATCTGAAAGGTCACACTAGCATTAGTGAAATAAATTCAACTGGAAAGTGTATGTCACGGCAATCGGACAGAGGTGACTTAGGTTAATCAATTAAATGTAAATCAGCATATTCTCGAACTACAAATGTTTAATTCATGGTTTAGCTTGTGGCATTGTTTCGTTATGTGCAATTGATTGTCGTCAAATTAGAGCATTAATTGAGTATGAAAGCACATTTGAGTTTGGGGTGTTTCAGGAAAGACAGCACACAACTTGTTGAGGAATTGGCTTATGATTTATTTCTGTGAATTGCTAGCCTGTGCTTTTCAACCGCTCTGTTGGATTGATTTTTCATACGTTTGCATATGTATGAAAGAAGTGCCGTGCACACTCGTTGAGATTCAAGTGCTACCACAGAAGGCGTAATTACAACGACGGCTGCTGAAGAAATACTGAACATTTAACTACCATGTAGAGCTGCTAAACAAACCTTAACTTGAGAAAGAACACACTATTAGAACGAAGGAAACCTTGTTCGACAGCTAGAGGTTGATGTGAAGCGCTTGCTCCCTTCTTATGCCAAGCAGAAAAGAAAAGAAAGAAAACCCTGGTAGATGAATGAAAGATTCCTAAACTGGGGCGCAGATGGATGGAAATAAGAAATAAACGTGGAGCTGGTTTAGAAAGCACCATGAGTTCATAATGCAGTCAAGTATGTTTTCTAGAATATGGGGCTATGTGCGTAGTAATTTTTTAATGGGGACTTTGCTCGAAGCTTTATGGCCGTTGAAGAAGTGTGCTCCTAAAAGTTTTTATCTACGACACACATTTGCAAGGTTGATGAGAAATATTTTCTCCTTCTTCATCCTCTTTCCACCTGCCTAGACCTAGTCTTCTTGCATGATTACTCATAACGCAGTTGCCCGAAATGATATTATCCACAGTGCTGGTCTTGAGTCTATTCCACGAGATCAGGCTCTTTCTTCGTTTCATGTCCATCTGTTGCAAGATAAATTTTGGGGTGTTGTATGTATACCCCCTCACCATCTAGCATTGGTCTCGTTCGTAGAGACGGCTTTCGGGTGAAGTTTACAAGCAGAAAGTGACATACTCGTGCTGATTGGTTTGTATTTTTGCTACTATATTGATGTATTGGCAAGTTTAGCTAGTTCGTCTGCCCATTAGCTTCCTGGAATGTCCTTATAGCCTTTAGTCTTTAGTAAATGCGAATATGAAAATGCTTAGACATCTTGAGGTAGTTTATAGCGGTCTTAAGTTTAAGTTTAACGCAGGCCTTCACTGATTTGCATAATTCCGTTTGGCAAAACGCTTCAGTAATTCTAAAGACGTACAGTCTCAATTTTCCTAAGACATCGCTAGTTCATAGATAGCATGAAACTATAGAGCACATTGTTTTAAAAAATCGGAAGAACCATCGATAGTTTCTAAAGCTTAAAATTATTTCAGTGCAACAGCGAAATTTTGTTAAACACTTGTATTCCAATCAAAATCCAGGGAAATCTATTGAAATCAGTATGTAAGGACACATCTTATACTGCCAACTGTATGGACGAAGAGTGCGTTTGAACGCAAGAAGCTGATAACGCGTCATTTGTTGCATCCGATGCCATGCAAGATAAATCGACTCCAAACACCCAAATTGGAAATTGATGAACATTAGGTAAAAATAGAAAATAAAGCAATATCACGGAGGAATTTTTCTTCTTCTTTTCGTGGCGCTACAGTCGGTGGTGGACTTGGGCATCAACCAATATGCCTCTCCAGCTACCACGGACTCTCGCAAGCTGCCGCCAGTTGCGCACTCAAAGTTTGTTGAGGTCCTTCTCCACTTGTGTGCGCGATTTCAGCCTAGGTCGTCCTCTGTTGCGTTTTCCCAATGGCTCGGATTCGCAGACTTTTCAGGCTGAAGCAGTTGTGTACATGTCTTGATGGCCTAGCAACCTTAAGCTTTGTATCCAAAGACGCTTGACCAGGCGCATGCTGCTGTACAGGCTACAGAGTTCATCATTGAATTTTCTCCTTCAGACGCTATCAAAGCAAACAGAATCAAAAATCTCACGCAGAAGGGCTTCCTCTTCGACTTTTAGTGGCGTCCAAGTTTCTGACAGGGATTATCACTCCGTTGTACCGTTGTACACAGTCAGTTTAGTCGTTCGATAGAGCGCTCTCTTTACTACTGAAAAATGCAATTATTAATTTTCGGCAATATTTCGCGACATTTCTGACCAAATTCAAATGTTCTGTTCGATTTTGGGTAAAATCTGAAAATGATATGTCGCGTAATTTCTTTAACATGTATCCTAGAAACTTCAGCGTCTTTTGAGCGATTTCTGTGATCTCTCGATAATTCGAAATTCATCGGACCAGAGATAACCTCTAAATTATGGAGATTTCAGGAAAAAAAAACGTTTTTCGGCAAACAAGGAATACCAACGCGGCCAGGGCCCAGCTTATTTACCAACTACCCATAGTGTTCGAAACTGTTGCTTATTACCGACTCTGAACGGCGGGGTTTCAGAACATTTTCATAAACGATTAGTAATCTTTAAGCGATGTCAGGGTTTACGACCAGGCGTGTCAATCGACGCACTTACCCACTTCCACATTCCTTAGCTCAGTCCTAAAAATTAGGAATACTCTTTTCCGAAACCTTGTTTTTTGAGTACTTTTTGAGGTAGTGTACGGTATGGCAAATTTCATTCAGACATTCACTTACTTTGGATTTCTTCAAGTCCATCAATCGCTCTCTCGGGCTGACGCCCTTCTTCGCTCTCAAGAGTATGTAGATCCTCTTCACATTACACGATCTGAGGAGTTTCTCAATGGCGGCCTTTCCCACAACACCTACGGAAATAGAACAACATCACTTCTCCAATATCACCACCCCTTCACATCTGCAATTACCAGAGCCTCCGGTGATGAATATTTCACAATTCTCATAGAACTCGGCAATCATTTTCGAAATTCAAGTCGATCAAAATCAACACTCGCGGGTACGGTCTGTGCGCGACTAGACACCAGTCACAACTGAATCGGAAGGACGCTTCTCCGCTGCAAATAATTCAAGTCAATTTGCCAAATCGAAGACTTTGCATTCGAAACTATTTCATGCCAACCTTGGTATTGAAGTACTAGACTGTGCCTTAAATCGGGTCGATTTTCGAATGATTTGTTCGCTCAATGTATGTGTGATTTGATTAAAAATTGGGCAGGGGCTTGTGACGTCTGCGAGTGCTGCTCGAGTATTTCTGGAAACTCTTTCGATTTGCATACATTTCGATTAACTTTTCTACCCTAAACAATTTTCTGTTGTGTCAAATTAATGTCAACCGGAATATGCATTTGAAAAAGAGGCCAAGGTCACCGATTGCTTTATTCTGATGGAACTTGATTTGTGCATATGACATTGTTTCAAATTCGGATTTGGAAACGCCTTTTAGATTTGATTCAGCGTCTGAAAGTGTCTCTTCTCTTCTTTCTCTTTGGAGTTTTTTTTTTTTGACACTTATTTGCTGGTTCAGCAATTTTTCCGTAACCAACTCGGACAGCTCACACCATCACTAACCGCTTAAATGCGACAATGTACACATTTACAATTCTTCAACAAAGTAGTATGCAAACAAACACGGAAGTTTTGCTGGGCACAAATAATCGACGACATTGTAGCTACAGTTCGTATACGCTTGTTTTTTGTTTTTTTTTTTTGAAATTCATTAGGCATTTGTGTTGTGTGTTGCATTCTGCCGTTCGACCCCCAATGTTACGCGCTTAGGGAAACCAAACTTCAATTAGTTTAAAGTCGAAGTTTGACGTAGAGAAATTAGGAATATTTGTTTTCTTGAAATGTGTTCTCTGTGTGTGGGATTATTTCTGTTAGGTGAAGTCCGTTGGAATGGAGACACTCATGAATTATATACATTTCGGTGGGTATGGTGAATTTGAAAAAATCTCGCAGAATCGGCGTTTTGTTTCCTAATTAGATGTCTTCTTCCATTACGATGTGTGGGGCTGTCACTGTTGGCACAGTCTTTGATCTCCTGATGCCAAATTTCGAATAAAGATACATTTGGCAAAGCGATCATGATCCATGCGTGGAGTTTGGACAGATTTGAAAAACTTGAGAGCTTTTATGAAATGAAGCTGAGATTGGTTTCACAAAGTTTTTTTTTTTTTTTTTTGATTTGTAAATACTATGGAGCGACACTTAATACCGCGAATTGATCTATTGTGCTCCTCTAACTTTACCTAGGACTTCAGAGCTATCTTAAGAAAGTTTATAATCCTTTGGGTTGGCTGTCCTGATTCCTGTCATAATTTGATTGACTGTCTGGCACCATCTTGTTTTCAGATTTGTCTCGACTCCACTTTTCTAGGAGATGTTCCATGGTCTCCTTAACTTATCCCCAGTGCCTGTAGTTTTCTGATAGGTTCTGCTCCTGTGTTTGGTGGTAGTTGAATAAGAAGTGATCAGTAAGTGCGCCACATAGCATCCTAAGATCAGGTCTGCTTAGTCTTAGAGCCTCCTTCAATCATCTGGGATCATCTTCTGATTTACCATAATGAATTTGTCAAACAAGTACTTCGTCAGGTGTTGTTTCATTCTTCTTGCAAGAGCTTGACAATGAGGTCGCCGTGGCTTAGTGGGTAAGTGCATCCACTCCCACGCAGGAGGTCTAGGCTCGACTCCCGAATGGAGCACTTCGAAAGTATCAATTGTCTATTGAAATTGTATCAATTGTTGAATTGAATTGAAAAAGTATCAATTTTTTATGAAAAGCTTCTCAAGTCTCGCCGCTCGAAATCGGCAAAAGATTGTAGGTCCCTTCTATTCGTTGTTGTAGAAGCAAGGCCCTGGTCCCTTGTGCCCTGAAGTGTCAATTATTATTTCTTGACAATCACAGAGGACATGAGTGAGTGCTGCTCGTCTCAGCAGCTCCTGTAGAGGTCCTTGTGTGGAATGCCAAGTCTGGAGGCATTAGTTCCAATGGCGCAGTGGCCTGTATTGTGACGACAATAACGGTCCGTAGATGTAGTTTGTCCAGCCTGATAATGCAGAAAGACAGTTGACGTTTGAACAGTCACAGTTATGACAGAGAGTCCCACTCCGACCACCTTTTCTTCGCTTAATGTATTTGTTTTGAGGGGGTGTTGCGAAGAGAATATTGGGTATGTCACCACCGGCTGAGATTAGTGAATTGGACCCCCTTTCACTCAAGTCAGGTGGATTTTGAAGCGATTAACCACATCTTTGGAAGGTTGATGGCACATGAAGAATGTGTTTGAGTGAAATTTGTAACCTTTAAGAGACTTTATTGAAGCCTGGCTATCAGCTTCGTTCCTCAACCAGGACATCGTACTCTAATTTGAGAAACGCAGAAATTATCTAACATTCCGTTCCAAAAGACCTCTAACCGGTGCTTGGGATACGTCCTCTATAAGACATAAAGAACCAGCCTACTAGTAAAGTATGTATCTCTGCTCCAATGAAGGGTCTGCTCCAAGCTCTCTAACGTCCGCAATCATTTTGTCTCTATACCAGAGGTTCGGCCTTCCTCCCCGGAGGCTGGAATTCGAAGACCCTCTTAGCTGGAGCGTTGTTATCTATTTGCTCGATGTGGCCTAGCCGCTATAGTCGATGTGTTTTTACTTTTCGAACTGCATCCACAAAGAGTTTGCGACTGTGTCTCCTTCATTCAGTAAACTAGCTCCCGATAAATCTTAAATTCTGTCTACTGACACATTTGACTATTCTAAAATGCACGAGCAGGTGCCCAAATTGAATGCCTCCTGACTCCTTTCCATCGTCTATCCATCGGTTTTAGTCTTTCCCCATCATTAAGGAAGGAAGGGATTTCTCTGAATTTATACCTTACCAACTGCATTTGCAAAGTATATTAAACATTACAGAAGTCAATGACTGTTTAAATGCTGCCACTCATGTCGACCAGCACGAGACGAGGAAATCGTTCAGTTCATTGATCGCCGATTAGGTATGACACAACTTGGTTGCAATTCCGAGTCCAGCTTGCACATAAATGTTTATTCATCACCGCTAATGCATATTCTCACTGTCAACGACCAGGCCCGACGGCACGTTTAATTCCGACACATCAGAAGCATTTAAGTACAACAACAAAAAAACACTTTTAATGTTAGCGCCCTTTGGTATTGAAAAACCTATTCCCTTCTTACTTTGAATTTCAAAACTAATGGCGACTTACAACAGTTTGAAAATCCCCCTAGTAGTTTAAGTTAAATATTATTAAAAAAATCATTGCATACACTTAGGCGTACAAAAGAAAATAATCAATTTCAAATTTATTCACAGGAAGACAAACTTTGCGGCTGTGTATCATGCTCCAAGGAAACTCGCGACACCTTCTCAGAGATGATGAACTTCTCCCTCTTCAAGGACGTCATCTTTATCGTCTTCACATTCTCGAACTTTTGCACCAGCATCGGGTTCAACATGCCATACGTGTACATAGCAGCGCAAGCCGAAACCCTTGGCATGGATAAGCAGGAGTCGAGCTATCTGCTGGCAACCATTGGCATAGCCAACACCGTCGGCAGGATAGTCCTGGGTTACATCTCTGACAAGCCGTGGGTGAATCGCTTGCTTGTATATAATCTTTGCCTTACCGCCTGTGGAATTGGTGAGTCCGTCGGCGTCCGTCGCATTTTGTGACTTTCATGTGACTTCTTGTTTCATTGCAGCCACTGCCTTGTGCATCTTCTGCACTGACTTCTTATCGCTGGCGGTGTACGCCTCTATTTTTGGTTTCACAATCGGTGCCTATGTCGGTCTGACGTCTGTCATCCTGGTCGATCTGCTCGGCTTGGACAAGTTGACAAATGCCTTTGGTCTGCTGCTTCTCTTCCAGGGAGTGGCCTCTCTGGTTGGACCACCAATTGGAGGTAAACCAACGCGCATGCGAGTATAACTTCGGTTTGTGACGTCCCCTTGTTCTTGCAGGATTCTTCTACGACATTACAGGATCGTATGGACCGGCCTTTGTCATGGCCGGCGTCATGATTGCTACCAGTGGACTGATACTCTTCACCATTCCGCCTCTGCAAAGGTACTACGCTAGCCGCGACAAGCAGAAACAGCAGCAGCAGCAAAACGGAACCTTCACCGCGTCGTAGTGAAGACTTATTTTCATTTTTTTTTTTTTTCCTAGCTTAAGAGACATGTGTTTTTGCAGTAGAATAGGTCTGTTCGTTTTGTACTTCGTATTTTCTTCAACTGTGGTTTTTGGTTCAAATTCTTGGAAGTCTAGTCTATGTTAGAGAGGTGAACACGCACTGAGACACAGGAATTTGTTACAAACCTGAAGGATGCAGTGTTTTTTTCCGCGGCTAACGCACGCGTCTCGTGACGGCGTTTTCATCACAGGCGCGCAGTAGATAGGTATTCAAAGAAAGTATATTTTTTATAGTTAGGAATACAGGTAGACGCTGAGCGCCATGTTGAACGGATTTTGTAAATAACGTTAACTGAGGAGCACTCTGCAGTTTTGGTTGATTTTTGTATTTTGTTTTTCATTTTTTTTTTTTTTGTTCGTTTGCTAGCCATATAGATACGATTCAGGATACTCTACGGAATGAATGAGTTACATACATACCTTGACGTGCTACGTAATTTCCTTCTTTTTGTATTTTGTAAATATTTACTAAGATTAAGATGAAGAGAAACATACATAAATAAATATATATTTTAAGATATACGTTATGTTTCATTTTAAGTTATTGTCTAACGATGTGAAGTCACATGTCACATGGGAATAGGACTGTGCCTGGGGTTGGCGTTAAGGGTTGAGATGTATGTACATAAAACGGAGGTCAGCGTGGTGATAGTTTCATGAAGAGGTAGTCCAACGAAAACGCACTGATGATTGTAAATTAAACCAAAACTTTTAAGAGAATTATCTTCATTTTGTCCTGTTTTGATAAAACAATTTATTTCAATTTTTTGTGAAGGAAAACATCGGAAAAACGCTCGCCACAGCTTCGGTGGCATACCCCTATCCGATGGTCGATATTTGCAATGACTCTGAGACATAATTGAGTTTAAATGTCGTTTGTGTGCTGAATTATCTCATCCTTCAGCTCTTGAATTGTTCCTGGCTTCTTGAAGTACGCTTCTTCTTTTAAATATCCTAAATGAAATAATTCCAACGTTGTCAAATTACATCACCGTGGTGGAGAATGAACACCGCGATGACGTGAAATAACTCGAACATTGAATTTCTCGAGCAAAAGAGTTATTGTTTCGTTGGCTGTGTGGCAAGTGGCATCATTATGTTGGAAGAACACATCGCCCAAGTCCATATCCTTAATTTCAGGGCACAAACAGTTCGTAATCATCTCGCGATTTCGAGCACTATTCACAGTAACTTATTGACTGACCCAATTTTCGAAGGAGTATGGCCCAATTACACCCAAAAAATGCACCAAACAGCCACTCTTTGCGGTCACATCGGCTTTTACAACAATCACACGTTAATGCTCATTTGGGAAAATGCGGCAATTCTGCTTGATAACAAATCCATTTGGTCGATTATGGTTCACTTAGTGCACGGAATGCATTTTAATTTGAACGCTGATTCTCGTAAAAGGCTTCAATCTTACTGCGCTGTTCAGTTGTGTACCTCTCCATGGTTGAACTAGTCAAACTCCGTAACAAAACAGTGTGAAATTAAGTTTGGCAAAAAAAACATGACGTTAAGGTGTGACTCACAATTTACATCGTGCGTTGTGGTTGGACCACTCTTAAGAACACGTCAACTGTTCTCTGCATCACCGTATGGATTGAAACAGATATAGTGTTCGCGGCAATTTCGAATGTTAGCTGAATGTACTATACATGTAAACGGCAAACGAAGTGATGACTTCTTGTCGTGTCGGATGTCGCAGTATTAGCATCTTCCATAATTTAGGCAAACAAAGTAAATGATACGAGTGCAACGATATTTTACTTCTTTGGTGAAGTAGTTGGGTACTCATCAGATTCAAGCAATGATGAATAATCCAAGTAATAGGAGGAGATTCGGTGCGCCGTTTAAAGACTAGACTATAGTGAAGCAGCAATCGGGAATCAAAAAGCCAGAAAAAGTTGTGTAGAAGTATAGGACAAAATGCAAAGAAAGACCGAATTTACGTGCAATACCTGTCCGTTCACCACACAGCATTGAGTAGCATAAATTTCATAAATGTGTCAATCAAGAAATTTGATTCGAGAAATTGCTTCTTCAAATCAATGATCATAATCATCATCATCATCTTCTTAAACTCGAATGTTTCAATTAAGGGGTCGCGGAAGTAATGCACGCACGAGAACCCTCCAGGCTGCTCGCTCCTCCACCATCGACTCTAACAGGAGTCGGGGAGTTATTGTCAGGAGCAACCAGGCGAGTTTATGACTTGATGGACCCACCTCCAGGATTGGAGGACAGGATTGATCCTAAAAATTTCAATTTCTGCACTCCCAACACACATTTTTCTCCCTAAGCGTCACATTGAAGTCTCTATAGAGTTCAACCACCATCTTCAAGTTCCTCATCAAGTTCTTTTACGGAACAAACGTACCCCACAGTGTCATTTTTACACGGATCAAGCAAGAGTTTCCTATTTTTTTTTTTTTTATATTTCCAGAATCTCAATCTCTACCACATGTGTAGTTAGTGGATAACTTGTGCAACTCTTAGGTTACTCGCTACATAAACATGCATTCGGATTGTGTCCAAGTGGTGGCGAATATTGATTCTGCCGAGCGGTTGCTTACCTGATGAATTTGCATTAAATCAAAGAGAGCACTAATAAAATGTTTAAAATAACAAAAAGAACTAGATCTGACTTATTGAACTTCCTCCACTCCCATATAAATGGTGTCCCAACAAGAACGCAAGATTTAAATTTTAAATAAAACGCAGATATTTAAAAAAAATTGTGAATTCTTTATTATATCGTAAAGTAGATAGGATGAGGTTATGTGTGGAAGAACACATCGGCCAGATGACCGCCGCGGTTTTGTTGTCACATACGCGATCTTTTAATGAAATTTTCAATAACCGAGTTGTCGTCGGCTTATTCGCATAAACCATCGACTTCAAAAAAACCCCAAAAAAGTCCAATGGTGTTAAATCGCACGATCTAGGCGGCCAATTCTGGTCTCCAAAACGCGAAATAACACGACCGAGAAATGACTGATGCAGCAATTGACTTGTTTGTCTGGCTGTATGAGATGTGGCGCCGTCTTGTTGAAACCACATCCCCTCCACATTCATTCCTTTAATTCTAATAACAATTGACTGTTTGCGCTTGACCTGACTTATTTTCATAAAAAAATGTCCAATAATTTCTGCAGCCCAAAATCCACACCACACAGTGACACGTTGAGGATGCATTTGCTTCTCGTAAATCGCTCGAGGATTTTCCTTGCCCCAAATGCGACAATTCTGCCTATTGACGAAGCCATCAAGATGGAAATGGGCCTCGTCACTAAAGATGATGTTATCGGCAAAACCAGCATTTTCATGTTGTCTCTCCAATGCCCAATTATCGAACTCCCTTCGCTGTGCATGGTCAGCTGGCTACAGTTCCTCAATCAGTTCAACTTTGTATGCATGAAGATGCAAATCTTTATCGTCAAAATTCGCTGCATAGTGGATTTGGAAACACCAATTTGCTGAGCTCGGTGTCGAATTGAGGTGGATGGAGTTTGAGCGACATCATCAAGTTCTGCTGCGGTATTTTCGGTCGATCGACCTGCTTGAAGGCGCGTTGTTGTCTTTACATCCATAACAGATCCAGTTTCAGCAAATTTTTCTATTAATCGCTTTACAGTTGACTCTTTTGGAGCATTATTGTAACCCCAAATTGATTGCAATTTTCGAACTGTAGCGTTGTTCATTCGTGTAGCGCTCCGTTTTTATTAGCCTTATACCTTCTACTAACAAACAATAATAATTGTTGAAATGTCAAGCAATGACAATTCGAATGGTGCAAATTTAAATCTTGCGTTCTTGTTGGCACATCCTTTATATGAAGGTTCAGGCTGATCTATACCATTGATGAGAAGGTTTTAAAACAACCACCATTGACCGAATGGTCAAGAGTGAAAAGGGTGTTTTTTACTGACGCCTAATAAATACCGAATTCAAACATACCAATTATAGCGAATGTTCACGCAGGATAAGCAGTCGATTGCGTAGCTCAAAAATATAGAATACACCATTCCGTTGCCTCCTGTATGATATAGTTGACAAGTGACCCCGGAAATTCAGATTACATGATGATAACGCAAGAGGTTTGTTCTTTTAAAGGACATCATCTGCACTAGCGATCAGATGGGAACTCACTTTTATTGTCTATAAAGGAACTTTTGAGTTAAGCTGATTTTGCTCCCAACCGGACTATAGAAAAGCAATTTAGTTAACCTACGAATCAAGGGCGTTGTATGAATTTGTTAAGTTGCACATGAGTTAGACTTTAACACTGTTTGTTTTAAAGTTGCTTATTGTTTACATAAGAAGAAGTAAATTTAAATTCAATGCGTTAACCTTTTCAATATTTTTGTGAGCACAGTCTATTAAAATTAACGCTTATTTTTTTGCTCGGCACTCTATGAGTTGATAGCCAATCTGCACTGAAATCTCATCGGAATTTTAGCATTAGATCAAAAACAATGTTGTTATAGCTATATTAACTGTTTTAGCTAACAACATTTTTTTTGATTTTTGATCCTGTTTGCGCTGATGGCATTTGGAGGAGAAGATTCAACCACAAACTGTATAGGCTGTACAGCGTCAGTCAAGCGTCTACGAATACAACGCTTAAGGTGGCTAGGCCATGTAGAGCGGGTGGACAACACTGCTCCGCCCGAAGAGTCTTCGAGTCCGAATCACTGGCACAACGCAACAGAGGACGTCCTAGACTGGGATGGCGCACACAAGTGGAAAAAGACCTCAACCAACTTGGAGTGCGCAATTGGAAGTAGCTGGCAAGAGATCGTGCTAGCTGGAGAGGCGTGTTGGTTGAGGCCCAGGTCCGCCCCGGACTGTTGTGCCATCCGAAGAAGAAGAAGAAGAAGCTAACAACATTTGGGCCCCAGGCAACATATTTTAGCTAACAACACAACCGATCAATTCGCTAAAGTTGGGGTGTTAGTCCATAGCATTCCCAAGAAAGTTTTTCTTTACTAGACTTGAAGCACTGTTGCTTGAGAAGGTAAGCTCCCTACAAAACACGATGATGCGGTATGTTATATGCTAACAGCTGGTCGCAGTGGCCTACTGGGTAAGTGCATCGGCCGGAACACCTAGCAATTTTTCCCACGATGCCACCTCTTTCGGGTTGCTGACAAAACTCAAAGAGTACTAATTGCCTATGAAAATCTTCTCAAATATTGCCGTTTAGAGTCGGCCAAAAAACTGTAGGTTCCTTCTACTCGTGAAGGAACAGTAGCACGCACAACACTAGTAATTGTAGAATCTAGGCCCTGATCTCTTATGGGCTGTCGTGCTCAATTATTATTATTTTTATATGCTGACAGAAACTTAATACCGTGCAGTAAGAAAATACCCGCAGATCTTTCAATTGCCGGCAACATGCAGCGACTCAAGAGCAGCAGCGCTTCAAGGAAATAAGATGCACCCACTCAAGAATACTTAAAATATATTTTCGTAATAAAGCTTCATAAAAGGTCTGACTTATAGAATTATTCTTTTAATAGAAAGAAATAGTTTCCTCACGTTTTTCCTTCCGCATTTTTAAGATTTTCTTGCCATATTTCAACTGCCACAAAGCGGGACGAAGCCTCCCTTCCTCTCTTCCCATGTAAGACTATATTATTTTGTAGGATACCACCCCACAAATCGGACCTCTCTAGGAAAGACACGATACACGACGTTTGGGAAATAATCTTTCACCTCACTTCAAAGTGTGACTGACCGCTATCTAAACATGTCTGCTCCTTAAATTTATACAAGCCTCGAAATCGTTGTATTCCAAAAGTGTTTGTCTCGTTTATGGGATTTCACTATGAGCTGATGGCGCGTATATGAGATCCAGCCACCACCCCTAACCTATTTAAAAAGTTTTCAGCCCGCTGCAGAGAAATTATTCAAAACACACCTCTGCCACGAACACCTTATTTTCTTTTGATTGCCAACTTTAGTTGTTTTCCTTTCATCCACTCATACAAGAGCCTTTCGCCCTTAACTCGCACACAGAGCTGTCAGTCACAAGATTTTCCAGGATGCTGTAAGATTTAGCTGCAAGCATTCTTCACTTACGTTAGGGAATGGTGGGGAAGTTGCTGTACAAAAGACAACCAAAACAAGAAGTTAGTCATGACATACCGTAGGACAACCGTAGGATGTTGATTGCAAGTTACACCTTTTTTTGCCCAATTTAATTTGACATTTCTTGTTTCAGTGTTTGACAAATTTGGTAATAGAGAGGTACACAATTATGCAGCGCATAAAGATTGCTGAAGCTTTTGAGACAAATGGACGTTCATATCAAAATACATTTCGTGCACTTCGTGTGTTTGAGAAAGCACACTTTCCCCTCATTTGATTCGTTAACAAGCAGAATTGTCGCATTTGAGCAAATAAGAATCCACGAATGATTGTTGAGAAGCCAATGCGACCGCAAAGAGTGGCTGTTTGGTGCAGTTTTGGAAGTTATTGGTCCATACTTCTTCGAAAGTGACCTCAGCCAAGAAGTTGCATTGAATGGTGCTATATATCGAAAGATGATTTCGAATTTTTTGTGCCCTGAAATTGAGGATATGACCCTGGGCGGTATGTTCATTCAACATCCAATGTTTTCGGCCCAGGTCCACCCCGAGCGCTAGTGCCACTCAAAAGAAGTGTCATATTTTAAGACTGCTAATCAAGGGACATAAAATGCAACATTCTTACAATATCTCGCTCTGCGTGGGGAATATTTTCCCGCGTAACCTTTTTGGGCGACAACCAAATGCTTAAACAAACACCGACACCAATTAATTTCTATTTCAGTACCTTCCTGCAAGCAATGAATGAAAACAATTTAATTGAGTATGTTGCACACCCATCCGATGCAACATTTAATTAGGCGGCTGTGGTGGCGAGCGGAAACATTGTCTTCCTGTACTCATGTAGGACATAGCTTTTAATGATCTTGCCACTGCGTGACTCTGCTCTCAATTAAATCTAGAAATTCGAAATACGCACGAGACTACGATGATTAGCGACTAAATCACATCACAAGCCCATTGTTCAGGGCCGTGATGTCAGTGCAGATGAATGTGTCACGAATTAAACGCAACTGTCGCACGTACAAGTATGTCCAATTATTGAGCATCTCCTTGAGTGAAATACGTGGGCACACACAGAAGTCTTGAATGATAGGTGTGCCGCATGCATTCATGAGATATTTTTAGGCAAACATTTCAAATCAACAGGTGGCCGGGGAGCTTTCCTTTCGTTTGTTCGTTTCTCCTCTGCGGTAATTCACCTAATTACCGTCATTTCAGAGACATTGGAATCTGTTTCTAACGTGATGTGCTACTTGATCGACAGGGGCTTTTGATTTGGAACATCTATGATGCCCTTGAACTTCACGTGGATGGCGGGAGCTGACGATGATGGCTATACTGCCTGCTATGTTTGATATTGATGAATCACTGTTGAGGTGAAATTGAAACAAACTTGGTAAAAATGCGGGTTTTATGTATCCATTCAAGTCTCACATGTTTGAATTCGTGGAATCATGAATACCACTCTGTCTCTCTCTTTTTTCACTGTGCTGTGGATGTTGTCTGAAAGACCAAGGTGAGCTTACTACACTAGCTCTAGCAATGACAATAAGGTCCTAATCTAAAGGACCTCTCTTACTCCCTTAGGGCCCGAAAAAAGAGGTTAAGTGTTAGGGACAGATGCCCAAAAATAATATCACTGCAGCATGCGCCTTGCAAATTCAACATCTACCCAAAGTCCTACAGTGTCCCTAAAGAGAAAAGTTTGCAGGGGATCAATATCCTCCCCATACCATGTTTTTTTCGGAATTACCTAATTTCGGGATCTTAATTTTTCAAGATTTTGGGCATTTCGAGATTTTTGCCCCTAACAGTCGGTTTTCCCTCATTCTCAATTATCGATCAGGAAAACTTCACAGTTTTTTTTCTAGCAGATAGAACAAGATCTCCTAAGTCTCACATTTTTAAACGTAAAACACCCGAAGGGCCTAAATTTCCGAATTCCAAACCAAAAATAAGAACACAAACGAAAGCCTAAATTTTTAAAATATAAAAGTTCAAAATATGACCATGCTGCCCCTGCCTCAACTCTCACATTGTGGCCCAAGGCTTTGTAAGGACATCCTAGAGTTCCCAAGCATTCAGTTGAATTTTCTAATTTTTTTCTTAGTCTTGGAAAATTAGAACTTTTTGGACTGAAGTTTGTTCTTTACTTACGGCTTTTCGGTATTTTACGCTCTTAGGAATTATGAGACTTGATGGATTTAAGGCTCACTGACTTTTCAGAATTTCTGAACATTCTGAACTTTCCGAAATACAGGTCCACGCCAAACTTAAGACTTTTGTCAATTTTGCCGTTCGTTTCCGGATTTGGAACTTTTCCAGTCCAGATTGTGTTCTTCTGCAGAAAAGTGAACTTTCTGAGTTTCTGGCCTTCTGTCTTTTTAACTTCTTGTTACTCCCAATTTGGGCTTTTCTACATTCAGAGCTTTGCGATTTTTCCAACTGTCCCCTAAGGGAGCACGTTTCATCAAAGACTGTCTGATTACCTTACCTTGCCACAGAAAGTCCTGCTGAAACTTAGAATCTCAAAACAAAAACCTCAAAAACAAGCATTTCTTGCACTGAATTTGAATTTATTTCAACTTGATTCCACATTGAATTCCCCAAACCAATTGAACTTCGACTGCGCCCAGCATCCACAGTCCGACCCGTCATCCTCTGTCTGTTCTAAATCATCACTTTATTACTGAAACAAAACAAAATTTCAACAAAAGCAAAAACCATTAATTCCGAATGTCCAGATGAATTCCATGAACACAAAACGGTTAGATACACAACGATGAGCAGCCGTATGACGCTCGCCGCCGATGTTCCACAGAGCGATGAACACATGCACGTCATTCGAGTTCCGCTTCTGGCAAACACGGAACACTTACACTAATAATTAGACACATTTCCGTTGGCTAAGCGTACACAAGACAGTTTCGTTGGAATTCCGCGTCCTAATTAGGTCCGCACAAGTCCGAACAGATGGCCGACCGCCTGCACGTAGACCGCACCGCCCTGCATTTGGGAATTTCTCGAATTTTTGATTTATCAAATCTAATTACAGACCACACCCCGCTCCTCGTTCAGCGATGAATCACCTCGCTTTGGCTGAATGTGAAACGTGAAAGGAGCGAAAACAAACAAACGGGGAACAAGCGTCGTCCCCTGTGGTTACCCAACAATTGGCCGCATACGAAGTGTCGCGCTGAAGTGGTGAAGTTGTCTCGCGGTTGTGGTGACAAACGAAAACATCAAACATTTATTTTTAGTCATCTATAAACATCAATGTAAATAAATTATTGACAAACACATATACACACGCAAACACAAGCAGAAAGCACATTGAGTCTAACGCACGACAAGTCTTTGTGTGCACGGCACACAGAAATGTCGCGGCGGTTGTGCTCACTTGATCTCGTTTGTAATTAGCTTCCGGAGAGTGCAATCCCCGGCGTTCAATTTGTCCAGGATCTCGATGACGTCCTTGCAGTATTGGTCCCTGGCCAGGTACTCCTCCTCGGTGAACTGCTCGTTGCAGCGTTGCATCCGCCAGATGACATTCAATTTCGCCTCGACCAGGACGTAGTTCGAGGGCGGACAGAATCTGGGACAAGTGTCGTTGATAAAGTGTATCATGTCGGTTACCGAGCAGCTATTGATTTTGTTGTGGATCGTGGTGAGTGTGAAATCTTGGTACTTGCTCATTTTGGCGTGATTCGACACGACGCCGCACTTGCAGCACTTCCAATCCGGCTGCAGGTTGGCCGTGTGAACGGGAATGGTCAAGCCTCTGCAGTTGGGTTCACGGCAGTACAGTGCTGCCAGATATGTCTCGTTCTCCTGCAATGAAAGAGAAAGAGAAAAATCACGTCAGTCGAGAGCTAAACAATCACCCTGTGGCCGCCGCACACATGAGTATCGATTGTCGGCTTAAGAGTGCCTCCGTTGTGTGCGCTGGGAAATTATGAAACCCAACACTAAATCAATACGCCTCGGAAGAGTTAATTGGATTCGGAGAATCTCGTCGCCGGCACGATTGTGTGCCGTGCACCTACGGCGGTGGGCAGGTGCTTTCGAAATTGAATTAAAGGGGTAAAAGAAATATAATTCCTCAAAGAATATGTCAGCAGCGTAGTTGGGGGGTTGGAAGGTAATGTGAACACAAGTGTGTGATGTAGTGGCTGGTGGGTGGTTGAGTGCCTGGTCGACCTTGCGTGATTGATGTCTGTGGGTGAGACAACCCTTGAAGGAGGTCAAATCAGTTTGACGGTTTAGTGTGAAAAGTGAATAAGTGGATGCTGGATGCGGAGAGTGTAGCTTTTGAGTGGACCTTAATTTGAGATTGATTTTGGATCGTCTGCTGCTGCAGAGATGAGAAGTGATTGAGATAATGTTTTCGACGAAGCTTTTACTTTGACTAAAGGGACTCAGTTGATGCTTGAACAGAGTGATAAGAATTTTTAGTCATCCAAGAGCCACCTGCGTGCGTTCAGTGTGTTGCCGGTTTGTGGCTGGCTAATGTTAAGAAGACAGTTGACCTGCTTTAAGCGAACAGAGGGAATTCGAAAAGCAACCCATGGGATCTGCTTAGCCGTTGTTGTTGTTGTGGCTAAAAAATCCTATTAGGAGAGTTTTTGTCCAGATTGTTAAAGCAAGTGTGGTCATAATGGAATTGAATGGAAATGGAAACTATAATTGACAAAAGCAATGCTTGCTGAAATGAAGACGTATCAAACGCAGAATTTCTCTTGCGATGAAACAAAGTTGAAAAAGCAGTTCCATTTAGGCTGGAGAAGGTGAAAGTGAACGCCACGCGATGTAATCTACAGAGGTGTGAACAGAATCCAACAATTCAAAATACACAAAGTCCTGAAAAGCCAAAATCCTCCTTCCAAGATATTCCTACAATTTCCAAAATTTTGCTGTGTTAAAAATTTCAAAATGGCCGAAGTCCCTGCAGGATCAAAAAAGTTCAGAAATTATTGAACTCGACATTTTGCTAAAATTAATGTGGCTATGTTTAGCATTTTAATGTGGTCGTGGTGGCGTAGTGGGAAAATGAATCGACTCACACGCCAAGGTGTCATTTTCGATTCCCGAACGGAACATCTCGCATTTTTTCACGGCACTCCCTCTTTCTATGTCCCGACAAAGAGCATCAATTGTCTATGAAAAGCTTCTCAAATCTCGACGCACAACATGAGTAGTTGTTGGAGAAGCTGGGCTGTAATGCCACTTAATTATTATTATTATGTTTTTCAGTATCCGAATTCCGAATGGTCGGAGGAAAGCATATCAGATGAGAGGAATCCCAGTGTCGTCTGTCTGGTCCACAAGAAAGGAGATCCCTTCGACTGCGCCAACTATCGAGGGATTAGTCTCCTTAACAGGGCGTACAGGATCCTCTCTGCCGTATTGTGTGAAGGCCTGAAATCGTTCGTCAACAACCTGATAGGTTCTTATCAGTGCTGTTTCAGGCCAGGGACGTCCACCATCGACCAAATCTTCACACTGCGGCAGATCCTGGAAAAGACCCAAGAAATGAAAATCGACACTCACCACCTATTTGCCGATTTTAAGGCCACATAAGAAAGTGTGCGTAGAGACGAGCTATACAGTGCCATATCTAGTTCTGGCATTCCTACCAAACTCGTCAGCTTGTGTACAAGGAAGATGGAGAACTCTCGGTGCTGCGTCAAGTTCGGAAACGATCTCAACGAGACCTTCAATGTCGAAAAAAATTTTAGACAAGGCGACGCACTGTTACGTGACTTTTTAAACATCATCCTTGAGAAGATCGTGCATAACTCACGAGTCAACACCAGAGGCACGATCTTCCAAAAGTCAGTTCAATTGCTTGCTTACGCCGACGACGTTGATGTAATTGGACGAACACAGCGAGCAGTCAATGAGGCGTTTTCTGGCATTGAAGCGGAAATGCCTAAAATGGGGGAGGTGGTTAATTAGGGCAAAACGAAGTACATGCTGTCATCAAGGAAGGACACACAACATCGGCGTCTCGGACAGAGCGTTACACTAGGCAGCAGAAACTTCGAGGTAGTCAAGGACTTCGTCTACCTCGGCTCCGCGGTAAATAGGGATAACAATACCAGTACCGAAATCAAACGCAGAATCACTCTTGCCAATCGCTGTTTCTTTGGGCTCAAGAGGCAATTTAGTAATAAAGCCCTCTCCCGAAAGACTAAGCTACCTTTATACAACACCTTGATCATCCTAGGCTTATTAAGCCTTCATCGAGCTCAAGCAATTGTTAAACAAAGCCCTCTCTTGAACAACCATAGTAGTCCTTCATGAGACTTTAATCGCCCCAGCCGTCCCATATGACATAGAAGCATAGGCTTCGTCAAAAGCGGATGAATCTACTCCTGGCTACTTTAAGCGAAACAATCTCCTAATCATTTTCGGTCCTGCCTGCACACATGGTGCGTGAAGGAGAAGATATAACGACGAATTGTACAAGCTATTCAGTGACTTGGTCTTAAGGGTATGAATTCAATGATTGAAATGGATTGGTTATGTAGAGCGAATGGTAGCAAATACGCAGTACCGAAGAGTCATCGAACTCATCCCTGAGAACCAGTGTGGTCAAAAAAGACTCTGACACAGGTAGCAACCACAGGTTGACCCTCAATAAACCACGCGTGAGAAACTGAATACAACAAGCTACATAGCAGTCTGTTTGGAGACGCTTGCTGGTTGAAGCACAGATCCAACTGAAAATGTAGCGCCACCTTATGTTACTGAGTAAGTGGTCACTAAATGAATAGTTTTATTTGAAGATGTCCTTTGAAGGTGAGGAAAACACCAGTGAATTTCGATTTCAACAAAATTTAGTATTTACTTGTAAAGACCTAAGCATCAGACCCTTTGTCACTTCTCACTTCTTTAATAAGTGAGTAGATTTCACTGTGAGGTATCAGTACGCACACGAGAATGGATGTCAGTTTGCATTAAATCATATTTTGGATAATTTTCAAAACCATGCGTAGCTTAAATTGTGATTTTCGAACACCCATTGGAGTGTAAACAAGATCTGAGGTGATTTCAGTCAGATGCAGTCTGACAAAGGACCCTGCCCATGTATAATTTTGTTCTCTTCACAGATCCAAGGAGACAGAAATATTAACCTTCATTCCTGCAACTCAAAGTCGATAAGAACTCCCCTGACCGAACAAAAATTCTACGGCACACATATCTCGGGACTCATTCTTAAACACTTTTCTACGACATCAAGGTCGCTCTCTCTCTCTGCGGTTACTCGAATCTAAAAATAACCGCATTGCCATTCAAGGCCGACAAATGAAAGCACATCACTGCTTCCAGCCAAGCCGTATCAAAGTTGTACAACCACCAGGCTTAACACATTCCACACGACCCTGCAGGACAAGAGCTCCTAACAGAATTAATTTCAAGTTGCATCTACTTGCAGCAAGCGTCGCTCTCAAATGCGAATTCCTTCAACATGCATCACAGCACCACGTATCGATTCACGTGAATAATTTATCCGGCATCCGTTCACGAGGACTCCGGTCACGGGAACATCATAAACGACAACTCCTTTCCGGCAATTAATTTTAAATTAAGTATCCACCCGGTGTACTCACAGTTGGATCCTTGCACCGCGGGCACTCGCAAACGAAGTGCTTGGTCATTCTCAGGAATACTCCTCGCATCAGGTTGCTCCATAAAATTTTCGTGTACGTCGTGGTTATCTCCCCGCCCTTGGGAATGAATTTCGCAGCCCTCACGATGGCCAAGCTACCGTCCTCGAAGTAGTGACAGGCGTTCGGCGTGCATTCATGATTCATGACTGCGGTCAGGGGGAAGAGGCCGCGAAGCAGTATCTCATAGCCGTCGACCTTCTTCGGCGCCTCGAATGCATTCGTGTTCAGCACGCCGACGACCTTCAGAAGGAAGTCGAGGACTTTCTTGTCGGTCGGGAAGTTGGCGAATCCTTCCGCCGCCCGTGTGATTTCCTTGAGGTACCCGCGGTCCGGGTTCGCCTGCATTGCGAAAATGAGGTCCTTGTGATGCTTCTGCACGAAGAAGCTTCGCACCGCTGTGAGAATCCGCAACGTCATCGGACTCACGCCGCCGACGTCGATGGGCTTCCACTCCAGGAAGAGTTCACACTCGGGCTTATGCTGCTCCGACTCCGAGCAGTTGCCGCACACCGGCAGGGTGCAGCCCTTGGGACACAGAAAGTCCTTGACATCGAGGAGATTGTAGCACACCACACACGTGTTCAACGCTGAACCCTTTCTCGCGGTGGGCCCTAGAATCACGGCACGCTCGCGGAACAGCAGCTCTCCCGGCTGGATATCACGCAACGCGAACACCCCCCTCCCAGCCACCGGGGACCAGTCCACCTTCCAGTTGGGCTCGTCCGTCTTCAGCTCGCCCAAGTGGACGTCGACCAGCCGCGCTAACTTCTTTGCGGACATTCTCCCGAAACTGCCAACTACACGGCAGGATTGTCACCGAATCGCGACCAATCGAACCGAATTTACAACGTCGACTGGCCTGACGGATACCCTGGTCATTATTTTCATTTCTACATGCATGCGGCATGCGGCATGTAGCTGTAGCTATGGCCTGGGGAGCATTAATTTATGCCACGCTTCGCGGGGTCGGGCGCTGCCCAAGGAGGGAGTGGGTACTCGGTTCGATTTGTCATTCCGTTACGCCATGCAATGCTGGTTTGTGATTTCGTTCCTGCGTTGTTGTTGGGTTATTTTAGACTCACCGAACGGCGTAACAGGTTGCAATCATGCAACACACACACGCACACACACCCGAGCCGAGTCACCACCACTGGGGAGGCTGCAGGGGGTTGGCGCGCAATGGCGTTGGGCTACACGACGACGATGGATTATGTTACAGGCCGCAGTGGAACGAGAGACATGCATGACGAACATGTAGGGTGCTTGGTCGCAGGGGGCAATTAGATTTGAGTGCGATCGCCGGCGAAGTGAAAGGGAATTGAAAAGGATTTGCCTCTGTGCTGTGAGAGGGACTGTAGAGGGGGTTATCCAATCAACAGGAGTATTCGTAGTGAAAAGGTCACATGAACGCGGCATTTCGGTGAAGAGTTGCAATCTAATTCGGGGGTTCAAGGTGCTTGTGACAAGTACTTGATAGCATTGACCCATTTTGGTGTGCCGATAGCCTGCAGAGACGGAGCTAGGGTTGAAAAGTGTGGCGCCATAATTTGTGTACGTTCGGCTGAGGGGAGCGCGTGTATGGTGGCTGGAGGAATATTCATCGTTGTGTCCCTAAATTAAGTGGTTTGTGCTTGTACGCTCAGGAATCAATTTGTCGAGTGCTTGAAGGCAAATGAAACACTGAATAAGTTATTTCAAAATCGACTCACTTGAGAATGGGTATGAGAAAGGAAACTGATACATTTTGAGTCAGACTATGCCTCTAGCACGAATGAAGTTTGATGTTCAAGTGGAGTAAAATAATCTCTGTGTCAGGTTCCAACCTTTAACAAACGTCAATATCCAATGTCACTTTTTTCCTTTTCACTGTAGAATATTTCCGTAAACGGCTACTGTAACAATGTTCATAGAAACGGACTCAGCTTATCGGTCTTTGGTTTGATCCTTGTTTTTAGAAGAAGCAAAGTTTCAAATTTTTTGCACGTCGATTTTTGAACCACGCTCCCGGCTCTTCTGGAGTAGGAGGTATCCCAAAAGACCGCGTAAGTCATATCCTGCTGAAACGGCCAGATTGGTGCCGCGTGTACTGGCTCGTGCCAACAAGCTCAGCTATTGGACCACTTCAGAGCAGTATTTAACGCTCCCTAAGCATAGTCCAAAGGAGTTTCTGTTTCATTTCATGACCGTCGATGAAGCACTGATGCACAACAAAGACTAACGAATCGTCGAATAAGTTGACTTTGAATGGCGAACGTGTTTTCCATACAGCGAAGGCCGCTCTGTCGGTCGTAAAGTTGATGGCCTAGTTTGCTGGGACTCGCAAAGTGTGATCTAGCATAGATCGACTCCCTGGAGAGGAACAAAACGGTCACAATGCATTATGCCGAATAAATGACCCGGTTCGATACCGAATTAAAGAAAAGCGCCATCATTTGTTGTAGGAAAGAAAAATATTCGTCCACCGTCACTCCTCACTCCTCTATTTACACCATGGTCCCATTGCCCAGATAAGGCTACCGACCATATTCTTCACACTTGACTCCGTGCAAATTTAGATGCTCACTTGCCAGTCAAAAATTTGAGTCAATTGAGACGCCGCCACGGATGTCTACTGTACGGAACTTCAGAAAATCAATTTTTCAGATGGGTCGGTGTATTGAACTGAAGGAAGACCTTGTTGAAAAGTAATGGTCATTTGTCCGAATTGTAGACTAAGTTATTTTATACGAGGTATGTTCAAAAAATTAGGTTAATTTTCAACTTTCGCGGAGTACGTGCATTCGATTATCGATTTTTTGGTTTTGCTATGTTGGTACAGTAGTTTCAAACATATGTCTACAGTTTCAGTTATATTGCATATTTATTTAGTTTGTGAGAGGCGTAAAGGTTCGACGTGTTTCGAGTGTTATTTCCTGCTGTTGAAAAAAATGGATCAAAGAAATTGCATTCAGTTTGGTGTGAATGCAAAGCAATGTTGACAGTGGAATACGGTGAATATACTCTAAGTCAAAAAAAATGTTCACAAGTGGTACCAGTTTTTCAAAAAAAGTTGAGAAGATGTGAATGACGATACTCGTTCTCGACGCCCCAGCACATCAACAACGGATGAGAAAGTGACGAAAATGGTTATGAAGAATCGTCGAGTTACTGTTAGAGAAGTTGCTGAAGTTGTCCGCATATTTTTTCATGAATGAAGCGTTTTGCTTTTGCATCACGATAATGCACCTGCTTAATCATCATTGCTTGTTCTTAATTTTTGGCCAAAACCGACACCGTAATCATGCTTTAGCCAACGTTTCCCCAGATTTGGCCTCCTGCGACTTTGTCCTGTTCCCAAGATTGAAGACACCAATGAAAGAACGATGCAGTATATACAAACCGAATCACTGAGAGTTGTTTGTCGACTCTGAACGGCTAGATTTGAGAAGCTTTTCATAGACAATTGATACTCTTTGAATGTCGTCAACAACACGAAATAGACAATTACGATTCTCTGAGTGTTGTCGGCAACTTGAAAGATGTAGCGCCGTGAAAGAATGGGAGATGGTCCGTCCGATTCGAACGCACTATACCACGGCGACCACAGTTAAATGATAAGTGATACTTTTGACCGGCGATGGAATTATTACTTGGACGGTCTGTAATTCAAACATGACGGGACAAAAACCATACAAAACGTAAGAAGTTTCCCACTCGCGCAGTTTCATGGTTCCGATCCTGCTTTCGGAACCCGAACAAGGTACGACTGATAACGTCACGAAAAATAAAAAAAAGTTATTAAAAGCTATCTTAAAGGAATCGCATACTTCAAGTATTCCCGAGGTGACTTCGTTTTGCGTTTGAGCTTGAGCTTACTTTTAAAAGCGAAAAACATATGACCCTCTGTTAAGTGTTGTTGTGGGCTATAAAAGTAAATTGGAGGGTGGGGGAGGAGCTTAAAGTTAAACTAGATGTGAAATTCGGCTGATGCAATCACTGCGTATTTCAGGATTTTGGCTATAAGGCATTTTAGGCATTTCGGGATTTTGGCTGAAGGGATTCTGTCAGCATTACATTTTTAATTAAGAAGGCACAATTTGTGCATTGTATTCTTAACGCTGAGGCAACAACTAGACTAGTGGGATATACGTTAGGACCCTAGCCTAATTGCTGGAGTGATGGCATGCTTTTGGTTCGATCTAAAGAGGTGACATCAAGTGATAGGACTAGTTTGTTACTTTCTTTGCTCCTCTAATAATATTAATTGAGTGGCACTACAGACCACAAGGGACCAGGGCCTAGCTTCTACAACAACTACTCGTGTTGTGCGTGCTACTGTTCTCTCACGAGTAGAAGGGACCCACAGTTTTTTACCGACTCCGAACGCCGAAATGAGAAGCTTTTCATGGGCAATCGACAGCAATTGAGTGTTGTCAGCAACTCGAAAGAGGTGGTACCGTGAAAAAATACGAGATGTCCCGTCCGGAAATCGAACCTAGACTTTCTGCGTGCCGGTCGACCACCACTACGCCAGGGCGACCGCTTCTTTGCTCCTCTAACATGGCCAAAATTATCCAGTCTGTTGTAGAAATAGTTTCAGATCGTGCCGATTCCAACCACTTGAAGAGACGGACATATTTTAAGGTAGTAAAGAATTGCTTTCTTTTTCTCTCAATCGGCTCCTACAGTTTATAACTGCTTTTTATTCAGTTCATTCCATCTACTTTCGATGGCATCTTTTATTATTTTCGATTTTGCTACTTGCATAGGGGAACGGGTGTTGAAAGGATGTTTCCTGATTAGCTACAAGTATCAGCCACGCCCTGTTTCTTGCTATTTCATCGAAACTTTCGTGATCCAAAAGGCTTCTATGTCTAGGAACGGAACGCATGGTTTATTTAAATAATTATTGTCCGCGTCCATTCAATGGAATCATTAGAAAAAGAGAATAAAATTGCAACAAAATATTGACAGCTCTTTTCGGTTAATATCGGCCTAGTGGTTTGTATTCTTTCAAATTGATAATTTATCTTTTCTGTCCCCACTGCGAGTGCAGTTTACAGAAACAAAGGTCATGCACGACAAAAGGGAAATTCATAAGAAAGTATTACTAATTTTGGATCATGAACTGAAGTGAAAAGAAGTGAATTGGAAGACACTGGACTGAGTTGACTTTAAGTGGTTCTATCATTTTCGAGTTGCTGGCATAATAATGGCCCATCTTGTGTAGCTACAAAGAAGTGCAAAAGGCTACCACCTAACTCTGTGATAGTCAAATGACAATGCCAACTTGGCTAATAACACCTTTTGGGAATTTGGTGCGCAAAACATCGATTGTGGCATGGGCTGTGTGTGGCAATATACACAGAGGCCAGCCTTCAATTTCAGTAAAAAAATGGTTTACATCCACAGTTAAGGCAGGACGTTATTTGCAAACTCATTTTCAAGGAATAATAGTCCAATGATGCCACCACTCCAAAAACTACACCACACCGTCACTCTGTGAATCTGCTGACTTCTCGACAATAACGTGCTTGTTTTCCAAGTGCGAGTTAAGTTTTGTAGGTACGGAAATGGAGATACATCTCGTTGCAGAAGATAGTTGTACAATACAGGTCAAATTGTGAAGCAATAACGAAGCCGATCGTCGTGGCCTTCAATTGCTGAGCTATTTAAACCTTGTAAGCGAAAAATTTGAGACCTTTATGCAGAGAATCCTCTCCAGGCTAGTATGTAGAATGTTGAACTGATGAGATCAATAATGAGTACGTTTGTAGATTGAGTCCCACCCTCTTAGACATAGGTGCCTAGATTGCATGTAGACAACTCGAACAATGACGGAAAACCATGAATGTTTTCCATTTGCATACCAGTCTGATGAAGTTTTCGCAAAATCTTTCATACAACACTCCCATTGGGTGCCAAATTTAAGTCAAAAGTTGTTTTCCAAAAGCCCATTGCTTGGGTTCTTTGATAGATCACTGGATATGTTCCACCACTTCAAGTTCATCCACTGAAAAAACGTTGGAATCGTACCTCTAATGTTGAACAGGGAGTATCGGACAATTTACGCCAATAGAATGTCTATAAAACCTTCCTTGACATCTCGGCCTACCTTAAGCCATCCTTAGCAGAGTAAGGCGAAGGAGATACGCCTTCCATAAATCTAAGGGCTAGAAACACCCGAAGAGTTTTTTTTAAAGAGCTCTGCATTAAACCAGAATATTAAGTCTCGTTTGTGAAAAATACTCTTTATAAATATTTCTTAACTCAAATCAGACAGAAACAAGGCCTAAACTCTTCGCTCAAGTCCTTGTTTTTCTTATTTTAAGATAAACTGAAAGATATTCCAATTCTATACATGGAACACACCGTAGTTAGCACATGCTACAAAATTCCATCGCTTGTCTTGGCGAAGATTATTTTAGGCAACCAAAGCGCCCCTTCTTCCCTTAGAGCCACACCCTACCTTCCATCAAATAACCATGATGCTGCGACTAATGAAAAGAATACCAAAGCCGCACCCCAAGAAGTAATTAATTTTAAGAAAACCACACTGATGCCACAGCTGAAACTGTCACGTAGATCCAGCATAAATGATGTCAGCCGTCCGTTCCTGACATCGAACAGCAAAACAAAATCCGAGCCACTCGCCGCCCAACAATAAACAATTCCGTGCTGAGTGAAATCACAAGTGTTTCCATAAAACAAATCGACAAGACATTTCCTAGCACTTCGTAAACACAACTCGAACCACTAATCGCGCGTATCCACGCGATCGCCCACCAAAAAGCCAACGGCCACTCAGTGCGTACTCCCATTCAAATTCCAATCGGATCGACAGATTCACAAGGCAGCCGCAATAAACACAAAATGGAATCACAATGAAATCCGATCAGAAAACTTGGCCCCCTATCCGCGCCGATGTCAACAAATCGAGATTTTGAAATCCGCCAGCAAATGCACGAACTTCCGCTGCGGAGCTTTGCGATTCAGAACGCGTCTCATAGCTACGCGCCGGTTTCCTCACGAAATGCCTCAGAATCTGAAAGCAGTTCCAAAAATAAAATTTGGAACTTTTTCGAGAGCGCCGCGCCACCGTCGGTGGACGGCCGACTGAGGCACACGCTAGTCCATTCTATTTCCATTGCGTCGTATCTAGTTCCGCGCGTTGCTCCACCCACCCACATGCGAGAAATTGTTGAAATTTTTCACTTACCGCCGGATCCTTGCACCGCGGGCATTCACAGACGAAGTGTTTGGTCATTTTCAGGAACACACGCCGCGAGAGGTTGCTCCACATGATCTTCGTGTAGGTCGTAGTGATCTCGGCGCCCTTCGGGATAAGGCGGGTCGCCTTGACGAATATAATGTCGCCATCCTCGAAGTAGTGGCACGCGTTCGGGGTGCACTCGTGGTTCATCACCCCCGCAAGTGGGAACAGTCCGCGAAGGATGAACTCGTGCCCTTCGACCATACTACGCGCCTCGAAGGCGTTGGTGTTCAGCACGCTTACCGTGCGGTAGATGTAGTTGAGGACCTTCTCATCCTTAGGAAAGTTCTTGAACCCGTCGGCGGCCCGCTCAATCTCCATGCGGTAGTAGCGGTCGGCGTTTGCTTGCATGGAGTTGAGCAGCTCCCTTTGGCGCTTGGTCAGGAAGAAACTCCTCACCGCCGTCAGGATCCTGAGGGTCATCGGGTTCACGTGGCTCACATCAATCGGTTGCCACTGCTGGAACAGGTTGCACTCCAGTCGATGTCGCTCCGTGTCCGAGCAAGACTCGCATGTCGGCAGGCCACATCCCTTCTTGCACAAGAACTCTGTACCGTCAAGGAGCTTGTAGCACATGACACACGTATTGAGTGCGGTTCCCTTCCGGGCGGTGGGACCGATTATGAGAGCGCGTTCGCTGAATATCAGCTCCCCCGATTGGATGTCGCGGGTCGCGATGATGCCGCGTCCGGCAATCGACGAAGTTTCAATTTTCCAGTTCGGCTCGGCATCCTTCAACGCTCCCAAATGTTCGTCGATTAGTTCGGCGATATGTTCCGCCGGTGGTGCCATGACGATCGATAAACTCCCCGTGTGGAAACTCGTGCGCTAAATTCACTCGACCGGACAGCGACTAATCGAAACGCGTTTTCGGCGGCGACTGTCCGAGAAGATTTTCCCGATCGTCTTCTGATTTCGATATACGCTGTAGTTCTCGCCTCTTCTGCGGAGACTTTCTCTCCGCTATTAGCTTCGCGGAGCTTAGAAAAATTAATTGATGACTGCTTCGGGCGCCTTGAGGGGCCACCTCGGCGCGGTGTGCACTTTGGCTACACAAATAGATGCAGGCGACGACTGTGGGAAGCACGTGACGGAGAGCGCCGACCGATAGCCGTTCGAGGGAGATGAAAAATTTCGATTGTGTGAACTCACCTGATTAACGGCGGAGAGTCCGTGCATGGGTAATCAAATTGGGAATCACCCACCGCGGTGCATGCGCCAAGTGATGGCGCACAGTGGAGGGTGAACAATGTGAACTGTTGGCGGTGCCAAAAAAACTATTTTTGTTTTTTGTGCTGCTCCTCTGCTCTTTATTGGGGTGCGTTTCTAAAAAAGTGTCAGAAGCGCATTCTTCTATGTACAATATAATTTGAAGGCCTTATTTGAAAATTCATTAACTTTGTCGTAACTTGTTTCCGATTATGGAGCAAATTGGGTTTTTTGCATTAAAATCATAGAACGGGAAGCAATTGAAGCAATTTTTGCTATCTCCCTGGCAGACCTGAAAGACTTAGCTTAGTTGAAAAATAGTGCGCTTAAGTTAAGCCCATATTGTATTTAAGGGGACGCAAACCAACGGTCAACTATAGCCTTTGTAATCGACTCTAGCTCATCAAGAGTTGTCCCAAGCGAAGGCAGGCCAGTTTCTGAACCTGGTTTATTCCTCTTATTCCAGGCCACCTACCTGATGAAAGCGCATTTAAAGCACTTTTCGCAACGCAGCTTAATTCGAATATTTGTGCCGCTATTTAAATATGTCGATCCCTTTTGTGGGGTCAACATTTTATTTTTTTACTGAAAAAACGTAAAAACTACACCACTCAGGGTATTGTCTGTCGAAAGCGAGAACATTTTCCCATCTTTCTGGCAGTTTTCCATTTTTTTTTCTATCAGGATCCTGACGGCGGTGAGAAGTTTTTCCTCACTAAGCGCCAAAGGGAACTGCTCAAGTCAATGCATTCGGAGACCCCCCAAGTCGTTTTACATTCATTCATCGAAAAAGTGAGTAGTCGGAAGGAGCAATGTCTGTAGAATACGGTGGGTAGAATAAGCACTCCCATTTCAGAGTTCCCCGGTTCCTTACAAGTGCTACAGCTACGTGGACCTGAGCGTTATCATGTTGCACAATCACCTTGTTATGCCTTTGGGTCGTTTCTGATCATTTTTCACGCAATGCACGGCCGAAACGCATTAGTTGTAGTGGATATCTTTTCCAATTTATAGTCTCGTCTAGTTTTTAAAGCGTATAGTTCACCACAACTGTCTGGTGCCACTATATGCATTGCATGGCCTTTGAATCTTGAATATTTTTCTTTGGCGTCAATGTAGGGATGTATTCACCAGGTTGTGCACAGTATTTTTTTCTTCTTGGGGTTATCGCAGTATAACAAATTTTCATCTCCAGTCATGATGTGTTTTAAGAAGCATTTCCGAAGTGAAAAATCGACTTTCGACATCTCTCGGTTTCAACTCGAATGGCACTCAACCTCCTTGCTCTTGTATAATTCCAAATTTCTTTAACTGAACGAAGATTATTTACAGAGTCAATCCCAACGATTCTGCGAGTTCATTTTGCGTTTGACACAGATCTTGATCCAGTGCAGTGTCCAATTTCTCACTTTAAACTTTCGGGTAGCCAAGATGCTCGTTGTCTTCGACACCAAACCACTTTTGAAGCGTCGAAACCACTCTCTGCATAATTTATCTGTCGACGCAAATTCATCGTAAGCTTCTGCAATCGTTCGATGGGCTACAGCTGCACTTGTCATCCAATCAAAAATCTAATCAAAACTCTTCGCAAATCTTGTTTATTTAAGGCAGATCTGGACATACATAGTTGTCTAAACCATTCGCTGAGGCAGACTAGTTATTGCTTCCAACATCAGTCATCTTAATTTTTTTAATGAACACATTACTCATAAGCCCCGGAACTAACCAATAAAAGCACATGTTCTACAAAAAAAAATCGACTTTATTCATCAACATAGTTTCCTTCAAGAGTGATACAATTATTCCAACGTCGCTCAAACCTTTCGATACCTTTCGATCATTGAACGATTTATCTCTGGCCTCAAAACAGGCTTCAGTTTTGGCGATCACCTCCTCATTCCCTATAGTTTTCCGGTGAGCACCTTTTTGAAGCCGAAACACACGAAATTCTGTTTTTTTTCAATTGTTTTACAAATCGCGTCACTTGTAACCTAATGATCAGATTGTCATGAAAATTTGACAGGTATCATCGGAATGTTTATATTTCTTAAAAATAATTTGGTTTTTTTGTTAGTGGCGCCCACTATACATCAGTCTCGGAACTTATTCAATGATATGTTCCATATGTAAAAATGCATCTATAAATATCTTCTTTTTTGTTTAATTGACTTAAACCGTTCTGGAAATTTCAATCTCAAAGATGCCTCTCCCACTGGTGGTCTATTGCCGAATAGGTGGTCATCAGGATCCACCGTATAGCGTTCAACTTGCACCTTCTGATTAAAAGTTATAGGTAAGTGTCACTACACCCCGCAAGGGAACAGGGCCTAGCTCGTTCAGCAACCACTCGTGTTGTGCGTGCTACTTTTCTCTCATGCAAGATTAGAGAAGCTTCTCATTGACAAAAGTTGTCAGAAAGTCGAAAGAGGTGGTACGGTGAAGAAATGCGAGGTGTTCTGTCAGGAAATCGAAAATAGACCTTCTGCGTGTGGCTCAACGAACTTATCCACTACGCCACGGCACCTTCTTAATATAGTATGTATTGATCTCTACAAAATTCTCTTAATGGTAGAAAACTCTAGACCGGAAAGCCGCTAAAAACCACTTGGTCAATTTTTCGCTGATAGATTACAGAATATTTGCAGCTATAAAATTCTCCTACTCGAAAAATTGATTAAAAGTAATTTTTTCAATACGTACAATACATGATTGAAATTGATTTCTAATACAGATTTTTTTTCAAATATGTACCAAAATTTCACGATACTTTAATACCTGCCTATCAAACCTTGTTTAAATATACATTGACTGTAGACGAATTGCCAGCAGTGAACAGACTCACGAGATCCAGGATTTCGCATGGGGCTGTAATGTGAATGTGTGATTGTGTTGCCCTTTCTTATTATCCGTCCAGTCGCGGCCGAACAGAACTCGACTAAACCGAAAACTGTTTGAACTTAGCCCCTACATCACTAATGAGTCATCTACCGTCCGACATACTACGTCCAACTCTGTTGAGATGTACCAAACTCTCAAGTGAAACAAAGGCATTCCGCCGAGTGCTCTCTTAAGTCGACGGATAATATCCGCAATGCCACGACGTCGGTAAAGAGTGAATAGGCTATTCATTTCCATCTGCAATCCCATATAAATTTCCCCATTGCTACACGTTGTTTTAAGGAAGTGGAGTATGCATGAAAGTGGAATATTCCCTATAGGAGTACGCTCAAAATATTCACGCGTAGTGGCTGCAAATGGATTCGTCTAAAATGTTCCACATACGCCCCGTACGCGACGACATTGTGTATTATGCTCTCTGCCACGGACAAGTAAATATTGTAAAAACAAATTCTGGGACTTCAGCTTATTCGAACCCATGTAAATGGAAGCCTTTTCCATTCACCATAATGACTACATCTTGTTGGAAAAAATGCTGTTCACATGATGACTGGTGTCGCTGCCACATAAATCCACTTGTACTCCGTAGGAGTAGTTTGAATTAATTTCTGTTTTAGGTTAAGTAAGGCATAACAATGCTGAACTAATTCAATGCTTGCAAAATATTGGTTAATGTGCCTGAATTTTAGATTTAGTTTGGAAGTAAAAATGTTTTTCTTTGAAATCATTAATTATTTTTTCTTTTTTCTCAAAAGAACTTTTCATAATATAAGGAATATTTTCAGACTACCAAACGAAAAAAGCTCTGACATTCCATTTTTATGCTTTTGTTAAAATTTTCTCCTAAACGTCTATCGCATCAACAACTAGCTCCTTACACCACCTAAAGACTTCACACCCATTTCTGCAACTAAATTTACCCCCTAAAAATATGCAAGCAGCAAAAAGAAACACATGCACCTACACCCACTTTTCCGTCTAAATTTGTCGTTCCCTTATCGGAATTTCCGATTTCTTTCAAGTTGACAAGTCGTAAAGCGCGCGCGATGGCCGCGTTCAGACAAATTTCATTTCTCGTAGCGGTAAATGAAATTGACTCAAGCGGACAGTGAAACGAATTCATTTGATTTGCAAATTGATTAAATAATTTGAAGAAACAGTGCGCGTCGATCAGATGCTTGTTGGCTTTGGGCGAGTGCAAATGAGCATTCCGAGTCCTTGACATTTAATTAGATTTCATTTTTGAAAATTCTGCTCAAGCGTGTTATTGCTTGCAGATGTTGAGTGGATAATTCGAGGACGGTTGCTAGGATTAGGCGTTAGGCGCTTTGAAATTATCCGTGAAGCATATCTTGTCGTCATGGGAGCGATTTTTTGAGGAAAATGCAAATTAGAGATGAAGGCAATGACGTATGTATTCTTTATTTTAATTACCAGCAAGGCGTGTGGACGAGTATAACGCCGTTGTTAGTTTTTAGCTGCAAGTACACACGTCTGTGGGTGTAGCAACCCTTAAGTTAACATTAAGGAATTTGAATTCAGACCTAATGAGGTGTGTTAATTTCTTCCTTTGCATCAGGTCGATAAAATGTATTTGAAATTTATTACACCAATTTATTACGAATGAGATTGACTTTTATGAATACCAAGTAAGGGCGATACGCCAGGTCCCTCCATCCAAAGCAGACCGTGATCTACTCTACTTCAAAGTATACTGGGAAATACTGAAAGGTTATACCACGGTCTATAAGAAGCTCCACAAAGCCCTTCTACACTACGGGCAAAAGCCCACCGATAAGACCTGCCACAGCATTCCGAGGGTCTTCTTTTTGGAGTGGCATGATTGTCCGAGCTGGAACTAAGTTTCAATAAACAATTTCACTCGAGACGTTGGTTAGTGTCCATTTTTCACTTGTGTTCGCCATCTCGGATGGGGATGTGCTCTGCTGCACCAATGATCTGGGTTCAAGGAATATACGCTCTATATGGGCCACGCATATTAAGTGTTCGATTCCCGGACGGGACACCTCGCATTTTACTCCTTGAATCTGCACTTATCCACTACGCCACGGCGACCACTTGGTGATAATTAAAAAAACACAACTCAATTTCGATTTTTGCCACATGCAGCCTGTGATGGCAAATAGGCTTGGTCCGAGGCTAGAACCAACAATGTAAGTCATAGACAAGGGGTGATTCTTACCGGTATCCAGCGTGAATCTCCTTAAACTCGAATTTTTCAGTCATGGTGTTTATACGAAAAATAATATGTTCTAAGTAGAATTTAAAGATCTAGCTACTATTTTAGGCACTCGTTGCAAACTTTGTCGGAAGCCCGAGAATTGTCAAGTAGAGGAATAGAGCAGTCGTTTCATTTGTTATTGTGCATACGTGGTCAATTTTTAAGTTCAAAATGAAAACCGGTTGGGTATTGGTCGATTTTCAGTCAATGTTAGAACTTCTACAGGCTTCGACTCTTTGTCCAATTAGTGTCATTTCACATTGGTTCTGACTGCATTTGACAATTTTTGAAATTTTTCGTAGCTTTTCATAGAGAGTTTTAACTGGTCACTATGCTTCCTCGATAGTGACGTGGATGCTGCTGCTGATACGATTACAAACATTATTTTATTGGGTATGAAATCCTTCCTTCCTCACAGAGTGGAAAGTATCAAACCCAAGACAAATGCGTGGTATGACTCGTGCTGCAAAGAGGCTATCAGGTTAAGAGAAATAAGCTTCTGAACTTTCAAAGCCAATCCTTCTGAGAAAAACCGAAAGAAGTTCAAACGGGCCCGAAATGACTACAATATATTAATAAGACTAGTTAAATACTCCTACGATCACAAATTGAGGCACATAGTGATGCATTGTCCCAAAGGTAGCAAAACCTTTTGGTTATTCGTAAAAAACGTAAAGAATACCGCCTCGTCTTCAGTTCAAACACTCATTTACAATGACATTCCACCTGTCAGCTCTTTAAACAAAGCAAGTCTGCTAGCTGCACATTTTGCACCCAGCTCAACGCTACCAGATTCTTCTCTGCCTGAACTTGAGAGCGTAAGTTTCTCCATGGGACAAATCCATTTTCGCAAGAGCACTTAACGATCTTAACATGCACAAATCCGCTGGCCCGAATGGTATACCCCCTGTTATTCTGAAGAGGTGTTCTTCTACGCTGTCAAAACCACTGCGTAATAGTAAGTGGAAAACAGCATTTGTACATTTAAATTTGCCAAGCTCAAATTATAATTTTGCTGACATTTTCCAGTGCGATTGAAGGGTACTTAAACTATGCTCAACAAACATGTTCCCCGTTTAAAATGTTCAGAATATCACTTATGACCAATATGCTTACACCAAAGTAGCTCAAACGAAGCTCACTTAGAAAAGACATCTATCAATGAAGTGATATACATCCTCCCGTTCTTGCAAGTTACACAGGTTGCATAGAACTGGTATGTCAGGGCGATGTGGGAAGTAATTTAATTTGATTATTTCACCTCTTCCTTCATCTTTAGAAGAAAGTGATTAAGGAAGTTGGCTGTAAAGCATTCAGTGTTTTGAATTCTTCCGTTTTACATTACAAGGTGGTGCTGGATCTCTTCAAAAGTTTCGTAAACTCCTTCCCTAAGTCAACAATGCTAATGTTAGTGGCAATGCATCCATTTTCATAAGTGTAACCGCCCGACTCCTCCCGTTTTTTGATAAGATTTCCACATGTCACACACATGCTCTCTTGAGCGCTAGTTTAGGTAGCCAATCCTCTTTCATCTTCAGCACTTTATTAAAACATTCAATGTATTTACAAATTGGGAAACCACTGTTGTTTAAATTTTATTGAAATTGACTTTAGTAGCTGAAGAATGCGTTTCAGAAAATAGCATTCATCAGCCTTGTCTGACTCCCATTTGTGTTTCAAAGTCCCCCGATGTTCACCATCCAGATTGTTAAAATGTGCTTCACATGCAATAGCATTAAAGGCAGCACGGAAGTCGACAAAGAGAGTGTATACCTTTTTCTTCCTTGTTTTAAAACTCTCAAAAGTACTTTTTAGAGGGAATGTTTGGCCTTGGGTTGAAAAGTTTCTTCCAAATCCATCATAGATTCCTTTCCTCAACTTTCACGACTTCAGATATCATGTCCTTTGCAATAAAAAGGCCTTCCTGATAAGGTATTTTTGATGCTATGCTGGTACTGACTTACAGTTGAGAGTTTTAATGAGGTGTATCAACAGACTGCCTTTTGTCAAAATTATTCTCGAGTTCCACGAGGTTCGTTTTGCTGGAAATCGCTTGCAGTTATGTTACTCCTTATGCTACTCCTAGAGCAGAGCAGAGGCCAGTATATTGGGACTGCATTCGCAAATGATGGCTTGACACTGTCACTGACACTAATCCTGCTACAGAATGGTCTGTGGAAAGATGTAAGGATGCCGGATGTAGTCTGGATGCCACTTAGATGACATGTGTGCTAGTCACAAAAGTAGATGAGTTCGATCTACATACTAGGTTAAAATCTCGATGCTCCCTTCAAAATCCATATGTCTGTGGTTTCAGATTTTCCAAGGTGTCTTAACCCTAATTTGCTTACTTTGTCAAATATATTCTTTTAAACCAGATAGCTCTGAATCATGCTCCACTTTCTACTCTACCATACCATCGTTGAACACAGTCTACAAGTCATTAATTTAAAGAATTTTTAAGAGATATTTTTCAGTTTGAAAAAATCCAGCTCCCGCGTTTGACTTTGGAAAGTGAATCATTCTCCTATCTCCGTTGCATGCTTCCGACTGACTGAGATCTTGAAAACTCAACACCCAAGCCAACAAACATTTCCCAAAAATGTAAAGCATTCCACAATAAGCCACAGAAAATAAAAATCCCAGACTGCTTAGTGTCTTTCAGGAATTATTTCAGCTACAACCTCAATACGTAGAGTCCAACAAATGCGCACGAGGATGCGTCACTTTCAACTCCCTCTCTATTTCCATCATCTGCCACCATCCACTCTATCATACGTGGACCCCATGAAAATGACCAGATCACATATTGAATGCGAATCAGTTAGAAAACCGACCTTCCTACACATCTTCCTAATTCCCGCCCGCCGGAACGGAGAAAAGCCAGCCCCGCCACAAGCCACTCACGTATCCATTACGTTATCACTCATTGTCTATTTATACCCTCACTCGCCACCCGTCCGTCCATCCAAGTCCCTCTCGCAATTTCAAAAATACGATCCAATCTGCGTTTTATCACTGTGCGACCGAAAATAATTTAATTCGCTCGTCTGGCCTCTCACCCGTGCGATCGTTCCGCACGCGCTTAGTCATGGCCCAGTGCTGGGGGCGGGGGGCTGTCAACAAGTGTTGCGAATAAATTCTGCCTCGTAAACGGTGCTCTCAAAATTCCAATTAGACTTTGTCACCAGTCCCGAGCCGAGACAATGGTTGCCAAGAGTACACCTTCACCGCTGCACCGTTCGGTGAACACCTTCAGCTGAGCGCTAGTCATGGAGGTGGCGGCGCCAGCTCTCACTCGCGCCCCAATCGAACCTGTCCAAGTGACAAAGGATACGTGTCACTGGTTGTCAGCCCAAATTATACGAATTCTGTCAGAATATTTGTCAAAACTCGTTCATTTCGCTGCGATCACAAACAATGGCACTTACAGAGTGCGAGCGGGGAGACAGAAACACATCGGCGGGTATATTTTTATAAATCTAAATCTTTATTATTCTCAAACATACATTCATCTTACTCGAGTTGTGTGTTAGTAAACAAACAGAGATGTCTTTGGGGAGGCGCTCCCGCTCACGTGGATACTTGTTGACTATCTTTGGTAGAAATACTTTCGCTTGTGGTTTTGTCTTTGTGGATGTGGTGACCCTGTTTGAGTTAGTTGGCCTTCTCGGTCTCCAGGTACGTCCTCATCGGGCAGTCGCCCACGCCCAGCTTGTCCATGATCTCGAGGATGTCACTGCAGTAGCGCTGCTTGTTCTTGTAATCCTCTTCGTCACACTGACCCTTGGTGTCTCGGAGCTTCGCTATGACCTGGAGTTTGGCGTCGATCACAATGTAGTTTGAACTCGGGATGAAGCTGGAAGATTTTTCGTTGATGTAGTCGATGACCACCTTGATGGAGTCGGCGTTAAGTTTTGCGTTCAATGCGCCCGAGGCGAAATCCTGACTCTTCAACATTTGACTGTGATTTGACTTCTGCTTGCATTCCAGGCAATTCCAGTTGGGATGCGGGAGATTTGTGGTTTCTGGCACAACCAAACCGGGACATTCTGTGTTGCGGCAATACAGGGCGGAGATGTAGGCACCCTTTTCCTGAAAAAGAAATATAAAAAAATGGTTTTTAGACTCAAGTTGTATTTATTTAGTATAAAGAAAGCGTTCAAATTTAAAGTCGTGTTCATTTTTTAAAGAAGGTAGGTAGAGGTGGCTTTGACGAGTGCGCGTATGCGTGACTCTCGCAATGTAACTTTAGTCCCAATTTTCAAAGGTGGGAGACCATAGGACAGCCTTTCGCACATCCTCTGTCTTAAAGCTTTTTGCATTCTTTTGCGAACTTTTGAGACTGTTTTGTATTTACTTGTGCCATGTCTGAGTTTTCGATAAACAAACTGTACATGCGTCTTTAAATGTTTTCCTTGTTTACAAAAACTTATACAACTTAGGTATTCGATGTTTATTCAGCAAAGAAACTTGAGAATTTTAATGACTAGACTCCACTCGACCACCGAGAAGTTGATCTCTATTGCCCGCTATAATCGAAAAATGTCGAGGTGTTTGAAGTCTTAACAGAAAGTCCCTATCATATCTCCGCTGAGTGGCGTGAGTCGCTTTATGCTTAATTTAAGTTTGGAATTATTGACAACTTCTTTTCAAAGTAAGTGCTGGTACTGCCAACGTGCTGCCTTAGACGTACGCTTGGTCTATTTTGGACAATTCTCTGCGAACAGTGAAGGACAAATGAAAATGATTCAAGCACGTAAGGCCAATATCATTCAAACAATCCATAACTGACAGCAGGAAGCCATCATCAAGGTCGTAATAGTTAAAATTCATAGGACGCGCTATTGGGAAGACCGCCGAGGAACCATTTGAATGACGTTGTGTTTCATTATTAGTGGGGATGTTTGTTCTTACTAATAAGGTCTTCACAGTTGAACGAAAATATTTTTGTTCAGTTTCTTAACTCTTAAAAACTTGTATTTGGTTGAGCCTGTACTTTACGCTTCACCAGTATAGGGGCGGCAAAGGCCTTGATGTCAATTCTAAAAAAACACGAATTGATATTCTCATATCACAAAATTTAAAAGTGCTTCTCAGCATTCACTTCCCCACAGGACACAGCGGTCTCCCTATACTGAGTTCCGCATTCCACAAAGGTGTCGAAGTTGCCGTGAAATTCGAACTCAGTGTCTGAAACCCAGCTAATTCAATGGCCATGATAGTGCTCCTAACACTATTCTAGTTTCTAGTATTCTGAAACTCATTAAAAAAAGGCAGTGCCTTCTATTCGAATACGAACACTTCTAATTGCTTAGCGAAAATCTTCTGGTAAGACTTTGATTCCCCGAAAATGGATCAATTCCTCTGCCAATCCAGAGAACAATGCAGTATGGTTGTCAGCATTACCACAAGGTATGCTCTCATAGGTTACTATGCTGCCAAACTTGCAGTCATATCCTTCGACATCTGCATGATATGTGTAAAAGAAACTATAGAACAACCCTTGCCAGGATTAAATAAACAGTGCTAGGTACTGTACCACTTCCACTTGTTGACGCACTTTTTTGAGCAACACTGACCAGCTTCAGGTTTAGGTTGGTCCTGTGACGCATTCATGTGATCGTACAAGCATTTCCGCAGTAATCACAAAAGTGACCTAAAATCTGTTGCAATGGCAATGGAACGCACATGACATTTATTCGGTCATATTTGAAGTGGTACAAAGGAAGACGCAAGTGTACGCTCAGCCCATGTAACAATCGTTTGAATGCAACACACAGGAAGTGAAGCAGGTCAGTGTCGGTCTTCTAATAGTGGACATATAACAGACGCTAAGCCATGGCAGGGCGGTCGGCATGCGCTTGAGTTTACAAATTGTTACTCAGACCAAAAAGTTTCTTTATTGTAAATTAAGCCTTTAAGTGTGTAGCCGTACCTCCTGCATCAGTCTGTTCCTCACTCTTCTCAACGAGTGAGGATGGGAATCTTTAAAAGATGGTCAAAATCACCAGAAAGTATGTGAAAGCAATTAAACCAAGTGTCATGTCAAATGCAAATGTCACCTACGAGTTCATTTGTTTAAATTAAATTACGCCTGTGAATTTTCCAATGTAACATAAACGTGGACAAATTGAAAAAATAATTCCAAAAGGCTAAGTTTACACTTTTGCGGTTCGGTAGGCATGAGATTAGAAAGTGATTAGTTTGCTCTGAAGCAATAAAGTTTTGTTTGTCAATTCAAAAAGGAAGTTGGCCTTTCAACAAAGTTGTGATGTTGATGGCAAGACTTAAACTTTGCAGCAACCCAATATAACTTCTGAGCTCGAAATGAATTCAAAATTCTAATTCATGCACCCATTGCGTTAACATAGCTGAATTTATTTTTCAGGCCAACATAAATCTCGGAAGAAAATCATTTTCAGCTGAATTCCCGATAAAGCTGAAAGTCTAGTCAGTCTTTTATCCAAGTACTTCGAGCACAACTTATCGAATGATATGAAACGAACACGTGTCAAAATGACAATTTGGGTCACAATTGATTAGCAAATGTGATGTTTTTTTCAGATTCGAGAAATATTTAACCTTAAGAAACATGTGCAAAAATTGCAACGAGACAATGTTTAGTGAATATAAAAAGCCGGTGACAGACAGAATCTTAAACTTCTAACACCCGAAAAGCTGGACTCTAAGATGTCCTATTCGGGATGTCGTTTCCTGATTGTGTCCTTGGAACTTTGCCTTTTCGGAATAATTAGGTATTTCAGGATTTTAGTTTTTCGAGATTTTGGAATTTTAGATTTCAATATTCTGTCTCCAACAACTCTTGAACACCTAACTGAATATCTGACGTCGTTAAGTACTTTTAACAATGAAACTTTGTGGCCTATATGAGACACAGCGTAAGATTACGTTGGTAAAAGGGATGGAATGAGTCCAGTATGCATCATATTGACGCGCTACCAACCATAGTTATGTGACATAAGCTGTGCCGCCAAATATTCCTCATTCATACATTTCTTGCAGAGGAAGCCTAGACTATTTGCACGTTTACCTGTGGCCCGGGTGTAAGACAAATTCGTTCAGTGAATTGTGTGTAGTGTTGGAGACCTCATTCGGCTGCACTTGCACGTAGTAGCATTCAAGATTTAAGATTTTTTGTCACTTAAAACTAGTAAAATATTTAAAAAAAAATGCTGCTTCCTTATTTTGTTATTTATCGATCCTTTGAAGGACCCCACGACAACCTCCCACAGTAAATCAAAATGCCTGCAGCAAAGTGCAACCTTCTGTCTAAAGGTTCACTTGTAACAATGTGGTCGCCGTGGCGTAGAGGTAAGTGCGTCGCCCGCCGCGCAGAAAGTCTGGGTTCGATTCCCGGACGGGACACCACGCATTTTTTTCACGACACCACCTATTTCGAGTTACTGACAACACTCAAAGAGTATCAATTGTCTATGAAAAGCTTCTCAAATCTAGCCGTTTGGAGTCGGCAAAAAACTGTAGATCCCTTCTACTCGTGAGAGACCAGTCGCACGCACAACACGAGTAGTTATTGTAGAAGCTTAGTCCTGGTCCCTTGTGGGCTGAAGTGCCACTCAATTATTATTATTTTTGTAATCAAAATAAAGTAAATAAACAATGTATTCCTTTTCAATATTTCTGAACTTAAAAAAGTTGTTACTTGTTAACAGATATTCATGCCCACAGCTCCGGTGTGTGAGTCGAAGCACATACCCACAAAAATGTTTCCATTCGGAGTAGACATTCACTGTAGATCCCCTGTACGAGTGAGTGAAAAATTGCGCGCACAGCACGTGCTAGCCCCTGGTTCCCTCAAGTTTATAGCGAGATTTTACTTATATCTTAGTATTTTAGGCACATAAAGTAGGAAACTTCTTGTAGCATACGTCTATAGTCAGACTGCAGTTCCTAGAGTCAATGAACAAGAGTTTTCCGGTTGAATTTGGGCCTCCAAGAACGAAGCCCCCGATATAAAGACCAAGTCATAGCGGATACAGAACAGCTTGATCAGTAAGGCTGCCCTACCCCATCATCAGACTTTTCGCTGGTTGCTCTGTTCCGCATATTGTCACTTTCCCCGCAAACAAGAGAAGACACTAATCGAGGAGAACTCACTTAAATCACTTATCACCAGCTATCATCTTTCAATTCGTGCACATGATAAAGTTTCTGACCTTCACGTCGGGCCTGCGTCACACTCCCGTGACTGACTAAATTGAATTATTGCCATTAACATAATCCATTAACCGGGCGCCATTTCTTATTTAAATTGAAAAAAAAATACATTCCCGTCGGCCTTATTAAGACCCGGCTAATTAATCTTCGCGAATTCAGTCAGAAAATCACTACGTATTTAAAAGACAATTTTCTATTCCCAAATAATCCGCCATTTCATAGGAAGAACACAGAAAAAAATACGAGAAGGGAAAAAACTCAGACACGAATCCCCAGAGTAATAAATAATAACCTATCACGACATAAATCCCATTCATACGTCAGCTGTTATTATAAACAATTCTTATTTATTTATTCTGTCTCCAATGAATTTTGAGCCAGAGCGCTGCTGTTCCTATGATTAATCTTGTGTCTTGTCAACGAGGAGGCTTCTATTCACGGCACGCCATGGAAAAGTTAAATATTCTGTTATGTCAACAATTTGTCACAATCCCATACGTACATACAACGCCGAAACAAGCGAAAGTTCTTCCTTTGTATAGTTGGCCTCTGGTACACACGGTGCTGTCGGTGATTTGGGTAGAGTCACTAGAAAAATGAAAGGAATGTCCAGAGCAGACGAGGTATTTTATGTTTTGTATGTTTTTCGGTGTTTCTGACAGGTTATTGGTGGACATCTTGTTTTACATTTGTTCTCTGGCTGCAGGAGTTTTGTTTTTGTCTTCGCATGCCGACATTCCGTGTTTCTTTCAGATCGCTCAGTTAATAAAGAAACGGATTTAAAACAAACTAATTTTGCTTTGGAATGCTAGACACAGACGCTTTTGGGACGTCACTTATATTTATTGTTGACTGCTACCGCTAAATTAAAGCGAGACGAGTGCAGAGTGGCAGAGTGGAAAAATGCAAATATTTTTTTGCTGTTATATTTATATTTCTCTGAAAATATCATAACGAGACTTCGCAATAATTTCTACATGCCTTAAGCGAACGTCAGCTGATGAACGATAATAATCTCGCTAAGATTAGTAGATCATCATTTATGACTGTCTGCGCAGTTTGAACTAGAGCTTAAAGAAGATCTAACTGTTTCCGGTCAAGAATGGAGCAGCTTCATAATCTCTTTTTTGAAGTGACACATTGATGTGTATTCGGTCTTGGAGGATTAACAAGATGTATCGAAATTATTGTATACCCAACACCAAAGTCATATTGTTATGGGAAATTATATGCGATGTGGAAGCGTCTTCTAATATTCACAAATAGACATGCCTGGCGCCGGTGAGAAGCTTAAAAAGGATGTGGGAGAGATAAGTTTTTACTCCCAGTTAAAAAGTCGACAATCTAAGGTAGTAATTTTTTTGTGGTTTCAAGTTAATAGGGCTGGCATGCAAAATTTGGTAAACTAAAGTATCACTTAAAGTGTTGCGTTATTAGATAAATATCTGCCATTAACCAAAAAAGAATCATTCAAAATTTGAACATAAGTGTTTGAATTGTGAAAACTTACTGCAAAAGAGGCAAATCAAAAGCCGTCATTTTTCGAACAAAATTTTTTGCAGTAATGACTGGCGAGGAGCATTTTTCATTCGGTGAGAATGTAAACAAACAGATTTGGATCGTATGGGGTTCAGAAACCCCATAAGCGGTTGAAGAAGTGTCACTCTATCCAGACAAAGTGGCTGCTTTTTGTGGTCTGTAGTGGAGAGGTCTAATTGGACCGCATTTTTTCCAAAATGCAAAAGAGCGGAAGAGTTCAATGTGAATCGACGTGTTCGAATGGTAAAAGATTTTTTTCGATGTGGACCAATTATGGCTTTATTGCATAAGGAATTTCCTGGTCGCAAGTTGCATGCCGTGGTGACGTCAATGGACAGTGAAGATTTAACAATGCTTGATTGTGCTGCTTGAGGGTAAACAAGAGATCGACCTTACGGGAATAACTCCGGACGAATAAAAATCTAAGAAATGATTTGCAATGTCAAACGTGCAAAGCTTTGGTTATAAAATATTTCAAACGAAGGTGGTCATTTGAAAGATGATTTTTTTCTTTCTTAATGACAGGGTCCAACCTTTAAGAGAAATGAAAATGTTCATTCAAAATGTTGCTGTGTGTATTTTGCAATACTTTACTTTCGAAGCCGAAAAAATAATTTTTTTTGATGTTAAATAAATCGTAATTATAAAGTTGAAAGTTGCCTATTGTTATTTATACTTAGAAATTAGTCGACATCGCCTCATCATTTATGTGCTTGCAGATTTTCAAAGCCCTTAAAATATTCAAATTTTCTCAAAGTAGTGTCGTAGTGAGTAACTACATTGACTCACGCCCTGAAGGTCTCAGGTTTGATTCCGAGACCGAACATCTTGCATTTCTTTCATAGCACCACGTTTGTTGAATTGAAAGGCTTGTCAAATTTTGCCATTCGATGTCGTGAGAAACTGTAGCTTCCCTCTTCTTTGTATACATTAAGAAAATATATTGTAATACGTACTGAATTCTTATTTGAATTTGATAAGCACAGTCTATGAAGTTTTTGTTCAGTAATGTCGTTCGTGTCCTTCGTAAAATTACACACACCCTCTCTGTCTCTCTCTTTCTAGCTATCTAAACCTCTGTCTCTCTTGCTTATTCTGCCCGTCTTGTAGGGTGTCTATTCAAAGAGAGTAGGTTTGGTGTATCAATTCGCACCGACTAGAATATTTCTCATACTTCACTTTAACCAGCTTAACCAGTGTCAACTAGTTGACGATGCTTGTTGATTTTCAAATTTTGCTCAGGGCCTCAACCAACATGTTTCTCCAGCCAGCACGATCTTTCGCCAGTTGCCGCCAGTTGGTTGAGGTCCTTGTTCACTTGTGTGCGCCACCCTAGCCTAGGCCGTCCTCTGTTGCGTTGTCCCATTGGCTCAGATTCGATGATTTTTCAAGCCGAAGCAGTGGTGTAAACACGCTCTATTTGGCCTAGCCATCTTAAGCGTTGCAGCCGAAGACGCTTGACTAGGCGCATGTCGCTATACAGCCCATCGGTTTCAGTTGTAATAAAAAGCAGCGCATACAGACGGATTGCTTCGTAAAGACACGGATCCCTGGTTGTTTGGGGACTGTTCCGTAACTCAATTTAACCTCATCCATTTGGAAGAGCATTTAAGAAGTCCCTCTGTAGAAAACAATTACCGAATTCGCCAAAGTGATGCTCAAAAGAAAATAACTTAACTCCATGTTGAGCGAATAGTAATTTTGACAATAGAACTTGTCAAATATTCTACGACGTACATATTCAAAAAAGCCAATGCCTACTCGTACAACTGGCAAAATTAAACTGAAAAAAGACATCATTGCTATATCGGTGTGTTTACTCGTATACGAATGCTGTTTGCTTGGGATGTTTAAAGATTACAATGTAAGGTGTTGACTTTTGTAATGAGGGAAAGCGTAAACAGGACTAATCAATCAGCCAGTTGATATGTCTTGTTTCTTGGAAATTGGTAAATACAAATCAATTCATAGCAAGCTATTCAAACAGTTCAACTATCGGTTCTTATTTATTTATTGCATCCCTCAGTCTTGTGATGTTTTAAAGTTTACAATGTTTTCACCAAACCACAGCAAAGTGTGTTTGATTGCCCTTGGGTAAAGATAAATATATCTTTAAACAATTTTGTTATTAGAACTCTGTTTTCAAATGATGGATTAATAAGATTTGAGCAACGGTAACACGAATGACATTGTGCCTTTAAAACATCTAGATGATATAAAGATGAAAGAATTATCGACATCTAGCTTGAACATCGAGATAAAACAAGAGAGTATGTTTTGGTTTTTAAAGCTATCATCTAATATGCAAATTGGTTTATAAAAAGAGAAGAGAGAAAGAGATTTGGACCCCTGTAGCTATTGTAATTGGGTGGCACTACAGCCCACAAGGCACCAGGGCCTAGCTTCTAGAACAACCACTCGTGTTGTGCGTGCTACTGTTCCCTCACGAGTTAAAGGGACCTACAGTTGGTGCCGTAAAAAAAATTCTAGGTGTCTCGTTCGGGTTTCGAACCTAGAAATTCTGCGTGTGAGTCGACAAACTTACCCACTAGGCACGGCGACCACAAAATATCTATTAACTGATACATAATATGTGAGGAAACGATGAAATCTATATTTCGAGCTGACTTTATACATACTAAAGTAGGGTAGGATCTGCCATATCTTCCTCAATCTTAAATGTTCATACTTAAGATTGCTTGCTAAGTACCATAGTCATAAAGTTCAGGCATAATTTTTTCATATATCTTGGCAATGTGGAAAGTCTACACAGCTGAAAGACATAACAAAATTTAGAAAAACATGACCAAAGAGACGTTTTATTTTGAACCTTCAAAGAGTAATACTTTAGTCAAGCTGATGAAAAATTGGCAGGTAGACATTTTCCTTTTTCACCGATAAGTATACGGCCTGTCACTTATGTCATGAAGGAATATATTTAACTTAACAATGAAACATTGTTTAGCTTATGCAAAAGGACTTCCTTTTCTTCTTCTTGTGGCGCTACATTCCGGGGTGGACCTGGGCCTCAACCAACATGGCTCTCCAGGCAGCACGCATTGATTTGCCCTAGTTCTTCTTATAAACAGGGTTCCAAAAGGGACTTGACCACTTTGAATTTAATTTGAGAACGGAATCTTTCACAAATTTTCAAATTGTCATTGTCAATTTATTCAATAAACTCAACATTTTCATCATCGTTAAGTACATGAATGAACAACGTTTGCAAATTATTGAAATTTTCTACCGAAATTCGGAGTCGGTAAGCGCAACTTTATGACAATTAACTTAAATTTTCGGTCATATTTCTCTTGACCGAAGTCCAACTTTCATATTCGTTGCTTTGATGTTGCTGTGTCAGTGAGAACGCCTGCAGTTCAGGCGTCTGTAGCAAATGATCGAAATGAGTCCATTTAACAGCGTTCTCAAGAATATGCCATCGCTCAGATGACATTATGACGGATTTTGCCAGAGAATTTTTGGCTTACACCCATATAAGATCATAATGACTCATGAATTGAAGCGAACGAACCATTTGAAACGATGTTCTTTGTCTTTCTGGAGTAGATGCGTCAGGATGATGAATTTCATCGCAAAATTATCTTCAGTAACAAGGCTCAACGAGTTCGTCAATAAGCAAACATATCCGTTTTTGGCTGGATGAAGATCCACATGTGCTTAGTGAATCACCAATTAATACAGATGCGGTTTGCAGGCCGGCAGCTTTATAGGGCTTGCGTCGACGATCCTCATATTAGTGTGAATGATATCGCGTCATCATCACCGATTATTTTTGGCTCAAACTGAGAGACATGTGATTTTAACAAGATGGGGCCACAAGTCACAGAGCACACCTTACAATTGATTTATTGAAGAGCAAGTGTGGTTAGTGAAAGTCTAATGTCAAGAAATGAATCGGTCGATTGTCGTCGTGCGATTTAAATCTGCTTAATTATTTTCTGTGGGTCTTCGTTGAATGATTGATGTGTGCCAACAAGCTGACGACGTTGGAAAAGCTCAGAGCCCAGAATGGGAATAGAAATAGCGGCCATTTCGGCCGAAATGTGTGGCTGAGTCGTTGAAAATTGGTTCAAAGTATCGACCGCTACAAATGTGGCCGTGGTGGTCATGTGAACTAAGTCAAGTTCTTTTCGTAAATTTTTTGCTTGTACTTCAAGCCGATAATAATGTTTTGGAAATACCTCAAATAGTCTGCGATTCATTTAAAAAGAAGTTGTTAAGTTCGTATTGGTAAGCCCTTTGCATAAAGTGACGAAATATTTTGACTTAGGCAAAATAGATCCGCTTCCGGTTTTTAACTCATGCGCCCTCAAAAAGCAGAAAATATCCCGCTTTGGAAAAAGGACTTTTTAAGGGGATGCATGTTTCATTTGCGATAAATATTAATACTGAAAATTTATTTTTTTTATAATTGGCGCACGCGCATGGGATTGTTTAAAAGAGAGAGAAAGTAGGTACACATTGGTTTTGAATGCTTGTGGATTGTAATGAGGGGGAAAAGATGAGGTGGGAAGAGCATTCCATATTCGTGTGGTGCGGCTGAAGAACGAGTCTCTTAACTTAACTGTACGTGGTTGGCTTAAGGGTGAGCGGGTGCTTTGAAGGGAGGGATGTAACTGGCTACTTGATCTGTAAATCTCAGCGATAGAAGAGTGATAGGCACGCAACATTACGGCAATGTTCTAGCGATTGACTTCGCCGCATTAGCATCACCAATAAATTGTATCACTCGCTGTTGAATTCTATCTTGTAGGTGCAGGGAGGTTTAAGGAGCTCCAGAATGTCTGATATCTAGAATTACTTGTTACAAATTATAATTCTGTATTTTCTCAATTTTAATTTTAATTGTTTGCCATGTTCTCTAACCGTTGGAGTGCATGGACAGAACTGCACTTTTAACGTAATATTATCTTAGAAAATGAACATTGTTCCATAAAATACTTAAATGCCCCACTAGACCTTACGGGTGTCCCACACTAAGTATAAAAAAAAATTTTATCTTACATATTAATCAAACCATATATTGAATTCATTTAAATGGTAGATTTTGTATTTATGTTAATATGCAGATTTTTCCTTGAAATTTCGGACTGGCACCTAAGAATTGAAGACTTTCTTTCTAACGCATAGACAAATGGACAGTTTTGCACGCAGTTTTAAAATGGAACACAGGCAAAACAGGCTGGCTTTGGAAAAGAATATTCAACTGTAGATCAGATATTTACTTTGACACCCATTGTCAAAGCATATCGAGCTGGAGGTAAAAAAGTGTGCTCTTCTTTTGTGGACTTTAAAGCGGCCTTTGAACTTGTTTTCTTTTCTACAAGCCATTCCAACTTGGCATATCCTCAAAATTGATAAGAGTTATTAGAGAAATGTACGCACGCACCAATGCAGCAGTTGGGTATGGCACTATTTATTCAGAGTAGTTTGAAATGAATAGAGGTGTGAAACAAAGATGCCTTCTCATAGCACTGCTGTTCTCACTGTATATGAATGACATAGTACATGATCTACCAAGAGGAGCTAGGATTGCTAATACCACAATCACTGTGTTGCTATATGCAGTTGACTTGCAGAATTCCCGGAACATATACAACTGATAACAAACCGCTCGTCATGTTACTGTAAGAGACGGGGATTAAAAATCAATACAGAAAAGTCGAAAATGATAGTTCTTACGCGATCTCCAAGAATTCACATTAAAAGACAATGAAAATACGATGGTCAACCACTTTAAGCCGTTAAAGAGATGAAATAATTGGCAGGCAAACAGAATCCAACTCTAAATTTCAGAGATAAAGCAAATACTTCTCAAAGTCTGCCTAACCTTTCGTGGAAAAGATAACAACAACAAAATTGATCTATCTGTTAAATATAAGATATATAACTCAGACGTTAAATCCACTCTCTGCTATGCCTTGCAAGTGTGGGGGGCTTTTGAGTATGAAGAAATTAAAGCATTCCAAAAGAAATTTATTCAATAGCTCTTCAATCTCCCATTAAATGCACCTAAATGCACAGGTCTACCAAAGCTGTCAACGGACAGACAGTCACAGGCTGACTTCATACCTAAGATTTGCAGATATGATGATTCAAAAATAGCAAAGAAACTGTTTTTCTACGAGTTAAGGAATGCACATTGGTGGTTTGCAAGTTGGCAAACTGTGAGTAGCGACTGCGGCGAGACAATATACATATTGACATGGGCAATACAGAGGTTTTGAAAAAAACTCTATACCGAATTATTCAAACAAATGAAAACAATACCCGAAATATGTTAAAAATAAAGGCTCGGGTCAGAAAGGAGGATACTATACAGTCAACTTCATTATGACCTGAACCAAAGGAACTCTTTTCATGACTAGTTTAGTTATTAAGAAATGTCTCTGATATTCCATTCAGATGTGAAGTTCTTTCACTAAATGGTAGCCCCTTTAGAAGTTCAACCAACTTTGCATGCTTTCTAATGTGAAATCGAAGGTAGACTGCTTTCATATTATAAGAACTCGTGTTGTGCGTGCTACTGTTATCTTAGGAATAGAAATGACCTACAGTTTTTTACCGACTCCGAACGGCGAGATTTGAGAAGCTTTTCAGGGGCAATTGGCATACCTTGAGACCTCAAAAGAAGTGGTGCCGTAAAAAAATGAGAGGTGCCCTGTACGGTAATCGAACCAAGGCCTTTTGCGTAGCGGTCGACGCATAACGCCACAGCGACCACTTCATATTATAAATATATGCCCAATATTCGGACCAGAAAGGATAGCCTCCTTTGGAAAACAGTTCGAAACCGTACCGCTTAAACGGATGTGACGGAAAAATTCTTATCAGTTTTTTTTTAATCAATTTTTAAATAAAGATTGCTGTTAATGCCTGAATATGCTTGAATTGCAACTTAGATATTAAGTAACTAGGCTGATGGCCTAGCGAGAACTCTCAAAACGAAAAATGGGAGTTTCAACTTCTTAAAGCAAAATCCTGTGTGAGTGTGTCATATTTCCGATCAACATACTTGTGTAACACATTTTCGGGTAAATTCCTCAGTTGAGCAGGTCACAGAATTTTTCTTAAAAACATTCTCTAATAAAATTGCACGCCGGAGAGTGAAAACTGTTCGGTCAGAAAAGTGTCAAAATAATTTTAATTCATTTCTTCAACAAATTGCATACAGCTTTCAAATAAATTCCACCAGAAAACCTCAGTCTCAGAAATTGAAAAATTAAAAACTTCCGATTTTTCGTAAGAAAATATTACGTATTCGCCACCGAATTATTTTCTTAAAAAGAAATAAAACAAAAAAAATGACCAGCTTTGCTGATTGTCTGTGCCTTAAGACTTAATTTCTCCTCTTCAAAATAAAAAAATCTTTTGTAGCAAAAGCTATATCAGTTACCATTCATTGATCTTTTGTAATGTGCTCTTTACGACGTGGACGTATTTGAAAATACAATCCTGACCAACATCAGAGAGAAGTATTTATTTACGGCATCAGTTCAGTTTCAGTTTTGACAACAGTCCAATCAGTTACGCCTCCAATCAACTTGCCAGCAATCGGCCAACAAAGAATTGCTATTTCTGAACATAAAACCTGATCTCTTAAAAATCAACATTCTTCTGACGATGTTAATGTAAAGCGCTTCACTTGGAATTAATCCCCACACTTCAAGCTAATTTGTTCATGGTTGCCACACTGAATGATCGTCTGCGTTACTTTTCACATCACACCAAGAGTACTAACAGTGCCACGAAAAAGGAAAATACCTCGAATCTACTTTGTCGAACACCAAGTTTCCTAATCATTGCGTTAACCCTCATAGCCCACATCACTGATTTGCCCCCACTTACTGTTGGATCACTGCAGCGCTGGCACTTGCAGGTGAACTGCTTCTTCATCTTCAAGTACAGGTGACGGGCGATGTTGCTCGAGAAGAGCTTGGTGTAGGTCGTCGTGAGTTCCGTACCCTCGGGGATATCCACCGCCGCCTTCACCACCATCACAGTGTTATCCTCAAACGAATACGTCGTGTTGGGCACACAGTCGTGATTCAGCACCCCGAAGAGAGGGAACAACGCTCTGTGTTGAAACTCCAGGTTGTCGGTGACTTTGTCCGGCTTGGCGCAGTCGAAGCCGTTCGTCTTGACCACCGCAACGGAGCGGTTAATGATGTCGATGATCCTCTTCTCCGTCGGAAATTTCCTGAAGCATTTCGCCGCGTACCGCACCTCCGTCCTGTGATTGTTATCCAAATTCGCCTGCATGCAGTAGATCAAGTCCTGTTGCTCCTTGGTGAGGAGGAGCGCCCGGGCCACAGTCAGCAAACGGATGACCACGGAGTTCGCTATGTTTGGCTCACAAGGCTCCCACGACTTGAACAGATCGCATTCGGCCTTGTGCTGCTTCTTTTTTCCACACATTCCGCACACGGGCAGACTGCACCCCTGGCGACACATAAATTTGGTCTCGTCCAAGATCTTAAAGCAAATCGTGCACATGTTCAAAGAATCCTCGTTGGGAGCGGCTGGCCCGATCAACAGCGGATTTTCGCGAAAGATCACTTCACCGCGTTTCAGGTTGCGCGAGGCGAACACTCCGCGACCGGCTATCTTCGAGACCCCGATCCCCCAGCAGGGGTCCTTCACTTTGAACGGGCTCAGATGGAGCTCGATCAGCTCCGTCAAGCGCTTTGGACAGATCATGACTATATTTGGTATTCCACTTGTCTGCGAACGGTCCGCGATTCTTGACTTCTCTCAAAACGATCGGCTTAACGTCTACTAGAGAACTGTCGTCCGTTGTCCAGTGTGGCTCATATTTAAAAGCACTCGCTCGGCGAAGACGACACGCATTGGTCGACTAGCTAGCGCGGTAGGTGGTGGTGGTGACTTCGCAGTGGTGGGCAATTAATGTTCGCCAAATTATTGGCCCGCTGCCAGCAACAACATCTACACGTCCCGCCGTCGCCTTTGCGTTCCGGTACACAGCGAATCTGTGTCTTCCCAACGATCGCTTGTTCGACGGTTGGCGTTACAAATTTTTCGAGGCTCTCAGGACCACTCCGAGTGTCCGAGTCAAGTGGGGGAGATAGTTAGCGCTCGATTGGAATTTCTTGTGCGGAGTGCATCCATCCGGGCGACAGTTCCGGTCGTTGGTGGATATTTTGAGATTACAGCGTAGCGGCGTTACGTTCCGATTCATTTCGCGTCGTGCGCGTCTAGCCCTCCCCATCTGGGTCGCGCAAATAAACTCGATCGCGGGCACTGAGAATGATGGGGCGATAATTAACATGACACAGACATGAAGTCGACGATCGGTCGGCAATTTCGCGGTGCTCGGCCTGAGTGGGAAGAGGCTCCTGCCTGACGGGGCGCTGCAGGTGTACGTGTAGACTCACTGGGAATGGAGGGCGCGATCGAGCGTCGCGTGGTTGTCCACGCAGAGGGCGGGATGTTCCATAACGCAATCAGTCATTGTTAATGTCGCGGACGATGGCAATGATTTATTTGCGTGATCTTCACAATGAAGAATTGCTTTTTTATGGACGCGCGGTGGGGAGGTATGTGAAAGCAAAATTTATTTACCCGCTCTGTACTTTGGATCAAAGGCTGTGGCGTCGGGATGCCGATGCCAACGGTCGCTTGAGCGCAATGCAGTCGAAGAGCTTGTCGACTGTCGGGATGACTTAATCCGCTTTGACTTTAAGTGCTGCGTGCTGGCGCATAAATTACTGAGAGGACATGTAAATCTTTTAACGAGATTCCGTTGAATGCGTGAACTCGGAAGCGAAAAAATTGATTGCGTTTCGCATTATCGTTTGTTTGGTTTTTTTTACAGCGAAGAACATTTTCTGCTTACGGATAGCTTTGACGTTAATTGGTGTTATCGTTGGAATTCACCGCTCGCATTGATCACCGAAGTGGATCTAGAGATGGACACATCTGCATCTGATGTGTCACGGCATCATAAAACCATTTTGTGAAGCCAAGACGAAAATGATTTATGAGAGAAATCGCTACGGGGTGAAATGAGTCAGCCTTCCAGATGGTTCTCCGAGTGGGAAGATAAAGAAGTCAATGTGTGATGAAAATATTTTAGCTTTTCACGCTGTTTGAATAGACTTCTGTGTGCTCTTCATCAAGGGGTGGTTCGATGTTTTCGCGACTGTAGGGAGATGTCAAATAGTTGCGGGACATTATCCGGAGAATGAGATACGAGGCTGTGAGGGACATTTTTCCATACATGTAGAGGGAGGATTTGTGACTTCCAGTGGTAGCCGTGGCGTAGTGGGTAAGTGCGTCGACTCACACGCCAAGGTACCAGGTTAGATTCCCTTGCATTTTTTTACGACACCAGCTCTTTCGATGTGCTTCTCCATTCTCGTCGTTCGAAGTTGACAAAAAAACTTTAGGTCCCTTCTACCCGTGGCAGAACTGTAGCACGCACAACACGAGTAGTTGTTGTAGAAGCTAGGCCCTGGGCTCTTAATTAAATTTGTGCTTTTATTGCCGTAATATCTGTCTGAAAAAGGATAAGGGTCAAAGGAGAGACGGAGGTTCATGTCTCTAAAGTAGACCCGTACAGAGTGGGTCTTTCAGCGATGGAATAACAGATTCCCAGTCCGATCTTCTCGGTATGCTGGTTGAGAATTCCTCCTCAAAGATGAGTTGGTGGGTGGTGAGATCAGTGTTTTGTGTGCGGGAACTAAGCCGTTTTAGGATACTGCGGCGATACGAATGTATCTTACCTGTAAAGGTGATCGTAAGCTTTGATTTATAATGAAAAATAAAACACACGCATTTGAGAGTAAATTTAAATTTCTTATTATCGGTTTGAAGAACAATTTATGTGTATGACATTTTCAATTTTGGGCTCCTCATTCTAGCATAGCTAGTGGTATCTCGCGAATAACACGAGTAATGTTATCTTCCAATGCGTCACTCGCAGCCACCTTATTCCTGAAAACCAGAGATTTTACATATCCCCAGGGAAAATGGTCAAAAAGGTGTGATATCGCACGACCTAGGCAGCCAAAATAAAGAAGATAAAAATAAGTGCTCACCAAAATGATTACTCAACAAGACCATTGTTTTACGCGCAGTATGGCTCGTAAAGCCGTCTTTTTTAAAATCAGAGCTCACCAATGTCATGTGCTTGAATTTCAGGAAGTTCGAAGTCCGTAAACATGGCAAAATAAAAGCTGCTGTTGATGGTCACATTCTGATTTGCCCCATTTCGGTCTTTGAGTACACTCTCACCTACAGCTGCTATAGTCTCTTCAGTACTCACTGGATGTGATCTAATCAGTCGAGTATCATCCACTGGGATACAAACTTGCAAATGGTATTGGTAATAGGAGTTTTAGAAGGTCGATTATGCGTACCATAAGTTCCTAGAATCGTACGAAAAACATTTGCCACATTTGTCACTGATTTTCATAATACAGCTGAACAATTTGGAGACGCTATTGTAAAGTGAGTCTTTCGGTGATAATTTGCCATATGAAACTGAACAAAAATGAGAAACGAATTTGACAAGAATCACGAGAGATCTGTCAAAAAAACCTATTCAAAATCAAACTTCACGATGAATCCCCGACAAATATAATGTGTTTATGTTCAAAATTGTACGCAAATCACTTCATAAATTTGGCGGAGATAAAAATAGAGTGAAAGAACAACAAAGTGACGAACACACTGAAATCAAAATAATTTAGTTTTTGAAACGCAACCATAATAGAAAGCATTCCTACCAAAGTTGTTTCATCGCAAATAAATCATCACGACCACAACACAAAGCATTTCATTGCAGTGATCAGAAGAGAAATAACACTAGATATACCAAATGAAGAATGACTGGAAAAACGTCCAAAAAAAACCTCAATGAGTCCTCACAAATTCGTAAGAAACAATTATCGAATTCCTAGCCAAGGAAGCAACCATCAACGATTTATGTGCACTTTCAACTCAGCTGTCCTTTTAGTCACTTTTCGATGATCATAAAAAATGGTAAAAGTCATCAAATATCTATTTCCAGCATCACATAAAGATATTTTAGGACGCAGAAAAAACTTCCTGCTCTTAATCAAACAATTTTAATGCGACAACTGCCACAGTTTTTCTTAATTAATTAAATAGTGCCCTGGCAGAAAAAAGGGAAATCCATCACTTACAGCTGTAGCCCGCTGACATACTTAAATCTCCTCACTGACAATTCAAATTTTTCCCATTTTCAATGAACACATCCATCACGTCCCGGTTCACTTAATGAAATGGAATATTAAAAGGCTATAAAATCTTGTTTTGACGATCTAACACCAACCCCGTTGCTCTTCGACCGCACATAAAATACAAGACACATCGCAACGCAGCCCACAAAGAGTTTCTTTCACTTTTAAAAATAACCAACTGGTCCATTCTGAAAAATTCCGCTGCAAACAGTTCCACTTACCGCAGCCGCTGAGCCTTTTGACAATGACCTTAGCCCGGTAAATTATGGCTACACTCTAACTGCAAAAGAAGAAACTACACACCAACATGCATATAAAACCACAAATATTATTTATTGGCAGAGCCGTCTTTTGGAAAACAACACACAACGTCCCTCTGCGGGACGGAAGCGCGCCGCGGGACGGCGGCGTTGGAAGCGAGATCTCCGTCAGCGGGGGACGACGAAAACACGTGGATCAATCCCACGCAGCCACTGATTCATCTGATTGCCATAAATTTCAATTCTAAATATTGTGTGAGTAAAAAAGTAAATACGGGGCAAAATTATATTAAATATGAATAAATATAGGCATTAAATTGAAAACGACAGGCGAAGCGACGGACTCAGCGCTGATCGCGGACTTGACGAAGTGCGTCCGCTGTTGTGCTCTGAAGCCTGTGACGGTGGTAGGGAGGGGGTGGGGGAGCTCTAAAAATATCTCGAGGAGGTGTTGGGGCATTTTGAAATCCATAAACCGCGCACAGATTCCTGAGACACTGCGTGGTTCTTTTGATTTCTTGATTCTTCCTTAATGTCAAAACATTTAACTGGCGCATGAATCTTTCTCCCGTCGTTTTACTGCGGAGATTTCGAAGATTATTCGATTTGATCTTTTAATCGGGTAATCCTTTCGAATGTGATTTTTTGTTTATATTTCGGAATGCTGTGTCAACTCGGAGGAATTTGAAAATTGATTTGTCACGAGTTTTTGCGGATGTCCGAAGACAGTTGCGCGTTTCATTTGGGTTTCAGGTTTCCGATTTGACACAGATCGACAGCGTCTGACAGCTATGGTAAGAATTCTGACTTTCACGAACCGAAAACTTCTTCAGACTAGCTGTAAGTGAGGTAAGTTTGATTACACGCACACTTACTGAACACTGTGCAGAGGAAAACAATGTTAAAAGTTTCAACACATGGTTTGCCGATATGTGAAGGGAAGTCGAGCAACCGTCCTTCACCTCCTTTGAACTTGCCTATACTTTGCAACGGTTCGTAATACTACAATCGTGAAACTGCTTCTGCAACAGCCTATATGAAGTAGCTGACATTAAGGTAGGATAGGAAATTACTTAGGCAAATAAACTTAAAAAGGGAGTTTGAGGGATTGATTCGTTTCATATAGGAAGCCTGCAGACTAGGAAAATAACAACTACCTGAGCAAGTGACTTCACAACGGTCACATTAATGGACTGAAGGGACATAGCAAATTTTGTTTTTCGACCTAACCGAACCTAACCCATGGTCGTCTGATTTTTGTGAATGGTGACACTTAGCTGCATACTATCCCCTGAGAGAAGAAAAAATATCCCTTTGGGTCCGAATTGTATATTCAGAGCTAGCAAACCTATACAGTCAAACATTTTGCCATTTTGGTTACGATTACTCGAGAGTTATGTGTATGGCACATTTTGATGAGGGACGGACGATAATTACACATGTCGAGTCCTACATTTCACATAACTTCAAACCCCGAACTCAACTTTCACTCATCTTTATTAATCTCCACGAGTGTTATGAGCCTCAATCCTCAATTCGCAGTCGGTCCCTTGTGACCGCAAAGAAAGAATAATTTTTTTTTGTTACAGTTAGGGACACACTGCACTGGAGCGCTCAGACTCAGAAGCTGGTCCATTGTACTACCAAGCAGTAATCTTGGTTTACTGTAGTTTTCTGCTTTTCCGAAGGAAGACCAGCAGAGCTTAAGTTTTTAGCTCCCACCACATCGGCGCCAAACAGCCACCACGTAATACGAGCAAAGGCGAAAAATTGACAGAGAAAGTGCTGTGAAGTGTCTTCACCTTCCTTTTTAAGCCCTTCCGCCGCGACAAGTAATCCAGAAAGGAAGAATAATAGCACGTACGCAATTGTGTTAGCTACGTCCTGGTTCTTTGTAGACTGTAGCAACACGCATTCCATTGTGTATTGATAATTCGAAAAAAACATGTGACGCTTCGCGCTATTTTTCAAAAATGAAAAAAAAAATGACGATAGTGTTCACATAATTTTGAATGTAAGTAGAGCTTTACAAATTTCTTCCAACAAATTGGAGCCTCACACACCTATAATTGTACTCTAATGAAAGCTATAACCAAAGAAGCTAGCAGCCTCAACTCGGATTTTGATCCTTAGAATATCTGCTCTGATCTGTCGATCTTGATCCCCATGATCCCGTGGTAACCCCGTAACCTAGTAAGTTTTAGCAAATTTAAGAATCCTATCAAATCAACTATCTTTGCTGCCGCTACAAGTACAAATACTCCGCCCCTTCCTCCTGTTATTTGCAATATATTTACTTCGTGGCCAGTAGAATCGGAGGTTTTGGCATGAAAAAGTGACCAAACTCGACTCTTCATCAACCTTGGAGCCAACCGTAAAGATTTGACTACAATCCAGTTCTAATTCAGATTCTGCCCAGAGATAGTGCTGGGAGTAACGAAAGTCGACTTTGTCCATACGTCCATACGTCATTAAAGGTCATCAAAACTCCTCTTCAAATTGCAAATTGGATGAAAGACCTCTTTTTTGTAATCCAAAGGGGACCTTGAGAGTGCAGCCAATGATGGGGTTATCCGTTAAAATTTTTCCTTAACAGACTGTAAAAAGCTGAGTCTCACCTCTGTGCACAGTTGCGGAATTGCCTGCATAGAAAGTGATTTTTTCAAGCAACTAGTGTCTTATTGTCTTAGTTTTTCTATTCTGCTGCAAGATCTGTACGACAACGTGTTGTACGAGCACGTGCGGCGATCTAACAAGACTTGTACTCAGATCTAACAAGACTTCTACAAATGCAAAAACGGGACAGACATAATTTTTGGAGAGAATATTTCCGTGGTCATACGAACTGGTTTTCCTGTATAAGACGGGTCAATTCCGATGCGGTCCTATCTCTATGGAACAGCGATGGGTGCAAAATATTAGCAGTTCCCCTTTTGGTCTGCTTTTCGTGCACCCAACCTTTGACTAAAGAAAAAAGTACATCTCTGTGGCTGTGCTGGATAGGCGTTCATGTGTTCAGAGTCGAAAACGACAGTCGTCACATGCAATGCTGTCTGCACCCGTCATAAAATCTTAGCCAACTCGATTTAATCCGTAAGAGGATGCGTTGCCAATTGAAAAACACTTTAAGAACCGTTTAGTACATTAGTTCTAAACAATCACTGCACAAATACGTCTTAAACCCAAGAAAACGTCAATTTGAAAAGTATGATTCCCTGTCCATCAGCATTGCACAAAAACAACGAACCTATTGTTGAAAACAATCATTTCAACAGACAATTGAAAATGGCAATCTTTGAACTACCCACAAGTGTCTCATTAACACTTGCTTCACTTAAATATTCCCGAAGCAACTGGCGCTGAAAAATTCGCCGTAAAAGAAGAGTAAAATTATTTCAGACAAAACATTAGTCCCTCCCCCCAAGAGACCAATTTCTTTGCGAATTTTCATAAACACCCATAAAACCATCAATCCGCGGTAAAGAGCCGTATCAAAACAATCGAAAGCGCACATAAAGCAAGTCGTTAAGACATTCAGCGCAAGGCGCTCTTCACTCAAAAAAGAACCCAATAAAAGACTAGATAAATCCTCGGGAGAATCGTAAAGCCACTTGATTTACCCAGTCATCGCTGTGGTAATAGCCAATAAAGGTGCATCCTTGCCGATCGCCGATCGCCGATCACTGTGCACAGCACACACGAGCCAGGGCGTGCTGACGTGGGCGTTTGAAGGATAACACTGCGTAGCAGTGGACAGATTAAAACTAGAATAGAAACAACAGAAGCGATAACCAACAAATTAGTATTAATTGGACGAAATGCTTTTGCGATTTTATTTTAAAAGAATTCCCACGGAAACACATTCGCTTCGTGCTCTGGGGCGTTTTTCAGATTTTTTCTCTTCAAAATTGAAAACGAAAGCGGCCGGCGGAGATACATTCGCGATACACACGCACACAGTGGCAAGTGTCCGCGGATCGCGCGGAATGAATATACAATCTAGGCGACGGTTTTATTATTTAATTTATTTATTCATTTTCGTTTAATATGCCTCAAAGGAAACGTGGCTAAGCAGAGAAAAATTGGAATTATTTAAAAATTCTTTCGGGCATGAAATTTATTAACGCTTGCATCGACTTGAGGAACAGCACTTTAATTCAATTTGATCGATTGCTGAGGAGCTACGAATGTCGGGAATTTCAACGGGATGTACCCTAGATTCTAGATGAAAATGTGGAATTTTTTGTACGATTATTTTATCTGTGTCATCAACAGACATTTTCGGATTGGAACGGGAGGAGAGGAGACTTCTGGTGTGGAGACGTGGAACTGGAGGTCTTGTGATGTAGATTAGTGGGTTTATATTGGAATCTGGGCTGGGTGTAGAAACTTTGACATATTCTATGCAAATATGTACATACTAAGTAACGTTAAATTTAATACTTAGATATTATCATTCTTTTATAAAATAAAACCGAAAACGAAACCTTCTCTACTCGACTGCAACTCGCACTTATTATTGTTACAGTGTACAGTTTACTCTCACCTTTAATTATTTTTTTAAAGATTTTTAATGACACTTGGCAGCCCTGAAAGTAAGTGCAGCCGCGTTTTACGTCAAAACCACAAAATTTTCTCAATCTATGTATTAAAACAGAGAACAGTGGACCGTCCTATCGTCAACTCTACATCGAGTGTATTAAAGGGAAGTCTATAACTCTCGCATCTCAAAGGATGTATTCAGCAAGGCCGATTAAAATACCGTTATAAATATAAAGTATTGTACTGTGTCAAAACTGGACACCAACAAAGAGAGAATATGCTAAACTTAATAAAAGTGAATGGAAATGCACAATAAAGTAGTACCGCAAACACTGTGACAATAAAAGACAATAAAGACATAAAAAATGTTAAATCTCAACAAGGCTAGAAGGATAAGGTACCAGACGAGTTGATGCCTAAGCAACAAAACACCTCATGGACCGAACTTCCACCTATGTATCACTAAGATTGGAGTTATGTATCACGTGCTTTAAAATTACATCCGTAAGACTATAATAAGCGTCAACGGAATCACTGACAGACAACAACTACCACTTAAACTTTGTTTTAGCCTCCTGAGGTAGGTGGTTAAATACCCAAAATCGCGGACAAAACCAAGATTAGGTCTGAAGCGGTTTTGTTCTTCCCACTGACTTAGGCCAGACGATTAAGGGGGTTTCCTGGCTCAGTATCGCGTTGCATTGTAACTGAGTGCTATGACCCATAGAACGGCTGATGTATTCGAAGAGCTCTCGCCCCTGGTTGGTTTCTTGTCCCGTAAGCATGAACTCTGTTTGCTAATTGGACATCACATATAATCATGGGAAATAGTAATTCTACGTAATTTGCATATTTAATTATTAATAATGTCTTCATAGAACTACAAACTTCCGGAAGGCATATCTCGTGAGATTCTTATGAACTCTTTTGAGTTAAGGTTCCTCTATATCATATTGTGCAGGTCTTACTAAGGAACACTAGACACAGTAAGAGAAAAGGATCATTTGAAGTCATCTGCAAATGTAAGTAAAAAACTAAGGCACCTAAATGAGTTTCTTGCCAGACGACCGATGTAACAATTTCAAAAAATGTTTTCTTCTTGATAGGTAAGCATTTAGTTTTATTTTCCATTTACTACAGAAATTTTGAAAAATGTTCAGTGAATTCTGTAACGAAGTTATAGTGTCCTGTGCTTAGATGTTGGATGGGGGCAGGGCTGTATCATCAGCAAGCAAAGCGAGAAAAGTGTTTCCAGTAGGTATTGGTATATCGGACATAAAGATATTGAATAGGGCATCGCATCGCACATAGTTTTCAATGAATGAATGTGATACATGAAGCTTCTCTGCAATCTCATGTGTTGTACTGTGTCCATCCGAATCGATAAACAGCACATAACTTGTTGTGAGCTTGCAATGCGGTTTTTCCTTTCCGGAAATAAAAAAAGACAAAATATGACGAAAGTGGTCGCTTTGATTTACCATTTTTCATCAGACGCCAAACAAAAGCTACACAACTGATAAAAGAAATTGTTTTACTAATTGACAGTTGAAGAACCAGCTATCAAATAACAAAATGTGGGTTGTCATTGCGAATACGTCAATAAACCTAAGAATTCAAATAAAGCCATCTATGAGTGAAATCCGCCATTACTAAGTTCCATGTTATATAATTTTACATAATTTGCGAAGAATGTGATTATTCTTAGCTTGTAATTTCATACAAGCCTCTTTTTTTAAGCCAGTTATCATTGCGTGCAGTAGAACGTGTAGTAAACAATGATAAAAACTGTAAAAAAAAACACACTTTAGGGCACTCTGTTGCCATCGAAAAGCGCGAAAATGATTTTTAACATTTGTTTCATAATGTTCTTCTTCTTACTCTTTTGTTTTATTTAAGTTCTTTGTATTATTTACATTAACAGCAACATATTGTATATTACACGTTCATTAATATGTTAAACTTTGTTCATCAAGCCAAGCTTCATCAACCCACGCTTTATCAGCCCATCAGGAAAGTCACCATCAAGCCACTCATTTCAGTCTGACTTCAGTTCTTCATCATCCGAAAATCTTTTTCCACGGAGACATTTTTTCAAATCCGGAAACAGGAAATAATCACTAGGGGCAAGGTTTGGACTATAGGGTGGGTATTGGATTTCTTCAAAACCACAATCTCGCGTTGTCATGAAGAAGCAACACACCCGCTGAAAACTTACCCCGTTTTTTCTTTTTAATTTCCTCCCGCAAAGTGGAAGCGTAGGAAGTGGGTTTGATAGTTTCACCTTTTTTTTTGTACTTAATGAGCAAGATTCCCTTTGAGTTCCAAAAAACTGTGGCCATGAGCTTCGCGGCAGACAGAGTGACTTTGAACTTCTTCGGTGTGACTGTTCCTTTTTTATGTCACTGCATGGGCTCTTGTTTGCTTTCAGGGTCATAGTGGTGGACTCATGTTTCGTCCCCAGTAACAATTCGATTCATAATACCGTCCGCCTTCACCACACATCTCCAAAATCTATCTACAGCATGCGATTCTCACGTTTTCTAAGGCGCTGTGAGCATTCGTGGCACTCACCTTGCACTGACCTTTGAAAGGTTAAGATGATCATGAAGAATGGCGTGAATGGTAACAATTGGAAGCGTGGTGATCTCTGCCATCATTTTTACCTTTATTCGGGCATCCTCAAGAACAAGCTTTTCGGCTTCTTTGATGCTTTCTCCCGTGCAAGCAGTAGCTGGGGCGCCGGAGCGGCGGTCGTCTTCAATGCTCTCTCTGCTTCTCTTGAACTCACTTGACCACTTTTGCACAGTTGACAATGAAGGTGCGGAAACCTGGTAAACAGCCACTATCTCTTCATTAATAGTTTTTTTGACTTTTCCCATGCTTAGTGAGAAATTTAATTACAGCGCGATGCTCAATTTTCACCATCATCGTCTCAATTGCCATTGTGATTCTGTTTGATGAGAGATAAAACGCTAATTAATAATCCCATTTATGTGAAATTTTATATGAATGCACTAATAATAGTATGACTTAAGAAATAAGTCAATTTATATATACAGCTTCAGCCTGATACCGATAATATATTGGACGCCCCTCGTATGCCGTGGTCAATTGTTCGTTTCTGATCACATGCTACAATTTCTCCGCAATAAAGTTATTTCACATCACATCGCAGTAGGAGTATATTATAGACTGTCACCTGCTTGTCATCATGTATAATAATAGAAAAGATGATAAAACTTTAAATAATTGTGTATTCTTTCGCTGAATTCCTAAGCACTTTGTCTGAATTCCTAAGCACTATGTCTTTTGTTAAAATCAGTCAACAGAACACGATTTGAATTTTGTAAGCAAATATTTCCCGTCTAGCGACATATTGTACATCTGTCCACCTTCTCATTTCCTCACACCACAGTCCATTTTTATATAAAAACATAATCAAGGCTCGCGGCCAATTGTGAAAGATTCGTTTTTTTTGTTTTTAAATCACAATCCACATTTAGGAGTGCTTGCACACAGAGTCTACGAAGACCCTAGCTCGACACGATGATGTCTTCTACGTTCCCGCCAAATTGTTAATTTGCATTCTGTTTTTGTTTGCATGCCCAGCTGAATAAATTGATGCAAGTGTGACATTTGCCAAAAACCATCAAAGCAGGCGGTCGGCTCATAATTCTTTCGGGTGACATTTTAATGAAGAACTACTCGTAAGTGAAACAATATTTAGTTTAATCCATTCAATTATCCTCCTCTTGCTGTGGCAGGAATTGTTGCTAGGTTGATGAACTTCTGATGTGAATTGGGTACCGCATAGAAGATTTTTCGGACACAGGTGGCAGTTTATTGGATCACAGAGAAAGTGTTAATTTAAGTATGGGACAAGTTAAAGAAGACTCTGAGGAAAAAGTCACTTGCCAAGCAATTTTTTCGCCGCCGTTAGTTCTACTGATCTGACTTCAAGACTGTCGATATCAAATGATCGGCATAGAATCTTCTTTTTACATATTAGGGGGGAAACGCCAATCACTCAAGTAATATTCTGGAATTTCAAGGTCTAACGAAGGGAATTTAGTGAGCTTCAACAGGTATGATAATCACAAGCGACAATTCACTTTCAATACGTTCAGCAAAGTTTGAATTTATTAGCTTTGGCCGAAGCCCATCGAATGAAGAATTTTATGAAGAATCTTATTAAATTATGATTTATTCAAAAACAAGGAAATTGGGTGCAGTGAGATGTCGACAGACGTGTGTGGTGTACTGGTCCGGTCCACAAGAAAGGAGACCTCTTCGACTGCGCCAGCTATCGAGGGATCAGTCTCCTTAACATCGCATATAAGATTTCTCTGCCGTATTGTGTGAGCGCCTGAAACCGTTCGTCAAGAACCTGATACGTCCTTATCAGTGTGATTTCAGGCCAGATCTTTACACTGCGGTAAATCCTGGAGAAGTCCCAAGAAGTACAAATCGACACCCACCATCCATTCGTCGATTTCAAGGCCGGGTATGACAGCGTGCAAAGAGACGAGCTATACAGTGCAATGTCTAGTTTTGGCATCCCTAGGATGACGATGGAGAACTCTCGCTGCTCCGTCAAGGTTGGTAGCGAACTCACCGAGACCTTTGATGTCAAAAAAGGATTTAGACAAGGCGACGCACTGTCATGCGACTTCTTTAACATCATTCTTGAGGGGATCGTGCGTAACTCACAAGCCAGAGGCACGATCTTCCACAAGTCCGTTCAACTGCTAGCTTATGCGGATGACATTGACGTGATCGGCCGAACTCAGAGAGCCGTCAATGAGGCGTTTGCTAACATCGAAGCGGAAGCGGCTGAAGTGGGACTGGTGGTAAATGAGGGCAAAACTAAGTATATGCTGTCATCGAAGAAGCACGCAGAACATCGACGTCTCGGACAGAGCGTCACTATGGGCAGCAGACATTTCGAGGTAGTTAAGGACTTCGTCTATCTCAGCTCCGCGGTAAATAGGGACAACAACATCAGTACCGTCTACAGATAGAACGCTTAAAGTGGCTAGGCCATGTAAAGCGAAAGGACAACGCTGCTCCGGCCCAAAGAATCTTCGGATCCGAACCACAGGGAAAACGCAACAGAGGACGTCCTAGACTGAGATGGCGCACACAAGTGGAAAAGGACCTTAACCAACTTGGAGTGCGCAATTGGAAGCAGCTGGCAAAACATCGTGCTAGCTGGAGAGGCATACTGGTTGTAGCGTCATCCGAAGAAGAAGAAGAAGAAACCATTGAAACATTGATAATGCATTTGAGTCGTGCATTGCTTGAAAACAGCCCGGAACGACCGAAAAACATGCGAAGTGACTGTAACAGGCAAGAACTGCATAATACGCTGCAATGGGAGGCCTTACACTACCCACCCTATTCTCCAGTCCTTGCTCCTTTCGACTACTGGCTTTTTCGGCGGATGCAAAACAATTAAGCGGTCATCGGCTTGGGTCTTTTGAAGAAATCGAAGAATGGATCAATGATTGGATCGGTGCTTGAGAGACATTTATTTAGAGATGGTGTTCAAAAATCATCAGAGTCACTTTCGACGGACAATACTTTGAGTGATGTATTTTTTACATTTTTTCAATTGAAGATGTTGTTGAACACAAAAAAAACCAAGTACATTAGTACTCAGCCATAGCTTCAGTGTTCAAAAGCCGGCGCATTCATTTCAACTCTTAGCCACAGTACCAGGGTCTACCTTCTTCAAAAAGCAATGCAGTGTCTAGGCCTTCCCCGTAAAGGTTATATCGATTATACACCACTTACAACCAAAGTGTAAAATCTAAATTATTAGGATCAAAGTAATGAAAAATGTTTATCTGGCTTGGACTGTTTGCTGAAAGATAAGCTGAACAACAGACCAGCACTTTGGTAACGAATTTGTTTGCTTCTGGCAGACAGATCTACCTACTGGTTAAAAGGAAAGTGAATGGCGGAGAAAAGGAAACCACAAACTTGGTACCAAAAAATGAGTGCAGTAGGGAGACACATAAAGCGAATGGGCAACATCACTTCATCTAACACCGTCTTCCAGGCCCAGCTCCGAGGTTCGGGAAGAAGAAAAAAAACTACATAGATCTTGAATGTAAAAACAGAGTCGTGGCGGATACATTACTCTAAGCCTGATGACTGAAATTAGCGTCCCTGGAAATGTTCAAATTATAAGCTCCAGCTTAGACCCAAACCGAGTCGCCGGCCGGTTAAAGTTTTACTAAATCTGAATATTTTTCCAGCATGAGGAGACATTTTTGCAGACGATATATATTGACTTTCTGTGACCAGAGCGTTCAAAAACATTAAAGATATGTTTGGGGATAGTATTCATTCTAGACTGTAGTCAATAAGGCGTGATGGTGTCGACTCACACGTCAAGTTCCCAGGTTAGATTCACGAACGGAACACCTCGCTTTTTTTTTTACGGCGCCAGCTCTTTCCACGTGATAACAAAGAGTACCAATTGTCTATGAATACCTTCTCAAATCTCATCGTTCAGAGTCGGCAAAGATCTGTAGGTTCCTTCTACTCGTGAGAGAACAGTACAACACGAGTAGTTGTTGCAGAAGCTAGGCCCTGGTCCATTGTGGGCTGAAGTGCTACTCAATTTCCATGATGTCCATCCAAGACGAACGATCATCAATGAATAATGGCTAACTTGGCTCTCTGTGAAACGTCAAACTCTTATGTAAGGAAGAATCCAGTTTGGGACTGGTCCATTGGGGCACAACAGAGAGTGGTTCAATTACAGAGTCATATCTCTTTTTAATCTTCCTGGTACGGACTACGCTAACGTAATGGAGGCCCGTTCGAGGTTGGGGAATGAGCAGTGTTACTTTCGTCCCGGCAGAATTAGAAAAAGAAAAAGAATGATACTAGTTATTTTGTATACGTCGGCATAGGACCGAGTCTCTCGAGGTAGGCTCTGGAGTGTTCAAGAGGAGTACGGGATTGATGGTCCCCTGTTGTGTGCCATTCAGTCTCCTTACACCAGCTGCAGCAGCTGTGTTCGGGTAAATGGTAGCAAATCAATACTTTTCACCGTAGGCGTTGGACTTCGCCAAGGGTGCGCTAATCACCTCATCTTTTCCTTATATATGGACTGAATGCTACAGTTCTTTTCGGGGATGTCTTAGTTGTCCTCATATTCTCCAAGATGAAACTCCAGCGGGTGCTAGATAGGTTTGATGGGGTATGTGCTGATGCTAGAAGAATGGTGGCCAATTCCGAAGCTATGATCATTTCCAAAATGACTGTTGTGAAACAACGCTACGCATATTGATACTGGATATAATGCTATAAAAAGGCAAACTTGTAACACTGCTAAGGCGCTAAGAAGCTTCCGTATGCTTGTCCATGGAAATATGAATATAGTCCGCTACAAATATCCCGCTCTTTTTGTACATTATCTTTTATCGAAATTGATTTTTCTGTTTCTATTTTTATCTTTCTATTATTGACGCACAACTCAACCGTTTGCACATTTTTACCACAAGGGAAGAAATAAATTGTCTCAACTCATGCAGATCAAAGAGCACCCCACTCTTCATGCATCCTTTGGCCTAGACCATCAATCTCATTCAAAAATCGACTCAATTCCGATTGACACAATTCCAACACAACCTCACAAGTGATCACAAATCATATTCCGTCCTTCGATCACTTTGAGGCATTGACCCAAAACCATCCGAGCGAATTCCAAATAATTCTCTAATTACTCTGTCAATATTTGTGCAGCTATAATAAGCACCAACTGACATCCGTCCCCGTCAAGCGTGCCAAATGCCGAAACGTCGAATTTGATTTGATTTCGCAGCAACAGATGTCGAACCAGTCACACCATTCGTCACAAACTGTCGCCACACGCCTCCTATGAATGTCACACATCCCGTCGTAATGTTTCCTTGGAACAACGTCGATCGGTGGTGCGGGAGCAGCGGAGTGCCTCAATTAAAAATGAAAATCCAAATAATTTATTTATTCTCTTGTGTTTCAAGCAGCCGACGATTACTCTCGCAAGCTGCGCGTACTAAACCCCCATTAGCCTGAAGGATTTGTGTACGACGACGCCGCTGCCAGCATGCCGCAGCGCCCCATCTTCAGCCCTGCCAAAGCAAATATTGACATCAACTGCGGGATATAATGTCCGCGGCACCCCGCCACCGATGCCTAAAAATTGCGATTACCCGGACTGCCGATGATCGCCGCATCTCGGAACCGCGGCGATTTTTATTTATTTTCAAAGTTTTTCGCGGAAACTATGGTCCACGAGGAGGGGTGTTGTGCTGCCAAAGTTTGATTGCTCAGCTGTCAAAACTACAAGTACCACATCCGTGCGAATCGATATTTCACACTTTGACTCCGAGGGAAAATACAAACTTTTCGATGTTCATGCCGAGGGAAAGCGCTTTTTGTTCGACGAAGGTGAAACTCTGGTGACACCGAGAAACATGCAGCCACGCCAAGTGCAGGTGGGCAGCTGCTGACGGCAGTGACAGCCGGTGATCTGACTGGTCGGCGAATGTGAAATTAATGATCTATCAAAATAATCACCGTGAAGAATCGCCGATGGGAGTGCGCAGCGCTTGAGTGAAAACTTTGACGCACCCGAATGGATCTGCGGCTGAGTTGCGCGAATCAAAATGCAGCGTGTCATGTGCACCGATTGCGAATTGATTTCTGCCTTTTCGCACATAGAATCTGTCAAACTCGAATTGGGGCCGGTGTTCGGAGCTCGGTGAGCCATAAATGCCGTCACGAGTGTGATTTGTAGAGAATCAAAGGTACATCACCTGACGTCTTGCGAGAATGAGAATTGGCCTGACATCCGAGGAATGTTTATTTTCCATTCGCAGAAAGAAAGGTTGCTGCGGAATATCAGCTGAAGGCGTCATGCGATTCATGCTCAGATTTTGTGATTCCTCACGTATTTCAAAGTAACGTGTTATTTTTAAGCACACGACAACAATGTAGCAACTTTTTTTTCTTAGGATTTCTAAGCACTCCAGGACAGGACACTGAAGGCGATAGACTTGTTGGAGGATAGTCAAATAGTGTTTTAGCAATTGAATCGGTTAAAGTTGGCATGGCCACGCGATGTGGATGAATTACGGGCAGAAATGCTTAAGGCGATGGGTAAGGAGGGCGTCTTGTGGGTCTCTCGTGTAATTAGGGTGGCCTGGGAATGTGGCGAGACACCTGGCGATTGGCAGACTAGAGTCTTTTCAAAAAGGGGCACAACAGAGAGTGCTCCAATTACAGGGGCATTTCTCTTTTAAATCTCCCCGGTATGATCTACGCTAAGGTATTGGAGGCCCGTTCTGGAGCTGCGGTTGAGTCCCGACAGAATTAGAGGAAGAAGAAAAAGAATAGCACATGAGAAAGCTTGGGAATATGCGAAGCCGATCTACAGTTGGCTCGTAGATTTGGAAAATACATACCACCGAGTCCCTCGAGGGAAACTCTAGACCCTGTTGAGGGCCATTCAGTCTCTTTACACCAACTGGAGCAGCTGCTCAAAAGAGCGGTAGTAAAGCAATAGCTTTCAGCATGTGCGTTGGGCTTCGCCAAGGGTGCGTCTTGTCACATCTTCTTTTCATTTTATATATGGACTGTATGCGGCAGCACAGCCGATGCCAGATCTGACGGCGAGTCATCGCCTTTTCGCAGATGACTTTGTTGTTCTCACATTCTCCAAAACGGAACTTCAGCGGGCGTTAGAGGTATGTTTGTGGCGGTATGTGCTGATGCCGGGATCATGTGAACGTGGATAAGTTCGAAGTAATGGTAATTTCTAAAACGCCTGCCCAATGCGCTCTACATGTTAGTGGAGTCTCATTGAAACAGGTGGAGAAGTTTACGTATCTCAGGGTCTTGATGATGCGAGGAGCAACACTGTGGTTTCTTGTATGAAAGGCTAGACTGGATCAATTTTGAAGCAGCTTGGTAGAGCAGTAATAAGGAAGCTTGGTGTCAAGGCCAAGTTACCAGTTTTTATCTCAGTGTTTGTACTCTCAGTTGTTTCTTCTTTTTCTTCTTCTTCATCTTCTTCTTTTTCTTTTTCTTCTTTTAATGGCGTTACAGCTACAGTTAGGTCCGGGCTGGACTTGGTTCTCCACTTGTGTGCGCTACCGTAACCTAGGGCATCCTCTGTTGTGTTGCCTCAATTCAGATTCGAAGACTTTTCGGAACGGAGCAGTAGTGTCTATATGCTCTACATGCCTAGTCTCTTACGCATTTCATCTGAAGACACTTGAAAAGACGCGTGTCGTCGTACAGCGCAAAGAGTTCGTCGTTAAATCTTCTCTTCCAGAAGCCACCAACGCAAACAGGACCAAAAATCGCAAAATTCTTTTCTCAAAAAGTCTAAGGGCTTCCTCATCCGCTTTTAGTAACATTCAGGTTTCCGCGCCATAGAATAGGACTGGGATGATCAGGCTGTAGCTTAGTCCTTCGAGGGATGGCTTTATTACTCAATTGCCTCTAGAGCCCAAGGAAACAGCGACTGGCAAAAGTGATTCTGCGTTGATTTCGGTACTGGTGATGTTGTCCCTATTTACCGCGGAGCCGAGGTAGACGAAGTCCTTGACTACCTTCATCTTTCTGCTGCTCTCTCACCTAAGGTCATGAAATTTTAGTAAAAACCGAAAGAATAAGATCGCGAATACAAGATGTCGGGATGAGATTTTCTCGTACTGTTACGGAAGTTACTCGCTGGGATACGCTGAGAAACGCAACAGTACAGGGAGGGAGGGCCATGTTTCCGTGGTTTGACCACTTGGTTTGAGTGTCCTCTTCATCATGACTTCAAAGGCGTGTCTTAAATGCAAGGTAGGCGTTTGCGGGCAGATCTAGGGAGAGGTGGTTTGATCAAGTCCGTAAACTCGCCTAGTAGCTCTTGGAAATAGCTGAGTTAGAGATAGAGTTAGAGTCGATGGGGGTGGTCTCAGTGCGTTCAAAAAACATAAAAACTGACTTCAAAATTAGCAAGCAAGTCTATTTCTTTGTAAAAGAAGAAGGGTTACTGCTCCGCGCCTCTTCAGTTCCAATTTTTACTTGGATTGTTTTAGAAGACTTTGTTTTCTTTAATCAGCTTGCAATCTCCTGCCAAAAGTGATCAAATCCGATGATTGTGGCGGAGTTCACAACTACTCCCCAACTACTGTCTACGCTTTGGATCATGTCCTATTAAAACCAAAAATTCGTGTGAAAGACAAGTATTCCTTAATCATTCATCATCTCCACTAAATCTTTTTACAGCAAGATGAAAACAAAGTTCAGTCGTGTGCAATGTTAAATGTCAGTAAATCTCTTTTCCTTCAATTTTGTTATTGTTTTGATTTCTATTAAATTAAACTTACACCGATTTCTGCATAAATGCACATATTTTCGCTGCCACTGAAAAAGTCAAAATCCCGTGTGGTAAGCTACAATTAATCCACCTCACGCAATACCACCCCTGAATGCTCCTACACTCAGAGACCAATAAGTACATATATAATAATTCCTTATTGTTTTCTGGTGAATAGTGCCATTTTGAAAGTCATCTCAGTTTTTCATCGGTATTCCGAAACTAAAATGACTTGTGGAATATGTTCCACAACAAAAGCCGCTTGTCACATGCAAAATGTCATATTCTTACACTTTGTTTATATTTTGAATTCTTCAATAAAATAACTTTTAAATAATCTTTAAGTGTTTTATTTGAAAACCTGGACAGCATGTTTGTAAATAAAAAGAACGAAATTGAAGAAAAAGAAATAAGAAAAAGAACTCTAATAAACTTGAGGAAAAGCATCAGAGCTGGTCGTTCTCCATTAGATTTGCCAGAAAATACGTAAGTCATTAGGAAAACAATATGAGAAACTATATTCAATTCAATTCTATATGTACTTTGAAGATTTGAATTGAATTTTAGGCTGAACAAAGAAATTTTTATTTAAATGTTCCTCTTCCGGTTACCTCAGATTCCCTTTTTTTGTGCGTAAATTTTTGTTTAACTTTTGACTTTAAATCGAACCAAACCTATGAAGTACTTTAAAACAAATAATTTAAATATTCGTATGTTCGTATGTATATGTATAGTCAATAGCACATACCTTCTGCCATTCTTTCTCATTACGCACAGGCGGTCCTAAACTGTTTAATATTGCCGCAACCTCCTTCCACCCAATTCTTAGGTCCTCACTTTGAGTAACGCCTCTTTTGAGTCACGTACTCTTCCAGGAGTTCAACCAAGCTAATGATTTGGGAAGGTGTTGATACCTTTAACCTTTGGAAACCATAAATAATAAGCAAATATAGATCAAGAAACACAAAAACCAGAAAAAAACAAAAGAAACTTACTGTGACATTTTTCATTTTATGTCGGGTACTAATTTCAAATCGACTGTTTTTGTCACTTTTCCTATCGTTTAGTGACTACGGGAATACCAAAAAATGACACATGTCGAGTGGTAAATGCGTTCCACAGGAGTTGACAGGAGCAAAATGACTAGTGTCATTTTATAAATTCTTAAATGACTATCAGGGATGAACAAGGAACAAGTCATCCCTGATGACTATGGGAATAGCGATATCTCATACTTATAAAGTGACATGTCACTAAACGACTGCCGGAACAGGGGTAGTTATGCCCTCAACGAAAACAAAACCAAAATTTACACGCAGGGCCTTCCACTCGTAAAAGACCAAGAGTTTCTTCATTTATCCACCTATAGCATCGATGCTTTCTAGTTATGAGTCCCAAAACACAAATTTAACTCCTTAAAAGCAGCGGTGGCTGCTGTCATAATGTACGACCCCACTCGTTTAGCAAAATTAAAAGCCAATTAAAGCCAACTCGTATATTGGGACAACAATTTACTTTGTCGGTATATTTATTCTTATCGTCTACAAATCTAGGTACGTGTATATTATAAGTTCGTCACTGCAGACAAAAACAAAACTAAAAGAACGGCTGGCGGTAGACTTATTCTATTTCAGTGCGGTACTGTGTGAATATGTTTACGGTACAGAGATTCATTTTGGATGGAATTCGTGGATTTAGGTCCCCTTTCCTTGCTGACAGGTATAAAAAAATCGTAATAAAGGCACTTCAATCATCTCTCCCTTAATTACTAGTTTCCTTCGACGCCTAGACATGCAATACCCACGCAACCAGACAAATGACACCAGATGTAATTGCTAAACCGGCAGTGCTTGGCGTTAAGAAACCTGATGAATTGCAACCGTCAGTGCTATTGCACGTGAAAATGTTACAGCTTTCAGTGCCCATCAGGCAGAAACGCTCGTCTCCCTCAATGTCAGGCTCTTCCATATACGCACAACTTCTTAAATACCTCCATTCCCCAGCAACTGCAAAACAAACAAACTGCGTCTTCACATTGCTTCAGAATGTGTCAGAAAATTACTCACCCTTTTGTCGAATTTTTCGACACATAGTTGCCCTCACTCCGGGCAAATGGGGTAGCTCCTCCTCCTTGGAGCAGTCTTTGATGGGGTGAGTTCTATTGTCGAATGGGTCACTGCAATTTGGATCCCTGTCCGAACGGCAATCCCAGCATTTTATGGCTAGACCTGGGCGTAAACACGTAAAACTAAATTATGGCAGTTTCACGTGTATGACGTTCTTTGCAGCTGACTTACCTCCCTGTATTACACACAGAACTGCGATAGCAATATAAACAAACGAATGTGAAATATTAATTTTGGTCGTGGTAATGGGGACAGAAATTGAAGCAAAACAAAGTGAAATTAAGTCAAAAACAAAAATGTGACCGCGCCCAACAGCAAGTCTGGTGGTATTTCGTATGTGACATTTACCTTTTAGCGTCGTGGTCAGACGTCTGCCGACCGTGGGGAAACATTTCTCCTCCTTGAACAGCTGATTCAAGGCAGTTTCACAGACAGAGTTTTTTTGCTCTTGACTGAGACTACATGTGAGCTGCGTAATCAGCTGATTAGTTTACCGTGCAAGCTACTTATGCGAATGAGCGAGACGGGGTTGTTGACTGTCTCCCTTAATCAATGATTTCTGCTAAGAATTCCACCACGACATAATAGCCGACATTGGAGGCGTTCATAAATTGTATCATTAAGGCAGTAATTTCATCAGTTAGGCTATAATGTTAAAACTTTATAATAAATTTTGAAACAAAAATAGGATACGAATTTATATTGAACAAAATAACTAGACAAATAGTATTTTGGAATTTCCAAATAATTACCAAACTCCTATCACGACTCGTATTCTAAGAACTAACATCTTTCACTTATTGTTGTTAACAACTGTAATGTTTGGTATAGCAATCTCCATATTTTGATACTTTTTTCTAAAGAATACTAAGAAAGTAACTAAAATTTGTAACTTTGCGCTTTTTCCGAAACAGTTCAGTCTTTTTATTGAGTTGCTATATACATTATTTATATTTTAAAATTATATTTTATAATTGTTACTCATAGGCGTTTTTAGTTAGGTGAACCAACGTGAAGTTTTAGTGACATATGCTGGAGGGACTAATTTATTAACTCGTGCTATTATTTTATATTGAGATTCCATATTCATAATCGAATCATATGTTTCTATTTAGCTGGATAAAAATTTTGTTTCAAATTATCTTCATTTATTTTTTATTCTTTAAAACGATTGCCTGGACAACTATCACTGACGTTTTCAGTATTACACTTTTCATAATGAGTGATCGAAATTATAAGTACAAATTTAATTTTCTATTACTCACATATTGCAGAATAAGTAACACCAGTTAAGTAAATACACTTAACTCGGAATACCAGATGAAAAGAAATCCCTCCGTACTGCTCGATTTTTAAACGTGCATTGCTGTTTTAATTTTCTACATATTTTTGAAGTCATCAGGAATATAAGTTCTAGCACAATAACTAATGTTTAAGTAACATACTATTTAAAGTGTCGATGACACTAAAATCTTAAACAATTTCCTGTAATTATTTACGAACGGTTTCTGTTGAATATTTATCAAAATGGCTGACGAGCTCACGAATTGTGGGCAATTTACGAATGTTTGACACTATTGAGGGCAAACATTCACGAATTACCCGAAGTGTTGCTTTTTTGGAGGGGAAACGTAAAGAAGTGTGAGTAAAATGAGAAAATGTTCGACGCTCCGTAAATGAGTGCCGGAAAATTAGGGCTATTTCCACCACAATTCGTGAATAACATTCAAACGGTAGATGGACGAAGTGAAAATCAGCTATTCAGTCGACCATCTCCTTCCTTATTGGTTTCTGCCCACACTTAACCTTTTTCGCAATAAGTGTCAAGCACACTCCATTTTCCAATTTTGAGAAAATTTAAATTTGCAATCAGCACACACATATGTTGAATAAAATTTAATGTAAGCTCTTCGTAAATGTACAACTTTTATGCAAATGTAATTAGACCATATGTAAACTCCTCACATAGTTTCATATATTACTCACCCGGCGCTACAATCGCTTAGGGTGCATTCAACTGTCATTTTCTTTTTATTGACAATTGAGCATTTTTTCTGGATAGCGCCCATTGATACAAAAAGAAAAAAAATTAAATAAATTAATTGTCTTAAAAGTTTGCTTTCCCGTTTCGTGAAAGGATGGATAAAAAGTCCAAGGAAGCATTGCGTCGCTACAAGAAAGTACGTGCAGCTGCCGCAGCATCGAGTTCGGACAGCTCTAGCAGTTCAGATTCAGATTCCGGGTCAAGTAGTGGATCGTACTCGTCATCGAGTTCGGAAAAGAAGCCCGGCCATCGCAAAAAGAAGGGACGTGACAGTAGCTCATCAGGAGATGAACGTCGTAAGCGTGAAAAGGTGCATTCGTGTCATCAAAAGAAATTGGAGGCGAAACGCAATCATTTGAAGAGGAAACTACGCGAAGCCAAGGCCGCCAAGAAGCGAGCATTGTCGGCAAATGCCCTCAGACGAAGAGCGGGAAGTGCAAGTCCCAGTAAGGTGAAGAGTTCAGCAGAAAAGAAGCATGCTCGCACTTCGAGCAAGGAGAGGTTGCGTCATGCCGCTGAACGGGAGAAATTGCGCGCAAGGGAGAGAGAACGCATTCGAAGTCGTTCGCCACGAACGTTGGCCAAATTGGAGGCCAAAATGCGTGCGAGGAAGTCTCCTGCGCCTGCTGTCAGTAGGCATCCGATGTCACCAAGGGAGAAAATAATTATTCAAACAAGAACGCGGGAGCGCACTCCAGAGAGGAAGAGGGATTTGAAGATGAGACATGATTCGCGCGATCGAGAGCGCAGAGACAGGGAGCGCGCTGAAAGGGAAGCTGAGAGGCAGAAGGAACGCGAGGAAGCACTTGCACGGTGCCAGGAGAGGCAGCGAGAACGTGAACGATTGGCACGCGAGAAATCGCGTCGTGAAAAGGAGAAGGAGTACGCGACGGAGCGAGGTGATCGTCTTATCCCGCGTGCAGCGGATAGGGAAATGGCCATCGCAGTAGCGCGTGGATACGGCAGTCGAGAGCGTTCCCTGGAAGATGATGCTAGAGTTCGTCATGGCCACAGCAGCCGTGTCAGGGATCCTGCTTACGAGAGGGAACGTGAGTATCTAGCGACAGAACACCATCGTGGACCTGCTCTAGAGCGCGATGAGAGGAGGGAACGGGAATACTTGGTGGTCCGGCGAAGGGAAGTTTTGAGTCCTGGTCACTACCGTGATGAGCGAGATCTGTATACCGAAGAGGAGAGGTAAGTACATGTTTCCTTATCTGAAATCAATACTGAAACGCATTGTTTAGGGCCGCTTACGCACGGGCATACGCCGAGGAGGAGCGCCGACGTGACCGCAACTGGGATCCGCGGGAGCTGGAGCTACTTAAGGAACGGGAATTGGAGAAACTCTACCCGCGACGTGGCGATGACTGGGTCGCCGACGATCGCTGGGACGAGAAGGCCTGGGCTCGTAGCAAAGGTGCTCGCCCGCCGTCGGAACCAGACTGGGATGCAGAGGAGTATGCCAGCGGATCCCGTCAGCTTTGGGAGGAAGCGCGTGAGAAGCGCGAACGTGAACGTGCCCTGGACCACGTTCACTCCCCCAGTTCTAGCAGGTCAAGCCGCTGGCCTCCACAAGATTGGCGAAGTGGCCACCCGTCAGCTGTCGATTCGGCCCACGCTTCACATCGTAAATCAGCCAGCTACCGTCATGGCGGTCCTCACGCACACGACTATTTGCACGATCGGCAGAAATTTCGGCCACACCCGCCACCACTGATGGCCATCCAGAGCGGCTATCACCCGCCAACTCGGCAGTTCCCCTCGAAGCGACAAATGACCTACACCAACCCCAACCTAAAGAAGAAGGTTGTGCCCACAACTCCGGGAGGAACAGCTATCCCATCGCTCTTAGCCCTACCCCCGATACCACCGCCAACCAACCTCGACCCGGTGACCACTCCAAATGAGTGTGAGCCGCCTGTAGTTACAGAAGAAACCGAAACTTCAACAGTTCCAGCTCCTCCGGAGGACCCTGCACCAACAGAAGCCGAGGTTGTACCCAAGGAAGGTGCGGAGGAAGTCGCAGCACCTGCTCCAGTCGAGCCAGAAGAAACTCCAAAAGCTCCCGAAGCCGAAGGAGAATTGGCCACCACTGAAGCCCCGAAAGAGCCTTCTCCTGCTGAACCTGTCGCCACTGCGGAAGGAGAAGTTGGTGAAGCGGAGCCTGCACCGGCTACTGAACAAAAAGGAGAAGAGCAGCCAACGGCCCCAGCAACCGAAGAGCACCCAGTCGAAACGGAACCCGCTCCTGATGACTTGAGTGAGATCTCTGACAGCGACGATGAGATCCTGGACAAGGAGGAGGAGGTAAAAGCCCCTCTCGCGCAGGGCGGCGATGTCAACACCGACATCGGGGCCGACACCGCTGCCACAGGCAGTCCTGTAAAAGACATTACAAATGAGGATTCCAAGGCAGAGGCGGGGGAAGACGATCTCCTGGATTTTGAAGAGATTTCGGATGGGGAGCTCGAAGAAGACTCTCGAGTGAAGGGTGTTGGAGACGCCCTAGGCGTCGACTGGGCCTCACTCGTCCAAGAAGTAAAGGAACCACTGTCGGCTCCCGCGGAACAGACAACCGCCAAACAGAAGTGGCAACCCCACAGAATCATCCTTGATGTCGGCATCTCCATGAAGATGGCCGGCGAGCAGTTCGCCAAGACACTGCTTACACAGGCCAAGGAGAAGTTGGACGAAGAGCAGGGTGTGGAGAAGAAAATTAAGCTGGAGGTCAAGGAGGAGCCCAAGGAGGAAACCGCAGTCCCCGAAGAAGAGGAGGAGGAGAAGAAACCAGAGAAGCCCGTGAAGACCCTTCCCCCTGAGGATTCCACTGAAGGCGATGAGTTCGATGTGAACCGCTTGCATCCGATTGCTTGTGTGCAGGTTGGTGAACGGGTTAAGCAGGCGGAGCGCCGGAATCTGATAATCGGTGCATGCGGACCCAACAGCCGCGCACTGAGTGCCAGAACCGATTTGAAGCTGCGCCGCCAGCTATGCGGACTGCCTGTGCAGGAGTGCGACTTCCGGCGCCCGGTCAGCGAGAAGATCAAAGCAATGGCTCTAGCGCTGTTCCAGCGGACCTTGGAGGTCAAGTAGATCCCTAAGTAGCGACTGTTCAATTTAATTCTCATCTGACAAGTTGTTTGAGACTAGCAAGTAAATAAAGATATGAATGTAGATTACGTGTACCCTGGAGATGAGTGGTTTCAATTTGAAAGTCACTGTAGTGTGGTGCATGAGGCTTTCATTTAAGCGTTTCCCTTCTTCCTGGGAGAAATGCACAACGCATTGCATCTGAGGTTGCAATTTCAGCACTTTGCCTAATTTCTTTGAATAAATGAGATTTAAGTTGGCTATCTGTATAACATCTATCGGGTGTAGTTGTTGTGCTTCCTTTTGGAAGGTTCTGCAAGAGGGTGACCTTTTTGAGTTCCTGCCGTGAGTTCTGAAAGCAAACGTATTGAAGCGGACATCGTTTGTTTGTCTTACAGTCCTGGGGGAATCTGGGACTCAACCGACGAACATCTCCAGCCGTTCTGATCTTACTTCTAGAAGTATTTTATTCTGAAGACATCTTTACTGTGTAACGACGTCTCCAAGCTAAATATTAAACATTTAAACAATTTACAAGCTGGAAGTGTTTATAAAGGGTGGTTTTTTAAAAGCTATAGGAAAGTTTTTCACAAAAAAAGAACATACAATTTTGAAAAATTCGTGAAATCTTTGTAGTAGGGTCCACATAATTTAATGTTTGAAGATTTTTTTTATGCAAATGTTGACCTTGACTGCGCCTCAAATGGTCCATCCGCTTAGTCCAATTTTGGCATTCTCTTTCCAACATTTCGGTCGGTATCTCACGAATAAATGCTTCAATGTTGTCCTTCAATGCGTCAATTGAAGCGGGCTTGTCTGTATAGACATGAGCTTTAACATAGCCCCACAAAAAATAGTCTAAAGGCGTTAAATCGCACGATATAGGCGGCCAATTGACCGGTCCCGAACTCACCTCTCAATAAGTCCATTGTTGCGCGTGCTGTGTGGCATGTGGCACCGTCTTGTTGAGACCACATGTCATGCAAGTCAGGCTCTTGCATTTTGGGCAAAAAAAGTTGGATATCATCTCACGGTAGCGCTCACCATTCACAGTTACTTTACGATTCGCATCGTCTTTGAAGAAGTAAGGCCCAATGATACCACCAGCCCATAAACCGCACCAAATTGAGACTTTGGCTGATATTCACTCCAAAATCTACAATTCTTTTTATTTACCTACCCATTGAGCCAAAAATGAGCTTCGTCGCTGAACAATTATGCACGCGATGAACTTTCTCAACAGAGCACGCATTTTGATAATAAAATTCAATAATTTGCAAGCGTTGTTCGTTTGTAAGACGATTCATGTTCAAATTATAGACCAAACTGAAGATGTTTAACAGTGAAACAAAACACGATACGTGGGTCGGCTGTTTAAACCAGTGTTGCCAAAAAGATCCCCTTTAGGTCAGTGACAATGGGAGCCCGACGACAGGTAATATGATTGAAGAAGTGTGATTAATTGTGGTCATTGGACGTCTACTTGAATGTTTGAATCTACTTGTACTGGAGATCTCTCTTTAATGCACTGGCAATTGACAAGTGACAAGAGAGTGTGTGTGTAGTTCTTCGTAAGCCTTGAAAATAATATTTTAATGTGATTATGAGAGCAGAGTGTCAATCGAAGCTACCGTGTTCTGGAAGATCTGAGATTGTACATATCATCATAAAAATTAGCTAAACATATCACATCTCAGCTCTTCGAAATTGCGAGGGTAATCTAGTTACCGACCCGCAGGGAATAGTGGATGTGTTCAAGCAGCACTTTCAACAGCTGCCTGACCAGGAGAGAGTGGTAGGGAATCAGGAAATCCCAAATTCCAGTCGATGAAATAGTCCTCCCACCTAGCTTTGAGTAAGTCGGCACAGCTATTAAAAGGCTGAAGAACAACAAAGCCGCAGGCTCAGATGGCTTACCATCGGAGCTCTTTAAGGCTGGTGGCAATGTTCTGGTAGGGAGCATGCACCAGATCATCTGCCGAATATGGGAAGACGAAAGCATGCCCGACGACTGGAATATCAGCTGATTAGCCCCATCCACAAAAAAGGCGATCCTACCTCGTGCAACAACTGCAGACGTATCCAGCGTACTGTGTGAACGTCTAAAGCCGTTTTGCACCGCACTAATCGGCACGTACTAGTGCGGCTTCCGGCCCGGCAAATCAACTATAGACCAAATATTCACACTAAGGCAAATCCTGGAGAAGACCAGCGAGTTTCAAATCGATGCGCACCATCTGCTTATCGATTTTAAAGCCGCATTCGACAGCATTCATCGCAACGAACTTTTCGAGGCGATGACCGAATTCGGGATCCCGGGAAAATTGATCCGGTTATGTCGCACCACGCTAAAAAATACGCGATGCACCGTGCAGTTCGGCTCGAGGACATCTGAGCCGTTTGAAACCAGCACCGGATTTCGGCGAGGAGATGCGCTGTCGTGTGACTTTTTCAATTTGGTACTGAAGAAGGTAGTGCGGCGGGCCAAGTTATACACGGAAGGGACTATCTTCTACAAAACAGTCCAGTTGTTGGGATATGCGGACGACATCGATATCGTCGCGTTCACAACACCAAGGACAAAATTTATGTATCGACAATTATAGTTTTGAGGTAGTAAAGGAGTTTGTCTACCTCGGGGCAAAGGTTAACTTCACAAATGACATCACATTGGAGATCCGACGTAGAACCACCCTTGGCAACCGATGCTTCTTCGGTTCGTCGAAACAACTGGGGTCAAAACTCCTTACTCGAAGGACCAAAGTCTTGCTCTACAAGACCCTTATACTGCCAGTCCTGCTTTATGGAGCTGAAAGCTGGACGATAAGCAAGTCTGCAGAGCAGATTCTTGGTGCCTTCGAAAGAAAAATTCTACGTCGGATATATAGTCCCGTCTGCGAGGAAGGTGAATGGAGGGGAAGGCATAACCGCGAACTCTACGAGCTGTACCAGGATGTGTATGTAGTACGGAAGGCAAAAATCCGTCAACTACACTGGCTCGGACACATCGAAAGCATGGATAGCAACGCTCCAGCGAAGAGGGTCTTCGAATCTGAGCTTCCTGGGTCGAGAAGAAGAGGACGACCAAATCTCCGGTATAGAGACCAAGTCATCGCGGATGTAAGACAGCTTGGCCTTGATGACTGGAAGCCCAGGACCGTCAGCGATGAAAGGCAGCAATTGCTCAGGCTCTGACCCTTTATGGGTCGCCGGCGTGATGAGTAAGTAAGTAAGTATTACATCTCACGATTTAGGCGACTAATTTACTGCAGCAAAACGTGAAATTAAGTGCTCATCAAAATGGTTTCTCTATTGTCCATTGTTTCATGTGTTGTATGGCGCGTAGCGTCATTTTGTTGAACCCAGACCTCATTGAGATCATGCGTTAGAATTTCAAGAAGCACATAATTCGTTAACATGGTTCTAAAACGGTTACAATCGACGGTTACATTCTGATTTGGTTCATTCTGATCTTCGCAGCTACAGCTGCTGTAGTTTCTTCACTACATGCTGGATGTAGTCTAAACGGTCGAGTAGTATCCGCTCATGTAAACTGGGGCTCAAATTTGCGAATTGGCAAAAGTGGTTTCAGGAGGTCCATGTTGCGTACAGTAAGTTCCTTAAATCGCAGGAAAAATATTTCTCACAGAATGCTGATTTTTGTAATACAGCTGTAGCTTTCGAAGATAGCTTGCCAAATCATGTTGAACAAAAATGTCAAGCAGTTTGATAGGAATCAAACGTGATCTGTCAAAATAAGTCTATTGAAAGTCAAACCTCATGATGAATCAACTTATATATTACGGAGTCTACGTGCGGGAACGAGTTTATTGTGCTGCCAATCGTCGTAGGGTGTATATGAAGTATTTTTGGAGTTAACGCATTTGATTCCCTTAATCTCACCTACACACTTGTGTAGACACCTAGGTATCCTCTTCCACTGTTTCAGACACCATACTGAATGTTGGAGCAAGGTGTTCTATGTAAGTTTTGATCAGGAAAGAATGCGGTCCCTTGTTTTGATACATAAGTTAAATGCATGCACAATGGCTGCCTCTGGGGATAAGTTCGTTGTGTTAAACGTCATGTTGGTCATGAGGTTGCAGGTGATACTGAGGTGGGTGTACTTTTTTAATTATAGAGGGTCATTCATTTTGTGGTTTAAAGTTGGTAGTGCTTGTATTTAACGCCTGCTTAAATAAGTTGTCATTTGGAGTAAGTGCCAATGTAAGTAAAATGTTTACAATAACAAATCGCTTAGCAAGCGAACGAAATGCGCTAAAAGTATTAAAACCTTCCAAATAAGTGGTGATTCACACGTAGCCTGTGGGGCATTTTGTTTTTGGTTGTGCATCTCTATCCTTATTAAGTTTACGCAATAATTGCAGCTTGCTGACCTCAAACAACGCTGGAGATATGTACGTTTATCGGGTTTGCATGCTGCAGCAACAGACAAAAAGCATCGATTTCTTGAACAATTGAACAAGATTTTCTTCAGTGATGAGGCACATTTCTCTATCGATGGTAAGCAAACAAAATCGCGAATAAAGGACTCCGAAGACCCGCACCTGAAAGAAAAGCTGCCCTTCCATTCACACACCAACAAGGGCGTTCGCCATGGACAGAAACAGGTGGTAATCATTTGACGCTATGTCCGGGCCATATGTTGGATGCGATAAAACCTCCCACCCGAGCTCCCGTAGTTTCTGACGAGTCATCAACGAAGTGTGTGATTTGGCGTTGTCCTGGTGAACCGCTACACCTTTCCGGTTGGCCAATTCTGGACGCTTCTGGTCGATCGCCTGCTTTAAGTGGTCCAGTTGTTCGCAGTAGATGGTAGAATTAAGCGTGTGGCCATATGGGAGCAGCTCATAGTGGATGATTCCCTTCCAATCCCACAAAACACACAGTAAAACCATCCTCACCATCAATCCCGGCTTGACCATTGTTTGGGACGATTCACATGCCTTCAACCACAACCGCTTTCGCTTGATATTGTCGTATGTGATCCATTTTTCGTCGCCAGTCGCCATCCGCTTCAAAAATGGGTCGAGTTCGTTCCGTTTCAGCAGCATATCGCAGGCGTTGATTCGGTCCAGAAGGTTTTTTCCAGCGTCAAACCATGCGGCACCCAAACATCAAGCTTTTTTTTTTGTATCCAGCCTTCTGCAGATGGTTTAAAATGGTTTGGTGACTAACTTCCATCTCCTTGGCGATGTAACGAGATGCCACCTGCCAGTCTAACTCGATGATTTCCATGATTCGATCGGTATTCTTCGTCACAGGTCTTCTGCCGGTGGGCTTATCCATGGTATCGATAGAGTACCACCGCGTAAAACAAACAAAAAAGAAGACACATAAGTTCGGCTCCTTTTGGGTATACCTTCGTATGGATTTGTGGCAAGTCCTTATTGCATATTCAACTCATTGTCTGTTTCATTGTGTTCTTAATATCCCAAGACCATTTACTGCGCTTTGAATTGAAAAGGCAACATTTTGTCGAATAAACCAATTGTGTTACCATATTTGGTCACTCTTTTTCATCTTTGGCCATCCTGACATGTGATTTTCCCGAAAACCCTCTAAGTCTTTAACCTTGCAAATGTTGGTCCTGTTTGCGTTGATGGCATCTGGAGGAGAAAATTTAACAACTAACTCTATGGGCCGACATGCGCCTAGTCAAGCGTCTTCGGATACAACGCTTAAGATGGCTAGGGCATGTATAACGTATCGACCCCACTGCTCCGGCCTGAAAAGTTTTCTGAGCGAAAGAACAAAGAAAAGAATCTGGGCCATTGGGACAACGCAACAGAGGACGGTGTAGGCTAAGGTGGCGCACACAAGTGGAGAAGGACCCCAACAAACTTGAAGTGCGCAACTAGAGGCAGCTGGCGAAAGATCGTGCTGGCTGAAGTGGCACGTTTGTTGAGCCCCAGGTCCACCCCGGACTGTGGCGTACAGTCGGTCTTCTTCTAACTAAAACCGATAACTCGCCAGATCGTTGCCGTTGTACTGGTCGCTCTTTCTTTCGTCGTGAGTCTTACAATAAATAAAACGAAAGTCTTTTTGTACATTATATTTTTTTTCTTCAGTTTTTATTATTTTATAAATTTTTCTTATGTCGTTTTTGTTTTTTTTTTTTCTAAAAATGTGTTTTAAGTGTTTGCTCCATCATATGGATTTCGGATTGTAATTTCATTTCATTTTCTGTTTCTCATAATATTTGCGTTTTCCACTTTGAATGGGAAAATAATAAATATCATTCACTTTGCAGTAGAAAAACAATTTTTAAAATAAATTGTTTAGCAATTATTCCGATTGCGATTTTCTGTTTGAAAATTGCAAGTAATTTTTAGCTCTTGGGCGCAGATTGTGTTTTGCTTTTCTAAGATTTAGACTAAGTTAAGTTATCGTTAAGTGATTTGCCTACAAACAAGTTAACCAATAAATCAGTTATTATTTAATCTAATTTGTCTGTTTTTCTTTTTGTTAGAAAATGAATACACTTATAATTCTGTTCATAGACTTATTTGCAACAACGCATGCTTTGCATTTGAAAACAGTTTCGTGTGGAATACTAGAAATAATTGCTGTGCATTGAGTTTTTAATTGTATGTTTGTTTTAATTAAGTTTTGAAGGGAAATAAAAACATGAAAATTATGAATGCAATAAAAACGAACAACCTGCCTGTCACAGTTTTTTCAATGTTTTCAAATGAGTTAGGAGAGAAATGTCGTGAAGAATAGAGCACCATTTTCAGCAGATAACGTCATGTCTAATTCACAATTATGCACGGGGGAAGGGATACGAGAAACGGTCCAAGTCTTGCTTGCTACAAGCAATTCACAATTGATTGTGGCTCGATAGCGTTTTTTATGTAGGTAAACAGCATTCACTCAAAACAAGACAATAGACGGACATCACCTTCCACAGAATCCACATTTTTCAAAGGTTTCCAGAGAATGGCTACGAAATACTTTTCTTGGGAAAATTTATGACTCTCTAGGGAGAAATTGTCATTTTAAGTGTAAATACAATGTTAAAATTTAGGCATAGTTGTATATGAGTACGGACTCGTTTTTTTCCACAATTTCCAATGTCGCTGAAATAAAGGAAACATTCTGTGCTAGTAGACGAACAGACCTATGCATAACAAACACCTCACTGTCAGATTTGAGAGCTGTAACAATAAAATGATGTGGTCGCCGTGGCGTAGTGGTAAATGCATCGACCGCGGCGCAAAAAGTCTGGGTTGGATTCCCGGACGGGACACCTAGCATTTTTTCACGGCACCACCTCTTTCGAGTTGCTGACAACACTTAAAGAGTATTAATTGTCTATGAAAAGCTTCTCAAATCTCGCCGCTCGGAGTCGACAAAAAACTGTAGGTCCCTACTCCTCGTGATGAACAGTAGCATGCACAACACGAGTAGTTGTTGTAGAATAAAGGCCCCGGTCCCTTGTGGGCTGTAGTTCCACTCAATTATTATTCTTATAATTATTTAACAATAAAATTATGAAGATAATAATTGATTGAGAAAATTGGATCCCCTCTCCAAAAACGTTAAATAGAATGCAACAATTTTTGTAAATAAATGCATCAAACTTTGTTTGTAGAAAAATAGAAGGAATGCCCAAAATTTGAACATACATATGAGAAGAATTGATAACAAGCTGCGTCATGTTTGCCATGTGCTTTCAACTATTGATTTACGGTTGAAGTCATATGGCAAATAAAATTATCATCAAAATCGAAAACTGCTTACTTCTGATAAGTTTTTCTGATTACAGTCAACTCCCTGAAGTCCGTCGATATGTGGGTTTTAAGAGCAGTTCAGATAACGGCGCCGTTTACCTCATCGAAATATTACATTTTTTATTTTCTTTGAATGATATACTTATAGAATCGATAATTGCATGAAATTGGTAAGGTTCCAATTCACCTTCACCTTTCGAGTGCCCAAGATAAGTTATTGGTGGGCAGCGTTTAAGTATGTTTCGCTGTTTGGCAAAGTGCTCAAAACTATACTAAACGCTTTTTTTATTCATTGGAGAATTTAAAATTTAAGAAATAAAAGTTATTGATCAACATCTTCTATTTGATTGCGTCTATCTGACTGTAAAGACCTCATCCACAGTCAGTAATCAAAATTTTAGGACCCATATTCTACTAGTCCTTTAAGTCGAATGAGAAGTAGATACATCCTTCAGTATCCGTAGGATTATCTGTTAGATAATGACTTATAATAATAATTAAGAGACACTACAGCCCACAAGGGACCAAGGCCTAGCTTCTACAATAACTACGCATGTTGTGCGTGCTACTGTTCCCTCACTAATAGAAGAAACCTACAGTCCTCTGCCGACTCCGAACGGCGAGATTTGGGAAGCTTTTCATAGATAATTGATACTCTGAGTGTTGTTAGCAACCCGAAAGAGGTAGTGCCGTAAAAAATGCGAGGTGTCCCGTCCGGGAATCGAACCTTTGGCATGTGAGTCGACGCAATTACCTACTACGCCATGGCGACCACAGATAAAGACTGTTTCCTCGATAATAAAAACCTTGGAAACTAATTATTAGTCCTCACCATTTTGTCAAACGGAACCGTAAAAAAGGCAAGGAAGACTACTACAGCGAATACCTTTCTGATAAGCCAATGTTCCCCATTTTTGTAAAGTTGAAGCTTTTACGTATACTCCCTTTCCTTAAAAATAACCTTGTTAGTATTGAAAATCGAGGCATTAGCACAGTTATCTGTACGATACGAAAAAATCAAAAATATTTTTCGAAGATCTGCAATTATGGTCTCATGACTTTTTCTTTCCGTTCATGGCACGAAAATCAAATTAAGATGTGTTGACACAATAGGTCTGAGGCAGTCTTACATTTGTCATATGTAAAAATTTATCTACGGTAATGTTTGAAGCTGTCATATTTGACCCGTTTGAAATGAATGCCTTTCTCGAGGTGTGCCCTCTTTTTGTATTGCAATTGTCAGTCAGACAGGATAAGTGAAAAGAGAAACTGATCATAATTTTATGAAGGACTTGTTAACAGTTTTTATCGTGTTTTGAATACAATATTCAATTTAGCGAATTGTTTGTTCTTTAAGGACGAAAATGGCAAATTTAGGAAAAACATACATTGGCAGAAAAACGCACATTCTATAATGACAATTCCAATAACAAATTTATAACCTTCTTAGGATGCAGAGATACAGATGTGCTCTACTGGACCATGATGATATCGCTGTATCAATACATCGCTATGAGTTGTGGAATACGTCCCTACATAAGTAAACGGTAAAAGTAGTCGCTTTAGTTGAGTGACAACCGTAATAGGGATGAATATAGTTTTCTTTGCTTCCAAGACTTGACGGATTTTATGGCAGGTGTGGGGATAAAATGTTTAAGAAACTCATGAAAATATATTTCATAACAAAAACGTAGATAAAGGAGACTGCAGGCGACAATATGTTTTGACAGAAGTCTCAGTTTTTTAAGGCTGGGCTGAACAGTTTTTTTCCTAAGCAATTCTCTTACATGCCCTCGCGCAAGGGAAATTGTTACTTTTTATTGTATGCAAACAAACAGAAGGCTAGATTTACTCAATAAGTCCCGGGACATATAGTGGGCGCCACTAACAAAACAAAATTGATATTGCAAAATGAAGAATTTTTGTTACTGGCGCCCCCTGTATGTCCCGAGACTTATTGAGTGATGTGTTATGTAGAGTGGGTGGATAGCACAGCTTCGGCCCGATGAGTCTTTGAATCATTTGGACAACGCAACAAAAGCAATAGGACCTGACCAAATTGAGCGAGTAATTGGAGACAGTTGGCAAGTGACCGTGCTAACATGTTCTTTGAGGCTCAGGTTCACTCCCAGCTGTAATTTCATTTAAAAAAGCGCAGACCTGGTATCTTTCTCACAAGGGTTCTTGTTGAGTTGTCAGACAGAATGAAGTCTAGTTGAATTCAAGCAATTAAAACCTGCGTTCACAGCGTAAAACAGCTAAAGTCGTTGCAATAAAATACTGACTTTCATTTACTTAGAGCCAAGTTCAAATTCAACTTTCAAAAGAATATCAAATGTAAATCGATCCGAAGATTTATGAAATTATTTTTATGTGTATGATTTAAAAGGAAAGAACATTTTCAATCTGTATCTCGCTTTTAGAAATTCAGCATCTAAAAAATTATAGGAACCACTCAAGTTCCTTGTGTCCAAATTTTTTAAATTTTGATTTAGTTGAAGCCGTTGTCTTAATTGCCTACAAGAGAGAAAAAAAAGAAAACAACAAAAACAAAAAGTTTAATTAATTTTCATTTGATCTTACGCAAAATTCTTCTGAATCTTGCATATTCATTTTATTTGTTTGATTGTTTTCTCAACTGTTTCAATAAAAAAGAAAAAACAAAAACAAAATTTACATCCTTGTTCATTTTATAGTTTAACGAGAAAATAATGCTTGCTTCACTACAATTTCTAATCAACTATTTAAACAGAACAATTTACAAAAGAAAAACTGAAAAAAGGAAACATAAGTGAATAAACATAAGTATCTTACAAAATAGTATTTGGTGCATTCACATTTTCTCTCTTAAAAAAAAACAAACAAACAAACAATACTTTGTTTACATTTACTTTCATTTAGACGTTAATAATCGATATTTCTAATGCTAGGACGAATTTTGTGTGCCTATTTTAATTTGTTTCATTTTTTTTTTCATTAAGTTGCAAACATGTCTTGTTTCTTTTTTATATTTTATTTTATGTTTTTTTTATAAATATTTATTTTTTTTTTTTGCTTTTGTAAAAGAGGGAGAAACAAAATAGTATAGTTTTCGTATTTAATAAATTATTACAATTAAGTTTTAAATTTTATTCTCATTTTTTTTGTTTTATTTTAAATACTTTTAAAGCAAATAACAATAGTCTTAGTGGTGAATACAAAGTTCTTGCATTCGCATTTTGGGGGTTTGTGTGATGGGTGATAGATTTGTGCCACAATTAATGCTGAACTGAGGTGTGCTGTTTTTTGTAGGTTGTTGAATGGGTGAACATGGGCAATCGGTGTGCGAGGAGTACGTATCAAGGTCTTTGTGTTTTTGGAAGGGGGTATTATCATTGGTAGTGTTCGCAGAAGGTATTTTACTCATCTAGAGATGGGCAGAAGATGTTGTATGAAAGTGTATATGCTTCCCTTTCTACATAATCCTCAAACTATAACAGAGCTAAGGTGAAATGCCTTTTGCTTTAAAGTGAAAAATCTGCAGTGGAAAGGCCAGCCTAAGGGCAACTAAAATTAAATTTTTTTCTGCGGACCCTTCAAGTACTTCGGATTAAGGTTTGTTTTGAGTGACAATTCTGTCGCTCCCAGTTTATTAGAGCAGTAAGAGCTGATACACTTTATTGGATACTAAAGGAAGGATACAAAATTTGAATACTTTTCATAGAAAGTTAATTAATCGAGGATTCCTATGTCTGGTAGCGCACCGGTGATTTACTGGTAAAAGGTACGGTGATTTGCTGGTAAAAGGTACGTAGTTAAGCCGACTTTGTAAACAGAAATTTGGATTTTCAGACGACTATTTTATCCGTTAACAGGAGAGTTATATGCGAAGTTAAATGGCAAGTACATTTATTTCTTTTGAACGTTGAAAGTCGAAGAAAATTGTGGAGGCCAGCAAACAACATTCAAAACCGTTCGCTTCTTGCATTAAATTTTTCCATAAGCCAGATTACTTGTACCTCTCAATCGGATTCCACATAGAATGCGAGATCCATTTAAAATTGTGTCATCAGTGCCTGGTTCCGACAACATCCACAATGAATCGTAATAATTCAAGTGTAAATAAAAGTATGTCACTGTACTTGAGTTCCATCGCATCCCTTTTCAGTCTGCTCATTCCTTTGTATGTTTTGAATTTTGTCTAACCGCAGGAACTCAGAATCGCACGCTGTGCTGCATGTGAATTCTATTAGAAAACATTCTCGAAACGACATCAAAGTCTACCACATTCCGGATGAGGAGCACTTTCCGCGAGAAACCACCCTATGGCAAATGTGTTTTGTATTTCAGACAGCCGCTAAACAACAACTAGAAAACATGTCATCTACCTATCTATACGTATGAGAGTCGACTGTGGGACTTGCACTTGCATTGCTCTACGTTCTCTTAAACAACAAACGAACGAAAAAATTTACACAATCTAATGTACAATGAATTAAGTGAAAAAAAAAAAAAACAAAAAACAAAAAAACGAAAAACCTACAAGAATCTTAAACAAAGTAGAAAAAGAAAAAAAAATATACACGTAGTCATTGTATACCATACAACTCTTATATTGAAAAAACACTAAAATGTACAAAAACTATTTTTTTTTTCATTTTCATTTTCTTCTTTTTCCTTTTTGTTTTAATAATAAAAAACTTTACAAGCTAAGTGAATACCGCAGGCGTTACGCAAAGAAGGACTAAGGGGAGTAAGGGGGCGTGTTGGGCGTAGAGGAGGGAGAGAAAGGTTTATAGCCCTAAGAAGGAGTGTTCGAAAAGCCAGTGTCCCAGATTGCCGGAGACATCTTTCTAACACTCCACAACACGAATGTCTTTTTGTACAACATAGAACTTATGTTTCTTCCCAAACAGACCCCAAACGACGGCGATATTCTCTATCACGATATTGACCGGAATTGTGCAGATTGCCCCCATTACACATGCCAGGAAGCGCAGCAGTCCGAAGCGGTACAGCGAGAACGACTTGATCACACCGAAGACATACATGTAGATGTTGACTGCGGCAATGAAGGCGCACACAAAGTCCATTAGGTTCGGACAGGGGATCGGGTAGAGCCCGGCGAATATGATGTTCGATGTGGAGAGGGGCATTGTTACCCACGAGTAGACGCTAATGCCGAGCAACAGTTTATGCTTGAGCGGGATGAGTTTCGAATGGACCACCAGGAGGATGCCCTGAAGCCAGCGTTTGCGTTGTTGCAAGAAGTCCAACAGTGTGAATGGGGATTTTTCGTACATTTCACCTTCGATGAAGTTGAACGAGTAGCCCTGGGCGAAGGCACGCATTGCGAAGAAGCAGTCTTCAGCTACTGAGCCATCGATGCCATTGTCGAAGGACACCTGCCGTTCTGCGGCAACCTGAAACAAGAAAGATAAAGAATACAGTGAGAAAAGTTTGACTATGATTTAATTTGTGATGTGAAAAGGATGTGGGTGTGTTCTAAAGACAACAAATTTGGTTGTTTTAGAATGTTGTTCTTCAAGGGGACTGCAGGTGACCAAAAGTGATGGCAGCCAAAACACAACACGAAAGAGAGAGAGAGAGAGAGAAATGTCCGAGAGAGAGAGAAAGGGGAGAGAGATAGAAGTTGCAGGGGTGCATTGGCTCTGGAAGTTTAAATGAGGGTGACATTTAGTCAACGATCGTCACCTAATTCGCTAGTGAAAACTTTCTGTATGTTTTGTGCGTATGTACATAAGTGTGATTGTGATTATTTGGAGTTGGTGTTAAGACATATAATATATATAAACTGCCCCCTTGCTTACAGCATAGCAGAAACAAAATATCTCTTGGTTTCTAAAGAAATCACTAAAGGCTCTGTTCTGCTGCAAGAGATCCATTGAATGTTAAGCGATCAATTGTCCAGTTGTACGACTTATCCTCCTCCTTCTCTCTGTATGGTGGAGAACTCTTTAAAAAGTTGAAAATTTCAATTTCAGAAACCGCGAGCAGGCATAGTCCTCCCCGTCCTTCAACGATTCACTATGAAGGCCGTCAAACACTGCACTAAACACACTTCGGCTTTCGCCATCTCTAGAGTTGGTCGGAAAACGAATTGCAGCCTGGGCAGCAGTACGACTTAAATCACTTCATCTGTAAATGGTCTCAAGGGCGTGAGAGATAAAAAATTGATTCACTTCTGACCACGAAATTTTACTTTAGTGCATTGTAATCAAAGAGATGTTCTCCTGACTTAAGAACAACGTAATGCCAAAATATTCTATGTCACGACAGCCACGTCGCAATCAAATCTTTTGAAAAAATCATTCTGCATTCTAAAACATCCCTAATGTGGTGCATGTATTTTCATGGGATGGCTAAATTGTATAATGTGCACTTGATTTGGTATTCTGACAAATCGCTAAGCTGATAAATTTGCCAGGAGTTGCTTTAACTCGCTGCTCACCAGTCAAGGGGTTAAGCCTTTTATGGCATTCCATTAAAGATCTTCTTGAGTTACGCACGATTAAGGCCCGAAAGTGTACTTTGGCGTATAATCAATTTGATATGGCCCAAACTTACTGAGACTAAGCAGATCAGTGAATAGAAAACTGGTAACAATTATTACCGGGTGCTCTGTCATCAGCACTCCAGATGATGTGACTGGATTTATGAATCACATGAGTCAAAATCACATCTGCAAAACTATAACTAGTGTGACTGATGAACGCAAAGCGTCTGGAGGAGGAGACTCAATGACGAACTTTATAGGCTGTAAGGCGGCATGCGCATGGTCAAGCGTCTTTTTATACAACGCTTAAGATGGCTAGGTCATGTAGAGCGTATGGACACCACCGATCCGGCCACAAAAGTTCTTGAATCCGAAACATTAGGACAACGCAACAGAGGATGGCTGAGATGGCGCATACAAGTGGAGAAGGACCTCAATTAACTTGGAGGGCGCAATTGGAGGCAGCTGGCGAGGGCCAGGTCCACCCGGAGTGTAGCGTCATAGAAAGAAGATAAACGCAAAGGGTTTTGAGGAAACGGGACTCTCAGGGACTAACAGCGCAAAGGCTCTTGTGGCAGTATAATGTCACTGTGGTTGTCCACCCAAAATCACGGGAAGAGCTGAGGTAAGTGTACTTTGCCGGCACAGTAGGCTTCAGTGACACATAGAAACGGCTGAGAGGGAAAATTGTGATAAAACCCAAAAGTGAAGTGAAAATTGGGAATTTAGTTCATCATTAAAAACTATAAATTACACGGGAAACTACGATAGTAGGCCATGACATGTACTGCGGAAGAAGATGAACAATCGAACGCAAAAATTACGCTAGAAGTTGTGGAAAATCCAGTGGTCGCCGTGGCGTAGTGGGTAAGTGCGTCGACCCACACACAGAAGGTTGAGGTTCGATTCCCGGACGTGACACCTCGCATTTTTTCACGGCACTACCTCTTTCGAGTTGCTGACAACACTCAAAGAGTACCAATTATCTATTAAAAGCTTCTCAAATCTCGCTGTTCGGATTAGGCAAAGAACTGTAGATACCTTCTACTCATGAGAGAACGCACAACACGATTATTTGATGCGGTGCCGTGAAAGTGCGAGGTGTTCTTTCCGGGAATTGAACCTGCTCCTAGACCGTGTGAGTCGACGCACTTACTCACTACGCCACGACGACCAGCCAAATTTATACGGACATAACAACATTTCCCCTTATGTTAAATATGGAGGAGGATGTATTATGTAATGGGAATGTATGGCGGCGAAAAGAGTTGCACATCATGAATAGACATAAAAATCTGAACATTTTGAAACGACAACTGGACCTTAACTCCAATTATATGCACAAGAACGCCCCAAAGCATAAGTCGCTTCTCGTTTGTTGGGTAGCAACTTGATCATCCACCACAATCGGCAGACCCTTATGCTATTGTGCAATAGTCGGACCACCCTGAGCAGAACTTTGTTCCACCCGAAGTTACCCGAAAATTGTCCCTTTGTATGCCATCACACGTAATAAGAGCAAGTGGTGGCCCAACACCTCACTCATCGCTACACATGTATATAAATTCAGAATTCAACCACATCACACGTAAACATTTGTGAATACCAAAAAAAAACTCGAATAATCTTTTTCCGTAATATTTCAGATTTCCTGTTTTGAACCACATTTCCTATCTTTTTTTTATTTTTTCTATAACAAAATTTATTTAAAAAACGTGGTTAATTATTTATGTAACTGGTAAGCTTTTCAATTTGTGCCGCACCAGTTTTTTAACAGTTTGCCGACAAAAAGTGCTCATAAATCAAAGTGCAGCACCAAACAACACTTAAAGCACTTCGTTATAAATAAAAAAACAAGAAGCAATAAAGGTCACTTCCTTTTCAGACACAGCCAAACGGTTTTGCTTCCTCACAGGCCACGTGTTTTCCAAAAAAAAAAACCCACCTCTCTTTCCTTTCTCTCGCCCATTTCTTGGAATTTCATAAAAATCATTGTTTACGCCAGAGATCATTCTTCAAATACTCTTATTAAATAAACGCCATACCCCATCCATCTGATTCGCCGAAAAATTCATTAAAAAAAAACAACAGAATGCCGGGTCGTAAAAGAGCACGAGGGGGCACGGGAAGGTGAACTCAGAGAATAATAAACATGACTGAGGAACTAGAAATGAAATATAAACCACAGTTCTAGCCACATTTACTTGTCCGACAGCGCTGTTGACTTGGAATTCGAATCGAGACCTCAGTCTTGTGTCTATAAAACAGCTCATTGGGTCAGAGATCAATTTGCTTTTGAGTAGCGCTGGCGTATCGCAATGACGTACGCATTAATTTGTCCCACACACACCTACGCTCACGTCGAATGTGAATGCTTCTGTGGATTCCGCGGATACTTCGTGATTTGGCAGGGCGCCAATTACAATTGATTTTCATATTCACACTTGTTTGCGAGAGAAGAGAGAATGCCAACGTTCTTCCCGCCCCGCCCAGAAACAGAAAGCCGCTAATTTGTAGCACGCAATCGGCATTCATATTCCCAATACAAAAACCATTGCGACAGTAATTGATTCAAATACGAGGTGCAAATAGAAACGGAATCCGCGACGTGCGGGATTCGCTGACAGAGCGAGAAGAACTTTTCGCATATTTTACTTTGTCCGCGTTCCTAATTTACACAATCAAGGCTCGCTGTTTATTTTGACTGCTTAATGAGTTTATTTTGTTGTAAACACTTTTAATAGTGTTTTCATTCGATTGTGTATGTTATGCGAGATGTTGAGCTGGTCGGGTTCGGATGGGAAAACAATAATTTAATGGAACACTTTTCATATTGGATTTTTTTTCGATTTGAGTGATATATAGTACTCTGTTTTCAGTTGTCAGTCAGAGGTTTTAGACGGAATTTATGATCTTGGCATGGCTGACTGGCAGCAGTCCATACGTGTGATTTCCTTTTAATACGGTATCAAGCTTAGGGACATGTGAGTTGATGCCCTGACGTTAAAGGCTGTTATTTCATGTACAAGGCCACGGACGGTTTTTGTAAGGCCGCCGGTATTTTGGAGTGTAGTGATTGAAAAGGGTGATGAAAGCGGGGGTAGCTTGATTTGATTGTCTTTGAAAATTTTGCTGAATTCGATCTTAATCAGCTTGAAACCTGAAACTGAAAATCAGTGAAAGCATCCTTGCTAGAAGAGTACAAACAGATGTTACCAACTAGCAATTTTGTTAAATTGTTCTTCGAAAGAATCGGTACAAATGTCGAGGTCTTGCTCATCACTTACCTTAGCCTTTTGCGATCATTGTGACTTTGCTCAAACACCGTTGCGGAAGAATGTTAAATCTTTTGAGGACACGTACGGGTCAAGTTATTCTTTTCCTGACCATATGTGAGTAAAACTGATCTGATCAGCTAGATCCTGCAATATCTCAGAAATATGGTGGGTGTTGTGGGACTTCCCATTTGACGCTTTTCAGGTAGATTTAAAGGGGTCTGACAGGGTTGAGATCGAGCGTTGTCAAGCTGTTCAATCAGTTTTTCGTGTCTCTAATAAGTGCATCAATTGAATTTTCGAAGTTCAGGTAGTAGTGATCGTATTGCGAGAAGCGTGTTATATCCCCTTATATCGTAGCTGCACCGGGATCGGCTGGTGGGCTAATGGATACTTGGGTGACTTTTTGTACCGCACCCACAGGGTGTACAGGTTCTTCTTGATGCCGAACCATTCTTATTGCAAACCATTCTCAAAAGTGTTTCATTCCGATCGGGGAGAAGCTCTTCACATCGGGCAGGATTGATTGGATATCGATGGAATTCTTTGCGGCCCCGTGGGACTTGTAAACAGGTCCCCTTATTAAGTTAACTTTGTGACTGGTGCCAGTTTCAGGGATGTACCGTAAAGTTCTTAGTTGGCCAGCTGATAGGTCTTCACCATGCCGGCGTAGTAGTCGATACAGGAGCGTCTGATATGCTTGTAATACCAGGCGTAGAAGGGTTCAGAGATCTCCGTGTAGGGGATGTGAAGAACACCGCGAATCGAATATGTAGCATACCAAGTAGGCGGTTTCGGAAAAAATCTGGGTCCAAGTATTAGTTTTCACGCGATCTTCATGACCTAGGTGTCATAATCGTTGAACACTTTCTCTTTTAAGCCATTCGATATCACTGAATAATTCGTACAGTTCATTGTATTTTCCTTACCCAACCATACGTTTCAAAGGCGGCAAGAACGGTTTGGTTAAAATCTTTGGCCTTAAGCCACACTGGTATAAGCCGAGCAGCTTGTTGACGAACTATTGTGGGCGTTCACACAACCCGAAAGATAATATCTTATATGCGATATTCAGAAGACTGATTCCTCTGTTGTTGGCTCAATTAAGATGGTCTCGTTTCTTGTGATATCAACCTGGTCCAAGACAATACAAAGCAGAAGCATGCGCAGACAGTTGCATAGACATTTTTATTCTTTGCCTTTTTGAATGAAACCGAGTATCAGGATGTGATTTACAAAATATTTCCTTTTGCGCCACTACTTATGTTCTCAATCGAAGAATCAACGCTCAATGTTGATTCACTCAAAAACTCCTAAATCTCGACGACCAGCGTTGTCCAAGAATCCCTGGCTTTCCTTCACACAAATGGTTTTTAAGGTCGTAATCACGGTCTTTAAAGCGACGGAACCAATCACTCAGAGCAGCATTTCATACTAAGTTCATGTACAGTAAATTTAAATAAAATTGTGTGGCAATACTGTAGAAAGACCACGTGTGGTGTGTTCTCTTGTCCACTCGATAATCTAGGGGACCTACAATATAATGCCGAATTGAAAACGCTAAAAATGTGATTTCAAACGACAAGTCGTCATCATTCAGTTTTGTCAGCAATTATAGGAGTGTAGTTGTGAGACAAAATCAGAATGAAGACAAATGCCAAGAAATCCGATAAATCAGCATAAGGGTCTTCATATTCTGCTGTAGACCCCTGCTTGTAGAAGACAGATCAATCAAACATCACATTTATTGACACTCAGCATTGTTATTGAAAACATTTCTTATCCGCCAAAGCCCAACATATTGCTTCTCTTGTCACAACCAATGCAATTGCTCATTTCAAAACCATATACATAATTCCTTCAAGGAACATTCTAAATGGACATAACGACAAGGTCGTTAACTAAAAGCATGCGTCCACACACCCAGCGCACGTGCGTTGTCATTGAATATTGGACAACCGTTTGTAATAAATACTATAGAAGCGGTGATGTTCCCTACCAACAGCCACAAATCGAAGTTTTCCTGAATGCTTATCCGCAAATGTTGACGCCTCTGCAATGTGTATACTGTACTAGCACACTCAATCGTCTTGAATAATGTATTCCAGACACAAACCATGTGCCAGGCAGTCATAATAAACAACTTAGCGCGATGTGCAGTGCAGTGCAGTGCAGTGAGTAGTATAATAATCAAGACAGATATGAACATCAAAAGAATTCCTGATGAAAAACAACCAACAAGGCATTTGGAAATAAAATTTAATTATAATTATATTGGTGATGGGTGCAATGAGAATAATGGGGAAATATGAGCTGCAGTTTCAAGTGTCATAAGCACAATTTCCAATGTAGGGAGTTATGCACACAACTGATAAAAAAACGGATACACAGATGCAGTAACCTGACATCTGAGGAAGTGTCGAAAGCACATCAAATAAGGTAATTATTCTAAAAAGTTTAGAATTAGATCAATCAGAGCGGCACTTTAACCACATTGTATTTTCGAAACACATCGTTTTCAGGCTTGAAATGGTTTGATCATTCACGTTGTAAATACACTTCAGATACTGGTTAATAATCACTTATATCTTTATTTTCTTTGAAACGTTTTTCTAAATAGGTTCAGAAGAAAGGTACTGCTGTAGGGTGAATCAAAATGGTTACAACATAACAAAAGATAAAGTTTTGATCCTGTCGACAAGGCGCATCTTTGTATAAAATCTTAGAACTAATCCGTCAACCCTTTCATTTTGTTCAAGACTTTCATTCTTAAAGCTTCAATGCATAAGAACGAAAAAAAAAAATACATATCTCTTCAACAAATGATCGTCTAAAATGATATTTGCAAAAAGTAACCCTTTTAAGCCACCAATGGCAATCTCCGCGTACTAACGCAATTAGTGCTCCAGCAGAGTCACTTTCAGAAGATCAAACTTCCAAAAAAAAGGCCTGGCAACAAGGGACGACGGGGAAAGATGTGTGGGCCTGAGGCTAACGTTTGCAATGAAACCTTTAAAAAGGTTTGTCATTTTGTAGACCCATGAAAGTACTAGAATTTTTTGATATAGTCGATCTTTTTAGGTAGCGGTGTCGCTGCTATACAGAACAGGACTCCCAGATGAATAGACAAAATTTAGTTTGTCCTAGTACTAAACTTTTTCAGTGCAGAATCAAAATTTACAAACATTGGGCATATCCATAACAGCCAAGCGTAATTTGAAGTTGAAACCATACGAATGACATTACTACAGACCTTGACTTCTTTTCGATTATCGAGAGTACAGTCCTTAAGGGGCCAGAGCGTATGTTCTTCAGTGAACTGCTCCTGTTGAGCTGGCAACTGTTCTCACGAGTAGAGGGAACCTACTACGACTCCAAACAATGAGATTTCAGCAGCTTTTCATAGAATATTAGTACATTTTGAGTTTTGTCAGAAACTCGAAAGAGGTGCTGCCGTGAAAAATGCGAGCTTTTAAGTTCAGGAATCGAACCTAGGAACTTGTCGTATGAGTCGACGCACTTACCCACTACGTCACGGCCACCACACAGGACACTTCTTCTTAATTTAATACAATTTTTTTGAGTCCTAAACATGAAGCACAGTAAAATTGTTTCAGATGTTGAAATGAAGTGGCTTATGTATTTAGAGAGGGTGCTGGGCGTTAAAGTCCATGTATCTGGAAATAATAATCTGATTGCATCAAATGAACACGTCTTTAAAAGGTGACATGCCAGGCTAAATTTTTTGTGAAGACATCTGTAGAATTTGTTGCTCGTGTTTAAAGTTATACTGATTTGAATATAAGTGAGGGATAAAGAAATACTTTATTTGACATTTTTTCTGGAGAAAAGACGGCAAACTATTGACAGCTTACGGTGCGAATGCTGCGAGTGAACGTCGCCAATCTCAGGTGTGGTTTCACTAGATATGTCGATTAAATTTTGCAACTGATGATTGAGCAGTATGGGGACAGAAGCTGTCAGGAGGTAGCGGAAGCACTTAAAATTAATCGAATGAGAGCTCGGAATCGTTTAAAACGAACTGGGCACTCAAAAGGGGGTCAATGTTTGCATCAGTGGACCATCAGTTCTGAAACTCAACGAAACGGAACACGCTAGTGAATACTCAATGAAACATTGCTGAAATCCTTCATTACGGTCCATGGAAAATGTATTAAATACGAAAATATCCAATGCAAATGATTACGGTCAAAGGCCGATAAACGACCACAAACAACTTCTAAGCAGGAGTTCACGGCAAACGAGGTTATGTTCAGTGAGATTGGAATGGAATCGGCTGTTATAAGCTACTAGAATACCGCGAAACGATTCATTCTCTCCACTACCGGGCACAACTCGATCTTTTGAATGAAGCAACAAGCGACCAAAATTGGGCAACAGAAATAGAGCTATCATCGATCAGGAAAATGCTTTGCCATACACATTTTTGCTGATTCGGAAGAAAATGAAGCTTGGTTGGGAAGCTTTAATGCATCAATCGTACAGCCTGATTCCATACTCTGATTACCATTTGCCGCAAAACTTTTTGGGAAGTTAAAAAAATTGGTCAATTGCTGGTAAATCAGAAAAGTTCTATACTGAAGGGAATATGAAACTACTTGGGATATGGCGAAAGGTCATTGATTTCCTACGGCTAATGAATTTAGAATAAAGAAATAAATAATAATAAAAAACTGCAGATACATGATATGACCACATATTTCCATACAAAGTGTGATTTATGTGGAGAAAATTTCCGACATTTCATATCGCCTTTGATATCAGATAATTTGTGCAACCTTTTAGTTAAAAATTCCAATCTAGGAAACAAATTGAAATTGTTCTACACTGACGCTGTTCTCCACTTCCGTAATATCGTTACATTCAGTCTAGAATTGCTGTGACTCACTAATTGACTTAGACGTCAAATCAAATCAGTGACGTTCCAGGAAGCTCAATGTCACACAGTTTAACGTGCGGCTCAGTGATTCAAGAGATAACCGCACCAACAAATAATTATTCATTGCGACAATAAACGAAAGATTCAACGATATCAAAATTTAATTATTTCCTTTCAGATAATACGAATTGAAAAGCAAATCAGTCCGAAAGCAAATCATGCCTCATTCGTGTTGCAAACCAGTGACACAAAACGCCACGAATCATCAGATCGGCATCGTTTTTGGGTGCACCGACCAATCTTCAATCAATTTATCATCCTGAAGTTGAACGTTTCATTAAGAGTTAATCAAAAATCAGCTCAAAATGTTATTTTCCTTATCACTTGCCGGGAGGTATTTTCGGTGACAATCGAAGTCTGCTAAAACTCATCAACCGCGACAAGTGCAGACAGTTCGATGAAACTCTTATCAGTTGTCTTTGGAAAAAAAAGTCGAAGTGTGTGTGTGCAGGAAATATAAAGCTGAGTCACACCTCTTTCTGGGAACGGAAAGAGAATTGCTTCGATGACGCAGACAGCGTTTCATTGTCTTCATAGACGAAGCAAAGTAATCTCTTAAGTAGGTGTCGTTGTTTAAAAATTAAGGAAGTCTCTCGAAAGAGTTCTGTTGAAAAATTCTCAGGCATTCACATGAAGTGGAGAATTAGAAAAGTATACAGAGCTGACCAGGTGCTAAATGGAACGAGTACATTCAATTTGTTGTATCGACGTCTGTCTGTCATACAAAATGGGGTCTTTGTGCATAGAAAAGTTATGTGTAGTCATGATAGAAGTCCATTGTTCAAAACAACAAATGCGTGCCAATACATTATGCTAATAGAAATGTTTTGCTTTGGACGTGGCTATGGATCAGAAAGGAGGCTATTTTTATTTCTATTGTACTTGCGGAAGAGTATCTAAATTTACAGCAATAGATACTTGCGTTTGACTCTTGGAATTTATGATAGAATTCAATTCCAGGAGTAAAGTATGTAAACTGGGCAAATGAGAGTTTCACTCACACATAAACGATTTCGTTTTTATATTTGATACAAACATTCCAAGTAAGCTATCATCATCACTCTTGCCAATCGCTGTTTCTTTGGGCTCAAGAGGCAATTGAGTAATAAAGCCATCTCTCGAATTACTAAGCTTGCTTTATCCAACAGCTTCATCATCCCAGTCCTACTTTATGGGGCGGAAACCTGGACGTTACTAAAAGCGGATGAGGAAGCCTTTAGTTTTTTCGAGAGAAAAGTTTTGCGTGCGAATTTGGTCCATTTTGCGTTAATGGCATCTGGAGGAGAAGATTAAACGAAGAACTCTATGGGCTGTACACCGACATGCGCCTAGTCAAGCGTCTCCGGATACAGGGCTTAAGATGACTAGGCCATGTAGGGCGTATGGACACAACAGCCCCGGCCCAAAAAGTCTTCGAATCTGAGCCGTTGGGACAACGAAACCGAGGACGCCCTTGTCTAAGGTGGCGCACACAAAAGGACAGGAGAAGCATGTTGGTTCAGGCCCAGATCGACCCCGGGCTGTAGCGCCCCAAGCAGAAGGAGAAGAATCCAAGAATGCCAAGAATATCTAGACTTTAAAGTTTCAATGTACCACAAAAGAGACTCAAATAAAAACACACATAAGCAGGATTTTCAAGGGATGCCATAATTTCTTGTTACGAGTTAAAGAGTGTTTTGGAAAAAATCAAGTTAAAGACGAAAACAATTTTTTTTGTCTTAAAGTCTTATGAATATTTCCTAGAAAAAACAAAACAAATTAGCTTCTTCATCATCATCACCATCTTCGTTACTTTGCACGTTTCACTACAGGGCTCATGGAGGCAATGCACGCACTAGAGACCTCGAGGTCACTCGATCTTTTACATTGAATCTTGCTCATCACGGTTTATTTCAAATTGCAACCTGATGAGTTTACAGACTTAATCCAACAACCTCATTCTAGGGCTGCTGGGCGGTCGCCTATCTGATCGAACTGAATCCAAGGCACGTCTAGGAAGTCCTGATGAAGGGAACATTTACACCACGTGGCCACACCAACGCAACATATACCTTTCCCTCAAGCACCGTCGTGTCTCTTTCTATTCCGGCGAGTAATTTCAGAAACAGCAAAAAGAAATCTCATCACAATCTTATTCCTTCGGTCGTTAACCAAATTTCATGTAAACTTATCCACCTATTTCAATGAGACTTCACTAACATGTAGAGCGCAATCGACAGGGGTTTTGGAAATTATCATAACTTCGGACTTGTCCATGTTCACCTTCTTTGCAGCTTCAGCGCATATGGCCATAAACCTATTGAGAGCACGCTGGAGTTCTGCTTTGGAGAATGTGAGGACAATTAAGTCATCTGCGAAAAGAAGCTGACTTGCCGTCAGACCTCTCGATATCAAAAATTCCTCGTCTCGGCTGCGCCATAATATCCAGTCCATATAAAAAAAAGGAGAGGTGACAAGACGCACATGACGAAGCGTATTGATTTATTACCGTTTTCCCTTACACAGCTGCTACAGTTGATGTAAAGAGACTGAATGGCAGTCAAGAAGGGACCAAACTTCTGTAGAACACTCTAGAGTTTACCTCGATCACATTCCTTTTCCAAATTAACAAAACAACTAAAGATCGGTTTAGCATACTCCCAATCCTGCTCAAGTCGGCTGTTGGGTTGTACTTCTGCTGCGACGAAAACCAGGACTGACCGCCAACACCTTAGTCTTAGACACTTTTGCGGGGAATTTAAACGAGATATGCTCCTGTCATTGAAGTTCTCCCTCTAATTTTTTCAAAAGAGGAGCAATTCCTAGAATCTGCCAATCGCCAGGAGTCTCACCAATGACACGAAAGAGCCACAAGACTCCCTCTTTACACATCGCCTTACTTCTTTTTGGCTGGGTTTTATCCTCACCAGCGGACTTGCCAACTTTAAGCGATTCAACCGCCAATGTGACGTCCTCCTCAATCTGACTATTCTCTGCCCCACTTAAGGTAGTAGGTCACTTACCTTCAGATCATTTTTCGGCGTAGAACAGCTCCGAAAGGCGATAACGAACACACACACGTCCCGACTGCACAAATAGTGGTAATCCATTGAAGGAAATATAAAAAATGCGGACAATTTTCGGATACCAACCGGTTAAAGAAATAAAAAGTGCGTTGGTTCTTGTGACGTCTAGTAGATTGCAACCCCAACTGCATGAAGACCAAGTCTGAGGATGTGCAGTCGGATTTTGTCTGCTTTACAATCTTGTTGTCACACAAAATTAATTTTTTTTCATTACATTTTGAAAAATGGTGTATTTCTGTGGCTTAAACTTAGCAAAACAGAAGCTTTTAGATTGCTTTTCTCAGTTCAAGGGGTGCCCACTTGTTGAGTTTTATTTTTCAGTTTTGGTATTGACGGTAGGGGGCAATGCCCCGCAACGGCGTCGTCAATTACTGTTTATCGTTTCCCGTTTTCGAAGCTTAGATCTACGGAACAGAGCTTACGAAACCAACATCCACCACCAACAATCCAAAACATTTATGTGTTTTTGCTGCCAGAGACGCATTATGTCCCAGTTTGAATGCGTCAAAATAAATGGTAATAATTTGAGCTGTCGAAAGGATTCCTAGAAAAACATAGTTGCAGCAGAAACATCCCACATTATCTTATCACAAAATATTCAAAATGTTGTAAAGACGTTCATTCGTCAGTTTCTAAAAGAGGACTTAATAAAAAGTGGACATTTTTTTGGTACAATCAAATTTGATTTCTCTCTGATGTGTGTCTTGTTGAAAGTCGGACACCGACTTTCAACAAGACACACATCACCACCATCTTATGCAAATTCAACTACAACCGTTAAATTCATAAATACGAAGTTAAAAACTAACCTGCGTTACGACATAGCTTCCCTTCCAGCTGAACAGCGGTTTGTGAAACAGCTTGAACTGCATTCTCAGTTTTCCCATGTCGTCGCTGACACGAAAACTATCCGCCAGAGTGGTCAGCCAATTAACAACATTCTCGTTGGCGTAGGTAATCAAGCCCTGTCCGAATGGATGCTTTCCGTCCAGAACGAAATTGATGATGCCCCTGACGCAGTTCTCCGTCAGCAGTGTCTCCTCGTCCAGATGCACAATCCAGTCATTGTCGTTCAGCATGTTGACATTGTCCTCCAGGCAGTACTGTAGGGCACGTGACTTGAAGAGCGCTCCAGTTTTGGTCTTGTATGCCTTTGGCACCACGATCTCCCGGATACGTGGATGTTTCGCCAAATTCACCGCCTTATCCGTCACCACCTCGATGTGGAAGTTCTCCAGGCCGGTGTCAAGGCAGATATTCATGTTTCGCAACACGTTCGTCTTCACCAGGTCGGGAAAGTCGCCCCGTGTCACCACTCTGATGCAGATGAACGGCGCCAGTAGCGGACTTCCCTTCAGCACCACCTTCTCGGGGAAGGCATTATAGAAGACCAGGCCGCAAAAATTGAATAGCACCTGCGGCAGTGTGAGGAACGTAAGGAAACGCAGTAAGTACAAAAGTATCGTTGGTATCCGGCCGTATTCAGTCCAGGGATCGACCAGTGTGAACGAGTCCTCGTTGATTTTGATCCCGCCAGAGAATATCTCGAAGAAGATTATCACAAATATGAGCAGGGTGCAGTGCAGCAGGTGGCGTGCGTTTGAATTCATTTTGCTAGCTTGCCTACTTTTGATCTCGGTTTTTTGTTTTGTCTCTTATTAAATACTTGTTCTGTTGTCGGTTTGTTGTGTGTTCTTAGATTTGTGCTTGTTTGTTGATCGATTTGTTGCTTGTTGTGTTTATGCTTAAGCTTAGTCTAGAAATTTTGGACGTATTTTAATCAGTTTTTAAGTGTACGCGGATAGTGGCCGTACATTCAGTTTTGTCCTCTTCCTTGGCTGTAATCTCGAAAATGTTTTGATTTCCGCAATCCGCGCTGTATTTCAATTCAAAACGATGAACTGGTTGAGGGTGTCGACACTGCAGTAGCGTGTGTGAGTTTTAATTTCAGTGGCGAAACTAATGGCATCAGCAGCACACGAAGCGTTGTCGTTTCGGTGCTGGGAGGTGGCCAATTTCGGGACATGTGACAAATTGAGGCGCCAACTTTAAACCAATTCAGACGATGGATTGTTCGTCTTTTGCTGAGGGCACGTCAAGCGTCTTCCGCGATGCACTTGTCTCAAATCATTTCTGAAAATAAATAAGAAAAGGGAAATCTATTTAATTGGGTTGTAGTTTGAATTTGAAAAAAAGCATTTAAAAGGCCCACAAGCACAGCAATTCTGTGTAACAATCTTGTAGTACATGATTTTCTGGAATTAGGGACACTTAACGGCATTTTAATTGCCGCACTCATCGTACATTAATAGGTCCCGAGAATGAAGAGAGCGTGGTCAGGGGCGATGGCGTGTGGTCATTCGGTTTCCATGACGTTTTTGAAGTTTACTGCCCCGAATGTTTCGGATTATCAAACTTATTTCTTCCTCGAATTCGTTTTTTTCTCGCTGACTTATTGATTTTTTCGCCTACAGGTGGTGCCGGTGAGCATTCTTCGAGAATGAAATGTTAGACGCCCTTGGAACGTATGACGCATTGTTTTGGAATTAAATTTTTTCTCTGCGTTTGGTTGCAGATAAGGTTGTATTTTCAAGGATTATGGGTGTGTCAAGAAAAGTTACAAATAGAGGCCAAAGTAAGCTTAATTTTATTTCAAAATCAAAGCCCTTCTGATCGCAATCAGGGAGCCATTCATTAACTTTTCCCGGCAATTAGCATCTCAACACGTGTATGCATAAACTGTGAAGGTCAAGCTACCCCCCACCCCTTGCCAACTCTCAGCCGACCAAGTTCATGAGCTGATGTATCCAAGTCCATAGCATTGATAGGCAAAACAAAAAAAAAAAAAAAAAAACGCACAGAAACGTACGTCGTGTGATAATTTATGTGTCGGTCGTTCGCCATAATCGCATCAATTTCAACGAGTCATTATACAAAGTTCCACTGCGTTCCGAGTCACACATGGTGATATTTCGCGTTTCACGTACACAAGTCAGGCGCAATCGCTATCAAATAAGCAAAACGCAAAAAAAAAGATTAGACTCAGCCACTAGAGTTTGTTACGTCGACAGGCGGGTGATTCACTCGACAGTTGAAGTCAATGATTAAACTGGATTCCGAGGACTTATTTGATAAAGATTTAAAAAAGCAAAAAATCAATCACTTGATGAAGCGAGAGTATCCTCTGACCGAAAACTGGTGCAAACTCGAAAAACAAAATTTGTGAAGTCTATTCAACACGAAGGGGGAAAGTTCCATTTCTGTCACGAGGTGTGTCGGCTGGCGATTTGATTGCGTCGTCAGTGCGGAAAGATAAACTTTGTCAGAGTTTTCGATGTAGACAATCGCAAAATTAAATAAAACAAATTGCGACACGTGTCGGGAAATATGAGTCACAAGCGCCGAGGAATCAACAGGCTGAAGATTATCTCAATTTGGACTTAGACATCAAGAGGTTTTCGTTTGTGAACTTAATGGGTGACGGTTGGGGCTCCTTCTGGAATACATTCTAAGGGGTGTAACAGGGTCTTTGAAACTAAGGTTACAAGTTCAGATTGTTGCGTATATTTACTCTGCAAAATTTTCCTCATACTTATCATAGTATTTTAACGAATATGTGACCTCTTCGTCATAGTGTCACAGTTGTGCTAACTAACCTCGAAGTAGCTAAGATCATTTCCTGAAACGAACATCTCACATTTTAACACGGCTCACAGTTTTCGAGTTGCTGACAACCCATAGTCACAAGAAAGGCGACCCCTACGACTAACAAAGTGCAAATTACCAAAGGGGTCAAAATCGCGTACAAGAAACCCCAATGCCCCAATGCGTGAGTGCCTATAACTATTCGTGAACAGTCTGATTTGCCCTTATGATTGTGGTTTGCGGTCCTGGAACTCCACTAAAAGTCAGATTTAGTGGACTTCCAGGACCTCAAACCTGAAGACCAGACTACGGCGGATGCTAAAGACGAGCCAAGAAGTAAATATCGTGAGCCACCACCTACTTGTCCCACTAAAGGTCTCATAAAGATGAACAATAAATAATAAAATAATAAAAGTGGCACGTCAAATTAGTCATTCCTGCCAATCTCATCAGACTGTGTACAATGGCGATGGAGAATTCTCGGTGTTCCGACAGGACCGGTAACAAACTTAGCGAGACCTTTAATGTCAAAACAAGGTTTTTCGACAAGGCGATGCGCTGTCGAATGACATTTTCAACATCCTTCTTGGGAAGACCTTGCGAACTTCACAAGTCAACACCAGAGGCATGGTCTTTTAAAAGTTCTTACATCTTTTATGGTGTGTGGATGATGTTGACGTCATTGGAGGAACACCAACACCAAGCCTAAACGCTACCAAAAGCGAATGAGGAAGCCCTTAGTCTTTTCGCGACGAAAGTTTTGTGTGCGATTTTTGGTTATGTTTGCGTTGATGGCATCTGGAAGAGATGATTTAATGACGAATTCTATGGGTTGTACAGTGACATGCGCCTGGTCGAGCGTCTTCGGATCCAACGCTGCAACCTGCTGCAAACACTGCTCCGGCCCGAAAACTTTTCGAATCCGAGCCATTGGGACATCGCAAAAGAGGATGGCCCAGGCTAAGGTGGCGCACACAAGTGAAGGAGGACCCCAACCAACTTGAAGTGCACAACTTGAGGCAGCTGGTGAAAGAACGTGCTGGCTGGAGAGGCGTGTTGGTTGAGGCTCAGGTCCATCCCGGAATGTAGTGCCTCAAGAGGAAAAAGAAGAAGAAGAAGAAGAAGAAGAAGAAGAAGAACAACAACAACAACAACAACAACAAGGACAAGAAGTAGAAGAAGAAGAAGAAGAACACCAAGAGTCGTTCGCTTTGACTGAAATGGAAGTTGCTGAAACAGGTCGGGCGGAACAAAAGCATGATGTCGTGAAAGGAAGGACGTACAGCATAGACATATCGGACAGAGAGTCATAATGGACAGCAAAGAAAACTTCAATCAAGTCAAGAACTTTGTCTTCCTCGGTGATATCAAGCGTTGAATAAGTCTTGACGAACAGTCTTAACGACTGGGCGCAAGAGGCAATCGAGTAACAAAGCTCTCTCCCGTGAGGCTATGCTGTCTCTCTATAACACCTTCATCACCCTAGTTTTGGTTTATGGCGCAGAAACTATAAAAAGCGGATGAAGAAGCTTGTGATCATTTTGAGAGAAAAGTTCCACATGCGATTTTTGATCATGTTTGCTTGCACAGATTGTACGGTAGCATGAGCTTATTTAAACGTTGACATCATATAGAGCGGATGAATAGCAGTGCTCCGGTCTGAAGTGTATTTTAATTCTAGCCGAGGTAGACATGGTCTCAAATGGAGCTCATAAATGGAGAAGGATCCCAACGAACTTTTAGTGCGCAACTGGAAGTAGCTGGCGAAAGAAGATGCTAGTTGTAGAGGTTCAGGTCCACCCCGAAATGTAGCGCGATAGAAAGGAGAGAGAAGAAAAGTGACCGTGCTAGTTGGAAAGTCATCATAGTTTAAGCCGAGGTCCACCCCGGAGTGTAATGCCACTGAAAGAAGGCAACACTCAATAAGTTTTAATTGCCAATGGAAGGATTTTCAAATTTCACTTAATAATAGACTTAAGGTACCGTCTACTCGTAAGTAACCGAGCAGAACACTCAGAAGAAGCATGGCATCGGTCCATTAGAGGCCAATAGTGCCACACACTGAGTTAATTCACATTCCTTGGGTTTTGGTCCTAAAGCGTGAATATTATGATCTCAATAACGGCAATCACGGCCGTGGCTTAGAGGGTAGGTAAGTCGCATCGTTCGCTCAAGGTTTCAGGACAAACGCTCAAGAGTAGTTCTTAGGTGTCTTAAGCCGTATTATAACTTCCAACACTTTGTTGTCGTTCTGAAAACGTTTTCTTCGAGATTGTGCCTCGAAACATTTGATGGCTGTGCCCACTGTAGCCATTGATTTTACTTTTCGCTACAAATTCCCAATCAATTCAGACCCGTTAGTAGACACAATCAATGGTCATTAGTTTGTTAAGTTTTTCTCAGAACTTCTTTGCCACATGATTGTCCTAAATAAATACCATTAATGAACGAGAACATTTTCCCGACTGCTAACTCCTCTTCACATTTAGTCCTGACTCATCCGTATACCACGCGGCACGAAATGGTGTTGCCCCCATCCAAGCAGATATTAATGGACATTACGTGATAATGGTCTTGACACAGTGAACTGCCAACACCCTGTAATTGATGAGGGCCTGTGCACAAACACAAAGTACTTGAGAAATGCCATCATCAATACATCGTGTTAAATTAAATTATTTCACAAATTGGATACGTGACATTTTCTGATATCAGTGACAGCGGCTTCACCCTAACCTTACTTTTCAATTTGAATGCTGTGATGTGTGCGTGCTGTTTGTTGACTCAGGAGTATTCCATCAAATTTTGCGTGGATGTTTCTTCCTGTTTATGAGTGACTGTAAAACACGTGGAGCGTGAATCTTCATCTTGAATGTGCTCCCAAAACCCGCCAGGGCCATCTTTGCAAAGCAACCACGACCTTGTGAGTCGAATAAACGTTTTACGACTTCAATGACTGCTTAAAACATGTCACACGAACAGTGGCGGCTATGACAAGATCAGATCTCTATGTTAGCAGTCAGCTGTCAAGATCACAGATAAAACTGTCGTGGCCACTGCACGGAAAGTGGGAAACATTCGTGTCGCAGTTAAAAACAACCACAGACAGGGACTTCTTCAGGTAGGAATTCTGTTCAGCCTAAGTTTGTTTGTGCTCTCATGCAACTCCTCTCTTGAAACCCGCCACTTTATTAAAAGATAACGAAATTGCTAGATGTCAACAAAAATTGAAAACATTGCATCACACCCGGCCAGTCCACCAGAAAAACAACGTTCTCGATGAATTTATTACTCATTGTGTAATTGCAAGGTATTCCAATGCGACATTTTTGCAGCCCGCCACGGTCCGTCCGCACTTCAGACGTGAGTAAACAAACTCATAAATGGACACGGTCGGTTAGCCGGTGCGATGCTTTCAAATTTCGTTCGCATTTCTTGCGCGAAATTTATTGCAAGCGATTTGTTGTTGCTCACACAACCGCTTAATTATCACAATTCACAGTCAATTCATCATGCCGGCACTTTCCAAACCCACATTTGTCATCGCGGGATAGTTTCCAGAGCTGACACTTAAGCACAGACAAATCCGTCATCATTCACACAGCGACTCATCAGAACAACAGATTCTGTTTCGCGGAGTGGCCCTGGACTTTGCCTGGCACGTACCAGGAGAGTGCACATCTGACTGGCGACAAGGGATACACAACTTAATTGTGTTTGCACAAACTCGCTCGGATTCCTTCCGTTCCGGAGAGGGGAACAAGAAACTATTCCGCTTATCACTGTACACAGAGCCAGAGCCAGGGGTCTTTGAAAAGAGCAAGCACGGGTATCTAAATTTATGGCATCTACCTTTGCGGCGACTGCGAACGGGGGAGACGCTCGAAACTGTCGCATTGTTGTGGAGCGCAAATTGAGTTCGAGCTTATCTGAGTTCCGGTGTTGGGCGTGTTTACTTTGGTGCGCCGTGTTTGCTCATCAGATGAGGCTTGTAAAATTTCCAAGCTTATTTTTAGGGCGACCTGTCGTGATTACGAGCGGCTGAGTCAGTGGAAAGTGCTCAAAATAGATTTGCAAGTAGTTAGCAAATTTTCCGTCAGCTCGTGACAAATTAGCAGAGACAAGCGTCTGTTTTGTTGATCGAAAGCCACCTTCCTTAAGAGGAAGCCACCGCAAATTAGCGTCTGCCTTGATTGAATTAAGTAGACTGATTGTTTGCAGATTCAAAGTCGAAACTGTGTTCGTTGATTTTGAATCGACTTCGAACTGACTATGACATCATTAGAGTTCGTGTCGGTGTCTACCAAATCTGTGGAGTTTGTATTAGCAGTTTGTGGAGAGATAAAAATGAAGATAAGAAGTTTTAGGCAAATATTTAGTGTATACATAACATTTTGAATCTTAGATCATTTGCTGCGGTACAGCACTGACAGCGAGGTACAAAAGGGGAAGTCATAACAGCTGACAGCCCAGTGGAACAACACAAAAAAGAGGTTGTGTTCATTGAAAAGTTTTGTTGATTCTCAAATATGACAGACGTCAAATTGGGAAGTGATTAGCGCATGTGAGAGACGGTTTAGTCTAAGAGTATTTTATACTACTGTGGCCAAAATATATAAATTAATTTCAACCCTTTTTAAGCAATCTCAATGAAGTAGCAATATATAGGGTGGTTCATCTTGTGGTTTGATTTTCAATTACCTCCCTTTGGTAGATCACGCGTGACTCCTAGCAAACTGTTTTGTCCTTGTTTTCAGTATCGTTTGGCAAGTCACCAGGTAAAGACTTACCACACAACTGCTTCTTCAAATTGTTCAGCTGTATTATGAAAACTACACTACTACAGCAGATGTCGCTGAAGCAAATCAGAATGTTATCGTCAATATTAACCATTGTCGCGCTATGTTAAGAAATAATGTGTTTTCTGAAATCTAAGCACACGATCTCCGTTTGCTCAACAAAACCGGTTTAAACAAGATCGCGCTACAAATCATACAGCACGCGGAAAAATGGACTTAAAGAGAAATAATTTTTCACGTGCGATATCACAACTTTGGACTATTGTCTCGGGGGATATGTAAGATCTTAGGTCTTCAGGAATAAGCCAGCTACGATTTTCGCATAGGAAGCCAATACTATTTTTGTTTTCTTCACAATATTGGTTTGATATGTTCGAAAGAGTCACCCAAAATTGGACCTTACAATGGACTTTAGACGTAGTTGTGGCCAACATTTTTATGATATCGTTTAAAAAATTTACATGTTAGAATTTTTCTTTTAATCAATAGTTACGATTTTAGGTTCACTTTTAAAGTTATGTGTTTTATCTTACATTACAAATCAAACCTTACGATGAATCACAATTTACTTGTGCCAAGTTTTTTTTTCAAATTTCAGAACATGCAAAGTGCTCTGCGGAAACTGCGTTGTTGAATAGTTTCAGACATCATTAAAAAAAACATTTTCGGAGCAGTTTAGAAACTTGGTGTCAAAACCAGGGTGCTGGTTAGTAACATATTATCTGCTTCAACTCTCACGGAATTTGAATTCCGGCCGAAAGAAAGTGATCGAGTATACGTACAAGATCTATATATGCCATTTCTTTGTGCTCTTGTGCAAGAGAGGTGCAGAGCATTGCGCAAGAACCCGTATCAAGCAGCGACATTTTCGAATGGAATTGATCACACGAATGCCCAAATTGTCACAACTTCTGAGCTGTGCCTTGAATGCGATTCCATAGGGCAGGAGACGATTTGGAAGACCTGATAACTTCGAATTGATGGTGGAGAATCGAGTAGTCTGGATATCTTTCGTTTGTGTATTGGCTCTGCTATCCATTTAGCAGAGCTCAAATGATGGCTTATCTCGAAAATACAGAAACAAGTCTTAAAAACTCTCGTTGGTTCAGCACTGATACATTTCTACACGTTGTGCGTGCTACTGTTCTCTCATGAGTAGAGGGACCTACAGCTTCTTGCCGACTCCGAACGGCGAGGTTTGAGAAGCTTTTCATAGACAATTGATACTCTTTGAGTGTTGTTAGCAACTCGAAAGAGGTGGTACCGTGAAAAAATGCGAGCTGGCGCGAACCCAGACCTTCTGCGAATGGGCCGACGCACTTACTCACTACGCCACGGCGACAGCGCTCTGTAATTGTAAGCTATAAATTCCCGACGTAACGACTTTTTTGATAAAACTAATTTAGTGCTTTCCAATTGAATGTTTACACACTTTCAATTGAGCGTGATTCCTTACGAGGTCACTTTCATAAATGACTTGACAGTGATAGAATACAGTATGCGTAAGATTTTGATCATGTTCGGCGACTCTAGAATCCAAGTACTCCTCACAGTAAGTATTACGGAGATTATGTGAAGTTGAAACAAGGTAGAGGTAAGAAAATATTTAAGAACACATAGGCTGGCTGCAGGAAATTGTGTGCGGATGGGATTATGGTGTCTCGCATTTCATACGGTCATTATCAATTGAATTTGTGGATGGGTTTTGGGCATATGTCGTATAGACTTCTTAGGGAAAATGATTGGATCTGGCCCTTAAGTAGGGAATGGAGAAGGGCTTTTTGGGGCGAGTTCTCCTTTAGTGAATCCATTTCTCTTTACCGACTGTTTTACTGTAACTTAGGAACTAAATTAAAAAATCATCAAGTTACGTCGCTAATCCCACAAATTTATTACATTTCGTTTCATTTCTTATAAGGTTCTGAGGAGAACTTGAACAAATATACCTGACAAATGGTACGTTCTTTCGGCATTTCTTTCCAATTTAGCACTCCAAGTTGACTATGTCCTTCTCCTCTTATAAGCGTTGTTTTAGACGAAGACATACTCCGCTGCTTTGTGCCAATACGTCGGATTCTTCGAACTGAAGTTGGGTTGCCCTACATTGTCCAGTTTTTTACTTTTTGGAAGACGAAGACCTAAAAAGGCCGGGAGAGGCTCATCACTGATGCATTGTTGTGGAGAACAAACTGAGATAAAAAATCGTTCGTGAATGTAAGGGAATCCTGAAATGCTCAGGACACGATGTTAACGGCAAATGAAACATAACACACGTACAAGTAAGAAATAAGTGACAGGCTGACACGATTTTTTGTTCTCTTATGAATAAAGCTTGAGTTCGTACAAGAAGTTTATATTTTTGCGTTCTTTTGCTATCATCGAAAATGATTTCGAATAAAAGAGGAATACTGACGTCCATATTAGCACTAACTAATAATAATAATAATTGAATGGTTACTACAGCCCACAGCGGATCAGGGCCTAGCTTCTACAACTACTACGCGTGCTATATGCGAGTAGAAGGGATCAACAGTTTTTGGCCGACTCCGAATGGCGAGATTTGAGAAGCTTTTCATAGACAATTGATATTCTTTGATTGTTGTCAGCAGCTCGAAAGAGGTGGTGCCGTCAAAAAATGAGAGGTGTCCCCTTCGGGAATCGAACCTAGACCTCCTGCGTGTGGCGGCGACCACCTTAGAACTAATTACACCCTACAGAATGCGCGGCATTGGGTTAATTTGATTGATTGTGTCTCCAAGGCAAGTAGGGTTGTAGGCTGTCCTAAGCTCTATTGCAGAAAGTAAGTTTTGAACACCTTTTGCGTTGACTCCTACTTTGGAGGTGTATGTCAATGCGTGAACCGGATTTTCGTTCATCTCAAAATTGTCTCCTGCGCCGGAGGTGTAATACATTCGTTAATTTTCATTACTGCATGTCTAAACCTCCCTCCAGGGGCTGTAAATGCTTATTTGTCTAAAAAAAAATCCGAAAATGCCATCATCATATGGAATTGGCATTGAACTGTAGGTCCCATTCGCTTATGAGAGAACAAAAACATGAACAACACAAGGGCTCTCAGAAGAACTCCCCTGAATTTTCTAAATAACTTCGACAGTGGATGTGTCTAGACAGTAAGTGCTCTATGAGTGTCGTCAGCGATTCGAAGGAGCTGGAGGCATGAAATGGTATATGAGTCCATGCACATACCCACTGTGCGACGGTACACAATTCGCCATAAATTGTTAATCGTTACTTTTTGTTAAAGATCGTACATCGTTACCATTACTGTCTGACGTCATATTTTTGGCTTCGAATTCAACTTTGTATGGGACAACGAGAGATCGTTGCCATGCCGCTTGTTAACACCTGGTTGCAAAGAACTGGTTGAGACGGGAGCATGAGCAGCCACACATCTCGTGTTGTCACTGCAGTGTGGATTTTGCCGTCAATGAAATTACATATCCTTCTGTTTTGAAGATTTACGTGCCATACGAGATTCAATTGAGTGAAGAAATATTGCCAACAGATCATCCATTTCGTCTAGAATGTGCTCAAAGAGTCGCATTTCAACTTTAAGGATGACACGTCCTACCCGTTAGTGAAAAAAATGACTATTGGAGTTTGTGGGAAAAAATACATTTCAGGGTTGCAACGAAAAATTCGTTGTCCCTTAGGGGTTATGCAACAGCTGACCTTAGAAAAAAGTGTTAAGTCGAAAAGTAAACTCTCGTGTTTCTACGCCTCAATAGCTAAAAAATCCACGCGGTGGTACAATGAGTCAGAAGATAAGTTTGATTGACTATTCCAAATCTTACAAAACGCCGTCTCCTACCTACTTGATCTGATTAAATTCTTCAAAGTTTAAAACGTCTTCTTTTACTCAGTTCATCTGCTACATCCAACTAGAACATACTTAACATCTTAATTGATATCAACTTCCACCCAAAATCAAAATAAGCTCAGTGACAAACTAAATTGACGAGAAACCCCCGGCAATCACAACAGAACCATTAACGTGCCTCGAGGCAGCTAAGTTCCACAACAAAGAATACCCCAAATTCTCAACCGACGCAACAGGCCGACACGTCAGCGCACTTACCAATAATTGACTCAGTAATCATTCGTCTCTTTTGTCGTGTTGAACAGACAGAGGAAAACATTTGAGGGTAAGCCCCACGCCATTATGCGTTCAAGCACTACGATGTTCACCTTAATACTTGGATTAAATCTGCGAATTCAGCGTCGGCTGTGAATTCAAATGCCGACTCATCCGCGCGCAATGCGACTTAATTTGCTCGTCTAATAATAGAAAATACACAAGCACCTAGGCAGTGATAATATGAAAAGGAAATCGATAAGCTCCGTCAACAAGTAAGTCATCGATAAGAAGAGCCGCGAGTGCTTACGCTTACGTAACCAAGTGCTTCACTGTGGTCTGCGGCGTGTAAATGACCTCTGCGGGCAGTGTGATACTTATTTTGTTGTATTCAAATTCGAATTCGCCGTCATACCACACCTGAGAAGGTTACTTCGCCGGCATCGTCTTCGTCGTCATCTTGATCAGCAACCATAACCAGCGGCGATAGCGGCACGACCGTCGGCTAAGTTGAACGAACTTTGAATTCGTTTCGTCCCACACACACACACTCGCACGCTGGTTGCAAGTTTGAATTTCACTTTTATTTTGTTTTCTTGTTTTCTCACACCTGCCGAGGGCTACTTGTATCTGGAGTGCAAAATTCAAGTCACTCACAAGCTGGCTGACGAGCGGAAAGAAAGGAAAACTGCGAGCATTGCAAAATTTTTGTGGTTTTATGGCGGTGAATTTGGGTTTTATGAGCAGCACTTGGAGCCTCTGTTGGGATACGCGCATCTGCAAGTGAAATCCCAAAACACACTTTGTGTACTGACAGCGAGGTGAATTTAATGGAGGAATGCGTTTAATTGCTACTGCGTGGGTGTGAGGGGACCACGATATCACATCGAAAAGAGAAGATTCTGAGAACTCGTGAGCATGGGAAAGTGAAGATGTTGCCACGGAGTTCGCAGAATAGCGCGCGTCTCAAAATTGAAAAGATATCAATTTTGTATATTTTAACGGATATCAGTTGACGCCCTGTGCCCCCTCACACACACACATTCATGTTATTTACCATGCCAATGACACCATCAACCGCATTTGTAAATTAAGTCGCGAAATTGCCAAATTTCAAATCAAAATCGGCAGCGGCGACGGACAACCACGCGTTGCATGCAGTCGTGGGCTGGCTTCGGTCGTTACTCATATATTATTACCAACAGTTTTATTTATGCTGCCCTCTGTGAGGATTCAAGAACTCATGGCGTACTCGGTTGGATGCGGAACAATTTCAGAGATTTTATTTCGGCTATCAAATGTTGATTTTTATTGGCTCCAGCGACTCGAGATGAACGGTCTTTTGTGTGCGCATTAGCTGGTGGTTTGAATTTCAAGTTTATCCGGGCCGCTGTCGTTGGTGGATCTGGGGGGCAATCCTCCCCCCACAGCCGGTTGGGTTGTTTCTTGGAATGAATCGTAAATCATTCCATTGTGAATACAAATGGATGGCAGTCGTCCTATACGTGTAGGCATATCTGTTTGCAGGAGGTAAATATTGTGAATTTTGCTGAGTTGGGAAGGTGATTGCTGTTTTAGTAGAATACATTTTAGTTGAAGTTTTAGTTTCAGAGCACGCATTCATGCAAACTGTAGCGTAAGAATTGTTGACAGACATAAGAAGGTAGAAACTTTCTAGACAAGACCTCTCTAAGTCACAGTCGACTGTAGATCACTTCCACTATACAATAGCATGGCCAACAGGGCTGGTGGCTGGAGAAGCTAGGCCCTGTGTCCTTGCAAACTGTAGCTACCACCCTTGCATCTACGGGGCCCACTAACTTCCGCCAATTTTAAAGTTTATTTCATGTGGAGTTACTGATGACAAACCAAGTGCGCTTGTGTCTGAACGACTTTATAATGTTACCTGAAAGAACAAGATTAGCACCTTTCTGTGTCTTGAGAAATCTACTACTTGATGTTGATTTTGGCCCCAATCGGTTTTTATGAACGTCAGAGTCTTAAGTAGATTGGGCCACTGTTTTAAGAGCCAATGTACGTTTTGAATTACAGAAAACATGCAATTACGAAGGAGGAAACTTTTTATTTGACACATAGACATCTTCAACACCTTAATACAAGAGGTGACATGACCCGAGTAAGTAATGTGAGATACACCAAGTTGAATTTTAAAAGAAACTACGAAATACTCACACCAAACATAACATAAAAGTACAACAAACCCTCGTGGATGGTTTAGCCAAGAAATGATACATAAGCGCTTAAGGCGCTTTTTTGGTCCTGTTTGCGTTGACGGCGCCTGGGAGAGAAGATTCAATGACGAACTTTACAGCGGCATGCGCCTGATCAAGCGTCTCGAATACAACTCTTAAGATGGCTAGGCCATGTGGAGCGCATGGACATAACTGCTCCGGCCCAAAATGTCTCCGAGCCATTCGGACAATGCAACAGAAGACGGTCTACATACATAGGCTCACCCCGGACTTAAGGCGCTGAGGAGGTTTCAATACGCTTAATCAAATGCCCGAACATAACATATGTATAATAACGTAACTAATTCGGTTGCAGGATATGAACTTTTTTAGGCTGGCATACATGCAAATCAAGTAGTTCATATACCTTTCACAGGACCTTCTTCTCCCTATGGTTTTAACTACAAAAATACCATCTCACGCCCACACAGGTGTAGCACTGATTAAAAAACTCGTTCTATAACAACTAGAAGGACTTTAAACTCTTAACAGAAAGTGCCAAGTGCTCTCACCCAGAAACACTCACTCTTGAACTAAATAAAGCTGACCTCAGACTGCCATACTGAATGGATCAGTGCCTTAAAAATGGCCTGTTGCTCGACGCTTGGGCTGTAGCTGTGACTTTCATAGGCCACCAGTAAGAACAACAAGATAACATAAATGTGGTCCGTGAATAAAGGGTGAGTTTTTAAAAGCTATAGGAAAGTTTAAAAAAAAAAACATATACAATTCAGAAAAGTGCATGAAATCTTTATTTGATTCGACAGTACGGTCAATATAATGTTTGAAGATTATTTCATGCAAATGTTGATCTTGAATAAGCTTCAAATGGTCCATCCGCTTAGTCCAATTTTGGCATACTCTTTCCAACATTTCGGCCGGTATCTCACGAATAAATGCTTCAATGTTGTCCTCCAATGCGTCAATTGAAGCCTGCTTGTCTGTATAGACATGAGCCTTAACATAGCCCCATAAAAAATAGTTTTAAGGCGTTAAATCGCACGATCGAGGCGGCCAACTGACCGGTCCCGAAGGTGAAACAAAATGTTCACCGAACTCTCTTCTCAGTAAGTGCATTGTTGCGCGTGTTGTGTGGCATGTGGCACCGTCTTATTAAAACCACATGTCATGCAAGTCAAGCTCTTGCATTTTTGGCAGTTGGATATCATCTTACGGTAGCGCTCACCATTCTAAGTTACGTTACGATTCGCATCATCTTTGAAGAAGTACGGTCCAATGACGCCACCAGCTCATAAGCCGCACCAAACTCTTGCAATGCTTCTGGCTGATATTCACTCCAAAATCTACAATTCTGCTTATTTACGTACCCATTGTGTCAAAAATGGGCTGATCACAAAATGGAATAAGCACGCGATGAACTTTTTTAACAGAGCACGCATTTTGATAATAAAATTCAATTTTTTCCAAGCGTTGTTCGTTTGTAAGACGATTCATGGTTAAATTATAGACCAAATTGAAGATGTTTGACAGTGAAACAACACACGAAACGTGTGTCAGCTGATTAATCCAGTGTTGCCAAAGAGATAATAGCTAAAAAATAACCCTTTTCTACTCAGCTATGATTGTGGATCGAGAGTGAGATTATAGCGGACCGAAAGCACAAAGCCACTAGCAATACAATCAATACTTGGATTACCACGTCGTTCGCTTAGCAGTAAACATTAACTAAGACAGAAACCCCAAGATGTTCAGTTTTTTTGTAATATTCTAGATGTCTTTTCTGATGGCAACAACAACACTCCTAGAAACATGCGGCGGCAACTGATTCCCGCAAGTTCACAAGCCACTTCATAGTTTAGATAGAAGGGACAAATCAAGAGATGCACTTTACCAAAGGCCCACATCATAGGCAACAGTTCAAACAAACACCACAATCTCAGCCCAGATTCACTCACCGAAAGCGGAAAGATTTTATCTATAAACGTGTATGAAAGTGCACCTGCGCTTTCCTTTTCTTTTGTCCCAGCAACCTTTAACATTTGAGTTCCAATGCACGTTCAGATGAATACTCCTATTCACCAGCAGAAGCTGCAGCAAACTTGAGCTCTGTCTGCCTTCCCATCTTCCAACCATTCAAAAAGATAATATTTGTCCTATGCAAATATTTTTGACCCACATTCACCGCGCAGCGGTGCGTGGCAAAAGTGAAAACCACCCCGGCTCCGCTGCGGCAGCATAACGCTTCGATTGGCATTTCAAAATGAATTGAAATGCGCGAAAATGAAAGTAAAAGCGGAATGATATTCGGCAAATTGGCTTTCCACGCAAATGTCTGATGTCCGCATGGAAACAGAGACGGGTGGACGCTCCGTCATCGTCTCGACGAGATGCGGCTCTGCTCGCCGACTCTTCGCTAATCAACTATTCCGACCTTGAGTCAATTAAAATTCCAATTAAATTCTATGCACAATAGATCGAAAAAATCACAGACGCAGGAGCCAGATGGAATAATCAAATTAAATGCGACGGCGAGTAGGGGCGGTGGAATGCGATGCGTCGTTGGACTGGGGAACATGTCTGAGTCTTCCCCCATATTTCAGGGATTGATGTGAGTTCATGACATGCGGGGGTTCGATGCCGTTGCCAACTTGCAAATATCCCGGAATGGAGGTGACTTCTTCAGAACTAATTTATCGGACATTTAAGTCAATTGACTTGACCGATCGCTGACTTGAGTGTAGGCAGTGGTTAACTTGAAGGCAGGGTGCATGTTTTGAAGTTGATCTGCAATCCATATCCAAACAAGAGACTCGTGATTGGGTGGAACATAACCACAAGTGGATTTCTTTCACTTTCAAAATCGTCACACTCTTGGGAAATTGTTTATAATTAATTATGGTTTAGTCACTGGGCGTATCAACAAAGAGTGTGCTTTGTGTGGGACGCCTCGTGATTCTTTCTCTTGGGAATTTTTATTGGTTTCGATTCATCGGCAGGTTTTATTTTTAATTTTAATTTCCTAGACACGAAATGAGATGGTATTTGAGTGAGACTCGTGACGAGGCCTGACTAGCTAGCAAGCATTTACAAAATGTTTTTTATTTGAGTCGAAGGACGAATATTACGAGTGTTTCTCAAGAGAAAGACCCTTTTTTAAAGTTGGCAACACCACAGCCAGAGGTAAAGGTACAACACTAAGAGCTGGCAACACATATTGTCAGCTTTCAAGTGATTTATTTTTAGTTAAGTCTGGTTTTTGGCATTTCGACATGAATAGACTTACGCCTGAAGAACGCTTCCAAATTGTGCAAATTTTGACCCACAACAAAATTGCCTTTGATCCTCATAAGCGAATTTTGTTTAGCGATGAAGCTCACTTCTGGTTAAATGGATGCTGTTAGCTGACGTATATTATCATGTTTAAAGTGAAGACGATCCTCAAGTGTATGTTGAGACACCGTTATATCCACTAAATCTGACTGTTAAGTCTGCTTTATGGGTTGGTGAAGTAATTGGTCCGTTCTTCTTAAAAAAATAAGCTGGCTTAAACGGTACAGTCAATTTTGATCTATTATATTATAGAGCCAAGATTAGTGAAATTTTCCTCCTTCAATTGAACAACCATGATGTGCAGGAGATGTGGTTTCAACAAGGCGGTGCAATGCCATGCCACAATTCATTTATTGAAGTAAACGTTTGGTAACCGCACGCCAATAATAAATAATAACTGCGTGGCACTACAGCCCCCAAGGGACCAGAGCCTAGCTTCATACTCATGTTGTAGGTGCCACTGTTCTCTCACAAGTACAAGGGAGCTACAGTTTTTTGCCGACTCCGAATGGCGAGGTTTGAGAAGCTTTTCATAGACAATTTCTTTGAGTGTTGTCAGCAACTCAAAAGAGGTAGTGCCGTAAAAAAATGTGAGGTGTACCGTCCGGGAATCGAACCTAGACTTTTTGCGTGGCGGTCGACGCACTTGCCACTACGACACGGCGACCACCGCACATTACGCACTCGTTAATTAACCTCCATGAACGTGCGATTTAACGCCACTTGACTATTTCCTGTGGGGATATGTGATCTTGCTTCGCATCGTTAATGCCGATATACAGCCGCAAATGCTGACAAAAAGCATCGAAAATTGGAACTCCAGATTAGACTACGCCCGAGATAGCCAGGGCTGTCATTTTCCAGAACTCATCCTTAGATCGTAATGCCAGAAGACTATATTTTGAAAAATCACTTTTGCTTAATGTCATTTCAAAATTCGTCTTCTCTGAAGAAATCACCCTTTACGTACAGAAAGATCGAAAGTCGTACGTCTTAGAAAACACATATCAAGGGATCTTTATAAAACTTTTCTATTACATAGTGGTCGGTCAAAATGGTGTTCTACTGATGGCTTGCATTGGTTGCCTGGAATTAGAATTCCAATAATTATCTGATCGAAGGTTTGAGAACAGATACCGAATGTCAAAAAAATTAACTTAACATCAACCTTAACGAAGACGCATTTCGTAAATATTCTGAAACTGGCATGCTGTTCAGCAGACATGGCATGGTTACCTGGCATCAGTGACTGGAAGTATGGATATGACATTCGTTTGCGTGCTCAAATTTATGAGACGGGGACTCGTTAAATATCGAATGATGCGCACACTAACGCACCAAGGACTGCCTTCTTAACTGGTATTGTGTGTGGGTCATATCGACTCGATGGAATTTCTGATAGTGTGCCAAATATTGTGCAAGTACATGTTTTCTGCTTTAAATCACAATCGAATTTGTCTCAAAACTCCTTGAAATGATGTACAATCTGAAAATTGTTTCATTAGTTTATTCCTGAGGGTTAATCTTGTGCTTTGGTGTTTTAAGTAATCTCTGGTCTTTGGAAGTGTATATTCCCTATGGGCCTGTGGGCGAATACTTCCCTGAATAGATGGCGTCGTTGCGAAAAACATTCAGCAGGATAAATCCCAAGGGTTAATAATAATAATTGAGTGGCACTACAGCCCACAACGGGCCAGGGTCTAGCTTCTACAACAACTACTCGTGTTGTGCATGCTACTGTTCTTCACGAGTAGAAGGGACCTACAGTTTTTTGCCGACTCCGAACGGCGAGATTTGAGAAGCTTTCCATAGACAATTAATACTCTTTGAGTGTTGTCAGCAACTCGAAAGAGGTGGTGCCGTGAAAAAATGCTAGGTGTCCCGCCGGGAATCGAACCCAGGCTTTTCAGGGTTCGGCAAATCCCAGGCAAATCCCAAGGGTTAGTTGTCATAAAATGGTGATTTGGCCATAGAAAGCTAAATTATTTTACTTTTGTGTGATGTAATTGCAACGCTTGAAGTGTAGAGACAAGCAGAGCGAATGTACACCAGAACCCAGGCCCCTAGAGTCTTTGATGCTGAAACATTAGAAAAACTTAATGGTGGATATGCTCAAATTAAATTTAACACACAAGTGGAAGAGCACGTCAACGTCTTTGACGTCGGCATAAGTTCATACAGGCTGGTGAGGCTATTGTTTGAGGTCCACCCTGGAGAAGTGATGTAAGCCTTATTTTAAAAAAAAACTTCTTAATCGCTTAAATTTTTGGCCCCCTTAAATTAAACCTTGCTTTCAGTAATTGATTTTGCCGCTATAGTTGAATAAGCGTGTGCTACGAATCCTTGAAGTTTACGATATTATTTTATACGCAATCATTAATACAGACGGTTGGCAAATGTGAACCATGTTTATAACTTCACTTCACAGAAATAAACTCTCACGTATGCAGATAAGTATGTGTTAATTTGTAAATGCAATATCGGAGGCCTAATTTGAGAGTCAGTTGTAACTTATGTGGTCCGCGACACTGGGTTGAAACAGACAAAGAGGTAGCTGAGGTTCTCGGGATAGAAACTATTGCTAGCACTACAACGAATGAAAATCTCTAGGGCTGATCTGATAAAGATGGTTGTCATCAAGATCGAAGAATCAGCAAATAATTGATGGCCCTTCCTACCCTCCTAACAGCGTGCACCGGAATAATAGTGCACTATTTGATACTATCATTTAGCTCTAAAAAAGGACAATTTCATCTAACATTAAAAATCGTACGCATCGTGAAAAGAAAGTGGGCCTCATTGACGATAGTCTATGCAGAGAATGTGAGGATGAAAAGGAAAAGGAAACCAGTCAGAGTCAGATGAGACGAAGAGTCGAGGAAGTGTAATATTTTTAGGAACTCCAAGTTTAAACATTATTTAAGCGTTATTTGCAGTTCTGGACGACTTAAACGTTCTATGAACATAGTTTAACGAACTAGGATGAAAAGAAAATGTGCTCCCCTAATTTTGGCCATCACAATGCGACCCCAAAGACCTAAGTGATGTGCAGCCATGCCACTCAACCAACTCTGCCGTTCGTTACACTGTGGTTGAAAATCTGCACAAATTATTTATGAAAAAAGACTAACTCGTTATCATCTGTGACCAAAATTTGTCTTAAACGTGATATCTTGGAGATATTTACAGATTCCTCCACAGTGACATCAAAGTGATAATTGGGAAAAGATCTTGAACTAAATAGGTCTCATAATTAGCTCCACAAACACATTCATTGAGCAATAACGTGTGGAGGTGATCGTCGTGCCCATGAAATGTTCATAAATTTCACATATCTCAAATCTGTACGGATCTTCAGTGCCATTTGCTAATATCTCAACTTCAAATCTAATGCTGCTACATGAATTTAAAATTCTACGAACAGACTGAGAGACATGCAAAGTAAATTTTTGCATGACCCTGTAAGGCAACACTCGACTTGTTCGATTGAAAACTTATGGCAGCCAGTGTCCACTGGGCTTAATATTGAGATTAACACATCCTCTTCAAGAAGTGAATTTTGGAGCCTTTTTGCTGCTTAAAGGAGTAAAGTGACAAGTGATGAACTGCGTTTGTCAGTTCCAAATTAAACAATGTTTGCGCAAGACCTTTAACAGGAAGTGATTACATAAATAGAGTGATTCATTGTGCGGTTTCCTTTTCAATTGGTCTTTCGATAGATCACGCGTGAATCCAGTCAAATGGCTTTGTCCATTTTTTTTTTCAGTATCGTTTGGCAGTTCATCATGGAAAGCATTACACTAGCGCAACGTCTCTAAATTGTTCAGTTGTACTACAAAAATCTGCATGCGATTCAAGGAACTAACGGTGCTCATATCAACTGAAACCACTAACTCCAATTCCATTAACAAATCGGAGTCACAGATTAAATTAGTGGACGATACTCGTGCAATTAAACCACGTCCAGCACATGATAGAGGGACTTTAGTAGCTGTTGCTGAGAGTGTAGGCGAAGGCTGTGACGAATCGATTCGACGTTGTGCTCAGCTGCTTTGACATGTTTAGGTATCATGTGCTTCTTGAAATTCAAGGACATGATCTCGGTGAGAATAAGACGGCTCTTCAAACCGTATAGCGCGTTAATCAATTGGTGAGCACTTGTTTTTACGATTATCCGCGTAATGCCAGTTGCTATACTCGAATAAGTTGACGATAGTAGGATCTTCCGAATGGACCACCTCAGACGTAGTCTTTACCAACATTTACATGATATCATTTTAAAAAAGTAAATGCCATGAATTATTCTTTAAACCGAGAATAACAATTTTAGGTTCACATACAAATTTCTGTATTTTAATTTACATTATAAATCAAACCTCGCGATGAATCATTGCACTTCATTTAAAGGATAGTGCAAAATCTTCAATCTTCATCTCTACGTACCCGGGTCTAGTTCAAAATAGATTCAAAAACCACAGCCTTCTGTCTTAAATTAGCTTCATTAAGTTGTTAAGATTAGGTTCATTATCTTTCGCCGACGTTCTGTTTTTCACGTCACCACTCTTGAACCTGCTCGGACTCGTCAAATAATCGTAAAGTCATATGGCAAGTGCTGTTTTTTGGAATTTATTCCCTTCGAAAATCCCCCAAATCTTTCCCCAACAAAAGCGATTTCAAGCGATATCTTATCTTATCGACTCAATAGTTGTGTACCCGCAGTCTTAGATGCTTGTACTTATCCTAGTTCCACACACTCAAATTTTCCACATGGTTTCGCTATCTGAGCAATTTCCGAACCGAACTATGCCCAATGTGTACTTAAATGTCCTTGACGTGTAACTCAATCGATAATCAGCAATTTATTTGACATCTAACTGAGCGTATATCGGCAATGAAATTTTAGTTCTGTTACCGTTTAACTCTCTCTCTCTCCCCAATTCACCATCAACGTCGACGGAGATAAAACGAACGATAAGCTCAGTGCTTCGATACGACGCTTAATGATGGTGCCGTGATCGAATGGATAGGACATAACCTATTTGTCATTGTGAATGTCCACAGCATGGGGTGTTGGTAATTACTGCACATGCTGGTCGGAGCATGGAATTTTTCAGTGGTCTTCCGCAGTTTTTGGGAACGTAATTGAATTAGGCACCGAATTGTGTTTTGAAGCGGGCTAATTGCATTGAAATTACATGTTTTCTGTGGGGAGTGGACATGGACAAGCGCTGTAAATCACTTCAAATGGCTGCGGGGGAAGCAAATTGAATTGATTTTCTGGACAAATTGACTGCGGTTTGGTTAGGGGATGAGTAAATTGTTTCATTTTAATGTGAATAATCGGGGGTTGATGACAGTGGCACCCACCCATATTTACAGACATGACAATCTTTTGAATTTTTTAAGGACATTTAATGACACAGACGACATACCGTAATTATGCCGGCAATCGACCCATTCCGTACTGCTTTTAATGATCTCGTCCAGTCTGTCCCGAAGAATTTCTCAAAACGAGCCGTAATGCCGGGCTTAATGGCAAACGCTATAAAATGGTAATGGTTATGTCTGCCACAGAGTATGTGGTGCCACAACGTATAGTATTGCGGAAATGTGCACTTAACTGTGACTTTTCTTGGTAACGAAGTGCCTCAAAGGAGTCTGTGGCTGTAGACAAGTCTTTAGACGTTAGAGATCTTGAGGAAATGATGACGATTATGTATCCTGAACGACTATGCACCTCCAAATGATGGGCAAAGAGACGATTCACGTCTCTGGAACTTCAAAGTTTAAGCGATTTTTAATGGCAGGCGATGGCGAAAATAAAAATTCTCTTCTGCATACGAAAATATTCTCCGTACAGCATCGACAACTTTTTCGTTGGCGGATCAATCTCTACTCAATCTCTAGGATGAGTTAATTTGTCTCAACTGTGGGCGACACTGGCATGCTGCGGGTGACCCCTTTGAAGATATATTACCTCGGTTAACCTTACTTTTGTATACGCTTGTCATAAATGTGTTCCTCGGTCATCTGAGCGTGTTGCACAGCGTTGCTTAGTTTGCAATCGAGTCGTTACTTTTTGGAAGTGTGTCTCAAATTGAAAATCTTCATTCGGTATAGGAATAAAATAATACCCGACACGTGTATCGGAGACACCAGTTAACGAAAATTTGCAGCTTCCTTGTGATTTTCGATTGCAGGGGCTGCAACCGTTTATCAGTACCGATTACTCATTTGCCCAGAATAGTCGTAACTTGGTCTTTAAACTTAGAAAGGTCTCCCTTTCAAATATGGAACAACATCCCCTTTACCTTTCCAATACGACTGTTGATGTCATGCACGGCTCCGCATTCAGTAAGGACAAGGTTGGAAAACGATAAATATTCTCTACGCGGTGAAAGAGAATGACTGGATTTCAGAATTTCTCTGTATTGTCTTTCAGCCCCACGATTTTTGTTGCCCTCTAGATCGTTATTGTCATTTGATGGAGATCCATGATATTATAAGGTAGTAAGCAACACACCGCGACTTCCGGTCCTGTTTGCGTTGATGGCATCTGGAGGAGAAGATTTACCGACGAACTCTATGAGCTGCACATCGGCAAGCGCCTGGTCAAGCATCTTTATGGATGGATACAACGCTTAAGATGGCTTAGGCATGTAGAGCGTATGGACACCTCTGCTCCGGCCCGAAAAATCTTCGAATCTGAGCCATTGACGGCGTAGGCTAAGATGGCGCACACAAGTGGAGAAGGACCTCAACCAACTTAGAGCGCGCAACTGGAGGCAGCTAGCGAAAGATTGTGCTGGCTAGAGCGGCATGTTGGTTGAGGCCCAGCTCCACTCCGCACTGTAGCGCAACAAGAAGAATAATGAGCAGCACACCACCGGTTAGATGGGAGAAATGCAAGATAAACGTTATGATTCCGGGAAGCAAGTCTAGACGTGACAATATTCTCCTAGAACACGATCAACACTAACCTAGGAAACAAACTATGCATGTATACCGACACTTCCTAGAGAACGTGCAAGCCCTCATCGGGCAGAGACCTGTTTGTCGGTCGCACCATAACCTTTAGTAAAGCTATGGAGCGATTTCAAACGTACTTGGTTGTCGCAGAACTCCTGACGAATTGTCTTAACAGATTGAAATTTTCCGTGCTAGGATCCGGGCCACAGAGATGTCGAGAGGACCTGCAGAGTTGATGAGCTCACTTAACACAACACGACGGACTGCCAGATGATAAAATTTCGAGGCCTCTACAATTACCCTCATCTCCAATCATATCTTTCCAATGCAGTCCGAACAATTTCTGAATTAAACATTAGGATTTCAAGACAGAGACGAAGGCGGACAACAATTTAAAGAATACCAGTAGCAGCTGGTTATCTTGTAAGTCACTGCAACTCTCAATCACATGTTACGAACCTTAATGGCGGTACAAAGGGACTAGTTCATCTCTGAACTAATTCTTACCAATTAGCCTTTCTACCTAAGCCGATCGCAGCCCCGCATCAAACATCATTCAAAATGATCTTTAGCAGCTACTAGTTCAATAATTCAGACTTTCAAAATGTACGTCCCTCGACGAATAGAAAGCAGAAAAGCCACCAACCGGAAGCTGCATTGTTAGAAAATTGTCACAACATCCGACAGAAATATCCTTCTCCCCCTTTCAAAACATCGTATCCATTGCTTTTGAACTCAGAGGATACCTGACAAGTTTCCAATTAGCCACTCCTTATGATTTACCACACTACCGTGCTCTCATAACGGTCCTTCACCTTGAAAACGAAAATAATTGAATCCCCACTCGCGCACACTAGGCCAATTTATGTGTCATTCTAAAATTATCTGTCATGTCTAAAAATACGTCCGCTTTCAAAAACAAAACCAAAACAAAACGTACGGGAGGACGCCATGACGGCAGAAGGCGTCACTTCACCGATCAACCGGGGACAGCGACATTTCTTTATCCGTCCAAAGCACTCATACCCAGAGCTGCGCCCAGTACTAGCGAAAGAATACTTTCTCAAACCTTCCGCCAGATAAGGTGCAGCCATCTTTTATCACTCTTTCCAACTCCACCGCGTCGTAGTTTTCATTTTGACAATCGCCACCACAGCCGAATGGAGCGATACAGGGGAATGGCGACGCGCGCACACCATTTGTGACCTTTGAAGGTGTCAGCATTACGGCAGCGGTAGCGCGATGGCGGTCAAACGAACTGAAACCGGTGGCGTGGAAAATTTGGATTTGGTGCCGCTACCTAATGACACTGGTAATCGCTCAGAGAAAAAAATGTAAACAGTCTGACGAAGATAGCATTCACAGTGATTGTGTACGAGTACGTTGTCGCATTGCGCTAGAAGTGTGTCGTCGTACTTTTGGCAGCTGCCGCATCGCATTTGTTAGAGAGAATGATTGATTTCGCCGTACACATACGCGCACACACATGCATCCAACATCGGCCGAGATAACGTTAGAGGGCGTATATTGTGGATACAACAAATGACGTGTAGGTGGATCAATCGGATGAGTGGAACTAAATTTAAAACTTATTTGGCAAGCAGCACTTTACACGAACGTGGCGGATGACACTTCCACTCTCGACTTGACTGTGAATTCGTTTTATGCGATTTCATAAGCGATGATGGTGATGCGAGTGGATTTATGGGAATATCCCGAGGAAGTGGAAACTTGGCACCTGTGGATGTGTGGCATCGCTGCCCGGTGGCCATTGTGTCATCTCTGGTGATGATATCATCTTGAGAAATGAATATCTACTTAAGATCACTAATTTAGTGTTTTGCTGGCGAACTGTGGCGACAACTTGGAAGTGTATCACAATGACATGACTGCTGGGGAGTTAATTAGGGGATTCCACAAATTCATCGTCAATTTGTTGCGAGTAAGAAAATGTGACTTTTTGCAAACTTAATTTGAAAGTACTGAACTTTACATGAGATCAGACGACTGAATTAAATAAACTGTTTTTTTCACAAGTGTATATATAGTACACTTGTCTTTTGCAGAAAACGGAATCATTTTCAACGAATCGCTTTTGAATTTGACACTCTGAAAATGTTGATCGTAGATGAGTAAAGTGAAGCTTTTTAAGAAAAACCCCCCACCTTCGTCATCAAGCATGAGCTGCGTTAGTTTTCTAATTCAGAACATTTCGATAGCAGGAAGTAAAATCTTTAACGTGTGAGCAACAGTAGATCACAAAAGGATTTGTTTTCTACTTGATACAAGTCAAGTATGTACTTAAACTCAAATGACTAATTAGTTTGGTATTCAACTGGGACATGTTTAGGTTTTCCTTATCAACAAATTTAGATATACATAAATGCACAAATCGGTCCTTATCAGTGTGGTTTCAGGCCAGGGAAGTCCACCATCGACCAAATCTTCACTGGAAGTGCAAATCGACACTCACCATCTATTCGTCGATTTCAAGGCCGCATATGACAGTGTGCATAGAGACGAGCTATAAAGTGGCATATCTAGTTTTGTCATTCCCATCAAGCTTGACAGATTGTGAAGGATGACGATGAGAACTCTTGCTGTTCCGCAAAGTCGTGAACGAATTCACCGAGACCTTCAATGTCAAAAAAGGTTTTAGACAAGGCGACGCACTGTCATGTGACTTCTTTAACATCATCCTTGAGAAGATCGTGCGTAACTCACAAGTCAACACCAGAGGCACGATCTTCCATTTTGCTAGCTTACGCCGATGACATTGACGCGATTGGACGAACATAGCAAGCCGTCAATGATGCGTTTGCTGGCATTGAAGCGGAAGCGGCTAAAATGGGTCTGGTGGTAAATGAGGGCGAAACGAAGTACATGCTGTCATCAAGGAAGGACACACAACATCGACGTCTCCGACAGAGCCTCACAATAGGCAGAAACTTCGAAGTAGTTAAGGACTTCGTGTACCTTGGCTCCGCGGTAAATAGGGACAACAACACCAGTACCGAAATCAAACACAGAATCATTCTTGCCAATCACTATTTCTTTGGGCTAAAAAGACAATTGAGGGGCGGAGTCCAGGACGTTACTAAAAGCGGAGGAGGAAGCCCTTAGTCTTATCGAGAGAAAAGTTTTGCTTGCTGTTTGTGGTACTATTTTCGGAGGAGAAGATTTAACGACGAACTCTATGGGCTGTACAGCGACATGCACCTAGTCAAGCGTCTCCCGATACAATGCTTAAGATGGCTAGGCCATATAGAGCGTATGTACACCACTGTTCTGGCCCGAAAAGTCTTCGAATTTGAGCCATTGGGACAACGCAACAGAGGATGGACATATAGGGGGCGCCACTAACAAAAAAAAATAATTAAATATAATTAAATAATAATTTTTGTTAGTGGCGCCCCCTATATGTCCCGGGACTTATTGAGTGATCTGTTAAGAAGTTTGTTAAACAAATTGGATGACGTTTCATTTGTCTCAAAAAATATTTATTTATTTCTCAATTTCCTTTTTGGCTTACTGTGCCAGTTTTTTTTTCAATCCTCGAAGCAGTTCTGATATGCCCTTAAGCTCTCTCAGAAATTCGGTTTGCATTTCCTCAATCGTCGTAGAACGTCCATTTAAAGGTCTCTTTAATATTGCGAACAGGAAAAAGTCACAGGGGCCCGAATTTGGTGGTGAATACGGCGGCTGAGGCAGGATTAAAAAAAATTACGTCAAAATTTAGCAATTTTGGAAAGAACTGTCACACGCTTCACTCCCAAAATTTTCGCAAAATTTCATGGCTTGAACCATCCGATATGCCGACATCTTCATCAACTTCCCTAATACTGATTCTCCATAACAGTTTTCTTTACTGTCTCAACGTATTCATCGGTTGCTGATGAGATTGGACGACAAGGGAGAGCGTCGTCATTGACATCTTCTCGACCTTCTTTGCAAAGCTTGTACCACTTGTAAACATTTTTTTGGACGCACAACCCACTTATCGTATGCCACTGTCAACATTTCAAGTATCTTTGAGCACTTAATTCCATTTTTCACACAAAATTTAATGCAAATTCATTGATCCATTTTTTTTGACAGCAGGAAATCGTCGGACACGCAAAACACGCCCCTCACAAACAGAATGAATATGCTGTAAAGCTGAAACATATGTTCGACATGAGTTTACCAACATAACAAAATAAAAAACAAATCGATAATCGAATGTACGTGGTCCGCAAACATTAAAAATTCACCTTATTTTATGGAACAGTCTGTGACAGATATCCACACTGCCCTTCCCTGAGTACAGGCTTCAGGCATGCTCACTCCTCATTCCAAGGGTGTGTATGCACCAACTTATATTTCCGATAAGTTTTTTTTATTGCTGCAAACTCTCATTTATCTTTTTTCAAATCTAAGTCAGAAAATAGATCGTCGTTGATGTTTTATGGTTATTAGACAATTACGTCTAAACTGTGTTAGCGAGAATGCCATAAAAAACTTAATCTAAAGTTACAATGGAATACAACATTTTGTGATTTTTTTTTTCCAGATTTGTAGTCATAACGGTGCAGCAACTGGGCGGGGAGTTGGCAGATTTTATCTGACTTTGACGATAAAGTGTTGTTGGCTAAGCCTCATTAGCTTTTGTTCGATTGATACATACAATTTTTTAATTTTGCTTCAACTATAAGGGAGACACCTCATACTACGCCCCAAGAATTGTCTTGCCATTTGACATCAATTTCATAAAAAATTCTTCATAAGTTAAGCTGATACAAAGAGTGCGACAAAAATGACGGATAGACACACCGAAATTACTTTATAAACGAAACCTTAAAAAATCGACATATCCTTGATTTATCTTGACTGGTGTAGAAATATTTTTCAGTGTTTTTTTGTCCTTATACTTCCTAGATTGTACGATAAGTGAGTGCGACTGCGGTTCACAAGTGACCAAGGCCTAGTTTCTGCAGGAACTCTTTGTGTTGGGGGACCTACAGTTTATTGCCGATTTCGAACGGCGAGGTTCGAATTGGATTGGAATTCAGTCACGAAGAACTCAAACAATGAACATCGTAAGAACAAAGTCCAACCGGGCAGGCGGGAACGAAAATGAGACCACTTTCAGGATAAGTTATATATTACACATTCCCTATGACGGGAGTGATGAGGGCGACCGACCAACCAAGGGAACCATGAAATTTGGCCGCGGGCCATTTACAGACCCAGAATCGATTGATTTTCTAATAAAATTGCAGGGATTTCGATTTCAATTGGGATTGGGATTTCTGAGATTTGCCTCTGTCAGGGTACGGTGACTGGCCAGTGGGTTAAGTTCTATTTGCCGATAGAACACGGTGTACATTTGGCAAGGTTGTAAACATCGTACCTTTACATTTTCATTGGACATTTTTACTCTTTAACCATTGTCAGCAAGACCAAAGAGGTGCTGCCGGAAAACATCGAATAGTACAAGTCCAGAAAATGGGACCATCGTCCTGCGAGGCGACGCACTTACCAACTGTGAGCAAATAAAAATTTGACATATGTTATGGAACAGATCAGTCAATAAGTTCCGCGACATATAGGGGGCTCCACAAACAAAAATTATTCCAATTATTCCAATTTATTTGTTTTTTTTTTTTTGTTATTTTTGCACCCTATATATCCGTTCTCTTTTACATTGCCCCAATGAAATGCGCCAAATGCCTACGAAAAAAAAAACTGTCAAAAGGCGTTAAATTTGCTAATTTTTTCGTAGAAGAGAGCACTCATGAGAGATCAAAATATTTCACCTTGCTACGAACTTCTGCCCAAGAAAAATCGGTGAGCAGCAGATGACTGTCAAATTGAAAATTAAAAAAAAGCTCGGATCTTTCATATATTTGGTAGCCGGTTCGTTTATTCTGCTAATTTCAGTCTTTTACAAGTTTCGACAGAGTTACCCAAACTACTCATCTACGAATTTCTGTGCACAACAGACCTATAAATTGTTTTGTTAGTGACACCCCCTATATGTCATGGGACCTATTGAGTGATGTGTTACAAAAACGACATGCCTGGTTTTCCCCTCAAAAAATCTCTCTCTTTGAACACATTTCCCCGCCACTTCACAAGTGCAGGCTTAGCTCACTCCCGCTAATCTTTACGATTCCGCTTATCTTCGCACTAACGCACTATCTTTAAGTACAACACCATAATGAACACCTTTATCTGCTGTGCGAGCTGATTCGCTTGATAGTTTCAAAGCAAAAGAAAAAAAAAGTTCCACTATCACAGAGCCCTTGTTTATGAGATTAGTTGCTTCCTATTAATTGATTTCAATTAATTATCGCTGCCGCCCGCAGTTGCTGAACTGTCACATGTCACTGACAAGCGAGTACGCGTCCCCACTCCCGTGGGAGGGCAAAGTTCAGCGTAGACCTCGATTGCGAACGCAAATGTAATTACTCTCGTCGCGTAGCCGCTCTGTTTATGATGGTTCTTCAACTGTTCGCCCCTCGATCTAGGGTTGAGTTTTAGAGGGAAAGAGCGAGAGAGGTACATAAATATGAATTTTAACTGAGGATTCGTGTCAAGTGCACATTTGCTTGTTGCGTAATTAGTTGGCAATCTCGACGCTCTCTCGCTGGGTGTAATTAAGCGCTGAACAATAGCGTGAAATACAAATTTGAATGGTCAGCTGGGAGTGCACTCTGGGGGGGAGAAACCTGAACGAGGATCATGGGATTTCTGAAGCGCTGATTGATGGCTCCTTGGACAGGAGTGTTAAGTTGAATGTGCGAAGAACTATCGACCTTCATGTGAAGCGCCCCTGAATCGAGTTAGTTCGTGTTCATCATCAAGAGCATCAGTCAAGTGAAACGATTCTCGGATTCGAGATTCACGTGATATTTCAGTGCGTAGTGTTGTTACAGCGAACAATGGATGACTTCCCGTCTGCTTGCGTTAGCTTTACGAAAACTTTCCAGATTCCTTTGCTGAGTGCCCACTTTGCCACATTGAAGTGCTCTGATAGGGGTAATGATTGGCCTGATTTGCTATCGCGACGTGAATGCACTGAATTGAGTGCACTTTGGAGTTCCCCGACTTCAAACTTTTCAAATGAGGAAATGAAACTTACGAATGCACCCCCCGCATCGATGCATACAAAGTTTGAAGAGCATAAGGCATTTTTCCGTCGAGTTCAGAGCGAAGGAGAAGGATTTAAGTTTACAAAAGTTGAATTTGTCTTCAAGTGAGTACTTGTTTTGTAACAGAGAGCTGTTGTGAAATATGCTATGAAATGGTCTGTAACGAGCATTCACTTTAATATGAAATTTCGTTGATTGCAGGAGTTTCAGAAGTTCTTCGGAAATGTTTACCCTCCTTTGCATCTGAGATTTTCTTCTGTGAATTTGTAAAATGCTTGAAGGAGGTCACATTCAAGAAGCGCCATTCACGCGTAATGGGCTAAGTTAAGATGGTAATAGCTTTTGACTTTGAGAAGTTGAGAAAAGGAAACACATGGGTTTCCCAGGAGGTTAAAAGCTGTAACACTTGCAGTTCGGGGATGGCCTTTCCCTTGGCAATTTTCTCACTTGACGTTTGTTTGGGTGAAGGATGGCAGTCGTTGACATTCATTTTTAATTTATATTTGTTTGTAAGATGGATAATTGATTGACACGCTTTTCCCGAGGCAATGGCCACCTGATTCATAGCGGCATTTCGATATCAGACCTGCTTGAGTCTCTTTATTTTCTTGTTTGACTACAATTCGCATGTACCGAGCTTGGGACATCAATCCTCAATAACTGGCACAATCTTTCACCCGATGCCTCCTATTTTTCACATCAAATTTGTCGACCTGATTCTGCCTTGTGCGTGTCATCTCAATTTGCTTGGGTGTCAGTTTCCAGGAAGATGCTTGTCTGCGCTAGAATCTGCAGAGTACAGCCAAGTTTCAAGTTCTTCACGTCTTTGTCTCACCGTTGAAGGAGGCCTAGAGTTCTATGTCTTGTCCAAAAGGCAAAGTTGTGGAGACTTTACCAAGAAAATTAATTTTATTTTCATTATGAATGTCCTTCTACTATCCCAGAGCTTATTCGGCCTTCTAAGCCTTCTTGATTGGAGTCGGCTTTTGTGATCTCAAGATAACTCTTTACTGATTAATATTCGCCACCCAACAGAAGTGAATCCGTGGAAAAGTAAAAATAATACGGCTGGCATGTGAGTTTCGCTTGATTTTCTAAAATAATGTTGCTAAGGTCACAAAGTAGCACGTCGAAATGTCTAGAACCTTTTTTTCACATTTATGTAAGTTATCGGTGGGTTCGTTGCTGACCTTAATGTAGCAGCGAGACGTCCCTATTCTCACTTCAAGGTCAGTACTTTGGAAAGTTTGGTAGGAATGTCTGCCTTAATGCACGCTGTCATATGCGGCCTTGAATTCCGTACAATGCTGCTCTATATTGACGGATGTTATCGAAAGCACTTGAGATTGCTCATCGAGAAAAATTCGTTGTCTCGAATACTGCTGCACTGTAACGACAGACGTTGAGCAAATCAGATGAGAGATATCCCTAAAATCATTGGTCCTGTTGGTTTTTTTGGGAAGAAGAGGTAGAGAGAAGAGGAAGAGGCTTAATAGCTGAACGGGCTGTACAGCACTGCCAGTATCAATACAAATATGTATAATCTTCGATCTAAAAAACATTAAAGCCTGCCCATTGACATAACAAAGAATTCCTTGATTTAGTCGGCACATTGAAGAAAATGGACTTACGAAGGAAACTAGTGAGAGATTGTGTTGACTGGACTGCCCTCTCAGTTAAGGACCAGATGAGTTCTGACGTGTACTGTTTTACAAAAGCAAAAGAAGACGACGACACTTCTGCAGCATCTATGATATTAACTGGAATGCCTCTACTACCTTAAGATTGTAAAAGTTAGATAAAACGCAAATATTTAAAAAAAAAAATCGGGAATTCTTTATTATATCGTAAAGTAGACAGGATGAGGTTATGTGTGGAATAACACATCAGCCAGATGAACGCCGCGGCTTTGCTGGCACATACGCGATCTTTTAATTACTTTTTCAAACACCGTTTTGCATAAATGCTGTGGTATTTCATTGATGCAGCGTCCAATTTCCTCTTCTAGGACTTGAGTCGTCGTTGGCTTATTCGCATAAACCATCGACTTCAAAAGGACCCAAAGAAAAAAGTCCAATTGTGTTAAATCGCACGATCTAGGCGGACAATTCTGATCTCCAAAACGCGAAATAACACGACCGGGAAATGACTGATGCAGCAATTGAATTGTTTCTCTGGCTGTATGAGATGTGGCGCCGTCTTGTTGAAACCACACCCCCCCCCCCCCCCCACATTCATTTCTTCAATTCTAGGCACGAAAAAATTAGTTATCATTTCACGATACCGAACACTATTCACTGTTTGCGCTTGACCTGACTCATTTTCATAAAAAAAGGTCCAATGATTCCTCCAGCCCAAAATCCACACTACACAGTGACACGTTGAGGATGCATTTGCTTCTCGTGAATCACTCGAGGATTTTCCTCGCCCCAAATGCGACAATTCTGCCTATTGACGAAGTCATCAAGCAGGAAATGGGCCTCGTCACTAAAGAAGATTTTATCGGCAAAACCAGCATTTTCATGTTGTCTCTCCAGTACCCAATTATCGAACTCAATTCGCTGTGCATGGTCAGCTGGCTTCAGTTCCTGAGTCAATTCAACTTTGTGTGCATGAAGATGCAAATCTTTCGTCAAAATTCGCTGCATAGTGGATTTGGAAACACCAATTTGCTGAGCTCGGTATCCAATTGAGGTGGATGGAGTTTGAGCGACATAATCACGTACTGCTGCGATATTTTCGGTCGATCGACCTGGTCGAAGGCGCGTTGTTGTCTGTACATCAGTGACAGACCCAGTTTCAGGAAATGTTTCCATTAATCGCTTTACAGTTGACTCTTTTGGAGCGTTATTATAACCATAAATTGATCGCAATTTGTGAACTGTAGCCGCAAAACCTTCACCATTTCTTCGCGCATGTCTCAAGAAGTACAGAATCCCGGAATCTGACTACAAGAAGTTCTATCCTAATGAGGTCTTGTATAACGAAGCAAACGTGAATAGGGTTGATAATTTTATTATTAAACTGATTCGGAGGCATGTTGCACGAGCCATGACCTCTGAGAATGATCTCATATTTGGGGCCTACTACCCAAATGACGAGTACCACGAGAACGCTCGCCGAAGGGGTTTTATTCCACCGGAAGCGTTCTTGTATCTTGACCGCATTGGACTGATCCAGGATGCGGAAGCATGTCCACTTATCTACCACGTGGTGAGAAGGACAGTGGACAGGCGACTGTTGTACGATGCCAACGTCGTTAGTCGGGATGCTCTCCGGTTCAGCACATCCATCTCCATCCGTGATAGAATGGACACGGATAAGGACCGGGGGTTCTACTGGTGGTTAGAGCCACACCAGGAACCCCAGCTGTCGTCAGCCTAGTAGGTTAGGGTTGGTCCCCCACGGCCAACTCACATTTAGTATAAGTTAGGTTAAGTTAGTAATTAAGAATAAATATAAAAACTGCACATAATAACAAAAAAAAAAAAAAAAAAAGTTAGTCGTAAGTATATTTAAGTTAGAATAGGATATATTAAGGTAGATTGAGATTTTTTTGTAGAAAATTCCATAGATAGCTAAGTTTTTAAAAAAAAACGTTTTCTTAGTTTTAAAAAAATAAATAATAGTTTTTATTAATTTAAAAAAATAACTAGCATTGACGCCGAAAGGCAAAAACAAATATATTAATAGTTTAGCTTAGAGCGCCCGCATAGAGCCAGTAAGTAGTTAAAAGATTTCGATTCTGTCGTGCCTAGGTTAAGCGTTTTATACCTAGTTTTAAGATACTATTAGATAAACAATAAAAAAAATGCCTTTTAAACTAAACTAAAAAAACCTTCACCATTTTGGTAAAACAATTTCACAATGAGAATGCGTTGTTCATTCGTGCAGCGCTCCATTTTTATCAACCTTATACCTTCTACCAACAAACAATAATAATTGTTCAAATGTCAAACAATGACAATTCGAATGGCGCCAAATTTAAATCTTGCGTTCTTGTTGGGACACCCTTTATAAAGCCTTCTAACTAGAGAGGTATGCTGCTTGAGATCCAAGTCCACGTCAAACTGTGATGTCACCCGACGAAGAAGCAGTTATTTAACATTAAAATTAATTTAGATAACGCTACAGTTCTCAGGCGCTATGTACCTTCTTCAGCAACTACTTGTATTTGGCGCGTTATTCTTCTCTCACCAGAATAGTGGACCTACAGTTTATTACCGACTCCGAAGGCACAATTTAAGAAACTTTCCATTAACAAACAGAACTCCTTGAGTGTTGTGAGCAATTCGAAAGAGGCGGTGACGTCAGAAATTGCTAGATAAACTCTCAAAATTCAGGATCTAGGACATTCAGTGTGTAAGTCGTTGCATTAAACCAGCCATGGTGTGGGTTGGTGGGTTTAAAAAACTATTACTTCCATGCCATGAAAATAACAAATAGAACAGATTCCCCGACACTAACTTTGATAGCGATTTAACTTATCGCATCGTGATTCCTGTGGAAATACCCAAGTCTGTTCCTTTCTTATTCCCACAGAGTGCATGTTTTTTTACTGTACTTATGAACCTAAGATATTTTTATTCTGTCTGATTACGACGTACGATGCAGTCTTGGAATGTGACAGGAAATTAACGTTCTATCAACGAGCCCATAGAAAGTGACGGAGGTTCGCGTTGCTCTGAATCTAAGACAAAAACGTCATTTTTCGGTCGAATTTTAGAAACACATAATTTAAGACACTCTAGACTGGCCGCCTTCAATTCTTTTCCACATCCAGCCCCAAATTCCAATTCCATTTCATCCATTTCTCCTCCATTAGGGACTGAATGAAGCAACAGAACGCGGGCATTAATTAATTTTGTCGTTCATCCACACAGCTAATGGACGCGGTTTCCTGCTGAAACGCATTCCGCGTACAACATCTCATCTCTTCGCTCATTCGCATCGCCTCCGACGCCGACGACGTATATAAACATTCCTCCACACTTTATACAGAAAACTCATCCTCTCCCGATAGCGCTTTGCTGCCAACGTGTGCCCTTACCAGAGCATGCACGATTTTCAGAAGATTGTTTCTCTTCATCGCGTACACGCGAAACTTGATCCTCAAGTCGAGCCGTGATGGTCTCCGGCCGTTAACATCTTTAAAGACAACAAACGGCGTTGCATCTGCCAAGCGCACTTATCTCCCCGCCCACACATTTCCCGTTCACCATCGCCATCGCACAAGAGAGTTCGTGTCACTAGCAACGAGATAAGTATGCAGGCTATAAATAGATTATTCCCCTCTGCTCCAGACACGAGACTGCGATCCGAGTTGACGACGAACAAAAACACGACAAAAAAAACAAAAAAACCTTGACCAAGCCAAAGTCAAACGCATGCAGCCAAGTTCCATGCTCTCCGCGTCATTCGTGCTGACCTTCGGAATGTGCTTGTGCAGTGCACTACCATGCCGGTGATTACAAGGAAAGGGGGACAATGAGAGGGAGAGAGAGAGAAAAGAATTTGAGCCCGAACTAAGGAGGAGGCGTCACCACAACGGCAGCCCTGCTGAATGAAAGGCCTCTACGTATCACACTTCGAAGGCACGCTGATTACTTGGAACAAGAGACGAGGAATCAACAAATTGGGTTCTTCCAGCCGGCACCACATGGAGGGCACTTTGTTTGATGATCACTCTCTGCAGACACCGGAAAGCCACTTGAAAGGCAGCCACACTCTCACTCGGTTCCTTTGTGGCATTTGTTCTGGCCCACTGTTTGGATTATCCGGAAGGCAGCCGTTGTTAATGATTTAATCCATGATTTGCATACAAATCGATGTTGTTTTGTTTTCAGGCTGTGTCTGGAGGCGGGTTTTTCTTTTCTCAGGCGTCCGGGAAACACGGGAAAAAACATGTGTGATGCGATTCGATTTGCAACTTTGACTGGCGGCGTGTCGTCGTGGGTGTTCTGAAAGGCATACTGAAGTGAGAGGTGAGCACTTTAGCTACGCACTTGGAACAAGCAAATGATGATCTGCAACGTGGTTGTACCCATGACTGTTGATGTGAGTGAATGGATGGCCGAGTTCAGTCGGCCAATTATCACGAACGTCGTAGGAACGGGGAAACTTCGGAGTTTTTAGATGTCATCGATTTGGCGACGATAGGGATCGCTGTTGAATTGATCGTTTTCTAAGACCATATATTTGGAATGTCAGAATAAATTGGAAACAACGCAATGGTCCTTCTTTACAGAAAGCAATGTTTCCTGTTGTGTATATAAGTTCCCATTACCGCTATTTCCACCCACTTTAGATTTTGCTTACAACCTTTTGTCTGGTTTGAATTGGAAAGTTTCTCGTCTGGCACATTCAAAATCAAGAAAAAGTCAAATGGCACCACCTACTGGAACAAGTCGAGGCACAAAATGAATCATTTCCACAGACAACTGCCAGTTTCCTTTCGCTCTATCTCCGCCGGAACTCATCCTTCATTCTGTACCCCAGTTCCGATCGCGAATTCACTCTTTGAATCCAATCTGCAATCACAATGCAGGCTCCAAGCAGACTCGTCTGAGACGCGCTGCTGTAGATTCCCCCGGAGGCCTTCCTGTGATTTATAGCTCCGACAAGCTTAGAGCGTGTCTGAGACGAGTTTTGTTTGCAATTTCACTGCTCAATGTTGCGACATCCGGTCAACGGACACGGTGGGCAAAAAGTGGCACACACAGCGGATTTAAATTTTTTCAGAGACTTGTATCCATGCAAAAAATGCCATCTCCCCACCGCTGCTTATCGAGAATTGCATTTTCCCGCCGATCAAGTATGCGAACCAGTTTGCATAGCCCCGACTTTAAAAAGCCCATTTATCCGATGCGGCAATTATCAGAGGCAAACTGCGCAAAGGGTCCGAATACCTGTGACGCGCCACAGTCGCTGTGTTGTGTACACATCGTTGGTTTCGGGAAAGGAAAACTTCACTGCACCAAAACTCAGAATGCTTGTGGTGGCAGTGCCGCAATGAAAATCGATTCGGTGCCGTGAAGCACATGAAAACAATTCCGTTTTGTGTGTCATGGACAAAGGACCTTGTTTCAGAGTGCGGTGGCGTTTCATTCCCTCCGCACACAATGTTTTTAATCGATATCCTGACGCTTTGTTCTCCTTGCGACGGGGATGTAGTTCAATATGTTAAATTTTTGACTGGACAATGTTGTTGTTTCTTGGTATGAATTTATCGATTCTGGGGAACTCACTATAGGGGGCAATGGGTTCAGTTGCGGTGAAAGCATTTATTGCGTGTGATGAGAAGGGATGATAGGAGCTGAATTAAGAGGCTCATAGGCACAACACTTGTGTTCATAGATCCGTGTGAGCAGCGGTATTGCTTTTCATTACTATAAAGATATAAATTTGGCATGAATCTCATATGATTTCAAAACTTTTACTAAAGAAGACTTTGAACTTGTAAGCATTTTGGTCATAAAACAGTAACTAGGTCATATGTAATTTTGTATTCGTATGATGTCATTAAAATGCAGTTATTCGTTTCATGGTTTCAAGTTAGCAGCGCTGGTATTTGAAACCAGCCGACTTCAGCCGTCATTTGAAATGTCACTATATTAGTTGAAAGTTTGCCATTTGTTCTGGATGACACATTAAATAAGTAACACGCCCACAATGAACTATAGGTTCATTCCACTGGTAATATGTTCGTATAACAAATTTGCTTAGCTTGATTGATTTTTTTGTTGGAGGTTGAGAATTACTGCTCGACTAGAAAACTAGTCTATTGTACTCGTACCACAGCAACGTACATTAAATGTAATTTCTTGGTCTTCCGGAGGAATACCAGGAAGCGCTTCTGTGATGAAGGACCTTAAGTTTTCAGCTCCTACCACATCAGACCCAAAGAGCCGCCAACTGTTCCGAGCAAAGACGAAATATTGACAAAGGAAGTTCTCTGCAACGTCTTCACCTTCTCTCAGACGCCTCATAAGGTTTCATTACTCAGCCCAGGCACACTAAAGAGCTTAGTGAAGCTGAAATGTCTCATTCGAACGCCAAAAATGCAGTTTTTCCTGTCTAGATTTAAAAACAATGCTGCGGTTTTCTTACTGACGTTCGGGAGCAAGCGCTTGTTCAGCCTGCATCCTGGAGTCATGTCTCTGGTTGTGCTGTCGAGAGACCAAACCGTCAACAGACACCCAAACTAAGGAAGCGGGTAGTCCCCGAGAGACCCAACTGTCGATGGAGGCAATCGGACGCGACAAGGATGCGGCAGTCCTTCTTTGGGCCTTCGTTGGTTGGGATACACTGCTCTGGAACGCTCAGATTTAAAAACTGGTCCATTGTACTACCAGGCAGTAACTTTCATTTAATGATGTTTTCTGGTGTTCCGAAAAAAGACCAGCAGTCGCTTCTGTGATAAAGTGCTTAAGTTTTCAGCTCCCACCACATCAGTCCCAATCAGCCGTCACCTGATACCAGCATAGGCGGGACATTGACAGAGAAATGCTCTAAGGTGGCTTAGTCTTCTCCACAGCCTTCGCAAAGGGAGACCCAACCGTCGACAGACGCCCAAACCAAGGAAACTGGTAGTCCCAAGGCGGGTTTGGGCACTACGAATACCTCATTTAAACCTTGCCTAGCCAGTTCACCGACAATTTGGTTTCAAATGATTCCGTGGTGTTCCTGGGCCTGGACAAGTCTAAGCAAATTTGGTCTGCAGACCGGATTAAAGGTAGACTCGCATTCCTGTACTATCTTTGGAATGCTGGCTATAAGGATCGCAATGGTTTCCGCCTGGAAGAACGACGCGAAATTACTTAAAGAGGTGTGAAGTCTAATGCTGTCCTTTTTTAAGACCTCAGCTACAAATCCGTTCATATCTCAGTTCAATCTTAAAGTCATCCATAAAAATCCGTGTACATCCCCTTCCTGGTTCAGTTTCTGGCCAAAGCCACTCCTGAGCACAAGGAAACTAGACCTTGTATAAACGCTGGATTATTTATGCCCTCGCATCATCGTGAGACTAAAGTCATAGGAAATGCGGGGCGCGAGGTCATCAAAGCTCCAGTGCGAGTTGAACCAAAGAGTACTTCTTTTTAGTCGGAATATGACATTGATTGTGCATCCCATGATCTGAATATCAGGGGGAGAATTTTCAGCAAAACATTAGTAGTAAAAGTAGGCGTGCTCGGGAGACCCTCTCATGGAACTTCTACGGCCACCGTATTCTAGGATTCAACAGGCGTGATCTGCCTCGACTACCTGGAGAAGGCGAACATGACTGCAGAGCTGTACTATGCCGAAACCGAAAACCTTCCAGCTTGATGAAAATCAAATGATATTCAGCTAAAATTTATTTAGACACTAAATGTATTTTTACTCCTGATCTTGAACAAGTTTTTATCTGTGCGGCGCTAGGCAAAAGAAAAATCAAGTTTCAGACGACATTGAGATTACCCGCTCCACTGAATCATAAAACACAGATAAGCTTCAGTGATCGTTGATCTGTGTTCTATCACGGCTTAGAATATTGCGTACATCTGCCGAGCTAGACGGATTAAAATGCCAGCGATGTCATTATCGATTGCTTTGGAACACATTTGTCACGTGCTTTGTTTGTATACATTTGAACGGTGTACTGATTATCAATCGAGAATGTGATTTGTTTTCACAGAATTGTTTTTAGAGCCTCCCTGAGTAGGGCTTGCTCTGGCCCGGGCAGTCTAGTTGTCCGCGTAAGTTCTTGTTTTCGACAGAGCTCACTCACTGAAGACCTTTTGCAACCTTTCCAACGTCCAGACAGCAAACATTTTCTAAACCGTTTCCGACATTACAAAAAGACGGAAAATTCATTTCAAGCTGCTGAGAGGACTTAGATTTTAAGTACTACTGAATACTTCAAAGTGAAATCTAACCCTTCTTTTTCAGATGGTACCTTTTCAGCACGGACAGAGTATTAGATTCTTACGCACTGTGTCCCCCAAGGGACTAGGAACTTACGCCGTAGAAACTACGAGTGTTGTGCCTGTATATTGTGTTCACTCTCTCTCCGCAAGAGAGAATTTATTACGAACTCCAAACACTGAGGTTTGGTTGTGGTCGCCGTGGCGTAGTGGGTAAGTGCGTCGACCCACACGCAGAGTGTCTAGGTTCGATTCCCGGGCGGGACGCATTTTGTTCACGGCACCACCCCAACTCAAAGGGAATAAATTGTCTATGAAAAGCTTCTCAAATCTCGCCGTTCGGAGGCATGTTTCGTGAGGATTAGCATTCATCAGCATCGTCATCATCTTCGTTAACCCCCATGTTCCAACAACGAGGTCGTGGAGGCCATGCACATACGAAAGGCCCATTTTCCTTCTCTTCAAATATTCTCGATCTCGTGTAGTCACTCTCTTTTACTAAAACTAATCTGCCTCTCTCTCATTCTGTTCTAATCTAGGCGCAAGTTGTGTGTACCCAATTTGCGCGTTCATGCTAATGGTTCTTTCCGATGTTGTCCATGACGCCTCCTCTATAACAAAAATACCCAAAATCTCTAGCAGCACTTAAGGATCACATGTATTAATCGAGGCCCTAAGACACTTCTAACCATGAAGCACTTAACCTTACAATCCTCCTCCAAAGAACTAACAAAACAGATGTCCATCCCTAGCGGCATTCAGATTTTTACTGAAGTTCAATGTCAGTCCGCATAACATGCACAGTGTGACGTAAATGAACAATTAGTTCAGAATGCAAAGATATTCAATGCTATGTACATTGGCATCACAATCCGGTATTCAGTAACTCAAACGACTACCAACCACCACTAACTGGTTCCCACTAACACGGTGTCTAGCGAGGAAGTCATTAAATCTGGTCGAAGTCAGCATGTAAGTGCCGACACCTACATTGTACCCGATCAGTGGCTCGACTGCACTTAACCAATGCCTTCAAAGCGGGCAATAAGTGCTGCTGAATTATAGAGCTGAGAGACAAGGAATGTGTAGATCGACTAGAATGAGATTTACATTAAAGGGAAAAATCTACACCCCACTTGACACACTGCTGCTATCTTTTCTCATCTTTCACACTGTTCCTACCATCCCTTAGCAACATTAAATTTTATTTCAAATTCCTCATAAAAAGCCAATAATTCGTCTAATTGTCTTCATCATCATAAAGGAGGCTGAAACAAAAATTTCCATTACTTTACGAGTGAAGAGAAAAAAAAACCAAAATTTGCCCGCAACAGGCATATGTATGAGCTCATAAACCAATGAAACTCTGAGCCCCATATCTAAAGGTAATCACCCAGTCATTTAGATGCTTTATCTGAGCTTGAGCGATAGCTGACGATAAGCACAACCGCAGCCAAACGCAAAAAAAAATCTACCTTATCATAATAAACTGGAAAATAAAGGAACAATGACTCTCGCGGACAGATTTTTACAGGTTACGCGGCTATCTGCATTGAGTTCTGTGCTCCGCATCACGTACATATGATCATCGAGGCTTCGATGAATCCATATTGCCTTAAATGGGATGAGTTTGTGTTGAGAAAGAGAACAAAAACACGCAATTACTGACAACTTGTGGGGGTTGAAGCGTAATGAGTCAGAATGATAAATACACATCATTTGCGTACTCCTTTGTCTTTACAAAGAAATGGTGCGGCGCTATTTCCTGGCGTGATGGATTGTAGCCACTTTGATAAAGGCCAGATCTTCAACTGCTACATCAAGTAACGCTTTATCGCCCCTAAGAGCAACCACTTTAGACCAAAACTCATTGTATCATCAGTCAATCGCGTTGTTCACATCGAAATCCATTCCATTCATTTAGTGGGACAATCGCCTTATTCACTTCCTTTCGCAAATCAAATGGCTTTCAAAACAAGGCCCACATAAGGTGTCATAATGTGTATCGTTACCGCATAGACTTCACTCTGCTGGATGGTCACGTACGGAACACCACTCCGTAAGCTAATTTGCAATCACCTGACACTAATGTATTTCGTCCCCCACTTCCACGGCCCCATATTCGGCAGTTCCATTGTGCCGTTCATCACTTCCCAATGCAAACAATTCCTCAAAGTCCCTTGTGTCCACGCGTTCCCCAGCTGCCTCCTCCAACCGAGCGCAATCGATTAACCATTTGTATACCCGTTCTCCTAAATGAGGAAACGTGGACAGAGTTAATGTACAGCATGTGTATCCCATTGCCGACATGTGCCCTTATTTATTCAACATGCCAGCCAAGTAAATTAGTCGAACCCCCGGTCAAATCTCATCCATTACCCATGCCCCAAGACCCAGTTCGTTCCTGAATACACATCTTTCTGATAAATTAGGTCATGCCACGCCATACAGTGCCTCTCCTAAGCTCTGTCACCAGCCGAAACGCGGCGCACCCAGTCCAGACACTCATCAAGGGTTCGGTCTGCCCTACAGCACATCCTTCGATGCGCCCTATTGATTTTCATAATTCGCACTGATAAGGAAGAGTGCTTTTAATTCCCCACGCGATAAATGCAGCAATTGACAGCCATTCGCTCCACACCCACTCACCGGGGAGGGAGGCGAAAAAGTAAACACGACCAAATGCGGATGGGAAGTCAAGGCACACCCATGCCATCAGATCGTTTTCGCAAACCGCAAGCCACAGCGATTCCCCGCGCGCATCAACAAGCCCAATTTCGGGTTAAATGCAACAAAAATACAAAAACCACCGAGTCACCTGACAAGTTTCTTATTTTCTTTAATTCTTCTTGTTGCTACGAACCTTTTTGACAGCAAGACGCGCGATGATGTTTTTCTGTTCGATGGCCGTGCAAATTCCACTCAACCTCTGCTTCTGTTGTGGTGGTTGTGCTACCCTCGGTGTTGTTGTTGCCGCTGCTGGGCTGCAGTGAGGAGAATTTTGGTGTTTTATTTTTTTCCCACGCACTCCTCTCTCGCTCTCACTCTACACAAACAAACAACTTGTTTCACTGGGTGAACTCGCGGGGAACCCTTAAATTTTTCGGTTTTCCTTGGGATCACAATCGGTTTCGGTTAATTAAACCCGAGGTTTAATTTCAAAAACAAGCGAAAAAAGAAAACACGAAAAGCTCATGGGCTGCGGATGGGGGCAGAAGACGCGCGCGTTTTAATATTCGCACTTTTTCCAATGTGAGTTTCTCTCGCTCTTCACCACTAACTCACCACCCGGCGAGGATGGAAATCGATTTTTTTTTAATTTAAGCGCTTGTCGGCTATGCACTTTCGATTTGGATTTTTCAGCGAAAAACACACACACGCTCGTGAGATAATTGGTTTTCTTCGAATTGCTCGCGTTTGCCGGAAACGATGCGATGGCGAATTGGATTTAGAATTTCTGTGATTTTCGTTCGGAGGACACGAGAGAGAAAATGAAAAGAAAAAAAATTTCGTTCGTGACAGGTTCACCCGATGCGGTGCTCTGTCACTCTGTTCGTCTGTCAGCCGAGGGGAAAATATTCTCGCAAGTTGTGTGTGTTGAGATTTTTTTTCGGACAATATTTTTGACATTTGTGTGGTGAGTTCAGCTGACACGGGGATGTTTGCGAGGTGAATAAATTTTCTCATCCCATAATTTCGTCTCTCTGGCAGGTAGATGGTGCTGGGAGCGCCATAGAGATATTTGAAAAGTAGAATTTAAAATTGTAGAGTTCGACGATACAAAGAGCATCTAGGGTTCAACTGACGGAGCGGGCGTAGCTGTCACTATGCCTCTAATTCAATTCGAAACAAAATAAAAAGAGTAGAGGAACCCTATAGAGCTGAACACTGATCAATAATGGATTGAAGGAGTTTATAAAAGTCGACACAGCATTATGATACCGTGTGGTCACACAGTGGCGTAGTGGGCTTGAAGACCTCGTATTTTTCACCGAAACTTTCAAGTTGCGGACAACACCTAAAGAGTACCAATTGTCTACGAAACGCTTCTCAAATCTCGCCTTTCGGAGTTTTCGAACAACAGGTGCGCGCACAACACAAGTAGTTGTTGTAGAAGCCCTAGCCCCTTGTGGTATGTAGTCCCACTCAATTATTATTGTGATACCGTAGAAGTAAGCTCTTAACCGACTATCGAATCGGATAATATATTCGTTCAGGATTTGCTAAAGGAACGCCATTAACGTAAAAACCAAACTAAAATTATGAAACTGCTTTAGATTTGGAATCATCACATTTAAGTCCTGGCAGCCAGTGGAAAATGATACGCTCATTCCCGGTTGGGCTAGCTCTGGGAATATTCAATTGCAAAGATTTCACAGGGTTTTTCAACTACAAGGGATTCCTTATGAATTGTGCAATGTGAGGATGAGCAACTACAAGTAGAGGGAACCTACAGATTTTTGGCGACACCGAACGGCGAGATTTGAGCAGCTTTTCATAGTACTCTTTGAGTGTTGTGAGCAATTCGGGGTGGAGCCGTGAACAAAGCTAGATGTTCCGTCCGTAAATTGAACCTGGGATCTTGGCGTGTGAGGCGACGGACTGTTTGCTGTGTTTCATCTGTAATTACTGTACAGATCCATTTTCAGAGTCTCTTGAAAGACAAAGACGAGCTGTACAGCTTGTACACACTTTCAATTATCTTGCTTGTCTTATTCCCGCTTTTATAGTTAGTTTAGTAGGCATGTTTACACAAAACAAAAACAAATTAAAGCTCACCATAAAAGACAAAGTAGTAGATTCGTGAACTCTGTACGGTTAAGACTGACTGACCAGCGAGCCGTTGAAAATCACTTGCTCAAGTTTTTCTCTAAGAAACTAAAGAAATTCTACATCAAACTATGAAGCTACCCGCAGAAGGGAAAAATGTCGTAGATAATAATGGTCAAAATTTAATTGGAGTACAATCCGTTTTTTGCGTTCAACATGTTTTTTTCGTTGAAAAAACTTAAAGAATACATCACTCAAAGTATTGTCCTTCCGAAACCATCATCCCATCTCTCTGGTAATTTTGGAATACCGTCCCTACTCTCTGGCATCGATTCAATCATTGAGCCATTCTTCGAGATCTTCAAAAGACCCGAAGCTGTGACATCCCGTATCGTTTTGTATTCGTCGAAAAAGTTAACAGCCGGCAGAAGCAAGGTCTTGCCAATACTAGACGTGGGATAAGACCTCCCATTTCAGTGTTTCCAGGAAGTTTTTGACTGCCACAGCCCGAGTGTTATCAGGTTGACAAATCACCTTGTCATGCCTTTCGGTCGTTTCTGGTCGTTTTTCACACAATGCACGACTCATACGAATTAATTGTAGTTTATAAAGTTTCTTATCAATGGTTTCACCTGGTTTTAGCAGCTCAAAGTGCATCACACCCATTTAGTCAGGATTTGTTTCCCCAATAGTTTTGATGAAAAACTGCTCCTGGGCAATAATTATGTTGATGAGGTTCTCATCGATGACAGAAGCGTACTTAGACTAGTTCCATAATCTATAAAAATCAGCCAAAATATGTCCTCAACTTATCTACAAGCGAGTCTATTGGGCATTGGACCATAACCTAACGCATTATATGTTTCGAACATGATTTCCGATGAAGTCTTCCAAGATGCAGTTCCGAGGTGAAAAAAACGCCTTTCGACATTTCCATTTTTCTCAATTCCCAATTGCTATTGAAAAAAACAAATTTCCTTAATTTTAAGGGAACGAAAATTGTTTGCTTTGTAATTCCCAATGATTTATCGAGTTCACTTTGTGTTTGGCACGAATCTTGATTCAACAAAGCCATTAATTCCTCATCTTCAAACTTTTTGGGCTGGTCAAGACGCTCTTTGTCTTCGACTCTAAAATCTCCACTTTCGAAGCATCGAAAACACTCTCTGCATGATTTACAGGTTGGAGCAGATACACAATAGAATTCTTTAAGCAATCGTGAGGATTCAACTTCTTCCAATTAAAAAAGAAAATCACCACTTCCCGCAAGTGCTGTTTACTTAAAACAAAGCCGGGGTTCTATGCGGACTCGAGTGTTGGGCGACAAACAAAACGTAGATTCTTGACACCTACGCGTTGAATATATGGTCTTGTCTGCGAGAAAGTCTAATGGAGGACTGGACATAACAGCGAACTCTACGTGCTGTAATAAGACGTGGTTGCAGTTCGGAAAACGAAAAAATCGACGACTACAAGGGCTTGGCCACATCGAGAGAATTTACAATAAGCTCCAGATAAGAGTGTCTTCCAATGTCAGCCTTCGTATTCAACAAGGAGAGGAAGACCAAATCTTCGGGATAGAGACAAAGTGATCACGGATGCTACAGAGCTTGGTCTTGTCAACTGGAAACAGAGTGCCCGTAACCGTCAGGAATGAAAGGCAGCTATAGCTATAACACAGGTCAGATGTAAGTATGTTTAGTTATTTGCTTTTGTTCGTATGTTTTATTTCTCCAATGAAACACCGTTATTTAGAGCAAGAAAACGACAGGGGTTGTGGTCGTCGTGGCGTAGTGGGTAAGTGCGTCGACCCACACGCAGAAGCTCTTGGTTTGACGGGACACCTTGCATTTTTTTCACGGCACCACCTCTAGTATCAATTGTCTATGAAAAGCTTCTCTCGCCTATATTCTTCTACGACACACCGTGGTGGTGGTGGCTATTTGGATGGGATACTAGGCAGGGACTAGTGGGACTGGTTCCGCGGATAAATTTCTAAATAGATCCACTTCGAAGGCGGTGGACAGAGGAGAAGTCTTTGGTCAGACAGCACTTTGGACATGAAATTTCTTTTGGGTTGTAACGTCTCTTTCTTCGAATTGGAACATGTTTCGTTAGAGAATCTTGCCAAATCAAGCCAAGCGATTTACTGGAACTGGCGTCACATCCATAGAAAAAAATATTTTTTTCTTCATGATTTTTTGTCATACTTCATCGGAACCGAAGCTGTTGGGATCATCGGAAACGTACAAAAGTGTGTGACAAGACAGACAGGCAAACGAAGCAATATGCAACTTTTCAAAGTACAGGGACCTCCGTCTGTTGCACAGCCTGCCTCTTTGTCAGTGATTGATTAAAAATAGCCCAACCACTGTGTTCAATGAACACCTGAATGGACAGAAGCCGAAAGGCTTAAGAAATATTGTAATCATAGGTTAGCTTAGAGCACTTGTTAAGAGTCAGTAAGTTAGAATTAAGATTAACAAATTAGATTAATAAGCTAGTTTAAGTATTTTTTGTCTAGCATGTAAGAAAAAAATTGTTTGAGAAATATGAATAAAAATGCATTGAAAACAAAACTAAACTAACATTTGTGAATGGATCTTAAAAACTTCTTGAGCACTTTCGAAAGACATTGACCTTATACTCTGTCCGAGCTCATCTTCGAGGACAGAACTCATGTCTCGGATTGTGAGCGAAGCTGGTGGACCATGACAATTTGGCAGCACTTCCACGAGTTGATGGGCCATTCTGAGATTGGTAAGCAGTTTTGTGAGTCTGGAAGCATGACATGAAGACCATACCATCAAGACACAATCCCGGCTGTAACATCTTTAATTCAGGTGAAATTAAGTGAATTGACTCGAAGGTTTTCCCCAAAAATCGGAGTGAGGAGACGGTTATTGGAACGGAAAACTCTCATTTCTGTACAAAGTTCAAATTAGAAGCATGATGTAAGTCCTGACTAAAGGCCTTCAGCCTGGAATTTTCACAAAAAAATGATTCAAATGACCGAAGAAGACAACAGCTAAATAAATTATTTGTTTACGTCTGATGAGGCCAATCTTAAGAAAAAAACAAGCGAAATTGGAAACAGAAATATTCCAGCAGATAAAATTGGACCCAGAACGAGTCACCTCATGGTGCGCAGTTTCATGAAGTTGCATGGTGGGTCACAACTTCTTTAAAGAAAACGGAAAACGATGTAGCAATGCGACCATTATTTAAAGATGTTGAAGGAGCACCCAATTGTCAATAAAATCGTGTAAAATCTTGTCGTTGGAATGCAGCAGTCAACTGTGGGCCCCCCTCTACTCCTGAGGAAAGACACAACACTTGTAGTTGCTGAAGAAACTAGGCACTGGTCCCTTGTGGGCTGTATTTTTAAAACTAGTTGCGTTGTGGCAGTTTTCATTTGCTCACCTCATCAATCGCAAAAACCTTTCTCCTTACGTTCTCTCTCTCAACAACTGCACAAGTTGGATATCTATCGAATTTGTAGATTTCCGTCATGGAAATGCCTTGATAATTCAACAAATCGATTCGATAGTTTATTGCTTCATCCTTCGACGACTACGCATGACGCATGTGTGTGTGTTGGTCTACTCAGCAAGTGGACATCATTGCCGCATTCAATTAAGTTGCTTCCCACTTTGTCATCATCTGAACTCAGTCCCGACCATGGCTCCTATTTATATGACGCCCAGAAGTGTAGTACGATGCCATGGCGATAACTGATTAATTCCCGATGTGGTCGCTGTGTATTTCGAGGGCACCAATTTTGTGGAAGCCTCGAAGGCGGGATTTTCTGTCTGAGCCCAACGCCCACCGTGTTGATACTGGGCGAACTCAATTACCGTTGAAAAGGGTGTCGCATCTCTCAAGCGAGGCGGTAAATTAAATTTGTTCAGTGAAGTCGCAAGGATCCACCTTTGAGGATTCAATTCTATGCCGGCGGCTTCGTCTCCTAATTAACATTGTTCCTTGCCCTCTGCAGGTCTCCTGCGGAAAATTGATTTGCCAGCGTGTGAGGGGGTGGTGGCACTTTCACAGGGTATTGCTCTTGATTTTAATTAATCTGACGCGAACTTCTAAGCTGAACTAAAGGTCAACAGACAAGAACGTAGATCAATAGATTGGACTGTCAGGATGTGGGTTTTGAGGTGGAGGGTGAGATTTTGGCCGTCAACTCGCAATGAACTGTGGCAGAGCTTTGTGCAATCGATACTCGTGAACCGGCGTTAATCGTGATGTTCTGTGAACGCTTTCCCTGCGAAGGAAGTCGATATGGCAACAGAATACCCGGCAAGCGATGCTTCAAGTCTTGAATGCCCCTCTTGTCACATGATTTCTAATTGACTTTCTTGAACATCCTGCAGGGAGATTAATTATCCTTCAGCTGGGTGAAAATGAGACCGCTTTCGAATGAGCACAAATCGAAACGCAATAACATTCAGCTTCGGCTTTAGCATCACCAGCACTTCCGTGACACTAATAAATTCAAGTTATTGCCATATCCTGGCAGAAGCACATTGAACATTAATATCCTTCCGCATAACTCACCCGAGAGCTCGCCAAGATGCGAATACGTGAGGAATTCGCATTGTTGTCAGCGTGTTTGCACTTAAGTACACAATTGTCCCCGACCATCCATCCGTGGCGCGGGCAGACGATATATGACAAGCAACAGGCAGAGTCTCTTCCCAGTCGACAACCCCCCACCCCCCCCCCCCCCCCCGTTCCCCCTCTCAGGGACGTGTGTATAGGCTAAGGGAGAGATCAGCGTCTATGACAGCCGTATTGTACGTTATGTCATGTTTTCTCACTTAAATGTCATGCTAGTTGCATTTATCAATTCCACTGTCAAGTGAGAACAGAAGACTGGAAATGTGAGAGCGCCTCGACGACGTCAGCAGGCGTTCGCCTGGGCGCTCCTAAGACATTCGAGAATTCCTTTATTCGCGTGGAGGACGTTGATGGGTGTTGGCAGGAGTGTACATGCTTGTTGAGAAGGAATTTTCAGTTCGATAATGAAAACGAGGATGTAGAGTGATGAGATTACAATGGTTTTGCGGGCATTGGAGGAGAGCGGCTCAACCTTTACGGAGTGACACTGGGACAAGGAATTAGAAACCTTCACAAGATGCTTGCGGGTTGTGTTGTGTGTGCCGATGGGGATTAGGTGCCACAGCAGACTCTGGTTGGATTTGAAATGAGAATTGTTGCAATGAAACGTGCAGGACTTAAGATATGAAACTTTGAATTGTGTCTGTTGTTCAGGGAATTAGAGGGAAAGAGTGCAACAGCTTGGGAGACTTGTAACTCGTTTCTACCAGAGACACTTGTGGTCTCAGTGTTGGAGAAGCTTATGACATTTTGAACGGCAAACTTGAATACGGGTCATGTCCAAGATGAAACATGTGTGCGGCTTAGGGACGGAGTATTGAAACAGGAACCTTTTTGGCTTCCTTACGATGGTCCCTTGCGTATATAGAAGATGCATAACGCTGTTGGGTGTAAGAATCTGCACAAGAGTGTTGTTAGGAGCTGGAGGAACACTTACCCACTACCCCACGGCGACCACCAACCATACGTTCGAATACCTTCAAGAGCTGAAACTTCCAGAAGTAGGGCGTAGATGGCTGCCTGATTGTCGAAGTTGATTCATCAGATTGTGGTTTTTAATCAACAGAAATTCATAGTTAATTCCACCATTTGCATGTGAAGGATTTCATTAAGTACCCGACATCTTTCAAAAAGTTGATACACGACTGACCTCAGTTTACTCGTTTTGGGCAAACAGGTGAAGTCTGAACTCCTAACGTGAAGGACTATACAATCATCTACACAGCTCCAGCTCTTATCTCACTAGACTTATTTGATGCGGTCTTCGACGCGGTGCAGTCTGCAAGAAAGAAGACACGAACAGTATCAATTTTGTAAGTAGTCCAGAATTTAAAGAACAGTCAAAATAACAGAACCGTCAGAACCAAAACCATCGACTACACAGACGCCTTCGAAGAAGAAGTCTCATTTTTAAAACCAAAGAACCTCTCCTATAAAGAGCGAGTGCTGCCTGAAGCTAGAGAACTTTGTCTTGTTGACTGGAACGAGCGTTGCTGGTCAGTTAATGATAAAAAGCAGGATGCACAAGCGGATACTAATTTTTGATGTGGAATGGATCACTTACAACAACATGATCGTGCTCATATGTCCAAACACTACAATCTGTCGTCTGACGTGTGTAAGTAAGGTTATAAGGGTCGGAAGTAGGTTGTCTTCTTCTTCTTCTTGTGGTGCTACAGTCCGGGGTGGACCTGGGCCTCAACCAACATGATTCTCCAACCAGCACGGTCTTTTGTCAGCTGCCTCCAGTTACGCACTTCAAGTTGGTTGAGCTCTTTCTCCACTTGTGTGCGCCACCTTAGCCTGGGCTGTGCAATGGCTCAGATTCGAAAACTTTTCGGGCCGGAGCAGTGGTGTCCATACGCTCTACATGGCCTAGCCATCTGAAGCGTTTTATTAGGAAAAGCTTGACTAGGCGCATGTCGCTGTACAACCCATAGAGTTCGTCGTTAAATCTTCCTGTCCAGATGCCATCACCGCAAACAGTGAATTTATATATGGTCCTTATTTGATATTCTTGGGTAGCCGGCTACTCGGTTAATACAAAAAATGTGTAATACTCGGTTAGAAACCCTCCACCAGATCAGTGATACACATTTAACTTACAACCATCATCTGTTATCTAAGTAGTTTTTTTTCTCAGTGTAGGCACGAATGCTTTCCTTTAAGCTATCTTTCGTATTCATTCGTAAGTGCTTTGCTGGTCTCTGTGCTGTAATTTAATCGGTCCTTGAACTTTTCTATTTTCAATGGTAGTCATTGACTGAAGTCTTCAGATACAGATGCAATTAAAAAGTTAGGTACAGGTGCAGGTTGCATACCACGCAAGTGACTCTGCCGTATATTTGGGTGGTCTAAACTTTGGTATTTTCTAGTGTCATCTTTCGCCTTCAAAATACCTGTGGCAGGCAATTCCAAGAATTTGCATCCGGATAATTGTTTTTTGACCAATCTTGGATGACGCGCGCTTGGTGAGACGGTGTAAAGTCTTGTTAAAATGTTCACGGTCCACACCTAAATGTTTGTTTACTCAAGTCTGCAATTTTGAATCTACTGGGTAAAAGCATGTGTTGAGATCAGGAGTCATTTAAATTCCACTTCGACGCGGATTTAGCTCAATTCGAACCTTCACTTTCCGAAGCATTTCTGTCGATGTTTGTTGTTTATTTACGACCATCTTGGTATTTTGCAGTATCATGGTAACGAGCTCGTTAATAAATAATTTATTCACGTGCAATGATAAATTTAAGTCTGACTATATATTCCATCGCACAATATATTTTTCGTAGCCATCTTTCGAAATAACATTTCAAGTTAATAATCGCCCCATACCAACAGCTGCGTTCATTAAATCCCGCTTCTATTCAAGTCGATCCTTTTCCGCCCGCATCTGTGCGACTACGCGACGACGGGAGCACCTCTTAGTATTGGGGATGATTTGTCGACACACCCCTTTGGCCCTTTGTTTATCATGATGAAATGCCGTTCATTAAGGACACTACAGTGAATGGCTGGATTGAAATGAGTAATACATTCCCACTCGGAGGATCTGTTTACCCTGTTGGATATAAATGATTAGCAATTATTTAGGGGACATCTGTGCAATCAGTTGAATTGAATTTGTGTCCCCCTGAAGGAGGAGTTGTCTTGGTGTTGACAGCGGAAGTGGGGAACTGATATTTGTGGGATTTGAAACAGTTTTGTGACTTTTTTAATACGACGAAAAAACAAAACAAGCAAAAGATAATTACTTTCTTTAAATTTTTGTGAAGTACTCTGAAAATGGGGTAGAATCTCCAAAACATTTTCCAATCGATCAGTAATTTCAAGAAGTATGTTGTTCTAAGTTGTGATTCCGTTATTTCGTCATTTCATTATTCCATCATTTCGTCATTCTGTCAGTTTATCATTTCATCGCTCCATAATTTCATTGTCGTCTATCATACAATACTGTAAGCATTTTATACATCAATCATTTTATTAGTTCATCATTTCAGCGTAAATGTAAATACACAAATCTAACATTCCATTTATTTTTTCATCATTTTGGCATTCCCTCATTCCATTATCATTCTTTCATGCTATATGCATATCTATACAGATTATTCCATCATTCAACCATTTCCGCATTCCATTTTTTTATTCTTCCATTATTCCAACATTCTACAATATCATTCTATCATTCTATCATTCTATCATTCTATCATTCTATCATTCTATCATTCTATCATTCTATCATTCTATCATTCTATCATTCTATCATTCTATCATTCTATCATTCTATCATTCAATCATGCTATCATTCTATCATTCAATCATTCTATTATTCTATCATTCTATCATTCTATCATTCTATCATTCTATCATTCTATCATTCTATCATTCTATCATTCTATCATTCTATCATTCTATCATTTTTTCATTCCTCAATTTCATCATTCATTTATGTATATCATTTTTCAATTATGCCATCATTTTCGAGCACCTACGATTCAATTATTCCATCATTTCAAAAATTCTTGAATTATATTATTGCACCCATTATTTCATTCTTTCACTCAAGCATCACGACATTCGACCATTTCATCATTCCACCATTTATTACATCATTCAATCATTTCGTCATTCAATCATAATTCCAACACTCCTCATCCTTTACAATGTGCAAAAATCTCCAATTTTGAATCTCCCCAACACACACTGCCCGAAGTACAACATTAGCAAAACTTTCGCACACTTGACACATCCGATTGTGAGTCTGGAAACTTTCCTCAAAGACTATGCCCTTGGCCAGAAACTATTCCCCCCGCATCAGCCAATTCACTCCTTCAAGCAGTTATTCATTATCAGCTCGTCACATCTTGATTCTTCTTTCCAAACTCGATATCCCCTGACTGACGAACTCACATTACCCTTCCCAACGTCCCCCCCACTGCGCGGTTACCCCAGATAAACCATCAATCCATTTCCCCAACCTGGAGGCAACACCATAAAAGACAACGGCCGCAACACTATCACACCATTCTGCGGCGTTCCCATTGTCTGCCACACAAACCGATAAGCCCTAACTGCTTCCACAGAGAAGGGGACTCTTTGTTTCCGAAGACTATTTGTGTTCTAATTGAACACATCAAATGGTAATCAGAGGCAAGGCAGCAACCATTCGTCCGGAAACCATAGTCTCCATCCGTTTCGGGTGCAGGGCGCCACCCGCGGCACCCACAACATTCCCAATTTCGTATTCAGATTTGCGACGAGACCCGATCGCCTCGAACACAGAACCAATGAATAACTAAACAACACAGCCTTGATTACGTTTAACGAGCAGCATATGGCTTCAGCATCTTCACACTGTCACTGCGAACCGGTGTGCCGTGGCGCAGGCGGCGGGGGCTGGAAAGTTTCAATTATATGGCCCGACACGGTCGGATTTGGCAGTTTCCACCCGTGTGTGCTGCTTCTGTTTGCATCTGTTTGCGTTTGGGTATCGCATGTCCTTTTCGTAAGTCACCCCGGATGCCTCCGGGCGAGTCCCGTGTTGGCCTCTGTAATCCGTTGCGACGCAAATATTGAAAGTTTCAATGCTGTTTAAGGAGAGCAGCCTTGTTTATGCGATGGGGAGGCCGTTGAGTCTTTGAGTTTCAAAGTTACACCGGCGGCGGTCGAGGCGAGGGCCGGGATTGGCCCTCTCTAAGCCGGTGGCATGTGTGCAGTGTGTGTACGATAAACACAGGGGGTGCAAGTTTTGAAATTGAATACTGAAAGAAGTTTTTAATGATGCGCTTGGGAACTTTTTAAAGAGTGCATGAGAAGTTTGCTAGTCGTCGATACTGTGAGTTCGACATTCGATGGGTGAAGTTTTTCGTCATAAATGATCCCTTATTGGCGGCGATTGCGATGGCTAAGTTCGTTGATGTGCCCTTTGGGTGCGTTTACGAAGGATGTTGGATTTTGTTGCGGTTTGGCAAAAGTTCGATGGCAGTGATGCAACTTGGAGGGATTCTGCTAGCGGATGTTGATGTATTGATGCCTAGGGTGTTTCATGTGTTGTGGAGAAGTTGTGCACTGTGTTTGTTCATATGCAACTCCTAGGAACACCAACTTCAGGGAATAAGCTTAGAATCTATTCCCTGTTGGCAGATGGATGCGTTTTCCTAAAATGTGTTCTTCATCAAGGCTTTCGTTGCCCTACGTTCCACTAAAGGCGAAGCATGTGCGAGTAAAGTCCAGGTCACTCGAACTTTCGCCATTTTGTAAAATTCATCAGAAGCTACATCCAAGTGCAACCACCTTGTCTTGAGCTTGCCAAGCAGTCCAAACCTGGCTCGGCCCGAGTTTGCCGAGCAGTCGTGATCTGATGGAATCGCATCTAAGGCGCTTCCCGTCTGCACATCCTAGTCCCAAGCGCAACCAGGCCCGCCTTGGGTTCGTCGAGCGGTCGCCGATCTTTTGGAATCGCATCTAAGACGCTCCCCGTCTGCACATCTGTAGTCAAAAGCGCAACCAGACTCTCCCTGGGTTAGTCGAGCCGTCGTCGACCTAATGGAACCTCATCTAAGGCGCACCTGGGAAGCGGGAAATTTCATCTGCACATCTATATGAATTGCATGTGGCAATGACACACAAAGGCAGACAAAGTGCTACCAAGGGGGTGAAGGTAATGGCTTGTCTCCAGATTCCAAATGTTGATCCTTACGCTTCCCTCAGTGACATGAATGATTCATGGGTAGTTGACAAAACACTCATGTTGTGGCACAACTTACAAGTGCTTGACATCTTGAAGCTTCTCTTTCAGAAAACCGATCTTCTTCATCACAGGAACTCTTAGGTCACTTGGCTACAAGGAGCTTCAACCACCGAGACGAGTAAAATTCCCAAACCAATAAATCAGGCAAAGGACCATCAAAGAAAGGAGAAGCATCTAAAACGAGTCAATGGAATGGTTGAATTTTTTCTCCTGCAGGACAGAGATTGGGGCAAAACTACAAGGAGGAGCCACGTTAAAATGTTATCCGCTTAATAGAGGGCAGCATGCACATTGCAGGCGGGCTATTAGAAGCAATGCTTCACCAAGCGATGCGTGTCGCTGGGAAGAAACTAACTGCTTGGGCAAAGTAATGACTGCAATGCACTGAGGGTGCTTTTGATGAGATGTGCTTCGGAAGTTCTCAATGACCCGTGGTAGAAATTGTAGAGGAGCGAGATGCAAGGAGGAATAGGAGAAAATGGGATAATGAATATTATAACGGGGAAGGCATGCACGGATGAGTGCGATAGATGTTCACAAGTGAATGTTTCCACGATAGTTTCCTTGAATCGATATAAGACTGCCATCCTAACAAGACAATGTCCAGCTTTGTAACTTCCACTACCATGATTTTAAGATGTGGGTGGCCCCTTAACAGAGTCGACTCTTTAAGGAATGTCTTTCATTGAGTGTTTATTTATTGGGACAGGGAATACGTTTGTAGGAAAACTAATTTTTGGTGTTTTCGGTGCTTTGTAAGAGATGTAAAATGAGATGATTTTGTTTTTCAAATTGACATGAAATTTATTTTTTTCGAAAGACAATCTTCTGGCATCATAACTTAAATATAGTTTCTGGGATATGACCGAAACGCCTTTTCCGGACGTAAATTTATATGGAGGTCTACTTTTCGGAGACGTTTTCCAACATTTGCGGCTGTAAATCGGCAATAATGTGCCATGTGTTGTCCTCCAAGTGCTCAATCGCATCACATTTCCCCACTGTCACGGGGCGTTATATCGAAAAACTTTGGAGTCAATTCACGAGTCCGTAAAGTGAAACTATGTGGTCACCAAACGTTTCCTTCAGGAAATCAATTGTGGCATGAGCTGTGTGACATGTTGAACCGTCTTTTTGAATCCATATCTCCTGCACATCATGGGTGTTGAATTGATAAACGAAAAAGTCTGTAGTCATGGCTCTACAACATTAACCATTGACTCTAAAGTTCTGATTAGCTTCGTCTTTAAAGAAGTACCGACAAATTATGCCAGCAAACTCATAAAGGATAGCAAACAGTCAGCTTTTGTGGATGTATCGGTGTCTCAACATACACTTGAAGATTGTCATCACTCCAAATTTTGCAGTTTTTTAGTGACGTGCCATTCAGGCAGAATTCGCTTATGAAAATTTAGATCAAATTTGAACAATTTGTGCAGCCGAAAACAAAATCTTTTATGTATTCCATACTTCCAAGGTAAGAACCCGGATATCGAGAGGAACGGAGTCGAGACAGGCCAAAATGGTTTGACGTTGGAAAGCTACAATCGCAGCCGATCTCTAGAGCCTTTACCGATCGATTCTCCCTGAAATTGTCTCAAAGTTCGACGCTGCCTGCACAAACAATAGAAGACAAATGGAAACGTTGTCAAGAAGCCATCAAACAGGCCGCCACTGATGTGCTGGGTTTCACGCCACCACCTAAGAGGAACCCATGGTTTGACGACGAGTGCAGGCAGGCGCATGAAGACAAACAGAAGCATACAAGGCAACGCTGCATCGAACGACGAGAGCTGTTTGTGAGCTCTACAAGAAGGGAAGAGAACCGGCTTCTCAGAAGAAAAAAGAAAGAGCTCGAGAAGCGCGCGGTGGAGGAAATGGCGAGGTGCTATGGCAGGAATGACGTCCGAAATTTTTACCGCAAGATAAAACAGTTATCTGGCGGTTACAAACCTCGGACTGAAGCCTGCCGGGACCAAAATGGACAACTGGTGGTAGAGTCGCAGTCGGTGCTGAGAATCTGGAAGGATCATTTCTGTAGACTCCTAAACGGCGATCGTGCGTAACTCACACGTCAACATCAGAGGCACGATCTTCCACAAGTCCGTTCAACTGCTAGCTTATGCGGATGACATTGACGTGATCGGCCGAACTCAGCGAGCCGTCAATGAGGCGTTTGCTAGCATCGAAGCGGTAGCGGCTAAAGTGGGACGGGTCATCGAAGAAGGACGCAGAACATCGACGTCTCGGACAGAGCGTCGCTAGGGGCAGCAGACCTCAATCAACTTGGAGTGCGCAACTGGCGGCAGCTGGCGAGAGACCGTGCTGGCTGGAAAGGCATGTTGGTTGAGGCCCAGATCCACCTCGGACTGTAGCGCGACAAGAAGAGGAAGATTTTTACAATGAAGCACATCCTGGAAGTGCAAATCGGTACTTAATCAAAATTTTTCGATTATAACGAAGCGTGCATGGAAGCGAGCCTTGCAGCTTTATTTCAAGTTTTGATATTTTCGTCAGATTTCATAAAATGATCGCCAACACTTTATTTTTCAAATTTTCGAGCATTACCTCTACCACGCAGGTCCGGAGACTTCTGTCTTGTTTGTTGTATATATGCACGGAAAGAAGTGACGTGTTTAAGAGTTGTTTCGAAACAAACGTTGGACGTGTGACATTGGATCCTGTTTGATGGCGTCTGGTAAAGGTGTTTGAGGTGTTTGTCTCCAACCACCAAAAGTGCGGAGGGATATGAATCGAAAAGCCCATCCGCACTAAGTATGTGGAGCATGATCGTTCTGAAGGATCTAGAGGACATCTACACCAATGCCACCCATGGACTTCAATTGACAATTAATTAACTCCCACTAAAGTAAGCTCTGAAAAAGCACCGATTTTCTGACCGAACTCCCAGGAGACCATCCAAAAGGACCACTCTGCGGTCCACTTACTGCATTGTTTATTTTCGCAAATTCACTGAATAAGTAGTCAAAACTCAATTTGCCAAGAAAACAAAAAACGAACATCCTTTCACTTAACTCCTTCCCAAGTGCGCGATGAGAAAACAAGTGTCAAACACCTCTCCTCAAACTTTAAACACAACAAACTACTTCTAAGAAAGTTTCCTCCCAAAGTGGACACATCCCCAGTGATGCGCAGTTCGACGGTATACCGACTTCTGTGATGTTTATCTGCACTGAAGACGAACATAGTTACCCCCCCCCACCCAACACTGAGCACACATTCGTCCCTCACTTAAACTTAATTAACTTTGATTCGGCAAGTTTTTCGACATTCAACCGGTAGACGCTGCCGAAGGGAGACTTGTGTTCTGCGTCAAAAAGGTGAACCTTCAGCAAATAGTGAACGAAAATTGAGTCTGCCGTGGTAAATGGGAGTCTGCCATGTCTGGCTTATGGTGCAAGAGTAATTATGTGCCCAGACGCAGGGAGATAGAATTTGCAGTCTCACTTCGGCTGAATGCAGACGAAAGGAAAAGTTTTGCGCAAAGTTGAGGATTTACACCCCAACCAGACTCATTCATTCGGGGCCCCGGGTAGGGTGAGGCGTCCTGGAAACTGTCAAAGGGGGTCCTTATTTCGTGGAATAACAGGCTGTCAACGGTGGTGGTGATGAAAAGTTGAAACTTTGCTCGAACAACAAGAAATAAACGCAATCCGCCGCCGCCGGGCCTGACGACGAAAACTTTGCGAAATCACAAAACACCACAATCAACATCGACGAGCAACCAACAAACATCCCGCACCCGCGGCGAGGATAAATCCCTCCGAAGGTGCAAAGTTCAGTCCCAGCCACCCAACCCACTGGTGGCGGATTACACTAAATCATATTCGTTCGTCTGAGAGGAGGTCTCCTGATTGCCCCAAGGCCTGGGCAAAAGTTCTTCCACCGAAAAAAGGGGTAAACAGCATCGTTCTTAGCCTAGTTAGCATAAGCGATGACGAAGGCTCGACATCTGCCGGCCCAGAGGACACTCTGCCGTATGCCAGTGTCTCCACCAATCAATGGCAAAATTGAAATCAGGTGCTTTTTATAACCGACCTGTCCTGCTCGAGGTGGGGTTTTTTGGCGTATTTTCGAGAATCCCAAAGGACATGGATGCGAGGAATGTCGTGTTTTTCCTTCGTCTGTTTTCCCCCTCACCAGTTGGCTGATGACTCTCGGCGCTGGTGTAAGCTAATGTCCTTATTGGAGTGTGGTGCGGGGGCTGGGGGAGTATTCCTGTTTTCTCATCGCATTGTCATCGGATGCGAGGATAATGTCGATTCTGGAGGATTTCCGTTAAACTCTCCTCGCCAGCTATCCATAATGTTATCCTCTTGTTGACAAGGACGATCGGCAGGATATACTTGGGAACATGCTGAGGACAGTAGAAGAAATTATTTCAAGCTTATTTTTTCCACGCCATCCCCTTCCGTCTGCCCCAGCTAAGCACTACTCGGATGCATGTCCTCTGGTTGTTGTGCTTTTCAATTGATATTCATGAGAACAACGTTCTCTGGCGCAAAATAAGCACAAAAACACTGACTGAAGGCAGGGGGCAAGAAATTGGGTTGGGAGGAAGATGAAAAAGGAAGAAGAGGAGGAAGCGGAGAAAGACACAGAGACAGGAGGCGAAAAAATTACTTGAAAGGGTATGCAAATCCTTGGAAATGAATTCAAATGACTGGAGTATTTTGTGAAATGTATGCCTTGATGGAAATTTAAGGATGCAGTTTCTTGTGTGCCTTCTCTCTCTCTGCCCCCACTGTATTTCGTCTTCGCCTATTTATTGCAAATTGAGATTCTATTGATGTGTCCTTATTGGATACGGGAGCCGATCTGCATGGTAGCAAATGATATTCAAATTCGGAGCGATGATGCTCAAAGGATTGATGCATAAGTATCATCAAACCTGAATGGGCAACAGGATATGCAGGCACTCTTTTGCTGCAGGGAATTGGTTGTCACGGTGATTGGTCGCCATCTTTGAATCCTATTAACTTTCATTAGGTTCACTGCATAGTCTGGTTATTTATTGATTATGCAGACAGTTTTAAACGAAGTCATTCATCTTTTCTTGCAGCTGGTTGTGTTTGAAACAGACAACTTGAAAGGAGGTAGAAAGCTTATTTTAAACACTAACCAACAAAAAAGAGGAGTATTATGCTCCCTTTGATATGACATTCAATAATGTGTTTCAGAGTTCAGGTAATTTGACCACTTTTTGGTCGCGACGGATCATGACACTACATTTTTGACATTTTTCACATATTCTTGTGAGTTTTCGACACTTGCTTGTAAAAGAAGAATTTTACTGTTCAGAGTGGACCATTTATTCACATAACTCCAGGTATGGGTCAAATGTGGTCCACTGCACTTCAAACGTGCACCCAAAAGTTGCAGTTGCGTGATAGATGCAAGCACCTATGTTAATAGGACAGGCACTAACTTCAATTTGTTTCTTTTGCTTCAAGAATACTTCCTGTAGGGGAAGCCAAAGAAAGTCTCCTTTATGGAAATGCACATCTTTGAAATGGAGTGAATACACTGAATTCTTGACGTAGAAGGCAGGTTTATGATAGGTTGTGGTGGTTTCAAACTTTCTTCAATACAAGCGGAAAAATACGCCATATTTATTAAAGATTTCTTGACTTTTATACTCATACTTAGTTAACAAATCATCAGGAAACAGTACACACTTGAACAACGCTTGCAAGCTATTCAAACTTCTTAACAAATTCCACGTTTAATCACAGCGACCTTACGAAAATTCATTTGCCTGCCACCATTTGCCTACCATTATTTACCTGCCACAGCAACAATTCAATGTCCAGTAAAACAATTTTAGTTCAGACTTTGGCTACACAATGTTCCAATGGCAGTGAGATAAAGAAGTGCATGCAGTGAAGAAAACATTGCCGTCACTAGGGCTTCCGTTCAAGAGGACCCTCACTCGCACGACTTTAGCAACATTTGGGCATCTCTGTGTCTTCATTGTGGTAAATTTCGCTTAAAGATTTTGGCCTACATCTATACAAGATTTAGTTGATACAAGAACAAGAAAGCCATTGGAAGATTTTAAGCGTCGCCAATTCGTAAATTTGTGGTCGCCGTGGCGTAGTGGGTAAGTGCATCGACCGCCACGCAGAAAGTCTAGGTTCGATTCCGGGACGGGACACCTCGTATTTTTTGCACGGCACCACGTCTTTCGTGTCCTTCACAACACTCAAACAGTATCAATTGTCTATGAAAAAACTTCTCAAACCTCGCCGTTCGGAGTCGGCAAAAAATTGTAGGTCCCTTCTACTCGTGAGGGAACAGTAGCACGCACAAAACGAGTAGTTGCTGTAAAAGCTAGACCCTGGTCCCTTGTGGGCTGTAGTGCCACTCAATTATTATCATTGTTTCGTAAACCTTGCTGAAGAATAAATTCATGCCGAATTTTGTCGAGAAATCCTCTTCGGTGATGATACCCATTTTTGGCTGTCAACAAGCAACAGTTTAACAATTTTGCAAAATATTCTTTATTGGGTTAGCATTTGCAAGGTACCATTTCCACATTCACATTCAAAAGGTGTCCTGGTGTCCTTAGACCTTTTTTGTTGATTATGCTAATCGCCACGTTACTGTGAATTCAAATCCCTATTACACCAGTATGGGCTTGGCCAATATGTGCTTTCAACAGGACGTCACATTATATGCTGTAATCAATTACTGAAGGGGAAGTAAGTAAGTGCGTAATTTCAAGAAGCAAAACCTTCGCATGGTCGCCTCGTTCTTGTGACGCCCTTTGACTATTTGCTTCGAGGCTACGTGAAGTCATTGGTCTATAACAACAAGGCATCATCGATAGAGGAGATCAGAACAAATATTGAATGTGAACTAGCGAAAAGGTGCTCGAAAATTGGTTTCAACGACTGGACATCTCCAAAGAGCTCATGGTAGTCATGGGAAGAAAATTGAAATCCATTCGTAATTGTCTTACTGTTCTTGAACACTCAAATTTCTTTTGGATATCATTATTAGTTTTGGTTTTATAAGGAAAAAAGGCTGAAGCGCCCCTAATTCAAGACCCTGTGCTATAAGGTCCGTTGTACTACCTCACCATGACGTTAAAGATAAGAAGCGTACCGCTTGTAAAATTTGAAGAAGCGAACTACTTGTGACAATTCAGGATATTTACGAGTGGAGGCTTGCTGGTGTCGCGATGTTGATAGCTCTAAGTTCGTGCATTGAATGTGGAGAATTGTCCCCGTTTTTTCCGCACACATGCAACTTCTGCCGAAGTCGTTAATCAGAGCACGTAGTCTTCTTTCGCTTTCAAGTTATGTACTTCCACAATGAGAAAAATATTTAATCTGTTTAACGAGTGTTGAAGTTTGTGGCTTTTGGGATCAAAACTGGGCCAGGCTTAATGCTTGACATTCGACAGGATTTACAGAGTGCCCCTCTGCTGTTGGACAATTGGATTACATCCCCTTACTACTTAGACTGACTTCTATTTGTAATAGAGGCTTGTACCTTGTTTGGTCACTTCTCCAGCTTAGCAGTTGTCTGAAATGTCTATATGGCCAAGAAACAGGCGAGAACCAAAACAGGCGAAGACTGAACTGCTTGGTCATCTATCCATTGGTGCCCAAAAGGCAATAACTGTCTTTGAGTAATGCAAAATAGGTGACAGTGCCTCAAGTTTAACAATCATAATATCATTGGTCGATGCAACGTTCTATCTGGGCTATAGGCTACATTGATCTGTAGGTTGCAATGATATCCTATATTTTTATATAATTGGCGCGCGATTAAGGGATTGTACCCTTAAGTGACCGGGATTAAGTCACACCACTGGCCGAAAGTATAGAGGAAGAGAGGAAAAGGAGGCACTGGTGCACATTGTTTTTAAATGCTTGTGGATTGTAATCCGGGGGAAAAGTTGAGTTGGGAAGAGCATTCCGTATTTGTGTAGTGCGGCTGAAGAACGAGTCTCTAAACTTAACTGTACGCCTGAAGGTGGGCATCAGGGTGAACGCTTGGGCATTCCTAGCGAGGCGATTATTGCGGGTAAATTCTTGAAGGGGAGGAATACAACTGGCTAATTTATTAAAGCTTTTTTTTTATAATAGCGATGAAGACACAATATTAGAAATGTCCCCTGCCTCAGTTCTTCTTCAAATATGTATGTGAGGACCAAGTTGCTGCTGACATCAAACCGAAGGAAAGTAAGACTTCTTCCAGATATTATAACGAAATACTGGAGCCATTGGCTGTAAAAACGAACAACGTTTTACTATAACTCATAGTGGCTGCTATATGTAGAAACTAGAAGAGGATAAATGATTCGCCAGGCACCTGTACTGCGATTATCTAAATCAGACGTCGGTTAGATACAAACTTCTAGTTAAATATCTTTTTTGTGGATCTAGGGGATCTTATTAACATCGAGCTAAAGGAAAGTCTAAAACAGTTCAAGAGCACAGGAGTCTTCTAACTGCACAGCTAATCCTCAGTTTAGACCACAATGGATCGATTAGAAACATGGACGTTACTAAATGAGGATAAGTAAACGCTTTTTATCTTCGGGATGAAAGCTCTGCGTGTCAATACGGGACTTGTCTACATTGATGACTTATGAAGGAGAATTCAGATTCAATGACGACTTTCATGAGCGACATACGTCTAGTCAAGCGTTTAGGGATACAACACCTTACATGGCGACTTGTAGCTTATGAATAACATAGCTTGAGCCAGAAGTCTTCTAATTTGCGCCATTGGGAGAACTTAACTTTCAGATCAAACAAATAAATGAGGAAGTATATAAATTAAATCGATGCACGAAACTGGAGGCGACCGGTTAGAGGAAGATATCAAAAAAATCGGCGCACAAAATTTAAGGCAGGCGGCTGGTTGATGTGCAAGTTCATCCCGGTCTGCAGGACAAAGCCGAAAAGAAGAAAAAGGCGACTGGATCCGTTGCTTTAAGTGAGCTGCGGCATAAGTAGCTGGGGCACCCTTTTCATTAATCGTGTCCACATTTCTCATTATCTACGCTTTTGCGACATACAGCAAGGCTGTGGTTATCAATGTATTACGAGGAGGTAACTTGGTAAAAAAGCCCTGCCCAGCCAGAAGTAATATCTGTGTGAGGCTAAGAGTACCCAATGTTTTGTCATATCCACGTTTCACAGAATTAAGAAAAAAATAATTAATGCAGTTTGTCAAAAACAACCAGCTTCCATTTTAAGAACTATAGAAAGGTTGCAAATATCACAGAAAGATAGTTTGCAGTAAAAAAGTTTTGTGAAAGGAATTCAAACGAAAGGCTTCTGATATTGTACATAACAGGCTTTAAGTCTTCAATAAAAACAAACTGTAGGGTCAGATTACAATCGGGCGATGTGCTTTTCTTGACGTATGTTCAAAGAACGCGTCCGACTCCCCACTAATCCCCCTACTCTCAGCAAACTTATTAAGCAGGAAGCATGTGAACAGTAGTTTCATAATATCCACCGACAACCGCAACATAAACAAGCCAACAAAATGAATTCTCAAAATTGTTTACATTCCACGCTACACATAAAACGGCGAACAAACAAATGCGCTCATTCACACGGACACACATACACGTGCACACAGCCAGACAAAGGAGACAACAAATCGAAATAAACGACTGAAATAATGATGAACCATAATCGCATTTTCACCATGTTATCGCTTTTATTCGCCCCACCACCACCACGCGCCGCAACAACAGCACATCCCCGCGACCGGCAGCGGCTACAATGGCAGGATGGCAGGATGGCAGGACAGACGTGTAATTCACATAAGCACCTGGGATTCACTTGGCAATAAAATCGCAACGATAAATGAATCATTCGATGTTTTATTGAGAATTTTATGATCACCCCCCGGAGCTGGAGGTGGTGGCAACGGTGATGGGGCGGTGGCTGGGCTATTGACCGGGACGGCGGCAATCCATATGGATGCTCGATATGATTATTTTGTTATTCGTGCTCCCTTCTTTTCGAAAAGAAATCAAGGATGTCATCGATTGTGCTTCCTCGTCTGAAGTGCACCCCATCAGTGTGGCCTTTGTGTGCGCTACTCCCTCGCGATGAGAGGGGCGGGTGGTGACGGAGATATCGCTTGGGATACATGGTGGTTATCGCCAATAAACGGTAACGAATTGGATTAAGTTTCGCTACCTGAGGGCTCAGACATTAACAGGGAACTGGGGAGTCTTTGTGGAACATGTGAATGGCTACCATCAACGTACCCATTCATCAAGGTTCGCAAAGTGTGATGTGTGGATCCTGTGTGCGTGGAGGGTTGTTCCCTTTTTTTGTCGATTCTTAATGAGAGGAAGAGAGTTTTAATTTGATTGAAAGAATATAGTTTGTGGGTGTCCAAGGGTAGTTTTTGAAAAACCTTTAAATCACTTCCCAGGTGCTACCGACGAATGTCCTCCAGAAAGAATTTATTGGCTTCCCTGTTAATGAGGTGGTCACTTCCGTGTTAAAGGACAGAAAAAAGGTTCCCCCCCACAAATGGTCAGCCAAAATACCCGAAAATCATCCCTGTTTTGTTTTTCACCCTTTCGCAGCAAACACTTTAACATTTGCGCCAATTGGCCTTGACTCCGACCACCCAGTAACCCTGGTCTCTGTCAAATTGCTTTCGGAATTCGAAGCGTTGGCCGACTTTGTGTGGGCGGAAATTTAGCCCAGACCTCACTCTAAACGATTTCCAAAGGGTGAATGGTGGTAGATGAGGAATTCGAAAGAATGATTACCATTAACCCTGGGCAGGAAATCGAGTGGTGGTCTCAACTGAAGTGGGTGTGTGTGCTCCCACTTCGAAAAATGATTTCCCATTTAATTTCCAACATCCGCCCACGTCGTGTCCGTTTGATGGTTCAGAGAAGACTAATGGCCTGTGCTTTGTGGTGCAGTCACCCCGGGTACTTGTGCTTGAATTCAATTTCGTCGCCACTAATGCCGGCCGGGGAGCCATTCATCCTTGGATATTGTTTTGGTTAAACAAAATCTACACAAAATTCGCCACTTGCGAGCATTCCGGCAGTGTGACGTGAACAATGAGACCAGCAATTGTCCTGCTATCACACCAGTTGCAGAGGGGGCGATGGGCGAAGCGTCGGTGCTTCTAATGGCTTGAGAGCTTTTTCAAATAAATCACACTTATGCTCGGCACGCGTGGGTGCCGAGGATGGTCGCCTCAGTTCTGCAATGATAATAGAATTGTGTACACATTTATGGGCATTACAAGTGGGTTCTTGAGTCTTCGAGGACGGACGAGACATTGGTGAGAGTCAAGTGTTTCTCGAGTATGACGATGAGTGATGAGAGAAAGCGACAAAGGCAATGAAACCAACGTCTGGTTAGATTAGAGAGTTTTTCGATAGGAAACTCTGCGAAAGTAACAGAAGTCTTGTTTCACAAGCCTCTCTAGAGGTGAGTGTATTCATTGTTGACAGGAGCTGGTGTAAATGATTTGGTGTAAGCTCCGACGTGCATGAGGATCTCCGAAGTTAGGTCTCGGGGCATTTGGCCAGGCCCTTTCGACGGGTGTGGCTTCGAGTTGTGGCGTTGGAATAGACCCAGATTGTAATTCTTCTGGTAGAATATTACAAAAACAAAAGACAACGAGTTTCGAAGAGAGAATAGGAGACGGTTAGGTCAAGAGAGTATTACTTGATGAGAGCAAGGAGTCTGTAAGCAAAGAAGAGTAATAAATGACGTGTAATTAAAATTTAAATTTGTAATTTACGCGCTCACTCGCGCTACTTTTTGTATGCCGCCTTAATCAAAGGGTTCCTCAGGTTTTTATATTTTTTGGTTAACTTGTATACCTAGCTGATGTTCCATCGACACAAAGAATGTAATGATACTTACTGACCTTTAGACTGTGTTTCAGAGCATTATTATTCTTCTTCATCTTCTTGTGGCGCTACAGTCCAAGGTGGACCTGGGCCTCAACCAACATGCCTCTCCAGTCAGCACGATCTTTCGCCAGCTGCCGCCAGTTGTGCACTCCAAGTTAGTTGAGGTTCTTTTCCGCTTGTGTGCGCCACCTTAGCCTGGACCGTCCTCTGTTGCGTTGTTCCAATGGCTTGGATTTGAAGACTTTCCGGGCCAGAGCAGTGGTGTCCATCTTAAGCGTTGTATTAGAATACGCTTGACCATGCGGCCTTGACTACCTGGTAGTATCTGCTGCCTAGTGGTATGCTCTGTTCGAAGCGCCTGTGTTGTGTGTCCATCCTCGATGACAGCATATACTTCGTCCTGCCGTCATTTGTCGCCAGACCCATTTTAGCAGCTTTTGGTCAATATCACCAAGTGCCTGCTGTGTTCGTCCAATCACGTCAATGTTGTCCGCTGAAGCTATCAGTTGAACGAACTTTTGAATGATCGTACTTCTGGTGTTGACTTGTGAATTACGCACGATCTTCTCAAGAATAATGTTGAAACAGTCACATGACAGAGCGTCGCCTTGTCTAAAATCTTTTTTGACATTGAAGGTCTCGGAGAGTTCGTTCCCGACCTTGCCGGAGCAGCGTGAGTACTCCATCGCCATCCTACACAATCTGACGAGTTTGGTAGGAATGCCACAACTAGACATGGCACTGTATAGCTCGTCTCTATGCATACTGTCACTTAAAATCGACGAATAGGTGGTGCGTCTCGACTTCTTGGGTCTTTTCAAGGATCTGCCGTAGTGTGAAGATTTGGTCGATGGTGGACTTCCCTGGCCTGAAACCACACTGATAAGGACCAATCAGGCTGTTGACAAACGGTTTCAGGCGTTCACACAATACGGCAGAGAGGATCTTGTACGCAATGTTAAGGAAACTAATCCCTCGATAGTTTGCGCAGTTGAAGGGGTCTCCTTTCTTGTGGACCAGGCAGACGACGCCGAGATTCTACTCGTCGAGCATGCTTCCCTCAGACCAAATCTTTCAGATGAGCTGGTGCATGCGCCCAACCTGGTCATCTCTAGATGCTTTAAATAATTCTGGGGACAGTCCGTCCGCTCCAGCAGTTTTGTTTGACTTCAGTCTCGAAATTGCTATTTTAACCTCGTCTTAGTCGGGGGGACGGAATTCTGCTCTATCATCCTCCAAAATGCGTGGTTCCATCTTCGCCGTTTAAGAGTCTGCAAAAATAATCTTTAAGCTTCTCAGCATCGATCGCGACTCTACAACCGGTTGTCCATTTTAGTCCCGGCAGAGAGAGAAGCCGGTTCTCTTCCCTTCCTCTCTGTTCTCTCTCGTTATTCAATGCAGCGTTGCCTTGTAGGCCTCCTGTTTAGCTTTCTGGGACAGCCTGCACTAGTCGTTACTGACATGGCTTGCTTCTAGGTGGTGACGTAAAGTCCAACACATCAACGGCAGCTTCTTTGATGGCCTCTTGACAAGGTTTCCATTTTTCATTTATTGTTAGTGTCAAACCTTGAAAGAGTCTCAGGGTGACTGCGTTTTTATTCTAAATTCTAGCTTAAATTGGACCCCAAATTAATTAATGAGTGTGGGTTCATTCCGTTGTCTATTAGGCTGCATAATGGTCATGCCATTGAGACAGCGCTCATAACTGTGATGCCCCAAGGACCTTCACTTCACATCCAATACCACAATAGACCAATTGAAATAAAAAAGACAAAACCCAACCCAACCAAAGCAGATAATGTCAACATAACGGAAATCAACACATCATCCAACACCTTTAAAGTCTGTCTTAGCCCCTGTCCCCAAACGTACAACTTTTCCCTGACGAGCACCTCCGTATAAAAGCGTCAAAAACATAAAACTTCAATCGTGGATGCAACTCAAAGACAACCACCCCTTACTGCGGCAAGGCAAAGCAATAGTTGTCTAAGCCACTAATTGGATTAACTCACTCCGCACATCCAGCACATCCGAGGAGTTATTTGTAATTTTAATTAAAAAACTTTTTCAAACGTGTTGCCGTTCACAAAGTACACCCCCTTCAGTGAGAAGCTGCATTAATTTGCCATAGAACGCTTTCGGCGCTTTGGCAATGCATACACCATTCAGGTGCAGCAGCCGCAACGTGTTCTAAGCCAGTTTGTTGCTCTGCCGACAACTGGGCACTTCAGTCTGATCGAAGTGATGCAAAAAAATACAGAACGGATTGCTCTTCAGCCTTAACCTGAACGTGTGCAAACATCCATCAAATAACTCAAACTTGTAGGACCATAATCACATTCATGAGAGTGGAGAGCACAATAATTTGAAATTTCATCTGTGAAGTTCGATCCATGAATTTCTTATTACATGCAGAAAGATTGCCGGGAATGGTAGGGGAATTGCGAAATTTGAATAAGCTCCAGATTGTAACCCGACGCCATGAGTATGAAAACCCACAGATCACTCAACGGGCTAGGGCACCTGAAAGGGACGACGGTTTCAGCTTAATGGTCGACTGTCTGTGTTCGATTTGGGGATGACTATGTGAGTACATTCTGCATTGTTGTATCGGTGATCTGCTTTCTGAGAAACAACAGATGGGGAGCAGTAGCTGCTGATGCTGAGTAGAGTCAGCCCACCGAGTCCTCAGGTCTACATATTTTTTCAGGTTTCCAGGAAATTGTTCTTCATGGAAATAGCATGAAGGTTGAAATTAAACTCTGTCTACGATGTGAACCATTTTCCACCCAAATTCTTAGAATTTCATTTGTTCAGGATTGATTTGTGTAGTGCACCATTGAGCAGGAGCTTTCTTGTTTGACGGTATTTTGTTGGAGTGTGTTGATTGACAGAAATGCTTTGTCCTTAAGCTAATTTAATTGATTCACATATACTTGTGTACAGATGTCACATCTCCATACTTAGCAGTGATATATGAAAGTGGTTAAGTTGGGTTAAATTATAAGGTTTCCTAAGGAGCTATTTTCAGGGATTTTTTTCTCTTTACATCTCACTTCGTCAGGATACTTTAAACGTACATAACAATTTAAATTTGTGTATTAATTTTTGAACCGCTTATTCCAGTTTCTTTGCCTGCCGCCGAAACTCCTCAGATAAAGAAAGCACTGCAGCCGAATGGTCCAAAAATTTCACTTTTCGTGAATGACGTTGAGGCATTGTCGGATCTGTCGAAACACACTTTAAATACGTCAGGGGGTGTAAAGTCCTTTTCAAGGATCGCTCTTTACCAAACAACAAAATCGTCATGCCTAACAACACAATCAATATTTGCAGGCACTTTGCTCTCGATAATTATGGATCTCTTATTTCGTGCTCTCAAGTTGGTAGTGTTGACATAATAAACCTGCTAAACCACCAAAAAACTGGTTGCAAAGCACGTCAAATAATCGCATATTGCAAATCTTTCAGCAGCGGCACCTCCTTTCCATCTCTTTCTCTATACCTTCGGCCCGTACTGTGACTTAATTTGGGTCACTTAAGGGTAAATAATCCCTTTAGTGCGCGCCAAATATAAAAAAAAAATAGAGATATTGCTCCTCAAAACTTAATGGCAAGGTTAAACCTTTTTAAAGAACTTAGTTTTTCCTCAAAAATGTGGTACAGTGTGTCCTTTATTAAACATTGCGTTCACAACCAAAAAATGAATGACTCTGAACATCTGGCAAGATACTTGCGGCCCCTCGATTGACTGATGCAGTTTTGTAGATCTTAATGAGACGAAGAAAAAATTGTATGGTAATCGGCTTAGTTTAGACGGTATTCGTGTTTAAAAACTGAAAAAAGTCCATATAAAAAAAAAACGCCGAATTCTTAGAAATATATTTTTCTTGAAACTTATTTTATGTTTCTGTTGCATACATTTTGGCAGAGATATTAATGATCCATTGAAATTGCCCTTAGAAGGGTTTGTGTCCTTATGAAGAATATACGAAACACATTGCATCCTGTACTACGACCTTTATGTTTGCAATTAAATAGTAGAGTAGATGCATTTTAAACAAACACAGATTCATGTCCGAATAATTTACACAACAACAATCTACAATACAGCTTATTTGTAGGTGGGTGGTAAAGGGGAGATTGAGAAAGGGGCAAATTGGTGTAAAAAACGATTATCTTAAGAGGATGTTTATATTGAGAGGGGATGTTACCATGGTGATGGGGGTGAAGTGGTTTACGTAAAAAGGAATCATATTAATCGCATTGTTTGTCGGACTTGACCGGATAACTTGATCTGCTCAAGCTTGTTTCTGTATATTTATTAATAAGCAAATAAATAAATAAATAAATAAGCACCCTTGACAGGAATTTACTAAAGCGAATATGTTTTGGAAGTTTCGCTATGCGCCTGCCTATGAATTGAAGTCAAACTTCTTATTCAGTAACAAAACAGCAACAAAATTGAACACGATTCAGGTAATTGCTCAGCCGTAGTTGTAGGCAGCTAAAATCATTACCCATTTGCTCTCAATAGATCAGTAGATCATTGAGAACTTTTCAGAAATAACAGCTAAAATATAAAATCATAACAATTGGTCAGCGTGAAAGATAGATGGAAACGATCAAAAGAGAAAAGGTGAACACTTTTCGAGACAACGCAGTGATCAGTGTCTCAAATGTTGTCAGGGCCGCTTAACTGATAAAGACCGCAATGGGAAAGAAAGTCAGGGAAAATGTCTTCCTTTTCTGAAGAAGGGTGTATAACATTTCCGGAGACAGATTTTTACACATATGAATTCAAAATTGATGGAAGGTAAAGTTTAAAATGGAATGAAGGGGAGTTTGTATTGTTAACAAGTCATTTTTACGACCGACCTCAATGAAAACAGTTAAATTAGATAAAAATAGGTCTTTGCTATTAATGTCGTCAGATAAATTGGTTTCATCAAATGCAAGAGTATCGTAGGGGAGCTTGTAAAAATGTGATGAAGTTTTTGTACGCAGACGTCTCACATTTTGATAATACGGAGGGGCTAACTGATCGTGAGTGAGAGGGTTAGGTCGTCAGGGCCGATAGTAAAATATTTACAAAAGACGTTGCAGGTTTTCCAGAGAAAGGAAGTGCATTTAGAACTTAAAAGGGGGGGGGGGGGGGGTAAGGAAGACGTATCATTTGCATCTTTTTTGACAGACATTGCATGACAGCCCAGAAGTTCGAAAAATTAACCTTCTTGAAATTTTATAAAGAGTTGAATGTTCGTGTTCATTTTGCCGTCAATGCAACATTACATATCGGTTATCGTCAGTGTTGTGGTTTCTGAGAACAAACACTATGTCCGCATAAATCAAACTTTAACATTCTTTTATTAATGAACTTGCAATTCCTTACGCCTTAAACAAGTCCCTGTGTGACAGCTACAACTGACAAACGACCTTATCAATTGAAACCGAATTTCAAATCGTCGACTTGAGCAACTGCGTGCCCAACTGACAAGCTGTATTAGAACAGTAATTTCAAAGGATATAAAAAAACGAGAGCTCGTTGCACACCAAGGGATATGTAACATTGGAAATAAAAATTAAATTAAGCCAATTCAATATAGCAAACACATTCTTTCGTTTTCTTGAATAATTCAATTTATTAATAAACTCAACTCAGAGAAACAAATGGTGTCTCGAAGGCAGTCAACATAGTAGATGGAAGCAGTTGACCGGATCGATCTCATTGACCGGATGGACGTTTTCCAAATTGAATGGTCGGAGGGACCGCATTCATCTGAGGTTGTTCGGAAGAATCCACAATCGAGGAATGGTTGGGATTTAAGATCTGGGAGCATATGAAGTTTGGATGTATTCGAGTGTGTTGATGTGAGTTCGATGAGTTTACAGAGTGTGTAAGATCAAAAGAAATGCGACTTATATTTGAAAATTTCACCATCGAGCTCAGCTTAGGAAATAAAGCCCGTTTTTTGTGTCGTATGCTTTGGATATTGTGTTGGAATATATGTATGTTTGTATATCGACCTGAAAACAACAACTTTTCAGCACCGACATTCAAATTCGTCAGTTAACGACATTTAGTACACAAGCAATACCCGGTGGCAGTGCAATTCATTCCCTCGTCCGAAAACTGCAGACACACCATCGACGAATGAACATATGATGAGTCAGCGTGCATTGGGTATTGCACGGTCGCTTCGCCAAGTTCGTTACCTGTATCGTGTCGATGTCGAAAGTAATAAGGTCATAATAAGTTAGCGTACGTAAAGTTGTAGGTAAGAAACAGATTGTTAATCAGTCTTAAATGAAGATTCAAGGAACAAAACATTTAATTTGTCTATGTATTGATTATTGATAATGGCTTATCGTGTTTTCAATTAAATGTATATTTCCAGCTCCATTCGCACTCTTACAACCCCAAAGCATAACGTTTTCACCTCCATATTTTACAGTAAGTATCGTGTTGTTAGAGTGGATTGCTTGTCCAACCTTTCTCCAAATCTTATGTCCTCCATTCGATCCAAAAATATTGGTTTTGTTTTTTTTACTATTATTCCAAAACTCTTTAGAACAATTCAAGTGCTCTTTTGCAAAGTTCATTTATCAGTGGCTTGCACAGAGGAGTACTACCATTGTATCCAGCATTTCTGAGAACGCACTTGACGCCGAGGAAGCAATCTGAAAAAAATAAACAGTTCCGAGGGAACAGTCAGTCTTAACCGCTGTAGCAAGCTGAAGTGGCACCCAATTGCCTCCAGGTCCCAAAGTAAGTGTTAAGATCTGCTCAGATCTCAGGAATATGTGCAAAGTCCACTTTGAATCGTCACAAATCACCTGCCAATGGTTTCAAAAATGGCTTAGATCACTAGGCAGACCTCCGTGCACATGGCCCCAGTAATTTTTGAGTCTCCGACGGTGCGAAAAATACAATAAAAGAGCCAAAATAATGAAAAACACAAAAATTTTAAGGGAAAAAGGTGAAAAAAGGGAGAAAATATCGGAAAATTAAGAGCGGCCGGATAGGCCGCTCCGAGGTTATATAAGGGGGTCCAGGCGCGGGAGCGAGTTTAGTCTGTCGTGAGTTGTCCTAGAGTGCACATCGGAGGTAATTGGGGTTCACTGATTTTTTTCCCAGGTACTCATGTCCTCGGGTGCATGTTGGGGTCACCACCACCCACCGGTGATGGCTGATGGTAGGCACGTGTCGATGGTGGTTGGTGCCTTCGATGCTGGCTGATGTCTTTGATGATGGGCGACGTATTCGATGGTGGCTGAGATGGTTGATGGTGCCTGCTTTCTTAGATGGTGGCTGAGATGGTTGCTGGTGCCTCCTTTCTTGGATGGTGGATGACATGGTCGATGCTGCCTCACAACTGCGATGATGCTTCACATCTGCGGTGGTGCCTCGCATCTGCGGTGGTTGATGGTGGCTGAAATAATGTTGGTGCCTGACGACTTCGAGGGTGCCTGAGATGGTTGCTGGTGCCTCCTTTCTTGGATGGTGGATGACATGGTCGATGGTGCCTCACATCTGCGGTGGTGCCTCACATCTGCGATGGTGCCTCGCATCTGCGGTGGTTGATGGTGGCTGAAATAATGTTGGTGCCTGACGACTTCGAGGGTGCCTGAGATGGTTGCTGGTGCCTCCTTTCTTGGATGGTGGATGACATGGTCGATGCTGCCTCACATCTGCGATGGTGGCTGAGGTGGTTGCTGGTGCCTCCTTTCTTGAATGGTGGCTGAGATAGTTGGTGGTTTCTGGCATCTTGAATGGTGGCTGAGATGGTTGATGGTGTCTGACATCTTGAATGATGGCTGACATGGTCGGTGGTGCCTCACATCTGCGATGGGTGATGGTGGCTGCAATAATGGTGGTGTCTGATGTTTTCGATGTGGCCTGAGATGGTTACTAGCGCCTTCTTTCTTGAATGGTAGCTGACATGGTTGATGGTGCCCGCCATGGTTGAAGGTGCCGGACAGAAGCGGACTACAAGTGGCTTGATGATTGGTGGGATCTGCTCAAATGAGTATACTTAAGTATTTCTTTTCCATGCACAATATTCATTTATACATACACATATTATATATGCGCACATACATATACATTCGTTTGAGTCATGACTCCCGCGTCGAAAATTTACATGCTAGCATGATGCGGGCAGGCGCGCTTCGTCGAATCTTAGGTTCTGAATCTCCTTCAAGACACGGACAGGTGTCCTTAGGTTAGGTAGGGCTTTCTCACTTCTCTCTCTTTTCAGCTCTGCTTGTTTCATCGTTTTTCAGGTTTGTTCTTCTACTTTCAGCTTTTTTCTTTCTTTCCTCTTAGTTTCAACTTATCGGGCGTGTCGTGGTGATAGTCGTAGTATTTAGTTCCCTAGTAGCATTTAGTTTCCCTTGCCAGTCTTGTGGTAGATAGCATCAGGCTTGTTTGCGCAATGAGCTCGTCGTGCGGAATTGCACTTCACCGAAGACGCTTGAATAGAGCTCGGGCAGCTAGAGTTGAGGCGCTTCCCTCGCAAACGTAGTGTAGACAACGGACGGATGATGTGCATCAAGTTAAGATAGACAACATCCTGTTCGTTAGTAATAGTTGGAAGCCATTCAGCGCATTCAGTCGAACGAAGTTAGAATGGAATGGACACTTCTCTCGTAGTAGTTTATTAAATGGATGATATGCATCGTAATGACACTACAACTGCCGCACGGTCAGTGGCCCAATCCAAAGCTACAAGAATTAGCAAACTTTCGTTCTTTTTGTGGTGGTGGGACAGTAGTTGCAAGAACGTTTGAAAAAAAAAATCTATTTGGGTCATTTGATCCGCTCGCGGTAGGTTGAGTGTTAAGATAGACAACATCCATTTTGTAGTAGTAGTAGAGTAGATGACGGACGGATGATATGCATCAAGTTAAGATAGACAACATCCTGTTCGATCAAATGAGTCAGAAGTGTTCTCCTTCGACTTCCGCTGAATTACGTTGAGTTGAGACTTCCCTCGTAGAGTAGTAGAGTAGACGACGGACGGATGATGTGCATCGAGTTAAGATAGACAACATCCTGTTCGTTCGTAGCGATCGGAAGCGCCATCCTCTAAGCCTGTCTGGCCCTTCAACTCTTCATGTGAAATTGTCTCTGCCGTTGTTGCTCGTGACTGTAAGCAAACTGGTGCTCCTCCAAGACAGCGAGTAGATGATTGCCTTCGACTTAAGACGGACAATCATATGCCTCCTTCGTAGTGTAGATTGCAGGGGGACTCAGATTTCCTTTTAGCGTGACTTTCAGAACTAGTAATTTATTTTGTGGCAGTTTGAATGTCATACGGCGCTTCTTAGAGATGTTTGGGTTACCTCTCCGTAGATTCTTCCTTGTAGTTTGTTTCAGGTTTAGCAAATAACGACTCGCAACTATTCGAAATCTCGCAGTAAGCATCAGTAGTTAATTGTAGTCGGAAGACTTCTCCTTCGTGCTTGTCGACGCTCCCACTTCTCGGTGCAAGGTTACAGTTCACCGAAGTTGGTGGTTGCAGCTAGACGAGCTGGAGTTGAGAATGGCTTTGCTTTGAAGTAGAATAGACAACGGACGGATGCTTTGGCTTTGTTCGTTTTAGTGCAGGAACTCAAATTGATTTTAGCGCGATCGGCTTTTAGAACTATTGATCGATTCTGTGGCAGTTCGAGAACAGCCCCTCGGCGCTTCTTAGAGTGATGTTTGAGTTTCTGCGTAGATTAGCATAAACAGCGAACGCTCTTAAGCTCAAAACTTTTTTTTTCATTCTAGAGCTTTAGCTTTGCACAAGGGGCTTTGGAAGGGATCCATAATTTTTCGAGCCTCTTCTACTTGTCTGCCTGCTGGGGTAGTTTGGGGAAATCTTTGATTGTCGGGACATTAGTTTCGTCGATTTCGTCGGTTTCATCAGTTTCATCAGTTTCATCGGCTTCATCGGTTCCTTAGCATCGAATGCATCTTTCATCCTCCAAACTGAGGACGATCTCTAGATTTCGGTCTATTTTGTGGCTTCTGATTTGGGCACAGTTTTGTCCTCGAGATAGTCTTCGTTTAGTCGCGCTTTTGAGATTTAATTCAGCCTCGGATCAATAACTTGCTTTTGATTGCAATTTCGTGGCTGCAGAGTTCGAAGAAAACCTCACTGCTTCGTCTGAGGTGATCGGTAATGGCCAAGGTTTCCTTAATGTGCACCTCGTTTCAAGGGCCAGGTCAAGAAGATGTTGCCTTGATTGACTCTGGCTGCGGTTGAGATTTGGAACTCGATTTGAATTTTGATCGTGATGCACTTTCGTTATATATTTTAGACGTATTTTCAATTAATTGCCGCTATGGTCGGTTCTGTAGAGACTTAAGCAAGAAATTCGCGATCCTCTCTGGATCTCCATGCTGTCGAAGACATTCGCGATGGTGTTTGACTGCTGCATTCCTCAAGTTCCTGTATGGCAGGCAGCGCTTCAAGATTGGCATGCAGATAGATATATAGAACCAGATTAGAAGATTTGAAATGTAGTGTGTGTGTGTTGTGTGTTGCAAGCAGATGTGGTGGCTTCTTCCCTCTGGGAGGAGGCTGAAAGTGGTCCCACGACCTACCACATCTCTTGCGATTTGTGTAAGGGCCCAAACGTGTTTTTTTTTTTCGTTGCTGATCAGAAAAGCTGAAGGAATGACTACAAGCAGCTCAACAATGACCACAAGCGGTCCAGAAGCAAGCCGTTTCCTGAACATATTTATATATTTTTTTCTATTTTTTTGTATTAAGAAACACACAGAAGCTCCATTTGTACACAAGTGTCTGAGGTTTCTAGTATACTTCGCGACTTAACTTAATCTTAAACTTAGCTTAAGGAGCTTCTGTTAGGCTTTGACTTGCTTCGCGTTGCTTTTTAAATTGCTTAATTAATTCTTATTTGTTCGCCACTTTCCTTGCAATCGTTGCAAACGCTTTTCCGTCTGATATTTTTCAATGCAAGACCTCAGACTTAGTTTCTTTAGATTAGGCATAGTTAGGGCTTAGAAATTTCGTTCAAAACACTTGGGAATCTCTGTTCTTATCACGGGCCAGGACTATCGTTACGTAAACTTTAATTGAGGGTATGCATGCACTTGGTTCCGGGATGTCTGTTCCCCCTGGATTGTTTCTATTAAAGGACATCAACAGATCGGGTAGAACAGTTTAGACAGGATGGTTAGGTTAAACAGTTTAGTTAGGATAGCTAGATGCGATGCAGATTTTGAGTAAATCTTTGGACAGACAAAGAGGTAGGCATAGATAGGGCCGTCCTTAGACAGGGAATAGTCACCTTAAGTAGGAGATACTTAGTCAGGCACTTAGCTTAGATAGGTAGGGACTCAGAATCTTTTGTTTTTTTTTGCTAGTCCGGTGTAATTACTTCATTCCAATATCTTTGCACAATTTTTGGTTTTGCTCGAACGCAGATCAAGAGTAGGTTTAGACAGTTTAGGAGGGAGATAGCTAGGTAGACAGCTTAAACACGAAATTTTCTTAATTTTCCCAAAAATTCTCCCACTTTTGTCGATTTTTCAAAATTCTTGTGCAAAGATCTAGGGCTTAGAAATTGCAGACTTAGCCACATAGAAAGCTTTTATCGCTGTCAGTACATTTGCGTTATTCGGGCGGAAGGATATAGGCGGGTTATTTATTTTTTTTTTTGTGGCGGTGGTAAAATGCTCTCTGCGTGGAGAAGTCTGCATAGGTTTAGCTCGCGACTTGGTGTAGGACTTCGAGAGCCAAACACAAACAGGTCTCTTTGAAGTTAGGTAGGGGACCGCTCAGCGGACCCGACAGGTGTCCCTGAGGATAGGTAGGGAGACCCCTTGAGTGCTTCAAACAGAAGTGCTTAAGGATAGGTAGGGGACCGCTCTGGAGCACAGCAGGTGCTCCCGAGGATAGGTAGGGTTCTAATCTTTTCTCTTCTGTTTCAGCGCAGGATGGCGTTAATGCAGCTACGTTCTTAGATTAAGTCTTACGTGCCCGTGTCTTGCATAAGCATTCCTTGGCCATTTCTTCTCCTTGTTAGCCGTCGGGTTAGTCGGAAATTTTGGCTTCGGTCGTAATCGATCGCGAGAACAGCGTTTCATATAAAGAGGCGAGTCATTGAGAATATGGAAGCAGCTGAAGACGGTTTTCGATCGACACATTCCTCGACGGACCGCGATTGCCGCGATTAAAGCAGACATCGATTGAAGCGGACATCAGGTGAATCAGAATCCGGATCAGGTTCCAAGTCCAGAAACCAAGTGTGAATGAAAGTGAAAGTGTGAGTTGATATGGTGGCTTCTTCCCTCTGGGAGGAGGCTGAAAGTGGTCTCACGACCTACCATGTCTCTCGCATATGTGTAAGGGCCCAAAAGTGTTTCTCGTACGATGACCAGAAGAGGTCCAACAATGTTCGCAGCTTTCCAGTTACGTGGCAGAAGAATGCAGCGCAAGGCACTTCGGTGCATACAAAAACAATCAGTAAGAATTTTTGTTCTTTTATTTCTTTAACTTACTCACTTCGGTTCTCGGTTGGAAAGCATGCATACCAAACTAAGCATTTCTCGGGAAAATTTATTTCCAATTAACCCCCTCAAGACGGCAAACAGCTGTCTCTGAGGCTAGGTAGGGGAACCCTCAAGTGACAGACCGGTGTCCTTGAGGCTAGGTAGGGGACCCCTCAGGACCCAAACAGGTGTCCTGAGGCTAGGTAGGCCTCTGCTCTGCTCTTTTCAGGTTTTCTTATTTCGTTTCAGGCGGGCGCGACGCGACGGTATTATTTTCCTTAGAAATCATTTGAGGAATCAATGTTGAGGACTCAGTTGGGGAAGCATCTGAAGAATCAAGTCTGAAGTCATCTGTGAGGAACCATTTGAGAAATCATATTGAAGAATCAGTTGAAGAAGCATTTGTCTCGTACATTTGTGGATTCATTTGAGGACTCATATGAAGACTCACTTGGGGAATCAATTTGACGGATCGCTTGAGGAATCATTTGTGGACTCATTTGAGGAATCAGTTGAAGACTCACTTGGCTTCTAAATACTTTAAATTTGCTTTAAATTTGCGTTAAATTTGAGGAATCAATGTTGAAGAATCAGTTGGGGAAGCATCTGAAGAATCAAGTCTGAAGTCATCTGTGAGGAACCATTTGAGAAATCATATTGAAGAATGAGTTGAAGAAGCATTTGTCTCGTACATTTGTGGATTCATTTGAGGACTCATATGAGGACTCACTTGGGGAATCAATTTGACGGATCGCTTGAGGAATCATTTGTGGACTCATTTGAGGAATCAGTTGAAGACTCACTTTGCTTCTAAATACTTTAAATTTGCCTTAAATTTGCTTTGACTTTGCATTAAATTTGAGGAATCAATGTTGAAGAATCAGTTGGGGAAGCATCTGAAGAATCAAGTCTGAAGTCATCTGTGAGGAACCATTTGAGAAATCATATTGAAGAATCAGTTGAAGAAGCATTTGTCTCGTACATTTGTGGATTCATTTGAGGACTCATATGAGGACTCACTTGGGGAATCAATTTGACGGATCGCTTGAGGAATCATTTGTGGACTCATTTGAGGAATCAGTTGAAGACTCACTTGGCTTCTAAATACTTTAAATTTGCTTTAAATTTGCGTTAAATTTGAGGAATTAATGTTGAAGAATCAGTTGGGGAAGCATCTGAAGAATCAAGTCTGAAGTCATCTGTGAGGAACCATTTGAGAAATCATATTGAAGAATCAGTTGAAGAAGCATTTGTCTCGTACATTTGTGGATTCATTTGAGGACTCATATGAGGACTCACTTGGGGAATCAATTTGACGGATCGCTTGAGGAATCATTTGTGGACTCATTTGAGGAATCAGTTGAAGACTCACTTGGCTTCTAAATACTTTAAATTTGCCTTAAATTTGCTTTGACTTTGCATTAAATTTGAGGAATCAATGTTGAAGAATCAGTTGGGGAAGCATCTGAAGAATCAAGTCTGAAGTCATCTGTGAGGAACCATTTGAGAAATCATATTGAAGAATCAGTTGAAGAAGCATTTGTCTCGTACATTTGTGAATTCATTTGAGGACTCATATGAGGACTCACTTGGGAAATCAATTTGACTGATCGCTTGAGGAATCACTTGTGGACTCATTTGAGGAATCAGTTGATGACTCACTTGAGCTCTAAGCATCACTAATAACTCGATAATTTGAGAAAGCACGCGACTTTTAAATTTAATGAATAAAGACGTTATTTTATAAAGGCTTAGTCCCTAGCGGAGACGAGGATACGTTCGAATCTAAATCTGCACTCGTAACCATTGTTCTTGTCTCAAACACTGTCTATCACGGCCGTCAATGCGTCGGAATATGTCCTTTTCAGGGCATTAACTGCAACTAAAGCAGGACATTGAAATTGCGATTCACAAAATCCCCTTATTCTTCCTCATAATAAGTGGAGATTTGAATTGCAAACAGATGCTGCTTCAAATGATGACTTAGTCAAAACTTAGTTCATATCATTCGGTAAGGAGCATCGTTTTGAAGCACTTGTTCTATAGGTGCGTGCGAAAACAAGATATTATGCTTCAAATGAAAGAAAATGTATAGCCCTTGTCAAAGTAGAGATCTTGGCATTAAATGTGGGTCAAAGTTCAATCAGAAAAAGACGGTGTTTACTATCACTAGTGTGAGAAGCTGAAAGTGGTCCATCGCACAGCGACTTTCGTTTGTTGGAGTTTTGTTTTCCTGCCCTATGAAAAAGAAATTGGTACAAAAACCACAGAAACCGATTCAAAAATCTATCTAAAACCACAAGAAACCTTGTATTTAAAGGCGTTTTGTTTTTCTTCATAATTCTATACGTTAAAAAAGGGAAACAACTAACCCGAAGTTCCCATTATTCGACAGACCATAAAATTCTCTTCAAATGTATTTCAGATCACTTGGACCTCGAACGCAGAATTCCCGAGATATACGCCATCAAACTTAACTTCTACGATTTCACTCATTTCACTCACTTCGTGAAATGAGCTCAAATTCTGAGTTGAACTCAATTGATTTTCACCCAACTTTATTTCACGCCAGGAACGATTTCGAATTAAACTGAAAGCCTATTCTGTCAGAGGCCTTGTCTCGTCAACCTTGACAACAATACCGGTAGCAAAATGAAACGCCCGAGTTCCCTTGTTAATGACCGTCCTTCACTAGACACTCGCAACACAAAATCCATTCTTTGTTGAATTTTTTCCTCCAAATATCGTCAACGCCAAAAGAATCAAAAACCTAACAAACTTACCCAGAAACACTTCCAAACTGCATATACCTACCGAAACTAGCAAGTACACTCACCAAAAGTGCCCAGACGATATGCAACGATTAGAGCAAAATCTTAGGCTGAGATCTGTTCGAGGGAAGTGTGTGAATTTACTAGGGAAAGTCCCAAAGATAGAGGGATGTGATTTAAATAGAACAGGGTACGTGGTCGATTGTGGGTAGAATGTTGTGAGATCAAATCTCTGTTGGGCGTTTCATGGGAAATACACTTTGAGCCAAAATCTGTGCAAAACGTTCACTGATGCACTCTAAGTCGGTCTAAGTGGCTCTGGGGGCAGTTAACACTTCGGAGATCTGCCAGATTTAACACCCGTGTCTTAGATGAAGATTCTGTATTGGGCAGCGACTGTGAGTGAGCGTGATGAATGCGACAACGACTAAAATAATGACAACCATAGCGCAGACAGACTTAAAGCATGCACACGCTAGAAGGAATGACCGCCAAGACTTTGAAAATTCAACCACTTTGAAAGAACTCTGTGTGTTGTAAATTGTGCAGAGAGAATAGAGGGATGATGGATGTCGTGTACGGAAAGATCGGGAAAACGGAGACATAAACCCTTTGATAACAAATCCAAGGATCGGGGGATAGTGACGAGAAGGAGGCGAACAAACATTCGGTTACGTCGAAGCCAAATATATCGGTGAAGGCATTCTCAAAGCAAAAGTGTGATGACGGCAACGGGGACTCTTGAATGGGATGCAGGGAGCTTTCACAGGTGTCATTCGCTTGCAGTCATGATTGAAGATCGGAAATCAAGGGCAAGGTCAGAGTCACGAAGGTGATAGAGAGAGAAAGGCCCTGTTCCTGGGGCAGCGCGAGTGCATCGAAACAAAGAAAATACTTAGGACGGGTGATGCTTGAGGTTCAGGTCCACTTCGGACTGTAGCGCCGCAAAAAGAAGGTTGAAATTCCAAAAATATCTTACCAGAGCTCTGTGCAGGAATCACGAACATTCCTGAGAGACACGAAAGCTGTACTAAACTGCATTTCTTTCACAGATTGTCCGTTGACACACCTTTGAGAGACTGAATAAGATTACGATTCAGTTCATTCCGAGATTTTAATTTGAAGCCGAGGTACACTTTTGAAAACAACACTTTCGAGGGAACAGTCAGGCGTAGCTGCGGTAGCAAGCTGAAGTGGCACCCAATTGCCTACCGCCGTGCAGAGTTCTTCATCTTTAAAATGTCTTCGTACAACAAAGTGGTCATCACTGCTCAGAGAAGAGTTAGTCACTCCATTGCGAATAGCCTTCAGTGTCCGAATTCAAGGCACAGAGCGAGTGGAAGAAAAAAGAGAAGAAAGTCTCTGTGACTTGTGGCACATTCGCTTGGATTTCTGACTTAAGAAAACCCCACAAGGTCAACGAGAATCAAATTTGTTCGATCTTAGTAGACTGATCACATCACCTCCACATGAGATGACCAAGTTCTCATATTGTTCTCCAGTGTAGGAGGACTTGTGTGGCAAACCTATTGAAGGCACCTGCCACTGGCCCTGATCAATGCCTCGAAAGAAAAGAGTGTAGGGAAAGGAAAACCTTCTTTTGGTGAAAGAAAGACCAATATATTTATTTAAGCCATTCCCTCAGGACTGCAGGAAACAATAGTCTACGCCACGATTTCCGTATATATGTAAGTCTTGGTGTTTCCAGGTCCCAAAGTAAGTGTTAAGATCTTCTCAGATCTCAGGAATATGTGCAAAGTCCACTTGGAATCGTCACAAATCACCTGCCAATGGTTTCAAAATTGGCTTAGATCACTAGGCAGACCTCCGTGCATATGGCCCCGGCAGTTTTTGAGCCACCGACAGAGCGAAAAATGCAATAAAAGAGCCAAAATATCGAAAAACTCAAAAATTTTAAGGGAAAACGGTGAAAAAAGGGAGAAAATATCGGAAAATTAAGAGCGGCCGGATAGGCCGCTCCGAGGTTATATAAGGGGGTCCAGGCGCGGGAGCGAGTTTAGTCTGTCGTGAGTTGTCCTAGAGTGCACATCGGAGGTAATTGGGGTTCACTGTTTTTTTTCCCAGGTACTCATGTCCTCGGGTGCATGTTGGGGTCACCACCACCCACCGGTGATGGCTGATGGTAGGCACGTGTCGATGGTGGTTGGTGCCTTCGATGCTGGCTGATGTCTTTGATGATGGGCGACGTATTCGATGGTGGCTGAGATGGTTGATGGTGCCTCCTTTCTTGGATGGTGGATGACATGGTCGATGGTGCCTCACAACTGCGGTGGTGCCCCACATCTGCGATGTTGCCTCACATCTGCGATGTTGCCTCACATCTGCGATGTTGCCTCACATCTGCGATGTTGCCTCACATCTGCGATGTTGCCTCACATCTGAGATGATGCCTCACATCTGCGATGGTGCCTCGCATCTGCGGTAGTTGATGGTGGCTGAAATAATGTTGGTGCCTGACGACTTCGGAGGTGCCTGAGATGGTTGGTGGTGCCTCCTTTCTTGGATGGTGGATGACATGGTTGCTGGTGCCTCACATCTCCGATTATGCCTCACATCTGCGATGGTTGATGGTGGCTGCAATAATGGTGGTGTCTGATGTTTTCGATGTGGCCTGAGATGGTTGCTAGTGCCTTATTTTTTGAATGGTAGTTGACATGGTTGATGGTGCCCGTCATGGTTGAAGGTGCCGGACAGAAGCGGACTACAAGTGGCTTGATGATTGGTGGGATCTGCTCAAATAAATATATACTTAAGTATTTCTTTTCCATGCACAATATTTATTTATACATACACATATTATATATGCGCACATACATACACATTCGTTTGAGTCATGACTCCCGCGTCGAAAATTTACATGCTAGCATGATGCGGGCAGGCGCGCTTCGTCGAATCTTAGGTTCTTAATCTCCTTCAAGACACGAACAGGTGTCCTTAGGTTAGGTAGGGCTTTCTCACTTCTCTCTCTTTTCAGCTCTGCTTGTTTCATCGTTTTTCAGGTTTGTTCTTCTACTTTCAGCTTTTTTCTTTCTTTCGTCTTAGGTCCTACTTTTCGGGCGAGTCGTGGTGATAGTCGTAGTATTTAGTTCCCTAGTAGCATTTAGTTTCCCTTGCCAGTCTTGTGGTAGATAGCATCAGGCTTGTTTGCGCAATGAGCTCGTCGTGCGGAATTGCACTTCACCGAAGACGCTTGAATAGAGCTCGGGCAGCTAGAGTTGAGGCGCTTCCCTCGCAAACGTAGTGTAGACAACGGACGGATGATGTGCATCAAGTTAAGATAGACAACATCCTGTTCGTTAGTAGTAGTTGGAAGCCATTCAGCGCATTCAGTCGAACGAAGTTAGAATGGAATGGACACTTCTCTCGTAGTAGTTTATTAAATGGATGATATGCATCGTAATGACACTACAACTACCGCACGGTCAGTGGCCCAATCCAAAGCTACAAGAATTAGCAAACTTTCGTTCTTTTTGTGGTGGTGGGACAGTAGTTGCAAGAACGTTTGAAAAAAAAAATCTAATTGGGTCATTTGATCCGCTCGCGGTAGGTTGAGTGTTAAGATAGACAACATCCATTTTGTAGTAGTAGTAGAGTAGATGACGGACGGATGATATGCATCGAATTAAGATAGACAACATCCTGTTCGATCATATGAGTCAGAAGTGTTCTCCTTCGACTTCCGCTGAATTACGTTGAACTGAGACTTCCCTCGTAGAGTAGTAGAGTAGACGACGGACGGATGATATGCATCAAATTAAGATAGACAACATCCTGTTCGTTCGTAGCGATCGGAAGCGCCATCCTCTAAGCCTGTCTGGGCCTTCAACTCTTCATGTGAAGTTGCCTCCGCCGTTGTTGCTCGTGACTGTAAACAAACTGGTGCTCCTGCAAGATAGCAAATAGATGATTGCCTTCGACTTAAGACGGACAATCGTATGCCTCCCTCGTAGTGTAGATTGCAGAGGGACTCAGATTTCCTTTTAGCGTGACTTTCAGAACTATTGATTTATTTTGTGGCAGTTTGAATGTCATACGGCGCTTCTTAGAGATGTTTGGGTTACCTCTCCGTAGATTCTTCCTTGTAGTTTGTTTCAGGTTTAGCAAATAACGACTCGCAACTATTCGAAATCTCGCAGTAAGCATCAGTAGTTACTTGTAGACGGAAGACTTCTCCTTCGTGCTCGTCGACGCTCCCACTTCTCGGTGTAAGGTTACAGTTCACCGAAGTTGGTGGTTGCAGCTAGACGAGCTGGAGTTGAGAATGGCTTCGCTTTGAAGTAGAGTAGACAACGGACGGATGCTTTGGCTTTGTTCGTTTTAGTGCAGGAACTCAAATTGATTTTAGCGCGATCGGCTTTTAGAACTATTGATCGATTCTGTGGCAGTTCGAGAACAGCCCCTCGGCGCTTCTTAGAGTGATGTTTGAGTTTCTGCGTAGATTAGCATAGACAGCGAACGCTCTTAAGTTTGAAACATTTTTTTTTTTCATTCTAGAGCTTTAGCTTTGCACAAGGGGCTTTGGAAGGGATCCCTAATTTTTCGAGCCTCCTCTACTTGTCTGCCTCCTGGGGTTAGTTTGGGGAAATCTTTGATTGTCGGGACATCAGTTTCGTCGGTTTCATCAGTTTCATCAGTTTCATCGGCTTCATCGGTTCCTTAGCATCGAATGCATCTTTCATCCTCCAAACTGAGGACGATCTCTAGATTTCGGTCTATTTTGTGGCTTCTGATTTGGGCACAGTTTTGTCCTCGAGATAGTCTTCGTTTAGTCGCGCTTTTGAGATTTAATTCAGCCTCGGATCAAAAACTTGCTTTTGATTGCAATTTCGTGGCTGCAGAGTTCGAAGAAAACCTCACTGCTTCGTCTGAGGTGATCGGTAATGGCCAAGGTTTCCTTAATGTGCACCTCGTTTCAAGGGCCAGGTCAAGAAGATGTTGCCTTGATTTTGACTCTGGCTTCGGTTGCGATTTGGAACTCGATTTCACTTTTGATCGTGATCCACTTTCGTCTTCGATTTCAGACGTATTTTCAATTAATTGCCGCTATGGTCGGTTCTGTAGAGACTTAAGCAAGAAATTCGCGATCCTCTCGGGATCTCCTTGCTGTCGAAGACATTCGCGATGGTGTTTGACTGCTGCATTCCTCAAGTTCCTGTATAGCAGGCAGCGCTTCAAGATTGGCATGCAGATAGATACATAGAACAAGATTAGAAGATTTGAAATGTAGTGTGTGTGTGTTGTGTGTTGCAGGCAGATGTGGTGGCTTCTTCCCTCTGGGAGGAGGCTGAAAGTGGTCTCACGACCTACCATATCTCTTGCGATTTGTGTAAGGGCCCAAACGTGTTTTTTTTTTTCGTTGCTGATCAGAAAAGCTGAAGGAATGACTACAAGCAGCTCAACAATGACCACAAGCGGTCCAGAAGCAAGCCGTTTCCTGAACATATTTATATATTTTTTTCTATTTTTTTGTATTAAGAAACACACAGAAGCTCCATTTGTACACAAGTGTCTGAGGTTTCTAGTATACTTCGCGACTTAACTTAATCTTAAACTTAGCTTAAGGAGCTTCTGTTAGGCTTTGACTTGCTTCGCGTTGCTTTTTAAATTGCTTAATTAATTCTTATTTGTTCGCCACTTTCCTTGCAATCGTTGCAAACGCTTTTCCGTCTGATATTTTTCAATGCAAGACCTCAGACTTAGTTTCTTTAGATTAGGCATAGTTAGGGCTTAGAAATTTCGTTCAAAACACTTGGGAATCTCTGTTCTTATCACGGGCCAGGACTATCGTTACGTAAACTTTAATTGAGGGTATGCATGCACTTGGTTCCGGGATGTCTGCTCCCCCTGGATTGTTTCTATCAAAGGACATCAACAGATCGGGTAGGATGAATAGTTTAGACAGGATGGTTAGGTTAGACAGGTTAGTTAGGATAGCTAGATGCGATGCAGATTTTGAGTAAATCTTTGGACAGCCAAAGAGCTAGGCATAGATAGGGCCATCCTTAGACAGGGAATAGTCACTTTAAGTAGGAGATACTTAGTCAGGCACTTTGCTTAGATGGGTAGGGACTCAGAATCTTTTGTTTTTTTTTTGCTAGTCCGGTGTAATTACTTCATTCCAATATCTTTGCACAATTTTTGGTTTTGCTCGAACGCAGATCAAGAGTAGGTTTAGACAGTTTAGGAGGGAGATAGCTAGGTAGACAGCTTAAACACGAAATTTTCTTAATTTTCCCAAAAATTCTCCCACTTTTTTCAATTTTTCAAAATTCTTGTGCAAAGATCCAGGGCTTAGAAATTGCAGACTTAGCCACGTAGAAAGCTTTTATCGCTGTCAGTACATTTGCTTTATTCGGTCGGGAGGATATAGGCGGGTTATTTTTTTTTTTCTTTTTTTTTTTTTTTGTGGCGGTGGTAAAATGCTCTCTGCGTGGAGAAGTCTGCATAGGTTTAGCTCGCGACTTGGTGTAGGACTTCGAGAGCCAAACACAAACAGGTCTCTTTGAAGTTAGGTAGGGGACCGCTCAGCGGACCCGACAGGTGTCCCTGAGGATAGGTAGGGAGACCCCTTGAGTGCTTCAAACAGAAGTGCTTAAGGATAGGTAGGGGACCGCTCTGGAGCACAGCAGGTGCTCCCGAGGATAGGTAGGGTTCTAATCTTTTCTCTTCTGTTTCAGCGCAGGATGGCGTTAATGCAGCTACGTTCTTAGATTAAGTCTTACGTGCCCGTGTCTTGCATAAGCATTCCTTGGCCATTTCTTCTCCTTGTTAGCCGTCGGGTTAGTCGGAAATTTTGGCTTCGGTCGTAATCGATCGCGAGAACAGCGTTTCATATAAAGAGGCGAGTCATTGAGAATATGGAAGCAGCTGAAGACGGTTTTCGATCGACACATTGCGCGGCGGACCGCGATTGCCGTTGAAGCAGACATCGATTGAAGCGGACATCAGGAGAATCAGAATCCGGATCAGATTCCAAGTCCAGAAACCAAGCTCCAGATCCTGCTCCTGCTCCTGTATTGTGTGTTTGTATGAGTGAAAGTGAAAGTGTGAGTTGATATGGTGGCTTCTTCCCTCTGGGAGGAGGCTGAAAGTGGTCTCACGACCTACCATGTCTCTCGCATATGTGTAAGGGCCCAAAAGTGTTTCTCGTACGATGACCAGAAGAGGTCCAACAATGTCCGCAGCTTTCCAGTTACGTGGCAGAAGAATGCAGCGCAAGGCACTTCGGTGCATACAAAAACAATCAGTAAGAATTTTTGTTCCTTTATTTCTTAAACTTACTCACTTCGGTTCTCGGTGCGAAAGCATGCATACCAAACTAAACATTTCTCGGGAAAATTTATTTCCAATTAACCCCCTCAAGACGGCAAACAGCTGTCTCTGAGGCTAGGTAGGGGAACCCTCAAGTGACAGACCGGTGTCCTTGAGGCTAGGTAGGGGACCCCTCAGGACCCAAACAGGTGTCCTGAGGCTAGGTAGGCCTCTGCTCTGCTCTTTTCAGGTTTTCTTATTTCGTTTCAGGCGGGCGCGACGCGACGGTATTATTTTCCTTAGAAATCATTTGAGGAATCAAGTTGAGGACTCAGTTGGGGAAGCATCAGAAGAATCAAGTCTGAAGTCATCTGTGAGGAACCATTTGAGAAATCATATTGAAGAATCAGTTGAAGAAGCATTTGTCTCGTACATTTGTGGATTCATTTGAGGACTCATATGAGGACTCACTTGGGGAATCAATTTGACGGATCGCTTGAGGAATCACTTGTGGACTCATTTGAGGAATCAGTTGATGACTCACTTGGCTTCTAAATACTTTGAATTTGCTTTAAATTTGCGTTAAATTTGAGGAATCAATGTTGAGGAATCAGTTGGGGAAGCATCTGAAGAATCAAGTCTGAAGTCATCTGTGAGGAACCATTTGAGAAATCATATTGAAGAATCAGTTGAAGAAGCATTTGTCTCGTACATTTGTGGATTCATTTGAGGGCTCATATGAGGACTCACTTGGGGAATCAATTTGATGGATCGCTTGAGGAAGCATTTGTGGACTCATTTGAGGAATCAGTTGATGACTCACTTGGCTTCTAAATACTTTAAATTTGCTATAAATTTGCGTTAAATTTGAGGAATCAATGTTGAAGAATCAATGTTGAGGAATCAGTTGGGGAAGCATCTGAAGAATCAAGTCTGAAGTCATCTGTGAGGAACCATTTGAGAAATCATATTGAAGAATCAGTTGAAGAAGCATTTGTCTCGTACATTTGTGGATTCATTTGAGGGCTCATATGAGGACTCACTTGGGGAATCAATTTGATGGATCGCTTGAGGAAGCATTTGTGGACTCATTTGAGGAATCAGTTGATGACTCACTTGGCTTCTAAATACTTTGAATTTGCTTTAAATTTGCGTTAAATTTGAGGAATCAATGTTGAAGAATCAATGTTGAGGAATCAGTTGGGGAAGCATCTGAAGAATCAAGTCTGAAGTCATCTGTGAGGAACCATTTGAGAAATCATATTGAAGAATCAGTTGAAGAAGCATTTGTCTCGTACATTTGTGGATTCATTTGAGGACTCATATGAGGACTCACTTGGGGAATCAATTTGACGGATCGCTTGAGGAATCACTTGTGGACTCATTTGAGGAATCAGTTGATGACTCACTTGGCTTCTAAATACTTTGAATTTGCTTTAAATTTGCGTTAAATTTGAGGAATCAATGTTGAGGAATCAGTTGGGGAAGCATCTGAAGAATCAAGTCTGAAGTCATCTGTGAGGAACCATTTGAGAAATCATATTGAAGAATCAGTTGAAGAAGCATTTGTCTCGTACATTTGTGGATTCATTTGAGGACTCATATGAGGACTCACTTGGGGAATCAATTTGACGGATCGCTTGAGGAATCACTTGTGGACTCATTTGAGGAATCAGTTGATGACTCACTTGGCTTCTAAATACTTTGAATTTGCTTTAAATTTGCGTTAAATTTGAGGAATCAATGTTGAGGAATCAGTTGGGGAAGCATCTGAAGAATCAAGTCTGAAGTCATCTGTGAGGAACCATTTGAGAAATCATATTGAAGAATCAGTTGAAGAAGCATTTGTCTCGTACATTTGTGGATTCATTTGAGGACTCATATGAGGACTCACTTGGGGAATCAATTTGACGGATCGCTTGAGGAATCACTTGTGGACTCATTTGAGGAATCAGTTGATGACTCACTTGGCTTCTAAATACTTTGAATTTGCTTTAAATTTGCGTTAAATTTGAGGAATCAATGTTGAGGAATCAGTTGGGGAAGCATCTGAAGAATCAAGTCTGAAGTCATCTGTGAGGAACCATTTGAGAAATCGTATTGAAGAATCAGTTGAAGAAGCATTTGTCTCGTACATTTGTGGATTCATTTGAGGACTCATATGAGGACTCACTTGGGGAATCAATTTGACGGATCGCTTGAGGAATCACTTGTGGACTCATTTGAGGAATCAGTTGATGACTCACTTGGCTTCTAAATACTTTGAATTTGCTTTAAATTTGCGTTAAATTTGAGGAATCAATGTTGAGGAATCAGTTGGGGAAGCATCTGAAGAATCAAGTCTGAAGTCATCTGTGAGGAACCATTTGAGAAATCATATTGAAGAATCAGTTGAAGAAGCATTTGTCTCGTACATTTGTGGATTCATTTGAGGACTCATATGAGGACTCACTTGGGGAATCAATTTGATGGATCGCTTGAGGAAGCATTTGTGGACTCATGTGAGGAATCAGTTGATGACTCACTTGACTTCTATGCATCACTTATAACGCGATAATTTGAGAAAGCACGCGACTTTTAAATTTAATGAATAAAGGCTTAGTCCCTAGCGCAGACGGAATACGTTCGAATCTAAATCTGCACTCGTGACCATCGTTCTTGTCTCAAACACTGTCTATCACGGCCGTCAATGCGTCGGAATATGTCCTTTTCAGGGCATTAACTGCAACTAAAGCAGGACATTGAAATTGCGATTCACAAAATCCCCTTATTCTTCCTCATAATAAGTGGAGATTTGAATTGCAAACAGATGCTGCTTCAAATGATGACTTAGTCAAAACTGCAACTAAAGCAGGACATTGAAATTGCGATTCACAAAATCCCCTTATTCTTCCTCATAATAAGTGGAGATTTGAATTGCAAACAGATGCTGCTTCAAATGATGACTTAGTCAAAACTTAGTTCATATCATTCGGTAAGGAGCATCGTTTTGAAGCACTTGTTCTATAGGTGCGTGCGAAAACAAGATATTATGCTTCAAATGAAAGAAAATGTATAGCCCTTGTCAAAGTAGAGATCTTGGCATTAAATGTGGGTCAAAGTTCAATCAGAAAAAGACGGTGTTTACTATCACTAGTGTGAGAAGCTTATTTTGATATCAAGCTGAAAGTGGTCCATCGCACAGCGACTTTCGTTTGTTGGAGTTTTTTGTTTTCCTGCCCTATGAAAAAGAAATTGGTACAAAAACCACAGAAACCGATTCAAAAATCTATCTAAAACCACAAGAAACCTTGTATTTAAAGGCGTTTTGTTTTTCTTCATAATTCTATACGTTAAAAAAGGGAAAGAACTAACCCGAAGTTCCCATTATTCGACAGACCATAAAATTCTCTTCAAATGTCCTTCAGATCACTTGGACCTCGAACGCAGAATTCCCGAGATATACGCCATCAAACTTAACTTCTACGATTTCACTCATTTCACTCACTTCGTAGCTCAAATTCTGAGTTGAACTCAATTGATTTTCACCCAACTTTATTTCACGCCAGGAACGATTTCGAATTCAACTGAAAGCTTATTCTGTCAGAGGCCTTGTCTCGTCTACCTTGACAACAATACCGGCAGCAAAATGAAACGCCCGAGTTCCCTTGTTAATGACCGTCCCTGAAAGGGTTAAATGGCAAAGAACAAGCCTTCATTTGAGTACTTGAATCAATCCTTCCTTCTAAATTATTTGCTTTACAATTCGTGGTGAACCTGCTGCACTCCAGCTGCCAAAATAAATTCCCATTCACCTCCAATTTAAATCGCCAAATCGGTTGGCGCCCCTCTTTCCAATGACTCCTCGTGCTGAATTTCTTCCATCTTAAGTGTGTCTATTTGAGGAATCGTATGTCCACACTTCACTAGACACTCGCAACACAAAATCCATTCTTTGTTGAATTTTTTCCTCCAAATATCGTCAACGCCAAAAGAATCAAAAACCTAACAAACTTACCCAGAAACACTTCCAAACTGCATATACCTGCCGAAACTAGCAAGTACACTCACCAAAAGTGCCCAGACGATATGCAACGATTAGAGCAAAATCTTAGGCTGAGATCTGTTCGAGGGAAGAGTGTGAATTTACTAGGGAAAGTACCAAAGATAGAGGGATGTGATTTAAATAGAACAGGGTACGTGGTCGATTGTGGGTAGAATGTTGTGAGATCAAATCTCTGTTGGGCGTTTCATGGGAAATACACTTTGAGCCAAAATCTGTGCAAAACGTTCACTGATGCACTCTAAGTTGATCTAAGTGGCTCTGGGGGCAGTTAACACTTCGGAGATCTGCCAGATTTAACACCCGTGTCTTAGATGAAGATTCTGTATTGGGCAGCGACTGCTGCAGAGGCAGTGAGCGTGATGAATGCGACAACGACTAAAATAATGACAACCATAGCGCAGATAGACTTAAAGCATGCACACACTAGAAGGAATGGCCGCCAAGACTTTGAAAATTCAACAACTTTGAAAGAACTCTGTGTGTTGTAAATTGTGCAGAGAGAATAGAGGGATGATGGATGTCGTGTACGGAAAGATCAGGAGACATAAACCCTTTGATAACAAATCCAAGGATCGGGGGATAGTGACAAGAAGGAGGCGAACAAACATTCGGTTACGTCGAAGACAAATATATCGGTGAAGGCATTCTCAAAGCAAAAGTGTGATGACGGCAAAGGGGACTCTTGAATTGGATGCAAGGAGCTTTCACAGGTGTCATTCGCTTGCAGTCATGATTGGAGATCGGAAATCACGGGCAAGGTCAGAGTCATGAAGGTGATGGAGAGAGGAAGAGACTGTTCCTGGGGTAGTGCGAGTCATCAAATCAAAGAAAATACTTAGGACGGGTGATGCTTGAGGTTCAGGTCCACTTCGGACTGTAGCGCCGCAAGAAGAAGGTTGAAATTCCAAAAATATCTTACCAGAGCTCTGTGCAGGAATCACGAACATTTCTGAGAGCCACAAAAGCTGTACTAAACTGCATTTCTTTCACAGATTGTCCGTTGACACACCTTTGAGAGACTGTATAAGATTACGATTCAGTTCATTCCGAGATTTTAATTTGAAGCCGAGGTACACTTTTGAAAACAACACTTTCGAGGGAACAGTCAGGCGTAGCTGCGGTAGCAAGCTGAAGTGGCACCCAATTGCCTACCGCCATGCAGAGTTCTTCATCTTTAAAATGTCTTCGTACAACAAAGTGATCATCACTGCTCAGAGAAGAGTCAGTCACTCCATTACGAGTAGCCTTCAGTGTCCGAATTCAAGGTACAGAGCGAGTGGAAGAAATAAGAGAAGAAAGTCTCTGTGACTTGTGGCACATTCGCTTGGACTTCTGACTTAAGAAAACCCCACAAGGTCAACGAGAATCAAATTTGTTCGATCTTAGTAGACTGATCACATCACCTCCACATGAGATGACCAAGTTCTCATATTGTTCTCCAGTGTAGGAGGACTTGTGTGGCAAACCTATTGAAGGCACCTGCCACTGGCACTGATCAATGCCTCGAAAGAAAAGAGTGTAGGGAAACGAAAACCTTCTTTTGGTGAAATAAAGACCAATATATTTTTTTAAGCCATTCCATCAGGACTGCAGGAAACAATAGTCTACGCCACGATTTCCGTATATATGTAAGTCTTGGTGTTTCCAGGTCCCAAAGTAAGTGTTAAGATCTTCTCAGATCTCAGGAATATGTGCAAAGTCCACTTGGAATCGTCACAAATCACCTGCCAATGGTTTCGTGCACATGCACATGCACTGGCCCCAGTAATTTTTGAGTCTCCGACGGTGCGAAAAATACAATAAAAGAGCCAAACTATTGAAAAACACAAAAATTTTAAGGGAAAAAGGTGAAAAAAGGGAGAAAATATCGGAAAATTAAGAGCGGCCGGATAGGCCGCTCCGAGGTTATATAAGGGGGTCCAGGCGCGGGAGCGAGTTTAGTCTGTCTTGAGTTGTCCTAGAGTGCACATCGGAGGTAATTGGAGTTTACTGATTTTTTTCCCAGGTACTCATGTCCTCGGGTGCATGTTGTTGTCACCACCACCCACCGGTGATGGCTGATGGTAGGCACGTGTCGATGGTGGTTGGTGCCTTCGATGCTGGCTGATGTCTTTGATGATGGGCGACGTATTCGATGGTGGCTGAGATGGTTGATGGTGCCTCCCTTCTTGGATGGTGGATGACATGGTCGATGGTGCCTCACAACTGCGATGATGCCTCACATCTGCGGTGGTGCCTCACATCTGCGATGGTGCCTCACATCTGCAAAGATGCCCCACATCTGAGATGATGCCTCACATCTGCGATGGTGCCTCGCATCTGCGGTGGTTGATGGTGGCTGAAATAATGTTGGTGCCTGACGACTTCGAGGGTGCCTGAGATGGCTGGTGGTGCCTCCCTTCTTGGATGGTGGATGACATGGTCGATGGTGCCTCACATCTGCGATGGTTGATGGTGGCTGCAATAATGGTGGTGTCTGATGTTTTCGATGTGGCCTGAGATGGTTGCTAGTGCCTTCTTTCTTGAATGGTAGCTGACATGGTTGATGGTGCCCGTCATGGTTGAAGGTGCCGGACAGAAGCGGACTACAAGTGGCTTGATGATTGGTGGGATCTGCTCAAATGAGTATACTTAAGTATTTCTTTTCCATGCACAATATTTATTTATACATACACATATTATATATGCGCACATACATATACATTCGTTTGAGTCATGACTCCCGCGTCGAAAATTTACATGCTAGCATGATGCGGGCAGGCGCGCTTCGTCGAATCTTAGGTTCTGAATCTCCTTCAAGACACGGACAGGTGTCCTTAGGTTAGGTAGGGCTTTCTCACTTCTCTCTCTTTTCAGCTCTGCTTGTTTCATCGTTTTTCAGGTTTGTTCTTCTACTTTCAGCTTTTTTCTTTCTTTCCTCTTAGTTTCAACTTTTCGGGCGTGTCGTGGTGATAGTCGTAGTATTTAGTTCCCTAGTAGCATTTAGTTTCCCTTGCCAGTCTTGTGGTAGATAGCATCAGGCTTGTTTGCGCAATGAGCTCGTCGTGCGGAATTGCACTTCACCGAAGACGCTTGAATAGAGCTCGGGCAGCTAGAGTTGAGGCGCTTCCCTCGCAAACGTAGTGTAGACAACGGACGGATGATGTGCATCAAGTTAAGATAGACAACATCCTGTTCGTTAGTAGTAGTTGGAAGCCATTCAGCGCATTCAGTCGAACGAAGTTAGAATGGAATGGACACTTCTCTCGTAGTAGTTTATTAAATGGATGATATGCATCGTAATGACACTACAACTGCCGCACGGTCAGTGGCCCAATCCAAAGCTACAAGAATTAGCAAACTTTCGTTCTTTTTGTGGTGGTGGGACAGTAGTTGCAAGAACGTTTGAAAAAAAAAATCTAATTGGGTCATTTGATCCGCTCGCGGTAGGTTGAGTGTTAAGATAGACAACATCCATTTTGTAGTAGTAGTAGAGTAGATGACGGACGGATGATATGCATCGAATTAAGATAGACAACATCCTGTTCGATCATATGAGTCAGAAGTGTTCTCCTTCGACTTCCGCTGAATTACGTTGAACTGAGACTTCCCTCGTAGAGTAGTAGAGTAGACGACGGACGGATGATATGCATCAAATTAAGATAGACAACATCCTGTTCGTTCGTAGCGATCGGAAGCGCCATCCTCTAAGCCTGTCTGGGCCTTCAACTCTTCATGTGAAGTTGCCTCCGCCGTTGTTGCTCGTGACTGTAAACAAACTGGTGCTCCTGCAAGATAGCAAATAGATGATTGCCTTCGACTTAAGACGGACAATCGTATGCCTCCCTCGTAATGTAGATTGCAGAGGGACTCAGATTTCCTTTTAGCGTGACTTTCAGAACTATTGATTTATTTTGTGGCAGTTTGAATGTCATACGGCGCTTCTTAGAGATGTTTGGGTTACCTCTCCGTAGATTCTTTCTTGTAGTTGATTTCAGGTTTAGCAGATAACGACTCGCAACTATTCGAAATCTCGCAGTAAGCATCAGTAGTTAGTTGTAGTCGGAAGACTTCTCCTTCGTGCTCGTCGACGCTCCCACTTCTCGGTGCAAGGTTACAGTTCACCGAAGTTGGTGGTTGCAGCTAGACGAGCTGGAGTTGAGAATGGCTTCGCTTTGAAGTAGAGTAGACAACGGACGGATGCTTTGGCTTTGTTCGTATTTGTGCAGGAACTCAAATTGATTTTAGCGCGATCGGCTTTTAGAACTATTGATCGACTCTGTGGCAGTTCGAGAACAGCCCCTCGGCGCTTCTTAGAGTGATGTTTGAGTTTCTGCGTAGATTAGCATAGACAGGGAACGCTCCAAAGTTTGAAACATTTTTTTTTTCATTCTAGAGCTTTAGCTTTGCACAAGGGGCTTTGGAAGGGATCCCTAATTTTTCGAGCCTCTTCTACTTGTCTGCCTCCTGGGGTTAGTTTGGGGAAATCTTTGATTGTCGGGACATCAGTTTCGTCGGTTTCGTCGGTTTCGTCGGTTTCGTCGGTTTCGTTGGTTTCGTCGGTTTCGTCGGTTTCGTCGGTTTCGTCGGTTTCGTCGGTTTCATCGGTTTCATCGGTTTCATCAGTTTCATCAGTTTCATCAGTTTCATCGGCTTCATCGGTTCCTTAGCATCGAATGCATCTTTCATCCTCCAAACTGAGGACGATCTCTAGATTTCGGTCTATTTTGTGGCTTCTGATTTGGGCACAGTTTTGTCCTCGAGATAGTCTTCGTTTAGTCGCGCTTTTGAGATTTAATTCAGCCTCGGATCAAAAACTTGCTTTTGATTGCAATTTCGTGGCTGCAGAGTTCGAAGAAAACCTCACTGCTTCGTCTGAGGTGATCGGTAATGGCCAAGGTTTCCTTAATGTGCACCTCGTTTCAAGGGCCAGGTCAAGAAGATGTTGCCTTGATTTTGACTCTGGCTGCGGTTGCGATTTGGAACTCGATTTGAATTTTGATCGTGATGCACTTTCGTTATCGATTTCAGACGTATTTTCAATTCATTGCCGCTATGGTCGGTTCTGTAGAGACTTAAGCAAGAAATTCGCGATCCTCTCTGGATCTCCTTGCTGTCGAAGACATTCGCGATGGTGTTTGACTGCTGCATTCCTCAAGTTCCTGTATGGCAGGCAGCGCTTCAAAATTGGCATGCAGATAGATACATAGAACCAGATTAGAAGATTTGAAATGTAGTGTGTGTGTTGTGTGTGTTGCAAGCAGATGTGGTGGCTTCTTCCCTCTGGGAGGAGGCTGCAAGTGGTCTCACGACCTACCACATCTCTTGCGATTTGTGTAAGGGCCCAGAAGTGTTTTTTTTTCGTTGCTGATCGGAAAAGCTGAAGGAATGACTATAAGCAGCTCAACAATGACCACAGCGGTCCAACAGAAGCAAGCCGTTTCCTGATCAAATTTATATATTTTTTTCTATTAAGAAAAACACAGAAGCTCCATTTGTATACAAGTGTCTGAGGTTTCTAGTATACTTCGCGACTTAACTTAATCTTAAACTTAGCTTAAGGAGCTTCTGTTAGGCTTTGACTTGCTTCGCGTTGCTTTTTAAATTGCTTAATTAATTCTTAGTTGTTCGCACTTTCCTTGCAATCGTTGCCAACGCTTTTCCGTCTGATATTTTTCAATGCAAGACCTCAGACTTAGTTTCTTTAGATTAGGCATAGCTAGGGCTTAGAAATTTCGTTCAAAACACTTGGGAATCTCTGTCCTTATCACGGGCCAGGACTATCGTTACGTTAACTTTAATTGAGGGTATGCATGCACTTGGTTCCGGGATATCTGCTCCCCCTGGATTGTTTCTATCAAAGGACATCAACAGATCGGGTAGGATGAATAGTTTAGACGGGATGGTTAGGTTAGACAGGTTAGTTAGGATAGCTAGATGCGATGCAGATTTTGAGTAAATCTTTGGACAGCCAAAGAGCTAGGCATAGATAGGGCCGTCCTTAGACAGGGAATAGTCACTTTAAGTAGGAGATACTTAGTCAGGCACTTAGCTTAGATAGGTAGGGACTCAGAATCTTTTGTTTTTTTTTTTTGCTAGTCCGGTGTAATTACTTCATTCCAATATCTTTGCACAATTTTTGGTTTTTCTCGAACGCAGATCAAGAGTAGGTTTAGACAGTTTAGGAGGGAGATAGCTAGGTAGACAGCTTAAACACGAAATTTTCTTAATTTTCCCAAAAATTCTCCCACTTTTGTCGATTTTTCAAAATTCTTGTGCAAAGATCTAGGGCTTAGAAATTGCAGACTTAGCCACGTAGAAAGCTTTTATCGCTGTCAGTACATTTGCGTTATTCGGGCGGAAGGATATAGGCGGGTTATTTTTTTTTTCTTTTTGTGGCGGTGGTAAAATGCTCTCTGCGTGGAGAAGTCTGCATAGGTTTAGCTCGCGACTTGGTGTAGGACTTCGAGAGCCAAACACAAACAGGTCTCTTTGAAGTTAGGTAGGGGACCGCTCAGCGGACCCGACAGGTGTTCCTGAGGATAGGTAGGGAGACCCCTTGAGTGCTTCAAACAGAAGTGCTTAAGGATAGGTAGGGGACCGCGCTGGAGCACAGCAGGTGCTCCCGAGGATAGGTAGGGTTCTAATCTTTTCTCTTCTGTTTCAGCGCAGGATGGCGTTAATGCAGCTACGTTCTTAGATTAAGTCTTACGTGCCCGTGTCTTGCATAAGCATTCCTTGGCCATTTCTTCTCCTTGTTAGCCGTCGGGTTAGTCGGAAATTTTGGCTTCGGTCGTAATCGATCGCGAGAACAGCGTTTCATATAAAGAGGCGAGTCATTGAGAATATGGAAGCAGCTGAAGACGGTTTTCGATCGACACATTGCTCGGCGGACCGCGATTGCCGTTGAAGCAGACATCGATTGAAGCGGACATCAGGTGAATCAGAATCCGGATCAGATTCCAAGTCCAGAAACCAAGCTCCAGATCCTGCTCCTGCTCCTGTGCCTGCTCCTGCTCCTGTATTGTGTGTTTGTGTGAGTGAAAGTGAAAGTGAAAGTGTGAGTTGATATGGTGGCTTCTTCCCTCTGGGAGGAGGCTGAAAGTGGTCTCACGACCTACCATGTCTCTCGCATATGTGTAAGGGCCCAAAAGTGTTTCTCGTACGATGACCAGAAGAGGTCCAACAATGTCCGCAGCTTTCCAGTTACGTGGCAGAAGAATGCAGCGCAAGGCACTTCGGTGCATACAAAAACAATCAGTAAGAATTTTTGTTCTTTTATTTCTTTAACATACTCACTTCGGTTCTCGGTTGGAAAGCATGCATACCAAACTAAACATTTCTCGGGAAAATTTATTTCCAATTAACCCCCTCAAGACGGCAAACAGCTGTCTCTGAGGCTAGGTAGGGGAACCCTCAAGTGACAGACCGGTGTCCTTGAGGCTAGGTAGGGGACCCCTCAGGACCCAAACAGGTGTCCTGAGGCTAGGTAGGCCTCTGCTCTGCTCTTTTCAGGTTTTCTTATTTCGTTTCAGGCGGGCGCGACGCGACGGTATTATTTTCCTTAGAAATCATTTGAGGAATCAATGTTGAGGACTCAGTTGGGGAAGCATCTGAAGTATCAAGTCTGAAGTCATCTGTGAGGAACCATTTGAGAAATCATATTGAAGAATCAGTTGAAGAAGCATTTGTCTCGTACATTTGTGGATTCATTTGAGGGCTCATATGAGGACTCACTTGGGGAATCAATTTGATGGATCGCTTGAGGAAGCATTTGTGGACTCATTTGAGGAATCAGTTGATGACTCACTTGGCTTCTAAATACTTTAAATTTGCTATAAATTTGCGTTAAATTTGAGGAATCAATGTTGAAGAATCAATGTTGAGGAATCAGTTGGGGAAGCATCTGAAGAATCAAGTCTGAAGTCATCTGTGAGGAACCATTTGAGAAATCATATTGAAGAATCAGTTGAAGAAGCATTTGTCTCGTACATTTGTGGATTCATTTGAGGACTCATATGAGGACTCACTTGGGGAATCAATTTGATGGATCGCTTGAGGAATCATTTGTGGACCCATTTGAGGAATCAGTTGATGACTCACTTGGCTTCTAAATACTTTAAATTTGCTATAAATTTGCGTTAAATTTGAGGAATCAATGTTGAAGAATCAATGTTGAGGAATCAGTTGGGGAAGCATCTGAAGAATCAAGTCTGAAGTCATCTGTGAGGAACCATTTGAGAAATCATATTGAAGAATCAGTTGAAGAAGCATTTGTCTCGTACATTTGTGGATTCATTTGAGGACTCATATGAGGACTCACTTGGGGAATCAATTTGACGGATCGCTTGAGGATTCACTTGTGGACTCATTTGAGGAATCAGTTGATGACTCACTTGACTTCTAAATACTTTAAATTTGCTATAAATTTGCGTTAAATTTGAGGAATCAATGTTGAAGAATCAATGTTGAGGAATCAGTTGGGGAAGCATCTGAAGAATCAAGTCTGAAGTCATCTGTGAGGAACCATTTGAGAAATCATATTGAAGAATCAGTTGAAGAAGCATTTGTCTCGTACATTTGTGGATTCATTTGAGGACTCATATGAGGACTCACTTGGGGAATCAATTTGATGGATCGCTTGAGGAAGCATTTGTGGACTCATTTGAGGAATCAGTTGATGACTCACTTGACTTCTAAGCATCACTAATAACGCGATAATTTGAGAAAGCACGCGACTTTTAAATTTAATGAATAAAGGCTTAGTCCCTAGCACAGACGAGGATACGTTCGAATCTAAATCTGCACTCGTAACCATCGTTCTTGTCTCAAACACTGTCTATCACGGCCGTCAATGCGTCGGAATATGTCCTTTTCAGGGCATTAACTGCAACTAAAGCAGGACATTGAAATTGCGATTCACAAAATCCCCTTATTCTTCCTCATAATAAGTGGAGATTTGAATTGCAAACAGATGCTGCTTCAAATGATGACTTAGTCAAAACTTCCAAAACATATTCGCTTTAGTAAATTCCTGTCAAGGGTGCAGATTTATTTATTTATTTATTTGCTTATTAATAAATATACAGAAACAAGCTTGAGCAGATCAAGTTATCCGGTCAAGTCCGACAAACAATGCGATTAATATGATTCCTTTTTACGTAAACCACTTCACCTCATTTCACCATAGTAACATCCCCTCTCAATATATACATCCTCTTAAGATAATCGTTTCTTACACCAATTTGCCCCTTTCTCATTCTCCCCTCTACCTCCCACCTACAAATAAGCTGTATTGTAGATTGTTGTTGTGTAAATTATTCGGACATGAATCTGTGTTTGTTTAAAATGCATCTACTCCTTTATTACGCGCATATCCTAATCATAAATTTGGTAATATTTCATCACGAAATTGATTCTATTTAATTGCAAACATAAAGGTCGTAGTACAGGATGCAATGTGTTTCGTATATTCTTCATAAGGACACAAACCCTTCTAAGGGCAATTTCAATGGATCATTAATACTCGTATGTCTGCCAAAATGTATGCAACAGAAACATAAAATAAGTTTCAAGAAAAATATATTTCTAAGAATTCGGCGTACAATTTTTTCTTCGTCTCATTAAGATCTACAAAACTGCATCACTCAATCGAGGGGCCGCAAGTATCGGAATCTTGCCGAACATCTGATTGGAAATTTAAAAATTATTAAAATTCTTAACGGACAGGCTGACTTTGACATTTTTTAAAGGATGGACTAACCACACCAGAGAGTGTTATGAAACCCTATTATGATTCAGCCCACTTATTGTGCTGACATCGACAAAGATGTTTATATGAATTTGTGGAGGCCACTGTTGGTCATGTTGCATGCACAGCTTCAAGCTGTTATCGAGTTTGATAGATTTAATAGATTCAACAAATTTGTGTCCCCCTTCATGATACGTCCATGAAGAGTCCGGAAATGCAAAGTTGAAAAATACAACTTGCGTGATCGAAGTGCTCCGTTTATTGGGTAAGACAAACGCCAGAGAGAGCGGATTCATATTGTTGCTTGTATTTATAATAAGGCTGGGCTTCCAGTCAATAAACCGGATGATTCGAACACAGATTCTTAGAAAATGGGTACCGTTGACTAGAAGTTCGAAAATGTTTCTTTAACAAGGTGATTCCATGTGTTTTGTTTTTTTGTTTTTTTGTTTTTTTTTTTACCACACGTACTTGGTGTCAGTGACAGGAAACCTTTTTAATGATATTTAAGTTTTCTAAGCTTTTTATGTGACTCACATTTTTATAACTTTACTTTAAAAATCTTCTACTTCAGAACAGCAGAAAAAAATAATAGTGGCTTCTGTCAAACTTGCGTCTTTCACAAATCGTCTTTCTGACCAGGCAGGAGTGTTTCAGCGACCAGCATCTTTACCTTCTCCACTTTTTGTGAAATCACCACAGTTAACGACGTTTTCTGTACTGAAATAGGGATTTTGAATGTAAAAACATAAGAACCGTCCTTAACGTCAACGCATTGGGCCGTTAGTAGAAATAGCTCTTGGAGGTAGACCAGAAAAAGTATTCCGAGTGTGTAATATCAAAAAGTAGAGTAGGTATGGAAAGGCATGTAGTTCTCTTTCAAACCCCGCTCAGAACCAGATAATTATTTGGGCAGGTGCAGGGTTAAATGTATTCAATATTGCACTTGTAGCCGAATGGAGGCATGGCCCCCACTTATTAATGAGTTGCCTCATTCCCTTCGAAACTTTTGGTTTAACAGAAATGTCAAAAAACTTGAAAGTGAGATAAGGCTATAATATTTTTACGACGAAGATCTTGCGAAAGTTTCGCCATCCATCGCTTTGGCTGCAACAGGCACTGACATCTGGTTGGGGCCAGTCCTTAATTTGCGTCGTATGCGGCATGGATAACGATTGAGTATTTTCCAACATAAGTAACACATTCCGAACCTCGTCGGTACAGCGGTGTTCTAGTAGGTAAGTCTGTGATCTTGTTTCATTTCTGGACAGAATATCTTAACGTTTTTCACGGGTAGCTGACTGTAAACAAGAACTATTAATTGTTTTTGAAAGCTTCTCAAATTTCGCAGTGAGAAGCTAGGCCCTCGTCCCTAGTGGACTGCAGCATAATTCAACTTTTTCGGAGTACAAATTAATTCGGTGCGTTTTCTTGCATTTGGAAAACGTTGTTTATTGAGAAAACGTAAAAAAAGCAGCACTCAAACTATTGTCTACCGGAAACGACTACTTTTTCGCATCTCTTGACCTAAAATAATGATTCCTTTCTGCCATCGAACCGATCTTCGCTCTTCGGACTCTAACTGGCGATCCCAAAATCGTTTTCCCTCAGTCGAAAAAGGCAGTAGTCGGTTGAAGGAAGGTCAGGAAAATACGGTGAGTGGGGTAAGATCTTCCATTTGAGCGTTTCCTGCTAATATTTGACCGCTATAGCCACGTGGGGCTAAATCACCTTGTCATGCCTTTCTGTAGTTTCTGGCCATTTTTCATGCAATACTCGGCTCAAACGCATTAGTTGTAGTTGAAAACATTTTCCAGCAGCTCATAGTCTGGTGGATGGAAGACCCATCTGGTCTCACCATATGCAGAGTATAACCGTGAATGTTTTGTTTGACGATGATGGAACAAGTATAATAATTAAGTGGCACCACGGCCCACAAGGGACTAGGGCCTAGCTTCTGTAACCACTACTCGTGTTGTGCGTGGTACAGTTCTCTCATCAGTAGAAGGGACCTACAGCTTTTGTCGACTCCAAACGGCGAGATTTGAGACAATTGATATCCTCTGAGTGTTGTCAGCAACTCGAGAAAAAAAATGCGCGGTGTCCCGTCCAGGAATCGAACCTTAACCTTTTGCGTGTGGATTGATGTACTTACCCACTACGCCACGGCAACCAAAGTACCCTTTACAATATATTTTTTGGGCTTATCTAAGTGTGTTCACTTTTCATCTCCAGCCACGATCCGGCCCAAAAATTCTTTCCTTCGATGTCTTACAAGATTCAGCTCCGATGTGAAAAGTCGCCTTTTGATATCACTTGGCTTTAATTCATACGGCACCCAATTTCCTTGCCTCTCACTAAATCCAAATTTTTTCAAGCGAACTGAAATTTTTTTGCAGAGTTACTCCCAATGCATCTGTGAGTTCGCGTTTGGCACGGATTTCCATCGATTAAAGCTTAGAGTTCCTCATTTTCAAACTTCTTGGCCAAGACGCTCATTGTCTTTGACAATAACATCACTAATCTTGAAGCGTCGTAGCTACTCTTTGCTCTCTGCAAACCTCTACAAACTTTCAATTGGCTTCAGCTGCACTTTTCTTGCAATTAAAACAGAAAACCAAAACTTCCCGAAATTGCTGTTTATTTAAAATAAATCCGAATGTTTTCGAAGAGTCAAAAAACAATGTTTTTGTCTAAAATTGCTGCTGACAAATGTCACACTTTTCCATTGAAGTGGGTAATCGTTTCCAGGATCAACCACAGATTGCAGATGGCGCCATCTTTTGAAGGCGAACCGAGTTAATTTGTACCCCAATTGTTTTGTTGAAAAACTTCTCCGGGGGTGATTTATGTCGTCGATGACAGAAGTGTAATTACCCAAGTTGCATGATCTATAAAAGTCAGTCGAAATTTGTCCCCGACTGTCCTGCAAATGTGTCTATTGGGCATTGAAGCATTCTCCAACACACTACAAGTTTCACACATGATTTCCCCTACTGTTATAATTTTCACTCAGATCAGATTTTCAAGTTCTGTCTATTCAGGTACAGGAAATAATGTGAAACTTGGTGAGGGTTGTTTCCCTTGGGTTGACATCTCAAAGGGGGCTCCCCTCAGCTTAATATGTTTTTTCCAAAGTTTATACAATCCGTCTGACTCGCTGTTGCGATTTGGCCTTAAGTCTTGGCATTGTCAGTCAGTACCGCAACAGTTTTCGTTTAAATTTCCCCCGCCAATGAAGTCATTAATTTGAGAGTCTCTTCAAACAGGCCATCGTGTTCGATTACGCGTTTAATTGTTAATGAACGTGTCAGCCGATTGATTGATTTTGACTTTATTAACTTGTCAAGCTGTCAATCAATCCAATCCAGTGGGGCTATTAAAGCGACTCCCCTTGGTACAGTTAGGCATTTTATTCACTCATCCGCTTTCACCATGACTACCTGCAGCGATAAACTGAATGAAGTTCTGAGATTCTCTCGTAGGTGTGCATCAGTTTGTGGGGCGGACATAATTGACCCGAATTTCCGTTACTCCTGGCTGACGTGGCTGGTGATCATCTGCACCAACACCTTTTTTGTTCTGTCCGGGTATACAATTTACATCGGAGTCTACATCCAAAATGACTGGACAGTTATTCTACAGGCGCTGTGCATGGTTGGCAGTGCCGTTGCAGTGAGTACACCCCTTCGTCTATCAGTATGATTTCTCTGTTCCTCTTCCTCTAGGGTTTGACCAAACTTTTCTCGGCCACAGAACGGAAGAAGGACTTGCGGCAATTGCTTGCCACTATTGACTACATCTATCGCACCTACGAACAGCAGCATGAGGGATACCAGAACGCCCTCAATGCCACCACTAGCCACATAACCAAATTCTTGAAGATGTCCTCGTTCGTGTACTCCTTTGGGGTTATCACTCTTTTCTCCGTTCCACTGTTCTACTTGGTTATGTACCACGAGAAGATGTTTGTGATGCAGTTCCTCATTCCAGGTATTGACCCTTCAACGGATACGGGCCACCTGATCACCATTGCCGCGCACATGATGTGCATCACTTTCGGGGCATTCGGGAACTTTGCTGGTGACATGTTCTTCTTTACGCTCGTCCTGCAGGTGCCGATGCTGAAAAATATCCTCAAGGTCAAGTTCGAGGACATGAACGAGATTGTCCTGAATGCGAATGATCGCAGAAGCACACTTCCTCTCTTGCTGAACGTCATCAAGTGGCATCAGGACTACACCATGTAAGTTGTGTTCTTGGCTGCTCGGTGGGTGATCACACTGACATATGGTCATTTTCTCAAGCTACACGAAGACCGTGAGCGACATGTACTTTGCCGTGACTTTCATTCAGATCTTAACGACAACCTCTAGCATTGCGATGACCGTCTTCATAACGATCACAGGCGACTGGCCCGCTGGCTACGCGTACTTGATGTACTCGGTCGTCATCATGTATACCTACTGCGGACTCGGGACGGTGACGGAAATAGCGGTATGGGAACGGGTGGTTATATAGGCGAATAGTTTTGACGTGAATCTTTGCAGAACGATGATATCTGTGACTATGTGTACAACCTTTGCCTTTGGTATGAGCTCCCGATTGCGCAGCAGAAGATGCTCATGACGATGCTGGTCAAGGCGCAGAGTCCGACCGTGCTCACCGTGGGCGACATCATGCCGCTGTCGGTAACAACTGCGCTGTCCCTGACGAAGACCATTTACAGTTTCATGATGATGTTGTTTAATTTCGCTGAAAATTGAGGGGTTTTAACTTATTTCTGTTTTGTTTTGTTGCAATGTTTGAAGGCACGATTGTCTACTAAATACACGGCACTGCACCTAAAATGCTTCAGAAATGCGTATCCTCTTGAGCTCCTGGCGCCTGCAGGGCCGTATAATGGATATGAGAAAGAGCGGCTAAATTATGTCTGGAGCAAGGGAGGATAGGTCCGATTGAAAGAAAATAGCGCACGCGTACTGTTTCTTAGTGAATGCTTGTCTTAGACAAGTGCCCTTCCCTATTACATTGGTTACAGGTACAGGATACCATCTCTGTCTGAAGAAAAAGTATCGGGCAAGAAAAGGCTTTGGCATGTAGTCCTTCCTTAATGGTGCAGTCTTACTCTTACAGCTGTTCTTCTGTTTGTTCGTCAGGATTTATGGTGTAAGTGACGAAGAAATTGATGTTAGCTGGATAAGGAGAACGTCCGCTCCGTTTTGTTGTTTTTCAAGTTCTCGAGTTGTTAGTTATTTGCATGCATGTTGTGCAAATTTGGCGTACTCGTATATCTTTAACATGTTAGCCTGTCTCTACAAATATGCTTCGGCGTTGAATTGATTGCAGCATCGATAGCCACCACGTATGGTAGACGGGTGACTTTTTTATGCGCTGAACGATGTGATAATCTTCCGGAGGTACTAGCAGCCCGAGCTGCCAGCATGCACGATTCGCAACCCGCGATAATCGATTACGAGAAAACGCCTACGTACTAATCCACACCCTGCACATTTCAACTATTCTCTCCCCGGCACTGATTGAACTGGAAACCAAAGCAACGTTCTGAAAGTGTAACGAATATCGCGCACGACAGTGACACATGGGTCTAAAGAACTTCAGTGATAAGTCAAAGGAGTACATTTATGAAGTGTTGATTTAGTGAATGTGAATATCATTCAGTAAACAAAGCTAGAGTACCTGTGTCCTCGGCTTGTGTCGTGAATTTTTGGAACTAGGATTTAAATTTGCACGCCTACAAGGTTCAATTGACTGAAGAGCTGAAGCCTGCTGACCATTTCAAGCCGTGCCAATACGCCGAATGGTTGACAGAGCAGACAGAAGTGAATGGTGACTTAACAATGAAAATCATCTTCAGCTATGAGAAACACTTTCACCCTTGAATGAGAATCGCCTCATCTGAGCAGGAGTGATTGTGAAAAAGCCGAGGCAACCTCAGAGGAGCTGTTTGGTGCGGTCTATGACATCGTTATAGGATCGTATTTCTTCGAGCATGTGGTCGCTCCAGCAGCTACCGAGATGAAAACGTGAGGAAATGGATACGAGTTATATGCGCTTTCAACAGGATGTTGTCACTTGTACAGAAAAAATAACTCTTTTGCAGGAGAAATTCAATGACCGTCATGGAGATACTAATTGGCCGCTACGGTAATGTTTTTTGACACGTTCGGACTTCTGGTTTTTTTGGGTGCCCCCACCACCCAAAACAAGACGGCAAAACGAAGTATATGCTGTCATCAAAGAGGGACGCACCACATTGACGTCTCGGACAGAGCGTCACACTAGGCAGCAGAAACTTCGAGGTATTTAAAGACTTCGTCTACCACATTATACATCAATTATGTGTCGGAGTCTTTGAAAATATGAACCATCGGAGGATGGTAACCCACAGTCAAGATGCCATTTTATTCAGTATGGTCAGATAGAAGCTATCTTCAGAAACACATGTTCAAGTCTTTTGTGAGCCGTGTATGGCGCTGAAAACGTGTTCACTTGTCTAAATTTCCAAAAATGTCAACATAAGACTATACGCGGCATGCTTCATTTTTCTATATTCTGCCATCCTGTATATATCGATTTAAAACTTCCGAATCTCTTCCAAAATCTACCGATACGCGAATATGTGATCTATGTTGGCTTTACTGTTTATAATTGAGTGAGACCCTGGCTCCTTTTTCGTGTGAGTTGACGCATTTACCCACTGCTCCATCACGCTGTTGGTTTTTGTATTGTAGTTCAACTCGATCTTAACGCAACTATCTGGCTTTCCATTTATCTCATCCAATAAAAGAAGTGCGCAATAGACTGTCTGCCACCTGGCCTCTTCGGCTTTCTGGGTGCTGAAAAATCGATGTGTTGAATGATCATTGTGTTTTGAAGCTACTGACACAGTTACCTTTTAAAAAATCTACTCAACATTTTACAACTGCGTTTCTGCCTCGTTTGGTTTCAGCTAGAATTCTTTGTATGATTCTTCTTGTTATATATAACCGAAGTTGCAGTCGTCCTGTGGTAGACGGTATGTATATCGCCTTAAATGTTCAAGTTTTAAGGTTTTATTTCTGAACGTTCGATTTTGGCATTCCTTGATCGATATACACTAAGTTAATAAACGGAAACCATTATTGACTCATTCGTAGGCATGATTCGGTTCGCCTGTTAACAGCCAGGGAGTAGTCTCACGCAATTGATTATCTCTGAGCTATCAGCATTGTCTCGAGGCACTTTACATAGATGCTATCACACAGTATGATGTTTGCGAAAGACAAAGTGCATTATAGCACATAAGTAGCTGGTGTGCTCCAAAGCTGTTACACCAAACAATGTGTCTCCTCAGTCACATTTGGCTTGGACCGAGTTGAACTTTGATTCTAATTAGATTTCAGTACGCTTCAAAAGACTTAAAAGAAAGTAACAACGGCAACAACAAAAAACCTGCCAGAAATCCTTCCTTCCTGTGAACGTATCATGTTTTTAAGGTTTCACCCCAAGAGGGGCATGTTGCCCCTCCCACTCTGTATTTTAATTTCTGTTCCTCACCACTCCCACCGGAGGAGCACTCATCAATCATCTTGGAAAATTGTTATCACACTGTTATGGGGCACTTTCCATTTACTCCCACGGGTATGGTGTATGTGTCCCAAGAAAATTGTCAACACAAGAAGATTCAGTCTCTCACACACACACGCACCCATACACCGGCATCCTGTTATTAATGGGAAACAACAAGGACTAAGCGGTGATAGAGCTGAAGTGACAAAATTGTATATTTGCTAAATCCCAGCAGGATATTGCAACATGTTGAATGAATCGCTCATATATATTCATTAGGATTGACATGAGTGAGCAGTTCGTTGTGCATTATCTGGTTGTCCTTGCCGCCCATATTCGTTTATTGTTTAGAGGCGTTCGGTGCGGATGATGTGTGAGCGGTAAGTGTGCATACAATTAATTGAACTTCCATCTGGTAAATCCATAAATAAATGTCAAAAGTGACATCTCTGCGAGATGCACAGTTTGTTGCTTTTGTTTTTCTGTTTGGCGAATGCATATCCTCAGCGCAAGAGGGATGTGTGGGGCTTAAAAACGAATAATGTGGGTAAGTCCTTCGGCTTCACTGAGAGTGTTGATTCAAGTATTTCTTTTGGGACTTATGGCATATATGGGTCATAGAAGGTCTTCTTTGTGGTAAACACCGTTGTTCTGTTTGTCATTGTTGGGCAAGTCGAAGTATCATCTGGGTGTGGTATTATTAGTGTTAGCATACAAACTGGATGCACAGTTTCTACCGTTTACACAGCGCTGTCTCTTTCACATAGGCTCCATACTATTTCCATCTCTGACTTATCATCGTCTTCCGGGTATATACCCTTAGTGGCGGTGAGCAATTGCATCAAGGACCTAGTAACATATGATCGGCTGCAAAAAAAATCATTAAGGTTAAATGGAAATGTGCTTGAAGTCGTCTGTCTATATAAATAAGGGTAGGATCAACTGCAGATAGGAGAATATTAAGATAGATTGCGGCTCTCCACGGTTAAAATTCAATCAGAATGTCTCCTTCAAGACGATTCGTACAAAATGATTTGTGCAAGGACTTTGCATACCTAAGTCAGGAAATCAAATAATCAATGCAACCACAAAAATGATAAATGATTAATTTTGGTAGCTCTATAACCAGCAAAAGACTTGTATCCTTGTACAACTACTTGTCTTGTGCGTGTTATTGAGTGAAGGGGACCAGCTGTTTATAGGCGAGTCCGAAGGGCAAAATTTGCGAATGTTTTCATAGGAATGTTGTATTTTTTGAATGTTTTCAGCAACTTTAAGGAGGGGCCGTGGAAATGGACATTTAGTTGAGGAACTGAACCTAGAAGATCCTATGCCACGTTGGCGGCACTCACAAACAAATTTGAATAAATCTTTGATAAGTCAGATATTCTCAGACTGCACCAACATCAACAAAATTCACGCCACCGACACTTTCATCTACTGCAAACGCTAAAACTACAACGTCCACCACGGCTACCATCCCTACCATCATCGAAGCGTCTGCAGCCACTACCACCAACATGGCCGCAACTATGCTATCTACATCTTCTCCAGCCCCAGCTGTTACCTTGGAAATGCTGATACCAACTTAAGGGTATCACAAAATTAACATCCATCAGATGGTAACTCAGAGTGAACAAAAAATGCAGTCACTTGAACAGAAAATAGACATCCTAGAACGACGACTTCTCCCTAATAGCATCAAAGGGGAACAAGTCTGTCTCCCGCATTTATCTTGCGGCATGTCGTAAATATAAGCCAAAACGCAACTGATACTGATCAGTATGTCACTTCTACTCGTGAGAGAACAGTAGCACGCACAACACGACTAGTTGTTGTAGAAACTAGGCCCTGGTCCTTTGTGGGCTGTGGTGCCACTCAATAATTATTATTTTCAGATTCTATGTGGTCTACAGAAAGGGTCGAAACTGCTGCTGAAGATCTGTGTCACCTTTAGGCGTCGTTTGAATCAAAGTCGGTCTTTGATGAAGACAAGGAATGAACCATGTTGATATCCTCCTGTGCACAGATTCTAAGCCGCCTAAAGCCTCCTGATAATCCTCATGCCACCACACAATCTTTACAACTTATGGCTGAGCCTCCCCTTCAAGCCATCAACTCCAACTCGCAAAACTTTCAATTTGAAGAAGCTTCCTTCATCCGCCTTTTGCAGTTCACACTTCAATTTAATTAAGTTGCCCGATTTGGCTCTACGCCTACATTGATGACTCTGTTCCGCGCCTTCCACTGCTGTTGGTTGTTTTTTTTTTCCACTAAGTAAGCCCCTTGTCTGTTAGTTAATTAATTTCTTGGCAGGACTAAATTGATTATGAAACAATTGGCAGAAGCATTAATTACACCTCCAAAATGAGTAAAGATGTCAAGAGGGAAACTTGATCCTGATGAACACACACAGACATCTTCACTGCATGACATCTTTCTGTGTTTCGTTATAATCACTCTACATCCCTTAGCCATCCTGCAGCCTAGACTATGAAATGCATGGTTTTTGAAAAAAAAAATAAAGAATTTAATTTTAACTTCCGCAATTCCTTTCGAGACGACAAGCACCCCAATTCGACTGCTCTTTCATCAATCAAAGTCCAAGTCCGCAATGGGCTTCATCTCGATCAGATATGATTTATCGATGTTTTCTCAAGAAAAGAAAAAATTACATCTGTCCGTCAGTGCTGGCACTGAAAAGTTGAATTAAATTGAAAATCACAACCACCCCCTCCGCCACCCAGGCAGCTCGAGAGCATAGAGCTCAAAAATGTTCCGTATACGTCACCGAATCGTCGGTGGAGATTTTTCATAGGAACTTCACTTCAAGGACATTTCACACAATTCCGCCTGAATTACGAGAACATGCTCGCAGGACGTGGAGCGTCGGTAGACAAGAGGTTCAATATCGTTGGCCGGGGTTGGTGTTACCTCGGGGATATTTGTTCTGCGGAATGGCTAATATTTTCCTTCACTACCGCGCCCTGTTTTTATGTGTGCAGTCAGTGTTGACTTTAAATTGAAAATTGCGGAGAAGTGAATTGAAATTCGTGTTTATGATGCAGTTGGCTATGGAGTGTCGGGAGATGAGACGTTCTGCGAACTCTGCCTCGGGACGCTGGGTGCTGCCGAGATGGGGCCTGGTGGTAAACAGACCATTAAACGGAAGTGAAATGTTCGGCTGATTGCTTCTTCCACAGTGCCGTCAAATTTGATGGGCTGCAAGTGGGTGTTCATCTTGAATACTCTGTTTGAAGAATTCAATCAGAATTGCGTTGCGATTGTCAAATCATACAAAATGCATGTTACCTTGCTCGAACTTATTTGACGTTCATTTCATTGGCAATTGGCCGGCGCGTGTCCTTCCCCGGGATCGTGGAGAGGGTAAGAACCTTTAATGTTTAATTTCATTACACACTTCGTCCGCACGATGGCAGGGTGGCACCGATTCCGATTAAGTTACGCGCTCAAACTGACAAACTGAAATTTCGCTGATTGAATTTGTGCGAGCAACGACCAGCAGTTCGTTTTAATTCCGAGTCCTTTGGGGCGAAAACTTTTCCGTCTTCAGCTGCTGAAGTTGCGAATGTGTGGTAAAATTAAAAACTTTCACTCGTGGATTTCGCCAAGACGTGGGCACACGTACCGTCGTCGTCGTCGTCGTCGCCGCCGCCGTGCTGCCCTGAGGCTGGCTGGCTTTGTGTTTCAACTGCAGGGCAGCTATGGCATAAAGGAGAGCAGCACCCATTCGGCGATAAGACAGCGATGGTGTTGGTATGATATTAAAAAATAAATTTAATCGTCCGTTTTGTTGTAGTTGAGAGTCTGGCCAGAGGATGGAGGACTGTAAAGGAAGGAATTTTTACTCTCCTTATCGGAGTCTTTGCAAGGAATTCCTTTTATTGTTGGATTTCAAGTGTTATGCGCTCGCGATTCGAGGGGGGGTGGCACACTGCTGCAGTGGGTGTGCATAAGTTGATGGTTTTATTATGGTTCATGCAACGTGTGTGCAAAAAACTGTTTGCAGCGATTCGCCAGTGTGGAAATTAAGTGCTTATGAATGTTTTATTTGACTCCTTAAACGTGATGACGGTTGAGATTGAGGCAAGAGGAAGGCAGCGAAAAGGATTCCCCACTTAATTACAGCAGAAGCGTTTCATGTTCAGAAGTTTGCGAAATAATTAAAGTTCTTAATTCTTCTCATAACGCCTGGGAAAGAGAAAAGAAAGCCAATGCATTGGCAAATAATCAAGAATTGTGCACATCCATTTAATTTTTCAAATTGGTTTTAGAACGACCATCTGAACACATATTTCAGACCGAATCAGAACTACGTTCTTTCATTTCAGGTAAGCAAACTTAAGCCAAACTTTCCCAAGATACGTGTTCCTTTCTTGCTTAGTTCTCTTGGATTAAAATTTGAATGCAGACGTCTTTGTTGTCCCCCATTCTGTTTTGTGGGATGGCACTTAGCACCCGAAGGAATATTGCACATAAACTGAGTTTGTAATTTCAAAAGGATAACTATCACTTTGCCATTTCGTGAATAGAAGTTTTTCTCTTCTCCAAGACTTCGTTCTCGCCCAGCAAAAAACTTTCCGAAACACAAAACCAGTCCGAAAGCACAATAAGACGAGTGCTTACAAAAAAAGGGAGAAACTCCATTCACCTCTACTTCTATTCAATACCTTTCAGGATTATCACACAGTGTGCAGGAAGTTTTTTCGAATGTCCTTTGCCTAGCCTTGACACAGGCAGCAATAACTTCCCCTATACAAAGCCATCGGCTATTTATCAGGGATCAGGAAAAAAAACTGACACAGCACAGTGAAATTGATTTGAAAGGCCCTGAGCGGATGCAACTGGTGACCTCGAAAGCACACACGTCCAACGTTGGCCTGGTAACATAAATCAGGACTGGCACCCGTTCACAGAGATTAATTCTGCATTGATGCAGATTCACTACACTTCTGTATGATTGGGAGATGAGGGGATTTCGTGCATCAATAAGTCGCAACCTATTGATTACGGCTCACGGTAATTTCCATTTGAAAAGCTCTGGGATTATTTTCAATTATGAGTGTAAATCCTCTGGTGGTGGCAAGAGGATCTACTTATTCCACAATTTCGAGTCTATCTCTTCATTTGTCGTCGCATCACTTGCAGCAGCCGATGAAGCCGCAGATATGCAAAAGGAGGGGGGACCATGGAGTAGAGTGCAGTTTGATGGTAAAATGGGGTCGAAAGGATTAGATAAGCTCTTCGATGGGAGAGTGAGGAAGGGAACTGAAGGTGAACCACATCGATTTGAATTGAACTGAAATATTTTTTGTTAAGGTTTCTACTTGGCGGTAGCGGGTTCGTACATAATCTGTTGAAAGCTGATAGAATTGAAGGTGAATCGTGGATAGAGGGTAATAGAGTTCGATATGGTGGAGCCTAAATGTGGAAAGCGCAATCCTATTCTAAGGAATGAGTCTGCTTGGAATCGTGTAACTGTATGTCGTTGTAGAGTAGGAGTGAAACTGGTTAAGGTTTATACCGTCGGACTAACATGACTGTCTTTCTTTGACAGAGTCGTGCTTTCGATGCTTAGTGCTACTTTCGCTTCTTCTTTGCTAGACGATACATCGTGGACATCGGCCTGCTCCAACATATCTTTCAAGCTGACTCCTCTTTCACACACTAAATTGGTTAAGGAATTCCTTCAAATATGTGCGCTATCTCCGATAAGGATGATTTCTATTGGATTGGCCCGAACTCGAAGAACATTTCGGTTGAAAGTATGTTCACATGGCTTAAAAATGTTAAGCGTTGCAGTGGTATGGTTTTTTTGTGGACGCTGTAGAAAAAAAGTCTAGGTTCCATTCCCGGACGGGACGCCTCGCATTTATTCACGGCACCAACTCTTTCGAGTTGCTGACAACACTCAAAGAGAACTAATTGTCTATGAAAAGCTTCTCAAATCTCGCCGTTCGGAGTCGGCAAAAAACAGTAGGTCCCTTCTACTCGTGAGGGAGCGGTAGCACGCACAACACGAGTAGTTTTTGTAGAAGCTGGGCTCTGGCCCCTTGTGGGCTGTAGTGCTACTAAATTATTAGTGGTACTGCTTTTTAAAAATAATTTCCTTCAAGAGTGATACAATCAGTCCAACGCCGCTCTAACACGTCGAAACCTATTTTACAGAACGATTTATCTTTGATCTCGAAAAAAGGCTTCAGATCCCGCGATCTCCTCATTAGAGCCATATCTTTTTCCGGCGGGCATTATTTTAAGGCAGAAGTTGCTGGGAGCCAGATTTGGAGAATACGGTGGTTGCGGAAGCGATTTAAAGCCCAATTCGTGCAATTTGGCCTGGTAGCCAACGACTTGTCAAAGGGTGCATTGTCTTAGTGGAAGAGAAATTTTTTCTTCTTCATATGGGACCGTTTTTTTTATAATTTCTTCCTTCAAATGCACCAATAATGCCATGTAGTACTCCCAAATCCTTTTGCCTTTCTCAAGACAGTCGATGAATAAAACTTCGTGCGGATCCCAAAATACAGAAGTCATAACCTTGCCAGACAACCTTTCTGTTTTTCGATGCTTTAGGGGTGGTTCACCGGCTACTGTCCACTCAACTGACTGGAGTGCCTCTGGACTGTTGTGCTGGACCGTATTTTAAACATTATGACGTACTGATGCAAACACTCCTGTTTATTCAGGCGAAACAGCTCCAAGCAGCTTTCAGAGTCATCGATATATATTGTTGTTTTCCGTTCATTGTGAGCAAACGCCTCACCCATTTCGAAAACAGCTTTCTCATGAACAAATTTTCATGCAAAATAGTGTACACACTGCCTTCTGATATCTCCAATATGTCAGCTATCTCACGCAATTTCGTTTTCCAAAACGATGTTGTGTACTTTTTTCACCGTTTCTGGTGTAACCACCTCAATTGGTCTTCTAGAGCGTTTAGCATCGTTGGTGTCCGTACGGCCACCTTTAAAGTTTGCATACAACCAACAAATAGTGGTTTTTAACGGAGCAGAGTCCCTGTAGCACTTTTCAAGCCAGTGCTGAGTTTGCACGGTACTTTTTTCCATCAGAAAGCAGTGTTCAATCAACGCATGAAATTCTGTTTTTTTTGTTTGTTTTAAAAATCGCAAAAGTAGCGTCACTTGAAGCACTGTAACTTGTAACTTGTTAATCAGATTTATGAAAATTTGACAGGTATCATATGAGTATTTGTGCCGTGCCCGCAAAATGTTTGTCCCGAGACTAATTAAATGATGTGATTGATAACTTCACAATCCGTTCCAAAAGGGACTCTCTTCGTTTTTCGAAAATAATTTTTTTATATAATTTTTTTTTTTTAATTTAATTTAACTGTTTGTTTACAAGCTGCCAAGATGAGTATCTGCCTCATCAGAGAAGAAGACTTAAAGCGGAAAATTTCTGCTCAGCTCAAGGTGCTTTAAGGTCAAGGATGCAAGGAGATAACGACCCGCCTTCACCTTCACTTGCACTTGTCAATTAGAGCTTGATCGCGAATAATCCTCGATCTTTGTGCTAGAATTTCTTTAGGTTGATGCGTGAAACCCTGAGATCGATGGTGATTGAACGATCGTGAAATAAGTAGAACGCCCTCGGTCACATTGGCATATGTCCGCACCATGGGACAACTAGGGCTATGAGAATCGTCAACTAGCATACCAGTCTTACGAACTTTTAGCACACCAAGGGTAATAGATGCTCCATTTTGAGCAACATGTCTTAAAAAAAAATCTCAGAGCTTGGGCTACACTCAGATTGGAAATAAGTTTTCAACAGCAAGGCGTCTTATTTCTTCCCTCGTTCGTATGGTGTTAATGTTCTGTGGAGATTTGACAGGGGAACTATGATTTAAAAAAATCTGAACATGGCCCAACCCTGTATGTCGACAACCGAAGCCCATTAAATCGGTATTCACAATTTTTGTTTTACTCATTAGAGTGCTCCTCTCCACGGAAATCTTTAGTAAAAGGCGAAAGATTTATTCGACATTGAAGAGCAGCCAGAGTACTCGTATGGCCTTTAAGAGTCCCCTTCAATAGACATGACATGGGCCGTGGTGTGGGTGTAGGACCTATGCTATGTCACTAGAGATGGTGTGGTAATGAAAAGATCTTTGCGCATGAGCTGAATGAAAGCGTTGTTGTTAAGTTAGATTGAACCATGCCTTGCGACCAGAGAGTTTTTATACCTGGTTGCCTCGATTCATATGATTTTGGGGATATTTTCCTAACTAGTCGTGATGTCCACGAAAATAGGGTGTCGTGGCGCAAAAAACAGTCGAGGTGTTCGAAAGATCTTGCACGGAGTAGCACAAGAGGACGCTATGTGAGGCAATAGCACTTCTTTCGGATTTGCAATTTTCAGAGGAGTTCCAAGTAAGACTCGAAATCGCAGGCAGAGTACATATAAAGGACTTTACGAAGCGGTGAAAGATAAAAAATTGCTTAAGATTGCAATCTGCCACGACGATAACCGATGTTGCCTTCATTGACAATCACCTTTAAGTGGCTGCAGTGAAATCCTAAATCAATACTGCCATCAATTCAAAACCACTTTCTGCTTCTAAACTATTTCAGCTGTCCAATTTCAGTAACGACATCGGAAATGCAAAAAAAAGTCACGACACCTCCCCATCATAAGTACACCCAGCCCCATGCAACCAGGTATCCGGTCTCCGTTGGCTTACTCTTTAAAAAACAACCACATTCCGTTCGTATGTCTTCTTGAGGACTTGAGTAGCTCCATTTGTCACTGTCATACTACATCCAGTGGCGAATGTTTTTTTCCCACATGTTCAACAAACCATATCTGGAAAGAATCCTCTCGTTGCAGTGGATGTGCAGAGAATGACTTGAGGTATTTCCCAGATTTACAATCACTTTTTCTCAGAATGAGTGAGATCTTCTTAGGATGCTTGTACTTCAAATCGACGCATTTGTTGAATAAATCACTGAGAAGTCCATGCATGTGAAATTGATTTGAAATGACCATATGTTTGCAAACGATTCAAGTGGTGATCCATATCAGTCCTCGAAAAGAGGATTATCCGGGAAACGTTCTTGAAGCAGTGCATGTAGTTGCAGATTATCCAGATCTTAGACAGATGATTTCTTCCTAGTTCATGGGGGAAAAGCTAAGCATTCAACAGTTGATTGGCCGGGGATGCCAAGGAGCAGACTACCTTTCCCCGCTCGCGTTTCCAGTCTTTGTCTTCCCGGAATACCTCCACGTGTTCAAAATAAATAAAAAATAAAAGCGAAAATTACCATCAAAGCCAGTGATCATCCGCAGTTTCCTGGAAATATCCAGGCGCGGGTGGATGCAAAACAAAAACAAGACAGGAGGACGAAATGAATGCTCGCACATTCCGCGTGGTAAACAAATTTAAACTCATAATTAATTATCATGCTCCAGCGCAATGTTTTCCACCGCCAGGCGGCCGCTTACCTGATTTCTCCTCACAATCCCGCCAAGCTCGCGCTGTCGCATAAGGATTATTAATTACTATCCGCTAAGCGCGCTCGCCTTGATGAACAGGACTGCAGGGCAAGTAAATCTTGGGTATCATGCTAACAAATCGACGGTTCATAATTCACTCGGATTTCGTGGAGCAAAAAAGGCGACAGAGCTTTGCTTGCTCTGTGGATTTATGAATATGAATTTTGGATAGCGAGAGGAAGAGACAGTGTGCAGAGGAATATTGATTTCCAAGGACGGACAGTGATTCAGGTTCGGTGACAAATGACGAATGAACGGAGAGATAGGAGTGGATTGTTGCTGAGAAGTCAACTGGTTGCTCGTTGGGTGTGGCTTAATTGGCTTAGACTTTTGCAGTCATAATAAGTCGAATTAGTTGAAATTGAATACTTGACTCAAGTGGTCACAAGCCACTGACGGGATTTGACACTATGGCAAAGTTACTACATTCAAAGGAAGTCACTGTATTTTGTCAGTTTAATATTTCGGAATGAGTTCTAATCAGATTACCGGAAAGGTCATACTGGGATTCTATACCCACATCGCTGGAAGACCCTTCTTCTTGTGCTTCTTGAGCGGCTAAAGTCCAGGGTGGATCAGGGCCTCAACCAACATGCCTCACCAGCCAGCATGATCTTTCGCCAGCTGCCGCCAGTTGCGCACTACAAGTTGGTTAAGATTCTTCGCCACTTGTGTGCGCCACCTTAGACTAGACTGTCCTCTGTTGCGTTGTTCCAATAGCCGGAGCACTCTGGAAGACCCACTCTGCATAATTACGAACGGGGAAAAGATGAACGATGGGGTAGGGACTCGCCTTAACCTCTATATCAATCGGCCTTTATACTGTAGCTTGTTTCAGGTAAAACTTTTACCAATCAAGGAGCCACCAGCTGAGGAGCAATGCTTCACCCAAAATGGATATAATCGTCTGTTCCGATAGCCAGGCTGCAATTATGCTCCTTGAAGGTCAAGACTTCCATTGAAATACCTCCACTAACACCCGTCTTTCTCTAAAAGACTTCAGTGAAATCCAAGGAAATTGCGAGACCTATGAAATTTGCTGAACTTGCCGTGAGCTGAACTTGCCAGGAGCTGAACTTGCTAGGAGCTGAAATTGCCAGGAGCTAAAATGTCTTGCATTCCCTTTCCTATAGTCACACACCTACTTAAATAATCCACATAGAACGAGCCAAAAGAAAGGATGGTCAGAGAGCCACAGAGCCACACATGTCTTTTATTCAAAGCAATTGGACCACAGCTCAGTTCTTAACACTCTCTCTGCTTTTTCGAAACTCGACAATGTCCGTTTGCGGACACTATCCATCTTGGCTCTACATACTTTCCAATGACTTCTGCTCGATTTACAGGTATTGAGAAGAGGTTTAAAGTCACCACTCTCTACGACCGCCAAACTCTTACCAAAAGAAGAATATAACATCTAGGATAATATTTGTTTGGGTAATCTAGCTGAACATTTGTGTGGGACACCTCCCTTTCTACAGCTCATACTGCTTTCAATGCCAACCATGGCGACTATTTGCACGACGGTACAATTGGAACAAGGACGATGTAAGCGTGGTTCTTCACAGACAACCAGCCGGTATCTAGCTAACTTAACCTAACATACGGCTTCATATTTCTCAAATTATTGAAGACTGTAAGAGAGTATGGTCTGGAAAGGTCGAGCTCACCATCCATAGTGAGGAATTTTTTCTACGTCCCCTTCACTCGCGGGGATCATTGTATCTGAATGATGTAATCCCTGCTTCGCTGTGGTAAAGCTTATTTGATGACAGGCGATATTAGTTCAGAATCGAAGCTGAGTGATAATGAGAGAGAGGTGTGACGTCTGTGTGCATTTCAGGATGCCTTGGAAATCAGCCTGATAATTTTGTATTTGTAACACATCTGGCGAAATATGTCGCAACGTTCTACTTTGTTCCACTGACTACTTGGAGAGCCATGCTGGTTAAAGCAGCTACACTGAAGAGCGTTATGAAAGTATTGGTTGGGGTAAGATCACCATTTATTATGCTTGATACGTCTTAAGTGGTTCATACGCAAGTTAAAATTTTGGGTATCACATTCGAGCATAGCCGCTGGTATCTTGAAGATAACACGAGTAATGTTGGCTTCTACAACGAGAACTGTAGTTGACTTAATCCTTAAGACCTACGACTTTGCATATCCCTACAGAAAAAAGTGCAAAGGAGCAATATCGCACGATCCAGGCGACCAATGCACGATAGCAAAACATAAGCTTAAGTGCAAATCAAAATTATTTCCTTAAAACGCACTGTATGCCTTGAAGCGTCTTCTTACTGAAACCAGAACTCAAGCATATAGTCCATGAACACGACCAAGCTGAGGATCGCGACGAATCGGATCGTCGCTTAACGTTCAATCTTAGCTACAACTGTGAACTTCACAATGAGCTAGATATGATGTAACTGGTCGAGTATTTTACTCTAGTGTAAACTGGGACTCAAATTTTCGAATCGTATTGGCAATAGTCATTTCAATACGTATATTATGTGCAACGTAAGTTACTCAAATAGCACGAAAAACGGTTCCAAAAGAACGCTAATTTTCGTAATTCAGCTGAACAATTCTAAGACGGTGTTGTGAGGTGAGTGTTTCCATGTTGACTTGCCAAACGATACTGAATAAAAATTACAAAGCAGTTAGAATAGAAGTCAAATGTGATCTGTAAAAATTTGAAAAAAGCCTATTGAAAATCATACCTCACTATGAATCATTCGAAATTTAGAAGAAACAAAAGTCAAGGAACCCACAGTTGCTAAGCAAAACGAAGTAACTATGCGGAGCGGAGCGGTTGAGGCTTGATATAAAAAAAGGGGCACGTTTAGAATATTCGGCGGATAAGTGTTTAAGTAGGTCGAATTAAGGTAGGCGGATGATCTATGAAAAGTTCAACTACCTTCAACGTAGTGAAAGACAGCGCATATTAAGTAATTTCAGCCGATTTCCATAAGAATGTACACTAAATGGTCCATTCCGAAAGGAGGAACGGATGAGCGGATGAATTCACATAGAACAGCCCCTATCCGCAATGAATGGAAAATGGTGTAAGGTGATAAATGTATGAAGATCGAGACATAGAGACTGTTTGAAAATTCTATGGAACCTCATTAAAGTGACGATGAAATCACAGTCGTTTGTCACAGCTTACAACAAGTTCCAATAAAGACGTGACAGAAGAAACAAATTGTTCACCGATCAGATGATCTCGAACCAAGATGTAGAAATTCGCTAGAGGATGTAGTGACATGATATTTTTTGCCGCTCAGCTCATGTCATCAAATTAGAAATGAGTCTGGAAAGACCAAAAAAATGTGCCATCACTCAATAAGTCCCGGGACACATATGGGGAGCCACTAACAAAAAAAATTATTGTTAAATGAATAATTTTTGTAAGTGGCGCCCTCTTTTTGTCTCGCGACTTATTGAGTGATCCGTTATTATGGGCCCTGAGCAAAATCGAACGAAGACAACTAAATTTAATCGCCATCAGACATGACTTAGAAATCAATCATTTTCGACACTAGTGTACTTTAGTTTTTCGTGAAGGAGGCAATTTGGATCAATGACTCCTTTTTCAATCGACTCCTCTTGAGGTTGATTCGCTAATACAATCCATGAGTCCATGCCGACATTCTTTTCGCAGATGTCAATCTTTCCAAATCACAAAAAAGTATTGCAAACACATGCACCTAAATTTCAGTCCCTTTGCACAGGACACAAGTGAAGGATACCATTAAGATTTGTAACTCATCTTGTTCAATTCGGGCAGACAGCTTCTTCCCATTCCCATCCGCAGTTCACATCACTCAATCCCTTAGAGGAGTCAACTCGCGAGTGTTTCAAGTACAGTATCTCATTAAATGTCTCCCCGAAAGCAATCTGTGCGGAATAATCTTTGCGCTGCGATCAGAAATGAAATTGAATTGTCAATCACAGGATTCGAAGAAAAATGAAGCCAGCCAGCGCTGTGCCGCCGCCGCCATCGCCAGAGGGGAGTCAACACGGATTCTCATAAAACAAAAACGAATTGACCGTTGCAGACGAGTTATAAATGATTCCACCGGGATCCTCATCCACTTCTGTTTCGTTAATAAATCCTTGCAGCACACGATACGAATACAAGTGTACGTATGTACCGGTGTCTGTGTTCAGATAGCATCGAAGTTCAATAAATATCCAAATGCACTGGGGATGGTTATCATTTGAGTTTTCATTCGCTTCTGCCGCTTGTTCTCAGACTCCTCTGACGGTTCTCTTTGGCTATTATGTATGTGAAAGATATATGTTTTGCATTGGGAGGGCTGGTAAAGGACACCAAGTGAAGGTGTAAGACGTTAAACTCGACGAAAGGTTGTTGAGTTCACGGCTCTGCCAGAAGGAATGGGTACATAAAAAGGTTTTGGCATAAGAATGTCAAGTGCAGTTGATGGCTTGTATTAAATTGAGACAGGTGAGGTACGCGTCAGTTTTCAGAGGTTATGCTGAGAAAAAAATGTTTCATATGGAATTTATTTCACTCTAGAACATTGGAAAAAACGGTTTATTCAAGCTGAACACTTTTTGATGCTTTAACACAATTGTTGAGAAATTCTTCTTCTGTTTTCCTTTTTGTTGTGAGTCAAAATGTAAGGCCAGACAATTTGGACTGGGGGTAGAAAGTGTATATAAAAGGTTGTCAAATATCCCTTCCGCCATTTTGCCTTTTGAATTTTCCGGCTATGTACAAAGCGCTACCCTAAAGGTCTTGACATAACCTACGCACTATGCATGATTAGTTATAGACGTGTAAACGTGGAGGTCACTAACCCCGAAATTCGCTCTATTTTAAAATTTTTCTTCATTAAACGCAAATCCGCTAGAGAAACGTTCCGTTCTAACACTTTGAATCGCGAAGGAATGGTTTCGACGATTCAGAGCCGGTGAAAACGACATAGGCCAGCCGGCGGAAGACCTGTGACTACGTATACCGATCGAATCATGGAAATCCTTGAGTTATACCGGCATGTGGCATCTCGTGACATCGCCGAGAAGATGGGAGTTAGTCACCAAACCATTTTACGCCATCTGCAGAAGGCTGGATACAAAAAAAAACTTGATGTTTGGGTGCCGCATGATTTGACGCAAAAAAACCTTCTGCACCGAATCAACGCCTGCGATATGCTGCTGAAACGGAACAAACGCGTCACATTTTTGAGACGGATGGTGACTGGCGACGAAAAATGGCTCACACACAAAAATGGTTGAAAGCCGGTGAATCGTCCCAAACAGTGGCCAAGCCGGGATTGACCGCTTGAAGCATTCGATCAACCAGAAGCGTTCAGAATTGGCCAACAGGAAGGGTGTAGTGTTCCACCAGGCCAACGCCAGACCACACACTTGGTTGATGACTCGTCAAAAGCTACGGGAGCTCGGGTGGGAGGTTTTATCACATCCACCATATAGCTCGGACATAGCCCCAAGTGATTACCACCTGTTCCTATCCATGGCGAACGCCTTTGCTGGTTTGAAATTGAAATCAAAAGATTCTTGTGAAAAGTGGCTGTTCGAAATCTTCGCAAATGAGGAGGAGGCTTCTACGAGGGGGGTATTATGAAGTTGCCGTCTAGATGGAAACTGATTATCGAAGAAAACGGCGCATATTTGAACTAAATCCGATTACTGTAACACTTTTTATGAATGAAGAGCAAAAAAGCAGAATGAAAATATGTGACAGTCTTATACTAGGATAACCTCAAGTGTAACCCATAATCGTCGTCAAAGGTCATGCTCTGCCTATGGCGGGACTAGACGGATGTGATGTACTTTGAGGTACTTAGACCAGGCAAGAAAATTGATGGGAAACGTTATCATCTGCAACTATTGCATTTGAGCAGTACATTGGGTGAAAAATGGTCAGAAATGACAAAAGGCATGATAATAATAATTGAGTGGCACTACAGCCCACAACGGACCAGGGCCTAGCTTCTACAACAACTACTCATGTTGTGCATGCTACTGTTTTTCACGAGTAGAAGGGACCTACAGTTTTTTGCCGACTCCGAACGGCGAGATTTGGGAAGCTTTCCATAGACAATTAATACTCTTTGAGTGTTGTCAGCAACTCGAAAGAGGTGGTGCCGTGAAAAAATGCTAGGTGTCCCGCCGGGAATCGAAACCAGACTTTTCTGCGCCGCGGTCGATGCACTTACCACTGCGCCACGAACGATCAATTCAGATGTCAACATTGAAAGATAAAAAAATTTAACTATACAGCTGAAAAAAAGCGGCCCGAATTGACAAATCGAAAAGGTCTGGTGTTCCATCATGACAATGCAAAGCCACACACATCTCTGGTCACTTGGCAAAAATTATTTGAGCTTGCTTAGGATGTTTTGCCACATCCATCATATAGTCACGACCTTGCACCATCTGATTACTTTTTATTTCGATCTTTGCAAAACTCCTTGAATGGTTCAGTAACGATGATGATGTCAAATAGTGACTGGTTCAGTTTTTTAATGATGAAAACCGGAAGGTCTATGAACTCGAGATCGCTGTAGTGTAGCGGGTAAGTGCGTCCACCCACACGCAAAATGTCTAGGCTTGCGTTCCCGGACGGGACACCTCGCATTTTTTCACGCCACCACCTCTGTCGAGTTGCTGACAACACTCAAAGTGTATCAATTGTCTATGAAAAGCTTCTCAAACCTCGCCGTTTGGAGTCTACTCGTGAGGCCCTGGTCCCTTGTGGGCTGTATTATTATTATTTATTACTATTTTTGAACTTGGAATTATGATGCTGCCTGCAAGATGGCAAAAGGTCAAAAGGCAAAATCCGCCCACCCTTTATGTATATTATTTCGCTGGCCACCCCACATTAGTGCATTTGGATGCGTTTGTCTCAGGACATTCCTAGCGGGATAACTTCATTAAAGATTGTCATTATTCCTCCTGATATAAATAGAAATTTTAAGCAAGCAAGGAAGCTTGTGAACCTTTCTTTCACTGTTCCTCATACACCAAGCCAAGAAGGTTAGACTGAATTTCCCAAAATTGGATTAATGATAATAATAATTGAGTGACACTACAGCCCACAACGGACCAGGGCCTAGCTTCTACAACAATAGACAATTGATACTCTTTGAGTGTTGTCAGCAACTCGAAAGAGGTGGTGCCGTGAAAATCGGTCCGGGAGTCGAACCCAGACTTTTCTGCGCGGCGGTCAACGCACTAACCACTACGCTACGGCGACCACCACGCAAAATTCGATTAAGAAACACAACAAAGGCCGCCTTAGATTTGATCAAGGAGAATGCCACCATCAGTTAGTGCGTCATATTTGATTTATGACACACAACAATAGATCAACCGATTTCTCGGCAAGTTCTCCAAACACTACACTTCCCCCCACAACCAGCCAACCATCTCTCATCATTCAACTAGGTAAGCTAATGAGCATCTCTCGGCAGCTGAGCGCCCATTGACCTTCTTTCTTCAAAATATGGCATGTCCTTGTGACAAAAATAACCCTATTCCGTGTTAAGGTTTTCCTTCTTCCTTAGAAAAACAACTACCCTTAACCTATCCAGCGAGTACTTCAATTGGCAAAAAAACTGAAAGACAGGTTCAGTAAGCATTAAACAATTTTTTTTTTTGTTTCACCCCGCGCTGTGCAAAACAACGTCAGAAAGGATTTATTCGCAGTGACAGTGGCGCACATCGAAGGCAAAAAACAACAATATGACTTCTCTTGATCCCGCTGCAGTATGAGTGTAGTAAATCACAGGCCCAACCTAAATTACATTGGATTTCTCCACTCTGATTTCCCGCACAAACTACGTCGCAGCGGAGGCTCTTCTTGTTTTTCGAATTTTAATTTACATTGCGGCCGCCAAAGGAACATTTGTTTATTCGCACAGGGGATCACCTCAAAAACAAAATTATATTTCTTGTAAAGAAACATGGCGGGATGAGGCGAAGAGACCTGTTTTGCGTATGTGAAACCGCTGTGCGGAAGTGGGCGTAAGCATCACCCACATGTTGACATGTGCGGAGTTTTAATAATAAAATCAGACGCAGTTCGGTTGAATATTCAGCAACAACAACAACAACAGCGGGATATAAAAAGGAAGGATGTACATATTTATTATTTTCCGTCTTGTTTTCGTTGCCTATAGTCTATTTTTGAAGGAGCGCGGAAGGATGTGGAAGGATGGCGTCTTGTTCAAAGTGGAATGTTTTTAGGTGAATAGTGTGCATTGGGCCGATGATTTATGCGTAATTCAATTAAAGGCGCGGTATGCTTCGGTTACATATCCTTTTGAGTGGTTATTTAGGCAGAAGGAGATGCAAGTACAAAAGAGAACGGCTTCGTTTGAGTCCTTTGAAAGAAGTGGCAGCTGTCAGTGTGTGGATGGGAAGATTTTTTGCAGGGAAGCTCCTTAGCGATTTAATTGCTTTGATTTTCTTCTTACAAATTTTACAAACCTCTTTCCTTCTATAGGGGGATTTCTTTAGTTACATATGCCTTTCCTGTGCATAATCATATATTTTGCGGGAACTTTTATTGAGGTTCTTCTCCACTTGTGTACGCCATCTCAGGCCAGGTCGTCTTCTGTTGCATTGTCTCAGTAACTCAAATTGGAAGACTCTTCGGGCCGAAGTCTTGTTATTTATCTCCCCTGACATAAGCTCATCATCTAAGGCGTTGGAGCCATTATTAGAACTAAGATTTGTAATGGTTTTGTTTGAGGCCCATGACACATCCCATGTAAGTTAGTCACACTTATCTCCGAAAAATCTAGTTAGAAGCATAAGCTAAGTGCTGGCTCCTGGATCTAAGGGTTTAGGTTCGAATCTCGTTTCTTCGCCTATTTTTTTTCCCTATTGGAGCACCAATTTTCGCGAGTTCTAACACCACGACCTTGAACCAACTTGAGACCTAGCGGCATTGTGGCTGGCACGATGCTGTGATGTTGTGAAAACAGGCTAACTCTCCAAAATGCATTCGGTGCAAGCGATGCCAGCTGGATAGATTTTCTTCAGTCTGGTTTTTGACTTCATGGTTCATTGACGGAGTGAAATGTAGTTCCGATTTTGTAACTAATATTTTCTAAGTGATCCACGGTTGATCCTTTTTTGTTATTTGTGAGAAGAACGAGAGTTGGGAAAGTCTAACTTTTTGAGAGGGGAAGTACTACTAACTAACTTAATTTTTCTAGAGTTTCGAGGCTTTTTTGACAGCCACTGGGCCTGTTCAATGCCTTCAAGTACATTTTTGTTGGTGTTTCACGTGTTTGCGGATGAACACATCCTAGAACACATCCCTCCTTTTTTTCCGAAATCGAAAATTTGGAGTTTTCAAGTCAATTTTTCAGGTCTGGTATCGGGCGTTCGGTTCGTATTCTGATGTCACAACCTGGCACCTTCTCTCAGCCACTGGACCCGTTCTACATCTCCAAATACAGTTTTCTTTGTTTTTCAAGTGTTTTCAGATGTGTCCCAGTGCTTCTTTTCAGAAATCAAAAATTTGAAGTTTTGAAGTATGGTATCTGGTGTTTGGACGTATTACGATGCACAAACCGTTCTTATAGCCACTGGGCCCATTCTAGGCCTCCAAATACAGTTTCCGCGGTTTTTGATGTGTTTTCAGATTCCCTGGAACATATCCAGACACTTTTTTTTTGAAATCGGATGCCGGATGAAGGTGCTGTATCAGCCGTTTATAAAATCGGTTAAACGGGCGCCCAGTAGTGGAAATGTCAGGAAATATGATATGACTTGATATGATTGGTATGGCAAGACATTTAAGGCAAGCTGCATCAGTATTAATTTGGAATATGGTGAGTGAGTTTGGAACCGCCGCAGAGTACCCGAGGCAGATTTCGATTTCAACGAAGTGAACATAATTAAAATCCCGACAGCGCCAAATCAGAGGGCACCGACGTTCGAAACGCGGTGGCTCCTGTTGCTAAGTAAGGTGTACATAATATTATATAGGCTCGACCGAATCCTACGATATTGTCCGATATCGATCTTTTAAGAACTCTAAGTGGTAAGACAGTAGATACACAAATAACCAAAATGTGCGGTGTATCTTATCTTGTACCGAAATTCGGCAGAATAGAGGTAAAAAATCAGTGGCGCTACGCGGCTATGGGCGATTTTGGCTGTGTGGTACACCAGTTGGGGTTTCAAATGAGGTTTTAGCATTTTTCTAAATTCTGTTCTATTGTATTCTTTCTTTTGTTTCATTTATTAAATTGGATCCTTTTTTAAATTTAAGTGGAAGTTAGTTTTCAGGTAGATTAATTAAATTTTTATAGTTTTAATTTTAATAAATATGTATAAGCTAAAGGGAACTGTCATCTTTCTGTCGCGATTCAAAAGGTGGTCGATCGTGATGGAGGTTAATCGCATGGCGCCTTTTTCGCAGTTGGTCAGGTACTCTCCCACTCGAGATCGCGTACTGGGGAGAGAAAAGCGGAGTAGTGCCGTACACGCTTGACAAGGCGCTACGAGCGCATAAACTTCGTCTTTGAATCAACTCTTTCAGATATCTTCAACTAGAACAGGACCAAAAAACGCACGATGAATGTTCCTCTCAAAATGACTGAGGACTTCCTCATCGCCATTGCCCAACTTTTTGCGAATTAAGTAGGTTCGTACCCCCAGGAAGATGTTGTGCAAGACCAGCTTGGTGTTTCTTGAGAAGAAAAGGCATTACTTAACTGATTCTTAAGCCCAAAGAGACAGCGATGGCAAAAGTGATTCTACTCTTGGTTGCGGAGCAGAGGTAGGCAAAGTTCTTTACTACCTTGAAGTTTCTGCTGCTCATTGTGACGTTCTGCTTGTGACTTGTCTCCGTCCTTGATGATAGTTTATAGGCATTCTAGGTAAAGCTGTATTAGCCGCGTTCGTTTCAATTCCCCCGAACGCCTCGTTAACAGCTCACCGCGTTCGTCCAATCACTTCAATAATCAGAATACGCTTAAGCTAGAATGTGAACGGACCTTTGGAGGATTGTTCCTCTGGTATTTGTGAGTTGTGCATAATCTTTACAAGAAGAATGTTGAAGTTGTCATAAGGCAGAGCGTCTCCTTGTCTATAATATTTTATAACATTGAGACTATCATTTACGGAGCAGCTAGAGTTCTCCATCGTCATCCTACACAATCTGACGAGTGGTTGATGGGAAATGCTAAAAATTAGACTTGACAGAGTTCACATCCTCCCAACGCATGCTGTTGTAGGCTGCCTTAAAATCGACAAATGTTTATGTTCTACGAAAAAACTTAGTTCTGTTTTGTTTGATTCAGTGTATTGACCCACTGTACATTTGTGTCATGCACTGCAATCCCAGCTATAAGGATTAATAGTCGTTATTACACGTCATTATCAAAACTTAACGAACGACAGCGCCGAAGAAGACTGTCAGAATCCCGAAGTGACAAAAGCTCCGATATGATCAAAATCCAATCCAATCATAAAATTTAAAAGCTGTTCCAAAAATGAATTCCCAGAAGATTGCATTATCAAAATTCAGCATCTCCACCGAATCCTAGAGTTACCCCAATTCTCTCCACTCCCTTCTTCGCCCTTGAAGGGTTTTCCATTTTTTTAAGGGTTTCATTTTCTGGATAATATTATGTTTTCCGGGATTTTGACTTTTTGGTATTTCGGGCGTTTGGAGATTTTATCCATTCGGCATCTTGGTCATTTTGGCTTTTTGGAATTTTGAGCATTTACGTTTTGGACTTCGTGATTTTGTCTTCAAACATTCTTAGGATATTTATTAATTCTTCCGTCTGCTTCGTAAAAGCTCCATTCTTCCTGTTCAGATCTCTTTAAATGTCAAGTCCCTTTAAGCAGGAACAACAATGAACCCAAATAACACTCCTTCCCACCCCAGCTGCCATCAGACAAACCTGATGGTCCCCCTCCCCATTCAGGTGACTTCATACACCTCACCCTAGGCATTCATTAAATTCGCTCGTGCTGCTGCCTTTTCAACCAAACCCAACCATCGTCTCTCGCCATGCTCCTTGAAACTCCTTTCATTGCGAAAACAAAAGGAATCAATGTCCATAAGGATAATATGAAAAAAACCTAATTCTTTCCGGGAGGTGAAGTTGTATCTTTTTTCCAAATTCCCCTTCTCACACGCATCCGCACCCCCAAACAGGCGCATAAAAAACAACAAAAAACGAAATCACAATAAAAGGACTACATTTTGCCGTGTCCTTTTCGGTGATTTTTCCGTTTGTTTGATCATTGTTTTAAAAACATTTAATGGCCGCAATTTTACGACCCTGCTCCGGGGTCGAATGAAATACAAAAAAAAAGACCCAAACAGCAAAGACGGCAGAAAAACAGAAAAAGTAGCCTCGTAAAGTTTATCGTCTACCTTCTGTCCACTTAAAAGTTGTTACACTAAATTAAATTGACGTGTTTATCGACAGTCAGGCCGGAAACCGAAAATAAGTAAAATGTTTTCATCTCTTCGTAGCCGTCTTTATGAGTGGGGCGGACCTTTGAATATGGGCTCAGGCTGGTGTGTGGGGCTTGGAAATGAACGGGGGACGGAGACGCGTAGAGATGCTGAGATGTGCAGATTCTTTTGAGGATTGTCTTTGCGTCGGATGTAAATTTAAAGGATTGCGAACAAGGTTTGAATGCGATAGCAGGTGAGAATGACTGAATGGCTTTCGTATCTTTTGTGACCTTTCTGAGGAAAAGGTCATTTACACTGTGTTGGCACTGCTGTGATAGGTTATCGCTGTTTTGGAGGCCACGGGAATCGTTACGTTGAGGGAAGGACATTTGGGTTCAACAATTCATGGTGGGAGTAGTCAAATTTTAGTTTGCCAATGGTGGGATATTGGACAGACGCATAACTTTTTATAATTTAAAGAACGAAAGTCAGACACACTTAAGCTCCAATTCATAGTATTCTGCAAATTGTTTGTCGAACAGATTTTCAGAACAGTCCACTTTTCTTCCCTCCTAACCGCCGGCGGGTTCTCTTTGACGGAGGGGCTTTTCTACGCAATCATCGCAGAAATGAGAAATTATCTACTTCGTGAAATTGGATTGCAGACAGCAGACAATTACAGCATGCCTGCAAGAGACATTCAGAAGCTTATCCTTGACCTACGTCGATGAATGTACAATTTTTTTTTCTTGCAAAGTTTTCTATTGTTTTTCCAATCAATCCTTGTCCCCCTCGAGGCAAACTCAATAAACATCAATCCATCTGCACAGAGCTCCAGCTCAAGTATCCTCTAATCACTGACACAACAACCAAAGAGCCAAAGCAATCAAATACCACCACACTCCTTGATTATCCTGATTGTGAATTACTCCCGGCTTCGATGTAAGATATAGAGAGAGACTCTCGCATCTACACCTACGCCAGGAAACCACAATCCCAGTGGTCATCAGTTGCAGGACTCTACACACAGAAACGCCCACATCTACCAACCAGGGCGATAAACAGATCTAAAGCTACGAGTGTGTAGACACATGGACTTGAACACCGTCGTCGTCGTCGTCGTCATTGTCTTTGTCGTTGTCGTCGTTGTTGCTGGGCTGGACCATTGGTTTGCGAAGAGAAATTGCAAAAGGGGGCACAGCACTAATTGAGATCTCAACAGTCCTAACCTTTATTGTCCTGCCATTGAAAGTAAGGCACAAGGGCTGCTGTTGTGGTGTTGCGCTCCTTTCCGGGCATGTCCTCCCTGAAATCACGTGTAATTTCCTAGAGTAAAACAAGGGAAAAACGTTGAAAATCTTCTGGGATGAGTTTATATCGATTTTCGTTTTATGTGTTGTTCCCTGCCTGGTATCCTTGATCTTTAGCGTGTCCTTGTTTATTACTTAATGATGCCCGGGGGAGGGGTGCTCGAGCACGTCATACACAAATACACACGCTCGTTTGTTACAATCTCAATTGATTTTTTTTTCGTTCCCCTCGATTATTTTAGACAATATCCCTGAGGGAGCATGGCATTGGGGAGCGTCCTTTCACATGCAGTCGCTGCTTTGATGGTTTCTCTGTCATGGTAACATTATGTTGGCGTTACCAAGGACGTTAACCTTTGCTGATTTAAGGGATGGCTGGAGTGGGAAGTCATGTATGAAATGAATGCGTTCGATTTCGAAATTCATTGTTCAGAGATTTTTGAAAATTGAATTGAAGTGGAAGACTACCTGCTACCTGATTTGGGACAGATTTTAAAGCCAACATTTTTTAGAACTGTTTTCTTTGAAAACACTGCGGATAAAGTTATCTTGGGAATTAAAGTTGTCACAGGGGACCAGCTTCTGCAGCAACTTCTCGTGTTGTGCCTGCCACTCTTCCCTCACGAGTAGAAGGAACCTACAGTTTTTTGCCGACTTTGAACACCGAGATTTGAGAAGCTTCTTATAGTCAATTAGTAATCTTTTAGTGTCGTCAGTAACACGAAAGAGTTGGCGTCCGAAAATGTGAGGTCTACAGACCTGGACAGGGTTTAGAAATAGACGAAAACCTCCAGAGCGCTGTCAGTTTTCTGGCGGTGTAGGCGGAGTTTTTGGCAAAACCTGGGGCCTATCAACAAAATGACCTGTGTGTATCTTTACGGAAATTATAAGACCTCTTCTCTCCTATGCATCAGTCGTTTTGTGGAACAGGCTTTCGAGAAAACAATTGACTACTGCTTTCACCAACTTTCAAAGAACGTTCTGTCTCGGCTGTACTGGAGCGTTCCCCAGCACGCCTGGCTCTCCTCTCGATGCATTGCTTAATCTCCCTCCCCCTGACATTCACATCGTGGGCTGTATAATTAAGGCCATCTCCCGACTAAAAATGAATGGTCTTTCGTTCATCTCCTATAACACAAGTCTCGTGGACTTGCCGTCTGATCAACAGCGACCCAGCTGCGTCGATGATATAAAGTTGACTTTCCCTGCGTTCAAGACTGGCTCTGGCCAGAAACTGAAACTGGAAGGGAATGTATTCGGATTTTCATTGACGGCTCAAAGAGTACGAAGGGTTCAGGGGACGATGCTTTTGTGAAAGACGACAACTTTAGACTTCACAACTCTTTGGGCAATTTCGCATCGGACTTCCAGCTGGAAACATTTGCGATCCTAATGGCCACCAACTATATTGTGAAGAACATTTGGAAGGGGCGAAGTGTCTGCATCTGCAGTAAGAGCCAAACTGTGCTTTACCTTACTCAACCCTTTAACCACTTCCAAATGCCAGGTCCTCCTTTAATTTAGCCGGCAGACTGAATTCGCTAAGAATTGTCTGGGTCCTGGGATATCACAGGATCACGGGAAACGAGATTGCTGTTGAACTAGCTAGGCAAGGTCCTAAAGCGGCATTCGTAGGGCCCGAGCCCACCTTGGGACTACCCACTTCCTTGGTTCGGGCTTCCGTTGATGGTTGGGTCTCCCAACAGGACATCCAGAGTTGGCAAGATGGAGGCTGACCAAGTGCATGTTCCCGAATGTCAACAAGAAATCCGCGGCTTTTCTGTTATTTTCTGACAGAAGAGAGTGTCAAAATTTGTCGGCGAACAAACACGACACTTTTCCTTCGCTAAGCACCAAAGACTACTTGGTCTTAGTTAAGACACCCTTTGCGATGCCTGCGGAGAAGGTGAAGACACTTCAGCGCACTTTTTCTGTCAATGTCGCGCCTTTGCTCGTATCAGCTGGCGGCTGTTTGGGGCTGAAGGCTGAAGCTCTTAATCACAGAAGCGTCTTCTGGTCTTTCTTCGGAAAGCCAGAAAAGTACAGTTAGCAAAGGTTACTGCCTGGCAGTACAATGGATCAGTTTTTGAGTTTAAGCGCTTCAATGCAGTTTATCCCAACCTCCAACAAACAAACAGAAAAAAAGGTGAACTGGTCACTTGAAGATTCCTTGTTAAAAAAAAGCGATGGAAGAGTGATAAAGATGCAGCATTACGTCGATGTTCTAACGTGCCAATTGACTTCGCATGATAACTGGTCCCTATGAGTTTTATTGTTCACTGTTTAATCCTATCCAGAGGATTCGAACATCAAGCTTTGGACGAATATACACCCTGTGTATTATAGCCAAGTCAAAGGTGTAAACTATTTCTTGCATCGCCTTAGAAACATAAACATTTCTCAGCATTTTTGGCAATCTCAAATATGTTCCAACTAAGAGTTGAGTTGAGGAATGTACCGGAATGGAATTTTCGTCCAGTTTCAACAACACTAGAGCCATGGGTAATGGTGGGTTATGTTCAGAAATCTTAAGTGTCAGTAGATAGCACTGGTCAGCGTAATCAAACAAATGTGTCCAAAATCGGTAGAATTGTACGAAATTTTCAGCAAACTGGGTCTGTAGCAAATATGAATATTTCTGTGCATGGTCGCCCAGTTATTCTTGGTGATCATATGGCAGATGAACTGTCAATCTTGACCAACCATTGTTCTTTACAATTGACATCTTAAGAATATCACGAATTTGAACAAAGATTTGATTTAATTACATGGTTCAAGTGACTGGAGAGTTGACGCCTACTGGCCATTTTGGGTGCAGTTAATACACCAAGTTGTTGGTTAAATAGGCGGAAGTAATTTGATCATCCTAGTCTTACTCTATGGCGCGGAAACTAAAATCTTGCGTACGATTTTACGAAGAATTCTATACGCTGTACAGCGACATACGCCTGGTCAAGTGTCTCCGGATACAACGCTTAAGATAACTAGCCATGTGGAGCGTATGAACACCACTGCTCCGGCCCGAAAAGTCTTCGAATCTGAGCTATTGGGACAATGCAACAGAGGACAGACCAGACTAAGGTGGCGCACACAAGTGGAGAAGGACCTCAACCAACTTGTAGTGCGCAACTGGCGGTAGCTGGCGAAAGATCTTGCTGGCTGGAGAGGCATGTTGGTTGAGGCCCAGATTCACCGCGGACTGTAGCGCCACGAGAAGAAGAAGAAGTTTTCTAACCTCGTTGCGATGTCAAATATTCGCCACTACCATGTGATTTGACATTGTTAGACTTCTCATTATTGGGATATTCAAAAGAAGGAAAAATAATATACCAAGAACAAGTCAAGTGCTAAAGGATGAGGTTATTCATTACGATATTGTACCTCAATTATGTATCAGAGTCGTTGAAAATATGAACGATCGGATAGAAGTATGCCACCAAAACTTTGGCGATCATTTGGCCGATACTTTGTTTCGAAAATTGCCCATAGATAATGACAATGAAAACGTTTTCCTTAATTTCCTTATGTTTCCCTTCTTTTCTTCTACTTTTTGGGACAAATTAGCATCCTCTCGAGCAAATAAACCTCCACCATAGTGTTTAAACTGAAAATATCCTTTTAACTTGAGTCGAATTAAGTACCACGAAATGAATCACGGGATTTACTCATAAACTAGCGTCTTCTTGCCAATAAATTCCAGTGCTAATATTTTCATGTTTCTCCATCTCCGGCTAACTGCAACGCCTTTAAAATAAAAGTAATGTTCTATTTTATACCGACAGTTCATTCCAACTTGATGGCACTTCCCTTGATGAAGATAGATCAGATTCCGCCTTAACGGACGAATCTCCCAACTGCCTCCACTGCAAGTAGATTATCGCGTAATTGCTCCATTAAAGCAAAAGGTATGACCACTTAAAATAGTTGCCCTCGAATTACTTCCTCATCACCTCGACAACAATATTGCCGCCTTCTCATTAATCAATTAAAATTTCCCCCTTTACACCCGTTCTCAGTCTTACTATGGACATCGCGTTACGCCACGAATACAGCCTCTTTCTGCGGGCCCAACGATAAGTCGACACACAGCCACGAACGAGCTCTGCAGTACATCGTAAAGAGCACTCTGCCGACGTTATGATGTAAAAGCCAGAATTTTACGATGGCCATTATGTATCAATGTTCCTTCAAGATAAACTCCTTCGTCGTGCAGTCGTCGCCAGAGAGTGGCAGGCGCAGGAGGCGGGCCGGATTTTTTAAGCATACGCAATTAACTCAAGTCAGTCATTAGCTCATGGCTGCCGCTCAGGCACTCAATTCCTTATCTCGTACCGGCTATGATGTCTACATTTCCGGGGGCATACATATATGTATGTACGTTGTGTCTATGATTACAACAGAATCGACCATAGTTGAGTGTCCTTGTCGGCACACAGGCACACCCGTCCGCCTACGTGGAACGCACTGTGTGTACACGGAGCAAGTTCAACTACAAGACTGTCTGCGGAACGGGGTGCTCTAAAAATGTTTACAGAGCGAAATAAATCTGAAATGGCATCCCTTCTTTCCGGGGGGAAATTTATGGAGCCGCTCACTCCTCTGTGATGGAGTGGTGGGGGGGGTGGGTGGGGGGAAGGGATTCTCATTTTTCAAGCACATTCTCGTTTTACTTATCACACAAGTTGAGACGACACAAGAATCGGCATATATTTGCTTTGTCACTTGCTTGAGGAGATTCATTGCGACAAAGGTGAGCCGGCGCGTGGTGACGCCCGGGCCGGGCACGGAGACGGGAGGTGTACTCCCTTCGTTGTGGCACAAATTAAATTTCGAGCTTCAAATGGTAATCCTTGCCTGGTGCTTTTAGTGTTTATTTACTTTGTCGTAAATTGTCGCTCTAATGGCATCTAAAATGATGTTTTATCTTTTTTCCCAAGAAGAGGAGTCGCTCTCGTTTGCTTTTTATTTTCTGATTTTTTTTTCGTTACTTTCTCCTGTACATTGTGCTGTTGTTGGCTTTTGCAATTTCGCTTTGTCGTTCACAGGTGTTCCTGGTATTAATTTGCATTTTCCGGTTGACTAATGTACCGGGTGGGGATGAGGGAAGGTGATGTTGAAGGACAACAAATTTGCTTTTGAAGAGTATTTCTTTTCGATTTTTAATGACTTTTCTTGGACCCTGATTTGAAAATAAGCAGAGAACGGTCTTTGAGTCAAAACTGAAGAGTGGGTGTTTTATAAGACGGTTTAATATTCAAGTAAAGGTAAGTTTTGAAATCAAATTGCTCCGAGATCATGACATTGCCATTTGACAGAGTGATCGAAATTGTTTGGGTCTTTGCCTTGTGGACAAATTTGCTAAAACAAATTCTTTTTAAAATCTGTCGATGCTCAATTATTGCTAGATGCAGATGTAACGGAACACTTTTTATTATGGCATTCCTGACAAATAGTTGAGACGATTTACAAATGCTGGCCAACTGAATATCTATTCCTTCATTAAAATAGTTTTAAATTTTGTACAAGACCGTTTATCATGCGAACCTCATGTACGAAATCTGTTCAGAAAATTATTTGAAAATTTCATTTATTTCATTTCTTCATCAATTTCTAAGTGATTTAGGCTCTTCAATCTCGGCAACAGGACAAAGTTGCAGGGGTTCAAATCTGTTGAGCACATTGGCCGAGGATCGCACTTGACATCATTCAACAAATTCCTGAGATTTTGTTTTGCTTAGGTTCTGCAATTTTGGAACAAACTTCGTTGCCACACGCTTCTTGCCAAAAATTTCGAAAATGTTATGAGTCATGTTATGGGCCAATCGATATGCCGACAACTTCAGCAACTTCTCCAATAATGATTCGACGATTTTCCATAACAATTTTCTTAATTTTCTCAAAATGTTCATCTGCTGTTGTTGTGCTGTGGCGTTCAGGGCGGCCGTCATCATTCACATCTTCTCGAACTTCTTTGAAAAGCTTGTAGCACTTGTAAAATTTTTTTTTGTTTCAGAGTACACTCACTGTCAACATTTCAAATGGTTTTGAGCACCATCAATTTTTCACACAAAATTGAATGAAAATTCTTTGATCCTTTTGTTTCGACAGCAGGAAATCGCCGAACACGCAAAACACTTCTAGCTTTTATGCCTGTCCCACATAAAATAAAATTGTTCGTTCCCCGAAACTCTAAACGTATGCTCAAGACAAGTGTACCAAAAGCCATAGAAACAAAAAATCGATAATCGAATGTACCTAGCCTACGAAATTTGAAAATTCACCTTATTTCTCGAACAGTCTCACTCCTTTTTAAAATTAAAGAAGCCAAGATAAAAACAGAATAGCTTGCCAACATATTTATAGAACCCCAGACCTACTTAAGAAGGTAGAATGATAAGGAATGCAGAGTTGACCAAAGGAAATCAATTTAGTCATATTTGGAACAATTGTGAACAAGGAAAGGTGAAAGGGGAAAAAAGGGAAAAACCTCTTTATTCGAAATCTATTTCAGTTACCTACATACGGACTTTCATTTTACCTATGACATTTTGCTTCTTTTCGGAAGGCTTCATAATTCCATCGGTATAGACCTTTTGTGGCTTTTCAGCCAAAGATATGACCAAGTGTTACTATTAAGAGACTGAGGCAAAGAGCAAGTGGAATCAAGATTTGCCAACTAAGTTACTTAAATTTGTTCCGGACTATCAAAGATGTGTGAGGCCAGAAAGACACCTCTGTCTTTGTTGACCAATTCTGATCCCACTACCAGATTTATATAGTTGTCCACAGCAGGGTTAAAAATTGACCGTTTCGCCACGTTCTTTACATCATTCCCAGTTAATTCCACCAAACACTCAACATAAACTTGTTTACCGTCAATTCAAGCTCAGAGGTCGGTTGTAGTCAGTCATCGGACACCGACGTCTCATGTTTTCGTGGTAAGACAGTTGCTTCACTCGAATCGCTTTAAAAATTGTTCCAGTTCGATACGTTTCACTAGGCCCTAGGGTTTCACTGATGCTTAATCAGTTTTTCTTTATTTAACAAAAATATTTGCAATTTGAAAATTGTAAAGCTTAAGACTATAATGAATATATAAAGGTTTTGGCTCTACAGCAGGGGCCCGGCGGATGAACAATTGTCTTTCATAGTTTTTGAATGTGTACATGTGAAATATTTACAATTTAGCGATGCCCTGTCTTAACATAAAGATGTTCAGAACCTTGTGTCGATGGTGTCGCAGTTAATTCAATGTGAAGAGTCGAGCTTCTGTAAATTGCCGGCTCGGTTTGGATGATGCCATGCTGTCGTATGGTTGATGTTTAGTGTCTATACTATCTCCCGGCAGCTTAAGTGCCGATCTTGCTCCATTAGTTGCAAAACTACATTTGTAATATTTGTCATATGTCAATCAGTTTGAGGTGCATCTCTTAAATTTCCGCAATGGAACTGAACAAACCACTCTGTGTCTGAAATCTTCTTCATTTTGCGTCTTCTTGTAATGTTTTTCCCTTGTGGAAAAAAACATCGCATAACGTATTTCTAGTGAGATTATATTTCTCACGTCTCTCATCGCGACGTAGTCTTACATGTCACCTTTAAAACAGAAAATCACTTTAGACAATTAGATTAGTATTTCCGGATATATGAAGACTGTTAGTGAGTAAACCACCTAGCGCTATTAACAAATGTTAAACATTCGAATGGGGAAATATGCCGAAGAAGTCGAAGGCAGGGAATTCATGTTTGATCAGTGGAGAGGGGCAGATTCTGATTCGCCTTTACCCATTCAGACCCTTGGCTCCTAGTCTGTTTGTTGCCCACGCCTCAGCAAATTTTCAATCCAAGCGAATATCTGTTTAAGGTTAAGATATGTTGCACTCATCGGTTTGAGAAGAGGAATGGTCAAATTCTCTTGTTTCCTCATAATTGAGCAATTTTAACATTATGCTTTGGAATCTACCCAAAATAATAATACCCTTAAACGACAGTAAGCCCTACACAGTGTCTTAGTTCCAAACTTATTCTCACAGGTTAGGGGCAATCATTGCCGAGATGTGGTCTTCGTGGCGTAGTGGGTAAGTGCGTCGTACCCACCTTTTTCGAGTAGCTGACAATACTCAAAGTGTATCAATTGTCTGTGTAAAGCTTCTCAGATATCCCCGTTTGGAGACGGCAAAAAGCTGAAGGCACGCGCAACAAGAGTAGTTATTGTAGAAGCTAGGCTCTGGTCCCTAGGATATCCCGTGCCGAGATACACACGAAATATGGGTCTTTAGGCAAACGCGCCTTATGTACCAAATTTTTCTTTTGCTTCTTAGGTTAGCGCTACAACCCAAAGTGGTCTCTACAATGATGCACTGCTTCCAATATCATATACTGAGTTCACTGAGGTCTTTCACCACTTGTGCGCGCCATAGAACACGTTCCCGGTTGCGTTGTCTGAAGCTCCTGAGTTCGAAAACGCTTCCTGATGAGGTGTGTTGTCTACACTCTCTACACAGCGTGTATAAAGCTTTGTTTCCGTATGTCGCCATACAGTCGTTCGTCGTTCCTTTTTTTCTTCTGGATAGCAACATGACTCACAGGGCCAAAAATCATATTTCTCTCTAAATCCTCATTCATAACGTCCAAGTTCTTGCACCACAGACCGCGCCAAAGATGACTTTACCAAGCCAACTTGATAACTCGGGAGATGATTTTAATGCTCATTTGCCTCTTGACCCCAAAGAGAGATAGCGTCACAAGCGTACTTCTAAACTTGTTTGCCTTTCTGATGAATGTCCTTTTTTTAAGCAGAGTCCAGGTAGATGAAGTCCTCGACTAGCTCGAAATTTTCGCTTCCCATTGTGGCGCTCTGTCCGAAACTGTGTCCCCTTCCTTTGTTTTCTTTCGCTTTCTGTCAGACCCATTTGAGGTACTTCTTCTTAAATTCCAGCAAACGCCTCGTTGTGTTCGTCGAATCACGTCAATGTTATCCGCAGATGGACCAACTTTCACATAAAACGTACATAAAACGACACGAGAAAATATTCAGATCATAAGTTGTCCAAACACGCACCAAAAGAGTCCATTTTCATGGAACCCTTTACACATTCATTCCATCTTTTGAACATTTGTTCTTCTGTCGCATTGCCCATCGCCATCTAATTTATAGTGCCATCAAAAATCAACCTCCTTACACCCGAAATTGTGTTCAAACAACTCGTGTAATCATGATTTAAAACACGCCCTTGACAATTCAACACTCATTTTCTCGACTCTGCCCCAGTTCAGTTGGCAAAACCAATTTAGCCAGGCATAAAAAATTAACATAATGCCACCAAGAAAAAAAATAAACGATGTCCTCATTCAAATTTGAGCCACGCACTTCTCATTCGTGCCCTAATAAGCCTTCTGTCAGAATTTATACTGTCTCCTCCGCCCACATAGGACCGAACTCCGGGATCATGACCAGCGAGAATAGCCCGGCAGAGCGGAGCAGAAACGCGAGACAGAAACCAGAAGGACACATTTATTACGCCCACATCAGCAAATGAAAACATGTAAGTACGTACGGCTTGCGTGAACTGTTCGGCAGCCGGGACAACGATACATCACACACGTTCATATTTCATTTCCATACACTGTGTCTCACTTTCTGTTTCACCATTTACATCCGACAGTGTCAGTTGAATAAGGATTCCACCATAAATCCTGCCACAAAGTCGGATGCTTTAACGCAACATAAATTATTTTAACGCCCCAGTCGCGCACTACACACACGCATCTTGCCTCAATTGGACAAAACACGAAAAAAAAAACATACAAGGATGCAGCAGGAGCCAGGATGATGTGGCCAAACGCTCCAAGGCACACACACAGGCGTGCATGAGTCAAAATTCGGTGTAAAAGCCAGCGAACCACAAATGCCGCCATAACTTCGTTAAGTCCATCAACGCAAGTCCTTTTATCTGTTTTATGGGACGAACTTTCACTTGTGTGCCGGTTTTATTGTTTCTTCGGACATAAAAATTGCACCGTTATTGCAGCATCATCTCTGCCCGTCTGACGGCACACACATACACATGGGTCGTTAAAATTCACCACACTTTGGTCCTGAATTTTAGATAAGATCCCATTGAGCACAGCAACCGGAAGGACAACTGTTTGTGTGCGCGTTTGTGTGTTGAGAAGGGTTTTTTTTCCTTCAAATGACAAAAGGCAAAACTCCCTCCTCAGCCATCCAGCCTCATCCTTGGCGAATGCTAATTTCGCTTCCGTTCCAAGAAATTCTTTTTCCCAGCCGAGAGGCTGTTCGTTTTTGCCATTTTCGCTTCGGCCGCCCTTCGGTTTGGCGCATAACATTTAATTAAGTCGAATGTAGTTTGTGTATATTAACAGGATAACTGGGACTATATGCGGATGAGTCGGAGGTTTCTGCGGATTCAATATTTACCCGAGCGTAATGACAGAGGGTACACACTCCCACGAACTGTAGCAGCGGCAGCGGCAGCGGCAGTTAAATTGAAAATTTCTAAACGAAGGCGCAAAGAAGTTTCTGAAAAGTTCTTATCCCGAACTTGATAAAGAGGTTATATCCCTGCGTGAATGTGTTTAACTTTTGTAGTTTGTCAGGCAAGTTAACGGCGACAACGCGATGGAAGCGCGAGGGTGTTGGTAAAGTTTTGCGGCAGCAATCTCCACGAGATTGAGAGTCGAGCGTGCTGGGGCTAGGAAGCATTTTATGTTTACGTAACCGACAGATGATTTGGGACATGGAACTGGAAACGGCGCGGTGGTTGCAAGTAATGTCGCGATGAACGCGCGTGTGGAGGCGCAGGGTCTGCTGGGTATTAACTGGTGCCGAGCAACAAGCTTTCACAAATCCCTTGTTACGACATATTTCATCATTATGAAGCCATAGGTTAACTGAGAAATATTGATTTTCAAACTCCGTAAAGATGGCAAAGGAGGAGCATGGGGAAAGGGATAAGCTACGAGACGGAATTGACGAACTGGGATGGGGTCTAACTTGACTGAAGCATTCTTTCATATGAATCAAACAAGTACATGGTGAAATTTGCGTCTCTGTAAGGAGAATGCGTGAAGGAACACGTTCTGGGATTTTTTCGATTCAAATTGGCGCGTTGTCAATATCCTTATGTGCTCAAACTCAAGTCACAGCATTAGTAGAAGGTGGTTGGGAGGGTGGTTGAGGAGATTCTAGTGCTACTGTGGATTGTAATGATTGAACGGTTCGTGGAACAAATGCTGCTAGTTGCAGGCTGAGTTTGAGTCAAAATAGATCTTTGCCAATGAAAGTCCTGCCGAAAATCTCTAATCAAGTGTCAGAGTCCCCTTTCGATGATTGAAGTGATCAGGCTTACTTACTGTTCCATTGAATCACCTTCCAAAGTTTTCATTGGAAATCTACTGACACGTAGTTTTACAAACAATACGAGTGTGTTCTATGCGGGCAATAATAAAATTTTTCAATTCACTAGATTGAAAAACATTATTATTGAATTTTGTGGCAAAGGGATGTCATATTTCTTAATTCCAAATTTAAAGCAGCCAAAAATAAAAACAATTTGATGAAAGGTTGTGGTGATCACGCTTTTGGTGAGCGATGACGATGATTTGCATGGCTTAAGAGAATTCAAAGCACATCGCGGTTTTAGACAGGTTTTGGAAAAGGCAACGCACTGTAGTCAAGGATTTCGTCAACCTAGGTTCCGCGGTAAACAAGGACAACAACACCAGTATCAAAATCAAACGCAGAATCACTCTTGCCAATCGCTGTTTCTTTGGGCTCAAGAGGCAATTTAGTAATAAAGCCCTCTCTCGAAGTACTAAGCTTGCTTTACACACCAGCTTGATCATCCAGTGATCCCAGTCCTACTCTATGGCACGGAAACCTGGACGTTACTAAAAGCCGATGAGAAAGCTCTTAGTCTTTTCGAGAGAAAAGTTTTGCGTGCGATTTTTGGTCCTGTTTGCGTTGATGGCATCTGGAGAAGAATATTCAACGGCGAACTCTATGGGCTGTAGCGACATGCGCCTAGTCAAGCGTCTTTGGATACAAAGCTTAAGATAGCTAGGCCATGTAGAGCGTATGGACAACACTATTCCGCCCTGAAAAGTCTTCGAATCTGAGCCATAAAACAACGCACCAGAGGACGGCCTAGACTAAGATGGCGCACACAAGTGAAGAAGGACCTCAACCAACTTCGTTTGCGCAACTAGAGGCAGCTAGTGAAAGATCGTGCTGACTGGAGAGGCATGTTGGTTGAGGCCCAGGTCCACCCCGGACTGTAGCGCCAAAAGAAGAAGAAGAAGAAGAAAGCACATCGTGGACAGCAAAAATTAGCCGAATATAAAAAAAAGAAAGCATTGCGCGATTGCTTGTCGGTCCGTTCAATTCCAAAGTAATGCGAACGATCCGAATGTTAGGGCATTGGGTGGAGTATGCGATGAAGTCGATAGACGTTAAAATGCGATAATAATAATAATAATAATAATAATTGAGTGGCACTACAGCCCACAAGGGACAAGAGCCTAGCTTCTACAACAACTACTTGTGTTGTGCATGCTGCTGTTCGCTCACGAGTAGAAAGGACCTACAATTTTTTGCCGACTGGGAACGGAGAGATTGGAGAAGCTTACAGGCAATTAATACTCTTTGAGTGTTGTCAGAAACTCGAACGAGGTAGTGCCGTAAAAAATGCGGGGGTATAGGTGTGGGTCGAAGCACTTACCCACTACGCCACGGCGACTACAACGGCGACCTATCATCTGTCAAACCGCAAGATCAGTGATGGCCAACTTACGTCGCCTCGACACCACATTCTCATAATACTAAGTTACCTACCTATTACGCCAAGGCGTAGCGACATCTGTATATGAAGTTTTATATATCACAGGGACTAATTGCTGCTCGCTTCGTCTTTCGAATTGCTTTTAATACGTGCAACATTTAAGTGCGTGCTCAACCAACATCGCTATTCTAATTCGTCATACCATTCTGATATTCATATAGCCGAATGCAACTTTTGTTCACATAAGACCCTTGACGTGCATAAAAACTTCACAAGAGTGTGTTTTCGATGTGTGTGGGCTTCGTCTAGGGGTTAAAAATGAACTACATTGATTCATTACCCTAAATCTAAATATTTCTATGGATAGTTTGAAGGTAGTCATATTCAGATTCTCAAAATTTACAAGTCAATGAAACGTGTTGATTACGTCAGAATGCATAATGTAACCCCAAATTTCACATTCAAGAGAACTATCTCCACAGATATCCCAAAATTAAATATTCATGCATAAATAATGGTTGTGAGCTCGTATGCATCTATATTTCAATCCGAAAATCGTTTGACAGGTTCAGGAGATATGGAGAGTATGTATTAACGAACGAGTTTACACACCGGAAATATTAAGTTTTCGTTTTCGCAAAACACAAGTAATATTCATCAAATATCCTCATCATGTGGTTTGATTGTAGCTGACTTAAAGTTGCATTTTCCTTTATCGTACTCTTTTTTTATGGTGATTAGGCCGAATTCGTAAACTCGCCTGGTTGCGCTTGGGAATATTTTCTAATGAGTTATAGTTAATGGGGGAGGATTGAGTGACCTGGAGGTCTCTTATGCGTGTATTAGCGTGACTCCTTTAGTGGGACATGCGAGCTAAAGATGATGATAATTACTCTTTTAATTGCTTCTATTTCATCTGACGGAGAGGCACAGTCACACTGCTCATATTTCCCATGTTTTTTTTAAAGCGACTTTCAAGACAATTTGCAACTCGGTAAATTTCACCTTTCGAATGTTTGGTAACACAAATTTTAATTTACGGGGAAATCAGGTTAAACGGCAAATTTGAACGTTCACTGACAAATGAAAGTTTCAAATGCAATTGCATACATCAGCGAACGATGAAATTTTCTATTTTTTTACATTTTCTCATAAAATTAGCATTTAGTTTTGAAAATTCCGCATCAATGCACCGCCACATAAACTATTCAGTTGATGTATGCCCCAAGTACCTATATACTGACAAAATCAGAAAATAATCATTTCGATTAGAAGCTTAAATGAAAATTTGTTTCGTACATTTGTGTGCAAGGGCTTAGCCCAAAAGTCCTGCAACATCAACATATGAAGATATCATTTAAAATTTTCACAAAAGCCAACGAATCAAACGGAATGCTAGTCGCACATTAATTTTAACCCCTAAGCTCATATCGCACACTTCCACACGGTTGGCTTATGATGGTTGGTGCATGCAGCGTGTAATGATGGACACGGAGGGGGTGTCGTTATAGTTTTTTTTTTTTGTGGAAGCCTTAAACATCGGACTGCGTCGCTTATAGTTTATTCTGTGACTTAAACTAACATAGTCAGAGTTTAATAAATCTACACAAAACAACTCTCACTGGCCCCATGAGAGCACTCTTAATAAGTCTATTGCAATAGATTTATGTGTGGTCGCTGTAGCCTCTCAACAGCTTTTGTATTTGGCTTTTATTTTATTTTTTTAATTAATTTTATGGTACACAAAACTTAGAAAACTTGTATAATAAAAACTTACTTAATATTTTTTTTCGTTATCTTAATCTAACTTGAGAAACCTAATTACAAACTAACTTAAAATAATTAAATGAACCTTAATATCTTTTTTAAGTTGTTTTATCTTACAAACAAACCTAACCCAACTTTTCCAAAATGTAAGTTATCCGTAGGCCAGCATTCAGTTTCCTAGGTTGATGACAGCTGCAGCACTTGATGTTTTTCCAGCCACCAATAGATGCCTCTATCTCTGTGACCCTGGTCGCCGTGGCGTAGTGGGTAAGTGCATCGAACCACACGCCAAGCATCTAGGCTTAAATCCCGACCAGAACACCCAACATTTCTTCACGGCACGTTGCTGATAACCCTTAGAAATTGCCTATGAAACGTTTCTCGTTGCCGATCGGAGTCGGCAAAAAACTGTAGGTCCCTTCTACTCGTGAGAGAACAGTAGCACGCACAACACGGGTAGTCGTTGTAGAAGCTCGGCCGTGATCCTTTAGGGATATTACCTAATCTATCCTAAATGTATGTTAGCCGTAGTGAGGCTAACAATCAGTTTCTTTGGTTAACGGCAGCTGGGGCACTGCTGTTCCTCTACCCACCAAAATACACCTCTATCTCTGTCACTCTCTTCTCCGTTGCGAATAGTGATAGATGGGCTTGCTCTCCTGAAGGAGGTGCCTATCCACTGTCCTCTCCAACACGTTATAAAAAAGTGGATATCCCTCCGCATCAGGGCACTAATGCCAAATCGGTAAATATCTACGAGTAAGAACGCTTCTGGTGGAATGAAACCACTTCGGTGTACGCTCTCATGATTTCCGTCGTTTGGATAGTAACCTCCGAATGTCGGACCGCAAAATGCCTTAGAATTAATAGTATTATGCAGTCTATTTACTTTTGCTTCGTCGTTCAAGATTTCATTTACATAGGACTTCTTATACTCAAACTCTGGGGCCTCGTACATCTCGAGACAAGCTCAAAGACATTGCCTCTCAAACACCGGGCTTCCATAAACCATGATTAAACCGACTAGGGCCGTGTAGCAGGTCACCTTCACTTTGGAATCAAGTTGGCTGCTGTGAAACAACCTGCTTGCCACAGCGTAGGCTTTCTTGTCTTTCGCAAGACCTGTAGCTGCATGGATATTTCCTTACAGCTTCTGGTCCAAAATAATGCCCAGATATGACACTACAATCCTCGACACTAATGGACGCCCATGTGGATCCAAAACGCCTCCCTTGAAGCTCTGTCCGACTGAGTTTGAAACAGGATAGTTTGAAACTCAATAATAATAATTGTGTGGCACTACAGCCCAAAAGGGACCAGGGCCTAGATTCTGCAAATACTAATCGTGTTGCGAGTGGTACTGTCCTCTCACGAGTAGAAGGGACCTACAGTTTTTTGATTTGAGAAGTATTGTATTGTATTGTATATTTGAGTATTGTCAGCAACTCAAAAGAGGTGGTGCCGTGAAAAAATGCTAGGTGTCCCGCCGGGAATCGAACCTAGACCTTCGGTGTGTGAGTCGACACACTTTCCCACTACGCCACGGCGACCACAGACTTTTAAACTGGTACTTAATTTTCGACTTCCAGCCGTTACAAATTATCTGGATTTTGTCATACTGCATACTTATGACCTCAATCTTTGGTGCTCTCCTGTACTCAATCCATCCATTCCATTCCATTCGTCAGCGTATACGATCAGGTATTGCATGAATCCCGTCAAATCACTGGCTGAGGTAGAGGAAAGAATTGGTGAGTCTACCGGATCCTGCTGGAGCCCTTTAGTCATTTCTAAAACATTTGTAGAAATCTTGTTGCCACTTTTAAGTACAAACTTTCAATCAGTCATGTTGTTATGTTGTCTCAACTTAAGGAGAAGGCTTCCTAGCCAGACGGTGTCGACTGCCTTTTCCAAGTCAACAAGATAGGCCCCGGTTCACTGGGTTTCTGCTTTCTTCCACAGTATGGCGGCTCGGGCGATCATAGACAAGTTCCAAGCAAAAGTGTGAATTCCCTTTCTTTTTCTTCGTTGCTTGAAGGTACAGTCTGTGATAGTCCAGGACTCAACCATCCTTCATTCTGCCTGGCAACGTCTATACACCAGCTTTTTCAAGATTCACACAACAAGCTGCACGTTTTAAGATGGCGGTCGTAACGGATCTATAAACAAATGCATTTTTTCACTTCTCCCACACATCCCTTAACATTTTCAACCATCAACAGTCCTCATATCGGTTTTACAGCTCGACGAAGCTTATTCCCTGATCGATTTCCCGTTTTCCGTGTTGAATAAATAACCGGCTTCGGTAGTGTCCTGAACACTTCTCATTCATCACCCGCCGAAAACAACACATTAGCCGATCCGGACAACCGACGACGCCGCCGCCGCAATAAAAAAACGAAAACGAGTAAAAAAATTAAGCGGCACCGCAAATTATGCAAACGATCGAAACGCCGATTGGATTAAATGTAAAAGATTGCAATCCAATAAAATTTGTTAACAAAGAGCAGGTGGGCCGGTGGGCAGGACTCCACAAAAATCGGCCTGAAGTCGTTTGTCTTTTTTTTCGATTTTTGAATTTTTTTTTCGTTCTCTATCCTGTATAACTCGTCGACGGAACAAATAGGATTTCAGGATTTATTCAAATGTTTACTCCGTACGCGTTGTCTTTTACCGTTCCGTTAATGCAAACAGCTATGGAAGCCGTGTAATGCAACGCAGTTGGGAAACAAAAAACAACGCCATTGTGAAAACAAATTCAATTAACTTCGCCAGTGATGGACGGAGATGAAAACAAAAAAGGGCAGAAACAAAAAAACGGCGGGAAAATCCATCGGAATGTCCGCAGCTGTGTGTTCAGCTCTGAATGCGTTCATCGGCGAGCCGTGTAATTTGAGTGTCCGAAAATATTTTCCCTGAAATTAATTCTTTTCTGTCGCGTCCCGACTGTTAATGGAATTAATTCGCTTGCTTTAGTTCGAATTGGCAGTTATGAATACCGATAGGTGTCCGCAACAACATGGAAGGGAATTCGCGTTAAACAGACAACCGCGTCATTGGCAGACTTTGCGGCATTTGCAACAGAATTCGCTTAAAGAGTGCTACTGTGTCAATGGTTTGACCTTTCTTTTGGCATAGGCTTGAGTAAAATTAATCAAATCTCGTCAACGCAGCCGAAGGCGAGACAAAGGCAAACTGTCCGCCTCGAGGATTCGCTAAGCCACCCACAAAATGTCAGTCAATCCGAGCATGATTTACAAATAATCCTCCCACCAGCTATACATCGGCAGTGGCTCCCCGAGGAGCCATTATAATCCATTTGGAAATAGCTGCCATGATTCAGGATAAATCTATCCAAGGATATCCAATTCAATATTCGATTGTGTTTTGATGAGGGTCTCCCGGTGGCCTGTCAGCGTTTTGCCAGAGATACTCGAATTTTGATCAGATATCCATAATTTATTGCCGCCCGCTAAAAAGAAAAATCCACAAGCCAAAAATCGCGCCGCACAAACTCGAAAGGCTGCCCAGCACTGGCCTGACGAAGGTCTCTGGACTGAGGCTGCGAGTGAGTCTGTGGGAGCGAACCCAAATCACGGGGAATTATGAATTCAAACGGGAAAAGATTTTATCATTAGCGTAATTGAAAATACGATGAAGTCGTTACAATACATTTGTAGGATCAGTTGTTAATAGAGATGGGGTGTTGAGATAGGGCGAAGACCTAATGTCGGTGTCGGTGATGGTGCCGTGGACAGGAGGACAACGGTTATGACATGGACAATATGCGGAAATTGTTGGCGAGGAAATTGCGAGCTTTGACGAGGACAAAGGTTGTTAATAATGGAACGTGTTTGTAGCCTGCGGAAAGGAAGGGATGTAAGGAAGAGGAACTGGTGGTATTTGGCGGAGATTTTTTTTTACAAGACTTGTGGTGTACATAAGTTATGAGATCTTCAGGAGAGCGCGGGGAATTTCACATTCAAAGGAAAATCAATTTTCTTTTGAAATCAATGCAAAAGGCTTGGGATAGGGTGTTTAAAGAGTGTCCATTTGCTTGTAGAAACAACCTGAATCTTAAGAAGTCCACTATCCAGTTTCAAAGCAAATGCAATCAACCACTTTAACGGCAACCCAGTTTCTCACTTACACTCACTTGACAGACTCCCCTTCACCTGCCAACCGATAGGACAATTGTAATTTAAGTCATTCCCAAAATTTTCACAGCTAATCCAAATTAACATCCATTCCAAGCACCATAATCCCGCCTCTCATTTTGTTTCCAAAAAAAAAAAAAACAAATCCATTGACGGCCCGCACTATCATAAATTAGATCAAATTAAAATTTATATCCACGCATTAAGCAACATTAAAGTTTGCAATTCAAAAAAACCAGGAACACGAGATCCAGTCACGCCTCGTAAATCTGCCCCCATTTCCCATTGTAAACGGCTCTATGTGACAGGTTTTCCGTGTACATTCTCACGCTCCGACCGATTCGAATGTATGGACTTAGTTAATTGTAAAAGTTTTGAATTTATGCCCCGAATCCGCCGCCAGGACACATCGACATGCCGCTGCTGCTCGTGTTGCTGTTGTTGCGCTGCGCTACCACGAACAACCCAGCGTTGTCCTAGTAAATGTGTTACGTCATTGAACGGGAAATGAAACTGAATTGTGGAAAATCGCACTAATGGCTCAAATGGTCCATGAAAGTATCTCAAAAATTTCACTTTATTCAGTCAGCAGTCGGAAAAATGGTTTCCCAGAAGTACTCACCTCACTTAAGGCACTTCCTTCGGTTGGCATCCTTCAATTGTAACCCGCACTCCTGCTCACAGAACTCCTGGCACTTTGGTGTGCCGGCACTCAATCGCACACTTCCATTCCCGGTGAGAGCGGATTATGCCGGCAGACACATAGGTGTAGGCTTAAAAACTTCCACACACTCTGCACAGGCACAGGCACAGGCACATTCGAAAGTGGTGCAAAACTTTTATCGCCCAATTGATTGATGATTATAACCGCTGGAGGGGAAAACGAATTTCACGTTATCAACGGCTTTGCGAATTCTACAAGGGCTTATCGACACCTCAAATTTGAATGTGTGATTTCACACCTTTATTGGTTTTGAAGAGCACCGTGCAATGTGCTGGCACTGCAAGCCCCTGCTGCTGACGGAAGTAGTTCATGTGGGAAAAATTAAGTTCCCAGCAGGTGTGTGGGAAAACTTTACCCTCAGGACTGTGACAATGCACTTCCGCGCTTTGGATGTGAATGAAGTAGCGCTAAACTTCGATGGAGCATCAAAGGAGGACGAGCGTTTTGAAAGTGCTTCTCATAAATTTTCGATGGAAATCTTTGAAAAGTTTCTTCGTTTCACGTCTGCAATTGTTCACAACGGAGGAGCTTAGGAGAAGAAGTTTTTGTAATCCTGATTTAATGTTGTTGCCTCTCACATACCCCAACGTCTTGATAATTGTCGCTGATCCTCAATTTCCAATCTTTCAAAATGACGGTAAAATACCGACGAACACAACACGGAGACAAAGTCAGCATTTCCTTACAGATCCTCCCATGCAATCCATCAAAGGATTCATAATCAGTTTCCGTTCGGTTCAACGTACATACATATGCCGGCTATAAATTGGCGGTATTCCGGAAGAGAAAGGTCAAACCGGTAGTTAATCAAAAGGACAGCACACCCACACGTAAACCGGCGTCCGACTCGCTGAAAATAAATAGCGAATGTGTGGCTCCGATAGAAAGCTTTCTCCCTGTAAATGACACGTGACAGCCGAAGGAATAGACTCAAGAGACAGAGAGAGAGAGAGAGCTGAGAAAACTGGGATTTTTGCAGGAGAAAAAATCCCACCAGGACTGTTGTTCATTTTCGTTCCTATCTCTCGCAAAAGCTCTCTCACGAGAATTCACGCTTCCATCGTGCTTCATTCTCTCCCAGAATCGCTACGCTACTTTAAGGACATTTGATTGCATTAACTAGTCTGTAGGATACAAGCGAATCAGTTGAATAAATCTCCCACAAAGCCGGTTAGCTGTAAATGCTGGAAAGTGAACTTGAAACTGGCACCGAGTGAACGAATTTTAATCTTAAAGCGATGGGGCACACCACACCCCCACACACGGGGGCGGTAAACCTACGAGGAATTGTAGGATGGAGGTCAACATACAGCGAGTTCTAATTGATTTTCGGATAAATTAAGTTTTAATTAAACAAAAGAATGCAAGCAATTTGCGCTCCATTTAATTGAAATTGTTTTTTCTGTATAATGTGTGCGAAGGATGCTTTTGCGTTTCTAGGTACAAAGAGAAATTGCTGTATGCCACCGTGGTGTGATACAGCAAAAGGATTCTGCGAATTACCGAATTTCTTTCACACTTTTGTAAATCCAGACATTGTGATCCCTCAAATGATGAGCGTTGCGTGGGAGAAGTCGAGGCACCCGGTGTGTAATCAATCAACAAAAACCTCCTCCGGCTGGCTGTTGTTCGTGAAATTGTTGAAGGGAACATGAGAGAGTCAATTGCAGGCTATTGGCGAAAATCTGAACGAACGTCGAAGTGAAAAATTTTTTTTTTATCTTTCCTTGTACCACACGCTGTCGTGTGAACATTTATACCTGACCTGTTTTATGTACAGTGGATTAAGTGGATCAGGAAACAAAATTCGGCATTGGTTTGTTAATTTCCTCTTTGGTGACCTAAGGCTCAAGAAGGAACAGCTTGGGAAACCGAAAATGGTTAATGACGACACCATGAAACTGTGGTTGTACAGAAAAATGGTGCGGTGCTTTGAATACAACATTGGAGTATAATCTATGACAAATTGGAAGAGTAAAACAACAACAACAAATTTATATCAAAAACTTTACCCTTTAAGAGCTCATGCATAGTTTAGTCTAAGGCACTGAAATGGATCATTTTCGTTCCGTGTGACTACATGTGATAAAAGTTTGTATTTTTTCTGACAACCAAGAGAAATCTCAGCAGAAGTTGGAGAATGATGAAAACACAAAGCACAACCCTGAACTTGATCAATCGTGTAGACATCAATTGAACCAATCCACTTTTAAGTTTTTCCACCAAAGGAAAGAATAAATGCAGCCAGATATTGTTAAGACATTGACAAACAAAATTTGCTAAAAAGCAGCCTGCGCAGATGGCAATGATTCGATTCACTTGCATGAGAGCGGTAGACCTCATACTTCACTAATGGCGGTGCAAAAGCTGCTTAAGCTGGGACTAGAAAATTTACTCCATAAACTAAAATCTCATCAGATGACTGACTTTTTCTCTGCAGAAAAACCGAGCTGACGTCTGAGTTGACGCACTTACTCACTGCAACACAGCCAGTGCAATGAAAGAAGGTTAAATTGAGAAGGAAATGACAGGACATTTCGTTTGACACAACTTTAGATATATTAGGAATTTACGGGCAGATGTGTCTTCTCTGTTAAAGCAAAATGTGTATTGTTTTGCATATGCAGTCTTTGGGGGAAAACTGAGAGCTTTACATTTTTGGAGTATATGATGATGATGATGGACACTGATTTCCTGTGGTCGGCCAGAAAAGCCTTCAAATCCGAGTCACTGCGACAATGCAAAAGACGGCCCAGGTTGAGAGCAAGTGGAGAAGGACCTCAAGCAACTTGGAGTGTGGAACTGGAGGCAGCTGACGAATGATCGTGCTGGTTGCAGGGGTATGTTGGTTGAAGACCAGGTTAACCCCGGTCTGTAGCGCTATAAAAAAAAGGAGATTTCTAGTGAAAAACAGTGACAAGTAATCGCCTTTGTTTACACTCGTATTTTCAAATTGCCATCGTTCTGCTACAGTCGTCGCCAAACATTAAGATGCAGCCTGCCAAATCACTGTTCCGTATGTGCTGCTATGGCCATACCTGCGCGACTCTGGTCTTATCCAAAGATGACCGTCAAGTATTTCCTAAAAATTCTGAAATCCTCTGAGTTCTCTCCAAAACACTATAGATCAAAAGGGCATTGCTGAACAACCGGTTGAAAGAGTTTCCAATACTTCGGAAGTATTGTGTCAGCCAATGGAAGAACCGAACCAGACTTCATAAACCGAATACTGAAAGCCAAGTAACCATTCGGTATGTTCACAGAATGGAGAACCAATGTTATTAGTATAAACACCAAGCTAAGACTGTTTAGCTCCAATGTTGAGTTCGTGCTGTTGTTTGAGTATAGCACATAAAGCGACAGACACTATCACAAGAAGACTACAGACGTTTGTGAACTAGTGTCTAAAAAACATCGATAATCGAGCGGCAATACAGCCCACAAGGCATCAAGGCCTAGTTTCTACAAAAGCTAGTATTGTGCATGCTGCCAACTAGTATTGAGAAGCTTTAGGCAATAAGTGATCTCTGAGAGTCGTCAGTAATTCAAAAGAGGTGATGTCGTGAAAAAATGCGAAGTATTGCGAACCTAAACCTTCTGCGACGCACTAACCTACTACGCCACGTCCAACACGCCTACGAAACATACTTAGGATTTTTAAGCCAAACCGTAGCTCGAACGGGCGCGAAAACCACATGGACTCTTTATTTTGTAGCAGAAGTTGTATGTGGGTCGACCGAGTAGTACATGAGACAGAATAGAAGAGGAGAAGTCCCGACGGCTGGGAAAGAGTTGGGGAGAGCTAAAGCTCATTGTGGGAAATCGAAAACTATGGTGCGTAGTAATAGTAGAGGTTCAAGCTCACCCAAAGGGATATAAATTGGGTAACACTACAGCCCACAAGGGACCAGGGCCTAGCTTCTACAACAACTACTCGTGTTGTGCGTGCTACTGTTGTCTTACGAGTAGAAGGCACGTACAGCTTCTAGTTTTCTGGTACCCTTTGAGTGTTTTCAGCAACTCGACTTGTCGTGAAAAAATGCGAGGTATGACGTCCGGAAATCTAACCTATACCTTCTGTGTGGGAATCAACGCACTTACCCACTTCGCCAGTTCGAACAGGCCTAGAAAACATACTTAGGATTATTAGTGCGAACCCACAGAAACCTTTATTTAAAACCCCACCTGGCAATGGATGGGTCGAACCCTTTGAAAAGGCCCAGCAAGACATGCGATTCAGTGAAACCTGCTAACCCAGTGGTGATAGAGGAGTGGGCTGATCGAGAAGTACATAGGGGAGATTATGAGGAATCCCGACAGCTGGGTAAGAGTTGAAAGTAATTGCGAGAAACCCCGGAAACACGGTGGTGTGTATGAGTAGTAGAGCCTAGAGCTTCTTCCTTCGAAAGTGAATGCAGCAAGAGAGAGAATTCTGCGAAGCATTTACGACAAGCAGATTTATCAGGCCACAGATTGTGTCTTAATTGAGAATGTTATTCTCAGAGCCCTATAAACGCAGAAAACTTAAACTTTCGTTCCCAAGTTCCAAGTAGGATCTTGTTGCCGATGATGTAAATTTTTTATTGTCAGAAGTTTGAGCATTCTTCTATCTTCTGCTTTTAGGTTTTCTTTCTTTCTTTCAAGGAGGATGCGGCGCGATATTTTATTTAAGCAGCTGGGTGGATAATTGGTTTGCTGGCTATCTGGATGGGTGCCTATTTATCTGTCTGTCTGTCTGTCGAACTATCTTAGTGGCTGGATAGCCATTTATTTGGTTGTCTGTCTATCTGGCTGTCAGGATGACTTGCTGAATCGCTGGTTGGTGAGCTAGTTGATAACTTACTTGAAGATTGGGTGCAACTTTTTCAAAAATTGAAGCTGCGGAGCCACCCGCGTTGTTATCGGCGGCTACATAACGACATGAAATTATCGCACCTAGTGTTCCGAACATTTGTACGTTATCACGAGAAGTCCATATATCCATAAAGAACGAGAGTTTAGTGAGGCTTTTGGTTCAGGGTGGCATCATTGGAAATGGTGGTCATGTTAACCGACTCTTTTTAACGACATTAAAGTCAAGAACTTAGACAACCTCTAGTGCATGCAGGATCGCATTGATCGAATATTTTGCACTCCAAATTTTGAAATCGTGCTACCTGTCGTTTTGGTGATGTCAGCTGCGATTGCACCTCTGTTGACTTTTGTAAGGAACCATGACTGATACTTATATAATTCGAAACGATTCACATATGTGACAGTCACTTGATGGACAATGTTCTTCGTTATCATTCGGATACGTTGTAATTACTAATAAGGTCGTCATACACTTTTTCGACTTATTACATTTTTAAAAAAGAAACTCATAACAAGAAAGCCTGCAGTTGGTCTACTCAGTCTCAAAATAATCTCCTTGCACTTCCAATGCCAAATGTATCCAGTTAAGAAATTGCAAACATTTCGTGATCTGTTTTCTGGATATCCTGAAATTCTTCTTGAACTTTCTCCACGTGGTCATAGGACACATAGATACTCAAGAAAACCCTCGTTTATCAATCTCTCACCACTTTTTATCGTGTCTACAAGGACTGCTACAAATACCCATTAGACATAATTGAATGCAGCATTTAGCATTGGAGTTGCTTTCCCCAATTTAAAGGAAGAGCAACATCACTCTCTTGTACTCCTAACAAGGCAAACCTTGCAAACCTGCATGCAATTCCCTCGCACGAAACTTCTCCGCCTCGATCCCCTCGTGATCTTTCATAGGATACTGGGGCAAAACCATTCACAATATGAATAGGGGACACGGCACTACGCAATCCGAGGGAATACTGCCATAAACAAAAACCGGAAGAGTGGAGCATAATTTGCGTTTTCTTTTCAGTCGCATCTAGGGAAGCCACGTCTCCTCCCTGCACGCACACAAAATGCCAGACCACCCGGTCGCTTGCATGTGAGTGGAGTAATTCATTTAAACGCTATTTTACCGTACGAGGGGGCACGCCTTAACTGCGAAGAGATACACGACCCCGTCGAGAGTCGGAACAATTTCCGCCGCAGCTTCTCTCTGCAAGGACCTCAGGCGCATGGGGAGATGCGAATTGTTTCTGATAGAATAAAAAGAAAATATTTCGCTTATTTTTATGATGAGACGAAAGGAATGTGAATGCGAACGGCGGGTTGGTAGCTCGACTGACGGATGGCAAAAGGTAATGAACTCGTAAAATGAGAACGAATGACTTGTCGTCGTGATGGCAGCGCCAGGACTGAAGCGAAGTTGTGCCTGGGATTTGTACCACAAAAACAGGAAATGGTTTGATTTCATTGTTTTTTTGTTTACGATTTTCAAGCAGAGATGACTCCATTCGCCCCTTTGCCAATGGGACAGGCAGCAAGATTCACAAGCGAACGACTCCCTCGAACGAGGCGTCGTTCGCAGTGATGATGGATGAAGTAGCGCTGGCAATTGATGAGGAGCTACGATTTTGATTTGAAGATGAAGAATATAGTTATGAATCAGCCTCCTGATTCTCTTTTTACGAGCCATGGTCTATAATATTTATGTGAACTTGACTGGAGTGAGTCTTGAAGAGGGAAGCAGTTGAGTTTATTATGATTCAATAGAATGCTTCATTTCGAAAGTAGTGTGAAGATGAAAGTTTTGGGGCGAGTGTCTCATCTGAAGATTTCTTCAATTTATGAAAATCCCTTTGCCATCGCTTGTATGAAAAATATGTGTCAACTGTGGAATAGTCGGTCTTTAAATCGAATGTCTTTGGTCTATCCTTGACATTGCATTTCCGTTTCATTTCAGCGGACTTGAAAAAAATGCTTAACCCATTCAACGGTCTCAGTCAAATGTTTTCCTTTCACTATCTAATGTAAGTCAATAGTATTTTCATATATTTTCTCTCAGAAACGGGTGATTCATCGAAAGATTTGACTTTAAATGGGCTTTCTTTGACCGTTTGCGCATCACTTCTATCAAGCTTTGTTGTCATTTTTGTTAAGTATCGTTTGGCAATTGATCGTGACACCACAAGGACTTCTCCTCCGTTCAGCTGTATTATGAAAATCAACGTTCTGTGAGAAATGTTTTTCGTGCATTTCGAGGAACCTACGGTGCACATAGTCGACCTACTGAAACAACTATTCACAAGCCAATCGCATATTTGAGTCCCAGCATACACAGTCGATTGGTTAGACAACTTCCAGTTCATACTGAGGAGACTACAGCAGCTGAAGATCGACAGTGAGTGCGAAGACAGTGGCGCATGGCTTTGTTAGCATTCTTAACAGTTTGTGAAGGAACTAACATTTGTATGTTCTTTCTCAAATTCCAGCACGTGGTCTCGGTAACTCTGGTTTTAATAAGACGGAGCTACGAGCCATACAGAACATAAGACTATACCCTTGCTATGAGTATAAGTCATTTGAGTGAGCACTAAATTTGATTTGTTGTTTAGCAAATTGGCCGCCTGGATCACACAATATCAGCCCTTTGGCATATTGCTCTGAGGACATGCAAAGTCGCAGTTCTTTAGGAATGGATTGTAGCTGTGGAAGTCAACATGACTTGTGTTGTTAGCGAGATACTCGTTCCTATGCTCGTTCAAGTCGCCCAGAATTGGACTTCCTAAATGGACTACCTCAGACGTAGGCGTGGCCAATATTTAAAAGATATCTTTTTCAAAAGGCTAATGCCATGAAATATTCTTTTAACTGGTGGGAAAAATTATAAATTCACTGTCAAATTTGTGATTTCCCTTTTAGATTATAATTCAAACCTTACGATGAATCTCCTTTTAGTTACTCTATGAATAAAACAACGAAAAATTGTAGCCGCCACACAGTGATCCGAAGTTAAAAGAATACAGTCACGATAATTTCGAGCAGTCAAAGAAAAGCGGTTTATTGTTAATCTTCAATAAGATTCCCAAGAAATCCGGTTAGGGTGTCTCATAAAAGTATTGCAGTATGAAACGTCAGCAAGGAATGAGAATTTAAGACATAGCGTAGGGCGTATGCTTCAAGTGGTAAAGGATAGAAGAAATAAAATCTACCAAGAGATAAGCTTAGAGTGAGCAGACAAAGGGTACAGGTATGTGGCTAGCGCTGTCCCATAGAGTAGGGGATACGTACCATCAGATGCTGTGATTGGAACCTCCTTGCATAGTGGAGAGTTCTAAACTTAGTGGAATGGAAAAAAAAGAAGAAGAAACAAAAAGTTCCGTCTTAGGACCATTGTTATTCTAAAAAGGACAACTCTAATGAGATCATGAATCGTGCACCGGAAATTTAAAATTTGCAGAGAAGTTAATATTTTTTTAACTTTACGTGGACAAGTATAAATGAATAATGGGACAGTGGGCTGGCTATAAATGATACTAGCAAGAAATTTATCCACACGGGGAGTTCGTTGACGGATGTCCATTCATCCTCAACTGAGTAGGTATTTTGAAAAGAAAATTCTCATTTGAGTTGACTATAATTGAACGCTTTCCTCTTGAAGCCTTTATACACATCCTAACAAAATTATTAATACAAACCCGTCAATTCTAACTAACACAAAATTATTCGTACAAAATACAAGAAAAAAATTAGAAAATGGGAAAACTATGCAATATTTTGTTAAATTAGTAACTAGTTGCACGAAGTCTTGGCATACTGTCAGCCAGTCTTTTTGTAAATTTGGGGCTAATTACGTCCAACTACCTTTAACGTTTGTTTACTTGTTGCAGTTCGGGTTTTGATTTTGTTTTCCAGTTCTGCCCAAAGGTCTTCTATTGAGTTTATGTCAGGCGTACACGTTCTAATGGGCTTATGTTCCGTTCGTACATAGAGCCACCACATCTTTAACATTTGTTTGGGGTCATTATCTTGTTGAAAGATACACCCCTGGCTTAATCTCATTCTTAGAGCATTTTGTTGGAGATTTCATTTCAAGATTTCCAGATAACTTTATTGGTTCATTGTGGTCTCAATGAACTCCATTGTACCGACTCCATTTGTAGACATACACCCCCACATCATTACATTACCACCACCGTGCTTGATCGTTGCGCAAAGATTTTTTTTTACATCATCGCTGTATTTTGCTGCCGCCATCGTTTCCAAAAAGATTAAACTTACTTTCGTCAGAAAAAATTACCGTTTTCCGAACTCTGACGTCTTACCCACTTATTCTTTTGGAAAGTCAAGTCTGTTTTCTTGTTTATTTTCGATATGAATGATTTTCTAGGGGCAGTTCTGCTGTTAAGTTTACGTGATCGAAGAACACATCTTACGGTTTCAACAGATAGAGGCTTGTTAGTAATATTGGACATTTCTGTGGTCAACAATCTGACAGGGGTTTTATGATTTTTTTTGTGATTTTTGTGACCTTTCATTGGCCTCAGATCATAATCGTTTTCGCCCTCTCCCGTCCTTATTTTCCAATGTCCCCTTATATCTGTAATTATTTACAAAGTCTCCTACGACCGTGTTTGATCTCCCCCCACAGTATCACCAACTTCTCTGTACGTTTTGCCCTCACAAATGTGTTTTAGAATGAGTTTTCGCTCTCAGAGATGTCTTACCTTTTTCACACACATATTTGCAAATTTCAAAATAAAATGTTTGTTGTTTGTAAATTCGCCACACAAACGCGACACAATCTAACTGCAGCGTATTTGATCCTCACGCTGACAAAATCTTTGTACAAATAATTTGTGTCTCCCTTTTTCTGTGTCGTCGCAGAAAAGCATCATTAACTTCCCGTATTTTGCATTACACGCAACATGGGCAATCCAACTGTTATTTATACAAACGGTCCAGTTGTTCTGTTCAAACAACCCGATTTTAAGAAATAGATATGGAAAACAGAACTTTTTTTTAACAGAATGGGTTTTGTCCGAATAATTTTGTAAAGAGGTGTATGTCGCCATTTTGCATTGTTGCTGCAGCACCGTTCAAGCGTAATTGTGGGAAATAAATTATTTTTCTTCACTGCCAAAGTTATTTTTTTATCGGTTTTTATTGATTTTATTTGCCCAAAAAACTCGCATGAACACGTGATAAAAAATGTCACGGACCATGGTGGAAACCGGAAGAAATTAAAGGGAAAAATAAATGAGGCAGAACTAGGATGCAGGTAGGGAGAGACACAGCAAGGTAGGGTTACAATATTCACAGAATTAATTAAATTTACCGTTGGTTGCAATAAAAAAATCAGATGACATTGTTTCAGTTCTTTTTTTTTTGGAAAAGTGGATCACGGAAGATGTAAGTAGAATGTGAAGCGCAAATGTGATACAACACAAAATGAAACAGATTGATTTCAATATTTTATTGTTTAGATAACTCAACTTTTTTAATGTATAGATGAATTCGCTTTTTAGCGGCTCACAAAAGGATGCGCATTTGAAACATGAATAAATATTTGACGTTTTTATTTGGCTCCGATATCAATGACAGTAGTGCCAACTGAAGAGTGAAAAACATTTGCATTCGAATCTATTGGTATTTTTTACCCACAGTAGTACGAGTATATTGTAGAGTAATTTGAAATGAATGAACTTTTGTAAACCACTATTTTCTATTCCAGCCTGTTATTTGCTGCAAACATCACTGTATTCGATTATTCTATTAGGTGAACGACCAAAGAACTCGCCACTCATTTGCACTTGGAATGTATAAATTCTCTGCTAACTAAGGAGCGGTAATTAATAAACAGATCAACACGCTTGTTATTTTTTTCTTTCACTTTGAACTCTCCTACAATATCTGATTGGTTTTGAAGATGACAGATTGTACAAGTAAACGACTTCTTTCTGTGCTCCCTGGTTGATTGCATTCAGAAACATCGCAATTATGGTTTCCACTGGTTCGATTCTTAAATTTTGTTCTTTATGTACACCTCTTCCTTTCCTAACAAGGAAGAGGTGTACATACCGAAAAAAACATTGTCAAGTCGGGTGACTTTAGTGGACAGGAAGTGTTGAATATTAATCTGCTTTAAACATGTTTGCTGGAGCTCCACAATAAACCATAACCCGTATGGCTAGGTGTGGAGTTGGCCCAACTTGTTGTAAACATATGCTGTTTGATACCTTTCCTTCGACATCATCAGACTTCGATCCACTGTCATCGTTTCCTTTATTGGTTTAGAGTTCTATAATACACCTTTATGAAACTGCACACTCGTTCCCAATGAAGTTTTGTTTCATACTCACATCAGACATCAACAATTCCAGGCGATTCGCAAATTCGGAGTATTTATGTAACTTACTTGGCACTATTGCCCACATGAGACCAGGGCCTAGCTTCTACAACAACTACTCGTTTTGTGCGGCTCCCAGGAGTAGAAGGGACCTACAGTACAGTTTTTTGCCGACTTCAAAAGGCGAGATTTGAGAAACTTTTCATAGACAATTGATACTCTTTGAGTGTTGTCAGCAACTTGAAAGAGGCAGTGCCGTGAAAAAATGCTAGGTGTCCTGTCCGGCTGTGGCTGCATCGTTTCGTGATCGTCGACAAAACTTGCTGGTACACAACAAAGAACTGTCGACAGTAGACTTCATCCGGTAAACGTGCTCCGAGGAAGCCGTTCTTTCCTACCCTTCCAGAGTTTCATTTCTGATTAACATTCTCATTCTAGTCGACTCCCTTAACAAAACAAAAAAAAAAAAAAAATCATCATCCATTTGTCCAGGTGTCTCTCCAAGACGCGATCGACAATAAGAAACGAAGAAGAGTTATTCTTCCACATATTTTCTTTCGAGACGCATACGTTACTGTGCTTTCTGGGGATCCTTCGAGTCGAGTTCTATTTATTCGCGCTTAAACAAACCTTTAATCAAAAAGATGTCCTTCCCTTGCACTCTCCAAAAGAACTCCTCCGTCTTGTCACCACAACCACAAGTCTCGTCACATTCGCTGAATGAATAGTTCCTTGAATCAACACGATTGTCCTTTGTTTCCTCTGATTGTTCGGAAAATCACAACAGAAGGAGGCAATTCCGGCTGCTTTCATATTCACCAGGTGACCAAGAAGAATTTCATCCCCACACGCGTCACATTTGTTTGCTGTGCATTGTGCTGGCCCGATGCTGCTGTCGCATAAATAACTTTCAATAGAATGCGGGAAAAAGAAGAAAGAAGGAAATTAGTTTAGCACGAAGCTGTTTCCTTTGAATTCAAGTTATTTATGCTCTGAATAATACGTCAGAGTTGTCCCTTTCGTCCTTCGTTCGTTCGGCCACATACACAGTGTGTCGGAGCCGGAGGGCGATTTTTGTTATGCCGTCGGTATGCTGCTGCACCATCTGCCGGTGACAGGCGACGTGATATTTTGGATTCGGGTCAGGCTGTCCCCTCGCTTCCTGAGGGAGTTATCTGAACTTTATTTGTTGCATAAACTGAATTGGGATAAGCTTGTTTGGATTGCATACTTCGTTTGGAGGAATGCCGTCGCACCTTGAGAGATGAAGTCTTTCTGGGGGGTTATCCTTTGAATCATGCCATTCGTTAGTAAATGAATTATTTCTCTGAGTGCTGGTCATAGCTGCAGGTAGTTGTCATGCCCATGAAATTGGATAAGTCCGTTGGGCTTCAACTAGTCACAGAGTGATCCTATCCGGGATTATTTTCCTGCATTTAATAATCCTGGTGGAGCGCAGGGGTCAAGACAGAAAAGCGTAATAATTTGCTAAATGGAACTTTAATGTTAGATACCAGTTGAGTGAATCTAATCTCAGAGGACGAATTGCCTGTGAAAAGATTCCTTGATGCAACTCGAAGGAGAGAACAGCTGAATTGATAGTAGACGCTTTTCTGGGAATAGTGAAAAGTCCACTGCCTCTACCGTCGAAGATGAAATTAAAGTTTTTTATCTTCTTACTGGCAATGAAAGCTTGTCACATGGCCTTTGCAGGTTTCAAAAAAATTAATAGGATGACACTGCTGCTATGAGTGGTAACCGTGGCGTAATGTATAAGTGCGTAGACTAACTTGCAATTTTTTTACTCACCACACGTGTTGTGTGAACAATTGCTTATGAGTGGAGTGAACGTTCAATTTAATGTCGATACTTAATGGCAACATTTAAGAAGCAACAAGTATTTCCAAAGTGTAATTGTCACTTTAAGGGCTACGCAACGACGGGAAAAAGACATGATGGAGCATAACTACCGCAAGTGCTCGCCACTCAAATGGCTAGCGCTGCTTCTCGATAGCCAGCGCCGTACTGATGCCTGCATTTATAACCAACTTTCTGGTTGCGTTGTTAACCAGTTGGTAAAGCTTGGTTGTTGTTCAATGTTATCCTTAATGTTCGCACACAATTGTAGTTGTGGAAATACCAGAAATCTTTCAAGTCGTACAATGCACTCTTCATTATAAAGCATTTCCTGATCGATGAGGATTTTAAATTAAGTCCGGTATCGTGTTCAACTCACAAGTCAACACTTAAGGCACGTGTGTTGTTCCAAAAGTCTGTTCAACTGCTAGCTTACGCCGACGACTTTGACGTGATTGAATGAACACAGCGAGCCGTCAGTGAGGCGTTTGCCTCATTGAAGCGGAAAGAGTTAAAATGAGTCTGGTGCTTAATGAGGGCGAAACGAAGTACATGGTGTTATCAAGGGAGGCGCACAACATCGACGCCTTGGACAGAGTGTCACATTAGGCAGCAGAAACTTCCTTCGCCTACCTCGGCTCTGCGGTAAATAGGGACAACAACAACAGTACCGAAATCAAAAGCAATCGCTGTTTCTTTGGGCTTACGAGGCAATCGAATAATAAAGCCCTCTCTCGAAGGTCTAAGCTTAGGACTGGGAGGATCAGGTTGTTATATAAACCTGATCATTTAAGTCCTACTTTATGGTGCGGAAACCTGGATATTACCAGAGCAGATGAGGAGCTGTCTTCGCGATAGAGAAGTTTTGCTTGCGATTTTTAGTCCTGTTTGCGTTGATGGCATCTGTAGGAAAAGATTAAACAATGAACTCTATAGAGACATGCGCCTAGTCAAGCACCTTCGAATATAACGCTTAAGATAGCTTGGCCATGTAGAGCGTATGGACACTACTGCTTTGGCCCAAAAAGTCTTCAAATCTGAGCTTTGGGACAACGCAACAGAGAATGGCCTAGGCTAAGACGGCGCACACTAGTGGAGAAGGACCTCAACTGACGTAGAGTGCGCAGCTGGAGGCAGCTAGGCGTGCTAGCTGAAGAGGCATGTTGGTTGAGGCCCAGATCCCTTCCGGACTGTAGTGCGACAAAAAACGAAGAAGAAGGATCTCTTCAGAAAACTGTATTTGGAAGTACTTATTTATTCATAAATATTTTGTTCCGACTGTTATCGTAAAAACACAGGATTTCCACTCGTACTAGTTCCTGTTATGGCGGCAAAGACTTTGGAGCGAATTTGGCCTTGAAAAATGAATCTTGAACAATGTTTTTGAAACAGGTCTCTTTCAGCATTGTGCTAAGAAGGATAAGGGATTGGAATAATTTCCCGTATTCTACTACTAACGGCATCATTACTCAAAAACTCATCTGACGTCGTGGAATGGCGCATTGACACATTTCACACATGCGAAACGTATTCCTTTCTCGAGTTGTGTCATTGAATAAATGCAGTAAAGAAGATCACTAATGACTGACTTATAAATGAAATCAGTCACAAGTAGAAGTTTCGATTGTGGTTTGCATAAAAGTGATATAACATCGAAAAAAATAGGCTTCGGTAAACTAGAGAAAAAACCTTTCCTACGGATGTCAATGTTCTAATAATTATTTTTCAAATAACAGAAGCAAACAATTTAGGAAAACAGATGGATGAAGGTACTCTTATTGCGTTGCAGCGCTGTAAAATTCGCGATTTAGGAGGCACAAGCTGTTCAATCCCTTTGGCAAATATCTGATTCCTACATAATGACGTTCTTAACAGCAAGGTATTTCCAATCTTCCTGTCTCTTGATGATATGGTTAGGTCACTCATATTGGCAGGTGGAACAGTGTGATGTATTCATAGCTTCTTAGCATAACTGTTGGACTCAAATATAAAGTGGCGAACATCTAACGAAAGATTGCATGTTCTTAAGATTAATAATAATAATAATTGAGTGGCACTACAGCCCATTACGCACCAGGGCCTAGCTTCTACAACAACTACTCGTGTTGTGCATGCTACTGTTCTTCACAAGTAGAAGGGACCTACAGTTTTTTGCCGACTCCGAAGGGCGAGATTTGAGAAGCTTTCCATAGACAACTAATTCTCTTTTTGAGTGTTGTCAGCAACTCGAAAGAGGTGGTGCCGTGAACAAATGCTACGTGTCCCGTCCGGGAATCGAACCCAGACTTTCCGCGCCGCGGTCGATGCACTTACCACTAGGCTACGGCGACCACATCCTTAAGATTAAAGGAAGCAATTTTCTACCAAAAGGGTGTAAATGAAAAAACTGTCAAGCACACACTCAAAGGATGTTTTGATATTGAGTATGTTAAGTGGATAAAAGCTGCTGCCATAAAAAAAAAAAAACAAAACATTCATCTCCACTCATAATCCAGTGCAAAAATCCCTTCCTTTGTGTTCTGATTGACATCGTAAGCCTTTCGACATCTCTCGGCTTCCCGATTTCCTTGCTTTCGAATAAATCAAACTTTCTCTAACTTAAATGATAATGATTCTGCGAGTTCACATTGTGTATGGCGCGGACTTGATCCAGTAAAGCCTTCAATTCATCTTTTTTAAACTGTTTGGCCTGGTAAAGATGCTCCACTTTTGAAGTGAACTCTCTGTTTGATTTATAGACCGGAGCAGACTCACAATAAACTTCTAAAAGCTTCGATGAGAGAAAAAAACTTCTCGCAAATGCAGTTTATTTTAGACAAAGCCGTACATTTTCGAAGAGGCAAAACACTGTGTTGTTGCCTAAAGCAGACGCAAATTCATACTTATTATTGCTGGCAAATGTCTTACCCTCCCATTGAAATAGATATCGCTTCCACGAGTAGCCACGACTTGTAGGTCATCTTGTGAAATCGAACCGAATTAGTTTGTACCCCTCATTAATTGAAGTGGGAAACTCAATGTAAAGCACTGGGGCGTATGTGGAATATCTTCTTTCTTTTGAACGTTTGACTATTGAGTTTGTTAAGTGATGTGCTTGGCAGTGCTGGTGAATAAAAAAAAATATGGGTCAATGGTCATAGACAAAAAATTTTCAAAAAGCAAAAACTTAAAATGAAAATGGAAAATGGAAATTATAAAAAGTTTTAGCATAAGGAAGTGATGATGGAGATGAAGCTAGACAAATCTTACAGGCAAACTTCTTCTGATATTAACAGTTTATGTTTTATAATTTGTTTGCATTTATTAAAGGGTGTCCCAACAAGAACGCAAGATTTAGATTTTAAATAAAACGCAGATATTTAAAGAAAAACGTGATTACTTTATTATATCGCAAAGTCGACAGGATGAGGTTATGTGTGGAACAACACATCGGCCAGATGGCCGCCGTGGCTTTGTTGGCACATACGCTATCTTTTAATTAAATTTTCAATGACCGTTTTGCATAAATGCTGCGGTATTTCATTAATGTAGCGTCCAATTTCCTCTTTTAAGGCTTGAGTCGTCGTCGGCTTATTCACATAAACCATCGACTTCAATGGTGTTAAATCGCACGATCTAAGCTGCCAATTCTGGTCTCCACAACGCGAAATAACTCGACCGGGAAATGACTGACGCAGCAATTGAATTGTTTCTCTGGCTGAATGAGATGTGGCGCTGCCTTGTTGAAACCACATCCGCTCCACATTCATTTCTTCAATTCTAAGAACGAAAAAAGTGGTTAACATTTCACGATATTGAACACCATTGACTGTTTGCGCTTGACCTGACTCATTTTCATGAAAAAGTTGAAGCGATTCCTCCAGCACGAAAATCAGACCACACAGTGAAACGTTGAGGATGCATTTGCTTCTCGTGAATTACCCTCTGCCTATTGACGAAGCCATCAAGATGGAAATGGGCCTCGTCACTAAGATAATTTTATCGGCAAAATCAGCATTTTCATGTTGTCTCTCCAATACCCAATTAACAAACTTTCTTCGCTGTGCATGGTCAGCTGGCTTCAGTTCCTGAGTCAATTGAACTTTGTGTGCATGAAGATGCAAATCTTTCGTCAAAATTGGCTGCATAGTGGATTTGGATACACCAATTTACTGAGCTCGGTGTCGATTTGAGGTGAATGGAGCTTGAACGACATCATCACGTACTGCTGCGATATTTTCGGTGGACCGACCTGGTCGAAGGCGCGTTGTTGTCTTTACATCAGTTACAGACCTAGTTTCAGCAAATTTTTCCCTTAATCGCTTTATCTCTTTTGGAGCATTATTGCAACCCCAAAGTGATCGCATTTGGAATTGTAGCCTTAAAAGTTTCACCATTTTGGTAAAACAATTTCACAATGAGAATGCGTTGTTCGTTCGTGTAGAACTCCAGTTACCTTCTACTAACAAAAAATAATAATTGTTCAAATGTCAAACAATAACAATTCGAATGGCGCCAAATTTAAATCTTGCGTTCCTGTTGGGACACCCTTTATATCCATTTCTCGCTGCACTGTCAAGTTTCATGATTCCACTGTTTATGTCTTACTGGAATTTCTTATCGTCGGATTTGGAGATACTCTCCGCTTTCCGTGTTTACGTTCAGTTCAAGCAAAAGGAAGATGAATAAAGGCCCAGCTCAGGAATCCAAACTAGTCCTTGTAGTACAAACGACATTTACAAATTTAAGAAAAACATTCATTCGTCTCTACACAAAAAAATTAATTTTATCCAAGAAGCAGCTCGTTACACTTTCCAACATGCTTCACTTTAAAGTTCAGAACTGAAAGAGAATCCACCACCGTATTGAATGACACACTTTGCCAGAACCTCACAGGTTGTTGCGGAAAACCATTCCACACCATTAACCCCCAATGCCGGTCTGGCTGTAGTCGGGATAATGTGCATCTACACGACTGGATAAGGAGCCAATCTCACGTCGGGCGATTATTTTCGTCAGCACATTATTTCAATAACTCCGCCCGCTACAGAACCACTATCGCCAATCTTAACTGGATAACTTTACGAGTACACGCTCCTAGGGGGCATCGGGAGACGGTTACTTCACATAGATGCTTTCCCACGAAGATCCCACAGAGTAAACGTGCTGGCCGTGAGCAGCACGAAGTTTTCTGCGCTCTCACCTGATAAACTTTTGCACAAGAGTCAGCCTCATGCACCACATGGCGAAGCAGCCTTAAAGCAGTTAAGTGGACTTGATGCTGTCAATAAAAAGTGGTCCAAAAGTGAATATGCTCCGCATGTGCCCCTGGCGTCCGGATGCAGTTTATGTTTGCTGGAGAACACATCATCGAATCAGCAAAGCAAATCTTTCCCTTTGTCATACGCAATTGTCAGGAAGGATTTACCTGAAAATGACTCGCTTACAATGACTGCAACCGCACCATTGAAGCAGACAAAAGCAGATAAAAGGTTGTGAAATACAACTCCTCTTGGAGAGCTGCATTACGTCCATTGTTGCAAATTTAAGAGGATGTGTAGACGACTAGGTGTAGGCAGCTAGTTCAAATCCCATCACTAATCTACCACAAACTGCAGTCTGTGGCGAAGGCGGAGGAGCACGAACATCCTGGCACCCACATCCAGACTCACTTACCACTCATATGCAATGCCCTCTGTTTATGTTTTCTCATTGTCTGAGGGAGATGTGGCATGTTGAAGCGGAAAGTTGAGATTTGTATGGTGGAGAGTGGCTTTCGCGGATACTGGCAAGTCAGCCATAAGCGCTTTGAGTGCAGCCGGCTGGTGGAATCACAAACAGTCGGTGTGCGGGCGGTCCGTGTTGTGGTTCGCCTAATAGAAAATTATTTTACGTTCGTTTGTGTTTGCCCTAGGGGTTGTCGTTCGGCGCAGTGCGGTGAGGGAATTAAGTAGAGACAGCGCTGGACTGGATACCTGTGTGCGGGTAGAGGGGTTTTCTGAAATCTTTCGGAAGACAGTTTTGAATATGAGCCTTTGAAGAAAACGCCATCAACATGCAATCTGCCACATTTCCAACAAGTGACCATGTGGCTTAAAGCCAAGAAAATTCATTACATTTCCCTTGAATTTCGTCACCGAACAGTGTACTTTAAAACGGGCAATTTAAGATGTTTGCCTGCAGCCTAATCCGATAATCTCCCCTCCACCTTCCTCTCCCCTTCCTGCGCTCAAGAATTTTCCAATTATTTCTAATTTCTCTCGAAGACATCAATTCTGCCGGAGAAGAAAAAAATAAACTTTAACCGAAATCAGCCATCATTACAGGGAAGACAAGGAGTCCCATGAGGGCGCACAATTCCAAATGTGTCTGGCACGCACTCAAATTCCGGGTACATCCATGTAATTTCTCGTTCGCCCATTAAGCACAAGCGTCTACGAAAAACCATTAAATGCGGAATCCTCTCTGAGTACACACCCATGTGTGCGCGATGCTGTGTCGACTCCACACACCCGGAGGGGGGGAAATATTCCACAACACAAAAGGATCTTCATCGTAGTCCTTGTCGTGTTCATAAATAATCGAAATAATGGATGTACGCAACATCCGCACAATAGATGAGCGAATATTGATTTAGATTGTCGCATGAATGGAATTTTAAGTTTAATCAGATGAACAGCTTAGCGAAGAGGGATGTCCGTAATTTGGGGGACGTCACCGCCGTGCGGTGAAAGGAAGAAGTATTTATTTCGAGCAATTTGTGGGCTTCTGGAGTTGACTGGTATTTTATTATAACAGATGCTTCTGCTGAGGAAAATGATAATTTATGTAATTCAATGTTCATGTTCATGTTCATGTTCATGTTCATGTTCATGTTCATGTTCATGTTCATGTTCAAGGTCAGGTTCATGTTCATGTTCATGTTCATGTTCATTTTCATGTTCATGTTCATGTTCATGTTCATGTTCATGTTCATGCTCATGTTCCTGTTCATGTTCATGTTCATGTTCATGTTCATGTTCATGTTCATGTTCATGTTCATGTTCATGTTCATGTTCATGTTCATGTTCATGTTCAAGTTCAGGTTCATGTTCATGTTCATGTTCATGTTCACGTTCATGTTCATGTTCATGTTCATGTTTATGTTCATGTTCATGTTCATGTTCATGTTCATGTTCATGTTCATGCTCATGTTCCTGTTCATGTTCATGTTCATGTTCATGTTCATGTTCATGTTCATGTTCAAGGTCAGGTTCATGTTCATGTTCATGTTCATGTTCATTTTCATGTTCATGTTCATGTTCATGTTCATGTTCATGTTCATGTTCATGTTCATGTTCATGTTCATGTTCATGTTCATGCTCATGTTCATGTTCATGTACATGTTCTTGTTCATGTTCATGTTCGTGTTTCATATTCTCGGTAATGCTCAAATTTCTGGTTGCGTTCCTCGTTCGGCGGCATCATCGATTGGTTTTCACAACTTCCCTCCCAGTGCACACATCCTCATGGAGGAATAACAAATTCAAAAATCGATTTAATACATCTCCCTCACATGGTGTACGAATGCAGTACCACATATCCGCCCGTCACTGCCAGCCACCGACCTGTGGCATAAATCTCATTTTCTCCAGAGCCACCATCTGCTGCTTCCAGCCAAGTCGGATCCAATCGAGAATGGATTCATTGATTGATTGAGAGTCAGCGCAGTAAATTTCTATGCTGCCGACCGTCTTTCGGGTCTTTTTTTCGCGCCACCTAGAATTCCAATTAAATCTAAACTTTAAGAGCATGGCCGTCAAGGAACGCCGCATCAACTAGTTCATGAATCAATCATTGTCAAATAAATAGGTGCTCCAATTTCATCCCGAATTTCCGGCAGATTCCCAGGATCCTACGTCCTTAAAGACATCCCAAGCAGCCCGTGCGATGGAGTCTCTGAAATTCATTCATCCGCCAGACACACGGCACACCTTGTGCGCCGCGATACCCACACAGCATGCCCAGGAGTCGGGTATTTTTGCGAGCCAGTGTGTGTATTTAAATTTTAGAGTATAAACCCGGAGGTGCATGATACTTACATAGATTATTTGTTCATCTGCCAGTCACACGGGGACAACATGCACGACAGCGGGAGAATAGTGGCTTAAATACACTACGTATCCGGACTGCATAGATACCCACCTCAGTCGCATGACGATGACAACGGCGACGACGACGGAGGCGGGGAGGACCGTTTTGTAGCCTGAACGACACAGATACTGGATTACGGCTGGACGTAGCAATAGTTTTACAGTGTCAGTGGAAAATTTCAATTTCAGTTGACACTAGAATTTAGGGACGTTAAGGCGTTGTGCCATGGCTCGGTTTTGAGTGCCACGTTGAAAGCTTATGCCGTGGGGGGATTTCTCGTTTTGGTTGAGGAGATACTTGTGTGGCTCATCTGCGAAAGGTACACATCCTAAACACGATGGACTTTGAGGACAGAACGTGTGATGTGATATGAAACTGCTTTCGAAAAAAAATGGGCGGGGTAGAAGGAATGCGATTGCACCAGAACTGATGTACTCGTATTAGCCGTTTGCAGACAGAATGCACTACTGCAAAGCCAGCTGAGGCAGCCACTTGAAAGAGGTTGTACTTCAAGCCCTCACAGGCCGGTAGAGTAATGGAGTCCCTGAAATGATGGTCTCTGATTTATTCAAGAAGCAAGACAGACCTGAAGACTTAAGAGATTGGATAAGTCTCCAGAAGCAATCATATTGATGACGCCAATTGAATGCAGTTTTTTAGGTGAATATTGCCTTGCTTAGGGCCAATCTGAGGTACTTCTTCTTCTTCTTTTGTGGTTCTATAGTCTGGGGTGGACGTGGGGATTGACCAACCTGCCTTTTCAGGTTCTATGATCTTCCGCCAGCTGCTTCTAGTTAGCCACTCCAAGTTGGTTAAGGTCCTTCTTTATACCTCCATGCCTAGGACCTCGTATGCCATCCCAACTTATCTCAGATTCGAATACTTTTCGGGCCAGAACAGTGGTGTCCTTACGCTCTTTATAATCTAGCCATCTTGAGCGTTGTAAGCGAAGGCGCTTCACAAGGCGCATGCCGCCATAAGTCTTATAAATTGAAGGCTTCTCCTCTGGCTTGGATTCCACAGAATGGGGGGCAAATGGGGCCAAACATCAAACGCATAATTTTTCTCTCAAAAAGACCAAGGGCACCATGGCATTGATAATAATATTGCGAAGTCGATTAACTCGTTAGAACACCGACGTAATGTCGCGTCCCTGTCACTGTTCTATCGCTATTTCAACAAGAAAAGCTCAAACAAATAAGCCAGCTGTATTCCTCCCCTTCAAGAATTCACCCGCAATACACGCCTCGCTAGGAATGCTCATCAGTTCACCCTTAAGCCCACCTTTGGACGTAGAGTAAAGTTTAGAGACTCGTTCTTTAGCCGCACCACATGGAATGGTCTTCCCAGCTTAATATTTTCCTCTCATTACAATCCACCTACATTTAAAATCAATGTGCACCGGTACCTCCTCTTTCTCTCTTCTCTATACCTTCGGCCCGTGCTGTGACTTAAATTCGGTCACTTAAGGGTAGTCGCAACCCCTTTAGTGCGCGCCAACTATAAAAAGAAAATCCTCATCCGCTTTATGGAGCGTCCAAGTTTATGCGCCGAAAAGGGGGAATGGGATCAAGCTGTTATACAAAGCCAGCTTGGTCCTTCGAGTGAGGGCTCTATTATTCAATTGCCTCTTAAGTTCAAAGAAGCAGTGAGTGGCAAGAGTGATTCCGCGTTTGATTTCCGTCGGAGTCCTGCTGCTGCCTAGTGATGTGCTCTGTCTATGACGTCAATGTTGTGTGACATGACAGCATATACTTCGACTTGCCTTCATTTATCTCCAAATCCATTTTAGCTAGTTTTGCTTCTATGCCATCAAACGCCTCATTAACTACTCGCTGTGTTTGTCCAATCACGTAAACTGGCAGTTGAACGGACTTCTCGAAGATCGTTCCCTGGTGACATAAACTTTGCAGCCTTTGGAATTTAAACAAAATGGTTATTGAATTATTTGCTGCAGACAGAGCTCGCATAGGTTCTACCGGTTCCATTGTAACGCCTAGAAATAGGAGTAAACACAAGGCTACTCCAGTCAACATGTCGTTCTCAAAACCCCTAAAGGTAGTTTTGCGTTTTATTTGCAATGTCTTGGAGCTCATAAAAGTTGTAATCCCCCAAAACTCGTCCTCTCATCTGCCTCAATCTTAAGCTGTTGCAAACCTCTGCAAATGCAGTCTTTTCCAGATCTAAAATTCAACGCCATCATGAACTTATTTCCTCTTCTTCTTTCGATGGCGCTACAGTCCGGGCTAGATCTGAGCCTCAACCATCATCCCACTCCAACTAGCACGATCTCTTGCCGGATGCCTCCAGTTGCGGACACCAAGTTGGTTAAGGTCCTTCTCCACTTGTGTGCGCCATCTCAACTCAGACTGTCTTCTGTTGCTTTGACCCAATGGCTCGGTCATCTTCAGCGCTGTATCCGAAGACGCTTGACCAGGGGCATGCCATCGTACTACCTATAAGGTTCGTCGTTGAATCCTGTCCTCCAGACGCCGTCAACGCAAACAGGATCAAAAATCGCACGAAAAATTTCTGCGTAACCCAATTTCCCTAGAAATTCCTTTAGCAAAATATGAGCTATTGTGTTTCGGGGTCTGCCCTAAGGCCTAACATACGGATCCAGTAATTGCCCGCTTGAGAGGAAACAAATTGCCTTTGAAGTCATAAAGCTTCCAGGAACCATAACCTCTACCTGTTCCACCCAAAGAAGTAGCAACAAGCAATTGATTGTCCTCCACGACATGCACTACCCCCCAAGTGCTGACAAAGCGTCGCCCCCATTCACACACAACCCATGTGACACACCTCCCAAAATAAAGTGGCAGCAGAAACAAATCAAATCATTTTTTCATTGACAACCATACATCCGGCTGTCGTCACAGAAGGCGCACTTCCTTCCCTCATTTCACGGCAAAACAAAAATTGATTCGATCTTCCGGCCGTACATTGGAACTTATCAGAAACACACGCTTCCATGAGAAAAATCGATTGCCGTGTTGAACGCGTAAAAGGGTCCCTTAAAGGTGTTCCATTCAATGAGAGGAGAATAGCTGCGCAACCATGAATCAGCATCCAATTTTCCGCCACTGAACCAGGGCGTAACGCAAATATATTCGTTCTCCAAGGCTCCCGCACCTGTGAGTGCCGCTGTGGCAACTCAATTAGCCTTGAGTGTGTGCACTTCTGTTTGAATGAGTTACCCATGGGTGGGGGCATGATATTTTTGGAAAACATTTTTTTTTGCTTGAAATAATTAAGTCTGTTGTTACGAGTTGCTGCTTCCCGCGGAGGATGTGGAGGGCGACGAAGCCATCGGCATACGTGTCGCCATAATTGATTGTGCATACCGCCAGGTTGACAGTTCAAATTAGAATTGGCACTTGAGATGTTTTCCGGTGACTCGTGTTCCCATCGATTTTGTCTTAGGTTTCAGAGAATGAGGCGCCTGTTGACTCGTGACGAACCACCTCACCTCCACAATTCTCATTTCGGTCGATCACATTAGCCATTTGTAGGCTTCTTCGAGGTTTCCCCCGAACCTGTCCCTCGCACAGCATACGTGTCCTAATTGAGATAAGTCCTCTGTAATTGCCCGGGAAGACTGACAACGGACGATCAACAGATTAGAGGAAAGACGTCAACTCCTATTATTATCGGCATTCCTTCGGCGCTGGTGGGATGGCTCCTGGACCACATGTTAACATCACCGACTTTCGTTAATGGGCTTAGTGGGGTATTTTTAGAGACAGCATCTAAGGAATCTGATGACGGAATGGGGTGGTTGGAGAATCTGGGTCCTTGCCTGGATGATGTGCCACCCGCCAAGACAAATTCCGGCCTCCAAGTGCGCTTAATCTGGGGCAAGGCCGACATGTATCATCGTCCTTTGCATTCGATGAGCTTCCGTTCTCTCTGTGGGCCGAGATGGAATTTTCACTTTCTAATGATATCCTTTATAGTTTGGGTCTAATCAGTTGCTCTGCTCGTGGTTTCATTAATCACGGCAGAAGGTAATTGGAAGTGGGAGGGGAGGTGGAAGGTGGTATGCTAATGACCAACAGCAAGAAAAGACGATTTCAGATTGTATCTATGCCTGACTGAATTTCATCTAATTTCTGGGAATCGCGATTCAAAGTTTTGTGTGTCAAGGGCACCGTCTTGGCGTTTGATTAGTTGTCACCTTTCTGTGTTGTCTTAGTGAAAATATGGATTAGTTGCTTGTTATTACGAAATTTTCAGTCTTCACTTAACATTTGTAAAGTTAAGGTGCCCTTCTAATCGCAATCATGGTCTTCAAAGGAAATTTATGTGATTACGTCGAGAATTTAAATTCAGAAAAAGGATTCAATGTTTCTTCACATTAAAGCGAATCCTGGTTATCAAGTTCGTAATAGAATGTGGACAAAATGCACATTGGGTCAATGGTTCTGTTTAGATATATCAGAACCTTGTTTCTTCCCTTACAATGACGGTGTGACCCATTCACTTGTAGGCGACTATAGTTTCGTGGCTAAGGCCTTTGAGCATGCATCGGGAACTGAAATGCAAAAGTTACAAGGGGTTACGTGTCACGGCATAACACATGACATTAGCACTTGCCCAACAGCTTTTGAAGTTATTGTTAGACCCACACCTTTACCAATCTTCTTAAAAAAACAGACGCTGAGCTTTGTAAAGGGTGTCCCAACAAGTCCGCAAGATTTAAATTTGGGGCCATTCGAATTGTCATTGTTTGACATTTGAACAATTATTATTGTTTGTTAGTAGAAGGTGTAAGGTTAATAAAAATGGAGTGCTACACGAATGAACAACGCAGTCTCATTGTGAAATTGTTTTACCAAAATGGTGAAAGTTTTGTGGCTTCAGTTCGCAAATTGCGATCAATTTGTGGTTACAATAGAGCCCCAAAAGAGTCAACTGTAAAGCGATTAATGGAAAAATTTGCTGAAACTGGGTCTGTAACGGATGTTAAGACAACAACGCGCCTTCGACCAGGTGGATTTACCAAAATTATCGCAGCAGTACGTGATGATGTCGCTCAAGCTCCATCCACCTCAATTCAACACCGAGCTCAGCAAATTGGTGTTTCCAAGTCTACTACGCAGCGAATTTTGACGAAAGATTTGCATTTTCATTCATACAACGTTAAATTGACTCAGGAACTGAAGCTAGCTGACCATGCACAGCGAAGGGAGATCGTTAATTGGGTATTCGAGAGACAACATGAAAATGCTGGTTTTGCCAATAAAATCATCTTTAGTGACGAGGCCCATTTTCATCTTGATGGCTTCGTCAATAGGCAGAGGGTTATTCACGAGAAGCAAATGTATCCTCAACGTTTCACTGTGTGGTCTGGATCTTGGGCTAGAGGAATCGCTGCACCTTTTTCATGAAAATGAGTCAGGTCAAGCGCAAACAGTCAATGGTGTTCGGTATCGTGAAAAGATAACCAATTTTTTGTGCCTAGAATTGAAGAAATGAATGTGAAGGGCATATGGTTTCAACAAGAGGGCGCCACATCTCATACAGCCAGAGAAACAATTCAATTGCTGCGTTAGTCATTTTCCGGTCGTGTTATTTCGCGTTTTAAGGACCATAAGTGGCCGCCTAGATCGTGCGATTTAACACCATTCGATTTTTTTCTTTGGGGTCTTTTGAAGTCGATGACATATGCGAATAAGCTGACGACGACTCAAGCGACAAGAGGAAATTTGACGCTGCATTAATGAAATACCGTAGAATTTATGCAAAACAGTCATTGAAAATTTCATTAAAAGGTCGCGTATGTGCCAGCAAGGACGCGGCTGCTATCTGGCCGATGTGTTATTTCACACATAACCTCATCCAGCTGCGTGTTATTAAAAATTTAAATTTTGCGTTCTTGTTTGGACACCGTTTATTTGCAGTACGTTAAAACTAGGTGACCTAATATTTCTCATCAAATTCCATAAAATGCTGGGCACTGTGGCTAGACAAGACAGTTTTTCTTGCCTATATATGTTGAAGCGTGAATTCGGATCGAACGGTTTCCCAAATCAAGACCTTAGAGTCTAGTATGATTCAGGCACCGGTCGAAATTTGCATCTAAAATTGGAGATGGTGAGAGAACGCATTGTAACGAAAAGCATTTTTCAATTAAGCTATGTTATGTCGACAGTATACTAGTGCTGCTTGCAAGGGGCGTCCTGTCTCCTCACCTATGGTGCATGTTGGTCAACCCTTTGCTTCACGCTTTGAGTGGATCTAATACCAACTCCCAGCTTTAAGCGGATGATGCAGCCGCACTTGTCTCCAGATCATGTCTAGCGGCTTTATAATCAAGTGGACAGATGACTCCAGATGTAATTGATGACTTGCGTACCAAAAATGAACCTTCAGTCAATCCTATTAAAATCGGAGTTGTTCTCTTCTCGAGGACAAGGAATGTGACTGGTCTGATTCAACTAGTACTAAAAGGTGTCATCATTCCCTTTCTCGATTAAATACCAGGGCGATATCTTAGACAAGCTACTTCTTTGACCACATTGAAATAAATATGGTCTGTCACTGTCATTTTCTGGGAGTGTAAGGGAGCATTGGCAAAACCTGGGGCCTATCATCAAGATTATTCCTTAGACTTACAGGGCAAGGATAAGATATCTGCTCTCATATGAATCAATTTTTTTTGTTGGAAAAACTATCGCGCAAGTCCTGTGACTGTTGCTTTCACCAAGCTTCAAAGAACGTTCTGTCTTGGTTGCACAGGGACTTTCCCTAGAACGCTAGGCTCTGCTCTTGATGCATTGCTGAATCTCTCTCCCCTTGATATTCACATGGCGGAAGGCATAGTGGAGGCCATCTTTTGACTTAAAAGAAGAGGTTCTTTTTGGTTCAACTCAAACTGGGGATTTGATAACCTCGCGCACCACATCTCGTAAGACACTAGTCTCACGGATATACCTTCTGATGCGAGGGAACCAATAAACCAACTGCGCCGCTTATATAAAGTTGACTTTCTCTGTGCCCAGGATTGGCTCTGGTAAGAAACATAGCCAACAAAGAAACCTTCTGGGAACTTCACTGACGGCTCCAAGGCGATGGAAGGGTTTGCAGCTGGGCCTTCGTGGAAACATTAGACTTCACACCTTTTTATGTAATTTTGCATCAATCTTTCAGGCGGAAACCTTTGCGATTCTAATGGCCACAAACTATATTGTGAAGAATAGGTGGAAGGGCAAAATTTCTGTGATGCGCTTAGGGCCTTACTCACTCTTTTAACCACTTACCAAATAGAACAGGAATGCAAGCCTTCCCTTTACTTGGTTGGCAGACTACAGCGGATCATGAGAAACGAGATTGTAGATGCATTTTTAGGCAAGGACCAAAAGAGGCACTTATGTGGCCAGAACTCACTCTGGGATTGTCCGCGTTAGGTGTTTCGATAGCATGACTAGGTATACTTCTCGAGGATGCATAGGAACCTAGCGCATGTTTCCAAATGCCAGCAAAAAATCTGCTGTGTTCCTGTTATCTCTAGACAGAAAACACAGCAGACGATTTGTTCTCGCACTAACGGGTCATTTCAGATCTGCTAAGTACCTAAGTGTGTTTGAGCCTAGTGATGGAATTACCCTGCGAAGCGCTTGCAGAGAAGATGAAGATGCTGCAGAGCACTCCTTTTGCCATTGCCCCGCCTTTGTTACCATCAGATGAAAGCTGCTTGGTGCTGATGTGGTTGGATCTGAAAATCCAGGCTTTTTATCGCAGAAGTGCTTTTTGGTATTCCAGGAAATTACATTGAATGTTGGCTGCTGCCTAGTAGTCCGAGCGCTCCAATGTAGTATTTGAAAACCTCCAAAAATGTTGACTTAGGATGAGGTCTACATTGGATTGTAGCGCCAACCTATAACGAAAAGCAAGAATGGATGACTTAAAAACCTCAACTTCATCTCCGCTTATCCAAAATATGTACCTATGACTGCTTCTAGGAACACAATACAATTAAGTACACTTTAATCCGCCTTTAACTTAATGTTTACTTTCAAGCCAAGAAAGTTTTCAAAGAGTTTTGAAACATTTGTCAAAACTTCCCCCGAGTAAAAGTTGAATGAAATTCTTTGATTCAGAGGAATTTGATTTTCAATTCGAATACCGTCATGAAGTGATTTCAACATTCTGAATTATTCCTTCACAGAAATCTCTTTGTGAATGGAGAATGCTTATCCGAACGCTTCACTGAGTTGGTTCGAACGCCTTCGATAGAATCAAGGCTTCCACTTTACGCGCAGCAAATATTTACGTAGTTGAGCTCTAACCTTTGGACCTTGAACTCCCCCGGGTTCAAGAGCAGAAGCACGCTCACAAAAGAAACATTAACCTTCGTTCAGCCACGTGCAAAAATGCAAATTGAAATGATTGACTACTCCGCAGAGGTGTCAAAAACGAAACGCTTCAGAGTGCCTCTATTACCTGTCGATGCCCTTTTGATCCCATCAAACAGGGATTTCTTTCTTTTCTTTTGAAGAGAGGGAATTCAATTTGAAGAAATCCGGGCATCGATTTACCTATGAGATTTCTGAATGGGAACTGAGGAAAAGGCGAATTTCTGTTTCGTTTTAAAAATAGGCATGTATTAACACTAACCTTCGTTTCAACGGAATTGCCTTGACTAGGAAAAGAAAAAAGAAAAAACAACAAAGGAAACGAAAGAAAATTCTGGATCAACAAAGTGAAACAAAAGCGTTTATGCGGCTGCCTAAAACTTGTTGATGGATGCGGTAAGTAGCTCAAAGATTACCTGAGCGATATTGACTTAAGTGCTTAAATCTTTTCTGGGATGGTGCACAACATCGGTCCTACACGATTCCGCAACAAAAAATACATTTTGAAACGCTAAGGGGCGGTTGTGCCGTGCAATGTCATGTCGCGCCATCCTTCATAAACCAGAGGTAGTGTAGTAGTAGGATGCTGCATTCATGAGATCCCAAAACAATGCCTTTGATGGTTATCCAGAGGCTCCCCTAGAGAGATGTATGTCAAATTGACGGCTGCACTACTCAGAGACAGTGTTGCCTTGCGCGCACAATCCCATACCAGGGCGTATACTTAACATTTTTCACAGCAAATTTCAGTCCTTCATTTGAAGGGAAAAATCTCACATGAAAGTGTATCTGGGAATGTTCCATAATAGGATTGATACCAGATAAGCCTGTTCTTTTTCTTAGCTTGCTCAAGATAGAGCTACAGTACTACAGCGGTTGACCTCGGCATTATACAGCAAGAGCGTCCAGCTAGCTTGATCTTTAGCTTAGTGCCTCTAGTTGTGCCCGAATAATCGGTTGGGATCTTTCTCGACTTGTGTGCGGTTCTTGAACCGCAGTCCTCCTCTAATGCCGACGATCCTCGGGGGTTGTTTATGAACCAGAGGTCGTTCAAGTTGATGTCTTCAACTTCGGTAAACAATAGTCGGTTAACATCTTGCGTCGACAAAGTCGATAAAGGTGCTGAGCTTAATTCAATTACGCCGAAGATCTGGCATTTTTGTAAAGGACCACCTCTTTTCAGTTGCTTACAGTACTTGAGAGGTTCAGGGGCACAATAGTACGAGCAACGTGAGGAGTTACAGAAGAAGCTGGGTCTTGGTCCTTTGTGAACTGGGGTGTCATCCAATTAATTTATTTAACAGAACTCTGTAACGCCCACAAATTACTAAAATATTGTTCCCAGCCTCATTCGATGATGCCACCGGTCCACAATCTGCACCAAACTGTCAACTTCTTTGCATGCTTTGGTTCTTCCACAATAACGTGAGGCTGTACTGTACCTTATCTGGGGCTTGGAAACTGAAAAATGAACCTTGCCAGGGAAAATAATTGTTCTCCCAAAACCGTGGTTCACTTCAAATTACTTTAGGGCGCAAACTTCGAAGTGAGAATGACGCTGATAGTTGCGCAGCTTCCATTTCTGGGTTGCACCTTATAAGCTTAAAATTTGATCTCTTTGGTCATGGTTCTCCTCCGGATAGTTCGTAAAATACTGAGCTGTAGAGATCTAGTTGATATCCGTGATTTGACTTCTCATCTGTACGCATCATAATACAATGATCATGAGTATTATGGCCTAGCGTACCAGTTTTACGAAGGCTTTGTACAGCAGTCGCGGCGGTTCCTTAATTTTTGAAAAATTCCTATAGTTGGGCCACACTGTTCTGTCTTCGGAAATACGTTGTCACTGTTTCTTAACGTTGTTCGAGTGTGACGCCTTTAGGGCCTCGAAGATATGATGCTAGTTTTTTGGAAAAATTTTGAGTGGAATATCCTTCAACAGGCAGTCCACCGTCTACGTCCTTATTTATCTTGGTCATTTCTTTCCTATGTATTTCCCAAAGTGTTATCGGGTAACAAGTGATTGACTGAAGCTGGTAGATTGCTTCAAATTCAGTCTCATAAGTCGTACATCAGCAGAAGTAAACAAATCTTCACTGCATCCAATCTTCACTGCTTAACCATTCAAAATATGTCCCCAGTCACCACTTGACCGCAAAATCCAAAGTTGTCAACCCCTCTTTCGCATTCAAAGTGAATCTCAAAAGTGTCCTTCAACAGTTTTGTTTAAATTCTGTGAAGAGGAAAATTGCGTCGTCCTTGTACATCGAAGTGTCCCAGCGCTAACATAAATATTATATTTTATAAATGAAACGTCTTTGAAGCAGAACTTGTGTAATTTGTCTGCCTTGTTGTCATCATCGTTTGCTGTCGTGTAATTCTATTCTCATCGCTTTGCCGGGGCAATAATTTATTCAGCTATTCTGCAGGTGGAACGCGGTACGGTTCTCCCGCTTGCGATGGTGTTCTTTGCATATCCTTGCATAATAATTCAATTAAGGCCGCTGTCACTATCGCCGCACACCAAACAATACGAGAGACCGGCCATCTTTTCGTAATCTATTCAGTGGAAGATCCTTTTTCCTTTGCTCTGCTGCTCTATATTTTCTTGGCACCGACATCAACTTGTGAAATACAATATTCAATAGAGCGCTTTGTGCTCCTGTTAGTTCTTCTCATTCTTTTCTGGGGTGTGGTGGGTTTCAGTGTGCCATTGTGTTTTAGTGCTGTGTGTAAGACGTTCACGGAAAGATTAGTTTTTGAAAAATTTTTGAGATCTTCTTGTAGGTCTTGGGTAATATTCGATTGATGGAGGAACGAGCGGTGATGGAGGAATGAGAAAAAAGTGTTGAATTTAGTTCGAAGGGAATACTTGCGTTCATAGACTACTTGCCAGGGACTTTCTTCTTCACTCGTGTTGTGCACACTTTTGTTCTCTCACAAGCAAATGGAAACTACAGTTTATTGCCGCCACCGACATGCTGTATTTGAGAAGCTGCTCATTGATAAGTCACACACTTGAAGCGTTGCCAAAATAAAAAGGTGGTACCAAAAATTTAACTTGGGATCCTTGGTGTGTGACCCCTCGTACTTATCCACTACTCCTCGAAGGCCATTCCGATTGAAGGGATCTCAGAAAAAGTGGACTTAATAGTATCCTCGTCTTCATCTTCCTCGTTGTTATTCGCTACAACCCAGGGTAGCACAGAGTCCCAATTAATATGCCCCCACCCTGACTTGAACCAGCTCTTGCCAGCTGGTTCCCTTAGCGGTGACTCTAGTGTTGTGATAAATATGCGAAGACTCTTCAGACAAAAGCTGCATTAGCAACACGCAATTTATGCCCTAGCCACCTTAGGAGGGATATCTGTGAGCGGTTAATTAGGAACAGGCTTCTGTCTCGCCGGTACAAATCGAAACGAAAACGGAAACAATAGCAACAATCGTGCCCAGGATTGAACCTTGGGAAAGGACAAGAGATACCGCTTGCAATAGCTTCATGTCTCCGTTCCATATAGAGGGATATGGTCTTTCGTCTATTAGCCCAAGGAAACAATTCTACGCTTGGTACATCCTCGATGACAGTTTTTTTTAAATTTAAGTCTCGTTGACAGCCAGATCTAAGCCGCTTCCGCTTTTATGCCAGCATTGGCGCCTTGCTTTGTCTTTTCACTCACATCAATGGCATCCGCGTAATTTGTCAGTTGAACGGACTTTTGGAACATTGAGGTTGTTGCTTCGTCGTGTGACTTACGAAGGATTTTCATACAAGTAGGCATGATGTTGGAAAATCACTGTTTTTTCACAGGGTCTCAGTGAGTGGCAGCGACCATTCTCCATTTCAAATCTACACAACTTGACTTATTTGGTAGAAAAACCAAGACTGGCATGACAATGCGTAGCTCGTTCCTCTGCACTCTCTCATAAGCGGCGTAGGATTCGTGGTGAGTGTTGAACTGGATTTCTTGGCCTTCCTTAGGCATAACAAATTTTATGATATGCGGACTTTCGTAGCCTAAAGCTCCACTGGTGATGGCTCATCAGAAAATTTTTAAACGGTTCTTGATGTTACGAGAAATCAACAGAGACCATCTATGGGTCCCACTAAAATAAGACTGATCCCTCCTTAAGAAATGCAATCAGAGGGGTGTCCTATTTCCGTGTAACAAACGACTTTCAGAGTTGCATCCTTCATTTATTTTCTGCGGTCTTTAACACAGAATAGGTTTGAACTCGACTGCTGATTGCTGCGAATCTCACTCAATTGGTGGCACAGTCCCATTATTACCCTACCCTACCCTGGGAAGGTTAGTACGCTTCGTACATTAGTGCAACATTCAATGCCTGTGATGGCTATCCAGGGGCTCCACTAGAAAACTGTATATCAAATTGTAATGCTTCACTACAAAAGGACAGTGTTGTCTTGAGTGCACAACTCTAAACCAGGGCGTATACTTCACATTTTGCGCAGCAAATTTTAATCTCTTATGTGAAAGGCAAAACGTCCCACAAAAATGTCCCAGACCAAAGGGGTTAAGAGTCTATACCGGATAAACCTGTTCTTTCTACCTATTTAGTTAAGGTGGGGCTAGAGTGCAACATCGGTGGACCTGGGACTCAACCAGCAAATGCCTTCAGTTTTTCACGCATAATTGGTTGAGGTCTTGCGTGTTCCTCCTTCACTGCGCCGATTCTTGTGGGTGGTTCAAGGATATTCCATTCTCTCTAACTAATCTATCAATCTCAATCGTTGGAGTTCTTATCATCAACTCAGATATTTGTACCGGTCATTGTTAAAACTTCTACTCCACTAACTACGAGGGGCGTTCAATATATTCTCGACATCGAATGAAGGAAAATGCGAATTCAATTTAAATTGTTTTTATTTTTCAAAATAATCTCGCCTAACATCAATGCATTTGTTACATCTTCAGATAAGCTTTTTTAAACACTCAAAAAAATAAATTTCCTCTTCCTCTGCAAAATACCCATTTATTGCCGACTTGAGTTCTTCATCATTCGAAAATCTTTTTTTTACGAAGATATTTTTTCAAATCCGGAAAGAGGAAAAAATCACTAGGGGTAAGTTCTGGACTATAGGGTGGGTGTTGGATTTCTTCGAAACCAAAATCTCGCACAGCAGCCTTGGAAACTCGTGCCATGTGAACAGGAGTTGCGAGTTTACCCCTTTTTTTTAATTTCCTCCCGCAAATTATGCAAAGTGGAAATGTAGTATGTGGCGTTGATAGTTTCACCTTTTTTTTTTGTACTCGATGAGCAAGATTGCCGTTAAGTCCCAAAACCTGAGGCCATGAGGTTCCCGACAGACGGAGTGACTTTGAACTTCTTCGGGGGGTCTGTTCCGTTTTTATCCTACTGCATGGACTCTTGTTTGCTTTCAGGGTCAGAGTGGTGGACTCGTGTTTCGTCCACAGTAACAATTTGATCCATAACACCGTCTGCGTTCCCACTACAGATCTCCAAAAGCTCTCTGCAGCTCATTCTCACTTTTTTCCGAGACGCTGTGAGCATTCGTGGCCCTCAGCTTGCACGGACCTTTGATGGTCATGAAGATAGTGTGAATGGTACCAATTGAAAGCTTGGCGATCTCTGCCATTATTTTCACCCTTATTCGGGCATCCTCAAGAGCATGTTATTCGACTTCTTTGATGCTCTCTCCCGTACAAGCAGTAGCTGGGGCGCCGGAGCGTTGGTCCTCTTGAATGCTCTCTCTGCCTGTCTTGAAATCACTTGATCACTTTTGCCACAGCTTCACCCTGATACCGAGAATATATTGAACGCCCTTGTATTTATGCAGACGAGACCGAGATCATCCGAAGTATTTTTTCCTCTCAAAACAGCGAAAAACAACCTTGTAAGCTTTCGACAGGCTGGCCCATATAGCACAACTGGGATGATTATGGCCTTATAGTGGGTTACTTTGGTTTTTCAAGTGAAAGCTTTGTATGTCAATTGCTTTCTTAGCTCCAAGGAGAAGAGGTGAGCCAAAGTTATCAGTGATGGTGGCAAAGTCTGAGTTTATAGCCGTTCCAAGTTTTTGCCTATTTCAAAGCTATATGGCGCATATATTGTGACATTCTGACCAAGACATCGGTGTTAGGTGTCCTTCCTCGTCTACAGCATATACTGGATGCTGTGGCTACCGGGTTAACACTTGAAATGAGCAACTTGCTTAACATATAAGTTGGCCTTTGTCCAAGGGGCGTTAGCCCTCCAAGATTTGAGTTGATCCGTCGGAGAGTTACGAACCAATAACAACCCTTGGAAACGGAAGGAACTGCTGATGAAAAGGGCGATGACACCATCTCTTAAAATAGTTCATACGTCGCTTTCGGTCGCCAAGCTTTGCTCACAATATATTTTTCGCGTCAAAGTGATTACTCTCCAAAATGTTGGCATGGATTCGTTACCTCTTTACCATCAAACTATTCGACTGAGAACGACGACGAGGTGGCCGTGGTGGCATGATGTGGCGTAGTTAGTGCGTTGACTTACATTCCGCAGGTCCCAGACTGCGTATCGGCTGACAAGTCTCATTTGCTCAGGAAATCCCTTAACTTTTTCCACAATCCCAATAATCATTGCTTCACTTAAATCCAACCAATCCCCCATAAGTCCCCAAATCTGGGGACACATTGCGTGAATAAAAAAAAAACAAACCTCAACGCAAATCTAAAACGTCAACGCTTCGGTTAGGTGTAAACAGGCCGCCATTTGATTTGGAGTGCAAAATGAAATTTTCGAAAAGCCATCCCCGTCGTTTGGCGCCTTTGCGCGCTAAACCGATTCGCCGCGATAACATTTACATCAGAAATGAGGTAAGCGAAAGGATTTGCACAGATTTCATTTCGCCAGATCCACACACACACACACCCCGCCCACGCATGATGCCTGCTCTGGATGTACGTCTAATGAATATTTATGAGAAACAAGCTCGGCGTCCCTTGACACCTCTGTCTGTGCGACGGCGGCGGTGGTACTGGTGCCGGTGCTGATGGCACAACTGGCGGTCGTTGCGATGTCTGAGAGTGTCAACATCGGTGTAGAAAATTGTCGCTGTCACTTTCACATGGGCCGCTGCTGTTGCTGCTGCTATTGCTGCTACTGCACGCTGTGCCGTGAGTCATGGCGAAAAAGTTTGAATAAGTGATTTATGAACAGACAACATGCGAGCGCTCTGGGGAGGGGAGCTAATCTTATTGGGGGTGATAATAAGATTATGAGAGTTTTGCAATTTATTGTCCCTGCCGTCGTGTCGCACGCCACACCCCACTGGATAGTTCGACTCTGATAAGTGTGGGCTTTTGTCGAGCGGATTGCTGCTGGGTACGTAGTTGGGCTCGAAAGAGAGAAGCCGATTGCAGTCCTTTCAACGTGTAAACTGCAGTAAATTGAATCGGGATACAATTCAGCTCTCGATTACGTGGTAAGCATTTGCAAATTACACCTGTTACACGCAGGCATTCACATCTTCACCTGCAAATCCCCGTCAAAGCGAGATGGATCGTCTTCCATACAAGGCTTTGAACGTCGACCTCAATACCCTGCGTATGGACGCAGACGAGGCGTTTTAGCTAAGCACATTACCCAATCATTGGACCGAACGAACGCCTTCGCAGCAAATCCCCAGAAACGAATCAATACCAATCCACTTGTCTTCTGGACTACTGAGAAGCGCCTAAGACTGCTACTGCAGTCGTTGACTTCTGTGTGCGATGCAAATCACGAACTGCATTGTAATGGAGATTCCCAGTGCCTTTGTCTGCCGGAACACTCCATGGTACGTGAGAAGATTACCTGTGTGCCGACATCTGGAACGGAATCGCTCTTCGCACACAGGACGGGGGAATGAGGAATGAGGAAAAAATCGTCTCATGGACTTGTCAGTCCGGTGAAAGGAATTTTCACAACACTTTCCATGTTTCTGCTGCTTCCGACGACTTACCTGCACACGGATGGAATTCAGTTTTGCCCCCGACAACCGATGGTTCATCGCCACAGAGCATGATGCAGTGCTGGAGCACGCAGCAGGAGCACGTATCCAGTCCCCCTCGGGCGTATACGTAACGATTTTCGCATCCGATGTGTGTATGCGAGACGAGACGGATTGATTGCGTTAAATGCTCACAGACTGCATGCAAGAGTCCCTCTTCCGGGGCGGCGTAAATCAATTAGGATGGAGCGAGTTTGCCGAAAGTTCATAAAGTTGATTCGCACATTTGTGTAATTAACTTCTCCCGGCCTAATGTCAGAACCTGATACCGCGCCAGGAGGCACATCCTCCGAAGAGTGGCACTCCTTGGCACCGTGGGCGGCGCGTTAACGATTAATTAAAAGCGCATGCCAAGCGATGCCGAATCTACAAGTCTCCGTCTCTCCGCCTGTGTGTTTGCTTTTTCGAAGCAGAAGTTGGAAATTGGGTTTTCGAGTTGTATCGACTGGATGAAGTGCAACAACTAGGGTTCGAACGAGACTTTGATTTAAATTTGCTTCTGTTTAAAAAACGGAGCACTTCTATGTGGTGTGAAGAGGATTACAGGTCATTAATCCGAGTACGTCCTTGGTTTGAAAGGACGCACAACGAAGCTTGCAATTATGCCAGACGGCAGACAGTGAGATGAGTTAATTAAAAGCTTCATTTTTTTTGCTTGAAGTTGTGCTTCGCTTCCTGGCGAACTACACAGCAAGTAGTTCATAATTAAGGCTGGTAATGAACTCTCGTAGTGATGGTATGATTTTTCAAATTAGTCTACTGCTTGGCGGGGAGTTTTTGCTGTTTGAGTGCAGGGGAGAAGTTGATTATGTGAAGGAGGGGCTTTGAGGTGCGGTGGATGTATCACTTTACTGATTGCCTTTGAATGAGATAAGAGGGTCATTAGCTTGAAGTGTCTGCTGATGATAGAAGAGGTGTGTTTCAAGATAAGGACGTAAGGGGACTTACTTTGTGGCAAAGAATGTCGGCTTTAATTCTCATCCTTTTGATAAAATTGATGTGATCGAATACATACAACCGCCAATAACGAGATATCAAGGGATGGTTGCTAAACATTTGGTCGGGACATAATTCCACAGACCGACCTCTTGTTGGCAAGAGCAAGTTGCTGGGACTTTCCGACAAATAATGGGTATGGAAAGGTACATGCTTCAAATATAAGCTAAAAATCGGCTGACAATATCATTTATACTTCTGTTAATTTCCACAGACCGACCTCTTGTTGGCAAAGCAGGTGAAGTATTTCTCGACTAGACTCATACTTCTCTCATTGGCCATTCCGGGTTCCTCGAAGCCCATAGATGTCCGATGGTGTTATGCTGCAGACTGCTTCTCCCAACTCATTATTGAGAAATAGTTCTTAACCAAACAAACCTTCCTTTAATTTGGTCGTCGAATTCCTTGATTCTTGTCTTGGTCCCGAGACACCACGGGGAGCGAGATGAACTTACTTGGCAAGCAAGCCCGTATCCACCTTGGGACTGCCCGCTTCCTTGGTAAGGGCTTCCGTCGACGGTTGGGTTTCCCGACAGCACAACCAGAGATGGAGTGACTGTCCAGGACTCAGACTGATAAAGTGCATGCTACCAAATATCCGCAAGAAATCCGAGACTCTTTTTTTACCTATAGACAGGAAAGATTGTAGACGACTCATTGGTGTACTAACGGACACTTTACCTTCGCTAAGTGTGCTTGGGATTAGTGGTGGTAGCCTATTTGACGCCTGTAGACAAGAAGAAGACACTGGAGAGCACTTTCTCTGTCATTGTTTCTTTTTTGCTCGATTCTCTTTATCTAGTTTTCCTTCAGAAGACTCAGAAATTACATTGAATATAGGTTACTGCCTGGTAGAAGTACCTGTTATGCCTGAGAAATAAACCTATAGCCAAGAGAAACATAATCACTCCTTTCAGATAGTCAGGCTGCAATCAAATGCCTAGAAAGCCACAACTTCCATTCAAACACCTCCTTTAAATGCCCGCATATCTAAATAAAATCGTCAATGGTACAAAACTTTAACACAGTTCTAATAAGCTTACCAGGCATGGCATAAAATTTTAAATCTCGCCCGATCGTGATATGTTTTTCTTTTCCTTAGCTTCCGTCGCTTACTAAAATTTCACGCCTACTATAAATTTACACATTGAGAGAAGAAGAAGATGGACGAGGGCCTTGGTCACAGCTCATTTCTGAATGTTCAATCTCTTTTGTCTACCTAGACAAAGCAGATCTACGGACAACAAAAAGGCCAGTCCGCTAGTGCAGTATGTGCCTCCTGTCTTGGCATCCCTTGGAATGACTTTTGTTGGAGGTGCAGGGATGAAGACTCTGGGTCAACCAAGCTCTTCAAAAAAAGGAACACCTTAGGAAGCACTTCATCGAAAAATCTAGGTGAACTAAGCGATGATAGTGCGTATCACTTAGCCAACTCACTCTGGTTCTTACGATATTAATGCAGACTATCCTTGCGCGGCAGAATGAGCTCGAAAGAGGGGCTCAGTGTGGTTTCCTATTGACAACAAACCGATCGTATTTAACATACGGCCATCCTCAGCAGAAACATGGATCTTCCTTTCCCTACTTCGTCTGCGTAACTCCTAGAGAAATCATTTAAAAGTGGGTTTAGAAGGTTTGCACGAATGGGTGATGCGCAATATCCAGAAACGATTTCCACTGCAGTTCAATCATGAGTTTGGAGGCACGCAAAGAGCATGCATTCCAACTGGAATTTATTTCTCATCTGTTGTCAAACTTATTTAAGATGATCTTAGATGCCTTAGGAGCTAACAAATTAATTCTAACGGGCACCCTGGAACTTTCCGACAAATAATGGGTATGGAAAGGCAGATACAAGCAAGGACTGGTTCAAATGTAAGCTCAAAATCGGCTGACAATATCATTTATCCTTCTATTAATTTAGCCTCCAAGTTTAATAAGCAAGTGTCTGTGTCAGCAAGTAAACAGTGGGGTCTAATCCTACAGCAGGGTCACTTTGGCTGGTCACTTAGACATTAGTATGGTCTAAATACTGCCAAATCACATTGTTGCAGGTATTCTCACTGGTTTACAGTGACGGTTGATGCAACGGCAAAGTGATTCAGCCTTCCGGTGAATGATTTTTGCAGGAGTTGTAGGGACGAAGAAGAAGGAAAGGGTGGTCCAACCAAAATGAACGATGTTAATAGTGAGTATTATTGACTCGTCTTTTCAAGAACATAATCGGTTTGAGGATATAAATCTGAACGATATGTGCTTCAAACAGGATGGCGCCGCTTGCCACGCAGCCTATGAAACAATGGCACACGCAAAAGCGCCCAAAATTCAAGGGTCGTTCAATAACAATTTTGATCGGCACGTTGAAGATTAAACGACTACTTCTTCGGACACAATCTTGTCAAGGGAACTGCTCTCATTCAAATGCGTATCATTCATACGTCATGGGAAATGGGTACTAGGTGCCTACCAGTATTTGACTACATCCTGCAGCGGTTGTGCCTCAGAAATATCGAACAACAGTGTGACCTCGCGTCGTGGCGAGGTTAGTTTGCTGTCACAGCATTGTTATTCTCTTTTCTTTGGGGATTTTCTTTAATGAAAAGTGTAAGTATGCTAGGAGGTTGATCAATCATCAGTTGAAAAATCACTCGTCAGCCTATTAGGCATTAGATTCTTCAACCACAAAGAAAAGTGTATGTCAATAAGCCAAGAGTGGTCTCTGTGACGTAGTGGATAGGTGCGTCGACTACACGCCGAAGGTCTAGGTCTTCCCGAATGGAACATCTCCCATCTCTCACGTCACCACTTCACCACTCAAAGGTTATCAATTGTCTTTAAAAAGCTTCTCAAATGCCGCCGTTCGGAGTCGGCAAAAAACTGAGGTCCCTTCAACTCGTGAGAAAACAATAGCACGCACAACATAAGTATGTAGCTGTTGTAGAAGCTAGGTCCTGGTCTCTATCTCTATCTCTATCTCTATCTCTATCTCTATCTCTATCTCTATCTCTATCTCTATCTCTATCTCTATCTCTATCTCTATCTCTATCTCTATCTCTATCTCTATCTCTATCTCTATCTCTATCTCTATCTCTATCTCTATCCCTATCTCTATCTCTATCTTTATCTCTATCTCTATCTCTTCCTCTATCTCTACCTCTACCTCTATCTCTATCTCTATCTCTATCTCTATCTCTATCTCTATCTCTATCTCTATCTCTATCTCTATCTCTATCTCTATCTCTATCTCTATCTCTATCTCTATCTCTATCTCTATCTCTATCTCTATCTCTATCTCTATATCTATATCTATCTCTATCTCTATCTCTATCTCTATCTCTATCTCTATCTCTATCTCTATCTCTATCTCTATCTCTACCTCTATCTCTATCTCTATCTTTATCTCTATCTCTCTTTATCACAAGACTTCGAAAACAGAAGCAAGACGCGAATAGCAGCCTTTTTACAGTGGCTACTCGGGAGACCTTTTCGACTTATTTACATCACCTCTGTAAATTATAGAAATACGCTCTCACATTCGTGTGCCTAGTGGATGCTGTTTGTTGTCCTGGCATCGGGGAAATTGAACAACGAACTGTGCGGTCCACTGAAAACAGTTTACATTCAGTGACCGGAACGATTGGAACAAATATGACATTCCAAGTGATGAGGGTGTTTCGCTGCTGGTACATGAAGTACCTTCGCCACAATCAGGTCACTGTCAGTTTTTCAGTAGTCACAAAGAGACATTCAATGTACTGGAGTATGTTTTGTAGTTTGCTCTTTCCTCTTTTTCGAAATTGCATCAATAAGTCAAATGGAATGACATTGCAGGGACAAGGACTTACTTTGTTCAACAATTACCGGTGACATGCTAAGGAGTAGTATGGAATTTTGAATTTCTCCTAGACTACATATGGCGAATGCTTTTGCTTCAGAAAAACTTAGAAAAGTGCGTTTTTCTGTCCTGTGCAGGGACTTAACTTCGTCCAGTAGCTTGCATCAGTTGTATGCCATTCTGCTTCTTACAAGACTATTCTCTTTTTTTCTTCGGACATCGTTTGCCCTTTACCAACTTCATCTGAATGTCAAAAAATATTAAACAATGCATTTCGTTTCGTACGTTCTATTACAAGGATGGACCATATGGACATAACCTCCACAAATGCAAACTTAAAGAGACCTCGGCTGATAACCGTAATCAAATTTGATCAGCACTTCTCCACTTGCATTCTCCCAGGCATACAAATCAGTTCAAAAACTCAGCATCAGCGCTGAATGTGTCTCCGATTCCCCATCAAAATCCACATCTCTTCATTTCCTATCACTTCGGGAGTACTTCATCTCTGTCCAGTTAAAGTTAGGGACACAACTAGATCCACACAGAATATAAATCCCAGTCCACGGTCAGATGTGAAACTCAATGAGTGCCTCACTAGAACTCGCCAGGCAGTTCCCTAATTAGTATTTACGACCATGGCTCACACAGCAAATAAATTTAGTCCCCTTAATGCCTGCGTCTAATTATTATTTCCCAGGGAAGAGCACAAGCACTGCCATCAGAAGCAGAAGCGGCAGCGCTCACCAGAGAAGCAGTCACTCACCGACAGAAGACCACCACCGACAATGGTACCATTCACCAGCATATCGGGCAGTGTCCTTAATTCGCACTAAATTTCGTTTTAATTCCATCCGCATTCCGGGCATAATCAAGTAAAACAACCGAAATCTCGTAAAGATTTCTGTCATTATCTGGTGCTCTTAGTACGTCCTTGGGGACGGACATCCCACCGACAGCCGCGTCGGCCAATGCGAGGGGCTGACAAGAATCTGTTTATTACTGGCATTAAATTGGCGTAAAAACTGTAATTACAACAAATACCAGGGAGCTTTCGGGCAGGACACAGTGTGCCCCCTCTACTTGGCGTTTCTTTTTTGCGGGCCAGTCTGGGAGAGATTATCACCTCATTATCCGGTTTCCACCTGCGACGATCACACTCTCCTGACCAGCGCCCGGGGAGGGTGGTGCGCCGGCAACTACACTTGTTGTTGGTTGTTTTCAATTAATTTGAGTGCGTCCTGGTGTTAAACAGCACAGACGAATGCCTGCCCTAATTTATTAATGAGTCGGTGAATACCTTCAGCTCTGTTCCGGCTGTCCATAGGGACGTGCGATAGTCCCTTTAAGTAAGCCAATCACGTAGACCGGATCCTCACCTTGGTCTGCGAACAGGGGAGATTAAATGTTCTTTGTCCGGGAGGAGATTCTGCTAATTGAAGGTGCTCCCAGTGACACTTTCATGTGCTCCGTTTCTCGGGGGCCATTGTCGAGAAATCTCTGATTCCCTCTGTGTTTTGAATTTTTTTCGCCAGTCCAGATAATGGAGGGTTCTTGCATGAATTTGAATGGAACGCAGACGACGGTGGTCGTGGTAAAGGTGTTTCCTCAGAATGCGATGAATAAATATTTCAATTAGGAGCACATGGAAAACGCGGTTATTTACTTAATTGTGTGAGTTGACGCACAATGAACGCACGATGAACTCATGAGAGTGGAGGAGAGAGAAAATCAGCCTTCCGCGTGCTCCTTGAACTGTATTTAAACGTATTCAAGGTGGTAGGTGATACTTACGCATACAGCCGATCCTTTTCGAAATATCATAGATATGCCTTCTTATCCTTTCTCATTGTTAGAAATTGCAGTATATGGTACATGGCGAATTGAGCAGCCATGTATGTACACACATGCATGCACACAAATCGACAGCGCCCTGGATAGCGGCGGCTGCGACCGAGAGATGGTCGTGATGGGCAACACAAAGGATGGAACTGACGTGATGACGGCGTGGAAAGAGGGTAGATTTGGGAGTTCAAGTGCGACCACGAGTCAGGGCGGACGCTATTACGCGGTTCTTAATAATTTAGTGCTTATTTCTATTATACAGTCCAATAAATGTGCGATTATAAATAAATATTTTTATTTCCTTTCTGAACTATCGAACAGTCATGAACTTAATTTATCACCATGTGGTCTGTTGATTGCCACCCTCATCGATCTCACCCTCCTATGAGACTTTTCATTTGAAACATGAAGTCGTGACGCAAGGAAGGAATGCATGACAGGCCTTCTCCAAACATCCGTGCTCACAGTTTGGCGAGGAAAAAGGCTCACAACTCATCCACGCACAGCCGAACTATGAACAGAAAATTATTCACTGCCAACAGAACGGTTAACGACGGTATCTCCTCTATTATTCTTTAAATGAACTGCTGAGATTCAGTCAAATTCCTTGGCTAAGTGTTTTACACCGTTTGGCATAACCCCATGCAAAAAAGTCGGATCTAGGACGGTCAGTAGTTGCTGGATGTTGGTGTTAATTTTTTTTTGAGTTCCTTCATAACCGGTTTGGCTATGTTCTGCATATGCCCCATCTAAGATGTAACGAAGAATCATTTGACCAAATAAGGGAAATCGTCTTTGTCCGTCCTGCATTCTAGCAGAATTTTCTTTTAATGGAAGACTATGCACTTTTTTCACTTTTTTGGAGGCTGGGAAACACTGCACTGGAGCGGTCAGTCTCAAAAACGTGTCCATTGTACTACCAGGCAGTAACCTTCATTAGTGTAGTTTTCTGGTTTTCCAAAAAAAGACGCATGCGCAGAGCTTATGTTTTTAGCTATCACCACATAAACACCAAACAGCTGCCACCTGATAGGAACTAAGACGGGACACTGAATGAGAAAGTGCTCTGAAGTATCTTCACCTTCTCCACAGGCGTCGCAAAGAGTCTCTTCACTAAGCCCAAGTAGACTTAGGTACTTAGCGAAGAAAAAGTGTCCCATTTGTACGCCGACTAGTTTTCTGCACTCTTTTGTGTCCACAGATAACATAAAAGCCGCGGATTTATATCTGACTTTCGGGAGTATGTAGCCTGCATCCTGGAGAGTCATACCATCTCTGGTTGCATTGTTGGGAGACCCATCCGTCGACGGAAGCCCTAACCAAGGAAGCGGGTAGTCCCAAGGTGAATTCGGGCTCTACAAATGCCTCTTTAGGACCTTGCCTAACTAGTTGATCAGCAATCTCGTTTCCCGTGATCCGGGGATCCAGACAAGTCTTCGCGAACTCAGACTGCCGACCAGATTAAGGGAGGACTTGCATTCCAGGACTATCTTTAAAGTAGTTAGACGGTTGAGGCCTTAAGGCCTTGAGCACAGCAGCACAGGCAGGAGTCCTTTGTGTTAGCGCCACTTTGGGCGGTGGGTGTAGGCAGTATGGTGGGAGGGGCCATCCTTGCCGGCCTATGTCGTAAAGACAACGGGTGGATTATCAAAGTCGCGAGAATCACCTGGAGTATTAAAATCCGTTTGGTTTTCCTTAAATGCACTTAATCGTGGTTGAATCTTGGAGTATAAATCATACTGCAACTGAAGTGGCTCCGATTGATCGCAGTAGCTACATTAATGCTTGTTGGGCAGTTAATCATCATCAGTACGCAAATTCGCCGAGGTCTATTTCATCACAAAGTTGTTGTTTCTGATGTTCTGCTGTGTTTTTGGTTCAAAAAACCATTGTTTTTATAAAAATGTAAATAAAGCAGCGCTTAAAGTATTCTCCCATCCCTCAGAGGCCATTTCTTAAAGATTTGTCCTCTCTCGTATGTATCCAATCATTGAACCATTCTTTGATTTCTTCAAAAGACCCGAACTGGTGACCGCCTAAATCGTTCAGCATCCATCGATAAGGCGAGTAGTCGGATCCAGATAGTGGAGGGTTTTTTTTTTTGGAGGAAGGAAGAACCAAGGTCTGGAGACTGAGGCGGTTAAGAGGGACATCCCATTTTTGCGTTTCCATGTAGTTTTTGACCGTTATCATGTTGTCAGGGAAAATTGATCCGGTTATGTCGCACCACCGTTTGAAACCTGCACCGGATCTTGGCAAGGAGATGCGCTGTCGTGTGACTTCTTCAATTTGGTACTGGAGAAGAAAGTGCGGCGGGCCAAGGTAGACACGGAAGGCATTATCTTCTACAAAACAGTCCAGCTGTTGGAATATGCGGACGACACGATATCGCGCGTTCCCAACTTGTCTTAGCGGAGGCTTTTGTGGCAATTGAAGAAGAGGCGAAGCGTGCTAGTCTTAAGATCAACGAGGGGAAAACAAAGTATATGCTGTCGACTAAGAAACGTTCCGTCACACACCACCTAGGACAAAATGTAACAATAGACAACTATAATTTTGAGGTAGTAAAGGAGTTTGTCTACCTCGGGGCAAACGTTAACTCCACAAATGACATCACAGTGGTGATCCGACGTAGAACCACCCTTGGCAACCGATGCTACTTCGGTTTGTCGAAACAACTGAAGTCAAAACTCGTGACTCGAAGGACCAAAGTCTTGGTCTACAAGACCCTTATACTGCCAGTCCTGCTTTATGGAGCTGAAAGCTGGACGATAAGCATATCTGCAGAGCTGATTCTTGTTGCCTTCGAAAGAAAAAATCTACGTCGGACATATGGTCCGTCTGCGAGGAAGGTGAATGGAGGGGAAGACATAACCGCGAACTCTACGAGCTGTACCAGGATGTGGATGTAGTCCGGAAGGCAGAAACTACACTGGCTCGGGCACATCGAACGCATGGACAGCAACGCACCAGCGAAGAGGGTCTTCGAATCTGAGTCTCCTGGTTCGAGAAGAAAAGCACGACCGAACCTGCAGTAAAGAGACCAAGTTATCGCAGACGTTAGACAGCTTGGCCTTAATGACTGGAAGCTGCAATTGCTCAGGCTCATGGGTCGTCGGGCTGATAAGTAAGTAAGTAGTATCATGTTGTCAGATCTCCTTGTCATGCCTTTTGGTCGTTTCTGGCAGATTTCCTTTCCTCAATGTTCTGCTCAAACGCATTAGTAGTTGACGATAACGTCTCCCATCAATGCTTTCGACTTGGTTTAGAAGCTCAAAGTACACCACACCCGTCTGATGCCATAAAATCGTAACGAAACTTCATCGAGGAAAATAAAGTCGAGTGTTTTTTCTGGAATCTGAGTGGCATGTGGATGATGTTTGTCTCTTTTGATTATCTACACCTGTCTTATAATATTGCTCACGGGCATTTAAGCCTACATATATTCCGAAGAACGTTTAACATCCCCTTTCTTGGGACATGACCAATCTCTGTCATTTTGGATCTTACATGAAAATAAATTCAAGCCTTCATTTTGATGGTAAGTAGTAGGTTTTCTGCACTTAAAGTGACTCTTGGTGTGTGTTGGTAAGGGGCTTCCAACGATGCTAACACTTCTGCAATAAAATTGTAATCTCCTTTGTGGTTGAAGCTTGAAGCGGCGCCCAAAACTGGGTGCTTCTACTGTGGGTTGCACCTATATCGCCCGTCTGTTCGATGCGGCCACTCTTGTCCAATTTCCTTAAATTTCATAAAGCTTAAAAAAATACAAGCCCTCCACACCATTGAAGTCAAATTCTAACATTCTCACTTAACACCTTCCGTTCACACTACATATGTCTAACACATCTGAAATTTGAAAATCCATCACTCCCAGTCATCTTCCCTAAGCCGGGCATGTTTAATTGCCAACAGAGAGTTCTTGTGAACCCCTTCATCACGTGAAAACAATCCTCCTTTGTTTCCAGTCAACTTGTACGGCATCCTAAGCTCACTTAAGTCCAACATCTTTCAAAGAAAACAACAGCGCCGGGGGTGCACAATTCACACGTTATTCAAACACTCATTGCAGACGAACACCCACACCGATTAGCTGGAGAGGACCTTCAGAAGTGCCTTAGGCAGTGCTTGCGAAATGAAATATTCTCCTTAAAATGTAACCGTGCACCGTGAGCATGAATTTAAAGTGCTCCCAGAGCCACTACAGCTTTACTATTGGCATACGACGGACCGCATCTATCCGAAACACAGGGGGATGCTGGAGGATATTTATCAGGTGGTCAGATGATGATTGTCCCTATTTCTCCTGGAGATAAATGGTTTCTTTTTGCTTCTTCTGTTGTAGCAATTGGCATCAACCACCCTAATGGGGAAGGGTGAAGAAGTGAATATTTTTATGGCGAAGGCGAAGTCCTTTGTTTGTTGAGCTGGGTTGATGCGATTATACAGCTCTTAAGTTAGCATCCCTTTATTGTGATCTGTGCTCTAAGAGAATTGGTGAAAAGGATAATGCAGGAGAACAATTTATTGGAGTCAGAAGATACTGTATGTGGAGAAAAAAATGTTACAGTCTTCTCTGAAGTAAGGTCGACCATTTGTGTTTATCATTGCTCATGATGTACAGGGTGGTGTGCAAATCGTGCACCAATACCAAAACCTATTTCTTTTCTTTTTGGCAGGTTATTACTTCGATTTATTAAATAAACATACGAGATCAGGTTTCCGAAACGGGAACTAAAATGTCACGCTTCAGAGTCCTTCATTTCTGACCAAAGGAAGTTCAGGCGGGAGTCTTGGAGCATTTTCCTCAACGGATGGCCCTTGAGGTAGAGGTTGCTTGGTAAGTATGTGTGCCAACATTTTATACGAAGATCGCTATTGTCGGGCTCAAGATCAGTTCTGGCTATCCTGGCTGTAGCATCGTCGATTTAGGTAAATTTGAGGATCCTGACTAAGCAAACTATCCTTTGGAAGTATAGTTTCTGATGATTCAAAATTATTACCGTTCAATATAACTAGACCTTGGATTCCTGGCCTGAACTTTTCGCATTGCTTGAAGCTACACTCTGGCTCAGGGAGTTTTTGTCTTGTTGGGTTGTATCGGCCTTGAACGTTATATTATTTGCTCTGTTCTGAAATGTATCATATGCCCGTCTAGGTCGTCGTCTGTACTGATGTGCTGCAATCTCGTAATAACCGTCGTCTGCCATCTGACTTTTGCTTTCTTCCACCTATCCTATCCCGTTAACACCCCTTCTAAACCTATTCCCCATAATCATCAGGTTTATCTCCGTTCTCCTATCGAGGGTTCACATTAATTCAGCGCGCTTTCAAAAGATGGCGTCACCGGCAAGTTGTGGCTGATCCTCGAAGCGATCACCTACTTCATTGGAAAGGTGTGTCATTTGTCAGTAGTAATTGGTGTGAATCAGCGTCTGTTCTATACAACAACACAGTGTTTTGTCTCTTCTAAAATGTTCGAACTTGTCTTAAAAAAAAAACATAATTTGCGGGAAGGAGATTTGATTTTCTTTTTCAATTGGAAGAAAAGCGCACCAGTTCCGTAGTTCCATTGAATTATATTCGGGACGCAAGTGGGACATGGGGTGGCAGTGGCGTAGTGGGTATGTGCGTCGACCCACATGCAGAAGGTCTAGATTGGATTCCAGGATCGAACACCTCGCATTATTTTACGGCACCACATCTTTCGAGTTGCTAACAACATTCAAAGAGTATCAATTTTCTATGAAAAGCTTCTCAAATTTCGCCGCTCGGAGTCAGGTCGTCAGGTCTGTAGGTCCCTTCTACTTGTAAGGGAACAGTAGCACGCACAATATAAGTAGTTGTTGTATAAGTTAGGCCCTGGTCCCTTTTGGGCTGTAGAGCCACTCAATTATTATTATTATCGATGATCACCATATCTCGACCTCCCACGTCATGTGTGAATGTATGGCACAGGTCTCTTCATGGATGGCGATGGAGAATCCAAAAGTTGCTTCCAATCCGTCAATGAATAAAGTTCACACTACTACACTTTGTATGTACACTTTAATTGTGTTAACAATAACAGTTCTCAGTAGCTCCCTGCCACCCTCCGGAACTTGACATTCTTTAATCGAAAAGCTGAATTTATCCTTTCAATATAAAAAGCTTTAAGTCTGGTTACCTTCCTCTGATTCTATTTGCAAAATCTGCCTCTACTTCCCACTTCACAGAATCCACCGAAAATTCCTCGAAAGGAAATCTGCTACATACGGAAACTTTTGCGGCATACATTTAATGTAATTTAAATGTCAAGGGATGAATGTCATTTGATTTTATTCTGCGAAACGACCCTGTTTGCGCATTTTCTGAGTTGTACGACTGGTGTGGCAGGACAACTCATTTCGTGTTTCTAGGTACATCCTGATTGACCTGTAAATTGAAGCTGATTCTTTTTGCGTTCGGTCATTTGACCTTCGGCAATTTGTCCTTCAGCGCTTGGCTCAAATGCATAGATTACTGCCAACAAACCTAGCCTGACCTAGCCTGGTCGCCGTGGCGTAGTGAGTACCTACGTGGCTCTCACGCCGAAGGTCTAGGGTCAATAACCGGACGGGACATCTCGAATGACGACTCGCTGAAAACGACCGATAATTTCAATATGGTCTCCGTGATCCAGCAGCTGCATAAAGAAAGCGTTTTCATTGTTATTGTCCCCTATCCACTTTTCTAATGCCGCTCACAAGTTTACGCAAATCTCATCAGAAATTCTCGAATTCACGGGTTGCGTTTTTCGCGTGTTCTTCACCGTTATAGATCTCAGCGAAATCTAATTCCAGAATGGGGCCATGACTTTGAAGATCTCAAGACGATGGATGCGACTTTAAGGTCTACAAACATCGATTGGCCCGTTAACGATGAGGCATAGTTGCGATATTCACGCAAGTAGCTCTGCGGTATTTTTACCCAGTCTCAGTGAAGTGCTGGTTCGAGGTGCTATTTTTCTTTCTTTGCTATTTTTCGGTGCAAATCTTTCTCCAAAATATCCCAAACGGAGAAATCCAACGGATTTGCATCCGATTTCGCAACCCATTGAGTCGAACAGGTGATGTTTGGAACATTGTTTTTAGCTAATCTTAGTTAAATCGTGCTCTGTGAGACGGTGCCGAAACTTGTTGAAATCTTCACAGTCTCCGACCCAAATGTACCTTTGTCTGCCCAAGGCTACAATATATCTTTTATGATGGTTTCACGGACCATTCTGAGAAGTGACATTTTGCTTGTTGACATATTGGTCGATGTCGACACGTCGGAAAAAAAGTTAAGGCAACTCAACACATTCCTGCAAGTGTAGCAACTCATTTGCTCTTTCGACTCTAACTTGTTTTCTTTTGCGGTGTAAGTTCTTGTTCTTCATCCATGGCTTGAGCTCCTAATTTTTCGGTATGTGCTACATTCACGTTCTCACGAGTCACGAGCCATTTTTCTTCCTTTTCTACAAGGATTTCGCTCAATTCCAGCTTTCACTTTTCGAACCAATTCTGCCGATGTTACTGTTTTTCATGTTCACCTCGATGGCGTTCTGCAAAGCTGTCAGTATCACGAGCTATATTTCAACACGAAAACGATGTATCCACGTTAAGATGCTGCTTCACGTTTGAACTCCATTGCGAATACAAACAAAATTCAACACAATTAAAACGCAAATCGTTAAGAAAGCCTGTAGACAATAAAATTACCTGTCATGTGTCAAAATGTTAACCAACTGTCATGAACAATTTGGATATTATAGCAATCGGAAGTTGGTTTCAGTTCGAGTCATTCAGAGTTGTACATAGCTTGCTGACAGCACTTTCTGTGTCTATGATGGATGCCTCGAATTCCTTATCTTCAAACTTCTTCACCGTTACTCCAACTTTAAAAGTATTGAAAACATTCCGCTCAGGAAGAGTATTCCCACCATACTGAAATAATGAAGTAAAACTCCCCGTAGGATCTGCTTACATCACACGAAACTCGATATACTTGGGGAGTTAAAATTAATTTTACTTACGAGTCAATCAAATAACTCCTGAATAGCTTCCGAAAATTCATGGCAGTAACTTTGCAGTGAATATTTGAAAATAGCGATTAAATTACTAAACAGGCTAAGCTTCATCGTCTGAAACTGTTCTGACGACATTTTGTGGTAATCCCCTGATACCCGTGTTTTAGGGCTTGCCACTACCTCGACGAAAGTGTACAAATGTGTGCATGCAATTTTAGTCGTTGTCTTCCAATGCGTCAATTAAAGCGGGCTTGTCTGTATAGACATGAGCCTTAACATAGCCCCACAAAAGATAGTCCAAAGGCGTTAAATCGCACGATCTAGGCTGCCGGTCCTGAAAGTGAAATAAAATGTTGTTGCGCGTGCTGTGGCATGTGGCACCGTCTTGTTGAAACCACATGTCATGCAAATCAAGCTCTTGTATTTTGGGCAAGAAAAAAGTTGGATATCATCTCACAGTAGCTCTCACCATTCACAGTTACGTTACGATTTGCATCATCTTTGAAGAAGTACGGTCCAATAATGCCACCAGCCCATAAACCACACGAAACTGTGACTTTTTCTAGATGCATTGGTAGCTCTAGCAGCATTGCTGATCTGGCTGATATATAATATATAATATATATATATATAAAAGCCGCTTCAGTGGGTCGATTAAACTGACCATAAAATAAAAGAAGAAGCGCGCGATAAACTTTCTTTTCTATCGGCGAAAATTTTCTTACTGACCGTGCAAATTGCTCTTCAAACATTAAATCGAACTGGAATTGGTAAAGGTTTTCGGTACTGAGGTAGCACTTTCCTATGTATGTCAGTCTCTTTTATCTCAAGGGTCTAATAAGACGTGATATCTACGTTGCTGTTTGGTTCCACAGTTTGAAGTTCGAATCCCATAAATTCGCCTATGTTGTTTCTTTTTCTCGAGCACCCAAATGCACTGCAAGAGATGACAGGTGGACAAATTTACTTCTGTCCCGTGACGGAGTAAAGTGAAGTTTCGTTTCCTCTCTTATACGAGTATATGTGAGGGTAACGAGAGAAAGTTAATTTTTCTAGTAATTCTTCCCTCTTCCTTATTGACTTAAAGCAACTTCAAGATTCAACGATCAGTGAATTTGGAACCGCCACAGAGTACCCGAGACGGATCGTGATTTCAACAAAGCGAACATCTTTAATATATCCAAGCGACTAACATGAGCAGAGACGTTCGATAAAGCGGAGGTTTCTTCTTCTAAATTCGTGCGCTTCTACATAATTCGTGCGGATAATGTTCCACATACGCTCCGTAGGTCATGAACATATGTAGTTATGGAAGCAACCGCCCAAGCGACTGTTGTAAAAAACAGAACATTTTTTGCTAGCTGGTAACCCTATGAAAGCTGACCGTTTATTGTCATGCCGTGTGTCAAGGTAAGCAAACAACTATATTCCTGCAAAGACTATTTGACAATTTTCCTATCCTTGAACACAGGGACTTGACATCCTACTTATGAACTCGAGTAATGGAATATCTCACAGATTTGCTTATGTGTGTTGTTCAAAGTATCTTTCACCGCTGCACTACAAGTCTTAAGAACAACAAAAATGACAAAACCGCATTCAACTGACTCCGGAAACATAGAGCCCAACAGAATATTCTTATCCGCGAACTAGGTCATCCCTTAAACATGCCCAAAAGTGTATCCTTATTGCACCGCGTTCAGGAAAAAGCTGAATTATCACTGGACAGAGCTTCAAAAAAAAAAAAATTGTGAACATAACAAAACCCACGACCGCCACTAAATCAGCTGGATGCCTTTATTTCCGCTTGTTACGGGCTTCCTGTGACAGCTCATTCCGTCTGCCTTCCCCTGAGCAGTGTCCTTCATTGTTGAACCAAACAATTTATCGTACGCCTCATAGAGCTGCTCTACAGGATGTTCAGATACGTTCGGTTGCTGATGTGGTCGTGTCAGATTGCTGCAATGAATTATGGCTCAGCTCATTTCATCTACCGGAAGTAACTGCGAATATACATGAGTACAAAAAAGTAGCAAGCCACTACCGACTAACAAGGCCACCGCTTCCGTGGGTACGGCGAAATATGGGCGTCGCTTCTGAATGATGTGTCGAAGCAATCGACCGGCACAAAGGAAGTAGTGGTTTGTGGGGAGTGCATAAGTCAAATGCGCATCATGTCCTTGTTGTGGCGTTTTTAGACAGCCTCCATTTTGACACGCCGGCGGCAGCGGCGGTGAATGGTGCTTTCAAGAAGCCAATTATAAGTTGTGATTTCAAATCAACTTCCCCCCGCCGAGTGATTGTAGTCGTTGCGGCTCTGTTTCGCCAAGGACTGACACTTTGACCTAGTTTGCCACAAAGGAGGGCTACTCAAAGAGGCCAATCGATAGGCCTGCTTACTCAGCGGATAGATGTAATCATTTTCAAAGGAAAGTGTTGATGGATTCCATTGAGGAGCGTGCAGTAGTTGGAAATACTTTCCATTAGCCGACACAAAGGACGAATAGGCACAATGATTGACAATAAATGGAGAGAATTAAATTTGCCCACCACATCCGTCCCCCCACAGTTGGGCAATGGAAACAATAGGCTGCGCGTATTTGTGTCAATGTCAGTGAAGAAGTCAAACGAAAGTGTTGCTGTAGCTGGATACTGGCTGGGTAGGGGGCTGGATTTGAAAATTGCAACTGCTTGGTAGACGGAAGTTGAGATAACAAATGATGGATGGAGGTGCAAAGTTCTAGGTTACATCTTTCTTCTTCTTGGCGATGTGGGTAGCACATTTACGTTTACTTAATTTGTGTATGAGTAATACTCGTAAATGGTAGCGAAAATAAAATGCTTATGTAAGGTCACATAATAAGGAAACACAGGAACACCGACTCACTCGAGAACGTATCTCATCAACAGCTTTTATTTAACAGAGAGTGTTAACAACATCGATCAGCCTTTTTATAACATGTGTATAACATTGGTATAACAGAATAATCATATGACATGAGAACATATACATAATTGAGTGCATACATAATAAAGAGAATGAGTCATTGAGAGACAAGTGTCAAAATTATAGCAAATTAATAAGAGAATTGCATTGTGTATATATGTGTATATAGAAGGGTGCAGGGTGACACGATATTTTCAGCTTTTTTTATATTTTTATTTTAATTGAACGCTTACAGCTCGGTCATCCTGACCTTCAAATCGCCCTCGATTTTCGTCCATATGCACATACACTTACAATTTAATAGTTTGTATTTAAGAGACTTAATGAGAACAAAAGTAATACGATAAGTAGACAATACTTTGACAATTCAAAATTAACTCTTATTACGAATAGCTTTAAAGATATCTTAAGAGCTTGGTACATTAAAATATCGATGTGTACAAGAAGTTTAAGAGGCATACGGCTTCATGTTTTCAGGGGATGCAATCCCTTCATATGCGATTCTTGAAATCTGCATGTTTTCCAAATCTTTTATCACATACCGATCATTCGGAAGGATTTTCGTAATTTCGAATGGACCTTTGTACTTCGTATTCACTACATTTTTTATCATAACATGATCACCGACTTGATACGAATAAGGTTTCTTGTGACGTTTATCGAAATACTCTTTGTTGACATTTTGATTACGGACAATGTTTTCATTTGCTTTTTCTCTAATTGCCTCTAAATTTCTTTCCTCTCCTTCCATAACATTCTCTTCGATGTACTCGCGTATGTTGTCATTTATTTCTCCTTTCTGCATAATGCCAAAGACTAAAACACTAGGACAGAATCCTGTACTTTTATTTTCTGTGTTATTTAAAGCAAATTCTACCTTTGTCAAATGTTTCGCCCATTCACTTGGATCAATCTCGCTTTCTTTTGCTAACATTGGTGTTAAGCTTCTGTTAATCCTTTCCACTTGGCCATTCGATTGAGGCGAACCTGTTGCCACTTTAATGTGCTGTATATTAGCGCCAGAGCAGAAATTTGTGAATTCTTCGGAGGTGAAACAACTTCCTCTATCTGATATAATGCGAGTGGGCTTGCTGTATGCAGCAAAATATGCTTCGAGACATTTAAGTACTTCCTTAGTGCTTGTACTTTTTACGGCATACAACTTGGAGAACTTAGAAAACCCGTCGACAATAAGAAATATGTGCTTTTTTTGATTTCGCGCTGAAACTGGCAAAGGACCGTAATGGTCGATGTGGATGGTTTCAAACGGCTTAGTACCTTTTGGAATGCAATGTAAAACCCCTTCCTTTTTTCCTACAGGTGGTGAAAAGTGAATACATTTCAAACAGCTATGTATATAATTATTAATTTTTAGTTTCATTTGGGGAAACCAATATGTTTTTCGTAAGTGATTATAGCACTTATCAACGCCAGCATGACACAAGGAATCATGGTGTGTTTGAATTACGTTTCTTTCCATCTGTGATGGCACATAGAAAAACACTTGGTTGATTTTACGATAGACCAATCCGTTAATTAATTCATATGAAGCACTTTCCCTCTCCTCTAACATTCTAACTATCCGCCTGACTACTGGGTCCTTTTGTTGTGAAGCTGCAAGTGCGTGTTCAAAAGTTTCTGACTCCACTACTAAGATATTATGACACCTGCTGAGAGCATCAACATGTGTCATTTTTTTACAATCTCTATGCTCTATAGAGTAATCAAAATCTTGGAGTTCTAAGGCCCAGCGCGAGATTCTTGGATTCAGTAACTTTTTATTGAGGGTAAGAGTGAGAGATTTGCAATCAGTTACGATTTTAAATTTGATACCTGTTAAATAAATTCGAAATCTTCTCAGTGCATAAATTATAGCCAATGTCTCTAGTTCATATGAATGATATTTGGTCTCAGGGACAGAAGCACGTTTCGAGAAAAAGAATATTGGATGAAAGAGTTTATCATCCTGACGTTGGAGTAAAATAGCACCGAAACCTAGGCTGCTAGCATCACAGTGCAGTTCGGTCTCAGCGTGTGGACTATATATGCTTAACAAGGGCGCATTCAATAATTTTTGTTTTAAGTCTTCAAATATTATGAGCTCTTTTTTGCCGAATGTAAATTGTGCGTCCTTCTTTATTAGGTCGTATAATGGTTTTGAATGAATCGAAATATCTTTAATAAAACGTCGAAAATAAGAACACAAGCCTAAAAATGAGTGTAACCCTTTAACGTTTGAAGGGATAGGGAATTCCTTCACGGCCTGTAGTCCACCTGCATTTGGTCGTATACCATCTGCTGAAACTTCGTAACCTAAATAGGTTATTTTCTCATGCATGAACATGCATTTGTCAAACCGCAATTCCAAATTATTCGCTCTGACTGTATCTAAAACATCTTTTAAGATCTCTAAATGTTCGGCAATTGTCTGTGACGCTACCAGTAAATCATCAATATAGACCAAAAGTTTTCCGGCATTAATAAGATGTTTGAATATGGTGCAAATGTAACGCTGGAATACAGCCGGTGCATTTTTTAGTCCGAATGGCATACGCAAATATTCAAATTGACCTAATGGGGTTACGAAGGACGTGTACTTAACTGAATCAGGCGACATTTTTACGTGGTGGAAGCCACTCTTTAAATCAAGCAACGAAAAATATCTTTTACCGCGGAGTCTATCTAAATGGTCTTCGATAAGTGGAAGCGGAAAATTATCCTTCACTGTCAACTTATTTAATTCCCTATAATCTATACACAGTCGCATCTCGCCATTCTTTTTTCTCGCTATGACAACTGGCGACGTATAAGGTGAATTACTTTCGCGAATGATTTTGTTTTTAATGAGATCGTCTAATAAATTTTGCAATTCTAATTTGTGCACATGCGGTAAACGTCTTGGAGTGCAATTGAAAACCTTATTCGCGTCTGTCAACGAAATTTTCATTTCAAAGTTACAATCTTCGTATGGAACTTTATTCGTCGAAATACTCCCGAGAATAAGCGCTTTTAGTTTTTCCTTTTCATCAAATCTCAAATGCTCATTAATTTGCAAAGAATATTTAGAATCGCGATAAGCGTTCGTATCGATATTTAAAATTTCAAGTACATCATCGTCTAATACATTTTCACTATAAACATTTTGTTTTGTTTTCACATTATTTAATTGCAATTTAATATTATTTTTTCTTAAAAAATCTCGTCCTAAAACAACTACATTTTGCATTGTACCATTACTAACTACATGCAAACATAAATTGGTTACATCACTATTAAACTGAATTTTACAAAATACCTTTCCAAGCATAATTAATTGGCTGCTATTAATGCCCATAAATTGTTGAGATGAGGATCCAATTGGTGTCATCAGATAGGGCGGCACGTACTTCTCTTGGATGAAGCTGATGGGACTTCCGGTGTCGATGATCGTCATTGCATCCATAGATGACGAAACTGAAGTGCTGCTTGTAAAGTTGTACTTGAAGATACCATGAAAGTTGTCCAAGAATGGCGCATGTGATTCCTCTGGTGTATTGTCGTTGTGAAGAACCAAAACAGATGATGATTGTGGGCATTCTTTCACAATATGCCCCTTCTGGCCACAGCGGAAACAAGAACCTTTTTCTCGTCGAGGCTTGGGACAGTTGCTAGCTAGATGACCTTCTTCGCTACAGTTGTAGCACTTAGTTTTTGCAATACGTTGTTGAGGTACACTTTTAGAGACAGGAAAGTTCTTAGGGTGACCCGACGTCGATGGTTGATACTCTGACTTCATCTTCTCGTACTTTCTTAAGGTAAGTTTGAGCTCACTTATGCTGTTGGCTGTAAGCAATATTTGTTTGTTAAATATTGAATCAGGAATACCTTTGACAATATAATTAATTATATCCTGTTCATCCAGATCGGCTAAAGAGGCAATCTCCTGCATGGCGAGAACATACTGCTGGAAGTTCTCCTCCTTGCGTTTCTTCCGATTCCGCAATGTATTGTGCACGTCCATTGCTGTGGTGTGCTGGTGAAATTCAGCCAGCAAAGCTGCTTTCAGCTCACTCCATGACCGACATTTTGATGACCGCAGGAACAATTTGGCTGTACCCGTAAGCAATCGTTGCGCATAGATGAAGATTTTTGAATCCTCCAACTTGTATAGCTCAATAGAATCTTCGAACGATCGGACCCACCTCCTTACAGGAAAGTTGTCGTCACCAGAAAATTTGGGCAGGGACTCTTCAATGTCCCTGAATGAACACTGCCATGATGATGTCTGCACGGGATGGTTCAACTCCATTAATCTCCTTTGTAGTGAAGCGATTTCTTCCTTCCTCGTTACTAGCTCCCTTAACTGCTCCAGTTGCTGTGACGTTGACCGATTCTCTTCTTCTAAGTCTTCAATGTTCCCCTCTAAGTTGACTGCGTCGAGAATATGAGTTGGAAGAAGTTCCTCCATCCGACCATCGTCTAATTTTTCGAGCGCTTCCTCCAGCCTTATTCTTAAAGTGGACTTTATTCCACTTGTAGCCAAGTCCATTTCAGCCAATTTGTCCTTGAGTTGCTGTACAGTTGCCGTTTGGATAAAACTCACAGCGCGATTATTCATTTTTGCTTTACTTGCAACAGTTTCACAAAATTATGCGGAAAATTCTTCAATAAAATTCAGCACACGTAACATAAAATTCCATAAATTAACATAAATGTTCTTAAGTTCGCAAACAAATTAACCACGTTTTTAAAATTTAGCAAGTGTACAGTCGACTGGGTACAATAATGCCACTTCTGATAGTTGTAAGGTCACATAATAAGGAAACACAGGAACACCGACTCACTCGAGAACGTATCTCATCAACAGCTTTTATTTAACAGAGAGTGTTAACAACATCGATCAGCCTTTTTATAACATGTGTATAACATTGGTATAACAGAATAATCATATGACATGAGAACATATACATAATTGAGTGCATACATAATAAAGAGAATGAGTCATTGAGAGACAAGTGTCAAAATTATAGCAAATTAATAAGAGAATTGCATTGTGTATATATGTGTATATAGAAGGGTGCAGGGTGACACGATATTTTCAGTTTTTTTTATATTTTTATTTTAATTGAACGCTTACACTTACGTCCTAGAATTTGTAAGACTGCCTTTAGGATCATCCCAGCTCTTTGGCAACGGGACTAGAATACTTTGCCACATATCCTTTCATTTCAACGGTGTTTTATTTCATCGCATAGATATTTTTCTGGGCTAGATGACCCATGGCTGCGATGGAATTTTGAACTAGCTGTAGGGCGAACTGGATTTAGTTTTCTATTTCGAATTGTAAATTCCGTGAATTCAATTAAACCTCAGACACAAAAGGTAAATTTTAATGAATCGAAATTCCACATTGCAGAGAAACTTATTTTGTCAATAGGTTAGTTTTTAATGAGGGCAATGTGCAAAAGGAGTTGAAAGTTTTGAACCAAATTTTGAATAGAACAAAGCCAAAGACTACTATTTCAATAATAATGACTCTTCTTCTGTAGAGAATCATATTATGGACGGCCGAATCGTAAATAAAGGGTGTCCAAACAAGAACGCAAGATTTAAATTTAGCGCCCTTCGAATTGTCATTGCTTGACATTTGAACAATTATTACTGTTTGTTAGTAGAAGGTATAAGGTTAATAAAAATAGAGCGCTACACGTGAACACGCATTCTCATTGTGAAATTGTTTTACGGAAATGGTGAAAGTTTTGCGGCTACAGTTCGCAAATTGCGATCAATTTGGGGTCACAATAACGTTCCAAAAGAGTCAACTGTAAAGCGATTAATGGAAAAATTTGCTGAAACTGGGTCTGTATCTGATGTAAAGACAACAACGCGCCTTCGACCAGGTCGATCGACAAAAGCTATCGCAGCAGTACGTGATGATGTAGCTTAAGTTCCATCCACCTCAATTCGACACCGAGCTAATTGGTGTTTCCAAATCGACTATGCAGCGAACTTGGACGAAAGATTTGCATCTTCATGCATACAAAGTTCAATTGACTCCGGAACTGAGGCCATCTGACCATGCACAACGAAGAGATTGGGTATTGGAGAGACAACATAAAAATGCTGATTTTGCCTATAAAATCATCTCTGGTGACGAGGCCCATCCTCGAGTGATTCACGAGAAGCAAATGCATCCTCAACGTGTCACTGTGTGGTGTGGATTTTGGGCTGGAGGAATCATTGGACCTTTTTTTATGAAAATGAATCAGGTCAAGCGCAAACAGTCAATGGTGTTCGGTATAGTGGAAAGATAACCAATTTCTTTGTGCCTAGAATTGAAGAAATTAATTTGGAGGGGATTTATTTTCAACAAGACCGCGCCACATCCCATACAGCCAGAGAAACAATTCAATTGCTGCATCAGTCATTTCCCTGTCGTGTTATTTCGGGTTTTGGAGAACAGAATTGGCCGCCTAGATCGTGCGATTTAACACCACTGGACTTTTTTCTCTGGGGTTTTTTGAAGTCGATGGGTTGTTCAAATAAGCCGACGACGACTCAAGCCTTAAAAAAGGAAATTGGAGGCTGCATTATTGAAATAACGCAGCATTTATGCAAGACGGTGATTGAAAATTTAATTAAAAGATCGCGTATGTGCCAGCAAGCCTCGGCGGCCATCTGGCCGATGTGTTCCACACATAACCTCATCCTGTCTACTTTACAATGTAATTAAGAATTCACAATTTTTTTTAAATATCTGCGTTTTATTTAAAGTTTAAGTCTTGCGTTCTTGTTGGGACACCCTTTAACTTCATTTGGTTCTCCTGGGATCAGGACATTTGTTCGCGGACGAAAAAAAACCAAGAGTTTCAACAGGAGCGTACTATTAAGACTGTAAAGCACGGAGGAGAAAAAATTATATTAATTTTCTATAAAGGTAGTGGTCCCAATTTTTGGATAAAACCGATAATGGCTGCCGGAGTTTACATCAGCATAATGAGAGAAACCATGTTACCTTACGCAAAGTGGAATATGCCGCTTACAGCAAGGCAGTCAAGACAAAAACTGGTCAAAAAAGTTTTCCAAAGCAAAGGATTTCAGGTTATGGAGTGGCCGCCTCAATCTCCGGACCTGACTCCTATTGAAAACTTTTGGACAGATGTAAAGAAAGCTGTATATGAAAACCCAACCATACAAAACAGCTATGGGATGTCTTGCAGGTTGCGTGGAAGAATGTCCCTCCTGTTCAGCGATGCCAAGCCTTAATCGACTTCACGACGTTGTTATGCCGTACTTAAAAAAAAAGGTTATACGACCAAGTAATAACTCAATCACAAAAATAAAAAAAAAAACCTTCACTGTCCCATTGACTTTTGCTTTATATTTTTGAATTTTTGCACTTGGTGCTATTATTTTGCACAATCCGAAATTCGGTGTCATATCGGCTAACGGGCCATTTCTAAGTTCAGAATGCACTTTTTTCTTATCTTGCTTATGAGTTCTATAACTGATAGAATAAGGATATTGTGCAATAAATGTGGGATTCGGGAAATAAAACTCACTTTTAATACTTCAAATTAACATAGTTTATTTAATTATAAATAATCGTCTCGCCTTTGGTGACGACTGACGTGTTCGACGGTTCAACTACTACTCCTCGTTCTTTTTTAGTATTCTTCCTTTTATCTTGCTAGGGTGTCCGTTTGTTAAGGGTATGTGTGTGTAGGTCTGATCGTCCACGTTCATCATCTGTTTGTCCGTCTTCTGTGTATGCGTTCGTATGATTTTGTCTAACAGTTTGGTCGCCTGATCCTAGCTGTAGTTTAGTCGCGTAATTTGTATGTCATTGTAGGGTAAGGTCAGTTCGTTTGGCTCCCGATCCCACATAAATTTTATGTACTTGCAGGACGGTAGGCAAAAGTTATTAGCAAAATAGCGAAAAAGTCGAACATGCTGCTATTATTTTGCGCAGTGCTGTACCTGAAAACGTCAAAAAAGTACACAAAATCATTTTGGAAAACCGAAAAGTGAAATTGTGTGAGATGCTGACAGCTGAGAGATATCACTATTTTGCATCAAAATTTGTCCATGAGAAAGGTTTTTGAAATGTGTGCCGCGTTTGCTCACAATGGACCAAAAACAACAAGGAATCGATGATTTTGAGAGCTGTTTGGAATTGTTTCGCCAGAATAAACAGAACGTTTTGCACCGGTATAGCACAATGTATAAAACATGGATCCACTACTAGACTCCAAAGTCAAATCGGCTGTCAGTTGAGTGGACAGCAGCCGGTGAACCACGCCTAGAGTGTTCTAAAACACAAAGATCGGCTGGAAAGGTACTGGCATCGGTTTTCTTGGGATGCGAACGGAATTTTACTCATCGACTATCTTGAGAAAAGATAAGGAACAGCAACAATAACCGTCCCAAAGAAGTCCTATAGAAGAAAAATATTCTCTTCCACCAAGACAATGCAACGTGTCACAAGTGATTGGCTACCATGGCCAAATTGGACGGATTGGGCTTTGAATTGCTTCCGCATTCACGGTCTTCTTCAGATCTGGTCCCGGGCGACAACTTCCTCATTTCAGACTTCAAGAGGATGATCGCCCGAAAAAATACATGGCACGAATGAGAAGGTGATCCCCGAAACTGAAGCCTATTTTGAGGCTAAAGAGAAATCGTTCTATAAAACAGATATCGAAATGCTAGAGCGGCGTTGGGCCGCTTCCGTCTATAGAAGTGAGCCTCAACCAACATGCCACTCCAGCCCACTCGGTCTGTCGCTAGCTTCCTCCAGCTGCACACTTCAAGTTGAGTGACGTCCTTCTCCACTTGTGTGCGCCACTTTAGGTCGTTCTCTGGTGCGTTTTCCCAATGGCTCAGATCCCAAGATTTTTCGGGCCGGAGCAGTGATATCCATAAGCTCTACATATCCTAGCCATCTTATGCGTTGCATCCAAAGACACTTGACTAGGCGCATGTCGCTGTACAGCCCATAGAGTTCGTCGTAAAATCTTCTCCTAAAGATGCCATCAACTCAAACAGGACCAAAAATTGCAGCCAACACTTTTCTCTCGAACAGACTAAGGGCTTCCTCATCCGCTTTTAGTAGCGTCCAGGTTTCCGCGCCATAGACTAGGACTGGAATGATCTAGGTGTTATAGAAAGCAAGCTTAGCCCTTCGAAAGAGGGCTTTGTTACTCAACTGCCTTTTGAGTCCAAAGAAACTGCGATTGGCAAGAGTGATTCTGCGTTTGATTTCGGTACTGGAGTTGTTGTCCCTATTCACCGCGGAGCCGAGATGGACGAAGTTCTTAACTACCTCGAAATGTCTGCCGCCTAGTTTGACGCTCTGTCCAAGACGTCAATGTTGTGCGTCCTTCCTTGATGACAGCATGTACTTCGCTTTTCCCTCATTAACCAACAGACACATTTTAGCCGCTTCTGCTTCAACGCCAGCAAACGCCTCATTGACGGCTCGCTGGGTTATAGAAATAAATAAGAGTAAGAAAATTGTTGCTCTTTAAGTAGATTTTTGCTTTTAAATCAAAACAATTTTCATAAATTGAATAAAAAAAACGCAATAAAGGCAAACAAAAAATACGGCAGAAGTCCTAAGAACGCTTGGCTATCTTATTAAATTATAAATTATCTGGTGCTGTGCACAAGAATCAACTCAGTCCAATTTACAGCAGTCACTGTCAATTTTCAGTTTTTACATATAAAAGACCAACAGAAATCCACGACAGTAATTTAAGTCATAAAAGTCTTGTCATCTCCGTGCGCCAGCTCCCGCCTCGGTAGTGAAAATATTTATTTAATCACCTTTTTTTGTAAGGACACCTCGTTTGAAAAACCACTTTTCTGTTGAGTAAATTTCCCACGAGTACAGTGAATCTGACCAGGTACTCACATGAGTCCTCAGTGGCTCTGCACACGCACACCTACATGGGACATGAGTCCTTCCTTTCAGTGCTCTGTTTTTTTATTCCAAAGGATTCGCGTAATTAACTGACCGTGCTGATAATTGAGGAAACCTCATTTATTATGTGGGCCGCCTCGTTAATTAAAGATGACTTTGACATAAAAAAAAAGATCGTATTTCATAAGAAGGGCGGTTCACTGGTGTAGCCACCGGAGTCACCGGAGGCACTGTAGCCAGCGTACGAAAGGACGATTTGACGTGATTTTAAATGGCCTCATTAAGCCGAAAGATGACCGGATGGCTTAATGCGAAATTTATTAAGTTGATTAAAATTAATTTATTTGATCAAGTCAACACATGTAATTAGACATGTGAATTTAAGTGCACACGAGTGACTCTTGTGTGGGTTTTTTTAAGGGAATTGAATAACTTCCAAGAAATCATGTTTAATTACATAGCTGCCAGTCCATTGAACAATTGCGTGTGATTTTGAAATGACAGGCACATTTGAAATTACGTGGACAAGGGGTATTTCGGAAGGATCAAAGCAACAGATGCCAGAATGACCAAATGCGTGAAGGGACAGAGAGAAGACAGAGAGTGAGTTAAGCTTAAGGAAACCGAAATACCCTGGAAGACCGTATTCATCGTACTTCGTGATAATCAAAAATCACCCCAAATCATGTTGACCTTTGAAAAAGGACACCTATAGTCTTAGGATGTGGACATCTTTCAACTCAAACACCAAAAGCAAACAAATCGGCCCATACCCTCAAGCTATTGTCGACATCCAAGATATCAAATGTAGAGAACTTCTTCAATAAGATACCCTTATGGACTTCTGTCCACCCCATCGTCAAGGACCTGTGGCAATTTGAACAAGTGAAACCCATATTTACTGCGAAATTATTCATCAAAGGTGAACCATATCTATGCCGAGGGTGCACTCATCTCCGGCACATCCTTCGTAATTCGTTTCAAATTTTTATTGAATTTTATTTGCCTCCGTCAATTCTTCAATCCCCCTCGACCATAGGAAAATAAGAAACGGGATAAAATAATTTTTATAATTTTTCCGCCCCTCTCACCACCATTCACACCCCTGCCGGCCTAAGGGGCCGACAAAGTCGACAGGAATAACTTGAAAGAGTGTCCTGGCAGCGAGATAGAGGCGAAAGCTAATTTTTTTTTCGTCCTCCTCTCCGACGACGACGACGACCGACAACGCCGTCATCACCGTCATCGCCGTCGTCTTAAGTTTTATTCTCCGGCCTCGGCCCCCATCCACCCCCCTCGAGATTATGTAAATATTTATGGTGTAATGGAGGAATTACCTGGGTGCGGGTAATTTCGAGCACCACCAAGCCGCCACTCCGCCCCCTGTTTGAATTGCAAACATGCATTAGTAAGTAAATTCAATTTGTTTTTGCCATCGCCCTGGAAATTAGAGCAGCAGGGAGCAATGTAAAATTTTATTATCCCAGGTACCTGGATTCTGAGAGTGCCTTGCCTTGCCCACAGTGTGCGTCTCTGTCTCTGCTGCTGTGTGTGTGTGTGTTTGTGCAAACAAACATTGTTATGTACGTGTGAAACATGCAAATTTCATGCAAAACTGTTTGCTGAGAGCTTCGCATTTTTGTGTTTTTGGTAAAGTCTCGGGAGGTCTTCCAGTTGGTCCTTTGCTTTTTTCACAGATCGCAGCGGGGCGTGCGAAATGCCTTTAAGTGTCTAGTGCTTTATGCGTTTAAGTGTCATCGCTGACATGGGCTAGATGAGGGTACTGAAAGGATGTAAGCGACACTCGTGCTGGGGGGAGTCGTAAAAAGAGCAGACGTCTAAGGTCTAGGTGAAGAACACCATTGAGGGTTGTCTATCTGCCTGGGACTCACTCATTTGACCTTGGATGGAGGGAAGCAGAGCCAAGAGGTGAACACGACATGGAAACGGTCTTTAACCTCATTGAAGGCTGATCATATTTAATCTGATGTGAGTGAGAAGTTCCACGACAGTTGGCAACGCACAAGTCAACTTTCTTTCCCAATGAAGAATGTCCTTTGACAGAACAATTTTTCATTTATCTACCAACGCAATCTTCGCTATTCAAATAAAGGCAAACGATTCTGACCCACACTCAAGTAGCTCTTTCACCCGGAAAGGCGGCACATGCCGCTAACAAAACGCAGCCAATCATTCGATCAGTGCTTACGCGCTTTCCCCACTTTCCCAAACACGAAGTCAACGGAGTACATCGCCAAATCGGACCCACCCCCTCCTTTAATGGCGCCATAAAACTTGAGTCATTCATCTTTAAATATTTCGCAGACAAGAAAACCCGGAATCCTTGCCGATGAATTTCCGAAAAGGACAATTATTCTCAGATATCGGACAACAAAGCCGGCCACTCCACGAAAAAGGGTACCCGCTGTGAGGTTTTATAGCCCCACTGATGGAGGGCAATTAATGTCCTTAATTTCAGGGCATAGCTTGGGGAAATTAAATGAAATTTTTCAAAATGAAATGTGATTCTAAGAAGGGCTCCAACTGGCTCTGAAATTGGAGAATCTTGAGTCAAGTGGAAGGAAGAACAAAGAAAAATCAATCATTTTGTAATCGCAATTTTGGTTTAAGCAGGAGCTATCCTTTCCTAGCCACGATGTTTAGAATACGCGGAATTGAGGAACCCCACTTGATTGCAAAGAATTTAACGTAAATTTGGTGGGTTGAAGCATTCTTGGAAATGTCGTTTTTTTTGCGAATGATGGACAAATTGGGCTTATTGTAAAAAGTGAACAATTCACAAAGCCAATTGATTGTAACTTCGCTCCACTCAGCTTGTCCTGAAAAACAATTATTTTTGACAAGGCCTGCTCTTAATTTCAAAAATGTTCAAATTCAAAATAATTTTGATTACGAATTGTCCTTTTTCTGTTTGTAACTGAGGATAAATTTATCAAATTCTTCTTCTCTGTGACTTCCAAGGCACTGCCAGTTTTTTGACAGTGTAACGAAGTTTTTGGCAAAGCCTGCAGCTTGTCACCAGGAAGATCCCTTTGGACCTACACTTCAATGATAAGACCTCTTCTCTCCTATGCATCTGTCGCATCTGGAATAAGCTCTTCCGTAACCGCTTTCTGCTTACCTTACCACTTATCCTTTCACAATGTCGGAGAAGGGCCTGTCTTGGCTAGACTATCCCCAGTACGCATGGCTCATTGCATCGCTGAATGTCACATCAGGGGGTGCACATCTTTCGACTAAAATGGAGTGCTCTTTCATTCAACTCGTACTTAGGCATTGCTGACGTCACGCACTACATCTTCTTAGAGTGCTATGCAGTGGGCTTCCACAATCCAGTTGCACCGCTCATACAAGGTCGACTTTCCTTGTCTCTAGCACTGGCTCTGGACAGAAACTGAGCCAAAGAAAGGAATGTGCTCGGAATTTTACAGACAGGTTTAAAGACGATGGAGGGATCTGGAGCTGGACCTACGGCGACAACATTATTCTTTACACCTCTACTTTACAATCCTAATGGCCACCAACTATATTGTGAGGAACAAGTGGCAGGAGTTTCTGTGACGTGATTGAGGGTTTACCCAACCCTCTAACCACCTCCGCGATAGCTCAGGAATGCAAGTTTTCCCATAATTTGAACGGCAGACTAAATTCACTAAGCCACGGGATCATGGGAAACGCGATTGCTGATAAACTAGCTACGCAAGGTTATAAAGAGGGATTCGTAGTGCCCGAACCCAACTTAGGACTACGCACTTCCTTGGTTAGGGCTTACATCGACAGATGGGTCTCTCTCCAGAATGCAGGGGCACCATGCTTTTATACGTCAGCAAGATTTCGCGGCATTTCTGTTATGCCTAGACAGAACAGACTGTGGACGGCTTGTTGGTAACAACGAGATACTTCGACTTCGCTAAGTACTTAAGTGTGCTTGGACTTAATCCGAGGTATTTCTGTTATCTCTAGACAGATAGACAGGCATACAGAGTAATGGGACACTTCAACTTTACTAATTACTTACACTTTTTCAGCGATTGTCTCGTTTTTGCTTCAATCTGGTGGCGGTTGTTTTGATTCTAATGTGGTTGGAGCTAAAAACCTTTACCTAAGCAGAAGACCAAGATATTATTAAATGTAGGTTACTGCTGGGTAGTGCAATAAACCAGTTATCGAGTCTCAACGCTCTTCTGTAGTTTTTTCCAACATCTAAGAAAAAAACTGTGTGTCCCATGTATAGAGAAGATGGAGAGTTTAATTCTTAAACTGGATTATCAGTCATTCTTCCCAACTTTTTAGGTTACTCATACTACTCACGCGTGTTTATTTTCTAGAAAAACCGCCTTAAGCTCACCGTGAAAGACCTGTATTTGTGAGAAGACAAAGGTCCTACAGCAGACGCAGAGCAAAAGTTTTCGGTTCAATTTATTCATAGTTTTTTAAGTAACAATGTCAACCTAGTGGCTCAAATAGGAGATTGGTGAATTACTGTCCAGTCCCTATTTTCATTTTCAAACAGCTGGCACAAATCGTCTTTTGCTTTTCTATGACACACTTTGTTTTTTTTTGTGAGTGAAGTTCTGTCCAATTATGGCAATTCTCTGGCTCCCTATTTACCTATTATAAGTGAAAACCCTTTCAAACTTTTCTGACTTACAATTAATTCTCACTTACTTACTTCACAGGCCAGCAACCCATGAGGGATCAGGGCCTGAGCTGCTGCCTTCCATTTCTGACGGTCCCGGGCTCTCTGCTTCCAGTTTTTTTTCTTCTTGTTCTTGTGACGCTACAGTCCGAGGTGGACCTGGGCCTCAACCAACATGTCTCTCTAGCCAGCACGGTCTTTCACCTGCTGCCGCCAGTTGCGAACTCCAAGTTGGTTGAGGTCCTTTTCTACATGTTTGCGCCACTTTAGAAAGACCTCTGTTGCGTTTCCCAATGGCTCAGATCCGAAGACTTTTCGGGCCCGAGCAGTGGTGTCCATACGCTTTATATAACCTATCCATCCTAAGCGTTGTATCCGAAGACGCTTGACTAGACGCATGTCGCTGTACGACCCATAGAGCTCGTCGTTGAATCTTCTCCTCCAGATGCCTTCAACGCAAACAGGACCAAAAATGTCCCGCAAAAATTTTTTCTCAAAAAGACTAAGGGCATCCTCATCCGATTTTAGTAGCGTTCAGTTTTCCGCGCCACAAAGTAGGACTTGGATGATCAAGGTGTTGTATACAGCAAGCTTAGTCTTTCGAGTGAGGGCTTTGTTACTCAATTGTCTCTGAAGCCCAAAGGAGCAGCGATTGACAAGAGTACTTCTGCGTTCGATTTCGGTACTGGCGTTGTTGTACCTATTTACCGCGGAGCCGAGGTACGCAAAGTTCTTGCCCACCTCGGAGTTTCTACTGCCTAGTGTAACGCTTTGTCCGAGACGTCGGTGTTGTGTGTTCTTCCTTGATGACTTCGCCCTCATTAACCACCAGACATATTTTAGCCGCTTCCGATTCGATGGTAATCCGAAGACATAAGTTTTGGGCTACATGGGCTACAACATGCTGCCGAGCATTATCGCGCTGCAAACTTACTTTACCATATCCTGTGATGGTTTCTGGTTCTAATAACCGCTCGCAAGTCTTGCTTGCTCCAGCAGCACATAATTCACAAGACGCAGATGATTTAGGAAAACAACACAACATTACCTACTGGCGGTGAATTGACGAATGGGCGCGGCACCCAACCCTTCTTATCACCAGTTATAACACCGTATGGAGGAATTGATATCTTTTTGTAGCACTTAAGCAGAGTTTTAGGTATGCGAGAGCGTCTCTCAAATTCTCTTGGCTTTCAGCCATACGGAACCTAGTGCCTCACTTTTTGGATCATTCCAGCTGTTTTGGAATTATTTTCTTGAGCGAATCCACGAATGTTGCGATTGTACCACACCATTATCGAACAGCAATTTCTCCCATTTCTGATCTACAAACTTGTTTAGCCGTCGCGAATGTTTTATGTCCAATTTTAAACCATGCCCACGCTCGCTCAGCTAGACCCTGATCACCGTAAACCACATGAGACGTAGTCGTGGCCAACATTTACATGATCCAAGAGTAGAGATTTAATAAAAGGTGACTACTGAAGCTGGATCGAAATTCGAACTTGTGCGGTATATTTAGGTCTGCCATAAATATTTAAAATTCCTAGAAATAAACAGATTTATCAGAAAGAAAACAACAACAGTGCTCAATCCAAGGCAAGCACCAGAGGATTGTGTCAGATGAATTTCAGTTGACTCTGTTCCAGAGAAACCCCACCCTCAGCAGCAAATTATTCATTTGTGAACTTTGTGCAAACAGTCTGAAAACCTTTTCAATTTGCTTTACAAATCACTGTCATTCAACCACCCTCCCTATCCCCCTCCCCCTGAGTGGTATTGTCATGAGTGCCTGAGACTTCCCCCCGCCCCGTGCTCCGAAAATAATTTCATTTTCGACACTCAATCACTTGCTCTCCCTCGTGTAACAAATCATTCTCAGATTACAATTTGCATTTGAAATAAGTTCGAAAATTCATTCAAATGCCGCACCCTAAGGCGACTACAGTGTCAAAGAACAGCCACCTCAGAAGATTCCACGAGACAAGGACCGGCTGACCCTTGTTGGTGTAACTGAGCCAAAGCAAACAATTCCACCCTCGCTCTGGAGAACATATGTACGCTGACCCCCCCAACTGTAATTGGGATGAAGTTGTATTACTTATTCATCGGCTTGTTTTGTGGGCTGAGGTTTGTGAGAGGAAATTGCAATAAAAGACGGAACAGAAGAGGCGTTTGGTGTGAAGTGAGGCCATGGATGACCATTTCTCTCAGCTTGATTCAGCACTTCAGGGAGGCCCTGTGGAATTAAGTTGATGAAGAAATTGAACTTCTGAGGAAACTAGCTTCGTACAATTGCCTCTGACCTATTGACTCCTGCAGAAGTATTTCTTTCACAAGGTCCCAAGAGTAGGGCATGAAGACAAAAATGTCATCAAAAAATGTGGGAAGAGAAATTAACTGACATTTCAAGCAAATTGATGGGAGGGTTCAATGTGGTATTCTCCAAACCAAGAAGGTGCCGAGGAGCAACTTAAAATTGGAGTATTGGGACGTAGTCTGCTTGAGAAGTGTTCCATGTTTAAATCTTACCCTGGACTTTCAACAAATTTTCTTAGATTCACAAGTTCCCGACGTTGGGGTGGACGAAACCTACCTTGAAGACAGCTTTGAAAATTTTGTTAGTCAGACTCTTGTCATTCCTATCAGTTTAGCCTTGCTTCCTAGTGGACTGTGGCGCCATCTATTTTGTACGTTTTTTCTATTATTCTGCACAGCACCATCTAGATTATGCGAGTCGCACTGGAACACGGGCTGCAGATTGCACCCCAACTTTAAACGTATTTTGCAGTCGTACAAATGACAAAGTTCTTACAGCATTCAATTAAGTTTGAAATCGGTCAGTCATAGGATGTGGATCCCGATATTGAAGAGATTGCGAAATCTTCTTCTAAAACTTATGTTTCCACTCAAATGTTCGAAAAATGTTGGGCACGCTTTCCCCGGCTCATTTATTCTGCTCGTAAAAGTATCACAAGACGTTTCCTTCAATCTGCCTTGTATGGAAAGCCTAAGCCATACCTATGTACTGCGCAAGAATAATGTTTGATTCCAAGGAGGGAAGGACTACAAAAGCTTATTTTATTGAAAAAACTCTCAAAGTATTGTCCGCCAAGGAAAAATACTTTTTCCCATCCCTCTGGTAATTTCCGAATACCGTCTCTAAAAAATAAGTCCTCTCTGGCATCGATCAAATAATTGAGCCATTGCTCGATTTCTTTAAAAGACCAGAACAGATAATCACCCAAATCGTTTAGCATCCATCGAAAAGCAAGGTTTGGAGAGTACGACTAGTAGAATAAGACCTCCCATTTCAGTGCTTCCAGGTAATTTTTGTTCCCTATAGCCACGTGAGGCCGATGGGTATTATGTTTGCAAAACCACCTAGTTACACCTCTCGATCATTTCTTGACGTTGGTCCGCGCTGAATGCCACAAACGCATAACTTGTAGTCCATCAATGGGTCTGCCTGGCCTTTGCAACTCATAGTGCACACCTATACCCGTCTGGCGCCTTTTTTTTAACTTAACGTTTACTGAGTCACTTCCAACGATTCTGCGAGTTCCCTTTGCATATGGCATGGATCTTGATCCAGTAAAGGCTCCAATTTCTCATTTGCTAACTTTTTGGACTTTTCAAGACGCCCTTTGTCTTCGATGATAAGATCACAAATTTTGAGGCGTCGAAGCCACTCTCTCTGAATTATTTATCGACGTGCTTCAACTGTTGTTTTCTTCCAATTAAAAACGAAAATCAGAACTTCCCGCCAATGCTCTCTTTTTTCGACTCATTTGTTGCTTCCATCTTCTACTTTTTCCGCACTTTCTTCAAGCAACCAGAATTTCGCATACTATGTTTGTAATGGTCCTTCATCACTTGTGCATCCTTCCCAAACGCGGAAGTCCTCTGGTGCGCCTCTTTTCAGGCTAGCTTTGTGCATTTCATATGCTCTTCACAGCCATGCCAAGTATTACATCCGCAAAATCTTATGATCGCGGTTGAATCAATTTAAATTTCAACGCATGTAGGACAGAACTTTCTTCTCAGAGAGAAAGACAAGTTCTTCATTCGCTTCCAATTGCCTTTGTGTTTCTGCACCAACGAGAAGGGCGGGAAGGGTGTAATTGAGACCAGTTCGGTCTTCCGAGATGATGCTCTTTTGATCAATTGTTGCAAGGTACACGAAAAAATTGACTACATCAATTGATTTTCTATCCTATACGGTGCTCTGTCGAAGACTTTGATATTGCGCGTCCATTCCTGATGACAGTATATACTTTGCTTTGCCTTTGCCTTCATGCAAACACGTTCCGCTGCCATTTTATTGTCACCCGATCGCGATAATGTCCTTCACGTATACTAGCAGTAATTCGGGCTTTTGGAGGTTGATGCATTGGTGTTGCCTGATGTTGGAAACGACACATGACAGAGAACCGTCTTGTCCAAAGCCTTTTTTGAGTTCTCAGTGAGTTTAATGACACAACGTGAGCTTACAAATATACACGATCTGTCAAAACTATTCTTGGAATGACTGAATGAATGATAATAATTGAGTGACACTATAGCCCACAATTGACAAGTGCCCACAAGGACCACAAGAGACGAATTCTCGTATTGTGCGTGCTACTGTTCTCTTACAAGTAGAAGGGACCTACAGTTTTTTGCCGGGTCCTACCGGCGAGATTTGAGAAGCTTTTCATAGAAACTAAGTACTCTTTGAGTGTTGTCAGTAACTCGAAACGAAGTGGTGCTGTGAAAAAATGCGAGATGTCCAGTCAGGGAATCGAACCTAGACCTTCTGTTTGGGGGTCGACGCACTTACCCAATACACCACGGCGACCACACTCGGAATGACTTGGAATCACACTGGCCTTAAATTTGACGAATAGCTAATGAGTGATTTCATATGTTGCCCTTGATTGCTATTGCCTAAACCCACACTGATAGGGAACCTAGATTATTCCCAAAACGTTCAGATAAAACGACAGAGACGTTACTGAACGCAATGTTAAGGAGGGTGAATCCCGAGATTCTCCTTGTCGGACGTGCTCGCCTCCGAACATTGTGCTGTCTGCGCCTAACCACCTCATTTTCATCCGCTTTAAAGAGCTCTGCGGGTAGTCAGTTAGCGCCATAGGCTTCGTTCGCCTTCAACCTTTCTGTATTGGCTTCGTTCGGGGGACGGAATTGTTGTTCAAATTGATATTTTCTATTAGGCCCTTTAACTGTCTGCAGAAATGTTTATTCCAAATTCTCAGCACTGACTGCTATCGTTTTTATCTTGCTAGCGAAGCTTTCATTCTGAATCCATAGGATAGCTTAATCCCATAATACTTTTCCATCTCCTCGACTGTGCTTTCAATGCTCTTGACTTTTGCTTTGTTCATAGAGTTCATAAACATCCTCTTCCTACGATGCAGCGTTGCCTGTTTGTCATCCTTTATGCCTGCGTGCGTCCTCTTTCACTCGTCTTCAAACGCTGAGTGAAACTATGTTGTGTCTCGAAGTCCAGCCCTTCAGACTCTGCTTCTTTGAACCATATTTTCGCTCTTCGTCTATCGTCTATTTTCAGTAAGAAAATCTTACTTACTTAGTACTTGCTTAGAGTTAGAGTACTCGGCTGGAAAAGTCCCTTCCAAAAAGTGCGTTCTTAGCCTTTCAACATTTAGGGGTGCTTTACTGCCTGGACTTTGTTTTTTCTTTCTTTATCCCCATCCTTACCTTGGCTTCACAATGAAAATGACCTCAGTCGCTGTTGTTACCGAGGTATTGGATTGCTTGGAGGTTCAGCAATGATGATTGACTGATCAGTGAATGTCCTTTGCTGAAGTTGAAGTTTTACCTACATTTAAGAACGCTTTGTCTCGCAGGACCAAAGAACGAGAGAAAATCTCTCTGAATTTTAATAAAAGTTCCACTTTCGGCCCTTAGAATTGAATGCATGTACACGATGACGGAAATTCAGTGCCATCACAAAAAACAACAAGACACCTTAACCACCGCCACATATCATGGCCTCCTATATCCAGTCTTTAGTTAAGGATTTGTTTTGCCGTCTTTCCTCCCCATTTCCTACAGTAACTTGGTGAGTAGAACATTTAATAATTTACTGCATGATCCAAGAAGGCTGATTCATGTTCAGTCTGCATTCGCACCCGAAATCATATTTCCCGCATAAAGGGCTCCGCCACTGAACACACATAACTTCCGTAACAGAAGGAAACTCTTCCTTCGCAAGATTAATGATGCTGTCTGTCGGCATTTGTTTGTCCTACGGCATTGCGCCTAGTCTATACTGTCATCTGAACACAGATGCTACACCACTCCTCCGACAACGGGCAAGACCATAAAACCCCCTCTCTCACCGAAAAGAATTCAGCTGCCCAGACTGCTGGCTGTTTCCCAAATTACGAGCATTTCTCGCAGACATCGTGCGTGTGTGTACAAAGAAAACCCTCTGTTTCCATGGCATACACATCAGGTTTCAATGATTGGCATGGGAGTGACAGATCTTACCACTGGGGACGGTAACTCTCGGGGGTTCGTCGCAAACGCAAGACAGGCATCAAACTTGCGAAGCACTCCAGGTGGCACTGGAATATGAGTTATGTGGAAGTCCTTAAAAATTTTATTACGCTAGACGTATGAATATCTTGTAGGATTTCTGAAAACTGAATCGAAAGTGATTTAATATTGCAGCAGTCTAGACGTACCAAGACGTCTACGGCGAGGACAACGTGGCTTCTGACTGGAGAATGGGCTGAAAGACAACTTGAATTAGCAAAAGCTTATGCACCCGATGTGTGTGTTGAGTACAATCTGTTCGAGTTTTCAAAAGTTTAATTTTTACTTAGGAAGTCACTCCGCAATGCTGTTTGCTGTGAGAGAAGCACGTTTGACTTCATCATGCATCCTGAGAGTCGCAAACGTTGCGAGGAGTTTCAAATGACTGCCGGCTTACCAAGCAGACACTGTGTGAGAGCAAACAAAAACAGACAACTTCAGGGTGAAATCAGCATTATTTTCTTAATCAATTACGCAAAAGGAATAATTTCTTGATATCATATTACTCCAACTTCAGGACTGACTTCTTCACAATTTTCCCCTCGCCTGAGGCAAAGATTTCCTCGTTCAATAGAAGTTTAAACTTACGCTGCTCACATTCAGCCAATTACCTAAACCGACTTACTCATCAGGATCCCTTTCATTCTCCATCTCCGCCTGTCCTCCCACCTTCCCTCAGTGCATTACTTTAAGACGTGACTCGTTCCATCCTCAAAAGGGATAAGCTGATTCCTTGATAATACGAGACCTGAGAATCACCATTTTAGCACATACACGTTCGAATTGATGGTCTGCTGGAAAGGAACAAAGGATTAACATGTGCTGAGGCAACTAATTGTAGAATTACTTTGGTAATGAGGTCATCCAGGGGAGCACGTTTCACTTCAAGGGAATATTTCGGGATGATTATATCTGCCTGATGCGAAACTAGGGTAACCACCCATGGATGTTAAAATTCTGTATCTGGACATAACATAGCTAGGGTGGATTTGGCACAGTACTTCAGCTAATCCCAACGATTAGTGACTGGATTTTGTCTGCTTATTCAATGATTTTAGGAAGTGCGGAGGTTATGTGCAATGATGGAGAATTTTGTAAAAGTCTTGAAATCTCGAAAAGGGGATCAAGTGTGGGGGAATTTTATTTTTCAAAATTAAATGCAAAAGCTCAGTTTGTCACGTCTTTTCGGTCCACACAAATCTTCATAAGTTTTTTCAAAGTGATACTCTGGAAAAATTAAAAGTTGAGTGTTGGGTCTGGATTCTAGAGACAGTAGCAACGGCATCGCAACGTTCTATCTTAAGTCGACCCAGCGACCCTATACTCCGTTCCTGTTTTCATGAGAAGCTATTACAATATCTCTGTGTCCATCTGGCACAATACAAAAACAATTGAACTGGTTTAAGAAGCGACGTTTTGAAATATTACTCCAAGCAAGGAATGACTCTGCGTGAAGGCTTTGCATTCGAGAAACAGATTTCTTTATACAGCCAAATATGATACCTCGATCGGCAGACCATTTGAAATGACTTCGAAATGTCTCTTCTAAATTTTTGAATTTATGTTGCAGAAATACTAAGCTCCAAAGTTTAAAAAACTAGGCAAGTCGACGCACCTAAGTTTAAAAAAAATCAAAATATATAAATTTGAAACTTTTTGGGCCTTCGGTCTCTAAAAGTTTCTGCACTCTTGTGGTAACATGGTATAAAATTCAGTTTTTGAAAATAAAAAATTTGAAGAATCTGTGAGATCGTAAATATTAATTGAGTCACACTACAGCCCACGACCAGGGCCTATCTTCTTAAGCAACTACTCATATTGAAAGTCACTGACAGCTTCCTGCCGAATCCAAACGTCGAGATTTCTAAAAAATTTGTAGTCAGCGCTTGAAAAGAGGTGGTGCCGTGAAAAATGGAAGGAGTTCAGTCCGGGAATTCGAATATGTGGCCTTCGGTTTGTGAGTGAACGCACTTACCAACTACGACTCGGCTATCAGAAGAAAACTAAATATTGAATATGGATCTATCGCAGATTGAAGAGTATTTGATATTTCTTATGAAATTATCACAAATGTCTGAATTTGCATACGGTATGACGGGGGTACAGGCTGCATATGTCAGCCAAGAATGGTGATGTTATACTGTTCACACACCGTTTGATTTCAACTGTCAAATCAAAATGCGGATTAAAATCAAAATGCGTTGGTTGAGGTCCGTCTCCACTTGTGTGAGCCGCCTTTGTCTAGGTCGTCCTCTGTTGCGTTGTCCCAATTGCTCAGACTCGAATATTTTTACGGCCGGAGCAGTGGTGTCCATACGCTCTACATGGCTTAGCCATCTTAAGCCACGTATCCAAAGATGCTTGACCAGGTCGCTGTACAGCTCATAGGGTTCGTCGTTAAATCTTCTCTTTCAGATGTCATCAACCCAAACAGGATCAATAATCGCACGCCAAACTTTTCTCTCGAAAAAACTAGGGGCTTTCTCATCCGCTTTTAGTAACGTCCAGGATTTCCTGCCTTAAGGTAGGACTAGGATGATCAAGCTGTTGTATAAAATAAGCCTGGTCCTTCGACAGAGGGCTTTATTACTCAATTGCCTCTTGAGCACACAGAAACAGCGATTGGCAGGAGAAATTCTGCGTTTGATTTCCCTGCACCTTATCATACCGGACTGCATGTTTTTTGCTGCTGCGAGGATGGCGAATAAGTGGAGAAGATCTTTTTAATCCCTTCATTCTTACGCAGCGTATATCAGACAAAGGAACGTACCAGTGGTAGTGTAAAACCTCAAGCGACACAAGTAGTGGCCCATTCAATTTTTAATGGTTGTTGATATGACATTCTGGGCATCAGTTTCTTTCACTTGCTTACCTCCCAATTTATTTTGAAAATTGCATATGTACACAAATTTTTAATAGAAAAATGTTTCACATACGCCCCGTTGACTGAAAACAAGGTCATGGTATGTGGGCCATCAGCTGTGTATGGATTTCGTGTGTAGAAAACAATAGTAGTGACCACCTTAGAGCTGTATGATTACGGCCATAAGCGCGTAACCATCAGAGGAGTGCCACCGTTGCTTTCCTTCATGCTTGTTAGAGACAACAAAATGCATGTACAGTGAATTCTGTTTAATTGGAACATGTTGGCATAACTTTTGAATCGGCTTTCCCCATTAAGAGGTATGCCAGTAAAGCGTAATCCATTGGTAGCGTCCGCTTTTGTGCCCTTCAAAAATTGTCCAATGACATCATGCTACTCCTGCGTTCTGATAATTGTAAATCACCTTTTGGCGTTAGTTCCTGGAGTCGAATATTCTAGGAGCAACATTTTTTTCTGTAGAAGATTCTGATTTGTGTTATGACATCTATCCGTCCGTTGTGTCTCGAAAGCTTGTGAGTCTGATCTTATAGGCAAGTTGCAAGTCTTTCAGTGTCTCATGGATTTTAATAAGCCTTTAATTTTCCGCAGTGTTTGTAACCTCTCTGACCTCACTGACAGCTTGTTCAAAAACGATGTCTGTAAGAAATAAAACTCAGGCAGGCGTACTGCCCCATATACGGGAATTTAAGCAGCCAAGTGCGAACTTTTGTTAACCATACGCCCCGTAGTCTAGATGTACGGACCCACTGCAGAATAGACGTAAGTAGAAAAAGCGAGCTTCCCTGCCATCAACTGTCCGCTGGCTACGGAAAACAAGTAAAGGTGAAGTTAAGACGGCCTTTTGTATAACTCAGTCAAACACAAGGAAAGAGAAATAGTTTGCCTTGACCTAAGACCCAAACAAATTCTCATTTATTACCACCTTGGTCAGATCAAAGTGTCCACAAACGTTGTTAAGCAAAAGTATGCAAGCACCATTAGTCTGCCCAGATTCGTTTATTTGCCTCATGATTCAACAATTCCCAAATACTCTTGAAGTGCAGACGAATCCTACCGGCATGGTAGACGAAATCTTTAAGCTGCTCCAGAGGGTGTTGACTTCGTATTTGATCAGCGGCAAGTGTTCCCCTGTCCAAATGGTGCGGTACATTATGGCTGCCTAACGCAGTCGGGTGAAGCAAAATGCTCCCACCACTACGGAGGCATGTGCAAAATTCCTGCCTGCCACCGGATGAAAGTTACGCAATCACCGCACGAACGGCAGACGAATGTGCGGCAGGCACTTGCTCTCGGCATGAAAATCGCCCCATTTAAGGGGTTGCGCACACACTCCCCGTAGCTGGGCAGCATCAAAGCAAGACTTTCTTGTGGTTGAGGGGGCAGATGTCGTCCCACTCAGGAACTTATTAAGTGTGATATTTAAGACCTTCTGTGTAGTGTCCGGAATGCCTATTCGATTGGGGTATCTGAAGTGTGTTCGCAATGTGTCGGACGAATTGTTTCGGACTATTTTCAATCATGAAGTGATTTACTTGGCCATGTGTGGGCGATGGAATGTTGGGCTTCGCTAGGAAGTTGTGTAATTTTTCAGAGTGGAAGGAATTCTGAGAAGGACTTCCCTTCCACTGCAGCCCAGGACCCAGACTTCTGCCACAAGAACGGACTAAATCAATTACAAGTGCCATCGTTCCTCCCAACAGCGCTCTGCTTCCGACTCATGTCTCCTTCCAGCCAAGCTGTCAGTGCCTACATATGCCAACTGTAATAAATCGTGTTTTATAATTCCCACCACAAGCACTAATTGCTGCGAAATGAAAAAAACGAAGAGTCTCGTCTGTTAATGTGAATTTTGAGTGCTGAGCAGGGTGTTGTCCCCGGGGAGCAGACACTATCGCAGATCCCCGCCACATTGATTCATGACTTCGGAGAGGAAGACAATTTATGGCTGCACCACATTGTTCTCCGTTGGGATTAATTTTCCAAAAACTCAGCCATGAATACATATCCTTTCACTTGGCGAACTATTGCATTATTCATGTTCTATTCTTATGCAAATTCTGGTGTGGCATCCTGCGGTGGGGCGAACAAATTGAGGGAGGACATGGTTACTGATTCACTTAGGGCGTTCCGGGATGGGGGGAGAAACACAAAAACAATGCGGTAATGAGTTCTCGTCTTTTTGTAATCTTCTTTTGGGCATAATTAATGATTAATTATGTGACAAGTGGATTCTTGAAAGTGAGGTGGAAAAATGGGGGTGGTGACGATGATAATTTTGGATGAGGAGTATGCTTACATATTCATTGTGTCAAGCAACGCTTGTGCAATGTAATTTGCAAGCTTTGATTGTATATTCCCATTAGTGCATTCATATACCTTGTTCTTCAGATTCTGCAGTAGGAAACTGATGTAATGTCGAATGGGGAGACGTTTGAATCGAAGACCTCCCATTTACAAGCCTTACCCATCGGCATGTTCTCACAGCTCATTGCAACTAACGTCTGATGTGATCGGCGAGTCTTAAGATCTCAAACAAGGATATCATATTCTTGATGCACAGGCGATGTTTTGACGAAATTTGTTCCCAATTTCGAAGTCCACGGGATTTTGTCATTGTCCTGTAACTTAAGGAGGGTTGTAGTAAGCTGAGCATTTCCGGAATTTTGAAATAAAATCTAGAAGATCTTAAGCTGGCTTGCGCCTCATTGCGTAGCCGTTGTTGCTACAAATTGCGTAATGAAGGATTCCATAATGAGTCAGCCCCACGGCCTAACACCTCAACTATAGCATTTGAAATTTAATATGGTGTAGTAACCTCCCTCGAAGTGGAAGTCCAACCACATGTGGAAGTGAGCATGTCCGCGTACAAGATCCTCTCTGCTGTATTGTGTGAACGCCTGAAGCCGTTTGTCAACAACCTGATAGGTCCTTATCAGTGTGGTTTCAGGCCAGGCAAGTCCAGCATCGACCAAATCTTCACACTGCGGAAGATCCTGGAGAAGACCCAAGAAGTACAAATCGACACTCACCACCTATTCGTCAATTTTAAGGCCGCATATGACAGTGTGCATAGAGATGAGCTATACAGTGCCATGTCTAGTTTTGGCATTCCTACCAAACTCGTCAGATTGTGAAGAATGACAATGGAGAACTCTCGCTGCACCGTCAAGGTCGGCAGCGAACTCACCGAGACCTTTAATATAAAATAAAAGATTTAAGACAAGGCGAAGCGCGTCATTTGGCTTCTTTAACAACATCCTTAAGAAGATCGTGCGTAAGTCACAAGTCAGCACCACAGGCACGATCTTCCGAAAGTTAGTTCAACTAATAGCTAACGCCGACGACATTGATGTGATTTGAAGAACACACTGAGCCATGAGGCGTTTGCTGACATTGAAACGGAAGCGGCTAAAATGGGTTTGGAGATAAATGATGGCGAGGCGAAGTACATACTGTCATCAAGAAAGGACACACAACATCGATGTCTCGGACAGAGTGTCACACTAGGCCGCAGAAACTTCGAGGTAATCAAGGACTTCATCTAACCCAGCTCCGCGATAAATAGGGACAACAACACCAGTACTGAAATGAACCCAGAATCACTCTTGCCAATCACTGTTTCTTTGGGTTCAAGAGGCAACTGAGTAATAAAGCCCTCTCTCGAAGGACTAAGCTTGCTTTATATAACACCTTTATCATCCAACTCCTACTTAATGGTACGGAAACCTGAACGTTACTAAAAGCAGACGAGTAAGCCCTTAGTCTTTTTGAGAGAAAAGTTCTGCGTGCGATTTTTGGTCATGTTTGCGTTGATGGCATCTGGAGGAGAAGACTTAAGGCCGAGCTCTATGGACTATAAAGCGACATGCACCTAGTGGAGCGGCTACATATACAACGCTAAAGATAGCTAGGCCTTTTAGAGCGTGTGGACACCACTGCTCCGTTCCGAAAAATCTTTCAATCTGAGTCCTTGGGACAGCACAACAGAGGAAGGCGTAGGCTAAGGTGGCGCAAGCAAATGGAGAAGGAACTCAACCAACTTGTAGTGCGCAACTGGACTTAGCTGGCAAGAGATTTTTCTAGCTAGAGGGGCGTGTTAGTTGAGGCCCACGTTAAGCCAGGTCTAAAGATTTATAGAAAGAAAGCTTCTCAAATCTTGCCGTTCGGAGTCGGTACAAAACTGTAGGTCCCTTCTACTCGTGAGAGAACAGTAGCATGCCCAACACGAATAGTTGGTGTAGAAGTCTATAACCTCTGAATGAAACTTATCCAACATATACTAAATTGCAACGAAGGACTCATCGCTGTATCGTGAAATTTGTCATTTATTTACATTTTGCTGCCAGCGATGGTTGATGTTCCAATTTCATAAGAGAAGAGAGAACGAATTTGAGCCGTTGACTGCATGACAAAAAAATTCTAGAAAAAATGTGAACTTCAAAGTCAGACACACATAACACTTTAAATCCATGTCCACTTGATGTCTTCTAATTGAGGAGAATGTACTGACATTCCATCATCCTTCCCACCAAGACAAGATTTGGCGGTGTGTGGTGTATGGGGCTAGTTTGTTTTCTCAGCTGACCCCAAGCAGTTGATACTTCCTCCGTGTTTTCAAAAACTTGAAAATATAAGAGTTGCGAAATGAGAAAGAAATTCAAGCAAAATTGGAATTCCACCACGGCATTGAAAAGTAGTTAACACTCCACACAAATCTTGTCTGATTTCACTCTTCTTCAAGCAATTAACATAAAGGCTGCTACACAACGTATACTAACTACCTTCAAATGACACATATTTTGTTAAATCCTTGAAGCTGCACCCTTCCCAATCCAAATCGTCTCAATACAAAAATAGACCATAGTAGGTGTTCGGTTCAAATAACTCATTTGTAGCGCCACTCAATTGAAGTGAATAATTTCCAAATTCAAATGGCTTACTGTCTGTAAACTGAAATGCACGCCCACCCAGTAGCAGCAACCGTTACTCCGCAATTAAAGTGTATTTATAGTTGTGCAATTTCCTTAATTACCTGGAATCCAGCAGCAACTAATGGATCCGAAGCAGCGGTCAGCCCGAACGTCCTCAGGGAGCGTAAGAGCTGCCCTGTGGGAGCTGCACAGGAAGGTGGTCGTAAATTAAGGATAACTTATCTCCTGATGTATTGTGTTTAATTGAAAGCCCCATTGCAGAGGTGTATGCGTCTTTGGAGAAATATCTTTCACTCGAATATTTGCCCTAGAGTGCGTTGGTCGTAAGGGAACGATTGCCATTTGGCATGAAGTATGCATCGGTCATGATGGTAATGTTTGATTTTTCGCAGCACACCCTGAAATCATTGAAATCTCCTTAAATCGCTTCTCATTATTCAATTAAATTCAATCATGAAATCAATCTGAATCAAAACCAACAATCAGTCCAAGTCGAACAACCCCATAAAATTGCCTCAACTCCCCGCGCTTTTGCCCCCACAAGAATTTAACTGAAGCTGAACTGATTTAGTGTAATTTCGTGTGAAAATAGTTCTATTGCCAAGCAAGTGAGAACCGACAAAGGACAAAGATTAAACACACAGGACTGGTTCAATATCTTTGCCCCTATTCAATTTAGACGGAACATTTACCCAACACCTCCCAGTGTTGTCTCATTCATTACGGTGTCATGACAAATGGCCATTACTTTGAGATTTAATTAAATCCATTGTATTCCAGGAAATCTTCTTGTTAAAACGAAAGGATGTCAATTCTAGCACTATCATCCCCCTTTTTGGAACAACAAACAAACGCATCTCCTTCGAAATAACACGCTTCGAATAAGGGATGGGTTAAGTCCACTTGTAGAGGTCCATGTTCAAGGACATTTAAATAAATGTGAATGTCTTTAAGAGAGATTGGTATTTAGGGTAGTTTTTCTTCGAATGGATGATAGGAGGAATTATAAGGAAGGCAGGAAGAGAATTGCTTGGTGACCTTATGTCCTCATGGCGTATAGAACACCAACGAGTGTCTTACACAACAGAATACACCGTTCTTTGTGTTACTGGCTGCTCATGACTGTAAACCTACCCTTTACTGTGGAATATTGACTCAGGCTCTTTGTAGAGGTTTCATACTCTGAAAGTTGTAAGCGACTCCTAGAACGTGGGGCCGTGAAAAATGAAAGATAAGCAGGAACGAACTAGAAATCGACTTTAGATCTTTATAATATGAGTCGACGCACAAATGCCAACACAGAAATGACAAAATTGAATTGACGAGCTATGGCAGCGCTTCTCAGAATTCTCAATAACAACTGTACTAGAAGTACAGACTCGTTTTCTTCTGTCGTTCGTTCGTTCTTAAAACACAGGAAAAAACGTAAGAAATACATTACTCAAAGCATTGTCCATAGGAAGCGAATAATACTTCCTCCCATCTCTCTGATAATATTCGAGTCTCCTTCTTCTTTTCATGGCGCTTCAGTTCGGAGAGAACTTGGGACTCAACCAACATGCTTCTCCAGGCAGCACGATCTAAGAGATGGTCTTTTTCTAACCACATCTTTAAAAAATGAGTTCTCTCTGGCATCCATCCAAACATTGAGCCAGTCTTTGATTTCTGCAAAAGTTTCGAACCGCTGACCCCCCACAACATGTTCATCTGTCAAAAAAGCCAGCAGTCGAAATAGAAAGTTCTGGAGAATAAGACGAGCGGGTTAAAGCCTCCAATTACAGTCTTTCCAGGTAGTTTCTGACCGCCACAGCCACTTGATGCTGAGCGTTATCATGTTGCAAAATCACCTTGTTATGACTTTCGGTCGTTTCCGGCCGTTTTTCATGCAATGAACGCCTCGATTTGCTTAAGCTGTAGCCGAAAACGTTTTTCGTCAATCGGATTGCCTAGTTTCAGCAGCTTATAATACAACACCCATCCGGGCCCACCATGTGCATGACCTTTGAGTCGTGGATGAGTTTCTTTGGAGTCGATGAAGACTATAATGGAACGGGCTCAACCTGGTGCATAGTTTTTTTTTCTTCTTGTAGTCATCGTAGTATATCCATTTTTCACCTCCAGCAACAATGCGGTGCAAAAATCCCTTCCTTTGATGTCTTTCAAGAAGAGTTTCCGAGGTGGAAAATTTCCTCTCGACAGCTGCCGGTTTCAACTCGTATGCCACCCAATTTCCTTGCTTTTAAATAAATCTAAATTTCTTTAACCGAATGGAAATTGTTTGCTGAGTCATTTCGACTGATTATGTGACTCCACTTTGCATTTGGCATGGATCTCGATTCAGTAAAGCCTTCAATTCCTCATCTTTAACTTTCTGGGGCTGCCCAAGACCCTCTTTGTCCTCGACGCTAAAATCACCATTTTCTAAGCGTCGAAACCGCTCTCTGCATGATTTATCAGTCGGAGCAGATTCACCAGAAATTTCCACAAGTATTCGATGGGCCTTAGCTGCACTGTTCTTAGAATTTAAAAGTAAAACTAAAAGTTCCCACAAATGCTGTTTATTTAAGACAAATCCGAAAATGTTTGAAGATTTAAAAAACAGTCGTGTTCTCCAAAACAGAAGCACACTAATTGTCACAAATGTCCCACCATTCCAATGAAGTAGTTAATCGCTTCCAATATCAGCCACAACTTGCAGGTTGCGCCATCTTTTCAAAACGTATCGAACTAGTTTGTACACACTTCTTTTACCTACATAATTTAATGAACTTAAATTGAATTTGTAACAAATCAGATGAATGAGCGCGTAAAAACACATTTTCAGAATTTAAATTACATTTTATTCCATTAGCTCATTACATCCTCGTAAACCTAAAAACTCACAAAAAAGTGTAATATTTTTGATTTTTTTTTTTTGCTCAGACTAAAGTGTAATTATAATCCGCGTGACGAAATTTACAAATTTCTAATTATCAATGGATCCAAACAAATACCGTCACTTAACCGAAATTCGATCCCTCCTATGAAATTCCCACCTAATCTACTGAACCGTGATATTAGAAGACTTTCAAACCGACTCAGGATCACAAATCATAACCGTTTAGTGCTCCATTTAGGCGAACTAACAATTTGTCGAACAAACCCACACGTTGAGTAGATTCAATTCAAAATAAATTGTATCCAATTTAATTTCGGCTTCCAACTGTGTGTGACATCTGAATGCTGTGCACCTTGAATGTAAAACGCTTCCCATCCATGCTGTAAATTATCGCCGAACAGTCGATTTCCAGCAATGCCGTGACCGGACTCAGCGATTGAATTTAGATACATTTTATAGATTTCAACATCTGTCGTTGGCCAACGGTTTTTTTGTGAAATTTAATTGGCTTCGTTTTTAATTTATCATGCAGCAGAGGAGTCAGCTCCTGTAGGCACGCTAGTCATTATCAGAAATTTTCGCTTGACTTATGGATTTGAAAATTAATCTGTTAAATATGTAGTGTGTTGTGATAATTATGTTTAATTATGCCACTAGTTCTGTGGTCGCTCAACATGATGGGGTTGATGATGGAAAATTGTTTTTTTGGTTGCAGATACACAATTAGAAGGAATGTGCAGCTGCAAGCAAAAAATGCTTCGGCGAGGTCATGGTGATGGAAAAAATGTAGTTCATCATTTTCTTTCTCATATTGAAGAGTCCATGGGTTAAAAGTAAATAGGGACAGCTCAAGAAACAATTTTGTGGTGTGAAGAATTTAGTACCTGTATTTATTCGAAATTTCTGGAGATGCTAGATTCGGATAATCAAATAACTCTATTTAATGAGCTAGTACTTCTAACTCAGTAGTAAGAAATTAGCCTTTAAAAACTAACAAGTAAAACGAGTCGCAAATTTTTACGGCCTCCCATTCCACACATTTAAAGTCAATTCAATTCTTTTCCTTGCTTTCTCTGCTCGCCGATCTTAAGAGCCATAATCAAGACTTTTAAAATTTTGGATACTGTGGGCTGCACAACGATGTGGTTGTTATCAAGAAACTAATGTCTGTCGGGTGCAGGAGTGGAAGACAATGCTTCAAGCAAAAGGGTCTTTGTGTCTCAGCTGTTAGGTTCGTCACAAAGAGGATGATAGGAAGAAGGATTTTTTGGAATTAGAAAGCTAACCAAGTAGGTCCACATCAGTGGCAAACTATGCATTTAGGAATATAACTCGTAGGGCGTATGTGGAACATTATTTTCATTCTAATTCACCCGCTCAGAAGAAACTCTAAAGAAACTCTTTCCGGACTTTAAGTCAACGACATCCATTTACTCAAAATCTAAGTTCAAATCATCTGATTCTGTTATTGACCGAAAACCCAGTTTCATTATAAATAAACGCCTGGCTCTGCTCTTGAAGCATTGCTTAATCTCCCTCCCTTTAACATCCACATCATGGACTGTTCAATCAAGGCCATCTCCCGACTAAAAAGGAATAGTCTTTGGTTCAACCCGCACTCAAGCTTTGATGACTTCGCGCACCGCATTTTGTACAACACAAGTTTCACTGACATTCCGTTTGATGCTCTCGACTTTTCCTGCGTCCTAGACTGGCTCTGGCCAGAAACTGAACGGGGAAGGGAATGTAGTCGGATTTTCACGAACGGCTTCAAGACGACGGAGGGATCTGGGGCCGATGCCTTCGTGGAAGACGACAACTTTAGACTTCACGCCTCTTTAGGTACTTTCGCATCGGTCTTCCAGGCGGAAACCTTTGCGATCCTAATTGGCATCAACTATATTGTGAAGAACTGGTGAAAGGGGCAAAATATCTGCGTCTGCAGCGACGGCCAAGCTTTGCTTAAGGGCTTACTTAATCCATTAACCACTTCCAAGATAGTCCAGGAATGCAAATAAACCCTTAATTTGGTCGGCAGACTGAATTCGCTAAGATTTGTTTGGGTCCCGGGACATTACGGGATCATAGGAATCGAGATTGCTGATGAACTAGAGCTAGACAAGGATCAAAAGAGGCATTCATGGAGCCCGAATCCACTTTGGGACTGCCCGCGTCCTTGGTTAGGGCTTCCGTCGACGGTTGGGTCTCCCGAGAGCACAACTAAAGGTGGCATAACTTTCCAGGATGGAGGCTGATTAAATGCATAATCCCAAACGTCAGCAGTAAATTCGCGGCTTTTCAGTTATCTCTAGACAAAAAACAGTGCAGAAAACTTGTCGGCGTACAAACGGGACACTTCACCTTCGCTAAGCACCTAAGTCTACTTGGATACCCTTTGCGACGCCTGTGGAGAAGGTAAAGAAACTTTAGAGCACTTTCTCTGTCAATGTCCCGTCTTTGCTCATGGCGGCTGTTTGGCGCTTATGCTTTTTATCAGAGAAGCGCCTGTTGGTCTTTATTCGGAAAACAAGGAAACTACAGAACAGTTGACGGCCTAGGCTGAGATGGCGCACGCAACTGGAAAAGGACCTCAATTAACTCGGAGTGCACAATTGGAGGCAGCTGACAAGAGATCATGCTAGCCAGAGAGGTATGTTGGTTGAGTCCCCGGTCCTCCCCGGACTGTAGCATCGGTAAAAGAAGAAGAATACATTTTTCCCCACCCACACACGTCTTTTTTCCGTATTTTGCATTTGCGCAGCCCTTTCTTCTTCTCCTACAACTTTCTTGTCATTCCTCCCAACAGGCTGAGCGGATCTTGGTCTCAACCAAAAAATTTCTTCGACCGAGGTATTCATTTGAGGATTTTTTCCTTTTTCCTGCGACATCACAGTCTCTGAGGTTTTCTGTTACCCAAACAGTGTTGGTCATGTGACTCTCACCAAGCCTATTTAAGGATTGTATTTGCTGACCCGCATTCCGTCGTACAGTCTTTAAAGTTTCATCGTTGAATGTTATCTTCCAGATGTTATCGACGGAAACAGGAATAAAAATCTCTCTACTCTTCTCATCCATTTCTAAGAACTTTTAGGTTCCTACACCATGTCCAAATGCCTGACTTTTTGTCTTCGAAAGGTATTCCGAAACCGGCATCTGACATCTGAGTCGACTCACTTACTCACTATGCAATTACGACTACAAAGAAAGAAAGTGACAAAGAAATTGGACATTTAATGTAAAACAAGTAAGGACTATGAATTTATAGGGCACACTGTTTAATTTTTGCAAATCCAGTCCTTGGGTATTTGATGAGTTGCAGGTTCTTGGAGTATGTGGGCCTGAACATTTTTTTTGGGGACTTCGATTTCCTGCGGACTGTAGTTGACTGTAGAATTGTTCTTATTTGTACTCGTTTTTACAAATTGCCAACGTCCGACATCTTTAATGTTCCTTCTACTCAATTATCCCTTTACCCCAAAGGAACACCCTGGGGAAAAGATATTCTAAAACAGATTTCTCGTATCAAAGAAATTTCCTTTTAAAGAAACTAAGGACTTTTTCATTCGTTTTTAATGAAACATTTATTGAGATTAAGACGGAAGCTGCAAGGACGTGACTGCAAGTGAGGACAAAACAAAATTTTTAAGGCCATCAGGGAAGGAAGAACAACGGCGATGTTTCAGACGGGCGGAACAGAATTCTAGCTAGTCCAGAACTTCGCCTTGATCGACTATGTAGTATATAGCAACAACATCAAGCATAGAATAATTCTTGTCAGTTGCTGTTACTTTGGCCTCGGGACAGAATTGATTAAACAGACCCTCTCTCAAAAGACCACGATGTCAAATCTTGCTTATTAATGCTTTCTTCATTGGAGCAACGAAAGAACGTTTTATTGAGAGTAAGGTCCCTCGAATGGTTCTTGATGCAGTTTGTGTGGCATTGGGAGGAGAAGATTCAATGACAGACTCTCTAGGCTGTAAGCTCAAGCGGTTAATCAAGCGACTAAGGATGCAAGATTTCGCTCCGTTCAAAAAAGTCTTCAAATCCAAGACTAGAAGCTAGAGGGAGCCAGTACAAGATGGCTCAGGTTAAGAATCAATTGCATTGATGTTAGAAATTGGACGGTGGTAGATGGAGAGACGTATAATTTGAGGCCTAGGTTTACATCGGACTTAGCTGCAATGCTTAGAAGATGACTGTGGACGATGGAGCAGGAGCTTTTCAGCTGAGTCTGATTGTACTTCTCGGAAGCCGTTTCAGAACTTATATAGCTCTGTCCATCCTTCATGGTTACTCTTTATTTGTCAGCCATTCATTTCTGAAACTGTCCATCAGTTAGTGAAATTGAGACTCCACTAGCATAAAGACTGAAAGGGGCTTTATAATGTTACCATAGCTGCAGCTTTATTTATGTAAGCCTCTTTCTTTTAAGCACATATATATTTTGGACTACTAGCGTACAAAGGCGTTGAAGGTTGCCACTCGGTTTATACGTTCTGTTGTCCTTAATCTTCGTAGAACTCCAAATTCGTGCAATCGTATTTAAGGAAGAAACATTCACGCTCTGTGCATTGTCTGAATAGATGCAACAAGACTCGGAATCCTGCTACAAATCGAAAAAATCCTTTGCTGTGGTTAAGGTCCAAATCCACTTTGGACAAGTGCCTCATCCTCTTCTAGAGTTCCAATCTACATTTTCCTCTTCCTTGTCTGATGGGGGATTCCACACGCATTGCTCCACTGTTCACAGAAACAGAGACTCCTGAAATTTGAATTGGTCTAATTAGTTAAAGTTCGCACAAGTGAGGACCCCTGCACTGTATTTAAAGTTTCATAGAAGGACTAGTTAGGTAGGGGAGCCACATCGGACGCGGTCTAATCCACAAATGAACCCCCTTTTGGAAGGCCGCCAAGGCGCAATGCAATTAATTGATAATTCACTCACGATATGCCTGAAGTCCCGTCAATCCAGGCTAATTTGAGGCAAATTACGTGATACAATATCAATTGCACAGTGCTTTGCCGCCAACGCACATGATTAATTGCGAACGGCTGCATTAATTATCGAATAGTGCTGTTAATCAGGAATGCAATTTCCACGAAGGAATCGCACTACCGACAGTGGTGCGGGCATGCAGTACTTCGCGAACGTCATTTTGATAAAAGGGGAACATACACTTTAAGCATCCTGGTCGCTTGGGTGGATCCTAGGCAGGTACTTTCTCGAAATTAACGTTCAATATTTCAAACAGTCTTCGAATTTAACTATTTTGTGAGGAAGTGTGCACTTAGCTGAAAGTGTCATTGGTTTTCAAGTCATATTGAAAGTGCTCACAAGTGCGTTAAATGGCGCACGTATCCATGAGAGAGAGAGTTACATACTTGCGACAAGTTATGAGGATTTAAAAAAGTTCATGCGCGCCATGAAAGCAACCATTGTCCGCCTGACCTTAACGACTTAGCTTGTCTAAAATATTGCCAGTCTTAGGAGCCGATGATGGCTTTGCAAGGGTGGAAGAGGGGTATGGGTGAAGCACTTCCAAGAAATGCAGGTAGGAGCATTCATAGGAGCATTCATTGCACACAGTGTCATGCGACCGGCACTTAAGGAGGTCGTTGAAAGGATTTAGGAGCATTTTTAGTGGCAGTGATTTTGCTTGACTAGGAGCGATTTGATTCCGGTCGTCTTGTTGATATGATTTGGGCGTGATTTGAAGTAGTTTGCGAACACAACTTGTACAATGTTGCACAGTCAAATGAAAGGACATCTGTCTGAGGAAACGGTTCCGACTTGATGAGGGGTTAGAGTTTTCGAGACTTTTCGTGCATCTCCAAGTCCATATTACAGATACTACAGCCCACAAGGGACCAGGGCCTAGCTTCTACAGCAACTACTCATGTTGTGCGTGCTACTGCTCTCTCTCACGAGTAGAAGGGACCTAGAGACCTGACTCCGAGCGGCGAGATTTGAGAAGCTTTTCATAGACAATTGATATCCTTTGAGTGCTGTCAGCGACTCGAAAGAGATGTTTCCGTGAAAAAACGCGAGGTGTCACGTCCGCGAATTGAACCTAGACCTTCTGAGTGTGGGTCGACGTAGGTTACCCACTACGCCACGGCGACCAAGTCCATATTACTTTCCATTATGAGCACCCTTCAGATGTCCTTCTTCTCTGGTGAGTGCAATAAATTTAAAAATACATCCACGTGGACACGATACTCATCTCATTCAAGCTGAAACAAGCCGTCCCTCGGATCTAAATAATTCAAGTACAACCATCAACACAAAGCACTTTTCCATCGCGTCCAACTCGCGCTCTCAAATCCCGCTGAAAGATTTACTTCTGGTGGATTTGATTGAATCATCGAGGCTTTCCTCATAAAAATTCCAGCAATAAACTAAAAGACTCACTTTCAGGGCTCACGCCGCCACCGTCACCGGCCGATGAGATCCGGAAACTTTTGCGTTAACGTAAGCCAGCCGAATCAATGAAATGGTTACCTCAGGTGAAAAGTCTAAAAATTCATCAAAACCAAAGCAACTTTTTACAACTCTGAGAGCTTACGCGTAGCAGAACCCGCGACATCCCTCCCCGTATCCGCTGTTGCTACGTACATCCCCTGAAGGACTTTTGATGACAACTTCGCGTCGAGCATTAAGTGAAATTTCCAAGCGAAATCCTCTTAAGGCTCCTTGCCGTTTGTTTATTTGGACGAAAAAGGCACTTCTGTGGAGCGCTGCCGTCACATCGGAGGCAAAGGCAGGATGCTTTGCATAAGGACATCATCCTTTCCGGTTTCTCAGTTTGCTCGCTCTCCACTTATATTCCGCAGGTGTATCACGATATAGTTAATTAAATTGTTTTTTGCTAATTTCAGCCCCCGGACGCTTGTGGGGACAGCTACTTCTTCGTTTGGCCGGATTAGGGATCTTTTCTTGCGGCTTTCAAGTTTTTCGCTTTCATGCGTAATGACTGAAGTTGTTTGCATGGAAGATGGGATTTTGAATTATCTCTGTATAAGTGGCGAGGGGGGGGGATGGGGATTTTTTAGGGATGAGAGTTAGATAAGTGGAGGTTTTGAATGAATTTTGTTTTGTGCAGATTTGAATACCGCAAAAATTCCACTTAATTGAATTGCATTTACAGACGTTGAGTGAAGCGGGCGGTGGTGAGTTTATGTTTTTTTCCGGGAATGGGTTCCATGATCTCCAGATGATTGAAGAAGTTTCTTTCAGTTAGTGGTGGATTTTCTTGCCTCTAAGGGCAATGGTTTTGGTTTCTTCTTTTTATATGAACAGAAGTGGCCTTTGTCCATCCTTCTGATCAATACTCTTTTGTGATGTGAAGCATAGCCTTGATCTTGTCTTAGCTCCAGTCAGCTTCACAAATTCCGCTTATACTTCCTCACTTCTAGGGCTTAGAACTAAAGACTCTAGGTCTACTAGGCAGGATTCAAAATAGCTGAAGAACTCAACACACCTTTGGTTTTAAACAATTTCTGTACCATTGCCATTATCAACATCTTCTTTAATCCCTGTCTTCCAATATAAGGGTCGCTTAAGAGATATCCGCGCCGCTCGATCTTCCGCCATCAACTCTAACTCGTTAAGAGCTATTCCCAAGCGCAACTAGGCAAGCTTATGGACTCGATCCAACCACCTCGCCCTGGGTCTGCCGAGCGGTAGCCTACTTGATAGAATTGCATCTAAGGCACAACTCGGATGAAGGGATCATCGTCATATCTTCGAGGTATCGCACAAAACACTGAGATAAGTGGGGCTTGACACCATAATCGGCCTTCATTCCTTATTTCTTATCTACCAAGCTGCTTCAATATTGGTTCAGCCTGTCCAATTCTACAAGAATGCGAAGTGTTACTCCTTCCATCACTCGTGAAAAGGACCCCAAGATACTTAAATTCTTCATCTGTTGTTCAATGGAACTCCACTAACAAATGGAGCGCATTGGACAGGCGTTTTGGAAATGTCTATAACTTCGGACTTGTCTACATTCACCCTCATACCAGTATCAGCACATACAGTCACAAACCTATCGAGCGCTCGCTGTAAGTCTGTCTTGGAGGATGTGAGTACAACTAAGTCGTCTGGGAAACGAAGATGACCTACCTTCAAATAGCTTTCTTTATCTTTGCCTAAAACTACTTCACTACAGACAATATTGTGCTTGCTGGAATGTTCAGCGTCAAAGGACCAGATATATGACTAAATTGCATTCCTTGTTTCACAGCCCATTCTTCCTCCCCAAAACTTTAAAGTAACCCGAGAGATACCTTGAAAAAGGTTAAAAGGTTTCATACCCAACACTATTCGCCACTTTTCAAACCTGTCCTATGATGGTACTTTGAAGGCTTAGGAGTATTGAGAAATCCTGCAAAGATTGGTTTCCGGGGAGGATCTGGGCCTTAGCAAACAAATGTCATTAGACGACACTACCTCTGAAGACCTGCATTCAGTTTGGTAAACAATTCCAAAAGTAGTGTCTATAGCCCTCCAGGGACCGAGGTCTAGCTTCTGCGGCGTCTATTCTTACTATGTCTACTAGTGCTCCATCACAAGGAGAGGACCGAGAGTCTATTGCCGACCCCAAACGACGAGACTTGTGAAACCTTTTCATTGATTAGCATTCTTTGATTATCGTTAGCAACTTAAGGAGCTGGTGCCGTGAATTAATGAGGGATGAAGAATAGAGGCGGAACCGAACGTCGGACTTTCGAAGCGTGGGTCAACGCAATTACACACTACTTCATGGTGACCACAGTTGTAAATTAAATCATTTTTGCAAATATAGTTCATTGAAAGGAGCATGAACGAAGATAGTCCTCAAGAACGGTTTTTGTTGTCCTACATAAGAGGAATTGTGTAAAACATTGATACAGCCCACATAGCTCCTTAAGTCAGCAACGCTTAGCTTCTTCCGCAAATACTCATGCAATTGTTCTCCTACGAGTGGAGAAGACCTACAGCCCTTTGCCGACTTACCACTCATCGATTCCTTGTTGTTTTTGGTTCATTGTGAGCAAACGCGGAATCCATTTCGAAAACAGACTTCTCACGGACAAATGTTCATTCACAATAGTGAACAAACTGCCTTCTGCCTTCTCTAAGGTGTCAGCCTCTCTGAGGTGTCAGCTATCACACCCAATTTCACTTTGCGGTCTTCCAAAACGATTTTGTGTACTTTTTGACGTTTTCAGTTGTAACCACCTCAATTGGCCTTCCAGAGCGTTCAGCATCGTTGGTGTCTATCCGGCCACGTTTAAAGTCAGCATACCACCGACAAATAGTTGGTTTTGATGGAGTATATTCTCTGTGACACTTTTCAAGCCATTGCTTAGGTTGCACGGTATTTTTTCGCATCAAAAAGCAGTAAATGTGAATAAGTTGTGAGATAAATCACGACACGGTCAAGAAGGCGAAGACAACAAAGACGTTTTCAGAAATTCGTTTAGCTGACAAATTGGTTAAACTCATTTGTGACAAGACTGCTAGTACTTTACCGAAATTGTGCGACATTTGGAGAAGAAGTTAAACAGGACTTAAGGTGGAAAAAGGGAACCAAAAGCGCTAGAGAAGCTAAAAAGTCGCAGAAATGGCAACATTTGACTCCCAAACTAATTCTAAAATATTTCCAAACCACAAAAATTAGAAATTGGCAATAATTAAGAGAAAAAAGAAAATTCATTTCCACATTATTGGGACAAACTAGAGAATTCTGACTCAATTTGGGAAAAAAACGTAAAGGATAGCAAAAATTGAAGGATAAGAGATGTGATGAAATGTAATTGTGCGGGATCCAAAGGGGATTAGTGCGAGAGCAAGGACACATCCCGATGACAAGTCACTGGAATGAAAGCCTGGACATCTTTCACCGTTGAAACCAAGATCAAAGTATGCGCTTGTTGAGCGAAAGGACGTTTTTGATTTTTAAGCACACCATTTTGAGTTCAGTCTGTTAAGCTGGCAATCAGGTATTCCATTCACACATACAAGTAGCTGGGAATTTTAAATGAAAACGGAATCAGATCCAGTAGAGGGCTTTATTCGCATGATTACACTTTAAGTGCCATGACAGTTGACATTTTGCAAAAATTGTGTTTCCTCTCGCGACCAACCGCGGTGTGCAACATGTCACAGCGCACTGTAAAATCCAAACTGACCGGCACCTTCACCCGCCCCAGGCAAATGTCATTTTGCTCATGTCACACCCCCCCCTCGCAGGCATCATCTGCGTTTGTGCCCGTCCCCATCATAACGCAAATATGTTCAATAAAATCGAAGTGCAAAAAAAAAAATGGATGCGATTAAATTCTCACTTCCATTACATCAACAATTAATTAAAAGATCGGCCATGTAGGCACGGCAGTCGTCGTGCCACGTCCCACCGTGCGGCGCGAATTAACAATAATTAATGCATTGACAATCTCTTAGTGAAAACATCTGTCACTGACTTATCGCGGATTGGATGCAATTGGGAATATAAATATTTTCGTTGGCAGTTAATTGAATCCTTGTCGTGCGCCCATGCGAATTTTACTTCTGCCGAATCCTTGAGAGCGCGACGGAGAACTGTAAAGTTTCGCCTGCGCGTAATTGTGTTTGTTTTTGATAATGCCCGGTGCAAAGTGGATATTAAATGTGATTAATGTTGTGCAGACAAATTAAACACCTCACTCACACATGCAGACGGACAGGGGGAGTGGCACATTCATATGAGTTGAATCAATTACCGCGTGGTCCCTGTGTCGTTGGAAAATTGAGATTTAATTCGGTTGCGGTCGCGTTAACATTGAGGACTGTGTGCAATTTGTTGTGAAATTTTTGTTTGCCGTGTAGGACAAATATTAGTTTTGATGGACAGTTGAGCGGGAATTGAATCGGAATGGGATTCCGTTGGCGTTTTATTGGTAATTGAAAAATGAGCGAAAAAACTGTCGCAATGAGGTTTTCTGTAGTAATTTGTAAATTGTGGATTGCATTTGAGAATATTTCGAAATGATAAATATGTGGTTGGGCGCATGCACCAGCTCATCTGTAAGATATGGTCGGAGAAAAGCATACCCGATGAGTGGAATCTTCACTGGTAGGGCGACCCCTTTAACTGCGCCAATTATCGAAGGATCAGTCTTCTTAACTTCGCTTAGAATACTGCCTCTGCCGTATTTTGTGAATGCCTGAACCGTTGGTCAACCAACTGATAGGTCCTTACCAGTGCGGTTCCAGACCAGAGAAGTCCACCATCGACCAAATCTTCACACTACGGCAGATCCTGAAAAAGACCCAAGAAGTGAAAATAGACACTCACCACCTATTCGTCGATTACAAGGCCGCATATGACAATGTTACAGACAGAGGTATACAGTGCCATGTCTCGTTTTGGCATTCCTACCAAACTCATCAGATTGTGTAGGATGACGATGGAGAACTCTCGCTGCTCCGTCAAGGTCGGGAACAAACTCACCGATACATTCAATGTCAAAAAAGGTTTTAGACAAGGCAACGCACTGTCATGTGACTTCTTTAACATCATTCTTGAGGGTATCGTGCGTAACTCACAAGTCAACACCAGGGGCACGATCTTCCAAAAATCCGTTCAACTGCTAGCTTACGCTGATGACATGAAGTACATGCTGTCATCTAGGAAGGACGCACTACGTCGACGTCTCGGACTGACCGTCACACTAGGCAGTAGAAACTTCGAGGTAGTCAAGGATTTCGTCTACCCTGGCTCCGCGGAAAATAAGGATAATAACGCCAGCACCGAAATCGAACGTAGAATCACTCTTGCGAATCGCTGTTTCTTTGGGCTCAAGAGGCAATTGAGTAGTAAAGCCCTCTCTCGAAGGACTAAGCATGTTTTATGGCGCGGAAATCTGGACGCTACTAAAAGCGGATGAGGAAGCCCTTAGTCATTTCGAGTGAAAATTTTCGCGTGCAATTTTCGATCCTGTTTGCGATGATGGCGTCTGTAGGAGAAGATTTAATGACGAACTCTATGTGCTGCACAGCGACCTGCACCTAGTAAAGCGTCTTCGGATACAACACTTGAGATGCCTTCTAGCGTATCTAGGCCGAAATGATGGCGATAAAGGAGGCACTCTCTTGGCTGAAGAGCAACGTAATATTTCATAACAATATTAACATTTATTTAGATAGTCAATCAACTGTCAAATCTCAAGCAGCAAAGCATTCTACCTGTTCCTCCTGTCTCTTAACTATAACGCTATGTACCACAATATTCACTCCATGTGGGTGGTGGGACACTATGCATTCCGGGGCATCATAAAATCGATGTACTTCTCTGAAGCGGCCCCACCTCTCTGGTTACTAACTTATTAGTTCTTCCTTTCATGCCGTACTTCTTAAGTAAACGTCTTCTTCATCTTAGCACAATCATAGAAATAAGTCGTAAGTCGATCTGGCCCAAAGCAAATTTCGGGTGCTCATTGTACTTCATCAGCGATCGGAACATTCATAGTGCGCATAACTAGGCAATGTGATCTAGGCCTTCACCAGTTAGACGTCTGTGTTAGTTGTATGGAGGAGAAGGAGGAATGAAGAATCTCATTTATCTGGTCGTATGTAGCACTCTCTAGACGAAGGAAAATTTTGTCGACGATCTAGGGGAGCTGAATGACACAAGTATCGAAAAACTCGCCATTCCATTTGTTCGATCCGCGTTGCATCACAGTAGGCCTAACCTGGCAACCCCCCCAATTTTATTCGCCTACCTACCTATAGCTAGCAGAGGTGCATTTCTGTGAACTGTGTGGTGGAACAAATTACTATATCCCAAAACATGTGTTAGGATCGAGTTGGGAACGAAGTACCTAATGATGAGAATTCCGAAAAGTCCGTAAAAAGAAAAAGTCCCCACAACAAAATCCGGAAAGAAATAGAGTAGGTTGCTTCCGAAACACTTCTGTATGGGGTCGCTATAGGATTAAGGACATATGCCTAGTTCTGCGGATGAACATTAGTGCTCGGCTTCTGCATTGAAATTCAGTCACATATCCTGATAACAATAACAAGAGTCACAACCCACCTCAGACATCCTTGGTTACCGAATATCCTCGGGTATCCTGAGCCACCAAAGAACTGGTGAAGCAAGCAGATGGGGTAGGATGTAAGGTGAGGGAACATTATGTGATGATAACCGGTCTAGACGGTCTCCATAAATTGATTGTACACAATTCTGAATCGGCAAAAAGTTTTCTTTTACATTTGAGAACCTCATGAACCGATTACAAGGGCCTATATTGTGAACTTCTTCTTCAACAATGTGAGTGTCCTGATGTTAGGATGGGCAATATCAGTATCAGAATAATTTCAATGAATCAAGGTGGTTAATACTATATAAAATTGTCAAGTCTGTAGTTCATCAAAATGGCCTTAACTCACAGTCGCAGCCATTTCACTTAAATTCCACCATCTAAGCAAAGACTCTCCAATTGATGCTTTTATAAACAACGAAAACCGTCGCGAAATGCACTTGTGGAGACAAGCCTACATTGAAAGAACGTCTATTCAGCAAATGTGTCCAGTCTCTCATCACGGAAAACCACATCCTCCTTTTCGCTTGGAAACTCCACTCTCTGGTGTGCACAGAAAATATATCGAACTTGAAGCTCACGTACACAATTTTCAGTTGAGTCCCTGTCGGGCAGCATAAAAATTCGAGCAGTCTCAACCCTTAGTCATTAAATTCATCGACGACGTCCTGGGAAAGTTCCAAACCTATTACCCGCAGTTGACGGTAAGTGGGGAAGAGCAACTCGCTCTCTCTCTCTCTCTCTCACTCCTCCATTTATATTCATTTCCATAAAGTATCGGCACTTAAACTGATTTCAGTGAATCCTTTTAAGAGCTGTTTTCAATCAGTCTATCATCTTTCGCCCTCAAGTGTCCATTAAATATCCCACTTCCGCTTCCGGTTGACTTGCGCTGAGGCCCATGAAATCAGCTCCCTCGTCCTATAGGAATCAATGACAAGTTCTATTTCCATGGCACTTGCCATCCACTGTGTGTAATTGTTGGCGAAACGGAGGACCAACATTTTGATGTGCAATCCCTTCCTGCCCGGTCAATGGTGGCGAACCACCGATGTCAGACGGTGCATGAAACTAATGGCGTTTAATTAATTTTCCAAATTTACATAATGGGGAATTTTCGAAATTTTCAATGCGAATACCGTGAAGTAGAAGCGAAAACGATTTCTGTGGCATTGGATTGCGCGGTTTGTAATTGCATTTGCAAATAAATTTAATTTGTAAACATCGGCCAGTCAATATGTTTTTTTCTTTTTCTCTTGTTTCAATTGGGAAAAACAAATTCCATGCTGATTTAGGCACATGCCTGACAAGGGCTTAGGTTGGCGTAAATCCATGTGATGGAACGGTGTAATGGCGAATGTGATAATTTCTTAGTGACAGGATTTTAATGAGGTATTCCCGTCAATATAACAAATTCCAACGTAGTCAGTTTTCGGACACTTGTCATGGGTATTTCGAAATTTTGCATACTTTGCTCGTTCAACACGGATTCAGCCCTAAAGTGTGACTTCATTATTGCGAAGATAAAACGGAAATGAGCAAAGAAAACTGAACCGAAATTTCGGTGGAGCCAGTTTTTTACAACAGCGCGTTCTTCTGCTTGCGACACATAATCCCCGACTGACTTTAGCTGCTACGAGATTCAGACTGCCATAATATCAACTCCGTTCATGACAGTGATCTCAAATGTTGACACTTGACAGGCAATTTCATTGTTTATCAGCGCTTCAAGCGATTGGCGTCTCCACGATGAAATAAAGTGATTGCTTTAAATTTGACTGGAAAACAACAACTAGTTGTCGTTGGAGCCATCCAGCACCCTAAGGTGAATAAATGATTTATGTCTCGAACTTTTGCTTATTACCGTGATACTGGCAGCGTTGTTAAATGTCACGGTGGTGGCTATAAAGAGCAGCAACATCGTCACGCCATGGTTCTGTAAACGAATGGAAGAATTGAACGAAGTCCACATCGAAGTGGAGGACAAATGCCTCGTGAGCTCAAGATACCATTGGAAATGATGCAAAACGTACTGAAAAACCAACTTGGGCTTAAGCTATTCAACTTCCAAAAAGCACACAATCTTACACCGTAATAGAAAAAGTAGACTCGAGAGAGTGAAGGTATTCCGACGCTTCCACGAAAGTGGTGCAGGGATTACGGCCTAGCTTCCACAACAACTACTCATGTTGTGCATGCTTCTGTTGTCTCACGAGTAGAAGGGACCTACAGTCTTTTGCCGACTCTAAATGGCGAAATTTGAGAAGCTTTTTCATAGACATACACGAAAGAGGTGGTGTCGGGAAAAATGCAGAGTGGGAAACGGCATGTGGGTCGACCTACCCACTTCGCCACGACGACCATAAGGTGGTGAGTTGCCGGTTTTTTTTCCGATGAGTCGCCATTTGTAATCAAGCAACATGTCAGCAAACAAAATTAACAAGTTTAATTGCCAGAGAAGTGCTTTGAAAATTAACACCTTCGGATAGACTTTAGAGAGCAGGCAGCAACGATGTTTGGGCAGCTATAACCGCCGAAGATCACCATCCGCACGCAGTTTGGACCATATTTTTAAAATGAGAGTGTAAGGTTCAGTACTGAAAAGCTTGGGCAAGCAACCGATTCAATTGAAGACGGTGGACATTTCGAGAAGACTCGCCTCCGGCACGCAAAGCACTTTTCACTTCCATTCTTCGACGTTGTGAAATGCAAATACTCCGAATGTAAATCCGTTGGATTGCTCTGTCTGGGATATTTTGAAGGCAAAATTTGGTTCCAAAAATACAAAAGTCAGGTCGGGAATGGGCGAAGCAACTTGCGCGAGTTATAAGTGTTATTTCAATAAAAAAAAATTGTTTAGAATAGTGACTCTCTTTCGAGACAAGCTTAACTAAGTAAGACTGTAAATTTTGGCTATGTAAAAATAACATATTTGTGAGAATTGCGTGGGATGCTTGGAGACTCTCTCTTAGCTGTTAGTTGCGGTGTTATTAATTCTATCAGCGTCTGGTATGTGCTGATGTTGTTGCCGCGTCATCTCTCTTGTATGCTCAATGCACTACACCATTGATGTTTTTATGCTGCTGTACCTTCACATTGTCTGCTGCTGTTCCGTATATAAGCTGCTGTTGTTGTAGAGTCAATATGTTGCAAACTGGATCGATACATTCTAAGTTGAGATTCATAACTCGCGCAGAGTGCGATGGTTTTTTCGACCGTTACAAGGCTATTAATCGTGCTAAAGGCGGACATACTGCAAACTATACACTAAAAAAATTTAACGACGTTCTAAAAATTATCAAGAAATTCAAAAAATATTGCATATTAATAAATTGATGGTTAGTGCTTCAACGCAAAGATTCCATGTTCGATTCTCGGACTGAACACCACGATTTATTCACGGAACCACCCTTTTTGAAAATTCAAAGAGAACTAATTGTCAATGGAAATGTACTCAAATCTCTCCGTTCGGGATAAGAAATTAAACTCTAGGTCCCTACTTCACGTTTAAGAACGTACAACATGGGTAGTGCCTGAGGAAGCCACTCGTTCGTGAAGTCGTTCACCTTGTAGAGTGTGCTTATGTCAATTGCCGAAATTTCTTGATCTGGTCATTTATGTATGGCTCAAGCCCAGTAAAATATAGAAACAATTCGCGAAATTATACTTGAGGCTCGGAGATGAACTGAATAGGAATTTTTTTGGGTTTGCCTGGAGTTACTTGTTTAAATGAGGTTTGAGAATGAAAATGGAGCCTAACAAATTTACAATTCCAATCTTTTTATCTCTATGTCCCATCGCTCTTATACAGTCAAACTTTGTAAATTTTTAGGCAGACCTACAGAATTCTGATTCCCATTTTCATTACCATACTAGCATAGCAGCTCTCATTCATAAGCTAATCACACAGCACTTAGCCCGCGATGTCTGTTTCTGAATGCTGGTGGAATCCATTTTATTATTTTTATGAATAAAAATGTTTCTATCCTTTTGCTTTAGTTGGAGTGAAAATTCGGGACTCAATAGGTCATCACCAATCATGGCTCTCCAGATAGCACGGTGTCTCACTATCTGTCTCACTATCAACTCTTGCACTTCAACACTTTTCCACTTGAGTGCCCCAAATCAAACGAGATCATGTTCTATTGCATTGTCACAAGGGCTCAGATTCAGGAAATCTTCGTGTTTTACCAGTGTTGTTCGGTTGCTCTACGATTTGTAGCTATCTTCGGCTCTTTTTCTCTAAGCATATGCCATCTTACAGCGTATAAAGTTTGTCGTCATTGCAAATTGACCCAGAAGTTGTACGAAGGACTTTACTCTCGACAAGTAAAAGCGCCTTCACAATCGCTTTTAATTTTGTTCGAGTTACGGTTCCATGGAACAAGACCTCCATCAAGATTATGTTCAACAGTTATATATGTACTGATGTTGTCATCCCTATTTATCTCGGTGCCGAGGTAGATGAACGTCTTGACTATCCCAAACATTTGCTCTATCGGAGATGTTGCGCGTCGATCTTCAATGACAGCAAATACTTTGTTTTGCCCTTGTTTGTCAGCCAAACCCGTCTTAGAGGTTCCATATCACTGCCTACACACTTCGCATTGACAGCTGACTGCATACGTTCAATCACGTCAAGGACATGTGTGAAAGCCAGTAGTTGAACAGACCTTTAGAAATTCATCTTAAGATCAGTTTTCTTTGCTCATTTCCATTTTATCTTCGCAATAATGGAGTTAACGAAAATCGTATAAGGCGTCCAATCTGCAAAAACTAGTTCTAAATGACTTCAAAACCTCTGAGATGACTCCGTTTCCATCTCAAGTATCCGATATCAGTGCTATTTAAGTCATTTTGAGTCCCATTTGTTAAGCCGTCGGCAGAAAGAGTTAACTTTGTTTCACTGGGCGTAAAGCTGAACAGACATAAACGAGTTGTTGTACAAAGCCAGTTTGTTTTTTTCAAAAGAGGGCCCTATGGCTAAAGTACCTCTTGGCTGCAAGGATGCGGAGATTAATTTTACATATAATTTCGTTACCAATCTTGTAATCCTTTTTACTAGAGAGTCGAGTGGACAAAGTCTTTACTGCTCTTAGTGATTATCTTTTTGGGAAATGGAACAAATTGTAAGGTTTTCCCGTGCCTTGCCGTCAGACCCATTTTAGTCGCTTTCATATTAATTCCAGCAAGTGCCAGCAATATCGATGCAAACGAACTTTAATGGCTAATTGTTTAAGCTGAGCAAATAAAATGGTAAAGGACAATAATAACGTTTAACCAAAAAAATATCTGCAGCATTTCCCACAGCATATGAGTACATCTGCCACTACCGGTCCTCTCTCAAATTTTTTTGTTATGTTTTTATACAGCCTCTCCTATGCTTCAGTACTCCTGAACAGCACATTATATCAGAAACAAAAAAAAAATAAATCTATCGGCTTTAATGTTATCTGTGTTGAAAGCATTAACGTAACACTATTGACAATGGTCAGATAAACAAAATACTTTCATTTCATTAAAGTGCTTTCAGGATTTAAATAATGCAGCAGTCCAACGCTGATGCATTAAAGCACTACCCGACACATACATAAATACAGTATATACTAAGCTGAATTTATGTCGCGGGCATCAATATAAAATGCCACAACTCAGAAAGACAATTGTATCTATTCCGTTGAAAAATGTTAAAAATGTTTGTTTGCCTTGGGTACGGACTAACCACAACACTGCATTGAATTGCCATGGAATGAGATCACACCCATACTGTCACAAGGTAAATTTCCACACACCCCTTCCTCTAGATTGGCTTCAACTAAGAGTCTCTTAACTCTTCCAATCAACAAGACATTGATGTCACTTCAAAGAAAAAATGACTTTTGTGTCATACAAGTTTTCCTGCACCATTCAAAGTCGATAACCAACACACAAGCAATGCCCGAATCATCCTCATTCTCCACTTGACATTTGGTTTATAAAAGGATACTCGAAGACTCCTTAAATTTCTAAATCACACTCGATTTTCCCATCGTTGGCCACCCCATTGAGGGACAGTCATTGGTTAGTCCTTAACCCACTTTCCATATCTCAATTGCTGTTCAGACCTTAAAATCCTCGTTATATCATAGAAAAAGAAAAAGAAAAAAAAATGGAGAAAAATGAAGAGAAAGAAATCGAAGCTTGGACGCACAATATGTGGCCGAGCGGGAGGGTGTTGGCCGTGCCCGAAGAAATGTAATTACGTAAGTCGTTCAAGCGTCCCGAATGGTAGCTCCACATTCGCATTGATTCGAACTATGCTGGCTGGTCGAGGTTTTTTTTTTCTCACTTTTTTTTAGTTTCCCTTTAGTGTACTGCTAGAAGTTCGCACGCTATCGCCGGACAGGACATTGAGGTCAACTAATTTTCTTGCAGTGGCCAAGAGAAGTGAAGCGATTCTTGGCTTGTGATTTCAGCATCCGTTTGTGGGCATAAACATACACTGGGAAATCCTTGAAGATAGGAATTGAAAGTTTTCCTTTTTTTTTCCTAATCCTGCAGTTATCTTCTGGTTTGAGATTGTGGGCGGGTTTAATCGGACTGCAACGAACGTCAAAGAATTACGGCAAGGGAAGGCTGGTGATGGAGGGTGGTAGCCTGTTTCTACTGATTAAGCAGTTGCCCTTGCTCGTGTGCGATGGTTCCGCATTGAATTTTCCTTGCCGTTTGCTTTAAGTGTCTTTACGTTTAGTCAAACATTACTGACTAGGCATAACTGTCAGTATGTCCTTTGTAACAAGGATATATTTCACAGCCTACCGTGGCGTTGGTTAGGATAGAGAAAAACGTCCATCTGATGTGAGCTGAATGGTAACAAAAAATTAACGTACCAGACAGTCTGACTAATGACTTACATAACCTACAAAAGTTGTATTCAGTGCGAGCCAAGACATTTTTAAATGTGTTCGCTACGTTGACCTATGTACACCAAAGTGGTTGTTTTGTTCTTAGTGGATATCAAGCAGTGAAATGATGCAAAAATAACGAACTTGTGCAAAGAAAAGAGAATCACTGCGAGACTGAAGCTAAAACGCATCCAAACTAGGGGCTTAAGTAGACAGATCTTGATCGCCTTGGTGTAGTGGATAAGTGTGTCGAACCGCACGCAGAAGCTCCAGGTTCATTTTTCATGGCACCACCTTCTTTGAGCTGCTGACAACACTCAAAGAGTATCAATTGTCTACAAAAAGGTTCTCACATCTCGCCGTTCGAAGTCGGCAGTCCTTTCTACTCGTGAGAGAACAGTAGCACAACACGAGTGGTTGTTGTAGAAGCTACGCCCTGATCCCTTGTGGACTATAGTGCCACTCCATTATTATTACTATTAGCTATTTATTGCTTGTGGATTGTCTGAGCTCCATTTTTGACAGTTTTGGTTGCTTAAGCATACCCACCGAAAAATATTTTATCACAGGAGAACCAAATCTGTGAGAAAAAAACTTCTTTATACACCCTGGCTAACTCAAACTGGAACCAAATTCAAACTGAAATAATTTCCAAACCGTTCATTCACTGTCATGACTGGAGCGTGAATAAATCATTTGCGTCTATACCCATAGCTTGTTACCACGAAACTGGCGGCGTTGCAACACGCCATGGAGGAGGTCATAAAAAACAGCAACATCGGCAGAAATGGTTCAGAAAGTGAAGGCTCGAATGGAGAGAAATCCGCATTGAAGAGGAAGAAAAGTTGTTCTTGAGCTCAACATATCGTTAGAATGGGTGCAACACATGCTGAGATATGAGCTTGGGCTTAAGCCATTAACTTTTCGAAAAGCACACGATATTACAAGTAAACAGAAAAATGTTGGAGTGTAATGAGCGAAGGAGTTGCGTTTGCACGAAAGTGGCTACTTACTTAATCTCCATGAGTTGCCATATGATACCGAGCAATATGTCAACAAAACGAAATGGCCGAGCTTATTTGTCAGGCAGGACTTTCGAAATTTACACTTTCGGACGGCCACCAGAAAGCAGGCTGCATCGATCATTATGGGTTGGGGAGCAATAACCGGAGACTGCGGTTCTTCGCTACTATTTTTGGACCGTGCTGTCAGTATTAATGAAACGCTCATAATATAGTATTGGAGCATTGTGTAAATAAACATATCGGTCGAAGACCGTGAACATTTCAAGAAAACTGGGAAGTGTCTCACAAAGCGTGTGCAAACTAAGAATGTTTGAAAAACAATGTTCCAGACTTAATTTCTTCCATAGAAAGGAGAAATTAAGAACTGTGCCTGTATTCATCCGACAAAACAAAAAACAAGAAAGGATCGCAGAAACGAAGAAGTTAACTGCCCATTCCGTCAACCAACGCCGTCTCTCTCTCTCTCTCTCCCTGTCGCCTAATTCCGTTGACAGCTTCCCTGTGGGCTGCACTCAGGCAAATGTCCATAAGGGGTGCGTTTAGTTGACACATTATAATACTGTCCAGCCCTAACGACATCTTCAAAATTCTTAAAATCTCTATAGACAAATAACAAATCATCTATAGACAAACATAATCATCGCGTAATGCACGAAAAGTGGCTACCTTTGATATTCATAATCGTAAATGGCATACATGTAACTATTATTATATTTCTTCAAATGCCAGCTGTTTCTCGAAGGTGCCAAATGTCACCACCAGCAACGTGAAACCATGGCGTGGATGAATGCGCGTTACTAAAGTCCTTAATAGACACAAACATTTTTGTATTTAATTCCCAGTCATCGCCCGGAAACTTCAGCATTTAGTAGATTTTACTTTAACACATGCCTGGCAACTGAAGAACGAAACCATTTACGCGTGAGCGCAACTCGCACTTGGTCAGTTTTACTTCACTGTAAAATTGAGTTCAGAAGACACTTAAAAAAACTCCCCTCAAGAGCGCTCACTGTTAATGAATTCGGGTTTCGTTTCCTCGCATGACAAAAGAGCAGATTGCCCGGTCCACACACGATCCCTGCCACACATTGCGTGCCTTTTTGCTGCGAGCCACCGAGAGTGCATTATCTTAATTAATTGAATGCAATTCTTTCCCAACAAAAGCCGATCACGGTCCTTTTGCTCCGCCCAGAGGACTGCTAATGAAATGATTTTTGTAATTGCATCGATATTTGTCTTGCGGAGAAAAAAATAGTCAGCGGCTCGCTACGAGCCAGAACTCTTTCTCACTGAACGCTACTTATGTCCCTTACACACGAGGGTATATCGACATTAATTACGTTCAACATTCAGCTTTTGTTCGCTTCCCATTGTGCATCAGTGAAACGGTTAAGTAGACACAAAACTGTTACACGCAGTCTGGGTGCCGAAACCGGAATGCTTTTGTGTGTATCGCTTCCCAATACAATGCGTACTTACGTCGAAGTGCTCATTTGCAATTCTCGGAAATTGAGTCGCGAAAGTACGGGACGATGCAGACAAATAAATTGCAAGGAAATCGAATTAATTATTGAGTCTTAAAATATGGCGGTTGCTAATTATGGAAAACATTACTGTGTCAAGCGGTTAATTCGGAATGGCATGGGATGCAGGTCTTCCAAAGGGTTCCATGTGGTGCAGCCTTTGGAGTGAGTAGTTTTCCCTAAAAATTCGGACGCCTCCCGGAGACTTATGTACCTCACGGAGACAAATCACAAATTTCCAAAGGATCTCAACACCTACATACTTGGCCTCAAACGATTATGCCTAGCTCGCCACAAACTTCAATTCTCCCACCACGAACAATCAACGGGAATAAGGGGAAACCTGTAGGAAACCCAGCCACAAATTGGACCATTGGGGTGCATCCAGGCAACCGGATATGTGCGGCTGCCAAAAAAAAAAAAATGGATTGAAGGAAGGAAGACTCCTCCAAGTGAGGCAAAGGCAAAACGAAAAATCTATGCGGCTCATCGCCAGTCAGGGCCTTCATCCAATCTCAAAGTGTGTCTGTGTGTGGGTCGGTTCGTTGTTCATTAATGTATTCACCTCTTAGACCCTCGTCCCAGAAATCGATGCCACTTCCCCCGCTGTTTGCAGACAGGTTCTCCGATGCTGCCCTATTCGCGTTACAATCTTGTATACGACTTAATTAAATATTGCGCAAGGATGTGCCGCGGTACAAGCCACGGAGTAAGCCGTGGAGAAGTGTTAGGGGAAACGCGATACTCTCTGAATGGAAAATGAGAACTCGGTCATGTTGCAAATTGCCGAGTGGATATAGTGTTTATTTAATTAAGTTCCACGAGAGATGTGCGGAGTGTGCACAAACCGCGGGAGGTTAATGTTCAAAGACGTTCCGTCGTATAAATTACATGCGAGCGTCGCTCTTAAGTGAGATGCCGTGCATCATGGATAACGATCCCACAATAGCATGCCTCAGCTGATATCCCATCTCGCCCAGGACGAGGGTTCTCTCTCTTCTCGGAGGCAATTAAAGGCATTTGCTCTGTTGTGTGCTTCCTTTTACGGTCAAGTATCCTTTGCGGTTATCTTCTTTTCGGGAGTCCATTGGTATTGTCCCCGTCCAGGAACCGGACCCGCCCCGCCAAGTAGTCTTTTATATCTGTCCCACCCGCATTGACCACTCCACACGGACTGCCTTAAACAGTTGAACCCAGTTGCCAGCAGTCGGGAAACGATACAATAACACTTTGGGTGTTATCCCCATAGGCCAGCCACGAAAGGCTGAGTTTTTATATCCTTTCTTGTCACGTCCTCACCTTCAGTACATTTCCTTGTTAAATAAATAATACAAAATTACGGAGCGAGTGCGAGGCGTGCTCGTGGGCAGTCGTTTCGGTTTAGAATTGTCAAATAAAAGTCCTTTTGGCCGTGTGCACTGGCCTCGTGGATGCCCTTTAAAATTGCCCCCCGTAAAAGTTTTACAGCAACGACTCGAGCGGACATTTCTGCTGATGCAGCTCCGCTGTGGCAATGTTGGCAATTAGTAATGTCAGTCTTGGGGGGTGTTTATTGGCGGGAATAAAGATTTGAGTACTCGAATAAAACCGGTACTCGAGAGGGAGGCGCGCTAAGCTTATACTGTGGGTGAAGGATTACACCGAATTAAGGCCGTTGTAGTGATGAATGAAAGTTTATTAGCTTGTAGTGGAGTTCGTTTTGATGGCGGCTTATGTGTTGTTTGCACAACGTTACGACGTCCACCTGGCAAGAAAATTCTGGTGTTACAACAGTTTTTTTTTCGAATGAAACACTTACATCTAATGAGGATGGTTGAAATACCGATTACGGGGAACGACTGCAACCGTTTCATGTAACTGCCGGATCGTTTTTTTTGTGCTGTGAGAATTAGGTTGATTATGTATGATAGCAGACACTAGCCATTCCAACAGTCCACTTAACGCTTTGTCCGAGCGAAGAATTTTAAATATTTAATAGAAAAAACGTGAAAAATACATCACTTAAAGAAGTGTCCGTCGAAAGCGACTTCTTTTTCCCAACTCTCTGGTAATACCATCTCTAAACAATGAGTCCTCCCCTGGCATCCATCCTTCAAAACACACGAACCGGCGACAACTCAAATAGAAAGAGGTAAAGGGTCGAAAGAGCCAGTAATCAGAAGGTGCAAGGGCTAGAGATGGGTTAAGACCTCCCATATCAAAGTGTCAGGCTAGTTTTTGACCGACCGTGGGGCCGAGGGTTATCATCTTGAAAAATTACTTTGTCAAGCCCTTCGGTCGTTTCTGACCATTTTTCACCCAATGTACTGCTCAAACGCAATAGTTGCAGAAGATAATGTTCCCATCCATTTTATCGCCTGGTCCTTTGAGGTACTAAGCCTCAAAGTACATCACACCCATCTGATCCAAACAAAAGCAGAACATGACCTTCGAAGACTATGATGGGTTAACCAGGCTACTTGGGGTTATCGGTATATCCACTTTTCACCTTCAGTGAGTATCAGGTCAGTATCAGGTACAAAAATCTCTTCCATTGATGGCTTTCAGGAAGCAGTTCCCAAGTGAAAAATCGTCTTTCGACATCTGTCGGTCTCAACTCGTACGGCACCCAATTTCCTTTGCTTTTGAATAAATCAAAATTTCTCTAACCGAAAAGAAATTGTTTGCTGTGCCAATTCCAATGGTTCTATGAGTTCACTTTGTGTTTGACGTGGGTCTTGATCCAGTAAAGCCTCCAAATTCTTATCTTCCAAGTCTTTGGGCTGTTAAAGGCGCTCTTAGCTTTCGATGCTTAATGCACTTTTGAAGTCTCGAAAACAGCCCCTGCATTATTTATCAGTCGGAGCAGATTCACCATAAACTTCTACAAGCATTCAGAGGACGGCCTAGGCTAAGGTGGCACACACAAGCGGAGAAGGACCTCAACCAACTTGGAATGCGCAACTAGCGGCATGTTGGTTGAGGCCCAGGTCCACTCCTGACTGTAGTGCCACAAGACAGAGGGACAGCGAAAAATAGCCGAATTTAAAAAAAGAAGGCGTTGCCCGACTGCTTGTCGCGCCGTTCAATTCCAAAGTAATGGGAACGATCCGCAAGTCAAGCGTCTTCAAATATAACGCTTAAGATTGCTAGGCCATGTTCTGGCCCGAAAAATCATCGAATCTGAGCCGAATCTGACGACGGCCGTGGCGCACATATGTACGTGGATAAAGACCTGGCGGCAGCTGGCGAAAGATTGTGCTTGCTGGAGAGGCATGTAAGTTGAGGCCCACGTCCACCCCGGACTGTAGCGCCACAAGAAATAGAAGAAGAGAAAAAAACTGTAGGTCCCTTCTACTCGTAAGGGAGCAGTGGCAAGCACAACACGAGTAGTTGTTGTGGAAGCTACTCCTTAATCCCTTTTGGACTGAAGTGTCACTCATTTGTTATTATTAGTCCATTCGTCACTCTTGTAGTGTTGCCTCTGCCAAGATGGATGCTTACGATATCTACGTGTGTGCTTTTTCTTACTTTTGTATGGAAGGAATGGTATGACCTAGAAGAATTTGATGCATAAGCTTCCCCAACAAATCATCTGTTTGACACTCGCTGGCATAGTCACAGTATTCAATGATGAAATACAGTTTTTGAAATCATCTACAATTATGACATGTTCAAAAAATCAATTCAACTGAAGCTTCCCTTAATTTCTGCGATTTCTGTACGAATTCATACAATACCCTCTCTGATTTATGTCACATTCCCTGACAGAAGAGACCGCAGAGACCTTATCGATGGATCAAGCGAGTACACCTCTGCAAAGCACCTAAGTCTCCTTTGGCTAAGGTGATGATTTTGATGAAAAACTTTGCTGTGAAGAACACTACAGCACTCCCGCTTTTGCTGGGATCAGGGAAAGGTTACTTTTGCTTGCCTTCGCGTGCCTTTGTTTTGTACACGTAAAGGATTTATAGTCAGCTTTGAACTTATTCTGAAAAACTCTACTAGCACAAACAACTCTATAAGCAGAGTGAAGTTTTTCTGGAATACTTTGGTTTGTAGGCATGGTGCCCCTCTCCAACCTCCTGCCTGGACTGAAAGAGGATACCGGGCTATCCGGGCTATACAGTGGATGCATCAAAACTTCCCAACTAACGTGCAGCTATCTGTTTCTGCTGATCCTCAATTGTCTAGAATCGTCATAAAACTCCCTTTCCGTGGGCCGATTGTTGTGCATAATCTGATCGTTTCTTGATTTTTACGATGGACTGGTGCACATTACAGGAGTAAAATTATGAAAAGCTATGTAAAGGGTGTCCCAACAAGAACGCAAGATTTAAATTTGGCGCCATTCGAATTGTCATTGTTTGAAATTTGAACCACTATTATTGTTTGTTAGTAGAAGGTATAAGGTTAATAAAAATGAAGCGCTACACGAATGAGCAACGCAGTGTCATTGTGAAATCGTTTTACCAAAATGGTGAAAGGTTTGCGGCTACAGTTCGCAAATTGTGATCAACTTGGGGTCACAATAATGCTCCAAAAGAGTCAACTGTAAAGCGATTAATGGAAAAATTTGCTGAAACTGGGTCTGTAACTGATGTTAAGACAACAACGCGCCTTCGACCAGGTGGATTTACCAAAATTATCGCAGCAGTACGTGGTGATGTAGCTCAAACTCCATCCACCTCAATTCGACACCGAGCTCAGCAAACTGGTGTTTCCAAATCCACTATGCAGCGAATTTTGACTAAAGATTTGCATCTCCATGCATACAAAGTTAAATTGACTCAGGAACTGAAGCCAGCTGACCATGCATAGCGAAGGGAGCTCGTTAATTGGGTACTGGAGGGACAACATAAAAATGCTGGTTTTGCCGGTAAACTCATCTTTAGTGACGAGGCCCATTTCCATCTTGATGGCTTCGTCACTAGGCAGAATTGTCGCATTTGGGGCGAGGAAAATCCTCGAGTAATTTACGAGAAGCAAATACATCCCGTACGTGTCACTGTGTGGTGTGGATCTTGGGCTTGAGGAATCAGTAGACCTTTTTTATGAAAATGAGTCAGGTGAAGCGCAAACAGTCAATGGTGTTCGGTATCGGGAAATGATAACAAATTTGTTCGTGCCTAGAATTGAAGAAATGAATGTTGAGAGGGTGTGGATTCAACACGACAAGAGGAACAATTCAATTGCTTCATCAGGCATTTCCCCGTCGTGTTATTTCGCATTTTGAAGACCAGAATTGGCCACCTAGATCGTGCGACTTAACACCATTGGACTTTTTTCTTTGAGGTTTTTTGAAGTCGATGGCTTATGCGAATGAGCCGACTTCGACTCAAGTCTTAAAAGAGGAAATTGGACGCTGCGTTAATGAAACACCGCAGCATTTATGTAAAACGGTCATTGAAAATTTCATTAAAAGATCGCGTATGTGCCAGCAAAGACGCGGCGGCCATTTAGCCGATGTGTTATTCCACACATAACCTCATCCTGTCTACTTTACGATACAATAAAGAATTCACGATTTTTAAAAAATGTCTGCGTTTTATTTAAAATTTAAATCTTGCGTTCTTGTTGGGACACCCTTTATAAACCAGTCAGTTGTTGCTATCTAGCCTCTTAATTGATGAGAGGGTGGGCACTAATAGTGTTCAAAGAAAAAATATCCCATGCCAAGTCCAATCCACCTTTTGTCACTTTAATTTCCAAACGTTCCCTCATTGCAGCCCGGTTGACTGTCGACGTATCATCCCTTGAAATCACCATAAACTGTGTCAACCTGTCCAGCAATAAATGAAATTCCCCCATAAGGAGCATTCTTTATGAAATATCCATCAGTTGGTCCCGTTCCAAAACTCCCTGTTTTTACCTTTTTTAGGTACAAGACGTCACATTGTTGTTTACAACATCTCCTCCCATCCGCACTCCCAGATGCTTACCTCCATGTACGAGTAAGTGTCCCGCCAGCATCCCACAAAGATGGTAACAAAACTGATTTCGCACAGTACAACAGCAGGACAACAGAATCCGATCACATTAGCATAAGAATGTCCGAACTTATGTCACTCGAACGTACAACAGATTCAACAGTTTTATTATCGCATTTACCTCCGATGCAGGTACAACTGCTGCGTGTCGGGCCGAGGACGGGTAGCGCCCGCCGGAGATGTCCGACATAGGGTTCGGGTGGAGAAATTTTGCGATGCTGTAAAATTTTACTGGCCATTCGGGGTAACACCTGAATTGAAAGGATTTCAGGTGCTTACCAGTGTGAAATTGCTTGAATCCCTGCCAGCTTTCTTACTAATGCTGTTTCGATTGGCAGGCGGGAAAATTAAATTTAAATTTATACAGCGGCCCAGTCACCCTACATGCGCTAAACTCCACCCTACGCACAACGTCATTCGGAAGACCAAGTGCACGCATCCGCGAGAAGGGTGTTCGACGAGATGACGAGCTAATTACCGGCTTAACATCGTTCCCTGCTCCTTGCGTTCATTTATCGAGGGCGATTAATTAGCGCGAGCTCTTTTGAGTGCCTGATTGATGAGGTGGAGCGTCATCCAAGTTAATTAGGCGGATGGTACTTTGGAGTCTGCAAGGAGGTGTGCACTTGCTGGAGGAGTACTCAAGCCCCCTGTATGTGTACTTATTGATTTTTTTGCATTTAAGCATTTATGCCGCCACGAGATCCAGCTACAAGTTGAAGGGAACTTGTCTACGCTTGAATCGGGTAAGTACTGACGGTTAAAGTATCCGTAATCCAACTACGCCCAGCTTCGCAGGAATTGAATTATTTCCGTCATGAGTCCTGAAAAAATCGAAAATTGTTTCTGGTTGTACGCGAAACCGACTTAAAACCGCAATTCGGGTGCAGCGAGCGAATGCTCTTGATAAAATTGATTTATCTCAATTGGCTGCAGATGCAATGGAAAAAGGGGCAAAGCAGCCTGCCGGATGAGCACAGAAGAAAAAATAAAATCTCCTGAGCGCTCCGCACTCCCGACTCGGGTAGATATATCGGATGAGCAGATTTTCTGTGCTCACTTGCTGATATCCAGGGATTAAGACTAATCCTCTGACATGAACATGGAATTTTTCGGTTGCATGGCATCGCTCAAAGAACAGGGCGATGGGTTTTGGGACGCAGGGATTTCATTCTGATTGAATTCAACTTCTCAGATGGACTCAAAGATTAATGATTGCACTTGGAAATTGGAAGAAAAAGGGAAAATCTCTCAGATGTTATTATCTCATGGGGCACCCAGCAGTTTCTGCTGCTCTAGATGTTTTGCAAAGCGAAAATAGTGAAATTGACCTGTGTGGAAGAACAAAGAGAGAGCACGGCCCGCTTTGCGAGAAAACTCCCATTTGTGATTAGAGACGGAACGCCATTACGCATTTGATATCGTATTCCACTTGGAGGACGTATCGACTTCGGTTTAATGGTGACTTAAGTGTATTCGCTAAACGAAAGATTTCAGGTTAAGGGTGATGTTAGCGACAAAGTTGGTGGATTAAATGTGTGTTTTGGTTATTCTTTGTTTAGCACCACTTTTCCCACTTTTTCGCAGCTTGCAAGTGCTAGTAGAATAAATGTCTTTAAGCTTCATCCATATGACGTTAGAAACACAATTTGGATAGAAATGTAGCAGTTCAAGAAACCAGCAAACTACATAAGGATAAAGAACTTCCATTCTACAAGTGAAATATCAAGAATTTTCGAAGCAAATCAAGTTGGAAGGGGTAGGTAAGTAACTGGTCCAACAATTTATATGTTTCCATCAAGGTTTTTCCTTGCTTTTGTTTTATGAAAATGACCTGCTCTTTGACAAACTGACGCATACACTCTATTCAGCACAATTTCATTTTCTCAATCTATTAAATATTAAGGAGGAACATAGCCGTGGCGCTGTGGTGAGTGCGTCGATCGCCACACAGAAAGTGTAGGTTCGATTCCCGGACGGGACACCGAGCATTTTTTGACGGCACCACCTCTATCGAGTTGCCCATAACACTCAAAGAGTATAAACTGTCTATGAAAAGCTTCTCAAAATGTCGTCGTTCGGAGTCGGCAAACAGCTGTAGGTCCCTTCTACCCATGAGAAAACAGCAGCACGCACAACACGAGTAATTTTGTAGAAGCTAGGCCCTGCTCCCTTGTGGGCTGTAGTGCCACTCGATTATTATTATTATCCTTGACACAAGACATCACTCAATGATGGAAGAAAACTTGGTCCTCTACAGCGATTTCACAGAAAAGCATTTTAGTGAAGAAGGTTAGTGCATTAAGCCTTAAAATAAAACAAATTTAATAGAGCTTCAGGCCAGAAGTAACCTTTGCCTACGTTCTTCAGCAACATCTCGCATTCATCGCTTAGGAGTAAATGGGACCTTTACTTCAATGCTGACTCCGTATGACGAGATTTCTGACAGGTGGATTCACATGAGTGTCGCCAGAAACTAAAAGGAGGAGATATTTTGAAAATGTGTGAGATCCAGAGTGTAGGAATGAAAGGGCGGAGCTTTCGGCTCATGAATTATACAGGGACTTCAAAGAAAGGACTCCCCTCGAACTTTATAAAAGGCTGAAGCAGCATTTGTTTGCGAGCAATCTCAGCAAATATATGTTTTTTCGTGCTTAGAAAAAAATAATTGTTCTTTTCCAGTTTACTGGGTTCAGCGGTTCGTCGCACCTTCCACTATCATCCATAACTTCAGATAACATAAGCATCACCTGTGGTAACAACCGGATGTCCTTCTTGAGACACCATTACATTCATAAAAACTGACTCTTTGTTGTGTCTCATAGGTTGGTGGAATCATTGGTCACTTCTTCTTAGAAAACGATTCTGGTCAGCAACTTACAGACAATGGTGACTCTTATAGAGACATGATTACATTTTTTTTCGTTCTTTAATAAAACCAGCACTATGTGCAGGAGCTTTGGTTTCACCATGACCATGCAGCATGTCACGCAGCTTATGCCACAACTGATTTATTAAAAAAAAACGTGTGGTAAGCTCATAGTTTAACGTTATGGACCCGTGAATGGGCCTCCAAGGTCGTGCAACTCAGCACCGCTTGACTGTATTCTGTGAGAAGGAGCGAATCACTAGTCTACGATGATTAGCCTGAAAAGAAAAATTGCACATACGCCTTGAAGTCGAAAAATGCTTTTTCACACGGAAAACATGGAGTTTCTTTAATGAGCTTCTTGGAAGTATGAAGCGTTCAATTGACGAAGCTGTTCTGACCAATTTTGCAACTGCTGCTGCTGGCTTAAATGTGTAGAGAAACTAGCAGACAAATCTTCGAATCAAGAGGCTAAAAATATTCATGCCTGGACGCAAAGACTTGCAATTTTGTCGTGTGTTGTTAAAGTACCCAATCATTACTGGGCGAGTCCATAGATTTTGTCAGTGTTGTCATAAATAGAAACCATCACGTGGTTGTGGTATTTATTGATTGAAGCAAGGCATTCGATACCCAAACACCTGAAAAACTTGAGGAAATTTTCAGCAGAATGTGGTAGAGAGGAGTTCTGGTAAACTGGCTTAGAAGCTATCTGACTGATAGAATAATCCAAATCAGGGTTCTTCTTCTTTTATTACCGATACACTTCGGGGTGGACCTGGGCTTCAATAACTATACCTCTCCAGCTAGCGCGATCTCTCTCTAACTACCTCCGATTCCGCACTCCAAGTTGGTTGAGGTCCTTCTCCACTTGTGTGCGATATCTCAACCTAAGCCGTCCTCTGTTGCATTGTCCCAATGGCTCAGACGCGAAGAAATTTAGGGCCGGAGCAGTGACGCCGTACGGCCCATAAAGTTCGTCGTTAAATCTTCTGTGTCAGGCATCATCAACGCAAACTAGACCAAAAATCGAAACAAGAAGAGCTTTTTGTAACGTCCAAGTTTCCGCGCCCTTAAGGAGGACTGCGATGATCAAGCTTTTGTACAAAGCCTGTTTAGTCATTCGAGAGAGTGTTTTATTACCCAATTGCCTCTTAAGCCCAAAGAAGCTGCGACTGGCAAGAGTTATTCTGCGTTTGTTGTTTGTACTAATTGTGTTGTCTCTATTTACCCCGGAATAGAGGTAGAGGGAATCATTGATCACTTGCCTAGTGGTGCGCTCTCATCGAGACGTCGATGCTGTGTGACCTTCCTAGATGACAGCATGTACTTCCTTTTCCACTCTTATAATTAAACTCATTTTAGCCGCTTTCGCTTCAATGCTAATAAAGGCCTCATTAACGGCTCGCTGCGTTCGTTTAATCACGTCAATGCCGTCGGCGTAAGTTAGCAATTGAACGGACTTTTGAAAGATCATGTCTCTGGTGTTGACTTGTAAATTACGCACGATATTCTCAAAAATTATGTTAAAGGAATCACAGGACAGCGCGTCACCTTGTCAAATTAAGCAATGAAAAAGGATGTTCCTTGTGTCGCAGAGCTCGAAATTAATCCCATTCTATTCATTCTCTTAACAAAAGATCTGCTTAATTTACTAAAAAAATGTACTGCTCAGTCACAAAAGCCTGCATTCGGGTGTGCAGATAATTTAAGATGAATTCGGTATGTTACCATTATTTCAAGACGAACAGAAGCTCTACAAATATTCCATCAAAATGACCGCAATGCAATTGAAGTGGTGATAAGTAATAAAACCTTAGAAGTTATCATCGATCAACATTTCCTTTGGCGGATGCGGATCAAAGTCCGGCGTCTTAAACTTAAGAGCACTATTTTTGCAAGGACGTCCCTAAAACGTTACACAAGCTATATCACTTGTAAGTAGAGTCGCGCAATATGTATTGCATTCTGTCTTGGGAAAACGTAGCGAAATGGAAAATGTTTTCAAAGTACAACATCGTCTCGCAAAAATTGTTTAACCTTGTAACTCTAATTTTCTTGAATGAAATGTCAAAGCAATCATTCAGTTGACAACACTCCTATATTACATGAGAGATTATCGATTTCAGCAACCCTTAAGTCACACACTAAATACAAGAAGACGTTCCTAAGGGATGCTTGAAGTTCCCGGAGCTTGCAATTTCTATGGAGACCAAGAACAGCGATGTACTGGCGCCTGGCAATATTCACCAGGCCAAAACGGGTCTTCCCATAATTGCTATCCTCAATTCCAGTATATGTCTCAGAAACATCACTTTTCTGACGGAGCACCCACATTCACCATCCACGAATGTCTCTGCTAAGTACCTTTCCACGGATGCTATAAATATTTAAATAAATCATGAAATTCTGCACTTTTTTCTTTGCGAGCACCCGCCCTCACAAACAAATTTCATTTTGAAAAAGATGTCCCCAACGGTTTCTGCCATCCTACGGCCAATGCCCCCAATCACTTCATCGTCATTTTGCCCTCACGACCACCTCCATCGTGGTATCCACGTAAATTTTCCATTAGTACACCTCCACTCGATTATGTTGAGTGGCTGCCGCGTCGCATGTCTGCCATAGATAATATATCGAGGCACGAATTCATGGGTTCACAGGACTCAAGCGTTCAAGCACTGATTCCGGAGCAGTGCCCCAGCAAAACACATTAATAATGAGTCTGAGACTCTGCGTGTGGTTAACCGCCTGTATGCGGCTGCTCTCTTCAAATGTTTGCTTATCGTGCGTGTATGCATAGGATTTTCTTTTTCGGGCGATTTGTAGGCTTCCTCTGGAAAAGGGGTTTATTTATGGTGGCTCTGAACTAGATTAAGAAAATGAGCAAGTCTAACCTCATAGGTGGCTGGTTCAACGATTTGGAGTATGGTTGTGATTGCAATCGACACTGAAGGTGAATGTGGCTGGGTGCTGCTTCAGAGATTACGAAGCCAATGAGTGGTGACTGCAATATGACGCAGGAGAAACAAAGAGGTTACGAAGTGCGATGAAATACAAGGAAAGTTGTTTTTTGGAGTGAAGTCGTATCCAAACTGTATCGAAATAAATCCCTTAGAGTAAGATCCTACAACTGAACTGAAAATTGTGAGATTAGGAATAAAGTTAAAGAGCGCATCGACCATCTCCTTTTTCATTGAAATACTTCACGATGAAGAATAAATTATGAAACCGTTCAAATGATGGATTTCCTGAAAAGTGCTTTCATATAATGCATATAAACGACAAATCCAGTGAACTGCACAAAAAACGAGATGCCTTCCATGGCTTCTGTGCTTTGGAGGTACACATTCTACGAGAGCTTGTAAAAGCAGGAACAACAACACGTTTCTTGGAAGTTCAAACGGTCTTGACTGAGACTTCGTACCACCTAGAAAGGCATGGCCAGAGTATGAAAATCTGGAAGACATTTAAGTCCCACAGATATCGTCAAGAAAACAATACGAGGCTCTAGCCGATACTAGACGCAATCAAACTAGAGATACCTCATTACTTGATACAACCTGCTTGCAATGGCTAGGCAAGCCAGTCGACTTAAGTAAACCCTTTTTTGAGTCTTTAGGCTAGACGAACTTGATGTCCTTGATTTTGATCTTCAGTTATGGCTGCAGACCTATATCCGACTCTCAGACTTGTGGTTTTGCAATGGCACTAAGTGTCAATTGGGTGGTGCAAGTATGTTTACTGCACACACACACGCACATGCTTCCCATTTCTTGAGAGGAAACTATAAAGCCCCATGATTGATGTAGAGTACCGTCATGGGGCCGAGCTGCGGTGTCCTAACGTTCTCAGAAATGAAAGTTCTCCTCTTTTATTTCTTCTTCTTCCTAGAAGATCAATAACGACTAGCTCTACCGAAACCATACCCAACATCTGAGGTGGGTTAGAAGAAAGCAGGATACTGTCTTAAACAAAGCTTTCGACAACATTTCTCACAAGTCCAGTGATTGAAGACTGTTACTTATGCGATATATGGTTCACACGAAAGGAGGCAACAAGCAGGCTATGGCCATAGTGCATCAGAAGTTTTCTGGACCATAAATTAACGATTCGGCAACGACATTCGGTCACTAAAATTATGTGATAGGACACAGTTAAATTGTTTTTACTGCGATCATGTTTACTGAAATAATTCACGAACTCTGGACGCATTGGAAACTAATATTACACAAGTTATGGCCTGAAATGCAAGACAGGGCGACGCTCTGACATGTAAATGTTTCAACATCATTCTCGACAAGATCGTGTGTAACTCACCACACAGTCAACACCAGAGGCACGATCTTCCAAAAGTCAATTAAATTGTTACCTTGCGCCAACGACACAGACGTGATTGGACGAACACAGCGACCCGTCAACGAGGCGTGTGCTGGCACTGAAGCGGAAGCGGACGGGTCTGGTGGTTAATGAGGGCACAACGAAGTAAATTCTGTCATCAAGGAAGGACGCACAACATCGACATCTCAGACAAAGTGTCACACTAGTCAGCAGAAACTTCGAGGTAGTCAAGGACTTCGTCTACCTCGGCTCAGCGGTAAATAGGACCAACAACACCAGCACCGAAGTACCTCTCGAAGGACAAAGCTTGCTTTATAGAACACCTTGATCATCCCAGTCCTACTCTATGGTCAGAAACCTGGACGTTACTAAAAGCAAATGAGGAAGGCCTTAGTCCTTTTAAAAGAAAAGTTTTGCGTGCGATTTTTGGTTCTTTTTGCGTTGATGTCATCTGGAGGAGAAGATTTTACGACGAACTCAAGGGGCTGTACAGCGTCATGCGCCTAGTAAAGCGTCATCGGATACAACGCTTAAAATGGCTAGACTATGTAGAGGTCATAGACACCACTGCTTCGGCCCGAAAAGTCTTAAAATCTGAGCCATTGGGACAATGCAACAGAGGACGGAATAGGCTAAGGTGGCGCATGTAAGTGGAGAAGGACTTCAACCAATTTGAAGTGCGCAACTGGAGGGACCTAGCAAAAGATCGTGCTGGCTGGAGAGGTATAGTGGTTGAAACCCAGGTCCACCTGAACTAAAGGGCCACAAGAATATGAAAAAGAAGAAGAAGAAGAAGCTCCAAAAGTTTGTATGCTAACAATCGTCTCGACGTTCCCATTTGAAAGTTATTTTCTCCCCTCATTCGGGCTAAGCTAAGGTTTTGGAATTGATTAGAATTTTCTTCAGAAATGTGTTACTGTGTGTTTCTACTTAGCTTTTCTTTCGAAACTGAAAATTGAATGGCACCGAAAATTTAATGACACAAACTTTTATTTAGCGCTTAAAAATTGTAATTCAAAATGTGAAACAGAAAATTTTATTTGAATACGAATATGATCATGGTTTGCTCCTGTGGGGCATATAGCGGTATTACACCTGACTTTGCCTTGGGTCAGTTTTATCACTTCCTTCCGAGATTTGCCGGCTTTTAGAAGAAATTTCCCCTTGATCGAACCCGTCTGCGTACTTCGTATAAGCGCTCTAAGCACCTCTTTGTACATTATCCATTTCGGTCAGAATATTGTCGGGAATCGTCTTACGCATTGGCATTTACTGACGAAGACTTGAAACTGCAAACAATAGATTGTAATTGCCTTCAAAGTAAATATGCCAGGCTAGAGTCAAGTGGATAAGTGGCTACAGAAGTAATCGTGGCGGCGCTGTTTGTACAAGGAAAGAGGTCAGATTCTACACTCCTTCAAGGAAATAAAAATTACTGACATGTTCAACAGTTTTCCAGTCTAGTAAGGAAGTTCCATCGCATCTTAAGTCCCTTTGCCAAAGCGTGTATAATTTATCCTGTGCACGAGCTAAGGAGTGAAGTCATAGTCAAGTTCAGGAAAGTTCTCCGTCGAGGTCATTTTCCTTAAAAGCGGTATTGCTTGTGAGGCTTAAAACATCACTCAATAACCCCGTGACTAAGCAATAAAAAAACATTTTCTAGAAAAATTGGACTTCTTTCCTTCAGGAGTGATATTTTAGAACAAGGTCAAAGATAATCTTGATAGGAAGCGGTGATTATGCTCTTTCCTAAGCCTGTCCTTACCCGGAATAAAAAATTGTAAAATATATAATCAAAAGGATTCTATTATCACTTCATTACCAAATCCCTTTTTGTAATTTCCTCCCATATGAAGGAAATGAATAGTTCTCCTTAATTCCTGACGACTGAGGTAATTACTAAGCTGTTGCTATCCTGTCCAAACCAACCTTAGGCGGATTGCATATCTCTTGTGACATCTACCTCAGAACTCATTTAATTCTATGACTTCCAATTTAAACCAATAAGCTCTTTTGCACCGTTCCATCTTTGCTTCAGTAGTCCTTCTGACACACTTTCTCCGACGAGCGCAATATAAAAAGTCAACTTCAGATTCTCCATCACCACTCGACGTTCTCATCCGTTAAAGACAGCCGTGTTCCCCCAAGTGGACACACACTTCATCGCTCTCTCGCCCCCAACTACGCCCCACTCTCCAGTCCGGTGTGCAGTGTATGAGAGAAAAGCATCCATCTGTCATCTGCCACTCCAGCAGCAGATTAGAGTGTGATATTAAAGAACTCCGTGTGCCTCCGCAGTGAAATCCTTGAAATCGGACCCATCATAAAGTTTAAACAGCAACCTCCCTCCACTCCCACCCCCACCTACAGACCCATTCTCAGCTTAACATTGCCCCAAATCCCATTGCATCACCGCCACTCGGTCCCTTCGGAACACTGACACAAATGTTTGAGTTTGCGAAACGTCAACATGCCATTCAGCCAAATTAGGGCACGCCATGAAAGAGCGCAATAAAGTTATAATATTCGTGTTGTGTACTACTTCAGTGTGTGCCTTGAGTGCCATGTGCGGCGGGTTGCACACGGCCCTCAGTGTGAGGCATTGACTATGACATTCCAATGAAAGTGCCTGTGTGTTTTATGCGCGCTGAAGAGAGGGGGCGATGCGTTTGCTTTTCATCATTCATTCGTGTCAGTCATTCGTGTGTGCCCGTAGAATGCCTCGGCACAATACCCGTTCAGCCATGGATGCCTTCGGGGGCGAATTGGTATCACTTACAAAGCTAGTTAAACTCAAACAGTTACAAGTTCTGAAAGGGTGGGTGTATGTGTGCTCTACTCCGAACAGGATGACGATTATCCTTGGCGACGATGCCAGCGTGCACAAGCAAACGCAATCACGGCACATGCGTGTGTGTGCTTAAAGGATTTCGATCATAGACGTATCAACATGAGAAGATACAAGAGCTTCTTGACGGATGAACGTTTTGTGTCGGATGCGGCTCAAGGGAAGCATGTCCCTTAATTAGGCTCCTTGGAAAATAATGCTGAACACATGGAGGCTGTTGACGCTGATGAAAGGTTACTCACGGAGGCGCTCTTTGTCGGTGAATAGTAAGTTGTAGCTTTGAATTAAATTCGTTGGTGGGGAGGGGGTGTCGTCCTTAATTATGGTGTTACCAAAATTGTGGTGATGGTATAAAGAAAGCGTTGCCTTACTTAATCCTTTGCATCACTTTCAAATTAACGAAGCATTGCCATAATTCACGGACCTGGATAAAGGATCCATCCGCAAAGTACCAACAATGAACCTCCTTCAAGCAGATTACCCATAATTGCCTTCAAGTTAAAAGACGGATAACAAGGAACCGTTCAAGTGAAACGAATTCAAGATAAAGAAACACGGACTACACCCAGAAATTTAAACAAGAATTAAAGAGCCCTTACCACAACCAGACGGGCAGCTATGCAGAAAAATAAAAATATGCTACCTGTGCAGACATTTAGTGGCCTGTGCACTCAGTGCGGCGTCCTTGGCGTTCGCTCCTCAACAGCATGTTCTAAAAGTGCCATCGCGCACCGTCACCGACGAACAGCGAATGATAGTGTTGCACCAACACCCCCGTGCGAAACGGCACAGTTAAGGTAACAAGAGGTGCAGAGAGCGTACTTCATTCCACCCCAAAGGATTTTCCCATTTTACTTTATTGCCGCACAACAAAAAGCAAAACCGGCAACAATACCAGTGTGGAGGTATTTTGTTTACCGAACGCTGGTGCCTCGCCGCGGAGGGACTGGATTGAATGAATGCAGGAAATAATATGGAGCGGTGTTCGGCCTTTTTTTTTCTGTGTGCTCTGCATGAAAGTTTTGACTACGCCGCCTGCGACAGGGAAGGTAAACATTTTGCACCGCGCACTGGCTGACAGGAATTTGGATGAATACGACCTGGAGCCTACGGTGTGCATACACAGCACTGTGTCCTTTTTTCCCCTTAACCGATTGTTTGAAATCGCTGCCATGTGTTCCTGGTTGGCTGGAGTGTAGTTTTAAATTGAAGCGGACAAAAGATCGCATGGTGAGCCTTTGTGGGAATTTTTATGTGCCAGGCAACGAATTGTGGAACGCAGCAAGTGTCTATTTTGACACTATCCAAGCTCACTCTCTCCATCCCATCAATTTTCCAACGCCCCTTTCTCTCCCAGCTGATTAAAATTCTCAGCAAACTATTCTCCTTTGATTTCTAGAGCGCCTCAGACCCCCGACGTTCTTCAAAATCCATTTCTCCAAGCAAAACAAAAAAAAAAAACCGGCGAGCAGCAGACTGTGAAACTTTGATTTTAGTTTTTCAGTTTAAATTAAAGTAAATTTTAACAACTCGCAGCAGAACGTGATAAACGAGCGCAACGAGCGCAGCCAAGTTAAGAAATATTTTAACCTTTTTCCGCCAGCACACCATTAAGACCCTTGAAATCGAGGCCGGCTTTTATTTGTTTCCTGCAACGCCGCACACAGAACTTCACTTTGCGACGTGGATTGCATTCGAGAAAAAGAACAACTTTGCACACTCGAAATGTAAAAATCCGCGCCCTCACTCGGCCGCCTGTGCGCCATCAACGGCAACTTTCCCTCGCTTGTTCTTGCGATGTTTTCAAGTATTGTTGGGTTTTGTTTGGCTTTCGGTCATGGTGTTGTGATGGATTCGGTTCTGTTTCTGTTTGTGAATAATTGGGTCAGTATTGTGGAAAAATACTCAAGCGGTGGGTGATTGGAGGGAGCGTTTTGAAGGGAGCGATGTATCCTGATGGGGGGTTTGCAGAGGAATTCAAGTTCAGTTTGAAGTGTTTGAGATGCAACGTGGGGGATTATTGGTGATGAAAAATTAAATTTATAGCCAGCTTAGGGGTTCTGGTACTTGGAAGCGGGGGACGCCTCGTTCGATACGCATCAGGAGAATTACCGAAAACTGTTCTAGAAGACGGATTTAATGGGGAGATTTAAAAGAGATATGCCCCTGTAATTGGAGCATTGTCCCTTCTAAAAAAAGGGACAGTCACAACGGCCTACCAATCGCCAAGTCTCTCACCGCATTTCCAGACCACCTTAAGAACAGAAGAGTTTCACAAGACGCCCTCTTTACCAGATGTCTTTAAGCATTTCTATTCGGATTTCTTCCACACTGGCGGACTTGCGAACTTTTAACGATTCAACAGCCAAAGTAACTTCCTCCACCGTTGGACTTTCTTCGGTCCCACCTAAGACAACAGCTCTGTCACTTATATTGTCTATACGCCGTGGTCTACCTTCTGTTCTTTTTATCTGTTTATATATGTTTATAAAATTTTAGACTAAAACACTAAGAAGCTGGTCACAGACAGCCTAATTGGCAATAAAACGTACATGTTCGCAAATGTAAAAAGACGAAGAAGAACGCAAACGTATAAAGACAAGTTAACGGCGGCAGATGCCAAGTTTAATACAGCCACCAGCATAGGAGATCGCTCTAAAGAACCAAAGCAGATCCTCGCGGCTACGAGCGACGCTCGGTTCATGCAATAGCCGCCGGTCTACTGTTCTACTGTACCCATCATTTGTAAACATAGGGGTGCCTCCGGTGGAATAACGCCATTCCGCAATACTTTCTCAAAATACAAAATATTTGGGTAGTAAGACCCGAAGATCAGGCTGTTGGTGCAACGTGCAACGTGCCTTAGAATCAGTTTTATAATGAAATTATCAATCGTTAGCCTTTGCCTCATTGTACGAGACCTCGTTGGGATAGAATTTCTTGTACTTGTGATTCGGGAGTTCGATACAACCTGAAAAAGGTCCGGAGACATTGCCAAGGACTCACGTTGATCCACACAGGACAGGCGTACGCCATCATCGGCCGTTCGGAGTCGGCATAAAACTGTAGGTCCCTTCTACTCACGAGAGAACAGAAGCACGCATAACGCGAGTAGTTGTTGTAGAAGCTAGGCCCTGGTCCCTTGTGGGCTGTAGTGCCACTCAATTATTATTATTATCTTCTTTTTGCAGATGACGTAGTTGTCCCCACGTGCTTCCTGACAGAACTCCAGCGCGCGCTCGATAGGTTTGTGGCCGTATGCACAAGTCTGAAGTTATAGTCATTTCTTGAGAGCCTGTCCATTGCACTCTACATGTAAGAGGAGTCCCATTAAAACAGGTGATGAGTGATGGAAGGAGCAACGCTGGGTTTTTTTTGTAGAACTGGACAGACTGGATCGGTTTTGAAGCAACTTGGCAGAACAGTTATAAAGAAGACCTCAGTCTTTTTGTTCCAACTACCACCTATGGTAATGAAATTTTTGTAGTGACTGGACGAGTATGAAAAACGAGTGTCCGTTCCGTTGCGGGTGTTATTCACCGAGATAGGGTGAGAAATGGGACAGAGCGGGGAATCAATCGACATTAAGCAGATTGAATGCATAGGATCTTCGGACCGAAAAAGGCTTTATTTCGTTGATTTGGACACGTGGTACGAATGTCCCCTTCCTCTCGACACCCGAGACATGCCCTTCCATCGGGTAGGCGACCGCTTGGCAGACCTATGGCGACGTAGTTGGATCAAGTCCTTGTTGCGCTTGGGAATAGCATGAGTTAAGGTCGATGGTGAAGGTTCGAGCGGCCTGGAGGTTTCTTGTGCATTCAACCCCTTTAGTGGAATATGAGGGAAGAAGAAGAAGCTGAAGATGATGGCGAATAAAAATGGATTTTTCTTATTTTTGTGAAAAAGAGCAAGATGTTAGTGATGATTATGATTGAGATAGTGACGATGGTTATGTGCCAAGTGACAACGAATCAAATAACGACAATATTTGATGATTTTGTTGATGAATTGATTAACCTAAGAAATCTTTACACGTAGTGCTGCTGGCAAAAAATGCAATATTCGAGTTTCAGAACGATAAGCATGGTAGATCAATTTTCGCATCAAAGATGGCGCTATGACGTTTTTGGACCAAAGGTTTTGATGACAAGGAGGCTAGATTAAGAATAGGACTAAGCCCGAATTCGTACAGTTTTTGACAAGTGGGTGCAACGGTTTAGCAAATCTTATGATCTCCTGACGAGAAATGAGCGTTTATACTCATGTTTTGGGCGGATATATTGTTGCCAGATCAAAAGGGGTGAAATATTTCTGCATCGCTTTAAGAAACCTAGACATTTCACTGCATTTTTCGCAATCTCGAATATGTGATCGTTACAACTATGTGTTAAGTTGATACACATACCAAGGATGAAAAGTTTTTCGGTTTCAGCAACGCTGGCTGTTTATTTTTGGAACAGCGTTGGATCTTGGAAGCATTAAATTCCACTCTATTCTACTTACTCCAATCGCTTATGCCGTCAAGATCGGAATTTAATTAGCTTAACATACGCTGCCATTCCAAGTCTATGAACAAAAAGGAAGTTCGAGAGCCAGGGAACGAATATGAAAAGCTTAAGGTACTATCATCAACGAAGGATTGGACTGGATAAGAAATGACAGACGGGAGATCATATAAAAATGAGGAAGAGTGTCAGAGACAAAACGGAGCCCTGTGGAACACCAGCATTATCAGCAATATCAGACTTGGGTTCAACTTGTATTGGACGGTTAGAAAGCTAATTACTAAACCATTGAATCATCGATACCATAAGCACTAGACAAGAGAGCCTGATGCCAGACTCTGCCAAATGCCTTTGAAATATCAAGCGCAACAATCTTGCTTTCCCATACATTGTGCAAAGATTGCTTCCATTTTTCGGTGAGGCAAGCCATCAAATTACCAGTCGACCTGTTGCTGCGGAAGCCGTACTGTTGGTCATTGAGAAGCTTCCGGGTTTCAAGATATTTTTTAAGTTGACGGCTTATTAACATTTCCATAACCTTAGCAAGAAGGAACGAGAGTGCTTTGTGTCGGTAGGAGGTGGGTGATGATGGTTCGTCCCTTTAAGGGCCTGGCTGGACAAATGCTGCTATCCACTTACTCGAAAAGAGCCCTAAAGAGTAGGACAGATGGAAAAGCTTACGCACTGGTTTTGCCCTCTTCAGAAGAACAGGGGGATATTTAATTTTGTTTGCATTCTTCAGGCGTCAGCTTACTCATTTTGAAATGTCAAACAAAACCAAATTAAATTATCTGTCAGCTAACAAACTGGCTGTCTGTTAAAATGTTATTGTGAACTTAAAGTTCTTTACCGACAAGTAAAACATTCATGGCCTTCGGGGACGATATGACAGTCGACCGTTGTGCTAGCACGCTCTCCAAGTGAAGTCTACTATTTCAATAGCCGCTTGAGGCTTAATATGTTCCAGTTGATCCATACTTTCTCACATATCATTGTCAATGACAGAAACTCCTTCATATTGCTCTTAAACTGTGTCAAAACCTATCTTAAAGTGGTTCCAACGTTGCACCCCTGAGTGAACAAAGGCAAGGCAGCAGTCTCATGCCTATTTTGTCATGCAGAATATAACCCACATAATCTTATGAAGTGCCTTTTCCAACTAACGGGCTGCTTGTACGAAATTGTGGCCATTGATTTCGTTATCCTCTGCGGTAACCCTCTTCGGTACGTCTTTGCTTTTATTATGAAAAGCCAACGTGTGCCAATAGTGAAACTTCTTCTTCTTCTTCTTCTTTTTGCGGCGCTACAGTCCGGGGTGGACCTGGTCCTCAACCCACATGCCTCTTCAGCTAACACGATCTTTCGTCAGCTGCCGCCAGTTGCACACTCCAAGTTGGTTGAGGTACTTCTCCACTTGTGTGCGCCACATAAGCCTAGGCCGTCATCTATTGCGTTGTCCCAATGGCTCAGATTCGAAGACTTTTCGGGCCGGAGAAGTAGTGTCCATCCGCTCTACATGGCCTAGCCACCTTAAGCGTTGTATCCGTAGACGCTTGACTATGTACATGTCGCTGTACAGCCCATAGAGTTCGTCGTTAAATCTTCTTCTCCAGATGCCATCAACGCAAACAGGACCAAAAATCGCACACAAAACTTTTCTCTCGAAAAGACTAAGGGCTTCCTCATCCGCTTTTAACAGCGTCCAGGTTTCCGCGCCATAGAGTAGGACTGGGCAATGGTGAAACTGACTTACCCAATTCTTGATGGCCGCTTCCAAAGAAGAAGTGTCAGCGTAGACAGCATCCACATACTCTTTGACTTTGCTGAGAGCTTAGCCCTCAAAAAACCAGAAGTAGCAACGCATACTGATACCCACTGAGTTGCCCGCTTCAAAACGCGTTCAAAGTAAAACTACAAGTTCCACGAAATTTGTCTAAATTTGCGCCTCCCATCGGCTTGTACTTATCCTAACTCCATATCGAGATTGCTTGAAGCACACTTACCTTCGTCATGGTTTTCTTCTGTACTTCTTTACGAAAGTTTGGAATCCAGCCTGATGCCTTCCTTCCCACAGTTATTGTTCTTTAAGGACCAACTTCGAACCATCGTTAAGTCGTCCCTGCACCCAACGCAGCATTAATTTCCCAAATAAAACGAGCCAAATTTCCAAATTACCACCAATAAAAACCAATTATCGTGGACGACCTAGCATTCGATTCCCACCCACCAACCCACCATCTGATGTCATCGATCTTAAGCCCCCTAAGTCCTTTTCTGCGAATTTTCCTTGAAAACTTTAAGACATCTGGAGCTTTGCTGTTATTTATTTCCCTCGAATTCACCCAATAACTCACCACCCCATCCATTGGAGGCTCCTCTGAATAATTAAAAACCCATTAAAGCTCGCAAAGGACAACAGTCGCCATCACCCTTAAAGAAACTACCCACCCCATCTTCTCCGGCATCCCCGAACTCCTCGATCGGCGTGCTGCTTTTTTTTCGCGAAACTTTCACCTAAGTCCCCAGAAGGACTTCGCCTGAGCAGCGACTGTAAAATCGATCTTTTTGTGACCGGCAAGGAGCGGTGGAACCCCACTTTTCGGCATTGGATCACGACCAAGTGGCGAAACTGCATGATGGCAGCACAAAAAGAATTTATGAAACAATTTTTAGGGAATCAACGGAGGTGCCACTGCGAAGTATCGTTTCATCGGGTGCACTGCAACATATTGATTTTTATTTTACCTTTCCATGGGCTTGGGGTGGAAGGCGCTGTCGGGGGAGTGTGCACTTCGTTGTTGATAGTTGTGTGATTTACTCAATTTTGAATTTGAGAATGATGTGTGCCTTTCCAATGTTACTTGCTGGAGAGCGTTTTCTGCGAAAACAAATCCCAGTGCTCTGAGTCAGTGACTGGAGGTCTTACGCAAGTTTGGTTTGTGGGTGGCTTGTATGAGCGGCAATACGATGGGACACCGACATCACCGCATCCAACTATTGATGATATGATGTTCCACTTCCAATAATGCCGCAGACTTAAAGTGCTCATTGGCTTGTTTCAGGGTTCTGTATTAAAGGCGATTCGACGAAGTGTTTCCTGTAGCGAACATGGGGACTCTGAAAGGAAAAGACAATGACTGAATGGCTACGACAAGATGTGTAACTACCAAGCTCCAGAAACCCAAATTCTGGCGAAACGTATGACAACCATAAAACAACTTGTCAACCTGATCACCATCATTTCAGGGACCCTATGGCTGCATTAAAGACTTCTTTTGGGACGCACAAAAGATCTCCTGGTCCCTCGATTATTCGGCAATGGCTTAAACTCATCAGAAGTTATTCCTAAGCGCAACCAGGCGAGTCCTCTGGACCATCCACTTTGCTCTGATCTACTGAGTGGTTACCTACATGATAAAACTGCACCTAAGGCACGCCTCGGAAGTTGTGATGAAGGGGAGATCCATGTGGTCAAACTATGTAAGCATCCGAAGAAGTAGCTGCTCAACACTGTGTTTCCCCCATGCTGTCACGTTTCGCACCCTATCCCGCTGTACAGCTCCCTCAATAGCACGGAGAAGTCCGCTATACGCAACTTCTATTTGCGGTCTTATTCTTTCGCTCATTAGCGAATCTTAATTACACAAGTTGAGAGTTTGAAAAAAGAACTGAGTTAAAAGCCGGTAAGTTAGCCTTGACACCATGCTCCGCCTTCCTTACTACTGATCTCCCAAACTGCTTTAAAATTGATTCAGGTTGGTCAGTTCAGCAAGAAAGCTCAGCGTTACCCCTCCCGGCGCTTGTAAAAAAGACTCTGAGATACTGAAACACATGATAACGTGTAGAGTGCATTGGACAGGCTGTAGATTGGGCAACGGTAGATCGGCTTAGTATGCTCACATGCCTTCTCAACTTGCACCCTTAGTGAAAACCTGTATGCTTGCTCTTGTACCCAAAAGAAGACTGCATTGTTCATCCTCTAACTTGAACTCAACCAACAGCTGTCTTCAATCAAAAATGGTTTTCTTTCATAGGCTTGCATATCCTATGTAGTGCTTAGTTTCACAGGTTCATAGGTCCACAAGTTATCAGTCTAAAGTAGACACATGATGATCTTAAGTGAGCTACGACTTCATAAAGGGTTGAAACAAAAAAAAAAATAAGAAAAAAAGTGAGCAGTTCAGGACTTCCAACAAGTACATACAGACAGTAAATGCTTCTAAAAACCAGACAATAAGCAATAATTCTGAATAAGCTAAATAATCACATATGTATGGCCAAACATGACGAGCTCTAGTTCCTCCGAAGAAAACTGCATTTACTGGCTTGCACGGTACATCGTTTTGTTGGTGCCGATGTCGAACTAAGGAGGTGGTTCAGAAGAGTCCCAAAAAATAACCGACAGAATACCCAATGACAGAATCAAGTGAATCTGTAATCCAAAGGTAGTGTTCTAACTTCGGAGGTAAATGTTAAGCGGCTGATAAGTCCAAGAAGTGCTGCATTAACTGAACTACCTCCCTTGCCTCTCGCTTTTTTGCTCTTCATTCAATGCTTCATAAAAAGTGTTACAGTGATCGGATTTAGTTCAAATATGCGTCGTTTTGTTCGATAATCTGTTTCCATCTAGACGGCAACTTTATAATATCCCCCTCGTAGATGCCCTCCTATTGCCAAAAACCTGGACGTTACTAAAAGCGCATGATGAAGCTTCTTTTCGAGAGAAAAGTTTTGCGTACGATTTTTGGTCCTGTTTTGGTTGATGGCACCTGGAGAAGAAAATTCAACGACGAACTCTTTGGGCTGTAGAGCGACATGCTCAGAGTCAAGCGTCTTCGGATACAACGCTTAAGATGGCTAGGCCATGCAGAGCCTATGGACAACAATACTCTTGCCCAAAAAGTCTTTTAATCTGAGCCATTGGGACAGCGGAACAGAGACCTCAGCCTCTGCTCGCACACAAGTGGAGAAGGACCTCAACCAACTTGGAGTGTGCAACTGGCGGCGGCTGCCGAAAGATCGTGTTAGCTTGAGAAGCATGTTGGTTGAGATCCAGGTCTACCCCGAACTGTAGCGCCAGAAGAAGAAGATAAAAAAGAATTCACGTCCTGTGCTAAAAGAAGTCGCCTAACATTTAATCCTTAATTTCTGGCCAAAGAAGTACGTTATCATAGCGAACACCCCTCACGGTCACTGCTTGGCCGACCTCATTTTCGAAAAAGTTCTTCCTGATGACGCCACACCGCACCAAACAGTCACTCTTTGTGGATGCACCTACATTTCAAGAATCTCTAGTGGATTCTCATTTACCCGAATTCGGCAGTTCTGCGTTTTAATGAATCCACCGACGGAAAGCGTTCCTCGTCGCTGTGGGTGTTTTTCTTTGTAAAGTCCCTACACACATCTGCCTATTCAACTGATAATTCGGAGTATTGATGACACTTGAAGTCAGTAGGCTCGGAATTCACATCAGTGATGTTCTTGAAATGATCACTTATTGGGCATGACGACGAGTCGAGGTTTGAGATGGTTCCCCAACACTATCGCGAACAAATGTTTTCTACAGAACGTACTGGACGAGCATGCTCAGGTGTCTTCACATTTCTAACAAGCCAGCTTTGCTAAAATTTGCGCACGATTCTGTCAATATTCGATTTTGCTGACCAATTGCTCACAACACTGTAAGCTGAGCATAGTGTGAAAGCCAGACAGACAGTCACAGCGAAGCAACTAAATTCCTTTAAACGAAAAATAAATATTTTCCCGAACCAATGCCCACTGAACACAGCCAAGCAGGTTACTGTTTTCAAGGCAACAGAATGATGCCTAAGGTTCATTTGATTCAGAATTAAATTTTAAAAATACTAAATATCTAAATTTTGTCTAGTTTTGCATTTGTTTTGAAACTTTCAGGAGTTCCAGGAACAAACTCCTGAACTCCTTCCCCGAAGCGAATTGCTGCGCAGTATTTAAATTCTATGAAAATTTCCATCACGCAGAGAAACTCGCATAGTCCTCATTGAAAATGCCAGACAGTAGACGTTTAAATCTCCGCTTCCGGCTGTGTGAGTCTATATCTGTGGCTGGGACTCCTTGTGTGTGTACCTCCAGATCACAAATGAACACGGGCCCAAAGGGTACTTCGGTTGCTCATGAATCTGAAATCAGAGTTGTAGTAGATGCTTAATTTCACGCAACTCTTGCGCAATTTATTCAAGCCCCTCTTGAGTCTGAGCGCAAGAGAAGTGTTTTCGTTTTTCGCCGCTTTAGGTGAGAGCAGATGCATAACTCAAGTAATCATCGCATATGCATAAGGATATGCATCCCGGCTACATGCAGCCACATGAATATTCATGTGCTGGCGGAGAAACAAAAAACTAGGTGTGCCACTGTGTTGTCTGGCATCTGCGACGCTTCGAAATCATAATCACTCCTGGAAGTCGGTAGGGCTGGCCACTGGCACAATGGACGCTCCTGATGCATTTGCATTGCAAATTGCATTTTTTTCCCCAGCAATTCGACGACTGCTGGCTAAACATAGGGCTGGTGCAGGAAATTTGTGATGTGATGCCTTTCAGATGGACAACCTACCAGTCCGTTCCACTCCACTCAATGGCCGTTCATAAACCTAATGTGTTGAATAGCCTCGAAAATTATAGCCCGAGCGGCAGCTTAACTCTCGCAATCGAATCACTCTGTGCGGAGAGTGGAAGCACATCCTTGACGCTCCATATCATGCGAGAATATTGGCAGTGAAACTGTCAAGCTGAAGACATTCGCATTCAAGGTCCCCCCTCCGTCATCTTCATAAAACCATCAAACGACCTTCCTGTTGTGTGTCCGCATTCGATTTCAGTTCGACAAAGTCATGCAGAACTCACATTCATCCTCGTATCGAAGTCGTAAAAGGCGCTCCTAAAAATCTGATGATTTACTGCGAATGAGGGGGGAGACGGTGGACGGATCCAAATTGCCAGAGACAATGAAATCTCAGGGCACATGAAGAGTTTTATGTCAACTCCAAGGGCCCGTGACGGCTGCGGAGAAGTTTTAAAATTCTTCTCTATTTACAAATAGGAGCATGTTTGGGGCTGGAACGGGCTACGAGGATGTGGATGAAGCAGTTCGTCCTTATCGGAGTTTTATTAGGTTACCGCCGCCGTCGCTGCTACATGTCGGCACATAAAAGGATTATAAATCACGAGGCCAGAGCAACAGACTGCGCATGCAGGCTAACAGGCCCCTTTGGGCCAACCATCTCATTGGGCAGCACCCCTCGAGGTGTTACAACACAGGGGCGTGAGTGAAATTTGAGACTTTCACTTTGTGTGCATTCATGAATTATGGAAGCGTGAAATTGAAAATTATGAGTGGCCAGCACAGTGCAGTATTCTGCATGACTGCCATCGGATTGAAGCGGCCCACTGAGGGTGTGACTTACACGAGAGGACGGGGAGCGTGGAGTGTGTGCTTCCTCCCTCCTTGTGCGGCTTGTTGCAATTATGGGGATGACAGTGGATATTGATGGAGTGGAGGAACGCAACACGCGTGAATCGATTATTATGGCAGAGTTTCGCGTCACACATGTCTCATCGGCGTGTCGCAATTGAAGGCTGATTCGGGCCAATCAAATACGATTTCCCACCCTGGTCATTGCTGGCATTCAACTCTGCTGACTGTCGATTGAAGTGAGGTCGAGTGAAAGGGACGAGCAATGACCTGACCACAGAGGACTGTCCCTGAGGAATCTCGAATGCTGCAAAGAATCTTTGTTCTCTCCTGCCATATGAGGATGAAGGACACATCTCGATGAGCCAGTGTCCAGTGCAAGTATGAAGTTCTCATCCAAATGGGCTTCAACCAAATAATGGGAATAGTGGAGTTAATTTACTTGCCGAGCATATCCCGCCCAGGGCAACTGCAGACAGATTTGATGATCAGATGACACCCTCTGTTCTCGGGCAAATCTCCGTCAAAGCGCTTCCGCACACAATCAAATTGGAAACCAATTTCCTCAAACTCAATCCCCAAAACTGCTTGCAATCCGATGAATCAGTCAAACCCTCTCACATTATCACATCAAATGCGAACACTTTGATTCATTGACTAATCGACAGCCTTGATGGAACAGTGCGATTGCAACGAATTCCTTCTCTTCTCCACAGCGCTGCCGACAGCGTCATCTGAGGCTCATTTGAATGCAAGCACTTGAAGAGCAGACGTGCAATGACGCGCTCGTTACATCGTAAGATTTTGAATTCATCCTAGGACCAAGTGCTTCGCTTGTGCGGTGCCGTGGATCAAAAGCGCCAATGGCAAAGTAATTCACCCACTAGAGCTCGCTTTCACAGCAATTTCTACGCAATCAGTTCTGTGAGGCGGTGGTGCAGTCTATTGTATTCCCTCAAGTATCAGGTAACACACATGTCACTTGGAGAAAATCGATCTCCGGTCTGAGGAAGGGAAAGGGCTGTGCATGCGGTCTTGTGCTTCTAGTGATTAAGGGACGGGTCTTATTCCAGCCACAAACCATATTTGTTTCGTAAATTTAAACAATTAGTCAAACTATTTGCGGTGAAGGGTAATGGCCAGCCAAGAGACGGAGGACAGGTGACATCGGGTAATGGGGTGAATAAATCTGAAGTGTTTTGTCTGGCCTTCATTCAATGCATGGAGAAGCAGGTGATACCAAGGAACCCAGACAGGCCAACCACAAGGAGACATGATTTGATATCGTTTCAAGTACATTTGAGTGCTTGGCAGTGTATGGGCTCTGGTCTGAGTTGGCAACCACCTTTGAGGGATTTTGAATGAGAGACTTGGTTGTGCCTGTCTCCGACGGTTAGATTGACATAACTTAATTAGGGGGAAAGACCAACGCATTTGAGTTGAAAGACGGCATGCCGATGTAGGAGTACCAGTGAAAGTAAATCAAGTCTGCTCAAAATAGGAAAAACAAACCCGTAGCCATTTGGAATCCATAGACGAGCCAATAAAAAAAATAAGCGATTGAAAAACGAAACAGCAATGCGAATACGATAAAGACAAAATGTACCCATAGCTAGCACAGTTTTCTGTTGCGTTCTTCAAAGGGCTCGCAATTGAAGGCTCGACCTCCCAACAGTCTGGACCATCTAACTTGAACCGAATAACTTTTATCTTATCTGACCAAATCTCCCGCATGCAGTCCAGATTGTATGTACATACATGCCCAATCTTGGGAAGGGTGGTGATGGTGGACCTGAATGAAACTTTCTTAAGTGTCCGAAACGAATGACGCACCAGGAGCAATGGGAGTACCCGATGCTCGATTACTGGAAAATACATATATTCTGAAAACTCACACCCTGAACACTGCAACCGCTCATTTTTCAGTTCTGCCCTTTCCGCTTTGGTTTGCTTTCGTTTTAAGTGGAATTTCACGATGAGTAAGCATAAATCATTTCAGTTATTTACGGCTCTCATCATGTGGGGGATCATATTATCGACGGTTGGTACGTTTACCGTGTGTCTCTTCGAGTTGTCGCGCCCAAACCTTCGCAGATCTCGATGGCGGGAATGAGCATATGCGTTCATCTACCTTTGGTAGAGGCATTTCATTTGTCTTCCTATAAATGCAACTCGTTCTTCTCCCTTTACAACTTTGGCTTGCTGCCGGTCCAGGGTTCTTCTGGTGGTACATCCTCATAAGGTCGTCTGCAAGAACGCTTATTGGCAGGATTCCTACTATGGCGAAGGATGACTCATCAGAAATATTCCTGAAACCACTGATAGTTGCGCAGAGTCTTCATCCATTTCACTTGCCCTGTCTTCTAGCACATACAGGAAACTGAAGTGACTACTCTTGAGAGCTGAGTCCTGCGTGCATAGTCGAGACCACCAATATTTGGAAGCATTAAAGAGAGTGCTGATTGTACAAGAGATGGCACACCTCAGACAAAATAGTTGAAAACTTCCCAATGGTTATGGAAATTTCGCTAATATAAGAGAGGTCAAATATCTCCCTTCCGCTCTTTTTTGTCTTTTTGATTTTCCGGCTATGTACAAAGCGCTACAGAGCTTGTATCTGGCAATACTATACATCATTTGAAATTTATTGACATATCCTACAAAACGACGCTATCCTTGATTGGTTTGGAAATTGTGCTCAACAGTTACAGACGTGTAAGCATGGAGTTCACAAATGCCGAAATTCACGCTATATTAAAGTTCCTCTTCGTTAAAGGCAAATCCGCTAAAGAAACGTTCCGTGAGATTAATACACCATTTGGGGGATGGTACTCCATCACTTCGAACTGCGGATGAATGGTTTCAACGGTTCAGAGCCGGTGAAAACGACACCATGGATAAGCCAGCAGGCGGAAGACCTGTGACGACGAATACCGATCGAATCATGGAAATTATCAAGTCAGACCGGCATGTGGTATCTCGTGACATCACTCAGGAGATGATAGTTAGTCACCAAATCATTTTAAACTATTTACAGAAGGCTGGATACAAAAAAGGTTGATGTTTCGAAGCAAAAAAACCTTCTAGACCGAATCAACGCCTGCGATATGCTGCTGAAACGGAACGAACTCGATTCATTTTTGAAGCGGATGGTTACTGGCGACGAAAAGTGGATCACATACGACAATATTTAGGGAAAACGGTCATGGTAAGAGGCCGGTGTCCCAAATAGTGGACAAGTCGGGATTGAAGGCCAGGAAGGTTTTGCTGGGTTATGATGTTGTTAATAACCTAAGGTGACTGTCTAACAAATTTCATCAAAGTCGGCCCATCCGTTCTGAACTAGAAAATCTATAGTCTCAGCAAGGTGAGCCGATGTTAAATATCGATGAAGAGGCAGAAACAAATATTGTCTACTCCTGATAAGCAGGCATGGTTGTGTTTGTATACACAACAGCTAGATTTCCTATGATACGTTAACTGTTATTACGTTTCTTTAGTGATGGAGATCCTTAAAATAAGAGACTGCCTCGCACTGAAAGCGATTTGCTTCCTATAATAGTAAAGAGAAAATGTTTATCAGACTTAATAATCACTATAAAAATCGAACCATTTCAGTTTCATATGTCAGAGTCTATTATACAGCTGAGAGCACCTCCACGTTATGAACGGATGAAAGAAGTTAATTTGCTTGCTGAACTGAAACAAACTGAACGTGGAGTTTATTGACGTTTACCAAACGGTGATTCCCCACGTTTCGTCGCATATATCGCAGCTCAATGTTTTCCACGAGATGTCACTGTCACAAGCACTTGCTTCTTAAGAAGTCTTATCGCTTTAGCTTTCGTTTTTGAGAATATTCACACTTCCCCTGCGTAGAACATCTGCTTTAGTTAGCAACTTGTTTCGAGATATGCTCCATCTGTCCATTTTGGAAATCCAGTGTCCGTAATGCAAGAGAAGTTCTTCCTTGCCTCAGAAATTACATAAATTCCCCACTGATACGTTCTTCACATTCAAGATGTTAATGCAATTTTCTTCCTGCTCTTGGAGGTATATATATTCAACTCAATTTACCTTCGCTCCTAACTCAGGCCTTAACATGTTTTGCAAGTGATTTCTAAATTTCATTATAATACCTCAAACTAACCAACCATTAGTAAGGCCATCCATTCCCCTTCCACCCCAACAGTCATTGGCCGATCTCACATGAGCATCCCTGCAAATAAGCAAATAAGGCAAATATGGCAACTGATTCGAAGCAATTCAAAATTGAATTTGCATACCCATTCATCCAACGAGCCACACAAATTCGGTAAGTAGTTTATTTACGAGATGGTCACTCAAATGAATGTCAATATTGACACCTACAATCTGCACCGTGACTGCATTCAATTGCACCCCGGAACCGTGACAGGGTGCCGGTGCATCGATGACATCCGTATTTACTGAACCAATTAATGCAGCTGACTGCTGCCGCAGGCGCTGGCCGATGATGATTATCTAACGGCCGGCACGCAATTCGAGTGTAATTACTGAAAATGTGAAAATCTGTATCGATTGATTCCAATTCAATTTCCATCTGATGGTTGTTTGCTTGTCGGTATTGTTTTATTCCGATGCATGATCTGACATAAAATCAGATCAAACCGAGATTTTATTAAGTGGAAATCTAAATGGAACAAACTCGTGCATTGCGTATCCGCAGCGGATGGAGCATGGCACTGGCTGTGGTCTCATATGGGGGGAAAACAGCATTAAGGCGGGTAATTATTTTGTAGTGGTTTAGAAATTGCTACAGGGCCATAGTCGGACAATGAAGTTTTAGATGAGGTTCATGAGCATCATGAGGCAAGGGCATTCGGATGGTATCTCCATGCAGCTGCAATGGACTACGGGATCGGTTCGTGAGCTCTGTGAACAACATTACGGAAAGAGATCAGGTTGTGATGAAGGGAGATGGAAAGGTGATATGTTAGAAATGAAGTAGAAGAAATGTGGAGTTGGACACACAAGTCGAAGGTCATATGTTCGACTCCTTGACTTAAATGTTCATCTCGCCTTTATTCACTTCGCTACGTCTTTCCAATGTAAACAAAATGTCTATGAAGCGCTTCTCAAATTTCGCCTTTTGACATCGGCACGAAGTGAAGGTCTCCTCAATACGTGAGAAAACTGTAGTTGCTATAGAAGTTAGAACCTGGTCCTTTTTGGGCTGTAGTACGAAAAAGACCAAAGAAAGTTCCAAATGAGAAAAAAATGGAAATGCCCCTGATCCTTGTAGTCTGTCACCCAAAACCTGATTTATTAAACTATTCTCTCATCCATCTATTTGACTAAAGAGAGCTTCCGTAATTCTTAAATTTTGAAAAAGTCATTTCTGCAGACTTTTAAACGAAGCCTCAAGCTTGCTGCAGTGCAGGACGTTCCTACGCAATTTCAAGAATTCCCTCTTTCCGACTTATACTAGATTAAGAAAGCAGAAAGGAGATTAAAGTCAAACAAAACTGTTACTTAAAGGAGATGTGAGTCTGTGCATAGGACAGCACATTTCTAAGATGCTACTGAAGGAGAAACTCAAGCATGGAGATCGCTTTGAATTCGCCAACGACTGAGGGATGGTATCCCGTACAATTTTTTGAACTGTGCCTCTGACACTGCGGAAGCTCCTTAGGAAAAGCTAAGAACTTGACACCTACCAAACTATTCGTCGAATTCAAGGCGGCGTATGTTAGCGTTTATAGAGCTGAGCTATAGAGTGAGTGTCCTCATTCAGCATTCCTACCAAACGCGTGAGATAACACAAGATTCTCCATCAAAGCCGATATGGATGGACATTTTGATCTTTTCGAAATTGTTGACCTTTCTATCATAGGAATTTTTTTTAAGACAGTCGTCCGCCACACAAATGCCACAATTTTTAAGTATTCCGAGGCCGAGACATTATTAAGCAAGCCAGGAACGTTACTGAAACGTCGAAAATAGTTTCGGCAGCACATAGGGGCAAAGTAAAGATGTGCCTTTGAAAACTGACTGAGGAAGCCTTGGTAATTTCAAGAGAAGCACTTCAAATGCGATATTTGGTCCAATCCAGGCGGTACGCCTTAAGTGTTTGTAGGCAATAATTACAAGTTCCTTTAAGCTGAAAACATTGGGGAAGCCGGTTGAATAAGATGTACACAAAACTGCCTTGGGTATGCACTCGTAGAAAAGCTCCCTAGATTGCGTTTCAAAATCTCGTTTGCAGAACTAAATGTGCACTTGACAGGATGTAATATGCGCGCACTGTGAACATTCATTGACCTAAGGAGTGCTTTTGACAATACGGCTTTTTTTGGCATTCATAACGCAGCCAGAGGAGGCATAGAAGAATCATCGGACTTTCGGATAAAATTAATGCTGATGAAAAGACAGGGGCGGAGGTAAAGAGAGGCTGACCACAAGGTTAAGTCCTGTCTTATCTCCTATTCTGCATTTTTATCGACTCCTTACTTGTCGCCTTGTCTTTGCCTTTGATGTTGTCGCACTTCTCACCAAATCATGCCAATCGACTGTATACTTAAGTCGGCAGGCGACTCTTAACATGATCGATGCCTTGTGTATCAGGAATGGACTTTAAGTCAATTTTCTGAAAACCGAGATTGTTCTCTTCACGAGGGGAAAATCTGGCTGGTCGGACTCAACTAGTACCAAAAGGTGCCACTATTCCCTTTTCCGATGAGGATAAATAGGAGGGTTTTGTCCTAGATAAGAAACTTTTTGAAAAAATGGTTGAGATAAAAACCTTCGAGGTGCTGTAAGTTTATTGGATGTGTAAGGGAATGTTTGGCAAAACCTAGAGCCTATCTCCGAGAAAATCCGGTATACAATAAGACCTCTCCTCTGCTCCCTTGCGTAAGATAAGCTTTCACGTAAATACATGAATGCTGCTTTAACCAAGCTTCAAAAACCTGTCTGTCTTGGGGCTTTCTCTAGTAAAAATGGCTCTTCTTTTGATGCATTGCTGGATATCGTTCCCCTTAATGTCTGCATCATGGGATGCACAATCAAGGTCATCTTGCGAATTAAAGGAATTGGTCTTTGGTTTACCTTGCACTGGAGCTTTAATGACCTAGCAGACCGCATCTCCTGTGATACCAGTCTCAGGAATACGTCGTCTGGTGCGATGACACCAAAAATTCAACTGCGTTGTTTAAACAATTCATCGGTCTTTGTGTCAAGCACTGGCTCTGGCCAAAAATGGAACCAGGAAGGAATTGGGTTTGCACGGATGGCTCCAAGAAGTTGAAGGGATCTGGAGCTAGGGCCTTCTTGGAAAACGACAACATTAGACTCCACACCTTTTTAGGTGACTTTGCGTCGGTTTGCCAATCGGAAACCCTTGCAATCGTAATGATCACGAATTATGTTGTGAAGAGCAGATGTAGCGGATGAACTTTCTCTACTGTACTCAAGGCCTTAGTCAACCCTCTAACCACTTCCCATATAATGGAGGAATGCAAACCTTTCTTTAATTTAGTCGGCAGGCTATATTCGCTAAGACTTGTCTGAGTGCCGAGGCGCCACGAGATTATAGGTAAAGAGATTCTCGATGGACTTGCTGGGCAAGGATCAAAAGTGGTACTCGTAGGGCCCGAATCAACATTAGGACCGACCGCGTCCTTGATCTTCCATGGAAAATTGAGTCTCTCGTCAGTACAACCAGAAATGGCATGACTCTCCAGGTTGCAGGCTGAACAATTGCATGCTCCGAAACGTCAGTAAGAAATCCGCGGCATTTTTTTTATTTTTATTTATACTTAAAAAACTGCAGACGACTTCTGGCTGGTAGTGCAATGGACAAGTTTCTGATTGTAAGCGCTCCAGTGTAGTGTTTCCCAACCTAAAAAAAAAAATAAAATAAATAAAAACGTTTGTGACTACAATAGGGGTGTAGGTTATGAGAAGCACTTGAACAGCAATGCCTAAGCTTGTTAAAAAGTCTTATCCTAGCCATCGGGATAATGCAGCAGGGGGCGTCCTCCGTCAGGTGGAGGAGAAAATTCTTGTGTTCAACTGAAGACAGCTGGCAAATATTTTCGTAGGCGAAGGTTTATCTGCGACTGAAGCGCTAAGATGAGTAAGAATTTATCAGCGCCTGGGTATTCCAATGAATCTGTGACATACGTCATCATGAGCCTTAGTTACTGTTGATCGGGGCTTTTTTTTTCAAAAATTTAGAAGTTAGAGAGTTAAAAAGTGTATTGGTCGTAGTTCGATTTTGGACATATTTAGGCTCATACAGTGTTCTGTCTGCAGCTGTCTGATTCAAACATCTTATTTCTCACTACTTTAAATATGTGTTATTTTCCAAATTGTACGACTCTCCATACGGTGAATATAAGACTGCGCGCGAGCACGACTCTGCTTAGTTGATGGGTCCTTTTCCAGAGAAAGCAAACGTCAATTAAAATTAAAAAAGTTTTTTAAACTCAAAGAAAAAACTTCACAGTCTTCCTTGCTGACTCGAGTGTTGCCCGTAAAAATACATTACCCCGTCAAATCACTAGCACAAATCAATCCAAAGCGTTGTACGATGCGTCATGGCATCAAATCTAATTTGTATCATCATCCAGAGAACGTATTGAAGTTCATTGCATAGAGAGAACCCAATGATGCAGCAATTTCCAATTACTAGCAAGTAATCCACTACCGCACTACGAAATAGGGCAAACAGAACTACAAATTATCCCTACACCTAACAACGCCAAGCATCTGCCAATCCACCCAAATTGAACTTCCGGATGCTGTGCCACATTCAGTGGTAACCTCCATCCAATCGATCTCATTATAAAGAGCACTATCCATACCCATGTAAGCGATGGAGGAGTACAAGCGCCCCAACTCCATGTCAACATGCAACAGTCCACAGCAACAAGATGTAGCATTATTAAATCTCAACAATGTGAGCGCTTCAGAGGACAATATTCGCTCCAATCGCGTCAAACCTCCCTCGAACAGCAACATCGACAGAGGGCATGCAGGAGAGGCGTGTAGCGTCAGATAACCGAATCGTAAAACTCAAATATGTTGTTAACAAGGTGCTTTTCATTCCATCCACAATCCCACTAATGCCGCCCGAATCTGTGGCTTCCGCCGCCAAGCACTGTCGCAGCAGGTGGGTGGGCATAATGAGAAAATCAATTCCAGATGGAAATTTGAAAGCGCCATCAGTTCACTGAGTGCACATTTCAATCCGCCGTTACACACTCGCATTGGCCTCATTCTTTCGCCCGTTTCCTAGTCGCATGTCCGGGGCGCGCACTCTGTCGGATGTATTTTTTGGCAGATTTCGTTCGTGCCCTTCACTGGTGATTACAAGTCGAGGCTGGCGCTGGTGGGTTATCAGATGAAGACATCCTTACGGTGGGGTGTAGCACGTTTCAAGGACTCAAATCCTGCGGCTGCGAGGGTCGTTAGCAGTCGCCCATTAAAGCGGCGAGTTAGTTATTCATTGGCTCCGCCCGCTGCTCCTGAATAACTTATCCGCTGAGGTCTGTGGAGTAGGTTCAAGGATACTGTGTCGAACGCGGCACGAATGTGGAATGTGCGTGTAGCGGAGCAACTGGAAATCGATAAGTATCTAGAAATCCAGTGAAACGAAAAATAATGGCTGTGCAAGACAATGGAATTTCTGCCTGCCCGGAAAACCAAATTTACGCAGAACCGGGAAGCAGCTGCAGGCCTAGACAAGAAGACCATCCATCCATCATCCATACACGTCAACATCGACGAAATTCGCTTCTATAAATAATTCAGGACCGAAGTTAATTGCTCGCCCGTAAGAGCCATTTTAGGAATTATAACCTAGCCACGTGTAATATCCTCATACCAGAACAGAAAGTAAACCCGAGGTCAGTCCTGGGCAGTCTGCCGAGCTGAGTGGTCGCCGCCGGCCCTCAATATTTAATGAAGAAATTAAATTAACTCAGGCGATTAGGACACCCCCTTGCTGCATGCAATTAATTCACGAACTAAAAGCTTTTTAAGGTACCCGTTCGAGGGTGAATGACACCATAGTTTGCATGTAAGTGTGGTGTGCTCTAGTGGTGATGCTGTTTGCTACTTGTACTCGACGTGGACTGTGCGAAATGCGTGGTCACTCATTTTGGAAGTGGTCCTTAACTTTCGACGCTCAGTGTTTTATGTGGAATGTCAATTTTCATAAAATTCCTGCACATGGCGGGATATTTGCGAGAGAAGTGCCTTTAACTACGAGGGAGTCGATAAGAAGGGGGCGCGACAAAAATTCGTTATGTGGCCGTAAAGTGGTGCTAGGGAAGCCGATTTCGATCTCGGAAAATGTTGCTTTAAATGAAGGACACAATTTGTTTCAGATTTAATTCCCGTTCCGGTGGTATATTTGTGGGATGAGGAGACACATTCAAATTGGAACAACTTTTTGCAGTGTGAAGTGAGGAAGAATGAAATGGCTCCATAGTCTACAAGAAAACAGGAACTACGTTCAGCAGCGCGAGGGAATTAATTTGTGTCACTTTGTAATAAAGACAGAAGGGGCATCTCGTAAATTTTGTACAACACTGAATAAAAAAGAAAAACTTAAATTTTTGAAATGTAACGACCAACTTCTAAACACAGGCTCGATCCACTTGAACTTGTCTGAAACTGCCCAAAAAGTACGTCCACCAGAGGTCTGCAAATTAAGCCTCTGTGGCAGCAATATCTCCGTCACTGGACTTAAATTTCTTCCTTCGACTTCTTCAAGCCGTCAGTTTAAAATTATAGAGATTTACCAATTTTGAGGAGTAAGGTGGATAGTACATCAGTTCGGTACCTAAATCGACTTAGGCATGAATAAGGTAGAAGTGTAAGTCTATTTTTTTCTCCGATTTGGAAGCGTATCTAAGCAATATTTAGGCAAAGTAGTAGCCTTTTACACTTCTGCCCTTCCCCAGGTAGTCGATGGAGATCATATCTTGTGGCCATTGCTTTGCCATCTAGGAGCACTTTTGCCATTGGAAGTTCATTGCTGCGCTTGTTTCTTGGTCTCTTGCTATGGATATCCATGTGTCGACACAAATACACAGATTCGCAATGCCGATCAAATTGATGTTGCTTGAAGCAAGCTTGACACCCACCGCACAGACAATTTTATTTCATGCAAAATATAATCCACATTATAACTTCATATTCCTTCCGTCTTGTTAATCAGGCCTGCGACTCTTTTAGAGTCTGAGCCTGTGCTATAGCTGCCTTTCATTCTTTACCGTCCCGGACACGCTGCTTCCAGTTTCCAAAACCAAGCTCTCTACCGTCCGTAATCACTTGGTCTCTTTACCGGAGGTTCGGCCTTCCTCTCCTTCTCGAATCCGGAGGCTGGGATTCGAAGACGAAGTTTGAGCGTTGTTGTCCAATCGCTCGATGCACATAGAGTTGACGGATGTGTCTTTTCCTCTATTTGTTTTCCTCGCTGAGAGAACCATATATTCGTCTTAGAATTTTTCTTTCAAATGTAGCCAAAATCAGTTCTTCCGTGTTGCTTATCTTCCTGCACTCGGCTCCCTATAAGAGTACGGGTAGAATCAGCGTCTTGTAGAGCATCATTTTAGTCGTTCGAGCCAGAAGTTTCAATCTTGGCTGTGTTGAGAAACTGAAAAAACACCGATTGCCAAGGGTGATTCGCGCCAAATCTCCACTATGGTGTCATTTGTGGAGCTGACGTTCGCCTCGAGGCAGACAAACTCCTCAACTAGCTTAAAGTTGTAGCTGTCAATTGTCACATTCCGACCGACGTGTGTTTCAAGGGATCAATTCTTTGTCGACAACATACATTTCGTTTTATCCCCGTTCACTCTTAAACCAGCTCGTTTCGCCTGCTCTACAATAACAGCAGTCTTCCCTCTTACCAATGTTGTGCACCTTTAACCAGCGGTTTACCATTCAGCTATCTTCCGTAGCAGACGCTTTCGGAACAGCTACATTATTGACAGTCGCTATCGAAGGAGAAGGCGTACGGAACACCGTACAAAGGCTTAGAGCTCTTATTGATATTACTGCGCGATGTCCATAGTAAAACAAGAATCGAATCAGCAGTGACCATGGAAATACCCGCTTCCACACAGAATAACGGGCCCGTTCGGCTTAGGCTGTCAAAAGTAATCGTTTACAAAATTGTACTTCCCGCTCGTAGATTTCTCTTGCTATAAGATCCTACCCTACTGTGAGGCTTCACATTGTACAACAAAAAAGCTTCCTTTAACTGATTTAACTATAAGTCTTAAAGCACTTTTGGCTTCACTTTAATTGTTGAAGCCGCAGATGGGTAGGTTTTATCAAATTCAACTGCACTGACAATCTTTAAATAAATTGGACAAGTTGTAGAATGGAGCTCTAGCTGATTTCGAAGGCAGAATGAATACTTAGTTCGAGCTAATTATAACCACTTGAAAATATTTGATATTTTCCAATTGTTGGCTTCACATGTATTGGAAGTGAATTTTAGAGCTTGGCGAAGTGGACTTAGTAGAATCGAAAACACAAATATGTTGTGGAGTGGAGTGATGAAGTTGTTAGTCCTGATGGATTGTCAAAAATGAAGTTCGTCAAGGAGATAAGATGGCAGACGAGAAGTCATTCACTGTACATTTTTGTCAAACGCTCAGTAATTCGTTGAGGCTTGAAGTAAAACAATCAATTTACCAACTCCTGGAGGCAGTACTGAAGCCTTGGGCAAACAAACGTTTTCACCAGAGACCGTAGAGAAGATGATGATGATGATGACGATGACCGTGGACCGTAGAGAAGATGATGATGATGATGACGATGACCGTGGACAAACAACGATTACCATGTCACAAACTTGGATAAAATATAATATTTCACACTTTATTGCTTTCTGCACAATTGATTGCAAATTGGTTGGATTTCTTTGTCTATGAGTAGGAGGAGGACTTTGGAGGAGAAAATTGACACAAAAAATGCCAAGTGTTAGACCATCTCCAACAAGCAAATCTCTGGGAATAGGCCAAAATACCGCAGAGCCACTTCCATAAAGCGTACGATACTTTCTTCGGCCGCCATTATTCGCACCAAAAACTTACGTATTCTTCAACATTTTTGGGCTGTGTTGGTTTTGCATCTTAAAGAGTTGAATATGCAGTCATTCACCCGTACATACTTGCAGATGTTGTCATTTTTGGATTCTAGACATTTTTGGATTTTTTCTCGTGCATTTTGTAAGTTCCAAGTTTTCTCCAGTCTTCATCTGAGGGTATCTCGGATTGCAATCACCGCATCAATCACTACACACAATTCAATCAATCACATTTGCCATGAGTTAATTTTTTATGGAGAATTGGAGAATTGAGTAAAATTTCGGATGAATCTATAAGTACTTCACTAAAACCAACTGTGTGGTGCAGACACATAAAATACCTAGTTGAGGACACTTCAGCAACTTGCCTACGATAGCACTTGCTGCGTCGTAATAAGTCTCACAGGACGTGGTGCACGACAAATGACAGCGAGTATGAAAAGGCGAATTAAGCCTTTGCCTGTCACTAAATATACCAGAATTATGTCAATAGTGTAAGTTGGGTAGATGTAAAAATTTGAAGCTTGCGCTTACGACCTTAGATGAGATGCGTCAGTTACCAATCTTTCAAGTGAGTTCAGGTTTGAGAGACAATCACTCGATCATGGTGGGAAGCGGGGCCTTTGTGGCACCCCCCCCCCCCCTCCGTTCTATGGGTCACAGCATCCGGTTGCAGTGCAACTTCACACTTAGCCAGGAAATAGCCCATGACCACCTGGTCTGATCAAAAGAATAAGCAATCTGCATCAATTTTCTTAGTACGCTTAAGATATTTCCACACAGCCAGGGATTTTTAGAAAAGAAACCGCAGCCACAACGACACTCTCATAAGAGGACCTACAGCATGATCAGTTTGAAACAAAGTTTCAGGTGCTCTTGATGATCAATGACAGCAGAAAATAGAGCTTGGTCAAGCTTCTGGTTCCCTCAACACTTAAGTCTGATAGCCGCCGTCATTTTCGTTCACACTGTAATCTATTGGATCTGACTTCGAATCATGTGTTTGAGAACAATCATGTCATCTGAGAAAGGGTCTACCCCTTAGGACATAAGAAAATGTAAGACACATCAACAATGATTTACAACCGAATTCTTAACCAAATCGAACCTTACCAACTCAAACCTAAGACTGTGAGTCCTTAACTTGAAAAATTGCACTGTCGGCTAGAAGGACATATGTTTATTTGCCCGATTTCTTAACTTTCACACTGTCGTAGAGACACTAGAAATGGATACGGTAGTTCTGTGGTGGCCTCATGCTCCTGCAAAAGCGATTTGTTGTCTTGATCAAAATGGCAGTCATCCAAAAGAATATCTGTAAAAGATCCTGTCTCCTTGATTTAACTAAGGGGATAGAAAAATTAAGAACGCAACTCAAAGCAAAATGTAGGGAACTGAGAAAGTTCGATTGTACATGACTCCGGCAACTTCTGCGCTTGAAATGTGGTCCAACAAAAACGCGCAGAGACTACCACTCAATCTCTAGCCTTTGACCTTTAAAGCCATCTGAAACAATATTTCCCTTTACAATAACGTCCGTAATGAGTCAATACAGAGTTTCATGCGAAGTTTCAGTTTTGCGAAAATCAATACCCACCTCCCGGACAGGACACAGAAAATTCAAATACTTTCATTTCTGGGAAATTTCCCATGAGCTTTAAACATCGGCAAAGGCTGTGGATTTAAGGGATTGTGCTCACGACGGTTTCGTGTTTTAATGTCGCGCCTTTCAAATGCGCAAAATACGAAATTGGTTATTTTTCGTTAGTGCGAAGGACACACTCTGGATGGCAGTGGGTTCTCGAATTTCTGTCCACCTTGTCCTTCTATAGACAGTTCTACTGACAGTCAAGTGGAACAAATTTTTTTCTTCGCTTCAAGGTCATTTACTTCGATCATCTTCCAACCGGCACATGGGGGGTGGAGGTGACGGCTATAAAAGAGTCGTCGAAATGGGAGATGAATGAAAGTGATCCTTGCGAAGGGTTACATTCCACATCAGATCATACATTGAGTAAAAAGCCTATCCTACCCCCCATGCCCGCCCCCCTCCCCCGTGAATCACAAAACACATTTCAGATTGAGTCGCATTTACATAAGTGATTCGTTTGCAACCCCTTTTATGGTTTGTTACCTTTCATTCGCAATTCGTCTCGGAAATTGGATGCTCTATGCCTCAGGACATTTTATTTGAAAATCCCAAATTCCCATTAAATCTTAAAAGCATCACGACTCAAGGACATCGGCAGCAAACGCGCCCACATCCACACCCACACCCCGCATCGATACAACGAGCAAAAGAAGTCCTCAACCCCATCCAGCAGCCGTCGTCCTTCCGTTTGATTGCCAGAAATAAATCAATTCCGCACAGCGCCTAAACATCAAATATTTGATTTGTCAATCGTCTCAGGGAACGATTTATCTCGTTCTTCACTCCGGCATAAATGAATTCTCCTCAAAAGAAAACTCGGCATCATCCCTCCCCCCTCCGCCCATCTCCACAGACCCATGCCAGTGGCTTTATTAAACACGTGCTCCTTCGATGGAACGCTAAATCTTATCTGGCGGCTTGCGAGTACGTCTCTTGCGCGTGTGTGTGCGTAATTTTGGCTGTTGGATGGAAATCCTCGATGACCTTGAGCCTTTTACTGGAGAAACAGCGCCAAAGGCACGGCCGTTGTCTTAGGTGGATCATCGACAAATGGGCGAGGCCATTCAAATTGTGCGGTCAGAATGTCGGACCAAGAGATTTATGTCTGACATCTGTTTGCGTAATGAGAACGAAATTGCTCAGCCACTCCACATTCTTGAATGAATCTGAATGAAGCCGTCCTCCCGGCAACATCTCGAACTCGGGACAAAGATTTCGGAGTGTGTGACTCATAAATCCACCTTGGGAAAAGTTTCGCAATTTACCTTAAAACTCTCGCACTCTGACTCTCTCTCTCTCTCCCTTTCTCTGCCATCTGGAGCGATGCAGTCCCAGTTGAATTGTCGCCGACAGCCATGGGCACCCACTTAACTCTTTCGCCTCGTTATGACTTTTTGTTTTGTGGCCGCAGAGGAAAAGTTCGTGGTCCAGGGACCGTGGGTAGCAAGCCCTGCAGCGGCTCATGTGTGGACAAATTCCCTCGGTAGACCGCAGCAATAATGTGGCACGTGGATTTAACATTTCATCACTTAAGGTGGGTGGTTTTGTGACATTTTTTGTGTTTTCGTTGCCTACATCCTCGTTGAAATCATTCAATCTGGTTGGAGGCGAGAGAGGTTCACTGAAGTTGTGCCACACGATGGAAAATTTCGCGAATTTGGGTATGTGGTGGGCTGACTGGTGGAGGAGAGAATTTCTCAAAGTTCGATTTGGAGAATAAGTTGAGGACAGTAATCATTGTCGTCGCCACTCATATTCCTTTCTATAAGCTTTCAATTTGCACATGGAGCATTGAAAGTTAGTTTAGGCTTTGTGTGCGAAGGTAAATTGGCATTACTCGCGCTTACCTATCTGAGGGATGGATTCTGCTGGACCCGTTTCTTTTTTGTTTTTCGAAAGATCTTTGAAATTTTCCTTAAAACTGACTATTATGCGAGGACAGGGATGGCATGATTTGGATAATTAGAACGATCATCAAAAAAAGTTTCGAAACTAGCCGTACCAATGCGTCACTAACGTTCTAACCAGAGTGTTAACGCAACTGCTATAGCGCGGGGAATTTTCGTGAATCTCCTTTAAGAACAAAAAAAAAGTTTGATTGGTCTCATCTATAAGACATAGCCGCGGGAAGGCATTTGTAGGAGCTTCGTATCGTTTCAGCCTTAAGACACTTTCAACATGTTCACTGTGAGCAGTTATCTTTAATATGATTTCAGTTGTTACGCAAGCGGCATCTGACTGCGAGCACATAAATGCCTGACAGCAGGAATAAACTCATCGTTGCCAATGCATCTCCGACTCAGAACATACTCCATCCCTTTTACTGTCCAGTGCGTGGAGTCTCGAGAGTACTCAACAAACACGCTTCGTTCCAACGGGGAACCCAGAACTGATGGGAAATATAATGCGTCTCTGCTTTCTCATTGACGTTGATCTTTTCTCATACTAGTCCCGCGCTGAACTCTGTAACTTCTTAGTAACCAGAAGACCACGAACACCTTGCACCCAATAAATATCACATTGTATGTTCACAAGTTTACTCCGCAGAATAAGCCCAAGACAAGAAGAAGGAGAACTTTGATTGCTTACCTAGTTTTCTTGAAAGAGAATGATGAGAGTCTTTTTGGGCCGGAGTCAACGCGCTCCACATGACTTAGCCATCTTAAGCGTTGTATCCGAAGACGCTTGACTAGGCGCATGTCGTTGCACAGCCCATAGAGTTCATCATTAAATCTTCTTCTTCAGATGCTATCAATGCAAACAGGACCAAAAATCGCACGCAGAACTTTTTAGTAGCGTCCAGGTTTGGGACTGGGACGACCAAAGTATTATGTAAAGCAATCTTAGTCCTTCGAAAGAGGGCTTTATTACTAAATTGCCTCATGAGCCCAAAGAAACAGCGATCGGCAAGAGTGATTCTGCGTTTGATTTCGGACCCGGTGTTGCTGTCCCTATTTACCGTGGAGCCGAGGTAGACGAAATATTTGACTACCGTGAAAATAGTGTGACACTCTGTCCGAAACGTCGATGTTGTACGTCCTTCTTTGATGACAGCATGTATATGTCAATTCCAGTAAACGCCTCATTGACGGCTCGCTGCGTTCGTTCAATCACGTGAATGTCGTCGGCGTAAACTAACAATTGAGCTGACTTTTGGAAGATCGTGCCCCTGGTGTTGACCTGTGAGTTACGCACGATCTTCTCAAGAAGTCACACAACAGCGCGTCGGCCTGTCTTAAAACTTTTTTGACATTGAAGGTCTCGGTGAGTTCGTTCCCGACCTTGAAGGAGCAGCTAAAGTTCTCCATCGTCATCCTAGACAATCTGACGAGTTTAGTAGGAAAAGTAGACATGGCACTGTGTAGCTCGTCTCCATGCACACTGCTATGTGCGATTTGCACTTCTTGGGTCTTTTCTAGGATCTGCCGTAATGTGAAGATTAAGTCGATGGTGGACTTCCCTGGCCTGAAACCACACTGATAAGGACCTATCAGGTTGTTGGCGAACGGTTTCAGGTGTTCACAAAATACGGTAGAGATGACAGTCAGGCAGGCAGGTCTTTTATCTATTTAATTGTATGTCGGAGACCAATTCAAATTGTGTCATGCACCACTTTGGTGCGAAATTGATTTTCCAGTATTATTTGGTTTTCCTCAGCCCATCTGTTCAGACACCTAATGAATAACTTCTCGAAAACCTTGCTTGTGCACGGAAGAAAACTTATACATCAAACATTTGTCGGGATATAGGTATCGGGGAACACCGTTTGGCTGTATCACAGCTTTTTTCAATGCGCTGAGTAATACACCTGTCGTAGGACTTACGACCCTTTATATTATAAGATATCCCAGGGCAAACCTTACCTTTTCTGATTAAAATGTTTGCTTTCTTCCAGCAACACAAAGAACGCTTCCAACTAATCTTCTTAAAACAGTTCCGTCATTTGATATGAAAAAGTTTGAGAATCGTTTAAGTCCTTCCAAATAATTTCACCCTCAGCAAGGTAGAGCCCAGCACAAATCCAGAAGAAAAACAAAAATGTTTTGCTTAAAATTCCGAAAAATGAATGAGCACCAAGCTCATTCATCTCTCTATCCTTAAACCGCTCTGTGACCAGAAAGGCATGCTGGTCGGTCCCTTGGTTAAGTAGACCTCCCGGGAAAAAGAGTTAACTTCACTTTTGCGGAGGAGCAGCGTTAGGATTTATTTTCTATTGTGGTTCACTAAGGATTTCGCAAGGATTACAAATATTTCCGGCCGGAGAAGATTTCTCGAGTGGGGATGTTGTTGAAGCCCCAACGTCCTAAGCCATTCATGTGAACACCGAAAGGGAAAGGTGTTTGTTACATACTTAAGGAACTCACTGAACCGCATAATTATAGACGGACGAAAGAAGATTAATGAAGTTTTAACGTGGAGAACGTGTCCCTTGGTGTGGGGGAGGGGGAGAAAATTCCGTACATCATCGTTAGCGCCTTCTAGACCACATCTTCTGGTAAACCATGGAGAACAGCGGAAAACAAAATCCCCATTTGCAGTTCGGCAAACTTCTCACGGGAAATTCCGCAGACTGACTGAGAGCAGAAACCATCACCCACCCAGAGAAAGATTTCTCTCCCTCCGTCTCTCATTCTCTGTGCTTTATGTTTACTCAATTCATTTGTGCCATGAACTGACTCAAGGGATTTTCTCGATTTTCCCCTGAAAGCTTAATGCCTATGTGAGCTTTTCCTGATGCTTTCCATTGAGGAATGTGTTGGCTTTAATTTTAAGGGGGTCGTTTAAATTCCGGTCGGAATTGTGTTCAGGAAAAAAACGCAACTGACTTGAATTAAAGTCGATTTGAGTTTCGAAAACATGTTTGTACTTATTGGGGGTTGTTTGAAAGCTCTGTGTGCAATTGGAAACCGATTTTTCAATTCATTAATCAATGATAATGGGACTGCAATATGGTTTTGGACAGGGGGCATTATGCAGAGTGGGGTTATGAGGAAATTCCGAAAACATTTATTACAAAAATTTTAATTCTGAGTGAAAGGAAATTTTTCGAGTTGCTGAGAATTATAGCTGAGAAGAACGCATGAATAAATTCGAAAGCTAATTCAGAGAAAAGGCGGCTTTAATCATTGGATTCAAATTTCAGGTGAAATGGCAAGGCTAGGCCATTTGTGAATCCTGGAAACACCTCGATCTGGTTAGAAAAAATCTGATTTCTTAAGCGCTGATGTCCTTTAGTTGTCCTAATTGGGTCTTCCTTCAGCATGACAATGCTAGGCAGTTGAGGAGGAGATGGTGTATAGATTTCATATTTTTCTTCACTTCTGCAACTACAGCTGATATCGTATTGAGAAGTGCTAAAGAGAACGGAATCGTGACAATCATTTGATGCATAATTAAATGACTTACGCTTCATTGGCTCAGATTTAGACAACGCTACAGAGGACGGCCTAGGTTAAGGTGGCGCACGCAAGTGGAGAACGCAACTGATCCATTGTCAGGAAGCAAAAAAACATTTAATGCTTCGCCCTTCTTAGTCTTTTGAAGGAATGCTCGCACTTCTGTAATGAGGGGCTCATCATCAACTCTACTCACTTCAGAGCCAAGAATTAGACAACTGATTCAAATAATGCCGAGACTGTGACAGAAGAGTAGCTGCGAAGTGTCTTTGTCATCCCCTTAAAATTGTAGAAATTTGTCGAGCTCTCAATGTTCATTGTGGAGTTTTTCTTCTTCTTCTCATGGCGCTTAAGTCCGGGGTAGACCTGGGCCTCAACCAACATGCCTCTCCAGCCGACACGGTCTTTCGCCAGCTGCCGCCAGTTGCGCACTCCAAGTTGGCTGAGGTCCTTTTCCACTTGTTTGCACCACCTTATCCTGGGCCGTAATCTGTTGCGTTTTCCCAATGGCTCAGATTCAAAGATTTTTCGGGCCGGAGCAGTCGTGTCCATACGCTCTACATGGCCTAGTCATCTTAAGCGTTGTATCCGGAGACTCTGGACTAGGCGCTTGTCGCTGTACAGCCCATTGAGTTCGTCGGTAAATCTTCTCCTCCAGATGCCATCAACGCAAACAGGACTAAAAATCGTACTCAGAGACTTTTCCCTCGAAAAGACTAAGGGCTCCCTTATAATTGTGGAGTCCCCGTTTTGTTTTTTAGGGAAAACTAATTAATTTGACTTTTCTTTCAAAAATGAGTTGCAAAAACGAGTTTCAAAAAATGTCACTTTTCAATTTTTATCCAGTAAAAGCCGGCCACAAAAATTAAAATGCTACATACGCAGTCATTCGGTTCATGGTTTTATTTGAAGTGTGGTGGGACTTGACACCTTTCAAACTTAGCTCTCATCTGAGGTGGTACCATACGAACTTAATGATTACCATTTACGATAATGGGATGTCAACAATCGAACAACTTTAAGAACGTACTTTCAAAGTGTTGAAGCGTCTAAACGTCTTTAAAGCAACTGGACTCGTTAGTCGTAAAGTCTATGGATCACCGTCCTCTACGATCAGCTGATGTAAATATATGGTTTGCTTATGATTCAAATCTTTTCCTAAGGTTCACAGCAATTGATCGTTTCGAACAACTCACTTAAGCGCATATTGCATTTAGATGTGAATCTGTATTCTTACAGAGTCCAACTTGTGCAGCAACTGAATTCTGCTGATCATTCGCAACACCGTCGATAATCCTTTTGCTAGCATCGCGAATTGGTCTCAGGAACGGCGAAGGTGATTGAAGAGGAGCCGTTGCATAAACGTTCACTTTGGAGGGCTCTATGGTTGAATTTTGTCAATGGTTCGTATTCTTCGGGTGAAGGATCGAATTCCTCGTCGACTGTTCTGGTTATTAAGGAGCAAAGTTTGTGTCATTCGTGTTGTTCCGACGTTTCGACAGGGGATACTATCATCTTAAGGGGATTCTTGTTTATTGAGAGGATAGAAACAATACAGCATTAGTACACGTTAATAAAAATGGGATTGAATAACTTACAATTACATAATACTGTTGGACTTGGTACACAAATCCGTTGACATTTAACATTTAACATAAAATTCAAAATATACCATGTTAACAGTCTTGATGCTTGTACAAAGATGACATTAATTTTTCAAAAATGGGGAGGCCGTAAACTTTGCTGAGTAAGCTGCCGATTTGTTCTGTGTGTCCTTCTTTCTGTTCATATTGTTGCTGTTGTTGAAAATGTAAAGTGTTTCTAATGTATACCTCTTCCTGGTGTGTTTCACAGTCTGCAGAATTTTAACATTGTTGAAGTCCGTAGGTCAGTAGGCAGTGGTTGGCCAGTGCTGATCATGTCGGACTTATGGCCAGCCAATCTCTGTCGTAAAAATTGTTTTTTTGTACCTACGTAGCATAGGTTGCATGTTTCTTTATCATTTCCTTTACAAATGATTTTGTACATGACGTCAGTTACATTTTGTTTGTCAATTTTCGGTTTGAGTTTGGTAAAGAGGGGTGTAAGAGCCTCTCAAATCAGACGACGACGAATTGGAACCACAAAGTGTACTAAGTTGGACAACTTCCTAACAAATGTAGAATGGTCCGTATACTTTCAAAGATGTCAAACAATATGATCAATGTGGTGGAATGATAAGTTATCCTGTTTTTTAGCCGGCGGTTAATGGTAATGATTTGAAGGGCTTGTAGGTTCTATTAAGATAGGACCACAAGCCACACAACAGAAGTTAATGGAAGAAGTCTAATGACCGTGTAACTTCACCTTCTGCTGAGACCACAAAGATCATCCGATTAAGCACAGAAAAACATTTTTAAGGGTTTATCCTCCTAAGAAGCCATGTTTACTGAAGCCCACCGAAGCATTAAAAACCAATATTATTCAAACTATGGCTGAGACACTTCAAAAAAATGTTCGAAAAATGTTAAGAAATTACCTAAAAAGAATTCCACCCTGTGAAACGCAAAAGTGCGCCAATTTGAATTAGTTTACTCGTTGTACATAATGGCAATATCCAAAAAATATAAAAAAATCAAACTTGTGTCACAAAAGTACCGTCGCGTTAATTTTGTTAATCTCTACTTCTGAAACTAAAACATGAATGATCCTAAAATGTAAAAAAATTTGATTTTATAGAAAAATGTAAGCGGAATGGTCTAATTTGCAGAACATGCGACTTAATAAACTCAAGTGTACCGTTGGCTATAACTAGCTGTCTATTATAATCGTATGTAGGTTGTAAGACTTATACTGGGTGCAATAAACATGCGACTTTTAGTCCTTTTCACGTTAACGTCATCTGGACGAGAAGACTCAATGATGAACTTTATGGGTTATATGGCGGCAGGCGCGTGATCAAGGGTATTCGGATACAACGCTTGTAATTCATTGACCGTGAAGAGGGCATGGACACCATTGCTCCAGCATGAAAAATCTTCCAATCAGAGCCATTGGGAGAACGCTACAGAGGACGACCTAGGTGGCGATGGCGCACATAAGTAGAAAATTACCTCAACCAACTTAAAGTACGCAACTGGAAGCAACTGGTAAGAGATCCTGCTAGCTGGAGGGGTATGTTGGTTGGGTCCCTGTTACACTTGGGACCGTAAAGAAGTGATAAATGAATTTTTTCCCAGAATTCGAATGTACAGACGCTTGAACGTTTGTGCCGCAATTAAAATAATCCTGCAGAGAATTCTCTAGAATGCCTTCAAAGTTAATTTATTTACTGCGGCCTTTTAATGATGCAGAAATTCAAGTGAAAATGTCTGCTGTAAGTAGGGTTACACAGACACAATTACAGGAACGTCAGACCTTATCATTTGTTTATCTTTAATTTACTTGAATTCACTTAGTTTCCCAGTAACCATGCATCCAAACGCAAACTTTCCCATTGTATACAAACCAACAAATTACAGTGAAACGTTAACACCTTTAATCAAATATTGACTTCAACAATTACGACTATCCTCGGCGACATACTCCTATTTAGTCTGTTCATTAAATTACAAACAACGAATTGATCCGCTTAACATCCTTCCACACTTAACTCTGCAGCTAGCTCATCCCTTCCGCCTCGCAAATTAAACACAGCATTGTGTTGTTCCCTAATTTATGAGCGCTTGACAGTGAATGCTCGGAATGACTTTCTTCAATGCCAAGTCATCTCTACTGCCGCAGATGGATGAGCTGTTGCCTACTCTCCTCCAATACTGTTGGCGAAGTAGTTTCCAAGATAATCCAAACTTCAAAGGATCTCCCAAGGCAAACGCTGTATTTACACCAGACCTGCACATAATCCAATTAAAATCATTTTGGAACTTTTAGCAAATTGCCACGTCTGGACGGGTTTGGAGGGAGAACATCTCGTCCTCTTCGGGCCACATTACAAACTCCCAAACAACGTTCAAATTTCCTGGAGCTTCCCTGTCCACGGCAATCGAATGGCTAGCCCCACTGCGGTGGGGTCAAAGCGAAACTCACACCCGCAACAAACTCCGCAGACAGGATACAATGCAACGAATGGCCCCGCAATTTAATTATATCCTCAACTTTGACAGGAAAATTAATTCAGTGCCAAACGACATGAGGCAATTTCCGCACCGCAATTCCGGTGGAATTAAGGCGTCTCATTCGCGTAACTGTTTGTTTAATCTTGCGGTTCGAAGGGGCTAGGAGTGAGGACCAACCCCCAGCAAACTGCCGGGGAACTGCCTGCAGCGACAATTCAACGTAATGCCAACAAGAAAGGGCACCGCATCATTGGCAGGAAAATCCTGTTTCCTCTTTGCCTGCGAAATGTACGGTGAATCCTGTTCCGTGTACACATATGATAATATTTATTGGGGATTAGGGCAAAAAGCGCAATGAGCAGATGAAGCACCTGTCACATGCAAACGGATGTGGGCTGAATAGAGCCGAACGGAGAGACTGGATTTGAAATTGGAAGCGCTCCTGTGAAGTGGAACGTGACTAAATTGTATTTTCTACTTCGTCTTCCTGTCACCTGTGAATGGGGAGGGGGGGGGGGGTTGTCTATAAGGAAGACGTCCTTCCTTGAAACAGGGTTCTTGGCAAACGTGCAGTCAAATGTTGCTTCTGAGAAGTTGGTGATGGCTTTGTCGCTAAATCGAATTAAACATGTCAGATGGCATTCGTCTCATTAGCTTTTGGGCTTAGTCCATTAAGTTTGACAATTAGTTGAAGTACCTCTGAAGTCTGTGCGGTTGGAAAATATCATTTTGCGGCGATATAAATATGGGATTCGCTTTTACGTGATCACCACACGGGGTCCATTTTCCCAAGAGTAGTAGATAACGCATGACTAGATGCCTTAGCTTCTCAAGTACGATATGAGACCATGCTTTGGTCTCGATTTTGCTTGAAGCGAGGCCTTTCTCAAACCTTTGCCACTATCTGGGTTGCAGAACATGACTGAGAATGGAACTCCACATTGAGAACGGAAAGTCCCCTAACCGCCTGGTCTGATTTAGATGGGTGAACAACATGATTCAGACTAGTGAGCAGAGTACATTGACGTCGACTCTGCCCGTGACATCAGACTGAAGACTATGGTCAAGCTGTCACTACCAGTCAAGTTCAATCAACATCTGGGTCTGGTTGATGCCATTCCGCCACAAAATGGTCGTTGGCTCTATCAGTGATTCCGTTGACACAAATTATAGAGTAACGGATGTAAATCAAGTGATGATAATATCCATCTGGGCGCCGCAGGATCTAGTGATAATCGTAAAATGGGACACATGGCAAATAACACGGTCTCATTGGAAACTGTGTCTGACCTCGTGTACAAAAACTATCATGTTGCTTCAAAGATTTTCAAGGCTAAATTGGAGCCAATTAAGCTCGCGGTGCTGTGAAATTTTTCTTTGGAGTCCACCGTTGGATGTTGATGGTTTGTGTGTGACAAAGAAGTGTCAATTCTACTGCTTCCGTCTCTAAAAGCAAGACTTTACTGGATAGTAGTTACGTACTTTCCCATCGTGTCTAGAGGAATGTAAGAGGTGGTCAGGTGTCTGCTGTGACACTTTCCAGCGCCGGCACTTGGTTATGCGTCTAAGATTATTAAATTGTTCCAAGGATCATGCATCATGTCCTCATGGCAACTACGTATAAATCCTTCTCTGTCATTTTATGCGAAGACCAAAGGCCATTTGTTGGCTTACACGGATTTGTGACATCCACCATTTATGGAAACTTAGTTCTCAGTCTCCTCCTCCTCGGAAAATTGGTCCGTTCTAAAGCTGCCGCTCTCCGTGGATGCGTAAAAGTTTTCGAGCCCCAAAAGCCAACAATATGTAAATACCCCTCCAAAAGGTGATTTTTCGCTTAAATTTGTTGTACGACTCAAGCTGCTCTGATTCCTATTCAGCCAAGAGAAATCGAAGCAGATTGTTGAACGCCTCCAATTGCTGAGTCAGTGGACTGTTCGAGCAAATAATCCAAAATTTTTTGTGCAGACTTCTGATCGGGATAAGGCGTGAAATAATGAGCTCCTAAGATAAAGAGTTAAAATTCGTCAATTGAGTCTGGCAGTATAAGCCATAGTAGCAGTATTCTCATCTATGCTCACTGCACGACAAGGGGGACTATGTTATACCATACCATTCCATACGTAGTTAAATCCGTACGAATTTGGATACAATCCTTTAAAAAATTATTTATTTCATTGGACAGAGTGTGGGCTTAAGAAGATATATTTTCAGACAGTCCGGTCTTTTAGGATCTGCAATCGCTGTCGATGGCGCCCAACTTCGCTAGCAAAACGCTGCCGCTGAGTATCTGCAATTCACTAGGTATGAGAGGTCTCGGAATTATAGCGATATGAGTTGAAGCTGAAGTCGAACAAAGTTTCTGAACTGACTGCCCACAGAGCTATTATATCATAGGAGCTGGAGATGACCTGGTTCGGCGCATCCACCAGCTCTTCTATAAGATATGGTCGAAGGAAAGCATGCCGGATGAGTGAAACCTCAACGTCTTTGGCCCGGTCCACAAAAAAGGCGACCCCTTTGATTGTGCCAATTAGGGCGGATCGAGGGATCAGCCTTTTTAACATCGCCTACAAGATCCCCTTTGCAGTATTGTGTAAGTGTCATAAACCGTTTGTCCACCAACTTATCAGTGTGGTTTCAGACCAGGGAAGTCCACGATAGATCTGATCTTCGCTTTGCGGAAGATCTTAGAAAAGACCAAAGAAGTACAAGTCGACACTCACTACCTATACGTCAATTTTGGCCGCAGTATGAATAGAGATGAGCTACAAAGTGCTAGGTCTAGTTTTGGCATTCCTACTAAGCTCGTCAGATTTTGTAGGATGACGATGGAGAACTCTCGCTGCTCCGCCAAGGTTGGAACGAACTCACCGAGACCTTCAATGTCAAAAAAGGTTTTAGACGAGGCGACGCACTGTCATGTGACTTTTTTAACATCATTCTTGAGAAGATCGTGCGTAACTCACAAGTCAACACCAGAGGAACGATCTTCCAAAAGTCAGTTCAATTGCTAGCTTACGCCGACGACATTGACGTGATTGGACGAACACAGCGAGCCGTCAATGAGGCGTTTGCTGGCATTGAATGATGGCAAATCGAAGTACATTCTGTCATCAAAAAGGGCGCACAACATCGACGTCTCGGAGAGAGCATCACACTAGGCAGCAGGAACTTCGAGGTAGTAAATGACTTCGTCTACCTCAGCTCCGCGGTAAATAGGGACAAACACAAAGTACCGAATTCAAACGCAATCACTCTTGCCAATCGCTGTTTTTCTAGGCTCAAGAGGCATTTGAGTAACAAAGACCTGTCTGGAGGAGAAGATTTAACAACGAACTGTATGAGTTGTATAGCGATCTGGTCAAGCTTCTTTGGGTGCACCATATAAAATGGCTAGGCCATATAGAGCGTATCGACACCATTGCTCCGGCCCGAAAATGTTTCGAATCTGAACTGTTGGGACAACGCTACAGAGGAAGGACTAAGTTGAGGTGGCGCATATCCACCTCCACAAGCAGACCTTAGATTAATCATTGAAAAACGACGACACTCGCCCTTCGTGTAGCTCATCTTCCCTCCTCATGAGTCAAACAGTCCTGTTTTATCCTGTCGCGTCTAATTTGCACTCAAAATTCTTCCGCATAACCACAAAAGGGTTAAAACCCTTCGCTTCACCCAACAACACATTAAACTTATTACTGGACCTAGTTTGAATCTAGTTTCTCTTCCCTGCTCCGTTTGTCCCTCTTTTTTACAGAAACGGCGTGAATTGCTCACCGCTTCAGAAACTCCTACTCAACTCAGACGAGAATACAAACTGCATAGAAAAATACAAGCAAAGCAAACGTGGCAATGGGCGAAAAAAAAATTCTAAAAGGGATCTCGCAAACTTGCGGTGATTATCCAAACAAACAATGGCAGGAAAGTTAAATCAGTTCTGCAGACTCTCAACGACGACTGAAGGCGAAACTTTTTGCATAACTACGGCGAACAATTTAAAGATTCCATTTTAAGGCCGCCTTGTCTGACCCCGCCACCACCGACACCCATCTTTTCTCGTCTTCTCAGTCTCGTTCAATTCCTTAGATTTTTCCACAATTTTCACGGAAATAAATTGGCAACTTGTAATGGATTTGAGTTGTTCTCCGCCCCCACTGCCGCCCCCCGCAGGCGAAAATACTTAACGGGAAGCAAAGGAATTTACGGCCCCCGCAAAAGGATCACGAAGAAGTTTCCAAATTAATGAAAGAATTTCCAAAGCCGACTTTCAATTCGGCTTTTGCTTTGGGTGTGGCTGCGGTAATAAGCCATAAAGTGGGGCGTCTTCCTGTCTGCAAGTTTTAAAATTCCCCCTCCCTCAGTCTAGAAATTCCTTACATGACGCGTTGACCTACCACAAGAATGCCACCCGCTTCGACGAACGTAGGCGAAACAATTCGCTGTCTCGGTACCTGTAACATTCAAATTTAAAATAGTCCCCCACTCAAGTGCTGCCGCCAACACGCAAACAGTCATCATCACACGTCCCACACGCACTTGTCGCGGAACAGCAGGGATGAGCTATAAAGCGCTTCGAAGTGCCGTAAAGAGTGCCCTACTTTCCCCAATGTCATATACTTGCCCTTTAAATAGTGAATCGATAAATTCTCACCCCACCCCCTCCATCCTCCGCAGCCGTTGACAACAGCTCTTGGCGTGTAGTGGTGGCGTAACTATAACTCAGTCAACACAGTCGCACACAGAGGTGCGCTACACGGTTCTGCGGCCCGGATAAAAATAAAAATTTGTTGAGCAAGCACGACTGGTGGTTGGTGTGCTGGCATGCTGTGTGTACATGTACCACACGTCCGTCCGGGGCTTCCGACACAACACCACCGGAGGGCTGGTAGGTACGCTGGGTTGGGGATCATAGTGCGCGCAGAAAATGCAATAAAAATGCCATAAAGGGAAGCGCTCAGGACGACCGGAAATAGATGCTAAACTTCTGCTAGACAGTTTATAAATATTCGCATCATTCCGACGACGATTGTCTCTCACAGAAGCGCGTGATTAATTCATCGAGGGTGCTTAACTTTATGGCGCGATAAAAATATTTATTTTGATTAATTTGGATACTAAAAGAGGTGACTGCGTGATACGGCTGCTGGGATGGCTGGTGGTGTGTGTGGTGGGTGGTCTCAAAGGGCACTAAATCTGGAGGATTGCTTGCGAGGGATTCGAATACGGATTCCGTTTCTTTCGTGGGTTCACACCAGTGGGGCTGGATAGACTTAACTCAGTTTTTGGGTGGCAAATTAACCAGATTGTGCAAAGGTAGAATTTGATTGTGAGACTGGACGTCCTTGTCCGCACCGCCTCCTGTTTGTTACCACATGCATCGAAGGCTTTCTAACCCTTCACTCTGTCAAGACTCATACCCGCTGCTCTTAATTCTCGCCTTTGGTGTATCATTTTGGAGTCGAACTTGCCTCAAGCAGTTTTTAATTTTTTCAAGATTTTCCTGAAGTTCGGAGCGTTTATGATAGATTTGAACAAACTGGACCAAAAGGTGCCATTGGATGCCCTCCCACTCCCTGAGTACAGATCTAAGTTGCTCGTCCAGCGCCAGTACGACTAATAAAGGCGATAGCATGACTCCTTGCCTTACTCCAGGTTTTATTCTGAATTGATCCGAAAGTGAGGGCTGGAGGGCTGAGTTTACAGTTCTATCAATCTATCTAATTTGAGCTACTTGTCAAAGCGCAGAGAGTTAAGCTTGATTTTTTGCAACGCACTTGAAAACTGCACCAAAGGACCAGAAAAGTACAACCGAGATTTGGGTAATTCAATATTCGAGACTGAAAGAAAAACCAAAACCGTGTCAAGACTTTGGACTGAAAGGCTTCACCGCCGGCAATATCTAAGATTCCCGCAACAACACAAGTTCCCAATAGACTTCATCAACAAGTCTGTCTATGGCCTTGCAGTCACATATACGAGTAGATTTGTGAGAGTCTTCTACTTCTTCTTCTTCTTCTTGTGGCTCTATAGTCCGGGGTAGACCTGGGCCTCAACCAAAATGCTTCTCCAGCCAGCACGATCTTTCGTCAGCCGCCGCCAGTTGCATACAATAAGTTGGTTGAGGTCTTCCTCCACTTGTGTTGCCCCAATGGCTCAGATTCGAAGACTTTTCAGGCCGGAGCAGTGGTGTCCATACGCTCTACATGGCCTAGCCATCTTAAGCGTTGTATCCGTAGACGCTTGACTAGGCTCATGCCGCTGTACAGCCCATACAATTCGTGGTTGAATCTTCTCCTCCAGATCCCATCAACGCAAACAGGACCAAAAATCGCACGCAGAACTTTTCTCTCGAAGAGACCAAGGGCATCCTCATCCGCTTTTAGTAGTGTCCAAGTTTCCGCGCCATAAAGTAGGTCTGGTATGATTAAGGTGTTATATAAAGCAACCTTAGTCCTTCGAGAGAGGGCTTTATTAATCAATTGCCACTTAAGCCCAAAGAAACAGCGATTGGCAAGAGTGATTTTGCGTTTGATTTGGGTACTGGTGTTATTGTCCCTGTTTACCGCGGAACCGAGTTAAACAAAGTCCTTAACTACCTCGAAGTTTCTGCTGCCCAGTGTGACGCTCTGTCTCACATCGATGTTATGCGTCCTTCCTTGATGACAGTATGTACTCATTAACCACCAGTCCCATTTTAGCCTCTTCCGCTTCAATGCCAGCACATGCGTCATTGACGGTTGGTTGTGTTCATTCAACCACGTCAATGTCATCGACGTAAGTTAGGAATTGAACTGCCTTTAGGAAGATCGTGCCTCTGGTGTTGACTTGTGAGTTACTCACGATCTTCTCAAGTTTGATGTTAAGGAAGTCACACGACAGCGCGTCGCCTTGTCTAAAACCTTTTTCAACATTGCAGGTCTCGGTGAGTTCGCTACCGACCTTGACGGAGCAGCGAGAGTTCTCCATCGTCATCCTACACAATCTGACGAGTTTGCTAGGAATGCCAAAACAAGACATATGCGGCCATGAAATTGACGAATAGGTGGTTAGTGTCGATTTGAACATTTTGGGTCTTTTCGAGGATGTGCCGTGAATCTGCGAAGATTTGGACTTCCCTGACCTGAAACCACACCGATTAGGAACTGTTAGGTTATTGAGGAACGGTTTCAGGCGTTCACACAATTCGGCAGAGAGGATATCGTGAGCGATGTTAAGAAGACCAATTCCTCAATAGATGGCGCAGTCGAAGGGGTCTCCTTTCTTGTGCACCGGACATACGACGCTGAGATTCCACTCGTTGGGTATGCTTTCCTCCGACCATATCTTACAGATGAGCTGGTGCATGCGCCCATCCAAGTCATCTCCAGTTGCTTTAGACAGTTCTGCAGACAGTCCATCCGCTCCAGCAGTTTTGTTCGACTTCAGTCTCGATATTGCTCTCTTGACTTCGTCTAAGTTGGTGTCTAAATTGAGTGGAACATTCTGCCTAACAGCGGGATTTGGGCCGTCATCGCCGTTTAAAAGTTTTAAGAGAAGTCAGCTCTTATAAGATTTTAAAATTGCGAAAAAGCAAAATTTCCAAAAGTTCAGAAATCTGAAACTGTGATAAAAAATGTTGCTTCCTTATAAAGGATCTGGAGAGGGGTCCTAAAGCAACCAAGCTGTGTGACTGAAAACGATGGTATCACTGTTGAAGGGTTTTGAAATGCCCAAAGGTCAACCAGTTTTGAAACGTTTAAGATTTACGGCACTTAAAGAAAAGTCAATCAATCAGCAGGAATGTGGTGTCAAAAATGGGTGTCGACCAGTCCCGAAAGCAAGAAATGTACAACAAAGATTGCAAATTACAAATATTTCAAAATTGCAAAACTGTGCTCGCTTGGAATGGTTTTTGAAACCTTCATGGACTGTTTCCGAGTATCAGCTAGGGGCAATACTAAAGCATCTGTGTGCCCTCGAAGTCGAAATCCATTTTTGAAAAAGAATATCGATTTCAGAACGACGTGCCGTATTCTGTGTTTACAGTCGAAAGGATAAAAGGGAGCCAGCATTACTATCTTACCCATACAAAATGGGCTTTAAAGCATTTCTAAAATAAATCAAAATTAGATGTCTTCAAAATCTTCGCTTTTCAAAACATAGGATCCCGACACAATGTCGGAACAGTTTTGGGTCAAATTTTCACTTTGTACAATTCCATCAATTATGCTGCTCGCTTAGAATTAAGTCCTAAATGATGACGCGAAAATATCCTTATCCCAGTTTTCAGTCTCAAGACATGTTTGTCTTTTCGTTCACGTTATGCACAACATCCCCCAACACGACAGCCAGTTGACTTAGCAAAATTTATTAAATGTCACATATGTCGCCCTCGAACGCATCCTTGCGGTTACAATAAATGCAAATCGCCGTCTGTTTAGCCCGAGATATAAAACTGCATTTTTGAATACCGACAGCAGCATACCGCTAAGGGTTCAGCGTTTACTGCATGGGTTGGAATGCATCCCGAGAACTGCTGAAGGAGCACTCAAGCATGATTTTCAATTTTTGTGCCAGCAGCAAATTCCCCAACTGGCGGCGCGGACTTTGGACTACACGAAGAAAACGCTTGTCTTCGCCGTTTCTTTGTTGTGCAAAATTTTTCAGGAACACATGCGGCAGACTTCAAGAAGCAAAAAAAAACGAAATTCCTGAAAGTTTTGAGATACTTTGCCAGAGAGTGGGGAATTTGAAATTCGCTTTGTGCCAGTATTGAATGGGGGGAGAGGGTGCGGATGTGGTGTGTAGCATGTGGTGCCTTAAATTGAGTATACTTATGCTAATATCCCTTCCGCGTCTTGAACAGGTTTTCCCTTTTTTTTTCATTAAGATCCTCCCTTTACACATTTCGCAAACGTGGCTTATGGAGAAGTTTCTTTGAATAAGGACTTGTGAGACTTTATTCTTCACGCTCCGCTAAAGAGTTGCAGTTTCTTTTGCACAGAAATCTGGGATAATACGCATTCAAATATTTTATGATAAAGATGATTTTTTAGGATTACCTTGAGGCTTAAACGGCGACCGTCTCTAATACACCAAGAACATCTGGCGGGCGGAGGGCCGAGAGTGCTACACTGCACATATAATTGTCATAAGGGAGGTGCAATGCAATGGCAGGGGAAGGGGAAAATGTGAATCTCTGACAGAAAATGGAGTTGTTGTTCGAAGAAGAAGAAAAATAGGTAAAAAGTTGTAAGCTTCAATTATGCGTGCGAGAGCCTTTTAACAATTGGCGCAGATGCTTAAATCTGGAAGCGATCTTCACCCGCGCTAGGTTAGAAGGATGGCGATAGTAACTGAACGATTGCGTCAATGTAATAGACGACGTTCTCGACCGAAATGGCAAAACGAATTTGAAGAAGGATCGCAACCACCTTCGTCTACGTAACGAACGACGTATGAAGGCAGCTGGCTCTAGAGGCTTGTTGATCCAGGCCCTGGCTCACTTTGATCTGAAGAATTAGAAAGTAAGAAGAAGAAGTGTTAAGTTTCAACTAGTAGTAACTTATGTTTCAAACATCCTAACTGAGTCGAACTGCAACCAATTTCAGACTTTTGAACGACTTTCTCAGTTGTGTCTTAAAATGTTTAACCGCGATGGAAAGTGTGATTGTTCTTTTTTTGACTGCAAAGCCACAAGTAGCTACCTTTCGAGCACTTCTGCACCTCATCGTGAAGTGTACTCGTTACAGTGATACTGGCAGCGCTGCAAGAGGCCATGTTAATGGTCATAGAAAACAGAAACATTGGCCGAAATGGTTGGGAACGTAGAGGCTCAAATTGAGCTCGAATCCGTGTCATAGTGGGAGCAGAGTGAATCGTTAACTCAACATAGCGTAGAGACACGTATTGTTAAATAACCTAAGGCTCAAGCCAAGCTCCTTCATCGCAACAGAAAAAATTTAAAGCCGATAGAGGGAAGGAGTTGCTATGAAGTTGCAAAGGAACTGCTTGTCCGAAAGGGGTGAGTTGCGGAATTTATTGTTTACGATGAGTAGCCATTTGTTATGGCAACCAACAAAATTACCAAATTTATTTGTCAGCGATGTCCTTCGAAAACTAACATTCGGGCGACAATCAGAAAGAATTCACCGCCATTAGTGATGGTTTAGGCCACCATAATTGGGTTTGTCGCCCTCCGTGGCGTGGATCGTTGCTTCAAAATTAATGCGACCGTATACTGTGAAACTGTCTTAGAGGCAGTACCGAAGCCGTGGGTAAACAAACATTTCGGTCGAAGACCATGAACAATTCAGCAATGCTTGGCATCGTCTCACAAAACATAATAATTGGGTGGCACTACAGCCCACAAGGGGCCAGGGCCTAGCTTCTACAACAACTACTCGTGTTGTGCGCGCTACTGTGTTCCCACGAGTAGAAGGGACGTACAAGTTTTTGCCGATTCCGAACGGCAAGAATTGAGGAGCTCTTTATATTATATAGGAGCTCTCTATAAAGTGAAACTCTTTGAGTGTTGTCCGCAACTCAAAGGAGGTGGAAAGGAAAATGGAAGAAAAAAATGCGTGTCCCGTCCGGGAATCGAACCTAGAATTTTTGCGTGGCGGTCGACGCACTTACCACAACTCCACGACGACCATCACATCTTACAAGATGTATTGCAGGTTCTTCGGATGGAATTCTGTTAGATTTCCTCGTCTCGACGGTGATTGGCACTAAAAAGGTTGGGCTACCCAGAACAAGCACTTCGAGGGGAATATGCCAGAATACCGCAGAGTCACTTACACTTCTAAAGGTGTCCATCTAAAGGTGAAAGCTACTGATGATACAATTTGAAAACGAATATATTTTCCAACATTTTTTCAAAGGCACAAAAAATGCAACAAAAACTAAAAAAGTTTTAACATTGTAAAAAGTTGAAGTTGGAGTCATTCACCGTGAATAATGATGATTCCTGCTTCAAATGGTTGAGACGGGTATATAAGAGAGAAGTTTCATGACAACTATAATTGGCGTGAGTTGAATTGTGGTGAAATATCGTTATTTCGAAAAAAATACGACAAACTGACCAGGTGACAAAAGGAAGCTTAAAGTTTGGATAATTTGCTGATATTTTAGCAGTTTTAAATGGGGAGTATCTGCTCACTGTCGACGCAAGTAGAAGCGTATTGTGGTAAAAGTTGGTCTCACTTTCCTTCTCTTCCCTTCTTCCATAATCAGATATTTCTAGTGTATCAATATTGCAGTTTGAAAACAAGTTTCTATGGTACCAGAGATGGGATTAATGAAATATTTGAATGAACTTCCAATAAAATTTGCTGACATGAGCATTGGGATCTCCAAATTCTTATGAAATTTTACGAAGAACTGGATTTATTTCATCGAAAACGAATGCAGCCATCCTATTCCCTTCTGCATTTTTTGTATGTAAAAAGTGCAAGAATTAACTTCTTTCTTCTATCCGCCGAGCTGAATATAATCTTTCTACAGACTCCAGCTAAGTATGTACAATATTTAAAAGGTTCTCACACGGACAAGGAATTGTGATCGCAACGAAGTACAGTAAACCCTGCTAATTGGGCTCCCTTTAATAAGACTACCTCCTATTCGAATCCCACGAAATGCATTACCTGCTGTTTCTCATGCAAATGTTTTCCTTTAATCGATTCGGTTACCCGAATCATGGACACCTTAAATAAAATAAACTTGGACCTGTCTAATTGGAACAAACTTTGAATATACGAAATATGAAGAAAGCGGCAACAATGTGATTTTGGACTTAAGTCTAAAAAAGGTCAACTCATGTGCCCATTTTCTTAATATTGTTACTTCAAACTACTAAAATATTTGTTTTTGTAGAGGCACATTTAAGGTTTCTTGCAGAAGAGCAATAATGTACTACCACTGCTTCAAAAGAAGTGCAGATATAGGATTTGGATTAAGGTGATCACATGCCATTACTGCGCATAAATGGTGTTCCAACAAGAACGCAAGATTTAAATTTGGCGCCATTCGAATTGTCATTGTTTGACATTTGAACAATTATTTTTTTTTGTTAGTAGTAGGTATAAGGTTTATAAAAATGGAGCGCTACACGAATGAGCAACGCATTGTCATTGTGAAATTATTTTACCAATATCGTGAAGGTTTTGCGGCTACAGTTCGCAAATTGTGATCAATTTATGTTTACTGGGAAACTGGGTCTGCAACTGATGTAAAGACAACAACGCGCCTTCGACCAGGTGGATCGACCGAAATTATCGCAGTACGTGATGATGTCGCTCAAACTCCATCCACCCCAATTCGACACAGAGCTCAGCAAATTGGTGTTTCCAAATCCACTATGTAGCGAACTTTGACGAAAGATTTGCATCTTCATGCATACAAAGTGAAATTGACTCAGGAACTTAAGCCAGCTGACCATGCACAGCGAAGGGAGATCGTTAATTGGGTATTCGAGAGACAACATGAAAATGCTGATTTTGCCCATAAAATCATCTTTAATGACGAGGCCCATTTCCGTCTTTATGGCTTCGTCAATAGGTAGAATTGTCGCAATTGCGGCGAGGAAAATCGTCGAGTGATTCACGAGAAGCAAATGCATCCTCAACGTGTCACTGTGTGGTGTGAAATTTGGCTGGAGGAATCATTGAGCCTTTTTTTATGAACATGAGTCAGGTCAAGCGCAAACAGTCAATGGTGTTCGGTATCGTGAAACGATAACCAATTGTTTTGTGCCTAGAATTGAAGAAATGAATGTGGAGGGGATGTGGTTTCAACAAGACGGCGCCACATCTCATACAGCCAGAGAAACAATTCCATTGCTGCATTAGTCATTTTCCGGTCGTGTTATTTCGCGTTTTGGAGACCAGAATTTGTCGCCTAGATGGCGTGATTTAACAACATTGGACTTTTTTCTTTGGGTTTTTTTTAAGTCGATGGTTTATACGAATAAGCCGACGACGACTCAAACCTTAGAAAAGGAAATTGAACGCTGCATTAATGAAATACCGCAGCATTTATGCAAAACGGTTATTGAAAATTAAAACATCGCATATGTGCCTCATCATGTCTACTTTACGATATAATAAAGAATTTACAACGCAAGACTAGAAGCCCCAGTTACCCAAATATCAATTGTAATCATGCTTAAGGGACAATCACGCCACCTTGGTTTGGAGCAAGGCTTTTCTCCCAGATCCCGGTTGACAATGCCACTTCACACTGCGCCGGAATATTCCCTTAACCGCCTGGTCTGAAAAAAGGGTGAACTACCTGATACAGACCAGTCAGCACAGTACACTTACCTCGACGCGATAATGGAGTATAAGTCACAGCCACCACGATACTTCAACAAGGGGGCCTACCACACCCTAAGGCTACAACCGAAGTTCCAGGAGTTCCTGACCTCCCGTGGCATCAGAATATAGCTTCTGGTCAAGTTGTGACTATCAGTCAGGTTCCCTCAACCCTTAGCCATATAAGGCGTTGTATCCGTTGTATCCGTATCCCCATAACTTAGAGAGTTCCTCGTTTAATCTTTTCCGCCATCATTGTGAAGACTGAACGCAGATATTTTCTTGCATAACAACTCGTCGGCCTGTCTAAAATTGTTTCGGTGTCCTGACGAGTTTGGCAAGAATGTCACAACTGAAGGTAGCGCACTATGACTCTTTTTTATCCACACTGTCAAATGCGATCTGCATCCTTGGGGTTTTTCTGGAATCTTCCGAAAATTAAAAATTGAGAATAGCTAATATGCTATGCTGACAAGGTTTATCCGTCGGAAATTGGCGCAGTTGAAGGAGTCTTCTGTTTTGTTGACCAGGCAAATGAGTGTGTAGTGGAGTTACAGGTCTTAATTTAACAATTTCTTCTGGCCCATCTCATAGGACCTCCTTGGTGCCTGTGATGTCAACCTTAAGAACCTCTAGGACATCCGCAAAATCATCAGTTGCACGTGATCCTTGTTTTCTTTTCTTGTTATTATTATCAGCGCGCATTTTAAGAATAGAAAGAACCGTTTAGTGATTGAAAGTTCGTTGCAGTAAGGGTCGACGGCACGGGGAAGTAGATGGGAAGGGGGTTCAGGGGGTCTTAAATGCCTGGAGATTGAAATAGGAAGGATACATCGAGTGGGGAAGAGCGTTCTTGTGGATCCGCAGAAAAACGAACATAACTACCGAAAAGCGGGCAAAAAGTTCAAATGATTTCCATTTCGATCAAGCATATATTTGGAAGAAATACTTAAAGTGAAGGAATGCAGCTGAATGATCTGTAGGTAATTTGAGGAACCTCACTGAACCAAAAATAGTTGGCCTTAGCTTGTTGTTTGTGGTCCTCACTACTTGGCTCATTTACATTCGAGGCTTGTTCATCTTTCTAAACAGTTTTTTTTTTTTGCACAGTGGAAAGGTGACTCCCACATCCTGGAAGGCCGAATCTTCATTTAAAAAGAAGGGGCGGTTGCTGTGCGAAAGGCGGTAATTAGTAATAGGTCGCCTTGGAGAGTGTCCAGTTTATGCGAGGTGATTGCATGTCAACATGACCCGTTCATTTACGTGGCCCTTTGCCAGCCTTGTTTACCCTGCGACCGTTCTTCTCTTTCAAATGCTCCAGAGCGTATCCCTCCTTCAGGATCACGTTACGAACATCATTCCCAACTGCCGTCTTCTGTACTTCACTTCCAAATCGAACTCTAATGTGATGAAGAAAAGAAAACTGCAGTAAACGAAGGCTACTACCTGGCTAGTACAATGGACCAGATTTTGAGTCTAAGCGCTCCAGTGCAGTGTTTCTCAACCTCCAAAAAAATATGATGTTACACAGTGTTCTTGAAAAGCCTGGCGCCATAGAAATAAGGGACATTGACGTGTACAAACCTTTCACAGTTGACGCAGGACAGTTAAGAACGGTCACGGTTCTGCTTTCTGCTGCTCAATAAACTGTAGTCCTTCATCATGTGAGCTGTTAAAAACTCCCACAGTACTGAGGCAAATGGACATCCAATTGGTGTAATCTCTAAAAATTGAAGCATCCTTTTCAGTGTTTCAGCCTCCGTGTTGAATTCGTTTCTCAACCAAGGCTTCATCGTTAAACGCAAATTGATTGTTTCATTCGGAATTGTTTTATGTCTTGTTTCAGCTTGATCACGCCCTTTCCGTCTTTACAACACTTGAATGACTTCTCGACCAGAGCTACTTTTCGATTTTATGGACACTTGTTTGAAGACTCGTTTTACTACCTGCTCGCCTGAGCTTGGGTGGGCTTAATTTTTATTTGCTCCGTTCGATTATTCGCCGCTAATAAATACACCAGTTGCATACGACCGCAGATTTCAGTGGGCATACGCGTACACGCGTAATAAGTTGGGTATTTAAGGCCCGCAGCCGAATGTTTTCGCTCAATTCTGCAAACTTCCATTTATGGCGATCAGAATGAAGGCTTTTTATGATCGAAAATGAGTACTGCCTACAACTTTTCCATATGTCTCCGCCCCCCCAGGGGTGGATCATGTTTACGACATTTGCAATCGACTTAATTGAATCTGGGTAATCTTGAGAATATGCAAATCCTTGGCAACGCGATTTGGCACATGCCACGCGTTGGAATTCACAAGAAAGAGATACAATTGAGATTTGAAATTAAAATCCATTTGGTTGTGACAATCTGCTGATTTTTCATTTCGGTACTCTGCGGTGATAAAGACGTCTGTGGCCGGGCGGAGGACATCAGCCAAATTGGCGTCTCTGTCGGTGGTCGCATTAATAAAATTCGTCATTACATCTTCGGTGTAAATGCTGCGATTGGTCATAAATGGGTCATCAAAGCTTGTGCTTAGCTTTGAAATGTTGTAAAGGTCAGCCACTACACGTCATCCTCCAAGGATCAGGCGACCAACAAGGTGGGGTGATTGTTTTTATGTGCAATAACTAGATTTTTTTTCTTCCTTTTTATTGCGCTGCTGTAACTGTTATCATTTCGCCGTTGTGTGCACATACCTCTGGAGGAGTTGTCGAACGAATGTCTGTTTATCTAGTCGTTTTCTTGATGCGACGAAGGGTGGAATTCGATATCTGATGGCAGGGAGAGGAGTAATGCAGTCTAGGAGTGCTGCTTGAGATACGCTTTATCGTCATCGTTGGTTAGGGCCACTTCACATTATTTTCTTTTAAGACAGCACGACAGACTTTTAGTGTGTGCATAGCAGTGGTTATCAAAATCGTGTGTAATCGCATATTCATTCCCAAAATTTCCTATTTTTTGATATCAACTCTCCATACGAGTTTTTATGACGAGTGGCGACCGTATTTTGTAAGACGACTGCCGCTCTTAACCCCCTTGACGGTCTTATTTTCAGGCACGCATTTAAAAACGCGAATGGAAAACAAAAATGGAACTGATAATTTTTTTGTTCCACAAAACATAGACAAAGTCACGCTCGTGTGAAAGGACACTAAGTCAGAAAACCGTCTCTCAAGAGATGGTGGAGATGAAGGGGCCACAACCCACAGTTGTCTTAAATTTTCAGATGAACGTACGTTTCAAAAAAACCGGCGTTTATGGTCTCATATGAGGTAAGGAATCATGACCCGCGAATTTACATGCATGCTTTTGTAGAATAAGTTCCACTGAAAGTATTGACATGGACTTCTTGCACTCAGAATTTATGGCAGCATTTATAAATTGTCATTATAAGGGTGATCATATAAAGTGTGATTTTTTAGCTATTATCTTTTTGGCAACACTGGTTTGAACAGCTGACGCACGTTCCGTGTTTTGTTTCACTGCTAAACATCTTCAGTTTGGTCTCTAATTTAACCATGAATCGTCTTACAAACGAACAACGCTTGCAAGTGTATCGGCCAGTGTTAACAATGACCATCAATTGTCGATTCATCGCCGTTCGCAGCAATTGGGCCTCTGTTACTCAACAACGTGGAAAATCTTGCGAATGGATTTCGGTGTGATGTCTTTCAAAATACAGCTGGTGCTAGAATTGAAGCCGAACGACCTACCGCAACGTAAAGCTTTTGGTGAATGGGCTCTTGGAAAGTTGGCCGAAGACCCACTTTTTTACCGAAAAATTGTGTTCAGCCACGAAGCTCAGGTTTGGCTCAATGGGTACGTAAATAAGCAGAATTGTCGATTTTAGAGTGAACATCAGCCAGAAGCATTGCAAGACCAACCAATGCATCCAGAAAAAGTCATAGTTTGGTGCGGTTTAAGGGCTGGTGGCATCATTGGACCGTACTTCGTGAATGGTGAGCGTCCAAAATGCAATAGCTTGACTTGCATGACATGTGGTTTCAACAAGACTGTGCCACATTCCACACAGCACACGCAACAATGGACTTATTGAGAGGCGAGTTCGGTGAACATTTTATTTCACGTTCGGGACCGGTCATTAGGCCACCTAGATCGTACGCTTTAACGCCTTTAGACTATTTTTTGTCTAGCCATGTCAAAGCTCATTTCTATTAAGACAAGCCCCCTTCAATTGACGCATTGGAAGACAACATTGAAGTATTTATTCGTGAGAAATATTGGAAAGAGTATGGCAAAATTGGACTAAGTGGATGGACCATTTGAGGCGCAGTCAAGGTCAACATTTGCATGAAATAATCTTCAAACACTAAATTTTATGGACCGTACTATCGATTCAAATAAAGATTTCATGAATTTTCTGAATTTACGTGCTTTTTTTTGAAAAACTTTTCTTGTGGCTTTTAAAAAAATCACCCTTTACAAGAACAATATGCATTTGCAACTGTTTTGACTCTAAGAAGGGAATTGTCATTTTAAGTAACTGTCGAGGGAAATGGAAAGATTTACAACAATACCTACATTTTAAAAAAGAATTCAAATTAATGCACCTGTCTGCTTGTGTCTGTCACAAAGCGATGTGTCACTTAATAATGTGACTACACATTATAGTATATATGGGCTGTGTTAATATTAATTTTTAATTATAAGAAAAGCGCAGCTGAAGTCGAATGAGTGTAAAAATTTACGGTTAATCTGCTTCGACTGATAAATCTTTCAAAGAGTTGATTTAGCAAAAACATGTTGGCCAGCCCAAAAGTTTGAAGACAATGAAGTGGAGGCTTTACTGAATTAAGATCCATTCCAAGTGCAAAATAAACCAGCAAAAAGTAATTTGAATTTATTCAAAGCCAAGGAAATTGGTTGCCTGTTCCATCATCGTCTATATCGACGCCAACGAAAAACATCCACGGTGCAGAAATCAGGCTCTACATATGGGGTTGGGACCAGACATGTGTAGTGTACTAAGAAACCAGGCATTGTCGACTACAACTAATGCGTTTGAGTAGTGGATTACACCAAAAAATGGCCGGATACAACTTTAAATGAACAAGTTTGGCCTCGGTACAGAATGTACTCAATTGGTGCCAAAAACGCTTAAATTCACCGAAGTGTTAATGATATTAATGAAAAACATATTGGCACGGGGTTTTAATCTACACTTAAGACACGGAAATAACCGACCAGTTGTTGTCGTTGAATACCGTGCCAAAGGTCATAAATTAAAACAGGGTCTTACAGATATAAAGGACTTTTAGTTTTCTCGTCGGCAGAGAACGGCAAGAAAAAGAAGATTTTTCATCGAGAAGTAAAATTCGAAAGAGGTGGTGCCCTGCAATAATGTATCTGCCTCCTCTGAGTCGACGCAAGGCCAGGAAATTCCACGAATTGATAGTCTTCTTCAAATATTGTTCTGTGATCCTTTATGCAGAACTTTCAGTGGGCCCAACTGTCCACAAAGGATACAAATTGGGTGTTATTCATCGTTTCCGTAACACTGTGGGTTAGTAAGGACCAGATTTGTGGAGAGAATTTTTAGGTTTTGGCTTCACGATAGCGCACCACTTACTCTATATCCATTTTGTAAAGCTTCCCACTCTACGCCTAACTTGTCATGTTTCTTTCACGTATTTCCTGCATTTGCACCATTTGGTATTGACGGAACCACCTGCAATAAAGAAGGAAATTAATGCTGAACAGGAGGAGGACTTGCAGCAGCTTGAACTTTCTCGCTACATTTGCGACGATGAAATTAATTTAAAAGAATGAAAGAGATTTTTGATTTATACATAAACTCCCAGTGTTTCTTGGCCACACTAGCCAGACTTTCAAGAAGACTTCCTAAGACCTAAAAGCTACAAGGGCATACTCTTTTAGTTGCCCATACTTAGCCTCACCCAAGAATTAAATTTCCGCACTTAGAAATTCCCCTTTCATTGAAACCAAACTTTAAATAAGTTTAACCCCCTTCCTATGACCTGACTCCAAAGTAGGCTAAACAAACTACACGCCTAGGAAAAAAAACAAATGTAATAAAACACAATTGACACAATTTAAAATACAGCCTAAGCCACCTCTTTCAGTTTTTTTTTCCTCATTCTCCACAAAAATAGGCCACAGTTCCAGTGGGTCAACTGTTGAAAGCCATTTGAAAAGTTCCCTTGTTAAATCGCTTCAAAACTCTACTAACAGCTCCCCGTAGTCACCTCCCAAAGGTTTGCAGAGGAAAAAAAGGACACACCCCACTGGCCTTGCCAAATCATAGCACCATGAGAAACCTTGAATTCTCCGAACACCAAGGCGGAGGGGACTCCCACTCAAGTCCCGAGGACCACTTCAATAAAAAAAAAAAACACCAACAACATTATGCCGCCCATCCTGTCGGTTTCATTATCATCTTCCTTTTCATTAATGAGTTGCCGGTAGCCAAATGCCATCATCGTGGTAATAGCTGCTGCCACCGCATTCGCTTCGAACCCCACACGCCCCCCCCCCCCCCCCCCCTGCCGCTGGAAGGTGCCTTTCATCGTTGATGCGGTAGCTTAAGGGTTGAGTTTTATCACAGACTCCCGCTTGTATCTCCGCATGTATTTCTGCATGGGATACCATTGGGAATCGAGCAGAAAATTAACATTTTGTCTGTTGACGCTGTTGCTTTGTGTCGCTTCACTCATGCTGGTGGCTGGCTACTTGCGATTGTTTTGTGTTCTCAACTGTTTCGAGGGCTTACATACATTTAGGGTAGAAGACAAGTCACTCGGAATTATTTGGTAGTTGAGCGAAAATTTGCTCTTGGTTCGACGGCGAAATATTTTAATTGTCACACAAAGCTCTTGAAACTTTACATCATCGGAAGTCCGGAAGAATATTCTGCGAGATTGGATGCATCAGCATGAACTTTATTTGCCACCGCATTCGGAGGGAAAGAGAAATTCAGTTTTTGGCAAGAGTTTCTGTTGACTGAATGCTGCGCCAATAAATGGCAAACAAAAATTGTTGCCGATAAAGCAAAGGAATGGCATAGAAGCAAGTTGAAGGAACTGCTGCGGATACCAACTTTATAGACAAAAGGCCATTCGAATAAAACTAAAAGTGAGATATGTGGATGTCCAGCCACTGGGCCATGGGTTTCTGAGAAGTGATTGTGTTCGTTCTGGTGGGAGTAAGTTCACAGGAGTGTTTTGCTTAAAGCAGCACTAAAGTTTCTTGGCAATAGTGTTCACATGAAATTCATTTGTGCTTCAACCTTGAACACTACACTTTGTCAGTTAGACATCTGTGCGGGTGTTAAGATGGCTACACAACGGAATGGGTGTAAGAGACTTCAACAATCCTAGGTGTCATTTTGAAGCCTAAACTTTTTCCATGTGTTCTGGCCTGATAAATAAGAACAAGCAACTTAGGAAATATAACGTCCTTCAAGTGAATGTCTCTGCTGATTTTGCAGCAGCGTAATCTATTACGCCCAGTCCTCATTGCCTCCATTGCGTTTAACGAACCTGTTGATTATTTTAAGATAATGGCCACGGATTGCTTAGAAGAGACTGGCCTTAAGTGCTTAAATCCTTTTCGAGTTGTTTGGGTAGCATCAATCCTTCGAAGTTCCCAATAAAAATAAGTGCCAATTGCCATCGACAAGATAGTTAATTATGAAGTTTGGTATGCAACTTGGAACTTAATGTGAAAATGCTGGATTTTGTTATCAGGTGTGTAGCATCCTGGAACCAGAGTTCCTTCAAGCAAAAGGAGTTGACTAACATCCCCCATCCTGCCCACTGACTGCAACATTGATCGGAGCTTCATTTTCTGAAGAAAAAGGACCAGCGATGCTACGGCAGCATCAAACGCTTACTCTGTATATTCATAAGCTTCATAAAGATATCGTTCCAGTTTTTTGGCCAGATTGGTCAATAGTGTTTGTTAACATTACGTCCGATATGAAAAAGGTGGTTTTTCTCTGTAGATCTTGGCTTTATCCAAGCTGTTCTCTGCCCCACAGTGCGAAGCAATGGTCGCGTACCTTCAATTGCTGAGGCAGTCGCAAAATATTCGACATCTTTGTGGAAAATTCTCTTCAGACAAGTGCTTGAAATGTGGAGCCGTTGAAAACGACGGCAAATTGATGTCCGTGGCTTGAGGGTCTCGACCATAGCATTCACATTCTCATCTGTTCTGTACGATGACCAAGCCTTGAGTGTTGTCAACAGCATACCAGTCTCATAAAACAAACTTGAGTACAGCAGACGCGGTGGGTTCTTTATTTCTGCCAACACGTCTTTTCATAAATAACGCACTGCTTGGGTCAGGCGAACTTACTTTGAAATTGAGTTTTCAATATTTTCCATGTTGTGCACTAAGTGGTTTATTGCCGTTCCGTGGAGATAGAGTACTCGTGATGTCTTTGATCTGCCAGTATCAAAACAGCCATCTATTGAAAACAAACACCCTGTATGGCCCACCCTTATTAGGAGGCAGATATTGATGTAACTAACTCCAATATGGAACCAGGTCAAAGGTTGATACCTTGTTCCGTCACACCAATCCTATAGGAGCTTGCACGGCACGAACCAGCCAAAGATAACTGCAAGTGTACGCAGGGATTGAAATCAATGAAGGAGACTCTCTTCAAATTCGCCTTCTGTGACAAAATCCGCCTTTAGTCTGAAATATGTAGGCGATTTCAAAGGAAAGAAAGAAACAATCACGAGTGTGCTGATCCGTTTATTAAGCACCGCTTCTTAGTTAGCAGAAAATTTATACAATTCATGTGCAAATGAGTGGAGAGTTCAAAGGTCGTTGACCTAATCGGATGATCGAATAAGTCATACAGCAAATAACTGACTGGAATAGAAATAAGTGGTGTACAAAAGTATTCATTTTAAATTCCTCTACAAATATTTACTAAAGAAATTTCTCATCACTCCGCCAACTACCGAGGTATGAGTCTATTTAACATCGCATAGAAGAATCCCTCTACTATTTTGTATGAACGCCTGAAGCAACAACTTTGAGCTCGTCAAGGACGTAGACGATGTAGACTTCACAGTAAAATCAAGATCACTCATGCAAATCGGTGTTTGTTTGGGTTAAGGTGGCTGACTCAATGTAACAAAGCCGTCTTTCGAAAGACTAAACTGTTTTATAGCTATTTCAACAAGAAATGCTCAAACGAATTAGCCAGCTGCATTCCTCCCCTTCAAGAATTCACCCGTAATACACGCCTCGTTCGGAGTGCTCATCAGTTCACGCTTAAGCCCACCTTCGGACGCACAGTGAAGTTTAGAGACTTGTTCTTTAGCCGCACCACACGAATATGGAATGCTCTTCCCAGCTCAATATTTTCCTCTCATTACAATCCACAGACTTTTAAAACAACTGTGCACCGGAACCTCCTCTCCCTCTCTTCCTCTATACCTTCGGTCCGTGTTGTGACTTAAATCCGGTCACTTAAGGGTAGTCGCAACCCCTTTAGCGAGCGCTATCTATAAAAAAAAAACTAAACTTTTTTTTGTCCACACCTTGATCATCCACACTTAAGGCGAAGAAATTGGGATATTTTCAAAAAAGGAGAGGGGAGTTGATGGCAGCCCAAGAAGAAGATTCCGTGACGAACTCACAGCATCATGTCAAGTGAAAAGCTATGTAGCGCGCATAAATAGCACTGTTCCCGCCGAAAGAGACTTTGAATCCAAGCCATTTGAAAAATCGACGCTGCACGAATCGATTTTGTCTGGAATGGCGCACTCAAGTGAAGAAAGATTTCATCTAAGTTGGTGTGTGAGTTGGGTGGGAAGAGGCTTCGTTAATGGGCGTACACACAAAAGATTTTCACGCGAAGAATTTTCCGTCGAAAGCGACTCCCTGGTAATTTTCGAATACCATCTCTAAAAATCGAGCCGCTCTGGTATCCATCCAATCATTGAGCCATTCTTCGATTTCTTTAAAAGACCCAAACCGTTGACCCTGAAATCGTTTTGCATCCGTCGAAAAAACCAGAAGTTGGAAGAAGCAAGGGCTGAAGAATAAGGCGAGTGGGTTAGAAGCTAATTTTTTTATACGTTTCCAAATAATTTTTGACAGATACATAAAGGTAAGGCCAAGCGTCATCATATTCTAAAATCACCCGGCCATGCCTTTCGGTAGTTTCTGGTCGTTTTAACGCAAAGTACGGCTCAAATGCATTAGTTGTAGTTGATAAGGTCTTGTTTAAGCAGCTCATACTCGTCTGGTTTCACCATCTCCAGTCACGATCCTGTGGAAAAATCCCTTTCTTGGATGAGTTTCACAAAGCGGTTCTGAGACCTTTCGACATCTCTCGGTGTCAACTAGGATGCCGCCCAACTTTCTTGCTTGAATAAATCCAAATTTTTTTGACTACACATATGCTGAGTAACTCACAAGGATTCTGTGAGTTTATTTTGGTTTTGAAACAGTTCTCATTCCAGTCAAGCCTCCAATGTCCCATCTTTAAGCTTATAGAGCTGAGCACCAAGCTCTTTGTCTTCGACGCTAAGCAGATTCACCATAATCTTTTACTATCATTCGATGGACTTCACTAATTATTATTGACAACTGTAAAAGATTTCCAATGAATCAGGTACTCATTTCCAAGATTATCAACAGATTACTGTTCCTTTTTTTGTGCCATTTTTTGAAAACAGAACGAATTAATTTGTGCACCCATTTGGTGGACATGTTGTTAACGATTATTCCAGAATCGTAGGATGACATGTCAGTCGGATGTGGATCTCGGCCTTAACCAATCTACCTCTGCAGCAAGTACGGTGTCTCGCCGCCTCTAAGTTGGCTTCACTTGTGTGTGCCATCTCAAAAAATTGCATACTTCGTTGCCTTGTCCAAATAGTTCAGACTTAAACGCTCTTCTGACCGGAGCAGTTCCATCTCGACACATGTCGGATGTTGATGCTTCTCTACCAGATGTCCGCAAATCAATGAGGACCAAAAGTAGCACGTACAGCTGTTCTTAACTCCCTGCTTTTACATCCACTCTTTGTAGCTTCACAAAATACAAACTACCCAGTATTCAACCTGGTACCCTGCCAAGTCGTTTCGAATTCAGATTGACGGTGCAAAAGGCGAACAAAAACCCTTTGCTTGGTTCATTTTCATGCACAAATCCTCATATTCTTCAGAGATCCATGAAGAAGCATGAAGAATCCGCCGAGACTGTGCATCATCTCGCAACAGGACAACGACACAATCAATCACCACCTTCCAGTTATTTTTTGTGCCGCCACTCGGTTAGCCAGTCACAACTCCCATCAGCACGTATCCCGGAATGGGCCATTCACATCCACAGTCTTGTTACAAATTCTCATTAATATTTTCCCATCACACCATAAAGAAACGAGCACATCCCGGGCACGGACTGTAAACCATCCCCAACCCCAGCCCTCTCATATGGGCCCATGCGGGTATTTATGACAACACACCCGAAATGACATAAGGAAACTGAATTTTATTGAGTCATATCTCATGTAAGCCCTCGCACAGTCGAAATATTGTGTTTTTATGCTTGAGGTATACGAAAAAGTTTGCAGTCTTCCCTGGCCGGGGGCGGTCGCCGGCTCGTACGTGACAGATCCTCCGAGGAGCTGTGTATCCGTTTCTTTTATGGTATTGGAAGTCTTCCAACTTTTCAATTCGCTCGTGTCTTGAGGCTTAACGGGCGAGCCAACACAAGGGACAAGGAGGTGATACGTAAGCAAACACAAATTACAGTTTTTCAATCTTCCCGCCCTGGTTGAGTAATTAAATTTTATCCATTGCGCCGTTTCGTTGGCGGTATCAACGTCCTTCAGGACAAGATCATATCCTAGTGGCGGGGAGGGGGCGGCAGACTTAAATGAATACCTCCGCTCATCGGCTCACTCAATCATCCGCTGCTGCTTGTGCAGGACGCACAGGAGACGCCATTGTCCCTGCCCTTATATCCAATTACTTCCAGCAAAATTCGCATGGTTGCAGTTTTTTGTTTCCACGTCTACCCTCGTTTTTGTCATTTTTTGTCGTCCTGCAGCCAGAAATGGACATCCCACCGGACGGGAGCGGAAGTAGTTCAAGTGGAACAAGTGTCATTTAAGTTTATAAAACTGTCCGACTGCTGAAGTGGGTGTGTGTGATTTTTTGCAGCGACCTTGTTGTGTGTGCGCCCGTGCGGTATGGTCCGATGAAATGCAAATTAAGAGAATGTTGTCGGACAACACACACTCGGATGGGGTTGCTTCCGGTCGAACAAACGCCGGATTGTACATCTGGCGTTATTAAGTTAAAAATGCTCTCGGAAATTGGACTGTTCCCGCGGTGTGATGGAAGGGTTCGTTCCTGCATTTCTGCCGCATTGTTGCACATTTCAGACATCATCATCACGTGAAATAGAATCATTCTTCTCTCACTCTCTCTCTCTGCATGTGATTAGCCGACATATTGAATAAATTACAATAGTTCCGTCAGTCAAAGGGTTTCGCTTTCGCATGCAAATACGTCGACAAAGTCATCATCACTCGCTGCGGAGCATCCCCCGTCCTTCGGATGTCTAAGTGGTCTCCGGGGGATGAGGGCGAACTTGGAACGATCGATTTAAGGCCACTTAATGCGAGTGCGAGGGATAATGGCCATTGGGACCGCTTTTCAATGTTTGAACTTTGTAAGTGATTATGAAAATATTTACGGAACTGTGGTGATGACGACGGGGTAAGTTCGGCGTTGAAGGGTTTGGTGGAAGAGTCGTTGTAATCCGATAATTATCTTCTAAGCTCTGACAAATACCGTGTTATTCTCGGGTTAGATGAAGATAACGTTTGCTGGGGCCGCCGTCGTTGACAACGGAATACTCGGGCAACATATCCCAGTGGATTTTTGGTGGATTGCTGCTAGGGCGAGGAGGGATTCTGAAACTGAAGTTTGGAATGGGTGGGTATGCGGTTTCTTTAACTGATGATGAGAATTTGGAATTGGTTTGCAGCAATTTAAATTTAAATCTCTGGCATTTTGCAGTCGTCCTTGGGAAAGGAGTGAGGACATTTGTTCAAATTTGAAATTTTCTTATTTAAGATCTTGAATCTGCAAGAACTTGGAGAGTATGCACTAAAGCAGCATCTATCTAACAGATGTGTTAAAATAAAGGTGGCAGTGCTGAAAAATAATCTTTTTTCACACTGATAGACAGAAACCAGAGTTAAACAGATTAATGCTGTCCTCCCTTTGAATTCTTCGCCTTTGAGACAAATGTGGGTAGTTTTACGTCGATACTTCTCTTAAAAGCCTTTGCTTGCAATCAATAGTAGACTATGGGCCCTTTCATAACAGAAAAAACAGTTTAAGACTACAAGTAGGTGCTCCACATGTTACACTCTGATCTCTAGTGGACTAAGTAGTCATACTTTATACAACGACGATCCCAAAGGTACTCCTTTGGAAAATAATTGAGTGGCACTACAGACCACAGGGAACAGGGCCTAGCTTCTACAAGTACTCGTGTTGTGCGTGATATTGTTCCCTCGCGAGTAGAAGGGACCTACAGTTTTTTGCCGACTCCGAACGGCGAGATTTGAGAAGCTTTTCATAGACAATTGATACTCCTTGAGTGTTGTCAGCAACTCGAAAGAGGTGGTGCCATGTAAAATTGCGAGGTATCCAGTCCGAGAAGCGATTCCAGCATTTCTGCATTGTTGTCGACGCACTTACCATTACGCCACGGCGACCACGTTTTAAGGGTTTATGGTAGCAAAAAGGAGATAATCCATAATTGCATGATCTAGGGTGTGCTGTGGAGTCCTAAAGAACTTCCATTCGTGAAATTGAAAGTTTGTTTTGACTATTTCTGAAAAATAGGGCCCAACGTTGAATTGTGTAGGGTGGCGATGCAGGACTCTCACTGTTCTCCTAAGATCAATAACTAAGTCAACGACCCCTTCACTGTCTAGCAAAGTTGTATACAAGATTAAATTACACGTAAAAAACAGAGGCACAATCTTCCAAAGCCCGATCGTCTATCCGCTTAGTGGATGATATGATGGATCGTATCGGAGGCGTAAAATGGGTCTGGCGGTAAGTGGGGGCAAAACAAGGTCTACACTATCATCAAGGCAGGGCGCACAACATCGACGTCTTGGACAGAGCGTCACAATGGTGAACAGAAACTTTGATGTAGTCTACGTTGATCAAATCAAGCTTGAAATCACGTTTGCGCACGTTTACACAGCCTTCAAGGGATCCAGCTGGCCTTATATAACCCCTAAATCATTCCTGTCTTGGTCTATGGCGCAGTATGTTGGGCGTTACTAAAAGCAAACAAGCAAGTATTTTTGAGAGGGAAGTTGTGAGTGCGTCTCAGCATGCGCCTAGTCAAGCGTCTACAGATACAATGTGTGACTCATATACAGCTGTGTATGTAGCGGTATGTGAGACGCCTTTAATAGACTATTAGTTTTCTTTCAGTGTTATCCGTAACTCGAAAGTGTTGGTGCTGGTAATAATGTGAGGTGTTCAGTCCGGAAATCTAACCCGGACCTTCGGCGTGTGAGTCGACGCACTTATCCACTACGCCACGGCGGTCACACGCTTTTTTATTTTAAAATTCAATTTATTAAATGCTAGACAAAATAAATTGAAAGCTAGCTTACCATATAATCGAGGGATCTTAATTCTAACTTACTGACTCTTCACGAGTGCTCTAAGCTAATCTAGGTTTTTTGCTTTTTCTTTATGCCTTTCGGCCTCTTATATCAGCGGCCACACGCACATACGTATTTTGGAAAAGTAGTGACTTTCCGCAACTTTTTATTTACTTTTGGTTCGATTTACTTTTCTCAGCGATGGTCTATCTATATTGACCCATTTAGTAGCTACATGCGTCTTTTGAAGGTTTTCTAAGTAGGTCGCCAAGGATTGGAAAACCCAGCCATCGACTCAAATTTTAGCAGCGACAGGTAACATGTTAATCAATTTGGTAGCAGCGCCTAGGTGCGTTGTTATGGTTTATGAGGTTCTCTTCTTAGCCTTAACTTTTTCTATTATCTGTTCGGCCACTAGGACAAAATTGGTCCCCTTAAGAGCAATTTTTCCATTTGGAGCCCATCCTTTCAAATGTTCCCTGGCTCTTGGTGAGTACCAGCGAATTTATATATCGTCGATGGCCAGGCAACGACGCAGAACCTCCTCTGAATTGCGTTTATTCATAAAGTGCTGCACGCAAATGGTGTTTTGGTTGCACGTAAAGGGCTAGAGAAAGACACTGTTCCTAAGCTAACTCCAGGGTTGCACGGCTTTCAATGACGGATTTGGAGCGGTATAATATGTCAAACCGACTTCAATGTCTTCAGCCTTTTTCTACTTTCCATTACGCATCACTTCGTCTGCTCCATACCGGTGGTTAATTCTGATCAATTCGAATCATTCTAAATGTAATGTAGCGTCCAAAGTTTCGATAATCACTCTTTCCCGCTTGAACTGCATTTCAATTCACTCATTCGGTTCCAATCCGTGCTATATGCTGAAATTACACATTAAACCAATTAAATGGCTTCTCGTGAGACGAAACAGCAATTCCGCACTTGGGTGTGTTTATCTTCCTGATTAACTACAAATGCAGCCGGTCTGTCAGAGAAATCGATTTCAGTTGCAAATCGGTATTTAATTTTCTGGCTAACTCTCTGTCTCAAAGGCACTGGCCGTGGAAGTAATACGGGTAGTGTGATGTAAAGGAAAAACAGAATTCTTTCATCCTGTCACTGGTACAATTTTCCTGCAATTATCCTTATGAATGAAAGTCTCGAGGGATCCCTTAATTCAAAATCGTGACTATCCAAAGTGTGGAAAATGAAATGAAAATTCCGTAGTCAGCAATTCCTTGGTCATCATTTACTCAAGTGGCAGTTACAGTTCCGCTGGTCGCCGTGGCGTAGTGGTAAGTGCGTCGACCCACACGCAGAAGGTCTGGATTCGATCCCCAGACGATTCATTGTCTATGAAAAGCTTCTCAAATCTGGACGTTCGGAGTCGGCAAAAAACTGTAGGTCTCTTCTACTTGTCAGAGAACAGTTGCACGCACAACACGAGTAGTTGTTATAGAAGCTAGGCCCTGGTCCGTCTTGGACTGTAGTGCCACAAAATTATTATTAATTATTAGTTACAGTTTCGAGTGGACCACGAATATGCCTCTACAGCTGGGAACGGGGTCTTGCAAGCTGCTTTCAGGTGGGCATACCAGTATGAAATCCATCTCAAGTTGTGAATGCCATCTCAGACGAGTCCTCTGTGGCGTTACTCTAATGACTAGGATTTGAAGATTCTTTTGGCTGGACCCGTATTTTCCACATACGCTTCATGACCTAGTTATCCTAAGCATTTTATCCGACTAGGCTTATATTGACAAAAGTTCATTGATTCCTCAGACAATATTTCCCACTTCTTCTTCTTCTTTTTGTGGCACTATAGTCTGGTTTGGAACTGGGCCTTCAGCTAACACAATCTCTCGCCAACTGCGTCCAATTGCGCACCTTAAGTTAGTTAAGATCCTTCTCCACTTGTGTGCGCCATTTCAACTACTGTTGCTTTCTCCCAATCGCTCGGAGTCGAAGACTTTTCTAGCCGGAGCGGTTGCGTCCATGCCCTCTACTTGACCTATCCATCTTAAGCGCTGTATCCGAATACACTTGACCAGGCGCATGGCGCCGTACAGCCTAAGTATAAAGTTTGTCGCTGAATTTTCTTCACCAGATGCGGTCAACGCAAGACGGACCGAAAATCACACGCAGATCTTTTCGCACGAACATATTTATCCGTAAATATGAAATTATCCTTCCAAGATACCTGTTAGTACTTGCATACAAGATATGATTTTTAATTGATGTGTGACAAGTGTCTTCCATCTGGGAGAGCATGCAGAGGTGTTTTCACATTTCCTACAGACCGGATTTGCTAAAATTTGCATTTTGGTTTGGACGCCCATTTTTGTTAAAGGCTTCAAAAACGTTCTGGGCATTGTCGATGGTCTGACTGATTATACAGACCATGATATAGAGTCAGTGTATTGTACGCGTGCGTGATGGATTCCGTTTGCTTTGCCTTGATATCCGTGTAATTCGAACCCACAGCACATAGTACAGAAGACCTAGTACTAGATGAAAAGTCTTCTACATTCACTTTACCGCAATTTCTTTGTACAAAGTATATGATAGTTGTACACGCAATTCCTCCCTACATCAAAATTAATAAGGATAATCTGAAAATTACAGCTGAGGACCCCAAACCCACCATGTCACAGCTGTCGCACTCCATAGCCAACTTTCAAATGTCACCTATGTAATCTTCATTTCTTTAATAATGCCCCCAAAAGCCACATCATCCAGTTTCCACTCGTAACTCATTTCCAATGGCAGACTTCATAAATTCCTTATCATTCAATTCTACAAAACCTCCATCCAGTGTCCCTTTTTGCATTCAGAATCCAGAATTTATTGCACCTTAACCGAGTTCGAGGTGACGGGCCAACACCCAGCAGCCCCATGGGACTGCATATCATTCCACTTCCTTCAAGCTAACAAAGATTTATTATCATCCCAGGCACAGTTATAATTACGGGAGCAAAATAAACGTCTCGAGATGTGTCCATTTTATGATTGACATTTCAATTTCGTCCTTGATTGTAACAAATTGCCACAGCGCCAACGCCCTCCAGTAGAATAAACTCCACGCCACCTCTTGATGGTTTATTTAACGCCAAAGGATTTCAGTCCTAATTGAATCCCATTCCCATCTCCGAGCGGCTCACGTCTGATTGAAGCCATTCAAACGGATTCGAAAGGAAAACAAAATATGAAAGCGCACCGAAGGAATAAATCCTTTGAATTTGAAATTTTGTTCGAGTTTCAATCTGAGCGTGTTAGTTCCAAACCATGGAACTAAACGCAAATCCGATTCCGAGAAGATAAAGTATCGCTGGCGGTCCCTTAAAACTTTACCGTTAAGCAGAGGAAAAAAAAACACAAACATCGTGGTGGCTGTCTGTTTTCGTGTATCCTTGCAGTAATAAATACATTGGATGAGCATTTGCATATCCTATCTCCAATGCTCCGGCAGTGTACTGACATGTGTGTGTGGGCGGTTGGGTGTGTGTGTGTACGTCGCACATCCGTTGACGCTCAGTCCTGCATCTCTTATCGGTATTTATGTATGCACGGGTTGGGGGGGGAGAGAGTGCATTATCCTCATGAATATCAATTTTTATAGCAAAACTGCCAAAATATCCTGCAACTGCACACACCACTGAATACGCTATGAAATTGAATATGGTAATGCGATGGCGGGAAAATAGGATATTCCAATGGATGATGGGTGCTGGAACGGTGGGAATCGAAATTTTGCTGTTTTGTTTTTATTGTAATGTACTTGTGCTTTGGCAGTTGTTCATAGGCTCGTTTCGGAGGGGAAGGGATTTCGTTTCGGGATTCTACATCCGCTGTTCTCGTATGCGAACTCTAACATCTGTTTTTGCAGACAGTTGCCTTGACCTTGATTGCGAATTTTAAAGTCAGTCCACAGGATAGGATGCTTGGAAGCTCTCGAAGCTGTGTGATATGTAGACCTCATAGCCGCATCCTTTTTGTTGTTAGAAGTCTTTGCATGATCTGAGAATTCAGTTCGATAATGTACACGATTCTGTGATGCTTCTGAAACGTGCTTATTTTTGAAATGCAATTGAGCAAGCGACTTTGGAGCTTGCTGTGTATACTCATATTTTGAAACGTTTCTACCACTTTTATATGTTTTTCCATATTTTTTAGTTTTTTTTCTTGCTCTTGTTTACTACTACGGCCCGAAGAAAGGAATACATTTCAATGCGAAGCTTCTTACTTTCAATAGAACAGGCTATTTTTACCTGCTGTTGATATCAGGACAGTTACCGCCATGGCGTTGTGGGTAAGTGCTGTGACTCACACGTAGGAGGTCTAGGTTCGATTCCCGGAAGAAACGCCTCGAATTTTTCACGGCACCTCTTTTGAGTTGCTGACAACACTCAAAGGGTATCAATTGTCTATGAAAAGCTTCTCAAATCTCGCCGTTCAGAGTCGGCAAAAAACCCTTTTATTTCTGAAGGAACAGTGGCACGCACAACACGAGTAGTTGTTGCAGAAGCTCGGCCCTGGTCCTGCGCTGGGCTGTAGTGCCACTCAATTATTATTATATTTGACGCCAAAAGAGCTGCAGCTCAAAATTGTACTCCGTACATGATTCTGAGATTCACTGCGCCACCCATTCTTTTCAGATTTTTTTCAAAGAGACACATCGTTCACTTGCAGCTTTGGGGTAGACCTGATTTGCAACTTACATCTCCAGGTTACACGTTCTCCCGGTCACCAGGTTGTTTGGGGTCCTTCTGTGCTTGTGCAACAGGCATGTAGACGAACGTTTTTCAGGACCTTTTGAAAGGTTCTTTGTTTGGATAAAATCAAAGATGTGAAATTTCAAGACATTCAAAAAAGGGTGGTTCAACCTCGACGGTATTTGTGAGTCGCACCTTATGGTCAAGCTATCTTGCTCAACTTTATTTGGCATTTATTTGTTTCGGTGTTTAACGAACTCAATCATGGTTTGATCTGGCAACAATATATAAAGCTTACATCCTCGTAAGACTTGAGTTTAACCTTCCTATCTGGTCTGGAGCTAATGAGACCTCACTGCGCCTTCTAGATAGAATTCAACAACGAGCGATAAAACTTGTTGGTAATACTAATGCAGCGAAGTCAATCGACTCCCAACAACATCCACGAAATGTTGCATCTTTATCACTTCTTTTATCGCTATTATAACAAAAAATGCTCTAATGAATTAGCCCACCCGTTCAATCTTAAGCCCACATTCCGACGTACAGTTAAGTTTAGAGACAAGTTCTTTAGCCGCACCACACGAATATGAAGTGCTCTTCCTACAATGTGCATCGGTACCTCCTTTCAATCTCCCGTCCTGTAACTTAGTAATACAAAAAAATGGAGAGGAACACGAAAATGGTTGTTCAAATGAAAATTTATTTGGTGCACTTTGTGATTTCTTTCGCAGCTTTGTCGAACAAATTTTTGCCCCGCATTTCTCTCACCTGTACTCGACCTCGGACGGGAGTGTGTCTGATCAACTTCGGAAAACGGTCGTGGTCTTTTCCTGTTTTTAGATCTGGGCGCCACGCGATCAACCTCCCGCACGATCGACCACTTTATGAATCGCCACAAAAGATGTCAGTTTGGTTAAGATTTTACAAATTTATTAAACCTAAAAATACACAATTCTCTTAATCTAGCTTAAAACTAACATTCATTTCAAATAATTAAAAAAAAAAACAAAGCAAGCTAATGATAAAAAAGAAAAATATTAATCCTTATCCTGGATTCAAACCCAGACCTGTCAACCCCACGGACAAGATCGCCCAGGAACAAGTACCACTAATACAATTACGCCCGCTACTCTCTATTTTCTCCTTTTTGCGCATATCTGCTGCTTTACCACTTGAAATGAATTTCTGATGATACGTTTTCCTACCCAAACGCGGGTACCGGAAGAGTGCGAACTAATTCTACGTTCACCTTACTTAGTAACTGTCTGTGTTGTCTGTTTGTCGCTCCGGGATATTTAGGAAGAAATAAAAGAAATCGCTTTCAAATTAACTTCTCACTGAATATTGGAGACGCTTCTAGCAAACATAAGAAGAGGACGAAAGAAAGAAAAAGCCTTGAAAAATTAACTTAGTTAGTACAGTTAAAAGTTAGTTAAAAGTTAAACTTTCCTACCTCCCGTTCTCCTCACAAATTGAAAAAATAAATCGACCCAGGAAGGGAAAATATAAAAGGATCAGGCTTGATATTAATTAAACAGTCGAAACTACACTTTACTTCACCCGCCAATGCACCGTGCAGTCTGAAAGCAGACTGAAGAAAATCTGTCGTTCCTTGCATCAACTGCATTTTGGAGAGTTAGCCTATTTCCACATCATACCATCCGTAATCCCGCTGGTTCCTAATCCAAGTTGGTTCAAGGTCATGGTGGTAGAACTCGCGTTAAAAGGAAAAAGATAGGGATGGGGGATTCGAACCTTAACCCCAGAACTCAAGCTGGAACTTTGTTATCGCCTCTACCTAGACCGTGGCGGAAGTGCAAGCTCAGAAACAAAAACCTTTACCAATTGTAGCACTTATAAAGTGTGACCCCAATAGGCAGAATTGGGTGCAAATTTCAGCAACACAAATCACGAACAAAACGGGCATGCACAGGTAATGTGGAATTGACAGTGGGGAATTGCCGTGCTCAAACCAGATATTCTACTACTGTCCAGAAAGGATCTGTGAGAGGTGGTGGTTGCGTATCCCTGCTAATCTTCATATCCAGGTCTCCATGACAGGGATGAGCACAGGCGTTGACCTACTTTGTGTAGGCATCCCATTTAGCTTCCCACATGGCTAAGGGTGCTGCTTGTTCTTCTCCTTTTATAATTTTGGCTTGGTGCCTGCCTCGCATAACCTCGTCTGCAAGAATGTCTGCAGGTAGTATTCTTTCCTTGGGGATATTGAATAGAAAAAGTGGGCGTCAAAATGGCAAGAGCAATTTAAGAGCTACAGGATGAGCATATGCGTACATTAACGATATTGAACCTCAAATATGTCTCAAAGTCATTGAAAATATTGGCTATCGGATAGAATTAAGCCTCCGAAGCCGTGGTGAACATTTGACCGATATTTTGTTGAAACTTATTGTTTTATTCGTCCCTCTATTTAGGTCCCTCACCGCTCCTGTACCATTTTCCGCAAATGGTTCCTCTGTGTTTATTTTATTTCCACATTTGAGTATCACACTACGATGCCATTGCGAACCTATTCCTTATCAGCTGCGAATTGTGGCAAATCTATCTGCCTACATCTGGAAAACCATCATAAATACAGTCTCTCTCATAAAATATCCATATTTCAAGCTCAATCAGCTTTTATCACCGTGTGCACATGGTAAACTTCGTTCCTCGTTAAGTACCCATTCATCATAATCACCGCAACCCAGCGACAACGCTACGTGCATCAACTGCACCCGTATACATATGCTTAAACTCAAATCAATAAATATCCTTAATTCGATGCTTCACCAAACGCCGCATCCACCACCACAGAGACTCACGATAAAAGATGATTGCACTTCAATCGGGAGACTCCACCCACAGCGGAGCACAAAAATGATAAACACAACGCCCGCTATAAGCTACCAAAATTGCAACATAAATTCTTCTTCGATTTCGTCCTTGCGGTGTAGTCGTTCTCCTTTCAATTTACATTCCATCTTCTTGCCCCACCACCTCCCTCCCACCGATGCCGGGTGAGCACAAGAAGAAAAAAAATCATATTTTATCACGAATCTCTGTGGGGAGTGATTTGTTGGTCTGTTGACTTCCAGCCCATGACTCCTCGCCTCCGACATCCTCTCCGATACCGCCGCAAGCCAAAAGGGAAATGCTCGAGACATGACATCGAAAAAGCGCTCTAGGATAAAGAAATTTAAAAAACCTCTCAAGCAGGCGAATTCGTTTTATATATTATTCCTGCGCTTCGGGAAAGTGTTTCAGCGGGGGAGGGTCGAGGGTCGTAGCACGGGGGTGACTTGTTTGTTTTTGAGGACTTCGATTTGTTTTCCATTTTTTTTTGTTTCCATCCGATAGTGGTCACAATATAAGGGGGGGGGGGGAAACTACTTCATCTGACTTACACGTGCCTCCTGGAGAATTTTAATGAACCGCACTGCCTGTGGACAGAGCTGTATCGAAGACACATCGGAAATTTATTCCAATCCGCTGTTGGCAATTTTTCAAGGCTTACTCTGAGGATTGTTTGGAATTCCAAACACTTTCCGGGAAACGCTTTGCAGCGATGGTGATGTTATTCGGATCGGAACTAATGTTTCTTGGAATACCTCAAGGTTACCAATTCGATACCATGCTGTTTGCCTCAGCCGAGGTCCGACTTAAAGTGTATCCCTAACTATGTTGGTCACCCAGGCAACATTGTATTTACAAGAGATCCATCCTCCTTATCATGAAAATTAATATCTGCCCACCAGAGGTATTCTCATGTTGCCACAAAACCGTCAAGTCATCATGCAGGATCCTTAAATTTCCCATTTTCGCCGAACAAATTACGTTCACATATTCAACCGTAACTATGCCATCCGCGACTAAGAATAGGATAACCCGTAACCCAGGGCAGAAGGGCGACGCACGTGATACGACGAATTTTACGACTCAACAAATTCTATAATTAAATCGCTTTCTTCTGATTTTACGTCCGGTGATAAGCTGATTTAATCGCCCTCCAGCCACTAAGCTCTGGTCATTACCGTGGCCATTGCGAGGAGACAAATCTTTACAAGCCTCCTCCCCACCCGGAGGAGGAGTAGGAGGAGGAGGAGGCAGCAGCCAGCTAAAGAAATAAAATAAAAAACCCACCCACCACCCCCTGATGTGAGATTATTCATTCGAACTGCCAGTTACTGTTGTGACGGAATCCTCAAATTGGAATTAATGGGGCGGGGGATGATGCTTTAGTGACTGGTAATTACACACCAGAATTAGGGCAAGTGCGGAGCGCATAAAACCCATCCATTGCCAGGCATCACTTGTGAACAGCTCTCCGTGAATTTAGTCGTGCTAATCCATTAACAACGGCCGCTGTGCGGTAGTGAGGCACGGGATTTGTCAGGCGAACGCCTGCGGAACTAGATCGGCGGGCGGCGAAAAAGTTATGCGGAGGGGTGGAATTTTTGTGCAAACATTTCGGAGAGCATATCAATTCTAAAGCGGCAATAACTGTAATGGATCCATTTTGTTTACCCTTCGACTCTGCGGCTTTGATTTATGCATGTATCCCCTGTTGACAACCATACAATGGCGGGGTGGGGAGATTGTGTGCACACGAGTAGGCATATCAATTTATTTCTGCGGCATTTTGTTCAATGGAAGATCTAACCATTAGGCAATTGGAAAAAAACCAAAACGTGGGAAATCCACTTGTTTGTCGATATTGTTATTATTAACTGGCCAAAAACAATTCATTTGAATGTCATTATTGTTCTTCGAAACAGCTGCCACTGGGAATGTAGAACTTGACATTGGAGCGGGTATCGGATTGATCGCATTCGGCTTCTTACGCCTCTACTTCATGTTAGTCATCGACACTATTGTTAGACCATCAGAAGACTCAATATCCAATATACGTGTTTTACGTAGTCGAATACACCAGAATTTTCGAAGCATACAGCATATGCCATAACCAGAGGTCACTGGTTACTCTTCTTGCAACAAAGTGTAAGTTAGGGGCATCACCGTCAAATCATAGACAAACGAAATAATCTGAAGACAACTGCTCCTTCGAGGTGGATTCGTACAAGAGCAAACTAGGAGCATACCCCAAGAAGGATACCAGTGGTTGTGACAATGACCACTTTCCATAGGGTCCTACATAGTGGGGAATGAAAATAGATATCTCCAGAACGCACATGCAAGCCACATCTCTCAGCTATGCTTGCGATCGAGGGCTAGCTAGACGGGCCACACATCATAAAAGGCAAACCAGGTGATGACGCATCGACTTCATGATTACATCCTATCCATCTGTTTTTTTATTCATCTCATGAGCAGCACCTATCTTAAGTGTAAACAGTACATCCTACGAGAACACATTCGTTTTGAATCCTTTCCGTAGTCAGCCGATATATGGAATACACGTGGAATTTAGAAAAATCTAATAATTGTACATACGCCCCAGAATCACTTGACATGCTACGCAACTGACATTGGCGTGAGGCGCTGCAGATCGTCAATGAATCATTTTTTTTTAACTTGAACTCTAGACAACTAATTAGACTTTGAGCAAACGCGGACAAACAGTGATGACTCATAACATCAGCGTCTCCTACAGTGAATCATATCTTCTTCTTATTCTATTTTTTGTTTTTGGATTGAAGCTAGAGACCAGTATAGACAACCAACCAACATGCCCTTTCCAGTTGGCACACTCTCTCGCCAACTATTCCCGATTTCACACACAAGATTGATTGGGGTCCTTCTCAATTCATTTACGCCTACCTAGACGAGGTTGTTTTCTTGTTTTCTGTCTATCTCCCAATTGCTAGAACTCTAAGTTTCTTTGGATCGGATCAGTGTTATGCATCCGCTCTGCATAAAGTAGCCTTCTTAAGCGTTGTATCCGTAAACGCATGACAAGACACCTGATGCCATACAATGTTCTCCTTTTGATTAAAAAATCTCACGAAATTTTAAGCTCCAGAATACCAGGAAGTCCATCTGTTCCTAATGAGCGCCTCAATGTGTGTTACAGGATCTTAAATAGACTTGGGTAACATAAAGAACTTCGCAAGTAGGTTACAAGGATCTAAGGATGGAATTAACGCCAGCTTACAGTACAGGCACAGGCGCAAAGTAAACAGCACATTTTTGAAAACATTTCAACGTTCCATACCTCTAAGAAAAGCACCCTTTATAAGGCCAGTTTCCCATTCGATAGAGTTTAACCAAATGCGTCTTGGGTTAGAGAAACTGTGATGGGCAAGAGTGTTGTCTCTATTTACTGCGGAGCCGAAGTGAATTAAACCATTGACTCTTGTGGATTTTTCCTCGCTGAAAGCATATACTCTTGTTTCCACTCGTTTCCCACGGACACATTTCCAAAGTTTCCCCTTTTCGATGTCAACAAACGCCTCATTGACGGCTCTCTATATACGGCCAATCACGCGAATGTCATCCATGTCAATGTCGCAAATGACCAACTCTCAGTGCTCCGTCAATGAACTGATCGATTCTTTGAAAGAAGAAAATGCTATTTTGCGAGGCAAGACAACGTCATGAGATTTGTATTTTCGACATCCTTTCTCAGATGAAGATATATAACACATAAGATGGCTAGGTCAACACGATTGTATGTACAATACTCTCCCGGATTAATGGAAGATTGCAAGACAGGACATTCTCCATTTGAGGTGGAACATAAAAGGCATTTTTTCCTAACACTAATTAAAATGTGTCATACCATGTTATTCGTAAACTTAATTTCACAAAAGGGAATGGTCTTGTAGGTGTACACGCCATGCCTACATAATCCATCAGCCGAAGATCTAAGCAATGATCTCCAAAAGGATCAGACCGGATCGTGGACCGACTGAGATACTAAATTAAGGAATTGAGCATGTCGCGCAGCTAGCTGCCCGAAGATCGACAGTGATGGGTGTGCTTTTAAACACAAAACGTGCGTCAGCTTACTCAGCTCAGCTCAGCTAAGAATATCGAACGCTGGTTTTGGTTTAGCCACCAGTAGAAATGCCATTCTTCGGCAAAAACTGCTCTGTCGCGGGCAGAAATTGCTTTACTGCCCCCTAGGAGGTCCTCGTGACTGCGAGCGACGTCCGGCTGGTATTGAAGTTCCCTCCCTACTGTTCAGCGTGGAACGTGGATGTTGATTGGGCAGCCTTCCCTATCTTGTATTAGATAGCTTCAAGAGGAATGAAGCCGTTAAGACATACCCGTTCATGGTACAATTCATTGGGTAGTAAGCCCAAAGATCAGACTGTTCGTTGAAAGCTCGAGCAGTGTGACTTCAAATCAACTTAATAATATTTTTAATAAAATATTAAATAAATAATAATAATAAAATAAAATTATCTATTCTTATATTCTGGTATTCGTCCTAAACGAAAACAGGCTTGGGAAGGACTCACGTCGAAGCACACAGACCAACCATTTACCATTACATTACTATTTCTTTTAAATACTAAATGGCACTATCCTATTCTCGAATGAATTTTACCTATATTTAAGTGAACTTGTAAGATTTGTAACAAGAGAATATGAGACAAATAAATACAATACAAAATACAATACAATAATTGGCCGTATGAGGGGCATGTAGCAGGTCCTTCATCAGTTGAATTCATGCATTCCTTCCTAACATTCTTAAGCAAACCATCAAAAAAATTATGTTTACCACAAGGGAGTCATGATCATCTACTGAAACCCCTTTCCATTCTTGTTGAAATTATCTCATGGGATCAGGTCAAAAATCTTTTATAGAATCATCCTTGACAATCACAGGTGCTCCCTTGTTTTGTATCTCCCTGTTGGCTGAGTCCTTGCTTCTAGATAGTATTTACCAAATAGGTCGTGTTATGTTCGATTCCTAAACTGTGAACCTTTGTCTAGTAATTTTTCTTTATAGCACCCCTTTCGAACTGTACACTGCAGCCAAAAAAGAACCTACTGTCGAAAACTTTTTAAATTCCATCGGTATTGGATGTAAACTGTTGGTCTTCTTTAGTCATGTGGAAATAAAAGCACGCACAACACGAGTCATCGCATTGTAGTAGTGCCATCCAATTTATTTTATTTCTAGCTTCCACGTATTCAACGCGGACTTTTACCTTCTCCACGAGTTGCATACCAGGGCGTACCATGTGTGAGCATATAAGGAGAACAAATATAACTCTGTACAGGATAGGTTGTAGGTGAAAGAGATGAGTTGAAGGATAAATTTTGGATTTAATTAGATGTGTGCAAATAGATTGATTTGTTCAATAGATCAATTTGTTCCTCTCGTTGGGCGCCACTACTCCATCCAACCACCATTCACTGGCAAAACATCAGAACTGCACTGAGGTATCCATCAGTAATTCCAATTTAACTATCAAACAAGATGAATATATTCAAAGACTTCCTTATTTGCATTCCTGGAAAGTTCATGCATGATATCCATATCCGTAAGCATTTATGCGAACATGCTGGACTCCAGCAAGGATTGAAGCGCATCCCCACACATTCGTTATGAATAACACAACCTCTTAGTGATAGAAGGGGGGTGGGGGAACTATTTAAGAATTAACTAATCAAAGAGCTTTGGTTTGGAAACCACGCTCTGGGTATGCACGAAAATATGCTGAGAAATCGTTTTGAATTGAAAATGTCTGAAATGTAATCCCCACAAGAAACCATTCATCAGGATGTCTCTGCAAAATCCCATCGCTCTGTAACTCCACTGGGGAAGGGGTTATCTCTTATCCCAGTTAAAGACCACATGTCACAAAGGAACCGGAAGCCGACGAAATGCTTAGTTTCATTGAATTCAATTTACATTCCTGAGAGATCTTTGCCTGCAATCTTCATTTCCCCCCGTTCGATTAGCAAAACGCCGCCTCACAAACGATGAACACACACCGGCAAAAGGCACGCATTTAACGACTTAACAGCAACACGTGTGAAGTCGTACGAATTAAAGGCAGTAATTTACTGCGTAATCACTTAAGCGTGGCAACTTTAATCCGGCGTAACATCCTTGCTAATTACATTTGAATTCGCAGCGATTTCATGTGGTTTTAATTAATAAGAATGGCGGCGCGAGCTGCCTCAACGAAACGTCCTTGTTTAGGGGCCCTTCAGTGGTTATTTGTTTGGTTAACGCTCCTGCAAGACGAAATTAATATGTGCGAATACGCGGTGCCATGTGATGCGATGTGGTGTTGGGGTTTGTGTTTATTTGTTTCGCCCCACTGGATAGCCTTAAATGCAATTAACTTTAGGAAGTATGAATAAAATGGGCGGAGTGTTTTAAATGTGCGGTTACGAGTTGGCGCGAATGCGTATTAACCCTGACTGTGGGGATAAGAATCAAAATATGTGAAATGAAGAGAAGTATGGAATGGAGTGTTACATATGTAGAATTGATGTGAATATCCACCTTAACAACCACTGGTCCAAAGAAGGGAGATGATAAAAGGATACGGTTGAATGTTCTTATTGGATGGCATTTCCCTAACGATTCACATTTGTCTATCTGTTCAGCGATTTGCGTCTCGTTTGTGTTGAAAAATTTTTATCCGCCATGCAATTTAAATGCGATAATTTTTTTTGCCTTAATAAGAACAAGTAGCTATCGTTAGAGCCTTCCAGCACATTAATGTGAGTAAATCATGCGTGTCTCAAGCCACAGCTCATTACCATGATACTGGCAGCGTTGCAAGCCGCCATGGAGGCGGATAATAAAAAAAAGCAGCATAGGCAGAAATGGTTGAGAAATGGCTGAGCGGCAAAAACAAACTTTAAAAAAACACATGTAGCTATATGGTGGTGGACGCGCAGTGGTTGAGCGGCAGGCGTCATTTCTGAGTGGCAAAGTAGTGCCGCTGAGCTTTTAGCTGTTCCAAACCTGCCCATCGTCCTGGCAAGCAACTTTTTCGCCAACAAATCAAAAGCTTTTGTTGACATTCTTATTGTCTGAAGCGATCCTCGTACTTTGGCTGGTGAAATTCACCATAACTTCCTCTTTTTCTGTTAATTGGATGAAGGCCGAGTCGTTTTTTTTAAACGTAAAATTCTATCCCAAATTTTAAGCCGACGACGCTATTGCGTACAGCACTTGAGAACTGCATTTTCATAACAAACCGCTCAGTCGCTCAGGTATTGCCGCTCATTGAACGGTCAACTTCGGCTTTAACTTGCCGCTCAGCCGCCTTGCCACCTTCAGCTGTACCGCTGCCCGTTCAGCCGCTTTGCCGCCATGCAGCTGTACCGCTTCCCGCTCATTGCGCGGCCTTAAACCAGTACTATAGCCATGTACAAACACAAACAAACATTTAGGTTGAAGACACTTTCTGCATGTATTGCGAGGTCTCTGGATGTTATTCCGCTGAATTTCTCTGTTTTGGGGTATTTTGAAGGAGGAGATCGGCACTAAAAAATAACAAGGTTTGGACGCCTCAAGCAAGCACTCTGCTGGGAATGGATCAAACTACACGCAGACCCAGTTGCATGCAACGTGCGATGTTTTCTTCGGCCGTTTCAAGCCAACTATTTGCGCCAAAGTGGACAAATTGAAATGTACTGATAGGCAACTTTCTGAGTAACCTTTCTAGGAGTACCAAAAAATTGTGGTGTGTTGTGTCAAGAGCCGTAATGATGAAATAAAGCCCGATACAAGAAACAAATAGGGATAGATGCGCATTGTCTTAGCGGAAGTGAATTTTTTTCTTCTTCATATGAGACCGTTTTTTTGCAATTTCTTCCTTCAAGTGCACCAATAACGCCATGTGGTATTCCCTGTTGATCGTTTTGCGTATCTCAAGAAGGTCAATGAATAAAATTCCGTGCGTATCCCAAAATACGGAAGCCATAACATTGGCAGACGACCTCTGTGCTTTTGGATGCCTTGTTTGTGATTCACTAGCTGCTGTCCACTCCGCCGACGGCCGATTTGACTCTGGAGTGCAGTGGTGGATGTATTTTTCATCCTTTTATTTGGGCGAAACAGCTCTAAACAGCTCCCAGAACCATCGACACGTTGTTGGTTTTAGTCCATTAAGGGCAAACGCGGCACCCATTTCGAAAACAGCTTTCTCATAGACAAATGTTTTTTCAAAATAGTGTACACACTGCCCTTTGATATCTTTAAGGTGCCAACTATCTCGAGCAATTTTTGCAGTTTGCATTTTGTACTTTTTCGATGTTTTGATGTGTATGACAGAGTGCATAGAGACGAGATATACAGTGCAATGTCTAGTTTTGGCATTACTACAAAACTCGTCAGATTATGTAGGATGACGATGGAGAACTCTCGCTGCTCCGTCAAGGTCAGTAGCGAACTCACCGAGACCTTCGATGCCAAAAAAGGATTTAGACAAGGCGACGCGCTATCATGCGACTTCTTTAACATCATTCTTGAATGGATCATGCGTAACTCACACGTCAACATCAGAGGCACGATCTTCCAGAAGTCCGTTCAACTGCTTGCTTATGCGGATGACATTGACGTGATCGGCAGAACTCAGCGAGCCGTCAATGAGGCGTTTGCTAGCATCAAAGCGGAAGCGACTAAAGTGGGACTGGTGGTAAAAGAGGGCAAAACAATGTATATGCTGTCATCGAAGATGGACGCAGAACATCGACGTCTCGGACAGAGCGTCACTATGCACAGCAGACATTTCGATGTAAATAAGGACTTCGTTTATCTCGGCTCCGCGGTGAATAAGGACAACGACATCAGTACCGAAATTAAGCGCAGAATCACTCTTGCCAATCGCTCTTTCTTTGGGCTTAAGAGGTATTGAGTAATAAAGCCCTCTCCCGAACGACCAAAGTGACTTTGATCATCCCAGTCCTGCTTTACGGCGCAGAAACCTGGACGCCTTCGGTTTGAGAGAAAAGTTCTGCGTGCGATTTTTGGTCCTGTTTGCGTTGACGGCATTTTTTTTAAAGGCATTTTTTTTTATTTATCTAATGGTATTTTAAAACTAGGTATAAAACGCTTAACCTAGGTAAGACAGAAATGAAATCTTATAACTACTTACTGGCTCTATGCGGGCGCTCTAAGCTAAATTATTGATATATTTGTTTTGCTTTTGCCTTTCGGCGTCATTGCTAGTTATTTTTTTTTTAATTAACAAAAACTATTACTTATCTTTTAAAACTAAGAAAACGTTTTTTTTAAAAACTTAGCTATCTATGGAATTTTCTAAAAAATAATATCTTAATCTACCTTAATGCATACATATATCTTATTCTAACTTAAAAATACTCACGACACTACGTTGATGGTATGAAAAGATTCAACCAAGAACAGTACGACGGCATGAAACTTGTCAAGCGTCTACGGATACAACGCTTAAGATGGCTTGGCCATATAGAGCGGATGGACAACACTGCTCCGGTCCGAAGAGTCTTCGAATCCGAACCACAGGGACAACGCAACAGAGGATGTCCTAGACTGGGATGGCGCACACAAGTGGAAAAGGACCTCAACCAACTTGGAGTGCGCAATTGGAAGCAGCTGGCAAGAGATCGTGCTAGCTGGAGAGGCATGTTGGTTGAGGCCCAGGTCCAGCCCGGACTGTAGCGCCATCCGAAGAAGAAGAAGAAGATGTGTAACCACCTCAATTGCGTTCAGCATCGTTGGTGTCTGTACAGTCACGTGCAAAGTCAGAATATCACCGACAAATAGTTTCTTTTCGATGGAGCAGAGTCCCTGTAACATTGCTGAGTTTGTACGGTAAAAAAGCTGTGTCTAATCAACACACGGTTTTTTCCATTGTTTTAAGAATCGCCGTTGTTGAATGCTTAACATGATCCTGGTAGCACACAACGGCAGAATACATCCGCTTATATTGAGCTTTCAACCATTTAAGGATGAACTGACGCGGATTCATGACGATTTGCCACGTATAGTTATGATTCCTGGCGTGAGACATCTTGAATCGCTACTCCAACTTTACAGAAGCCTTCGATCAAGAGGAAGCGTTACCGAACGCAACATTATCGTAGAGTTAACCTAACCCTAACTATACAATGAGGAGTTTAGGATATACAGAGTGCTGCCGATACCTACGTGGGTTAATGGGGGTTAATGGAATCTTCACTTGTATAGTGCCGTCTTCCGACTACCTGTTAGTTACCATACAAGGAAGCAACTACTATCCTATTCATTTGCTGAATGTCAATCAAGATTACCCGAAAGATATTGGTGTAACTTGAAGAATCCGATTTATATATCTGGAGCAGCAATCAGTGCTTGTGAAATGAACATACAACGAAAGGCTGTCAGAAATGTGTTTGATGCGTTCCGTCCCGCCTAATACATATTGGATCCAAATGTATCATCCAAACACCTGGATCTTCAGCGTTCCAAATGAAACAACGGTGAATGTAATTTGCAATTTCAACCCAACTGCAAAAGTACTGAAGGGAAGTGGCATTATAAACTCTTCATTTTTGCCACCACACAACCTTTTAAACCAATCGGTCATTATCAACTTTAAACGTGAACCCATGCCAAGACTGCAGACAGATATGTCATCAGAATTATCAAAACTTGACCACCAGATCCAGGTACAACGAAGTCAAGAGCAATTATTAAGTGAGATAAAATTGCACCGAGTCTGTCAGTACACGTTATCGGGATCACCCGGAATCTTGTTGCTGGTTGTACTACTAATCATCTTCGCATGGAAGTGGTGGAGATGTCGCAGAGGTCGGAGCAAACCAGTACCTCCACCAAGGAGGAGCCGAAATTTTGAAGATTGCAATTTCTGCATTCATGACCAATAGAAATAAAGAGCGAGCTGCTCACAAAACTTCAAAGAAAGTGGTTTATTTTCCCCCACCAGCGGAAAGGAAGTATTCAACTTTTACAATCGCAAAAGTGGCGTCACTTGAAGCACTGTAACTTGCAACCTAACAATCAGATTGTCAGGTATCATTTGAATGTCTGGATTTTTCGTAAGTGGGCGCCTCCTATTGAGTGTTATTTAACCTAATACCAGTCAGGTGCCGATTTAGTACGTTTGTCTGGGGGCTTGCCATTTCTCCCTTTAAGTTGTTTGATTGAACATTTGAGCGATAAAGGTTAAGTAAGAAATGTTAGCGATGATTGCTTGCCATTCACTCATACGGTAGCGCCTGTTCTTTTCTCCATATTTTCAGAAACAATCGCTGGAGTAGTGTTGCGAGGGTGTCAGCTGCGATTAAAATACAGATGGAATTTCATCTGCCCTTACATTAGCTTGTTTTAAAGGTTGGTCCCTCTACATTAATTATTATCTTACTTCTTGAATGTCACAGTTTACATTTGTTAACATCTTTAAGTAACTGCACCAATATTCTACGAAACTTAATCATTGTCTGTTGCATAATGTCACGAAAATTTGATGAACACAACACCCAACACTTGCCACAAGTCCTTCGCAACGAAACCCTCCAACCAACTGACAAGCCAAAGCTTTTCCAAAACATAAACCAACTGATGCCACAATTACCGCAGAAGCTTGCAGATCTTAGTGACATTCCGCAAACATATGCATTTGCACCCACAGACATCCCTGACACATCAAATTACGTGTAAGACCACTCAATCAACTCACCAACGTCAAACAAATACACGTCTTCGAATATTTGCACGTCCGCCCAAGAACACATAGATTCCATGGAAATGCATCACTCGCTGCATAAATATGCACCACGACAGCACCGCTGACAAATTCCGTAATCCAAGCATCTCGGCTCTCCTTGGACTGCCCATTATGATTATCGGCTTTGCTACGTGCGGCAGACCACTGAACTCGTGAAGCATTAGATGAAGCTGTTCCCCGTCATCAGTTGCGGCCATCGCGCTATTGTAGTCAGCAGGTCGGGGAGAGGGTGAGCGCCGCCGCAGCCCTTACACAAGCTACATCACAAATCAGATTGAAATTGAGCAGTTAAATGCAAATCAACATTCCACTTACGTAAACTGTCCTTCAAACTCCGCAGGACATCGGTCATCACTGATGTGCACCATCACCCCTAACTGTCGCCGCCCGGGGCCGATGGGGACCGATTGCGTTAGCTTGCCAGCTGGATTTATGTATTTACCGTTCGACTGTTTGCGTGTGCATCGTACAGTTGATGATGTGTCAACTGTGACAGGACTCGCCGACATCACTCATCGGTCGAGGACGTTTTGTGTAATCAGCTTCATTGCGGGCAAACAACTTTGTTGTCCGCACAACGGGTGTAACACGATTTCTTTTCCGGAAGAATCGTTTCGCACTGCAATAAATCACTTTTCCGTGGCGCGCGGGGGAGGGGGGAGGAAGTGGCGCAGCAGACCTAAACCAGGTAACATAAAACATTTTTGCACTGCAATACAGTGGGTCACTGATTTATGACGGGCAGCTAGCTCCGGGCGGAGTATTGTCGACAGCATGGGAGTGTACACTTTTTTGCACATATTTTCGGTGTTGTTTACACGTTCGGTTTTTTTGCCTGCAAATTTGTATTGTGAGTGGATGTTTCTTTTTTGTTTGACCAGCGAGATTAGGAAGCACTGCTGTTGTGCAGATAAACTGCCTTGAGTGCGACTTACTCGCAATGGAGGCTAAGTTGTGACGTTAATCAGTTGGATGACGGTTGCAGTTTTTTCAGAGTGAATGGGAAAAGTACTACTTGCATCATAGGAAAAGCAGCAAGTGCCAAGATAGATTTTATTGTCGATTATTGGGCCTTCATTCTGTGGATCTGAAGGGACGCTGGCTAGGGTTACTTGATTCCACGGAGCTCAAAAGGCTAAAGGTTTCGATAACATACCTCTCTAGGATGGCTAATATATTAATGACTCTGAGACATAATTAATAATCTTAACACGCTGCTCAGTTGTGTACCTATCCCTTGTTGAATTTGTTTAACGCTGAAACAAAAAAAGGTTAAATTTAGTTGGGCACAAGGAGTTGAAAGAAATATTGTGAATTATGGTTCGACCACCCTTTGTATCGGGCAACTCATCGTGAGGTTTGATTTCAAAAGACTTTTTTTGATAGATCCTGTGTGATTTTTATAAAAGTACTTTGTCACTTATGTGATAAATGATGACTTGCATGGTTTTGCAAGTCATCATGGAAAGGCTACAACGGGTCAAAATTGCTCAGCCTTCTGTGGGAAATGTTCTTCTTGCGATTGGAGGAACTTCCTATGAGCGCGACAGACATACTAAAACCACTACTGCCAATAATATCCGCTAATTTGAGGCCCAGTCTACTTAAGTGGATAATTTTGGACCGGGTAGACCACATCCAGCACGCAGTGGGTAGACTTAAGTACCTGTTACTGAGAGTGTACGCTAAGACGACAAGAAGGTAAGAATCTCAGCCAAGACGTATACAAAGTTGAAGTCAGACGACTTGAATTTGTGTCAGTTTTTTAGTGAAGATGCTATAGACAGATTCAATGAAAATCCGGTGTTTTATCGTCAAGTTTTGTTCTGAAGTTGATTTCTGGTGCAATGGATACGTTAATAAACCATATTGCTAAGCATCCTAAAGAGTAACAAGAGTTACTATAACAGCCATTAATAGCAACGGTAGGTTGGTTTATGGGCTGACGGAATCATTGCAAAATTAGACAAATGAGAATGCTCCCATGAACATCGGTGATCTGCTCGTGAGAGAGCAGTAGCACGCATAACATGAGCAGTTGTAGAAGCTAGGCCCTGGTCCCCTGTGAACTGTAGTGCCACCCAATTACCATTAGAATGCTCCCGTCAATGGCAACCATTCTAGGGCCATGTCAGGGTCCATGCTTCTTGAAATTCAAACACATGGTCTTGGTGAGCTTTGGATCATACAGCGCGTAGAACAGTGGACTTGTGGAAAATAATTTTAGTAAGCATTTAATTTTACATTTTGCTATGGTAAATGGGCCACCTGGACTGTGGTACATTACACATTTGTTCTCAGGCCCTGAGATAAAAATCAGCTACAATTGATACTTGGGTAGACAACCTTCATCGTGGTATCCCTAAAATATTAGTCGGTATACTCGAGCGAGGCGACCTGAGGTATGGACCACCTCATACCTATTAATTGCCAACATTTATATAATATCATTTTTAAAAAGCAAATGCCATAAATTGCTTTTCAAGCGGCAATAATAACCTTAAGTTCACTTTCAAGGCTCTGTTCTTGATTTCACATAACAATTCAAAGTTGACGCTGAATCACCCGTTATGATCGAATTTTTGGAAGCTCGAAACTGAAACTGTCAGTGACAAAAAATGCAAGGGCAAGTGAAATATTAAAAAGCACAGGGTGTCAATAGATTATGAGCATACAGAAAAATAAGGGTTCAAACAGAACTTGGTTGATACGACTATTAAGTACGAAGATCTTTCTTCAAATCTAACCATTTGTTACTAACAGTAGTCAAAGCGATGAACGACCAAAAGGTAGGCCTAAGTATTTGGCACAAAATGAAGTGATTTACCGTGTTAAAGACCTTGCAATAGTCAAACCAACACAAGGCAGTGTTTTGAAGAAGATCGTATTTGACCCTTTTGTAGTATCTTTGCAACTGCAACAGAATTGCGCTTGGAACCCTGGCTGCACTGGATGCAGTAGTGAATGGCTTTTAAGACACTTCTAGATCTCCTTGACAATGATTTCGTCAAAAACTTCATACAAACAAACTTAGCAGATGAAAATCCGATGCTAAAGAAGAACTCAACTTCTTGGGCATAGGACGAAATTGAGTGATGCTCGAGGCAGTTCCTATCTTTCTATAGCAGCTACGTATCTTGTAAATGTTCTTATGAGAAGAACACTTCAGCTTACTGCCGACACCAGTAACAACTCCAAATTTTTAATTGCTTTCCATAGACAACAGAGAGAGAGAATGCAAGTCTGGAATGGCTTCTGAGACGATTCCCCGCTCCATGGAACTCACTTTTCTTAATTTTTGCTATTAAGGCTGTTTTTTCCGTTGAATAGCACCAGCCAACTTTCCCCGACAAATTAAAGTAGCCCCTTGTTGGGCGCCACATGGTTCACCAGCGCACCACCAACTATCATTCGCTGGCAACTCAACCGCACCGAAGTGCGCAGTCCAACTCCACTTCAGTACAACTTCACCACCAAACCATCAATCCAAACTCACGTGTTCATAAAATATTCGTATTCCCTGCAGGAAAATTATAAACTCTCTCTCTCTCTCTCTCTCTGTCACCCACCCTTTGCATTACTTCAAAATACGCATTAATTATTTTTCACTCAAATAAAAGGATCATTGTCAAAGTCTGATGCGCTCAGGTCAACCGGTCAACCGTAGGACTTTTCGATGCAATTAAAAGTTGGTCACTGAAGCGCACCCACACACATGGACACCGCCTGTGACTAATGACGTAGACATGCACTAATTATTCTCGAATTAATTCGCTATAATTGAGGTCCTTCTGCTGGGACCGTGACAGCAATCCATCAGCATATGTCGGCTGCACACAACCGACGAATGGCCGCATTGGGACGATGAACGCACGAAATCGGAGAAAAAGCTCAAAACATTAGACCGGCCAGTGTCTGATCGACAATTTGTTGCCGTGACAATTCAATTCGATATCCGTTGGCATAATTGATTGAGTTTTCATAGTCGACGCACGTGGCAGGACACGTACACTGGACAAGCTGATTGTCATTAATGATGCAGAACAATTTGATAGGAGCGTGCTTGCTTGTTTTTTTTTTTTTTTGGAGCTCTTTGTGACAAAAAAAATTATTTGGGTGTGTGCCAGAGACATCTGCACCCGTGAAGGAGTGAGCAAAGTAGAGGTAGTCATGATTAGATTTTTGAGCTCGTTAGCTAGAACTGAGTTTTGACCGGGCAATCCCTCTGCAAGGATCTCTTTCTTGCCTTTCATACACCACTTGTTTTCCACGTCCTTCTCGCTTTCTGAATGTTATTTACATCGAAAGCAGAATCCCCAGCCATTTCCTGAACTCAAGGTTGTAGGAAAATCAGACAACTCCTCCATATCAACGCATTCCAGGTCAATGCCAGCCACTCTTGCGTTCACATTTTCAATTGTCGGAGCAGATTAATAAACAGCAAAACAGCAGCATTCCATTCCACTCCTTCTGGTTGAATTCCTGTGGCTTCCATGCCAAACTTTTGCCCCAGCATTTGGCAGTCAAAGTCATTGCATACCAGCGGGATGTCCTCCGCACTGCATTGCATCACCACTGGCAGACGCACCATCTTCTCTCCCCGTCAGATGCAAGTCATCCATGGCGCTCTTACTGTTTACATGCGAAAAATAAATCGAGTCCTTGCTCTCGATTCCCTTCTGTCAGACTCGGATGATGTACTGACTGGGTCGGGCGAAGCATTCAGGTCTAGGTTACTCTGGAGTCAGGATATTTGACGAAGAAATCTGCTTCTCACTGAGCCCCTCTTCAACACGCCTCAATTCACGTAAGTGCCCCCTTCAACACACTCAACAAGTGCTCCATTAAACGACGGCTTCTCCTCCACCAGTGCTGGCTAAATATTGACTTCATCATATACTCAAGCGATTATCCAAAGGATTTGCAAACTTCAGAAGTTCACCCGCCCTGCCCCGAAATCAATTAGATTATGCAAAGACGGGAACTTTCGAATGTTTGGTTTGTTAAAAGGATTCATTGGTGTGGAAGAGCTCCCCCCCCCCATGGGCCCCACCACATGGGTGCAGCAGAGTTTTTTTTTGGCACTGCCGGTGTCCTACGAATGAGGAGACAATTAATGGAACGAAGAAAAATAGAAATACACGGTGCAATCGGACTCCTGAGAGGAATCCTAATGACGTTTGTGCTTACGGTCGCACCTCACGTGGTCGCCGCTGCTACCAGTCGCTGCCTGTGGCGGTGTTCAATTCAAAACGAATTGTGTACAGAAATTCCAATTCACCGGAAAAGTGCATCTGCAATTCCCAGCGGCATGTGCAAGTCGCTGCAACGTGACCAGAAACTCTCAGCAGGCGGGATTCCAGCTGCATCCTATTTTATTTTTGAGCGTTTATTTCTTTTTCTCGTTTCATTCATTTTCCGCTCCCTTGTTAGGTCCTGTCTCCTAGTGCCTCGCATTGAAGGGGTTAGGTTTGTGAACTTTTTGAACATTGCCCTGGGGGTGTTGTTATGATTTGAGGATGCTCCTATGATTTGATACTGTTTGGAGTAGATGGGAAGAGATTTTCAATTCCTTTGATTTCGGGTGGAACGTCAAATATGAAGTTGGGGCGAAAGGAAATTGTTGGCAACTTTAGAGAGACTTCGATTAGCTGAAGTGGAAATAAATTTTGTGTGGGAGTGAATCATGAAAAGAGAAAAATGATTTTCCTCCTCGCCTTTGCTGTTCTTCAGACGGGGGGTGTTCTTTTGTGTTGTATATAAGATGGACCACGACGTACCTTCCTCAACAACCATTCATTCTGTGGGCACAGTTTTTGTTTCACAAGAGGAGGGGACACACAATTGAATGACCACCCCAAACAGCGATGTGTCGAAAATATGGACATGTACTCGTAATATGACTTATTTGTTGTTTGCAATAAGAAAGACAGATGATCAGACACCAGAAATAAATTTGAACTTGAAATTGTAATCCGAGCTTCAGTTCACTATGGAACATGAGGGCTGTGAGTTGAGAATTCGTTTTTGCCGGTTCCTATTCGTGCATTCACTGGATGGGGCGAAACTAGCACTTGAAAGCACATCTTCAACTTTGTGCAGCTTTTCTGATTCTACTTCTGACTTCTTCATTTGTCATCCTCGTCCTCTTTGTGACAACTCCCAACATGTCACTTTAAGATTAACATTTAGTCTTCTTCAGCATAATTGCCACAAGTAGTATAGTGATTGAAGAGTGCACAGTTTGCCTGCTCAGTTTAGTTATCAAGCGGAAGTATCTGCAGCTTCCTAAGATAATTCACTCCCCAACCATCATCAGTGTGTAATTGATATTTACTTTGAACGGAGTCAATTCCTTGTGGTCGCTGTGGCATGGTGGGTAAGTGGGTCGACCCACACGCATTTTTCACAGCTCCACCTATTTCGAGTTGCTGACAACAGGCAGAGTATCAATTGTCTATGAAACAGCCTCTCAAATCTCGCTGTTCGGAGTCGGCAAAAAACGGTAGGTCCCTTCTACTCGTGAGAGAACAGTGGCACGCACAACACGAGCAGTTGTCGTAGAAGCTAAGCCCTGGTCCCTTGTGTGTTGTAGTGTCATTCAATTAAGTGAATTCCTAGTGACATCTTGGCAATAGCGACGTTAGCTTCTAGAAAGGGGACTATTATCGAAATGGTCTCCGTGAACCAGCAACTACATGAAGAAAGCGTTGTCCTTGTTATTGCCCACTATCCGATTTCCCTTTGCCGTTCATAAGTTTCTCATGTCAGCGTGTCTAAAGGTCAGAAATTCTTGAGTTCACGAGCTGGGTATTTCGCGTGTTCATCACCGTTAAACATTTTAGCGAAATTGAGTTCTAGAATGGCACCATGACTTTGTAGATCTCAAGACGATGGATCTGACTTTGAGGTCTACAAGTAGTTGGCGGTGACGTGAAACTCGTTAGACAATTACAGAATTTTTTTTAACATCAAAAATGCTGGCAATGGTATTAGTAGTAGTAGATCCCAAGAGTCTGATTTAATTGTAATTGGGAGCAGGACATGCGTCTTCAATCATAGTGAATGACCAGAGCCTACGGTGAGTAGTGTAATAAGATGCTCCCAAAAGAGGTCGCCTTCGGTGCTCAGAATTAAAACAAAATACCTTCTTCCGACTGTTAAAAGATGACAAACCGTTGTTCCGTTCCGTTGTCAGGCAGAATGTTCCACTTAATCTGGACAACGAAGGACAAAAATTCTGTCCACCCGACCTACGAGTATATGAAGCCTAGCAATATTTACACTGAATTTAAAGAAAGCTGCTAAAACTGGTAGACTACCCGCAAAACTCTCTAAGGCAGCTGAATATGAGCTGATTGGAAGATTGCACCAGTCCATCTGTTCGTTTGAATGCTGGCCCGACGAGTGAAATTTTAGTGTCGTCTGCCCGGTCAAAAAAAAGGAAACCCCTAAGACTGCGTCAACTACCGAGGAATTAATCAGCTCTATATCGCGTCCAGGATTTTCTTTACCTTAACCCTGAGCGCCTGATAGATCCTCAATGGTGTGATTTCAGGCCAGGGATGTCCTTCGTAGATTTGATTCACACACTGCTACCGATTCTGGCAATGACTAATGACGTTCATATCGACATCTAGCACCTATTTGTTGATTTTGAAGCCATATACATGTGACAACGCACGTAAAGACGAGCTAGCTGTGCCAGTCTAATTTTGGCAATCCTCTTAAACTTGTCAGATGGTGTAGGATCACGATGGGGAACTCTCGCTGCTCCGTCAAGGTCAGAGACGAATTCAAGGAAACTTCCAGAAAAGATTAAAGACATGTGACTATCACGTGAACATATTTCTTCAGGAAATCCTACGAAACTCAAAAGTCAACAAGAGAGGTCTTCAAAAGTCTGCTTAGCTGCTCACGTACGAGTACGCGGTTAACATTGAGCTGGTTGTACAAATACAGTGAGCCTTCGATGTTCGGTTTTTTAAAACTCTTAGCGACTCAAATGAGTCTGGCAAAAAACAGGGAAAAACCGAAGTACATGCTGTCTTCAAAAAAGGACAACATCGACGTCTCAGTCTGAGCGTCAAAACTAAAAGATGATCAAAAACTTCGTCTACCGTGGCTTCGCGATATATAGGTAGAACAACATCAGTACCGCTCACGCCAATGGCTGCTTCTTTGGGCTCAAGAGACAATCGAGTACTAGCAGCTTCTCTCAAGAGATCAAGCTGGCTCTGTATAACACTCAGTTCACCCTAGTCCTACTTGTTAGCGCATGGACTTAGATGTTACTAAGTAAGGACGAGAAAGTTCTTTGTTTTTTTAGGGTACGGTTTAAGGTCCTGTTTGCATTGATGAGATCTAGAGGAGTAGATAATGCAGCTGGTCAAACATCTGGTGTTACATGAGAATGGACAAACCTGCTCCTGCCCAAAAAGTGTTTGACGGCGCACATAAATAGAGGAGGACCTCAAACAAGCTGGAATGCGAAACCTAAGCACAATTGACGAGAGACGTCGACACTCAGGCAGATTCAGTTGTCGAGACACGCCTACTCAAATTGGTAGTTCAGAACCGGCGATAGGTCTGTACATGTTTGACAGACATGTATGATAGACATGTTTGATTTACATGTATTACAGGCACGATTGACATTTTTGACAGATATGTTTCACAGACGTGTACGACAGGAACATCTGACAGACATGTTTGACAGACGCGTATGTAAGACATGTTTGACAAACGCGTATGTAAGACATGTTTGCCAGACATGTATGACAAATATTTTTCACACACAATGCACAGCACGAGAGACTGTTAAAGGAGCTTGGTTATTGTTCTTTGTGGACAGTGGCACCATTTTTTTTTTCATTTATTTATTGTGTCCTTAGAAGCCTAAGGTGATCTGACTTTCGACAATTTGCATTCGACCTCCTTATAAGAGAAAATTTCCCCTATATCGGTCTAGGGTCTTATTTTCCTGTGATACATACATTAGCATGATGTGAAACACATTTCACTGCGCCATCTTACTGCAGTCGTAGTTGCAACATGCTTGTACTGTGAACGGCTACAAAAGCGACATGATTCTCGAGGCCTGTAAGCCAAAAATAATTTGCAATTTTGGGAACAATGCCATGTCCTGTCAGATCAGCGCTGCAGTTGTTTCCTGTCTTACTTGAATATTCCACTAGATTGGGGAAAGTCTTGCCAGTCTGTAAGTTTCTTTACATTCTCTTCGATGCTCTGCGCGTAAGCCCGTTTAAATGCCAAATCTAAAAATATCCTTCGAAATATGAAAATTTCTGAAACAACTTAAGGCACGTTTCCTCACCTTCCAACTCAACAGAATGTTTCACAACTTCATTGAAATTCCATCAAAAACCCTTGACACGAGTTGGTAAATGTTTTCATTAATCCAACCGTGGTAAGCCCGTCTTTAAGTTTTCCAGTACAACCTTCGATTCCCCTCCGAGGAACTCTTGAACTGAAAGTGTGCTCCAACGACGCCCCCGTGAACGCATCGACTGCGAAACCCTTCATGTAAAAATTGCTAATGAGTTATTGTTTCCCCAACCCCAGGCCTGTGGCTCTTGTTTTCCCATTACAGGAGGAGCGCACCCCGAAAACAAAACCCACAAGAAAAACAAACCCTGCATTTCTTTCTCCAATAAGGCTCGTAATTAGGGTTAGAAAGTTGGGCGTACTTCGTGCATAAAACATTAAAATTCTCGTACCTGCCGTGATGGGGCGTTAGCTGTGAAGGATACCCGATCTATGGGCTTGTTGAGCATCGTTTCCAATTAATTTACTCTCACGTCTTCTCCACTAATTTTAAATTGGGCAAGGGTTCAGGATAACGAGCTACTGCCTTATCGCTGCAAGGAGACCGATAGAAATGTCGGCTTACGCACATAAATTACTCACAGTTTGACATGCAAAATGACTGGCCAGGTGCTGAGAGTCGGGAATGCGTAACTGGCGCCAGAAATAGACGGATGGAGCCAGTGAAGTGACCAAAGATAATTAAATGAGCGAAGGGTTGGGTCGGAAAGTGCCTCGAGGAGAGGATAATTTTTCAAACCGGGGTAAAGGCAAAAATAATTGACCTTGGCTTTAGTTTACCGACAAGTGGATGATGGGCAACAAAAATGAGATTCTGAGAAATTCTTTTGATTTCCCGAATATATGCCGAGTTCTCTGAACTTTTCCCCTTCTTTAGGGAAGTGTTGCGCCTCCGGGAACGAACGTTGTTAAAAGTAAACTTTGAAAAAAGGAACATTCCCGAGGAAGGAAAAATTCCCTTTTTTTCAGAAGGAACTGATCTGACACCAGACCATCAGGCCTGCCCCAGTTTGCAGCCAGGGAAACAGGAAGGATCTGCTACGTCACCACTTCAAATCCAACATCTTCGGAACCATTTAGCGCGGGCATGTGGCTTACTACACCAGTGAGTGCATTTAATTATGATCCCTCTTCATGGGATGCTGATTGTTGGCGTGAATAAATTCCCCTCCTCGGTCGGATTCTGTTTTCGCTGACCTGAATAACGCAGTGAGCTTCTAAACCGAATATGCGGCAGGACGATGGCTAGAAGGAGCGGAAGACGGAGAACAAAAGGAGGGAAAGGAAAACAACACAATGTGCATACCAATTACCCGTCTTGCTAATTTTACTTTCCACAGGATTTGCGTGCTCCCCCGACTCTGCATCGTCCTTCCGGAATGAACAATATTTAATTAAGTTTGCTGTAGTTTACGTAAATAAGACTTTAACGTCCCCTGTCTGGCAGCGGTGTGTGACCCAGTTAGGCATACGCACTGCACAGGCACACACCCATGCGACGCGCCTCAGCGATTTGTGTACTCTGGATTTGTGTAGTCACGTAGCGTGGCAATAGGCTGCTTGGGCTGCCGGAGCTGCTCGAATGGATGGCGAAGATAGGATGGAGCGGCATTAACAGCATCTTGTGAACATGCAAAGTATTACATTCCGTTGAACGCCTGAGGGTGGCAGAGTGCGGCTTCTTGAGGATAAACTAGGCGCACAGTGAAGGCCGAGACATTGTTGCACGCTCAACGATTAACTTGGTTCGTTGTTGTAGAAAATGAGGAATTATGAGGATTATGTAATTATCTTCCATGGAGGCGGATGACAAGCCACTAAGCGGGACTTAATGATTATTAATTAAAAGGATCAACGGTGCGGGAGACTGCTGCACAGGCTCAAGGAGTTTCGGATAACAATTCAATGAATGGCATTATTCGGCGTCTATGATGTCGGATGTTCGTCAAAATGATGACATTGGTACGCTGATCACACTCTTAACTTGTGGGACTTTCTGCTGCCTTACCCCTATTTTTGAGCATCTTAGACAGAGCCATAATGTACGTCGGACAAAAAATAAATGCCCTAGAAAATCACTTTAACTCGAGTACGCGATGGAACTGCTTTCTGCTATTATGAAGAGACTTGCGCTGGATGAAGCCAATTGCCGCTTAGGCTACATCTGCCCTTCCGAACCTGTTGATTAAGCATATCTGCGATACAAACAGGTTTCTTCTAAAGCTTTCCTTTTTATTCCTGCCCTGGTGTCGCTTGGGATAAAGGGTCTGACGGTGAGATCATACGCCTAGTTAAACCCTTAAGATGGTTACGAATTTAAAGAACAACGGATCGCTTGATCATAGTCATTGAAACAACGCCATAAAGGACATCATCGTTTTAGATTGCACACACATCTTTAATTTGGCTCGCCACGATTGCAAGCCTTTCACAACCTGGTGATGTCTTTATCAAGAATAGTTTCGAATCGCTTCCGTGTCATATTTAGATCATTCATAGTTAGTGGATGATGGCTTTAAGCCTAAGGTACGAACTATTTTACCTGCTTGCCTATTAGATGTGTTAGTATCATTCCTCGAAAATCGACTCTTTTGTGTAAGTTATGGGAACGCTTACTAGAAATGTAAAGTGATTTCTGATGGTGTACCATAAGGAAGTGTTATTGGACCACTTCTCTACCTTTTATGGCACTATTCTACCGACTTCTGCCGACATTAAGCGCTAGGTGAAACTCTGGAAAAATCTACTGCAAATCTGCAGTAAATCCCTAATAGATAGCAGATAGTCAGTGAATGGTGGATCATTCCCAATGAAAAATGTCCACGACGATGTATTTCTGTTTCAGGAAAACTAATGACTT